>CM054183.1:66192070-68987070 GCA_028829895.1 Sinotaia quadrata
GTGAAAGTGAGTGAAAGTGATTGTTCTGACAAAATAATGAGTTTTGCTTGAGTTTTTGAGTGAGTGTGAGGATGAAGTAATGAGTGTGTATGCGAGTGAACTAGTGAGTCTGTGAACGAAGTGTATAGTTGATGCGTGAAGTAGAGTGCCGGAGGTAATGATAACTCACTTACCTGCCACGTGACAAGAAATATTAGTCCACCAACACCAGCACCAAACGCCACAGACGCCAGGTCCATGTGTTGATAGAAATCCTTCACTCGACTACACATGATAGAAAACAGCACGTGTACTCCAGAAGACGTTAACATTGTCTACAAAGACACAAAGTCACGTATGCAGTGTGCACTGACACACCTGAACCGCAGATAAACACCTACGTCTGTCCCAAGAAAATTGTTTCTGGGTGAATGATGCTTGATTAAATACTCCGAAAACTTCGACTGACGTTCGAGTTAAAATCTGTTCGTGAACACTATCAAAGAGGTCAAACTAACTCTACTGGACGACTAGAATCCAATCAGAACTCATCCACGTGATAAGTAATGGATATAGTTCCCAAAATATCTAGCACCGGAATGATTCGTCATCAGTTTGTCAATTTCCCACAAGTGCCTTCCATGAAAAGTTTAACCGATGTTCGTTGCCCCAACGCCTTCAAAATCTGGTCCTGAGCCAGATTGGCACAATGGCAAAATGACTGGGTGCACCTGAAAACTAAAACAAATATATATAATATATAAATCAGCCTGAGTCAGCAACATGAAGCAAAGAAGATATTCATAAATGCGTGGAGGATGTTTATGGACTTCAACAAGTCTACAGGCGTGCTGTTTAATTCTAATTATGAAGGATATATGATAGAAATTATGAAGGCCTGCTGTTCTAATCTGGAAGGATTTTTATGGACTACAAGTCTACTGCAGGCCTACTGTTGTCTAATTCTAGTCATGAAGGATAATATATATATATCAACAAGTCTGCAGGTCTGGTGTGGCCTAATTCTGTCATGAAGAATGTCTATGGTCAACAATTCTGCATGTCTGCTGTGATGATTTCTGGTCACGAGAGCAGGCAGTATAGAGATATTCCTACGTGTGACACTATTTCTGGTCACGAGAGCAGGCAGTGTGGAGATGCGTTTAGTGTGACACTACTTCTGGTCACGAGAGCAGGCAGTGTGGAGATGCGTTTAGTGTGACACTACTTCTGGTCACGAGAGCAGGCAGTGTGGAGATGCGTTTAGTGTGACACTACTTCTGGTCACGAGAGCAGGCAGTGTGGAGATGCGCTTATTTTTGTGACACTACTTCTGGTCACGAGAGCAGGCAGTGTGGAGATGCGTTTAGTGTGACATCATGCAGCATGTCAAATTCAGTTAAACGCAGACGCCAAGCGGTTGCTTTGACGACGGCTAATTAAGTCAGTCCTTGTTAATCGCGACTCTAATCGCTTCTTGCGACTGTCGACAGTACTGGCCCGACTGGTGTCCGGTGACAGGTGGCTTTCTGTTTCATCTTTTTACCCAAAGCTTGATCACAGTCAAATAAGGAATGACGAAACGGAGTCGAGGGACATTTCTGCAATGGCCATCTGAACTAGTTGTCTGTTTACCTCAACTCTGCTCTCAAGCTGATAATTATAATTAAAGTCTGAGCTAGTTGTCTGTTTACCTCAACTCTGCTCTCAAGCTCATAATTATAATTAAAGTCTGAGCTAGTTGTCTGTTTACCTCAACTCTGCTCTGATAATTAAAGTCTGAGCTAATATGCAGTTTGCCATTTGAGAGTAGCGCACTTAAATCACGTGCTTTAATTTCTCGATTCAGGAAGGGTGGCATTTGCCGTAAACCGTGCAAACCCGTTAAAAGCAATGTAAAGATTGTACATTCTTTGATGCATTTATAAAGTATAATATATTTCAAACTTAATGCGCATATACTAATTGATATTCAACAATTGTTACTGATAATGACTGATCTTAAAACTTATTTATAATGACTGATGTTTCACACTCTATTTATACACTACTGATAAAAAAGAACTGATGTTTTGTGTGACATTTCTGGGCACCCTTCACTCGTTGTGGTTATTATTTATTAATTAATAACACATAACTAATTACAAGTGATCGAGAATCTTAATTTACAGTTATTAATAATTCTCCTACAAGACCAGCATGCCTCTCACTTGGAGGATTATAAGGGTGTCGTAAAACTCTACTCTTACACAATAATAAGATAGACGCTTTACTGTCGCATAAAGTTTCTGCAGGTGGAAACTTCTTATTAAAGGAATAATAAAAATCCGTCTGTTATCACTATTTAACGAGCCCCCATCCACCCACTATTACTCCAACATAAGGTTTTAATACATGTGCAAGAAGATTAATAAATTTAACAATAAATTTATTAAATCAACAATTAAATATACAACATATGAACATAATCAAAAGAGCATACCACCCTGATTAATCAAAAATACACATAGTTACTGGCTGATCCGATAAACCTGTTATAACACATGTTACTAGTGCTGACTTACCTATTTTTAAAAGTTGTTACTCATTTACTTACTGATTTATAATTCAGTGCTACTCATACTATAGCCAGTCTACTAATTTACTAAATGGTCTACTACTTGTGTTACTCGTGTACTGACTGATATATATAACCCGTGTTACTCGCTTACTGACTAATATATAAACGTTACTCATTTACTGACTAATATATATACGTTACTCATTCACTGAGAACTCTAGACCAAGTTATAAATTACTAACCGATTTGATCATTCGGTATTCACTGAGTCTTAGTGACTGAAACAATCAGAAACAATTTACTTACTATTTATTACTATTACTTTGCACTTACTATCTATCTGACACAAACAAAATATGAACTGCGAACCATTTAATTTTGATTTTGCGTGGACAAGTAAACTTAATACAGCAGCCTAAATTAAACCATTGATTTGTTATTGCTTTTAATCTGTGCGTCTCTGTTAGTATAGTGTGACCTTTTAGTTTGTCGTGAATTGCAATGATAATGTAATTATAGGACGAACCACAGCTATTAATAAACGTAACCTCCCCTATAGAAATGCTGCCTGGTGAATTCTCTAGGTCGCGACAAGAGGATGCTCAAGGAAAAGGATGTACTAAGCAGCTTATTGTGCCGAAATGTAAACATACAGCTGTCAAGAGAATAGAACACGAGATGTTCACTGAAGAACATCAGGGAATTTCAATCATCTCTGATGAACGAGATATAGGCCTTCTTGTAAATGAACAAACAACCGTGCAGACAGGAGCGCAGACAGAGGGTCCTTATTGCTACTGTCACAAGAGGAAAGAGATATTACTGGCGTTAGTAATAATAATACTACCATTGTCCCTACATGATCTATGACTGACCTTGAGACGTTTTGTGACGTCAAGTATGGCGATAGTCAAACTGACATGCATTAAGACGAGTTAGGCACGGTATTAGAAGCACAATGTGGTGTACTTGACAGAGAAACCTAGTCTTACTAATTAGACTGAGTTTTTTAACCTAAGATGACAACTGACACACCAGTGAAAGTCCCTCGGTATGCATTACCGTATGCTAAAGAGAAGATTATACAGAAAGAGATTAATTACATGTTAAAGCTAGACATTACTGAACCTGCAAAGTCAGCGTACACTGCACAGATAGTGTTAAGTCGGAAAAAAGGATGGAAGTAATCGGTTTTGCGTTGATTGTCGGCGATTAAATTGCCTGACTGTACGTCTGTCGAGGTTTTACCTTTAACTTATTTTTGCGAAAAGCAAAGGCTAAGTACTTTTCTAACTTGTCCTTGCAAAGGGTTGCTGGCAGGTCAAGGTCACAGAAATGACAGAAAAACTGGCAGTTTAAAGTGATGTCATTTGGCTTGATGAACACTCCAAATGTTCACATACATGATGTATAAGTTTGTTGAACCGCTGAGTGATAGAGGTCTGTATAACTTAATGATGACCTATTGTTGGCTACTGAGATATGGGATGACCATTTTTTTTATTGACAGACGTTCTCATGAGATTGAGAAAGACGAGGCTGACCGACAGACCGACAAAATGTTGCACAGGATTTCATATTCTAAATTTCCAAGGTCACACAGTCAGCTGAGGCATTATTGCACCAGGCAAAGCAAAAGTAGAACAACTACAAAATGCTGAATGTTCCCAAACAAAACTGCAATACCATCATTCATAGGTCTGTGCAATTATTATTAAAAATTCGTGCCAGAGTTTAACATTATCGCAAAACCTTTACCTAATTTGATTAAGTAAAATGCACCAAAGTCGTGTGGACAGAGAACATTTGTGAGCAAGCACATAAAACGTTAAAAGCATTTTCAACTTGCAGTTGTGTAAATGTCTGTTTTGAAAGAACATGACGGAATTGGAGTGTACTTAGAACAAGAACATGACGGATTGTGTTTCCCCGACACTTAAGGAAGCAGAAATCTAAGCAAAGAAAGAAACAATTCTGGTTTTAGAGAAAGAATATTTGGCGATTGTGTTTGCTTGTTTATAGATTTCATCAGTATTTATAAGGCAGAAAAGTTCATTTTGGAAACCGATCATGAGTGGTTAGCTTACCTGACACAGGCACGCTATGGTTGTGCTTGCCTTATGCGATGGTCACGTCACTATGCCTACAAGAGTATCAGTTGGCGATAAGATTATCTTAGGTAGCAAAAATTTTATTGCCAGTTATCTTAGTAGGAGCGAAGCAAAACAGATTACTCTGAATATTGTTTTTAATCGTGATTTGCAAATTGGAAGCTGTGATATGAATATTGTTTTTAATCGTGATTTGCAAATTGGAAGCTGTGATATGAATAGAAAATTTATATTTTTGTAACTAGCTCGTCAAAGCAAGTATAATCTTAAGCATAAGGTGTTGTATTTGGGGAATATTTCCCTATTTTTTTCTGAATATTTTCTTTAAAATAAATTTTCAATGAATCCATAATTTTACGATAACATGTTACTTGTAATTTTTAAAATTCAGAATGCTAAAGTTTATTTATGAAGTGAAAGTCTAGGATAGACAGAGGGACAGAGATAAATAGGTTGTTTTGATTGAGTGAGAACGTGTGGGAAATCAATTGTGTTTAGCGGCGAGCAGAAGTATGCATTAAGCTATTGTTATTTGGAACTGCTACCCTACTGTTATTTGGAACTGCTACCCTACTGTTATTTGGAACTGCTACCCTACTGTTATTTGGAACTGCTACCCTACTGTTATTTGGAACTGCTACCCTACTGTTATTTGGAACTGCTACCCTACTGGAAAGGATGGGAAAGTCACACCTACTTTTGATGTGTTGTCAAGCGAACATAGGCCAAAACAGATTAATCTCACACCTACTTTTGATGTGTTGTCAAGCGAACATAGGCCAAAACAGATTAATCTCACACCTACTTTTGATGTGTTGTCAAGCGAACATAGGCCAAAACAGATTAATCTCACACCTACTTTTGATGTGTTGTCAAGCGAACATAGACCAAAACAGATTAATCTCACACCTACTTTTGATGTGTTGTCAAGCGAACATAGACCAAAACAGATTAATCTCACACCTACTTTTGATGTGTTGTCAAGCGAACATAGACCAAAACAGATTAATCTCACACCTACTTTTGATGTGTTGTCAAGCGAACATAGACCAAAACAGATTAATCTCACACCTACTTTTGATGTGTTGTCAAGCGAACATAGGCCAAAACAGATTAATCTCACACCTACTTTTGATGTGCTGTCAAGACCAAAACAGATTAATCTCACATCTAGTTTTTTTTAGCAAGACCCCGTTATGTGGTTTTCCAAGTTTTAGACTTATGTAATCGGGAACCCATTTGTGGAAAGATGACATACATGTTGACTTACATATATCTGTTCAACAACAAAGTGGAAATAAATATGCCAAGTTCTCTTTAGTATGCACGCCTTGACTTCAGACATATCGACAGATGGTAAAATAATAATAATAATAATAATAATAAAAAAGATGATAAATTTTTGCCTGTTTGGGTTCTCGCTTGAATACTGAAGTCATTGCTTGGTTCAGAAAATGTAAAGGGTTGTGTTGAATTAGATTTTAGAGACACCGATACATATTCAAGGGATGACTTGCTACAGGAACGATAAACGTCTGTGATGCATTACTCTGCAGGGAGCACTAAATTGCTCCGTTACATACGACATCGGCCACACTACACACAACGGTTTCATAAGGCGACCTCTGATGAAGACACTTCTATGGAATACGAACATGCATTTCCTAAACACCCCCCCAAACTATTGCAATACGTCAACACAGAGAAACCATTTGTACTCATATCTGAGCAGATGTGCCCCTCGGCTTCAAGTTTCACTCGGCCATTATCAGCTTAGAGTGAGGTGTAACAAAAGAACATCGCTGAATATGTCTTAACAATAACACATTTTCCTCCACCCATTGTTTCACAATTGAAACCAAAATTAATAACATGGGTCTAAACTCTAAACTGAACCAGTTTTGTAACTAACACAAATTACAATAATAGCAATTAGCATAGATCTAAACTGAACCAGTTTTATAACTAAAATAAATTACAATAATGCATAGATCTAAACTGAACCAGTTTTATAACTAAAATAAATTACAATAATGCATAGATCTAAACTGAACCAGTTTTATAACTAAAATAAATTACAATAATGCATAGATCTAAACTGAACCAGTTTTATAACTAAAATAAATTACAATAATGCATAGATCTAAACTGAACCAGTTTTATAACTAAAATAAATTACAATAATGCATTCATTTTGTCGGAAGTTTTGCAAGAAACTTGCGCTAGAATTTTACGAACTGGAACATTTACTGATTGAATGACCAGTTTGGCATTTATATTGGTCTTTGGCTGTAGAGAGGTTTTGTTTCCACTTAGTAGCAGCCGGTTAAATCTACCCGAATTAAACCCTAATAAAATTATTTAAAGACAGTCGATATTTCGGATGAAAATGTGCCTTACCCAAACATATAGAACAACAAGAAAAAGTTTTTAGTTTGGGTAAGGCACATTTTCTTCCTCGGTGGTGGTGAATGTGGGGAACGCTTCCGGCTTCCGCCGCTTTCGCGTTTGGAGAGGAGGGAGAGGGAGGGGGGTGTTCTTCCTCGGAAAATACTCTTGGACTTTCTTAGGTCGGCTTTGCATGACAAATTGATTTGCCCTCTCATCGTACTGTGAGTGAACAAAAGGGAACTAACTCCTAGTGATCAAAAGAGTATTCTGGTCTGTGCCCCGCGCATGTTTTCCGCATTTTTTTTTTTTTAATGTACTAAAGTCATGCCGCCAGTGTGAACATTACATATCCTAAGCTGTGGCCATCTTAATGCATGAATTGGTCAAGTGTTTTGCTGTTTATGTAGCATTCGTCAAGGGTCATAATGCAAGTGATTTGCGCAGTCAGTCCTTCAGCGAGAAATGACAGTACCGAAATTTCAGCTGCTGTCAAAGTACGACACGTGCAGGAAATGTGATTAGTTTTCTTGTAATCTTTGTCTCCTCTGTCTCTGTTTTCTTGTAATCTGTCTCCTCTGTCTCTGTTTTCTTGTAATCTGTCTCCTCTGTCTCTGTTTTCTTGTAATCTGTCTCCTCTGTCTCTGTTTTCTTGTAATCTGTCTCCTCTGTCTCTGTTTTCTTGTAATCTGTCTCCTCTGTCTCTGTTTTCTTGTAATCTGTCTCCTCTGTCTCTGTTTTCTTGTAATCTGTCTCCTGTCATCTTTGTTTCCTCTGTCTCTGTTTTCTTGTAATCTTTGTCTCGCTGTGAAAATAAATGCAAAGTTGGAATTATGCTTCTGATGGCCGGAGTAATATTGAAAAGAGAGTTTGCTTGTAAAACCCATAGAAACCATTCTAAAATTTAATTATTACAAGCGTTCAAATTTCTTTTTTTTTTTTTTTAGTAAGCGCACACGACAGACTTCAAATCAACAGCATCACAAAGTACCAAACTATTTTTTTTTTTTTAGTAAGCGCACACGACAGACTTCAAATCAACAGCATCAGAAAGTACCAAACTATTTTTTTTTTTTTTAGTAAGCGCACACGACAGACTTCAAATCAACAGCATCACAAAGTACCAAACTATTTTATTTTTTTTTAGTAAGCGCACACGACAGACTTCAAATCAACAGCATCACAAAGTACCAAACTATTTTTTTTTTTTTAGTAAGCGCACACGACAGACTTCAAATCAACAGCATCACAAAGTACCAAACTATTTTATTTTTTTTTAGTTGATGTCAGCGCAGTCGTGGTGTTCCTGGACAGAATGGGTCACAAGGCCTAAGACTGGTTGTAATAAATGTCAAATCTATTGCGTAGTTCCCCTTGATAAAACCATGTGTTATATTTATTACTGAACTTAGTGCCCCAATAAAACCATGTGTTATATTTATTACTGAACTTAGTGCCCCAAAAGAATGGCAGCGAACAGTCGTTAAGTGGGATGTTCATTTACACTCAGTGGTCGTGATGGTGTCGATATTAAAGACAACTCTGTGAATCAACTAAGCACACAGTTCACACACTGACAGCGTTCTTGTACACGTCTGGTGGTGGAGGACGCAGTACAATGTGTGTGTGGGGGGGGTAATGGGGGTAGTTGTTGAAAGCTGTTTGTGTGGGTGGCTTTTCCGCTTTTTGGCGAGCGTATACGAGGTGGCATAAAATTTGTGACTAGCGCCATTTCACTGCAGACCTTTCAAGTTGAGTGTTCTCGACATAACTGTCGGTTATTAAAGCATTATATTTGTAGGGACTTTCAGTCAGAATTCCTTTTTAATGTAATTAATAGCGAAATAATGGTGATGTAACAGATGTCTTAGTCTTTCAAGTTAAAATTGCAATCCAGTAGTAGAATGACATGCATACAAGATCTAATCGTTTTAACACACCAATATTTCAATAGTTAAATTAAGCCAGTAATTTCACTTCATATAAATTATTATTAAACGTGTACAAAAAATACATACACATACACGCGAGAGAGAGAGGAGGTCAAGATAGTATCTTAGTAGTCAGGTATGTAGAAAAAAATGGGAGAAAAGGACGGTGCACTAGTAAGAATGGAATGGAAGAAGATAGATAAATAGGAGTCTGTGCTAGTCTGGAAGAAGACATATAAATAGGAGTCTGTACTAGTTTGGAAAGAAATAGATAAATAGGAGTCTGTGCTAGTCTGGAAGAAGACATATAAATAGGAGTCTGTACTAGTTTGGAAAGAAATAGATAAATAGGAGTCTGTGCTAGTCTGGAAGAAGACATATAAATAGGAGTCTGTGCTAGTTTGGAAGGAGATGGATAAATAGGAGTCTGTACTAGTTTGGAAGGAGATAGATAAATAGGAGTAGTATGTGCTAGTTTGGAAGGAGATGGATAAATAGGAGTCTGTACTAGTTTGGAAGAGATGGATAAATAGGAGTCGGTACTAGTTTGGAAGGAGATGGATAAATAGGAGTCTGTACTAGTTTGGAAGGAGATGGATAAATAAAACAATAGCTCTGAAACTAAGCACAAGGAATAATATCTCTAAATACATAACAATTGGGAACAATAAATCTAAGCAAAAACAAAGAAACACGAAACAAATTAATGCTCTAAATAGGAAAAAAATTAAGGAACAATAACTGGAAAAAATAACAAAGGAAATGTAACTCTGGACTAAACAACAAAGTACTTTTTACTCCATACAGGCAACAAAAAGGAACAATAACTCTGAACAAACGAAATCAAGGAAGAAGAGCTACGAAAAAGTAACAACAAAAACAAATTCGCTTTTTCCTTACTCACTTGACTGTAGAAAAAACGCCTGCACGCTTTCGCTCGTAATTAGGCATTAGATATGTCGTCTTGCTTGGCAAAACACGATAGGTACGTTCCGTCGCTGTGAGCTCAGTCTCTAGAAGAGTGTGAATGCGACAGCGTCTACTCAATACGTTTCACAGGAGTGAAGGCATTAAGCTTAACGTATCTAACTTGTCACACACCGAGAGATTTGGAAAATTAGTTTGGAGAGCAGGTGAAATGCCTCCTGTATTTTAAACCAGAGTAAAGGGAAATAATTAGTAAACCTAGCAGGATTTCAAGTGTAAGGGAAAATGTCCACGCTGTACAAGGGATCGGTGACGTAAGGAGGACTGAGGTGCACGGTAATGACACGTCTAAGCAGGTCGGCAACCACATAGCTCTCTCCGTCAGTCACTCCCCTCTCGACTGGAATTTGAAGTGCTACATTAGAACTGTTCATCCATTAAAACCATATACAAATCCTGCTATGTCAAGGATTTAAGAGCTATACTGTTCATTCCTTAAACCAGATACAAATCCTGCTATGTCAAGGATTTAAGAGCTAAACTGTTCTTCCCTTAAACCAGATACAAATCCTGCTATGTCAAGGATTTAAGAGCTAAACTGTTCATCCCTTAAAACCAGAAATGATCATGTCATGTCAAGGCTAGCACTTAAAAGCAAATTTATCCCTTAAAACCAGATACAAATTATATTATGTCGAGGCTAGAATTTAACAGCTAAATTAGAAATGTGCATCTCTTAAAACCAGATTCGAATGGTGTTACATCAAGGCTAAAATTTAAGAGCTAAATTAGAACTATTTGAGACCTTAATGTCAGATAAAAACAATTTCGTCACTCATTGCTACATTTCTAGCACACACACACACACACACATGACAACGAGATACAACAGAAATCATTTGCAAAAGGTCGATAAAAAATAATGATTATAATAACTTGATAATAACAGATGACATGGTTACAAGTAAATTATGGTTTCAATGATGATAATAATTATCATCATTTTGTGACCAAGCAGACTGTCATTAGACAGTCGATAAGCTTTTGCATATGAATATTAATTATTACACCATCATTATTGTTATTATCGTTCTCATCATCATCTTGTAACCACAGCAACTTTCATTAGAACTTTAATGTTTGTGTGTACGCGAATTTGAATTATACTTTGCAATAAACAGATAACATGTTAATACTGTCATCTTGCACAGTTAGCGCGCCTTACAACAGGAATGTCATTGTAAATGAAACACATCGGTAAAACTGGCCCGACCGGTCAGTCCATTCACTGTACAGAGAGGGCAGATAACTCCTATCAAACTGCAACACGGCAAACAACGTGTCACTAATTGCCAAATCTCCGGGTTGAGTGGAACATTTCCGCCACAGTTCGTGATAACAAAGAAAGTATTCTCCTAGTCCAGGGGCGGGCAAACTTTTGAGACCGCGGGCCAGATAAAACTGTTGGAACAGTTCGCGGGCCGGATAGACGACCAAATATCACAAGTCCAGCAAGTTCAGAATATAAAATGAGAACAAAAGTAATTTTAAAAAACTAACTCAGTTTCATGATTAATGAGATGGATGGTGTTGCCTACAATAAATAAGTGATTCAATGTCTGGCTTAACTGATGAGGTTGACAAGCGAAGAATGTCATTTAGATGATGGTCAGAGAGTTGAGAGCGAAGGCGACTCATTGTATATTTCATCATTGAGAACAGTTGTTCACAGCAAAATGTGCTTCCGAACATAGCTACAATGCGGGGAGCATGTTTAATAAAATGTGGAAACTTGCCTGATGGTAGGATGACATCACGAAAAAAAGAAAGAGGAGAAGAAGTGCGGGACTTTGCTTTTAACTCATTCTTTGAGCAAGGAGTAGTGAAACTTCATAACTGGCACGTGTCACTTTTTCATGCACAGATGTTTGCTTATGAAACATCAAACTGCTTTTCTCTATATTGCCTGTGAGTTTAGCAATAGTATTCTTTTTCTCAGAGGCAGTGTTACGTTTCCAGTATTTATTTAAAGACCCTGCTTAGAATAATTAAAAGACTTTAAATATAATTAATTCTTCCTCTCATATTCTACGCAGACTGGTTGCTCAATTTATTATCTGACTAATTAAAAGTGCGTCTTGTAGTTCAGACGACAAATTTACAGACTAATAAACTGCGAACTTTTAGCTAGATTTGAAAACAGTTAAATCCCTCTAAATTAATATGCACTCGTCATCAATCTTTCTGCTCATCCGCCCCCATTCAAATCTAAGAATTAATCTAATTGGTCTATTGTGCATAGAAATCAACTACTAAGAGGTATTAACAAAGGAAATAAAATTTAATAAAGTTTAACAAATTAACAATAAATCGAATGCAACGCGAATAGTCTTCACTCTGTCTTTACGCGCCTATGCCTGATTTTTGTCAATCTAAATTGCCAGAAAAGTGTTCCTTTGAGATCTGTACACTTGATTTTGCACTTAGCTCTATTCTTGCATCCTTGGTCTCAACACTCAGTCATGCTGATTCGTTCCCTCAGTCCCCCTTTAACGACACACGTGGTGCATAAGGAATGATGTCCCTTTGTTAGTGGCTAGGAACTGGAATTTTTGCAGCATGGCCCTCAGAGTGGATTTCGACACGCTTACACCAATAAGCTAATGCAGGTGAGGCATGGGTGAACATGAACCATGAGCCGACCTTTGAGAGAAGTCGAAGGGTACCTTGATTCTCTATGGCGCCGGCTGCCTCTCACGACCCGAGTAAGCTGATGGAATTAGCTAAAATGTGCTCGAAGTGAGGGAGCGGAAGCGTGTGGGTACATATATAGAAAGGTATATTGCGTATCACGTGACTGTTCGCAAGCATGTGGTTGGTTCGAGAACTGGACAATGGTCCTAAAGTTACATAACATCTTGACCTGTTCTAGAAGCACCTAGAAAAAGGAAGCTTTGAACAAAGGGCCAAGGGTTTCAAATATTCGAATTTGAAGTAAACAAGGCAAGTGGGTCACGAAGTCGGACAATTTTATCAGACTGTGACACCCCCTTGCTTTTGAGGCGTTTATCTTGCCAAAGATAAAATGCCTCCTACAAATTATGTATGATAAAATGTAGAAGTCCACAATGAAGAAAAATTTACACAAAAAAAAATTTCGACATTCCTAGAAATAAAGTGTGCAACTATATTTCATATCTACAGGAAGGAATCCGTAGGGTTCAGTTAATTGATTAAACAACATTCTATCAGTACCGGCACTTGATGGCATCAAGCACGACTCATGTAATCTGCGCCAACATTCAAAGACCCTTTGATGTAATGAATATTTGCGTCATACTGTGTCAGAAACAAAGACCAACGCATTAAACGGCTGTTCGTAAATTGCGCCTGTCCGAGAAAGGCCAACGGCTGGTGATCGCACTCAATGACAAAGGTTTTTCCGTACAAATAGTTTTCGAACTTTTTTATGGCCCAAACTATTGCAAGACATTCCTTTTCACTGGTGGAATATTTCTGTTCAGTAGTTGTGAGTTTACGGCTTGCATATGCAACTGGGTGTTTGGTGTCATTGTGTTCTTGTAATAACACTGCTCCTAATCCTGTGTTGCTAGCATCAGTCCTTAACAAGAATGGTTTTGTCAGATCTGGCAGTTTAACAACTAAATCTGAAGTCAGTCTAGATTTCAGTGTGTCAAAAGCGTTTTGGCATGCATCAGTCCACACTACTTTTGTAGGCATATTCTTACGTGTCAAGTCAGTCAGAGGACATGCAATGGCACTAAAATCTGGTACGAATTTTCTGTAGTAGTTAGCAAGACCAAGAAAACTTCTAACTTGTGTTTTTGTTAGCGGTTGTGAAGTGTCCTTAAGTTGTGCTATCTTAGCTTCACTTGGCGACATAGTTCCATGACTCAACTTGTGTCCCAAGAAGTCTAAGGAGAATTGTGCTATTTCACACTTCGTAGGGCGGGCAGTGAGGTTGGCTTGTTTTAATCTGGCTAGCACATCTCGTAAGAGTGTTAAGTGCTCCTCCCATGTCTGGGTGCCTAGAATTAAATCATCCATGAAGTTCTCAACTCCACGTCCGTACAGTGGTTCTAACAATGACCGCATCATTTTAGAAAAAATGCTTGGAGCGTTTGAAACTCCGAAAGGCATAACTTTCCATGTGTAGTTTCCTACTGGTGTAGTGAAAGCTAGTATGTGTCGATCAGTGTCCTTGACCTTGATTTGCCAAAAACCGCGTGACAAATCTATTTTGGTATAGTAATGAGCGTTAGCTAGCTTAGTGAAGATGAGATCCGGATCAGGAAGAGGTTCGGCACAAAACTCTGTCACTTGATTGAGTTTGCGGTAGTCTACGCAAAAACGGAACGAGTTATCACGTTTTTTAATCAACACGATGGGTGATCCGTAGGCACTGTCAGTCTTCTCTATGACCCCTAGATCTAGCATAGTCTTAATCTCACGTCTAACGTCATCTATCTTAGCGTGTGGCAACGGATACGGCTTCAAACGTATCGGTTTGTTGTCAGTCAGCTTCAGTGAAAATTCTATTAAGTCTGTCAACCCTGGTTTGTCTGTCAGAGTAGATGAGAACTCATTAAGCAATTCATTCACTTCTTTTTTCTGTCTTTCTGTCAAGGCTTCATTTACCCTAACGTCTTTGACAGTTTCGTCCGTCTGTAGAGGACAGTTTGGTAAAGTACCAGTGACGCAATCAGTATCCCCCTCGTCTTCTGTAACTATCGTCGCTACGACA
Source organism: Sinotaia quadrata (assembly GCA_028829895.1). Lineage (NCBI taxonomy): Eukaryota > Metazoa > Mollusca > Gastropoda > Architaenioglossa > Viviparidae > Sinotaia > Sinotaia quadrata. The sequence goes on from CM054183.1 coordinate 66,206,732, forward strand.
AAATCAGCTTGAGTGGTTTGATCCTCACGGCTTATGTACTTTTTGAGTAGGTTAACATGAAAGATTTTCTCTCTCTTTCCTGTCTGCACCTTATAGTTCAGTCCCCCTAGCTTGGCGGTAACTACAAAGGGCCCCTTCCATTTCATCTGAAGTTTGTTATGTGCTTCAGGAAGCAACAGTAACACTTTGTCATTAACTTCAAATTCTCTAGGTTTGGTGTGCTTATTGTAATATTCTGCCTGTCTAGACTGAGCTATTGTCAGGTTTTCCCGTGCTATCTTGCCTATAGTTTCAAGACGGTTTCTTAAGTCAGTGACGTATGTGTAAGTTGTTTTAACTTCGTCATCTGTCTTTTCATCAGTCCAAAGTGCCTTCAAAATCATCATCGGTCCGCGTACAGTACGTCCGTAAAGTAGCTCAAATGGTGAAAACCCGGTGGAAGATTGTGGCACCTCCCTATATGCAAATAGTAGGGCAGGGATGTATCTGTCCCAGTCTTTCGGTTTATCTGTGGCGAGCTTTTTAAGTGCTGTTTTTAATGTCCCATTGTATTTTTCAATCAGACCATTTGCCTGGGGGTGGTATGGTGTGCAAGTAAGATGTTTGATGGAAAGTAAACGATTTACTTCCTTCATTACGTTGCCTATGAATTGACTCCCCTGATCCGTCAAAATTTCAGTAGGAATTCCAACACGACTCCAAAGACCGAAAAGGGCTTCGGCGACAGTTTCAGTATCAATATTTTTCAATGGTACTGCGTCGGCGAATCTTGTTGCGTAATCAATAGTGGTCAGCACGTATCGATTACCTCTCGTTGATGTGGGTATTATAGGCCCAATCAAATCCAATGCTACGCGCTTGTAGGGTTCACTGATCAGTTCAGGCTCTCCTAACGGTGCGGGTCTGATTGAATTTTTAGACTGTGTTCTCTGGCATGTGTCGCAACTTAACACGAATCTACGGATATCGGCAGTGATGTCCGGCCAATAAAACTCACTTGTAATACGACTAGTTGTTTTTTGTACACCCATGTGTGCACCAAAAAGACTCTCATGACCTAATCGTAATACGTCATTTCGTTTGGTTTGTGGAACGACTAATTGTTTCCGAAATTCGTCTCCCACTTTCGAATAGCGGTACAATAAACCCTTTTTCAGAATAATGCACGCTTTCTTATTCGAATCGTCAGTGTTGACGTCACTAACAAGTACAGCTTGTCTGCGTAACTTGTCTAGTGTTTCGTCCTCAGCTTGTAATATTTTAATCTCGCTAACTGTTGCTTTATCTACGGCTGGTGCGGCAGACATCGGTGCAGTTACAGATTTGTCTTTACTACTCGCTGCTCTGGTTACAGCGTTAACCAGTGGTGGTTCAGTTGAAGTTTGTTTTTTGCACGGCAAAACATACTTGCAACCAAGGATCACGTCATGCGGTGAGTTTTCCATAACTGCCGCTTTGACTGTTCCTTCTACAAAGTCTGAAACAATCGAGACTTCAGCTACTGGTAAAATGTCTTGTTCGCCGTTTGCAAAGGTGACAGAGATTGTCTCCCCTGTGTAGTCGGTACGGTTAACTAATGATGCATTTACAATAGCGTCTAGCTCGCACCCTGTATCAAGCAAAGCGATTGTATCGTGACCGTTTGCCTGTACTGGTGTTCGATTCGACTTTTCTGTTTTAGGTGTATGACTTTCTACTGCGTAAACTTTAGCTGTTTTCTTTTCAGGACATGTTCGTGAAAAATGGCCACTATCACCACAAGTGTAACATGCAAGATTCTTTTTATCTTTCTGTTTGTCGGACTTGTTTTTAGTGTCGGGTTTAGATGTTTTATCATCACGCTCATTAGGTGCCTTCCCGTCATTTTTCTTATCCTTTCGAGTCTGCGGTTCGTTCGGTCGAGACTTGTTGTTCGCGTGTGCGTTCGAGAATTGAGAATGTGCGTCATCAAAGCGATCGGCGGCGTTGCCTATCTCCTCTAGCGTAGATTTTTCCCTTATTGCTAAGTGAATCAGTAGATCTGATTTGTATGACCCGAGAATATGGTCTTTTACCATTTCATCCCTAAGACCTGCGTACGTCTGTGGAGTTTCGGCTAGATCTATCCATCTTTGGAACAAGTCAGCTACGCGTCGTATGTACTGTGCGTGCGTCTCTGAACTCGCTTTCGTGGCTTGTTTAAACTTACGTCGGTATGTATCTGCGGTGAGTCTGTATCGTTTCAATAATGCGGCCTTGACTGTGTCGTAATTATCTGACTCAGAATCGCTAAGCTTATTGAATTCGTTTTTCGCAGTACCCTGCAGTAACCCGGATAAATTTATCGCCCAATGTTCCGCTGGAATGCTTGTTGCTCTGGCTAACTTTTCAAACGTTTTTAAATACGCGTCTATTTGATCTTTGTTCTCATCAAATGGGACCATATTTATCTTTGGAATGATGTTTTCAATTCTACTGTGATTATTTCCATCGCTAGAACGCGAATCACCACTGCTTCTGCGATCACGGTTTGGATTGGTAACTTCTAGTTTCTTTACTTCCCATTCTAACCGTTTTATTTCCGCGTCTGCCGCGATGCGTTTAGCTTCTGTGTCCGCTGCGATACGTTTTGTTTCGATGTCGGCTAATCTTTCAGCTTCTAACTTCTTCAGTTCGCGATTAGCAATACGTTCTTCTCTTTCTATCTCTTGCCTTTCTTTGTCCGCTTTTTCCGCTTTCTCTAGCTCAGTTTTGATGTAGCTAGTCAGTTCGTCACCCTGGTATCCTATCATGATACCGGCTTCTTTCAGGTCTTCGATAACCTGTTTGCGATCCATTTTACTGTCTTAGCGCGCTGGCTACAATAAGAATGTATCTCGTGAATTGTGTGTTTTAACCGTCGGCGATAACTCCGCTTATCCCGAAAATAACTTTTAGGCTACAACCTTACAAAAATTATTTAATTTACTCAGAACACCTTCCGAAATAAATTGCGCGTTAACTCTTACACGTTTCACCTGCTTGTCACAGTGTCCGCTGTTCCAAGACTTTCGTAATGTCACGGCTCCTACCATACAACATTACACATTATATCTAGCACCCTAAATATAATAGTCCGAAGTCTGTTACTACCGATAACTCTCCTAGCTGGCGGTATAACCTTCGACTCCTCACAATGAAGTACTCAGTAACACAATACTAAATAAATCATTCAATAGCTAACATGACATATTTAACTACGCTTAAATATATCAACATTAACTAACATGCACGCTACTCTGCAAAAGAATACATGCACATGTCACAACAAAAGCAAAGAAAATCAGTGATACAAAAATCAAAAGAACAATTGGCAATTCTGTTCGTTCGTTCGTTTCTAGGTTATGATGCGCCCTATGTATAAAAATGTTACAATTTACAATTTAATACATATCAATCCCGCGACGACCCACACTTGTTACGTTTCCAGTATTTATTTAAAGACCCTGCTTAGAATAATTAAAAGACTTTAAATATAATTAATTCTTCCTCTCATATTCTACGCAGACTGGTTGCTCAATTTATTATCTGACTAATTAAAAGTGCGTCTTGTAGTTCAGACGACAAATTTACAGACTAATAAACTGCGAACTTTTAGCTAGATTTGAAAACAGTTAAATCCCTCTAAATTAATATGCACTCGTCATCAATCTTTCTGCTCATCCGCCCCCATTCAAATCTAAGAATTAATCTAATTGGTCTATTGTGCATAGAAATCAACTACTAAGAGGTATTAACAAAGGAAATAAAATTTAATAAAGTTTAACAAATTAACAATAAATCGAATGCAACGCGAATAGTCTTCACTCTGTCTTTACGCGCCTATGCCTGATTTTTGTCAATCTAAATTGCCAGAAAAGTGTTCCTTTGAGATCTGTACACTTGATTTTGCACTTAGCTCTATTCTTGCATCCTTGGTCTCAACACTCAGTCATGCTGATTCGTTCCCTCAGTCCCCCTTTAACGACACACGTGGTGCATAAGGAATGATGTCCCTTTGTTAGTGGCTAGGAACTGGAATTTTTGCAGCATGGCCCTCAGAGTGGATTTCGACACGCTTACACCAATAAGCTAATGCAGGTGAGGCATGGGTGAACATGAACCATGAGCCGACCTTTGAGAGAAGTCGAAGGGTACCTTGATTCTCTATGGCGCCGGCTGCCTCTCACGACCCGAGTAAGCTGATGGAATTAGCTAAAATGTGCTCGAAGTGAGGGAGCGGAAGCGTGTGGGTACATATATAGAAAGGTATATTGCGTATCACGTGACTGTTCGCAAGCATGTGGTTGGTTCGAGAACTGGACAATGGTCCTAAAGTTACATAACATCTTGACCTGTTCTAGAAGCACCTAGAAAAAGGAAGCTTTGAACAAAGGGCCAAGGGTTTCAAATATTCGAATTTGAAGTAAACAAGGCAAGTGGGTCACGAAGTCGGACAATTTTATCAGACTGTGACAGGCAGACATTAAACCGAATTTCGAAGTTAAGTGTACTGTTTCCCAGTGACAGAGCACATTAAACTCTTTGAAGACAGCAACAGTTTTCAAACAGATCAGACACTGAGCTTGTCCAAATCGATCTATGAAAAAGTACTTCTCAACCACTCAGAGTTAAATGTCCGACTTTACATTTTTTAGGATGCTGGGGTTGCAGACATGATTGTGGGGAGGGGGGAATAATGGCAAAGAAATAGCAGAAATGCAACAACCAGTTCGGTTGTGATGGCAGAAGACTGTGAGTTTCAAATTCGCACACCTCTAGCCCTCCTTCCTCTCACCCAATTGTAACGGTGAAGGTCAGGTCACGACTGAGGCAGAGTACAGATGCTGACATACATTATTATTGTAGATCTATCCTAGGCCTAGGAGAGTTCAAAAGTCAACGAACTATAAAGAGATGCTAGTGTAATATATATAACCGCAGGCATAAATTGTACATGTGCACACGATTCTGTGTAAGTAATTCAAACTGTTAAAATTACATGTAGTCTTTAGACTAGTTTAGCCTTGGCTGTTTGACAGCGTATAACAATGCCCAATATTGTTTTGGTGACTTTTGTTTTGCGGGCCAAAAGCAATAAGTGTGAATGGCTTGGCGGGCCAAAAGCAATAACTGTGAATAGCTTGGCGGGCCAAAAGCAATGTTAACTGTGAATAGCTTGGCGGGCCAACAAAAAATGCTTCGCGTGCCAGGTTTGGCCCGCGGGCCAGAGTTTGCCCGCCCCTGTCCTAGTCGAACATTTCCACAAAAGTTGCATTTAAACAGAAAGTATTCTCTTAGTTAAACATTCGTAAGTTGCGCTTAAAAAGAAAGTATTCTCTTAGTTAAACATCGTAAGTTGCGCTTAAAAAGAAAGTATTCACTTAGTTAAACATTCCTATGTTGCGCTTAAAAAGAAAGTATTCACTTAGTTAAACATTCCTAAGTTGCGCTTAAAAAGAAAGTATTCACTTAGTTAAACATTCCTAAGTTGCGCTTAAAAAGAAAGTATTCACTTAGTTAAACATTCCTAAGTTGCGCTTAAAAAGAAAGTATTCACTCAGTCGAACGTTACGACCGAAGTTCGTGATAAAAACGAAGCACGCATACTCTAAGAAGTAATGCAGTAATGTGTGACAGGCACTTCCTATGTGAAAGAGATTTTTTTTTTAACAAGCTTAGCTGGTGATTAAATCTATCTAAGCATAAAACGTACTAAAATGTTAAAGGAATTTCAACGGAAACGCATGCAAAGAACATCTGTGACGTCAGCATACTGAGATATTTTTAAATCACATTATTACTGGGTCGAAATTTTCAGTACGTACATAGCACATACAGGTCGGTTGTGACGTCAGTACACGTATTTTAAGTATAGAAGTCGTTGCTCTAAAATACACTTTCGCAGTATGTAATTAAACAGCCTGCAGTAGATAGATCTAAACGTTAACATTGCTTTACACACACGGATTTGTTCAATGTCGACTTCACAACAACAGGCCGCGTGGTTAGGCAGATTAGATGGGGCTTTGTATTTAGGCGGATTATAAGTAGCAGACTAAACGATCTAAAATCTCACCAGTGTTTACATTTATGACTAAACACCGATACAGCCAATTTAAAGTTGCTTCCTAAAAGTTGGTTTAGAGCAGTGGTTCTAAAGAATCTAAACTGATGGCAATACTGTTGGGTGACCAATCAAGTGCCTCTCCACACATTGAAAATCTTTGTCATCGAGAAAAGCATCCAAACATCTAGTAAGAAATAAATCAATTTCAATCCAGAATATGTCTCCTTTTTTTTAATCAAGTCTCTGCAACAACCAACATGAAGAAAGGAAGCGGTCCACGAAAATAATTATTTTGATTAACCTGGTGGTCCATGGACTGAAGAAAACCATTGGTTTAGAGCTATAAAATATTTCGATTAGCTTCGTGGCCCATGGGCATTATAAGCACTGGTTTAGAGCGATAAATATTTCGATTAGCTTCGTGGCCCATGCAATGAAGAGAACCACTGGTTAGGCCTTTAGGGAAATAAAATATTTTGATTAGCCTGGTGGCCATGGGCATTATAACCACTGGTTTAGAGCACTAAAATATTTCGATTAGCTGGTGGCCCATGGATTGAAAAGAACCACTGGTTTAGAGCGGTTGGTGTTTAGACCTATTGTTTGTATGTTCAGAAAGAAAAAATACGATGTTCGCAGTTCATTTAGTGTACTTGGATATATTCAAGTTGCACGTTGTTCAGAGAAAAATAATCCTAAATTTCACACTAACTCTACACAAACAGTGACGTCAAGGATTGTTTAAACACAGGTATGTATACTGTTCAATAATCTACAACAGACAGTAGTTCATTATAAACAAGTATTTATGTGATATGAAATTCAAATACATTTAAAAAGGAATATTACGACACAAAATTTGTTGCCTAGAGACATTTCGGTTTGCATTAAAAACCGATGTTAACTTAAATAATTCCCCTCCCCACTGGCCTAATTACGTATTCATTTATTTTAAATCGAGAATTTATTATTTTCTTTAATGTCGACGTCATTTGAAGAGTTCTGACTTCTCTCCCCCCCCCCCCCCCCCACACACACCTTTTTCTTTTACGTGCGAACAAAATAAATACTTAATACAACCAGACTTCAGTCTTCTCTCTTGCTTTCTTTTTTTTTTTTTTAACGTGCGAATAAAATACATGCCTAATACAACCACTCTGAGAAAGAAAGATTCGCGGTCTGGCGATCTTACAGAGAAAAATAAACTTGTACGGTTTAACGAATCACAAGTTATTATTATTTTACATCAACAAATGAAAATGAACCAACTAAAAAGTTTGTATACGACCTAACCATTTAGGAAATGTGACAAGCACGGCTCGCCAAGCAGTCTTTCAAGAGAAAGTGCACACAGATCTATTTCAGTGTAACAAAACAACGATTCAATTTCAAATGACGAAATATTATTTCCCCGAGGCCGTAGTTTTCAAGAATTTATAATAGAAACTACGGTGAAACAGCAGTGTTAGGCAGGTCTGTACACGCATTCACACAGAGATACTTCACAGGATTGTTTAAAACGTCACAAGATCGTCGAAATTATAATGTGACTAGATTCCTAGTCTAGCGCCTTGCTGGAGCTTCTTTTGTGCCGTTTCTCGATTCGATTTCCGCTAGAAAAATATTTGCTGGATGTCCCCCAAATTTGCAGTTTTTGCAAAACGCACGCACGCACGCACATGCAGGCCGACACTTATTTTTCAAAACAAAGTACGTTTCCATGGTATCAGAATTAATAATCCGGATTTAAAAAAAAAAATTTTTAAAGAAAGAAATGGGTTGTTTACCCTCGACAAAGTTCAATTTACATTTTTTTTTTTTTAAATGTTGCTTATCTCAAAATCAATATGATCTTTATTAAATTTAACAACCGTAACTGGCATTCAACTTGAAATCAGTGCTGGTTCCATGGGGAATCTAATTCTCTCTAAAAACGCGATTAGCCAGAAAAGAAGACACAAAAATTGTAACGTTTTCTTTAAACAAACGAATTATGGAATTTTTCTTACGAAATTTCTGAGCTCATATAATAAGTGTGGTAAGAGTAGCAATACACTTTACACACCATGCTATCTAAATAAGAGTGTGACAACACCAGCAATAAATCATGCTTGCTAAATAAGAGTGTGTAACACCAGCAATAAATCATGCTTACTATATAAGAGTGTGGCAACACCAGCAATACACCATGCTACTAAATAAGTGACAACACCAGCAATACACCATGCTTATTAAATAAGAGTGTGTAACACCAGCAATACAAATAAGTGGCAACACAAGCAATACACCATGCTAATTAAATAAGAGTGTGTAACACCAGCAATACACCATACTAAGTGTGGCAACACCAGCAATAAACCATGCTAACTAAATAAGTATGACAACACCAGGCTAATTAAATAAGTGTGGCAATACCAGCAATACACTTTATACACATTGCTAAATAAGCGTCGTGTGCATAAGCTGCAGTTTGTAACTCTTCCCTATTGATTCATGGTTTCTCTTGGGTTTTTTAGGTAAGACATTCAAAACTTTGAAATTTGATTTAATTATCTTTACAGTATCAGTTGTAGGCAAATTCCACAATTTTTCAAGACTGGATTATTATTCCGATGCCCCCCCCCCCCCCCTTCCCAACCGCAAACAACTACATGTATTTAGTATTCTTTAACAAATTCTTTGTAAATGTAACAAATTTTTAATTATTCTAGAATGTTACTTGTTAAAGCTTTTAAATTAAATGCATTTGATCATTCTAAGTTAAACTGAAACTTAATCATGTAGATCTGTTGACCCTGGTTCAGTACTGATGAAGACTATTAAAGCATTGCACTGCTTTTAGAATATATATTTTAAAGCATCTTACTATTTTTAGGCGACGCCATGTTACTTTTAGATATTTTAAAGCACCATGTTACTATTACAGTAACGTGCTACTTTTAGATGCTTTAAAACAATGCTGTTTTAAGGTGTTTTAAAGCACCATGAAAGGTGTTGTAAAGCCCTAAGCTTCTGTAGGATAAGTTTTAAAATTCCATGCTACATGGAAGAGACAGATGTGTTTTAATGGGGTGCTACTTTTAGATAATTATTAAAGTGCCCAGCTTTTAAATTATAACATTGTTCTGCTTTAAAACATTGTTACTTTTATTAGATTATTAAAGTTCCCTGCTTCTTTGGGGTTTATTCAAGGCTATATTGCTTTAAGAAGACATGTTAAAGCACTGTGCCACTTTTAGATGATTTTAAGCACTGTATAATGGTTGGAAGATACAATGCTACTTAAAGAACAAGTTCTAAAGCACCATGCTACTTTTAAGTATTTTTTTAAAGAAAGCTTTCTGCTATTTGAAGAAGATATGTTTTAAAGCACCAAACTACTTTTAGAAAATGTTATAAAAATACTATGCTACATAAAGACAAATTTTAAAGCACCATATATGTTTACTGAAACATAAATAATAATAATAAAGTTACCGGTATAAATAAACAGACATATTATTTTTTTTTAAAGTGACAATAGAGGCAAGGCTGAACTTGCAACAAGGATATGTCATGTGATTCAGAACTGTTTATGAAGCAAATAATACTGATTAATGTAATTTTTATAGTTTTAAGCATTGAAGTTCCTTTATTCTTCAAAATTCAGTTACAAAATTATAATTTAGTTTTAAAAAATAGGAGTTTCAGATTGTCTTACATTTGTCAGTAAATATGGTGGCATATTTTCACATTTTACCAACCAATTGCTCACACTGTCACATATGCTTATGCTCACGTTATTTATTTACATATGTATTCCTAAATTTCTAACACTTACAATCAGCCAGAGTGGGCAGAGAACTCAGTATTATAACACTTTGGGCTTTTTTAAGAAAAGAAATCCACAGGTATCGAGTGAAATTTAGAGCATCAGACGACTTTGTTATTTACTATGAGACAATTTGTCTAAAATAAAAAACACTAAACACATTTTTTCTACAGATTTTCCATTTTATTTTATTTCGTTCTGTTATGTACACATAATCATTTCTTACAATCCATCCCACTTAAAAGTTGTGAAAAAAAAGACAGTGAAACTTAATTATAAATCAACTCAATTAACATATAATACAAAAACAAAATTCACGTCTTTTAAATATTTTGTTTGTGACTTAAAATCTTCTTAATAAAAGTATAGATAGGTACACATTGTGTATAATATAAACAAGTAATACATATGCACACATATATGTATGCTCAAAAATAAACTGAAAACAAATTATGAAAATAAGACAACATTCTTGCACTTTATTTTCCTATTCATGCTCATGTTCACTGCCTCTTTCTGCTCTCAAATTTGGATTAGGTCAACAAAGCCAGTGATCGAACAAGCACAAAATATATTGGTAGTCTTGATGCAATAAAGTGAATGAAATTATTTGTGAACACACTAATTACAGCATTTTACAAGTTAGCATCCTTCTGAAAAAGTAAAACAAAACATAAAGCCTGTTTTCAATCAGATTCTACACTCAAAAATAAAATACTATAAACTATGAAATAATGAATTACAGAAACCATTCAGAAACATTTCAATTCACATGAATGAAAGACTTTGAACATTTCATTTTCTGTATTTCTAATGCATTCACATTTTCTCATTCACAAAAATATCATTTCTTACAGTCAAAGTTTACACAAAATTAACTACACATACATAATTTTTTTTCATTTCTGAAAAAGAGTCTTGCCAGTTATCCTTCACAATAATACCTTTTTGGGTCCATACAGAGTTTAAGAGTGACTGGCACCAACCATACCAACCGCTCATCATACAGAGAATTTGAACCTACGTTCCATTATATTACCACTGTACAACCCCTCCTCCTAAATCATGCACATATAGGTTTATGTACTTGCATTAATAATAAAAAAAATATTTATTTAGTTAGTTTCAGAGGAGATTTGTCTGGGAAAATACACCTTGTCTTTTTCCTCTCAATTTTTATATGTTTATTTACTATTGGGTTTTTTTGTGGGGAGGAAGTGTATTATCACTCTTTTATGAGATTAGGCTTTTCACTCCTACAAGACATTTAAAGTTTTGATAGAGATGTTGAGAAAAATAAGAAAGGAAATTAAAACTGGAAAAAGAGTATGTTTTCTTAAAAATACTTTTTGAAATAACACTATTGACTGCAAATGCGTGGAATTAACCCATTGCAGGCATCAGTTTGCATACGTCCCGCTAGCATGCACACTTATTGTTACAAATGTTAGTCATTCAAAATGAGTCAATCTATGTGAAGGAAATGTGTTTCCTTAGCAGATGATTTGTATCAATTCAATCATTGGACAGATGTAATTATATTGGTTGCATGATATAAAGACCGTATTTTGTACACCCATTTGCGTCTTGTGCTTAAAAGGAATTTTTGCAAGTCATGGCTTCAGAATGCTTTTGCTTTTGTCGACAGACTCTGTCAACCCACAGTTGAATCAGATTATAATTTAGCTGATGATTCATGTTCTGTTTCTTTTGAGGAGGAATTTTTGCCAGCCCCTAGTGATTTCATTGAAAATAATGTGACGATGTCAAGCTAGTCAGCCAACATGGTGTGGTTGCATTCAGCATTCGATATGTCAGCTCATAAGGGAAAAAAACTGTTTCTTAACTTCATTTGTATGTATAAATTATTATGGAATTTTCAATGGAATCATTAAAAAAGATGTGCATCAGACTCCTGTGCTAATTTTAATTTGTTGTAATTATAAATTTTCACATTGCAAATCTCCATTCTTATCTGCTATGGGCTGGCTCTTTTTGTGCCATGACTTACACAAGTGCTAAAATTAAAATTTATATACATGTATTTCAAAATTATATATAATTCAAACAAAACAAATTTTCTAACAAATAAATTTCAGTGATTTTACTTCATCATTCCTTTTTTTTTTTTGTCATGTTTACTCTAGTAGTACTTTCACTTGAACTGTCCCAAAAAAATACATTTGGACTATATTCAACTTGAGGAAATAATTTTCATTTAGAACATATCTTAGGACTGAAAATTATGCAGAATAAATAGTACTTTTGCATCTAATCAACAATGAACTTGTGCAATTGGACTTGTATTTGTTTATTCATAAATGTTGTTTGTACAAAATAATCAACAATGGACTTCCATTTGCAATATTCTAAAAGGAATTCTGGTGAACATTTATTTATGACAATGTAATGATTTTTCACCTTGCATTTCTGGGGAGGGGGATCATCATTTTCATCGACAGTAATGGAACTTTATATTATATATTTATTTTTAAATAATTTTAAAATAATACTTCTTAAATTTAGTATGTTTAGCATAGGTACCAATTTTGAAATCTGTTTTGGTGCATTTGAAGCTTTCATTAGGCACATCTTGGGCGCTGTAGCCATTGAGTAACAGTACTTGGTGGATGCTTGTTTGATGCTCTGTATCTCAAACTTTATGGGCGAGACCTCTGATGAGGCAGCACCCTGGATATTTATCCAAAATACTGCCAAAACATCCCCAAATCACTTGACTTTATAAAATTTATTATTTGGGGGAGTTTTATTTACCATTGAAAATTCAATACTTGAGCAAATTTGTGAGAATCATTTATTCAAAATCAAGAAAAAGTAAAGGATCTTTTTATTAAACATTTATTTTTGAAATTTAAATAATTTTAAAACTCTTTAATAAGTTTAGGATAGGTAGAAATTTAAAATTTTAAAATCCATTTATAATTACAGCCACTTTTCATTTTTTCTTAGTAAGCTCACCCATACAATTATTGCTGTGCAGCAAAACAACCTGGCAGGGTGATATTTAGCGTAACTATGTTAATGTCTACTAGGCACCACTCCCCCCCCCCCCAAAAAAAAAAAAAAAGAAAAAAAGAAAAAAGAAAAAGAAAAAAAAGAAAAGAACTGCACAGTTCATTAAACCATAAAAGACAACATTACAAACAAAATATAATAACAGTCCAATAGATACATTAATTATCGATAAGAACCTAAACCTCATAATGAGTCATGATTAATAATATGTGTACAGAAAGTTCAATCATCAGTCAAAATTAATTTCAATAAATCATAAATCATTCAGTTTTAGCATTTAAATCATAATTTATTCTATAAACCAAATTTTCACCATGTCCTGCTTTCGTTTAAAAAAAAATCTCTTAAAAAACCAAAACAATAAGCTGTGCATATTTCACATTTCCTTAAGATTTTGCTTGAAAATTCACTTTAAAAAAAAAATAGAGAGAAAAGAACAAAATACTCTTCCTCCTGAGAACACGTCAGTACTCCAGAAAATTGAATGTTTTTCCACTCCTTTATCACTAACCTGTTTGAGTATGGGCACATCTGGTCCAACAAAGATTTAAACAGTAAATAAGCTTCAGAAAATGAAGGAAGATAAGTACTTCTCAACCTTATTCTTGATTTCTGCTCACTCATTCATGGTTGAATCACAAGTCACACAAAAATCTGCATAAACAGGCACACTTGAAAAGTTATGTTTAATATTTCTTCACTTATGTACTCTTTCAAGTTAAAGTCAGAATGAAAATAAATTGAATTTATCCTGATTATCCTGTTAAAGAGGATAACAATAGATCCAACCAGTTGGTTTATGGTGAAAAGAAACTGATATAGACCTTATGAGATGAATGATTCAACTCAACCAAAATGGTTCATGTTGTAATGAAATTGACAATCTAGGTGAGGAGGATAATTAGAGATTTATTTCTCTGGTTCTTGCAGAAGAGTTTAACATAATTACCTCACTGATGTGAATAATTACAGATTCATTAATATGGCTCTTGCACAAGAGTCCAACACAATCCTCATGAGACTGTAAAAAGATCACCGTCATACAGTTGTAGGAGATCAGTCCCACACAGAGCTTTCTCTTCATTATTAAAAGACGTTACTGGAATAAGAGAACATTTTCTAGTTCGGACTGTACAGCCAGATTAAAAAATTTTTAAATGTTTTTTTTTCATTTCAATTTTTAAGAAAAGAAATATCAATGGACTACTTCCATAAGGTGACTTCTTGTCAACTGTTGCAGCTCCTGTAAAATGTAGTCCTCTGGCATCGGCATTGTGTTCAGGGTGTGGGCAAGAAGTCTGTGACAAAAACATATTTTTTTTCATAATCAGACTCCATCATATAATAAATGAGTGCAAGTAGATCATTTACATTTTAACATGTCAGGTCTGCTCAAAACTCACATAAGTTATGTCAGCTTTATAAAAGTACATAATAAAAAATTATAAATCACAATGCCCGCACACACACAACAGCCTTTCAATACTACAAATATCCAACAGCCATTCAATACTACAAATATCCAACAGCCATTCATTACCACAAATATCCAACATCCATTCATTACTACAAATATCCAACAACCATTCATTACTACAAATATCTAACACCCATTCATTACCACAAATATCCAAAAGCCATTCAGTACTACAAATATCCAACAGCCATTCATTACCCCAAATATCCAACAGCCATTTATTACTACAAATATCCAACAGCCATTCATTACTACAAATATCCAACAGCCATTCATTACTACAAATATCCAACAGCCATTCAATACTACAAATATCCAACAGCCATTCATTACTACAAATATCCAACAGCCATTCATTACTACAAATATCCAACAGCCATTCATTACTACAAATATCCAACAGCCATTCATTACTACAAATATCCAACAGCCTTTCAATATTACAAATATCCAACAGCCATTCATTACCACAAATATCCAACAGCCTTTCAATATTACAAATATCCAACAGCCATTCATTACCAAAAATATCCAACAGCCATTCATTACTACAAATATCCAACAGCCTTTCAATATTACAAATATCTAACAGCCTTTCAATACTACAAATATCCAACAGTCATTCAATACTACAAATATCCAAAAGCCATTCATTATTACAAATACCCAACAGCCTTTCAATACTACAAATATCCAACAACCTTTCAATATTAAAATATCCAACAGACATTCATTACTGCAAATATCCAACCGCCATCATTACTACAACCTTCAGCAACCTTTTAATGCTACAACTTTATCAATAGTACAGCTTTAATTTGTCATACCATACTACAATCTTTATCAGCTTTTAATACTAAACTTTTATCAACCACTCAATACTATAGCTTTCACTTGCCACACCAAACACCTCCACCAGCTTTTAATACTACAACCTTTATCAGCCACTCGATTATAATCAACTTTCATTTGCCACTCAATAGATACAACTTTCATTTGCCACTCAAAATAGGTACACTTTCATCACCATTCAACAGGTACACCTTTAATCAGCCACTCAATAGGTACAACTTTCATTTGCCACTTAACCCTTTACCGGGCGGATTGCCCAACTTCGTCCGTACATTGTGTAGGGCAGATCGCCCAATAGCGCCCATAGCAACGATTTCACTTAGAGTGATTTTTCCTTTCCATATTTACATCATATCCGGTCTCAATAGGAAGCATGACGTTTGTACAACGATTTCTGCGCCATTTTGAAACATTTTCATGTGGCAGCATTCATTTTTTCATAAAGTTTTCTTTGTTTTTCGCGTTCGGTGTTTCAAATGGATTTCTTAGTGTCGTCGATTGTTAATGGATTCAATTTATCAGATAATGAGGTAAGAGAAGTTTATTTTTGAATTAGACGATAGGATTAGAAGTGACATTAGTGTCAGTAGTGTGCACATGTAGTATCTTTCAAATTTTGGAGGAGAATGCATCAGATTCTGAGGATATCGAAGAGGAATAGGGGGAATGGGTATCTGGAGATGCACATGGTTGGAATAATAGTACTTTAGCACTGGAAATATCGGAATTTATAACAGAAATGGGGCCGAATGTGACTGTAACTAATGATAGTACTCAGTTGGCTTTCTTCTATCAGTTTTTCAAAGAAGAAACATTTGACAAGATAGTGGAATAAACGAACAAGTACGCACGTCCGAAAATTGCGAAAAAACAAAATGGCGATCCAGGTTGGAAGGAAACTAATGCCACTGAAATTAAGGCTTATTTTGGACTTATGATTTTGATAGGAATTCACAACCGGCCAAAAAAAAAGAGATGTATAGATCGTCTGACGACAGATTAGTGTTCCTGGCATCAACAAAAAGTGTGTGTACATAGTGTTTGTAGCGGACAATAAATGGACAATATTTTTTGTGTAAATATATATTTTCACGCATGGATTCAAATTTAACACCCGAAAGTATACTTCAATTAAGGATATTAATAAAGCTGCTTTCATTTCCTTTCATTTTGCATTTTATTTCATTGAAATATATGCACTAATACCTAAGATATGATGTTTTTACCGACGTACCCCTAAATCTCACTGACATCCTGAAAAATCTTGCCCGTTTAGAGCTAAAAAAAGGAAAAACGTCTGCCGAGTAAAGAGTTAAAATAGGTATACTTCATCAGCCACTCAATAGGTACAACTTTCATTTGCCACTCAATAGGTACAACTTTCATTTGTCACTCAAAAGGTACAACATTCAATAGGTACAACTTTCATTTGTCACTCAAAAGGTACAACATTCAATAGGTACAACTTTCATTTGTTACTCAACAGGTACAACTTTCATTTGCCACTCAATAGGTACAACTTTAACCAGCCACTCAATAGGTACAACTTTAACCAGCCACTCAAAAGGTACAATTTTTATCAGCCACTCAATAGGTACAAACTTTTACCAGCCACTCAATAGGCACAACTTTTATCAGCCATTCAATAGGTGCAACTTTTATCAGCCACTCAATAGGCACAACTTTTATCAGCCATTCAATAGGTGCAACTTTTATCAGCCACTTAATAGGTACAACTTTCATTTGCCACTCAATACTACACCTTCATTAGCTAATAAATAGTACAACTTTTATCAGCTACTCAATACTACACCTATATTGGCCACTCAATTGTACAAACCTTCACCAGACATTCAATACTAAACACTATTTTAGTATTCTAAAGAATTGATTTCTTGTTAAGTCAAACTGTTTCTGAGAGTATGAATTGTAAATGATAAGCGAGTGATAATTCACTTCAAGCTGGGGAAATAGTGTGTTGTGAAATTGATTAACTCATTTTAATCAGAACACAATCTGCTCTTACACTGAAAAAAGACACAAAGTTTGATTGACAAAAGTTGCCATTTTGCCATGATCACATCATGAAGATACAACATCCTAGGTACATGAATTCTTGCCTATCCCAAAATAATATCCAGAACAGTGATACAAGAATCTTTTGACTTCATTCTGGGAAAACTCATTTATTTGGATCTTTAATTAAGCATTTCTACTGTGTCTTCTTCACATTAATCCTCAATTACATTTTCATTTTGATTAAAAACTCATATTATAAACTAACCAAAAACACATTACGTCCCCTCAAAAATTTCCAGCCATAAACCAAAAGATACATACTCTGTGATAGACACTGTCCCATCCTGTCCAGCAGCTTGAGAATTCAGAATAACACGCAGCATGGAAACAGTTTTGCGTGACATCTCTGACCGACACAGATAGTCAAGGGGACTGTGGCAAGGCAAGTGTCTGATTCGGCCACAAAGACTCCGTACTTCAGGCAACAGTCGCTCCATTTCATAAGAGCTTAATTCCTCCTAAAGAAAAGAACAAATAGGAATAAAAGATCATACACACTTTTTGAGCATCAAATGTCAATACATCCTTAGAATTTAGTCAATCATGTTTACACCCAACTTTTTGCTCCATTTTTTCCACCCCAGTAATATGCTTTTTTACACGCAATCTCATCTATGATGTTTCTCTTTTTTTTCTGACTAGTTCTAGCAAGAAAGGCAGTAATATTTTCACCAATCTTCGGATTTGTTATCACCGAATGCACTTTCAAGTTTACGAAAACTTAAGTCAATCTAATCTCTTAGTTTGTAAAGTCAACCACTGCTCACTCAAATATCAGTAACATTAATTCTCAAGCACAGCCTTCTCTTTTGTCTCACAATAATAGGAATGGGTTTGTCTCTGCATATCACCTCACTACTGCAGTCTTCAGTTTGTCTCACAATAAAAGGAATGGGTTTATCTCACCACTGCAATCTTCAATTTGTCTCACAATAATAGGAATGGATTTATCTGTGCAAAACACCACACCACTGCAGTTTTCAAGTCCTGGGTCTGGTTACTCTGCTAACCTTGTTATTCTTCTCTGAATTGTTTACACTTTTCAAAAGTGACTTCTTAACCTTTAGCACAATGAATTCCATTTTGCAATGCCTGAATGAGCAACATTTACCAACTAGAAAAATGAAATAACTTCTTAAAATATTCAAATAAATTTTTGATACTTCCACCCATTTTAGTTATGTGAATAATGAACATGAATATATAATTTTAATTGGTGAACATTACTTATCAAAGTTATAAAAATTAAATAATGTTGAATGTTGAAATGTGAAAAGTATTTATGTAAAAGCTTATAACTTGCCCATATACTCTTCTTAGAAGTATAAAATTGTATAATTTATAAATGTGTGGCTACTGTTAAATGTGCAAAATAAAGTTTGCTTAGTAACTGCATTCATTTAGAGTTTGAAACTTGATTACATAATGAGAAAATAGGTGACAATGTGAAAGAAAATTATTGTTGCTGTTAGTCTACAATATCAATATGTGCAAACTTTTGAAGAACATATTTTTATTAAAATAACAGTATTGCTTACCGTTTGAAATTTCTCTAAAGAGTGACTGAGCAAAATAAAATCGTAGAAAACCTTCCCAGATGTCGTCCAATTGAGAACTGCCATGCTGTGTTCAGGGGCAGCCAGTTTATCCAAGTAAGATAGCAGATAATCAAACTCTTCTGAAAAACAAGCAGTAATAAACAAGTGTAGTGGTAATTTAAAAAAAAATATTTGTTTCCAATAATCAAATTTTTATTCTTTACTAAATTTTCTTTTAATTAAAAAAAAACAAACATAAAAATTTGTATATTCTACACATTTTAAAAAATAATACTTAAGTGGAACATTTTTTTTAAAATGAAAATTTACAATGCACTAATGAATATGAATGAAAAAAAGTGAGGAATTTTCTTATCTGTATTAAAGGAAGTCTTCTCAAGGTCTCCAATTAGGACATAATTCTTTTCATATATGTTCAAATTGTATTGATGGAAAGTTTCAGACTCCAATCAGAGATTAGGATAGGAAGAGTAAAATTATATTTACGGTTTAAATTTAGTTTACTCTTTTCAAAAATGGAGATGTGTCAGTTTAATCAAAAAACAAATCAATAAAAATGTAGTACATTTTTTTTTTTTAAAGTAAAGGAGAGTCAATAGTTTGATGCTGGACTCATATTTTTCCCCTGCCCAAGTGTAAAAGCAAATGTCAGTTAAGTCTAAAGAATGGTGCTGGTTCACTGTTTTGGTGTATCCAATGATAAAAAATGCAAAAACATAAAAACCATTGACGATGGCGTCTGGAGCAATATAGGTGACAATGATGTGATGTGCTTCATTCCATTTTCCAGCGCACAGCAAGTGTCGAGCCTCTGTACTGTGCTGATGCAAGTTGTGTGCTTTTACTGCCTGGAAATAGTTCAATTTTCAAATGCAGTGAAATTATTGAAACCATTCTCTTAAAGGAAACTAACACGTTTTCTAACAAAAAGAGAGTTAACTCTTATGTTACACGATCGCCATAAGAAACTATACACATATAGTCCCTCAAAATACTGGCCAGAAATGAAAGTCACAATAACATGTTTAGCCCTATTATGTAAGGAAATTTATTTATTTTAAATTTCCTTTAACAAACAAGTTTTAAACATTTGTACACATGACTTGCTTAAAATGAATGCAGCCAGACAAGGCTGTCTCATTACCTTTGCCACGTGAATCCACTCAGGGGGGACATGAAGCCTTTGTAGTACAAAGTTCTCTTGTTCCACCTCCGCAGGTTTGGTAGTCAACTGGATGTGGCGACCCAACACCTGCTGAACTGCATGCTCACGTCTGCAAAAGTTTTCATTACATTTCAGTGTCCATGTATTTGTGTGCTATGTGCATACTCCAGAGCAAAGAGCAAGAAGACAAAAGCAACACACATTTAACGGCATACTTGTGACAATGAAAACCACAATCTAAAGATGTTAACCTGTCTGCTGCATCAGACTCAAATATGGATTACTAAATACCACTCAAGTGATGAAAATATAATAACTACAGGGTGGCTCAAAGGTAGGTTTACAGTTATCATGTAGACTATTTATTGAAAATTCGACACTAATAAAATAAATTACAATTAGCAAGGAAAAACTGTTTATGTAAGTTAGATTTACACTCTGAGGAATGTTTTATATGGGTATTACTAAGCAAGTAACTTCAACCATATAAAAGGTAGTTTAATAACTGTAAACCTACTTTTGGGCCACCCCGTATTATTGCTTTACAATATGAAGTCGTACATCAAATTTGAGACTCTATTGATGCAATGTTTTACTTAATATGAAAGAATTTAATAATTAATAAAGACTCAAACATTAACATTATCGATGTTTTAAATAACATGAAAAGAAAAGATTTGTTTGTTTGTTACACACAAAGCAAAATGTTATAATAAAATAGGCAATAGCAATAGTTTACAGTCAATAGTCACCTAGATATCAAGTACGGTAGACGAGTACTTTCTAGCCCTGGTTATTCCAGGTATTCATTTTCTAACCTTGTTTTTACTTTAGTCATTATATATTTATTAACATGGTTGTAACCCAGATATTCTAGGCAACTATTTTGCAGTCCTGGTTAATCAGGGATAATTTTTCAGTTTTAGTTACTGCAGGATTCGTTTTTTCTGATCATGGTTACTATATCATTTATTTTCTAGCCATTTTTGTTGTTGTACCGATAACTTCTTTTGCTCCACAGGAATTGCAAGAAAACTTTTCATCTTTTTGATGTTCTCAGAGGATTCCTATGGAGCCTTCCTCCCTTCTCTTGTATTCAGGGAGGGTAGGTGGAGGGGTGTTCTGCTGCTGTTGGCTGTTTTGTTACTTTGAGTCTGTAATGCTATGACTGTTGTAGGTCCTCCTTTTTTTTTCTATATATATATATATATATATATTTTTTTTTTGTGTGTTTGGTTTTGCCTTTGCCTTCTTGTTGGGTTTCTAGAGATGGGATAAGTTTGTGTGTGATGTTGAAAGTGTGAGATTTTGTTTTTGTCATCTTGGGTGTAGTATTTGTTTGTGTGGAATTGTGGCTATAGTAGTGTGAGTTACATTTTCGTGGGGTTTTTTTTGTTGCTTTATTTTGTTTGTTTGTTTTTAAATTAGGGTAGGTGGAGTGTATTTGTTTGAATGAGGTATGTGATTGGTGTAAGAGGTTTTGGTTATGTTCTTTAGGGTATAGTAGTGTTTGGGTGATGAATGGTAGTTGTAATAGGGTTGTAGTTTCCTTGATGATTTTTCTTTCTTCTGCATAGTGGTTACACTGTAATATTATGTGTTCTATTGTGTTGTCTGTCCTACAGAAAGTGCATGATTTTGGTTTGTGGTTTGGTGTGTGAATCTTGTGGAGTTGTATCTTAGTTTATGTAAGGGGTTGAGGGGGGGTAGGGATCTGTCTTCTGTGTATATTTTCAATTTGTGCATGAATTTCTGTTGTGTGTATTGGTGTGTTTAGTGGCTTTCCTTGATTTGCTCCCTTGTCTGCAGTTTCATTCCCTATAATGTTGATGTGGCTGGGAATCCACAGTAGTGTTGATTTTATGCCTTTTTTTTCCTCCAAGTGTAGCTATGTGTTTGGATATTTGGTTTGTGATTTGTATTCTTGCTGATTGGAAAGGGTTTGCTAAGTTTTGTAGTGATGTTAGAATGTGAGTATGAGTATTTGTGTCTGTATGGGTAGGGTGTTTATTGCTAATACAAGTGCTTTTTGATTGCATTTTCTAGCCTTGGGCATTTATTACATCCCAGGTTATTGTAGGCATTTATTTACAAGCCATGGCTATGTAGGCATTTAGCACATCCCAGATTATTCCAAGCATTTATTTACTAGCCATGCTACTGTAGGCAATTAGTACATCCCAGGTTATTCTAAGCTTTTATTTTAGCCATGGCTATTTTAAAGGTATTATTTTCTAGTTCTGACTTATATAGCTATTAATGTTAACATTTTATTGTTTCCTACCTATTATAGACCCATGGAAATGTGTGCTTTTGTGTGAAATTTAAGTGTGTAGGCTGAACCCATCACTTACTGCTATGGGTCCTGAAAGCTCAAGAATACCAATGTGCTGCTAAACATCTGTTAGAGCACATGTACATGACTATAAGAATTATAAATGTGCTAAGTTTGCTGCATGTGAGCTGATACAAGCAAATCCACTGTTGTGTGAAATTATAAAAAGTTGGGAGTCTAAAACTTACTGGTGTGGGGCTTGAATGTGCAGGAGAACAAAGACAGCCCAGTGCCACAGTCCCAGAGACTCCAGTTGTGCTGCATAACTCGTGTGAAGCAAAGCCTGGTGGTATGCAGAGAGATGATGGAAATTCAGAGACTGAAGCACACTCAGTAAATGCCAGCTAAATAAATAAAAACAAAAAGTTATTTTATAAGTGGACAGGGGTGTACTTGCACAAAGTATAAAGTTCATGAATGCATAGATTGCATAAGAATAAAAATTACAGCACAGTTATGACAAATGTTAGCAAGTGATGTAAATTATATAGAAGTCTTCAACACATTAATCGGGACAAAAGTTGAAAAAAGTAACAAATGTTATCAAGCAATATAAATGACAAAATATTCATTTGGGACAAAAGTCAAAGTTGACACACTACAGGAGGAAAAAAGAAGATATAAAATGCTATGGAATCTAATGCATACCACAAATTCTCCATTTTTTAAAGATACAAAATTAGTGCAAAGAATTAAACAAGATTTCTTCCACATCAAATCTCCAACATATATTTCTGCTAGCATATGACTATACACTGACTGACCTAAGACGATAGTCCAGACTGTTAGCTGTGACTGTGGTAGGATTGAGAATGTGTTCTAATGGGTAACCCTTCTGGCAGAAGAGTTTCAACAGGTGATAATTTGTGTCATACACCGCTTCTTCGCCCTCATCTTCCTTGCTGCTGTCCAAATCTACTGAAAGTCCACTTGTGTCCTCCAGGTAAGGAGGCAGTGGTGGGGCAGCATAGCGCTGGAAATCTGAAGCTCCTTTGAAGGCATTTTCGTATCGTTTTAGGGACTCTGAAATGGGGGCGTTGGGTGGGCAGTCATACCTGGAATTTAATATCAACCCAAAAGTCAGAAATACAGCATATATACTTACTAATTTTTCAATTTATATAGAAGTCTTGTATACTGGGTGAGCATAAAACCCAGAATTAGACGAATAAAAGAGATATTTCCAGAATTTTCAACGTCTGAAGGCTTAAAATGATGTCCACAGGCAAATACACCTAGAATTTAATGTATGCCAAAGAATCAAAAATACAGCCAAGATATTTCCTAATGGCTTGAAGATAGAAAGTAGTGTGTGGAATTTAATATAAAACAAACAATAAATACAATGTGTGTGTGTGTTAGTGTTGTCTCACTTCCTAGGCATGCATGAAGTTTTGGTTGATTAAATATATTTAGGATTTATCACTCACACCAAATAATATATATTAACTGATGAATGAATGTCATGGGTGCAGATAATGCTCTAAATTATCCCCCCACTAACGTGTAAAGAAAATGAGAGTAATAAAGAGTAAATAGGATAAAATGGTGAAAAGAGCACCTTTATCAGAAGAAAAACTTGAAGTTTTGAATTGGTTTAATAAAGGCAAATGTAACATTGACATTCAATAGGTCATGAGACAATGCGATTCTATTGCAAGGACTGTTCATAATACTGAATCAGTTGGAAAAAGTACTCAATCTTCCATAGATCTTGGTGCTGCTGAAGTGACAGAATCTCAGCTTTTGATCAAAACCTTTTTTAAAAAGCATCTACTGAGAATCTCAACTGAGGCAAATTAAAATAACTGGAATTCATTGTAGTTTTTTGTATAGTTTTCTTTAATAAACTAATTTCTTAAATTTGTAAAATTACATTTGTTATTATTCATGATGTTTACTAAATGTTTAGCTGTACAAAAATTCTGACTGGACAATATTCTATAAACAGAAACCTTAAAATTAAATGCCTAAATAATCTCAATCTCAATGAATTTGATATCTGAGGTGATTCTTGGGAATGCATCTCATGTATATTGGGAATGGACTTATGTTTCGTAGTTTTAAATCACAGGACTGAGTTCTCATGAACAGTAGAATGTTATGTCTGCACAAGATAATCAATGTTAATTTGACAGAACTCAGTGATAACAATTAAAAAAATAAACATTTTAAACAATATTTTTTAATATTACTACACATTCCTGCCATTTTAGTGGTATTATACCTCTTGATAAAAGTCTCAATTTTATATTAATATAATATGTAAAATTCAAATTCAAATAACTGAGCTTTGGAGAAAAAGTTACGTGAGTAATGTGTAAAAATTAAACTTTTAACAGAAATGGTGCTAGAGGTTTTTCTTAATATTAAAAATCTCCAGATTTCAATATCGTGATGTCTATAAAATACGTTCTTTTTAACAAACAGAATAAAGTCAGCAATATACTAAATTGAAGTTAAAACTCTATATTTATTACAGAAACAAGACAAAGACTATTAGCACTAGAAAATGTCAAAAAATGTCAAAAACCTCTGCCCACAACAGGTCCAACATCTCTCTGCCTATATTATATGTGTACAGCAAAATTTTCAAATAAATACTGTGGATTTACTTATCTATAGCAAACCTACAACAGAAAATCTACAAAGCCTTAGTTTAACAGATTTGAAACAAATAAATCTTGCCAGTAGTGGAGAGCTAAAGCCCGTTTCCAGTCCATGCCACAACATGTATTGATAGTGATTGGCCCATCCCACAACAACAATCCGGCCACCAAGCAGTATACACGCTGTCGCTGATCTTGGATGAATTCAGTGGCCTGCAATGCATACAAAACAGAACAGCAATTATTATATCCAACCATATCCAAAACAGAACAGCAATTATTATATCCAACCATATCCAAGGTCTACTTTTGACCAAAAAATTAATTAATTCATTCAAAGTTGAACAGTTTCAGCATGACCAACACTCTGTAAAGTGACAGGAGCCTGACCTAAACCTAAAGCCCCAAATGCATCATCCATACATTACTCACCCCCATCTCTGCCCACTTGGCCAGCTGCATAGCAACCATCTGCCTGGGAATGTCATTGCCTGATGCCTGAGCTAAGAGCAAAGCTAAATGGTCATCCCCAGCATCCTGTGCCAAGCTACATGCTTCACTGATCTGACGTCCACTTAGATGTGCTACTATGGCCTGTAGATGCCCATCAGGTAGCTACAACATTTCAAATCAACACTAAACTTTAGAAAGTCATTTTCGAAATTTAAAGTATATAAATACATAAAGAATCAGAAGTTATTTAGATTTATTTTTGGTTGTTAATAGAGAAAAGTTCAAGACTACTTCGTCTTCAAACACTTTCTATTAAATAATTCTCCATTCTGAAACATTTTTCCCTTTTATTGAAAAGATTCAGAATAATGGGGGAAAAAATTATTTTGAAAAAAATTATTTATTAAAGAGAAAATCTTTTCAAAGAATCTTGCACAGTAAAAGGACAAATGCTAAAAATGCATGCACTAGGGGATTTTACATTTTTTAATTTCAAATTTGGAAAATTTAGCATTAATAGTTAAAATCCCAAGGAATGAAATAGAGAAAACAAATAGTAAAATTAAAATATGACCATATGAGAATAGACAGCATAGTCTGGACTAAAATGGTGGGAGCTAAAAGTGTGCATGGATTTAAATTGGATTTAATAACCACTGCTTGGTTGTGATAAAATGTCATACAATATATTTGTAACTTTTGTTTTCAAATTTATAAGGTGATTTTATATTAGTGAATATATACCAAAAATGACCAGACACCCAATGAGCTTGTACATAAAATCACAATGTATGAATGCAGAAAATGCGCCTCATGGTAGAAAGAGTACTGAAATCAGAACTAGTTCTTGCTTACATGCTTTGATGGAATAGATACACAAGATAATATTTATTTTTTAAAAATCAGTCAATGTCTGTTGTGACAGTGCAAAACTAGAGTAATAAAGCTGTGTGATCTAGGCCATTCATATAAATTACAAACAACTATAAGTGATAAAATCACTACAGCATTCAACTCTCATCATGTACGGGCATATAAATTGGCTTATCCTCTCTCTGAAAGACAGGACCTTGCATAATTTGCAATAGTCGGTTTTTTTTATACTAAATGAGCATTTGCAGTTGCTTGATTTTCATTATAAAAGTATTGCACAATGGCATATGCAATGAATACACCACAAGTAATAGTGTGTTTAGCAAACATGTCAGAATACATTGCATATTATATGCCCAGGGATGGGGGGTTGGGGTTGGGGTTGGTGAAAGTGCCACTTAGATATATTACTTTTAAATGTGCTCAAAGTACTTTAAGATGTTCTTATCTTAAAATATACAAAGGAATTATGTACAAAGATAAATGATAATTACAAAAAACATCATATCACATCAATTCTCACTCACAATTTTATTTAGACAGCCTACCTTGAAGACCGAACCAGCAGTCTCGGCTTGTATTTTTGATTCAGCAGCTTCTGACAGCCAGTTTGAAAATGCCTCCCTCCTTGCCTGGCACTCAGCATATCCCCCCATCTCTAAAAATGCAAAACAGTTCTAAATTCAGCCTGCATTTCTCATTTAGACAAATGCTGAAAGAAAATTCTGAAAATACATGTTAACTTATTACGTTTTGTCATCATACCAGATTTTACACTACAAGTCTCTTGCTAACACTAGTATTCTTAGGAATCAAGAAGAGTAAGGGGAGACAATCTGAATTATAGAAAATCCTAGACAATAAACTGGTCTTTCTTTATGGATATCCTCCACCTATCCGATCATTCTCCAGTAATGGCAGGTTGTATAAAGGCTTACTGAGTTAGCACCTTCAGACATTTGTCAAATGCACTGGCTTTTTTAATCTATGTTTTGGTTTTGCTGTTTATTCCACTAATAACCCATCATTCTGTAATATTTCTTTTCATTTTCTTATTTTTTGTCAATGTATTTTGATATGGCTTATTTCTTTTTTCCAGTATCAAGCAAATAAAAAAAATGCATTGGCAAAAGAAAGTTGTTGTTTTTTCTCTATAAAAAGTCATCTGCTTTACTCCCCAAGAAATTTAAAAAGATATCTTTTGTTAATCCCCAGAACGAACAGGTAAACTAGATGGTTGATATAATGAGACTCCTTAAATTTCTCACATCTGTGAAACTCACCATTAATATATTCTAATTCTGGTGGACTACCCCACAAAGCTATGCATAGTTCCCATGCCCGTCGCATCTGCAGCTGCGTGCATGCATCTGGGTGGTTTTCTGCAAAAAGAAAGACAGGGTTAAAGTTCACAAGCAATGTGGGTTACTTTCTCTAATGCAATGCTTAAATATACTATCTTTTGATGATGACTTCTCTCTCCTTTTTTGAAATAAGAGAGTAGTTAGAAAACTGATGTCTTTGACTCCTTGCATGAAAGGCATCTGGTCTGTATGTCTCATAAAATAATCACTCAAAGTGAACAAGCTGTAATTAGCTAGCTAAGAGTTTTCAGTCAAGAGTAGTACTTGTCACTGCCAAAGAGTCCTTATCACTGTGCACAGATGTAGTTTGCAATCAAAATAAAATATAAAAATATTTTATATCTTTAAATAATAAAAACATCAACAATAAAAAAAAATGTATTTTTAAAAAAAGGTTAAATAAAAATGTTCTTGAATACTTATCCAGTGTGTATAAGATGCAACAAGTAGGTGCATGTACTTACCAAGGAACTAGGGGTTCCATATACAGCCTTGAGCAGACTTTTGATTTGTCATTTAATTCTGGACTCTAAGTACAATCCTAGTTTCTTGGTGAGCCGATATACTCATGGTATCTACACCTTCCATTTGTGTTTAAATGAAGAACTTCTATATTCTATTTGTGTTTACATCAAGGACTTCTGAATTCCATTTGTGTTTACAACAAGGTCTTCTGTATTCAATTTGTGTTTACATCAAGGACTTTTGTATTCTATTTAAATATACAACAAAACTCTATATTTCACTTGCATTTACACCAAGGACTTCTATATTCCATTTGTGTTTACAGCAAGGGCTTTTATATATCCCATTATGTTTATATTAAGTACTTTTATATTCCATTTGTGTTTACATCAAGGACTTTTATATATCCCATTTATGTTTACATTAAGTACTACTATATTCCACTGTGTTTAACCAAAGACTTCTATATTCTATTTGTGTTTACACCTGGGACTTCTACATTCCATCTGTGTTTACATCAAGGACTTCTATATTCCCTTTATGTGCTGTGTAAATGGCCAGAAATTAACACTTTTTCAAATTATACAACACCATGTTTCTTATCAGGACAAGGGGTGTCTAAGCATTTTCAAAATAGCTTACTGAAACATATAATTGACCAACACTCACAGAAAAACATGCACTCTTGCTCTTACACTTGTAGTATACAGGCAAAAAGGGTGAATCAAAAAAAAATTTTTTTTCAACCCAAACAGACAACAAATGTGAGTAGTCATAAAGAATAAGAGTGTCAAAACATGGGTAACAGCACGGGTTAGGTGCTATTTATAAAGGAAAAATACACCTCACTTATAATCCTAAAGACAGACAAAAAGATAGACAGCAACAGAGAAAACAAAACCTAAAGAATTAAAAAAAAAAAAACAGGGAAAAAGTAAATGTGTGAGGAAAAATAAGAAAAGCACAATCCTGGCTTGATGAAATGTTAAAACTGGGTACCAAGTGAAGGAGGTACTGGCGTTACTTAGGGGACACTACACAGTAAAGTATGCATCTTATTTGATATCTCCCCCTTTTCCCTGAGGATATGGGCCTAAAGATGGCTAGTCTATTGTTTGTTTTAGTGTCACATTTGTGAGTATCTCCTATAGTATGCTCATTGGGCAGAAAGAAAAGAAAATTAATTAGCAAACTGGAAAATTAGGAGGTTAAAAGCAATATAATATCCAGAAGACAACACAAAATAATCTGAAGAAGCCTTTGAATTTCATAACTCTCCCCAAGTCCTTTGAGATAACCACTCTAAGTGAAAATGTAGTAAAATATATCTAACATAAGGAAAGAATCAACTCACCTTGTACACTTCGCTCTCTACTGTCTTTAGCATAGGAATGCAGAGCATCAGTAGTGGGCTGAGGAGTAGCTGCAGGGCAGCCATCTTCCAGACCAACTTTAGCATTAGCCAGAGCTATCTCTAGCATTCGCTTATGGCTCTCCTAAAGAGAGAATAAAAATAATTACTCAGAGATCAACTTTAGCATTAGCCAGGGTGTGATAATATATTAAACAAATTATGTAATTTTGATAACATTTTTATATTATTAACTGTTTCTTCTTACACACGGGTTAACTGTTTCTTCTTACACACGGGTTTTCCCAGTCTCACACCTCCATTGAGAGACATCCGTTAGGGATTAGGATTAGAGACTGATGAAATACCTTGTTTACTCCTTCAGAGAAATAGGCTTAGAGACTGACGAAATACCTTGTTTACTCCTTCAGAGAAATAGGCTTAGAGACTGATGAAATACCTTGTTTACTCCTTCAGAGAAATAGGCTTAGAGACTGATGAAATACCTTGTTTACTCCTTCAGAGAAATAGGCTAAAACAAGAGGTGAAGGTCGCATCAAAAGTCGGATACTAACTATCCATGTACGGTCACTTGTTTTCCGATAAAGTGACGTAGCGCTAAGTTGTGAGTTGACCTCTACTTTCATTCATATAGACCCCTGAATGAACGGGCCACGTTAGATGCACACCTGCATTGTGCCCGATTTACATGGGTAAAATTAGAGCGTCCATCCATTACTATGACCGGACCTATCAGAACACAACATAGTGGTAATATCTTGATTTCTCTGTATTGAGTTGAATTAATTCTATATATTTTGTATTGTGAATGTATGTAGAATTTCCTTGTGCATTTTGTTGCAGGTTGATAATATATTTTCTGTAAAGCTAAGTGGCACAGCGATATTACATTTGTAGTAGTGGTGAGAACACCAAGTGTATGTAATTGAACTACCGTTGATTAACTGTTATCACGGGAGAGTCAAACCCTGCCACGTATTACTAGCAACTTTGGATTAATGGGGAAATATATTATAAAGATTTTCACATAATGTAAATTGTGAGTTAGTGGAAATTGTAAAGAATGATTAACGCTGCTGTTATAAGGCCCATATAAATCCTTATTATCACACGAGGCTGAAACATAATTAACTATGTATTGCAGCCGGTCTTGAGTCTTGAGTTCATGAGTTTAACTCATAATTCAGACTTCAACTGCTAGCTGTTCCTTGGTGGAAGTCCAACCTTGCGTGGAGTCCAAGACAGCGAGCTTCTACATGAGCTGTATCCATACTACCGTCCGTCAAACAACGAAAGATACCAAAGGTCGCGGAGATCAGCGTGCCTCAGCGAACGACTACACATGTTACATATCAGATAAGTCTGACCAAAAGAACTTTCGAGAATAATTTTCAAAGGTGTGAATAATATTGACATTTCGGGTCGCGCGTTACATTCTGTTCGCGAAAACCAATTGTTCATTTTTTGTTTCAAATTAAATTTTATTGTTAAATTTCTTAACTGTTATCTCTCCATATTATTACATAAATATATGTACGACCAAAGGATGCTACATGGGGGCTGAGCCGAGAATAGAGGAATAAAGAATCATATTTATTAATCTATAAATAAAAGGGGAGATAATATTGTAGCAGAAAAGTCAACTAATTTATCCGACTAGGTGTTGTGAGCAATCTAGCTGAGATTGTGGCATTGGAAAGGGAGATAAATTAGGCAAGTCCAGCCGTCGCTAAGGTTAGGAGTTATCCTATAAATTGATATTGATAATTAGTGCCTAAATTAGGACGGGGTCGTTAAATGAAAACTGGATATGTGACACAGGGCTATCTCCAGGAATTCAATTATGGCTTTCCTACAGAGAGAATAAAATAATTACTCAGAGATTAACTTTAGCATTAGCCAGGGCTATGTCCAGCATTTGCTTATGGCTCTCCTGAAGAAAGAGCGAATAAAAATAATTACAACGTTAACATTAGCCAGAGTTATCTCCAGCGTTTGCTTAAGGCTCTCATAAAGAAAGAGAATAAAAATAATTATTCTGAGATAAACTTTTAGCATTAGCCACTGACTATCTCATTTTTAGTATTGGCTTATGGTTCTTTTAGCAAGAATGAGGATGAAAAGAACTATCAGGGATCAACTTTAGCATCAGCCAAGCTGTCACATGCATTTATTAATGGCACAGAAGCACAAAAGAGAATGGCAAAAAATTAATCACTGCTTTACTTTGGATCTGGCATCTGTAAACAACCAATGTCTAATATGTGCCTCCAAATGCTACAAGTTTTTATCAATAAATTAAGGAAAAAGGTTGTGGTAAATATACCAAAAGAGTTTCTCGAGTAGAAATATTCTAAAAATCATACACAACCATAAAAATGCATGCAATATTTATTTCACAAAAGGATTTACCATAATGACACTGTCCGATGAATCAAAGTAACTTGCCACAGCAATTCTTTCACAAGTCACTGCCCATGCTTTTCTTCTGGTCTGCATTTTACCAGCACCCATAGATGGAATCAAGGAGAATGCAGTCTGCTTGCCAATAACTCCTATAAGAAAAAATATGAATTAAAGAAAACAACTTTTTCCCACTCCTCATGATAACAACAACTATCTTGTCTTTTTTTAACCAAAACAAATATTGCATTTATTTGCTTGACATAACAATTATGAATTAATCAAATGGTTGAAAATTCATGTATTCTAAAGTAATGAAATTTGTATTTCAAAATTCTGCCATTCCCAAAAAAGAAAAAGAAAATAATATCAAACAAGCAATTAAAAAAAAATTCTTTTTTGGTGTGTGTTTGTGTGTGTGTGCTCACGCGCATGCGTGTGTGTGAGACTTATTCAATCTCAAGACTATCAGAAATGCTTAGCTTTCTATTTAGTTCTACAGACCATATAATACATTCTAATAAGCAGCAGTTTAAGTAAACGAAAACAAACAAAAAATTAAAACAAATAATAAGAGATTTAAGCGCTTGTCATTAGGAAAAGTTAGAGTTAGACATGTAAGATGACAAGTGCCAAGAAAGAAAGAGACAGGAAAGAGACAATGAAAGAAAAGGGAAGGAAGGGAGAAAAGACAGGGACAACAAAGTATGAGAGGGGAGGGAAGATAGTAAACGTGAGAGGAGAGACTAAAAAAAAGTGAGAGAGGAGACATAAGAGAATTAGAAAGAGAGAGAAGAGGGGGGACTTATACAGAAAGACAGAAGAATGATAGTTGCTCAAGAACAGATTCAGTATTAGATGAAAAGAATGGTGAATGTCATGTGATGAAGTACAAAAAAAAAACTTAGAAGGAATAGTAAATGTAAATGTGCTCATTAAATTATCAAGAAATACAGTATAAAGAGGTAAAGAATGGTGGTAAACAATGTGATTGGGCCCAATAAATATTAAAAAAACCACACAGTATAAACAAGAGTGATGAGACAAATGAATGGCCAAATGGCATCACTATACAAACAGTATACAGAATGATGAACAAGAGGTGTGTCCAGAATACATCAATGAACACTATCAAGAATGATGAACAGGAGGTGTGTTCAAAATACATCAAGAAACACTGTATCAAGAATGATAAACAGGAGGTGTGCCCAAATTACATTAAGAAACATACAATATAAAGAATGAAGAAAATGATGTGTGTCTCCAAAATACATCCATAAACACAGTATAAAGAATGGTGAACAAGAGTTGTGCCCAAAATACATCACTAAACACAGCATAAAGAATGACAAACAGAATATGTGCCCAAATTACATCAATAAACACAATACAAAAGAATGATGAACAGCATGTGTGCCCAAAATACGTTAACAAAATAATGGCAAAGAATGAGTCATTATTAGAAGTCTACTGTCATGCCAACAAGAATCAACCAACAGTTTAGGAAACACATCTCACCTTCTGCTTCAGCCATGCACGGAAAACCGGAATGCACTAGTGTCCAGTTTGGTCCCCATCCCACACGAAATGACCGTCCCATGAAACAAGCAGCATCAACCACAAGCTTCTGTTTGCCATATACAAGTGTTTCATGAACATTTGGCACCTCATGTTGGATTCTTAACCCCACCATCTTGCTTGGTATGTCCTCCAGAGTCATTCCACTGGCTAAGAGCTTGTGTTCTGATACCGGTGGGTGTAAGAACTTAGGTGATGGCCGACCAAATGAAGTATAGCCAAATGTAGCATTGAACAGGCCTACAAATTACAACCACAAATGAAG
The DNA here is from genome assembly GCA_028829895.1 of Sinotaia quadrata. Lineage (NCBI taxonomy): Eukaryota > Metazoa > Mollusca > Gastropoda > Architaenioglossa > Viviparidae > Sinotaia > Sinotaia quadrata. Next base: position 66,240,495 of record CM054183.1, read on the forward strand.
TATAGCTAAAAGTAGCACTGAACAGGCCCACAAATGACAAACCACAAAGATGCATGTAGTCTGAATTGCATTAAATATTTAAAATATTCAATGAAACATTTAGTCACACACACAACACACTCCTCATTAATATACAAAGTTTTGTGGAATTTGAAAGACAATAAGTCTGTGATGAATCTAGGATACAGCAAGATTCTACAATATGCAGTGACTAAGAGTTTGTGAATAAGTGCAGCTCTAAAACATGCGGAATAATTCTAGAAATCATAAGATTATAATGGCATAAGACATGCAGAATAATTCCTGAAATCACAAGATTTAAAATGGATAAGACGTGGAATAATTTTAGAAATCACAAGATTATAATGACATAAGATATGTAGAATAATTCTAGAAATCACAAGATTATAATGACATAAGATATGTAGAATAATTCTAGAAATCATAAGAATAAAATGGCACAAGACATGTAGAATAATTCTAAAAATCATAAGATTATAATGGCAAAAGATTGGAATAATTCTAAAAATCACAAGATTATAATGGCAAAAGATTGGAATAATTCTAGAAATCATAAGATTAAAATGGCATAAGACATGGAATAATTCTAAAAATCACAAGATTACAATGGCAATAGCTAAGTGAAAAGAATCAATGACTATGTAAGAGTCTAAGAGAACAAAAAATGATGAATAGCCAGTGATTTATGAGGCATTTTGCATTTCCTTCAAGCTTTGTTGTGTATGAAAAGGATTCTACATGAAGAGTATATGATACAATGATCTTAACAAGTCAAACTTTCTCACTTTTCTGGTCTTTCTGTAGTTCCTTCAGAGCTGGAGATCCTGATCGAGGTGTCAAAGACTGCTTGAGGCCTAAAGTTGTGTTAAAAATTCCAGGCATGACCTTTTCTCCACTCTTCAACAATTTACCTTCACCTTTATGCCAAATGCTTTTCTCTTCTGTTTGAATTAATAACATTTTTAAATTGTGAAGTTTTTACACAAAGTTTAGTATCAAACCAAAATGCAAGCAAATCAAGATAATCTTAAATATATATGAAATTAAAATATATACAAATTATCATAATACGGTTAAACTAAAATGTAAGTCTCATTAACCCTCTGAATGCCTAGTTTATTTATAACAAATGTAATTATATTTCCTATATTTTCATTATTTTGTCAAACAGCACACACAAAAAATCAATCAATCAATCAATAAATCTTCTCCCAAGGGAAATAAGAGAACAGAGTACTCCAATGACTGTTTAAAATGAATTATAATTATATTTACAAATGCATTCAAATGTCAATGAATGATCCATACAGAAACAAAAGCCCTAATAAAAAAGCCATGCAGTGAGACCAAAGCTCTGAATTCAAATAATCACCTTGGACATCCTCCCCCATGTCTTCGTCAAAGAAGGATGCCTTCATCACCTGTACATTCTGTGCTGACAAGCCAAACTTCAGTGCCAGAGGCATTTGCTGCAGTGGCATGGACTCTTCAGTGGTTTCTGCTACAATAAAAGCCAAATTTTTTTTTATTGTATAAATTATTATAAATAAATAATCAACATGACAAACTGTGGAAAAACTAATTGAGAAAAATGGAAATGAGTTTGTCGTTTAAACTTTTCAAGTTATTCATGACTTATTCAAAGCTGTTATATCTTAAAAACTGTAGGTTCATTATGTTGACTGAATGCAACCTAACAATGTTATTCAGTTGTTGGGAGAGCAAAGTAAAATTGAGCAATAGATTGACAAATTATTTTATGTACTTTCCCTTTACTATACCACTTGTTTTCCTTCTGAAGTCTTAAACATTCAAGTGTTTTCTACAGAGAGAGCAATTCAAATTCTTGAGAAGTTTTAAAATTTAAAACAAAATCAAGTGATAAATGGCAGTTGTAAGTTAGTAGCAATTATAGGGGTGGTGTTTTGGATGACAGAACAATTTATGAAACTTCTGATTAGATCCAAAGATAGAAATGAGATCTTTTTAAAATTAAAAAAAAAACTGAAGATACTATATAGAAACAGAAATTTGATTGAGCTAAAGAACATGTCTGTCTAAAAAAGAAAGACAGTGACTTGTTGCAAATCGCATGATTGTGAACATGTGTTAGTGACAGCAGACATCACTGAAAAGGTCATATACATTGACTTTAATTATTTCTCTAAAACTCCACTCTCATGTCTATTATATATATATATATATATATATATATATTAATGTGACTACTGATGTCTATGCTAAGATAAACTAAACGATTGTCTAGCATTAATCGAACATTGTTGTGAAGTGATGTAAGTGTCAACGCTCTTTTGATTATATATATATGTTGTATATTTAATTGTTGATTTAATAAATTTATTGTTAAATTTACTGATCTTCTTACACATACTGATATGTTGGAGTGATAGTGTGGGGCTTGCTAAATATAGATTAAAAGTAGGATTTTTATCTTCTCCTTTGGTAAGAATTTTTTCACCTAGGGAAATGTGTGATAATAAATGTTTGTCTCCAATGTTGTGGAAGAGAGAAAACGTTTACAGTGCCCACATATCCTCCAATTGAGAGAGATGAGTGGTGTCTTCTGGAAAATTATTAGTAACATAAATTATTAAGATTCTCGTCACTTGTAATTAGTTATGGATGATTAATTAATAATAATAATAACAAATAACTAGGGTGGCATTATACCACACTTTGTATTTACATACCTTTTCCCCATCTTTGCACACTCCAGATAAAAAAATATAATATTAATAATAATAAAGTAAATATTCAAAGTTTGTGTTTTTGTTTATTCAAAATTCACCAAGTTTTTCTATTTCTCTCACATTTTACTTTATAAACAATAAAGGTAGTTTTTTGATACCCTGCTTCCAAACATTGTTATTTTTTTCCTATCTACAACATCTAAGAAAAGAGGTTTCGTATGTGTGTGTGTGTGTGTGTGTGTGTGTGTGTGTGTGTGTTGATGATGATGATGATGACAATAGGTATCTTTTGCAAGGACCATTAAAAGAAACAACAGCTTTTACAAGTACAAAGAAAAAAAAGAAAAGAAAATCTCGAGGTTTGAATGTAATTAAATGTAAATTCTTAATTCAGTTAAAACATCATCTAAGCCAGCAGCTCCCAGAGAAGATTGGAAGGAGTGTTCCAATGTTAAAATCAACTAATACAGTCTTTTCCCCCATAAACAGATGATAAATCTAAATGTCGTTGTGTTCTGCAAAGAACACCAAACATCTGGATCTAAGCTGATAGTCCCTAGAGATAAAATTAGCAAATATGTCCTCTCTTGGAAAGACACACACGCGCACGCGCGCACACACACACACACACACTCTCTCTCTCTTCCACTTTCAACTGCCTTGTAAATGCCTTCAAGAGCAGTGAAGGGATTAAATTCACATGGGGATCAGCTGATAGTCCCTAGAGATAAAATTAGCAAATATGTCCTCTCTTGGAAACACACACATGTGCACGCGCGCACACACACACACTCTTTCTCTCTCTCTCTTCCACTTTCAACTGCTTTGTAAATGCCTTCAACAGCAGTGAAGGGATTAAATTCACATGGGGATCAGCAAAAGCAATACATTTATTTCCTTTGATAACTATCTGCATGCATCTTACACAGTATTCCAGCAACAATAGCAGATAGGAAACTGCACGTAATGACTCATTATTTTTTCCCTTTTTTTTTAACTGTAGCAAAGAGGGTTCCCAACCCCAATTGAAATCTTAGTATTAAAAGGAAATAACAAAATCTCCAAGCAGCTAAAGATAACTAATCAGTTTAAATTCATTTATACTTGTGTGTTGTAAATAGTACATGGTAAATGTGATTAACAATGAAGATGCTTATATATTTAACCCTTGGCCTGTACAAAGCAGGATTTGGCCATTGAAAAGATAATCATATTCCAGTGGACACAAATGGACCTCAAAGATTTAGCTTCTTTGTTTTGTCCCCTTCAACCACTTCATTTTTGTCCAGAGTAGTTACTGCTATGGTACAAAGGAATCAGTACAAAATAAATAAGGGAATTGAGTTAGAAGATTTTTAATCTTGTAACTTTAATTACTGCAATTAAACATTCTTGAAATATCTCCACAACTCACTGAGTTGATTTGATTCCATGCTTATGTTCTGTGAAGGAAATGACAAATACTTCACTCACCAGTTTGTCTCAGGAGTCACTGTACTTATGATGCAACAACCAAAAAGCATAAAACTACTGTTTATCTTTCAACTGGAAGCAAAGCAATGTTTTCTGATAAATTTAGCAACAAAAAAACAGGAATTATGTGGATGCCAGAAATGAAATTGGTGATTCATCTCCTAACAGGATTTAGAAACATCCATCCACCGAGGACTTCTCTTTCAATGTCAAAGCTCCGTAAAATATTATTATTAGTGACTTTCATTGCCTATCATTGAAGGCCATTTTGAAATCAGTTTTATTGTGGTATATTATGATATGAAATATAAAGTAATAAAAATCATGAAACAGTTTCTAATGAATTGAAATGAATCTGTCAAAGATTCAAAAGAATTTAAATTTGATAAAATCTTTATTACAATTTTGAGTACAATTATCACAGTTAAAAAAAAAAGTACAAATCCACTCTAAAAGAAATAACTCTTGCTGGATAAATTTCCAGTATAAATATAATTAACAGATATATGCATTCAGATTTTCAGAAACATTTATATGTCATCTTTTCTTTTCTTAAATTATCCATTTTTCAAATCATCTCCATCACCAGTCTTCGTGCAAGATGTCCTAAATCTGTACAATTCTTTCTCTATATACAACCTATATTTCAGACATTAAAAAGTAAATCATACAAAAATATAGTATGTTAAATTTACATTACAAGAAGGCTTTGAAATACAATTTCAGTTCCAGTTGAATTAAAATAAAATCTGTACTGTATTTGATTTTGTATAAAATACTAAACATACAACATTGAAGCTAATTAGTGGCTAAATAAAATTCTCCAATAAAACTAGATACACTGATACCTCGATATAAAGCAGTCCAAAATGTTCGACCTCATTGTACATGAGGCTGCATTATAACAAGGGATCCATCCTTTTTGTCACATATGAACAATCCACAATCCATGTCATAAGGTGACTACTGTTTATCAACTTACAGTTCACCCTACTTCACCACATACACTTTAAGCCATGTCATTTAAGGCCTGTCTTCAGCATATCCACTGTATTTAGCTTTCTTTGATTGTCCATTGCTTTCTCTTTCCATTTGAAGACATAGTAAAAATCAATACTTACAACAAAAAAAATCTTATGCCAAAAATCTCCAAGAAACATAATGTACACTATGCACAGTGTTTGAGCAAGTTATATAAGTAATGTACAGTGTACAACAAATGAGCATATGAATGGGAAGAGCTGACAGTTTTATTGCTAGCACACACAGTAACCAGACTCATATTTTAAAAGGAATCTCTTATTTAACCATTACAGTCAGCTGTCAAGAGGGGGACATAGGACAAAATTACCCCAATTTTCTCTTGACGGCCTTGATCACAGTCAACTCTATCCACATTTTTAATTGTAAAAAGGAATAGCTTCAAAGAATATTACAATGTACATGTACAATGAAGAGATGTGTGACAAATCAGTGAAGAAAAAATGCCTATTATAAGTATTAACTCTGTTTTGACAGCAGTATACATATGTTTGAAGTTTTTCAAAACAACAGTAATCATTCTTAAGCTGTATTTACAAAGTGGCAAGTACATGTACTATGTACAGAACACTTATACTATATAAAGTTTAGGCATGGTCTGCAAAACATTTACAAATTGAGCCAGTTGATTTGATACAGTGCTATTAACTCTGTACATGTAATTTGAAGAGGCTGGACAGTAATAAAATGGGGTCTACAGGCTGTTTTGCGTTGTATCAAGGCACCAGTGTAATTTAGATACATAAATACATGAATGTAAGCTATATTCTATTTGTTAATTACAAAACAAGTTATACCATCACAATGTCTAGAATGAAAAGGGGAGGGGCACAAATCTGTAAAACAATGGGAAACAAGCAGAATGAGCTGGTGTGGAGTGTAGAATCTGATAAAATGGGTGAAATCTGATTAATACATAGGCATCATGATTATGTTTATTTGTTTCTTTTGTTCCCAAACCCCTTCCTAAACATTCTTTCATGTTCATTTTTAAATATGCAGTAAATGCCATCTTCTAATACAGGAAGTGGATGTAAGCAAAAGTAAATAAATTAACTAGAGGTGGGAGAATTTATTAAATCGTTACATTTTTTTTAAAAGTTTTAATTCAGAAGTACTGTAAAAAAAAATTTAAAAAAGGGGGGAGGGGAATACAACAAAAGACACATACAAATTTTCTATTCAGTAAAAAGAAATTAACTAGTACAGAAAAAATAAATAAATACTTTGTCAGTAACATTTTAATATAGAAATAGTTATCATATCAAACTTATATACTTTGGGAGAAGTGAGATTTTATTGTTTTTGTTCATGTGGCAAACAATTGTTAATTTATGAGCAAGAAATAAAAAACCAGGTTTAAAATAAATGCAATACATGACATCTTAGAAATATGTTATGAAAGGAATAAAAACCCATCATCAATATGATCATTTGTAAATTTAAAAGATATAAATGAAAGCTAATATTTTAGCCAGTTTTCAAATGCCAAATAGTGACTGAAGACAAAAACAAAATAATGTTGCTGAGGAATAGAGGTCAGCTGATGCGTGTTATATATCACAAATTGTAAAAATATGGTGTAGATATGTGAAGTAGTAAGATAATATGACTGCATTTTTGTGTGCATGTGTTTGAGGGTAAGAAAAAAATAAAAGTAGAGTAGAAAGAGAGGGTAGGGAAAAAATCAAGTTGTGAGTTATCTATTGAAACTGCAAAATTGTATTAGTCCAACTATGAAACAAACATCTTTTGGACACCCAAACACAAGAAAGAAAAAAGAAAAAGCTTTAAATTTGTGGCATAACCTTTTCTCATCATGTGAAATTTATAAAATTAATTTAAAATGCCGAAATATCATCTGAATATGTGTTAAAGAGATTTAAAATTGAATTCATTTTAATGACCAATCCCAACCCACCCTCAAAAAAAGAATCTAGGTCAACTAAGGAGGTGAGTTAAATCAATATTATATATACCTAAAATTATAAAGTATTTCCAAAGGATATTTAATAAAAGCAAATAATGTATTCTGTGAGACTTGATTGCTACCAACACATAAATGGAAGAATGATGACTTGCAAGGTCACAAAGACACACTTTTATACTGAAAGAAAGCCAAATGATAAAACAAAACATATCTGCCAAGTATATCGTACACTGCAGATTTTTGCTGCAGGAGAATCAAGTTATTTAAAGTGTTAGTAGCAGCAGAATGAGATACATTCATCGTGTCCTCAAAAGACAATGAAATGATTACTACAAAACAAATGAACAAATAAATCTTATCATTATCTGCATACTCTTATATAAAACTGAAGAATGTTAAGCGGGAATTAGAATAATTACCCTGATTACAGAATTCTGTATATTAACAATATCTGACCAATTAAAATTCTGCCCATGAACAGTAATCCAGACTACAAATGACAGACATAATGGCACTCTTGTGAATAAAATGTGGATTTCTCTTCACACACTTTTTAACCTTGGTAATTTCTGAATGAGAAAAAAGCCAAGTCTGATTTTTTTTTTCAAAACAGTTGTTTAGTTGATTTTTCTGATACATGTCTGAGGACAATCAGATTTTCTTCTTTCAGGAGTGTGAATGTGTATAAATACTGATCACAGCAAGATAACATAGATTTCATACCAAACCACACTGCAACATTGGTTGATGGTTTTATAATCTGCTTTTTGATTTGTTTTGGTTTGCAATATGTATCACCTGTGGGTATTGTAACAGTTCAAAATATACAAATATTTACACATCATATTTTATAATAAATAAAACATATACTTATTTTTTAAAAAACATGTAAACATAAACTTCCAAATACTCACAAAGATAAAAAAAAAAAAAGACATCGTTCGTGAAGCACGATAATTAAGAGATGCTGAACAAATCTTTGAATTATGACAAGATCTCTATCAAAACACAATACAAACAAATAACCACAAGTGTTTTCTATGACAGATTCAATTATGTCCAGTTAAATATACTCCTAGAAGGAAGAGAACATTGAAACGTGTATGACAGGAATTAAAATACAGTTCAAAATGCATGCAATTATTATTACAAACAAAATAACCAGTCAGGAAGAATACAAAAATATTTCATATCCTAGACCCCCAAAACATTCAACCAAATCTCGATATAGCAGAAAAATTTTAGATTAATACACAAAATAAATATTGCAAATATAAAGTTCCACAAAAGTAAATATTTTTTGTTACATAGATCAATATCAAGAGATAAAAAAAAAAGCTGCAAGTTTAAAAAAATAGAATAAACAAAATATAAGTACACTAAAACACAAACCAGAGCTAAAAAAAAAAATGAATAAACAAAAATATAAGCACACTGAAACACAGAGCTCTAGTTAAAGAAACTTAATAAGAATATGACTAAACAACCAAGCCTTTAGATAAGCTTACTTAATTATATGTTTCTTAATGCCACACGTTTAACAAATCCACAATATAACTACAACGTAACAAATATAACATATTACTTAACAAATACCACAACATACTTAGCAATTACTAATACATATGCTTAATACTATCCTATAAATTAACATACACCACCATCAACAAGCACATTGTTTCTTTGCAGCAAAAATTAACTCTGGAAAAGTATGTAGAGATGATTACTAATTAACAAAGACTAAATAAATGTTTCTTTTTTCTATTTTAGAAAACAGAAAACAGTACTACAGAACTTAAACTTTGTCACAACTCAAGTCAATACATACTAAACATATCCAAAGCATATGACTCCTGTGTGATGTCAGGCATGTCCGTATCCTCCTCGCATTCCAATGACACTCTTATGCCTGCTCCTAATTCGCCTGTTTCACCAACATCCATATCTGCAGTTGGTGTCTCCTTAACTTTCAAGTGTTGCTGTACGGCAATCTTCTGTTTCTGCAAACAACCAGATGTTTACTCTGGGATAATTCTTCACCACAATAACTAGAGTTTTCAGAAAGTGAGATCACCTAACATCAACTTATTTTTTCGGTTTAAAAAAGTAGTTCATATCTATGATGCTATTACAGTCAAATGTATCTTAAGCCATGCATTTAGATTCAAACCAGAATGAAAGTCTGAAAGTTGAAGAAAAGAATTTGAAATCTGTCCCAACATTCTAGTATTTGTTACTGTCTGGGTGTGTCCAAAGTGGGCAACAATTCATCACTATATACTGTTTACATGAAATTCTTCCACAGTGATCTAGCATTATATGAATTGTTTACAGTGCCCACATATCCACCAAGTGAGATGACTGGTGTCTGTTGGAGAATTAATAACATAAATTAAGATTCTCATTACTTGTGGTAGACACGGGAAGCATTTACTGCAGTGTATAAAAAGTGTAAAGGATACATTACACTTTGTTGATGTACAGTGGCAATGTATTCTGACCACATTAAGCAATTCTAATGCAAGGAAGTTACTAGAAATTGCTATGATTTTATTCTGCTTGAGGAAGCTGGTACGGCAGAAAAAGTGCTCAGGTTGGCTTTGGGGAATAGCTGCGGATCCATGCTTTCGGCGTGAGTAGAGAAAACCCGTGGAAATTGACATGGACAATTAACTTGTGACTTTGATATGAAAATGTGCGAAAAAGGACAATTGCGGCTTCGTATATGCAAGGTTATATAGAAGCTTTATTGCTTATCTCTAAAAACTCCATTTCTGTTCTCTGGTAAGAAGTATCCTGCTGAATTGTATTTTAGAATATAGACTGTGTAGACAATATTATTCATGGAAATAATTGATGTCAAGTAATCTATTTCATTGTATTTGTTATATGTATATTTGATTGTTGATTTAATAAATGTATTGACCTTCTTACACATACTGATAACCTTATGTTGGAGAAGAAAGTGGGTAGATGGGGGGGGGGCTCACTAAATATAGATTAAAGACGGATTTAACTTCTACTTTAGTAAGAAGTTTTCCACCCAGGGAAATATTGTGTGATGATGAATGTTGTTTTTAATGTTGCGGAAGAGAGAAAACGTTTACAGCAAACACATATCCGCCAAGTGAGAGAGACGAGTGGTGTCTGCTGGAGAATTATTAATAAAATAAAGATTCTCATCACTTGTAATTAGTTATGGATGATTAATAATAATAATAATCATAACCATTAACTAGGGTGGCTTTGTGTCACACTACATAGAGTTAAATACTATAGCATCTGTTTTTTAAACCATATTCAGCAAATATAATATTCTCTTTTAAAAGTCAATTCGACTGCACAATCATCAGATTGTATGATGGAAAAATTACATTCAATATGAGACTATATATTTCTGATATTTCTGCACACTTATAAAATACACAATGATATGGATTTATTAAATATATAAGGGCAATACATATGTATATAAAATTTATCAAAACTATTTCTTCCATTTGAACATTCAGAATTTGTTTTTATAATCTACACATATTCACCAATTAAAATTATATATATTTAAAATTATATATTATCCACTCGCCTAAAACTGGTGAAATTTTAAGAATTCATGTTAATATTCGGCAAGATACATAAGTTTCATGTGTTGTATATTGCTCATTCTGACACTGAGAAACATCCAGTTAGCTAAAGGTTAACAGAAACAATCCACTATCTCCCTGTTTATAACTTGAATTTATCAAATGAGAATGTACTTCTGAACCCAAGATCTGTTTCCCCTACTTGTATTTACCTACCTGTTTACATCTGTACCTTCTACACCCAAGATCTACCTTCCTCCACCTATAGTTACCTACCTGTTTACATCTACAACCACATTTACCTATTAACTTCCGTACCTTCGACAACCAAGATCTATATTCCTCCACCTATATTTACCTACCTGCTTACCTGAGATGTGCCTTCCTCCACCTATATTTACATCTGTAACCTTCTACACCAAGATCTACCTTTCTGTCTACACCCAAGACCAACCTTCCTCCACCCATTATTTGTTTTCCCAAGATCTACCATCCTTCACCCATATTTACATCTGTATCTTCTATCTGTCTATACCCAAATTTACTATCAACACCCTAGATCTACCTCTCTGTCTCCACCTAAAACTGCCTATTAACATCTGTAACCTCTAAACATAAGATCTACCCACCTGCCTACACTCAAATGTATCTATTTACATCTGTACCTTCTACTTGTTTATACTCATATTTAGATTTATCTGATATCTATACCTTCGACCCCAAGATCTACCTACCTATCTACACCCATGTTCTACTGAAAAAAACTGTCTTAACATATGTCTACCTCTCACACAATATCTGTCTAATATAAGATCTGTCCAAATGTTTATATCCAAGACTGGCCTATTGTCTACAGTCACTCTCTACCTACCTTTCTGCACAATGGATCTATCTACCTGTCTACAAGAAAGATCTGCCCACATATCTACATAAAAGATGTGCCTACCTGTCCTCATAAAAGATCCACCCAACTGTCTACATAAAAGATGTCTACTGGTGTACATAAAAGATGTGCCTACCTGTCTATATGAAAGATATGCCTAACTGTCTACATTAAAGATGTCTACATAAAATATATGCCTACCTGCACAGCCTGCTGATGAAGTTGGGCAGTCTTTAGTCGCTTTTTTTCTTGTTCACTTAGGGCCTCATCTTCATCATCGTCATCAACCAGCCCATACTTTGAGAAATGTGAAACCTGAAAATAAAGTAGTATAAACATGAACAGGAGAATTTAAATTTGTTTTAATCATTTATGTTCAACCATCTTACAGTGATTTTGGTGACTATTTAATGTGTTTATATATATATATATTAATAAGGCTCTATAGGACCTGTAAAGAGAATCATCTCTATTTTAGGAACAAATCTATTGCCATTGCTGTAACACCTGTTGTAATTTTTTTAATTAAAAAGGAAAATTTGTTTTTTTAAAAATGGCAACTATCCCATCTGATACAGTGTATGGGGAAAAACATATTTCACAGGAATTGCTTTCCTAAGAATCTGTAAAAGTAAGTTATGAGATCAAAGGTTTGGAAAATATATCTCTTCTAGGCTAGAAAACATATCTCTACTAGGTTAGAAAACATCTCTTCTAGGCTAGAAAACATGTCTCTTCTAGGCTTAAAAAAATATCTTATAGGCTAAAAAAAATATATCTCTTCTAGGCTAGAAAACACATCTCTTCTAGGCTTAGTAACATCTCTTTTTGAGGCTTAAAAATATGTTTGTGAAAGTTTTAGCCAGTCAGTCTCATCATTACATTTAATCACAATTCCAATGAAAGGATGAAGAGTAGTGAGAAGTATTCACCTCAAACACCCAAGACCCAGTCTCAGGCCGATAGTCAATAAACTTGGCCCCAATCTTGGCTGTGACTTCCTCAATCTTTTCTTGATAATTCATGTTCTGCAAGCGTTCAGGATTCTATAAGTAAACAATGAACAAAAAAACCACTCATTTAAAACAAAATGAATGCAGCTTTATAAATCCATTTCATCCCTAAAATAAAACAATCACATAAAAAAAAAAACACATACATAAACATTCCATTACCTTAATAGGTGAACGAGTTGTCCTGTCATTAGGCCATACACAATCCAGAGTTACTTCAGCTTTTCGGTTCAAGCCTTGACCGAGGGGTGGCTTTTTATCATCATCTGGATATACCACTACTTCTTTACGTCGGAAGTGAACTGTAAGTATAAAATAAAATTTTTATTCCACTTGTACTGACATAAAACTGTAATGAAACGTAAGATTGGAATCTATGTTGAAACAAAAGTAAAAATATTTAAGAAATATGCAGTAGGAAGCTAGAGAGGTTAAATGTCTACATTCCTTGTCATTGCCACAAAATCAGATAATTAAATTTTATTGCTGATGCTTCAAATGGCACCTAAAAACATTAAAAAAAAATTTTAATTCTTAAACATAAACAAATATGCACTCAAATCAGAATCAGAGCCATGCAAATAACCTCAAGATCAAGAATTTAATAAAAACAGTTATATATTTATTGAAATATACAATTTACTCATATAGTTCACAAAAAGCCTAAATATCAACCAAGAATGTAATAAATTACACATAATGCACAAAATACAGTTTGCACCATTTATTGTTGTCAAGCCTTTTCTTTCATAATTTGATTCTCTTTACAAATTTTTTATTAAGTCAAAATCATATGATTAATATGTGTAAAAAATAATATAAAATATAAAATAATGTACTATAAACAATGCATTTACTTGATATACATTGCAAAAATATATAAGCACTTTTAAAATGAATGTATGCTGCACAATTAATTTTTCTCCTTGTGTGCAAATGTAGCCTAATTTATAATGCAGATATTTAAAACTGACTCTTATTGTAGATTTCTTTGAAATGTCAGCATAAAACCTATTTTATAAGAGATTTTGTCATCACTGTAAAAGTGAAAACAATAAAGTGACTAAAGAATGCAAATAATCATTACTAACAGTTTTCACATGTTACAATAAAAAGTCATATATAAACAGGAAGTGGAAATAGGACATATGTTGGGACTGTCTGAGTCAAGAATGCAGCTTGACAAAGTTACTTTACAATCCATAAATTTTATTACAGTTTATAAAAGGTTCCTAAGAAAATTGCCTAGTAATGAATTTGCAATGCAATTCAAATGTAATATAAAATTTGTTGACAGACTATTCTAAAATTATAACTGATTCTAATAAATCACATAGTGAAGTTTACTGATTTGAATCCGTTCTCTGATTTTTTTATTCTAAAAAGTGGCTAATTCTTTAACAAGTGCTCACAACCTGAAGCACCTTTTGTATAAATAAATATGTTGAATAATCAAAGAGTGTTCATTACCTATTTCATCTAGGTTCATTCTAGCCACATTCATAATTCCAGGAAAGAAGAGTGAGCCATAACCCTCACGGCCAATTGTGAGATCTTCTACAAAGCAGTTGCCATTGTCATCTACCATTTTGGCAAGATCATCCATGGAAGGATCTGTGTAATATCCTGGCCGCGTTAATAAGATGCCAGTAGGGTGTGGTGGGCTAGCTACAGGCTGAGGCTGAAAAACGCCAAACAAATCTAGGTAAACATCACTTGCTCATAATTATTTCTTGATTTATTTAAGATAGGTTCAGACTGAAAATATATCATTCAGCTGATAATAAATTTCTTCACAAATCAAAAAAACACATACAATGCACCCTTACATAACAATTATGAACCAGTTCAGACAAGTGATCTTTACGTGCATTTGGTGCTATATGGGAATAGCAAGAGACATAAGTGCAAGCGATTTATAAATTAAACGATATAAGCAGCTTCAGTTGAAATGCAAACAGGGGTGTATGAAAATCCAATTATAGTGGAATAGTACTGAGCACTTCATGTCTTGCATCTTACTGAAGTGCATGCATATGGAAATGCTTATGAAATAAATCTGTAATTTTTGCAATGCACTAACAAGTACTAAATCTTACTGAACACATTATAGGTCCATCAGGTACACAGTGTAAACTGTACCTACTGATGGACTGCATTAATCAGGTGTACAAATGAAAAAATCACTTTATAAAGGCGAATTTAAAATACACACTGGATTAGCTCATCGTATTTAGCAATGAAGAGATCAAAAAGTGAATGGCAAAATAATGTGAAACTTATATCAATGGAACATTAAAGTCTTTGCTGTGATATTTGAAGAGATCAAAGAGTGAATGACAAAATCATTTGAAACTTATATCAATGGAAACATCAAAGTCTTTGCTGGGATATTTGAAGAGAACAAAGAGTGAATGACAAAATCATTTGAAACTTATATCAATGGAAACATCAAAGTCTTTGCTGGGATATTTGAAGAGAACAAAGAGTGACTAACAAAATTATGTGGAACTTACATCAATGGAAACATCTCCAAGGTCACTGCTGGTGATATTTCCATCTTCAGCTTCCTCTGGTTCTTCCTGGACTTGGGTCTCAAACTCAACACAGTGTTCTACTGAAGGTCTAGAGCCAGAGTTGTCCTTCCTTGTACCTAAGCCTGCAAATGTGTCATCCATGGAACCAAACCTGATTTAAAATACAAAACAAATAATACATCATATACTTCATGCATAAATCTTTAGCAGGGTCCATAGGCAATCTTTGAAAAAACTTTTCAAGGGCTTTTTAAAGACTTATTTTATAAAGATCTGGCAGAGTATATAAATGTGCAGAAAGTAAGTTTTAAAGTGAATTAGTATTTCAAATATATTTTGAGTTTGAATCTTAAATAAGATATAGAATGATACATGATGAAAAAGATAACTATTGTCAGCCTGTATCAAAATCTGCAAATGTTTGAATAAAGAACAAATTTTGTGAACTGCAGCAGAATTAGATGATAATTATTAAACAAATAAAAGCATTCTTATCTATTATAAATTTGTGAAAATTTCAAACTTATTACGACAAACATAGCAATTGTCTACGCGTAATGTAACATGAAAGAACAGGGAATCAGTATAAAAACAAACATAATTATTTATTTTAGATTCATTTACAATTTAAAATAAAATAAAATGTTCAATGAGAATATTCCAATACTTAATAATAAAAAAAATAAAACAATATGCTATCAAAACTTTTATCTCCAAAGACTTATTTTCAATCCTGAAAACATAACGTGGAATTTTCCATTTTAGACTTTATTTTTTAACTGGTTTGTGTTCATAAAGTACTTCAAACCATTCATAATGGTCAGAAACAATATACTAAAACTTTATCCTATCTTATACTGAGCAAAATCAAATTTAAAGGCCCAATGATTAAAAACCCCAAATCCACAGCTGCTGCTATAAGATTTTCAGAAATAGTAAACTGCCTTATATTTTCTGATAATCTCAGATCAAAAATTGCCATTATCCTGTCCACATGTTGATTCTTCACTACAAGGCTGTCTATTTATTTGCTTTTATAAATTCCCCTAAGTTGTTTTTTTATATAGTATATGAGAATAATTTCTTCATGAATTGATGTCAGCCATTTTTTCATTCATATGATTAAAAAATCAAACTGCAACAAGGGGAAAAAAAATCTTTCTAAACCAATCGAAACAAAATTCAAAATGGCTACTATTTCTAAAAAGTCCTATTCAAAATTGGAAAAAATATGTTGTGAATTAGTTATACAGTTCACAAACATTCTTAGTGTTCTAAGTCAGAATTCCTGGTACTGTATCTCGAGCTTTTGAACGATAGTGGAAACAACAACTGAATTGAATGCTGAAATATTGAAAACTTAGAGATGGTGGTAATATGACATGCAAATATTTTTTTAACAGCATTTTATTTAAAATTGAGGTTCAAAGTGATGGTAAAAGAAAAAGAGATGAGATATTTCTTTTCAACAACTTCTCAAATAATTCAAGCGTTTACAGGCAAATTAAAATGTTTTTCAAGGTTGCAATGGATCCTGCTTATTTGTGAAACTAAACTTTTATGCAGAGCTGTTCCTTCCATGAAACCAGCCACAATAATATTCCTTACAAGTACTTCTAATTCTGATTTAGGCTTATGCAATTTATTTAGACTCTTTAAAGCTTTACAACTTTCCAGAAATGAAATACCAAAAAATAACCCTTAAAATAAATAAATACTACCTAATTCATTAGTGTGCAAGATGTGCTTACTTTAGACCAGTAGAGACATGTAAGCCAAGAATAAATGGATCCCGATGTAAGATCCCAAACCCTGTGATGAAAATTCTAAGCTCTTCAGGTAAGCTTGGTGGGAGTAATCTCCCTTAGAACTCAAGAGAGTTACCCTTTTGGAAATAAGTGGGGAGGCTTTGAGGCCCATGAGTAAGCTCATCAGGTAATATTTACTGTGCGTGCGTGCATGTGTGTGTTTGTGCATGTGTGTGTGTGTGTGTGTGTGTGTAAATACTTACTCTCTCTGCTGTGATTCACCATCTCCACTGCCATGGCTAATTGTTTCACTGTCAATATCTCCAAATCCATGCTGTGTGTCCAGTTGCCTAGAAAACAAAGATAATGGATAAAAATCTCTTGTGAAACGATTTAACTTTTTAAAACTTAAATAGCTAGCCTTTGTCACTTGAATAACCAGCTGTACCTTTATCCAAAACTTTCAATAGCATAAGCAGGCAGCTCTGCTATTAAAATATACATTTTTACTTTTTAAAGTTTGACATTTTTCACTTTTTCAATATTATCACCTCACCAAATTCTAAAATAATCAAAAAACTGTTTTTCTCCACAAGAATTAGCCATCACACCATACACAAGAAAGAGACAACATCCAAAGAAATTAGCCATCATACATTGCACAAGAAAAAGAAGCAACACAATTCTCATCACACAACACCTACCTGACAAAAGAAATAACATTTCTGTTCCCATGCTGAGGACTTGGAAGACCTTCCAGATGCGACACAGATCGGCTACTAGACTGGCTACTGCTACCCCCCTTTTTCAGCACTAGCTTTTTGATGCTACGCCGTGGCACAAACGTATCACCCCCAAACCCAAGATCTTCCTCCTCCAGCCCTTCAAACAACTGGCCCTGAAAATACCAGCACTTTCAGATTAAAAGAACAAATATTCACTTGCAGTAGTATATTTGCTTATTTGTTTCCGTGATTAATTTGACTAATATAAAAAACAAAATCAATTTGGAGAAAGTGAATCAGAGCTGTCTACAAACTGTATAAACAAAGATTGAGTAAATAATGAAATACATAGATTTACACATATTCATTAATGGGCAAAATGTGTGCATTGACTGAAATTTGAAAAATAGTGATGCATTTCAAGGGAAAAAAAAGGAAATGAAAACAAGTTTGAGGTTGTAATGGACTGGAAAAATGTGACAAACATTAATTAAAGATGGAAACAAGGCATCAGTGATATCCATGCATGAAGTCAAACTTCTGTGAGTTACCGACATGTTCTAAAATTACGTTCTCACTGAAGACACATTTTAAATTTAAAGAACAAAACTTACCTTACTACCACTAAGTACACCATGGAGTGACTTGGGTTTAATCTTTGCAGCTGGATGAGGGCTGACTTTGTAGCCACTTGTATTCAGCATAGCTTTTTGAGCCAAGGGGTTGGTGGGCTTCAGAACTTCTTCTCGTTTAGAAGAATTTTGCTGCACAGATACAAAGTTACTGCCAGATAAGCACAACTAACAAATATATGTGGATTAAAAAATGTTTAAAAAGGTTTTTGATGATGCTCAGTAGAAACTCATTTTCTATTGAACAGTATACAGCTACAAAAATTAAATTATAAAGAAAATTGTGTGATAAGTTACCTGCTTAAGATTCCAAAATAGTGGTGAATCTCCATAAGGAGAGCTTGCAAGTGTCAATAACTGCTGTTGTAAATCAACTCCTGGATTTGTTGATGCAGTTGTAGTACTAAAAAAAAAAGTTCAGACTTGTATAAACCATTGCTTCTTGACAGTAAAGAGAGTAATTATCAAACTAAATTTGTTAGAATAAAACCTATTTGCCGGTGAGGTAAAAATGTGTACACAGGCATTGCTACTGAACTGATATATATAATAAATATATGAAATATGTTTTAAACTGGGTTGTTGTTATATCAATCCATAGTAATCTATTTTGTTATTAAAATAATTTTTAAAAAAATAAAATGTACAAGTTTATAATAAAAATATATGCAACAAGACATTAAAATATGAGAATCAACATGACATTATTTTTTTTTAAAGTGCTATCTGTAAGTAAATATTTAACAAAACTTTTCTAACAAATTTTTAAAAAATATTTTCTAAATATAATAATCTCTTATTGAGTACTGTTGAAATAAACTATAATTATTTTACGAAGGTATGACCGAGCCTCTGCTCTGTGCCATCACTCAATCATAAGAAAAGAACCCAATCAAAACAACAAACAGAGGATATGCATGTATAAATTTTGTCCACATCAGTGGATAGGAATTCTTTCACCAGTTCGTAAGTGTGCTACAAAGTATGCTGTAATTGTTTTGTCAGCAGTAGCAACCCTAGTCTGGGAATACTAAAACATAAACAAAATACCTTCTCTTCAGGTTAGTCTCAAAACACATATTTCTGCACAAAACATTTCTTTTTCATTTTTTCTTTAAGACTTTATCTCAGAATTTCTGTTAAAAGGAATTTTTCTATGTAAATATTTTTTTCTGAGTATTTACCAAATGCGCATATTGTATCAATAATAGTCCACAGATACATATAAACAAGCTCTCAGACCAGTAAATAGAAAGAAAATGTATTTTTTAATAGATCTATCTTTATGAACTCTAGTACAAAACTCTGCTAAATGATTTTTTTTTAATTTTTTTTTTAATGGTAATAAGATTCTTAAAAAAAATTTTGGCAGGCATTATGAAACAACCATCAAAAAAAGTTCTGGTTTGTTTCTACACCAAGATATATATATATATACATACACACACACACAAACAAATGAACATATTGAAATTATATTCCACATCTACCAAAAGTCAAGTTGTTTTTTTTAAATTAAAAAAATTAAGATAAAAAAGTCTACTCAAAATATCACTCATACAATCTTTTGCACAAAACCACAAAGTATATCAAATGTGAGTCTTAATAATAATTAGACTTAGATATCTGCATCAGAACATACATTTGGCTGAAATTGCCAAATCAAGAAAAACATTTTTATACTTAAAAATGTTTATTTCACTACAAAAGCAGTGAAAGTTGGGGTTTGTGGTATATATTCATTTGTCATCATATGGTTAATTCATTAATTAATAATAAAATGTATCCTAAATGATACTTGACTTTTTGTCCATGAGAGAGTATTGCAATTTAATTTACTATATATAATTAATAAAATTAATTAATTCCTCTATGTGCTTGCAGAGAAAAAAATCTCACATGCCCATTTTAATCCCACTTGTGCATCATCTGTTGGTAGGCAAAATTTTCATGAGTTTTGGCCAATAAATTTTTTCACACACAGGCTTGATGTATCCACAGCAACATTTGTATCCTTAACATTTGGATTTAACTAAAATGAAAACATTTGAAGAACTACCCATTCCAGTCAAATAAGTATGCAAATTCCTCAAAAACTCAAATTTGACCAAGTGGGATAATTTTCTTGTTCTTCCTTTTCAATGTCAGGACTTAATAAATTAACAATCAAAGAATTTTCATGCTGACTGTGGCTGTACTACAATATGTCAATATTTTAAAATTTAGTCAAAGAACAAATTCAACATACGTGCCAAGTGTTGTGGCATTCCCACCAAGCAGACTTCCCCCTAATGATGGCACACCAAATGAAAGACCTGATAGAAAAAAGGAAAAACTGACTGTAAATAAAACTGTAAAATTATTGAATTAAAAAAAATACAAGCTGTACGACAGAGTATACTGTTATGTTTAGCAATCTCCAAATACTTGAAACAAATATGATGTATTTCTTTCTTTCTATTGTTTTAAAATTATTAAATGTTGAAATTTTAAAACACTTACTGACAGCTGGTGCAGGACTGCCAAAGTTGAAACCACCTGGCTTGTTTGCTGTGTTGCTGAAAAGCCCAGAAGAAGTGCCAGTACCTAAGCCACTTGTGAAACCAGTTCCTGTTCCTAGACCAGTTGTAGCTGTCCCAAAAGCAGGCTTGTTGCTGAAAAGACCACCTGTCGTACCTGTCCATCAATAGCAAATGTATACAAATTCATGTTAAGATTTGTTTTCATGATGGCATTTTTAGTTTAACTCTCCTCAAAAAAGAACAGAGAAAAATCAATTATTCGAGAACAATGCCTAAACTTACCAACTACTATTTTTAAAATATTTTACTTTAAAAACCAGTTGTACATGAAAATTAAACGATAATTTACATAACTAATCCTCAAAAGCTATTAAAAAATTGTAAAGAAAGGAGTGCACTTGGCTGCCACCTTGAACTTTTCATGAATTAACGGTTTTCCACGTAGTTCATGAAAATCGTTCAAATGGATTCTGATTTTGAGTGAAAATGATGCCTATTTGATAGAGTTAGATGAGTCTGAAGATGACATTATTGCTCCAAATTTGACTGGGGATGCTCCAAATGGAGAAAGGTTAATTAATTTCTTGTATGTAAACTTTTTACAGCATCAGTCAAAGATCAATATATTATTTATATGAAGTTTTTATTCTTTGCAGTTACTTTTTATACTTTCAGCTGCACAATTACTTATTTTTAAGTTAGAATATAGTTTTTTGAAAAAATATCACACAGTGCCAAATTTCCATTTTTTCATTTCATAACAATGGTTGCTAAGGAGCTAGTGATGTTCTTTTGTTTTTGTGTACCTGCTTACCCATATAGCTATACAGTGTAAAGGTGTTTTATTCATGACTGAGTTATATTAGACTGCTTGTTAAAAGTGTGTATTGTTTTTTAAAAAGGAGATATTTATAGATCTAATTGGTTTTTTTTATATTATGTATATTTTAAGAATCTATGGCTATGATGATAATGACATGGGCACCCCCCACCCCCTTTTCTATTTTAACATGTACTAGGGTTGAGATGTCTAAGGTTAAGACTAGAGAAGGAGCCAAACAGTATTTGAGGCCCACTGACTGTAAAAAATTATTTAATAGCAGACTTAGTGTGAATATACAAATAAAAATGCTAGTGTTAGCGATAAAAGCAAGCCAAAAGTTTTCAAAGAGTGGTATGACCTTAGTATTGATAAATTTTATCGATTTTGTGGTTTATTAATGTATGGAATACTTGTTCTAGTTCTAAATGTTGATAGACTATGTTCTCTATAATGGACTCTGTGCTCAAAACTTAAAAGTATCTAATCCACAGTTAATTTTATAAAGTGAGACTATAAATTAATATAAAATGAAGAAATGCTGTTTCAGCTAAGCTAGAATATTTCAACTGATGAACACTTGGTTAAAAATAAAGGGAGATATAATTTCAGACAATATATTCGGGGCAAACAAACATAGTGGGGAATTAAATTATGGGTTCATGCAGATGCTGTTACAGGTTACAGTTTACACTTATGATTTTGAAGTTTATGTAGGAAAGAAAGATAAAAATGGGACATGATGGAGTAGTCCCGGTCAGAGAGAAGAATACAGAGTATTTTTTGATAATTTTTACACAGGGACAATGGCTAAAAGATTTATGGAAAGTTGGAATTGGGGCATATGGGATATCAGGAGAGGTTTTCCAACAGCATTAACAACATAAAAAGCACTAAATATGTAAATGCATACAGGCACTAAATTGTTAAATGTAAGCAAGGCACTAAGTACTGAAGCTTATAGATATATTATTATTAAACAGTTCAATGTAAGCAGGCACTAAGTAGTTACAAGTATGCAGGAAGAAAACATATTAACTTAACAAATTACAAAACATTATTAAATACAAGTTGTTAAAATATTGTATAAAATGAAAATACCCTATGCGCATTTTGAACACATTGCCATCCACTCCAAGTTGAACTATTGAGAAACAAATTACTTTTGATTTTTTCCCAATATATTAAACTTTCAAGCAGTTATTACCGTCCAGTTTCAACTTTTTCAGCTCACAGATGGACATTAAACATGCAAACAAAAAAAGCAAATGTTGGCAGCATATTTTAGACAACAACCATGCCATAGCAAAAGAGACAAAGCTGCCTGTCAAACCCAGTTACTGAAAGAAATCAAGTTATATGCCTCTAGTTTACAATGGCATTAAAGCCAACTAATATGCCATACTATTAAACTAAAGAGATATAGCTGTCTGTCAAACTTTTCTACGGGGAAAAGAAATCACAAGTTATGTGGCTCTTGTTTGTAACCACCATCTGCTCATAAGATCCAATCCATGCATGTTATATTAGTTTTCAATACAAGGATTTTGTCAAATATAAAATAAAAGTCAGGTTATGAGAACAAGCAAAAGAAACCAATACAAATTACACAATCACAAAGTACAACCCTTCCATTGTTCTAAAGATAAAAATTAATCAGAGATCAATTAATACCAAAAAATATGTGTAGGGTGTTCTCTCATTCAGCTATACTGAATTACATAAATGTGGGGAAAATTCTCATTATGTGATCTTTAAATAAAAGAATGTCAATATTGTAATGACTGAAAATAAATTCAACATGTAATAAACAACTGTAAATTCTCAATCATATATACACACAAAAAAAATGTATGTTATGACTGGTTATGAATGATTGAAAAGGCAGAAACTTTTTCCCCTATTAAAGTTGGGGTTACATTATATACAGGAATAAGTTTGTCTAAGTTTAGTTTGGAAAGGTATGTTTAAGAACATGATAAACATTAAAATCAAGACATCACAAAGTAATATGTTGCCATCTATATGTACAATATGGACTAAAAGTTAATTTTTTCTTTTGGACAGTTAATCATATATTCCTAATTTGAATGAGTGTATCAAGAACAGTACCTGGCCATGTTTGACAGGTTCTTAAAGAAACTTATAATGGTAGATATTTTGAAGAATTCATGCCAAACTTTTTAATTTGCTAGAATAGATTTAAATACCATATAAGAAAAATCTAATGGTAAATGCATCACCATCATTAAAGCCAGTAAAATATATCCAGTTTTAATATCCAGTCTAATACAATGGTTTATTTAATACAACAGTAGAGTGGCAGGGTGTATGTGTTGGGGGTGTATTATACAGAAGATAATACATTGTTCCATCAGAATTTTTTAAAATTTCAAAATTCAGAGTGTGCATTGGGTGTCCCCCCAAAATGTATACACAATTTATATGCCCTATCTCTGTAGCATGTTTTCCTTTTGCAAGTGAAAATTGGCCTTAGAAATAGACAATAACAGACTTACATTTGAACAATGCAAGTAAAAATTGGCCTTAGAAATGGATAATAACAGGCTTACATTTGAACAATGGAAATGTGTACTGAAGTAGTACTGCTAGTTGACTAGTCGACTTACAACCTATGCGACTAAGATTGATCAACTTTACGACTATAAATATGTTCTGTATATCTGGCAGTGCGTTTGTAAGATAAGAGGGTCAGTGGGACGAGTACTCAGAAAAACAGAGGCTCCTTTGTTAATCAGAGGGCGGGATGATAAAGAGGAGTAATTGAGAAACCCTTTGATATACTGTCAGCCTTAGTCACATCTTTGTGCCTTGAACCTCACAACTGAAAGAATTAATAAACGTTTTTACTGAGTTTTCCCTTTGAAATATTCCCTTTATCAACATTTATAGTAAGAAATATCAATACTGTACACAGCAGATGAGGACTTTACTGTGTTACACTATATACATAGTGCTCTTAGTACTCTTACTCTTAATAAAATAAAGGATATGTGTTACACTAGTGTACATAGTGTTCTAAGTACTCTTACTCATAGTAAAATAAAGGATAGTCCGACATACGACCAAATTAACTTCTGAACGTTTTGTCTGAAGTGACAATGGTCTAAGTCGATTACTCAATGAACTGGAAATATGAAAATGTAAATGAAATCTAGACACATAGCAATTATTAACAATCACACTGTGTATACATTTTTTTTTCGGGGGACACCCTATTAGCTGTAGAAGAAATCTGAGATGGATGAAAGTTATGACTGCATTACTAGCCACAGGTCTTTAATACTGAAGCATGATTTAAAAGAATAAATGCTCTCTAAATGAGATTTTAAAAAAATTAAATTAATCAATATAATGTCTCTTTTAATTACACATTGAAAATTCATATATAAACCAATTTAAAAAATTATCAAAATAATTTGGAAGATCATTTCATTTTTTCTTGTAAAAGCAGACTGTTATGTTATAATTGTAATAATTTTTAAATGCTTCATAAATCTGACCACCCAGCTGACAAATGAAGAAAGTTAACATACTAATCCATGCCACACTGTGACAAACCATCTTATCTCTCACTCAATGCTATAATATAGGCATGTGCAAGCCAGATAAGAAAATGCATTTCAGAACATATTTTCATAACATTTACAAAAGCAGATTTAAAGTCTGACCTCTGCATTCTAAAGAACATATGTATATATTTTTTTTTAAAGCATCCTTTGAACTACTACAAGCAGGTGATAAAGCAGAGAAAGTTAAAGTGCGGAACATTACATACCAAAACCTGTTGTTGTACCAAATCCACCAGTACCAGCTTTGATAGGAAAATAAAAGGAAAAATAAGTGTTGAAACTTCAATATAAAGAAGTGGGGTTTTCTGTTTTTGCAGGTTGTTTTTTTTAATGGGGGGAAAGAGAGTGAGAGAAAGAAAAAAAAATAAAGTTAAATATATATAAATAAATAAATAATTAAATCTTTAATTTGGAAACATTTATGCAAGTTCCTTTATTCATATCAATAAAATAGTAATATACATATTACTAAAGCTTCAATATTTTGTGATTATTTTAAACTTACAGAGAGAAATATTAAGAAAAGAAATCACTGCAATTTGTTTGGTAAACTTAATTTGATAATTAAATAAAATATTCACACCAAATTTCACTTTAACTTTAAAAAAAACATACTGTTAACAACCCTATAAAACATATGCAAACAGATAAAGAGCTGAAGTTAATATCTTACACAGTATTCAAGCTTATAATACAATAATAAAATATAATTATGAACTTTAAATTTGTATCTATTAAGCTTTCAACAAAGTCGATGACAAGGTATAAGTCACAGCTATTTATTTTGTTATTTTATGTACTCCTCATTCCTATGTCACTGTAATGTTCTCATGACACCAATAGCAAAGAACACTGTACATTGGGAAAAAATTATTATTTTATAAAGGATGCTGTACACTGTGAGAATTAAAAAATATATATATGGACTCTGAAAAGAGGTTTTATGTTATTCACATATTTAATATTATTATTTTTATGCTTTTGGTTCCAGATTATTAAAATTTCAATATTTTGTTAGGGTTTATTTTCTTTTGGGTTCAGTGTTGTTTATCTGTTAATGAAACATAAATACTTTGTTTGTACTTTATCAGAACTTGTAGTGATAGCCTCATGTTCATGTCTTGTTCTCTGTCCGTCTCTACAGCTATTTATGTACCTATTGTATAAAATCTCGGTTTATTAGCTGAGTGGGAGCCGTGAGTCAATGACATTGGCACACTTGCATATTGGCATAACAGTTGCAGATATGCACATATAACCTGTGGCCTATACTCTGCATTAGCACTTGTAGATGTTTTGCATCATAACTAAATGCTAATATTGATATGATTCATACCTGATGGCAGAGCGCGACAATTAACTTGTTGCTGATTTTACTTAGCAACAGTCTGAGGAGTCAGCCTGTTTTCGACTCAACCCACATAGAGGAAGTCTGGACCCAACCTAAGTACAGGCAGCAGGCAATTTTATAAGTTTGTTTTGGATCACACAGAGAGCTGATCATCATTTGACACCAGGAGATTTCTGCAGTTTGCCTCTGACAGCACAAATCCATTTTAACCTCTTTAATTTTTCTACACGACACATCTAAACAATTGTCATATTTTTCTGCATGGGAATCTTCTACAATCAGCACTAACATGTGCATCAAACCAGCTGTCATTGTTTTTCTGCATGGCTGAAACACATCTAAACGATTGTCATATTTTTCTGCAAGGGAATCTTCTACAATCAGAACCAACATGTACATCAAACCGGCTGTCATCGTTTTTCTGCATAGCCGATTGTGTCATCTTTATTTGCTGTTGAGTTGTGAAGGAGCTAAATAGCTTATTGGGACACTTTAATAACTTTGTACTCTTATTTTTATAGCTGTAGTTTCCTCAATTATGTAAATACAATTTTTCTTTTCAATTTTTCAAGGGTTTCACTCATATGTACACCCTAAATGCTAACTACCTATACAAACAAAAACTAAACCATGCATTTTTAACCTTTTAAGCTAGATCAATATGCCCAAACACTTTGAAGAAAAGATAAACACCATAAAAAAAAAATCAATACTTATTAATGAAGAGTAAAGAAAAAACAATAAATGTTTACTCCGCTGAAAAGATACTCACTGCCAAACCCAGTGCTAGAGTGTTGGTTTCAAACTTAAAGGAAGGAGTAGTGCTGCTATCACAGCAACAAACATCAACTGTGATACAACAATACTAAATATAGACAAGAAAACTTAAATGCTTATTATGTTGGAAAAGTACTCACTGCCAAAACCAGTACTGGTGTTGGTGCCAAAATTAAAGGCAGGGGTAGTGTTACTGGGTTTATTAAACAAGTTTGAAGTAGCACCAAAGGCTGTGGGTGCTGAGGTGGTTGTCGTACCAAATCCAATTGGCTTTGTTCCAAGAAGTCCACTCTGCAAATTTTTTTAAATATTTGCAAAATCAATGAACATTGGAAACAAGCATTATTAAATCCCCTTGATTTCTTTACTGTGTGAGTGCATTCTTAATACAGATCTTTCCAAACTGAATCCAGTGGTACCAAAATCATTTATGTAGCTCAATTACAAGCAAAGTTATTAGTTTTAACATTTATAGCAATTTCATCCATTTTGTGTTAACTGCCTAAGAGGTTTTACCAACCTAAAAATGAATAAATTGCTAATTTTGACTGACAGTATATTTGAAAATAACACTGCAAAGCCTCTTACAAAATTTCTTCATTTTGTGGACCTTCAAAGTGAGCTATTTGTACAATTTCACTTTTGAGTGTAAAAGTTTGCGAAAATATAAATATTCAAAAAATTCATAACTTTGGTACTGAGTGAGTTACAAACTTGATTTTAGTATCATTGAAATCAGCAGAAAAAGTTCTATCTGTCTATATACTTTTAAATTATTAGTAATGATTTTGAAAAATATGTTTGGAATACCTACTTACTTATTAGAATACTATAGCTCTTACCAATTGATTCTTTGTAACAGGATTCACTGTTTTGAAAAGTATTCAGTGATTTCATGAAGCTAGTAATTAATTAAGCAATTATTATTTTTTATTTATTAAATTAGATGCAGCCTTCTTGCTTTGTAATATTTAACAATTATTAGACAATAGCTGAGTTAGTCTCTCACTACAATCATGAATCAAGGAATCTGTGAAATATCTCACTAAAGAGTATGAAGATCAAAAATGACATTATTAACTGACTATTAAACTAATCCTAAAACAAAAATGTGACTGTAGGCAAACAGCTAGAGTGGCATAAATTTTCAACCAAAAAAACTGCTTATAGTCTTACTGACTACCAAATGTACGATCTTTTTTAATTACCCTTTCCGGTTAAAGCACTCCTCACATTATTTCAAGTTTCTAATAAAATGAAGCAATATTTAAATAATAATTTGAATCTGAACATAATTAGATTCCTGTGGCATTTTATTATAAATATGTATCAATCATCATGTTACTCAAAAATTAAAAAAAATAATGAGTCTTGTTTATATAACATAATATGATCATAGTGAATCGCCACATTACAACTGGCTCATTCAACCTGATCTATTTCTTCAAATTTCCCCCCCCCCCCCCCCCCACAAATAGTACAAAATTTACAACTAATTATTTTTTTATTAGAAGTATTGACTTAACAAAATTTGTTTCAAATTTCATTAGAAAATTGCCTTTGTGGGATTCACCCATTTCCAAGATTTCCTTGTAGTTCGTAGAGCTGACATGGCAGTACTCAAAGTCTATAGTATAATGGGTCCTCGCTTTTCGGTGGCCGGCAGAACAAACACATGTAATAAACTCTCTAACTTTATATATCACTGAATTCAGCAAAAAAACAAGCTTTCAAATGATAACCGTAATGTATAGGTTATTTTAAATGTCTAAATGATTAAAATTAATAATTTTGGGGAGTAATTTCTAGCCAAAGGTTTATAAATAAATAAAAAATATTAAACTTGCTTATTATTTCAAACTACATGAGATGAATTAATTTTTCAACTACGACCTATGAATATTTCATGATTATAAATGTAGTATAATATCAAACGCTTTGCAATTTTCTGAAGTCACCGATTCAAAATGGTTTGGTGGAGTGGAAATAGTGGCTGAGCAAATTACGTTTCCCAATCAATTTTTGTCTATAGTTAACATTTATTACTTTCATCCACACACTCTCAAAGGCCATTCCTTTGTGATAATTGGACAGAAAGTATTGATCATTTCTTTGCTATAAATAGCAGAAAATAAAACCAACATGATATAGAATAAAACAAGCTTGAATATGGCACTACATTGCTATTGTAGTGGCTGCCACTATCTAGCTAATGCACATGTATCAAATTCCCACTCTGGACTTATGTACCAACATGCTCTGGTTAACAAAGTACTTCAAACAAATAATCATTCTGGTCAGACATAATAAATGAAATATTATCCTATCTTACTCTGGTGGTATAAAGTTTGAAATCTACTGCTGTCAATATAGGATCTTCATAGACCATCAATTGCCTTAAAAATAAAATCTGTTTTGTCTTCAAGAGACTGAATCCTTACTTCATGGATGTTTAATCTTCTAATTAGTTGCTTTTATAAAGTTTTAATTATTTTTAAGATTGAATCAGCTAATAATATTTAATCTGTTGTCCAGCAGCCATTTTTGTTTTTTGGGGGGAGGGCCACATAAAACATAACAGCAAAAAGAAAAAAAATGAGTAACACACACACACTTTTTTACAAATCGACTAAAAAGAATAATTTTAAATGGTTATCACCTTTCAAAAGAAGTCCAATTTTAGTGGTAGGATACAATGTTTTAAGTTAGTTATGGCCAAAGTTCTTGGTGCATCAATTGGGTATACAGTACACACCCATACTAGGGTTTTGGGAGTGCATACATCCTAATAGTAGTGAAAAAACACAACTTACACTTGAAGAGGCGCCACCAAATGCTGGTGTCCCAAATGTGCTAGTAGAAGTCCCAAAAGTTGAGGTGCTGCTTCCAAACAGTGAAGACTGAGTGGCCGCTGGTGTCCCAAACAATGACTTTTATCAAAAGAAACAAAGCAGGTTAAAAGAACCATAATCCATGTGTACAAAGTCAAATAATGACATGCTAATATTAGGTGCTGTCATTGTTTATTTTATCAAATGAGTTTGTTTTTTGAAAAATCTATCAAACACAAGCACACACACAGTAAAAAAGAAAATACTTTTACAAATATACATTTTATAAGATGATTTTTAAAAATAACATCGCTCATTTTCCTCTTCTTATCA
This sequence comes from Sinotaia quadrata, assembly GCA_028829895.1. Classification (NCBI taxonomy): domain Eukaryota; kingdom Metazoa; phylum Mollusca; class Gastropoda; order Architaenioglossa; family Viviparidae; genus Sinotaia; species Sinotaia quadrata. Next base: position 66,271,020 of record CM054183.1, read on the forward strand.
CTACCTCCCCTTGCAGGCACTTCATTATTCCTCCTCCCACCATCATTCTCATACACCTCCTTCAAGGTCACTAAAATAAACTTGGGGGAAGGGGCCTTTCACATTTGCTTTGTATTGAAAAACACCACAAGCTTTTATTAAATATTTTACAATAAACACTGCATCAAGATAAAACGAATTTAAAATTACATCTACAGCCATTAAATATCACATTAAAGCTCTCTGAAAAAAACAAAGTATACATAAAAGTAGAAATGTGCCCACACCTACTACATTCATAATATTCACCTTGTTTGCAAGAGAGGTCCCAAAAAGTGATGACTGTTGTGGCTGCTGTGTAGTAGTACCAAAAGAGAAGCCAGAAGGCTGTGTGGTGGCTGTTGAATTGCCAGTGCCAAACAGTGATGGTTTGGGTTGACCGAAAAGACCAACCCCTGTTGTAGATGTATTAGTTCCGCCAAAATCTTAACAAGAAAAAATAATGGTAAACTACTTCTGAGGTCAAAAGCAATTAATGAGAACTAAATAAATCCACAATATGCAAAGACTTAGAATGAAATACTACAAAGAAAAATTTGAAGACTAAGACTTCAATAGCCAGTTTAAAGTATACATATGAGTAAGTCACCCTAATTTAAAGACAATTGTACAAATAAATAATACTTACATATTGCTGAATGCTTTACAATCATAGCATTGTATAGGACCAGTGAGAGAGCAGGCACACATTAGGCCATACTAATAGGCAGATAGAGAATTTTATCTTTGCCCTACATTAATTTTTTTTTTTATTATGCTGAAGTTTAAATTTGTGGTTATGTTTTGTTAGCGTTCTATGTTTTGTTTTAGTATTGTTGTTCTCTCTCTCTCTCTCTCTCTCTCTCTCTCTCACACACACACACACACGTTCTGGAAACAAACCATAATGGACAGAGAAACCTGGGAAACTTAATCTCCTGCTGTCAATTTGTCTCATTATGCAACAATATCATACTGAGCACTTCAGGTAATGAGTTGTAAAATGACATACAACAATTTATTTTTTCCCACGATGTCCTTTTTTATCTCACTCAAACCCATTAATGTCTTCCACCTCATCATGATTACTCCTGGACACTCAAACTGAAATGTATGGAAGAGAAGTCGGGATAGTGGTGATGGGCAAATGAATGGGAAAATTTTGATATATGTATCATCAGGGGCATCAGGGTAACACAGTAATCCAATGGTCAGATGCATCACCCCACTCCCTCTCAGCTAAGGAAAGGGGATGTCAACGACCTAACAGTTATTGTCTTTGAAATGGTAAGGTCATTATCATGAATTAAGAGAGGGAACCTGTTTTCAAATGTATTGTTCCTCTTGAAGAAAACACTGTTATGGTGCAACAGCATCAAAATTTTCATCAACTTGCTTATATTTCGATAAGGGTTGAGAGAATTAAGGCATCCCTTAGTAATAAGTGCTTCATTGGAAAAAAAAGGAACCAGAAACAACCAATGTTACTGCTGTATAAAAGAAAAAAGAAAATAAAAGAAACATATATGGCTTAGTTTCCTTCACCCTTGCAGACTTTGTGGCCAAAGCAAAGGTTTGTTCATTCACAAATATACTTTTGTGTATGACTTGCAAGTGACTAAAAGGGAATGGAACAAGCCTCTGCTTACTTCTGCTGTCACTAATCCAATGAGAGTTGCTAGAGCCACCTTCATCAGATATAGGACCATCACAAACGAATCAAAAAAGTGTGAAGAATGCAACAAAGGAACCAGGTTTGCTAAGTTTGCTAACAATCATGTCTATGTATCTATCTGCCTGTGCATGTAAAGCAGGCATTTATCAGTCCAAGTGGCCAAGCATGCTAATGCTAGACATAGTCACAGCTATTTTTATTGAAAGCTGCTGTTGGGTATTTATTCACTATACTCTGCAGTTGGGAAGGTTAAAGTTACTAAGTGTTATTTTACTCATTAAATGCTGGACCAGAAAAATTAGTAACTCACTAAATGCAGCAGTAGAAGCAGCAGGCTGGCCAAAAGAAAACCCAGTGTTAGTTGATTGTGATGCAGGGGTTGTCTGCCCAAAGAAGCTGGTAGTACCCTGCTGCTTTCCCTTACGGTTTGCAGCATAATCCTCCATCCTAAGCTCCTATTTAAAAAAATATAAATGCACAGAAAATGTTTTCATCCAGAATCAACAACTGCCTATCATGTATAAAATCTATAATTAATATATTTTTAAAAAATCATTAAAAACATTTTTATTTTGTGTTTTGAGTCTGTATATCTGTAATTTTATTAATTTATTCAGTTTTCTATTATCTCACAGGTCTTAATAATTTTAAGATATTTTTTTTAACTTAGCATTTTGGTACTATATAATGTCACAAAAGACTAATTAATGAAACATACTTATTGCTTATGAAACATAATTTTTATAAAATTAAATTATATATCAATTAAAATAGGAAATGCATTCATTTTATGCTTAAGTAAAAAAATATAGGATGATTAGAACCAGAAAAGAAAAGATTAATATTTCTATTATTTTATTCATTACAAATTAAAGAGAAGAAAAGTTTTATCTGACATATACATATTTCCTTATAATTTCAAGTAACACTGACTCCAATAAAATTAACTACCACAATTCACTTTTTATGATTTAAATCAAAGACCAAATTGTCATTCTGTAGTGCAATACATATTGCTCCACAAGCATAATTAGTATTTAAAAATTTGTGCAATTTAGAGAAATATATCATCATAATACTATAATAACTATAATAAACAAATCACACTGCATGAAAATAATTAGTTGAATCATCATGAAACTTTTACAACTGTCATCTTGATTATTTTTACTTTTACTATTTAGTCAAACCATTTTTGCACTGCAGCATATTTTGTCTAAGAAATATGAGCATGTTTTAAAAGTTTATGTAAAATAGATTAAATATATTACATCACTGTATGGAGAAATTATATTTGTTGCTGTTGTTAAGTTCTGAAAAGTTGCTTCATAGTCAATGTTGTAGTCAAATTCATAGACAGCTGATCTTTTGATATATAATACAATATTACTTATAGTAGGTAGTCCCACCGCCGCTGTTTTATTGGGGTCAAACGCTCTTTTGCACGCAAATTCACTGAACTTTGACTCACAACAGTTTTCTTCACACTAAACCTGGACTAACGATGTTTATATAAAAAATAAAGAGCTATCTTTCATCTTTTAAAGCATATTCTTGCTTTTCATCTGAACTTTATTATTGTATCCATAAACTTTGACGAAAGTACCCTAGGGTTACGTCGAAAATTTCTAATCGGGCGCCTCACGGCCGAAAAAGTAAAATTCGCGTTTTTCGGTACTATACTTTAACTTTTCGGCAAGAAACAGCCAGATAGGTTGTCGAAATTCTAATTGGTCCATTAAAAAGAAGAGAGATAACTCTATACACTCATATTTTTTTTCCATATTGTACGTTAAGAATAACACCAAAAAAAATTTAAGTTAAAAATTTGAGACCAATTTTTGGGATCAAATATTTTTCAGAAAAACTAGGAAAACATATCATTTTATTCAGCATTTCAACCTCTTTCTAAAAACATGACACAATACGCAATTATTAGTCCAGCCGGTTCTTGCGAAATCGAAAACCCCGTAGCATCTTTCTCAATTCACGCCACAGTCATGGCTTTCATTTCTGAGACACGGTGTACCGACGCTAACGCTGATTATTCCGCCTTATACGATCAGTTGAAACCATTTATCGGTCAGATCTATTTGTGAGTGTTTATTAAAGTTTATTTTCATTTTCTTGAATTTTTTTGTAAGCATATTATTATTATTTTTCAAGTACTGAAGTAGAATTATTGACAGTTTCCGAATTAACTCGTTCAAATATAGGCCGATCTCGGAGTGACTTGCAAATAATTATGTGAAAATATACTATTTTCTTGAAACATTTCGTTTTAAAGACGCAGATCATATTTGTGAATATTGCTTTATTTGCTCATTTAATTTTAGTTATGGGTGACAATTTTATTATGTAGAAAAAATAGTTTTAAATCATCGTTAATTTCAACAAGAAAAGATAACTCTAGATGTTAAAATTGTAGAAAAACATCGCTCTGAAATATTTCAGTTCTTTCAAGCGTTCTGTGTACTGTAACACAAACTTAATATTTAGTTTATTATTTCGTTTTTGATTATATTTAAACAAATTCTTTTCCCATTTTGTTTCTTATTTGAACATCGTTTTAAAGTGTAAAAAATCTCTTTTTTGGGGGGGTCCCCCCCCTCCCCTGACTTGTAATTTCTTTACACTTCTACATAAATGGAGAAATAGCTAACTTAAAAGGTTGTTGTTTCGTTTTTTAATAATAAAGACAGCAGGCTGCTGTACATTTGTTCTTAATCTTATAGCTAACTTAATATTTCTTCTTGTTTTACTTTATTTTAAGACAGCAGGCTGCTGTACATTTGTTCTTAATCTTATACTATAGCTAACTTAATATTTCTTCATGTTTTACTTTATTTTATTTTAAAGAGTAATATTTAAATATTGTTTGGTCCTTTCACTCTGTTAGCTGGTAAGCAATGTATACTTTTTTCTTTACATCAAAAGCAAGTTATTAAAAGTATGCAGCTAATAGTTATCCTACTTACAGCATACTTGTTTGCATAAAGAAAATTTTAAGGATTGAACATTTGTGGAATATTTTTTTTAGCTGATGAGCAGTACACTAACTTATCTTCAGGGTTATGACTGAACTTAAGAACACCCCTTGTAACAACTGGGAAACTGTTCTTTCCAAAGCATTACAACTTAGTGATGGGACTTTTTGTGAAAAGTATGGTATTAGTCAGGAGATGCTGTTGAAGTATGTTATTCATTAACAGCTGTTAATGAAGTTTCTGATAATCTGATTTTACTACTTCAAAGTTTTGCCAAGAAATTAAGTTTGAAAGATTGCTGTCTGAATGAGTGGCTTGTTCAGTTTTGCCCATCTCTCAAAAATGCAAAAACATAAAATACAGAATCACTAAAAAAAAAAATGCAGTGCACTGTTCTTTAAACTTTTCATTTAAAACCAGATAGTCAAATTATTCTTGTTTTGTCTATGAATGAAAGTGTTTGCAAAGAGCTTCAGACTTTAAATAAAGCTAGCACTAGTAGTACTCCATAGTAATCATGGGTACAAGGTTGATTTGGGTGCTAAAAGTCTGAATATAAAAATAAAAGGTAAAGACATCAACACCCTTGTTGATAAAATAATTTATGCAAATATTTGCTAGAAGGCACTCCAGTATCTGATTGTGCACATGCTGAGCTGTTGTAAATGCAGGTAGTAGCTTAGATGAAACTGAAGTGGCAAGAACAACTAATGTAGATAACTTTCCAAGTAGCCAACCACCAAAGAGACTGAAAGAAGATGGTGGATTTACAAACTAAGATGTTGCTGTTTGTTATGATAATGGATGTATGTGTGTCACTGTGTGTTATTGTGCATATTCATTATTTGAAATAAATAAAACAAAAATGAAATGATCTTTTATTCATAACCTACATTATAATTATATAAATATGTTAATATTTCTTTAAATAATGTACATGTGTGCAGAGCACTGTTTTAATTTAAGAATAAATTTTTCATGCACACTTTCACAAGTTTCAGTGATTTAAGACCTTGTCAAACCTTCAGAATAAAACGATATGATTTGGATTTTTTAGTGTGTGTGTGTGTAGTGATATAATTAGCAATGGCATGGGTTCAACATCTTTATGTATCTTTGATACATATAGAGATATAGAGTGCTTTTATACCAATCAAGCAGTTTTAATACGGTTTTTAAGATTTTAAATATTAAATTTTGTATTATAAAATATTAAAACAAATAAAATGCTGAACAAATCTTTTGTTTAGTTTCATGTATAACATCTTGCTGGTCATTTTAATAGGTGAACCATAACTGTGTTATGTATAGTTTCAGAGATATGACAATTTATCCATTTTCATTTTCTTCGTAAATAGGAATTTTATAAAAAAAACTAAAAATGTAAATTAAATAAATGATTAAACATAACTAAACTTTATATATTTAGATAGAGCACAACTTACTGATCATTTTGATATGTGAACCAGCTCTGTATGTTGTATAGTTTTAGAGATATGACAATTTGCTTTTTTACGTTTTCCCTATAACACTTGGTTACTGCTCTTTTTTGGTTAAAATTAGTTGAAATGGCCATTTTCAGCATCAAATAATTTCTTCACTGTTATTGCTATGCTTTTGGAAAAAAATAGGCATTAACTACATAGCAAATGATTTAATAATATGCATTCTGGATATACTTTGTTCATCAGTTGATTATGCTATGATGCCATGAATATTCCAGTTTGTTGCATTTTGTAAGCAATTTTATGAAACAAAAGCACGTTTTCCGTCATAATTTATAAGAAATTTAAATTTCGATTCTGCATTATGTTTGTTTTTTCTTGTTGTCTGTGATTATGTTAATTTAAAATGTTGGACTGTTGATCAGTGTGGTTTATATTTTACTTGTACTGAACTTGACAAACTGCACATTCATTACGTCTAAAAAATGTTGATCACAAATTACGACACTAAATTGACAATATCTCAAAAAGTATTATAGCTATCATCATAATTTTTTCTGTACAACCTTATTTCATCAGAACGCACATTTTGAGCATAAAACATTTGTAAAATATCAATTAGAAAAAAATGAGTGGGACTACCTACTTACAGCAGAGTTGAATTTAGCACCAATGATTTTAATGTGAATTGAACATGATTTAAACAAGAGATAATTATATTTTATGCAAGTAATTACTTTCATGTATGTATATCACTATCGGAGGTCAATTTTTCAAATGAATTTTGTCTGCCTACTTTGTGATTACCAATAGTGCCAGTAAAAATGTTCCATGCTGAATTTTGCTTATTCTATTAAGGACTGATTTTCAACTACAAACAACTGTATACAAAAACAATTTGTTTCATAAGCAGACTGACATTTACTGGAGCTCATTTTAAAGGAAGAAAAAATTCTGCAAGTTTTCAAGCAGACTGCAAGATATCAAACTATTTCAACCAATGAGGCTGCTTCTTTCAAAGGTGTGGTATGCGATCTGAACTTTAAAATGGTTTTGTAGCAGTCAAGGTTTCTCAAACAAAGCTCAAAGAACAGTAATTAAAATTATTTTAATTGAAAATAATGTAGAGGAGATAATGTTCTTTGTTTCCATATGCAAAGTTCCTGTGCATTTAACAGAATGGCAGTAATCATGAACCAAACATACAATGTTTGGCATGGGAAATACACTTTTAAATGTAAGTAGGATGGAAAAACGCTATTTAGAAGGAACAAAATCATTGCACATATCCCACCTTTAAAAAAAAAAAAAAAACAACTATGCAATCTCAATGACTTCCTGCTTTAAATGACTTTAACAAAATAAAAATAAAAAGTAAAAACAATATATATTATACCTCCAAGCTTTTGTTTTCATATTCTTTCATGGCTGTGATACATTGATGGCGAGTACTTATGTTGGTTGTAACACCACTTTTTGCCATGGTGTCTGTTCCTGGCGGTGGGTTGAATTTAATGGTTGTGCCACCCACTGAACCAGCACCAAATACTAAAAGATCCAGAATATACATAAAATCACATTCAAGAGGAGCAATATCAAAATGTGTTTCAATATAGATAACTATGAATTTATTTCTTTTTGCTTTATATAGTTATAATTGAATTCAATAAAAAATTACAAGAAAAATAACTGACTGAAATTTTATTTTTATTGGTATGAGTATTTCTCTACAATTTTTTATTTTCAATCTTACATCCTCCTCCTGGCTGGGTGAATAAAGAAGAGCCAGTGCTAGCATTTTGCTGAATGGGACCAAACAGACTTCCTGTATTTGCTGGCTGTGTCGTTCCAAAACCTGCGGAAAGATCCATAAATCATCTTTGTTTTAAAAGTAGAAAGCCTGGCAATCCTTATGAATACTACTTACTAAGTGAATGTTTTTTCTTAAATTAATGGATCAGCATGGTAATTATTGCAATGTGGTGGAAAATTTTTTTTTAAATCACATCCAGTTATTAACTCCACATCTAGTGCAATATACAAATATTATAAAAACATTGTAAAGATTTAAGACCAATGACAAAATCCAGTGAGATGTTAAAACAAATATACTTGTGAAGTGTACAATGCCATTTACAAAAGAATCAGCAATTACTATGAGAATCAGTTGTAAGCAGACATCACTTTTACGAAGCGCAAATTAGAATTTGTGTAACGTAACAAGTGGAGAGACCAGGAATCAGTTTGTCTCAAAATTAATTTTAATTATAAAACCTCTACACAGAATCTATCTATTAGAAATAATAACTAAAGAAGATTTAAATTCAATATTATTAGGATAACTTCACACAATGATTAAAAATGTATTGTTGTCAAGTAAAGAAAATGCAGACAGTAATCCAAAAATTATATTTTTATATAACAGAACTAATAGTGTATTTCAACTAAATAACTAATACAATAACAAATAAAAAAAATTCAAAAGAAAATTTTTAAAATGTTCTTTCATCATGAAAAATGCTGTGACAAAAGAGTTTTAAGAAGTCAAACTTACATTTATAGAAGAAAGGTTTTGGCCATCACAAGCACTATCAGATTTTCAATGTTTAAATTTAATTGAAAATACAAAAATTGAAAGAATTATTTGACTGTTATTGATGAAGTCTTTACAGTGAGGATTCTATATAAAATGTTAATAGATTATTAAAAAAAGCTGTTTTGTTTTAAAAGTATTTCACAATATTGAAATTTTTTTCCTTATCATTTGTGTTACTTAACTGTTTCCTAGATAGAAAAGCCTATAGTTTCACTTGCATAAGTGTAATTTTTCAGAATATGTTGCTTAAAGTAAAATTATTTTATAGCTTTCTGTGAGCTGCATAAATCAATTTCTCTTTGTATACACTGAGGCTGAATTAAAATTAATTACATCATTAAGATTACTATTAAATTTGATTTATGAAATATGTCTCTTTAGAGTTTTATACTCCTTAAAAATTTAAAAGTCAGGTGGAAATACTACCTTTTATAGTTGTACATTTTACACTACTCAAAAAATTTGCTATGACATTTGAAATAAAAACAGAAAAATTTAAATAGTTAATCTCACTGTTATATTTAGTAGAATAAATCTCCCCAAAATATTAAATCACTAAATTTAAACCAAGATATGATCAACATGAGCTTATTGTAAACATTTATAGTTTTTGTGTTCATTCTGATCAGACTGCATGTTTATTTTGTAGTATAGATAAATGAATGGAAGACTATTCTTTATCTTTTGACTATTCTAAAAGTGTATATAAACAACAATAAAACAAAACGAACAAAATAACGCCCTCTAGAAGACTCATAGTTCTATTGACAGTTAACACAACTATTTGTCATCAAAATGTAAATTTCTGAGGAATGGTACTGGCTCATTTAAATTTCAAATATCATTCAAGATTGAAATGACACCCTCGCATTTCAAACACTTTTAAGGATAGCATAAAACCTGACTTTTTGATCCAAAGTGTGAATTACTAATGTTGGTAATGAAACTGGGAAAAAAAATTGAGAGGTTAACAGATCTAAAGTAAGCTTATTATATTCAGTAATAAAGTCAATAAGTTGAATGCAGTGTTATTTATTTATTTTTATTTATTTTTTTTTTATTTATTTTTTTATTTTATTTTTATTGTTGTTGTTTTTTTTGGGGGGGGCCCAATTTTATTTTAAATTTTAAGATTTGTTTCACAATTATTGAAATTTTTCATTCTACACAATTTTTAGCTAAATTAAATAAAAATACTAATTTTAAAAACATTTCTGACCTGCAGGTATTATTCCAATAATTTTCAGCAAAATTTCTAGTATAAAAACAGCTTTTAAAAAAAAGACAGTAAGTATGCCAAATCTGAGAACTGCACATTAAAAAGAATCTCAATGCTTTTTTATTACTGCATATTTTAAGACATCATCCCATTCAAGACAGATGGATACAGTAATCATCATGGTGAAGGAGGTAAGAGGGAGGAGAGGAAGGGCAGGTAAGAAAGCTGATTTGATAAGGCAACCATTTGGTTTAACAGAAATAACTTTGCTACCAAAATACCAGATGCCACCATTTTAACAAACATCAAGCAATAGTTACTCAAAAATGTCTCAGTATATCTAATTATATTCTTGACAACTATTTATATATTTTTAAGTCAGACAATCATTTAAATTAGTCACAGTATGTTGCCTGCAGTTAAATAAGAAACAAATACTAATTTCTTCATGAAACTTACTACATGTATAAACATCTGTAACAGCTGACAGTGACAAGGAATTATGTTTAAAAATTTTTTAAAAGTCACCTCCAAATGTTGCTGGCTTTGCACCAACTCCAAATGCTGAGCCAGCCTGTGGTGTGGAGAATAGTCCACCAGTACTTGGCTGTTGTGGTTGACCAAACAACCCTCCACCAGATGTACTACTATTTGGCGTGCCAAAACCTATCAAAGACAATTGTGGTTAAATATTTTTTAATAATCTGAAATTTAGTAAATTACCCCCTTTGTGTGTTCAAAACAAAACCACATTTTACATTATCCCTTCAAAATAAAAGAAGAAAAACAATATTCCCCACCTCACACTCACTACATAATTTTAATTTTACAAGCATACATTATTTGTAGTTTTATTAAATATTAGTAATTTTTATTATAACTATTATTACTAAACTTAGAATCAACTGACTAAAGCTTGCAGACTGAGGCTGTTGTCCAAAAGTATTGGTGGGCTGCTGACCAAATAATCCACCAGTTGTATTCCCACTAGAGGCCCCGAACAAACCACCACCAGTTGATGGTTGTGTTCCAAAAGCAGTACCACCAAATCCTGTGGAGGCTGCACACACAAAAATCTGTTTGTATAAAACAAAAACTTATTCATCAAACCAGTTCTCAATTGGTGTGCTGTGAAGTTTGTGAAGTGTGCTGCAAGACTTGGTAGATAAAAGCCCAAAGCAGAAATTAAAGCATATTTAGACACAAAAAGGTTGAGAACTTTTAGCAAATATTTCAAAATTCTTTAACCCAACAATCTTTGAAACTTGGAAACCTCCAGAAACTTGAATGCATATATATGCAAAACAACAAAAATAACTGTACAACACGCCTACTTATTATTCAAAACTTTAGCTATATAAACCAGAAATATTTATTTGAAAATTTAGTATGTACTCAAATTAGCAAAGAACTCTAATTTATATTTAATTTATAAAGTGTCATTATAAAAAAAAATAAACTGAAATTAAGTTGTTCAAATCTTGATAGAGTTTTGTAAATTCTTTAAAATATTATTTTACTTTTTTTTTTTAAAGTGCTCCATCTTGACAACATCCTAGTTAAATGTGTTACAAACTTCTCTTCACTCTTGCCACACGCATACACATACAATTCATTACATTTGACTGAATAAACTAAACTATTAGTATTATTATTCTAAAGTGTATAATGTACCTAAAGCTGTTCTCCCAATGGTGATGTTACTACACTTACTGGTTGATATAAGGATAATTTCATCAATTCCAAAGATTAAAAAAAATCTGGTTTTACCTCTTCTATTCATTATAAATGTTATAGTAGTACTGAATGATTTGCTAAATGACATTTCTAAAAGCAACTGTTTATATGGTTAAGGGGGTCCAATAAACACTGTTGATGTCTATTATAAGTTCCACCAAAGTTTCAACATTAAGGATACAGGTGACCATGTATTATTATTAAGATTATTTTGAGGCTATTTAGGTGAATAAAGTCTGAACAGAAATAGTGAAAAATTGAGAAACATGCAGCGTAGATAGCATGCAATAAACAAACACATATGGCCAAGATATTTGAGGAATGATGGACAATTATGAGCTGCAAAGAGTTAAAAGTGAAAAAGAGCAGTCTGGTCATACCAAAGGCTAATGGTGCGTTATGAATAAACAGTGACGAGTCTTGATATCTAAATTCTAATTATTAGAATTATATTATAATAACAATAAATTAAAGATGGGCTTATAATACTATTACATATTTTTGCAAAATAAATTACAAGGCTGGAGGAAAAAGCATGAAGATGAAAATAAGATTTGCTTCATATAATTATAGCAACCACATAAATGAAAGGGGTTATAATTAATATCATTAACTCTTTCTTAACAACTCATTAAATTTAAGCCCTTCTGAAACCAATAGGAATTCAGATCAATTAAAAAAAATCACTAATGTAAAAACTATTGGATTTAATAAATATAAAAAGCTGAACAAAAATAAAATATTCATCCTTACACTGTGTACTTCCAAAAGGTGTAGAGGTTCCAAATGTTCCTGAAAAAAAGAAATATAAATTTCTTATATTTTTATCAGCCAGTTTTCTGAAACATATTTTAACTCATAAACTAAACTATCTAACTTTTATTTATAATAATATAATAATTTGATAAGTAGTGTTCTTGAACCCAATTTTGATGTGCTTTAATTTTAAAATTATGTATCTTTATTGTCATGTCAATTGGAAAAATCCAATTAACTAGTTTCGATCTCAAGATCATGACACCAAGGATTTCTACATTAGACATGTTCAACTACATTTACTACAATCATACAACAAAAATAAGAGACTTACCTGTTGTCGATGAGCCAAATCCACCCAATTTGGATCCAAACATTTTGGCAAAGCTGTCAGTTTACAGCTTGAGAACACCTGTACATTTAAAACAGAACTATATTTATGGTATTTAAGGCTGGCATTCAAAACTCTGAATAGCACTTACTGACTTAGCAGAAAATCTGTCACTCTGAAAGCATATAAAGAACAAATTGCATAGTGACAATGAGATTTTAATAATAGTTCCCATTATTTAGGGCTTAATATGTATATAGTAAATGCACAGTTACTACATTTGAATTCCGTAAAGTCTGTCTTGGGTTGATATTAATCTAAATACATATATATTGAATAATTAAATAGGAATGACACTGTAGTGTAAAACAGGACTACCAATTACTATAATACATGTATATATAGTTTGTGTTTTAAATACTTTCATAATGAATTGAAGTTTGAACTTAGAAAGATATGTTCAGTTAGACAGTAATCAAATGATAATCATAAAGAAATGGAGTTCAGAGGAAGTAAAAGCAAATATTTTTCATATAATCAGTAAGATGTAGTACTATTTGGTATCTTATTACAGTGGAACCCCACTATAAAGTGCCCCACAATAATGCAAATTCAGATAGAACGCGGTCATGGAATGGCTCCCGAAATTTCTTATATTCATTCGCACATATTGCAAAACTCTGCATTAACTTTTTTAACGCGACCCCGCTATTAAAACAATCTGATTTATTGGACCCCAATTATCGTGTTATACTTATAGTGAGGTTTCACTGTAGGCTACATATTAAAACTTAAAAGATACAATTTTTCATTATATTTTTTATATAATTAATAAATACTATTGAAATTATATTCTAAAGATGTACAAAAGCGTATACAACACTGTTGGAATAATATCAGCCATTAACCTCTAATTTAAAAATAAACTAGAAACTACTCTCTGATCATATGTGTAGGCCTATGTTATTCTGTTTACATGTAAACAATTAAAGATAAAATCTGTTTATCTAGTATTTATTAGTATTCTTACCATAGTCCACAGCCTATATTATACATTACCTAGACATAAATATAAATTATAACTATATAAGCAATTTATTTTCACACAGTTTTGTAATTATAATACGAACTGTTTCGTAGTTTTAATGTCTTTTACTGGAACTTGGTTTCAGAATTCGGTTGTGATAGTGTTAAAAGAATATTATGATCAACTGGTAGTAGTAACTGATACACCATTATGTAGGCTATTTGATCTTCTATTCTCAGAGAAGTAAAAACAAATCATTGTATGGATCCATTACAAACACATCACGAGTCTCTTTTTAAATCTATAAATAATATGGGAACCAAAACCACTCTGTGAGACTGTAACTATTTAATTTTATTACAAATGGTGCTTGAAAACGTATCCAAGCAAATGCTTAAAACTAAAAAAGTAAAAGTTATTTTCAGTTTTACATTTACTGGCGTTGAGTTTAATAAATGGATATATATATATGGTATTAACGACAAATCTACTCACTAACACATAAATTCATATTACTGTCATACTTGACCTAATAACTTGTCAGAAATAGAATATTATAAAAGTTATTAAAAGGTGAAGTTGTGATTACTAACCAACTATAACCAATCATGCGTAAAGTGATTTGCAATGTATCAAATCTTTCCAGAATGGTCAGAGAATGTGTTCATGATCAGGAGAAATGACCGTGAAAAAATATTTTCTCCTAACTAGTCAGAGTTACAAACTGAAACTTGGATTTATTGTTACGATATTTGTAGAAGATATGAATTTATGCAGGAAATAACAAAATCACCCAGGTCATAAAGGTGAAGTTTAGATCGACGAATCTAGTCCAATTAACTACGAAACACATTTTATATAATATTCTCATTACGTACTTGCCAGAAATAGATCAAATAAATCGGTTTTCACCGCTTCGCGCCGCTTTTACCTAACACTATGGCGGCGGCGTGGTTTTTCCTTAATGTTACTAAAAATAGATTTAATTTTATGATTCTAAACTCAAGAGTATTTAATGTCAAAAATAAGTATGTATGATAGGACTTTGTTTTCTTCATAACTTAATGTCTATATGTGAAAAGGATTATTAACAATAAAAGTTATCATATATGTGTATATGAATCAGATTTGTTAATTTGCATCAGGTATTGGCAAATAACGTGTTTTCTCGTGGGTGGGGGTTTAATATTTGTTTTAGGAATATTAAAAAGTAAGAATGCTATATTTTGAGAATTGAGTACTTTAAGATTTGATTATTTGTGGATGAACGAGTCATCATGTCACAGGTAGGGAAGTCTATATATATACACTTTATGACATTGAAATATGCAGACATAAGTATTCTTTTATAAAATAAGCATACATTTTCACTTGCAAAGAATTAATATTTGTAAACATTATTTGCATATATACAGCATGACACAAGTTGTACTTGATTTGAGTCATCAAATGAGCACACGCCCCCTTTTGCTTACCACTTATCTCTGTACTCTGCTGCATAATGAAGTTTATATATCGTATTCAGTAATATTAAAGCAGCGGACATTTTAATTTGGCAACTCGTGACTTTTCTTTTTATTAATTTTTTTATAACAATTATTTTAAATTTTAAAATGTGTTCTTAATGAAGAATAAGCTATTTTCTTAATATTAAAAATATATCTCTCCTAGTCCTATTCTAAAAGGTAGGTTTTGGTTATGTTTTTCGTATTATTAGTATTTCACAGACTTTATCAATAGTATCTTACACTGATCTGCTGTAATAAAATTCATTACATTTACGGAGCTAAGTTATTCTTATTTTCTTGTAGTTTTTTTTTAAATTAAAATTTAAAAATTTATTATTAGAAAATAGAATTCACTGATCATGTAAAACTTAAGTATATTTTCTGAAAATTTTAAACTACATATACATTATGGAAAAATGTTGGATTGTATTTTCTTAAAATTTTAAATATTAATATCAACAACAAAATTTCCTCATGTAATAGCCCTTTCAATCTTCGTTGTTGATATATATATATATATATATAGATATATATTGTTTATAACTACCATTTTAACATTCTGGTTTCTACTATTTATATAAAATGCACCATTCCAGTATTTTGTTTTAGTCTGTAATATCACAATGTATGTGTGTGTGTGTGTGTGTGTGTGTGTGTGTATTTTATAAATTATTTATAAAACTATTTTCATTATCAGTTTAAATACAATATTTTAATTTTATTATTAATGTGATTACCATTTTCTGAATTGGAAATACTTTTGTTATTTATTTTATATTATTTATAAATTCAGGAGGAGGACTCACCAGTTGCTGAGTTTGAAAGTTCAGATGAACATGAAATCAATCAGAAATCTCCAGAGAGTGTTTCCACAGGGACCCTACCACTCTTCCGTGTTGTTGTTACTGAAGCCTCTAAGGATGGCCCACAGCTACAGTTTGCTGTCATGGCTACACAAGTGGATGGAGATCGAGGATCAGTAGTCACACGACAGTTTGAAGATATTGAGTGGCTACACCATCAGCTTGTGACAAAGAACAGCACTGCAGGAATTATCGTGGGTCTTTTATTAATTACACTTTATTTAGAAAATAGTTTATTTAGTTATTATTAATTTCATTAAAGTTTAGAATAGAATTCTTATCCTATTTATCTAGGTCAAAGTTAAAAGTGCTCTTTTTATTATTACTAAATCATCTTAATTTTTTATCACAGTAACAGAACTCAAAATATATATATATCACTACCAGCTCCCAAACTTTTACCATTAACAGAGTTTATTGTTTATATTTCAGTACTATACTCAGTTTTCTGTCTTATTCTTTTTTAACTTTAGTTTTAAACACTGCTTGTGTCCTAATCCAGTACAAGACTAACTTTAACCAGTATTGGTAGATATTAACAATACAATTTTCCACAACAGTACTGCTTTAATCTTTACTTGTAGTCGCAAACTTATTGAATTTCTATGCACTGTGGTTAAATTACCTGTACCAGCCCTCTGCATTGAATTTTTAATCACTAGTTTGGCTAGTAATTTTTTAATTTTTAGTCACCAGTTGGAAGTTTTACTAGCAAATTTGTATGCTTGCTTGCATGCACATGAGTGCACAGAGGATGCTTGTGTGTGGGTAGTTTTTGTTTATGGTTCTGTTGAAATAGTACATAGTGTTATAAAAAAAAACATCAATAAATAATATTTGCACAACTTTCAATGAAATAATTTGATGTGCTGTCAGTCTTGTAGGACTGAGCATCATTTCAATGGCATCACATTTCGTTTGCATGTTTACATCAAATTATGTGACAGAGCTATGCTATTATACACAGTTACTTACAGATGATAAAACACTCTTTAATCCCAATACATAATTTTTATGCATCATTTGTGAAGTTCATTTGACAATCAGTCTTTCAGTACTGTCTTCCAACTGTTTATGTTGTGTGCTATGTTTCGTTTTAATAGGGGTTCTTTTCTTTTTGTTGTCATAATACAACTATAACTTTGTATAAGTAATAACTGATAATTTTGGCTAATTAGACACTAACATTTCAGAATTTTGTATACAGCACTAACTTTATCTTTTGTATTATAATACTGCAAATACCAGATTCCATTACACTATTAGTATTATGGGTAAACACTAACAATACTTTATTTCCAAATCACCAATTGCTGTAACCATTACCTATAAACACTAACAAGTAACAATGCTTTATTCCCAAATCACCAATTGCTGTATCTATTACCTATAAACACTAACAATACTTTAGTCCCAAACCAAGACTGCTTTCAACCATAACCTGTAAATAATGTTGGTTTAAGCATAACTGCCACTTCCTCCAAATCTTTGTGGGAATATTATATAGCTTTTTACTTCGTCTTCTTTAGTTTATGTTGACTTCTTTGCCCCATAGGAATTGCGTGAAAACTTTTCATCTACTAGATGTTCTCAGTTTTTTTAAGGATTCCTATGGGGCCTTCCTCCTTTCACTTGTATTCAAGGAGGGTAGTGTTAGCTTTTTACTAAATGTTTTTCTTCATTATTTTTGTAATACAGTACAGCACTAAGTCTTTATACTCTCACTCTTAATACCATCATTCTCAACTTACTTTTCCACAACAAATATCATTAGCCTCATTCACACCACATGAGCATAAAATACAGAGTCAAATTCAATTCTACACTACTTTTCATAATTAAATAATTTCACTCAGAACCTAAAATATAATCAACAGTTCTAAGTATACAAAAAGCTTCTCTAAGTCCAATTGCAATACAATCAGCAATTCTAAGTACACAAAAATTGTTTCCGAAAGTCCAATTAACATACCATATAATAAGCAATTCAAAATACACAAAAATTATTTATATGTCCGATACGCCAATGGACCTAGTTTTCTATTGACCCTACAAGATTTCAATAAGAAAATTATAGTAATAAGAGAAAAATTTAACTGGGTATTTAAACTAAAACTAAAGAATTTGATCACACTATTAAGATCTCTCAGGCACTTATAAACTATGCAGACTTTGTCTGAGAATGTAATAACTTACGGAATCTGTTTCACATTTAAGACTCTGTGCAGACTTTGACTGAGAATGTAATAGCTTACAGAATCTGTTTCACATTTAAGACTGTGTGTAGACATTTTCTGAGAATGTTATAACTTACAGAATCTGATTCACATTTAAGACTGTGCAGTCTTTGTCCAGAGAATGCAATAACTTACAGAACCTGATTCATATTTTAGACTCTGTGCCATCTTTACTCTGGGAATACAATCACTAACAACCTGATTCTCATGAATATTGTATGCACTTTTTGCCCAAAGAATGTAATCACTAATAGTTCACATGTAACAAATCATGCAAACCTCTTACTCAGATTCTGTGATTACTAACTTTACCTGATTCTTTTATATAACATTACCTGTGCTTATATGAATTATCACTAATCCTTCTGTCATTCTGTCAGTAATACCTTTTTCCTTTCATTTTAAATTCATATTTCACATTTTTATTTTACATTTAAATGCACATTTTGCCTGATTTGTATGTATTATTAAATAATTAAACTTTTACATTTATAGCACATGTTCAAATGTGTAGATTCCTCCTCTGCCATGCAGGCCTGAGTATGATCCAAAGAGTGCTGAATCAAAAACCAAAAAACAGCTTGGCCCAGACTGCAATATTTTAAAGCCAGATGACTTTGAATATGATTGTAAAGGAATTCAGAAGTAAGAGCTTGCACTTCAAATTTCTTTTCAGTTAAATATAATAGCCTGTAATCTATATTTTTATTTCTATTGCATAATACCTGTCCTAGTATCATATCTACACATTTATGAAGCTATTTGAAGTCACTCAGGAATACTGTAGATGCAGGATTGAATAAAAGGAAAGTAGAGAGGGGATATAGTATTATTCTATGAAATTGACATTTTAAAATACTTTTTAGCTAGATGCAGCCACAGTCAAGTGCAAGAGAAAACAAGCTTCCCCTCCTCCCCACCTCCCCAATTCAGCAACAGCTGAATTATCCACCTAGCAATCATTCCTTAATTAAATGCATCTCAGATATTGATCATTCCTTTATTAAACACATCTCAAAACTCCTTAATTAAACACATCTCAAGATATCAATTATTCCTTAATTAAATGCATCACAAGGCACATTACTTTTGTTTGTTAAGTAGACATTGCCTGTTCAGAAATGCAGTTTTTATAAGGTTCAATTTCCAGATGTTTCAGTAGTGGATGGACCAGTGGATCTTCTACAAAAGATAAATTGCACCTCAATTTTTTAGGAAAAAAAATATATACATAAAGAAAAATATATATATACATAAATTGGCTTTCCATACTTTGGGTAAACTGAGTCAACTCTGGTTATTTTTATCTGATTCTAGTGAACATTGAATGTTATGTTTTCTATTAAAAACCCTCTGCATTATTACATATTTTATGCTAATCCTCAAAGTATATATCTCCACATTATTATATATTATATGCTAATCCTCAAGGAATATATCTCCTCATTATTACATATTGTATTTTGTTGTTAATTCTCAAAGAATCTATTCTCTATATTATTACATATTATATTTTGCTGTTAATTTTTAGGGATCTGTCCTCCATCTTATAATACATTGTATTTTGTTGTTAACTCTTTAGATATATAATCTCTATGTTATTACATATTATATTTTGTTATTAATGACTTCAGTTTTTTTATCTCCCATATTATATTTCCTTGTTATTTCTTTAGCTATCTGTCCTCCATGTTATTATATTTTGTTGTTTGTTTTTTTTAGGTACCTATCCTCCATTTTAATATATATTGCATTTTGTTGTTAATTCTATCAACCCTCCATGTTATTACATATTGTACTTTGTTGTTAATTCTTTAGATATCTATCCTCAATGCTATTACACCCTTCTTTTGGGAGAGACAAAAATTTAGAGCAATTTCTCACTGAAAAAGAAGTAAGTATATGTATAAAATTAATGATACTTTATCATCTAATTATTATTAATATCACTAACCATGTAAAAGTTGTTAAGTAGATTATTATTTAAACTTTTGTCTAAAATTTTGTGTGTTGTGATAACTTTGTATTTTAATGTTTAAAATATTTTGATTACTTTTGATTACAAAAAATTTAACATTTTATCTTGAGTGATTTTAAAAATAATAATAATTGTGAATGTCAGTATAACTAAGAACATTTCTGTTGGGTGAATTACATTTGATTTCAAGTGCTTAATAACTCAGAAGGTTGTAGATTATCAGCAAATAATTCATGTTTTTATGTTCTAGCATTTGTTTACTATATATTATATAAACCAGTGATATATGTTTATTCAAAATTTGTTTCTTCATTCGAAACTTACATATTGAATCCTTATCTGTAAGTGATGTGTTCTGTTGTTGTATAGCCTCCAGTAAGAGCAAGAGTGTCAAAAGGAATCATTGGATGGATATCAACAACAATTGATTCTGCCAGGAAGGGGCAACATAAGGTAGTGACTTTTCAAAAGAAAATAAATAGTGGCAAAAGGAGATTGTCTCTTTGCAAGAAAGATAATTACCCCTTAAGTAAGATAATGTAAAGAAAACAGAAAAAGAACAAGTGAAAAAAGAGATAGAAATAAGGACATTGTCACTTTGCAAGAAAGATAATTGATTTAAGTAAGATAATGTAAAGAAAACATAGAAACGAAACAAATAGTGGCAAAAGGAGATTGTCACTTTACAAGAAAGATAATTACCTTAAGTAAGATAATGTAAAGAAAACAGAGAAAAAGAACAAGTAAAAAAAGAGATAGAAATAAGGAGGAAAGGCAGGGAATGTAAAACGAGAGAAAATTAAAGTGAAAAAAGAAAGATCTAAAGAAAAATCAAATAGAGCAAGGAAAGAGGGAGAAATATAAGGGTAGATAAAACCACATCTGGAAGGGTAGATACAACCTTTGTATCAGCATACAAATTTTACTTATAAACCCCATTCTTAAGCTCACATTCTTTTAGTAACATTTAAAACACTCTGATATTGTTTATTTACTCTGATTATTTAATTCATTGTTGTTTTATAACTTTATAAAACTGCTTGTTTGCTTTTTTCATAGTGATTTTATTCTCTCTCTGAATATGTAAATATTTACAGGACATAGATGATTACTTTGGCAAACAAAGAGAATGGACAACAGAATTTTCAAAATTGGCAAAAGAAGCATCTCAGGTAGGCTTTAACCATAAAGAAATATTTAATCATCAGTTAAAGCATACAAGGCTCTAATTTACTAAAATTTTGTTATAATTCCAATCAAAACAAGTCAAAGCTTGTTTATGCAAATAAAATTTACATGTGAAAGAAAGTTAGTTGTTCAAAGCTTTGTAGTGTGTTTAATAAACCAAAGAATTTTGATCAGAAATCCTTTGTGACAGAAATATATAATATAATGTTCTTTAATAAAACTCATGACATGAGAAAATAAATAAATTATTTGCATGGACAGATACCAATGCAGTGTACAGGGACAAATCACAGTACTCATACAATGCTGTATCATTGTAATCCATTTTAGACTGCTGTGTAAATAAACAGCTTGATGCTGTCAGTTCTGTTAAACATCATGGAAGGTGGAAACTGGTTTGATGAAAGGATTTTTATGTGAGTGTTGACTAGAAAGAGCCAAGATATGTTGTACAATTTATCCATTTGGAAACAGCCTCATATAAGGCTAGAGTAAGTGACTTTATGTCTTTGTTAGTTTTCTCTTGAAGGACAACTCATACACAGAGTTTGAACTACTCTCATTAGCCTATTTTCAAAATATACTTTTATACAGAAGAAAGAAAAATATGTGCCTGAAAGGCTGACCATTTCAAAGTGGTATGTATTTTTCTCCATCATGAACTAAAAATGAACCTTTTAAGTGTAAACATTCAGACACACAATGGAGCTTACCCTCTGCTGGGAATTATTCATAAACTGAACTCTGGGTTTGTTTCATTGATTGATAATGTCAAATGTATTTATACATTCACACACACACACACACACACACACACACACACACACACACACACACACACACACACACACATACACATACACACACACACACACACACACACACACACACACACACACACACACAATATTATCTATCACAGACCTTTTCTTTAAAAAAAACAACAACAAATATTTGTCACATAGAATGCATTTCAGGAAACAAATATCTGTCACATGTTGTGCATTTCAGGAAACAACTATCTGCCATATGCCATGCATTTCAAGAAACAAATATTTGTCACATGCCATGTATTTCAAGAAATAAATATCTGTCACATGCCATGCATTTCAGGAAACAAATATTTGTCATGTGCCATGCATTTCAGGAAACAAATATCTGTCACATACCATGCATTTCAGGAAACAAATATCTGTCACATGCTGTGCATTTCAAGAAACAAATATCTGTCATATGCCATGCATTTCAGGAAACAAATATCTGTCACATGCCATGCATTTCAGGAAACAAATATTTGTCATGTGCCATGCATTTCAGGAAACAAATATCTGTTATATGCTATGCATTTCAGGAAATAAATATTTGTCACATGCCATGCATTTCAAGAAACAAATATCTGTCACATGCCATTCATTTTTTAGTTTTAATTTTATCAAAGATTTGTGACTTATAGATCTATATTTGAACAAGTTATGGCTGTTTTCCTTCTTACATATTGTATATATACCTTTTAAGCATACATTTTATTTTTAGAAAATTTAATTTTAATTTTCCTATTTTAATCTTAATTTGAAATTAAATGTTGAGAGTATCTTTAATTGTTGTTGACATTCGTACATCCTATACTTTACTATAGGAACAACATGCATAAACATCTGTTAGTTTTTCATTAATTATAAGTATTTGACTTTATATTTATGTCTTGTAAACTATATCTCAAAATTCCTGAGTAAGTTAGAGTTAAAACCTCCCAGATATCATATTTTGATGTGTTCATAGTGAACCTGTGCAGTCATTGAATCTGATATTACATACAAAAGGATGTGTTTCCTCACTTTATATATATCATTGGCTTTTAATACAGTTAAAGTGTTTTTATAAAGTTTATTTATCTTTGGTCTTTAAAAAAAAAATGATTCTTATGAAAATGTTAATCTGTGTTTCAGAATTTTAACAAATTAACCCAGAGTCAGTGGCGTAAGTATAGCATTTACTTATTTTTTGCTTTGTTTTCATTCATAATATGAACACTATATTTCTATGACCAAATTATGCATAGGCAATATTGGGGATAACAGGCTTTGTGAGTTGAAGACAACTCTTTCTCATTTACAGTGCAGCATTATTTTACTAGTTGTTTATTAGTATTGCATTGAGAGGCAGTTTGCTTTGAAATAGATTGCTCACATAAGTTACACTGTCAGATGGCAGTTCAGCAGTTGTGTTACAACTCTTGGATAAATAAACATATACATATAGACAGACAGTGCTTTTAAATCAAAATACAAAATGAAAATTATATTCTCTATTATCAATTAAACTAAAAAAATAAATGTATATTTAAATTTATCTGTGACCAAAGTTTTCCTTGCCTTGGATTTGGGAATGGTCTGGATTTAAATTCTAGTTATTTTTAACTTCTTGGAATGAGTTTAGAGCTTTTCCTACTGACCTTAACTTCATCATGCAGGGCCACCAAAATTGATTTTTTTCTGGGGTCCTTCAAATATTACTTTCTTTAATTTGTAATGTATTTTTTTCTTCCTGGCAAAGAATAGACTTCCAAACCAAGGTTGCCAGACAGTCTTTATCTCTCTTCCTCTTGTAATGGAAAGGATGACCTCTAAGGCATAAGTTAGAACATTCAAAATTTACCTGCTGAGGTCTAAATCATGATGTATTCCTAACCCTATCTCAACCTTCTCTAATTTTAGTCCACTCTTGGTATATTTTGTTTTGTTTATTCCGGAAGACATTTTGTACATGAATCATGGCCTGTGAAACCAGCAGCATAAACCATTTATGTAAAGTCATTTTCCTTAATACAGTTATTCCTACATCCACAAGACAAAAGAGTTTCAGACTACAGCTTATGTATTTTCATATAACTCTTGTTAATAATATCTTATCAACACTGTTTAACAAATCTCTTCATTTATGCTATATCTTGTTTGACATCTGGGTACAAGTAGAAATCTTCTCTATAATTTTATGCAGCTGTTATCTGTCTGTTAGGAATATGGTGTCTCTGATATCACTACAGTGGTCTGTAACTGACACCAGGCAAGAGAAATAATATATGATGCAATGTTGGATACAGACAACATTCCTTAATGATTATTTTTTTAAAATACTGAAATGCTTTAAATATTAATTAATAACTATAAAAAATGGACTTTAAAACTGTTGAAAACATAAGTAACAGCAAAAAATGAGTCAGTCATACATTTTAGAAATTACTTTTAATTTCAGACAATTTGTCTGATTTAATAATGTTGGCATCTGAAAACATTGTAAGCATAATTAAGGTATGTTTGTTTGTTGTTATTTTTTATTATTCAAATTGAATAAATTGCATCAGAATATAAAAATATTGTAAACATAATTAATGTACCTGTTTGTTGTTATTTTTTTTAAATTTAAATTTACTAAATATCACCAGACTAAGATATCAGAAAACAATGAAATTCATGTTTTTTGTTTTTATTTGCTTAGGTCTCACTACTAGTTGTCATCAATTTGCATCAGCTCTTTCTGCAACAAAATCATCAGACACTGTTGATTCAGCTACAAAAATCAACAAGTAAATAAAAATGTGAACATATTACTACTATCATTGTATGTTACCATTACGAATCTTTGAATGATATAAATTTTTCAAAATAGATTTATTTTTGCATATTTTTTTGCTTTTTTTTCATATTTTAGACTGATACATTTTGCCTTATCATTTCATATTTACACTAGACATAATTATACATACTTTTCAGTTTGAAGTATTTGTCCATCTTTTTGGGTATTTTTTTTTGTTGATAGAAAGTAAGATATATTGATCTTTAATTAATTGATTAACTTGCTATATGTCTATTTATTATTTCTTAAATCTTTAAAGCCTTTCATTCCATGACTTTTGAGGTTGGCTTTTGAAAATAATGTTTTTAAATTTATATTTTACTTATTTATTTATTATATTTTGTAGCAGTTGTCAATCTGATTGTATAAATAATCATATAATCCCCCCAAAAAAACAAAAAAAAAATTAAATAAATAAATAACAGAAAGTTAAAATAATTGATTAGCACCATATTAAAAAGGAATATCATTCTTAAAGTTCACAAATTTATCTTCAAACTATACAAAACAAAAATAGGCCACCTTAAAATAATGGAAACTTATCCTAAATTGAATTTATGTTTAGCTCTGCTAGCACTGGAGAAAATGGAAAGTTTTTCAGTTGTCTGCTGGACAAATTTCTGCAAATTTTACTTCAAATATGGTCTGCTAAAATTCTTTAATTCACAGTATTCCTCTTTGCATTTATATATTTTGTACTTTTTTTAACCAAAAATATAATATTAATATTAATCTTTTGTTTATAAATTGTCTGGGTATTTTCTTATTACTTCAATCTTTACACAGATGAGCAATGTATTTTATGTTGCTTTCCATATAATGTATTATTTAAAAATTATTTGGAGTACTTGTTTTTTAAACATTCTAAAATTGAATAAATTTATTTATATTATTTAATTTGCAAATTTGCCCTGTTTAATTTTAGTTATCTGTTTGGAAACTTCAACATAATATACATTTCTGATGTAATTATGTCCTTAATTATCAAGCTGAAATAGTAAATTTCTCAAGTTTTGTGAATGTTTTATACACCAAAACATTAAACAGTATTATATCTTTTGCTTTTTTTTTTCTATTTTTTAAAAACTCTTTTGTTTTAGACAAACTGTTAGAATAATATTTCAGGGCATTAAAATATGTGCTTCTAAAATAATCTCCAATATAAATATTTTGTGTAAAATAGAAATTGTTAATTTCATGATTAATTTTATAAGCAGATAACAATTTTTTAAAGTATTCCATCCCTCTACATTTTTCTTTCTTAGGTTAATGCTGATTCTTTCTGATGGGATAGAAAGCCTTCGGGTAGGTTGTTTCCTTTCTCTGTATTTGAAAGTTCCCTAGTGTGACCATTTTATAGATCATAGTTGCAACTATTTTCAAAACATTTTTACAGAAAGGTCATTCAGCATTAGATTAATTTGGCTTTTTCAGTGAGAAATTATTCCACATTTTTAATATGTGTCACAACACAGTGATTCTTATCTTGTTTATTGTATGTATTTATGTAAATATATGTGTGTGTGTCACGGTATGAGACCTGGCCACCTAACTTTCATTTATCTTGGCGACTTTAGTGGTTAGAATCTACTGCCAAACTCATAAAAGCAGGCCAAACCTTAGATCTAGCATCTTTGCATGTACATGCTATCTCTCCTCTTGCACAAAGACCCTGGTGATGTTATCCAACTTGGCCTGTCTCCTGGGTCATATACATAAACTTCTTTTCAGCCACATTTGTGAATAAAGAGTTGAATTGTGAACACAAATATTGCACTCATGCCTTTGAGATTTAATTTCATTATAAATTCTTTCCACCATCATTACTGTTTCTTATAAAGTTTTTATGTTATCCTCAAGTTTCCGAGTATTTGTTTTCTTTTCTACTTTCATAAATCTGTCATGTTGAGATTGGGGTCTCATCATAGCCGTTTGTAATGTAATGTTTTAAATATTGTTTAAATAGAGATACTCATGACACCTGGCAGTACGGACATGTGAGTGGATGTGTGGTTGGCCACATTAGTGTTTTAAGTATTTTATTAACACCATTTTTTTTAAAAATCAAGCCACAGTGTGTTTATATAACTTTTTTGTTGAGTTTATATTTAATATCATCTTTATTGCAAGAGGAATGATTGGGGTTCCTTTAGTTTTACAAGCAGTTGTATTATCTTAAAAATGCAAAATTGTACTAGTGGGGAAAATATCCAGCAATAACTGAAGGCATAACTGAAGGCATAGTAAAAATACTGAATAGAAAATCACATTCTGATTCTAGATGGCCCATATGCTCTCAATAAATTTTTTTTAGAACCTTCTGCCAATCTATTCAGACTTAGGACTGGTTAGAAAATACATTTTAGTACCTAATAAACAAATGTCTAGAATCTTTCCCTGGTCTTTGGAAACTTTGAACTGATTAGAAAAATAATATGAATGTTTCATAGAGGAATCAGTTATATGGCTTTGTTTATGAGAAAATGTACAATCTGAAGTCATCAAATACAGATTCACTTTGGGACTGTGATAACTGTACACATACAGAGAACACATGTGCAAAGAGTACTGTCACTTATTTTTATGTCAGTGTCTTCAATAAAGGCTACTTTTTTCTGAGAGATAAACATTGCAGCCTTGTCATTTGCTGAAATTAGTTATGTAATTAATATTGCTGAGTTATACATTTTGTTATAATCATGATTTTATTAGTTTTGCATCAACTATTATGGGCTGGCAACCTTTTTATTCAAAGACCTATCAGCAGAGTGAAACTGCACCACCCCTTTCTGACCTTTAAGCACAGAAGGCTGTGGAGACAAAGAAAGAAGCAATGTAAAATGATTATGCTACATATTAGAGCCAGTTATTTAACTTATCCGCATATTAGAGCCAGTTATTTGACTTAACTGCACTTTGTCAAAAGTGTGACAAGACCATGTAAATCAAGAGTAATACTGCAGACTGTGAGGGGATTATTTCACTCTTGAAAGACTAGCATAAACATGATTTAACATTTGATTTACGTTCAGTGCATTTCTATTTGATATTTATTTATTTTGTTCTTTTGGTTCACATAATTATTCCTAACATTCAAAGTTAACCCGAACTGTTTATTGTAAGTAGCTAGGAAAAGAATGAGATAGAGAGGGGTAAAGACAGAGGGGGGAGAAAGAGAGGGTGATAAGGAGAGGGGTTGAAAGAGAGAGGGTGAGAAAGAGAGGGAAGGAAAGAGGGGTTTAAAGATAGGGGAGGAAGAGAGATGGAAAGGGATGGCAACAAGAAAGAGATAGAGAAGAGGTGAAAGAGAGAAACTGATAGAGGGTAGAAAAGAAGAAAGATATGGAGGGAGGGAGAGAAAGATGTAAGATAAAAATCATTGCAACATGAAATTTCAAGACATTGTTTAGATCTACAAGACAAAGACAAAATTGATATATTGGTCAAATTCATAATAACAACAGAAAGAAAGATAAAATGAGACAAGACAGATTAAGAGATAAAATTCATGATGTGGGTTTTTCACCATTCCATCTCAAAAAGACCTTAAATCAAATTAGTCATTCTTAATAAATATTTTCACTACATTATGTATTTAGACAAATTTTCTTTTATTAATTTAAATTATCCTACATATCTCCATTTTTTCTTTAGTATATTGAATTTTTAAGAATAGTCTAAGAATTAAATCTGTCACTAAAGTTTGCCATTTTTCAGAAAAGTTTAGAAGCACTAAGCCAGAAGGATGAAACACTGCTTGGATTTGAACTGGATCTTTTGAACCGCAACATGGAATCTGTCAAGGTGATCTGCTTTCAGTATTTGTATTTTATTTGTCAAATTCCTCCATATTATTGTTATGTGATTAGCTTCCCTTTGTAGCCAAACAGTCAGAAAAGTATTCCAGTGAGATCCACTCACACCACCAAGTGTCCTTGCTGTTAATGTTAAGTGACAACACTCTTATGCAAGCTTAAGCATTCATCTGCATAGAGGAAGAGTCTTTTAAACTAGCCATTTGGACTCATATTGACTTCTGATTGGTTAGAAATTTACCCATGTTGAGTTCATATTGACTCCATAGTTGGTTAGATTTACCCATTTAGATTCCACATTGACTTCTTTGTTGGTTACATTTACCCATATAGATTCCATATTGGCTTTTGTAGTTGGTTAGATTTACCCATTAAGATTCCACGTTGACTTATTTGTTGGTTAGATTTACCCATTAAGATTCCACGTTGACTTATTTGTTGGTTAGATTTACCCATTAAGATTCCATATTGGCTTTTGTAGTTGGTTAGATTTATTTAAATAGATTTAGGCTCTTTTGTTTTCTTACCCATTTAGATTTCACATTAACTTCCTATTTGGTTAGATTTATCCATTTAGATTCCACAGTGGCTTCCTAGTTGGTTAGATTTATTCAAATAGATATAGTATCTAATGCTTTCTTTATGCATCATAAAATGTAATTATACACTCTTTTTTTCATAAAGCCTTCTGGCTGATCCACACAGATAATTTAACAGATATTAAAATATGGGCCTCCCGTCACACACTATCAGCCTTCAATCCGATCAAGGTGTCTTTGTTGTGGGAAAAGCAAAGGGGCGCGAAAGGGTCCCCTTACTTATAGTTTTTGCCTGACCTCAGAGACAACCTGCCCAAGCTTTCATTCACAGGAAGGATTGGTGCTTCCAATTTCCTTCCGTCCATTCTCCATTCAACTCCTACGCTATGGTCACCCTTCCTTCCCCCTTTCATTCAGTCTTCCTATGTGTGTTTATTATTTTTTTACTTTTAGACAGGTCGGACTTCTGACTGACCGGTTCTGACCCAGGAAAACATCCTGCCCTGCCTCATTGCTGAAGCATTACGTGCATCATCCATACAAGCTTGTGTTAAACTGTCCTATTTAGATATAGTTTTCTCACTTATTCTTTTCGTCTAAAATTTTATTCTTTCCTATATTTAATTTTTAATATTTATAGCTGGGATCCGGGTGAGATTTAGAGGAAACCCTGACAATCTCTTATCTTTCTATCTCCTGCATGTGTGCCCAATCATGTAATTTTGGCCTAAAGTTGTATGGTGCTAAAGGAATAACTGTGGGACTCAATACCAATATCTGTGTTGTATTTATCTACCATATACCTGCACCAGGAATTATGTTCCTTCAGGCTGAAGACATCCAGAATGTTTTGAGGACACTTTTAAGGATATTTCTATTGAATCTTTCAATTCTTGGCTTAAAATCTTTATTAACCCCTTCACCTTGGACCAAAAAAGACAGCAGCATTAAAGATGTTAAAGAAGCAAGATGCAGATGATGTTTGTTCAGCTTCTGTGAAGGCTTTTGAAATTAGAGCCATTTTATTTATTTTTTTTTTTTTCATTTAGCAAATTTATTAACCATACTATATATTTTCCCACAGTTTCACTCACATAAATGTTGGTTTTCAGAATATGTTGCTTAAAGTAAAATTATTTTATCATTCGTGTTTTGTTTTTTTGTTTTTTTCACCAGGCAAGGATCATAGTTCAGCATGCCAGAAACATTTTTTTATACCTAAGTTTGCCATTTTTTTTCTTTTAAGGGACATTAAAATTTGGTTTCGAATTTTAAATTAGGTTCATTTTACTGGAGACTGAATTAAGGTTTGATCTCTTTCAGGAAGGCATTGAAAAATAAGAACTAACTACACAGCATAAAGCAACCCATCAAAACACAAAATACAACATTTACTGTGGTCTAAAATCTGATACCCAGAATGAGAAATGATATCTGATTGAAACATGAATCATCTGCTGTGCACATCTGTGATGTATTAGCCAAGGCCTGCATGCATGCACACTACTTTTAATAGAAAACTTTTATAGTTTTAGGGTGCTGGCAAGCTCCATTATGGGATAGCATGGTGTTAAACTTATATAGCCTATCTTGATTCTAGGGCACTCAAGTATACAATAAAATGTCTTTTATTTTATTCCAGTACTTTTTCTTTCAAGTCTGCACGTACCCCAAACCATGACAATTTGATTAATTGTATAGATTCTTCCCAAAAGTATGTCTTTCAAAGAGGGTATTAAAGCCAATTATTTAAGAGTCCTTACTGAACACTTGTTGACATTCAACAGGAGTGTGAACTTGACCCTTAACTCATAAATGTCACCTGTTCAGGAAATGAGTTCTAAGGTAGATTTTGACATTTTGTACTTATGGGCAATTTTTTGTTTGCCAACTATTTTTCTTTAATTTGTCATTTGTAGAATCATAGTTCTAACTTTAAAAGCAGTTGAAGTCAGTGTTGTGTACTGGAAGCCATTTGGAGAACACTGGGTACAAATTTTAATAAATTCTGGGAGTTGTCTGTGACCAAAAACACCCTTAGAAAGCTTGTCTTTGGTATTATACCTAGCTCTGAAAATGTATACTCTATTTTAAGAATGTTCTAATGATATATAGCATGAGGGTTCTCTAAGATAGAGGTCAGTCAAAAATAAGGTCATTGTGTATCCCCCCAATTTTTTTTCTTTTCACACTTTAACAAAGTTATAAAAAACCTGTTTCTTACTTATTAAACATGTTACTCCTGCAAGTCCAGGAAAGATACCATAACTCTTGCATTTGTTTATTAACTGGTTTGGCAGTCTACTGTCAACACAGAATCTAAGCAATGAAATAAAAAATGCCATTTTGTTTCTTTCTCGCTATCCATTTTGAACAAAGCAGAAATAACTTTGTTGCCTGTTGCAGGAAATGTTGTTTCAAAGAACGTGTTTGCTCGTGGATTATGAAGATTGCAGCCGAGCTCTAGAGAAAGCTAAACCTCCAAAGAAGTCCATAGTGAGTTATCCTTGTTTTATTTATCTTTATACTTCATTTCTTTTTAATGATTTTTTAAATATTAAAAATATTTGTACAAAAACATAAATTCTCTTGCTTGTGATCATAATTTCTTGTTTTGGAATTTTGCAATATAAAATTATATATCACAGTAAATTATCAATTTATAAATATGGCAAGAAGATGGACCCTTTCTTACACAACTGAGTGCCGATATGTAGTTGATTCATTGTACTCATTGTGAACAAAAATTTTTAAAAGAAAAAAGATTGTATTACGTTGAAAATAATATTACTAATATTAATATCCACCTATCACAGTTAAAGGAAATCATGTAAAATAAAGAGAATGCTCAAAGATAATTTGTAGATTAGTTTTTCTCTTTCTGCAAATTGTTTCACCAATTTCATGACTTGCCTAACAAGCTACAATTAACATATGTTCTGTGGCAGAATGATTATCATTTGAGTTTAATGTATTTGATGTGAAGCAGGACACTCTCAGATCTTCCATCCAGAAAGAAAATCTTTTCGCATATTGTTTCTTTTTTTAAATTTCTCATTCAAGGAGAGTTTCTGACAAGGCTTCAACCATTACTTGTACTTTGCCTAGCACTGCCACACAGCTAAGGATGATAATTTTGCTGAAGGCATTTCAGAGCAAGCTGTTTCCTTCATATATATATAATCATTTAATGTTTATTTATTAAAGCAAAACTGTACCTGCATATTTCTTCAACTATTACTTGTACTTTGCCTAGCACTGCTACACAGCTAAGGATGATAATTTTGCTGAAGGCATTTCAGAGCAAGCTGTTCCCTTCATATATATAAAATCATTTAATGTTTATTTATTAAAGCAAAACTGTACCTGCATATTTCTCCCAATGTACCATAATCTGTGTTGTTGCTAAAATATACAAACCAATCAGAATTTCAAACTGCACATATTGTCCTGATGTTGTACTGTGTACACTCACTGATGTTAACACATGATGTCATGCTGTCTACACTGACTGATTTTGTTAGCATGTGTCAAAACTGTACATATTTATTTACTTTTATGCCACACACTGATAGATGTTGTTAACATCTCTCTGTCCTCTTGAGTGAATCAGTGACTAGATGTGCCTTAGCCAATTTGACATGTTATCTTATCACCGAACTACTGACTTGTTTCCATTTTCTCATTTGTGTCACAGACCGTATCATTTAATTTCCAGTCTTCTGCATAATTCCCAGTCAGGACAATATGTGCAGTTTGAAATTCTGATTGGTTTGAACCATCCTACCATTAAATAAATTCAGGAAATACAATTTGTTTTGTAAGCAGTAAATACATTTTAACAGAATTAGTGCATTTATAAATATATATGACACAGGTCGTTCACTGTTTGGATTCACTAATTCTTTATTTCATTTACTGCATGCATGTTTATGACACAGGTCTGTCCAGTGTTTGGATTCACTAATTCTTTAGTTCAATTACTGCAGGCATGTTTATGACACAGGTCTGTCCAGTGTTTAGATTCAATAACTTTTTAGTTCATTTGCTAAAGGCATTTTTATGATACAGATCTATCCAGTGTTTGGATTCACTAATTCTTTTGTTTGTTTTTTTGCAGGCAGAAGAGGCAAAAAGAACTGCTGAACTTGCCTATGAAAATTGCACTGAAAATGCAAGGAGAGAGGTAAAATGCAATGCTACCTACTACTTGGGTTTCATCATCTTAAAATAGTTTATTGACCACAAATTCTCACTGTTTGCAGTGAGCTACTTAAGATACAAATAGCCAATAAAGAGAGAACTGAATTGAATGTTTTTTTTCTTAACAAGAGTGGTGTGATATACAAAAGGTGATTGTAAATATTAAAGCATATTCTTATATAAAGCCTGATTATCATCTATTAATAGCAAGAAAGTGATTTTATATTAAAATAATAAGTTAAAAATATTGTTGTAAATATTGACAGTAGACATGGCTACTAAAGTTTCAACTAGTAATAGCAAATAAATTAATAAAAAATATATGTTCAGATGAAACCACATTTGAATGAGACCAAATGCCTTTTCTTAAGATACATTTATGCCATACATTAATTGTAAGTTCAAATGCACACACACTTCAGGTACTATATATATATATATATATATATATATGAGGTGTTAGTCAACTGTGAATCTCTTATATTAAATGTTTCACAGAGAGAGGAGGAGAGAAAGTAATATTTAATTTTGTACTAAATCCTTTGCTCTGTCTTATATTTAGTTGAAGACATTTATGCGGCAGCGTGTTTTGTCCATGCAAGAAGGACTAACGGCATTTGCAGAAGCTCAGATTCGATCTTCCCGTGAGACTTACACCATCCTTCTGAACACACGCAATGCTATCAATGGTCTGTAGAATGGTGTCTGAGCTGGACTTTGCACCATTGCTACGGAAATGTGTCAATGATCATCCCAGTCTTCTGTTAATGTTTTCAGTTTATGTACATTCAATATCATAATATAATCAACAAAACTTAATTATTATTCTTTTAATTCGAAATTTTGCCAAAACTTCTAATGAAATAAATAAGAATTATTAATTTATTATAAATCAAATATTTGAAATATAAAAGAATTTTATTGGAATTTTTTTTAGCAAGGTGAAGGGGAGTGAAAAAAACAGCTACCATCTCTGCAATTTTCACTTCTAAACAAACTTTGAATGATTTAATAAATTTGAAGAAATCTATATATTTACTTCCATTCTAGTCAGCCATTGAACTTTGACAGGTATAGCATATTAGAGGAAAAATCTGTATATGTACTTCCACTCTAGCCAGTTACTAAATTTTGACAGGTATAGTGTATTAAGGGAGAAATCTGTGTATGTACTTCCATTCTAGCCAGTGAACTTTGATGGATGTAGTTTGCCAAGGAAACTATATATGTATTTTTCATTTCTAACCAGCCAGTGAACTTTAACAGGAAATATATAGTATAGTATAATAGGAAACTTGTATGTCTGTTTTTTCATTTTTACCTCCTAGTCAGTGAACTTTGATGGGTATATATATATATATATATATATCTGTCTTGAACTCTAACCTTGTAAATACATATATAAGTATATATATATATTTCTAGCTTTCCTGAACTCTAACCATATAAGTTCATATATATATTTATAATTGTCTTGAACTCTAACCATGTAAGTACATATATATATATTTATAATTGTCTTGAACTCTAACCATGTAAATACATATATAAGTATATATATTTCTAGCTGTCCTGAACTTTAACCATATCAATATATATTTATAATTGTCTTGAGCTCTGACCATGTAAGTACATATATATATTTCTAGCTGTCCTGAACTCTAGCCATGTAAGTATATATATATATATATTTCTAGCTGTCCTGAATTCTAACCATATAAGTACATATATATATTTCTAGTTGTCCTAAACTCTAACCATGTAATTACATATATATATTTCTAGCTGTCCTAAACTCTAACCATGTAATTACATATATATATATATATTTCTAGCAGTCCTGAACTCTAGCCATGTAATTATATATATGTTTCTAGCTGTCCTAAACTCTAACCATGTAAGTACAATTTGATGAGTTTGAAGTATGTAGGGTAATGCAGTCTTGAGTTCTGTCTACCTAGTACATTTTGTTTGATGAGTTTAGTATATGAGATCTCAAGTTCTGTCTACCTAGTACATTTTTTGTTTGATTTTAGTATATGAAGTCTCGAGTACTGTCTATCTAATACATTTTGTTTGATGAGTTTAGTATTGCCTACCTAGTAAATTTTTGTTGTTGACAAGTTTAGTATACGAGAGAAATGTGCATATGGAGTCTGTTATATGTAAAAGATGTGTGTTATGTGCATATAAAGTCTATCTATTATGTTCAAATAGTAAACTGTTTTTGATAAATGACATAAATTTTGTATGCAGTTTTCAATCCTTTCAAACTGGTTCACTTTGCAAATTTGATATATGTGCATAATTGTGTACTCAGTATATTTTGCTTGAATTGGTGTAAAAGGGGAAATTATATATTAGCTGCTGTTTTAAATGGTATCAAGCCATTGCATCTTGAAAGCCTTGGTGTTTTAAGAGCAGTTTTGTATTTTCAATTGTTAGCTTTCTTTTTTTTGGCAGTAAATTCTGAAGGAATGGTATATTATTCAGGTCAATTTCCTTATCTAAAATTGTTCTTAGATTTTAGTTATTTTGTATATTTAAACCAGTATTGTAGAATTTCACAATCCCCAGTACACGATTTATTTATGTTAAATTCGACTTTTCAGAAAGCATTGTAGTCAAAATGTCATAGAAAACACATATTCATTGCTAATTTTGACAAAAAGAATTGTTGACAGGTATTCATGGATTGCTTACAATGACAAAAAGAATTGTTGACAGGTATTCAAGATTGTTCACAATGACTAAGAATTGTTGACAGGTATTCAAGATTGTTCACAATGACAAAAATAATTGTTGACAGGTATTCAAGATTGTTCACACTGACAAAAAAATTGTTGGCAGATAGATAAGAAAGAAAATTATGTTTGAAGAGCAGGAGAACATTAAGATACTATCAATTGGATGGCAACTTTTCATTGTTATTACTTCAAACTATGCTATATGCTAGTCATTTTCCTTCCCCCAAAATTCTTTTTACTCTAATGATTATTTTAAGACTGCATTTCACAATAATCTAAATACACATCATTTTTAATTTTAAAAGTTTGATTTATATTTAAAATGTATTCAATGATCATACTACAACAGAATTTGATGTGTTTGTTGGGATAGTTAAGAAAATACAAGAATGAATTACCGGTACTGATAAATATATTTTTACAAGTATTGGAAATTTTACTTAAATTCACGTGAAAGTTTTTAGTCAGATTAAGTCATGTGAAACTTTTTATTAAACTAGAAGTCTTGTAAATTTTACTTTGTAGGATTACTTTTCTGCAACAGAGTGCATGTGTTCCTTGGCTTTTGTCTTTCATACTGTGAGGTGCAGATGGTGAAGAATGCTGTTTTTTCCTTTGAAGAAATGGCTGGGTTTTTTTGTCTTTTCATTGTTATAACTGCTCTGAAGTAGGAAATCTTATAATCAGTTGTGGAGGTGTCTGAAATAATTTGCAAAACTATCAGTTTTATATATTTATAGATAGATATATATATATTTTTTTTTATTTTATAAGCTTTAACAATACCTTCATACACTGGAAATATGTTTCTTTTTTTTTTCCATGATCTTGGTTTCACTCCCTTGATAAAAGATTGACTGGCTGTGATTTGTGGGCCTTGGCAAGCAGTTTTAACATATATTACAAAAATGTTTGATTTCTAGACCTTTACCATCACAACCTTCTCCAGATGTGTGCTGAAAAAATGGTATTCACCTGATTATTTTGGCACTTGTTTAATTTTAGAACATCAACAGCAGCTCTTTTTGTTATACTTTGGTTTTAACACCAAATTTAAAAAATATGATTCATTAAATTTCTAGAAATATCAGAACAATTTCCATCAAACTTTAATTGAATTTATGTATTGAATAGCAAAACAGTTAAACTATTCAGGCACCAAAAATGTCCATATTCACAGAATAACACCTTATACTCAAGTTCCTACAAAGGGGTACAATTTTCATCCACTTTAACTATTACTAGAATGATAAAATGTATGTTCAAGTTTCTTATACATAATGCAAATGTGAGTATTTGTGTATGCTTAGTTACAAGTCTCCAAAGGGATTTTGTTTAATTTTAAACACAACTTGAAATGCCAATCGCTTCTTCACAACCACAGAAATATTTGCTATTTTTACATGAAATGATATTTTAACACAATACAAAGTTGTATGATTTTGGAGTACCAAAGGATATAGTTTTTCATTTGATAAATAATGCAATAAATATGTATGTACTTTATAATTTGTATTTAATAACATTCTTTTTGTTTTGTACACATGTGTTCAGCTTTTACAATATAAAAATTAATCCAGTTGTAGACAAAATAAGTCATTGAGTCTTTATACCTTATATTTTTTTATATCAAAGTATTTGAGGGTCAGTGATAGCTTAGCTCGTGCATCTATTGATCTCTTATTTTAATCTTTGAATTGCATTTATAACATAGTATTACTAAATGTTTTACCCTAGATTAGCTACCAGTAACTTAATCTTTGAATTGCATTTATAACATAGTATTACTAAATGTTTTACCCTAGATTAGCTACCAGCAACTTAATCTTTGAATTGCATTATATAACATAGTATTACTAAATGTTTTACCCTAGATTAGCTACCAGCAACTGCCACCCAAGGAACACTGCAATTAAAAAGAAACTCTGATTATTGTCCTTGAATTTGGTGCTCTGTTTAACTTGTATTCTAGGCAGTTGTCTAGTTAGTCTCTATGCAGTTTTTTTCCTTTTTAAATTACTGCCATGCTGCTCTTTTAAGAATTGTATAAAAGGAAAACTTGACTTTAAGACAAATGCAATTGACAGTCCTCGTCAGTTCAGACTTTTATCACTTTCTGAGATAAAAATATGTGGTAATTACAATTTAAAAATACTCTTCTGTTATTAGCGTATAGATAGAAATTAAATACTCTTTGCAATTGGAATGAGGCATCTTGTGTTCAGTAATGGAGTTGAATTCATGTATCAGATAGACCTATAACTGCATATTTATTAATAAATGTGGAAAGTCTATTTATATATAATGAATGTTTACATACATTGTTTGCATGGATAAGCTGTTTACCTATAATAATTGCACATATATAATAATTGTGTTTACATATAATGATTGCATGGACATATTGTTTACATACAATGATTGTGTAGACAGGCTGTTTACATATAATGATTGTGTGGATAGGCTGTTTACATATAATGATTGTGTGGATATGCTGTTTACATATAATGATTGTTAGGCAGTTGTGGGTACAACAACACCAATGGCTTTGTGAAAAACTTAAAATGGGAAAACAAAATAATTAAAATATTAAAATTGAGTAAAATAGGTGACAATTATAGCAATCACATTATGTTTTGTTTTAAAACTGGGATTCTCACAAGGCATTTACAAGAATCATATCATTGTTTCACATCCCTTTATGTCATCACTGCACACCTGTTCATATCATTTCATCCCAGCATATATCATCATTTCACACCAGAACATATCATCACTTCATCCCAGTACATATCATCACTTCACATAATTTTTCTAATAATGTGAAAAGTTGTAGTATTTATAAGTTACATATTGAGCATTTGTAAACTTTGACAGTATTTGCAATTGCTATTTATGGATGTCATAGCAATAATTCTTGAAAGCATAATTTTAAAATATGATTCCCATAATTTTTCTTTGCAACATTATTTTTGATAAACCTTTTGCTAATCATAAACAGGGTGAATGCATAAAGATTTATGCTCTCTATTTATATAGAAAATTATTGTAGTGTTTGTTAAGGAATGTTGTACTTTAAAATTATACAGACTTCTATAGAAAACTAATGTGATTTTTTTTTTTAGACTAATGCCATCCAGCGATGGTTATAAAACAATAATTCCAAGGAGGTTTAAAACAAAATACTGTATTGAGAGATTTTCATATCCTCTGACATGTGATGCTTTTTTAACATTCTGCATCAATTTTTTTAATCAGAATTTCTATGAATATTATGCTCTCTCTGCAAATATAATTTATAATTTGCTTCATGTGAAAATGATCAAATAAAGACATTTATTTCATGACTGATCTGACAACAATCCTGCAAAACTATGAAAGTCTACTTCTAATGAGAAGAAAAGATGTTAAAAATGGTCAGCAAATCTTATAAGTGAAAATAGGAACTATGTAGAAATTGCATTTTTAATTTGCATACTTTGCTTTTAAGAAACAAAAATGAAATGCTTGCCTAAATTATTTTTACACCTATTAAAAATATTTCTAGGCAATGATAAAAAGGATTTAATTTTACATTTGTAATCTTTCTTAATGCTTACATGTCCACAAAATATTTACATTACAATTGATGTGTTTTAGCATATTGCTGTATTTTTCTCTTGTATTTTTTAATTTGTTTATTACATCTCTATAATTATGACTAAAATTACATGAATAGAATAAAACAACTATTTTTTAAAATAGTTCAAGGACACTAGTATGAAATTGAAAATAATCAAGAAAAAGGTATTTTTCTTATCTTACAATGTTGTTTTTCCACCCAAAACTAACCGCATTACAAACTGAGCATAACTTACACACCTACAAGAATTCCTTAGTTTGTTAGTAATAATGTCCACATATTAGTTAACCCTTTCACTCTTAGTAATGTAGCACACAACAAGCAAACACACACACACACACACACATCTATGTTAAATTTACTGATTTACTTCTATACCATTGCATGCAGTTACCTTAGGTTGCGTTTTGTTGTTTAAAGATATTTGTTAATATATTAAAATTCTGACATTTACTCTAGAAATGAAAAGAAAATATTTTGATAGTCCAGTTCAGAAAGGGTTAATTTACAAATGAAATTTACTATTTGTTTTGTTTTATTTTGTTAAACCACCAGGAATTGATGTACATCTGTTTTTGTATGTAACCATGGTCAGAAATAAAATGCACTTTAATATTTTTCTTAAAGTCCAACAAGTTGAAATTTATCATTCTAATAAATATGGAAATAATAGAAATGCAAGCAAATCTATTTCCATTTTAAAGCATGCAGTAGTACAGCTGGAAAAAATGAAAATTTTTTGCTATATCAGGTGAACAACCTTAATGATTAGTATCAGGTACATCGCTATCCATTTCCTTTTTTTTTCAGATCATTCATGAGTTAAAATTAATTAATAGTGGCATAAATTTAGTAAACAATGAGCATGTTTTGCTTGGAAAATCATATTATAAAACTTAAGTCTGTCAGTCCTACAGATCATATACACAAATTTATCTATTCATGATTTTCTTTAGCAGTTTAAAATTATTTTTGTCACAATTTT
The DNA here is from genome assembly GCA_028829895.1 of Sinotaia quadrata. NCBI lineage: Eukaryota > Metazoa > Mollusca > Gastropoda > Architaenioglossa > Viviparidae > Sinotaia > Sinotaia quadrata. The sequence continues at coordinate 66,312,129 of CM054183.1, forward strand.
TGGAAGTATGGAGCAAGATTGCTGTGATCCACAGCATTGACAACCTTATAAATCTGTTGCTAGTACAGATCATTAACACTCTATTTGCTAACACTTGAGCATTTCTTGTTTAGTGTAGCTATTTCAAAATTATTATAATTTTCCAAATATATAGTATGTGTTTTGTTGTAATAAACAGTTTATAAAATTGCCATTATTAATTAGTGTGAAAATATCAGTTCAATCTATATTTATAAATTTAGCAATTTCAAGCTAAAGTTGTCATCAATTTTGCAAACACCTGTCTGGCTTTGCTCTGATAGGTGCAAATCATTGATATTGTATTATTAGAAATTTAAATTAATGTCATATATTTAACTTACATGGCAATATTTTGGTTTGAATAAAACTACAAACAATCACTATTTTAATTCTGCATATATCTTGCAATATTAATTTGCAGATATGTCTTTATTGAGAAAATCTTAAATCTGATCTGAAATATTCTTACTGGAAACAAAATTCAAGCAAATGTAAAACAGCATAATATTTGTAACTGCCTAGTTATTATATATGTATATTTATAGTTAATTTTCCATTCTGACATTGTTTCTTATTCTAAGAGGAACTCTTATAAAATAAAATATTAAAATTAATCTTATAATCAAGACCACTGGTTTCTGTAATTTCATATACATGCATTTTAATAATGTTTTTCCCATGATGGATGCTGAAAAGTTGCAAGCATACCTGTTTTTTTAAATTTAATTTAAATTTAATTATATATTCCCCTGTTGTTCATATGTTTTTGAATAGATAAAAGGCAGCATGATAAAATGAAATACAATATGAAAATCAGTATCCCAAGTGATGTAATGATGTTTACTATTCACAACACCTTTGTTTCAAAAGCTGTAAGAGAAGTGAAATATATGGTCTGATCTGGAAGGCAGAATGTCATCTGCTGCTACAAGCTATTTATTTGTGGTTGCTATGTTGAGGGATGTTTTGGGGAGGGGTTACATACAATCTGTCCTTCAACTCAAGACTCACAAAGCTGTAACTAAGAGGAGTTGATAAAAAAAAAATAATAATAAAAACCCCACTAAGTGAACATGTCTCATTGTGAAATAGTTTCAGGAAAGTCAAAGGGATTTCCTTTCTGTCACAATTTTCTATTATCATAATGGTCATATAACTGATAAAATTCACACACAGTGTGACAGTTATAATAATCACATAGCTGATGGTGTTGACAGCCACTTAAGTTGGGTTGTCTTCCTTTTAGTAGACTAAAATAGCAAGATATATGTGTCTCCTGATCTCTGAAACCAAGTATATTTACTTGATATGATGGAGATTTTAACTGCCCACAGTAACTAATATGTCATGCATTTTTCATTTTTGATATTAAAGAAAACTGGAAGAGAAGCTTATTGAATAATTTCTATCAACTCTTAAAAATATCTTATTTTAATTACATTTTATTCCTATCTTTTTTCATTGCATCTGCTGTCATTCCAAAGTGCCTATGCTGGAATGTTATCATTCCTTGTAAGTTTGCTCAATTGTTGTTATCTTTTAGCATTCTTCAAAATAAGTGAAAAATTCACTTCATTGAGCAGGAATGTTTTAAACTTTGTGGAAATTTAAAATATCAGTACTTCAGTAAAGATTTTTTTCTATACATGTATTTTATCATGTTTGTGATGACTAAAAGTGATTATATGTATTTGAAATTCAGGGGTTGATCACAAAGTGATCATTTATAACTCTGTGGGTGTCTGTTTCTATTTATATATTGTGTTGACATGCTTCAGTATTTCAATAGCTCTTTGCACCACCAAACCTCTTGTTGGTGAATTACCATGCATTATATTTCCTATTGCTTTTATAATAAAACAAATAAATTAAATAATGGAACTATGATTATCTATTTCCTAATGCTTTTATGATACAACAAATAAATAATGGAACTATGATCATCTTGATCACTTGTCATATTGTTGCTTATATGTTACTTCAGTTTAAGTGTAGCTGATTATATTATTTGTAATAAACAAATATATTATTTGTAATAAATAAATGAAATAAAGGAGCATTGAATATTTTTTCACTTCAATTAGTGTCATTTTGTTACTTATATTTCACTGTAGTTTATTATATTATTTATAATAAATAAATGAAATAAAGGAACTGTGATCATCTTTATCAATTTAAATATTTTAATTCTTTTACTTATATTTCATTGCAATGTATTATATTATTTTTAATTAAAACAAAGAAATTAAATAAAGGAATTATGATTATCCTTATCATTTGAATTAGTATTTATTTTGTTCTCTATTGTTTGCAGTTTATTGTATTTTTTATAATTATTTATGTAGACTTCATGGGTTTATCCAACTGTAGTGACTTGTTTCACCTGAATAAGAGATTATCCAATTCAAACTAATTTATGAAATATCCTAAATGACTAATTAAAAGACAATCAATATTGCAAAAGCCCTGTCTAAAGTGAATACATAACCATATGCTGAGAAACTAAACAAGACAGTTTTCTTAAGTTTTATAGAATTCAAACCTAGTAAATTTTGAAATGTATTAACAAAAGAAAGAAAAGAAATTCTTAAATTTCCTAAAATCCAGACCTAGGTTACTGTGAGAAATAGCAGCAAGAATTAAAAAAAAGATTTCTTTAATGTTTTAGAATTTAGAACTAGATTAACATGAGAGGTATTATCAATAAAGAAGAAAAATGTTATTTTTTCTATAATTCAGTCTTAAATTACTTGACTGGCATTAGGGAATGTATAAAAAAAATATGCATAGTTTTAGATATTTGCATATTAAGTAATATAATAACAATAGAAATAGTGATTTTTAATGTTCCTGATTTTTACAAAAAAAAGTCTAAACACTTTATAGTACAAAATAAATAGCATTCAATACTAAATAAAGATATATTGCTTCTACTAATGCATACAATATGCACATTACAAATGTAACATGGAAAAGCAACTCAGACATGAATTTAAGAAACAATCTAAGATCATGAGAATTTAGATTGAAGGTGAAAACAAAGATGTTGAAGGTGAAAACAAAGACGTGATAAGATTTGACTGTCTGATTTCAAATAACTATTTGTTCATGTTGGCAAGACCTTAAAATAAAGAAATGATCTGGTTGGTGTTGAAGGTCTACTTAAAGAAAAACATGTTAAAATATGACCGAGTTCAAAATAGGCAGTTTGTTCAGGGTGACAGGATCATGATGTAAGAAAGAAGAATGATGACCATGTGTTTGAATTTCATGATGTGTGCACTAATAACACGTCTGAAGAAAAGTATGAATATCAAGGAGAATATATATGGATGGGGTCAGACAATATTTGGGGTTGGGATTGGTCAGTGAAGCAATACATTTTTTTCAGTCTATAGTGAGCAATGTAGTAGTGGAGAAGAGGGTTTTAGGGATTCTAAGAGTGATTAGAGCAGCTATTTCAAACTTTTTACCTAGATAGCATTATGAACTGGATAGAAGAGGGTTTTAGGGGTTCTAAAAGTGATTAGAACAGCTATTTCAAACTTTTTACCTAGATAGCATTATGAACTGGATAGAAGAGGGTTTTAGGGGTTCTAAAAGTGATTAGAGCAGCTATTTCAAACTTTTTACCTAGCATTATGAACTGGATAGAAGAGGGTTTTAAGGGTTCTAAAAGTGATTAGAGCAGCTATTTCAAACTTTTTACCTAGATAGCATTATGAACTGGATAGAAGAGGGTTTTAGGGGTTCTAAAAGTGATTATTAGAACAGCTATTTCAAACTTTTTACCTAGATAGCATTATGAACTGGATAGAAGAGGGTTTTAGGGGTTCTAAAAGTGATTAGAGCAGCTATTTCAAACTTTTTACCTAGATAGCATAATATATTCATAACTTGCTGATGCAATAAGAAAACACTTTAGAGCATGCCACCCAGATTTTTCAGCAATGGGCAATATTTTATAGGAATGCCTGATGTCAGTGGATTGTCAGTGATTGTCAGTGGCAAAATGTTTGGGTAACGGCTGATATTAATGGACTCTCAGTAGTTGGCGAAGTTTGGGGGGAATGCTTTATTTTATTTTATTCTCAGTGAATGGCACAATTTTACAGCTTTGCAAGATGTTAATGGACTATGGAAAAGATCTGATTCCAAAGACGAAATTAGTTGGAAATGGTCAATTAGGCTTATATCATCATTCTTTGAGAGGTTACAGATGATGCTATATGAAGAAATAAATTTTTTAAGTTTATATTAGTAGTAAACGTAGGGAGCACTTCCGGCTTTCGCACTGGGAGACGGGGGGGGGGGGGGGAGGGAGGATAACGTCTTCTGGCTGCGTTTGTCCATTGCAAACATGTCTGGCCGGCAAAGGTGGACTCCAACCCAGCAATCCATGGACTTGTGGTTATGGTTGTCGTTCCTGGTGGTGAAGTTGTTACTGTAGCTGTTTCTGATGTTGAAGTGAGAGAGGGTGTCTTACAGAGCCAGGTTAGTAACACACCAGATCTATACCTAGTGTGTATATGCACTCGGGATGTTCACCAACCACCCCCCGACCTCCTTGATGGTGGTGTTGTCGTTGATGTTGTGGCTGTCCCCAGCATCCGTTGGGATGGCTAAAGATGGGTGTTGGTGGCCAGTATAAATGGTAGAGCATCAGCTAGATCATGTCAGCCATGGATGGTTATATTAAGTTATATTGTTAAGAAATATCTATTTACACATGATAGGCTCAAAAATCCGCAAAATGAGAGAAAGGTTGGTCTTGTGGGAGAATTATTAATAACTATAAATTAAGATTCTCGATCATGTGTAATTAATTATATGTTGTTAATTAATAAATAATAACCTTAACGAGTGAAGGGTGCCTAGAAATGACAAAGTACCCTTGAAATAATTTTCTGGGAAACCCTGCATAAAAATTACTATATCTACGATGTTTATTTTTCTTCAAACACGGATCTCTCGCGGAACCTCGGTTGAGGAACCCTGTTCTAGTCATTAAAATCGTAGTGTATGGTTTAAAGCTAAAGCGACGGCTACCGGCTACCTGTTTATAATGATGTGTGACTAATAAGATGATGTGAAACTAAACCTGTATACAGCAATTCTGATGAAAGCTGAGACCCTAAAGTCAGTCGGTGGAAAAGGAAAGATAACTCTTTCCCAACATATAACTTATTAGAAGCGAGTACACGGATAAATGTACTGTATGCACTTGTAAGTTCAGAGCATCACTTCAGTGGGAGTGATGACGTTCGCTGCAAGCTAACTTCTTAACTATGACGTCACTTCATAATCAGTAACTGGCGCCATTAAATGCAGAGTTCAGAATCAACATGAAAATTGTCAGAGAAATTTAAGGTGAGTTCAGGTGTTCGTGAGTTAGTAGACGTTAGGCTGAAGTTGAAAGGAGTGATGCCTGGATGGTTAGTGTGGTATAATGTTTAAATTAGAACGACTGTTCTAAATCCCTGACAGAGTGTTCAGGACTCGAGATTACGAGAAATAGACACTGACATCGACAAAAGCTACGCGTCGTGTGCAAACGAGTCACAAGCACATTCACATCAATAATAGTTACTGTATGTATGCGATATGAAATTCGCTTAGAAATTCTCCTTGACTTTTTTCCTTAACTTTGCAGACATTAAGATAGGCAGTCATATTAGTTCCAGTGACGATAATTGTATTTTTTCTAATTTCTTCTCTTTATTAGTTTTGCTAACTGTGGAGCCATTTGTGAGGTCAGCGTGAAACCAGTCTCAGGCGATGCCAGAATGATGCCACTTGCAGTTCAGATCAGCATCGAATCAGTCTTGAGGTCAGCGTTGAAATCAACAAAGGGCCATTTTCAGATGAGGTTTTTTGTTGAGCCATTTTCAGATGAGATCTCTGTAGAACCATTTTTAGATTAGATCTTCTTAAAGCCATTTTCAAATGATATCTATAGAACCATTATTAGAGGAGAACTCTTTAGAGCCATTTTCAGATGGGATCTCTGTAGAGTTATTTCAGATGGGATCTCAGATGGGATCTCTGTAGAGTTATTTCAGATGGGATCTCTGTAGAGTTATTTCAGATGGGATCTCTGTAGAGTTATTTCAGATGGGATCTCTGTAGAGTTATTTCAGATGGGATCTCTGTAGAGTTATTTCAGATGGGATCTCTGTAGAGTTATTTCAGATGGGATCTCTGTAGAGTTATTTCAGATGGGATCTCTGTAGAGTTATTTCAGATGGGATCTCTGTAGAGTTATTTCAGATGAGATCAGCGTCGCGGTCCTCATTCGAGCCCAACATGCGGTAAACCTGTTTGAGCTTTAAAACATTTAAGTTAACGAGTGAGAGCCATGGTGACTCAGAATTATATATATTCGTTCGCTCTGTGCCTGGCCATATGCGCATTTTCGGCTTACGTAAAACACGTTTCCCGTTACGTCAATCGTCTTTCATTTTAAATAACTCTGACCATGATGACATATGTCCCGGCAATTTCGGAAAGCAGAAGTACGCATGTCCACCATGTCAGTCGTCCTTCATTTGAAAGTGCACTGTTGACAGCTGTCCCGGCATTTTGCTGGCGATGCAGACGGTAACGATATGTAAACGAAAGTAAATGGCCGAGTACTTTGGGAACGCTTGTGGGTTCCATTTGAAGAAGGATTCACACGAACACACACACATACACACACACACACACACATATATATACATAAATAGATATGTGCACGCACAAAGAACGTTATTCTTTTTTTCATTCCTCTCTTACTCTCAGACCAGTGGCCCGTGAACTCAGTATAACACTTTCGCCACTGTACGCGATTCATCATTTACCTTTTCCTTGGCGTCACCCCCCTTAAGACAGTTGTTATACAAGTGATTATACAAAGACAGCGGGTAAATAAACTAGTTAAAGCCGTGATAAGGATAGGTAGTCGCATTAAGACAGCGAGTAGGCAACTTAAAGTCGTATTTTATAGATGGTCGCATTAAGACAGCGAGTAGGCAACTTAAAGTCGTATTTTATAGATGGTCGCATTAAGACAGCGAGTAGGCAGCTTAAAGTCGTATTGACAGATGACCACGTTAAGACCGCAGGCAGGCACTTTATAAACAGACTTGTAAAGACAGCTTATACGCACATATAGACACTGGGTGGGCGGCTTCAGAGTCCTGAGGACACGTGATGGTGCAATGTCTATATAAAGACAGTGGACATGGGGCTTTTAGTTAGTCCTGAGGACACGTGATAGTGCAATGGTGACATAAAGATAGCGGACGGGGGTGGGGGTGGGATGGGTAGTTAGAGTTCTAAGGACACGTGATAAATGATGACATAACGACAGCGGACGGGTGGGGGTAGTTAGAGTTCTAAGGACACGTGATAAATGATGACATAACGACAGCGGACGGGTGGGGGTAGTTAGAGTTCTAAGGACACGTGATAAATGGTGACATAACGACAGCGGACGGGTGGGGGTAGTTAGAGTTCTAAGGACACGTGATAAATGGTGACATAACGATAGCGGACGGGTGGGGGGTAGTTAGAGGACACTTGTTAGTGCAGTGGCATGTAATCGTCAAATAAAAATTATAACGAGCAATTAGATTACATGAAATATCATTCAGGAAAAGGCAGAGCTCAAGGAAAATATATTATTGACAACACGATGACTCAATTCTATGCTGCCCTATCTCGCACAACATGTCTTACGCAATTATATATTTGCCATCGTGTTTAAAATTTAACTCTATTGGGTAAAGACCATGTAAAACGTAGCCAACATTTCACACTTCAATATTGCTAGAATACAAAGAACCAAACTTAAAAGCAGTCCTCCTCAGCCACCACAACCACACCAAATAAACCAACCAAATGGCCAACGTTACTTGCACCCCAAACTAGACAAATACTGATTGCCCACTTTCACGTAGACTCGCGAACAGAAATGTGTGAGTAATGTTTTCGAACGAGAACTCGCGAGTTTTGAAGTGCGTTGTAAGTTTTAAGTTTTTGCCACAGTCTGAATAACACGTACGGGCATAATTTATCAATTACCGAGTCACGTTTCTACCCTGATGGTGTCAATAATTTACGCCGATCTTATCATACCGCCTAGCAAAGGCAGCGTCAAGCACCCACGGGTTCTCGAGCAATCGAATGGCCCCTAAGGAACGGATTCACCACTGACGTCACAATATAAGCTTTTCGTCAGCTTTGCAAGGATTTATTGTCTGTTGATTTATTGTCTGCCTGTGTGTGTCATTTAGCGCACTATGGAACCTTTATATCGTAATATTATGTTCAATTAAACTAATATGCTATCTTATTACCGGATGTATATATAAACTGTTTTCTTTATCTGATTGAGTTGGTTTTGTTTGGTGCCTGAAAACCTGAAGGAAAAATATGCATTAAGTGCAGTATTTTTTCCTAAGATAAATGTATATCATATTCCTAAGATGATTCTCCACAAGCGTACCTACCAGATCCTCGACGTGCTTAGCAGTATCAACACAACTGAAATTTAAAAATTAATTGTTTTTTTTGTTTTTGAGGGGGTGGTTTGGTTGTTACTATTTTCGGGGTCTGTGGTTAGAAAGCAAAACATGGAGACTTGAAATCGCTCCTTTGCACAACAAAAAAAACCCCGCCCAGGTGCAATTAAATAGAAAACCCATAAAACTGATTTATTGCTAGTGAGATGGGATTTAAACCGCGCGTCGCCCGAACTACAGTGGGCATCCGTTCTAGGTCGCGGACGCCCGCTGTGGAATAGAAACTCCATTACAACTGTCATTAATGCTAACCCTTTCGTATATTTATCAATTTACGTCACACCGCAACCACAAATGCCCCTTCCCCTCCTTCCCCTTCCTTCTACCAACACATAATTCCAGCTAGTTTTCTTTCCCTGCCCAGCAATCATGAAGTTATGAGACTCCAGCTCTTACAGCGTTACCGTTGTGTCTGTGTGAACGTAATCCTCACTGCACTTAGCCTATGAAAGCAAGTTGGTCTATGGACGCATAATTACCAGGAACTGGAATCGGACGCTGTGTAGGTCAGCTCAAAGTCAAAGACGTCCATGGACGTGGAAGTGGACCTTATGAACTGGAAACTAGACGTCTCTGAGCTGTAACACGTTCTGAGCAATGTTAAATGATCACAAAGTCTCTGAGCTGTAACACTTTCTGAGCAATGTTGAAAGATCACAAAGTCTCTGAGCTGTAACACTTACTTAGCAATGTTGAAAGATCACAAAGTCTCTGAGCTGTAACACTTACTTAGCAATGTTGAAAGATCACAAAGTCTCTGAGCTATAACACGTTCTTAGCAATGTTGAAAGATCACAAAGTCTCTGAGCTGTAACACGTTCTTAGCAATGTTGAAAGATCACAAAGTCTCTGAGCCGTAACACGTTCTTAGCAATGTTGAAAGATCACAAAGTCTCTGAGCTGTAACACGTTCTTAGCAATGTTGAAAGATCACAAAACAAACCTCTAACGCTGACATAGTGGTGTTTGCTACTTATATAGCTCAGCAATGACTTTGAAAATTGATAAGAGTACATGAAATATATTTTGGGCCAAGAGTCAACAGAATGTAAATTAGAAGGAAAAGTTTTATTTTCAGTTAACTCAGTAACACAAGCAAAAAAGGTGGTAAATAATTTTTTGAAAAGCTCTCTACATCAAACACCGATAAGATCACCTAGAGGAATTGTGGTCAGCGTGCGCTTCTCTTATCAATTGAGCAAACTATCTTTACATTTCCTTCGATGTAAATTCGAACTGGAAAGGCTTCTCACTCATGATACGTTACTCATCCTGTAGGTCCGTTTTATCACCGGACTCATCGCGGACAATCGCCACACTATAGCGTGTTGTGGAACAAGGCAAACTTGACACATTTGCTGATGACGTGGAAGTCTACTGATGTAGAATTTTGCTGATGACATAGTTCTGATTACGTTGTAGTCTAGACTCCTTGCTCTTAGTTGTCTATGAATTACGTAGGAGTTTGCTCATAAGGTAATAATCTGTTGATCTACTGATAATGTAGTTCTGAGGACACAGACATCGACTGATGACGTAGTAATCTACTAATAACGTAGTTCAGAGGACATAGAAATCTACTGATGACGTATTAATCTACTGATAATGTAGTTCTGAGGACATAGAAGTCTACAGAGGACATAGTAGTCTACTGATTTATTATGACGACATAGAAGTCTACTGATGATTTATTCTGACGACACAGTAGTCTACTTATGATGGAGTATTCTACTTAATAATGTAATTCTGAGGACAAAGTAGTCCGCTGATGTTAGCTGATTATGTAGTAGTTTACTGATTACGTAGTCTTCTATAGTTCTGACGACGTAGTAATCTTCAAACTATATAGCAGGCTATATTGATGCAGAAGTCTACTAGGTCAAAGAATTTTTTTCTGATGACAAATTATTCGAACGAGTAATCTGGTCATGTAGATTTTCACAAAATCTACGAAAATCCCAAACTTTTCATTATTTTAATCACTGTTGGTGAATCTTTGAAAACAAGTCTCTGGCAATAAACAGTGTGTAAATTTAAAAGCGTTTGTTTATAAGCTTCTTAAAATGTCCTATACTCTGAATAACTTTAATTTACTCCAACAAATGTAAACAATAAGATTCTAAGCTTTACACAAAGAAAACAATACGATATGAAAATTCTAAATTCTTGGCCTAAGACAAAATCCCAAGCAAAATTCGATATTTCGGTTAAATTTTATTATTATTATTATCATCATCATCGTCGCCGCCGCCATTGCCATTATTATAATCATAATTGTCATGATCATGATGATAATATCATTATCATCGTCGTAGTTGTCATTATCATTATTATTATTATAACTGTAATATTTTTTATCCTTTCTTATGAAATTTCCACTAGTTATTACATGTCAGTTTCACTTTTAAAAAATGATGTAACCATTTTTAGAAATTATTCAGACAATCTATTCATTTTGTTGTTTTTGTTCATTGAAGTCTCAATAAGCTTTATCTATTTCATTATTCCTGATACTTTTGTTAATACCTGTTTTGTCTTGAAATAGCTGTAATGCATTGTTTCAGGTATTTAGCTGAAACATTGACCCCTCTTGCTGTTTTTGCCTGGTAAAGCGTTTTGAATTTTCATGTTGCATTGGTCTGTATGAAGTTGATTAACGAAATATAGAAAGGCTATCGTTTACTTGTTTGGGTTCGTTGTACAAGATCAATCGTTATACGCAGTATTATAATATCGTGAAAGAAGTTCCATTTTAAGTGGGTGTGTGGGGGGGAGTGAATAATTAACATTATAATAAATATTCTAAGATTTCTAACTGTAAAGATTACCATCCAGTACGAATATTCATTTAATCTGAGCACTGAGTTATTTAACGGCACGTCCTTGAATTCGGCAACATGAGCTGGAAGCAAGTTTGAGGCTGAAAAAAAAATCTATTGTACATCGTATCAGGATAGACCACGTGGTTCGTTTGTGTTTCAGCTGATTTTATTACAATTTCGGGTGAGAGACGGCCGGGATTTTATCGAGAGTTAAGCACCTTGTTTGCAAGTGAAAAACCAGCTGATTCGCTCAGCGAGTTTCTGCTCTGGTTCTGGACAAATTCATAAACGTTCTTTGGAGGTAGGGATTTTTGCGCTTGAATGTCACTACACTTAGAGATTTTCTTCAGTCCATAATTTTTCCTCGGTGTTTGGCTGTTGGTGTTAATGCAATAAGTTTTATTAGAAATTTCATTTTAAAAAAAAAATAGATATCTGAACAAACATTCTATATTCAAAGTAGAATGAAGTGATTTGGAAGTTACGATTTTAAGTTTTCTCCGATTTCTTTGACAATAGAACTTAGCAATATATCGAATCAAAAGCACACAAACTGAATGACAGTCATTTTAACCTATTTAATTTACCTACATTTTAAAATAATAAGTCCGTAAAGAATATGTTATGTTGAATACCTATATTTCAATTGTTTTTCTTTACATATTCGCTTTATTTAACAATTTATGTCAATGTTCGACCTCGGATGTGTTGGCGGGCCAAATGCGTTCAGCATATGTGACTAGTTCGATTTTTCTCCCCAACAACTGCTGACGAAACTCGATGACCAGTTTCAAAGGCTTGGGAATATAAGGGTCAAAGGGCAAGCGACTTACTGTTGCATTGTATTGATCCATTCAGGAATGCACGGACATTTTTCTCTCTCACCAAGTTGTCTCCTCTAAATGACCTATGAGTACATATTTGTAGAAAGCAGTATGTTTTCCTATCTTTGTCAAAACATTCGAATGGGTTTTACTGTAGAAAGCAGTATGTTTTCCTATCTTTGTCAAAACGTTCGAATGGGTTTTACTCAAATAGTGTTAAGGTTCGATTCATATAAATGTTTACGTTTTATTCATAAAGTCTCTTCGCTTTTACTCTCCCTTTGCTCTTTCTTTGGCTCTCTCTCTCTCTCTTCTCTCCCCATCTCTTCACACTAATTCCTAACTTCCTTCTTTGTCTTCTTTTCCCACAAATGAACTTTGTTAATCTCATTAAACTATTTTTGCTGATATATATCTGTATATAGTTACAAATGAAAAACAAGTTAATTTACAATCATTTCAGTGACGTCATTATCATGTTTGTTTTTTTAATCTTGCATATACGAATGAGATTAGTACTGATGCGGTAAGATTATGCATTAGATATATAAAGTGTACATATAAAATTAAATACATATAGGCAAAAGTATTAAAATATGACGTCATTAGGTAAACGTTTAACGATTACCATTCTCAAACACAATTCCTAAGTTTTTTCCGGTTTTTTAAAATTTAGTTTAATTTTTTAATGGTATTTATTTTTATTTATTTTTACAACGATCTGTTGAAAACTTACTGATATCTGCTTAGAGAATATTTGATGTGAAAATGTTAAACATTCTGTTAAATGCTTCTTTTCTAGTTTAGATTTAAAGGCACCCATACCACATTTCATTCGAATATGTTCTAAACTAAATTCCACTAAAAAGAAAATTATTATAATTTTTCATGGTTTTAGTTTTATCTTTTTACTTTTCCTTTCTTTTTTATCGTTATTTGTATGCACAATGCAATCAATCAGTGTATATTTGTTCCTGATATATTTATCTGCATGTCGTTTATATTTCTCCTAGTGTTCTATGATTAACTTTGTGTGGTCCATAATTATTCTCCTAGTGGTCCATGATTAACTTTGTGTGGTCCATAATTATTCTCCTAGTGGTCCATGATTATCCTAGTGTGGACCATAAACATTCTCCTAGTGATCCTTGATTATCTTTATGCAGCCAATACTTATCTTGTGTGGTCCATAATTATTCCTGCGTGTTTCATGTCTGTCTCAGCGTTCTCTATGCTTATCCTCATGTGTTCCAGGTTTACTCATGTGTATATCCTCTTTTCATGATTACTTCTAAGTATTCTAAGTTGATCCACGTGTAATTAATTATCCTGTGTGTTCCGTGTCTATTCTGGAATGGTTCGTGTATATCTTGGCGTATTCCGTATCTGTATTGTTGTGCTGCGTGTTTCTTTTTATTACATGACACTTTATTATTTTACATTAAATAATTATTACAACCTTATTGGAACTATTTCATGACACTTTATTATTTTACATTAAATAATTATTACAACCTTATTGGAGCTATTTCTTGACAGTTTATCTTTACATTAAATAATTATTACAACCTTATTGGAGCTATTTCTTGACAGTTTATTACTTTACATTAAATAAATATTACAACGTCATTGGAGTTATTTCAAAGAAGATAAAAGGCAAATGAGAAACACAGGTTTTAATTACTTAAACGTACTAATTACTTTTTGAATGCCAACAGTTATTGTGAACTTTTAACTTTTTAGTCGACATGTTGCTATTTCATTTGACTTGTTGCTGTATTAGTCGACACGTTGCTATTTTAGTCGACACGTTGCTATTTTAGTCGACACGTTGCTATTTCAGTCGATATATTGCTATTTCAGTTGACATATTACTATTTCAGTTGACATATTGCAATTTCAGTTGACATATTGCTATTTCAGCTGAGATATTGCTATTTTTGTTGACATTTTATTGCTATTTCAGTTGATATATTGCTATTTTAGCTGAGATATTGCTATTTCAGTCGACATGTTGCTATTTCAGTTGATATACTGCTAAAGGTCGTGCAACCTGTTGACTAAATTGATTAAATGAGAGGTAAAATAAGTCATTTATTGCACAATTTGTTGTTGTTGTTGAAAGGCAATTAGACAAAATACTTTCCCATCTCATCCCTCCCCCCCCCCACTTTTTTTTTTCTTTTTTCTTTTTTCCTTTTTTATTTTCTGGGGCGAGGGGTAACATTTTTTCTAATCTATATCCGTTTTGCCAGGCTAAATAAAGCAATCTAAATTTTAACAGCATTAAGTTTCCATACTACAGTTTACGTCTGGTACGTGTTGATTGGCTAACTACCAGCCCGCGTCACCACAACAAAGCCGCGTGCACGAAACACCCCTTTCATGTCTCCCCTCCTCACTCTGTGACAGTTCGAAACACGCACTCGGCGGGCAATGCGAGAGTAGAGAAATCGCAAGTTCAGTGCTGCGTAGCCGGATACGGTTAATATGTATGTCTGAGTGGTAGATTCATGTACACATGAAAATCAGTCTGGCGACCCAGTGATACTAAAATGTTTTTCACTTACACGTCCGGATTGCAAGATTAAATCGCGAGTTAATGCAGTGCTCTTTGCGGCTGCTTCGGGTAATGAGTGCCCATGGACTAGCGGGCACAACTCGACTGCATACGACTGGCTTAATTCTCTGGTATGTGATATTTATGATTATTTGAAGAACATTTTTACATTCGTTCGCTGTGGGTTTTTTTTCTCAAACTTTACTATTTTTTATGATTAACTTTTTCAGCGGCTTGGTTTTTAAAAACTTTCATTTTGAGGAGCATTAAGTCTGTTTTAATACTTTCATTTTGAGGAGTATTAAGTCTGTTTTATAACTTTCATTTTGAGGAGCATTAAGTCTCTTTTATAACTTTCATTTTGAGGAGCATTAAGTCTGATTTAAAACTTTCATTTTGAGGAGCATTAAGTCTGTTTTATAACTTTCATTTTGAGGAGCATTGTCTGTTTTAAAACTTTCATTTTGAGGAGCATTAAGTCTGTTTTATAACTTTCAATTTGAGGAACATTAAGTCTGTTTTAAAACTTTCCTAGCGTTTTGTTTTATTGTACAATAACACACTTCTTGTATTGCCTGTATATGAGAGATTAAAGTGCCTGTTTTGTTTGAATTTGAAAACTTTTCCCTCTCCTTAAGAAACATTGTGGAAAGACCTCAGTTTCTGAATACTACATCGGATTTACAAATAATTATTTATTTACTTTAGATAACACTTTTTTGTTTGAACAGTCTTTCTTTGTTTCTTTGTTTGTTTCTTTCACACAAATTTAAAAGAAAAAATTCCTTGATAAAAGCTACTGTAGACTATGGCAGAGAATTTTCTTTGGTGGGCCGTTGCCACATTATAGTTAGGAAAGTACTTTACTCTTAGTTGAATTGGATTTAATTAGCCTGTAAGCCTAAACGGTCAAATTATTTCGATTCAGTTAGCTAGTAATAGCCAATACAGTCAGTTTAATTCATTTAGCCAGTAAAAATGAACACGATCAGTTTAATTCGATTCATTTAGCCATAATAACCAACGCGTTCCAGTACTTAAAGTGCAGTAAATAAATAAAGTAGAAGTCAGCCAAATGAACATTCATAACGCGACTTATAACAGTGAACATTTCGGACTAAATAAAATTTATCATGGTTGCTCAGAGCAGCGTGAGTAACATTTTGTTTTCTAAGAAAAATCCCTAACTTGTATACTTTCCCGCAACTTTTTCGATAGCCATTAGCAGTATATTCATCTTGTAATTGTATAAAGAGTCTAAATGTCCTTATGTTATTCCTGTTGGTAAACGGTGCTTGCCTCACTGTACTCTTGTTTTGGATCGATAGGTTTCCAGGAAGACGTGTGGTTTTGTGTTCATTACTGACAACTCATAGCTCGTTACCGTAAACATTTTACAGTCAGATAGGAATAGTAAGCACCTCATTGTCAAATAGAAATAAATAAGCACCTCATTGTCAAATAAGGAGTGTAAGCACCACACTGAAATCAGGAGCAGTAAGACCCCTTTGTCAAATCAGGAGTAGTAAGCACCTCGTTGTCAGATGACAATAGTTAACTTCTTACAGTCAAATAGGAGTATTAAGACCTCATTGTCACATCATGAATAATAAAACCGCATTTTGTCAAATCATGAATAATAAGACCTCATTTTGTCAAATCATGGATAATAAGACCTTAATGTCACATCATGAATAATAAAACCTCATTTTGTCAAATCATGAATAATAAGACCTCATTGTCAAATTAGTCAAATTATGGATAATAAGACCTCATTGTCAAATTATGAATAATAAACACCTAATTGTCAAATCAGGAGTAGTAAGCACCTCAATGGCAAATCAGGAGTAGTAAGCACTTCATTATCAAATCAGAAATAGTACGCACCCTATTGTCAAATGACGATAGTAGGCCTAACCATCTTATAGTCAAATCAGAAATAGGAAGTACCCTATTGTCAAATCAGGAATGGTAAGTGCCGTATTGTCAAATCAGGAATAGTAAGTACCTCGTTGTCAGATGACAATAGTTAACTTCTTACAGTCAAATCAGGAGTAGTAAGACCTCATTATCAAATCAGGAATAGAGCAAATCGTTGTCAGATGATAATCACATGGATCATATTAGTAAATTCCTCGTAGTCAGAACACAATATTAAACAGCATATAGGTTACGAAAGTAAACATCTCAAAGGTCATGTACGTAAATACCTCGTAGTCAGAACACAATATTAAACAACGTATAGGTTACGAAAGTAAACATCTCAAAGGTCATGTACGTAAATACCTCATAAGCAGATAAGAATACTAAACATTTCATAAGTGAGTCATAAACATCTCAAAGATCACCTCAGTAAATATGACTTGACTAAATGACTCAGTGTTTTATAAGTCCCGACAATATTAATCTCCTATTAATTAACAGTCAATGTCAGCAAATATATCATACATCACGACAACAAACGCATTAAAACTCATAAAAATAAACATTTTATGAAACAAGTTTCATATAATAGTATCTCATTGTTTCGTCTAAAAATGCAAAGTTTACATTAATGAATCTCTCCTAAATCGCTATACTAATTGTCTCACAGTTACGTGAGTAAAATTAAATTAAATTAAGTTTAAGTTGCGAAGTATTGTTTATTTCCTTTCAATCTTTCTAGATTTTTGCTGTAACGTTGCAATTTTTCTACCGACTTGTTACCTGCGAAATAAATACATTTCACTTCACCCAAACAAATACACACACACACAAACACACACACGCACGCACGCACACACGCACGCACACACACACACACACATACACACACACACACACACACACACACACACACACACACACACACACACACACACACACACACATCAAAAGTCGTATTGTCTATTTCTCATTGATGTCTTTTAATTATAGTCCACTGTCGCGCGAGTTCAAATCTGATCAGCCACCTCCACAATTTATTTTCCAAGTGAGTGAGTGAGTGTGTGTGTGTGAGAGAGAGAGCGAGTGTCGGGATGAGAGAAGGTAATGCGTTAGTCCACCTGCCATCTAACCGATAAATAAAAGTCATCGCTTGAAAAATTGTCCAAGCGAAATTGAAAGTTGACTTGCTTCAATAATAGGCTTACACATTATTCGCATTGATTTGCTTCAGTAATATGTCTTAGTACATTATTCACATTAATTTGACGACTGACACATTATGCGTCTTTCACATTGATTTGCTTCAGTAATATGTCTTAGTACATTATTCACATTAATTTGACGACTGACACATTGCAGTGCCAGCAGGAATTTCTTGTCATTCACTGCCACTATCAGGCGTAACTATTAATAGAACTTGGCTCTAAAGTCCTCCTAATAAAGAAACCCATTTGAACAATTAAACTAACTCTCGATAAGTACTCATTCATGTTGTTACATTTTAAGAAATTTAAATTTGATAAATGAGAAATTGCGGTCACCGAGTCCTACTCCCGTGTTTGCGGGACAGTGGGTGGGAGAGTCGAAGGGATGTAATCTTGTAACAAAAAAAATTATCTCACTAAGATGAGAAATGCATGCTGTTTCTTTTTTTTAAATTGTGAATGTGTATGTATATTTAAGTTTACTTCAGTCATCTGTAATATTTTTTTCTTTTTTCTCAGAGCTTTTACTGCAGCAATTGGTCATTTGTTTCTGCCGATATATATTGTGCCCCTAATTGTTTTGTAAGCTAATCGCTAACTCGTGACATTGTCGTATTTTTACCTAAGTGTTACTAATTGTTGTCGTATTTCTTACTATCTTTACTAATGTTTTCCTAGGTTTTACTAATGATTGTCGTATTTCTTCCTAAGGTTACCAATTGTTGTCGTATTTCTTCCTAAGGTTACTAATTGTTGTCGTATTTTTATCTAAGCGTTACTAATTATTGTCGTATTTCTTACTATCTTTACTAATGTTTTCCTAGGGTTTACTAATGATTGTCGTATTTCTTCCTAAGGTTACTAATGGTTGTCGTATTTCTTCCTAAGGTTACTAATGGTTGTCGTATTTCTTCCTAAGGTTACCAATTGTTGTCGTATTTCTTCCTAAGGTTACTAATTGTTGTCGTATTTCTTCCTAAGGTTACTAATTGTTGTCGTATTTTTACCTAAGCGTTACTAATTGTTGTCGTATTTCTTACTATCTTTACTAATGTTTTCCTAGGGTTTACTAATGGTTGTCGTATTTCTTCCTAAGGTTACTAATTGTTGTCGAAAAAATATATTCAAATAGTGTTCCTATCGTCAATATTTATAGATATATATTCACTTATTTATTCAAATAGTGTTCCTATCGTCAATATATACATTTATTTATTCAAATAGGTTTCCTGTCATATTTATAGATATGTAAACATTTATTTATTCAATATGACTTTCCTAGAGTTATAAATTCTATACTTGTCTAATATATTTCATATATATATTTCTCTCTCTCCCTCTCCCACCTGTCTATTTATCTATCAGTCCGCTCTGATTAGGTATCCAACTCATATCAGTATCAACAATATTTTCCTGTGCGCGCGCAACTGTCGGTTGTTTGATCTTGCTACACAACTTGTGCGCGGATTTTTTTTTTTTCCAAACTGCTGCGCGGCGTTTTCTAATCAGGCTGCGCGGCCGCGCACCTTAGATTAAACGGGAACATTGATCAGTATGTTTTTCTACAATTATACATTTTCTTCGTAGTAAGTTTAAATAGAAGTGTAAAACTGTTTTTCTTTTTTTCCTAGATGAACGCTACAGATTCCTGGCAAACTGAACACAAAAACGCTGTCTTGGGGTGTTATTTATGTACTATACACTACAGGCAACATACTACGCAGTAACCCTTTTCATTCTGGACGTGACCAGTCTGAGTGACCGAACTTGTCCTGCGTCATCAATGACTGATAATTTAAGTCAAGGCGATAGACAAGTCGTGACCACTGGCACATAGTCATTTCTTGGTGGGTGTGCCTCTTCTTCGCCATCACTTAGCACGCCGTGCATATGTGTCACCTGTCAGCTTCTGGTGATTGCTCAATGGAGAGCTCGCGTGATCTCGCGAGACCTATCATTACATCGATAACGAGAAGACTTCTCTTGCCGTTGCCCACAGCGGATCCCACTTTGGAGCCAAGTTCTATTATTAGTCACGCCTGACATTGGCAGTGAATGACAAGGATTTCCTGCCGGCATTGCAAAGTGGCAATATCAACTATCCGAGATATTTCTTCTTTTCACGAACTACGGAAACGAGAATTGTGCAAGGTATATCTCTTTGGTCCTTAAATCAAACCGTTTTCTTACCACATCTCCCATGTCTATTTGTTGCTGTTGTTAATAATAATCGTATTCACTTTACGTTGGAAATCGCACGTCGCTGTGAATAAAGGGAGGTAATTTTGTGATCATTTCTATACCGAGACATGTCTGGTAATGGTTTCGGCACAGTGTGGAAGAGAAACCAGCCACGAACTTTGCCCTGTGTTCGCCTCAGCCTTTAATGGCTGGCAGTTTGTTTTAGGATGTATGTTGAACATATCAAGTGCGAGTCCTTATACAGTATACATCATCAAACATTTCATTGACCCGGTGCAACTTTAAGCGCGAAGCATCTCTGCAGATTTATTTATTGAGTTAGTTTAGTTCTGTGAATCAAGGATTCGTTTTTAACTGTTTTACAATTTGATTAACGAATGGAGCAGAACCCGGGTTTATAACCACTCTTTGATTACCGACATCGAGACGTAAAAGTCCAGCATGCAGACTCTGAAAAGTCAGTTTCAGGGCACCAGACCTTCGACGTCATCATCGGGACTCTTACACAGAAGAGCCTCCACAGTAGCAAACAGCATCTCCATGACTAAACCGCTGGTAAATTCGCGGATGTGTCGTCACGACAGACTGGAGGCCTTGAACCTGCGACGAGCGAACACTAGCATTTTCCCCAGGGTCATGACGCAAAGGCCGTCCTTGGCCTCCGTCACCACCAACACGACCGCTTCCGGGTCTTCCGGTCACGAAAAGAAGCCAGTTTCGGTCTGTGATTCGGGTCAGTCTGTTGTCGTTACAGCTGGTGCTCAGTCTTCGGACAGTGCTGAGTCGGACTCGAACCTGAGTGAGGAGGAACTGGAGAGGAGACGAAATATCGAAAAGTGCCTCTCCTGGATTCATTCACTACCTCCGAAATTCTCAAGTATGCATATAGTCCAGCAAATCCAAACTGTTTATTCTGACGAGAGCTGATCCAGATAATATTGTCTCTTTTTCTTTCTTTCTATCTACTCCTTTTTTCTTTAATTAAGAAAACACCAATTTGAATAAAATGTATATATGCTTATATGAATAAGGATAAAATGTTTTTACATTGTTTTTAAAATTGATTGAGATGTGTCGAATACTGAGATATTTCAACAATTTCCAAAATATTTATGGATTCAGGCCTAATGTAAATTGGATAAATCCGCGACGATGTTTTATTTAGCAATATTATATGATAACAGCATAGTTACAAGTATGTAATAATGCATTTCGGATGAGAGATTTAAGCAAATAATCAAAACCCACTAAGTTGTATGATACAAGATATCAACAAAAGTTGGCCCACTCTATGACAAAAGCTGTACTATCACGGCTCACTTGTGCTGTTGGACAGATCCTCTAGGAATATGCTTCGAGTGTATGTAAGGAACAGTAACTCTATTAAACCTAAAGAAAAAGTGAGAATGTGAAAACATCCCCCTCCCCCTAATAATTAATACTGATGTTTAAAGTGGCGATATTAAAATCATGAAGATATTGATATTTACAGTGATGAATAGTAAGGAAAACTTTATTAAAATGATGATCACCGTGATGGCAATTTAGACAGTGATAATAATGATGATATTGATAATAATGATGCACTTTCGGGAATGTAAAAGCAATACATGTATAATCTCTGTATGACTGACTTGTGCACTCATGCAGCACTGCATAAATAAATCAAGTAATTAAGTAATGAATGAATTCATTATTATTTAGAGAGTCAGTTGTATACTGGATGAATGAAAGCATGAATAAATTCATAGACATTTGTGTATGTACATGCAGACTACATGTAAATACACACATATATTTATCAATGAAACTCATTTCACAACAAACACTAATTGCATTGACTAGAAAAAAAAGTAATTAAATCATATATCAAGCGAATGTTAAAGCGACCATCTTGTTTAATCACAGAAGAAGAATTGTACGGGAAGTTGTCAGAGATGTTAAATCTAAGACTCTAGAAATTATCTAAAAACTTTCGAGACTGGTACTAAAAATTTTGCTTAAGTTCCAGGCTAAATAGCGAATGTGTTAAAAATTAAAACGGATTTGTATTTATAGTTTTGTGTATGTGTGTGTGTGTGTGTGTGTGTGTGTGTGTGTGTGTGCGCGCGTGTGTGTGTGTGTGTGTGTGTGTGTGTGTGTGTGAGAGAGAGAGAGAGACTAACAAGAGATATAAACATCTCACTGTCACCACAATAAATTGAATAGAAGCATGAATAAATAAATAAATTATATTATTTACAAGGAACATTCTCAAGATGGACGCACTCTGAACTCTGTCCTGACCTGTCTAAGAACTCTGACTTTTTGCACTTTCATCTGTATCTTTCGACAGCTCGGTGCTATGTGGAATGTATCTAAGTGAATGGAACAAACATCTGAAAGGGCCCTCTTTCGAAATCATGTGATATTCTCCCGTTTTTCCATTGGGCTGCGTCAGGTTAAACTCGACATTAACATGGCTGATGACCGGAAATAATGACCAGTTGTGCCAGCATCAATTCATGAAGGAGTTAATTTCCGTTCACTTAGTAATTTCATCGCACTGCATGAAGACATCGATAACTATTTTAATTCCTGTAAATTGCAGCAGTTGGGGTTTAAGAACTTGATCGCAGGGTTAGAGACGTAAGGATAAATTCATTATTAGGACATTGTTCCCCTCCGCCATCTTTCTCGATCAATGGCCGGGTGCCAGTAACTGGTTATGTCCCCATGTCACGTACCCTTCCTTAGCAGGCCAGAAACTACCAGTCACCCGGAATTATTTCAACCTGTCGATTCAGCCTAAACATCCATCAACTCTTTCCTCTGAATGCGATATTTCCCTTCCTGACGTCACGTGCAGCGTCTATTCAAACTTCCCTTCTGCACGCGACGGGCCATCCATTATCGCTAGTACAAGTGGCCGACGACATTTATTAAGCGGAGTTCACATTCGGCATCTGTCCTGAGCTTAGTCTAATTAATGTATTATATCTATAATTCGTCGTCGTGGAGGGGTGGGGATACTTTCTGATTTCAGATGATGTCATCTCTCATCCACCTACACACGCGCGCGCGCGCACACACACACACACACACACACACACACACACACACGCTGACATACACACACACACACACACATATCCTCTAATTGATTCTGCCCGTGTAAACTCCCTATAAGAATGTACTGTCCAGCCCAACTCAGTTTGTCGGAGTACGGCATATTTAACGTGCACTTTAGACCAAAATGCTACCCTCTCCTCTCCCTTCTACCTCTCCTCCCTGGTCCCCTCATACCTGAGACTAAACTGAGTCGAGCTTAAGAAAGGCACAAGTAAAATGGTCAAGACAGTGTAGAACAAGGAACTGAATGACTTGTGTGCCCGGTTGGATCCGAAGAAAATAAATAAATAAAACTGTTCAAGAACAGAAAAATCAATCAGTCTATTCAGTAACAGCACTCTACTTAGTAATGAAATAATGTCATGCAAGATGCAGACATTTTGTAATAAAGATATTTAATTCTGTGTAGTAATAAATATAGCATTTGGCAATAATGATTAGCATTTCTTACTAATTATACTTAGCCTTTTGCAGTTTTACTTAGCGTTCATAAAATTAATACGAATATGCTCATAATATATATAGTTTCCTTGTAAATTGAGCAATTTCTTGTATATTAATGCTATATAGTAAAATTTAGCTTTTTTTAAAATTTATATTTAGCATTATCTAGTAATTATACATAGTGTTTAGTAGTAATGATATTTACACTTGTTAATAATAACAGTTAGCATTTTGAAGGATGATATTTAGCAATTATCAGTAATATTTAGCGTTTAATTGTAATGATATTTTAACTTTATATAGTAATTATATATAGTGTTTACTAAGTGGTGATATATAGTAATTGTCAGTAATATATAGTCTTTAATTGTAATGATGTTTAGCTTTATATAGTAATTATATATAGTGTTTACTAAGTGATATATATATCTATAGTAATTGTCAGTAATATGTAGTTTTAATTGTAATGATATTTAGCTTTATATAGTAATTATATTTATATTGTTTACTAACTGATATATATATAGTAATTGTCAGTAATATGTAGTTTTAATTGTAATGATATTTAGCTTTATATAGTAATTATATATAGTGTTTACTAAGTGATGATATATAGTAATTGTCAGTAATATTTAGCGTTTAGTGAAAATGATATTTTAGCTTTTTCTAGAAACAGCTTTGCGCAGTAACATTTAACGTCAGTTATAACGCTATGTAGCGTTGACTGAAACTTTTAATGTATAGTTGTAATTCTATTTAGCGTTGTACGCTAATAGTGTGTAGTATTAATGATATGTAACGTTTTGCGGTAACATTTACCGTTTTGTTGCAGTAACATTTAATGTTGTAGTTGTAATTCAATTTAGCGTTTTACACTAATAGTGAGTAGTATTAATGACATGTAACGTTTTGCAGTAACATTTAGTGTTTAGTTGTATTATGTACCGTTTGTAGTAATATTTAGTGGGGGGTTATGTCATTACTTTTACTGATTTGCAGTCAAATGTAGCGTTTATTATAATGATATGTACCATTTGCAGTAGCATATAGTGTTTAGTAACTTTACAATATACATATTTGATTTTTTTGCACTACATTTAGCGCGTAGTTGTAATTATATATATATATATATCTATTATTATAAATACACGCTAAATATATACATATTAAATGCATTAGCACACGATGCATACCAACTACCGACGGCTGTGAACGATGGTTAACAAACTTGGAACCTCCCATGGCGTCGATAAAGTGTAACTGATAGTACAGCTCGTAATGGAGTTTTAAAAATAGAGTGACACGTCTCAAGCACTGTTGTGACGTTAGCTCAAGAAACACTCAAAATTCTCAGTTATAATTACTGAAGCATTCTGTTGTACTCACAGAAATACTCCGTTTTACTCACCAAAATACTCATAGACTTGCTCACAGAAATAATCTGATTTACTCACCGAAACTCTCCTAGTGTGCACACAGAAATACTCCGTTTTACTATAGAAACATTTCGTGTTCTCATAGGACAGTGTGCCGAATGTAGAGTTGTCTAATCATAGAAACACTCCGTTTTACTATAGAAACATTTCGTGTTCTCACAAGACAGTGTGCCGAACGTAGAGTTGTCTAATCATAGAAACAACTTCATCGCGTGTAATGGAGTGGTTATCCGGAGAGTGGTTTAGTCATCAAGAATGTTCATGGTGCATAATGCAAATGGCTAGAGTTCGTTTAAAAGAGTTTTAATTGACACATAAATTCTGTTCACCGTGTGTTTGCTTGGATGACTTGTTATCTCTCGCAGGGAGGGGGTGGGGAATAAAAGGCTCACCCAACATATTCTTTGAAAGTAAAATGACACAGTTTATACTGAATGTGTAATTATTTATCCGTTTAACTTGCACGACATTCCTGCTCATTGTAAGTAAAGTTGTTCGATTGATGTGCAAGAGGTACAGTTAACTAGAATGTTGATTGTAAGTAAACTCGTTCGACTGTTGTGCACGAGGTCTATTAGGTTAAATATTCTTTGTATATATAGATATCTGATAAATCTGCAACAACTTCACTTAACACCAATTTTTCATAGACCTCTCAGTGAACAAATTAGCCGATGAACAAGTTCGGTAAACTCAGTGTTAATGCCTTTAAGCAGATTTTCTTTTTAAAGTTTAAAGGCGCAATATCCATTAAAATACGACACATTTTAAAAGGACATTGAAACACAAATGATGCTAACTGCAAAGAGCTTTTAGGACAAGTAACATTCCAGAAATAACATGATTTAAAATTATTTCTTCTACGCTGATGTGTGAAACAATAGGACACAGAGTTTGTTTCGTTTAATTCCAACCTTCACAATGGGTTTGCAGCAAAATCTCGCTCTCCATAACTTCACTCTTCGGGAACAATACCAAGCAGGCGAGAAAATGTATAATGTCCGGTATTGGATAAAAATCAAGTGCAAGTGAGAAAATGTATGGTGTCGTTATTGGACAAAACTAGTTGGGAATATGTATGGTGTCCGGCTTTGGATACAAAATAGGGCTTTAGAGCGCTGCAGTGAAATGTAAGGCAAGAACATGTTTGCCGCGTTATTCCCAAAAGATTTAGCTGGCTAATTTTGAAAAAAAGTTTCATACAGGCCGAAAGTTGTTAAGGAATAAACAGACTTGCGGAATTACAAACGTCCTTTGCCTCAGAATTTCACCTACAACAAAAGCAAACAAATAAACACAAACGAAAATTAACAATTGAAAACAAACCACAGATAATAAAATGAAAATATTCCGCATAGGAAAGGCCTAATGTACACAAAAAATTATTCCATGTGAATACAACATTAAGTGCAGATCAACAATACCATTACTTTCATATAACGAAAACTCGTGCAGTTTGCATCTCCAGGAATGGAAGAGCTCACCTTCAGACAGAACAACAATGCCATTACTTTCGTATAAACTCGTGCAGTTTGCATTTCCAGGAATGGAAGAGCTCACCTTCAGACAGAACAACAATGCCATTACTTTCGTATAAACTCGTGCAGTTTGCATTTCCAGGAATGGAAGAGCTCCACGACAGTCAGAACAACAACACCGTTGCTTTCTGTATAACGTACTAAACATCTTCATGACGTTGTGTGTAGTGTTACAAAAAGAGTAATGCACTTACGTACAACGACGTTTTCTGTCTCTCTAGTCCATCTCTCGTGCTTTATGAAACAATCTTCAGTAGTCTAGCTGTCTGTCCGTACGTTTGTTTGCCCATCTGTCTTGAAACCTGTTTATCTCTCAGTTTGTCTGTTTATTTATACCTGCCTATCTCTAACAGTAAATGATTGGTTTACCTCCACATTAAACTTGGTGCATACATAAGTCGAGCGTCCCACTCGGCATAAGTAGAACATCCTACTCGACACAAGTGGCGCGTCCTACTCGGCATAAATAGAACATCCTACTCGACACAAGTCGAGCGTCCCACTCGGCATAAGTAGAACATCCTACTCGACACAAGTGGCGCGTTATATTCGACGTAAATGGAGCGTCCTACTCGAAATAAATAGATTGTCCTACTCGATGTAAGCAGAGCGTCCTACTCGACATAAATAGGACGTCCTACTCGATGTAACTTGAGCTTCTCCCTCGACGTAAGCGGAGCATCCTACTCGATGTAAGTGGAGCGTCATACTCGAGGTAAGTGGAGCGTCATGTTCAAGGCAATTGGAAAAGTGTAGTATTGCGTGTGCAACAAACTGAGTTGCCAATAATAATTTTCACTTACATTTTCCTCAGTATCTAAATAAAACTGAAAACCTTGAATACATCCTTAATTCTGAAGGCTTGTGCCAGCACAACATAATTTTAATAATTTTGATAAATTTAGATATACTCCCAAACTGAAATACCTATTTACAGGTGCAATAAGACTGACTTAAAACACAATTAAACCTGAAATGCCTACTTACACGTACAATAAAACTAGCATGTTTTCATCTAAAGCATGTTTGCATGTGTTAGTAAATTTGTCAATTTCAGAGAATTTTTTACAACTCACTTATTGGTCATTTTACAACTTTTTTAACAACTCACTTATTGGTCATTGTACAACATTTTTTACAACTCACTTATTGGTCATTGTACAACATTTTTTACAACTCACTTATTGGTCATTCAATTGCTGGAATCAGTCAATACCATTAACGTAACTGCCATGTTTTGTAACTTCTCTTACAGGATCTTAAATAGCACTTTCCCGTTCGTGAATGCCACATATTTCTTGATCATTAATTACTGATTATGAAAGTGAGACTAGACTGAAAAGATTATTTAAAAAGCGATTACGTGGGTGAGTTGTGCAGCATTAGAAAAAAAAATCACAAAGAGAGCGAGGCTACTCTGGAAAACAAGAACAAAACCACGATCGTAAAATTACGAGAATTTAAAAAGGGACTATTTCATTAATTCTCAAATTCTTAAAAATGGCACTTAAAAAAAA
Source organism: Sinotaia quadrata (assembly GCA_028829895.1). Taxonomy (NCBI): domain Eukaryota; kingdom Metazoa; phylum Mollusca; class Gastropoda; order Architaenioglossa; family Viviparidae; genus Sinotaia; species Sinotaia quadrata. The sequence continues at coordinate 66,340,302 of CM054183.1, forward strand.
TATATATATTTAGTCCCACTTTAAACATAAATGATTTTCTTATACAATATTAAAGGGCGGGCCGCACGACCACCCTCCTCCTTATTTTATTTGCTCAGCCAGCAAACTGATTTATTTATTCAATTTCTTTTCAAAGTTGGGCTCACGGTGTTGCGCGATCTAACCGGAGCTTAATCTGCCCCGTAAAGCCTGATTTATCTTGTCAGCGGCGCTATCAAAGCCAACATACAAGCTAAGCCTGACTTACGGCTGTAAGTGACATCTACAGAGCCCAGATCGATGATTATGATTGATGTTTAGGTTCGAATCCAGACCGATGGCTGAGATATCTAAGTCCAAAAGAGCGAAGTTGACCAAAAATGTCATAATCATAACAATGACGCCGCTGGTCCTGAAATCCAGACTTTCGGGAAGAGTTGCCAGTGTGGGAATGCATGACTGTGATATACAGGCTTTTAGAGGGTATCGACTCAAGCTTTACTGGCACTTAAACACAAACCTGTCACCCCCTATCAAGTTAAAGGAACGAAGATATAAGTACATCTTTCCAAGAAAGCCGTTGATTCTGCGAGGAACTTGCAGGAAATGAATTTCCGCTTTGTAGTGAGTCAAAGCTAGAGCTTCATTGGGCGCCGGGTGGCCGGAGAAAGAGAAAGGGTGAGCGGAATTTGAGTGGGTTGGGACTGGGGTGGTGGCTGACTTACGGCTGAACGCTTTATTGTAAGTCTTCAAGATGATATTCTGTAATTTAATCCACCGGATATCGGGAGTACATACAAGTCTTCAAGGTGATATACCGTTAGTATTTTAATTCACCGGATATCGGGAGTACATACAAGTCTGCAAGGTGATATTCGGTAATTTAATTCACAGGATATGGGGGTACAAGCAAATACGACATTCCCCAGGTGCGAAATGTAATAAATACAACACTTATGCAGTCCGTTGGCGGGAGGGGGTAGGTGATGCATGGGTATATAACTAAAGGAAAATAGTTTTAATGACATATTAATATTCCCTTTTAATTATTCATCAACTATGAGATTCCGGTACTGCTTTGCGAAACATCAACATTTAAAAACTTCTCTTACAACTCGCTAAAGCAAACTGTAAGAAAGTTTAAGTAATGTGTGCAAAATCCTTCGCTCTTGACGTGTTCACAATATACTTGTAACAAAGGTGCAATGCTAAGTAGTACAGGTCATGCATTTGAGTACACATTCACATAAAACACTTGCCGATCAATCCACATTCATTGGCAATCACCTTTACATCAGAGTGACGATAACTCGAATGTTGAAACCCCTTATGCCGATTAATGATCGAGAGTTGTGTACTCTGATCCGCACCAATCACAATGGTGGCATTAAACTTCAAGAGAGAAATTGATATCATTGGGTCTCCGAATGGTTCACTGGGTACATCGGAGAGGGGTAAAAGAATGTTTTGAAACGTTTCATAGCGACAGATAGCAATTTTTAAAATGACACAAAATGAAAGCAAGTCCAACATAATCGTCACAAATGTACATTCTTTTCATTACAGCTGTTTCTTTCACATGTTCCTTTCCTGGCGACAGCGCCTTTTAGGAGAGTACATGCTTTTACACACGGCACTGAAGTTTGTGTCATTAGTTTCGTAAAATGTGGAGCGGAGTTAGGGTTGCGTATAGGATAATAATAGGAGTAATAATTTTTAAATATAATTTATAGTGCCTCATTTTATTTTTCGTACATATTACCACTTTGAAATATTTTTAGATTTCTGTATGGGATGTTATTTTTATTGGCTGCTTCAAGAATACGAGGGGGGGGGGGTAGGAGTGTAGAATAAGCGTCGTTTTAGTATATTGGTTTACTATTGACTGCCTAAAATTTATATTTAGTTTTCTATTGGCTACTTATAATTTATATATAAACAGATTACAAAATTGATCATTATTGCTTGCTTATTATTATATATAAACAGATTATTATCGACTGCTTATAATTTATAGACAAAGAGTTTGTATCGATTACTTATAATTTATGTAGAGACAATTCGCTATTTGTCATTTGTAATTTATAGATAGTGTGATTACTTTTGATTTATAAATACAGTTTACTATTGACTGCTTATAATTTATGTAGAAAGAGTTCTATGAAAGATGAAAATGATAATTTTTCACACACAACAGCAATGTGATGGTCACTAAAAAAGTCGTTTTGACCAATTATATAACCTGCTAAATTAAGGCCTGCTTGGCACTTTTATTATATTGCTTAAGTGTGATATAGATGTGATACAATATTCTTCAGGGCTTAAGTGTGATATAGACATGATACAATATTCTAAAGTGTGATATAAGCGTGACAATATGTTACAGCACTATGGTGTGATACAAGCTTTGATACAATATTTACAGGCTAAATGTGATATAAACGTGATACTATGTAAGTGCTAAGATGTGATACAATATTCTACAGGGACAAAGTGTGATATAAATGTGAGAGGTGATGCAATATTCTACAGGGCTAAAGTGTGATATAAATCTGAGACGTGATGCAATACTCTACAGGAATAAAGTGTGATATAAATGTGAGACGTGATGCAATATTATAGGGCTAAACTGTGATACAAATGTGATACTATGTAAGTGCTATACAGACGTGGTACAATGTAAGTTTGATACAGACGTGGTACAATGTAAGTTTGATACAGACGTGGTACAATGTAAATTTGATACAGACGTGGTACAATGTAAATTTGATACAGACGTGGTACAATGAGCAAAATGAACTCTGCCGGCCACTTGAATTATGTTAGCAGTTGTAACGCACTATACAGAAATGGAGGAAAGGAAGGGGAAGAAGAAAAAAGAAGAGAGGAAAGAAGAAAAGGAAGAGAGATTGTATAGCAAAGTAAGAAAATGGAACAGAAAAGGAAGGGAGACAAACAGTGAATAAGATAAAGGGGAGAGAAAGAGAAAAAAGCAGGAAAACGAGAGAATGAATAAGTAAAGGAGAAGTAGATAAATGAGAAAAAGAAGAGAAGAAGATTAAATGAGATAAGAAGAAAAAGAAGGAGAATAACCCCTTCCTCTAAATAACCACCACCCCCACAAAAAAAAGTAAAATAGTATTATTACAAATTTATAAAACAATGACAAGATGACTGTGTTTATAAAATCCAGCAAAATATTTCAAGTGGTAAAACAATTTACAAGATGAGTCTGTTTACAAAACCCAGCAAAATATTTCAAGTGGTAAAACAATTTACAAGATGAGTATGTTTACAAAACCCAGCAAAATATTTCAAGTGGTAAAACAATTTACAAGATGAGTGTGTTTACAAAACCCAGCAAAATATTTCAAGTGGTAAAACAATTTACAAGATGAGTGTGCTTACAAAACCCAGCAAAATATTTCAAGTGGTAAAACAATTTACACGATGAGTGTGTTTATAAAACCCAGCAAAATATTTCAAGTGGTAAAACAATTTACAAGATGAGTGTGTTTATAAAACCCAGCAAAATATTTCAAGTGGTAAAACAATTTACAAGATGAGTGTGTTTATAAAACCCAGCAAAATATTTCAAGTGGTCTATCATTCGCTGCTGTTTGTTTTCACTTAACACGAACTACGTCGATTCCTTAACTCACTACTCACTACTCACACAAAGACGCTTTAAAATCACTCACAAACGATTAAAAGTCAGCCGTTAGAGAGATAATTGTTTTAACAGGTGTTTGGAATGTGCCGCTATTCGTCGTGGTGGTGGGTCTCTCACTCTTTTTCTCACCGCTTGGCTTTGTTCAGTGAGACTGCCGCCCTGACACTGATGCCTCACCGCCATAGAACCCTCGAGACTGCATAATGCATTTTTTTAAAGTACTATTAGCAAAGCAGACACCAGTACACGCCATAATGCAGTTTTAAGAAAAATACTATTAACAAAGCGAAGACACAATAAAATAAAAGTTAAGAGAGTGCGTCAGATTTATCTGAAGATACACAACTTCCACGTTTAATATTTTTTGTGTCCTCGACAATAAACATTTTGTTCATTTCGTGTCCTCGACAGTAAATATCTTTATTCATTTTATGGCATCAACAGTATAAATCTTTGTTCATTTCGTGTCACACAGTGAACGCTTTTGTTCAGTCTGTGTCATCGACAGAAAACACTTTTATTCATTTCGTGTCACCAGCAATAAACACCTTTATTCATTTTGAGTCATCGACAGTTTAACATCTTTGTTCCTCTCATGTCACAAAGAGTAATCATTTTGGTTCAGTCTGTGTCATCGACTGTAAACACTTTTGTTCAGTCCGTGTCATCGACTGTAAACACTTTTTTCAGTCTGTCATCGACAGCACAAACACTTTTGTCTAGTCTATGTCATCGATTGTAAATACATTTGTCCAGTCTGTGTCATCGATTGTATAAATACTTTTGTTCAGTCTGTGTCATTGACAGTAGCACTTTTGTTCAGTCTGTGTCATTGACAGTAACACTTTTGTTCAGCCCAAGTCATCGATAGTAACACTTTTGTTCAGTCCGTGTCATTGATAGTAACACTTTTGTTCAGTCTGTGATTTGGTGCCGATATCAAACTGCTAAAAAAAAAACACGTACCACCAACCCCACTTTCACCCTTATCTTGTTTTTAAAATCATGAGTGAATTAATTTTTTTTAAAATATAACACTCCACGAATGAAACCCGGTACAGTTTTTGGCCATGAGCCGATAAATCTTATACATGTAAGTCTGTGCTCAATGGGCAAATCACTCATTCGTTGAAAGCTGTAATTTTTTATGAGCCTCTAAGAATTTCCTGTTCTCTTTACAATAATGTGTACAGTGGTGCACCTATAACTTTCTTTTAAGACTATGTTCAGTGGAAATATAAATCATTTTTCAAGCGTTGTTCTTAATAAGAGCTTAAAGCTTTCTTTGAAGAATATGCTCTGTGGAAATATAAATCATTTTTCAAGCGTTGTTCTTAATAAGAGATTAAAGCCTTCTTTTAAGACTATGCTCTCAGGAGATATGAATTATGTTTCAAGTATTGTTCTGTGGTAAGCCTGTGACTTTTACTTACTGTGGCGGAGTAAATTTGCCTACTCCTACTTCTAAACTTAATTGTCGAAGTGACCTGGTTGTCGGCACTCCTTATGATGGTATTTTTGTAAGTGTCAAGAGTTGGAGTAAAACACGCGAGTTGAGAATATGCTAGACATTGCTGATGTAATGCAAACCTGTTCAACTGGGTGAGTAGTTTTTATAATCCAATGGATAAGATTTATGAGGAGACCAGCCAAATGGGCTGAGATAAAAAAGTGTACCTGCTGTAGAAAATTCTATTGTCTAATCACTTGAATTTGGTGTGGCAAGAAGTCCAGACTTGAAAGATGGCCGTTAGCTTATTGGTGAGTTAACTGACTGGTTGAGAGAGAATGGATTTTAAAATATTTCATGCATATTTGCAATTGATGTGTTATACTTGCATTTTACGTAGAGATGTATTATGTGAGTAGACTATTATTTCTACAAATGTTTGAAAAAAGATACTCATGCTAAACACTTGATATTGTTCCTAGTGAACTTGTTCATAAGTTGATATGCTGTATTTATTATGCTGTGTGCATGTATTGGGCTAATAAATACTGTTGCAGGAAACTGTAAGTTGAGACTTGAATGTAAGAGAGAATGGAGTTAATGATGTAAAAGATAAACATACATTTATATGTTTGATTGTGTACGTCACTATAAGATAAACATGCATTTACACATGTTTTGTACGTCACAACATAAAAATGCATTTATATATGATTGTATGCATCACTATATAAATATGCATTTATATATGGTTGTATACGTCACAACAAATTAAACATGCATTTATTACATATTGTGTACGTTACAAAAAGATAAGCTTGCACTTATATATGGTTATGTACGTCACAAAGAGATAAACATACATTTATATATTGTTGTTTTTGTCACAAGATACACATACATTTATATATGGTTCTGTACGTCACGAAGAGATAAACATGCATTTATATAATTATTGTTGTTTTTGTCACAAGATACACATACATTTATATATTGCTATGTATGTTACAAAGAGATAAACATATATATATATATATAATATGTCACAAAGAGACAAACATATATATGTACGTCACAAAATGGGTCTGCGACTAACCGGGCAGTATCAAAATTGTCGTTTAAAGTCAAGAACAGTTTCGTTTAACTATGTCCTTCAAAACACCCTACGCCGACACCAAAACTGTTTACTTTGTTCGACAAGGAGTGTGTGTTGTGCTCGATCGAGTGTTCAGTGTTCATTCCCTTACGTAAATTGAACATCGGCACTCAGCAGTAAGAGTATGAATAACCTGAAGTAAAAGTGCAATGCTGATCTATATAAACACACGCTGCACAGCGCATATATACGACACTCACGCACATATAAAAATCACTGACGCACCTCACACAGTCATACACACACGCACGCACGCACACGCATAAAATAAATTCTCTAGAAAGAAAAGCAAGTAGTTTTATTATTTTCTAATTTTAGTGTGCATTCATTTGAGACAGGCAATTAGATTATGGGTGACTGCATGAACTTTATGTGCCTTTGATTTCTAAAAATTGCTAAATTCGTATAGGAATCTATTTATAGCCATGACAGGTCATACAAAACTGAGAAGTGTAGAATGTGAAGTACACATACTTCGTCATTATAAATACATTTCCTCATTAGTAGCCTTGAGTAACACCGAAAGAAAGGACAAGTGAAAAGAATATAAATAAAAGTGTAAAGCCAATCAGTAAACATAAAGATATGAATGAAACGATGAGGGATAAAATTACTTTAAGTAGTGACTGACACTTCCAATGTTTGTTGATTTTGCGGACGGGTTCCACTTCGAAATTCTTTCAAATTTCTAGAGCGTGCCTTGAAGAGATGTACGTCTGAGGGGAAATAAAAAGGTGGGTTCGTGTACTTGTGTGTGGGTTAAAGGTTGGATAAAGAAGCATGAACTCAACCAGAGACACATAAATAAACATTGATATCAAGTGGTCGTATAGGCCTTCAGTGGAAAATCAGACACGAACCCATCCCACACTCAAAACGATTCGCAAAACATAAGCTCATACCTCATTTTATAACTGCACACCCGGTTTCATGTGCAATGAGATACGAACCCGCACACAGATGATTCAAATATCATAAGCTTAGCTCTTCCGTTATCCTAAAACCTAAAACACATTAATCCCTAAGGGTGTGAAATGAACAAACACATGCAATAACTACTTATTCAAAAAAAATTTATGGCGTTCAACGTAAACAAACCACTTGAAATGGAAGAGTGACGTCATCGAACTTGGTAAAACTGTTTGTAAGAATCACTATTTGAATAGAAGAGACAAATAAAATGGTGGTGGAATAAATAAAAACACAACGTGGTTATAGAGTTTTGTACTTCCCTCTTTTGATAATGACTCGACGATAAAATGTCGTCAGCGCAATAGACATTTTTTATGACTTGCATTATTACAAAGACCACGTGCAGTCGTTAAGTTTTAACTGTCATAGCTATAGGTGTGCAAGAGTCAGTGGTCGGATTTCTTTACCGTAAAACTTCGATAACGGTGACGTTTTCTTGTGTTGCACGTTTAACTCCATAGCAGTGCACTTCTGAAACAAATCATGTGTCAGTGCACTTCTGAAACAAATCATGTGTCAGGGCACTTCTGGAACAAATCATGGGTCAGGGCACTTCTGGAACAAATCATGTGTCAGTGCACTTCTAAAACAAATCATGTTGTCAGAGCACTTCTGGAACAAATCATGTGTCAGTGCACTTCTAAAACAAATCATGTGTCAGAGCAATCAGAATGAGGGACTAGCTGTCCCTTGGACTCCCGTCACAGGTATTCTTTGCATTGTGGACTGGACTTAGAGCGCTTTTGAATCACACAGATATCAAAATCATTTGGAGACAGGACTCACAGACTGTCTCATATGGGCAGAAAATAGGGTTAATACAGTAACTCTATTAATTTCAAAAGAAAACAAGGGTAGTTACTCTAAAACCCCATTGCATTTTGTCAGCGGTCTTTTCTGCTTGAAGGAGTTGCAAGTGACTAAATGATTGATGCCAGACATTTAAAATGATTAAGTGACTTATGCCAGACTGTTAACTGACTTATATTATACTATCAAACAGTTAAGTGATTTATGCCAGCTGTTAACTGATTAACTGATTTTTGCCAAACAGATTATGCCAGCTATTAACTGATTTTGGGCAGACTTTTGCCACCTTCCTCCAAATCAAGTCCTAAAGAAATCCGAGCGAATGTCTAGCGAACGCAGGGAAACGTTTACACTCTTCGAGACAGCACTCGGATCTAAGTTTGTAGATAGGAAAATGTTCATGTGTGTGTAGATAGGAAAATGTTCATGTGTGTGTAGATAGGAAAATGTTCATGTGTGTGTAGATAGGAAAATGTTCATGTGTGTGTAGATAGGAAAATGTTCATGTGTGTGTAGATAGGAAAATGTTCACGTGTGTGTAGATAGGAAAATGTTCACGTGTGTGTAGATAGGAACATGTTCATGTGTGTGTAGATAGGAAAATGTTCACGTGTGTGTAGATAGGAAAATGTTCATGTGTGTGTAGATAGGAAAATGTTCATGTGTGTGTAGATAGGAAAATGTTCATGTGTGTGTAGATAGGAAAATGTTCATGTGTGTGTAGATAGGAAAATGTTCATGTGTGTGTGTAGATAGGAAAATGTTCATGTGTGTGTAGATAGGAAAATGTTCATGTGTGTGTAGATAGGAAAATGTTCATGTGTGTGTAGATAGGAAATGTTCATGTGTGTGTAGATAGGAAAATGTTCACGTGTGTGTAGATAGGAAATGTTCATGTGTGTGTAGATAGGAAAATGTTCACGTGTGTGTAGATAGGAAAATGTTCACGTGTGTGTAGATAGGAAAATGTTCACGTGTGTGTAGATAGGAAAATGTTCACGTGTGTGTAGATAGGAAAATGTTCATGTGTGTGTAGATAGGAAAATGTTCATGTGTGTGTAGATAGGAAAATGTTCACGTGTGTGTAGATAGGAAAATGTTCATGTGTGTGTAGATAGGAAAATGTTCATGTGTGTGTAGATAGGAAAATGTTCACGTGTGTGTAGATAGGAAAATGTTCACGTGTGTGTAGATAGGAAAATGTTCATGTGTGTGTAGATAGGAAAATGTTCATGTGTGTGTAGATAGGAAAATGTTCATGTGTGTGTGTAGATAGGAAAATGTTCATGTGTGTGTGTAGATAGGAAAATGTTCATGTGTGTGTAGATAGGAAAATGTTCATGTGTGTGTAGATAGGAAAATGTTCATGTGTGTGTAGATAGGAAAATGTTCATGTGTGTGTAGATAGGAAAATGTTCATGTGTGTGTAGATAGGAAAATGTTCATGTGTGTGTAGATAGGAAAATGTTCATGTGTGTGTAGATAGGAAATGTTCATGTGCATGTAGATAGGAAAATGTTCATGTGTGTGTGTAGATAGGAAAATGTTCATGTGTGTGTAGATAGGAAATGTTCATGTGCGTGTAGATAGGAAAATATTCATATGTGTGTAGATAGGAAAATGTTCATATGTGTGTAAATAGGAAAATGTTCATATGTGTGTAGATAGTGAAGTGTTCATATATATGTGTATGCGTAAGATAGGGGAGTGTGCGTGTTTGTGTGTGTGTAGGGAGGAAAGTGTGCAATAGTGTTTGTAGATATATATATCTACAAACTGTGCGCATATATATGTGTGCATGTGTGTGCTGTGTAGTAGATAAGGAAGTGTGCATATATATGCGTGTGTGCGCGCGCGCGTGTGTGTGTGTGTGTGTGTGTGTGTGTGTGTGTGTGTGTGTGTGTGTGTGTGTGTGTGTGTGTGTGTGTGTGTGTGTATGTGTGTGTGTAGATAGGGAACGTTTTTTTTGAATGTGTGTTTGAGTGTGTAGAGGGAGTGTGCATATATGTATGTGGGTGTGTCTGAGTGTGTAGAGATGATGAGAAATATGTAAGCGTTCACAAGAATAATGAGATATGAGAGAAAGAGAGAGAGAGAGAGAGAGAGAGAGAGAGAGAGATGGAAACAGAAAGAAAGAACAAGAGAGAGAAGAAGGCGAGAGAAAGACTGACTAAAAAGAAAAATAGAGAGACTGGGAGAAGGAAAATACAAAGAGATGGAGGTAGATAAGGGAGCCGAGTGGCTGGAAAGACAGACAAAATGTTCAGGGAACGACAGAGACACAAAAGAAGACAGACAAAATGTTCAGGAAACGACAGAGACACAAAAGAAGACAGACAAAATGTTCAGGGAACGACAGAGACACAAAAGAAGACAGACAAAATGTTCAGGGAACGACAGAGACACAAAAGAAGACAGAAAGAAATGTAGAGAGGAAGGAAATGGAAGAGGCAGTTCAAATTGTGATAAAGAGAGAGTGAACAAGTATTTGAAATATGCATGTGATTATTAGAAATCCATAATTATAAATGTTTATGTGATGTCTTAGACATCTAGAATTTACAACAACAGGTCTCTTAGTACAAGTCCACAGTTCACAAATGGCCTCCATGTACGATTCATAAAGTGTCTCAACTGACGTCTCAATTCAATCTTAGCCCCTACTTTCACAACACAAGTGATTTCTCAGTGGCTTAGTACGATGGTGTTTACTTTCACAACACAACTGACCTCTAAGTACAAACCAGTACTTTCACAACACAGCCGACCTCTAAGTATAAACCAGTACTTTCACAACACAACTGACCTCTAAGTATAAACCTGTACTTTCACAACACAGCCGACCTCTAAGTACAAACCAGTATTTTCACAACACAGCCGACCTCTAAGTACAAACCAGTACTTTCACAACACAGCCGACCTCTAAGTATAAACCTGTACTTTCAGAATACATCTGACCTCTAAGTATAAACCAGTACTTTCACAACACAGCCGACCTCTAAGTACAAACCAGTACTTTCACAACACAGCCGACCTCTAAGTATAAACCTGTACTTTCAGAATACATCTGACCTCTAAGTATAAATCTGTACTTTTACAACACAGCCGACCTCTAAGTATAAACCTGTACTTTTACAACACAGCTGACCTCTAAGTATAAACCTGTACTTTCACAACGCAGCTGACCTTTAAGTATAAACCTGTACTTACACAACGCAGCTGACCTCTAAGTATAAACCTGTACTTTCACAACGCAGCTGACCTCTAAGTATAAACCTGTACTTTTACAACGCAGCTGACCTCTAAGTATAAACTGTACTTTCACAACGCAGCTGACCTCTAAGTATAAACCTGTACTTTCACAATGCAGTTGACCTCTAAGTATAAACCTGTACTTTCACAATGCAGCTGACCTCTAAGTATAAACCTGTACTTTCACAACGCAGCTGACCTCTAAGATAAACCACCGGTACTTTCACTACGCAGGTGACCTCTCAAGACTCTTAGTTCAAGACAAGCCCCTACTTTCCCAACATACCTGTGTTGAGAGCTTGATGGTTTAGCAGAGTGCTAGACTATTTCGCACCTAGTAAAACCCCATGATAACTAGTTCACAGGCACCGTTGCCCGCCAACTGCAAAGAACTGGTCGTGCACCCCAGGAAACGCTCTTTAGGGTTCTTTAACAACGCAACTAAAGACACCCTAGGAATAAATACTTCCTAATAATTAACACACCCTACGAATAAAGTCATCCTAGAAATAAACACACCCTACGAGTAAAGTCACCTTAGAAATAAACACACCTACGAGTAAAGTCACCTTGGAAATATACACACCCTGCGAATAAAGACATCCTAGGAGTAAACTCACCCTGCGAATAAAGACACCCTGATAATAAGCATACCCTATGAATAAAGATACTTTTGAAATAAACACTCTACAAATAAATACACCCTAGAAATAAACACGCCTTACAAATAAAGACACCCTAGTAAAAAAAAACCCAACCCACATCCTACTAATAAAGACACCCTAAAAATAAATACACCCTACTAATAAAGACCCGAAAAATAAACAACCCCTAAGAACAGAAACACCCTAGAAATAAACACATCCTACTAATAAAGACACCCTAAAAATAAACAAACCCTAAGAACATAGACACCCTAGAAATAAACACCCTACGAATAAAGACAACCTTAAATTAAAAACACTCTACTAATAAAGACATCCAAAAATGAACAACCTACGAATAAAGACACCAACCATATAAATAAAGACACCCTAGGAATATACACTCCCCTACGAATAAAGGCACCCTATGAATAAAGTCACCTTGCGAATAAGTACACACTACGAATAAAGATACTCTACGAATAAAGGCCAAATTCTAAGACAGGAAGATGAAAGCTCAGTGGTGCTAAATTTGGAGGTTGTTTTTTGTTCTATGAAGCCAGATTCGGGAGGGGGTGGGCGGGCGGAGGAGGTAAGAGTATTGGAGTGAGTCCGTGGAAGAGTGGTTAAGGAAATATGTGGTGTTGCCGGAACAAGTAATTGACGTATTGCTCAGAGTTTCTAGGTTCGATTGCCAACTGAAATTTAAAACGATTATGGCTCCCTTTGTTTTAAATAGCTGGCTTAATTCTATAGCTCAGTTGAATAGACAATAAAGTGAGTCCCGTGTCCTACCAACGTTGAAAAGAGTTGGCTTATGATTGCATCCGCCTTTGACATTTAAAAAGTAAGATTGTTAGATTCTCAGTCAAACTAGTAGTGACGTAAGATCCAGGGCACTTGACCCTCGCACAAGGGAACGGTTTCTAACCCACGCTCAAGGCCAAATATTTTCTATATCTATGAAGCACGTATGTACATATCCAAATATTTACTTATATACATAACGAAGTGTATCTATATATGTATGTTTTTATCGTCAGGATCAGAGTAAGGTCTTACAGGGCCTTAAGTGAGGCCAGCTGCAATAGATAATCGTATCTCTCTGTAACCACCCCCAGATAAATACAAACAGTGATAAAGTTCTGTGGAGACAACAATAGATGACTCTTACAATTCTATGTCATTAAACGTTAGCTACACGCCAACTTATACTTTACAAAAGTCTCATCATGGAGAACTGTTTACAAATGAGACAATAATATTTCCATTTCCATATTTACATGAATCTCAATAGATAGAACCATATTCAATGAATACTTTAAGTATAATATACTTTAAACTCACCTTGAACGATTATCTCAATCTCCCATTTAGTTTTACTTGCATACAAATGGTTTTACAAAGCATAGAACACAACACGTAGGCTACTTATCTCAATTTCATCAGACACCTACAGCATGAATTATCACTAACATCACATAACTTTCCCTGAAAGAGATAGTTTCATACAACAATCATTAGTGAAAATATACGAATATTCCTTACACAACATTCTAATTACTAATATATAAGAATAATATCTGAGAAGTCAATATATTTAGGGCTCTCTGTAACAGGCAAGTCTTATTCTTATCCACACAGATTTTGACCTATGAATGATGCTGGAGCAGTGTGTGACGATGCGTGTGTTTATCGGCAATATATATAGCAGCAGCAACAAAAATAGCAAAATAACAACAGCAGCAATGACAATAATAGCAACCGCAACAGCAGCCGCAGCAGCAACAGCGGAAACGTTAACATAAAGCAAGGTCAGGGCCATTCTTAGGCATGCGCAGCGTAGCCCCACGCATCTTACATACTCCACAAAATGACCCTTTTGACCATATTTTAAAAATGTGTATTTAATAACTCTTTTAATTTTTTAAAACAGCTTTCTAATTTAATGGTGGGAGAAAACCTCTGTTTTGCCAAAAAGCAGACTGTGTTGAGTAGTAGTTCATTATTGCAATAATAGTTCTTCAACACTATGCATTATTATGTCGAATTAATTTAATGTCATATATTCTATTTCAGGTTGTTTTATTTTTTAATTTAAAGCAATGCTGTTTAGGATCGCCAAGGTCTTAACGATGGCCCTGATCAAACAATTTCATTTATAATATAGTGTGTGTATGTAAGAGGGAGAATATATTTGTCCATGTGTACGTGTGTTTTTGTGTGCATGCGTATGTATAAGGGATTAAGTAAATGAACTAGCATTTTATATCGTTACAAGATTTCATTTGGGTATAACATTTATCAACAAATCAATATTTATACTTGAAGAATTGTCTGATAAGTTTTTCTTTCCTTACATAAGAGTGACAGCATAGCGATTATAGCGCACCGTCAGAGTTCCAGGCGTAAGAAAGGTGCTTTTGTCGAACTTATTTTCTGAATGGAAAAGCCGTATTCATTCTTTCATTCATTCATTCGTCATCGGCATGTCCGCCGTGCGAGGCATAGAAACGCCCGGAATACGCTGGTAATCATCAGCTATGCCGAGTTGGTAATATTTACCTTTGCCGAGTTAGTAATCAATAGCTGTGTTGAGTTGGTAATCATTAACTGTGCCAAGTTGGTAATATTTACCTTTGCCGAGTTAGTAATCAATAGCTGTATTGAGTTGGTAATCATGCACTGTGTCGAGTTGGTAATATTTACCTATGCCGAGTAAGTAATCATTAGCTGTGCCAAGTTGGTAATCATTAACTGTGCCAAGTTGGTAATATTTACCTGTGCCGAGTTGGAATCATTAATTGTGGTGAGTTGGTAATCAATAGCTGTGCCAAGTTGGTAATCATTAATTATGCCGAGTTGGCAATCATTACCTGTTCCGAGTTAGTAATCATTAGCTGTGCCAAGTTGGTAAACATCTGTGCTGAGTTGGAATCATTAATTGTGGTGAGTTGGTAATCAATAGCTGTGCCAAGTAGGTAATAAATATCTGTGCCAAGTTGGTAATAGCTGTGCTGAGTTGGAAATCATTAATTGTGGTGAGTTGGTAATCAATAGCTGTGCCAAGTAGGTAATAAATATCTGTGCCAAGTTGGTAATAGCTATGCTGATTTGATAATCTTTAGCTGTGCCGAGTTAGTAATCAGTAGCTGTGCCAAGTAGGTAATAGCTATACTGATTTGACAATCTTTAGCTGTGCCGAGTTAGTAATCAGTAGCTGTGCCAAGTAGGTAATAGCTATGCTGATTTGATAATCTTTAGCTGTGTCGAGTTAGTAATCAGTAGCTGTTCCGAGTTGGTAATTGTCACGTGTCTGATTATGTTTAACGTGCAGTTCACGACGTCAACTGAAAAACTGTCACTACATAAACATTATTAACCTAAATACAGCGCTCCACAATTTTACTATAAAACATTTCGTACATAAAAAGTATATGGAAACAAGTGACAAATAAAAAAACGAGAGGAAATATTTCTCGCTAGTAGAATAACGCAGGCTTTATAAAGAAGGTGATTGTCGTTGTCATTACTCACATTTATACATGCATTGATGCTAAGTACTCACTTAGACCGACCATACCCTATTTGTTCACTTCCAGCCTAGATACCTTCAAAGCACTGTCATAAGGAGTGTTATTGTAGTGTGTGTATCTATGTATATAAACATATCTCATTTCTGCGATGGGTAAACATTTCGCTCGAGAAAGTGTGCTGTGACTCAGTACCTCGGTCGCCTTTTCAAAATCGATATCTGTCGGTAATAATATTCGTGAAACCGTGAACTTTTCAATGGCCTTGTTACTATGCAGTCACTGCATAATTAATCAGAATTTACTAATGCGTTTCTAACTTGTCTTCAATTATCTTTCCATGAAGTCGAGTGAACTCGCGGTCAGCTTTACTTTGACAACTTTGTGTAACCTGCATTTCAAAACAAAAAAAATCTACATTTCCTCAAAACATATACCCTTTCGAACAAGCGAGCATGTTTTTATTATTTAGTCTGGCGTGATATCTATGGTTTGAATATCGCGTTAGGTTTTTTTTATCTGTGACAAAGAAAAGGAAGTACTCATAAAATAAATAAACATAAAAGTGTCAACTATACTTGTCACTGTAAATAATTTAACGTGTCATTTAAGATTTATATATAGGTATCACGCGTGTATGTGTTATTTAAGTGAAGACAGATATCAGGCATGTATTTGTTATTTAAGTTAAGAGAGATAGCAGTTATGTCTACTGTATTTAAGTTAAAAGAGGTATCATATTAATCTGTGGTATTTGAATTTTAAAATTTATCAGGTAAGTATGTTATTTAAGTTTTAAGAGATATCATGCATGTCCGTGTTATTTAAGTAAAGAGAGTTATCAGGTATGCTTGTTATTAAATAGAGATACCAGGTATGTCTGTGAACAGAATTATAGCTAGGCCTGTGTTATCTAAGTGAAGGGAAATATCACTTATGTATGTGTTATGTAAGTGAATACAGATAACAGGTATGTCTGTATGTCTGTTTTGTAAGTGAACAGAGATATAAGAATATTTGTGTTATGTAAGTGAAGAGAGATGTCGGGTATGTCTGTGTTATCAAGTGAAGAGAAATATTGGGTATGTCTGTGTTATTAAGTGAAGAGAAATATTGGGTATGTCTGTGTTATTAAGTGAAGAGAGATGTCGGGTATGTCTGTGTTATCAAGTGAAGAGAAATATTGGGTATGTCTGTGTTATTAAGTGAAGAGAGATGTCGGGTATGTCTGTGTTATCAAGTGAAGAGAAATATTGGGTATGTCTGTGTTATGTAAGTGAAGAGAGATGTCGGGTATGTCTGTGTTATTAAGTGAAGAGAAATATCGGGTATGTCTGTGTTAATAAGTGAAGAGAAATATTGGGTATATCTGTGTTATTAAGTGAAGAGAAATATTGGGTATGTCTGTGTTATCAAGTGAAGAGAAATATAGGAATTTTGTGTTATGTAAGTGAAGAGAGAAATCGGGTAAGACTTCGCAACATTAAAAATTTCACAATTCTCTAGCATCGTTTATCGCTTCCTAGAAGCTTAGAGAATGGGAGTCTTAGAAGATTAAAAGTGAAATGTACAGTTTTACAGAGTATACAAACTGTATTCGTTTAACTGTTAGAGCTGTGACGAAGATATAATTCCTACTATATTTGTAAAGAGAAGAGTATTTTTATTACCTATTTACATTTTATTTGGACATATTAAAGACAATTTTCTAAAGTTTAAATTAAATGAAATTATCTCTCTATTTGTCTATCTATCTATTCGTACAGAAAACAAATTAATTCGTACATTTGGTTGACGCTAGCAAAAGTATTTTATTACAGCTTCTTTTCACACTAATTTTGTATGTCCTAGAGTGTGGGGCGGGAGTTATGTTTGCACGACACCTGTATAATTTGTATGTCCTAGAGTGTGGGGCGGGAGTTATGTTTGCACGACACCTGTATAATTTGTATGTCCTAGAGTGTGGGGCGGGAGTTATGTTTGCATGACACCTGTATAATTTGTATGTCCTAGAGTGTGGGGCGGGAGTTATGTTTGCACGACACCTGTATAATTTGTATGTCCTAGACCTAGAGTGTGGGGCGGGAGTTATGTTTGCACGACACCTGTATAATTTGTATGTCCTAGACCTAGAGTGTGGGGCGTGAGTTATGTTTGCACGACACCTGTATAATTTGTATGTCCTAGAGTGTGGGGCGGGAGTTATGTTTGCACGACACCTGTATAATTTGTATGTCCTAGAGTGTGGGGCGGGAGTTATGTTTGCACGACACCTGTATAATTTGTATGTCCTAGAGTGTGGGGCGGGAGTGATGTTTGCACGACACCTGTATAATTTGTATGTCCTAGAGCAGGGGTCACCAACACGGTGCCCGCGGGCACCAGGTCGCCCGCAAAGACCACATTAGACCGTATGTCTTTTCTAAGACTTCACATTATTAATAATGTATAAAGGCAAACTAGAAGAGTGTATCAAACCGGTAGCCCCTCGTATGACTCAGTACCCATGAAGTAGCTCTCAGTATAAAAAAGGTTGGTGACCCCTGTCCTAGAGTTTTCGCGAAAGCGGCGGAAGCCGGAAGCGCCCCCTACACTCAATCAAATGTCCTAGAGTGTGGGGCGGGAGTTATGTTTGCACGACACCTGTATAATTTGCGAAAGGGGGGCTCAGATTACAGTAGGGTAACCGGTTCCAGTGAGCGTGTAGCGGTAAATAGTAAAACAAAAAGACACAATGACACGACGCATCTGTTACCATACTCTTGTCACGGCTGACAGAAGTAAAAGACATTAAGCGAGACGATGCGACCTGAATGGCTTTCGACAATTACCCCCATTGGAGTAGAATGAAAGCAACTGGTACATCTGACTGTTCATTAGAGTAGCATATTACTCGCGTGTTGTCTCCACCCTCCCCTAGCAGCAAACCTCTTGCCTACCACTTTAAGTTCGAACCAGCTTGATAGCGAGACGTACATCTCAGCGAATGGTTACGACTCAACCAAACTGATTACAATTATATCAGTACAAAAGTGTTGGTAAGAGTGTGAATAGGTGCGGGTGTTGAGGGGAGGGAGGCAACGGTGGTGAAGATAAGATGTGTGTAAAATTGTATCAAACAAAATAAAACATATTAAGCGTTATTTTCAACTTTTTTCTTTGTATGTTTACGCTCAAGTGCATTTGAAAGGTACTTTACTAAAAACAACGTATACATAGATAGATAGATAGATAGATAGATAGATAGATAGATAGATAGATAGATAGATAGATAGATAGATAGATAGATAGATAGATAGATAGATAGATAGATAGATAGATAAATAGATAGATAGATGATAGATAGATAGATAGATAGATTTTCATAATTACAGAATTTTTGCTTCGTAAACACCAACTTCTGACAGACTCCTGCTATACATATTCTTGTATTTTGTTTTAAGTGCTAAGGTACGCAGTTTGCTGGGTATGGTTACATACACTGCCATAACGCCGTACGATGTTCTGACCCGACTCAGCACACGTAAACACCAACTACCAAGTCAAAGTAAATTAAGCTTATCGCGTGCCAAGGAAAAATAATTTCGCATTCTTGACCTGTAGAAGTGATACCTTTCATTCTTTTATTCATTTTTAAAACTTTTTTAAAAGTAGACTGGGTGTCGTTTGTGTGTGCGTGCGGATGCGTGCGTGTATTTGCTCACTGTTGACAGCTGACTATTAGAAATGGCTTAGACAGTAAGACACTGGAACAATTCAGTCCGACATAAAAAAAAAAAAAAAGAAAGTTAAACAACCTAACCGTTTCAGTCTCTTCGAAAGCATATCTCTGACATGAAATAGCTGACATCTCCCCACCCACCCCTATTTTAAATGTCAGTCACTCCCCCCGCTCCCCATTATACTCCGAACAGGTGTCAAAGAGTCTACAGTTCGGCAGTAAAAATTTAAAATAAATAAATAAATCAGTCTGAGAGAAAGAGAGAGAGAGAGAGATTAATGATGTAAAAAAAAAACAACCAACATTTTCATAGTGATTAATTTACTAAAACTTATGTCTATTAATGGCGTATAAACACAAACTCATAAAGTTTGCTCACTCGATGAATTAAAAAGTACTTCAGTCTAGCAAAAATAAAAGTATATCCACGTGCTCAGTAAATGAACTGAAATATATATAGCACGCAAGGAATTACATAAATGCTTTAGCACAGCAACTTACTCATTAAATGTACTTTTTTTAAAAATGAAAACCATGGTTGGCGATGAAATGATTAGTGCGCACATCATAATTATCGTAATGTAGTGAACTAAAGATGATTAGTGCGCACATCATAATTATCGCAATGTAGTGAACCAAAGATGATAAGTGCGCACATCATAATTATCGTAATGTAGTGAACCAAAGAATACAAATAAGAATAATTAGTAGTTCACACTGACCTCTTACTGGACAGCCAGGCACTGACCTGCAAGACAAAAAATCATGATGGAATGTTCTCACATACAGAATTAATAAATTCAGAAATCGTTTACCATTACAGTATTTTAGAATTAAAGCACGCATGCATGTGTGTGTGTGTGTGTGTGTGTGTGTCTGTGTGTGTCTGTGTGTGTGTGTGTTTACACCAGATAATTGTGTGTACAAATTGCAATATGACCGATATTCTTTGAAATCGTATGACGTCATTGATTTTATCAAATGTATACGCTTAAATTTGGCTTCGCAAGAATCATGTGATTAATCTAACAGGACGAAAGAAATTTTATATAGCTATAGTTTTTGATAGTTATAATTTGAAAAGGCCGTCTCCAGTTACTGTGGTGAATTCCCCACCTCTTCCACTATTGCTCGGTTTCTCTTTCCAAAAGATTTCAATTTCCAATTAATCCGGCACGAGACAGCTATTATCTCCCCTTTCAATCATTCATAGCAGCAATTATTTTACTAACTATGGTCCATAGACGTCAAAGATCAGCAAAATTAATTCCTTAGACACTTTATTGTTCCAATGGTTATGGGGCCCGTCGACATGTCAAACTGAAATTCTTAAATATATGGGTGCATGTGATTGTGGTTTAGTCTCCGTTAAGGAGGAAACACTAAACCCTTTGGAGCTAGGCGACGAAAGGCAAGCATTCACCCTTAACCAGGATCTGTTTCTCAGCTTTTAAAATATTGTCAGGTGAGTACCAAGGCCGTATTCAAGCGGACGAGATATTGGTAATGCGATGACTCAACTGGTCAAACGAGGCGATGGGTAAACAACGTCATTAGGGATATACATTTTATTTTTAAAATATTATTTATATAACTTTCACGAATTTTGTTTTTTCACTTTTCTTGAGTTTATAGTGCACGCGAGTGTTTGTATGTGTATGCTTTTGTGCGTGCGTGCGTGTATATATAGTCTATGTTTACCTGCATGTGTGTACCGATATATTTAGGGAAGAAGAGACTGTGCAGTTGTGGGTTCAAGACTCTCTCAAGCCTTAATAAAGATTGTTGTCTTCTACTCAACACCCTCTCTCCTTATTTTGGGATTGTTGAGCCTAGCCCTCTGATTGTGATTTTGTGAAGTGTTTATAAATCCTACAACGTAAAATCCCAACTGACGTCACTTGCGGTTGATTGGTTGTTTAACGTCCACTTCCAACAGTCGTTATTTTCGCGGAAGAGATCACATGTTGTTTCCATCGGTCCTCAGTTAAAACTGACTAAATTAATTAGATTTATCTTATCCTATGAGATTCAACGAATTAGTTACTATGTTGTGTATATATATGATGGTGGTGAATTGTTTTATTAATTATCTTAAATTGTTTTCAGTGAAGTAAGGGAACAATCGCTGGTTTACATTCCGAAAAGTGCAATAAAACGATCTTTTCACTTCATTTAATCTTTTTTCAGTGAGTCACGGCAGTATTTCATCTAATGATGACGTCATAAACGTTACAAATGAAAAACTATCTACACAACTTTTACTCATGAAAGGAGCCCCGCGACAACGGATCAAAATAATATTGAATCGATTTGATCTTTAAAAGAAAATCACAATCAAGCTTTCTTAAATTGTTTCCAAAAGATAGGGGGAAAAGTCAACTCAAAGAAACTTTACATTAAAGATTGTATAGAGAAAATACTGTGTGGCTCATAGGCCGGTGCATACTCTGCCTATTTGGTAATCCGGCACTGTCTAAGGTACCCTAACCCATCATATCCTTCTCTAGTGAGAAATCGGCCGGTAGTATCCCATATTATTGACCGACGGCTAATATCAAGGCATGTCAGAATAACCTACCATGTTACTGTGTTTTTACCAGGAAAATTCTCCACCTTTTCTTGTAATAACAAAACAGTGATCTCTCATCTTAGTGTGTTTTACTTGGTAAATTCTCCACTTTTCCTGGGAATATCAAAACATGTCAGCATAATCTCCCATCTTAGTGTGTTTTATTCTTCAGTTTTCCTTGAAATATCAGAACATGTCTTCAAAGTAACGCTGGCCTTTTCTTTGACAGTGACTCCAATTTTCCCTTCCCCACCCACCTTATTAGCGAAGTGATGAGTCAATACTTCATACTTCCCAAACTTTATGCTTTAAACATATTAGTGTGTGCGTTGGCGCAACTGTGTGTGGCTGTCCTCTAGTGGGAATGTTTTGTAATAAGAAAAATAGATCACTCTTGGGACCATTTATAGAATTTAAAAAATCTCCCTGGACAGATTGAATTAAAAGTCTCATGCAAACCGTGTGTGTGTGTGTGTGTGTGTGTGTGTGTGTGTGTGTGTGTGTGTGTGTGTGTGCGTGTGATATGACATTGCAAGACGGGTGCAAATGTCGCAGGGGTTACCAAAAGATAATAAGGGACGCAATCTTATTGATATTAATAGTGGGTCTTGGCGGCATTTATCTCCCCTTTATAATTTTTCTACCCAAAATTCTTTCTGCTTCCTTTCTCTCTCGCCCAACTTCCGATATCAGGTAAGAGTTTACGCTATATGTATCGCAATCAAGATTAATCAACATTCATATAAATTCATTTAATTCATAAATCATGCATTTTATAAAAAATATATTTAATACAAGAAATTCATATTTTTATTTATGTGATGGATACAATTATTCGAATCGAAATATAATGATATCGCCACATATATTCCATGCTTAAAAATTATTTTTATGAAAGTGTATAAGAACAGTTTATATTTACTTGTTAAGTTTAAGAATAGATACAACGGCCATGGACATTTATACATTTTGCAAATGACAATTTTTATTTTGCTTATTAATTTAAAGGAAAAACGCACGTTTGAATACAGAAGAGAAATTGGAAAAGATATAACACATTAACAGATCTATACATTCATGAGGAATATTGTGCATGTTTTGTTTTTTTTAAGCTTCCCATTTGATTTGTAATTGCCACAAGAAACCAGTTAACAAAGGTACTGACTGCTTTAGTGCTTAGTTCACAACTGAAACTGCTAGTACTAGGACAGTAGTTCACGAACAACAAATAAAATATAAAATATTTGTCATTGAATATTGATAAAATAAAAGATCTGAAGTGAAAATTATTGTATCAATCTCTATGTCTTTCCACTGAGAAGTAATCTTTAAAAGTTGCATCTGAGTTGTTGAAAAGTTGAAATTGATTAACTAGGCCTACATGTTATTGTGTTATTGCATTCAGCATGACTATAGTGGTAGGCCTATTATTATTAACCGTTCAAAATTGAATAATCGAGACTGTGTTACAGGCAAATTGTAGGCCCAATTTACACTTACGTAAAATTAAATCCAGATGTCTGTAAAAAGTGTAATTCTTTATTCGTATTTTGATTTATAGCGCACAATGGCGCCACCGCGTCGTCGGGATAACAAGAAGACCGTCACTAACGATGTGATTACCAAGGAGTGCACAATTCATCTCCACAAAAGAATCCATGGCATGTGAGTTTAAACTTTTAAAAAATGTTATAATATTAATAATAATAATGCAATGGAATAAGATAGCGATCACCAACTAGTGGTCTTAATAGAGGATTTTTTAGATTAAAATGTTTAGTTAATTGCCAGGGCTGGTGCCATGTATAATATCATGCTTCTTTGTTCTACAGTTTGTTTCCCCTCTGCAAGATTTTTGCTATTGTCAAGCATGCATTATGTTCTTTCTTACACACATATACTCATCACTCTAAAACACAATGATTAATGCCTTCTGTAATACTGGCAATAAATGTCAACACCTCAAGATCATATTAATCAAACCACAACAAATTTATTGATATCAAAAATAATTGCAGAAAAGTCTGGCACTGCATGAATTAGAAAGTGATTCATATTGAAGGAATAGCAAAACATACTTTTTAGTGTTCTCTGGGGACCAAGGATGGGCCCCTAACGTCGACTTAGTGTCCTGGTTGGGTAGTAAAATATGCCTTTATGTCAGATTTCAGCTTCCTATCTCATAAGTGAATATAGGGATTCCACAAGGGCCAGGGTGTACGCTGGTCCTCTCCTATGCCCATGGATAAGACTACAAAACACTTAGATAATTTTTTTTAAAATTATTTTTATTAATGTTTTTGACTATTTAGTAGTGTAAAATCAGTAAAGCATTATAATTTATATAAATGAATATTTTCCCCTCTACATTCATAAAATTAGAAAATGTTAAACTTTGCTACTGGACATTTTTACCAACTTTGATTCCACTCAAAAACATCCGACTCCACAGTTGTTTTACACATTATATTTTTTAAAAATTATATTAACAATTATAGTATAGTCATATTTGATTTTTAAAACAAAAGTGGTTATAATACATATTGGTGTATTATTTATTTATTTTTATTAGATTAGTGGCTTTTAGTTGAAAACAGTTGCGTATATATTGTACAGAGGATTCAAGAAGAGGGCACCACGTGCCATCAGGGAAATTCGCAAGTTTGCAGAGAAGATGATGGGCACTCCAGATGTTAGGATTGACATTCGTCTGAACAAGCACTTGTGGTCTCAGGGCATAAGGTAATTACAATTGACTCCCATCAGATGCAGATGTGCTCCTGAGATTTGCCAAATTAGTTTAGTAAAGTAAAATAGAAAAATTACAAAAGTTAAGAGTATAAAATAAAAATTCCAATGTTTTACTTTGCCTCATTTGAGATGCTAGAAGTTTGTTTGAATACAAAGGTTTTGATTGAAAGTTGATATTTTGTTACTTTAGTAATATTGGGATTCATAGAGGAATTGAGCACTTTTTTAATTGGTTATCAGCTTTAGCAAGAATGGTCCTCTTGGTAAATCACTTCAAATGAAGTTCCCTGACCATAGAATGTTAGTGCCACAATTGCTTTAACATACCACTTTAGAACTAATGAATGTGATTTTCCACTCAATTTATCACTCTATCACTATTTGCACACTTAGATAACTTTCTCAACATTTTTCTGACTTGCTCGCTTGTTAAAAGAGATGATTTTTTTAAAAATCACATAGTATGCTGGAACAAGCATTTTTTTAACTAACACTAAAGACAAAGGAGGAAGAGAAAGTGATATCCCAAAAGCCATGCCATAACAGATGCATGATTCTAGATGTCTGCACACGGATAATAAGAGTGCTTTTAACGGGAATCAGCAATACTTCAATTTCAGTGGAGCACAAAATCTCTAAGTCTGTGTTTTGGTAAATAACCTCCATTGGCACAATACAGTTGTTAATATATCAGTGACATTTGGGCAGTGTATGAGTAAAATTATTGGAATTTTGCAGACTGAACAGGTGGTTAACATTAAAAATTGTTACATATTTATAGTAAGCTCTGTTGTATAACTAGAAGAGATATCACAATAAAGGATAAGCCATGAAATTTTACTTAGCGATTGACTTAGCTGTTGCTTGATAACATCTTACAGTGAGTTCTCAGTTTAAATAAGTTGTGTTTATGCATATTTGAAGTTAGGTGATGCTTATTTCCATGTTTTCAATCTTTAGTTGTTGGTTGTAGTGAACATTATTATAGTCTACATGTAGATAGATAGATAGGTATAATCCAATGGGAAATCTTTTCCGTTTAGTGATTTTTATTTCCATGATATTTATGGGTATACATGTACATTGTATTATGTAAACAGAGAACTTGCTTTATGTCAGCAATACATAATTATTAAATTACCCATAACTGAATATTCACAACTCTTACAAGAGATATTAGCAGTATTCCATATATAGATCAGAAACAGGAAATCTCTGAATTAAACTGACTTTGAGGCAAAAGAGGAAATGAGATTTAATCCAGTCCTGGCGATCTTCAAATTAGACTGGATTAAATCTCATTTCCTCTTTCCATGTCCGTCATTTTCACTGATATCGCTCGTGCACTATTATATGGTGTATTGTCACTTTCTATAGTGTTTTTGAGAAAGAAAAAAATCTATTGCCAATCTTCCAAAAGTAAAAGCAAACTTGTAGCTTTAAAATTGTGCACACTAGATGAGGTCAATCAAGGTTATCTATTTCCGCATTTTACCAAAAAAGTATACAAAGTCAGACTTTTTTAAATCGTAGCAATACTATATATGATCCGTTGAACAAATAAACTTTAATCAGGTGCATTGAGCATGATTTCAAAGTTGGTTTTTAAAAATATTCTCTACTAGAATTTACAAACTTTTTGTGCTTGCCAACTGATTTATTTTCATTGACTTTTGTATTTGTACATAGTGTACTTTTATGTGATCTTTGTTACATTGTAAATTTGCAAATATTTTAAAACACATATCAGATGTGATTTTAATTTCTGACTGTTTATATTTTTATTATTAATTTGCGTGCTATCAGTCTGAAGAAAGTTCATGTTCAGATTTTTCAGGCAGTTACTTTTATGTCTTTTTAAATTTATACATTAATTGTATCATCAAAATCTTGGTTATAATTTTTTCCTCAGTATTTAGTGCATTGCATATACTGTTCACAGTATAGGTCAGAATTTTTTTTTAAATTGGTCTAGAAAAGATCTGGAAAAAGCCTGGAAAATCATTTTAAACTTGTGGCAGGAACCTTGTGTATTAAATGTAAACATTATACATATTAATTTTTTATATCTTTATTTTTGGTGTGGAAGAGCTAAACAAAAGCAAGGAAAACCCCACTAATTCTTTGAATTACTTTCAACTGCAACAAACTTGGGCCTAGAAAATTATCATCTATTGTCATTTCTTGCATGATTACATGAAGTTATGCCAGCAACACAGCCACTACCATCCATTTGATTCCAGTTGAAATCGTTCTGTAATCCGTATCACCAGTTTTAATAATTGGTTATAGATGGCAAAAAGTTACATCAGTGCAACCTTAATTTCAAGCCATGTATTGCTTGCACACGTTATCTTGAACATAACGCGGTTTTGAAAACAAGTAAAAGTAAAATAAATTAAATTGAGTGAAGTGGAGTGGAGTTTTCTCCCTTATATTAATGTTTGTTTCTTAGAACTTTTTTTTTTTTTTTTTGTGCTGCATGCATACATATTAAGGGAACTGTTTTCTTTGAATTATATTGAGATGAACACAGCCATGAATGATCAGCTCAGATCACATCCATTCTTTCAGGATTTTATATTTTCTGAATGTACAAACTATAAATATATTTTTAAAAATTCTAATAAACTTTGTAACCATCCTGAAAAATGTATTTCCTGAGAATTAGTTTGGTCCACGATTGCTGCCATTATTGTGCACAGAAAGCACTTTCTTCCTCCATTAAAACCCTTAAAATACTCTCATATTTTTAAAACCAATGTCTTAAGCTAAGGACCTAATTTAATCAAAATTTATGCTGAATTTGATAGGTTAAAACATTCTCTGTGGCTAAGTACACTTAGGTTGAAACATTCTCTTGCTAAAAACAATTAAATATACAGGTCCGTATTTTTAGCATTTCCAGAATTTTATTTCTTCATTTATTTGCAGTTGAATGCTGTGTTTTGATTAATAATTTCCCCCCCCCCCCCCCCTACATATAGTATTGTAGCTTTAATGATCAGGAAATTTTAATTGTTTTCTTTTTTTGTATTTCTGTAGTCAAGAGTGGCATCCATTCCCACCCTCCCTGTACATCATTGTATCAGTAAAATTGTATTAAATTCTGACAGTGTGCACAGTAGGTTGGCTAAACCTTAAAAAAAAAAAAATAGAAGAATTCTAAACAACATACACATGTAAAACATTTTATAGATCTACAAAACAAAATAATTACAAGAGTCAACATTTCTGCTAAATACTTTTCTTGAGGGTAGTACAGTTAGTAGTGAAATAAGCCTGTTGTATAAATGCTTGTCTGGATAGGTCTTAAAACTCTTTGTTTTTGCTTGTATATAGGCCTTCATTTCATACTTGCACATATTTTTCATCTGTCATTGTTAATATTACTAATAATTGTTTTGTAATCATGTGGTCTGT
Source organism: Sinotaia quadrata (assembly GCA_028829895.1). NCBI lineage: Eukaryota > Metazoa > Mollusca > Gastropoda > Architaenioglossa > Viviparidae > Sinotaia > Sinotaia quadrata. The sequence continues at coordinate 66,368,238 of CM054183.1, forward strand.
TTAGCTAAACCTTCAGTCTCGTTGCATACCTAAAGAGTGGTTTGGATTTTCATGTTTCATTAGTTTGTGTCCATACTTGTTTTCACCAACAGTCTTTTCTAGGAACATTTAATTACATTAATGAAGATATTTGCAGGGTCATATAGATCATAAAGTTCATGGAAATTTGTGAAATCTGAGTGATCTTGTCATATTATTCTAGATGTTTTGAGGAAAACATTTTGGAATTTCTAGAAAAATTAAATGTTGGGAAAATGCTGTCTTATTGCTAATGATAAGTACTTATTAATTTATCTTGTTCTGATTAATTTCTTTGTTTTCCCCCAAAATTTGTACAGATCATATATTTTTGATTCTTGATTTCAATGAAGAATAACAGCCATAAAATAAATTTAAATATTTTGATAGGCATGTGCCCTACAGAGTGAGAGTGCGCCTTGCTCGTAAGCGCAATGAGGATGAGGATTCTCCCCATCGCCTCTACACTCTGGTCACCTATGTTGCTTGCACAGACTTTAAAGGTGAGGTTGTAGAATTCAGTTTTGAGCCAATTTTCCTTATTTTCTATTTAACTCTTCGATTTCAGAAGTAAGTTTTATTGTCTATAACCACTATGTAGCTAGCACAACATATCCACTTACTTAATTTATGGGGAATATTTCTGCCCTAGGCCATTTTCACAGTGGGGATGGGGGGGGGAGCAAGTTACATCATCTAGCATAATTTGTGAACAAGAGTTCTTGACCTCTGTAGCCAAGAGATAGTAGTTTTACTTCTTGTTCTTATTGCTTTGATTTTCATCTTGTGTGCATTTTACAGAGATAGCTTTGATGTCTTAAATTTTTGCAAAAGTGAATCCCAATTTAGATCTTCTTTAATAAAAAGTACACAACAATACTAAAGAGGATCATCATGTCTGAAAAAAAAAATTCTGAGTTGCTCATTTAAATACTTTTGATAGTCTTCTTTTTAAAAGATAATTTATTTATGATGATTTCCATGCAGTTTTGTTTTGTTTTTTTCAATAATAAGCTGTTGATACTCTGTTTTTGTTTTTCACATTTGTTAATTTCACTTGTTCATAAGTAAATGGAATGATTTTTAACTATCGTGTTTGACTTCCATTTTGTTTTAGAAATTTACAACTTTAAAATTAAAAAAAACTGCTGTTACTATATTGCAGAATAATTATAAGCATATTTACCTCCCTTCATTTTTCTTTTCATCTTTCAAGCTTTACCTCTCATGGAATCTGATAAATATGAAATATTTCAATAAAATCTTATCTTGAAATGGTGAGGGAAATGAGGTGGTATTGTTTTAAAAGTTCTCTTTTAAAATATTTTGAGAAATTTTATGACTGACTGCTTCTCACTCTTCTTTTGTTGCAGGCAAGCAGACTCTGAATGTGGATAATGAGTAAATGCATCAATAAAGAATTTGAAATGTTTCCTATGGCTCCTTCATTGTTTTTGTTGCATGAATGATTGTACAACTATTTTTCAGTTAATAGAAAAAGTGATAGTATAATTGTGAATTTGGGTATGGGGAGTAGGGAAGGGAAGCCCAGTTATAGTTTATATAGATTTTGTATTGTGGAATGGGTGTACTGTTAACTTGTTTGACTTGTGGAAGCGTCGATTCAATCAAAACATGCTCTTAGATCAGGGGTCTGCAAAGTCCTGCCTTTAGACCAGATACGGCCTACCTAGTATTCCAGTCTGGCCTAATGACCCCTAGTTAGTTATTATTGTATCCAGTTTAATTGAATTGTCCCGGTTTTGTTCCCCTTAAATTCAGCCATCTGAACATAGTTTATTTTTTAAAAAGTAGGAAAGCTGAAATTATTTTAATTGTTCAAGCACTGGCTTAAGTAGGTATGACTGGCCTAATCAATCCACATAGATAATTTTTTCTAACTTTTGTCCATCTCTAACTCCTTACAATGTCTTCTCTTTATTACACATTAAATTGTAGAAAATAAAGTGTAAAGGTTTTTATTCAAGCCATTTTATTCAATGGTGTACTATTGACCTTTCTTTTAAATGAAGAAATTTTTTTTTTTAATCGTACTGTATTTTTGAAGAAAACAACCTTTCCTTGGACACCTTGTTTCTTCTGGCCTAGTGTGCCTTGACCTAAAACGGCCTAGTAGTACGAAAAGTTTGCTGACCTCTGTCTTAGATGTTCTGCTCCTAATTTTGTATGTAATGGCTACACTAACATACATTAAATACAAATATTAGATCCACAAACTAGAGTTGAGATGTTATGGGGACTCCCTGTATAGAAATAGGGACAGGCAAATTTAATCCAACACAATATGTATATATAATAATGAATATTTATATTATTAACATCTTAGAATCTCTAAGTGCTTTACAGTTGCAATTGGTCATTGAATTTTAGCTAGGAAGGAGCTGGTGTAATTGGAAATTGAATTCTGGTGTGTGGAGCAAGCCTTAAACCCCCATCTGCTCAACTTCCTGCAAGATCCAGTGTATTGGTCACACTGTCAAATGGAAATTGGTAGCAAGACAAAATATACAGTTTAAATCACACCTTTTATCATTAAAATTTTATAAAAGTATTTATCGAATCACTGAGAAGTTTGACTTGACTGAAAAATCAATTATTATAAATACATGAATACTTTGCTTTAGTAGTAATTTTATTTCTTTCCCCCCCCCCCCCCTCTTATTTTGAAAAAAATACCATTTTTTTAAAGGTAGAGGGCAAGCAAAATGAAAGACAAATATTAAATACAAAACTCAACATTACTTTTAATGATGAAAGATTATTCGTTTCTGTACAAGCTCCTCACTGTGTTTACACAATTATTCTATGAATATCATCCAAGCTCCTCACTGTGTTTGTACACAAGTACTCTATGAATGTACAAATTTCTCTACACTGTTTGTACACAAGTACTCTATTAATATCATACAAATTCCTCAACAATGTTTGCACACGAGTAGCCTATGATTATCATACAAGTTCCTCATAATATCCGCACACGTACACTGATATGAATATCATACAAGTTTCTTAAAGAGTTTACACACAAGTAAGCCTTCTAGAGTAGCGTTTTTCGTTTGGATGAAGGTTGAAAAGAAGCAAGAAAAAGCTCGTCAAGGTAAACATTTTAATCCTTTCTAATGCACTTTTCATCTTTTTTTCAACACAATATACTCGTTTCTTGTAATGAAAGTCTTCCAACACCAAAAAATGATGGTGTGCCGTGACAACTTTAGCGCGTTGTTCACTGTGTCGCGAGTTGAAAACGGCTTTTCTAAAGACTCGTAAGAAAACAAAGGATAATACAGTATATAGCAAAAATAAAACGGCGACAGAAAATGAGTGTTGACGGCCACGTCTCGATTTAAAAGGCAGCAAATACTGAGACTAATTTCGGTATGTCTGGTTGTAGGTGAAACACTTTAAGAGAGGTCTGTCTTGTCTTCTGTTGAGAATTAACATAGAGGTTCTCAGTGCCCTAAATTGGCCTAAAATAATCCTAGTAGTGGTTTTTAATTTGTTCAGAAGACTGGTTGATACCTACTATAGTGAGTCGAGAAAACCCCTGTAAGCACTAAAGCTTTCGTAGCATTAGCTGTGTGAAAAGTGCGAATAGTATTAATATCTCCAGGTACGCTGCTGCTCCAGTATGGAGGATCCGTTAGTGTTTGATAGCTAGCACCAAGTTTCTAAGTGGCTAAATTTAACGGGAGTGTCGCTCATATGACTTGACTGGCGAGAAATTTGTTTAGTTGTATTGACCTTTACTGAAAAAACCTACTTCGGGGTGGAGAGAGAGAGAGGGGCGGTAAATAAGTAGTTTTAACAGGGTATCGACCTTGCAAATATGTCCATCTGATTAGAATAGATCCGGGAAGAGGTGTTTGGGAGGGAGGGGGGATGTAATTCATTGTCATAAGTTGAAAACGACTCTGGCATCCGGGCATCGGTTCTGACACGGAGTTTTTACTATAGCAGAGAGGTGACCAAACTGTCTGGTAATGCACTGCATTATGCGGTGAAATGCGTGATTTAGTTTCCTCACTACATTGCAGTAAATACTGAACACGGGTCTCGCATTGTTAGGTGGAGAAGAGGGTGTCCCGCATTGTTATGTACAAAACAGGGGTCTTGCGTTGTTCAGTACAGATCAAGGGTTTTTGTATCATTAAGTACAGAACAGGGGTCTCGCATTTTGGTATTGATTTCAGTTGTAACTATTTCGTGATCACTGCATGAAACATCGATTTGGGAAGAAAGGAAAGGTCAAATAGGGAAAAGAGGAAAGCACGGATAGGTCGATTATGGAAGAAAGGAAAGGTCAAATAGGGAAAAGAGGAAAGCACGGATAGGTCGATTATGGGAGAGAGAAATGCACGGTTAGGTTCACAAATAGATCGATTATGAAGAGAGAAAATCACATATAGATAAGTTTACAAATAGGTCGATTATAGAAGATAGGCATACAAATAGGTCGATTAAGGAACAGAGAAAAGCACAGATAGGTATAAAAATAGGTCGATTGTGGAAGAGAGGAAAGCCCGGTTAGATAGGTATACTGATAGATATTTTTTTTTAAAGTATGGATATTGTCACACAGATAGAATTGGTAGATTAATAGATAGTTGAGTTAGTGTGTAAATAGATGGCTTGGAACACATGCATTTTAACGTTTTATTCGACTGCCACTGTAAGAAATGCTACGTCATAGAAGCGCACGTGTCATTAACGTCTTATCGGGCGATGTTTGTATTACGTGACACACCGCTGTTTGGTCCGCTTCGGTTGGCCAGAGTAATAAAGACATATAAATATCAAGTTAATTAATATCGATCATCGTTGGTAGCGTGACCGACCCATTTCTTTCTCACAATAACCACCACTCTTCAAGTAGAATTAGTCTTATCAAACTGCGCCAGTCGAGTTGCCTGCCTTTGAATCGAAAATTGCCTTAATTACCCGAAAATGGACTTCATTTTCTGGCAGCACTAGATCCATCCTATGGTCACAACTTCTGCGATGTTGGTTTTAAATCGTTAGGCTAGAAGACGTTCTTTGTTTAGCTGGATCTTAAACTATGTAATCATTCATACTGTAGCTAAAATAATAACAGTCCATATCAAGCGAGACTGTTTGATATGTGAATTGCTCTGCGATAGAAAGTAAAATAATGTGCTGTTGGACTTAACAGAATTACAGGATTGAAAGCTTCATCAAAATTAATGTTTCCGATTGTTTAAAATATTTTAAAATAGACTTATATTAATCCATGTTGATTTTTTTAAATGTAAGTCGAGATGAGAAAAACAGCCTTAATGCAGCAGAGGGAAATGCAGACTTGAGGAATAGCCAATAAAAGTAAAATAACTCTTTATGAAACGTTGTTTACATGATATAATTGTAATAAAAGTAAAGGAATTGTTTATGAAACGTTGTTTACACGATATATTTATAATAAAAGTAAAGTAACTATTTATGAAACGTTTACATTTATATAGAGAGCTGACTTTTTTTTTCTTTGTATGCTCTTTATTTGACTCCGTATTTTATTTCAGTTTTAATCTAAAAGGGGGAAGAGGACATCGATTTATAGAGATCAATCATTTAGAATAGGATCTGTAACTGATTGCTGATTTGAAAACGGTCTGTAGTTAGATTGGTGTTTAGTCTGTAGCTTGTGGAAAGCCAGTCTCCCCTGACTAATACTAATAGCACCAAGTATATTTTCTGAATAATCTCACCAGTCTATTATCTGAACAATCTCATTAGGCAAATAATCTTACTAGGAATTTTATCTGAATAATCTCACCAGTTTATTATCTGAATAATCTCTCCAGTATATTATCTGAATAATCTCTCCAGTATATTTGAATAATCTCTCCAGTATATTATCTGAATTTATGCATTACAATAATGTTGTCTACTGAGTTCTCAAGCATCCAAAAGTAGGGCATTGCCTTGCTGTGGAATTAAAGAAACAAACCTGTGGCTGTATTGAGTTGATCAAACATCCAGATGTATGTCTATGCCTTGCTGAGGAATTAAAGAAACAAACCTGTGGCTATACTGAGTTGATCAAACATCCAGATGTATGTCTATGCCTTGCTGTAGAATTCAAAGAACAAATCTGTGGCTGAAAATTTTAGGTTTCCTAGAACTGGTTAAAGTCTAAAGATAACTTTACCTTTTGTGGTTATCACCACCTGAAACGTATAGCATTTTGTTTGTTTGCTTGCACACGACACTTAACTGACAAGTTTCTCACTTAGTATTGACAAATCCATTTAAAAAGAAGAAACGTTTATTTTATTTTTTTTATTTTATGCAGACCTCTTTATATATTTATGAATCATATCCACACTCTATGTTAACACAACTGGCACTCATTTAAAAAACACGAGTTCACCAATAGAAATTAATTAAGTCAGTGAGTGAAAATGGCAAATTTAACAAAACAAGAAACAGCTTATGATTGTGCTGTGGTCGATTGTATCAAGATCTTGGTCGTGAATTGTGAGAAATTTCTTTGTTTCTCGTCCTTACTACTACCATCCTATTCTCACCCTCTGACACATATAATGACACATGGTTTTCCGACGTCACAGATCACATGACTCTCTTGATCCTGGTGGCAGACCCATTGCAATTTGACCTCACAGATCAATGCATCATTTGTGCTGGTGAAGCTGGCAAAACAATAGAATTTATTTCAGATTCAGCTTGGCCATTAAGGAAACCAGTCATTAAAGAAAAGTAATTCTTGTACGATTATAGATTCGCGTTTTTAAAAAAAAATCTCCTTTGGCACATTGAATTTCTGAACGGCCATATGATGTTGACATTCGCCTTTTACCGACCAATGGAGAAAGATTGCCAACTTGTCAAGCTATCATTAGTTGATCTATTAGTGGTATTTATTCATAAATTGATTCTTTTCGCCGGCGTCCCCTTCCTACATTACCCGACCTATTTCCAGTCTAAGTGATTGCGTATAAATGAACCATGAATTATGATTGATTAAGCAGACACAAACTGGTGTCAAGTGTATTATAGTTTGAAGCAATATGGTACGATTTACTTTTGAGTCACTGTTGCTTTGGGCTTAAAACCCCACCTTGGCTTCGTTATATAATGCTTTGCAAGCTAGATTTTCAGTCAGTGATGTGAGCACGTGTTGTATTATTCTGTATTATTGTTTGTACCTGAACAGGAGATTCTGATGCCAGAAACCTTAACACAGGTTTTTTTTACAACACTTTAGCCATCATTCACGAAGGAACCACGCCTAAGACATATTCCAGACAGGCCACCTTATTCCATGAATCAAGAAAATCCGTTTACATTCAGACAAGGTAAAACATCGACTTCTTAGTATTACGAACTGTATTTTATTAAGAACATTGCTGTGTGAATTTTGTATATCTATTGTGATTGAATTGTATTATTGCTATTTTTCCTGATGTGTGGCCAGAGAATAGAGTGACTAGATTAATATGTATTTGTAACTCTAAATAATTGCTGGATTGTGTAAGGATATTATGGAACGTTAAATTATCTTCTTTGGAAAGCTAACTAACTAAATGGACAATTGTGAAACACTGTGTGCGTTGAAGTATTTTCGTATGTAATGATTTAATCCACTTGCGTGTAATATGTTTATTATAATTGTAACATGCATGAGCTTGGTTTAAATTATATCTTTTTATCTTTATATTTTACCTTTAATTGTAAAATACGATTAAAAGGTCGATTTGTAAATAGGCTACTCTATTGTCTATGCCACTTGTACAGGTCGGCGAATAAATAGAATTGTCGCTCATGGAAATGAACAATTATCGTTTCAGAGTTTGGGTTTCACGTTTGTGTCTTGAACTTTACGTTCGAGTTAGGATTCCATGTTTGAATCCTGAGTGTGTTCGACATGTGCTGTACTGTACTTGCCGTGTGAGAGGCAAAAACCCAGCCACTTACTGAACGCTGGATCTCTTTCAACCACAAATTGAAGAGCCGAATCCACACTATTCAAACGCCGTGTTGTACGATAGTTGCCGGTCATCCAACGACCTACTGTTCAGGTGTGAACTGCCATAATGGATGAGAAGATAAAACAGCTAAGTGGACATCTGGTGATCTCTTAAATCAGAACAGTGTGTTACGATTCCATACAAACTTTAAAGACAAATAGGAAGTCCTATGACCTATCAACATTTGAATGTTGATATATGGAATTACCATTTGTTAATTGTTATATTCATTTTCAATTATTATTTGTTATCTAATTACAGAAGTTGGCTAATTATTGCGAGGAAGACCAAATTAGAACAGGGTTGGGGGGTGAGTCAAAAGTCAATCTTTTGAATGGATAATTAGTTGTGATTGGATAACGTACCCAGTTCGTGCATTATTACAGAGGTTTGCCTTTCTCTAAATTTAATGTCTAAACTCTAAACCAAGGGAGTTAATTTAGGAGACTGAAGGGTGAACCTGGCAACCAGTCTGCCATCAGTATAGGTGAATGTTGGAAATTAATAATCTTTAAATCCTCAGGCTGAGACAGGGTCTCTAAACAAATACTAGAATGTAACAGCCAGAAACCTTAACACGAGATTTTATCTGCAGAAACACGAGGTTTTATAGCCAGAAACCTTAACACGAGATTTTATAGCCAGAAACCTTAACACGAGATTTTATATGCAGAAACTTTAACACGAGATTTTATATGCAGAAACTTTAACACGAGATTTTATATGCAGAAACTTTAACACGAGATTTTATATGCAGAAACTTTAACACGAAATTTTATATGCAGAAACTTTAACACGAGATTTTATATGCAGAAACTTTAACACGAGATTTTATATGCAGAAACTTTAACACGAGATTTTATATGCAGAAACTTTAACACGAGATTTTATATGCAGAAACTTTAACACGAGATTTTATATGCAGAAACTTTAACACGAGATTTTGATCAGAAACTTGCGTCGTAGCTGATTCTGAAGTATATCTCTTAAATCTATTGTTGAATTTGAAGAAACATCATTATTTTACCTTGCCTTATATTGTGCCTTAAAGTTGCAACAAACAAATTAAATATTTTAACATCAACACCTCAAAACTCAACACAGAGTTACCCAGTTGGATATCTATTAAATCTAAGTGTTCGTTTGTGTCATATAGAAATTTAAGAAACCATTGAAATATTAAAGTTTGATTTATCGTTTTACTGACCTTTAACTAGTCACCTCAGAGATCACCACCTTTGTTACACTCTGCATTATCCCACACACATACTTTTTTTTTTTTTTTAGTCGAGTCAGAGCGAAATTTTCCGAGCACGATCTATTGTTCACCAGTGTAGCTTCGGCTGTAAAATAATGAATGGGTCGACTATTTCACATATGTTCTCGGCAGCACTCTTTCAATCAAATTACACTTTAACCTTGTGTATTTGTGCGCAATGCGTGTCGGATTTACGCGTGTGATTTCATTCCTTTCTTCAAAAATTCTGGAGATTACAACACATGGCTTGTTCTGTTCAGTCATGGTCTCTATTGTGCACAGTTAATTATTAATAGAAACATACCTTACTAATGGGCCACGTCTGTGATAGGATATCGACTTAGGTAGAGGCCCGAGAGTTAGACGAGAGGCCCGAGAGTTAGACGAGAGGCCCGAGAGTTAGACGAGAGCCCGAGAGTTAGACGAGAGGCCCGAGAGTTAGAACGAGAGGCGTATTTGCATCAGAAAATACAAATACGCACACTCATATATTTAGAGAGAAAGGAGAATGAGAAAATTAGATGGATGAATATAAGAGACTGCATCCAGACGAAAAGGGGACGAGAGACAGAAAAAGGAGAGTCAGACGGTAATGAGAAATAGGTCCATGAGATAGAGAGTTGGAGAGGGGAGAGTTTAAAGAGGAAAGACAAGCAAGCAACTGAGGAAGAGAATTGTTAGTTATTAATAGAGAATTTGGACTCATCCTTCAATGATGGAAAAAACCAGAGTCAGGCTGATTATTTTTAATTATAATTTTAATAAATATTATTATAATTTTTACACAGTTGAAACAGTCCACCATTTACATGGGAAGAGCTCGGTCTTGCTGTATTTGTTCTAATTTCAGTACATGTCAAGACTACAGGAAAAAAGAGCAACAGATAAACACCACAAACTAAATACGTGTCTGGTTCCAGCCCTAAATACCTGTCTGATCTCACACGTATACACTCCTGAGAGAAGCTTGCATTTATCACCAGACACGCATTTGCAAAAGTAAAGCAAGGGTGGTATTTGATTTTAAAGGTGTCTGTACCCCTAATTTGGTGTCTTTTTAGCAGAGATATAAAGAGGCCATGTTCCTCTCAGAAAACACCTTTGTCAACAGCATGATTGTGATTGTCTTTTTAGAACCACTGTTTTTTTTTCTATCTGTTCATTTATCAGTCCAGTTTATTTATTGCTTCATTTGTAAAAATATATTTTTTTTTAAAGTTCATGTTGCAGTTTTGCCCGTGGATTCTTTAATTTTGTTTTATTATATCGTCTGAAGCTTTAGGTGTCTTGAGCTGTTTGAATTTTTTTTAATTAAATGTGTAAATAATGAAGAGCATTTAGGGCTTGCATAAGAATAAGTACTTTATTAAATCTTCATCATCATCATCATCATCATCATCATAGTGTTTACACTAACATGACATTTTCACTCATAGACACGTCAATTCCATTTTCAGTCACACCAATTTCATTTATAAACACTCCAAATCCCTTTAACTACACATCTAATCCCCCCATTTACAAGTACACCAAATCCCTTTAACTACACATCTAATTCCCCCATTTAAAGTATACCAAATCCCTTTAACTAAACATCTACCCCCCCCCTCCATTTACAAGCACACTAAATCCTTTAGCTACACTTCTAATTGCATTTACAAGCACACCAAATCCCTTTTAACTACACACCTAATTCCATTTACAAGCCTACCGATTTCATTTAATGGCACATCTAATTCCAATTAGAATCACTCCAGTATCATTGAAAGATAGACAATTTTTTACAACACCAGCTTAGTTTATATTCGTACCAGATTACTTTATATTTATATCAAATTTGTTTAAATTCATATCAATTTAATTGGAAGGCTTAAAATCCATTTTACATCAATTTGGTTTACAGACACGAATTTCATTTTACATTAATACTTAATTTCATTTACAGTTACACCAGTTCCGTTTAATAAAAACTCAGGAGTATAATACCTAAACCGGTAGCGTTAAGTTATTCGATCTAAACCCAAGAACTGGGTATGACTGCTACCCGACTGAACATAATCGCAGTCACCCGTTGACGTCGCTTAGAACCTTTAGTTACCGACACGCTTCATTTCCTTTGTAGGGTCATTATTTTCAGGTGTGCTTGATTACAACAGACAACGTCAGCAGGTCCTTGGTTTTTGGAACTCCTTGGTCAAGTCCTTTTGAAAGTTTATTAATTCAAGAGCATATTTTTAATTCCATTTTACGTCCAGTCTGTTTGCTGTACGATTAAGACTTCATTGTTTACAAACACACTTGTCGTTAGAGGTTCGCCATTATTTTCAATCTCTCATTCCAGAATACCTGCTTGTCTTACTGTGATGGTATTTTGTACCTCCTACCGAATGATTGAGTGAAATAGCACTCTGGTGTCGTTCTCCTTTCCTAGCTTCGATTACTATCACTGTCTTTGTTTCTCTATCTCTACATCATATGGCTCTTTCTCTATCTCTACCCCACTCTCTCTATCTCTATCTCTACATCACGATCTCTTTCTCTATCTCTACATCACGGCATATCTTTATCTATCTCTACATCACTCTCTATCTCTATATCACTGGAGTTCTTTCTCTATCTCTACATCTTTCTCTATCTCTACATCACTGTGGCTCTCTACGCCTCTTATCGCTCTTCACACCACTGTCACTCTCTCTACAGTCTATATCAATACAGCTCTCTATCTCACTGTAGCTCGCACTACTTTACTGCTGCTTTTTCTACTGTGTCTTTCATTATCTCAGCATCGCTCTCTCTGCATGACTGTTGCTCTATTTATTTTTAGTATCGCTCTCTCTGCATTACTGTTGCTCTCATTATTTTAGTATCGCTCTCTCTGCATTACTGTTGCTCTCATTATTTCAGTATCGCTCTCTCTCCATTACTGTTGCTCTCATTATTTCAGTATCGCTCTCTCTGCATTACTGTTGCTCTCATTATTTCAGTATCGCTCTCTCTGCATTGCTCTCACTGTATTCATTCTAGCTCGCTGACCTCTCAATTCATCTTTGCATAGAGCTACATACTCACAGACCACCAAGTTTAGTCTGCTAGACAGTAAAAACAACATTATATTGTAATGCTCACGACTGCAGAACAGGTTTGTCGGGACGGTTCCATTTCTTTGTTTGACAACTGGCTACTCATACAACAAAGACTTGTATTACTACTGTACGTATCACTTACTTAAGCTACTCATACAATTACTATATCAATTACTACATAACTAGTCTCTTACAACTAGCTCTTCATACAATAAACACTTCTATTACTACATAACTAGTCTCTTACAACTAGCTCTTCATACAATAAACACTTCTATTACTATTGAACTAGTCTATTACAACTAGCTACCCCATACAACAACGATTTCTATTACTACTGAACTAGTCTCTTACAACTAACGGCTTCTATTACTGTGCGGTTGGTCTCAAACATAAGTGCAGTCAGATAAATATAAAGTGTATACACATTAGTCCGATATTATTTATTTATTACAAATTCAATGAATAATCGGGAATATGTATAAATAATACAAATATTGGGCTGTTAATGCGTAATGATTTCTTGTCAGGAAATTCTGGCTGTAGTCCAACAACTTTTATTTATTTTTAAAGCAATTTCCAAGAAAGGAAAGATAATTTTCGCACACAGTCTACGTTCTAAGCGAGAATACATGGCCGAGACGTATACTGAGATTTTGGGTTGTTCAGTTGAAAACATCTTGGGCACCAGTATTACGGAAGACACCGTGAAAAAATTAGAAATTTAAAACCACTGAGAAACGACAAACGCCTCGACTCCAAAGATATTAATTGCAAGGAGAGAAATAGGAATTAATGTTGTACTTGATATTTTGATGCCTGCAAACACTATAAAGGAATATCAGCCACCATAAAACAATGGCCACTACTATGCAAAGAACTCTAATAAAATTGAATAACTAATGGGAAAAAGACAACAACAATCAACCATACTATAGATAGATTTATACTATATAGCAATGTGCACACGGAAAAATGACACATTTATAACACAAAATAATTAACGGTACACGAAAGAATATAACCTGATTGCTAAAAAAAGTAAGTAATATGTACTAGATTTAATGTATATTATATAAACTCATTAAGTAATATGCACTAGATTTATGTATATTATATAAACTCAGTAAGTAATATGTACTAGATTTAATGTATATTATATAAACTCAGTAAATAATACATGTACTAGATTTAATGTATATTATATAAACTCAGTAAATAATAAATGCACGAAGAATATTAATAGATTACTTAGATGAAAAGTCGGTCTCTGAGGAAGGGCAGACTTGAAATAAATGAAAATAAGCATTGAAGTACAATCAGTGTATAAACTTGGAATATGTGTAAGATTCTGTCAAGATGGAAAAGATCAGAGTCTGGTATGTGCTGACGACAGACATCTAAACTGTCATGGATCACTAAACCCAATTTTATAACCAAAACAAATTAGAAATTATCAGGGATCACTAAACCAATTATAGAACAGAACAAATTAGAAAGATTAACATGTATCGCTAAAGCAATTTTATAATCAGAACAAATTAGAAAGATGCATTCGTGCCGGAAACTTTGAAACAAACCAGTGCGAGAATTATGCGCAATGCAACATGTATCGCTTAAAGTGACCAAATTGCCGGTCCAAAGGTGTTTAGCTCGTCGTATCTTCGTCGCTCTCTACCTCTAATTTTTCGTTTTACCACTCTCTCTCTCTCTCTCTCTCTCTCTAGTTCTCTCCCTTTGGCTTACACGCATATATATCTTTCATTCCGACGTTTACATGGCTTTATATATGGGATTGACTTGATTTTCCATCAAATACTTAGCAACATCTGACGTCATCTTATTAAAGTACTTGCATTGCTTTTAATTTGATTTTATTAAGTAGTTCTCAACTAATCTGCCTGTGAGTGCTTTCAGTAAGGATTTGTCGTGCCTCCCAAAGAGCATAATAACGTGAGTGCTTTCAGTAAGAATTTGTCGTGCCTCCCAAAGAGCATAATAACGCGAGTAAATGTTTCAGATGCCACAAGATTACACTACTCGGCACTATTAAGTTTGTGTGCACGTATTAAATTGAACAGAGTTCAAGTAGTCTGTATATATTAAAGGCAAAATCCTTCTTGCGAGATTTTCCTAAACGGTTTCTGCTTTCCCTGAATTCATTAAAGGGCTACAACAGATTTTTACGACACTGAGATAAAACTAAGAAAGAATCCATTAAAGGGCTACAATAGATTTTTACGACACTGAGATAAAACTAAGAAAGAATCCATTAAAGGGCTACAACAGATTTTTACGACACTGAGATAAAACTAAGAAAGAATCCATTAAAGGGCTACAACAGATTTTTACGACACTGAGATAAAACTAAGAAAGAATCCATTAAAGGGCTACAATAGATTTTTACACCGATACTGAGATAGAATTAAGAAAGACTTAAGAAGTTTACCGATAAAGGAATCAGAATTCTATTTATTTATCAGTTTGCATGAATCTTGTTAATTTCTTCTCTCTCTCTCTCGCTCTCTTTCTCTCTTATAAATAGAAAGTACTATACCCTGCAGTTTCTAGCTTGTTTTTATTCTCGTTGTGCACTAATTTCCTCCCTTTGTTTGGAGAACTATTTCCGCATGGCTATACTAGCCCGCAGATAATGGGAGATAAATTCCAAAGTATCTAGCTACCAAGGCTGTTAGTCAACATAGATAATGCGAAGTACAGTGCAAAATTGAAAGAAGACAAACAAGCTTTACATTATTTTTTTAGTTCAAAAAATAAAAGACAGGTGCGAAAGAACAGTTCAGCTTAGTCAAATAATACGAAACTCATAGCTTTGTGTTAAAAGAAATTTAGAAAGAAAAATTGTTTTGTAGCTCAATATATTTACTGTCCGGGGTCAGTAGGGTGGGAGGAGGTGTTGGAAGGGGAGGTTACTGAAAATATTTTCTTTCTGCTGTCGTTAGAGATATTCGATATTTGAGAGGGAGATGAGGAAGTGGTATTTTGTTGCTGAGATACTTTTTAAAAAATAACTTCTACTTTAATTTCGTTATGACCAAAGTTGATTCAGATTTCTATTTCTCGGCATGCACTGGTTTCAAAATCATCTTGAAACTTGAAATGCTGCCATTGATAAAATGGATTGAGGAACATACTGCTGAATTATTTTCGCAAGGCACCTTAATTAAGTGTAGACGAAAACTTCATGTGCGGATGTGGTTTTAGGAGTCAAATTGGCAGAATGTTCTTGAGGTGTAGCGGGTGGGACACTTTGTATATAACACTACTGGTGTCAACTGTAGAGTTACACAGTTTTTGCATTTAACAATTCTGGCGTGAATTGTGGTGTTAAAAGTACTTGCCTATATTTAAAAAAAGGTGTGTATTGTGTGCTTTAAAAAAATGTAATTGCATATTAAAACGGGCGAGGTTGTGGTACTAAAACTACTTCCCTGTAGAAACAGAGGCGTGGATTTTTTGTGTGTGTCTTAAAGTAAATGTCTAGCAGAAAAATGTGTGGATTGTGTGTGTGTGTGTGTGTGTGTGTGTGTGTCCTTCTTAAAGTAAATGCGTAACAGAACAATGTGTGGATTGTAGTGCAGATGTACACTGGAGCAAAAAATGAACAAACACCATATTTGACATTTTGGTGATTATGGACCCTGTCTAGTCCTCATCAAGAATGACAGATTTACTTTTGAGTCCATATGTAAATCTACATATCTAATGATGTGTCCATATAAAAATATTGATACACACCAACTACGGTATCAACATACAGGACTACACAATAGCAGTTGTATCGACATACAAGATTAAACAGCAACTGTTGTATCGACATACAGGACTACACAGCAGCTGTTGTATCGACATACAAGATTAAATAGCAACAGTTGTATCAACATACAGGATTACACAGCAACTTTTGTATCGACATACAAGATTAAACAGCAACTGTTGTATCAACATACAGGACTACACAGCAGCTGTTGTATCAACATACAGGACTACACAGCAGCTGTTGTATCAACATACAGGACTACACAGCAGCTACTGTATCAACATACAGGACTACACAGCAGCTGTTGTATCAACATCCAAAATTATAATAGTAACTGCAAATTTCTATATCTGCTAATAGATGCACATATAAGACTACATCAATTGTATTTACACGCAAGGCTACATCAATTGTATTTACACGCAAGGCTACATCAACTACTGTATTTACAGGCAAGACTACACCAACTGGTGTATTTACACGCAAGACTACATCACCTGCTGCATCCACATGCAAGTCTGTATAAACATTTGTAGCCACGTGCAAGTCTACTTCAATGTTATATCCACATGTAAGATTACATTAGCTGTTGTACCCACACGCAAGACTGCATCAAGTATTATATTAACATTCGAGAAAATTGCTGATGCAATCCAAACCATTTGGAGATGAGAGTTTTTCTGACTAATAGTCTCACACTTGTTCATAACAATTTCATCCAATGAGGATGGACTGAAAGTTTGTTTGTTGAAGAAGTACTCTATTCTATCACTTTGAATTTGAACGTAATTCGAGTCCAGTCTTAAAGGCGATCGTTAGCTTATGAACAGAGCGAGCCTTTTCTTTTGTGACGTCATGCTATGGCGACTACTGTACTTGGTTACACTGGTGTGTGCATCCAGCGTTGTTGTCAAACATAGCAGTAAAACATGTTGCCGTAAGTTGATTCCTGTGAATTCCATTCCAGAACCAATAAGGCAGAAATTTGTGGCTTGAGTTTGATCTCGAGAATTCATGAAGATTATTTTGAATGTTCCTCATGGTGTGTTGAGTAAAACGCACACGGAAATTTAAGAACATTGATCCCGATGTGCTTGATAGTACATGTGAAATTCATGATGATTTTCCATGGTATGCTTGGAGAGCATGTCGAAGATTCTAGAACAGTTAAATAATGTGTCTCAAGAAGGGACACGTGGGACCTCGCCTAAATACGAAAGACAGTGACTGTTGTAAATGCATGATGGTGAACACGTGCAACAACCGCCATCTTTGAAAAGGTTATGTGCATTGACTTTAATTATTTCTCTGAAACTCTACTCTGATTTCCATGGTGATATCCTCGAACTTGATTATGTGTTTATGTTAATTGACTGCTTATGTCTATGCTTGGATAAGCTGAATGATTGTCCTGCACATACATACAGTAATCGCAGTACTGTTTTCTCACACATAACAACATAACCCGTTATAGTACTGTCCATGCACAAAACACATTACAGTCCATATACATACAGCAAAATACCTTACAGTCAGCCCACACACATACACAAAATACCCTACAGTAAAGTCCACATACATACAGCAAAATACCTTACAGTCTGCCCACACACATACACAAAATACCCTACAGTAAAGTCCACATACATACAGCACAAACAAGTTACAGTATTTTTAACACCTACAATATAGCATATTGAGTAAAGTTCACTTGCATACAACACAACGTGTTACAGAATTGTTAACACATACCGCATAACATCCTACAGTAAAGTCCATACACATTCAGCACAAGTTACACCATTGTTAAAACATTCAACACAATATATTACAGTACAGTTCACACCCATGCAATACAACACTTTATAGTATTGTTAACACATATTGTTAAGACATACAAAAACAGAAAAATTCAGTTCGCACAGAGCAATTCACAGGGCAATCGTCACAAACATATATATAACACATGACATATCACAATATAGTTCTCAAACATATTTAGATCGCAGTATAGTCCACATAAACACAAAGTATACATCACATAAACAGTCCACATAAACACAAAGTATACATCACGGTACAGACCACACAAATACAAAGTTTACATTACGGTACAGACCACACCAAACACAAAGTTTACATCACGGTACAGTCCACACAAACACAACATATGTAACAGGATATAGTCCTATATTGCTCACGCACATTGAAATGTGGGAGTTTGTAAATAAACAAACTGAAATACGTGTATTGTACACTCCTCCCTTTTTTAAAAGTGTTTTTTTTTTTTTAGTCAGCATTAGCATAATGCATGGATCCATTGAGAGTTACCAACCAAAGACAGTCTGATTCTTATAAACGATCTACATTGCACCTGTAACGGTTACTTTGATCCTATCTCTTCTAGTACATACCCTTTCTTGTGACGTACCCGTCAGATATCGTGTGTAAGAATTAAGTTTTTTTTCTTCGTTTTAATCTCCGCCTCGTCAAGATCAGAATGCGTGAGTAGTGGATCTTCTATTGAACGTCGTACATTAACTTCTTCAACGACTCAATAAAAAATCGGTCTTACTTTAGTAATCACGAGTGGAGGACAGACTACACTACTGCATCATTTCCCATACCTCTCGCCTCTCTCTCTCTCTCTTCTCGCCCTGAGAAAACTATGCGGTTGAGTTGGTGTTAAAATACATTTATCTCTGGGTGTTCCTTTTTAATGTTGCCATTCATAATTTTCTCATTCACTCTCTCTGTCCCTCCCCCCATTTTTTCTTTGATACTTTTTGTCTCTCTTGTTCGGGGCTCATATTCTTTTTTAATCTGTACTCTGTCTTCGAATCTTCTCTCTCTCTCTCTCTCTCTCTCTCTCTCTCTCTCTCTCTCACACACACACACACACACACACATATATACATTATTTAAGTATTCTTAAATGACACCAATTTCCACAATCTCGAAAACCTCTCATAAATTATTTCCCTTTGGAAAGAACTCTTTGTTGCTGTAAAACGACAGGTAGCATACCGTGTGTGATCATCCTTTGACGGATAAAACCAATCATAGTCAACGCCTCTGTCGAGGTGATCACTGTCTGATAAGTTACATTCTGGCACGTTTAAGCCAATCAATCGATTCCTCTACTCCTATAGATCTCAATCAGTCGCGGCCGCCTGCACATTTTGCAATATGCACTTGACACTGCCATAGCCATGGGGGCATAACATTTTGTTCGATTGGACACAAGCGATAAGTTGTGGGTTTGTTTATTTGTTTTTCCTCTGAACATCTCTACACTTCACCATACACACACTGGTCTCGTCGCCTCATTTACTCAGACGGGTGAGAGTGAGAGCCAATCAGTTGTTACCCGTCACAAAGTGACATACCGAACTGGATGTCTTTAGTTTGAAGTCGAAATGAACAATTGCTGGTAAGTGGCTTTTCCCACGAGTACTTTCGTCGTTTGTTAGATTAACGGAAATGTCGTCTTATGATTTCATTAACTGATTCAATGACAACCTCTCGACATATCGACTGATTGACTTCGATTGGACTGTTGTATAAGTTTGATTACGTCTAATAATTTTTTTATATATAATCGATGTACATGTATCTGTTCAAATAATATTTCTTCTAAAGTTCCTACAACATTGACCTAGTTTGGCTGCGTGTCAGAACTGTTATATCAGAGTAGGTTTGGCTGTTATATCAAAGTAGGTTTCTACCACCGTTGAATTGGTTTGGCTGTTATATCAAAGTAGGTTTCTACCACCGTTGAATTGGTTTGGCTGTTATATCAAAGTAGGTTTCTACCACCATTGAATTGGTTTGGCTGTTATATCAAAGTAGGTTTCTACCACCATTGAATTGGTTTGACTGTTATATCAGAGTAGGTTTCTACCACCATTGAACTGGTTTGGCTGTTATATCAGAGTACATTTTTACTAACAATGAACTAATTTGGCTGCGAGTTTTATGTATTATATCAGAGTACGTTTTAACCAACATTGAGCTAATTTGGCTGCGCTTTTGGTGTGTTATATCAGAGTACGTTCTTACCAACTTGGGCCAGTTGGTGCAGCTCCAGTAGTTACAGGGAGTAAGATATAGAGAAGTACGTTGTTGTATTCTGAACAGTATTTAAATTATAAGTTAGAGTTCCGGTAATTAAAACTTAAAGAAGTACGTTATAAATTATAAGTTTTGAGTTTCGATAATTACTGGGAACAAAATATAGAGAAGTACATTATATTCTGAACAGTATTTAAACTAAAAGTGTAAGTATTGTTTACAAATGAAAAGAAATACAGAAGAAGTGTGTGTGTGTGTGTGTGTGTGTGTGTGTGTGTGTGTGTGTGTGTGTGTGTGTGTGTGTGTGTGAGTGAGTGAGTGAGTGTGTGGGTGGGGGTGGGGGTGGGGGTGGGGGTGTGGGTGTGGATGTGTAAGTGTGTGTATGTGTGTGTGTGTGTGTGTAAGTGTGAGGGGCAATATCAGGAGGCACATTAAGAATGGTAAGAGATAAGTAGAATTAAGTTTATAACAGTGAAAGAATTCGTTGCTATGGTGATTAAGTTAAAGGATGATAGTGACGGCGGCTATTTGTTTGTGGGACTTTAAATAAACGCTCCTCCCCCCCCCCACTCCCAGACCTCTTGTGAATGATAATTTCAACAGGGAACATTATCCGTTGTATTAACAGTTATGATTTAGTTAAGAAACTCTTTTGAGGGACTTTATCAGTATGGTACAGTAACTAATCATATTCCCGATATCAGCAAAATAATCTGGTTCATAATAAACCCGTTTTGAATGGTTTTCTCAGTACGAATCGGCAGTTATACTTTGGTTCATAATAAACCCGTTTTGAATGGTTTTCTCAGTACGAATCGGCAGTTATACTTTGGTTCATAATAAACCCGTTTTCAATGGTTTTCTCAGTACGAATCGGCAGTTATACTTTGGTTCATAATAAACCCGTTTTCAATGGTTTTCTCAGTACGAATCGGCAGTTATACTTTGGTTCATAATAAACCCGTTTTCAATGGTTTTCTCAGTACGAATCGGCAGTTATACTTTGGTTCATAATAAACCCGTTTTGAATGGTATTCTCAGTACGAATCGGCAGTTATACTTTGGCTCATAATAAACCCGTTTTGAATGGCATTTCTCAGTACGATACAATTCTTTTACGCATTCACAACACGATTACAATTCATGTACACATTCATAACACGCTCTGTACTAATTTGGTTCATAATCTGGATTGCCTTATAAACGTCAGAAAAAAGTGCAATACTGCTTGAACTGATAAAACACTAAGGCCTGCTTTACCTCAATTACTAGACAGGGTAGAACTGTCTAGGAAAAAAATCTACAGTATGCGATAACCTGAACTTTTGTTTGAACAAATTTAAACGAGCTGGCTTCAAGCACTAAAAAGATCAAAATCTGTCGTATGTCTTTATCCGCAGTGTAACGTCTTCCTGGTGAATGCATCCGGTAGGTTTATTTATTTATTTTTAAAAATTTTTTAATTTAGTCAACCATTTACAAATCGTGTCGCCCGATGCCATGACGGGAACAAGTCTATTTGATCAATTATGGGCCTTATGCAAATTTTCACTTGAGTTTAAAATCGAAAAGCAATGATAGGCCCTTTAATATGCTTATCGGTTTGTGCAACATCCATTGGAAAAAATAGAACTGTATTTCTTTTCTTTTATTCCTGCTAACTTTCCCCCACACGAACTGCAGTAGACTTTTCATCCTGGAATGTTCTCGGTCTTGGGTGGTTCCTGTGGGGACTTCCTCTCCTCACTGTTTTCTGGAGAGGGGTGGTGGTTGGTGGTGGTAATTTGGTCGTTCGCCGGTATTCGTGCCTTATAGTGGTTTTCTTTTAATGTGGTAAGTTTGCCTCTTTGTTTTAGGGTGGATATAGTGTGTTTGTTTCCAACTGTAAGTGGGTGTGGGGGTGTTTGGTTTAGGGTGGGTGTAATGTGTTTGTTCCCAGCAGGAGGTGTGTGTAGGCGGTTTTATTTTGTTTTAGGGTAGATGTAATGTGTTTGTATCTAGCTGAAGGGTGTAAGGGCGAGTTGTTGCTTTTGGGGTAGATGCAATGTATCTTTGTTCCCAGCTGTATAGCCTACTATACTAATAAGAAGGTTTGTGAAGTGAGGAATTGTATAGTGAACTGCACTGATAACAATGTATTAAGAGACGAACAGTATGATATACTATACTGATAACAATGAGTTAAGAGTGGAACTCTATAGAGCACTATATTGATAACAGTATGTGATAAGAGAGGAGTTGAGAGGAGAGGATATACTATACTGTTCACAAAAGCACTTCTCCATTAAATGATCTTGTTTAAACAGCAGATAAACTTTAAAAAGTACTTGCCTGCGGACTTACTTATGACTCTTATGCTAATCTGCCACTAATGAAAGTTGTAAAGTTTCTAACCCTCTACGCCGATGTACCCACGTGACCAGGTTGAGGTTCTACCCCACGTGGCCAAGTTAAGAGAAAATGACATATTTCCTTCTCAATGGAAAGGTTTCCTCTGATATTTTAACAATGATCGATTGACGATACTATATTTAGCATTATGAGTCGTGATCTATTAACCGTTCATCCACAAGATGAAGGAATTCTATATACGTTCTCTATAGTAATCACGTCAACAAGGTGAAGGAATTCTATATACGTTCTCTATAGTAATCACGTCCACAAGGTGAAGGAGTTCTATATACGTTCTCTATAGTAATCACGTCAACAAGGTGAAGGAATTCTATATACGTTCTCTATAGTAATCACGTCCACAAGGTGAAGGAATTCTATATACGTTCTCTATAGTAATCACGTCAACAAGGTGAAGGAATTCTATATACGTTCTCTATAGTAATCACGTCCACAAGGTGAAGGAATTCTATATACGTTCTCTATAGTAATCACGTCCACAAGGTGAAGGAGTTCCATATATAACTGATATTTGTGACTGATGAAATGTGGGTTGAAAGAGAAGAAGAGAACGAGAGAGATGTCAGTGATAAAAGTGAGTGTTAAGGTCTTCTTTCAACCATCTCTGCTTGTCAGTTGGAACCTATCCCTACTTGCCTCGTTTTGGAGTCTGAGCTCAGATCTCATTAAATGTGATGAAAAGAGGTTGCAATGCTTTAGCAGCTGCAACTACTTACAGACAGGGATCCATCCACCTACAGACAGGTATCCATCCACCTACAGACAGGTATCCATCCACCTACAGACAAGTATCCATCCACCTACAGACAAGTATCCATCCACCTACAGACATGTATCCATCCACCTACAGAGAGGTGGTATCCATCCACCTACAGACATATATCCATCCACCTACAGACAGGTATCCATCCACCTACAGACAAGTATCCATCCACCTACAGAGAGGTGTATCCATCCACCTACAGACATGTATCCATCCACCCACAGGCAGGTATCCATCCACCTACAGACAGGTATCCATCCACCTACAGACAGGTATCCATCCACCTACAGACAGGGATTTATATATTTACCGTCTCCGTTACAAGCTGAGTGTCCGCGTTTCACTAACTGATTAACAAATATGTTGTGTCATTCTTCTTCTCACCTCGTCGACACGTTAAGTTGACAGGAAACACTTTTCCTGCACAACACTTGACAGTAAGCGCCTAGCAATACAACCAGTGTCAGGGTTGTTAATCCACCCACAAGTTGCCGTACGCCACACTTCATAGCACTTGAAGGGTTAAGAAGCTAGCTCTCCACAGTCTGGCAGACAATTGGTACTAGTAAATGTGTGCTCCACGTGAAGAAACAAGAAGTGGTCACTCGTCCTGCGAAGAGGGGATGGGGCCTGAGAACCATTCTACGAGTGCGCTAGACTTACAGTTTGGCAATAAATAAATCTTTTTCCGTTTCTTGTTTCTTTTTCTTCTTGTTTCATATATATACTGTATCGTTTGACCGATTGTCAAGGGAAACAACTCATTTTATAATGTGGTGTGTGAAGATCTGCGGAAGGAATACTTGAAATGTAGATTCCGAGTTGTCAGCCTTTTTCTCCAGTTAAAATTTGTAAAGCAAACGTCAGTCATAAAAAGTGTCGCTTAATTCCTATTACTGTCATAAAAGAATGTGAAGGGAAATAATCCTATTTTAAATACTTATCTCCATAGTATCAGGGGAAGTAAGGATGATCGTAACTGATTTTGAAACTAATACAGGTACCACTCTGTCTCCATCCATGTCAGCTGGTTCACTAAACTTGGTAGGAAAGCGACAGAGTTTAGCATAATACACTAAACTTGGTAGGAAAGCGACAGAGTTTAGCATAATACACTAAACTCGGTAGGAAAGCGACAGAGTTTAGCATAATACACTAAACTTGGTAGGAAAGCGACAGAGTTTAGCATAATACACTAAACTTGGTAGGAAAGCGACAGAGTTTAGCATAATACACTAAACTTGGTAGGAAAGCGACAGAGTTTAGCATAATACACTAAACTTGGTAGGAAAGCGACAGAGTTTAGCATAATACACTAAACTTGGTAGGAAAGCGACAGAGTTTAGCATAATACACTAAACTTGGTAGGAAAGCGACAGAGTTTAGCATAATACGAATAAAAAGCTAATAACGTCAATGCGGTAAGAAAATATTCTTGTCAGTACAACCGCACAACAATAATCGATTTTGTGGCGACAATGCTTACGCTAAATTAACGGTTTCATTTTTCATTTGTGACGACAGTGCATTTGAGTTAAACTAACGGTTTCTTTTTGTTCCTTTGTGACGACAGTGCCTTAAGATAACTAATGGCCTCTTTTATTCCCCTTTGTGGAAGCAGTGTTTTTAAGTTAAACTAACGGTTTATTTTTTCCTTGTGGAGACAATGTCTTTAAGTTAAACTAAAATTTATTTTTCTTTGGTAATGACATTGCCTTTACACTAACGGCTTTTTTCCCCTTCGAAACGAAAATGCTGTTAAGTTAAATAACGGCTTCTTTTTTTTCCTCTTTGTGTTAAACAAACATTTTGATATCTTCTTGGATTATTCTTGTTTAGTGATTAGCAGATATGGCAGAGTTATCTTACCTGAAAGACAAACATCATGGCAAAGACAAATCTGAAGTAACAAAAATAAAAAATTTAAAAATAAATGATTCTCAAATTCGAACAGTATTTCTCAAAATAAGTATTTTTTCTAACTTTTATGCAGCCTAAACTTAAAACTATATAATTATTTAATCTAAATCTATTTGACGCTTTGCAAATATCGATATTTTCTTCACTTTATAAATAACAAATTAAATATGCACATACAAAAATATATTAATGTGTATTTACTGATATATGCATATGTACCTACTTACAGTCACACGCATATGGCTCATTCTCTAAGCAAGCGTACCATTTTGTGACATGAAGTGCAAAAAAATAAAGTGGATTAAATCTAATTATTTTACATTTTAAAATCTACAACAGGGCCTAATGCTCACATAAAAACAAAACTTATAAAAGTGTTGATGTTGTAGGTGTTTGAAAGCATAAGTTTCTTTTAAAAATTTAGAAAATAAAATTGAGACATATTTTACCACCAAATTAAAATAAGCAATATATTTATCTGATTAGAAAGAATATATATTTTTTTATTAACCTATATTATTAACTTAATGGGGATATATTTTAATTTAAAATGGGGAATAAAAACTATAACTTCGTAACGTGGAAACCTCTTCGTCTCCAAGTGACAAAATTATCAACCATCATAAAATAAGCTCTATTTTTCTCAACTAAACATAAAACAAGCTAAGGTATTATGCTGTGAAAATAATACTAAAAATAAAAATCAAAGAATCTTTTAAATATATAATAAACCTAATCGTGATGTTTATATTCTTCAATGTAATCTACATGGTTATTTTTAACTTTACTAGCTCAGGTTTAAAACATGCACAGCTATGTGAAACATTAAATGTAAATTAAACTCAGTGAATATGTACATAAAAATGTAAGCTATTTATGAAGTTAGTCAATTTAATCAAAATATATCGAGATTGTCAGAAAGCGTTTTAGAAACGTCGATGATACCAAAACGTTTTCCGCCATTTCTGTCGTTCATCCACGTGATCTTAATGGAAACGAAAATTTACCTTTCTTATTTGGTACTTAAACTCATCATACCAAGACAAAATGACATGTGAGTTATCTTTCCGGAATATGGTGCGTTTGAAAAATGTAAGAAGTAGTTCATGATATTATTATCATTATTTTATATTTACAAATTTATGAAGTTCTTTGTCACGTGTTAAAACGGAAACGAAGTCAAATTAGTTTTCCTAAAGCTGAATAATTTTTAATATAATGACTAAATTTTAAAAACATTAGTGTATGTATATTTCAAGTACATGGATTGTTTAAATGGCACATGGCATTTATGTATGAGGTGTCGATATTCAGTAAAAGAATAAAACTTTTGAATCCGATTTATAGTCTAGAAACTAAGCGTGACAAAAATGTGCCTTTTAAAAATGTTATTTCTTCACAAAATTGACCATTTTCAAATAAAAAGAATATTGAATGTTGCTTTAATGTATTAATCACTCTAAGAAAGGCTTGATACGTGTTGGATTATTTATAACAATGAAATTTTTTTAAAATTGCTATATGTATGCATGTAACAAAAAGAAGTGCCATTTTTCAGATTAAAAAAGAATTTGTATTACAAATAATTACAAAATAAATAAATCCATGTTCACGCAACTATCTTTTGAAGCTCTCACATCAGTTCTGAATGTACAAATATAAACACTCTTTCAATGCTTTATTTTTAAGAAAACATTTCAAAACAAATGGACCCACCTTTTGTGGTACACTTGCCCAGAGAATATAAACAAATGGATCCACCTTTTATGGTACAGTTGCCTAGAGAATATAAACAAATGTGTATGCATTATAGTATTTTTAATGTAAATATTTCTCTTGTCATTGTGCCTAACAACTACACACAAAAATCACACGAAATATTTTATGCTACACATACTTGGAAATATTTTCTATTTTTTAAATTTTGTCGCGGACAGGTGCAACGGGAGTGAATCTCTTCTTTTGCCACAGTTCGTCTTCAATCTGTAGTAGTCTCCCTTAACCAATCATGTCCGAAGCACTAGTGAAGCTGAAGAAAATACGCATAGGAGATCGTCTTCTGAACAAAAGTAAGAATGTTTCTTTGCAATGATGTTTAAATTGCTGATGTATTACATTCATACAATTACGTGTTTGTTTTTCTTTCATATTTTTAAAAGGCATTTATTGTTTGAAAGTTTTTCATACATGTGTGTGTGCGTGTGTATTTATGCATGAGTGAGTGAGAGAGAGGGGATGTGGTTGAAAAATAATCATTTACAAAATATATATTTATTATTTGCACTTTCTTTTTCACACACACACACACACACACACACACACACACACACACACACACACACACACACACACACACACACACACACACACACACACACACACTATACATGTTCGTAGATTAGAAAAAAATACTGATTTTCAAAATATCTATTTATTATTTGCTGTTTTAATTATTATTAATATTGTCATTGTTTTAGACTATAATTTTGTAAATTATATAAAATCTGCAATATGTCTATTACTTCAATGGAACATCCTTTTTTTTAAGAAACAGAAAATAATATTTATTTGTAAATGATTATTTATGACAACCTCTAAGGCAGTGGTTCCTAACACGGTGCCCGAGGTGGCGAGGTGTGGGAAAGTGATGCAAATGTAGGTTGTTCCATCCAACCTCACGGCACTCATTTTAGGTTCAGTAAACTCATTGAAAGCAGAACTGATCTTTGGAAGTCTCTTGTACATTTTTCAAATATGAAGAAAATGGGGTCTGGCAGTGATTTTAACTCTTCACTGCATTTAAAGACCCAACGAAAAGTTTGAAAAGTTATTTCAACAGTTATCATCATTGAGTCTGTGATTGCCTCCCTTGGGAATCCTTTTACTTGCCAACTAGGGGTAAGGAAAATGGCTATATTGACTAAAGTCTCACTGAAGTAAGAATTGAAGTGGAACTCGAGATTTTGGACCTTCAGAATGATATTGTTCTCAAATCGACCACATTAGATGATAATGTTTGAAAACTGTAGCCCACACAATAAAATCTTGATTCCATTTACCTCTGTGGACGGATTTTATCGATGAGCATAGTAAATCTAAATACAGGTATTGACTTACATAGTCCAAAAGAGCAATAGTGCAAAAGTAATCCGCTTGAATTGTTTAGACACATATATTACGTATTACTAAATGTGATGTTTTACGTAATCTTGTTATCTAATGTCCAGAAATAAGCTTTGAAGAATTGATGGCGCCCGTCCAAAACTTCTGAAAATTTGAATGTGCTCTTGGCTACAAAAAGATTGGAGACCACTACTCTAAGACATGAATTACGACTGTTTATGCCATGAATATAACCCAAAGAAAAAATACTTGCCTGTACAGTATGTAGGAGAATATATACAAATAAACATAAATTTATTTATTAAAAACTAAAAGAACTAAATACGCCGTGTTTATAAACAATAATTTGAACTTAAATAATAAATGGATGGATCAGTTTTGCGAATAAATCTGCATTAGATTGATAGACTGGTGGCTTATCTTCTGTTGTCATGAATTATTACGATTTTTAAAAAGGAGTTAATATCAATGTGTTATGCAATCCTCTGAAATAATTATGAGTTAACTGAAATATTACTGCATCATTGCGGTCCAACTTAACAAAGGAGTTAATGTCAAGGTATTGCTGGGATCCTCTGAATTATGTGACAACTGAAGTACTAGTGCACTTATTGCGATCCAGGAGTCAATTTTATAGTGTTACTATGGTCACCAGAGTGTTATGCCTTGACTGACTGCATTATGGTAGTCCACTCAATAAAGGAAGTTAATTTTATAGTTTTTTCTGCGGTCAGCATAGCGATGTGCCTTGACTGGCCGTTAAGGTGGTTTACTGAATAAAGGGAATTAATTTTATAGTCGTACTGCAGACAACAGAGTGATGTGTCTTGGCTGAATGCATTACATTGAATAAAGGGAGTTAATTTCTTAGTGTTACTGCGCTCACATAGGGACGTGCCTTGTCTAACACGCCTGATATGATTTTACTGCACTATTGTAGTCCACTGAATAAAATGTTTGAGTTTCATGGTCTTACTTTGGTCAACAAAATGATGTGTCTCGCCCGGCATGATGTTACTGCATTATTGTAATCCAATCAATTCCTAACATCATGGTGTTACTGCGGTCAGCAGAGTGATGTGCCTTGCCTGATGTATGTTACTGCATTTAAAATATGGTATACTCATGAAAAGATTGTAGAGTGCCACAGTTATGCTCCACTCTGTGAAATTGTTCAATCGTGTCCATAGTAATTGTCTCTCGTCGATGAAAGATAAAATTAGTTTTATATTTCAGCTGAGATAAGGCATAGCAATGAAAATATAAATGAAATGAGCCATAATCATGAAAATATAAATTAAATGAGCCATAGCCATGAAAATATAAATTAAATTAGGCTTAGCAATGAAAATATAAAGTAAATGAGGCATACAAATGAAAATATAAATTAAAATGAACCAGTCACTGTATTCTTGCTTCTTACCTTGAAATATTTCAATATTTCTACGAAAAATAATACTACCATAAATACAGTGTTAGTACTTAAATAGCACTTCTTCAAATATAATACTACAGTGTTTGCAATGTTAACTATATGTAGTCCTAATGCAAATATATTACTACTGTGAATGCATATTTATCTGTGTGTACTTCTGGATTTCGAATATATTACTACCATGAATGCAATGCTACCTGAGTGTACTCCTACTGCGAATATATTACTACCATGAATGCAATGTTACATGAGTGTATTCCTACTGCGAATATATTATGCAATGTTACCTGTAATTAGTACTACTACGAAAGGAGCACTGTCCGAAAGTAGTGTAGCTATTAGTGCAAGAACTATGAGACTGTAGTTGGCCTAATTAGCATAGTTTGAGTAACGGCTAAGGATCTTCTAAGAAATACTCCCTTTCTCTAATGACTTTCATAATTATGAAGTTGTATTGTTCAATCAAAATTTAACATCAGTTAAATAATGTTGCTTTGTCCACAACAGTAAACACATCACAAAACAGTTTTATCAAAGATGGCATCTGTGCGACTCGTCGCAATGTTGTCGGCTGGTCGTTAGTCAGTCGTAATAAGTTGTAACCTGTAATAATCGTATGCATTCTCCAAATTTTTTTTCTACTGATTATTATAATTGCTAATTTTCTTGTTATTGCTATTGACTTAAATGTGCTTTTGCTGCTGAAAATGTTCAACGCCACGAATACAGTAATCTGCTACTTTATAAGTTTTAAGTCAAACTGACAAGAAAATTACTCACTACTACAAATGTCTAAACCGTCTTATTACTCAATAAATAATTATAATTTGTCACATAATTAACTTGTCCAGTAAATAACGTGTCACGTAATTAGTTTATCACTTGTCACGTATAGAACTTGCCATAATACAAAATCTGTCTTATAACTAGCATATCATGTGAACTAATCTGTTACATAACTAAAGTGTTACATAACTTTACACGTCAAACGACTAACTTGCCTACAATAAACATTGTCCATGACTTTGTCGCATAACAAACTTGTCAAGGTACTAGACTGTCACGTAACGTGGGTTTCACAAAATTAGCCGGTTTATAACTAATATTTTACACAATTTTGAAATACGATTAACTTGTCACATTTTTAAAGAGTCGCGTAATTAAAATGTCATATTACTAACATCACATAACTAATATGTCATCTGATTAAATAGTCACATAATTATTATGGTCCATCAATAGTCACATAATTATTATGGTCCATCACTAATGTTACATGACTACTTGTGAAATAATTATCTTGACCCAGAGTTAGCTAGTAATATATCAATTTGTCACATTACCAAATTGTCCTATAACTAACACCACATGATTAAAATGACCTATAACTAACACCAGATTATTAACATGTAGCAAAACTAACACCACATGCTTAACATGTCCTATAAATAACACCACTTGGTTAACATGTCCTATAAATAACACCACTTGGTTAACATGTCCTAAAAATAACACCACTTGGTTAACATGTCCTATAAATAACACCACTTGGTCAACATGTCCTATAAATAACACCACTTGGTCAACATGTCCTATAACGAACACCACGTAATTGACATGTCCTATAACTAACACCACATGCTTAACATGTGCTACAACTAAAACCACATGATAAGCATGTCCTGAAACTAACATCACATAATTAATATATTGTCATGTAACTAACATGACTCATATCTAACTTGTCACGTAACTAACTGGTGATATAAATAAGTGTATCACATAGCTAACTGGTGTCACAGTTAACTTCCTGCAATCTGTCAGTGTCACATTACTAATTTACATCTATCTGTCAGTGTACAGTCTAAACTCTAAAGAGAGGAAAAAGAACCAGCGGTTTCTAAAGGTTGACGGGTACTAAGTACAGATGTTTCCTTCGGGGTAAATACCCCCTCCTCAAAAACATATCCCCTTCCCCATAATTAGATGTGATTTTAGGTTTTATTCCACGTAAGATTTGACCAGCATTTGACCTTGGTGACTTTGTTACTAAGTCACGCTTCGGAGATCTAATACGTTTGAACAATGAGCACTGGCCCCTCAGACCACGAACATTTATTTCCCAAGCCGCTTTGAGATTTAGACATGTTTAAACATTCTCCACCCAGTGTACACTCTGTCACAGTCGGCCTCACTCACGCTAGATTAATACTTTGGAAAGTGTCATGACAACAAAGTGGGGGAATGAGTGTATATATGTATTGATAGCTTGTTTGTTTGCTTGAATGTTAGGTTGGATGAGTGACTGATTCTCTGTTTCAATAATCGATTGGATGGCTGGTTGCATGAATGATTAATTAACAGACAGGTAGTCAAATTCATGCGGCTGTCTCTATTGTTACTTTTTTCAAATTCATTGGACCGAAACGAATACTAAATTTCTCTGCTTGTTAGTTTCTTAAATCTGCAGTAAGTACGTGTGCAGACATTTTGAAACATACGACTGGATTTTTTTTAATCGATGAAACGAGAACTGTTGGAAAATATATGCAATGAAAGTGACACTAGTGAGGATGATCTGGAATGCACGGAGAGTCCAGTCCTCGTAGTTTCATTTGTCAAAAAATAAAGGTTTCTTGCAAACCTAACCAATGGATTCTCTCTCCGGGCATTTTATTTCAAAACGTGCCAACTGTCTTCATAAGTTTAGCTTTATAAATTGTTATTGGTGTATTTTTAAAATACAACACAACTCTCTTCATAAGTTTAGCTTTATAAAATGTTATTGGTGTATTTTTAAAATACAACACAACTCTCTTCATAAGTTTAGCTTTATAAATTGTTATTGGTGTATTTTTAAAATACAACACAACTCTCTTCATAAGTTTAGCTTTATAAAATGTTATTGGTGTATTTTTAAAATACAACACAACTGTGTTCAGATTATTTCGCCAAACGTTTAACGTTTTACAGAAGTAAATGCATTATAAGTGTTAAATTTGTTTTCCTAAATAAACGTCACGAACAGGAAAACATATCTCCAAATACGGGCAATGAGCGTCCGTTAACAAGTTACCTCCTGCTACTTTCCCCCCATCCATCTCTCAAGTTTTTGATCCGTTGCATTTTAATTTATCTTTTACTAACATATCAACCGTATGTAATAGTAATGATTGTGATTCACTTAAGAGTTAATTCCCTTGGTCATTCCTGGCCAATTCAGGTGTAGGCTGGTATAGCTTATCGATGTCACAGACCTCACCTGTTTATGGTTGGTAGAACAATGCAAGTTAAAGCACGGTTCAGTGAATATTTTAGCGTGTGGCAAGAAACCGCAACAAGGCAAATTATCCATGTAGTGAAACTAAAGATGAACGACACTACCATATATATTTGTTGATTTCTCTGATTACAAGGGGATCTTTACTGTGGAGGTCAAGGCACGTTCAATGTTATAATCATGTCTCAGTCCGTGACGTTACAACCAAGTCCAACGTCCACCTAATTGGTAAAATTAGCCGCCCACCACTGTGTACCCAAAGCTTGCTTCTCGTTATTTACCGCTGAGACGTGAGAGGACGAATGCAGCTCGTGCGGGATCAAGCGGTATGGAACGTGCGTTGTGATGAGTTCAAGAGTCGTGCAAGACAGAAACAACCCAAACCACAACTCTGCCAAGGTTAACAAGTAAATATTACTGACATTAAAAGTCGACAGAGAACGTTGTCTGCTCCAGGTCAAGGTGAGCGAGTAATTTTAATAAGTGGGATCGGAACTTGTTTCTAGCAATAAGGTGGAAACGAGTGTGGAGTCCTTGGGTCGGGCACGCTTGGCGTCTCATCAGCGGCTACTGAGATATTTAACATCGGTGTAGTGAATTATTTCTCGCTGTACTCAGGGCTGTGACACTTTAAAAAAAAAAAAAAAAAGATCGATTCCACAAGCTTACGTTAATTTTCAGATTTCTCTGCATCTTGCCTAGCACGTCATTCAGACTTCATTAGAATTTTTTTTAAAAGAAACCAACAACAAAAATCTCCCGACAACAAATGGCGTTTTTAAGTGCGACGTTATAAATAAGTGTAGTGCTAAATAGCTGGACCTGATTGATGCTTTGTAGTTTAATATTTGCAGTGTTAATATATATATACGTTGTTGTCACATTAACATACTAGTCATATCTACCATTATTGTATTATAGCTTAGACACAAGTACATACACATCTTTTATACACTCTACCGCAGACCCACATCATACAATGCCTAAATTGCTATCTAGCAAGCACACACACACACACACACACACACACACACACACACACACACACACACACACACACACACACACACACACACACACAGGTGCACGCACATTTCTATAATCATAAAATATTCTCAAGCATGAGTTATAGACACATCACATATGCACCACACTTACGCAAGCACGTGTACACATATACGCTACACACGTAAATATTACCTTATAGCGCAAATATAATTTTTTTTTTAAGCCCACATGTAAGACATGCATAGACTACAGAAACAAACCATTCACATACTCGAATCATGTAAGACACAAATACACACTTTTACACTGTACACAAAAGTACCCAAATGCACACAAACAAGCACGCGTATATACACTATTTGTCAGTATATCTAATCCTAAGGCTTCCATTTTATCGCCTCTTCATGCAGCCATTCAGTCACGTGGTTCGCATTTGAGTATGATAAAAGTCTGCCTACACAAAAAGTGCCGGCTGAAGATTGTCGGATGGGTCGTGACCCCTAGTTCATGTGTGCAACTCAATCATTCAGTGGAAATTGATTTCGGTTGTCGACCAACGTGCGACGGAGGTGATTGCAAGTAGTTTTAATTAAAACCCGCCGTGTACTTCAATGCACGTTGCGGCGCTGCTTGTAAGGGTAGTGTTTCTGGTCACGTGACTTCTGCGCGTCACGATAAGCGGAGGTTGTCAGTTGCATAATTACGCTTGTAAAAATAAATAATTGGTTATCCGGAACAGTCAAGTTTGGAAAAGAAACTTATAACTTTATTAAAAGTGTAAACGTGTATAAAATCTACGTTCTGTGTGTTTAATTCGTCCCTGTTGAAGTAAGAAATGAACAAGGAAAGACCGTAATACTCTGTTGATTTGTTCCCTGACTCAGTCTGCTTGTGAGGATTTACTTTCCCACGGAACGCCCCCGTCTTTGTGGACTGAAATTGTTTCCTTTCACTGCTTCTAAACATGGAGATTATAATTTCCTAAAGATAGCCTCTCCTTCTTGCTATTAGAATACTTTTAAACACACACACACACACACACACAACACAACACACACACACACACACACATACACACACACCACGCATCAACCCGAGTGTACTCATATGGCACTATTTTGTTGAACCATATTTATTAGGAAAGTATTACAATATTTTGAATTGGTTACGACAGATATCGCGATCGATTTGTTGTCCTGAGTCCGAATACCTGTTTAGAGAATACTTCCACTCTCCTGTTTCATTACTGGACGTAACAAAATAACAATTTCCTCTGTGCTCAGTTACAAGGACTTCATTTTTATAAGTGTATAAGAAACGTGGCTGCGTTTAATGAGGTATATAAATAGAAAAAACATTAATTGTGTTAAGTTAGACTGTGGTAGAGATGTTCTACATAGCTATGTTAGAATGTACATTTCTCCAAATTCTTCCACTTCCAGTGTCATAGGTTTGAGTATAAATTTTTGAAAATGTTCAAGTGTACTGAATTAAAATATATGCCTCGAGAAATTTACTTTATTTTTACTGCATTTGAATATTCTCTCAAAATTCCTCCAAATTTCGAAATTAAAATAAGTGTTAAAACAGTAATTAAACTCTTGTTTAAAAATTAGTTATGCTGTTTGAATTTAGGATAAATGTCTCAGGAAAATGTTTCATTTCTGTAAGGTATAGAAATGCCTTCATTATTGTTGATTAAAGATGTCTCAAGAAATTACAATTCTGTTATGAGAAGAAATCCTTCGTGATATAAACTTTTAAAAAGTAATATGTCTAAAGAAAATTAATGTGTTCATTTTTGGTCCGGAAAATTCTTACTGCTACAGAGTTTGAAAAATGGGTTGTAAAATGTTTACATTTTCTCTCCTAGAGAATTCTTCATCCTGCAGAGTTTGAATAGATATTTCAAGGAACCGTTTCTTTGTGCTTTCTTTATTCTACAAACTTTATATATATATTTTTTTTCAAGGAAATGGTCCTTTGTGCGAATTCAAGAAATGCTACATCTTATCAGAATCGGTGTCGCAGAAATGTTTTCCACTGTAGTCAAACATATGTCTCAAGAAATTTTTTCCAGTTCATTTATCAGAATATCATTACGTCATTGCACATCAGAATATCATTACGTCATGGCACATCAGAATACCATTGCGTCAGTGTGTCACGTCATTATTTATCAAAATATAATTGCATCATTATATATATCAGAATATCATTAAGTCATTGATCATCATAATATCATTGCGTCATTGCATATCAGAATATCATTTACACAAAGCAAGTGTTTTACGGACAGATGCACAAGACAAGTGTTTTAACAATAGTACACTTAAGCAAGTGTTTTACGGACAGATACATAAAGCAAGTGTTTTACGGACAGATACACAAGACAAGTGTTTTACGGACAGATACATAAAGCAAGTGTTTTACGGACAGATACACAAGACAAGTGTTTTAACAATAGTGCACTTAAGCAAGTGTTTTACGGGGACAGATACACAAGTGTTTTAACAATAGTACACGGACAGATACATAAAGCAAGTGCTTTACGGACAGATACACAAAGCAAATGTTTTACGGACAGATACACAAAGCAAGTGTTTTATGGTCAGCTACGCGAGATACAAGTGTCTTACCGCCAACTACGCAAAAACAGAAGTGTTTCACGGACAGCTACGCAAGACGCAATCGTTTTGCCGCCACCTACGAAGGTCAGTTGTTTTTCAGCTAGCCAACACAAGATACAATTGTTTTATCGGAGACACACTAAACACTATCGTTTTACTGCCACCTACTGAAGACAGTTGTTTTACTGCCGGCCACACAAGACAATTGTTTTGCTGCCGGCTACACAAGACACAATTGTTTTGCTGCCGGCTACACAAGACAGCAATTGTTTTACTGTGCCAGCTACACAAGACAATTGTTTTATCGGAGACACACTAAACACTATCGTTTTACTGCCACCTACTGAAGACAGTTGTTTTACTGCCGGCCACACAAGACAATTGTTTTGCTGCCGGCTACACAAGACACAATTGTTTTGCTGCCGGCTGAGCAAGACAGCAATTGTTTTACTGTGCCAGCTACACAAGACAATTGTTTTGCTGCCGGCTACACAAGACAGCAATTGTTTTACTGTGCCAGCTACACAAGACAATTGTTTTGCTGCCGGCTACACAAGACACAATTGTTTTACTGCCGGCTACACAAGACACAACCGTTTTGCTGCCGGTTACGCAAGACACAATTATTTTACTGCCAGCCACACAAGACAATTGTTTTGCTGCCGGCTACACAAAACACAATTGTTTTACTGCCAGTTACACAAAACACAATTGTTTTACTGCCGGCTACGCAAGACACAATTATTTTAATGCCGGCTACACAAGACACAATTGTTTTACTACCATTCGCACAAGATACGGTTGTTAACCCGCACGATGCGCAAACTACAATGGACTGATGATCTTTCTAAAAGAAACTCTCACGGGAAGTAATTTTTAAAAGACTTGACTACCACTATTTTTTTCATGGTGTGATATTTTTGTTTTATTCTTTGACGTAAATTGTATATTGGTTTTACTTCGTTTATTTTTTAAATTCTCATTGCCATTAATTCCGAGGATGGGGGTTGTCTTTTGTGTCTTTTTTCTTTTAACTTGGAAATAAATGTATTTCCTCTCGTCTTATGATAGAAATAAATAATTAATGTTTTTGACTTATTAGTTGTTAAATTTAAGACAGAAAATAGTATTGTAATGCCTCATTGTAATCCTATTGTAATAGGATATGATAAAAATAAATCTTCTTGTGATAGGATAAAAATAACCATCGCATTGCCTCTTGTGATTGAATATAAGACAGGCATTAAAATTGTTTTACCGGCAGACACACAAGACACAATTGTTTTACCGCCAGCCTATCTCTTATATGCACTGTATACTCTTATGTTTCTTTCTGTCTAATTTACTATCTCTTATATGCAATGTGTACTCATACAGATAGCCTTTCAATTTGTGTTTCTTTCTATCTAATTTACTATTTCGTGTATACATTGTGTATTCGTACAGAAAGACTAACACTTACCTAATTTATTTCTACAACGCTAAGGGACATTGCTGTTGTAAAGAGTTTCCCCTTGTCAATGTAATTTACTTAAAGAGTGCTTTTAAAATTATTATTATCACTTATAATACGTTTTACCATTGCTTGCTTATTAACCCTTTCTATAACAATCGCGTAATAGTTTTGACGATTTAACAATATTAAGATCTAGCGTCATTAAATGGGTTACTACTTGTGCCCCACCCTATTCCCAGAAGACAGGCTCGGGAAAGTGCCCTGTAAGTTAAAGACCCCTACGTTTGCCTGACATTAAAGTTATTATCCCGAATATCGAGTTTACGACGACTGTTGTCAAATAAAAATACAACTAAAACACCACTTGATCTTTCTAGAGTCTCTCAGTAAATTTAAACTATTTTCCCACCAAAAAAGAACTGATTATTCTAGTGTAGACCTCCTGTAGTGTTCTGTTTTGAGAGCTTGAAAGGGTGCATTAGGAAATCGCCTTTCATTCATGTTTAGAGGGGGAAAAGAAAACATTTATCCTAATTGTTTGCCAAGTTGCTCGCGTATTGTGACGTACGGAATGTTCGTGCACTCAAAACTGTGACATCATAATAGACACCTTCCAGATTTCGTGAAATCATAGCTTGTCTTTCTTTGATTTGTGTGCTCAAAGCGACACGCTTTCTCCTTTCTTAATTGAAGCAGAACAAACTACCTCAAAGATCGAGAGGTGGCTGACACAAAAAATATTTTCATTCACCTGTGGCAGTAAGTTGCTTGGGTCAGTGAGTACCATTATCACGTGATCTCTTTGGCCTTTTGGTTTAGTCCCCAGTTCCTCGAATCTCAGTGCAAGATTAAATCAGTCACTTATGATCGAAATATTTTTTTAAAATGCGTTTCTTAATAATTGTGAAGAGAAAGCTTTACATCATTGTGTACTTTCGAGTTTTGTCTGCCTACACTGAGAATACGATTTTTTCTTAAACGAGAAATAAAATTTTGGGGTTTGGTCTTGAGGTAATATGATATATACTACACTAATTCAGTATATCTCCGTTCATAAGCCACACCTAAGATATTTGTGTGTGATGTGTACTCGCCATACCCCTCCCTCTCTCTCCATGTGCCTGTCTTGTGTATGTTCTCCTCCCCCCCTCTCTCTCTCTCTTCTCTCTTTCTCTCTGTGACACGAACACGTGAACATACACATAAATCATTATAACACAAATACTAAACACTTGCAGCATTGTTACCACCCAAAGCAATTTCAGTCAAG
Organism: Sinotaia quadrata; assembly: GCA_028829895.1. Lineage (NCBI taxonomy): Eukaryota > Metazoa > Mollusca > Gastropoda > Architaenioglossa > Viviparidae > Sinotaia > Sinotaia quadrata. The sequence continues at coordinate 66,407,773 of CM054183.1, forward strand.
ACCTGTTTCGTCCCACCTTTGTAAGTTCAAACCTGTCAACTGGCATGCCGCCATTTAACTCCCTTATTCCGAAAACGATTTTCAACTGATCATGGACCGGCACTGAGTCTAGCCATGGCACCAGACAGATATAAGCACTCTACAAATCATTCTCAGAAGATATGATGGCAGATTTCAAATTTGCAGCAGAGCTGTCTGGTACAAAGGTGCCATTGTTGCACGCATCAAGGTGTTAGTAGTGACGGCATCGATCTGCTAATCTAACAGTCCTATTCTCCAACTGCTTCGCATAAGTCGATGGCAATCCAAACGATCTCCGTGTCTGAGTTGACACAACTGCCTCTCAAATTTCCCAACAACCCTGTCTGGCCGTTAAGTCCAGCCAGCCATGCTGGTTTTTAGACTCTTCTGTGCCCAGGAAATACACCTGGAAACAGAAGTCAACGTGACACCGCCATCTATCACTGCCGGAGATCTTGCTTTTGTTTTGCAACTATGCAACTTTAATCACTCGGGTGTCTAGTGTGCACGGGAAGGGCTATAAATCTTGCTTTACTTTTGTCGGTACACTAGCACTGTCCAATATCAAGTGTGTTCCACGATTACTGTCACTTGCACTAGGAGTGATGATTGTGTGTCATTATGTGTCATGTATTTGTATGTCCGATCAAAGAGGAGTAAACCTACTGATAATAGGAATAATGGAACAGAGAAATAGACCTGCTTATTACAGGAAAACAACTATGAGTTGTGATTTTAGGAATAATAGAGGAAATATTACAGGAATACTGGTACAAAAATAGGTCTATGATTTTAGGAATGCTGGTAGAGGAATACGTCTACTGATTATAGGAATAGAAAAATAGGCCTACAGATTATAGGAATATTATAGTGAGCAGATCTATTGATTATAAGGATTCTGGTAGAGAAAGGAAAGCTGGTAGAAAATATATCTACTGATTATAATAATACATTTTTAGAGAAAAGTACCTAAGGATTGCATCATTATTGGTTGTGACGGCAGCGCCACTTACTTAATGGATATTATTATAATTAAGAAAGTAATTATCCAAACTATTTACAGGTCATGAGAATCTTAATTTATGTTATTAATGTTCCTCCAACAGACACCAATCGTTTCTCATTTGGCGGATATGCGGGTGCTGTAAATGTTTTCTCTCTTCCACAATATAAAACAACATTTACGGTCACAATCTTTCCGTAGGTGAAAAACTTATTACTAAAGGAGAAGACAAATCTGACTTTAATCTATATTTAGCGAGCCTCCATCCACCCATTTTCTTCTCCAACATAAGATTATCAATATGCGAAAGAAAGTCAATAAATTTAACAATAAATTTATTAAATCAACATTCAAATTATATGACGAATACAATAAAATAGATTACTTGACATTGATATTTCCATGAACCCACATTCAGATACTTTTATGTTTACACAGTCTATATCTTAAAATGTAAAAGTACATTTCATCAACAGAGTCAATACAAATTGCAGGATAGCATTATCAGAGAACAGAAATGGTGTTATTAGCGATAATCAATAATAATTTTACATAACATGGACTAAGTACTGCATCAACAGTCCTTCACTTGGTTTTGCAACAACGTCACAATAACTGCATCAATACATGTCTCCCTCTACACACGTAGAAAACACTGACGCGCTGATATACTCTCAAAACCAATTTGAGCACCCTCTTCGATCCATCTGTTTCTTCAAGCAGAACACAATTACAGTAATTTTGGTATCTTCACTGTAATAGAATTTTCCCAATGCAATCAGCATACTTTGCCACAATACATCAAAAGTGTGTAGCATATTCCTTTATGCTTACACACCTGTGACAGATGATTCCTGCGTCTTCCTTGTCATAGCTTATAATCAGTTAACCATAGGTTATAATCCGTGAACCAGTAGATTCAATTAACACGTGTAAAGCATGCATTGTCACTGAAAAATATAATCAGGGGACAAACGCTAAGTTTTTCAGTTTATCACTTTATAACTCCATACTATCTTACATTCCAGTATCAATTTACAGTTTCCTGCAACAGTATTTATTAGCCCAAGGCAAAATAAATACAACATATCAAACAATGTCAAGTTTTTTTTAGTTTTCTTTTAGCAAACTACACGTGAACAGCCTACTTGTAGGAATAAAAGTCAACTCACATAGTACATCTCTCCATAAAACTCGAGTATATCATATCAATAATGAAAATGCATGAAATATTTCTAAGTCCATTCTTTCTCAGCCAGTCAGCTTCTCACCATCAAGCTAACGACAGCCTTTCAAAATCGGACTTCTTTACCACTTTAAATTGAAAGTGATTAGACAGTAGATTTCTCTACAGCAAGTAAACTTTTTAATCTCAGCCCAATGGCTGGCCTTGTTCTCATAAATCATAACCATTGGATAAAAAAAATACTCTCTGGTTGCATTACACCAGCAAATCTAGAATATTCTTGCCTTGAGCGTTTACTTCAACTCAGACACTTTCAAAAATACAATCATAAGGAGTGCCCAAAGTCAGGTTACTCTGACAATTTAACAATTTATATAACAATTTAAGTTTAAAATAGAGATAAGCAAATTTACTCTGTCACACTGGTAGAAGAATAATCCTATTACTTATAGGAATGCTGGTAGAGGAGTATGCCCAGTCATTATAGGAATGCTTGTAGAGATACAGATCAATAATTATAGGGATATTGGTAGAAAATTGCCCATGCTATAAAAATGCTTGTAGAGATACAGATCTATAATTATAGGGATGCTGGTAGAAAACTGCCTACGCTATAGGAATGCTTGTAGAGATACAGATCTATAATTATAGGGAAGTTGGTAGAGATATAGATCTATAATTATTGTAGGAATGCTTGTAAAGATGCAGATCTATAATGATAGGAATGCTTGTAGAGATACAGATCCATAATTATAGGGATGCTGCTAAAAAAATTGCTCACGCTATAGGAATGCTGGTAAAAGAATAGATCTACTAATTATAGCAATGCTGGTAGAAGAATATACTCACTGATTATAACAATACTAGTAGAGGAATATACCTACTGATTATAACAAAACTGGTAGAGGAATATACCCACTGATTATAACAATACTAGGAGAGTAATATATCTACTGATTATACGAACACAAGGTTAGTCCAACCTGCATAGTATAAGAGAAAAGTGCCAGGTTGTGAAGTTGGCTCCATAGCAACATGAAGGACAACCACTGTTTTGCGCACGGATTCATCTTCCCCCTTTTATTAGAATAGCATTCTTAATCCTGTCCAGACTCGATCCGGAATTCGTATTGATCATTTTAGGTGATCCACGCAGAAGAGGTCTGAGTGGTATAAGCTAGAAGTTCCTTTTCACAGCCATCGTGGCTCCAGCCAATCTGAATAGCGCTTTGTCACACTGCTGACATTGGCTACGTTCGAGTTGTTGGCCCTGCCATTGAGACGAGCCACTAGCATGCGCAGGCAGTTCAGACTAAGTGGGAACTCGGAACCGTTTGTTGATTTCTTCGCGACCTGTGCCAGAAATAAATCAGTGTGGCTGGTAGTTATAGCTTTCTGAACAGTGTTTCTGTGTTCTCAGTGTGTGATGACCAAGCTAGAGCTTGCCATAAAAGTATTTGACATAACATTATTATTGGTGAATGACGAGTAGCCGTGAATATTGGAAATCCTTATTGCGAACAGATTACTTTGATGATATACTTTTGCCGCCTTTAAAGATCGTATTTGCTTTTGATGACGCACTTTTGTCGCCTTCAAAGATCGCATGTACTTGTGATGACGTGCTGTTAAACACCAAAGATGTATGATTGAGGTTACACGCAGCACTGTGATTTCGCGAAGCATTGTGGTTATATAAGCATTATATTTGCCGCCTTTAAAAATCATGTGTGTTTGTGAATACGTTCAGATTTGTAATTGCACATTTTCAGCCACTAAAGACGTATGATTGTGATTACAAACAAGTTTGTGGTTGACTACCTTTCAGCCACTGTTGAGGAGTTTTTGTGACTAAGAACAGTATTGTGAATGTGTTCTTTCAGCCACTGTTGAGGAGTTTTTGTGACTAAGAACAGTATTGTGAATGTGTTCTTTCAGCCACTGTTGAGGAGTTTTTGTGACGAGAACACTATTGTGACTGCGTACCTTTCAGCCAGCAAAAAATGTTTCCCTCGAGACTTGGTGCATCATGGTGTTAACGTACTTTTCACCTACTTAATCATGTGTGCTTGTTATTACGGTTTTGTGACGCACAGCACTGTGACTACGTACTTTTCACCTACTTAAAATGTGTACATGTGATTACGTACTTTTTGCGTACTTAAGATATGTGATAAGGTATAGGTAAAGCATTTTGACTGCGCACAGCGTTGTGATTAGGCCTACGTACTTTTCAGCCTCAAAAGTTTTATGTAGGGCCTTCGATTTGCTGAGTAAATTTAGTGTTAGGTGTACAGACACAAAGAATCTCTTCAGTGAATTCAATTTTTATAATTTATTTTACATACTGGTGTTGTTGTTGTCTTTATAAAATATCTGTTTTTAAAATTCTGTCTTATTTGTCTGGATGGGCAGTAATTCAGCCTATAATACTTAGATGTAATTTAATATCCAGCACTCCTAATGACTCTGGTAAGCTATTCACTATTCCTCTGACACACTTTCTATTTTAAGTCTGAAATATATTACTAATATTCATTCATATTTCGTTTCATACGAGTTTGAATTTGCATTAAATAATTTCCTCTGACAAATTTACCTTTAGAGATGTTTGAAATACCTTAATTTCCTCTGACACATTTGCAAGTTACGGTGAAGTATTAAATACATTGAGTAATTTCCTGTGACACATTTTCAATTTGAAAATTGAAATACTTTAAGTAATTTTTCATGAGAAATGTATTATTAAAAATTAAATTTGAAATATTCTAATTAATTTCTTCTGAAACATAACCTATTAAAAATTAAGTTCACATTACTGTATAGCCATTTTTCTCTGCAACATTTTAAAGCAAAATTTAACGTTAAGCTTTTGCTGTGTGAGTGTGCGTATATATAATACTTTTTTTCCCTGACATTTCCCTATTTTAAATTGATTTTGAAATACATTAAATAATTTCTTCTGAAAATACTTCTTTTAAAATCATTTGAAATTATTATATTTTATTATTTATCGACACATTGTGTTGTTAAGTTTATTTGTAAATCTCCACCACCACCCCAGTTTCTATCTAGTTAGAGTTAAGTTTGAATTATTACAGACATTCTTTTCTGTATCACATTCCAAATTAAGTTAAGTTTGAATTACAGACACTTTGTTTTGGCCCACATTCCAAATAAAGTTAAGTATTAATTTTTACAGACATTTTTTTCACTAGCTCACTTTCTAGTTAAGTTTGAATTATTAGATATTTTCTGCTTGCACACATTTTAACTAAAGTTTAAATTACTAAAACACTATTATCAGACACCTTGTCTATTGATAATTTTGGATATTGTAGACACAATCCTTACCACATTTTCTAATTACTATTTAAATTTGAATATTCTGGACATATTCCTGACTTTACTAATTAAAATTAAATTTAAATAATAAAGTCGTGTTTATCTGAAACATTTTCTAATTAAAGTTAAACTTGAATAATAAAGCTTGTTTATCTGACACATATTGTACTTAAAGGCCAATTTGAATAATTTAATCCTGTTTATCTGATAGATTTTCTAATTTTTCTAATTAAAATTAAACTTGAATAATAAAGCTTATCTGACATATTTTCTAATTAAAGTTCAATTTGAATAGTAAAGTAGTGTTTAGCTGACATTTTCTGCTTAAAGTTCAATTTGAATAATAAAATGGTGTTTATCTGACATATTTTCTACTTAAAGCTTAATTTGAGTAACAAAGTTGTTTTTATCTGAATAATAAAGTCGTGTTTATCTGACGTTTTCTACTTAAAGTTCAACTGGAATAATAAAGTGGTGTTTATCTAACATATTTTCTACTTAAAGTTCAATTTGAATAAGAAGTGTTGTTTATCTGACACATTTTCTACTTAAAATTCAATTTTAAGTAGAAAATTAAATGGTGATTGTCTGACATATTTTCTACTTAAAGTTCACTTTGAATAATAAAATCGTGATTATCTGAAATATTTTCTACTTAAAGTTCAATTTGAATGATAAAGTAATATTTATCTAACACATTTTCTACTTAAAGTTCAATTTTAATAACAATGTTGTGCTTATCGGACATATTTTCTACTTAAAGTTCAATTTGAATAATAAAGTCGTTTTTATCTGACATATTTTCTAATTTTAAGATGAAATATTCTGACCATTTTCTCGGAGACATGTTCTCACAGTTAAATTTGAATTGCTAGAGCCACTTTCTAATTAAGGATACTTTGAATTATTGTACCTATGTAGTGGATTAGTGTCTAATTAAAGTAATGAGTTTTGAATTACACTGTCAGAACATGTATACTTAAATTAGCGCAGATTGTGGTGGTCCTTTGAGTTCTGCCGGTTGTGACGTAAATGTCAATGATCCGTTGTATTGTTAAAATAGGAAAGCAATCATGCCTCGTTCACAACGCGTATTAGTTTTGTAAACGTACCAAGTCTCATTATAATGTGCAATAGTTTTGTAAACGTACCAAGTCTCATTATAATGTGCAATAGTTTTGTAAACGTACCAAGTCTCATTACAATGTGCAATAGTTTTGTAAAAGTACCAAGTCTCATTATAATGTGCAATAGTTTTGTAAACGTACCAAGTCTCATTACAATGTGCAATAGTTTTGTAAACGTACCAAGTCTCATTACAATGTGCAATAGTTTTGTAAACGTACCAAGTCTCATTACAATGTGCAATAGTTTTGTAAACGTACCAAGTCTCATTATAATGTGCAATAGTTTTGTAAACGTACCAAGTCTCATTACAATGTGCAATAGTTTTGTAAACGTACCAAGTCTCATTATAATGTGCAATAGTTTTGTAAACGTACCAAGTCTCATTACAATGTGCAATAGCATTGCAAACGTACCACGTCTAAGTGTGTCCGTCTTCTTCTTTTCTTTTTCTTATTGAAAACAATTGATTTGAATGATTTTGGGAAGATTGTGATAGAAAGCATGTCGTTGTAGAATGCATTTAGGGATACTGGGTAAGTATCTTTAGTTGGCATTTATGTTTACTAGGCAGGTTGTGGTAGTAGGCATTTAGGAGTTTGGGGCAAATTTTATTAATAGAAAATCTAGGGGTTCTGGGCAGGTTGTGGCAGTGGGCATTTAAGAGTTTGGGGCAAATTGTGGTAATAGAAAATCTAGAGGTTCTGGGCGGGTTGTGGTAGTGGGCATTTAGGAGTTTGGGGCAAATTTTGGTAATAGAAAATCTAGGGGTTCTGGGCAGGTTGTGGTAGTAGGCATTTAGGAGTTTGGGGCAAATTGTGGTAATAGAAAATCTAGGGGTTCTGGGCAGGTTGTGGTAGTGGGCATTTAAGAGTTTGGGGCAAATTGTGGTAATAGAAAATCTAGAGGTTCTGGGCGGGTTGTGGTAGTGGGCATTTAAGGGTTTGGGGCAAATTGTGGTAATAGAAAATCTAGGGGTTCTGGGCGGGTTGTGGTAGTGGGCATTTAGAAGTATTGGGCAGGTTGTGGTAGAGGGCATTTAGTGACATTGAGGAGGTCGTGGTAATAGACAATTGAAGCAGGCTTTATTCTTTTGTATTATTGAATTCTTTTAAGAGTTTTAAGAAAAGTTCGAGGCAAATTTTCACTGCTGTCATTCTTGTTGTATTTAATACTTTAAATAATATCATTTGTTATGTATCATTGCTTGTGTGTTAATGAGACTGGTGGTAATTATGAAAAGATTTGAGTCAATAACCAAAACAACAAGAACTATCGATTCCGTTTCCTACTAGTATTAAAGACTACAGATGAAATGTACAAAGAAAGAAATGATGTTTGCACATGCCAAGTAAGATGTTATTTGAGAGCATTCAACGTGAAAGATTCGATAGTGGGGTTACTTCGCGCAATGCATGGTGACATTTTGGGGTAACATTCAACAGTGATTGGTTATCTTTGTGAGGTAACATTCAACAGTGTTTGGTACACTTTGGGGGTAACTTCGTTCAGTTATTGGATAGATATTATGAAAATCCCATAATATTATTGCTACTGATCATATAATACCGAATTGTAATCGATTATATAATTAAATGGCGTTAAGTATTTGATCAATTTAGAGATGATTTCGCAACTAAGTAGTCATCTGCTGAGTGATGTATGTATTTTCAAATTGTCTTTTATTCACATTTTAAAACTATCCTATAACTTGGTTAAAGATTTCAGAAATCTTCCAAAAAGTGATTAGAGTTTAAGATAGTTCTAGAAGGTAAATTACCAGATTTTAAAACAATTCCTTAATGCGATTTGGTTATATTTTATGACAGTTCCTTAGTGTGACTGGTCAAATTTTAGGACAGTTCCATAGAGTGACTGGTCAAATTTTAGGACAGTTCCCCATAGTGTGACTGGTCATATTTTAGCACAACTCCATACTCTCATATTTTAGGACAGCTCCATAGTGTGACTGGTCATATTTTAGGACCGTTTCTTCATGAACATAAATATATATTTCGTTTCAGCAAGCACGACGTTGTCGTTATCAACAAGTTCCTTTGCAGTTGTCTTTTCTGGTTTCTTCAATTCGTGCTCGATTTCCAGTCTATTTCTACCAGTTATACTTAAGTTCATTTAGGTGATAAATCTTCATTTTAATCTAATCTTCATTTCTTATAAGGAATTGAGCAAAACGATGGTTTCACGAAAACCCAACTTGAACCTAACTAAAAGAATGTGTGACCAGAGTTCAAAACCATGATGGCACTGAACACAAAGACCACCCCACTAAAACACAACCTGAACTAAAAGACCGTGTGACCAATCTAATGTCATGGATCTCGATCTTACAGAAACACGCTTGCAGATCTTGCCCACGTTGGTCGAGAATCCGCGAGAATCTCGTCATCAGAGTGGGTGCGTGACGACACCCATCAAACCGCAATCAGCTGGCTTCTCTCGAGCCTCGGTTTCAAATTTCGGTCGACAGACTGGGGGCGTCGAAGAAGAAACTTTCTTGAAGTTTAAAATCAGTGACAACGTTTCCACTAAAGATCTGAACAGCGAATGTACCCCGACAGCGCTGAACCGCTCTTCGTTTGAACCTCTGCCGTGTTCCAGAACGGAAGTGGACATCGGTAAGCGGGCAGATCTTGTTCTGGCACCGTCCCCGGGTGACAAGCTGCGGCTCCGAGCCGAGCAGGTCGCGGAATACGAGGTGGAGCACAACTGGGTGCTGAAGGAAGAGACGGCGATTAGATTTAAGAAATTTAATCAGACTAAACGCAAGTTGGCCATTTTCCTTCCAGATGACGATCCGCTGGAGGACATTAACAGCCGCCTGGAGGAAGTGCAGTCAATGATTAAGCCCAAGGTTAACTTCTCGACGTTCTTCGAGGAACTGCCTGCTGAGCAGCGCGAGAAGATGCTGGTAAGTAAAATTAAAAATTCCTAGTTTGTGGGTAAAATAGGAAGGATATTTATTACCTTAGCCTGTGTCAGAAAAGTACATTATAATCGATGGAATGGTGATATAATGGTGGTGAGGGGGTAGTAATAAGCATGATATTTTTGCCTGTTTAAAAACTCGAGTGTAAAAGTATCTACTAACGCTTCAGAGTCAGTTGATAGAAGGAATAACAAAACATAATTGATGACTTTAATGGTCATGCTGCTTATATGATTGTGGTTAATTTTAACAGCGCTTCATCTTCCAAAATCTGTGACTGTGAGGGAGTTTGGGATGTGGTGATGATAAAAAAAAAAGAACAGAAATTGTAAATTCTTCCTAAATCACCAACTTTGCAGATCTTTAAGTGCAGTTTCTTTAACTGCACTTTGCTAAATATAAAAGTCAGTGTTGAAAGAAAACACCATGCTTATTTAAAGATAATTGACACCCTACCAGCCTTTGGACCAAGAGTGCAACCATTGAGGTACCTCACCAGCAAACAGGAAATTGCTTTGGAACAATTACGAACAAATTGCACGGATCTGATCGATATATTGTTATTGGTGTCGTCAGCACAGGGAGCCATAATGCGGTAGGAAGTTCGCTGTGTTTTCTGTGCGCTTAAACTGTATTAGTGGCTGACGGTATTATCAGGCTGTCTTTGACTATTGTCGTGCCGTTCAAGGGCCATGGTCGCTAGGGAACAGAATCGTAGAATTAAGGCTGGACTGCATCCAGAAAATACTCCGTTCACGGTACGTGTTTCTCTCACAGGTGACTGAACCTGTCATAGCAATAGCAGTCAAATTTATCTCAAAACAAATGGATTTATTTTTCATTCTCGTGGTTGGGTTTTAATATTGTTATTCTCAACAGGATGCGTGGTCGCACTAAATGTTATTTGTTTTTAGCACAGGGCTAGATGCTGATGACGTCATTTCACCGTACGTCTTTGTAGCCTTGTTTACAGAAAGTGGAGGCGTGTGACTGGAAAATCGGGTTAAGTTTTCCAGTTCACAGTTCAGAATTAATTAAAGTAAAATTTGTCTCTTTTCTTGTCATTCTCACTTCAACAATCCACAGACACATGCCACAGTGAGCAGCCAAAGGCAAAAAGTGGACCAAAGACAGTGTATAGAATAGGAAGCGACAGTGTATAGAATATGTAGCCAAGGACAGTGAGTAGAATGTGGCCAAAGGCTGTGTGTGGGCTAAAGACAGTGAGTAGAATGTGGCCAAAGGCTAAAGTCAATGAATAGAATATGTGGTCAAAGAGTCCTATGTGAACTCATCTTTATGTAATGTCACTTCTATAATAGCATAATAATATAATATATTACATCAGAGCTATGAAATGAGTAAACTAAACTTTATGTTATGTCAGAGCTATAATAGCATAATAATATAATATATTACATCAGAGCTATGAAATGAGTAAACTAAACTTTATGTTATGTCAGAGCTGTAATAGCTTGCCATTTGAAAATTGAGCTAAACTGTTAGTCTGTTTTTTAATGGCACAAATTTAGTCTTTGAATTATTTTTATAATAGGAGAGGCTATGAGGTAAGATAGCCTATAGAAAATAGTTATACTTTTTCATTCTTTTGATTTCCCCTTCAAAGTGTGGGGATATAAAATTTAATTAGAAAATCTCCAACAAATAAGTAATAAATTTTCATGCCGGGCAGTAAATGGGGAAAAAATTCAAAATTCTTATACTGTGCATATCAGTAAGATTTGTTGTCATTCAGACAAATGTACATATTTGTTATGCTTGTGCAAAACAGACATTTATGTTCCAGACAGTGACTCCTTCTGAAATGGAATCGCTTGCAAGAGACAGGAAAAGGAACTGGAAGGTTATTTTTTTCTAATTTTTACTATTGCCATTCTGTTAATTATACGGGTCGTTCTTGGGTTTATGTGCTATTGTTTGTATGCTTTTATTGTGGATTTTGGGTTTTTTCACCTCAATAGTTTAGCAAACACACACACACACACACACACACACACACACACACACACACACAAACACACACACACACAAACACACACACACAGACACACACACACACACACAGACACACACACACACACACACACACACACACACACACACTCACACCATCACTGCTAGCGAACTGCTAGACTTGTAAATTTCTTATCGGTTGTTGTATAGAAATGTTGTATAGTCGTTGGAATTCATTAAACTAAAATGTTGCTTTCGAAAAGTGTGAATTTGATTTTCTTTTTAAATATCAGGCAATGCGAGAAATGCCGTGTTTAGAGTTAAAGTACCAACTGATGAGCGCTAAGTCACCCGTTCTACTGGAAAGACCAAATTTAATTTTTTATGTATTTGATAGTATTTATATATGCAAATCAGTGTAACCGGATTAAAGTATTCAATGCTGTTTAAATATTGTATATTTATAGTAATGTAGCAATTGTAAATATGTGTATGTATAAATGTATTGTGTAAATTTGAGTGTATTTGTGAAGATGTATTCCTTGTAAACGCATGTTTTCGTGTTGATGTATCCCGTTTAAATATGTGTATATTTGTGTTGTGTCCCGTTTTATTACATGTATGTCCATATTTGAGGTGATGTATATCGCTTCAATACATGCGTATAATATCGATGTATCCCGTTTATATATGCGCATATTTGTAGGATGTATCCATTTTAAATGATGTGTATATTTGTACTGATGTATCCCGTTTAATAAATGCACGTATATATTTGACTGGTGTATCTTAATATAATGTATCGCGTTTAATAAATGCACCCACACGCACACACATACATATATTCCATTGAAAGTGTTTGTATATTTGAATTGATGTTTTCTATTTTGTAAATACACTCGCATTAATGAAACCTTTAATGTCTGATTGTCTTGGAACCAAAACAGCCCAAAGACCGTATCCATCATGCATTTCGCTTGGTCTTTATCATGACGTCATGTTTCCCACCACGACGGTGAGTTGCTGAAACTGAAAATTTAAAAATTCTTTCTTAATTTTGCTTTCCTAAATTTTACAAAAATTGTATTCTGAAAATTTAATGAATTACATTTTTATTTCGATTTTCTCTTTTTACGATTTAAAAGAAGAATAATGTTTCGTATTTCTTTTTTTATATTTCTTGAACCAACCTATTGCAAAAGTGTTACCAGCACTTTATTTTGCATTCTGTTCTCGACTGACCTTCCTTTTCATTAGAATACTTTCTTGGACTTCATTATCTGCTCTTATCGATCGAAATTTCTTACTTCTGACTGATCAATTTCTTTCTAAGACTTCGTCTCTCTTTTCTTTAATAAAAAATCCCTCCTGCTAAATTGCGGCTTGCGTTGCTCTGCTTTTCATTTATTATGGAGAAGAACTTACGTTTTCATAGTTCTGAGTGACGATGGGCCTAATTACAGTATGAGTAAAAATGCTTTTAATTGCAATCAGAGTACAAATAGATCTAATTTGGGATTGAGGGAGAAATGGTTCTAATTATAGCCTGAGTACAAATACATCTAATTTTGGACTGAGAGAGAAATGGTTCTAATTATAGCCTGAGTACAAATAGATCTAATTTTGGACTGAGAGAGAAATGGTTCTAATTATAGTACAAATGTTAATGGTTCTAATTATAAACTGAGTGACACAACGCCACCCTGGTTAATATTATTATTATTATTATTATTATTAATTATCATCATCATCCATAACCAATGATAATCTCAATTTAATTTATTAATAATTCTTCAGAAGACACCACTTATCTCTCTCACTTGGCGGATATGGGGGTGCTGTAAACGTTTTCTCTCTTCCACAACATTAAATCAAACATTTACCGTCGCACAGTATTTCCGTAGGTGGAAAACTTCTTACCAAAGGAGAAGATAAATCCGTCTTTAATCTATAATTACCGAGCCCCTTAACACCCACTATCACTCCAACATATGGTATCAATATGTATAAGAAGACCAATAAATTTATTAAATGAACAATCAGATATACAATATATGAATATTATCAAATAGGATTGATGTTTACATCACTTCACAATAATGTTCAATTAACGCCAGACAATCATTCAGCTTATCCCAGCAGAGACATCAGTAGTCAAATTAACATCTCTCTCTCTCTCTCTCTCTCTCTCTCTCTCTCTCTCTCTCTCTCTATATATATATATATATATATATATATATATATATATATATATATATGCACTATCTAAAGCACATCATGCTGAGTGTTCTAGAATCTTCATGTGCACTACTCAACACACCAAGAGGAATGCTTAAAATAATCTTCATGATTTCCCAAGACCAAACTAAAGCCTCAATTTTCACCATTTTGGCTCTCGAATAGAATTCACAGGAATCAACTTACTGTAACACATTTTATGATAAGTTCGATTATAACAATAACAACATCAATGTGATGCGATGTACAGAGTACAGTAGTTACTGCAGTCTGCAGTAACATCAAAGAAAAAAGGTGTGTTCTTCTCATAAGCTAACGATTGCCTTTAGGACCAGACCCGAGTTTCATCAAAATCAAAGTGGTTATAATATAGATCTTCTTCTACACTTTTGATCCATCCCTATTGGATGAATTTGTTATAAACAAGTGTGAGATTATTAGTAAGAAAAACTACTCATCCAATTGGAACTTGCTTCGATTACATCAGCAAATTCTAGCATATTCTTTACTTGAGTTGCTTACTCCAACTTAAAAATATCAGCTTAACTAGTGTCCAAGGTCGTGTCACTTTGACATTTAACAATATGTCTTAGAAATAGGGATAGGCAACTTTGCCACAGAGTGCAAATGGTTCTAATTATTTACTGATTACACATTTTTTCCAATTATAGACTGAGTTAAAACAGTTCTAATTGTAGTCTGAGTAAAACAGGTTCTAATTACATCTGAGTGAAAATGATTTTATCTTTACGGTTGCAGTTATTTCAATACAGAGGACCCGGATGCCGGCCCTGTAGATCTGAATAAACAAAGAAAAGTTGCTGACGAAGCCGGTCGCAGCAGGAATTCGGTGAAAAGCAGCGTAAGAAGGGCTGACGTCATATCTCTCTCTCTCTCTCTCTCTCTCTCTCTCTCTCTCTCTCTCTCTATCTATCTATCTATCTACATACCCACACATACATCCATCTACATACATACATTATAGATACATATAGAGCTAGATAGATAAAGAGACAGACAAATTTTAAGTATCGATAGATGAAATAAATTCACATGTATGTGAAATGCTTGTACTGTCGCACGCATCATGTGTACGCTCCTTGAAAAAAATGTTTCTCAGTCATTTTCACTCGTTACAGGAGTAAATATTTCTCAGTCATTTTCACTCGTTACAGGAGTAAATATTTATCAGTCATTTTCACTCGTTACAGGAGTAAATGAGTCTCGTTGGCCATTTTTCTACCAAATGACTATGACATTTTAACTCGGTTTTCATTCTAATTAAATAAATCTTTTAATTTTACAACTTTTCTTTCAGCTCAGCTTTGACATGTACCTAGCTCTTACGACCAGACCACAGTACAGGACATCGCATCATCTTAAACGGGTACGTGGTACTTCAAGTGGGTAATTGTTTGTTTTAAAAAGGGTATATGTACTTTAAGTGGGTTCACCGAAAAAATGCGCGCCGACAAAAACGCGATGGACAAAAGCGCGACGACGCGTTCTGTCCCTAACTCTAACCCTAATCCTAACTCTAACCCTAACTCTAACCCTAACCCTTAATCATAACCTTAATCCTAACCCTAACCCTAACCTAACCCTAACCCTAACCCTAACCCTAACCCTATCGCGCATTTGACGGGTCACCCTTTAAGTGGATATGTGTTAGCAGGTATGTAAAGTTCGATTAAATTGAAAGTGTGTTTTGTATCTTTAAGTGAATATGTGATATTTAAAACGGGTTGCTGTTGTATTTCAAATAGATCAGGTTGTTTTAATTGAGGGAGGGAGAAGGGGCGCATCCGGCTTTACGTTACTTACATGTTTTTAAACTGTAGAAATCTTGAAGTCGTACACTAAAAAATTACGGCAATACTTAGTCGCACACATACATACATTTGATGCTGTGTATTTATAGAAACATAATTAGCAATAGTTACATGTATATCCATATAACGTCTAACAACTTCTTTCGCTCATTTGTTTTTGTAAGGCTGGAGGGCAAATCTGAATAAACTGACTAGTTACTCCCTAATATTTAAAATATGAACAGTCCCTCTAATTAAAATAAACGCAGAAAAATAACCCGTCCCTCTAAATAAAATAAACACAGACAAATAACCCGTCCCTCTAAATAAAATAAACACAGACAAATAACCCGTCCCTCTAAATAAAATAAACACAGACAAATAACCCGTCCATCTAAATAAAATAAGCACAGACAAATAACCCGTCCATCTAAATAAAATAAACACAGACAAATAACCCGTCTCTCTAATTAAAATAAGAAGAAACCAATTGCAAATTCCTTTTCCGTTAAGGATAATAGGAACAAACAATAATGAAAACATGACAGCTGTAGTACCCGCCTCCTTTTGCTTGCACTCACAAATTGAATAGTTTTATCTCCCTTTAACATGTCTTGCACGCACATTTGGGTAGTATTGTCTGTCTTTTAATGTTTGTGTACTGCACGCACAGATTGAGTGACATTACATGCCCTTTAAGCTATGCTTGCACACACAGATTGATTGGAATTACCTGCTCTTTAATGTCTGTTTCCTGCACACAGATTGACTGGAATTATCTGCTCTTTAATTTTTTTTCCTTACACACAGATTGACTGGAATTATCTGCTCTTTAATGTCTGTTTCTTGCACACAGATTGACTGGAATTATCTGCTCTTTAATTTTTTTTCCTTACACACAGATTGACTGGAATTATCTGCTCTTTAATGTCTGTTTCTTGCACACAGATTGACTGGAATTATCTGCTCTTTAATGTCTGTTTCTTGCACACAGATTGACTGGAATTATCTGTACTTTAATGTCTGTTTCTTGCACACATATTGATTGGAATTACCTACTCTTTAATGTCTGTTTCCTGGCCTTTAAAATCTGTTTCTTGTATACACATTGAGTGAAAGTACCTGCAATTTAATGTTTTTTGCACACAGATTGATTGGCATCATCTGTTTCTTGTAGCAGTACCCCTTTAATGTTTGTCTTGCACGCTCAGATTGTGTCATTACCTGCCCTTTAATGTTGTGCTTGCACAAACAGATTGATTGGCATTACCTGCCCTTTTAATGTCTGTTTCTTGCACAGATTGATTGGCATTACCTGCCCTTTTAATGTCTGTTTCTTGCACAGATTGATTGGCATTACCTGCCCTTTTAATGTCTGTTTCTTGCACAGATTGATTGGCATTACCTGCCCTTTTAATGTCTGTTTCTTGCACAGATCGAGTGGGTACTTCGCGCCACGAAGGCTTTCCACCATCTCTTCCCCAGTGAGATGGAACGTGAGGTCGCCAAGGTCGTCGCATATGAACGGTAGAGCATTTGTGTGTTCGTATTATAAAAACCAAGATTTCGTACTATTAGTCATAGAGATATTATAACGTGAGGGATATCGCCTGCTTGTCATGTGATAATAGTACACAGTACATAGCTATTCTCATATGTGAGCGGCAGATCTGATTGATCACATGACAATAACGTATAGTAGTTCTTTTACTTGAACGGTCGATGGTATTAATATAATAATTACAGTATTGTGTAAGTATATAGAAAGGGCGACACTCATTCATTATGTATTAGTAATCAAATAATATTCTTTGACACTTGTAAGACAATGTTGACTTGTTTGTAGTATTAGTTGTATTTTGCTATAGATAATATAATTTTTTATTTTATCAGTTATTCTTTCATTGAAAAGCAGCCCTGAACTGTCATATTATACTGTGAACGTGGACCCTTATATAAAGGATGAATGGATAGATGGATGGATGGGTAGATAGATAGATAGATAGATAGATAGATAGATAGATAGATAGATAGATAGATAGATAGATAGATAGATAAATATAAAGATAGATATATAGATAGATGGATAGATAGATAGATAGATAGATAGATAGATAGATAGATAGATAGATAGATAGATAGATAGATAGATAGATAGATAGATAGATAGATAGATAGATAGATAGATAGATAGATAGATAGATAGATAGATAGATGGATGGATGGACAGATTGTTGGATGGACTAACGAATGGATGGTGGGACATATCGATTAATTATTGCATGGATAAATAAGTAAATATTATGTAAGTACGCATATTTTATTAACAGTTGTATTTCTTTTTTTTTAATGAATTTATGCCACATATGATCTTTTCTCAATCCTACTTTCCAGCTACGATGACAGCCGCCATATTTGTTACCAGGAAAGATTACCGGAAAGATTTCTTTACGTTCTATCTGGAAGAAGTGAGTCCACCAAGCAAAATTTATTTCTTTTACATCATTTCTGAAACAGATATGTACAGGGGAAAACAATACCGGCATGTTGTTTAGATTTTATTTAATTTCTCAAAATGTCAATTTTTTAAAACTTCAGCTTGAATTTTATAACTTTTCTAGTTTTGTAAGTCAAATTTTCTGAGTTTTGTTTTATTCCAAGCTTTCATATGTTTCTTTTATATTACATGTTTCTAGTTTTGTTACATGTTTTTTAGTTTTGTTATTTTTTAAGTTTTATTACATGCTTTTAGTTTTGTTGCATACTTTTAGTTTTCTTACATGTTTTTACTTTTGTTACATGTTTCTAGTTTTGTTACATGTTTTTAATTTGTTACATGTTTCTAGTTTTGTTACAAATTTGTGATTTTGTAAGACTTTCTGCCTTCTATTGTAGTAGGCCCTATTTCGAGTCAGTTTTCTTATATTTTAATTGTGTTTCTAGATTCGTATTCGTGTTTCTAGGTTATTTTTAAGAATGTTTACCATTGTTTCTAGTTCTTGATATCTGGTCCTGTGGGTATTCATTTTTATCTAATTTCTTAATTTTGACTTCGTTTTCTTTCTTTTCTTATTTCGTGACCTTGATTTTGTTTCCAGTTCAAAGAGTGCGCGAGTACCGCCTAACCGCTGGTTGTGTCAACAAGGGTATGGGCTTCTTAATCAAAGGCACGACAACCGACGTGAGTATTGCCTCGTAACCATGGCAACTCACAAAATAAACACATGCCAGTGGTATAAACAAATATGTTAAAATAAACATGTTATAAACATTTATCCTAGTGTAAACAGGCTTCTAGAGAATACTTTCCAATGAATTAATAGTAGTCACGCGTTTTTTAATTAAATACCAAAAGTATAGCCATCCATTAAATGTAACAGTTTTCATTGCATTTATATAGCCATCCATTAAATGTAACAGTTTTCATTGCATTTATATAGCCATCCATTAAATGTAACAGTTTTCATTGCATTTATATAGCAGTTGTTGTCTGTATGTCATTGGCTTGCCAGGCTATAGTTTATTCAGGCGTTTATAGGCCTACTCATCCAGCAAAATAATGATGTTTGCAAGTTTCACTTACATGACGTCAGCATACGGGTATTTTGTGACTTGAGAGTATATGTGATGTCATAGATGACTTCGGTAATAGCGTTCAGTATTATCTTTACTTGTTGATGTTGAACTTTGACCCCATATTGTGCAGCCGGAGGAGCTTGAAGAACAATGGTTCTGCGAGTGCCATCTGGTGGCCAAAGGGCCTGTAGAAGTTCTCATCCTCCATAGAGATGTAAGAATTGTAAAGAGTTTGCGTGCAAGCGTGTGTTAGAGAGCGCGAGCGTTATGTGAACAAAATCTGTTGGCATTACTTTGTTTTGTTTGTAAACTATTCAACAAATGGTTTTCAAATTTCGGTTCGATGTTTGTTAGGCGGGCTTGTATATTGCAAATTGTAAAATAAATACAGCAGAAGAAACTGGAGGAAGAGAAAGATAAATAGGTGATTTAAAAAACTGAAACACAAAAACTATTTATTGCTGCAATAGCTACATTTTTTTTTATCCAATTAGACGTCATGTCACTAAGTGCTAATGTTTGTAAACCTTTATATGTCTTGTCAGGATTTTATGAGACTCCAACATACTGTCCAAGGACCTCCAATAGACTTCTTACGGTGAGTAGCTATTTATGTCTAAGGTACCGCCAATAGACTTCTTACCTTGAGTAGATATTTATGTCTAAGATACCGCCAAAGGACTTCTTACCTTGAGTAGATATTTAGGTTGAAAGCGCTGATGGATAAATAGACAGCAGACACTGGTGCACACATCAGATAAACAGAAGCACTTTGTTTTAAATGGCTATCGTGCATTTTTAGTAAAATCTTTACTTACGAAAGTTTAATGCTTTCTTCCCATGAAGTCTTCCTCTTGCACACCGATCAGTGTGTCTTTTCCTGAAATTCACCTCATAACAGTCAGTGATTTTATTCCCTGAAGTTTACCTCATTCATAATGATTATTGTTTTTTCTGACTTATCTAATTAATAACGGTCAATATTGTTTTTTACTAAGTCTACCTCATACATAATGATCAATGTTACTTTGTTCTGGTCTCTCTCATTCATAACGGTTTAGTTTATGTTTGTTTGCTTTTTGGTCTCACTTATTCATTTCGGTCACTGTTGGTTTTTTTCACCTAAATCTACCTCATCCACAACGATCAGTGTTTTCGTTGTTGTTTTTTCATCATTAATAATGCGTATTTACACACTGACTTTTGCATCGATTGGTCTTTTTTTTAAACTGCCACTGTAATTGGAATGTTCATGTTTGTTGCGATACAGTTTGATATTTTTGTTTGATAAGATTGATAAATCGTCACGGTTTACGTGTACACATTGTCTTCAAAGGATCTTTTTTACCGCGAAACGAACCAACTTCGATCTTTACAGAACACTTTCATTTCTCTCCAATGCAGGTCGATCGATCTTTTCAAAGAATTTCCTTGTGAACAGTTTCTACACAACCCTGACGCCATAGAGTTTAAATATTACGGGTGAGTGTTTAGTTTTCTACTTTGCATGCTATATGCTATTTAGTAACGTGTCTGTTGGTGTGAACAGATTAATATTTTCTTGTTGTTATTGTTGCATTCTATATACTATTTAGTAACGTGTCTGTTGGTGTGAACAGATTAATATTTTCTTGTTGTTATTGGTGCGTGCATTTGAAAGATCTTTAACTGAATCGCAGTTGCGTTGTTGATTGTGCCAGGATTGGCGTAGAATTTTCTAACGACAGAATAAGTAAACTATTCTTATCCCTAACGTCAGCAGAGCTGTAGAAGTTTTACCGTTTCTCATGACAGTACCGTGAACTTTTTATACTCCTATCGAGAGAACTATTGAACGTTTATTATTCCTGTAGAGAGAACTACAGAAACTTCTATTATTTCTGTCGAGAGAATTATTGGACTTTTATTATATTTTGTTGAAGGAGTTATTGAACTTTTATTATATTTTGTTGAATGATTATTGAACTTTTATTATTCTTTTCGATAGAAAAGTGAGTGAGTATTTCTTTTAAGAAAGTGGGTCGTGTACTGGGTGTGTTTAGGTGTATTTTTAGTGCGCGTGATATGTCATCTTTACCGAGCATGGTTATTTGTTATCTTTATTGGACGTAATTATTGCCAACTTTATTGGACGTAATTATTGCCAACTTTAATGGACGTAATTATTGCCAACTTTATTGGACGTAAGTATTGCCAACTTAATTGGACGTAATTATTGCCAACTTTATTGGACGTAATTATTGCCAACTTTAATGGACGTAATTATTGCCAACTTTATTGGACGTAATTATTGCCAACTTTATTGGACCTAAGTATTGCCAACTTTAATGGATGTGGTTGTGTGTCATTACCTCGTAGTTATATGACACCATTATTGGGTATGTTAAAGATCTTCGGGGCGTGGTTACCTGTCATCTTGATTTGAGCTTAGTTTTATGCCCTCTTCAATGCGTGCCGTATGCAGTCGTATGAAATTTGAAATAATTCGCGCCACTTTACATTTCCAGTTTGTTTCATTTCACGCCATTTAAGCCTATTTTTAGTTTATTTAGTCACGCGTGTCGTTAATATAATGTTTAATATAATGATTTACAAATTGAACATAAAATTTATGAAATGTATTTATGTCAGTGAACTACATTTATTCTTTCTTTATGGGTATGTCATGTCCTTACATTTCACTCATGTCATTGTCTTCTGGAGGGTGAGCATGATTTCACTATGGCACGAACGATTTCGTTCAGACATTCTTTGATGGGTACAATTTAATTAAAGAACATCTGACGTAATAATATACCAGATCAAGAGCGTCTTAAAGGAAGAGGGTGCATGATTTCATTCAAACATGTTCTTTAGATGGGTATGATACATTCAGACATTCTGCAAGGAAAGAGTATGATCTCATTCAGAGAGGTTCTGTCTTTTGCGAAGTGAATATGAGGTCACGTCACCGATGGAAAGTTTATAATGAAACTGCACTGCAAGTCGCATTTCTTTCCTGAGAAGGTTAGCATGTCTTGTTATGCCTCAGCAAGGTTAGCATGTCTTGTTATGCCTCAGCAAGGTTAGAATGTCTTGTTATGCCTCAGCAAGGTTAGCATGTCTTGTTATGCCTCAGCAAGGTTAGAATGTCTTGTTATGCCTCAGCAAGGTTAGAATGTCTTGTTATGCCTCAGCAAGGTTAGCATGTCTTGTTATGCCTCAGCAAGGTTAGAATGTCTTGTTATGCCTCAGCAAGTATTTTTTTTTCTTTTCTGCTGGTCGTTGGAGTTTTGGAATGTAGGCATTAGCTTTCAGATGAAACAGTAACTTTTAAGTTTGGAGTCAGTTTAGATTTTGAAATTGTTGACCTTGGCCTCCAGACGAAACATTTAGTTTAGAGTATGGCCGAGTAGCCCAGTTAGTTCTAATTGCAGGATATTCTTTTTATGCATGTTTACTGTCACTCCTTTCTCTCTTCTACAGGCAGAACAGTATCATTTTTATGCAGTTTACTGACTCTCTTCTCTCTCTCTTCTTCAGGCAGAACCGTATCATTGCACGAGACGTCAACAAAACCCCGTGGCTGCACGTGATAAAATCAGTAAGTGAGCGCGGTTGTTTCTGTTTTGATCAGTCTTATGCTGTTTTGATTTGATCACGCGTTGTCTAATGTTTCTGTTTCGATCACGCTTGTATAATGTTTTATTTGATCATCCCATTGTATAGAGTTTCTGATTTGATCACTCGTTGTACGATGTTTTTGATTTGATTACTCGTTGTATGTTTCTGCTTTGATCACTCTGAATTTTTTTATTTTATCACTCGTTGTACGATGTTTTTATTTTATTGCTCGTTGTGTGATGTTTGAGGTGATCGTTGTTGTATGATGTTTAAAAAATGTTCTGTAATTGTCACGCTGTACGGCTAGTTCATGTTGCAACATGTTTAACAGTGGTACGACTCTCACAAGCCCATGTGACGTTTCTGTGATTCCCATCCTCCATTTTCACTCTGGTGTGATCCAAATTCCCAGGTCACACTAAGTATGACTCGAATGCTCATGTGACACTAGTGTGTCTCTCACATTACCTTGTGACATTGGCGTGACTCTCACTTTCTTGTGTGAGTCTCACGTCACAAATGTGACATTGATGTGACTCACCTTCTCATGTGCCAGTGATATGATTCTCACATTCAATTTTCCTTGTGGCACGTGTGCAACTTGCATTCTTCCCATGTGACACGCGGGCGACTTTTACATTCCCAAGTGATAGTGTGACTCTCACAGTCCCCTGTGAAACCTTTCTAACTCACAGTTTTCTGTGACGCATGTGATTATTAGTCATATGTGCACTCTTGTGTGACCCTCACAGATCTAATGTGACACAGTTGTCCGTGACACTTATGTGACTCTCACATTGCATGTAAAACCAATGTAAAATCTCACACTTCAAGTATTTTCCTTAAGTGCGAAGAAACGCTGATTACTTCAGTACGAAAATGAAAGTCAGTCCGTAAAGAAAATTACAATGTAATCATTTAAAATCAGTATTTTCTAGATAATGTGTTTTAGTCATTTGTTTAATCTATTTGTACCTGTATTTATAGTAAAGACCTGACGTTTTACACAATTGTTTGGGAGCTTTCAGGATTTTGATAATTTCATTAGGAAGAGAGTAATTGATACTGTGTTGTCTTGAAAGTCAGTAATGCTGATTTCTTTAAATATTTTTCTTAATGTTTTGAATTTTCATGCACCTGCCATTGTTACTGCAGACATTTCGCCGTTTTGACAATAGTTTTCTTAGCCAAGACACGCTGTTTGATTAAAATTTTAATTTTAGTCTAATTTAAATTAGTTTGGTTAAGTTTCTTTATGTTTATATAATAGTTGCCTTTAAATTCTGAACTTATCACAGACAATTTCGTGTTGAGGTGTTTAGACGTACCAAGATATCATAATCATGTTGTTGAAATTTCAGTTTTTTAATATTAGAGTTTTTATTTTTCACCTGAAAGTCGTCAATATTAGTTGTCGGTAGAACTAAATGTCTTTGACAACTTTTAAAAATAAATTTAAATGAAATAATGAAGAATAATAAATGAAATGAGATTTATTTGCAGGGTTTTGTGAAAGTAGTCCGAATGCAATACGTCATTGATGTACGCCATGAAAAAAAGTTCGCCTCACAGAGCACAGAGGAGCTTGGATATGGCCGCTCGTTCAGCCATGCAAAAGGTTTGATACACATATAACACAGTTTTATTTTGTAAAAACATTTGGCAACCATAAAAGATTATTTCTGGCAGTGTTCTGCATGTGTTATTCTGTTATTTTCATGCCGGCTTCTGCCATTATCACTATTATTACCACTATCACCGCCCAAAAATATGACTTAGAAGTTATGACGTCATCCGCGCTGTGTCTGGATATTTTGACGTAGGCTTGTGGCAAATATGACTGCTCATCATATGGCCTATTGTGTCACAAGTTAAAACCAGTCAGCCAACAACAAAAATGCTCATAGCTGTAATGCGATCTGTGACGTCACTGACAGTAATCTTTAGTTATATGTATTATTTGCCATTGCCATAACACTAATAATGTATTAAAGTTCAACTATTCAAATGAGAAAAGTAATTTAACTTTTATAAATCTTTTTTATTAGCATGCCAATAAATGTTGCGTGATTGTGTGAGTAAATGCTTGCTTAATTGACACCCACCCACCCCCGAGACTAGTCAATCTGACTATTTGCTTATCAGAGAGCACTTCAAAAGAAAGTAATTTACTAAGGGGGTGGGGGATGATGTGAGTGTGAAAGTGGGCATGAAGGATCGTTTGTTTGGATTTTTTTCTTTAAAGTTTTGTACTCTTGGGTACACCTGAAGTCAAATCCTCTAGTACTAAAATTATAAATATATGTTAATCCAGCAGTAGTCTTTTTTCATGATAATATTTCTTTCTGTTTGTATGAGTTTTGTTGTAATATCTTGGATTTTTTAATACTTTATTTGATACCAGCCATGTTGGGATTACTGGACAAACAGCGCAGAATGAAAACCATTGCAGAAATTTCACTCCCAGGGGTAAGTAACGGCAAGTTCTTATTTTACAGTAAGCAATTAGATGAAAAGTTGTCTTTGAGTTCACAAAGAGCGACATCTATCCTGTTACTATAATGTTGCCTCAGGGCATCGTCTAGTCACTAATTGGGTGAAATTCCTACACTTTTCATTACATATTATTATTAACGTGCAGTGCACGATGTCTACTTTTAAAACTTTCACTACATAAATATTAGCAGCATAAATACAGTGCTCCACAATTTGATAGTAAACATTTCATGTCTAAATATGTACATAAATACAGTGCTCAACAATTTTATACTAAACATTTCATGTCTAAATATGTACATAAATACAGTGCTCCACAATTTGATAGTAAACATTTCATGTCTAAATATGTACATAAATACAGTGCTCCACAATTTGATACTAAACATTTCATGTCTAAATATGTACATAAATACAGTGCTCCACAATTTGATACTAAACATTTCATGTCTAAATATGTACATAAATACAGTGCTCCACAATTTGATACTAAACATTTCATGTCTAAATATGTACATAAATACAGTGCTCCACAATTTTATAGTAAACATTTCATGTCTAAATATGTACATAAATACAGTGC
The DNA here is from genome assembly GCA_028829895.1 of Sinotaia quadrata. Taxonomy (NCBI): domain Eukaryota; kingdom Metazoa; phylum Mollusca; class Gastropoda; order Architaenioglossa; family Viviparidae; genus Sinotaia; species Sinotaia quadrata. The sequence goes on from CM054183.1 coordinate 66,433,681, forward strand.
TCCACAATTTGATACTAAACATTTCATGTCTAAATATGTACATAAATACAGTGCTCCACAATTTGATACTAAACATTTCATGTCTAAATATGTACATAAATACAGTGCTCCACAATTTGATAGTAAACATTTCATGTCTAAATATGTACATAAATACAGTGCTCCACAATTTGATACTAAACATTTCATGTCTAAATATGTACATAAATACAGTGCTCCACAATTTGATACTAAACATTTCATGTCTGAATATGTACATAAATACAGTGCTCCACAATTTGATAGTAAACATTTCATGTCTGAATATGTACATAAATACAGTGCTCCACAATTTGATACTAAACATTTCATGTCTAAATATGTACATAAATACAGTGCTCCACAATTTGATACTAAACATTTCATGTCTAAATATGTACATAAATACAGTGCTCCACAATTTGATAGTAAACATTTCATGTCTAAATATGTACATAAATACAGTGCTCCACAATTTGATAGTAAACATTTCATGTCTAAATATGAACATGTAATAGGTGGCAAGTAAAAGGAGGGGAGAAATGTTTAGTATAAAAATGATGATAATCATAAATGATAATATTGCAACAACTGGTAATGGTTGTAATGGATGGTAATTTTGCTGTAAATCAAATGGTTTTGATCAATGGTAACAGTAAATAATGAAAACAGTAAATGGCAATGAGAGCAATAAGTAATGGTCACAGTAAATGGTAATGAGAGCAGTAAGTAATGGTCACAGTAAGTGGTAATGAGAACAGTAAGTAATGGTTACAGTAAATGGCAATGGTCACAGTAAGTGGCAATGAGAGCAGTAAGTAATGGTCACAGTAAATGGTAATGAGAACAGTAAGTAATGGTCACAGTAAATGGTAATGAGAACAGTAAGTAATGGTCACAGTAAATGGTAATGAAAACAGTGAGTAATGGCACAGTAAATGGTAATGAGAACAGTAAGTAATGAGAGCAGTAAGTGGTAATGAGAGCAGTAAGTAATGGTCACAGTAAATGGTAATGAGAGCAGTAAGTAACGGTCACAGTAAATGGTAATGAGAGCAGTAAGTAATGGTCACAGTAAATGGGGTAATGAGAGCAGTAAGTAATGGTCACAGTAAATGGCAATGAGAGTAGTAAGTAGTGGTCACAGTAAATGGTAATGAGAGCAGTAAGTATTGGTCACAGTAAATGGTAATGAGAGTAGTAAGTAATGGTCACAGTAAATGGTAATGAGAACAGTAAGTAATGGTCACAGTAAATGGTAATGGTCACAGTAAGTAATGGTCACAGTAAATGGTAATGAGAGCAGTAAGTAATGGCACAGTAAATGGCAATGGTTGCACTAAATAATAATAATATAACAATGAATGGTTAGGTTGCAGCCAATTATAAATGTGACAGTATACTGTACATTTAACATGAAAAGAGCTAAGAATCCGCTTTCTGGAACTGCTAAACTTTCAGGTGGTTGGGGAGATACATGTTCTTTGACTGATAACACTTAAGTAAAACTGAGTTATTTATTTTATTATTCAAATCAAGGTATCGAGGGTCACGTGTTTTAATGTTCAGTGATGCCTGGCTAGCAACGACGAACAGTTCGGTACTGTTTGAACAAAACTGTCGGCTGACAAAGCTAATGAAATTTATGAGTAAAACTAGTGAATATATTCAGAATTTAATTTCGTTTAAACATTTAATTTTGTTGTTGATAATGTTGTAGAGGGTTAACATATTTTTTAACAGTAAGTTGGCTATTTTGTATAATATTATTAATTCATGATTTATTTAGTTTAGCTATTGTTACCGATTTTTATTTAAAATCTGAGATCTTTTAGAAAAGGAAGATTTTATTTATATTATCTATAGTTATCCTTTGATCGCCCTCACGCCAGCATAGGGGAAGATAAACGCAAGAGAAGGAAATCACGCACACTGCAAGGTAGGTAACTCTCGAAGACATAGTTCTACTTAGTCGAGAAAGCCATACATTTCCTGATATGATAGTCAAACTCTTACAACAAGACGTTTTTCTTGCTTTGAAAACAGCTCAAAAATATGCATGTTACAGGATATCGAAATATTTAATTTTAATTAATTTGGGTATTTATTATTACTTTTGCCTGGGTCGTTAAACAGAACTGTCGCTTATAATATTAATATTTTATGTCATTTTTTCTATCATTTGAGCAGCATACAAAGTGATAATACATAAGCCGTTGCAACAAGTACACAATAATCTGATCCAATATTACATTTCAAATCAGTATCAAAAATAGAATCTATTACTACAAGGGTAGGTCAGTATATATCAACAAACTCTTTAGCATTTCCCTGGAAAGATGTATAGAGATAAAAATTGACATCTTTGCTAATCAGACTCAGTAGGTCGTGACGTCATTTAAAAAAAAAATTGGTGTATCAATTGTTGTAATCTCTAAAAGCAGCGGAGGACAACTTTTCAACATGCAGCAACAGCAAAGTTCCGTGGTATCGACTCTGTGAGCTGAAAGCAAAGAAGGCAATGGAATTCACTGACAGTTTTTTGGGCTTCCTACAAGACATTGAACGCCAATATCGGATCAACTTAAATGCAATCACTAATGGGGTCGCTGAATTCCACAAACTTGTGGCAGTTGATTTCCAGAACAGGTGACTGGAAAAAAGTACAAAAAGTAACGTTACGAAACGTCCCTCCACGACAAGATAATCAGTAACAGTTGTTTGACCTTGAGAAAACTCTCTTTTCCCTCGCATATATTTTCATATATTGTGGTGAAAAAACTCACTCAGTAAATATGTGAATTGATCTCACAGTCTGGATGAATTTCGCAGTTTCACATCACTTCACCAGTACACGCTCAATTTGCAGACATACCTCATAACAGTTCAGGAGGTCTGATCCTGGACAACACTAACACATTTGATAACAGTTCAAAATACTCTGAACAACACTGATATATCTGATATCAACTCATATGTGATGCTGAGCATGCTGATAGCAGCCTTCCAGGAAAATACAAAATAAATGTCTGTAGACACTTGTTGGCTTCTGCGTGCATTATTTAATAACTGTCTATGTTTAATCTGTGGAAGCACTTTTAATTTTTATTTATATATTGACAGTAGTTGTTACTGCATAGTCAAGAAATATTCAAATAACGTGACTGTTGCTGGATCAACCAATGTTTATTGAACACGTGTGCTGATATTATGACACGTTCGCTTTCAGGCAATGCAAGTCGAGGAGAGATTCCGGTCATCACAGTCGATGACGATGTTGGAGATGACCCATCGATTAGGAACTCACCGTCACACAGTGAGGTAATCATGTTTGTCAGTCACTTGCATGTCACTCAACTCAGTGTAGCACAGGAAAGAGAGAGTGACATGCAAGTAAACTGCTACGCTCGCGTGTGTTAAGTTATCAATGTACAACTGGGTGTAACAGGTCAGTTCAATTGCCAATACTTTCCCTCTGGTTCGAACGATTAATTTGATTCGTAAGACAACTTGTTTATTCCCCGTCAGTGTTTTGTTGAATCAAAACATTCATTGCTGGTGTCATAAGTATCGATGTATTCAAAATTCAAATATTCTTATGCTTCCTTCTGTATTTCACATTTAATAAGTAACTCTGCATCATGTAGATTGTTTCGCCAGCTAATACTTGTTATTTTAGGTTATGAAAACACAACTAATCTTAGTAATATGAAACTTTACACAGCTATTTTATTAAAACAAAGAAATAATTTTAGACATATATTTCTTATTGAGCGAGAAATAAATATATATATCAGTTAAAATTATTTTATTATTGTGTTGGTGTGTTTGTTCTTTTAGAAAACGAAATCGCATCTTATCCTGCCACCAATCAACCAGAGTGTTCATGAGCCAGCTTCCAGTTCTAGTATTAATGCTACCCAGACATCAGGCTCTGGGAATGGATCTAACAGCAAGACAATGAAAGGTACCAGCTCTGTGCCCCGCCTGTCGGAGGCCTCGATAGTGATGCCCCATGGGACGTTCTTGACCCGCGAGTTCACGCAAGGTGAAGGTCCAGTTCTGCCTCCAGGAGTCACTTTCAGCAAGAAGCCGAAAAAGGAGCCCCTAGTCCGACGGGCATATCTTCAACTGGACGTGCTCCAACCCGGAGACGTGTTTGTACGTTCTTTCTGTGGCCGTTGTTTTTGGGGCGCGTTCAGCCTCAGTGCACACTGTCTTGTGCAGTTCTGTGTATGTTGCGTACTCAAGTCGTAAGGGGTCGCTTGTTTGTGAGCTGTTGTTTGCTATTATTACTAGTTGTATGTTGTTGTCACTTTGCCCTACAGTATTACTCATTTATTGATTGATTTTATAATTGGTGTTTGTTGTTCCTGGTGTTACTTTAAATATTGATTTCTTTATAAAAAAATAATTTTATATTTAATTTTTAAAATTATTTATTAGTTTGTTTCTTGGATTGTTTCATTTCATGATTTAACAGGATTTTTTTTGCCTAGTTCGGCTCCAAACATCAAAGCAACATTTATTGATTTCTAGATTCAAGGGTTATCTCTTCGTTTTGAAGTTCTGAGTTCTGCTGCACACAAAATTTCTTTTTTCTTTAATTTGACTTTCTTATTGTCCAGAGATTAAATTAATGTTTTTCCTTTACTTTTCATTGTAATATATGAGTTCTATTTGTCAAAGCAATCGGATTTGTTTTATCAGTGTAATTTTGCGACTAAATCCTTCACCATCATCAGCAACATCGTCATCATTAGATTCATCCTCCTCCTCCTCCTCCTCCTCCTCATTATTAAAGTCTTTATAACATTCCGCATTATGATCATATTTATTAATACTCTATAATGAAAACGTGTGCTAAACATATTGCATATTTTAAACTTAAATCATATTTGTATGATAGTCAAAACAATATGTCGTGCATGAAATCTATTGATTTTTCTTTTCCTTCGGAACTAGAACCTCAGTCCAGGCATTGTGTTTGTAACCTGCGTGGTTTTCCATTCTCTATGACACCTCTGTTCAATCTCCAGAAACTTTACCCAAAGTCTTTAAGTGACGTAAAGTCACAACCCAGTTGGGTTTAACCGAACTACAAGCCTGGCACTGTCTCCCAACTTACCTTCTTTCAGGAAGTCTTCCAAAAGTAGTCTTTGCTTCGTTTGTTTCCCACGCCGTTTTGTGTTTGTTTCTTCTGCCAAATCATCCATACTAAACTTGCATGCTTTGTGTCACGTGATGTCATTTGTCTAGGGATTGGAGGATATTGCAGAAAAATTCCGTTATCACCAAGCAGACACTGTGGAGGTATGTTCGGTTAGCATCAAGTCGAGAGCTCTAGCCATATTTTCTGAACATTTGGCTTTTTTTTTTGCTAGCTTCAATTTACACTCCTTTAATAATATATTTATATAAAACTTTCTGCAGCGGCAAAACCTCAAAAATAATACAGAATACAACGTTCTGGTAATCTTCTCTGAACCTGTGGCTTGCTTCAGTTTCCTTCTTTCTTCACCTTTATATAGTAAAACGTACTGCAGCGTATGACGTCATGCAAAGACGTCATAAGTCTAAATTACGTTAAGTATAAGAATATGTGACATAATATGTTTAGAAACAGAATTACATGGTACTACTTAATACAAAAATATGTGTATTACAGTCAAATCTCAAATAAGTAAAGTAGTTTACTAAGTTTCTACAGCTTATCCATAAAATGCACTTAATGCATCTACACATATTTAAGCCAATAATTTTGAATATTTTGCTTTACTTGTAAGAGGTTACACTCATTACAAATACAACTGGACGGTTATTAGCATGGATACATGTTCTGATATTAATATTTAACATGTAATAGCATTCAAAATGAATATACTTTTTTCTTTCATATAGGAAATGAATAAATGAAAAACAGTAAATTACACATAAACTATATATAGTAGATCGTTTTTTGTCACTTAAACGCCTCTACTAGTGCTACTTTCCAACACATGCTTCTTTCATCCTAGGTAGAGTTATCTTACTTGTGATATTTTTCTTATCTGATTGGTATCGTTTTATATATATATATATAATCATGAAAGGCTTAAGTGCTCTGTTGGTACGTACTCTATAGACTCTAGACTGTAACCTCGATTAGCTTCATCTAATTTGCTATCAAATAGCTGGAGCATGAAAATAAATTATATTTTATTTACTAATTAGCCAAGCATCAATATATTATTTAAAGAACTGCTTTTAATTTAAGAAATGAAACAAAAGGAGACAATCATTGTAAAGGGAAAAAACTCATTGATAACGTGAGGATAAGAAGAAGCAATCGTTTCGCTTTTATTTTTAGAGATAAATATTTGTCTAAGTATTTGCTGTTATACCAATGAAAATATAATGAAGCATTCCTATTAGGTACGCGTTTTGAAGTTCTTCGAGCGTTTATGAGAAATGTATTTCTTTATTTCTCGCATTAAGTTCCTTGATTTGCTTCCAAAGCCTTTTCAGTTCCTTTCCTTTCTTCACTACGTTTTTTCTTTCTGTGTACAAATATATCAGAGCATTAATTTTTATAGTCGTTCCTTACTGCCTTTTCTTTTGCATGAAGAAACATTATTTCTGTAGTGTTTATATTTTTTCTCATACAAATTCTCTTATGCTTTGAAAATATTTGATTCATTCATTTTTATTTTTATTTTTGTTAGCGCACTTTTCGTTTGCTTTGAAAATACTTGATTCATTCTTTTTTTAATTTTGCCTCATTCCTTCTCTTTTTTATTTTGTTTGCATGAATTTACTTTGTGCATTTTATACTTTTTTTTAAATAAGACATCTTTAAATATGTATACGCCGACTAAAATTTTACTGAGTTAAATGTATGCTTGATGTTTAACGAATGATGAAATTTAGTTTTAATTCAAATGGTTTCTTCTGATCTTATATTGCTTGTTTGTTTTTCATGTTGTTTTGTAATTTCGTTATTTTATATAATTCATATTTATAAATGAGGTTTCTCTCTTATTAATATTGTTATTATTAAATTATTATTACTGTTTAAGTACGTACACGCTCATTCAATATTAATTATGAAGTCATTTCTAACTTTGTTTTGTTCATTTTGTACAGAATATATTCTAAATGTAAGCAATCTATATTATCTCCTCATATGTGTCTTTTGTAATACCATCATCTTTTCTTGTAATACTATCATCCTTTTTTTGTAATACGATCTTCTTTTTTTGTAATACCATCATTTTTCTTGTAATACTATCATTTTTCTTGTAATACCATAATCTTTCTTGTAATACCATAATCTTTCTTGTAATACCATAATCTTTCTTGTAATACCATCATCTTTCTTGTAATATAATATTTTTTGTGGTATCATAATTTCTTGTAATACCATCATCTTTTTTTTTTGTAATACCATCATCTTTCTTGTAATACCATCATCTTTCTTGTAATACCATCATCTTTTCTTGTAATACCTTCATCTTTCTTGTAATACGATACATTCTTCTTGTAATATATTTTTTGTGGTATCATAATTTCTTGTAATACCATCATCTTTTCTTGTAACGTACAAAATAATTTCTTGTAACACAATAATTTGTATATGTAATTGTACGCCTTATGGTTTTTCTTGTAATAAGTTCCTTTCTTGTCAAACCACAATCTTTTCTTATAATGCCATAATCTTTCCTTGTAACACGATAATCTTGTTTTGTAACATCATAATCTTTTCTTGTAACACGACAATCTTGTTCTGCAACACCAAAATCTTTCCTCTCAACACGATAATCTTGCACTGTCACACAATAATCTTTTCTTACAATACAATAATCATTTTTTGGTAATACAATAGATTGTTTATATATTCTTATAATACCATATGGTCCTATAATAAGTTCTTTTCTTTGAAATACCTTAATCTTTTTTTGTAAAGGCATATGATTTTGTTTTAACATCAGAGGCTTTCTTATAAAATCCAGATTTTCTTATAATACTATAGTCTTGTCTTGCAATACCATAGTCTATTATTTTAAAACCATATGTTCATCTTGTCGTTTCCATAAAATCTATAGTCTTTGCTTGTTATACTATTGTTTTTCATTATAATACAATAATCTTTTGTGTTATAACCAAAGACTTTATTTGTAATATATAAGTTTTCTATACAAATCTATAGTATTTTCATATCATAACATATTCTTTTCTTGTAAAACCGTAGGTTTGTTTTGTAATACAGTAATGTTTTATTGAAATACCATGGGCGTTTTTTTGTAGTACCATAATCTTCTCTATAAACTTCATTGCTTTTGCATGCAACGTAACGGTCTTTCTTGTAGTACCATAATCTTTCTTATAATACCTCAGTCTTATCGTAGTCTTTTTTGTAATACCTTAGTCTTTCTTGTAATACCTTAGTCTTTCTTGTAATACCTTAGTCTTTCTGATAATACCTTAGTCTTTCTTGTAATACCTTAGTCTTTCTGATAATACCTTAGTCTTTCTTGTAATACCTTAGTCTTTCTGATAATACCTTAGTCTTTCTTGTAATACCTTAGTCTTTCTGATAATACCTTAGTCTTTCTTGTAATACCTTAGTCTTTCTGATAATACCTTAGTCTTTCTTGTAATACCTTAGTCTTTCTGATAATACCTTAGTCTTTCTTGTAATACCTTAGTCTTTCTGATAATACCTTAGTCTTTCTTGTAATACCTTAGTCTTTCTGATAATACCTTAGTCTTTCTTGTAATACCTTAGTCTTTCTGATAATACCTTAGTCTTTCTTGTAATACCTTAGTCTTTCTGATAATACCTTAGTCTTTCTTATAATACCTTAGTCTTTCTTATAATACCTTAGTCTTTCTGATAATAGTCCTTCTTGTAATACCGTAGTCTTTTCTAATACCATAGCTTTTTCTAATAACTTTGTTTTTCTTATAATACCTTAGTCTTTCTTGTAATAGCTTAGTTTTTCTTATACTACGTTAGTTTCTCTTGTAATTCTTAGTCCTTTCTTATAATACCACAGTATTTTTATAATAACTTAGTCTTTCTTATAATGCCATGGACTTTCGTATAATACCTTAGTCTTTTTTATAACACCATATTCATGTATTTTTATTTCCTGCACGCAGCCGGGCATATATCCCGTCGATTTGGTAAGGAATGTGTCGTCACTAAATCCAGACATGTAATTTTGTATAAGTAATTAATATGTTAACATTATAATATTTAACAACACGCGTACACATTTCACGAGGAAAAAAAAGAATAAACTACTAATAAGAAAATTGCATCATGTCTAGGCTTTCATTCCTGTGACACGTATAACTTCAGAGTCTTTGATAACGATATAGTTTCAATGAGCAAAAACAACCACTTTTTAAGAATTAAAAAATATCAAAAAGCATCAAATCACAAATGCAAATGTGTGTGGAACCAGTGTATGCACATGCATGTGTTTGATCAGCGCAACACATTTGTCTAAATTTGTGCATACTTGTTGATGTGATTGTGCAAGTGAAGAAGAATCTAGGTCAGCCAATAATCCCAGTGAAGAGTGTCGGATGTTTTAATTAGGTCTACATGGAACAAAATATCAGTCGTAGTCTCAGTTTTGATTTTGTAATATAGGCGATTAAAAGAACGTGATTTATGCGAGATTCTCGGTGATATGTGTACACAAACTAATTGGATGGCGACACAAAGGCCACTTAGCCACTCTTCTCACATTGAAAGTGCGAAAATAAAACATCCTCTGCCCTAGTGTCTCGTTCTTTGGCATACCTCTACTGCTGGTGAACAAAGTAACAAACCTTGACTGGATGTGGACCTGGAACATTTAGCCACTGTGTCATAATATATACCTCGGACGTAATTAAGAAGCATATTGCTTTCAACCACTGACCAAACTATGTGTCCTCTATTTTTAGATCTAATCTTAACCTTCCATGTGTCACAAATATGAGAAACAACAGCATTAACCTTCCTGCTTCTGAGACCGCTACATATTTACAAAAGTCGCGATGGTTACTATCGCCAGAAATCTTTGCATATGACTTTATGTTAAAGTTTGATGAGACACTTTTTAAAAGACACATATACTGAGAGTATGTATGAAAAATACTGTTTGCATTCCGCATTAGAAAAATACGTTGTGCGTGTGTGCGCACGTACGTATAATTGCAGGTTTTACATTAAGTGTGCTGGATTAATTAAGCAAACAATAAAAGCTATTAAATATTCCTTATTTGTTTAATTTCATGCCATTTTAAGAAATATTAATATGTCTTCGAATTTTCCAATTGCTCTCAAGGACTCCTCAGATCTCACAAACCAAACGCAAATATATATTCGTACTTTCTTGTTGCTAGTGCAAAAATAGTAATATTTATATCTTCGTGTTGTCTTGTTGCTAGTGGAAAAATAGTAATATTTATATCTTCGTGTTTTCTTGTTGCTACTTGCAAATTAATAATAGTTATTTCTTCGTGCTGTCTTGTTACTGTCAAATGTCACTTTAAAAAAATTATATTACTGTCCGTTTGTGATTTATTTTTTTTGTTGCAAAGTCGGATGTTACAAATAAAATGCGATGATGTCTTCCGTTTTTCTTCCAACAGCCAAATGTCGCAAACAAAGCATTTAAATATACGTTTGTTGTTTTGTCTATCAGACTTCGCAAACAAAATTCCAATAATTGCTTTCCATTTTTATGGTCTCTAACACGTCACGAGCAAAACTATATTTTTTTGCCACTATTCTTGTTTCTGTCAGGGCCTGGAGAACCTCGATGCGACACATGGTCCAGTGCATGAAGGTCCAGCCATTAGTCTGGTATGGCAGCACATTAAAGTTAAATAACACTCGTAACGATTAGTATGGTGTATGGAAGCACATTTATGCCAAAATAACACTGATAACGATTAGTCTGGTGTATGGAAGCACATTAAAGCTAATAGCGATTAGTCTTGTGTACGGAAGCACATGGAAGTTAAAATAAGACTGACACTGATTTGTGCTGTATGGAAACAATGTTAACATCGATAACAATTATCTGTTGTGGGAGCACATCAAACCAAAAGAATAATGATAATGAGTTATTAGTCTTTTGTGAAAGCATACAAATTCTAAAAATAACACTCATGCATAAAAGCACATTAAATCTATAATGATATGATCATTAACAATAAATTATGTTTGTTTCTATAGTACTAATAGTAATATACTTTATTTGTTTTAAACTGTGCTTTTGACTAAATTTATGATCGACTAATGATGTCATGAATATATTTAGTGTTCATTTGATACACAATTAATGTATTGTTAAATATTAATATTGTTCATGATTTAATTGTTTGCATAGCAACAACTAGACTTACAGGATTAGAAAGTCTGAGCATGTTCTGAACATTAAAAATGTGTATCATTATCCTTGTTCGAACCCATTGAACATGCTATTTCAGAATGAATTTCTCTCTGTGTACAGATACATAGATTTTCAACATCATAGGTCACGTGACCCTTGTCGCGGTAGCAAACACATAGCAATCTAATGACGCCACATAACGGTTTGGGGAGGTGGGAGTTGTTTGGGATTTTTGCTGGCTGGCAGAAGACCAGATAAAAATTTCAACAGGTCACATGTCTGTTGATAATAATACTTTATTACTTAACTGATTTCTACAACCAGTCTTGTGCCAACCAACAGCCGCGCTAATCCGTGATGTTAACTTTCAACCACGTTAAAAAAATAAACCGCACGTAGTATGTGGATTTTGAGTTTTGTTCTTGAACCCTCACATTGAGGGGTGTTTTTTTAACACTATATTCCGGTTAGTTTTAAATTTACCATCATTAAATAATGTGCTTGCCCACATAACAGGTCAGCGATGGCGCAGAGGTGATCAAGATGAGCAAGCGTTTTTTCCTGCAGCACGCCCAGAACAACACGATGCTGCGCGTGGAGACCATGGTGAGTATGACGTTTTACCTCAGTAATGACTGGCATTGAGTCACGAATTATACGTGGTGCATGTAGAGACCATGGTGAGTGTGACGTGTTACCTCAGTAATGACTGGCATTGAGTCACGAATTATACGTGGTATGTGTGACGTTTTACCTCAGTAATGACTGGCATTGAGTCACGAATTATACATGATGCATGTAGAGACCATGGTGAGTGTGACGTGTTACCTCAGTAATGACTGGCATTGAGTCACGAATCATACGTGGTGCGCGAAGACCATGGTGAGTGTGACGTTTCTCGCACCAAGGAATAGGAACACGTCACGAATTGAATGTGCTGCATTAACTCATAAAAGTGCAATGTTTGCGAGCGTATTTAGTTTTATTGAAAATTGTTTTGTTTCTTTCTTTATGGATCAGGGCTATTACGTATACATTTTTATATCTTCAGCAACAGTAACAACAACAACTTAAATAACTATGTCTGACAGTCCTGTTATATGAGTGTTTGTGTGTTTGGAACCCCCCCTCCGGTTATTTCAATGATCGAGTCTATAACTCGGTAGAATTCCAATTACCAGAATATTTGTACTTATCTAACTCTTGTTCATGTATCTATAATTCCATGTGCAAACAGGTCTTTAAAATTCTAGATATTCGAATGTTATTATTGTTTTGTAAAACTCTAGATATCGAAGACGTAAAAGACTAGGACTCTTGGTGTCTAGATATTTGTATATCTGTAGAGCTCCAGGTACTTGAAATAAAAAGTATATCGAGATTTCGAGATATACGAATCATTGTTCAGCAAAATTTCAAGATACTTTCATTTTCACTGTCGATGTCTCAAGATTCGTGAATAAATGTATGTCTACAACTTCGTATACTCGAATAACCCCATACTTGGTAACTGTGTAAAACTGCGGTGATTTAAAATAGAAATCCAGGTAGAAATATAGCAGTGTGGTTAGAACTCATGGTACTTAAATACCCGTGTCTAATTTTTTTTAAAAAATATCTGTATAGCTGTAACTTTATATACTTATTAAATAATTGTGTGTTTAAATATCTGTAACTCTATGTACTTCAATGGCTGAGTGTCTAGAACTCTTCATACTTCTCGAGGTTTTAAATAGCTTTGTGCCCGACAACTCCAGACTCTAATCTCTCAGAACCTGTCACTCACTTCTTTCTGTCAACAACGCTCCTACCTGTCATTCACTTCTTTCTGTCAACAGCAACGCTCCAACCTGTCACTCACTTCTTTCTGTCAACAACGCTCCTACCTGTCATTCACTTCTTTCTGTCAACAGCAACGCTCCAACCTGTCATTCACTTCTTTCTGTCAACAGCAACGCTCCAACCTGTCATTCACTTCTTTCTGTCAACAGCAACGCTCCTACCTGTCATTCACTTCTTTCTGTCAACAGTAACGCTCCAACCTGTCATTCACTTCTTTCTGTCAACAGCAACGCTCCAACCTGTCATTCACTTCTTTCTGTCAACAGCAACGCTCCTACCTGTCATTCACTTCTTTCTGTCAACAGCAACGCTCCTACCTGTCACTCACTTCTTTCTGTCAACAGCAACGCTCCAACCTGTCATTCACTTCTTTCTGTCAACAGCAACGCTCCTACCTGTCCACGGAAGAGGCGAAGGCCATTCTGTACGACAAGGAGACATGGACCCAGTACAAGTCTGTTCTTATGCAACGCCTGGTGGACGCACTCCCAAGATAGGGTCCACGCCGCAGCCAGCACCGTAGCCCACCTCCTTCCTGTTTTCAAATGTGGGCTAAGCCTAGACTCCAAAGTTACCACGGCAACCTACCGCGTTAAGTGTCCTCAAGCACCCGTCGTCACGTGAAACAGGAACCGCATGTGAACAGTGCTAATCCGTGCGAGTCTGTGCTTTCATGACAGGAATTTTAATCCGACTGTTTTTTGATAACTAAGTCCTTTGAAGAGGGTGATGGCGGTAGTAGTAGTCGTGGTGTTCTGACGACACTGCTGTCTGCTGCTGTTGACTTTGGTATTCACGATAGGGGTGTGTAAGTTACCATGGCAATATGATTTGTTTGTCTTGTCTCGTCAGAAAACTCCATTTTATTCTCGATGCTAAAATGACAACTTATTCCTGTATATCGGAGAAGCCCTTAATGTGCGTGCGCGACCTTTGACTTTTGTCGAAGAGTGCGCGACTGGTTGAAGATGCTGTGACTTGGCAATCCGTCACCTCTACATGTATCATCCCAAGTTTAGCAATTTAGTGAGTTAGTAATGCCAGCAAGAAGAGTGTTTTGGATTCTTTAGACTATATATATATATAACTCTCTCTTTCTCTCCCTCACTCACTCACATCGCAAGCATATACAAAATGCAAAATGCTAAACAAACATACATACATACAGGAATACACAGACTTACTCTCAAAGACACGCACAGAGACATATTCATCTCCACATACATAAGCGTATACGCATACACTGCGCACATTTATTTGTGTGTGTGTGTGCATGTGTGTGTGTGTGTGTGTGTGTGTGCATGCGTGCATATATATATATATATGCACACACAAGGACATCAAGTCAGCAATTTGTGGGCATTAACCAACATTCCGTTCAAACAACTCTCAAAGTGATCCCGGTACCACGTCATTAGTTCTACAAGTATGTGCCTATAGTCTAAGTCAGACCATGCATCATAAGCTTGTAGTAAGAAATCTTTAGATCTTACGCAGAATTTTCAGTTCCAGTATCATCCACGAAATCAGTAAACACACTCTAGAAGACATTTCTGAAGACCACGTACCAATCCGTCAGAGCCACCACCGCCCAAGGATTGACGGTTTGTTAAGTGATTCTTGCACAACGTCTTTAGAAAATTTGATCGGTGCCAAATTTCCAAGCTTGAATCAAATACTCTAATTTGTCGACGACGATGCGACGATTGTTTCTTTAGCTGATGATGAACAAACAATCCTTCCTGTGTCATTTGTTTAATTCTGCTGGTGGCACACTAGTTTGTTATTTTGTTATAAGATGATAATTTTAATGTACATAGCTCAGTTGTACTATTATTGTTTGGAAGGTGATTTTTTTTTCTCAGCAAGTTAATCTATTTTTGTGTGTGTTGGAAGATAATTTACATTACACTTTATACAGGGTCAAGGTTGTACAAATCAGGGTAGTTTTAAGGTCAAAGTAACAGAAGTGTTGGAAGATAATTTACATTACACTTTATACAGGGTCAAGGTTGTACAAATCAGGGTAGTTTTAAGGTCAAAGTAACAGAAGTCAAAAGACTATGAAACCTAAAGTTCCATTATTATATGATTAATCTCTCGACATTTGTTGTACTTGTTAACCAGTGTGAAAAGATTCAATACTTGTTTCGAATTTTTAAAGAAAATATATACTCTATCCAAAGAATGAATCTAAGGTTACATAAGTCGAGATGATCTAAGGTTACAGAAGTAGAGATGACTCTAAGGTTTCAGAAGTAGAGATGACTCTAAGGTTACAGAAGTAGAGATTAATCTAAGGTTACAGAAGTAGAGATTAATCTAAGTTTACAGAAGTAGAGATAAATGTAAGGTTACAGAAGTAGAGATTAATCTAAGTTTACAGAAGTAGAGATGAATGTAAGGTTACAGAAGAACAGATGAATTTAAGGTTACAGATCTAGAGATGAATCTTAGATTACAGATCTAGAGAACGAATCTAAGGCTACAGATGTAGACAATTAAAGTTACAGATTCAGAGAATAAATTTGATGTTACAGATCTAAAGCATATAATTTTTTTGCTGTCAATTTGAAAGCGTATTACGTACTCCTCCGTATATTTATTTTGACTTACCACAGAATTTGCAATGGATATTTTCTAAGAAACTAGTCTGTAATTTAGCTTATACTTGATTAGAAACAAATATATTCTTCACCTTTCAAAAAACTTTACTCTAATGAATATGCAAATGTATATGGTAAAGTTTTGTAAAGTTAATGTTCACTTAATTTTGAATGTTTTGTATCTCTTCATATCTCACATTTTAATATATCGACATTGATTTTACATATTTATTTATCTTTGAGTCCTAACAGAATTATACTCCGTCCATTATATAATTCGGTGTTTTACGAAATATATTTATTTTGCACACATCTGTGATAGACCTTTCATTGTCTCTAGCCACTAGTATGTCACACTTTAGGCCATTGTATTTGTATTGTATATAATAAACAATATATTTATATACATCGAAACTCATATAATTTTGTGTTAATATATGGACGTAATTATAACGAATACTTCTGAAATCCTCCATTTTACGAGAACTGACAGGAATCACTGAACAAATACAAACAGACTGACATGTGTCTGACAACGTGTTCCCTGTTAAGTTTAAAAATAATCGTGCATTTTAGTACGGTTCGCTTCTGAGGGTACTTCATAAATAAAAAGATTTGTAAGCACTTCATACATAAAAAGATTTGTAAGCACTTCAAAAAGATTTGTAAGCACTTCATAAATAAAAAGATTTGTAAGCACTTCATACATAAAAAGATTTGTAAGCACTTCATACATAAAAAGATTTGTAAGCACTTCATAAATAAAAAGATTTGTAAGCACTTCATACATAAAAAGATTTGTAAGCACTTCATACATAAAAAGATTTGTAAGCACTTCATAAATAAAAAGATTTGTAAGCACTTCATACATAAAAAGATTTGTAAGCACTTCATACATAAAAAGATTTGTAAGCACTTCATAAATAAAAAGATTTGTAAGCACTTCATACATAAAAAGATTTGTAAGCACTTCAAAAAGATTTGTAAGCACTTCATAAATAAAAAGATTTGTAAGCACTTCATAAATAAAAAGATTTGTAAGCACTTCATAAATAAAAAGATTTGTAAGCACTTTCATACCTAATAATCTATTATGGTACATCATATATAATAAGATTTGTAAGCACTTTCTACCTAACAGGATTTGTAAGCACTTCCTATGTAATAATCTATTTTCGTACGTCATATCTAATAAGATCTGTAATCACTTCATATCTAATATCTGTTAGCATTCTTATTTAATAATTTCTTAGGGTACTTAATATCTAATAAGATCTGTAAGCACCTCATACCTAATACGATATTAGGCCTTATGTTATTTAATATCTATTAAGATCTGTAAGCACCTCACACCTAATAAGATATCAGGCCTTATGGTACTTAATATCTAATAAGATCTGTAAGCACCTCGAGTCTTATATAAGATATTAGGCTCTTCCTATTTAATAAAGCACTTCATTTCTAATAAGATCTGTAAGCACTTCATTTCTAAAATAATCTGTAAGCACTTCATTTCTAATAAGATCTGTAAGCACTTCGTTTCCAATCTGTAAGCACTTCATTTCCAATCTGTAAGCACTTCATACACACTAAGACCTGTAAACACTTCACAGTCAGTGCAAGTCGCGATCTTAGAAGCGTATCGGTTAGAAAAATCTCAATGGCCTGTGCGGGGTTTGAACCCCACGACCTCTTGCACAAGAGTCCACGTCTACATTTCGTGAGTGCTCGATTTTCTTACCTCAAGAAATTCATTTTTGGCAGCATTTTCTTCTTTTTCTTTAAATCTATTTTTAGTCTAATGAACTCAAAAGCTTTAAAAACAAAGACTACACAGTATAGGAAAAGAGTGCCCTAATATTTATTCACAGTATTGTTATAATATCTTTGTTAATTTCTTTGAGACACTCGGCACTTGTTACAGAAATATAAATATAAGTGCATTTTAAATATTCTTAAGAAATTGTAATTGCTTAGTTTTAAAACCACAACAAAAGTAAAGACAAAATGTCGATAACAACGTTAAGGATTTGACAGTCCCAAAAAGAGTGTGCACATTTTAAAAATTTTAATGAATAAAATGACTAAAAATATAATTGTAATGAATAAAATAAAAATTCAATTTCATAAACAAACTATATCAATCGTGTACATTCGTTCATCAGTGCAAATTAATTTAGAGATTACAAACGTTTATTAATATCTTTTTGTGAACGAACCATTTCCACGATTTTGTTTTGCTCTCATGTTATTTCTGTCTTTAAAAAAAAAGTTAATATGTACGCAGATTGTATTTAAAAAAAGGTAAGTATAATATACAAAAAACAAGTCAATCAGCAAATATATTGTAGGGTAACAAACAGTCAGCAAGCACGTTGTGGACAAGTTAGCCACACAACATGCATGTTCTAAATAAGACGAATTTACCAGCACAAAAAGGCAAATCTCTGTATTCTTGGGGTGGAAAAGCAACCAATCAATCAGGTTACAATACTTATCAATATGCCTGTAAACCTGAAGTTGTATACAACTCTGCCTAATTCGTGACACTTTTTCAAAGTGAACACACAAGTCACACATCGAAACAAAAATACAGTCACTTCCTCAGAGTCCTGCAGTCGAAGTATTTTGAATCGTAAGTTTACCACTTCCACGGTTCTAATTTGGTCCGAATGCATTCAATATCTATTTCCACAACTTTCGTTTGAAGCATTCGCATAGATGAACCAGAAGTTGGCAGTTTGGCAACCGAATATGACGCATGAAAACTATTTCGTGTAAAACTACTGCACGCACCAGAAAAAAAAAAAAGAAGAGGAAAATGTTCTAATAAAATCTACATCTAAGTTTTAACTGCATACGTGTTTATTTTGAAATTTTATTACTTTCGACTTTTAGTTCCAGAACAATTATAATATAGAATCAGAAAACAACTAACAAATAATTAGTTATGCAGTCATTTTTCAGTACGCGTGTAAGCGCATACTGTCTTAATGTATAATCGGGTAAGATCAGCATTATTTGCGAAGGTATGAAAAACTTTTTTTTCTTTTACAACGCTGACGATGCTTGACTAAATGGTGGTGTGTATGTCCTTCCCACACGAGTGACCACTTGACGGATCAGTGAGTGCTTGAAACGGTTCCAGTCACGAAGTTCCTTAAGCTGGTCATGAATATCAGTGGCACACGGATACGCTATTTTCTGGTAAAGGGAGACAATATAATACAGCTACAATGCATTTTCAAAAATAAAAGTAATAATTAGTTACAGAATATAACCATATCTGTACTGGAATTTTTAACTATTTTAACTATATCGAATATGTTTTACAACGATATTAATAATTTTTATTTTAAATAAAATACTAATTAGGGCTTGCAGTGATTATATTTTATTATTACCATGTCATTGACAATTCGAAGTACCCGGATGTTGGCTTCACGCAGAAATAATTTCTTGGAAATGAAGATGAGTTCTGCCCCCTCGCTGACCACGCCCACTCGTGTTGAATGGCGCCTAACTAAAGTTTCCAAGCCCTGTGAACAGTACGGATGACACAGAGTTAACTTCTACAGACCTTGTGAACAGTTTGGATGAAAACATCATTAACATTTTCAGATCCTGTAAACAGTATGAATGGACAAGTTGCTCACGTATCCAGACGTAATGAACGTTGTGAATGGACACATGATGAACATGCTATATGAACAGTGTAAATGGACATTATGTTAGTATGCCCATGCGATGTATATATATATAATCTCGGGGAGGGGGGGGAGCCCGTCACGAATTCAGAAAATAAAACAGTCACGTGCTTTGTCAAGCACATCATTCGGTCTTGTAAACTTTATCCTACACACTTACGAACACATCACCAGCGCAATTACTCTAGACAAGTTTCCGAACACATCACCAGCACAATTATTCTAGACACTCACGAACACATCACCAGCACACAGTTCTGCAATTTGAGCCGACGCCTCAGCTTCCTGTCGCAGAAATTCCAGACGTTGAAACTGCAATTAGAATAAATAAAAATTTAATGAAGATTAGAATTTTTAAAATTAAAATGTTGATTATGTCTATCGCCTTATGTCGTACTTATCTTGAACATAATCATACATGCTGGAAGGAAAGCTCTAACTGTTGCTGCTCGTTATCCTACATCCTGTTTCTTGTTACTGTCTGTGCGTGCGTGTGTGTGTGTGTGTGTGCACGCGCGCGTGTGTACTTTATCATATTATCTGTGGGAGTGAGCTACACTCCATCAGCACTGAAGGACTTCGCTTTGATTAACAGGACTTAACTGCATCACATAATTATTTCTTCTGTTTCAATTTATATAAATCCTTTTGGAAGCTACTGTGGCACAGAGCTATCATCATATCGGTTACGGCACGGTATAGCCTTAATCTATTTTAATTTATATCTCTTATGGCCAGGTAGAGTCACAGATCTGTATGCTAGGACAAAGCACAAGTCTAAGTCTATATATCTCTTATGATAAGGTGAACCCGTCTGAATGATTTCGTCAAGTCAACGCCGACTACCAAATATCCTTCGTCCTAAAACTGGAGCGAGGTAAAAAGAGGAGATACGGCAGGAAATGTTATGTTGCAGGGGGAGGCGTTGTAAATAAAGATCTAAAGATCTAATCTGTGGAGTAGTTTCCAAAAAAGAAAAATCAGTCATTGCTATATTATACTGACTAGGAAAAAATGTAGAATTATAATCTTGAAGCAGTGATAATCTCATTATCCAAATTTTACTACAGATAAAATTACTACTACAGGTACTAGTAGTGATAGTATAGTAGTGATGCTGTTATGAAGCAGCTTCGTGAAAATTAAATGTGTATGTACTTTAATGCTCTTTTAAAAATGCATTTATATATAATTTATTTCTCCACAAATCAGAATAGCTATGTCTGCTTGCCTGCATGCATGCCTGTCAAAATAAGTCTCCTTAAATACATTCAAGGGTGGCACCACAAGTCGGCTATCCATCCAATTACCCATCTTTTACTTATATTAATAAATTTATGATCAGTTGTGCATACAACCTCACACAGCACACAACCTCACATAGCACACAACCACACACAACATAACCGCACATAACCACACATAACCGCACACAGCACACAACCACACACAACATAACCGCACACAACACATAACCACACACAACATAACCGCACACAACACACAACCACACACAACATAACCGCACACAGCATACAATACCACACACAACATACAAGCCTATTATTGACTGAGACTATATATAACTCAACTCGAACACTGTGCGTACGTGTGTGTACGTAAGTGAATATGTATGCTCATGTGTACGTGTGTATGTGTGTGTAATATAAACATGATATAATAGTACAAGATTGAGTGTTGTACATACGTTTTGACTGGGCATTGTGCCGGATCGTCGCGCTGTAAAAGAAAAGAAAATTAAGTCTGTGAGTAAAAGCAATATATATATCGTTAATTTCTAGGGAGCTCTAATAACACTTTACATCAGAAAAATGTCATGTCTCTTTTGTCATTGTAAATTCGTAAATTCATTTTATTAATGTTTCTATTTTGTATTTAGTTATTTGTTATATATTGTAAACTGGTATGTTGATAATTTTCTTTTGATAATTTATCATTAGTTTAGTTATCATATGTATTTAAGTAGTTTGTTTATGTGACCTTATACTTTGTGTGCAATTATTATAAAGGGCTTAGAGGGTTTTTAAAAAATTCTATTTTAAAATCTTCTAAGATGATGATGATGATGGTGGTGGTGGTGGTATGTGTCACATAATGGCTTATGTAAACCCAACCTCCTCGAAAAATAGACTACATGTAAACCTACTTTCTAGAAAGACTGACCCTTATCACCAGGCTGGGAACATACATGGATGTTCAAGACATTTAGAACGTTTAAACAGTTCTCAGACACACCCCCCCCCCCCCCCGTTTGTAAGTTCATGGTATTAAAACGTTTTTAAACAGTTCTCAGAACCCCCTGACTAAAGTATTGGTATTGGAATGCTTTTAAATAGTTCTCAGAACTCCCCTGGCTGTACATTCACTGGCGTTAGAACATTTATACAATTCTCAGAACTCCAGTGGCTGTATGCTCACTGGCATTAGAAAATTTAAACAGTTCTCAGAACTCCCCTTGACTATATTAGTGGTCTTGGAATATTTTAACTAGTTATCCTAACCCCGTTGACTAAATTAGTGATACTGAAATGATTTAAATAGTTATGATAACTCACCAGACTTTGGAATGACAACTTTGGGGACTGGAGTTTGCAGAACAGGGCCACGCAGTCTACTGTCCCAGAACGCCCTTGACGGTTCTTGGCCGGGCTCACCATCTGTCATCTAAACAAAGTTCCATAAATTCCTGGTCACACTTCGAATCCCTTTCTTATCAGTTTCCCTATAACTGCTGCCTCGGGAATGCATGTAATTAGTCGTGTGCTACTTAAAGTCTGATTCGCTAATAAGAACTAAAGGAACAGTAGGCTAGTATTCTAGAGTCCTTTCTCTAGCCACCGATAATAACATTTTGAATATTCAATAAAATTAGGATTAACACTTCGATAGCTTATCTGATAGCTTAGCTTAATTCTTATTGATTCATTGTTTGAACCCTAGCAATCCTTTGCTCTGTAAATAGCATATTAGTCTATTAAGATCCACACGCAGGTCATAACCTGTTCGGAGATCTGTCTAATTAATATGTATTAAAGTGGTTTTGTATTGACGAAGATGTTAGATCTGTTTGTGTGGAATTAGATCGTTTTGTTTTCATATAAATAGAGGATATTTTTATTTTGATAGAATAATTAGATCCTTAGTTATCTTTGAACAGTTAGATTTGTCTCAATAAATGTTAAGGCTTGTGAATTAAGGTTACTTCTGTTGGATGAACGATTATATTTATTTGCTTTGTCAGAATGGTACATATGTAGGTTAAGTTAAATGCTGCTTTTATTGGTTGAATGTTTATATTTGCTTTGTCAGAATGGTACGTCTGTAGGTTAAGTTAAATGTTACTTTTATTGGTTGAATGTTTATGTTTGCTTTGTTAGAATGGTTAGAACTGTGAGTAAGATAATGTTAATTTTTGTATAGGTGTAAATTTGCCTATCCCTATTTCTGGATTTCATTTGTATATAAAGTGTTAAATTGTCGAAGGTAACACGACCTTGGGCACTCCTTATGATGGTTTATTTTTGTAAGTGTCAGAGTTGGGATAAATACTCGAGTTGAGAATATGCTAGAAATTGCTGATGTAATGCAAACCAGTTCCAATTAGATGAGAAGTTTTTATTATCTAATGGTTACGTTTTACGAGAACGAGGCTAGCCAATGGGCTGAGATCAAAACGTTTACATGCTGTAGAGAATTTTGTTGTTGAATCCCTTGAATTTGGTATGGCAAGAAGTCTGGTCTTGAAAAGAAGCCATTAGCTTGGTGGTGAGTTAACTGACTGAGAGAGAATGGACTTAGAAATATTTCATGCATTTTTGCTATTAATGTTTTATACTTGCAGTTTACATAGTGATGTATTATGTGAGTAGACTATTGTTTCTAAAAATGTTTGAATAAGGATTCTTATATGTAATATGCTAACACTTGACATTGTTCTAATGAAACTGCTCATTAAAACTATAACACTGTATTTATTATGCTGTATACTTATGTCAAGCTAATAAATACTGTTGCAAGAATTATAAGTTGAGAGTTGAATGTAAGAGAGAATGGAGTTAAAGTTAAAGTTAAACTGGAAACTTAGCGTTTGTTCTTTGATTATATTTTACAGGGAATAAGCAGCCTTTCTTTCTGTGTAGGATTTGAACCTCATGGCTTATTGGTTGTAAACTACTACAAGCAACCATGGTAGAGGCAGGGAGCAGTATGTAAGTGTAAGAATACACTACAATCCATTGATGTATGATGGCAAAGTATGCTGACTACAACGAGCAATTTCTGGTATAAGGAAGTTATTGGAACTTGCTACAATTGCTGTTCTGCTTGAGGAAGCTAAATACGGCAAAGGCGCCCAAGTTAAACTCGAGAGAATAGCAGTGAATCAGTGTCGTACAAACGTGCAAGAGAAACACGTGGAAGTGACGTAATAATGGTGGACAATAAACTTGTGTCTTTGTTACAAAAGTGTGTAAAAGACTATTGAGACAGTCCTAAATCAGGTTACATAGAAACTATTATTGCTTTTCTCTAATAACTCTATTTTCTGTTCTCTGATACGAACTATCCTGTGATTTGTATTGAATTGTTGAATTGTATTTTGGGGGATATAAGACTGTGTAGTACAAAATTATTTGAATGTGGTTTTGTGGAAATGTTATGTCAAGTAATCTTTTCAATTGTATTTGTTATATGTATATTTAATTGTTGAATTAATAAATTTATTGTTAAATTTATTGACCTTCTTACACATATTAATAATCATATGTTGGAAAGACAGTGGATGGATGGGGGCTCGCTAATTATATAGATTAAAGATGGATTTGTCTTCTCCTTTAGTAAGAAGTTTTCCAACTATGAAAATATTGTGTGACGGTAAAAGTTTGTCTTTAATGTTGCGGAAGAGAGAAAACGTTTACAGCACCCGCATATCTGCCAAGTGAGAGATGAGTGGTGTCTGCTAGAGAATTATTAATTACAAGTGATGAGAATATTAATTTGTTATGGACGATTAATTAATTAATTTAATTAATTAATAATAATAATTATAATAACCATTAATTATGTGGCATTAGCATCATACTTGTCTTGTTTAAACGTATATATTTGTTTCGACAGAATGATTAGACCTGTAAATTATAGTATTGTTAATTTGTTGGTTCAATGTTTATATTTCAAAATTATTATACTTTCGATCCTTAATTCTTTCTGGTGTGCTAGTATATATTATTTCAGCTCTACTCACCCACCCTAATCAGCTCTACTTACCCACCCTAATCACCGCCAAGATATGGGATCGATCAACTTACCCGTTTCTGTCGCCGCTCTCTCTCCACTTTGTCGAAAAAGCTACTGAGGGTGCAACTCTTCCGTAAAGGGGGCCGAGCAGGTGGCAGAGGCTTGTCTTGTAGTCGTATACCCAGGTCACGCTTTGCCTACAAGAGTATGATTAAAGACAAATCAGATGATGATGTGTTGATTCTATAACTGCGCTATGACATGGCTACCTCTTTACTGCACTACACATCCTGGTTGCATTACATGGCTACCTTATTACTGGTACTACACATCCTGGTTGTGTTACATGGCTACCTCGTTATGGCGTTACACATCCTGATTGCACTACGTGGCTACCTCGTTACTGGTGCTACACATCTTGGTTGCATTACATGGCTACATCACTACTGTCATTACATATCCTGGTTGAGTTACATGGCTACATCGCTACTGGTGCTACACATCCTGATTGAGTTACATGGCTACCTTGTTACTGGCATCAAACATTCTGCAAGTCAGCTAATAATAAAACAGTATACCGGCATAAGTCATCATTATTACTACTGCAGCTGTACTTAATCTTATGGACAATGTAATTAAATAACATAATCTTAAAGGCAATCGATATTAGTAAAAAAAAATCACAGACAATTATTACCTCCAGCATACTAGCCACACTTCGTCTGTTGAGTACTTCCGCTAACAAATCGGTTTCCGCTTTGTCGCTGCGTGCAAAACGCTCTGGATGAGTGCCTGAATAGAAGAGTAATGTTTTAGTTTCTAGTCAGCCTATTTTATTTTCTCAACTTATTTGGTTAATCACACACACACACACACACACACGCACACACACACACACACACACACACACACGCACACATACATACACACACACACACACACACACACACACACACATATCGGTATATATCCATGCATCACGGTTTCTCTTGATGAACAAAAACAAAACTATAACTTTTACAGAAGTGCAACACAAAATTAGCATACATAAATTACGCACAAACATATGCGCTTGGAACTGGTTTGGATTGCATCAGCAAGTTCTAGCATATCCTTTACCTGAGTTGCCACTCCTGGTACTTACAAAAATATCAATATGCTCACTACTCGAAAGTCATGTCACATTGACATTTAACAAATTATAAAACAAGTTTAGAAATAGAGACAGGCAAATTTACTCCACTACACTATACAAAGCATTACATAACACACATATACGTACTCGTAAATACGCAATATATACATGCACACATATATACAACACAAACATACATATGCATACAACATTCAACACATAACACGCACACATTTGCAACACAAAGAAATACCCACAACATACACACAAACACATATCGTATTCTTTTTAATGGCAATTTTGTTAAGGAGTTATCTCCATTGTTTTCTTTATAAACGATTGTCACAACACATAACACATTTATCTCCCTTACCACAAGGAATATAAAGTTTGCACGGGGGCTCAACAATCGGAGATTTCAAGAACGGATAACTATTACTAAATATTGCCCATTCACGAGTTATACGTCCAGACACGACTAATTAGCTTTCGTTCTCCTAAAGATGGCTAAGTGAAAGAGTCAATGGTTACAATTCTAATCTTACTTGGCCTGAGTCTAGGCTTGGATATCTTCAACACTGCTGAGTAAAGAGGAAATGCTTTTTGCATGTCACGTGACGCTGCTTCAAGACGCTTCTGCATCAGCTCGTTGCTGCTGTATCTGCTTATCACGCGACACTTTCCCTGCATTGGAAAATACAATGACGTCATATTACTCTGTGTATATTACCACCTTGTCACATTTTCCTGAATTGGAATATACAATGACGTCATATTATTTAGTGTATATTATTTTAATCACCACAGCGCATTTTCCCTGCCTTGGAATACACAATGACGTCATATTACTCTGTGTATATTACTTTTATTCAACGCCACACTCTCCCTGCGTTTGAATATGCACACTACCGAGTACATTCATCACGCTGTATATTTCTTGCATTTGTGATATTTTTAATTGTTAGTTTAATTTTCACGCTATTTTATGGACATTTTGTTTCATTTTTATTTATATATTCAAAGTTTCTATTTTCAAGCATTTCCTCTCAGAATTGACTGAACAAAAATGTGTTTATATCTGAGTGTCTCCCCCTTCAACTCTTCCCGCTTTCCCACCCCCACCCCGGTCCGTAAAAGCAGTCACTTGAAATATTTTTCTCCTATAAAGTTTCATATTGAAAAACTTACCGAAATGACAAAAACTATGTAAGCGCATTTGTGTGCGTCCTTCACAACCACCAGTCCTGCACTAAAAGAGGGGTTGGAAGGGGAAGAGAGCAAAACAAAATGTTATTAGTTCAAAGGTAATCTTTATAAAATAATAAATACAATGAAGAAACTAATGAAAAAAAGCTAGACACGAAATGAACTGGTTAAATAAATGTTTAAGGCATTTTTTTAAAAAGATGAATCTATTTTGCATTTAGACAGGTCTCGCGGCAGGCTATAGGCTGGAGGGAAGAATGGTGGATAGATGAAGGGGTGATGAACGTTAGAAATGATAATCAGTCAGTTGCACACGTGTACATTTTTATTTATTTGTATAGATATCAGTCTTTGTGGTGAATATTAGCTCCACTGGCCCTGTTTATATAGACATCAGTGTTTCTGATGAATATTAGCTCCACTGGCCTGTTTGTATAGATATCATGTTTGTGGTGAATATTAGCTCCACTGGCCTGTTTGTATAGACATTAGTGCTTGTGGTGAATATTAGCTCCACTGGCCCTGTTTTATAGACATTAGTGCTTGTGGTGAATATTAGCTCCACTGGCCCTATTTGTACAGACATCAGCGTTTGTGATTAATATTAGCTCGACTGGCCCAAACAACATTGCGCCTTTTGACTTACGTACTGTGAGTGAATGGGTGGATTAGTCCTCTAGATTTGGGTAGAACAAGTATAAGAGAAATGTTTCACTTATGGACAGTGGAGGAAGGCCCTAAATATATGTGTAAAATATATCACAATGAAGATCTTTGACTTAAGGTCACTGGATGTGTACAGAAGGTTGTGGTACAATAAATCACAAGGAAAATCTCTGACTTACGGACAGTACTGGAAGAAAAATCCCTCCGGATTGTGATAAAACACGTCACAGGGAAAATCTTCAAACAGTTTGACGTTCTGCCTAAAAATTATGAAAACGTACGAAAATCTTATTAAAATCAACAGTAAATCCTTCAAAGTTTTGATACCGGTCATCGTAAGCGCTT
Source organism: Sinotaia quadrata (assembly GCA_028829895.1). NCBI lineage: Eukaryota > Metazoa > Mollusca > Gastropoda > Architaenioglossa > Viviparidae > Sinotaia > Sinotaia quadrata. The sequence continues at coordinate 66,461,840 of CM054183.1, forward strand.
TTTGCCAGCTCCCTCCATTTAAAGAAGTGATTGATAATATGGCAATACTTCTATATGATACAATACTATATTGTAGTACTTTTAGAGATACTTCTATATGATACAATACTATATTGTAGTACTTTTTAGACATATTTCTATATGATACAATACTATATTGTAGTACTTTTTAGACATACTTCTATATGATACAATACTATATTGTAGTACTTTTTAAACATACTTCTATATGATACAATACTATAATGTAGTACTTTTTAGACATACTTCTATATGATACAATACTATATTGTAGTACTTTTTAGAAATGTGTTCCTTTAGACTACCTCTAGCAATATTTTCTATAGGAACACTTTATTTTGATAAGTTCTATATGAATATTCATACTGGCATTATATTCTATGTGAGATCTTAAATATGATATGTTCTATCTGAGTAAAATTTCTGACAATGCGTTCTGTAAATACACATACCGATAATATAATCTTGGTACTGCTACTGGAAGTATGTGCTATATGAATCTTGATATTGAAAAATGTTCTATTTGAGTACATTTATAGGCAGTATGTTCTGTTGAGTGTATATTCTGGAAGTATACTCTATTTAAGCACATTTGCCGGTAAGACGTTCTGCGCTCTATCTGAGCTTAGACTGGCAATCTGTACTTTCTCACGACATGTAATGGAAATATGTTCCATTTAAGTACTTAAACAGGAAAAATGTTTTATTTAGTTGCGGGGAGGGAGTTTGGCATCTCGTTCTTTATGATTGCACAACAAGTATTAATTCCTTATGTTGGCAACAAGCTCTGTTCGAGTATATAGGCTGGCAATATATTCTATTGCAGTATAAATACTGGCAAAGGATTCGATTTGAGTACTTTCACAATGTACCAGCGATAACTTCTATCGAGTACACATATACAAATGCACTAGCCGACAGTTTTCTTTGAGTACTTATGCAAAGTACTAACGATCTCAGAGAAATGTTATCACCAAGGTATGACGCCCTAACGCTCACTTACTGGCAAAACGTGATTGTCTGCTCCCGTTGTTGTAAGAGAGGTTCTCGTATTATTTTGTCAAAATCCTGCAATAATATAATATAATATAATATACGCCACAGTATATCCAGTGGAGCTCTATATTTTATGAGTTACAATTAATAAGTTTACTCGTTATAATTCTTTTTAAGGAGAAAAAAAACAGCGTTGAAGACTTTCTTTTACATTAATCTAACTTCCGTTTGATTTTAGTGCCCAATAATAATTGCACATATGACAAAATACAACAATGCACAATATCTTAAATCAAATTACGTCCTTTAGAACACTGAACAATATTTAATAACTGCAACATAATGCAACAATACACAACATCAGAATCCTGTGATGTCCTTTAAAACACTGAACAATATTTTAACAACTACAACATAATGCAACAATGCACAACATCAGAATTATATGACCTCATTTAAAAACACTTTACAAGATTTAATAACTCCATCAACATAATATAACAGTGCACAATATCATGCATTATGTAACGTCATAAACATTGTCCAGTATTATACCTCTTTCTGCACTGATACTAGTTCCACGTCTGTCTTGCAAATGATGGTGGCTGTTCGCAAACTCTGCTCCATCAACGCCAGCTCCTAAAGCAAAAATAAATAAACCATCAAACGAAGCCACAAACAAACAAAATGCAGTGTGCACTATTAAGACACTAGAACTAGAAATAAATAAAATCTGATTGAAAATTATATCCGCCGAGATTTGTTTTTATACTGACTTCAAAATCAACAGCATTCAAGAAAACAGAGTGTACGGGACTGGGAATCAGAAAGAAAATATACCTTGGCCATAATAGCTTGAAAAGTTAGAGCGTGCGTGGCTTTACTGTTTTAAGAAAGTACACCTTTGACTTGGGAATTTCAGGGTCCACATAATGGCCTTTTGTCACTGACACGTGGAGTGGTGTTGACTAGCAAATAAACTTCAGCTTGGACAGTAGGCCTAACGTTTAATCTTCAGAAAAGTCATAAATGGACGTTTGTTGTTTCCCTTGCATTTAATGAATTATTGACAACTTGTATATATATATATATATATACAAAACAGTAAGCAGTTATTGCAAAATGCACCAAGTGTGTTACTGAGTGCGTTATTCCCTTTTTATGTAGGTCAGTTCTATTTCTGATTGCTATTGGTACATAATTTGTAAATGATTGTTTTCTCTTCCTTGAGAAGATAAAAGTACCGGCAGATCTCTTGATTTAGTGTGACTGACCAAAAGTTAGGAAGATAAAAGTGCCGGCGGATCTCTTGATTTAGTATGACTGACCCCAAAACAATCGCCCTCACGCAGGTCCGACACTGTCTTGATGAACTCCATCTTAGTTCTTGGGTGGACGTCCCGGATGTTGACCATGAGTGTGCCAGTCAGCAGCATGTAGAACGCTGTGGGTCGATGACCTTGCCGCAGTAGGACGCGGTGAGCCTCGAACCTGATGATGATGATGACAATAATGTTGATGATGAATATGGTTACAGATGTGGTAGTGGTAGTAGTGGTGGTGGTGATGATGATGGTGGTGGTGGACAAACAACCAATCAAAACAAACAAACCACAGAACCCAACTGCTTGAACTAAAAGTAAACAAGCAAAAATGGTAAACAAAACCAAAACCATAACGAAAGAAAATAAAATAAATAATAAACACAAACCAAACAACAAAACCAGACCAAATAACACAAACCAAACAACAAAACCAGACCAAATAACACAAACCAAGCAACAAAACCAGACCAAATAACACAAACCAAGCAACAAAACCAGATCAAATAACACAAACCAAGCAAAAGCAAATGTGGGTAGGGACTGTTCCTATTATGAAGTCACGTACTGAAGGATAGGGGAGTTCGACTACAGTGACGATTTTTGACGATTTTTTGACGATGCAGGGCATACGCGGGACAAAGTTTCCAAAAACATGACATCACCAAAATATTTTTCTTAATTGTATTTTTCTCTTGTATCTCAACTTGTTTGATCTCAAGTGGGTCATAAATAGGAAAGTCTGTTTGAAAGAATGTATAGTCTAAACTCTCGTTTTGAATGTAACGACTGTTTAAATGCACTTGCTGGAATGCAAAGCTTAAAAAGCACAATATTATAAGAATGAGTATCCCAAAGTAGAAATAAGAATTCTATGACGATAATATATCTAAATTGTTTGTCTGTTTGTCACACGGGTGTGTGATTTTTAAAAGTCCGATGTTATATATGTTGATTTTTTGTTTTAATTTTAATTTTAATTTAATTAGCTGAAATACAAACGAGTTCTAGAATATATTCGTCCTCGTAAAGGGAATAAAGACTAGGGACAATTTTGAGAACAAAGTTAAGATATTCACAGAAATGTGGGGTACAGTCTTATTGAAATGCGGGCTGGTCGGTTCAACTTTTGCAAATCTCAGACCGTGCCGATCATGATCGATTGAAATGGGTTCATAGGTCACGTGCGGAATTATGCCCGATCTACCCGATCATGGTGGCAACATTTTCAGCAGTAGGTAATCCACCATCCACCCTACCTTTTCTGGTTGTTACATGACTTCACGTGTTTTCTTGTTCGAGTTTTAATTTTATATATATATACATACATGTTCTTAAATATTCATAAGATTTCCCAAAGGAAATGGTATTACTTGTAGACATAATTATACTTATGAATAAAAGAGAAAGTCGTTAGGACCATCGTTACTTTAAGAATACATTTCCAATCACCACTATTATAGTTTTTATTAAGGAAAGAAAGAAGGGTGGGCCAAAACTTTGTTATCTAATACTGTATGTGGATTGTGTGGGGTCTGAGTTTCAACAACAAAAATCCTCACAAACTGATTAATAAAGTCATATTTAGAGGGCTCCATTGAGCCGCGTGAAATAACAGACAGCATCATTCAGCTGAACACAATACTTTTTTAAAAGTTAGTGTGCCTGTTATTCATGGAATTACTTACTAAATTATTTATTCTATCGAATCTTGATATTTCTTGCTTTTGTGAAGAAAAATAAATCGCTGCAAGCAGGATTCGAACCTGCGCGGGAAGATCCCATTGGATTTCGAGTCCAACGCCTTAACCACTCGGCCATCACAGCATTAAAAATAAAAATGCTTATAAAACCTCTAAATTTTAAAAGTAAAAATTTTATGAATTTACATCTGATTATTTACTCAAAAGGTGCATTCATTGCACAAAACTGCACTCATGCTCAGTGGCGCTACTCGTCATACTGTTCGATCACCACAAATATATTTCATACTGTTCACTTATCACAAACTGACCTTCGTGCTCAACATCTACTCAAATTGTATACACCATCGCTTGTAATAAAACACACGTGTTCAGTATCTACTTGCATTTCGTACTCCATCGCAAGGCACTAAACACTACTCATTGTCTACTTATGTCATAGTCCATTGCTCAACACAAAATATTCATGCTCATTCTGCTCATTGTCTATTTAGGCTTACGACTCATACTGCATTGCTTATCACACAATACTCCTGCTCCTTAGTATTTCATACTCCACCATCTCACACAAAATACTCGTGCTCCTTGTCTACAAGTATATACTTATTCCATCACTCCACACAAAATGTTCGTGCTTATTGTCTACAAGTATTTCATACTCCATCACTCCACACAAATGATTCATGCACAATGTCTATTCAATTTCATACTCTATCATTTAACACAAAACATTTATGCTCATTGTCTACTTACATTTCGTACCCTATCACTAAACATGAAACACTCGTTCTCATTGTCTACTCAATTTCATACTCCATCCCTCAACACAAAACACTCATTCTCATTGTCTACTCAATTTCATACTCCATCACTCCACACAAAACACTAGTGCTCATTGTCTACTTGCATTTCATACTCCATCACTCAACAAGAAATATTCGTGCTCAATTACTCACATTTCATACTCCATCACTCTACACAAAACACTTGTGCTCAATGTTTACTCACTTTTCGTACTCCATCACTCGACACAACTGGATTTGTACATGTGTAGGGAAATCATTAAAACCTCTGTGTCCTTTCAAGATAGGGAGAATCTGTCAAATGAAAAGTATAGCCAGTGTATTACAATAAGGTTATTATAATAGTCAGTAACATTATGTGTTTTTGCATGCATGTAGGCCCAACATATGTGTATGTATGCATGCCCATGCGTGTATTAAGCAATTAATCTGAGCATACAGTACTAATGCACAAGTCATAACCAGAATTTAATTGGTGACTATTTAATACCACGTCCTACTATATAAAGTGTTAGGTCCTCTGTTGGGCCTGAAACCGACATACTAGCTTGATCGGAAGCCAACATGGTTTTATTTGATTATGCCATTTGTATTAATATATGGTTCCAAATAAAGGACCACAAAGTTACTTACACATGTGACTATATAATTAAATAAAATATTTTTTTATTTTCTCCTTGAAAATGAAAACTTATTTTTAAATATACCATTTGCACTTGTTGTGCCGTCCTGTCTCTGGGCTGGACCGATAACAATTGCTGTAGTCGAGGGCCGCCATTTAACTATGCAAACAATAAGGAAAGAAAAGTGAAAAGCTATAAAGCGTGTATTGTTAATTAGAAATTTATTTCACGATTTATAGATAACATTACTGTGACATGTGAATCAAGTCCTGGTGTTAGTCTTTTAGTTCTGTCGTTTCTCACTTTTAACGATACAGAATCTATATTGAAATTATCATTAATTTTGGAGAAGTAATATTTTAATAACCACGTATAGCTCTCACTGCTGCCACAAAGCATTTAAATTATGATACACTTAGACGACAAAGATTTTTATCTTTTTGTCGACTCTGTATTCTGAAGCTAAAGAGGGACAACTCGGAATTATCGTTTCAGAGAAACGCAGACTCAGAATCAACTCGGGGTACGACACCGTGTAACTACGTCATTGTCAGTCAACCACTGCCGTCGATTTCAGAGAAAGGGCACAACCACTGTGTACTGAACTATTATAAACGCTATAGTCACAGAGAAAAGCGCACAACCACTGTGTATTGAACTGTTATAAACGCTATAGTCACAGAGAACAGCGCACAACCACTGTGTACTGAACTGTTACAAACGCTATAGTCACAGAGAAAAGCGCACAACCACTGTGTACTGAACTGTTACAAACGCTATAGTCACAGAGAAAAGCGCACACCACTGTGTACTGAACTGTTACAAACGCTATAGTCACAGAGAAAAGCCAACAACCACTGTGTGCTGAACTGTTATAAACTGTATAGCGGGAATACTACGAGAGATGTGTGGCATGTTCGCTTTTAACTAACTGCAACTTGTAATTTTTATTATTAAATTGTTATCTTTCTCCACATCTTGATTATTTTTTCAATGACTGTTAATTAGGACCGGCAGGAGCGAGTCGTGAAGTCTGCTCGTCACTATGGTACGTTGATTAATTTTTCCTTTAGATTATTGATCATTATTCCAACAGGAGTTAACATAGTGATGGGAGGAGTGGGACTGTTATTATTATTGATATTGTACTTCGAAAATCAAAATCTTGTTAATTAATATATAGTAGGGTCGTATACAAACCCCACAGGTAACATCACAAGTAAATCGTATACAAACCCCACACGTAACACCCCAAGTAAATCGTATACAAACCCCACACGTAATACCCCAAGTAAATCGTATACAAACCCCACACGTAACACCCCAAGTAAATCGTATACAAACCCCACACGTAACACCCCAAGTAAATCGTATACAAACCCCACACGTAACACCCCAAGTAAATCGTATACAAACCCCACACGTAACACCCCAAGTAAATCGTATACAAACCCCACACGTAACACCCCAAGTAAATCGTATACAAACCCCACACGTAACACCCCAAGTAAATCGTATACAAACCCCACACGTAACACCCCAAGTAACAACTCGTTGTGTATTATACCGAAGTGCGCTCGCGTCACAATCAATGCCAGTGAATGTAAAGAATACTTTCAGTTCTCTGTGCTTACGTGTCAAGAAATATATTAATTCTCTATGTGTCAGAAGACACGTCAGTTCTCTGTGCTTATGTGTCAGAAGACTCTTCAATTTTCTGTGCTTATGTGTTAGAAAATACGTTAATTTTCTGTGTTTATATGTTAGAAAATACGTCAGTTCTCTGTGCTTGTTAGAAAATACGTCATTTATCTGTGCTTGTGTTAGAAAATACGTCAATTCTCTGTGCTTATGTGTCAGAAAATACATCAGTTCTCTGTGCTTGTGTGTTAGAAAATACGTCAGTTCTCTGTGCTTGTGTGTTAGAAAATACGTCAATTCTCTGTGCTTATGTGTCAGAAAATACATCAGTTCTCTGTGCTTATGTGTCAGAAAATACATCAGTTCTCTGTGCTTGTGTGTTAGAAAATACGTCAGTACTCTGTGGCTAACCTGTCATACTCACTGGCGGTGTCTTTGCGAAGTTCTGTGGGTTGAAGGCCAGGTCTTGCCGCATATTCTGCTGCACGTGCAGGTACATCTCCACGAATGACCAGCCATCGGAATCGTGTCGCATCACAAATCTGCAGCATACATATAATTCACAGAAACTTAAGTAAATATTATACAGCCAAATATGTTTAACTTCACTAGTGTAACAGTGAGTAGTATTAAAAAAGAACACTAAATCGCTATCAATATCAAAATACACCAATATTAATAACATTCGAGCATCAATATTGACATCAAACCCAGAGAAATATATAAGCAAGCAAATAAAATATTATAAATAAAAAAGAAACATTAACAGCATTATAAACAAATATTATTATCACTAGCGTAAAAGTGATTAATATCATTACTAAACACACTAGTACTTTTATTACTTAACACACTAGTAGTATTAATTGTTAAACTCTAGACTTAGTGCCACTAGCCAAGTACACTAATAAAAACAAGTAAATAATCTAACAAACTTTTGATCACTGAGTACCAATATAAGCTGAACTGAAAGGAGAGTTGAAATCATTTTTAAAGGTAATGTCATTTTTCAGGCCTTCACAAACCGTAATTCATACGATCAGGAAAAAAATATGCAAACTTGTTAAAGTGGGCACAAAGCCATGGGATGAGTGCTGCTTCGCAAATAAACATCTATTTCTCTTGACTTCGCAACGCGTGATGACGTCACATCCTAGAGTGGTACATGACTTAATATGGCATTTTGACATCTTTTGTGCGTAGTTATGCATTGATCGACCATGTTCCAGGGCAATTTAAAAGCGAAGCTTGCAATGTTTATAACAAACCTACTATTCACAGAATCGATGTTTATTTGGTTCTAAATGCTTTTCAAAGGTAATATTTTGTTACTGTTCAAACGTTTTGTTAAGTTAAAGCTGAGTTAAATATTCAGTATCGATCATATTTGCTGATATTTGTGGTATGTGCATGATAGGCAGTTTAACAGATAATTCTAGTATGATATCATACTGACTGACACAAGTTGCAAACACATGTACTTACTGTAAGTTGTTAATTGTACAACTTAAAAAAAAAAAAACAAGAAAGAAAAAAAGAAAGAAAGAAAGAAAGGTGAGTACAGTATATTCTAAAGGATTGTAAAAAATCTATAAATAAACAATGTAAGTCAGCCTTGATATACGATAGACAAAATGACAGCAATTATATTTAAGAGTTAATCAATAATTACATTAAGTGATATTCCTTCAACCATTTAAAAAACGAGTTTGTTTCCAGTACATATATTTTTTTATAAAAAATTATTATGGAATCATTTTTCTAATTTCTCCTTTAGATTTTTGTGCCACTTCGGTAATAACATATTTTAAAATAATTTATAAAATTTTATTTTTAAAAAAAATATCCATGAGAAACTTTACAAAGACGTTGGGGAAAAAAAATCGCTGCGAGCAGGATTCGAACCTGCGCGGGTATAACCCATTGGATTTCAAGTCCAACGCCTTAACCACTCGGCCATCACAGCTGTTAAGATTTTGGGCCTTAAACACTTTTAAGAAATTCATTTGCATTAATTGATTTACATTTTACAACTATTGTATTTTGTGTATTCGTGAAAGTTTCGTGTTATTTGAAGAAATTAAAAGCATAGTGATTAAGCTACGAACAAACCTTTTAAATGCCTTACAAGCTGCTTCAACGTTCTGAACCAATCGAGCGATGCGCTTGAATCTGGAATATCCCTGTCAAAGGTCAACAAGCGATTTAAAGTTCGTTATTTTAACCAAGAACTTACTGAAGATAGCAGATGTTAAGTGATATTTTATTTTAAAATAAATTTCATTTCTTAAGTTGCTGATATTATTAAAACGGAACGCCATTCTTATTGTACGGCTGACCGGACGGATCGCGTCAGTACAAGAGTTTGAAATCGCTTAGGTTATTCATATTATCTGTAGCTAGTTTCCAGCCCTGCTAGGCGTAACTAGGGTTGATGGCGCCCATAACATTAAAAATGGCGCCCCTTGAAAATTGTTGTAATTCTGGTTGAATTTTTTTAATGAAATTTACATTTGTTGATAATATATTTTTCAAACTATAATCACGTACTTATTGCTCAGTTTGTCAATGACATTGGCGCGCAGGATACATACCCCACCTGCCTCACCTTAGTTACGGCACTGATAGTGTGAACCAATGTATAGTTAATATATCACAAATTCTCTCTCTCTCTCTCTCTCTCTCTCTCTCTCCCTCCCTCCCTCCCTCCCTCTCCCTCCTAAGTGGTGATTGTTTATTTAAAGGGTACAAAGAGTAGGATTTTTCCATTTTACTTTTAAGGTCATAGACCTATACACACAAAATGCCTGAGGATCACCGACAGTATTACACATCAACAAAATATATTGTCTTTTTTTTTTTTTTAAGTCATCGTCACAACCACCAAATCTCCAATTACATGTAATCCAGTTCAAACTACTTTACTGGGAATTCTGGGTTTCGTACACTGCAGTCCAGTTCAGTCCATTAACTATGCTATTTGACAGGAAGTGATAAACAACGACTAGAAAGGCTCTAATTTACAATCTCGTTTGCAAAAACAAATAGAACGTCTCTCTCAGTGAATGGGGGGGGGGGGGAGAGAACAGCGCTATATAAGAGAAAATATAGTTGGCAGATAGAGGACATGGATGGATGGAGAGATGGTAAGATGAAAGAAGAAATAGAAAGATAGAAGAGAGATAGAGAGTTTCTGACAATAACAAAAACTTTCACCTCTCTATCGTTATTCTCTCCATCTATCTTTCTAACTCTCTTTTCATCTCTATATATGGTTTTATTTCTATAAATCCTCCCAAGAAGAGAATTAAGAAAGTATTGTACAGTCCTAAGAGTTGTCGTAAAACAGATTTGGCTGAAGTTTTTATTTGAATGCATGTGAGTGGCACAATTAAGAAGGTGCTGTACTTTCCTGAAAGGTGTCGGTCGTAAAATAGTCTTTGAATGAACTTTTTATTTGAATACATGTAATTGGCACAATTAAAAAAGTACTGTAAAGTGTCGGTCGTAAAACAGTCTTCGAGCGAACTTTGGCTAAGCAAATTATATTATATTATAATAAAAAGATTTGTGAAAAGTAGTAGCCGTACTAAATAGTAAGAAAGTAGGAAATAAAGAGTAAATAATAAATAAGTGACGTAGTAAGGAAGTAGAAAAAAGTAGGAAGTAAGTAGTAAAGGGTATATAAGAAATAGTATGTAGTAAGAAGTAGTAAGGAGTATCAAAGTAGTAAATAGAAGTAAATAAGTAGTAACTACGCCATTTATTTATGATAAATGAATTGTTACCTATAAACTGCTTTTACATGGTATAATAAACAGTAATTAGAAATAATCGTCAATGTTAGCTTCAGTTTGTGAATCAGCCTTAGTTTTCCTTTTAATTACTCCGACGCCGTACAGTAGCATAAACTTGCATTGTGTCTTTCGTTTCTCCAAATGGAACAGATTATATTATCTTTTCTTGAATTCAATTACTTTAGAGTCCACAAGCAAACACTTCATATTTAAGAAAATCTCAATCAAATCAACAAATTACATATTTTTAAAAACTCATTTAAATCGCCAAATGTGTCTGGCATTAAAAAGAAAAAAAGGGGGGTGGTCCACGCAATCTAATTCTTGTAACTCAAGGAAATAAATAAAAAATCTACAATATTTTTTATTTTAAAATGTATTCTTTCACACATTAAAAAGACCAATGAAATATGCGTTCATATTCTAATCTTTAAGGAAGGACCAATCAATTCTACGTGAATATTCGGATCATTAAGGTAGGACCAATCAAATCTATATAAATATCATAATATTTAAGGTACAGCAAATCAAATCAATGTAGACATTCTGTTCTTTTAAAGTAGAACCAATCAAATCTACGTAGATATTCTGATCTTTGAGATAGGTGAATCAAATCAAATTCACTCCGCAATTTACTTACCGATTCCGACTCTGTGATATAGCTTCCAGGAATTGAATGTGCTAGACTCTCGCTTGCCAATATCTGAATCGACTCTGATTGACCTCTTGCGGTCATATTTGGCATAATCTTGGGACATTCTCTTTTCCTTGCTAAATGTTTATTGTTTCTTTGTTCCGTTTGGGTTGAGTTCAGAGACAGGGTACGTGGGTAAGATCGAGTCAAAGAGCGAAGATTGTTGGGTGCAAGCAGACTCGTTTGACTGCCATCCAGGCCCGAAGTGTGGGAGGGCCTTTCTGTTTCACCAATCAGCCTGGATCATCAAGACTAACTGTTACTATTACAAATGAAATTTATTTTTCTTTCTTTCTTTCTTTCTTCATATTCCTTCTCTCTCTCTCTCTCTCTCTCTCTCTCTCTCTCTCTCTCTCTCTCTCTCTCTCTCTCTCTCTCTCTCTCTCTCTCAATCTTACATCTTTTCCCCTACCTTCAGTTCTCTCCTGTTTTCTTTCATTTTTCTCATTTTTTCTTTCTCTCCTTTCTTTCTTTATTTAGTGCCCTTGATTTATTTTTGTTTTTTCATTTCACTTTTCTGTTTTTTCCCCACTTTTTTTCTTTATCAGCTCGCATTCATTTTTGCGACTTTAGCGGTTAGAATCTACTGTCAAACTCACGGGCCCTAAGTAATCAGAACCTTAGATCTCGCGTCTTGGCATATACATGCCATCCCCACTTTTGTGAGAGGCCCGGCGATGTTATCCAACCCGGCCCGTCTTCTGGGTCAGTGTCAGATGAGTTCTGGGCAAATTATGCTGTTTAGCTAAACATTTTATTAATTAATGTCTTTTTTTAAATTGTTCTATAATAAATGTAATACCGTTACAAGATTGCGTACATGTGGTGCAATAGGTGTTTATGATTATTAAGATGTATGTCACTCAAAAGGGTGAAGGACGCGGAGGGGTAAAGGGGATGGCAGGATGGGGGAACTGCTAGCCGGATATGAGATGCCCGTATTTAGTCATTTGCGTTCCATGTCGTGACGTAGTAGAATCCGCTAGCTGACCTGAGACCATTCATATATACGTATCAATGACGCATGTCTGCAGATGTATATTCATCGCATCCATCGTCCAGGGGTTGATACAGAGCACGAATTACGAGAGTGGTAAATATAATTGACTTCTCTAAAATATTTGTATATATTATTGATAGAATGTTATGTAAAATATTCCTGTGATTTGCTATTGATATTGTGTGAACTAATGTATTTTCTCTCAAAGAAGCTAAGTGGCGTTAGTGATGATTACGTTTATGTAGGAATGTTGAGATGATATAGGCACGTGCTTACGCCATGCTCATGCGCTGTGAAGCTATTTGTAACCAGTGGAACTTGTTGGATATATTGTATCTATGAATTTATGTAATTGCAGGAGTGGAACTATTATTGTTCACTTATAAATATTTCATTGAGTTTATGAATTGTATGTTAGTGTGTTGCTAATGAGTTGTGATGAAGATTGTAAAGAGTAGTCTATCGCTGTCGCCATGAAGCCCAAATGATTGTGCATGCTTATAGGTTACTATAGAAGAAATGTTGTTCATTTCAGCTGGTTCTGGGTCTGAAGGAAAACTAGTCTCTAAATCCTCTGCCTACAATGTCTAGCACACCTATTCGACACAGAATTGGTCCTACCTGGAAAACAACCGCAAAGTGACGTCACATTCTGTCAAAGGATGCCATGGGCAGTTGCTGGTCTTCATGAATACTCTAGTTAAGTGTGCTCTCTCCAAATAAACTGATCAGTCGAACACAAACTTTACATGAATAATCAGGTATGACAGGATAGATGACTCATTGTGTATTTTGCGATTCAGAAATTGATTCTTTCTTTATTATTATTGTTATTAAATTTTACTTTGTTATCTTCACCCACATTTGCATAATTTGTTGTGAATGGCAACTAGGATCTGGTATGGGGGTGGAGCCAGAAGAAATAATATTGTAATTATAACTGATAAAAAGGGGGAGATAATGTTACCAGCTTGGGCACATCAGCTGATTTATCTGTTGGTATGTCATTTGAATAATTGCCTGAATATCTGGCATATTAGCGGAAAGATAAGTCAGGCCATCCGGTCACTAGTATTGGAAGTGAAACAATAATCTAATATTGATACTTGAGAGTCTGATACAGCGACAGGGTTATTAAATATAACTGGACACGTGACAGTCAGGTTGTAATAATATCCCAGATATTTAGCCAAACTGACCACGTGACTGTCCGTCCCTCTTTGCATGGAAAATCACCCCATGGTTTAGAGTTCAGACAGAGGCAATCGTAATAGGACCCACCTGCCATCCTCTCCCAGAAACGACACTGGTAAAAAATAAAAAAGGTCTTTTTACGGAGAAAGGTCAGTCAGGTTGAATTAAAAATTTATATCATGTATAAGTAGCAATTATCATTATGTTGGCGAATATTAAGTATATTCCTTTTGACGTAGCCGTTTGTAATTATAATGTTTTAAATGTTGTTTAATCGTAAATGCTCGTGACATCTGACACCGCTGAAGTGTGGGTGGACGTGTGGTTGGTCATGTTAGGGTTTTAAATATTTTTATAGCACCTTTTAAAAAAAGCCATTTCACAATCATTTTATACTGCATTTTATCCTTTCCTTTTTTCATTCTTTCCTGTCTTCTCTTTTGCTCCTCCCCAACCTTTTTTATTCTTTTTCTTTTTTTACCTCTCTTCTATTTTAAATTTACTCCTTCACTCTTTTAGTAACTCATTTACTCACGCTTTTACGTACTTTTGCAAAATTCGCTGGGCATTGCCTTCACATCCTCTGGCCATGAAAGCTCCAAGGCGCACAGTGAAATCTGGATCGTTGGGGTTTGCTTCCTTGTTTGGCTCGCGCAAGTGGGGTAATCTCAAGGGCGCATCCTGCGGTCTCTTCACACTGACTTCGTCCGCGCAAGTCGCAGGTGTGGCTGCAGCGTCCTTTTTCACCACCGCAGTCGCTGCATCCCTGGCGGAAAGGATAAGCTGCAAGGTTGTCGGCGAGGTCACCAAGTGCACCGGTCTTAAATCGGAACTCACAGCTAATTTTCTGGAGCTCTCTCGCGGCCGAAGAGGCGTGTCTGCCATCAGTTTTATTAAATTTGTGTCTTGTGGTGTCAGCTGTGTGCAGCCTGTGTCTTGTTCTTGGGATATCGGAGTTATTAGGTTTGTGCAGCCTGCGTCTTGTTCGGTCAACGGCATAGATGCACGCTCTGAACACTGTGTGCCTTGTTCGGGAGACACCAGAGACTGTGCGGAATCATTATCTCCTTTGGTACCCGTGACAGTAAAGTTTGTGTCTCGTTCTCTAGATACTGTTGTAGGGTGTTTGAAATCTGCGTCGTGTTCGTTAGCTGCTGTTGTAGGGTGTTTGAAATCTGTGTCGTGTTCGTTAGCTGCTGTTGTAGGGTGTTTGAAATCTGTGTCGTGTTCGTTAGATGCTGCAGTTACAAGGTTTTCGAGAGCCGCGTCATGTTTGGTAGGTACCATAATTATATGCTTTGCGGGGTCCACCTTTTCTTCAGCAATCATACTCTTTGTGGAGTCGGTGTCTTCTTCGGTAGTTGCCATAGTTACCTGCTTACAGGAGTACATTGTATGTGTCTAAATAATTAGATTTAGCTGCAATCTCAACAAATCTAGAGTGGTAGCTTCATCAGCTGTCATCTTTACTGAGTATATCTGCAGACTTCAAATGGTTGTAGTTACCATACACTACATTATGTGGAATGCTAACATTGATCGTATGATCGTTCTAAAATTAATGACGTCATAGCAATGTTATGGTTGTAAAGTCAGCAACTTTTGCTTGAACCCTCCTTGAAGCTATAATTACGATGTTATAGTGTCGAAGTCAAAAGTACGGTGATATAGTGTAGGAGTCAAAAGTACGGTGATATAGTGTAGGAGTCAAAAGTACGGTGATATAGTGTAGGAGTCAAAAGTACGGTGATATAGTGTAGGAGTCAAAAGTACGGTGATATAGTGTAGGAGTCAAAAGTACGGTGATATAGTGTAGGAGTCAAAATGACTGTGTTGTACTGTCGGATTAAAAAATTACGGTGTCAGAGTGTAGGAATCAAAATTACGGTGTTATAGTGTACGAGTCAAAATTGCGGTGTTGTAATGTCGGAATAAAAAATTACGGTGTTAAATTTTAGGAGACAAAATTACGGTGTTATAATGTAGAAGCTAATTTACGGTGTAATATTGTTGAAATGAAAATTACGGTGTTGTAGCGTTGGAGTCCAAATTATGGTGTTGTAGTGTCGCAATAAAAAATTACGGTGTTATACTGTTTGAAGTCAAAATTACGTTGTTCTGTTGTTGAAGTCAAAATTACGGTGTTCTATTTTGAAGTCAAAATTACGGTGTTCTGTTGTTGAAGTAAAAATTACGGTGTTCTATTGGTGAAGTCAAAATTACGGTGTTATATTGTTGAAGTCAAAATTACGGTATTAGAGTTTCAAAGTAAACTTTCGGTGTTAAAGTGCAGGAGTTAAAAGTACGGTGTTATAGTGTACGTAGGAGTCAAAACCACAGTGTTGTAATGTCGGAGTAAAAAATTACTGTATTCTAATGTAGGAGTGAAAATTACGGAATTACAGTGTCGGAGTCAAAATTACGGAATTACAGTGTCGGAGTCAAAATTACGGAAGTACAGTGTCGGAGTCAAAATTACGGAAGTACAATGTCGGAGTCAAAATTGCGGAAGTACAATGTCGGAGTCAAAATTACGGAAGTACAGTGTCGGAGTCAAAATTACGGAAGTACAATGTCTGAGTCAAAATTACGGAAGTACAATGTCGGAGTCAAAATTACGGAAGTACAATGTCGGAGTCAAAATTACGGAAGTACAATGTCGGAGTCAAAATTACGGAAGTACAATGTCGGAGTCAAAACTACGGAAGTACAGTGTCGGAGTCAAAATTACGGAAGTACAATGTCGGAGTCAAAATTTTGGTATTATAGTGTCGGAGTTAAAAATACGAAATTACAGTGTCGGAGTCAAAATTACGTAATTACAGTGTCGGAGTTAAAAATACGGAATTACACAGTGTCGGAGTTAAAAATACGGAATTACAGTGTTGGAGTCAAAATTACGGTATTATAGTGTTGGAGTTAAAAATAAAGACATTCCGAAGAAGAAAACCCGAAGACAGAACTTATTGTAAATCTTTATCGACTAGAATAATTCCAAATTTATCAGCAAAGGTACAATTTTGTAAATGTTTCTCGAATAAACAAAGAGTAATAAATGCATTATATATATTTTTACTGTAGAATACTGTGTGCATATATCACCTCAAAGTAAGTTATGTCTTGTAGAAAGGTTTGGCAGTTTCTAGCATATTCACAACTTGAGTGTTTACTCCAACAAAAATGACATCATAAGGAGTGCTCAAGATCAGGTTACTCTAACAATTTAACAATTTATATACCAATTAAATATTAAAATAGGGATAGGCAAATTTACTCCACCACAGGTGCCAGAAGTAGTTAATTTCAGTATGTCAAAGGTTCCATTAATGGTTAAGTTTTGTATGTCAAAGGTACCATAATTAGTTACTCTCTTTACTCTCAAAGCTACTATATGTAGTTAATTACTAATTAATAATTAATATGTTGAAGTTACCATATGTTGTCAAAGGTACTGTGACAGAGTAAATTTGCCTATCTCTCATGCTAAACTTAATAAATATATATTGTTGCTAATGTTAACATGACCCGACCTTGGGCACTATTGATGACGATATTTTGTGGGCACCAGAGTTGGAGTAAACAACTCAGGTAGAGAATAAGCTAGAACTTGCTGATGCAATCCAAACCAGTTCCAACTAGATGAGTCATTTGTCTGACTATTAGTCTCACACTTGTTTATAACAACTTCATCCAAAAGCTACTTTGTTGAAGAAGTCCTATATTCTAATCACTTTGATTTTGACATAACTCAAGTCCTGTCATAAAGTGATTGTTAGCTTATGGTAAGTTACTGACTGATAAAGAAAGAATGGATTTAGAAATATTTTATACATGTTTGCTATTGATCTATGATTTGAATGGGAGAATGCTTTATATAATTATAATTGAACCATAATATTTATGTTCACAGATTTGATTACATTGTACATTATACTTTGATTTTTTTTATATCAATGCTATATTTCTTATGCTGTGTGTGTATTGGGCTAATGAATATTGTTGCAAGATTTCTAAGTTGAGAATGTATGTAAGAGAAAAAGGAGTTTAGAGATTAAATATGACTGAAATTTAGTGGTCTCTTAATTTGATATTTGCAGAAAGTAGTGTGTCTTTTTCTTTTTGCTTTGCAACTTTATATCCACTTCAAACTACAGTGATTACTGTACTCTTCTGAACCACTCTGGTGTGTGTATCCTACATTGTCAATGAACTTATCAGTAAATGGGTTGCTGTAAGTTGATTCCTATGAATTCCGTTTGATAGCCAATACCAAAAAAATGAGGCTTGAGTTTGGTCTTGAGAACTTACAAAGATTTTTTAACATTCCTCATAGCTTGCTTGAGTAATGCACACAAAGATTCTAGAAAACTTTATGTGATTTGCTTTGATAGTGCATGTGAAGTTCTGGATGATTCTCCACTGTGTGCTTTGTGAGTACATTGAAGATTCTGGAACAGTTGTGTAATGTGCCTAGAAGGGGTATCATTATCTAATAAGAAAGACAGTGAATTATTGCAAGCCATGTCATTGTGAACTTGTGCTAGTGACAGCGGCCAACACTGAAGAGGTTATGTACATTGACTATAATTATCTCTCTAAAACTCTAATCTCTTTTCTGTGATGAATTCTGTCCATGAACTTGATTATGTATGTGTTAATTTGACTGATAATGTCTAAGCTAGGGTAAACTGAATTAGTGTCTGATGTTTAATCAAACATTGTTGTGAAGTGATGTAAGTGTCAACACTCTTTCGATTATATTATATATTGTTTATTTGATTGTTATTTAATACATTTATTGTTAAATTTATTAACCTTCTTGCACATATATTAAAACTTATGTTTAGAGTAATAGTGGGTGGATGGGGCTCATTAACTATTAATAAAAGGCGGATTTTATTACTCCTTTAGTAAGAAGTTTCCACCTGCAGAAATATTCTGTGACAGTAAGACGTCTATCTTATTATTGTGCAAAAGGTAGAGTTTTACTACACCCTTATAATCCGCCAATTGAGAAATATATTGGTCTTGTGGGAGAATTATAAATAACTAAAAATTAAGATTCTCAATCACTTGTAATTAGTTATGTGCTATTAATTAATAAATAACAATCATAACGAGTGAAGGGCATCCAGATGTGTCACAGATACCAAATGTAATTAATTTCTGTACGTCAAAGGTACCATAAGTAGTTACCCTCTGCATGTCAAAGGTACCATAAGTAGTCTCTCTGTATGTCAAAGGTACCATAAGTAGTCTCTATGTATGTCAAAGTTACCATAAGTAGTCTCTGTGTATGTCAAAGGTACCATAAGTAGTTATTCTCAGTACGTCAAAGGTAGCATAAGTAATTACTCTCTGTATGTCAAAGGTACCATAAGTAGTCTCTATGTATGTCAAAGTTAACATAAGTAGTCTCTATGTATGTCAATGGTACCATATTTAGATAATCTCTGTAGTCAAAAACCAGTTGTTAAATGTTTGTTTTCCTTCGTGCAAGTACGGATACTCAATCAAGGTCATTGACGTGGTCTAAAATAAATTTGTGAAATTAGCTCACAGTAAGTCGTGTAGGCCTACATTTACAAGATACGAACCTACTTGAGTGTTTGCATATTTTACTCACTTTTTGCGCAAATAATTCATAATTATAATAATTTTTCGTTTTACAATTTGATCTGGGAGTGGGGGTTGTCGTTTGTAAACAGCTTATGTCCCCTTATTTTGTCGTAATTCCGATAGTATTTGGAAAACAAAATAAAGCACAAGAGATGCACTGGAGAGTTAGAACTGTAACTCGAATAATTTCACTAGGGCTAAGTTTTAAAGCTCTTTATAAAATTAATAAATATGAATGTCTTTACATTATTTGACTTAAAAATCCGTAGTCTATGTTAATCAAAGACTTGCATGACTTAGAATGTATTCTTTCCAGTATTTTACTTGTTAAGATGTCTACTTTAACCAGACTGGATTAATAGCTATAAACAGCCCTGTGGTTTTCATAGGAGTTAAGTTGCGGACTCTTATAATTACCTTGTATATCTGTTGACACTCGGCCGATGTTTCTTCGTCTAATTCCTTTATCTGACAGTTAGTCACACTGCAAACAATTCATATAATCACTTCGTCTCTACGAGACTAAGACAACAGCTACTGAGTGGGTTTATTGAAGTTCGGTACTGAGTAAAAAAAATAAAATAGGTTAGTGTGGGGGGTGGGGGGTGAAAGAGAAACAAAACAAATCCGTAGCAAGCAGTATAAATTCTTCCTGAATTACTCCCCCTTATACACCCAATCCCACCCATAAAATTATCTTCTCGATTGAAAGTTATTAAAAGCTTTTTAAAAAGAACAGTTTAAGATATCAGGTAGTAATTGGGTGGTGAAGTGTGGGTGGTAAAGGTGCGCGCGAGGTAGACTTTAAAGCAAGAAGAAAGATTACGTTTAATTTGCAGTGACTGCTTACCTAACGAGAGTTGCGAGGTTGGGGAATGTTAGGTAGAGTACCCATGTAACGAGTGTTGCTAGTGTGCAGCGTGCACGTCGATTTAGTGTTGTTCATGTTGACCTACTTTCAAGCGGATGACCTACTCTTAAGCGCAGCTGGAATATTTTTACAAGCAATACAAAAGGCAACCGGAAATAGTTTGTGGTCTTTCTCCCAGACTGAAAAGGTAACAATAACAGTTTGGGCCATATTTTGACCAATCATTACACACTTGACCACAGAGTTTGTGGTAAAATCTTAGAAAAATACAACTCTTCGAGTTTATTAAATTATACTGACATTACAAGTTTTGCATCTCAGTATTTTCTTACACATGAAAAAGTACTTAATAAAAAAAGCAACATCACATTTTAAACAACAACTATAGACTCGCGGGAGGTCAACGTGACCACCGTAGCAGCGACGCTTAGCATCTCAGACAATTCCTAGTCTCTGCTCTTCTTTGCTCCACTCACCCACGACACGGGGAAACGTTTTTACACGTTTACACTGAAGACCTTTAACCCGTTCAGCGTCACGCTAAAATGATAATTGAATTGGTCATTGTGCTAAAAAATTAAAACCAACTGTACTAATTAATGGATTTTTAAAATTTAAATCACTACTTTTTATAGACAGATTGATTCATTTAAGAACACATGTTTAATTCAGACTGATTGGTAAAAATTAGAATGACAAACATGCTAAAAATAAGCTGGCCCATGGGCCCCTGCCCATTTCATCCCAATGACGCTGAACGGTCTTCAGTGCTGTGTAAAAAGGGTCCACCAGTGAGGTCAGGCGAAAGTGCCCAGGCGTGCGCACAAAGTCCCAAATGTGGAGAGTTCAGCCAAAAATGCATTAGGCTTGTGCACTATTGATCAGCAGGTGTTACATATCGTAAAGCATTATTCCAATCTGTTTCAGATGCAAATTTGTCAGGCCAGAGTCATATAATAGATTGTGTAAATTGCAGGTTTGACCCTTAGTTGTTCGATGCAGGTTCCAGCAATCCCACCTGTTGGAGATGTGTTCCGCCTTAACGTATCCAGTAATCATCGGGGTGGGGGGTGGGGGGAACTCTCCCACAATTGAAAGTGTGTGGATTAAGCACAAAGGTTAACTCAGGGATTTTACATTTGATATGTTTTAAAGTACTACACGTCTAATGACGAATATCATAATTGCGTCAGATGACAGAAGTTAATGACGTAGAAGGGTGATATTTATAATTGCATCGTGTGACAGAACTTTAGGACGTGGAAGGGAGATATTTATAATTGCTTCACGTGGCAGAAAAAGGACCGAAAAATCCTATTTCCACTATATAATAAAAGATAAGAACAGTCTATCTTCAAAAATCATATTTCCATTATATAATAAAAGATAAGAAAAGACTATCTCCAAAAATCCTGTTTCCATTATATAATAAAAGAACAGTCTATCTTCAAAACCAGTGGATTCCAAAGTACCGCTTTCACTGACTCACAAGACACAATGAAAGCGATTGAATAATAGATTTTCATTTTTATTTCTTACATTTCCGGGCAGAGAATTCAGTCACCTATTTTAAGTTTTCTAAACATTGTGATTTGCTGTTTCTATTTCCAAATTATTCTATCTATCCTTCGTATTGATCATAATTACACTATCGAATCGGTGAACATTTCTTCTCAAGTGCAGAGAAGCTATTACATCTCAGACACGAGCGACAAACAAGATGGCGGGCGATTTGTATTTGATATTGTTTTACAGCGATCAAGTGATTAATTTATATCAATCCCAATAATCTCTGCTCAGTGACCCACACTAATAATTGCATATCATTAACATTATTAGCCGATAATTAAATATTTCTTGCTTCTCCGTCTTCGTTTGTTTCCCACATCTTTGCGACTCTCATCATGTGCATCTCTCTCTCTCTCTCTCTCAAACACACACACACACACGCGCGCGCACACACACACACACACATCTATACATACATAGTTACTAATGCTTATATATATTATTCAAAAATTTAATTTACCTTCCTCTGTCTGAGTGTTTGTGTTTTTGTGTGTGTGTGTTTTTAATATATGTATCCACTTTTTAATATATCTTTCTCATATTCTCTCTCTTTATTTTATATTTCAAGTCACGAACTTTCTCAGTTTTTCCTACAATCGTCTCTTCTGCACATGACGTCATTGCTAAAATAAAACCCGTAAAAGTCCTAATGCCACGTATATTACAAGTGTTATCACATAGCTGTTGAGTGTGTAGCGCGAGATTTAAGTGGGATATTTAGTGTTTTCGAGAGCCGATACATTATTTTGGGAGTGAGATTTTGTTTATATTAACATAACGAGGGCCGCTCTCAGTTCGAATCAAATACATTATTATTCATACTGTATTAGCTTATTAGTCTGTAATATAATTTTTTACTAAACAACAATGTTCTGTTTAGTGCCTCGTGTACTTTTAAACATTTAAATGATGGTCTAATTTTGGAGACAATATCTTCAGTTTGCTTTCATCTTCAAACGGTTTGACTAAAGCAAGAGATATATATCCATGCATTCGCTTCTTTTCGGAATTACTATCCCTTGCACATTGCTGCGACTTCTTAGTAATATGTACACAGTCTTAATTATAGACTGGCTGTAGATGGCTCTCACTGTTCTTTCCCGATAGATCTACATTAGTTGATCTGAGTTCCCGGGCTTAGTGTTGACCATTGGCGTGAGGGGATGGGGGGTCTTAATTTGTAGGCTCTTTCAATCTCTTGATCCGGGGTTAGTAGTAGCCATTGACCAGGGAGGGGGGCTTAAATTGTCAAACTACCTTCCCAGCATTGACCTTCTTGGTTCGATGACCCATTGTTTGAAGTAGGGATTGAAAGCTGTCTAAATGTTTCCGACTCGAAGTGCGAGGCAGCTATTTCGTAAATTCTAGCACCCAACCGGCACGTCACGTCATGAACTTATCTGCTAAACGACTGAGCAAGCACCCAGCAGAACCTCGTACGATAGCCGATTCGAATGAACATTATTTTTGAACAGAATTCATTATATACGACGGTGACCAACGAAATACATACTCAGTATCGAAAAGCTGTCAGCATGTCGATTTAACAGATTAGGGGTCCGATTTATTGTTGTTCTGTTTACTCAAGACTACTCAAGACTAGTTTTGTACTCACCAGGGGCTTGGGATAGGATGAATGAAAAGCCATTGGGAAGGGTGGAGTAATAAATAAAATGCTTTTTAGAAAATATGTATGCACACACATATAAAAGACAGCTTGACACACCTATAACATCTGTTGCAATGATCTGCACTTGGAGTGTTTGCAAAGATCTGCATACGGGGGGTGTTCATGATGATCTGCACATGGAGTGTTCGTGATGATCTGCACACAGAGTGTTCGTGATTATCTGCAGACGGAGTGTTCACAATGACAGACGGAGTGTTCACAATGATCTGCAGACGGAGTGTTCGTGATTATCTGCAGACGGAATGTTCACAATGATCTGCACACGGAGTGTTCGTGATTATCTGCAGACGGAATGTTCACAATGACAGACGGAGTGTTCACAATGATCTGCAGACGGAGTGTTCGTGATTATCTGCAGACGGAGTATTCACAATGATCTATATACGGGATGTTTGTGATGATCTGTATATGGAGTGCTTACAATGATCTGCACACAGGTTGTTCGTGATGATCTGCATACAGGTGTTTGTGATGATCTGAATTCTCGAGACCAAACTTAGGCCACAAATCTCCACTGTATTGGCTCTTGAATGGAATTCATGGGAATCGACATACAACACAATTTACTTGACAACAATGCTTGATGCACATACCAACATATTCATCTGAGTACTATAGTCACAGTAGCATGACGTGACATAAAATGGCTGGCTCTGCTCATAAGCTAATGCTCACCTAAGATTCGAGTTATGTTCATATTCAAAGTGATTAGAATGGAGTACTTCTTCAACAAAGAAATTTCTGGTCCATCTGATTGGATGAATTTGATAAGAACAAGTGTGAAATTATTAGTTTTTAAAAAAAAAAAAACACCTGTTCATCCATTTGGAACTGGTTTGCACTGCATCAGCAATTTTTTTTGTTGGTATATTCTCAACTAGAGTTGTTTAACTCTGACACTTACAAAACAAAAAAACCCATCATAAGGAGTGCTCAAGATTTTGCGATTTATACAACAATTAAGTCTAGAAATAGAGATAGGCAATTTACTCCACCACATAGGTATTTGATGTTCTTAAGGTAATTAAGTCTTGAAATGCTCTATTAGAAATATGGTTTTGAGATGTTCTTACAGTAATTCAGTCTTGAGGTGTTCTTAAGAAAAGTAATTCCTGAAATGCTATCCAGGCATGAAATATTCTCTAAGCAAGTACATTGGGAAATGCTGTTATTGTGGTTAATTCTTGACATGGTGCATACAGAATTAATTCTTGAAATGATCCATAATTAGATTCTAAGATGCTATGTACGCACCATTCTTTCTACAATCAGCTGGGTTTTTTTTATTTTGTTTATTTTTGACCATGGTCTGGTTGGATTATGTTTGCCTTACTTTTCCCTATCTTGACTGAATTAAGGATAAACGTGTTAGTAGATTCTCGCTTTCCAGTTTAATCTGCTTGCCATTAACTGGTGCAAACACTGTAGAATTGTTAGCAATTGCATACAATTACAATGCACAGACAGGACATTGATCTATAAAATAATATTAATTAAAAAAAAAAACTTTTCCCGTGCATCTTATTTATCATTCAATGCATTTATATTTTACTGTTATAAATTTGGCGTATTTGGCGTGTCTGGAAATCGTGGCTGGACGCCAACTTGGGCAATTGATGTAGGTTTTTGTACTTTTTTTTTACTCACTTGTCATCTTAGCTCTACGTCCGGTAGTTAGAATAATGCTTATTTTCTTATCATATTTTTTTTCTTCATCGAAGGGGTATTTCTGAGTGATTAAGATTTAGCAAGCACCCTGTTTAGTTTACATACCCACCTTTTCGGCCTCTGTTGTTTATAATTAATAGTTTCGTATCAATACTGTTTGGAGTAACAGAGTAGCTAATATTCGGCGTCTATTGTCCAGTTATTTCTGCTACAAGCGTGGAATTGTAGTCAATCAGAGAATAATGTGGGTCTTTGAGACAGCTGCTTCTGTTCTTTTAAATCAAGGTAATGTGATCTGTCTGTATACTGATACAACAGTACAATACTAGTTTTCTTTGTCTGTATACTGATAGAGTAGTACAAGATTTGTCTGTACACTGATAACAGTGGTGCAGTACTGCATTTCTTTCTGTCTGCATACCGATACACGATTTCTCTGTATACTGACACAGTAGTACAGTATTTGTACATTGATACTGTGGTGCAGTACTGGATTTCTGTCTGCATACCGATACACGATTTCTCTGTATACTGACACAGTAGTACAGTATTTGTACATTGATACTGTGGTGCAGTACTGGATTTCTGTCTGCATACCGATACACGATTTCTCTGTATACTGACACAGTAGTACAGTATTTGTACATTGATACTGTGGTGCAGTACTGGATTTCTTTCTGTCTGCATACCGATACAGCAGTACAGTACTAGATTTCTTTGTATACTGATATAGTACAGTACTAGATTTCTTTGTATACTGATACAGTACTAGATTTCTTTGTTTGTATACTAAACAGTACTAGATTTTCTTTGTCGAACGCTTCTTGGAAGATGCTCTTACTACTCAGAAAAAAGTTAACCCTCTTGGTCAATGGGGTAGGTAAGAGGGTATTAAAATGTTTTTAAGAGGATGTAGAAAGGGATTGCAGATTAGTTTGATACCTATACTCCCTCCCTCCCCCCCATTTATTCGCGTAAGCTGTTCTCTAGATTGGTTTTTATTAGGTGGATTTAAATTTATTTATATATAGGCAAATTTTTTTAATGTATTACCTGACAAAATTCCACAAGTGCCTTAGATTTGAGCCCATCTGGCCACGAGGCGTCATCAATGCTGTCGTTCATGCTATTACTTATATATGAGGTTTAGAACGCAATACAAATCGCTGTGAGAATTTGTAATGAATTATTTTTTTTCTTTTCCGAGTACTCACTGTGTTAAGTACTAACGTGGACGACATATTTGCAGATCGTATAAGCAGCATTACACATCACTCTCATTATTTTGATACACTGTGGTCCTAAACTTACAAAAAGTCAAACCAAATTGGTCAGAAAACAGTGTTAACTGTGGGTTATAACTTGTTTTAGGAACATTAAACATAAATTGTTTCTCAGTTCATCACAGAAAAAATGTACAGCTGTTAAGACATTCAAAGCAACTTTGGGAAAGAATTAATTTCTTCTCATACATGTAATTCAGGTTGGAAATGAGTTTATCAATGCAATACAAGAATTAACCCCATTTACGTTGATATCATACAGACTCACACAGTTGTTTATGGCATAGATAATGATCTTACATTCCTGGGTTTTTTTTTAAAAAACACCACAATTTAGAGCCTTAAAACAAAATAGTTTTTGTAAACTTGTATACATACGTACACAAAATAAATCTATATAACATCGCTCATACAGTTATCTAAATTCTGAACGAACGATTCTCAAATGCAAGAGAAGCATGCGTTATTTGTGATTCGAAGACTATTATTAAGTTTAAGCTAGTGAAAGAAACACATTCCCCGATAATCCATTCAGTATGCAAACAAAAGTTCATTTCTATTTCAAAACTTTGACGGTGAGCAAATATCGGGGGGGGTGGGGGAAGCGATGGTGAACGTGATAAACGTCCAGGAACGTAAACAACAAAAAAAAAAAAATCACAATTGGTAGTCAAGAAAAATCTGCTTATTATATACAAGAACAATCGGAATGCAGAATTACGTTCCGATCTACTACTAGTGGTCGCCATTTTCCCAATAAGCAATCTCCAGTATATTATTTTCTAACCATTGGGATCGTTCGTCACAATTGGCAGCAGAGTTCTGCAAAATGAAAAACAAAAAAAATCCATCTCTTGACCATGCAAAAATGTCTCTGATTTTCTTTATAAAACCCCTCTGATTGCTTTCTCTCCTTTAAACACTGAAAGTCTCCAAATGTTAGGGATTGGGGTGATTGAATCCAAATCGTAAACAAATTTCAATTTAATTTTTATAAAACCCTCTACAAATCCAACAAAGGAATGAACGGGCGAGGATAAAGGGAGACTGGAGTGAAAAATGCGGACTGCTATCAATTTGTGAAATCATTGATCTGTTTAGTGTTTAATTCGGCGCCAAACCATCAAGGCATACGTTATCATTAATCAGCAAATGTATGTAAATGTTAAAAGTACGATTAGATTCAGTAGATCTGAACAAAAATTATTACTATGTATTTTAAGTGTTATTTAACCATTTACCATACTTTTGTAAAAATGTGAATTTCTTGAATGCATTTCATATTATCAATTAACATGCAATTGGCAAACAAAAACATTTTCTTTATCACATTACACTCAACCTACACGACAACGCATGCATAATGGACAAAAACTTGTATGCGCATAAGCACTTTATGAACATTGATGCATTTTCTAAGTGAATTTTTTTTTGTCGTTGATTCCCCCCATCCCCACTTTTTTTTCCAATAAATAATTACAAAGAGGTTCTAGAACAATTCAATATTTATTACCCAGACTACGATTCTATCCGGTGTTCCACACACACTGCTATTTATGGCTTATATGTAAATGGTTCATTTATTTGACACTTTTATACTTTGCAGTAAATATTTCTAAGTACTGTTTGGTTTAAATTTATAATTTTACGATGCTATGATTACTATGATTATATATTACTTATATAATGAAAGTACTATGTCTTTTCAATTTAGGATATACATTTAATAATAGAGTGTGATTAGTGTGCAATACAGACAAGTTTTAATTAATGTAACATTTTTCCCGTCAGCTTTTTAAGTGAAGATTAACCTAAAGCAACAAGTCCCATATTTTACTGTCCTTGGCATATGCCCATATATTTAAATACTGAAAACAGAGCATGTTCTATGAATAAAAAAATCATCTGATTGGATGTATGAAAGAATTATGATTGAAATACTACTGAAACAAAAAGTACCTTCTAGTTGTTGCGCTTAATTAGGTATCTATCTAATTTTTCAGTAGCTAAAACTTGCAAGAAGAATCATCCAATTTGAATATAAGACAATTTAAATTAATTCCACTACGTTCAAACTATTTTCAGGCCTGTTCCTCTTCTGTGACGAGTTTAGCAATGGTAATGAGTTCATATTTACTACATCTGATATTCACTGAAATAAGACTCCATCTTTCTTCTGGACTAAGACAAAAATCGTTTTTTGTTTTAAATCAGAAACCTGTGAGGGTCTATAAGGCAGTAAACTAACCCAATAGCCAAAATATACTATAATTAGTATACTCTTTCAGCCACTATTCACCATTTGTTTAAAATGTTAAGATGCATGTGAAATTCTTTAGAATAGAAAAAAAAATGTCACAATAAACTAAGCTGCAAACCACTAAGAAAGCTTTAACAGCAAACCCACAAAACAGCAAAGACGTATATACAACAATAACAAAACATCTCATAACTAAACATAAGAAAGAAATATCATTTTAGTGTTTATTTCAAAAATACATAACCACCGATTTTCTCAATCAGACATAACTTCCAATATCAACACTCTATACTAGCTCACACATTTAAAACACGTGTAAAAAAAATTACAACAACAGACATTGTTTGTCATTAACAACACAAAAATTGTATGAGACCAATTGTTTTTCATTTATCATGAAATTTATTTACAATGATGTGATGATGAAGTTTTCAACTGCATTTAAAGCAGTAATTTGGGGGGAGGGGGGCGCCAGGCAAATGCATGAAGTAAGAAATGGGAAGCCAAACGGCATTAAAGTGGCCACTGCAAACACTTGTTTAAGTAGATCAATGGCTTGCAAATGGACCACACAGACATCACAATCTGGCAGGAATAATGAAGAAAAACCGAACACAAGCTATATATTTTTAAGAGAGAAAAAGGAAGAAACACAAAAGAAGCCTTCAATCTCATGCACTCTGTTTGCTGCCAGGTAACACAATGAACCAATAAAAACATCTGCTGGGGTGATGGCATAAAATAATTAAAAGTTACTGCACAATAGAGAAAAAAAACAAAACAAACCTGCTCATACCATTGAAAATACAAACTTTACAAATAAGAATAATCTACATGATCATAGTGTGTGTAACAATATACAAAATGATATACCAAAATGCAACATTTCACAATAACGTGTTCAGGAAGATGATAGTCTAGCTACACATCACTCAGAATGAGATATAAAATTTCTTTATATAATAAAACATTTTTCTTTATACCAAAGTGTTTCAGATTTGTTCTGTAGGAGATAATGGGTAATTGTGGGATTAAGGGGGTGGGGGTGGGGGGGGGTGGAAGGGTAATAACAATGACAAAATGCAAAACAGAACACTCTCAGGAGTCTGTATCATACATAAATAAGTGCTTGCATCTGCTGGTGTGAGGACCTCAAAATCTGATTATAACGCAGTTCACATTTTCACACACACACCATTGTCACTGATCCAATCGCTCCACAAATTGTACTAGCTGGTCCGAAGGAGTGAGAGGCACCATGTCCGAGTCCTGCTGACCCATTCCCATATCAGCATTGGCAGGACTTTGCAACTGTGTCATACCTGCATGAGTTTGAAGCTGTGGAAGCATGACATGGTCAGAGTTTAATTGACTGGGTTCCTGAGTACTCATAGAGTGGTGTGGGGACTGATTAGACGGTATGTGATGAGGGGACTGTTGCAGCTGGCGGGGTGATGGAATGGGCTGCTGACGTGGGGAAGGTATGGGTTGAGGAGACCGCACTGTCTGAGACAAAGAAGGACCTCCAGGGGCTTGTCCAGGGGCTGGTGGGGAGCGCACCTGCTGCATAATCTGTTGGGGAGAAGGAGTAGCACCTTGTCCCATCATATGCTGAGGTGAGAGTGGGCGCTGAGCACCCACCATTTGTTGCTTTATTTGAGCCTGTTGGTGCTGTACCTGCATCATCTGCTGTTGCTGCTGAAACTGATGCACACCATGCTGATCACCACTGAAGCCAGATTGTGGAAACCGCATGGCTGGCCTCTGACCAAACTGCTGGGGCTGACCAAACTGATTCATCTGTTGCTGTTGCTGCTGCTGTACTGCCACTTGCTGCTGCTGCTGCTGTTGTTGTAATTGTTGCTGCCTCATTTGCTGCATCATTTGGAAGCGCAACTGTTGCTGCTGTTGATGCAACTGACCAGCTTGTTGTGAAGGCATGCCTTGCATGTTAGGCTGCAGGCTTTTCAACTGCTGTGCCTGTTGGGGTACTTGCTGCACTGGCTGTTGTTGAACCTGTGGCTGTTGCTGCTGTTGCTGCTGTTGTTGCTGTTGTTGGATTTGTTGCATGCGTTGAGTTTTTAATTTTAGCACTTGGGCCATGAGGGCTGGATTTTTCTTTAGCAAAGCCAATACCTCTGTGTGAGGTGGATTCTGACTTTTAAGGGTCTGCAAAAGCTGATGGAAAGCTGGAACAATAGCATTGGAACTGCCAGGCTGCTGGCTGGTCATGCCTGCTCCACTTATCACAGGCACAGCTTGGGGACCTATGGAAGGCTGGGGTGGAACTGGGTGAGGTGGCTGAGGCACACCTTGGAGAGGAGGTTGCTGCATGTTTGTTTGCAAGGTCATGCGCATTGGCGTCATCTGAGGCATTCGGGTTGGGGGTGCAGAGGGCTGAGCAGGCTGGTTGTACCCATGACCCCAGGCTGTCCCCTGACGAGGTACACCTGGAATGGGTCCTATGGAGGGTTTACCCCCAGGCCGTGGTGCAACCACTGGTGGCTGCATTGCAGCCATGGAAGAAGGTTTTCCAATGCTGGGGGGCATCCCAGTCTGTTGCTGAGCTCGTGCTTGTGCATGTGCTATTTCCTGTGCCTCCCGCGCTGCTTTCATGGCTCCATGTGGTGGGCCTGGAGCCACTTTGCCACCAACACCGTATGGTCCACCATGTAAAGGTGCAGACTGTGGGGACGGCTGTGAAACTGTATCCATGTCCCCACTGCCATTTGCAGGAGTAGATGTAGTGTTCTGACCTGTCATGATGGCCATGCGCCGACGCAGCATCTGTGCCTGATGTAGTCTCTGCTGCAGCTGTTGCTGACGCAGCTTGTGCTTAAGCTGCTGACAGAAAGGCACCATGCACTTGTTCTCAGTACAATGTTTGGCATGATAACAACACAAGGCTATCAACTGCTTGCAGATGGGACAGCCACCATTTGTCTTGCGTTTGCAGCTCTTGGTATGAGCTACAACACGTTTCATTTTCTGACAGCTGTGTAGCCGACAATTGGCATCTCTGCATTGACAAGCATGCACCAAGGACTGAATACATCTTTGTATTGATTTCCGACGTGACTCTGAGGGGTTTTCTTGCTTGTCTGTACCAGAGTAATCATCAATACCAAGTCCTAATTTATCCATTTTGTGAGGATGATTTTCTTTCTTGAAACAAGCCACACAAAGATCATAGTCCTGCAAAATAAAGCCAAAAAACCACCCCAACAAAATAATTTATTTCTCAGTTGTTTCTCAATGATCTTTTCTTATTTATCTGAAACCTAATCTGACACAAAATCAAGCAAACTTCTAATTATGACTAATAAAAGACTATAAACATGTAGATTTTAAAAACTGCCTTAGATTTCCCACATACTTACTAATGTAATACTTTGGAAACAGATGTTCTCCACAGAGGAAATTTTACAGACAAGACATATTTCTCTATATTTAAAATCAACTGATAAAGTGCAAAAAGCATACATATTCACTATTTAAAATGCCTTAAAATGACACCTCTGGTTACAAAAAAAAAGAAATTTACATATTATGTTACATTGCTCAAACAGCACTTCATTTGATTATGACAAAAGTTTTTCAATCAGAATTCAATTCATTAACCCAAGATATCAGGGTTTTTAAAAACAAAAATCAAACAACTTCCCTTCAGTCCCTTATCAGCATTCAAGACAAACACTCATTATCTCCCAACAATTCAGCTTTCCAATGTCTGAAAATCCAACACTGATTTTATGTGTTTCGAACTGAATTAAATTATGAAAATGAAAGATATTGTTTAGCTTTCTTTAAAAATAAGTTCTTCAATGTACTTTCATTTCAACATGTTTAAAACATAGTGGGTTATTCATAATATTAATTAAAAAGTTAAATCATTAAAATCAACTTCCAATTATGGAACTGGCCTTTAAGGTAAAAAATGTTCTGTGTTAAAGCATACCCCACATTTTAAAAAACGTATCATAAATAGTTACTCACATCACAGACTGAGCAATGATAGCGGGTCTCTACATGAGCTTTGCAACTGTTACATGTGTAGACGAAGTTGTCCTTGCCCTGGTTGTGCAATTCATACAGCAAAGCCATAGTTGACAATTTGGCTCGGCGCAGTGAAGAGAATTCATAATGCTTTTCACGAGCAATGGTCAAGAAGGCATCACGTCCATCCATCAGATCACAGCTGAGTGGTGGATCAGGATCTGAAATGGGTGGGAGGGTGGCTGCTGACTGTTGACTATGGAGTCGAATAACAAAAAACACCTGCAAAGAAAAAATTACTTTCAATAACTAATAATAAAAAGTACTAAAAATATTACAAACTCTTCCCCAAATCAAAATACTATCACCTTCAGTTATTCAACATTTTTATTTGCACCATCCAAACTTGTATAGTGTATTTGTTATATCATTTCAAACAGGTAATTTACGAGAAAAATATTTAGTTCGGCCTTTTTAAAATCTGAATTGTTCACACAACAGAGCTGACATTTAAGTACTCTAAAAAATGTAGCTTCTCACATTGCTTGCTCATCAATACTTACTTTTAAAAATGCATTGCAAACCAGAAGTGAATACCTATTTATGAATATGTATTCAAAAATTGTTTACTTGCCAAACAATCCAAATTTTGTTAACAAGTGTTCTTTGGTGAGCACTGACAAGTAAATTTAAATATTATATTTCTAAATCATATTCCCAAACTATCTTATATATCTTAACTGATAAGGTGGTCAAGAGTTACATATGTGATCCTCCACCACAAAATCTGTCACATTGTCCCATAAAGCCATTTTTAGTATTTTTAAAATGCTTTAATAGAGGTTAGAATGCTGAAAACTATGGTGAAAACTGACTTCCAACTAACTGGGAATGTTTACATTGCTGTGTGCTTCGGCTACACCGGTGAGTAAAACCATGTGCATATCAGCATCATCACTATCACTCTCATCAAAATAGGTGTCGTCACTATGTCCAGATGATCCAAAGTAATAAAAAATCAGGCTGCCTACACCATCAGTGTCATTTCCATCTAAAATGTTGCCTGTTCCAGCTGAGTGATTAAGGGTGTCAGCAAGTGTTTTCGTCTTAAAATCACTGCTTGCAGCTGCCATCTTTAAAATGCTTTGCTTGTGTACCTGGACAATAACAGATGGGTATTTCCTTTCTAGTGACGTGATTGTTTACAGGTACACTATTATTTCCAGAGCTATCATTGGCTTTCTATTTTAACTTTAGTTCCTCGGAAATCCCCCGTTTCTAACAAAGAAAGGAATGATGTGTCCAGTGATATATAATAAGAAGTCCACTTGCAGAGATGAGGGGTGGTGTGTTGCAGCAATTTTTTTGAACATTCAAAGAGGGGGAGGTGCATTAAATTAATTTAATTAAGCTATTTTCAAGGAAAAATCAAGACTTTTTCTTTTAAAGAATGCTGCCTACACCATCAGTGTCATGTCCATCTAAAATGCTGCCTGTTCGAGCTGAGTGATTAAGGGTGTCAGAAAGTGTTTTTGTCTTACAATCACTGCTTGCAGCTGCCATCTTTGAAATGCTGATGCTATTTCAGCCAAAATGTAATTTTTACCAAAATGACCAATCCCCTTATATTTTCCATGCTAGTGCAAAACTAGTCTTGGAACAAAGAAACTGAAATCATCATGGACAGTCATATATGTCCTATTATGCCTGATGTGTTTTTAAAAATATGATAAAAATAGTGCAGATCAAATTTTATTTAGCACAGATTATTTCAACATCAACCAATAAAACATAAAATATAAATAGAACTCTTTCAACCATGTGGATATGTAAATACATGTACTATAGAAAATGAATAGACATGAATGAGATATGTAAGTCAATAAGTTATGATTTATACACAAAAGCAATGTCTCAATTTAAACACAAAATTTCTTCAGCTCATTGGTCAGATCAGCCCAGAGATGTTCAAAGAAAAAATTCTAAAAATTAGAGGTAGGATTAGGATTAGAGTTGGAATTAAGGTTAGTTCACATTTTGTATTTATTGTGTCTTAAAAAATAAATGCATTTCTGAAAAAAAGCACACAATTAAAAATATTCCCCAAATTTTTTTTCTCTGATAAGGAAAAATGTGGCACTCTCCTCATGTAGTTATCTGGGTATATTGGCATACTGCACAACCGTGAACTGTGGTAAACTGGTGTCAGAATAGCCAAAATGGAAAATTAATAATTAATATCATAAGCAAATATTTTTTCAATTCACTTGTTAATTTAACAATGACTGCGACTGTACCATTATGTTGGAGAGTGTTTAAATTTTCATAAAAATCTTAAATAGAATCATCTAATCTTTACAACTTAGCATCTCAGAAATCATATCAAAAACAAGTGAGAACATGTGTATGTTTTGATATAAATTTAAAATAAATGCAGACTTTATGAAATTACATATACCTACATACTTTTGCATACTTCTAGTGCATATTATAATTCACTTAATGTGTAAATGAAAATTATTTTAAATCTATTTAAATCTATTAACTAACAGCAATGTTCAGTGAAGAATTTAGTGCATCTAAAAATAGACACAAAACATTAATGTTTGTGTTGTTTGGTTTAAAGTAGTTTAAACTATTTAATAATAAAAGATAAATAAGTGACTTTAAATGCACTGAAACAGAGTAGATTTTATTACATGCAATGGCTCACCATAGGCTTAATTACTACTACTACTTTTTTTAGAAAATAATTTCAGGTAACTCAAAGAATGAATGAATAAAATGATAATTGTCACAAGAAAATCATGGAGCCAAAAATAATTTTTATTTCACTGTTCGTGCTAGACCGCTGTGGTCAAAGGGGAACAACCAGCTGACGAAAAGCGCGATTGAAAGAGCTCACGTGCGCTAACACATGTATGTAAATATTAAATGCTTTATGTTCACCTAGTTTCATTTAGCTTAGGACTGACCTGTGTAGACATAGTACATGTGTATCAATCATGCATAAAGATTATATATATATATATATATATAAAGAAGATTTTATATATCGAGTGAAAGTGTGTATACTTGTTTGCTAAAGGAAAGTTAGCCAATGCGCTCCTAGGGAAAGCAAGAAGTTTACCTAGGTAGTGGAGTATGTGCATTATACATCACAGGCACCAACGAAATAAAGTCACAAGATGCCAAACCTTCTAGAATCTCAAGAAAAGGATAAAAGAGAGAACACAAGGGTTAGATATTTGATGAAAACAGTACTTTTTGCAAGAGTAACATGAAGACAGTAACTTCATAAAGAGCAATATTTTTGTGGTGAAACTTTGTATAACGGAAACTACATTGCGCCCACTAGGGAAAGTTGGAGACCTCTCTTTTCCTCGTCCTTCTCACCTGTCGAACGCCAAGTATTATGAACATTGAGGCAATGTGTTTGTGAATACATCGTGCCAGAGTGAAAACTTCAATGTTTCAAGACAGCCTTGTGTGTAACGACATCTGCACACCATCATAGACGAGTCATTCAGTACTCTCTGTCTGGGCTCCGTCCTTAAACATACTATTCCACCTGTGAAAGAGTGGATTCTTCTCAAACCACAATACAGGTAGAGAAGGTATCACATTCACCAACAAGCATGAGGATACATTAACTCGACGAAGTATGGTGACAGTGCCAGAACGTCATTGAGGCCCAGCCATCTACCAGAGGCCAGTGAAATCAGCGACAGTTGTCACTATGGCGACAGCCAAGACTACCACATACTGCCCACACACAGATCTAGAACAGCGATTCGAATAATCATCGTTGTGAATGACGTTACGACTTAGTGCCCTACCTCTTCGAACATTCACAATATCAGTGAGTAGAAACATAGAGGCAAAGCACATTTAGAACATATGCAGTAAGATTTAAGAATAAGAATAAGAATATTTTATTCTTACTGGGATAAATATTTTGTTATATGTAAAACGAACTAAAGTATGGTGGTTAATCCATGTTTTGTGAATTGTTTCATGTTGGCGGTACAATTTACCGCATAGAAATTTTAAATTTACATTTTATTTTTGACTTTTTGAATTTCATCATTTTCATCTCCCCCTCCCTAGAGTGTATGTCATTCGAAAGGTACATAATTGATTTAATCACTGTATGAGAGAGGCGCCCCATTAGGTTAATAAAACCTAAATCATACTTTCTGAAAAACTCGTTATTCACAGTTTTTGAAAGGGGCAAAAAAGTTTGTGTTTGTATTGTTTCTTTGTGTTCGTCTGTTAGTCAAAGTATTCATAGTATTCATATTCGCACACTCGCAGACAGCCAATAAGAAGCTCCTTTGCATGACAGAATAAATTCGGGCCACACCCAACCATTCAAAGGCGTATCTGTCTTGTGTTTTTTGTAACATCTAAAAACCTGATGTATTACTGGAATGTCACGTATTGCACCTTCCCTCGAAAGCGAGTGATATCAAAGCAGTTAAACAAGATCCCCTCATGTGACAATAATGAATATTAAAAATGAAACAAAACAAAACAAACATTCATCATGCTGAAAACAGACGTATGCATCCCTACTTTTATGGCTTTCCTTCTATGTGGATTAGTCATTTTTAATTTTTTTTTAAAATGAGTGGAATTTTTTTAGGATCTTTGCAGAATAACAGAGTTTGCTGTGCTTTGCAGAGAAACTCTGCAACTAAACATTTTTATTTCCAGCAAGAAAAAAAGAAAAAGTAAGAAATGAAGTGAAATGTTTTTCAACTCACATCACGATGCTTTTCCATTGTAGAATACAGCTTGGCAGTGAGATCATTCCCCCCTTGAGGCAAATTGCTTTTCTTGCTGTTTTTTCGCTGGCTGCTTTTATTCTTTGTCGCTTTCTTGTTGCGACCTTTTTTGTCTCCTTTCTTTTTATCATTTTCCTGCTAAATAACCACACCAACATTTAGAGTGCAAGCAACATAAATATCAGTTTTTAAAATATGTGTTTCTGAAAATATAAATCAATCTATTTATAAATAAATAATATCAATATTTCAAAAATATACAATTCTGAATTTATAAATAGATCTATTTATCCAAAATGATAAAGAATAGATACTCATGATTAAAACAAAACTTCTGTTATATAATGATAAATTTCACTATTATCTAATGATAAATTTCACTTCACTATATCATAAAAATGAAACTAAATTGAATTCTTTTTTTTTTTTGGGTGTGTGTGTGTGGTGGTGGTAGATTTATTTTATTTATTTATTTATTTGGGGAGCGGGAAGGGTATGTATTTTCCCCACAGTTGTCTAAAACTGATGGATATATCTGCTAAATAACCTAAGATAGATATACGATGCATTCTAACAATAAGCAGTCTTTTTTTTATCCTGGACTTACTATGCCCAAGTATCAAGCACTATTTATGATAATGTATTCAACATAATTCTTTCCTTAGATATTATAGTCTGAAAACAAAAACTGTCAAGATGTCTTTATTTTTTTAAACTGAGAAGAGTATTATTGAAATTTACAAAACTTGATTAAACTTTCTGTGTGAGTAAGCATCCTCACAAAATATTTAAAATTAATTCAGCCCTAATAATTTAACATAAATCATCCATATTTCCTACTATTTACTGCATGCCAACATCTTTAAAAAAAATTATAATTATTACCAAATTTTTATAAATATTCTGATTATTTTTAAACTCAACATTTATTTAGAACATACTGTAATAAGTTTTAAATATATCTGTTATAATTAAAAAACTATCTATTATCATTCAGTATTTATTAAATAAAGACATGGAAAATTAAACAAAAATAAACAAGATTGTCAATAAAGTAATCAAACATCATTAAAAGTTAAAAAAATGCTAGAGTAAATAAAGTAAAGGTAAATGTGACTTTAGCTTATAAAATTATTTCCTTAATATAAAAAGCTCTAATATGTATGCCTTTTCATTATTACCCACTATATAGTTATTTCCAAAAGCAATAACATGCTTGCTCAAAAGTCCTTCAATGAGTGGGGAAAGAATATTAAAATAAAATCAATGGTTGATTCTTACTCTTACATCGAAGCATAGTGTTGTGGTGTTTTTACAACAATTACCGAGATATGAGACAGAAAGAAAGGAATGACATGATGCTGAGTGCCAAGCAAATCAAATATGCAAAACTATTTTGGTATAAAATTTGTGAACATGTGGCCAAGCTGTGGTGAATGTATTTGTGGTTTTCTCCCCTTTAAAAAAAAAAGTGTGCTATAAAAAAATATGAATGCGCCAAATTTTCATGAATGTAGAAAGTGTACAACAAATAAATCATTAATGCAACAACAACAAAAATGGTGTATAATAGATCAATCAGAAATGTCCAAATTGTTGTGTATGTAGAAAAACAATCCTGTCCAGGTTATTATGAATGCATAAAGTTGTATAACAGATATGAATTAGCAAATTTTGCAAATACTGAGTTGACCATTCAAGCTGCATTCAGAATTATTGATTATTATAAAATATCACCTGTGTCTAGTCATGCACTCTGTGTTCATACAGAAATACTTAAAGATTAGTCATTTCCTCAATAAAAGTTTTATGTTTAATGAATGCATTTTGTCAATGTATATAGGATATCAGAGATATATGCAGATTACAGAGCATTTATAAAAATTAATGACAATATATTGAAATACAGACTATAAATTAAATCAACCTTAAAACAAGAAAAAAGAACAGATTTTATATATGTCAATCTAATCTGTGATATATTTCAAAACAAACTGACCAAAAAGAATGTCAAATGTCAGTACTGTTAAAATGTGTATCATTTTCAAATAATAAGAATAATCAAATTCAATGGAGCTACAGATACTAAACATAATATAGTGAACTGGTTCTGTAAATCAGATCATACTCAGTAAGAATTTGCTCCAAGAAAGACATGAATACACTCAGAATAAATTGAAACAAATATTGGCAATGGAACCAAGATATATCTGGGCAGAGTACAAGTTTCCTTACCAAGTATGTTCAGATTGATACAGAACCATTCAAAAGTTTAAATACTATTGTAAATAATAATTTCAAAAATTTGAGAAAAATTAGACATACCGTAAAGAGACATACCGTATCAGTGGTTTCTTCCACTGCTTCATGGGCTTCTGCTTCAGCAGCTGCTGCTTCTGCCTCCTCTCTTTTGCGCTTCTCTTCCTCTTCTTGATCCAGTTCTTTGATGCTTTCTTCCATCACATTGGGCCAGAAGTCACCTTCAAAATAGGGGACATCTGCAGCACTTGTTAGATTTGCTTCAATGGCATCCTTAAAGATATCCTGTAATACACACATGTTGATGTCAACTAATGCCAATACATAAAATCATCATAAAAAATAGCATTACATTCCTCCAATTTAAACTAATATGTGCATAAGCCATTACAAAATTATCTCCAAATAAAGCATTTCAAAAAGACCCTATGGCTGTATCGTGTAAGGTTAGGGCAAATGGATCTCTCTCACAGAAGATAATCTTGACAAGTTACACCAAAAGTACATACTAATATTTGACCAGCTACTAATTAAATATCTGGTAATATTACCTTGTAGTCAATGACAACTCTTTCTATGATGGCTTTGTCTAGCATTTTCTTGTACCAGTCCTGTAGCCTTTTTGGTTTGGGAATCTTTTGTTCAGGTGGATGACAATGAAAAATGTAGTCATCCCCTTCAGAGGGTGGGCAAGCCCAAATATGAGCCATTGTGTAGCCCAACTGTTTGGCATATTCCAAGTAGCCAATGAGAATTTCATGATATACAGCTGTGCGAAGCTGTTTCGGCCGAAAGAAGTGCACACTATCCAAGTAAGATATATACACTCGCCTGAAAACAACAGAATTTAAAGTGAATGGCATGAAATAAAAGAAAAGATTTTTGGAAAGAAAACTTGCTGTAAAACTGATTCTTTTGTCATGAATATCAGTATCTTAGTGAAGCTTTGACTAACATATAAAACTTCCCTTGTGGGAACATTTACATAACTTTTCATGGTACTTCCACAATAGCAATTTTTTATTTTAAATTTTGCACATAGGTCTACACTATTTGCAGTTTTCCATCACCAAAGTTTGAAGACTGCATAAACACAGCAGCTTACCTTGTGTTTGGATGATGACATGCAGATCCATATTCTTGCACATGCATTCCAAAAAAGCATACATCTGTTCCATCAATTTCCTCAAAAGCAAACATAGCTTTTGCTCTATAGGGAAAACTCTCTTGAATTTCATCACCAAATCTGTTTGCATTAAAAAAAAATAACTATAAAGAATACTTTCCCCTCAATAGACAATCTACTTTGTCAGATTTAAAACTTTCCAAAATTTTCTTTTTGAAAAATTAGGATTTTATCAAAACGACAATGAAAAACACATAATTTTTTTTTCTTCTTTTGATTTTCTTTTTCCTTTATAGAAAGATATTTTCATTTCCATCAACATGCATGCATTTAATTGATACTTTATTTTTTTAATTACCTAGCAATAATACCTTATCTGAATTAAAAGTGAATAAAACTTACCTGCTGAGCATCATTGGTTTGACTTCAGTGACTTTATCATAGCTTGACAACACCCTTATAGTAACTTCCCCAGATCCAAGGTCCTTCTTCTTTAAGAAATTATTTACCCGATTTTCTAAATATGTTCCAAGTTTCGTTGTTGGCAGTCCTAGACAAGGAAACCACAACACACTGTATATAATAATATATTCACACAAAATAAATATGAGCTATTTCAATCTGCAATGAGAATGTAAAAGCCCAATTATAGAAATATATATATTTAAAGAAAAGAAATTGTACATGAATATAAATGTGTGCTATCTCTATTGTGGCCAGAATACCCAAAGAACAAAAAATATTAATGTTCAAGTTATAATTTACAAATTAGGCTTATAAACAGCCTTTGATTTAAATGCTGGAAACCAGTTGTTAGATTTGATATATCTTTTGTTTGAAATTAATATTTTTGATTTTTTATCTCTTGCCCTCAATATAAATTTAAATATCTACATAACAAATTGAACACCAGTAAACATTTTAATTAAGCTCTGCTTTAAAAATAACTTTGATTCAAGTTAACAAAAAAGATGCAATTAAAAAATTTTAAATAGGAAAAATTTAGAGCTTTAAAAAAAAAAAAGTACCCAAAGCTTTTAAAATTAAAAATTAAAAAAATCTGAGACAATAAAATAAAATAATGAAGGCCTTTTTAATCTGGTGCTGGTAAGGATCAATGTGCTAAGTTTCAGCTATGTAGTCTTAATAAATTTTGTGTTCAACATCTGCAAATGCTATTGGATTGAAAAACATTGAGAATGCATTTAAAGTGTAAATTTAATTGTATAACAAAAGATGTGCTGTATTAAAAATAAATTTATGTCTCATTAATTAGGTAGAACCCACCTCTATATGACGATAGCGGACAACTACTGAATTCTGAAAAATTTACCATTTTGTCACAAGTGCTGTGTTTATCATGCTTGTGAAATAGTTTGTTGAATAAAACTATCTTCTAACTTTTCATTAATGTATTTTTTATTTGTGAGTGAATGGAAGCGTATACAATCGCATTAAATTAGGTACGGTTGGGCATGTTTCGATAGCCGTGGCAAAAATATCAATCTCCAGTTTTACCATTGTGTTTTGATATACCTTGC
The DNA here is from genome assembly GCA_028829895.1 of Sinotaia quadrata. NCBI lineage: Eukaryota > Metazoa > Mollusca > Gastropoda > Architaenioglossa > Viviparidae > Sinotaia > Sinotaia quadrata. The sequence goes on from CM054183.1 coordinate 66,504,306, forward strand.
AAACACTAAGTTTTATGACAAGATTTTGAGTAACTTAAAAATATTTTTAAAATATTGTGAGGAGCTCCACGGGCCACTTAGAAGGGGCCCGCAGGTTGGACAGCACTGCTCTAGATTATGCACAAATGATGTCATAAATCCATTTTTGTTTGCCTTTTTATTAAAATAACTTATTTTATGAGTAAACAAGCATTTTTGAGAGCATTTGAGGGTTTTTGTTTTGTTTTTGGGGGGAGATCGCTAAAAATCGTTACATTCAGACTAAGAAAACAGATACAGCATCTGAATAAAAATAACATTGTGACCTATTAAATTGCAGGAAAAAACCTCATCTGATTAATGAAGTCAGAGGACATTGGAAATTTCCATTCATGAATGTGTCGGCAGTAAAAGATTGGAGGAGAGTAGACTGATCGAATTATGCTAAATATTGATTGGTTGGTTCTTAGTTCGGGACTTTCCATTTACAGCTGAGTGTGCACGTGCGCATTCCATGGTATCCTTCACCATATGTTTAATGACAAATGATTTCGCAATCTTGAAAAGCAATTATTTCACAATATTGTAAGAGAAAAAAAATGAATATCTGAGAAGTTGTGCATAAAAACGTATTTAAAGGAGGAAAAACAATAAAGAGATTTTACAGTTATTATTAATAAGAGCAGGAAAATATCTAAAGGATAGTTCTCAAGAAGTTAGTGGTAGTGTTGGGGGTTGCCAAAACAAAATGATATTTTGGCAGTGTTCCATACATAATGTTAACTGAATTGCCATCAAATGAAGCATATTAATGGGCATTTTTCATTAAATGACTGCAGTGTAGCAAATGTGTTAACCAGAAAATGAATTTTACATCCCACAGAATGAATAATCAGCAAGAAGTTGTTTAAAATTGGGATTAAAATTCAGTCAGGATTTGTATGCCTCACCTAGTACATAAAATTCAATATTATGTTGAATTAATTTTTTCCAGTACTGATATATGAAAATAGTCTAGAATAATAATATATAACTGAATATAATACAATTTATTTTATTTGTTTCTGTAAATAATTATATAAGTTGCTGCTTTATTAACATTGACAACTTTTCGTTTTTCCATGGAAAATGTGAATATTTTCAAAGAATTAGCATGATGATGAGAAGACACAATAAATAAAACATATAACAGACTACCTTTTATTTCTCTAATAATTAGATTTGGCAATCGTTGATGACTGTTTTCTCAGTACTTTTTTAGTACTGATGGTTAATTTCTGGCAATATATCTGGCTATACTTACATTAGCAACATACTTTTTATTATAACCAGCATTGATTTTGAGGAATTTGCTGAGGTTTTTCTTATTTCTTTTTTATTTTAATATACTTTTAAAAAAATTTCAGACACAGTTTGTATGTCTTAGTATATTAAAAAAAATAATCTTTTTTAGAAGTGGAATAATTTCTTTTACAGTAGAGGTATATGGAAAAGCTTCAGCAACTTTTTAATTAAAATGCCAGTGAATAAAATGCAATTTATTTTATTTCTTTATGTACATAAATAAAGAAGTTGTTACTTTTATAAAACTGACTTTTCATCCTTTTTACTGTGGAAATGTATTTTCAAAGCTTTAACATGATGAAGAAATGAAAAACATACTAAATAGATTTCAATACAAAACAGGCTGTTGTTTAGATTGAAACACCCCCAAAACACTTCTTGTTAGAATACCTTTTATTTCTCAATTTGGCAAACTTTGACAGACGTTTTCTCCAGAAGTACTTTTTTGATATGAGTGGTTCAAAAAGTGACATCTCTAGTTCTACTTAAGCTAGCCTCATACTTTTAACAAAATTATAATCAGCACTAATTTTGTGAGGTAGTTACAGATGCTTTTTCTTCATAGTTTGATGATTTTTGTGAATTTTTCTGACAGATTTTGTACCTTTTACCCTGCTCACAAATATCAGTGTTATGTTGGGAGGGCTACTTTTTTTTTTTTTTTTACAATAAAGTTACATGAAAATGCTTCTGTAACTTTATTATTAAAATGACAGTGAATATAATGCAATTTATTTGGTTTGTTTCTATAAATAATTGTTGATGCTTTAGTTTTAGTGACTCTTCAACATTTTTGGCACTAAAACATGGATTTTTAAAGAAAATAATGCACATATTGTAAAAAATTTACTTTATACAGTCTTTCTATAAAATGTTCAAATAGAAAATTCATTGAAAACAACTCTATAATGTTCAGTTTTTTAGGTGGACTCTCCCCTTAAATAACCAGTAATATAAATTCAAAATTATTTCTTTTTATGTAGAAGTACAGACTTACTTTTTGCACAATATTTGTTTTCTTTTTTCTTTCGACCTGTGGCCTTAAGGCAACCATCACAAACAAATCTGCAAATAAAGATAGCAAAATTATTTTTCCGTCAATGATATTCATAACTTTTATTTTATCCAGTTCCTCCTAGATGTAAGTGCCAGTGATTTTCAAAAAGTGGGTCATGTTATAAAAATCACACTAATCTTAGGAACTACAGGAAACTCAATCTTTCAAACAAACAAAAATATTTGCGGGCAAGTTTAAAAGACAGATTTGGAAAACCAAAAGTAAGCAGTAACATTTCTTCCTCCCCATGGATAAACAATCTCAGCTTTGGCATTAAAACCACAGTTTTAATAGATTTAACCAATTTAACATTTCAGCTTTCTCTTCATAATAGTGATCCTGAAATTTAAAACAAAGTAATTATTTTGTGGTTTTCCCTTTATTGCTTTTGCGTATCAGTAATTTAAACAGTGAGTGTTTGCTTTTAATTCACAAATGTTTGTTAAGATATTTGTCATAGTTTTCCTTCATTGACATATTATGGAAAGGAACTGTAATTTCTGTACAACAAAAATAGGGGTAGCCTCTCCAGGTTTCTATTCCATACTTGTTCCATCTGGAGAATGGAGACCTGTCAAAAACTTAAGCACACTAAACAAATTTAGTCCATCTCTTCACTATAAAATGTAAACCAATATCACGTACAACTTTAAAAAAAGTCATGTTGTAAACTTTTATCTCCAAGATGCTTACTTTCACACTGGCAAAGAAGAAATCTTCAAACAATCTCTAGAGTGTTCACTTTCATGTTCTTCAGTGCAGTCTTTCCATTAGTCTACGAGTGAACACTTGCATTACTGTCATGATGAAAACATTCAGAGATCTTTGTTTGAAGTGACTATAACTAACTGGACTCACTCTTACAGAGAAACCCTCATTCAATTACGAAGCTTAGCAAATGAAGTTCCAGCAATATAAGTGTTTCAAATAAATAATGTCAAATCTTGTTCCATCTCAGATTTTATTTATCTTTCTAAGCATGCTCATTGACACTATCAAAACAAGAACCTTTCAATTATATTCAAAACTTTTTACAGACAACTAATATGTAACACAAGTGACTACTTTAGACATGCTGATTATTATAGAACTGTTCAACTCTGTGACAGACTTGATAGTCTTTGGCACTCTTTGGCACACATAACCTCAAATTTATACAGTTTTAATTAATGCTCAAAGATAAAAGAGACAAAAGTTGTTAGAGACAAGTATGACTGAACCCCTCTTCTCAAAGCCTTGGAATATAGGGGATTGTCAGAATAGCCTAAAGCAGGAATGTCTTCTACACTCCAAACAATCCTTGATAATATGCACAGATGTACAACAGGATGCATGAAAGTACAAGTGTGCCTGCTTATGTACATGATTGAGCGTTTGCATTCTTCTTTAACCTGACATGTCTAAGTGACAGCGAACATCACACCGGAAGTGCATGCAACTGTTGGCAAAGTGCCACGTTGTGTCACACACCTACAGATGCTGCATGTAAAGTGAAACCTTTCATTCAAAATAACCAATCAGAATAAAGGAAAGATGTGTTTGGCTTCAGCAACCAATCTGCTCTAAATTTTATCATTGGATAACTATTATTAGAAAAGTATGTTATTAAAAAGGCACAAATTCTCCACCACCCCACTCGTTCAAGTTGAGCAGCCATTTTGAACCGAGTTTTTTGTCAGGCATGGCAAGATTCAAGGCCAATTTTAAGTAGTGTGGATGATCCTACCTAACGAACTTTATTGTGTGGATGATTGTAATTAACTGTAGATGAAATTCAACCAGCCCCTACTGAAATTTTGGATGTGACCAAGTGATAATAAAAAAAAAACGGTTTTCCTTAAAGCATGCATGGCTTTCATGTGACACATTCATTCTGTTCAAAAGCATCAAACTTTTCCAAGAAACAGTGAATATTTACACAAGAACAAATATTATTTTATATTATATTCAATTGCCAATAGAAAAGAAAAATATTTTCCTCAGATTTTATTCAAGAAAACAACTCAAGAAATTATGAAGTTCTACACAAGAAAAAGGTAAGAAAATTTTTTATATATTTATTTATTTTTTAATTTGAAATAACAACCACAACATGTTCAGTAATTAAATTTAAATAAATACTTTTAAAATGTCCCCCATAATACTTATTTTGAAAATCTTTTTAGAATTATACTTGCTTTTAAATTTTAGTAGACTTCTAAAAAAAAAAGTTAAAATGTATGTTCAACAAAAAGATAACAAAACTTTTTATTATTTCTTTGTTTCCGAATTCGAAATAAATTTAAATAAGTACTTTTAAAATTCATTAGTATGTCTATAATACTTATTTTTAAAATCTTTTTAGAATTATACTTGCTTTTAATATTTTACTAGACTTGTAAAGAAAAAAAAAACGATTAAAACATTCACAAGTTCAACAAAAACAAAACGATAAGAAAACTTTTTATTTCTTTGTTTTTGAATTTAAAATAAATTTAAATAAAATAAATACTTTTAAAATTCTGTAGTATGTTTGCAATACTTATTTTTAAAATCTTTTTGGAATATACTTGCTTTTAATTTTTAGTAGACTTGTTAAAAAAAAAAAAAAAAAAAAACAATGCCGAATTTGCAAGTTCAACAAAAAGTTAAGAAAACTTTTTATTATTTATTTATTTTTGAATTTGATACTTTTAAAATTCCATAGTATGTCTAAAATAGGTAGTAAATTTTTAAAATCCACTGATAATTACAGTCGCTTTTCATTTTTTAGTACACTGACCCATTCAATTATCGGTAAGAGTCAAAATAGCCTGACATGTTGGCGTCAGCTGACTCAAACAGCGAATGAATTAATAATTTACAATAATATAAAGATTATATTGTAATAATATTTAATATAATTTTAATGATTACTCAGTAATCAAGATTTTTACTCATCTATAAGCAATTTATTTTTATTAACAGTAAAAACCATGAACTTCAAAATCCAAAATTTATACATTTTCAATATGTGCACTTATTATCACAATATACTTCAAATTAAATTTGCTCTAACTTTTGGCAATAGTGTTCATTTTATCTGATTTATGTAGAAAGTGCAATACTCAACTTACAAATTATAATTTTTAATTATTTTTTAAAATATAGCAGATATAGTATGAAAAAAAAATACGTTTTTCTTTCATATACTATGTTTTGTATACATTATACTATCATAGTGGTATTTGGATGACTTCTATTTGATACGTAATTCTAAAGAATAAAAATATTTTTCTTCTAGACTAGAAAAAAATTATATAATATATAATCAGCTGTGAAATTACTAAAATGCTACATACAGCTTATCTTTAATTACATATACAATATTATTCTCAATATATAACAGGAATATGTAAGTTATGTAAAATTCCAGAGATATGACAACTAATTTATACATGCTTTTGCGTAATGGAGATTTTGGTGTTAAAAATGCTGAATTTTCATTTTCATTTTATATAACTGACAGATTTGTTGCAATGTGTTTAAAAAATAAATCAAAAGGACACGTTTTTATATTTATAATATGCACAATTGATATACATTGTTGGCACTGTGCAATTAGTATGATGCTATAAATGTACTCACTCATTTTGCCAGCAATTTACCACAAGTGTAGTCAATCACTCATTGCTTTTTTACTACAAATGTGCCCATCACTTGTTGCTTTTAGCCAGCAAAGGAAACATTTTTCTAGGCAATTTGTAATAAACTGAAAATCCAACATAGTACCAATTGTTCTTATTTTCATAGCACATGTTTGCAAAAATGTTAGGTTGTATTTCATTTTGACTTACAATTTACTGGTATTGAACTTGCAAACTCATAGTTTCATTAAATCCTAAAATGCTGACCATGAATGAGGAGGACTTAAAAATACATTTTAAAAAAAATTAGAGGTAACACTTTCTCTAAAAATAAAACCCACTGAGCATAAAATGGTATTATGTAAAGTGAAAAAAAAAGTGGACTACCTAGCCAGTGTCACTAATATCATCAAATAACAATATATAGAATCAATTTCTTAAGCTTAAAACAAAAGATAAATAGTGATATATAAAATCATACCCCTGAGGCCAAATTGGTTCAAAGTACAAAGCGCATATCTGATGCCACTTCCTCCCACACTCTTGACATTCAACAAAACTGTTTTAAAAACAAAAGAAAAAAAGAAATGACATTTTATACATATTCCTTCAACTATATCCCAAATTTGAAAAAAAATACATTGTACAATTGAAATGAAAACATCAAAACAGGAATCATACCTAATTAAAAAGTCATAATTAGATATTGCATTAAACAATTACTACTAATTAGTTATTTAAAACTATAAGTGAATAAACAAGTTTATATGTGTAAGAAAGTAAATTCATGGGTAGTCTATGAAATACTAAAAGTATTCTACTTACGGTTCATAGTCTAGCTGGTCATTCTTCAACCGCTCGAACTGATCCTTCTTTATTTTTCTGGAGAAGAAAAAATAATATGTTTGCAAAAAACAAAATACACAATATCTTTAAATCAACAACATCATTATAAAATACAACCATATGAATTTAAAATAATGTGCATACTATAAAAAGTCACTGCTAAAACACTCAGGTGCACATAATTTCAACAACTAAATTTTTCTGTCAATGTGTCAAAAATTGTAAGCAGTTTTTAATTTTACATTTGTTATTTGTTAGTAAATAAATAGTAATGTCACAGATTAGATTTATTATCTTCTGTGACCATTTCTCAAAGAAAAACATTAAAAAAATGATGAAAGTGTTCAAGCATTGTCTGACTGCCTATAAATTTCCAAACGCTTTTTAATAAATGCGTATCCTTAGCTTTAATAAAATGCTTATCCTCATCTCTAAACTGAAATTGAGCTATAAGAATCAGAGTAGTGGCTCCTACTGTCTGAAGTTTATCAGAATTCTTGGAATCAAAAAGGCTGGAGGAAAAGCATATGCCAGGACACCATTCCAAACTGACTGACAAAGCAGACCAACCAAAAAAAAAAAAAAGAAACAAACACCAGTAATCAAACATTCCATCTTGTTGCTATGTGCAGTCTGTCCCAACAAAGATATAATATTATATAAAAAGATATAAAAAGACTGATGAGAAGAATATGTAGGTATAACCAGCCTCTATATGACGATAGCCGACAACTACTAAATTCCAAAAAATTTACTATTTTGCCACGTGCTGTTTATGTTCTGTATTTATCATGCTTGTGAAATAATTTGTTGAATAAAACTATCTTCCAACTTTTCATTAATGTATTTTTTATTTGTGAGAGAGTGAGTGGAAGCATAAGTGGAAGAGTAAGTGGAAGTGTACGATCACATTAAATTAGGTACGGGTGGCATGTTTCGATAGCTGTGGCAAAATCTCAATCTCTGGTTTTACCATCGTGTTTTGATATACCATGCAAACACTAAAACAGGTTCCTCTACGACTGTCCTGTCAGAATGTATCTTATATCAAACTAAAGAAAAATGAATGTAGACTGCAACCGTGTTAGTTTCGGGTCTGTATTTTTATTGTATGTAAAAGTTGATTGAAAAAAGCCTATTTTTCAATTACGTTTTTGAACGGTTATTTTTGAAAATATATATTTAAAAATATATATATATATATATCAATAGAAAGTACAAAATCTCTTCTTTAACTCTTTACCAGGCAGACGTTTTTCCTTTTTTTGGCTCTGAACGGGCAAGATTTTTCAGGATGTCAGTGAGATTTAGGGATATGTCGGTAAAAACATCATATCTTAGGTATTAGTGCATATATTTCAATGAAATAAAATGCAAAACGAAAGGAAATGAAAGTAGCTTTATTAATATCCTTAATTGAAGTATACTTTCGGGTGTTAAATTTGAATCCATGCATGAAAATATATATTTACACAAAAAATTATTGTCCATTTATTTTCCACTACAAACACTATGTACACACACTTTTTGTTGATGCCAGGAACACTAATCTGTCGTCAGACGATCTATACATCTCTTTTTCGGCAGGTTGTGAATTCCTATCAAAATCATAAGTCCAAAATAAGCCTTAATTTCAGTGGCATTAGTTTCCTTCTAACCTGGATCGCCATTTTGTTTTTTCGCAATTTTTGGATGTGCATACTTGTTCGTTTATTCCGCTATCTTGTCAAATGTTTCTTCTTTGAAAAACTGATAGAAGAAAGCCAACTGAGTACTATCATTAGTTACAGTCACATTCGGCCCCATTTCTGTTATAAATTCCGATATATTCAGTGCAAAATTATTATTATTCCAACCATGTGCGTCTCCAGATACCCATTCCCCTACTCCTCTTCGATATCCTCAGAATCTGACACACTCTCGTCCAAAATTTGAAAGATACTACATGTGCATGCTACTGACACTAATGTCACTTCTAATCCTATCGTCTAATTCAAAATAAACTTCTCATTAACGATCGATGACACTAAGAAATCCATTTGAAACACCGAACATGAAAAACAAAGAAAATTTTATGAAAAAATGAATGCTGCCACATGAAAATGCTTCAATATGGCACGGAAATCATTGTACAAATGTCATGCTTCCTGTAGAGACCGGATATGATGTAAATATGGGAAGGAAAGAGCACTGTAAGTGCAATGGTTGCTATGGGCGGTGTTGGGCGTTCCGCCCGGTAAACAGTTAAAATGGTATATAGCATGACAAAGTGGTATTTTCGTAGCAGAACTGTAGAGCGGGAAAATGTGCAACCCAAGCGTGCACGAAGTAAACATAGGCCTAAACATAAACGAAGCGCGTGATCACCATGTGTTGTCGGCTGTGCTTGATTCTCTGCTGCGAAAGTAATTCACTAAGCTTACTTAACTATAACTCTTGCAGTTGTAAAAAGATTTTAATTATCTGGATAATCTTTTGAGGCTATTTGACGGAAATAAAGATTGTATCTGTACAGACAGCAATGTGTTCAAGATCATGGACGTGAGCGAGAGTCGACAAGTACAGGCCTTCTAAACAGTCGTTATTTATAATTTCTGCTGTAAATTTTATTAACAATGTTTGATAATATCTGTCAGACAATGGTCACACACTGATCCTAGATAATTTTTTCCCAACAAAAAAATGGTTTATTAACTAAGTTATGATGATCACGAATGACAGCCATTTAATTAATCATAACAGGTAGCGCCAATAGCAAAAGCCTCAAATATGCATTAATTATTTAGTTTTTGTGAGGCTACACCCCATCATTGTATCTTTTAAGAGTTGGTAAAAGGTTAAATTATTGTTAGGGTTCATTTCACTTGTAAAAACTGGCCAAGACTTTGAGGGACCCTGTCTCAGATTACATAATACACAATACTATTGTTTTTATTTCAACCTGCCACTAGGTTTCAATCAGCCCTCTACACTTATTTTTAAATAATCATAAATTTTAAAACATAAGACATTAATAAGTGCATTTTAACTACAAATGTTGGCTAATTTTAAATTATTTCATTATAATTATTTAAACAAGTCAAATGGAACTCAAAATAAGCAAAATAGCATTAATATGGTTCATTTTCAGTGTTGGCTCAAAGTGCCATTGCTCAATTTGTGTTTTTTCTCATTTTTGAGAATCAATAACTCAAAAATTAAGAAAGCTTTTGCCTCAGAGAAAAATCAGGCTTCATGTCAGCATTGGATATACATGAGGAATGCAAAAATGGCAAAGTGTAAAATACGTGTAAAAAGCATTTTTTCCCATTTTTGAAAATTGCATTTTAAAAAAAAGTAAGAAAGATTAAGCAACCAATTTTTATAAACTGACTTCTTTCACCATGATTGTTATATTGTGTAAATTTCATTCATTTCCAAAAACTCTAAAAAAAATAGCTGGTTATACCTAGAATAAATGTTCAAGGAATGTTGTTTGGAGAGAGCTTCTATCACTTCATCCTGAATGTATTGTCCATATATATATTTTGAACATCTCTTTGCCTGCCTGCTATGAAACCTAAGAATTCTCATTTTAAGCCCTACATATCATATATCAATGGATTCATCTTGATGACAGGAAGCTTATGCTCAGAAGTCTGAATTGGGATTTTAGGTTCCAAACCCCCCCCCCAATTTTTTTTTTTTTAAAACTCAAGAAATACAACTCAAAAAGAATGTGCAGTGGTATCCCCTTATCAAAAGCAGGCCTGGACAATGGGCTGGGCAAGGCATTTGTGCAGTATAACCTGGGTGATTGTTCAACAACAAAAGAGCTCTGATTACAAACATGTTTATAGGGATGAAGTGGGGAGATGGATGGTATAGGTGCCCTTCTAATATTTTAGGAGTTTAGTATAGTCAGAAAGTACATAGCTCTTAGTTTAGTTTATTCTGCAGGTGATTGCCAGATTTTGCATGTGGGCTTTTTATAAAGGGACATTTCACCCTAGGAAGGGACATTTCACCCTAGGACTTTTGGTAATCGGTAATTTGGTACACTCATTTTTCGTCGGACGGACTTTTGTAAATCAGATCTGAAGCACGTTTGGTATATGATTTGTTGAGTAAATATATAGTTTAAATTGAGATATTTTAGGCAATGTGTGCTGTTCCCATACAGGTAAGATGACTGCTCATATGTGCAGATAGCAGACAATAACAATTTTATTGGGCCAAGTAAGTATATGTAAATATATGCCAGAATCAATCACATCCCTGCCCTCAAACCACCCATCCAGTGTCATCCATAAGCATCAAACAAACAACCTATTGTTCATCAGATGAGTATTAAGCGATTATCTTTTGGTCAAATGCACTGACATAGCAATATTACTGCTCTTAAGTCAACAAATAAAACTGCCAGTTACAAAACAATGTCACATACTGGGGGATGGATGCCTATAGAAAGATTCTCAAAATGGGGAGACAGCAAACCTGTTTAATGTGCTCATATCTATCAATGGTCTCCAATCTCTGAAATGTTTCTGTATGGGAAATAGTCTGGAATAAAACCCCACGACTTCAATTGCAATTTCCATTAGGAAAGAAAAGACTTCTTGAACTGAGATTCCTGCTTGTGCACCCTGATAGCCCAGTTTCACAAGCGAAGTGGGTGGGAAAAAGAAATGCCCATGCCTAAACAAATAATCCATATGTTCAAAGTTATTGCTTTCTATGCAGCAAAAAGGAACAATAAGCAATTCTCCACTGACTAGTGTTGTCTGTGCAGCCTGGAACATGTGAAGTAGGGTCATGCCCTACAAAAATATACAGCACTAGCCTAAAAAACCTGTCATACCCATACTATAAAGGACACTAACAGAACATGCACTACCATTTATTGGGAGAGATGGGTGGATGCGTAATTAGGTGGGACTATTTTAGAGTCTGGTTTGATTGTGTTAGGAAACTATCTCCTTAAGTACACTCACCTGGCTGTGTGATGGAAAAATATTCAAACATGAAAAAATTGAAATTAATGAAATAAGTGAAGTTAAAATGTAACTACTGCTTATTTAAATTTATAAATAATTACAATGCATGTTGAGACATCATGGATTTTAAAGCGTTAATTTTATTCTTAAAATCAAAATTCAATTCTAATAAACAGAAAAATAAGAGTAATTAAACTTTCTTTGTTGTGTGGTGCATTGTTATCGAATGTGAATATTACCTGACAGAACTAACAAGACGAGTAAGTCAGTTTACACCACTTTCAAAATCTGTTTCTTCATACAGATAAACTTTCTTTCATTTAAAAATTTTTAAAAGAGTTGAATTAGTTTTTATAAAAAGCAAATTTCTGCTGATATTTAAGACAAAAAATTGTTAATTAATTTCTGGATAAATCAATCAATAAAATTAAATAATAAACATGAAAGAGATCACATACGTTCCTGGCTGAGATGGATCATCAGAAAGCTCCACTTCATCTCCATCAATCTCTTGGAAACATTTTTCACAGTAAACATATCTGAGGAGATAAAGATGAAAATAACTGTTAGTTAAACATCAATATTTCTTTTTTAAAATTAGTTCAGTCATAAAAAAAATAACAAGGTTTTGCAACATGCTGCAATTAAGCATTATAATTAATTAAATAAAAGAACTAATGCATGCTACAAACATTATGAGAAATTACCCATTATTTTTACAAATAAAAAGATACATAAATAAAATTACAAATGTCTTTATTAATATAAGCCAATATGGGGGATGTGTGTGTGTGTGTGTGTGCATATTCACTATTTGAAATAAATAAAACAAAAATGAAATGATCTTTTATTTCATAGTCTACATTGCAATTATATAAATATGTCAATATTTCTTTAAGTCATGTACACGTGCGCAGAGCACTGTTTTAATAATAAAGTTTTCATACACTCTTTCAGTGATTTAATACTTGGTCACACCTTCAAAATAAAACAAGATGTTTTGTTTTGTTTTAGTGTGTGTGTGTGTGTGTGTGTGTGTGTGTGTGTGTGTGTGTGTGTGTGCGTGCACGTGCACGTGGATATAATTAGTATTCGCATGTGTTCAACATCTTTATGTATCTTTGATGTATGTATGTATATATGGTGCTTTTATACTAATCATACAGTTTTAATATGGTTTTAAGATTTTAAATATTAAATTTTGTATTTATAAAATATTCAAACAAACAAAATGCTGCACAAATCTTTTGTTTATTTACATGTATAACAACCTGCTGATCATTTTAATATACCGAAATTCACAAGCGCAACAAAAGGATAAGAAAATTTTTTCAGAAACAAAAAAATAATAAAAAGTTTTCTTATCCTTTTGTTGCACTTGCGAATTTCGGTATATAAAAATAATAAATAGTGAAGTGAGCATTTGGCTCATTTTTGGAATTCTCCAGGTAGTCTGAAGAAATGGATGAGTTTAGTTTTAGTGTTGGTAGATCTAAATAAATAGCATTTCCTCTTTTGTTTGTAGTTGTCATATATCATTTAACCTGTTGGCTGCCAGGCGAAATTATGTAATCTGACACCACCATGTCATTCTATTTTGACACTTATTGATAAATTGAATGGGGCAGTGTATTAAAAAATGAAACCGACTGTAATTATCAATGAATTTTAAAAAATTAAATTACAACCTATTATAGACACACTAAGGAATTTTAAAAGTATTATTTTTAATTTATTTCAAATTCAGAAACAAAGAAATAATTTTAAAAATTCTTATCTTTTTCTTGAACTTGCGAATTTTGGCATCTTATTTTTAAACAAGTCTACTAAAAAATTAAAAGCAACTATAATTATCAATGGAATTTAAAAATGCAAATTACTACCTATAATAGACACACTAAGGAATTTTAAAAGTATTATTTTTATTTCGAAGTACAAAATATAATGTTTTTAAATATATAATAAGCCTAATCATGACGTTTATATTCTTGAATGTAATTCACAGGTTTTCTACCCTTAGTAGTTCAGGTTTAAAACATATGCACAACTATGTGAAACTGTAAATGCAAAAGAAACCACATGGATATGTACATAAATATGTAAGTTATTAAGGATGTTAATCAATTTAATCAAAATATATCAGAAATCTTAGCTGTTTTGGATCAGCGATAATTCAGAATTTTTTCCTGCAACTGATGTTGTAACAATGTTATATTAATGGAAACATTTGGTACTCATACTCATCACAGTAAGACAAAATGACATGAGAGTTATCTTTCCAGAATATGGCATCTTTGAAAAATGTAAGTAGTTCTCAATATTACTGTCATTATTTTAAAATTATGAATTTATTGATTTCTTAGACACTAACTAAAATGGAAATAAAAGCAAATTAAGTTTTCAAAGCTGAATATTTATTGGTACAACAAATAAATTTGAAAAATATTAGCATATGAATATTTTGATTGTATCGACTTTTTAAATAGCACATGGCATATTTAAAGTATGACTGTTGATGTTCATAAAAAAATTAAAAGGTTTTGAATCTGATTTATGTGGAAAGGAAGTGTGACAAAAATATGTGCCTATTAAAAATATTATTTTTTCATAAAATTGGCAAGATAAAAGGGATATATAGAATGTTGCTTCTCTTAAGAAAACTTTGATACAGTTTGTTGGATTATTTATAACAATAAAAATTAAAGAAAATAGCTACACATCACAAATAAAACGATTCCATTTTTCAGTTCAAAACGATTTTGTATTACAAATAATTACAAAATAAATAAACACAAATTCAATCAACTATCTTATGTATCTCTCGCATTAATTCTGAATATATAGAATATAAGCAGGTTTCAATGCTTTATTATCAAGAAAAACATTTCAAATGGACCCTCCATTTGTGGTGCATTTGTCCAGAGAATGAGCCACATATATGACCGATTCAACTGCAAGTATTATATAATCAACATTTTAGTGTTAGTCAAGCTTAAACTAATTATCTCAACTTCCTTGCAGGAAAAAAGATGATGATTTTTAAGTGTGACTTACCTGTTCTGGAAACTGTAGTACATTGCATCACGTGGTATTGTACATAGTTGTCTACCATAACAGCACAAGACTTGTGGGCAGAAGACATATTTATGGCCACAGCAGTAACCAAGAGACTGCATCACTGAATCTATCTCAGCTTCAAAAACTTCTGACAACTGCAATTCAATAATCAATAATTACTATCAGATGCCTGCATTTCCCCTAAAACAACTCTTTCAAAAATCTTTTACCCATGAAATATGCATGGTTGAAAGTTCCAATAGTCAATAACATATATTTTAATTCCTAGTCAAAGGCCATTCTTTATAAGACACAGTTGTACATGACATCAGACACATTTTATTTTGTGCAGTCAATGTCATTTATTTTTAATTTCTATGCAATGACATTTAATTTTGTGATTTGAAACTTATCAAAGGCAAAAATGCTTTCAAAATAACTGGTTTACAAAATCAAAATTATCCCATAAAAATGACATTTGGGAAAAACCTCAACATGTATTCAAGAATCTATTGATAAGAATACTTGAAAAAACGCCTTAAAATATTTAAAGCGCGATTTAAAATATTTGCACACTTTAAAAAAAATCCCATTATTTTTTAAGTAATTTCAAAAACAGTTATATAACCTGCCCATCAAGAAGTCCAACTATAAGCCGGAAAGGGTATATATGTCCTATGGAGTTTAAAAAAGCAATTTTTAAGAATTGAAGCAGAAATGTTTGCAATGATACATGTGTTTACCAACGAATTACTAATTGTCAAAACCACTGAAGAAGTATGCCAATATGGTCTTTTGCAAATATCCATGATGCTGCAAATTCATATTCCAAGCTATTCATCAAACTTGCAAGAGTAAGGATCATTAATTTAAATAGCATTAATAACCCCATTTGTTAAAATATCAATATAAAGAAGAATGTAAGACTCAAGCTCAAGGCAATATGATATAAAACAATATGCAAAAAAATGATTTTATTACTTAATTAATTGAGAAGATATATATTTTTAATGATATAATATTTTAAAATTTCTATTATCAAACAATTTATTTAGACTTAGAAAAATATAAAGCTGGGAAGAAGACTTACTTTTGAGCAGTACTTGTAGACTCTTGAAGTCTTTCTGTTATACAACCAGGCATTGTCAAACATGAGCCACACATCATCCACATATTCCCATGGGTCTTGATATTGGCCAGTATCTAATTTTCGTTTAATGGTAGAAAGGTCCATGGGCTTCTTGACAATTTCATAGTAATCCTAAGAGCATATAAAACAAGAAAGAAAACTGGATTGTTGAGGCAGATTGTTAAAATGACAATTATCTACTGTGAAGTAGTAATAGTTTAAAAAATATCTTTTAATGACTGGCAGGATTGTCAAAACACAGTTGTTTTATCAATGAGGTTAAATAGCTCTTACTGGTAGATGCCTGGAAAATATTCTGAAAAACGTGCTTTTTTAAGGAGAACTAAGACACAAGTGACACAATTCTAAGTTATCCTATTGCCAAATATCTGAAAAGGTTTATTTTTCTCCCACTATTTTTTTGCCTACTTACAGGAATAGCGAGCAGAACAGGATCCACAGGCTGACGGAAAGGAAGAGACTCTGGATCTTGGCGGTAAAGCTTTTCAAGGGTTGGCATTAATGCCTGACGAAGTTCATCTGGCTTGAAAACTGCAAAACAAAGCAAAATTTATTTTTTTGTTTGAGGACTACAAATTGTTTTTAAAATATGTTGATTTTCCTTACACGTCATACATTAATTATTTTCCTAAACCATTAAATATTTCTTTTAAATGAGAGTCCTTACTTACAAACTTTAAAATACTTCCCCTACTTAAAATACAACAAAGGAAAATCTCTTATGTATAAACTTATAGCATACTGTCATGAGGAAACAAAATAAAATTACATACAAACTATTCCTACCTTTCTTGTTTCCTATGGTCTTTGGCTGCTGAGAAAATGGTTTGATATCACAGGAATTATTAGACTGTGAGTTCTCATCCATGGACTCAATCCTGGGGCTGACTGACTCTGAAGTTGACTCTTGCTTAATTTGTGATGATGGATCGTCATCTGATGGTTCTGTTTTCACTTCTGTTTTCATTTCCTCTTTGACATTAGCATCCATCTCCATTTTGATGGAATTGGACCGAGGCGTTACAGGGGTAATTGGTGTATTAGCAGAAGAAACTGGCAACTGTGAAAGAGAAGTTGCTGTAGAGCTGATGGAAACAGAGTTGGACACACCAACAACTGGAGTGGTTGTTACTGGTTGTGACAAGAGGCTAGACAAGTGCTGGTTATTCTCAGCAACTGACTCCAGCTTTACCTTTATGTCACCATTGACATTACTCCCCATTCCTTGATCACCCTGATTAATTAAAGAATACCCAAGTTTGTGAATAATATTAAAATATTTTCACATTTTAAACTAAATGCTGAGATTTGTACTGTGCTAAATGAATTATTTTAAATGAATCTATCATAAATATTGGTGAAATGCATACACAAAAATGTTTAGCTGTAGAGGTGGTTGCTTTAAAACATAATTGCATCTCAAAAGTCAAGAGCAAAGCTACTCATTATTTGCGCTTGATATCTAAGTATTTATATATGAATTGGACAAAAATCATAAGAAAATAAATATTCTATTACTTTTTAAGATTTTCTTAATTCTTGCCTTTCAATGACCATGTCATATTACCAAAAATATATTGCTTTGGGTGTTTAGTAATAGATTAAAATAAAAACAACCATTTTCTTAGATTTCATAAAATAAAAAACAAAACAATAAAATTATATAATTCTAATAGGTGCCCCATGCATTTATTTTCAGTACATGGATTACACGAGGTATAAATATTGAGACCAGAAATGATGTTACACTGGACTTTGTCTATGAAATGGCTATGTGTGAAAAGAGAAATTTTCATAACTATACCTGATTTAATCAGACATAAATCAAAAGAAACAGCATTTTTGGAATATTTCAAAAGCTATTATATCATCTAGGTGATAAGCGTTCTAGCACTAAAAAAAAATGAGAATTCAGTAAGCTATAGGTTAATCACAAAATGTAATCAAATTCTGTTTAGCTAACATGCAACGAAATAATTCATACTGTAAAGTGTGTGATGTTATCTAAAAATATGTGCCTATCATTATACATCTAAATCGTGTTATTTCAAACGATTCTAAATTTTTATTTAAACACACACACACACACAAACACTTAAAACTTTTTTGCCAAAGAGAGAGATAATTTTATACAGAATTTGTATTTTAGTGCTTGAAAAAACTGCCTGCTGTTTGGAACATAGCCCATCAAAACAAGGAGCATTTTAAAGAGGCAAAATTACAATATGAATTTTTCTATTAAAACATGCCATGTAAGAGTTGTTTTGTTTTGTTATTTTGCTAGGTGGCCATACTGAATTCAAGATGTCTTCTACTATGCTCATATGGAACAACAGACAATCAGCTCAAATCAGAGTTTGTGTAAATTACAAAGATTAGTAAATATGTGAATAATGCTGATCTGGGGCACAGCAGAATTTATACTGCTAAGTAGAAACAAACACTGATACAGTTGATTTTAAAATAAATACTTTTACACAAAACTGTATATGAATATTAGGTAAATTAAAATACATATAAAACAAACTACTGAATGAAAACTGTGGCTGGCAAAATCATAGCTAAAAAAGGATTATGTATAAACCAGCCCTTTATTTAGAATGTATATTCTCTAAGAGTTTTTAAAAAAATATAACAAGACTAAAAAGCAAAACAAACCTGCAAGGACTTCTGAGACAAAGGCAACTGTTTGCCACCAGCAGATGGTGGCCGAGCAATCATATTGGGCGTTGGTGTTCTATTGGGTGCAATGTTGACATTCTTTCCTTGAGCCTGAGGCCCTGACAAACTTCCAGTGGCCTGAACAGTATGCAGTGATTGCTGCATAGACATGGGCATGGAAGAGGTAGCAATTGAAACAGGGAGGTGAAGGTCAGTTGACAAATTTGTCATGCTCGATGTGCAGGTGGCAGTGCTGGCTACCTGCTGTGTTTGTAAGTGTGACTGTTGTGATACCAACTGTGATATAGAAGAATGAGGGGCCTGAAAAATAAAACAGACTTTAGAACAATTTTTATCACAATTCACTAAACAGATTTTAGAACATTTTTTATCACAATCTCCAAAGTGAAATTTCATCTGATATTTCATTTAATTAAGTATTCACGCATATGCAACAAACTTTAAATTCTGTTATTTTACAAAAAGAGAATTAATGCTAAATAACTTTCAAATATTTAATTTAGTCTTAATCTGGAAATCAGAACATGAATGTTCTTTGTTATCTGGTAGAAATCTGATAGAAATCTGACAGTTGTCTTTTTCTAGTTAATTACGTGTACTATAATTTATAATTATTAGGAAATAGATCATTATGTCTGTGGGAATTTATTTTCATACAATAAGTACTGCTTTATATAAACCAGATACAGCATCAATTAAAGAAGAAAGTAAGAGCCTTAACCCTTTGAACTCGAGATCCCACTTTAGCAGGATTACCAGAAAATTGGATTTCCCCAGTTGCCCGCAATAGTGGGATGAACGTATAAAATTATATCCCAAAATACTACAACATCGGTATATGCTGACTTACCCTAAAAATTAACTCTTTGTGTCTGTGTCTTGGCGCGCAAGTTCAGTGATGTGTACAAGGCTAAAATCAGTGTAGTGTACAAGGCTAAATATGGCAACGGTCATTCGATGTTCTGCGTGCAAAGACTACATGTGCATTAGAATTTACATCCGCTGTTGGTCAGATTATCATTCCAAGAAGGAATTTTGGCGATAAAGTGTCTCACACATTGAGTGGCTAACTGATTTTACGTCAAACTTCTATTAAAGCTAGAGCTCCAAAATTTTGTATGCAAACTTACTTTGAGGTAGATAACATAACCTGCAAATATCAGCTTATTTGGCCAGACTTCAAAATTTGAGTGGTCTTACCTACTATAAGTTATTAATGGAAAATTGTGAAATAATTTAAGCTTGAAGATTTCGTGCATACGCAGAAAACATCCAAATGCAGTTAGAATTGGACAAACGGTTCCCGAGTTATGATTCACACAGGTGAAAATTGAACTGATCTGATTTGAGGGAAAGGGGTGAGAGGTGCATATATCCTCGGAAGTGCTGCAAGATATTTGAATTTTGTTTTTTGTTTCTGATTCAGGATCAATTCTTCTTGCTTTCAGCAAAATTTGGTATGCAATTTACATGGATTTCTTTTAAAAAATCAAAATCGTTTTTTGGGGGGGAGAAATATCGAAATGAAACAAAAAATTACATTATTTCATAATAAAATCAACATATAAGTCCAAATGTACCATATTTTGACTAAAGATTATTGGCAGCTGTTTTTTATCATTTGCAACTGGTTTCAGATCAATATCTCTAACAGATTTTTAATAATTCTTTTTAACATAAGCAAAGTGAAAATTATAAGGTCACAATGGTGGCACTTTCCCCACATTTTCTTATTATGCAAACATATCCGAAAAGGACAATAACTCCGAATGTACAAAGGCAAGCCCAATGTTCCGGTTTCAGATTTTTAATATGCGGGCAACTGAAATATTAAAAAGATTTCTGATTTTCCGCCTCTGGACAACCAAAATATTAAAACTGTTAAAAAAAAAATCCCTCTCAACTTAAAGACTTTTTCCAGACTATTTTGACATTTCACTGATTTTTAAGACCTTTTACAGGTCTGGAAAAGCTAAAATCAACTTCCAGGCTTTTTCACGAATTCCAGACCTGTGCAGGAACCCTTGCTGGTCTCTTAAAATTACCAAAATTATATTCTCTTTAACATTCTTTATATCATTTCATCATATATGACATAGTATCAGAATACTACTGAAACTGCAGCCAAACAAATAAGACTAGGTATCTGTGCGGTACACACGTTCGCTTCACATACAGAGGTTCATCATTTATATACTAGTAAATGAATAAATTTTGATAGTCAGATACGCTAATCAGAATAGATTTTATGCAGGTTCATTCCCCTATCCAAAATGAATTTTGTTTAAAACTTAACATCTTTATAAAATAAATTTAATTAAATCTTGTATAAGCTAGAATTGCAAAGGGTTGCATAAAAATTACCTGAATGGCTACATTTTCAAACTGTTATTTCCATAGGCCCATCTTTTTCTTAGCATTGCAATATAATTCATCAAATAAGTACTTTCCCCCCAACATAGGTGGGATTAGAAAACATATTTATTATTAAAAGTAGTTTATTCAAAAACATAAAATCCTCAAAAAGATAATGAATAGTGCAAATCTAAAATAATCTCAACATTGAAAAAACATTTTTTCCTTTTCTACTATCTTATGACGTTTATACCTTAACTCTTTTCTGGGCAAACGTTTTTCCCTTTTTTAGCTCTAAACGGGCAAGATTTTTCAGGATGTCAGTGAGATTTAGGGGTACGTCGGTAAAAACATCATATCTTAGGTATTAGTGCATATATTTCAATGAAATTGAATGCAAAATGAAAGGAAATGAAAGCAGCTTTATTAATATCATTAATTGAAGTATACTTTCGGGTGTTAAATTTGAATCCATGCGTGAAAATATATATTTACACAAAAAAAATATTGTCCATTTATTGTCCGCAACAAACACTATGTACACACACTTTTTGTTGATGCCAGGAACACTAATCTGTTGTCAGACGATCTATACATCTCTTTTTTCGGCAGGTTGTGAATTCCTATCAAAATCATAAGTCCAAAATAAGCAATAATTTCAGTGGCATTAGTTTCCTTCCAACCTGGATTGCCATTTTGTTTTTTCGCAATTTTTGGATGTGCATACTTGTTCGTTTATTCCGCTATCTTGTCAAATGTTTCTTCTTTGAAAAACTGATAGAAGAAAGCCAACTGAGTACTATCATTAGTTACAGTCACATTCAGCCCCATTTCTGTTATAAATTCCGATATTTCCAGTGCTAAAGTACTATTATTCCAACCATGTGCATCTCCAGATACCCATTCCTCCTATTCCTCTTTGATATCCTCAGAATCTGATGCACTCTTGTCCAAAATTTGAAAGATACTACGTGTGCACGCTACCGACACTAATGTCACTTCTAATCCTATCATCTAATTCAAAAATAAACTTCTCTTACCTCATTATCTGATAAATTGAATCCATTAAAATTCTCATTAACGATCGACGACACTAAGAAATCCATTTGAAACACCGAACATGAAAAACAAAGAAAACTTTATGAAAAAATGAATGCTGCCACATGAAAATGTTTCAAAATGGCGCGGAAATCATTGTACAAACGTCATGCTTCCTGTAGAAACCGGATATGATGTAAATATGTAAAGGAAAAAGAACTCTAAGTGAAATCGTTGCTATGGGCGCTATGCCCTACACGATGTACGGACGAAGTTGGGCAATGCGCCCAGTAAAGGTTTAAAGTTTCATGAATTTATTTGAATTTTTAAGTTATTACATTTTAAAGTTGCTCACTCTAACACTGCAAAATAAGAACTCAGACACATATCTCTCAGACTGGAGAAATAGCTCAGATATCATGGCCCCTAACATTAATTAGACCATGTATTTACATACTGGCACTCTATAATTAAAACTATATAAAGACTATATACATATTTTAAAACTTAACCTTAACCTGAGACTGGGTTGCAATGTGCTGGAAAATATTCGGCTGCATCAGTTGAAGTGGAACTTGTCCTTGATTAGTCTGCATCACACGGCCAACCTGTCAGGGAAGTTCGGGGGGAAAAAAAAAACTCACACATATATATATATATATTACACTCTCTCTCTCTCTCTCTCTCACACACACACACACACACATATGTGGATGATTCTCTAGAAAAGATGACTCATAAGTGTGACATGAGGGTCAAGAGATAAAAGAATTGGTTACAGCCTTAGGTCTGAGGAGGATCGTGGATCAATTATTAAACAGTTGCAACACAGTAACTAGAAAACGAGCATCACACAGAAAAGAAGCAAAATGTGTTATACTAGTAATTCAAACCACAATTGAAACACTCAGGCAATTTAAAAAGTGTACAGAAATTATATGAAACAAAACAAAAATAATGAAAATACAGAAAGGTTTTACATTTTTTAAATTCAATATTATCTTTAACAGCAATTCAAAGGTTAAGACAATTTTCAATACAAGTAAATTGGTTTTACATCCATCCAAAGTGACCCCTTAATGATCTGGGCAACTTTTCCAGAGAATCACCCAAATATATAATGCATACACATATACTCACTGATAACTAAGAGAAACAAATAGGCTACAAATGTTTATTGCTCGGTACATTTGTAATTCAACCCACTGCCGATATAATATTTGAATGGATCTAGTTTTCACATCTAAAGTTGAAGGTTTTCAGACATGGGTGTTGGAGAAATCTCATCAGACCAACTATAACTACATTGGTTTATAAAGGTTTTAAACTCTATGGGAGATGTGAGATTACTAAAAGAAAGAATAGCAAGGCAGATTTCAGCAATACTTTTGAAATAAATTATTATTTACTTTTAAAACTAAACTATTTATACAAGTATTTCATACTTACATGCATTAGTTTAAATTGCATTTACCTTTATGATTTAAAATATTTTATAAAATCTAGACTTTTATAGAACTCCCCATAACAAACTGCAATATATCTATGAGTCAGAATAATATTTATCTGATATTAATGGAAGACTTCTCCCTGCAACTTTAAAACTTTTACTGGTAAATGAATATTATTTTGTCAAGAGTGTGAAAAGTGTATATTAATGTGCCCACTATAATTTCTTTTATAGTCAGTGGATTGCACTACTATTAGAGTTTGAATGTTGTGTGCACTATTGTAAAATAACAATATGCAAGACTACATTTGGTACTGCCAGTTTGTTACAAAATGTGTACACATTAAAAGAATAAATGAATGCCCTTAACACAATCAGAGGACAATTACTGTCAATAAAAATATTCCTATCTATTATGTGTGATGAATATTTACAAATTATTATGATAAATGCTTGCAATAGTGAGTTTAATGCAAGTTGGAAGATCACTAAATTGGATTAATGACAAATACTTTGATTCAGATTATAACAATGTATCTGATAGAATTCTTTTGTCATGCTAGATCATTTTCAAACCCATAAACACTTATACCATATGTGCTGGAGTTCCCTCTTCAGACTTGGCAACTGACATGCTGTTGTAGTCCAGTGTTGCAAACATTTATTATTACTAGAAATAATAAAATACCCTATCTTATGAAATAAATTCAATTTGAAGGTCCAAAAAGTTCAAACTCTTCTCTAAGGAGATCATAATCTGCCTTATGTATTTTATTAAATTTGAAAAGATATCTAACCCCTCTTTTTCACAAATGATTGATTTCAAACTAAAACTTTATTTCTCTTTTTATTTGCATTTATAAATTCTTTTATATCGAGGGGGGAAAAAGCACTTAATTTCCCTATCAGTTGAATAGTAGGGATTATCGTTTATATACATCAGTAAATTAAATTACTGAATGAAAATATTTTTCTTTATAATCCAATTCAACCACAGAATTCTAAATAAGGATTTCAAACCATGAGAAACCCCATTCCAAAAGCAGGATACACATTTCAAATTAATTATATTTAAAATGACTTATTGACCCAAGTAGAAATTCATTGGTATCGATACTAACACCCAAATAACTTGTCAGCAGCAGCCTAAAGATTAAAAATAATAACAAATAAGCAAAATTTAGTAAGCCTTTCAAACCTCAAACTGTACCTGTCCCTGCGGCGGTGGAGTGGTCCGAAGAGGTGGCATTTGTTGGGGTGCACGATTAATTGGTGCTGGTACCATCTCAGTTGGCAAGGAAAGGGCATTAGCAATCTGACTGTTAGACAACGGACCATCTGAGGGCAAACACTTTTAGTTTAATTAACAAAGACCCAAAACAAAGAAATAAAAAACAAAGTAATTCTTCACTAACTGTCAATCTTTTGTAATTAACACAAAATACAAGCAAAGAGATTTTACAGCAACCTTTCCAACGACTTGTAAAGAATATGGCAAAGTGAAGCTTCTCTGAAATGATGCAATTTTTTGAAGGTCTGTTATTTGAGATATGTGGATTTTGAAGGAAACAACATCAGGAAAAAAGTGTTTATTTTATCTTTAAAATTGTGGGAAATGACACAATTCTGGCATCCTTATTTGCAATACAAATAATTTGTTCTTCAAAAATTATTCATAAGATTACCTTTCCTTTACTTGATATGCCCATAAATGACAGTATGTGCAATTTTAGTTTTTTAAATTAAAACGTTCAAGAAAATTTTTAAAAAATAAATAATTTGAACAATTAATATTTATATATCTTTAACTATTAAAGAACCCTATTAAAAATTGTAAATGGTGAGATTACAGTATTATCAGAGGTATGTGAATGCAGTATAACAGTGTCTGTGAGACAGAAATAGGTGAGACAAAGTATAGAATAGAAAATCAAAGCAAAATCTTAATAAATCAATCTTGACCTTATCAGACAAGTATTAAAGGAATTAAAAAGTAGTACACACTCTGTGGTGGTGTTGATCGAGGTTGATTTGGCATTGGTCCTGCGGAGTTTGTAGAATTCTGAGCTCGAATACGCCTCTCACGATCTGCACGCTTCTCTTCTAGTTCTTTCTGAATTTTATAAATCTTCTCTGCTAGTAAATGGTAATATTCTCCCTGGAAAATAAATTTGAATAAAAGCACTTTTAACTATTGTGTTTACCAAATTTGTATCAAAAGTAAAGAATTTATTACAACATAAAGACATATAAAAATGGAGGAGTAATATAATCCAAAACTATCATTTGACAATGGTAATTGTATGCAATGAAGTCAACAACCAAAAAAAAAATATGTGCTGAACTATAACCTTCCTTTTTCATAATTAGCAGCTTCTGTTGATTTACTGACATAATTGTAATTAATATTTAAATTAGTTAAACAGATGTATTACAGATTTAAGTATTCCAATACATCAAGAGCACAGGTGTACCACCTATGGCATGGCAACCTACATGCAGTATTGCGATTGAAAAATAAATAAAATATGAAATAATGTAAACTACCATCATGTCTTTAAATTATTAAAGGAATGCTAACTATACAATAGCAGCATACAATTTCATGCATAAATGATCTAATATTTTACAGTTACATACTGATTTTAAATGACCAAAGATCCAGTTAATGTCTTTGTTAGATAACTCTACTAGGCAGTACCTCTAATACAGAGTTCATAGGTGATCTTTGAAAAAAAATCAAGAGCTTTTCAAGAGCCTAATATAAAATTCAAGGACTAGTAGTGCATGCAATAAGTTCGAAAAAAAAAAATTTGTTAGAATAAACCTTAGATATTTATTTCTGTTACAATTTATGACACAATAAGCAAATTTAATATCAATATACAAAATTGTGTATTAAATACTGTAATTATAATTTTACATAAATTTTACTATTCAAAAGTTCTGTACTGTGAGAATGACAGGTCATCTGGTACATCATAAAATCATGACACAAGTTCATTTTTAACATAATATATGCATATGAATCTGATCAAAAATGTATTAAAAATGAAATTTTTATTTTAAAAAACTTGTTATTTACTATGAAGATTATCAAACTGTTTTGCTTCTGAATCAAGCACTAAATATGCAACACCCGGCTATCCTAAGATTAATTATTCAAGATGCAGATTAAGCTGTCACAGCAATACCACTTACTCAAATCATTGTGAAACATTTGTTTTCCTCTATCAAAATCATTAAATCCGATTTGAGAGCAACAATGAAAGCAGACCTATTTGAAGCGATCTTTCTAAGAACAAATTCAATTTAGATAAAATTTATCATTTTAAATATATTTTTAGGATTTGTCATATTATGTATGTATGATTGAAAAATAGTTTTAAAATCTAGGAAAGAATTTCTTCATTTATTTCCACTTATACCATACTCATCATGTAACTCCATATAAGTATATAATTTTATGCATTATAATGTTAATAACCTACAGTTGGAGTTGGCCTTCTAATATTTCAGGAGTTAGAAATTTTAGAGCTGAGTCCACACACCATTTATAAGTATTATTATCAAAGAATTTGTGCTTCTCTACCAACTCACACTATAAAAAAAATTCAAAAATCTCCTTTAAAAAAAAAAATATATATATATATATATATAATAAAATTTTAGATCTTAAATAACATCTCACGGAAGTTACTTTTTAAAAAAATGGCAAAATATAAGTACAAAACTAACCAAACAGTAATGATACAAAACAAACGGAATTTTATTTCATGATTTTAATGAAGGAAAAAAGAACAAACATCAAGTTACAAAATTGTTTTATTTAGCAATTATTTTTACATAACTAGAAGATAACATTTTTTAAAAAAACAACCCAGAATGATTTCAGTAATAACATAATTTTAGGCAAACATTATACATTTCTCACCCGATCATTAGCTGTCTCATACATGTCTCCCTCAACCTTTCTGGCATAGGCAACAAGATTTTTCATGCGACTATCTCTCAATGCTGCAGGATCTGGTGTAGGAAATATTGCTTGCACGCTGTAAAAAAATTTTAGAATGAATTAATTAGGCATAAAAACTGGTTGAAAAAAAAACTACTACCATATTTAATTCTAGGTATTCTTCAAAATACATAGCCCCTAAAAGGTGTTCAACCAAAGAAACAGCGATCTAATCCAACAATGAGAAAACTGCTTCCACCTGCCGATTAAGGGTAATTCTGAATAAGCAATTTTGGGTTTACAGAACATAATCCCCATGTAAGCTGCAGCTCTATCAAACTGCATTAACGTCAATGTGTTTTACTAAGTAATTGAAGCAGAGGTTACAATAAGTAAATGCATAAGCAAATGCAATGCTGCAAGACCAAGTTTAATTACCATAACAGAAAAATATATTCTTTGGCTGATTTTTTTTCCTATTAAAATAAATTATGTTGATTTAATAAATTAAGGTATATCTAGATGACTGATCAGGCAATAAATGGGCTGATAAAATAATGAATGAACTGTAGAAAAGCCATCTCATGGAAAGCAAGAGTGATGAAAATCCAAACCCATCTATGTTCATATGCCTAGGACGCTAGGTGAAACAAGTTTTTTTTTTTTAAAAGATAACAGAAAAACACTCAAAGTTAATCAGGAAGAGTTCTCTCTGTACCCTCAATAAATAGATAAATGTAAGTGTATTGCTGAAAAGATACAATGATAAAATGTATCAAATTTTAACATTAACTATACAATATCAGATATATAAAACTCTTTCACCATACAGATATGTGGACACTATAGAAAGCCTGTTTACATGAATACTGAGTGTGATGATTTATACTTACAGTTTGTGAACAAGGTGATTGCGCAGGTCCTGTGTGACTTGGGCATGCCAGTCTTTTCTAGTGGTAGGTGGGACAGTCAGATCATGTTGTACTCCAAGTTGCCCTTGGCCAGCAATTATCTGTGCAGCTGGATTATTGGGAACAGGAGGCATCATTTGCTGTGGCTGATTGTTGGTTGTTGGCACATTCATCTGTCCACCTTGATTTAAAAAAACACCCCAAAATATTTATTTCCAATATTCTATTCCCACTAATGGGGGTCTATTAGAGATATCCAAGTGCAAGCATATAGCTGCAAAGCGACTAAGCTGTAGAAATGCAAAGCTCAAAATTAATGATGAAATTAAAGGAAGTTTAAACATTATTTATAATAAGGAGAGAACCAATAAGTATTTGATCAATTAAATAAAGCTTTTAACTAAACCATAATTTTTTAAAATAACTTTACTCTGGTAAATAAATACACAAAACTGAGATTTAACAAGCTTCAATCAATCCTATGAAGTGTGCAAAGATATATATTTTTTGTTAGTAGTTAATCAGAGTTTTTAGGTTTTACTTATCAGGAGGACCTAATTCTCAGTTTTCATTTTTATTTCAATCACAAAAAAAAAATGTTTATTTTGTTCTCTACAATTATCAGACATAATCCTTTAGTGTTAGTTTTTCCTAATCCCATGGTTTTGGCTATATTTTGGTAAATTATGGAGAAATATAAAGGCAAATGCAGTCTTTTTTCGCTGTTCTCTAACTTTTATGATTTAAAATTATGTTCTGTACTTTTATAATTTTTAAGAACTAGAAAATGTTATTCTTTCCCTTATTTTCTTTTCAAAGTATGACTGACCTAAGCAAGAATAAGTGTTAAAAACAATCTATATTTATTCTTGTCTCATATGGTAGCATTTAAAAAAGTCGATATATTATCTAATTATAGATATCAGCACCAAAAAATAAATAATAAAATCAAGCATTCAGTTTTGTTTTTTTCATTTAAAACTTTTTAAAACATGAAAAAAAATGTGAAGCTATCTCAATTGGTTCCAGAGATATGCTATTTTTAAGTTTCAAAAAATGGCGGCAAGGAAAAAAATGGTTATTTTGACCATTTGTAAACTTGCTAAAGACTACCTAAAATCTAACAGGCAGCTTTGAAAGTTTCTACTTGCAGATAACAAAATGCAAAGTTGTAACTTTCTATATGATGAAATAACAAAATGCCTAGCTGCAGAAGTTAATAAAAAAAAACATCATCAGTACAGTTAGAAATAACACGATTGATGAAGTTTGACACAGCATATCTAATTCATTAATTGAAATATATCATTGAAACTGTTCACATATGTTCAAATGTATATAAAGAATATACCCCATTTTTTTCCAGGATGTTATTTTCATTTGATTCATGTACAGGTTGGCCCAAACTTTGTAAAATCATCAAAATGACTGACGACGGCACTTTCTACACATTTTTTTGCACAAAACTGGCCATAACATTTGAACCATTTGCATGATCATGAAATTTTGCAGTGTGATAAAAATTACTTTGCTCATTATGTAAAAAAAAATTTCAACACCTTTTATGCCCTAACAGTAAATTTATGCATTAAAAATGCATACAAAAATTGCGCAATTACACAGAAATAGTAACAACTTTTTCATATCATATCAAAAGCTTGAGTTCTGATCTTTTTGTTTGCTCTATACCAAACAAAATTATTATATTGTCATGTTTCACTTACAAAAGTTAATCATAAAAATGTTAAGATATTAATTAGTAGATAGCAGCACAGTAGTAAGCCAGCAATAATCAATGTATAAAAGTGCAAATTTTCATTACTTTTCATTCACTGATTTCCCAACATCCAAAGCATTCTTTAATTCAAACAAACATTCAAAATCAAGTTTAATGTTTCTATTTCTTATGATTGTAAATTTGTATATCTTGCTTGTATGTGGAAAGTACATGGATTGAATAAATTTGATAATTATTCACCTATGTCCTATTTTATCCAGCAGATTTACAAGACAGAATGTGTGTTTTGGCATACAATTTTTTTTACCTTGGCTTGTGTCAATGTGTGCCACACAAAAACATATTATACACATATATATGGTATCAAAATAAAGATAATTAAATGCAGCATCCACTGCTATGAAGTATGGCTTGGTTTATTCTGTACACATTTTACCAATGAATTTTAAACAAAAGTTGGCAAGTAATCTGCAATTATCTTCATTAAAAAATGGTCAAAAGTACACCATTACTAGGCTTGAATAAAAATCTTTGCACTTTATTTTGTGCAATTTAATGTGTAATAAAGAGAAGACACCGTACAACTTCAAGGGGTAGGGATGGACAAATGTTAGAAAAAAAATTGTAAAAAAAAAAAAGATCACATCCCCTGACCATTAAAAAGCATAGTGCAATTTCTGCTGCTGCTTATTAGCTTGAAAATCCATTTGAAAATGATTGTGGTCTCTTTTTTGTCTCAAATCAAAAGCAGTGGGTTAAACATATAATTTAATTTGTCTTTACTGTCAGTTTTGATTGTAATTATGTTAAATAAAATATGATTACTGTTTCATTCATGCAAATACGAGTACGGCACAGTTATAACAATATTTTCATTTTTATTTTAAATGTTGTAATGCTTGGTCTAAAACACTTGAAAGATGTTTTACTAATTAATAGTATTATGTGTTTACTCTTTGTGATAACTGATATGTAAAGAGATGCATGGTACGAAGATCAGTTTCACTGAAAAGATAGTTTACTTGTTAACAGTTTCTTTGTAACAAGAAAATATGTAAAACTGGTTACAGTTAAACAAAGCTAAATATGTATCAAGGTAACCCATGATGAACTGTATACAAGAATTTGTTTTTGTGTTCTGTATAAAAACTTGCTTATTGGGGTATTTCAAATGTCTTTCAATGTGTTGAAATGATTACTTTTAGTTAAATTCCACAAATCTGTTACAATGCCTTAGAAAATAATATGCAATAACTACATTATTTAATATGCATTATGAGTGTATTAAGTTCATCAGATGCACATTCCATGAATGCTCTTGCTTGTTGAGCTTGGGACTGGGAGTGATATAATCAAATGAAAGCACATTTCCCTTGGCAATTTACAAAAAAAACCATTAATTCTTATTTAGCCATGTTTATTTTTTTTTAAGTTAGTTCTCAATATGTGCCTTTACTAGAATTGTTAGGATGTTTTTAACATAATTTATATTTTACTTGCAGTATGCTCTAAGATGGGGGGAGAGGGGGGAATCAAATTTTCAGATTCACAAAACAATGAACAGAAATGTTTATATGAGATTAACAACATTTAAGAAAGTAGTATAAATATCAATCATAATTTATTCTACACAAACACATTTTCTAAAAGACAGATTTTTATAATGAGTCCAAGGAAGATGATGAGTGTTGATCCTATAAAATCTATTTTGAGCTATGATCATACATCAAAACAGACAGTCACATTCAGAAACAGTAATTTACACACCTGAGGTTCCTGGTATAATAATGCCTGAAGCACCCTGCTGCTGATGATGGGTATACTTTAAGCCAAGAGCATCATATGCTCTTTGCAAAGTAGCATCAGTTAGTTGTGTTGAAGTCTGATTTGAAGCAGTAGTCATTGTGGCATTTGGAGGTAAGCCTGTACCTATAATTAACATTTATTAATTAATTTAATGCTGATCAAAGTGTAACACCTCAAAGAAGAATATACATCATCTGCATCTTAACTCACTCTAGTAGATAGCGTAAGCTAATTGGCTTTAACATTATAACTAGTTTTCTCTGTTAAAGTTTCAGATGCTTAAGTAAAATACAATAATGATTAGAAATCTGCACATTGGGTTTAATGAAATGGTTATAATACAGTTGTGGATTTAAGGATACCTGTTAAATTTTCCCCACTCCACATTCTCTCTACTTCATGATTGTGAATGTGACACATTTACTAATTTGAGATCTTAGGGTATGAAGCACTAATGAAAATCCAAATTATTATCTTTATTTATTATATTAAGTCATAATTATGTGTGTGAGGTTATATTAAACAAATTATGCATTTTGAATAACCATTGTATTATTATTAAAACATTCCTTGTATCAATGGTTTTCCCCTACCTTGCGTATTTATTGAGAGAACTTATGTTAAAGGATTAAGCTTAGGTTGACAAAACCGCTGTTTACGTTTTCAGAGATTAAAGGGTAGGTCAGAGGTGAAGGGCACTGTGAAAATCGGATACTAACCACCCATATATGGTCATTTGCGTTCCGCGCAATGACGTAGCGCTAAGTCGTTAACTGACCTCCATGTTCATTCATATACCGCCTGAGTGAACTGGCCTCATTAGACGTGCTGACTGAGAGAGATAGAGTAACCACTTACCAGGGATGAAAAAGCTGCATCCACCTTATGACCGTGCCTAAAATACACATAGTGGTAATATGCTTGGTTTTTCTAGATCGTATTTCTTTCTTGTGAAAACTGATATACCAAGTATTTTGTATTATGAATGATGTGTAGAATATTCTTGTGATTTTAATGCTGCTAAAGTTAATATATTTTCCTTACAGAAGCTAAGTGGCGTTAGTGATATTAAACTTGTAAAATGGAGGAATCACCACGCATATGTAGTCATTTTTCCATTGATTAATTGTTATCATGGCAGAGCTAACAAGTTAACACGCATTGCGTGGATCACTAACACAATTATATTATAATCGTGACTGTATTATAATGAAGGAAATATATATTGTAAAGAGTTTAATAAATCTGAAACTTTCATGTAATTTAAACTATGAATTAGCTAAAGCTAATTAGTGGGATTGTAAAGAGTGATTATTGCTGCCGCCACAAAGCCCATAGAATTGTAATTGCTACACGATACTATAACAAGAATGTTATACAGTACAGCCGCTCTCGAGCTCAGGTCAACCTTCGAGCTACTAGCTGAAAGACAGTGTGCCCGCCTAGGAATCCAGTCATGAGACAGGAGCCAGGCAGTGGAAGACCTATGACCTTCGATACCAGAGTCGTAAAGAACTGCGAGAGGATCACTGGAAGGATCAACACGCGTCGTCCATGCCGCATCGACAACGCACCGTGTTTAACTGTCAAATGAACTCAGATAAGTTACTGACTCAATGAGGACAAATTCTGACATGTGTGATTATTGATAATAATAATTCATTGGGCAGCGTGATAACTCTCTATATGTTAGTCGCGATCGAATTGTTCATTTTTTTGTTTTCTAATTTAATTTAATTGTTATTAAATTTATTGTTATCTCACCTGTTGTTACGTAATTGTTTGTAACCTACCAAATGATTAGTTAACTGGGGGCTGAGCCGTAATAAAGGGATAAAGAATCATAAATATTAATCTGTAAATATGGGGAGATAACACTGTTAGCTAAGGCAAGTCGATTTATCTGGTGGAGTGTCACAAAGAATTGGCATTGTGGCATTTTGTGGAAAATCAAGCCATCCAGATGTCGCTATTATTAGGAATTATTCAATAAACTAATATTGATAACTGGAACCTAAAATAGGACAGGGTCGTTAAATGTAAACCGGACGTGTGACAGAGTGCATATTGTTTTTTAAAATCAAATAATATTTGAAAACTGAATCCAATTACATGTATTATGCTCATTATAAAGTCCTTATATTATATCTTCACTTTAAATCAAACTTGTTGGAGCAAACTATAAGAATCATGCTTAATTCAGCTTAATTATCTATCAGTCAAAATAATGCATTCTTGATCTTTCAACACCCAAAGATTGTTAGAAAGAATTTTGTAAATGTTCACACAATTCAAATAAAATCATATCATAATAGCGGTGCAACGAATCTAAAACTGGCAGTTCTACATGCACATTTATATAATTTAACCATGTTACAGAATGTAATAGCTGCAATATGCTAAATTTAAGATGCCATCTTTCTGACTGTCTTATTGTATTTAAGTAAATTTAATTTTAAATGAAAATATTAAGTCACTAGGAACAGAAAATTGATAGTAAAATACTTTGCCTTTAAATGTTTAAAATTTGTAATTTATCCTGCGAAACAAGAAAAATGTAATCCAATGTACTAATGAGAAAACTTTTTAACAGACTACAAAGAGGCAAAGTACAAATAATTTACTCAACCATATTTAATAGTATCACAAATATTTAAATGCTTGATTATTATACAAAATATTGTCTAATAAAAAATATTAGTTATCTGTTTAATCAAAATATATTTTAAAAGTTCATCTTGTGGTTTAATCATCAAAACAGGTGATTGAAACACTGTACAAAAACGTGTGTGTATGTATGTGTCACAACACTATCTTTATTTAAGCTAAAAGTTATTGATGTTACTTGAGTACTCAGCCCTGAAAATGAAAAAAAAGTCCCACTAGCCTTTGGCTAGTAACTTAAAAATTTTACTAGCCAAACTAAAATGTTTCCTAGCCAATTTAATTTTTTTCTAGACAATCAAAATAGCCTAACATAAAAAAAAATACTGTTTTGTTCAGGTAATCTGGGTGGTCATGTGGTTATTAGCTATAGTATCGTGTCAATTTTATTAATAAAAGTAGTAGCTAGATATTATTAAGATAATTTGGGGGGGGGGGGAGTTTGAGAGAGAGAGAGAAAGAGAGCGAATGATGTCAGTGTTATACAAATCAATGTGTGATTTCATCTATGATATTTCAGTTTGAATTTTTTTTAATTTTCTGAAGGTCTTTTACAACGAAAGCTCAATTTTGTGTTGTTTTACAGTGATGTTTTTATTTTTACTTTCAACTTAATCTGATAAAGTTATCAATAATCAATCATCATCATCATCATCATCATCATCTGCTGGGATCAGAACATCCGGCCACTCAGTGTATTGTAACTTTCTAGGCCTGCCAGATGAATTTGTCCACTTGGCAGCAGAACTCTCAGGCTGGAAGTGTACAGAGATAAGAAATGACGCCATTATTAAACACTTAACACGTGTAGATTTTGGACACACACACATACACCGCCGTGTACGTGTGACACCTTGATTGATGGAGTGAATACGCATGAGAAGATAGAGGCAGATTCTATCAGTTGTGTACCTTTAAAGGTGTGTTGAAACTTCTAGCAACACATTGACTGATTTTACTGATGGGACCAATACACATGAGAAGATAGGGACGAATTCTATCAGTTGTGTACCGTTAAAGGGCAGTGACACGTTGACTAAGTCTACTGACCGAAGTTTAAGAGAGAGTCACTACGAAGACTGATATCGGTAGATCTCGATCTCCGGTAAATGACGTGAGTCATGACGTAATTTTGAAACAAGATTATTGCGTTATGCAGGTTTCGAGTGCTAACACACTGACAGCCAGGGAAACAGAAGTATTTGATCCAGATGACAGCATAGGTAGCAATACAGACGGAGACAATGTGCCTATGATAAATTCATTTACTTCAGATGACATGACAGTTGTCAGAACTGAGACAGAATTCTTTTCCAAACGTGACATGGAAGAAGATAGAGTCAAAAACTGTACAGGGACGAAATCTAGTATTTCTGTTGTACTTGCTAGAGACGGTCGATGACAATGCAGGTATACTGGTGAGTATGCACGATGCTGTTGTCAGAGACAGGGCAGAACTGCTGTCTGCAGATAAATCACTTAAAGGACTTAGTGACGTAGACAGAAGCCATGGTACATGGACTACCCTTATTGACTCACATGTTGAGATAAAGGAATGTCATGAGTACGTACCAAAAACAATAGAGAGAAGAAGAAAGGAAGGAAAATTTACAAACCCATAGTTGTTCACAAAAAAGTTCATTTTAGCGCACTCGCAGTTGGCGACTAAAGTTTTTTTTTTAGTCGCCAATTATTTTTTTCACTAGCCATGGCGACTAAATTAGTCGCCATTTTCAGGCCTGGTACTATCTTTTTAGTTTCTGAGAGATATTAAGAAAAGATAAGTGTTGTGACAAATACACACAGACATGCTTTTGTATGGTGTTTGAATCACATATTTTGATGATTAACAATTAGAACTGTTATAAGTTTGGATTTAACAGATAAGTTTTACAGAATATCTAGTTGAGAGTTAACCTTTCAACAAAAAAAAAGGAAAAAATTAATCGAACTACAAAAACTATGTGAAAATGTAGATATTGGATCTCTTAAATAATGCCTACCACCTTTTCACCTGAAGATAGTAATTTGATTAGTTTGACGGCGGGTGGAGAATGGGAATGTTTTCAGGGACATTTCTCTTTGTATGATAAACTGTGCTTTTATTCTTTTTTAGTCATGATGGATGTGTTATTTTCCTTTAAAGAAAGAACCAATAAGAAAAAGAGAAATGGGGAGGGGGGAAGAGAGAATTACAACAAAAATGGGAGAGAAAAACCAACTGCTCAAATTTATTTAAAGTGCATAAATATTTGCAATGTTACAATACAAGAAAGTCACAAGATTGGTTACCTGTTGTGTTACGTCTGTCTGAAGCATGTTTGAGAGGTAAACACACTGGACAGTCTGAACGAGTACAGTTCTTCCAATGAGTTATGATTTGTCTTGATGATGCACAGTGAGCAACTGTAAAATAAGATAAATTTTGATTCTGCATTATGTCTGTTTTTTCTTGTTGTCTGTGATTATGTTAATTTAAAATGTTGGACTGCTGATCAGTGTGGTTTATATTTTACTTGTACTGAACTTGACAAACTGCACATTTGTAACGTCTAAAAAATGTTGATCACAAATTACGACACTAAATTTACAATATCTCAAAAAGTATTATAGCTATCATCATAATTTTTTCTGTACAACCTTATTTCAAGAGAACACACATTTTGAGCATAAAACATTTGTACAATATCAAGTAGAAAAAAATGAGTGGGACTACCTACTATGACTAAAATATCTAGCATACTTTTATACCAAGTATAGAATTTTAGAGATTTTTAAAAATATGAAAGACAGTATTGTGAAAATACTTTTTTTTTTTTTAATAGTTATACAAGACATATCTATTTTTTTTAGATAAATGGATAACATCATGCTGATCATTTTAATAGGTGAACCAAAACTGTGCTACTTATAATTCCCAAGTTGTGACCATTTATGTTTTCATTTTCTTTGTAAATAAAAATTTTACAAATGCAAAATGTAAATCAATATATGACTAAACAAAATTATCTTTATATATTTAGAAAGAGTATAGTTTGCTGATCATTTTGATATGTGAACCAACTATGTATGATGTATAGTTTCAGAGTTATGGCAGTTTGCTCGTTTGCATTTTCTGTATTAAAAACTGGATAACGCTACCCTTTTTTTTTTGGTAAAAAAAATTGCTGAATTTTCAGCTCCTAATAATTTCCAAATTTTCTTTGCAATGCCTTTAGAAAAATTAAGCATGGCAAATGATTTAATAATAAGCACTCTGAATGTGCTTTGTTCATCAGTTGCATATCTTATAATGCCATGAATGTTCCTCTGTGTTGCATTTTGCGAGCAATTTTATGAAACGAAAGCACATTTTCTTTTGTAATAAACCAAAATGTCAATTTTGCATTTCATCTGTTTTTTTCTTGTTGTCTGTGACTATGTTTATTAGAACTGTTGGACTGCATTTCAGTGTGGTTTTTATTTTAATTGTAATGAAGTTGAAAAATCACACTTTCATTATCATAATGAAAATGTGATTTTGGATTTGGGATCAGGAAAGATTAATCATCATTTAACTTACCTTCACAAGATTTCCCTTTATTACAAGTTGTCATATGATTAAGCACATTTTTCATGGTTCGACAGTATGGCAATACACAAGCCTGCTCACCATTGGTCTGTTCCCTACGCTGACACTTATGAGCATGTAAGAGTAGCACCAACTGCTGCTGAATTAATTTACTTTTGTCAGGATCTGCTGTAGGTTGGCGTGGGCCTGTCCCTCCACCTGGAGGAGGAGGCCCTGGCTGTTTACGAAAAATAAGTAACTGAAATCAAAAACTTTAAAATACAATAAAATTATTAACATATTTATTTTTTTTAACAGTCTGTGCCAAAATGGCATGACAGCATTATTTCCTAAGTGATAACACTTGCACTTAACACAAAATAATTTTAAAACATATTAAAATATTGTCTGAATCCTTGCAGTTTATTAACACATTACCCACTGACCCAGTCTTCCTAGTTTACTGCATTCACTCATGTGCATACCAACTCCTTTCATCTGATGCTCTTATGAAAACAGTTTTCAATGTATATTTTATATCAATCATTACAGAGTGGCAAAGTTTCACTCTTAGACTATGAATGTCTCCATGTAATGTTTGTAAACAAATTACACAGGTCAGAATTCATAAATGATCTCTATGCTGGTACAAAAGTGAACAAGAGCAACCAATGAATTAAAATGGAGAGATACATTAGTTGCATGAATTTCTGTTCATTTATTTTGTAATACAAATTTGTTTTGAAATGAAAATGTCACTTCTTTTTTGTGTGTGCGGTATGCTTGGATATAGCTATTATTCTTTAAATTTTCATTGTTATAAATAACTTACTGTAATGTGATAATTAATACATTAAAGAAACATTCTATATCCATTTTACCTTGAAACGTCAATTTTATGAAGAAATAATATTTTTAAAGGGGACTTATTTTGTCATGTTTCCTTTCCACATTAACTCACTTGTCATTCTGTCCTGGTGTGATGAGTTTCAATAACAAATAAGAAAAATAACTTTTGGCTCCATTAAGATCACACTATTACAGTTATGAGTGGGAACATTTTCAGAATCATCAACAATTCAAAATGGCTAAGATTTATGATAATCTCAATATATTTTGATTAAATTGATAAACATCATGCTTATGTATATATTCATATGGTTTCTTTTGCATTTAAAGTTTCAAATAGGTGGTGAGTATGTTTTAAACCAGAACTAGAGAGGGTAGAAAACAACCCTTGAAAGTCTCACTAGCAATTTGCAAGTGGAAAAATGTCATTTGCAAGCTCAGGAATATCATAAGGCAATATTTTTTCAAACTTATTTTAATTTTTTTTGTCTATGTTTTAGGAGAATGGGTTAATTATTAGCGATCAATTTTACTAGCGTTTCAGGTTGGACCAAGTTGCGATTGCTGAGAACATAGAATTAGAATAATAATAATAATGTACATATAGTTATACTTCTTGAATGTGTGCCATGTACAGAGAGGCATGCATTTTTAGAGGCTTAATCAATAACATAATATCTGTCCATTTAGTGTACTGTTAACTATACCAAAGTAACTCAGCAATATTCAAATCAGTTTGGATTCAGTTCAGAACCTGTGGCTGATGTGAATAGTATGTTGTGTGTTAGTTTCTGTGAACTTAGTTTTAGGTAAAATTTTTTTTTATTTGGGAGTTTCTCCTTCACAACATGCGGCAGTCACCTGTTTCTGAAGTGGATTAGGGTTAGTTTTTCTTCTTTTTTAGAGTTGGGATTAGCTGTGAATAAAAAACAAATTGAATGCAAAAACTAAAACTGTTTTCATTGACTTTTTTCCCTCATTTAGTTTCTAATTAGTTGCTAATTTTTGTTATGTAAATATTGCAGTAAAAATAGTATTAACACTTTTCATGTACATGTAAATTTGGTCCCTTTGATATTACAAATAGACCCTTTATTATTTTAAACACAACAATCATGTATGGTGATGTTGGGACTTCTGACTGTATACGGAGTACCTACCTTTCATTTATGGTTCATTTAAATCTTCAATGTCTTAAGACTCTTATTCGTCATCCACTTCTATAGCTAGTCAAAATAAATCTAAATAATTAAAACCTTTAACATAAGCGACAACGAAGCAAATATATATATATTTTTAAATACTGAAAACAATTGTATGGAGCAATCATTGCCCAGCATATAGCAGCAAATCAGTGAATCTATATGAGAGGATGAGTCTATTGTTACCAGGGGTGGAGTGGAGGTGTGTTGTGCAGAAATTAACTCATCAAATGCAAATTAAAATAATAAAGGTGGAAACACCTGATTTATAGTTTAGGTAAAATGTTCTTATGAAACACTTCTCATAAAAAAAAAGAAGTAATAAAAGCAAAGTATTTCTTATTACAACAAAGACAAATATATTGGGGGGGGGGGTTTTACAGGTTTCTACTATTATAAAAGTATTAGTTTAAAAATTATTTTCCAGACCAAAAATTTTTAGAATTCCACACCTATACTGTGAAAAGTGATTATGAAAAATTACAACCAAGATTCTGATGATACAATCAATATTTAAATTTTTAAAGACATTTAAAAGATATTAAAATAGCAATTACCTGCAAAATCTGAACATAAACTTTCTTCAGACTGATAAAGTGATAGCACCCAAATTAAAAGTCACAAATTAAAATCACATCTTTTCAAAGAACAAAGACCTTAATTTAAAAAAGCTTATAATAAAGATGCCTAGCAAATTTGTTTCTAATTATTATATTAGTTTGAAAATCAAGTGACCTGAAATTTGTGAAATAGATATTATCGAACCTCAGTAATATCAAACCATATATAACGATTCCTTGAATTTTGATATATAAATGTTAGACAGTATTGTAATTATAAACTAACATATTCTTTATTATGCATTATAAAAGATATTTTTTTTAAATGAAACTTATTTTAAATACTGAAATGCTGCATATGGTCACATATGGTCACACAAACCCTGCAGATCTTACTTACCTACTCAGCAGTAGAACTAGAAGTCAATCTCAAAGTACTTATTTAAAGCTAGAAAGGCTAATTTGGGAGTAAGATAATTAAGCATAAAATAATCAAGGTTTCAATGTATTTATTTTATTATATATAATTATCAATCAATCCATATATCATAAATGACTGAAAACGTCAAGCAGATTTGGGAAGCCACGATTTTTTCTGATAAGCGAATAGTTCAGAGATCATTACAATTAAAATGCTTCAAGAATAAATGGCAAATTTTTACCAGTTCTCCTTCTTATCAAAACCAAGTTCAACATGATCATGATTTCTACAAAGTTCAATGTCCTCTGAAAAAGTGACATTTATAAAATAAACTGAGTTCCAATTATGTCCTCTTCCAATCCCATTGACTGTACATTCCACAGGTAAGCTAAAAAAAAAAAAAAAAGGCATAACCAGTAAATAAACACAAAAAAGGAATAACCCAAAAATAAATACAAATTGCACAATAAATACTTACTTTTGCCATTTGTCCTTGGGGTTGTGGAACAGCCATGCCAAGTCCCATGTTTTGGTGGCTAGGCATTTGTGGCAAGGGATTGCCCATCATGTTATTTTGTCCTAAGTTCATGGAATTGGCATTTCCCATCGTGTTGGTAGCCATACCTCGCACCTGACCCATGTTTCCAGTTGGAAAACTTGGTCCATTCATCATCTGACTCGGGTGTGATTGCTGCTGTCCTATATTCATACCAGGCACACCACTCATCATTTGCCCATGGTTTGGCCCCATGGGTTTCATGTTCATTGTGTTATTTGGCATACCTACCATAGGGTTTCCTGGTGCTGAAGTTGCCATTGAGAATGTCATACCTTGAAGCCCATCACCAGCACTGCCAATGTGGGAGGATGTGACAGTTGATGCCTTAGTCATAGTTACAGTATGAGATGGGGATGACAAGCTGTTAGATAATGGGTTTTTGTTGACAATATTAACTCCCCCTAAACCTGAAGATACCATAGCACCCATGACTGAAGAGTTTCGTGCATTTGTCATGCTATTGATTGCGTTGGAGATACTATGCTGAGATGTAGGTGTCGAACGAGAAAGCAGTTGTGACAGTGGACCCCCAATATTACCATCAAGCCCAGCATGAGACAAAGATGATAAATCATTGGAGGTGCTTTGCTGTCCATCATACTGCATAAGATCATCTGGTAAGTCGTTGGCAAAGTCAAGACATGAATTAAAATTGAATTCTGAAACAGAGAGAGAAAATGGTCTACTATTATAAGTAATCCTAACCAATATTAAAAGAAAAAAGGTGCTAATTTTATAATAATCCATTGTAAATAAACAATCAACTCCTCATCACAATTCTAAATTAGTACTTTTCTAGCTTGTATTATCAGCTACAAGCAAAAAGATGCACATTTTCTCTGGATTAATGAGCATCATTCAATGCAGTTGTTTGTGGTATTAATTTTTTTTTAAATGTTTAATTAGCCAAATGGTCTTCACATAACACAAATGTATTTTTCATCTTCAGTTTTCATTTTTGTTTCAAACGCTGAAACTGACTGATGTATTTAACCTTCTCTAAAAATTTTATATAATGAATACGTCCTGTTACAAGTTATATGGTGTGTATGTAGCTCATTCTTTGGGCAAGTGTACCATTTTGTTTTATGAAAAGCAAAAAAATAAAGTGGAAATCTATTTTTTTTTTTACATATTAAAATCTACAACAGGGCTTAACACTCACATAGAAACATAAGATAAAAATTATTAAAATGTTGATGTTATAGAAGTTTGAAATACATAAAAAGCATGTGTTTCTGTTGAAAACATAGTAAGTGGGGGAAAGGGGAGGGTTCTCTGGGCAAGTGAACCATGAAGGGTGGGTCCATCTGAAATGTGTACTCTTAACAATAAAGCACTGAAATATCAGTGTTTATAATTATATTTTATATATTCAGAATTGATGTGAGAGATACTTAAGATAGTTCCATGACTATGTGTTTATTTATTTTGTAATTATTTGTAATATAAATTCATTTTAAACTTAAAAATGACACCTCCATTTGTTACATGGATACATATAGCCATTTTCTTTAATTTTCATTGTTATAATATAAATAATCCAACAAACTAAAGTAATTGTATCAAGGCTTTCTTAGAAGCAATAATATATTAAAGCAACATTTAATCAATTAATGTCCTTTTATCTGAAAGCAGTCAATTTTGTGAAGAAATATTTTTTTAATGGCACATCCTTTCTAACGCTTACTTTCTACATAAATTGGATCCCAAACTTTTATTCTTTTACTAAATGTTGATTATGTCAGACAAAACCTCCATATGCTGCTTTTTACATAGTTCATTTACCGGAAGCATTCATACACTACTGTTTTTCGAATTTATTAGTTATATTCAGCATTAGGAAAACTGACTTCATTTCCTTTTGGATAAGTTACAATGGAATTTTTTTAAAATCTGTAAATATAAAATAATGACAAACTACTTCTTACATATTTTAAAGGCACCATATCAAAACAGCTAAGATTTATTGTAACTTTGATATATTTTGATTAAATTGAA
The DNA here is from genome assembly GCA_028829895.1 of Sinotaia quadrata. Lineage (NCBI taxonomy): Eukaryota > Metazoa > Mollusca > Gastropoda > Architaenioglossa > Viviparidae > Sinotaia > Sinotaia quadrata. The sequence goes on from CM054183.1 coordinate 66,548,061, forward strand.
TTATATTGTAAATAGTTTGCATATTTATGCACATAGCCATGTGATTTCTTTTGCATTTTAAGTTTCACATAACTGTGTGTGTTTTAAACCTGAGCTAGTAAGGTCAAAAAAAAACTTTTGAATCACATTCAAGAATATAAACACTGCGATTAGACTTATTACATATTTTTAAAATGTTATATTTAAATAGATACTTTGTTGATTACTTAATACTATCTTTGCAGCATAATAACTTAGCCTGTTTTATATTTAGTTAAGAAAAATAAAGCTTGATTGTTGATGGATGATATTTATTATTACTATTAGATATATAACTGAGAGACAGTAATGTTTAAAGTTACAAGTTATAGTTTTATGCCCCATTTTAAATAAATATATATTCAGATTAAGTTCATAATTTAGGTTAATGAAGAAAATATATCGGTTGTAAAAAAAGATAATTATATTGCTTATTTTAAAATATTTGTTCCTGGTAAAATATGTCTGAAGCTTACTTTTAAGTCTTCAAAAGAAACATGTGCTTTTTAATATGTATTTCAAACTCCTAAAACATCAACATTTTATAATAACTCTTTTTTCTTATATTTTTATAAGTGCATTAGGCCCTGTTGTAGATTTTAACATTTAAAATAATTAGATTTAATCCTCTTTATTTTCTGTACTTCATGCCACAAAATGATACACTTGCCCAGAGAATGAGATATATAAAAATATAATTATAAATATATATCTTTAATAAATAACAATGAAACTATTACAATATGCCATACAATATAAAAAATAATAATACACATCTATTCTTTGTGTATTATGATGAATTAGACTAGAATGTAGTGATTATTTTAATAGCAGCTCCATGTGAGGCATAGTTCCACAGCAGGAAGCAAAAGCATATCTTCACTCACAATTTATAATGTCTTAAATAGTTTGTTACTTATTCACATGTTTATTATTATTACTGTATTAGTTTACATGGTGTATATATTTTTAAGAAATAATGATGAAACTATTACATCACTACAATAAAAAAATGATAATACACAGCTATTCTTTATAGTTTATTTATTACGAATACGATGGATTAGACTAGAGTGAAGTGATTATTTTGATAGCAACTTTGTGATGCATACTTCCACAGTATGAAAAAAAAGCTTATCTTCATTGACAATTTATAATAAACTTTGATAAAGCATTGAAAATTTTAAATATCATATGTTTATATTCTATATATTTAGAATTAATATGAGGGGTACATAAGATATTTTTGAAAATTTGTATTTAATTAATTGTGATACAAATTGTTAACTGAAAATGGTGCCTCTTTTTGTGACATGCTTATGTTCTGCTATTTACTTTAATTGTCATTTGTGATAATTAATCCAAATATACCAAATCAGGGGTTTTTTTTAGAAGTGATAATACATTAAAGCAGCATTCTAGATCCCTTTTATCTTGAAACTATCAACTTTATAAAGAAATTATATTTTTAAAAGCACTTTCTTTCCATATAAATCAGATCAAAAATATTTAGTCTGTTAGTGTTAGCAAATATCTGCATATCTTACATGAATGTCATGAGCTATTTAAGCAATAAATACAATTGAAATATTCTATTTTTTCCCTCAAATCTATTCATCGATTCAGAAATACTCAGTTTTAAGAAAAAATAATTTGCCTTCATTTCAGTTTTAGCACTTAAATGAAGAAAATAAAATAACTACAATAAAATGAACTACTTACATTTTTCATTTTGAGGTAAGTCAACTGTCATTTCATTTTATCTTGGTGTGATGAGTTTAAGTACCAAATAAGAAAACTAACTGGTTTCTATCAAAGATCACATTGCTATGGCAGTAAATGCAATGAACTTTACAGTCACCACCATTTGAAAACAATTAAGATTTCTGATAATCTTGATATAGTTTAAATAAACTGATTAACAATGTAAATAGTTTACATATTAATGTAAGCATCCATTGGGTTTCTTTTGCATTTCACATAGTTAGGATGATGATTAAAAAAAAAAAAAAAGATGACTATGAATATATTCAAGAATTTAAACATCCTGATTAGATTTATTATTTATTTAAAAAGACACTTTGTTTAATACATAATATGTTCACCAGCATAATAACTTACTTCATTTTATATTTATATGGAAAAAAAACCCAGCTTTTTATAATTCTGTGTCTATGGGAAACAAATCTAGTTTCCAAATTATGAAGTAATAGTTCTATAACCCATTTTAAACAAAACATATCCTGATAAATTTAACAAGTTAAGATAATAAAGAAAATATATTCATTATAATAAGATAATTTATATTGCTTATTTACAAATGTGTTTAGTCTGGTAAAACACATCGCAAATTTACTTTCAAAGTTTACAACAGAAACACATGCTTTTTATGAATTTCAAACTGCTAAAAGTAAAACACTTTCATAATTTTTCTCTTTTTTTTTCATGTTTTATGTGAGCATTAAGCCCTGTTGTAGACCATAATATGCAAAGTAATTAGATTTAAATATTTTCTTTTTTGTACTTCATGTCACAACATGGTATACTCATAGATGAGTCATACAAATAACAAAGAATGACACATACATCCGTGAAAACTGTAAATCACTACATGTATATAACTTGATAAAGTATAAATATGTGTTATTCCTCCATCATTCCATGAAATAAATATTTCACCACCATAAATATCTATAGCTACAAGTCTTTTTAAAAGTAATTTCTTCTAGTATTAAATCTAGACAATTACAATTATTTTGTGTAGATTTGTTGCTTTCGCAAATAAGAGCCACATAAATAAGATTTCACCAAGTTCCAAAGGGCAATTTCAAACCAAATTCAGGACTGTCCATAAAAAATTTTAAAAGCAAAAGATACTGTGAGCACATTGGTTGTTTCTTAAAATGTTGCTCTGCTTGTCATATTAAACACTTGTATATTGCTTGTGTTGTTATGACAAATAATATATCATAATTATAAATAATGTTTACTAATTTTAGTGCTTAATGAAAATTAAATATAAAAATATTAAACTGCTGATTAATCTAGTCATAATTCTTTGTTAATCTTTAGAAAATTAAATATATCTTTGAACCACTTGCTGAAGTGAATGTCACTAGTCAAATTCATGAAACACCATCACATACCTTTAATTATATGATACTAGTAAAACTATATCACAAAGTTCTTTAATTATATAATGCCTGCAAACAAATACAATTATTGAAGAAAATATATAAAATAAATTTATGCAACAACTGTCTAATTATGCAGATCAATAAATCTGTAAAACCAAAACTTTCCAGCTACACAGTAGTTATCAAAACTGAGGTATTGGGAATGTTTTATGATTAAAGCAAGATTTTCAGGGTTTTGCAGGATGTACATTTACATCTTGCTTACTCTGTGGCCAGATAGAAATATTTAGCATGATACAGGTATTTTCAACTTCAAACTAAAATTTCCTGAAGCAAGAAAACTTTTCAATTTCAGCTGGCAATGTTGCTTTGTTGTCTGCTCATGTGAAGCATAATATCATAAATATGACACTGGTATTTATCAAATTATCAGCACTGATGATATATTATTGATTCATATATGTTGGAACACACATGGCATTATGTGTAACACCAATATTCATCATCTCATAGTTCATCATATGGGTGCTGCTACTAATCATCATAATGCGATTTCTGCTGCATGTGCTGACATTGCCTTATAACAAACTAATAAACAAATAATACTTTTTTCAAATGCTTTTGCAGACCCTTGAAAAATAAAACTATATAGATACCTCACCTTTGAAAAGAAATACTACTAAGCATGTACATTATATATACTAATATACGGTCAATTTCTGTTAGAGTGTACCATTTTGTGACATGAAGTGCAAATAACTAAAGTGGATTAAATTTAATTACTTTACATGTTATTGTTAAAGTCTATATAACAGGGCTCACAAAAAACAAAAAAAAAAAAGAAAAAAATTATAAAGTACTGATATTAATGGAGTTTGAAATTCGTTAAAAAAAAAAAAATGTTTCTATTGAAAACTAAGAAAAGTGAGATGTATTTTGGAGGAAAACATTTTTAAATAAGAAATATTACAGCAAATATATTTTCTTTATTATTCTTTGCAAATAAAAATATTTTCTCCACTTTGTAAATAACAAATATACGTATACAAAAATATACATATGTTTTAATGATACATGTATATGTAAATACTTACAGTCACATGCATAATCTGGGCAAGCGTACTATTTTGTGACATGAAGTGCAAAAAAATAAAGTGGATTAAATCTAATTATTTACTTGTTTATGTCTACAACAGGGCCTAATGCTCACATAAAAAAAGAAAAGATAAAAATTATAAAAATGTTGATGTTATAGAAGTATGAAATATATAAAAAGCACGTTTCTGTTGAAAACTTAAAAAGTTAAGGTTGAGAAGCATTTCAGGAAAAAAAATTTAAATAAGCAATATATTTATCTCATTACAACAAATATGTTTTCTTTATAAACCTAAATAATTAATTTATCTGGATACATTTATTTAAAATGGGGTATAAAAGTACTATAACTTCGTAACGTGGAGACCTTATCCTCTTCCACTTCCAGTGACAAAATTATCAACCCTCATAAAATAAGCTATATTTTTCTCAACTAAACATAAAATAGGCTAAGCTATTATGTTGCAGAAATAATATTAAGTAATAAACAAAGTATCTATTTAAATATAATGATTTTTAATGTATAAAAATCCTAATCACAATGTTTATATTCTTAAATGTAATTCACAGATTTTTCTACCCTTACTAGCTCATGATTAAAATACACAAAACTATGTTAAACTTTAAATGCAAAAGAACCATAAGGATATATACATAAATATGTAAGCTATTTAAGATGTTAATCAATTTAATCAAAATATACCGAGATTATCATAAATCTTAGCCATTTTGAAACATCGATGAATCCCAAATTTTCTCAAACATTCCTGTTCAGCCGTTGTAAACTTAATGGATACAAAAGTTACTTTCCTTATTTGGCACTTAAACTCATCACATCAAGTTAAAATGACATAAGAGTTATCTTTCCGGAAAATGGTGCCTTTATAAAATTTAATTCGTTTGCGATACATGTGTATTATCATCATTATTTTATATTTACAAATTTATTAATTTCTTAGTCATGTGATAAAATGGAAACAAAAGCAAAGTAGCTGTTTTAAAGCTGGGAATATTTATTAATAGTAGTAGTAGTACTTCGAACATATTTTAAAAAATTAGTGTAAGAATATTTCAATTACATTGATTATTTATAAAGCACATGGTGTTAAGTGCAACATGTCGATATCTGGTAAAAGAATAAAAGTTTTGGATCTGATTTATGTGGAAAGGATGTGTAACAACAAATTTTTTTTTTAATTATTTCTTCATAAAACTGACATTTCAAGAAAAAAGGAATTGCAGAATGTTGCTTTAATGTATTATCACTTCTACAAAAATCTTGATACAGTAAGTTATTGGATTATTTATAACAATGAAAATTAAAGAAAATAGCTAGATGTAAACATATCACAAAAGATGGTGCCATTTTTTCAGTTCAAAACAAATTATCCTATCTCTCACGTTAATTCTGAATAAACAAAAAATAAACACATGAAATTTCAATGCTTGATTTTTAAGAAAACACATTTCAAATGGACACAATCTTTGTGGTAGATTTGCCCAGAGAATGAGCCATACAGATATAAAAGGACAGTAATCATTTTTGAATATATACTTTTTTACATTTGTATTATCTATACACTAAACTGTCACTATCAACACTAAGTTGCAAAACTGTTCTTTGCTCCTCATTCATGTTATAAATGTGAATGATGTTGATTCAACTCCTGACTATTAATGATGTAATGCTTTAAGATTTAATGAAATCTAATGAAAAGATTAATTCCACTTGTAAAAGTTGTATTCATTTAGTGTTTTAAATGAATATAACTCTTATAAGCAGCATTGAGTGGCCTTAACTATCTATTAGTATTACAGAAAACATTGCACCTTTAAAATGAAAATGTTATATATATATATCCTTACTTTAAATAACAGAATTGTTCTCATAAACTTAGATATTTTTGCTAGATAGGAATTGTTTTTTGATAGGATTAGGAATGTCAGAAACCTGACATGTTCTTTTTTCTCTTTGCCTACATTCTTAACACAATGTGATCCTATCTGTTCATTAAAAAAATAATGTTTGTATCAAATTTTGCCTACCAGTACTAACAGCTCTTTTCCCCTGGATCTAACATTGTTTTTGTTATGGATTTTTGTTCTTTACATTGTAATATTTTTAATTTGTTAATTTCACTAATAATTGCAATAGTTTGTTCTGCATAATTTAATGATTTATCAAAGATACCACTCTACTACTGTCTGTTCATACCAATAAATTGTACCTTTGTACTTTTAAAAAATTAGCATGTCATTTTGTACCAATAATTTTAAACTGAATTTCAACTTTTTACTTTTTTAATAAATCTCACTACAAAATGTTTTTACCATCTATCTAGTAAAGTAGTAGTCTAGCTGGTTTAACTTCAGTCCTACAAAACAAGTCACTTACCTATCCTGTTTCTGATCTGAAGCCTTTCATAGAAGAGAGGTTGGGGTAGGGGTGAGGAGGGGGAGGAATGACTGACTACTGAAAAACTAAGCCACCAGATGGAATAGGTGGCTTTTTCTTAAAATAAAGGCTTGAAGAAAGTATGTCCTAGTGTAGTACTAATTATCTACTCTATCAGTCTATGAGAACATTCTTGAAAGATACATTTCTGTTGGTGATAGATTCTAACCTTATTTTGTAAAAAAAAAAAAAAAAAAAAAAAATGTAAATATTATTAAGTAAAATTGAAAAATATTTTGACAGTTGTTGATGTTCAGTGTCACAAAAGTAAAATACATACAAAATAATTTTTTCTGTTTATAAGCATGACCAAATAGAAGACAAGTAGAGTTAAGCAGAAGGTTTCACTACATGCAACATTCTTGGCAATTGTTTGAATGTCTCATTAGATTGCATATATTACTATTTCACAGCCAAAGAACATTTAACATTAACAATTACTATACCAACTAAATGTGTATTAAATTAAAAAGAAGAGATTTCACTTGGTTCCCAAATTTAGCAAAATGTAATCCCTTTAAATAAATCTGAATATTGTTTGGTTCTTCAAGGAATTCAATAGTTTAAATTAATTCAAATTAAAACATCTACATGTACAATTTTTTAAACAATATCAAAAAACACTGTAATGGTTAATTTCTTGTACAGAAACATACTAGGAGATAAACAGTGATATGCTATAAAGATCACACGTGATAAACTCAATGTTTTGAGTCATTGTTTATGCAACAAGTTTTGATAAAATGAACTTTCAGAACATTTTCAAAAACAAGACTGAATACTCTATTTCAACAAATATATTTAAAGGGGTAAATATAATTAATAAAAAATTTCATTTCTATCATAATAAATGAATGGCAGACCACAACAATCTCTTTTTCTTACAGCAAGAACCAGCATCCACAAATTCCTATTTAAAAGTATTTGGAATTTAAAATGTCACTATAGTATCATACTTCTAATTCCGAGAGGAGAAAAATTTAAAGTGTCAGACACCTAATCTTATATATTATTTTAATTGCTACTGAGAAAAATGTGCCATAACAAAAAACTATGCACATCTTAATGTTTTTGGATTCGTGAAAATTTAGAATAGTTTGTGTTTGGATTACGTGAGTGCACTGATGACAAGTGTCAAGATAAAAACTAGAACTAGAAGGTATTTTCTGTAAGAAATTATTATTCATGAGTGAATTACCCCTTGATATAACACAGTACTATTTATAAGAATCAGGCTTATACCCTTTTGAAAATGATAATAATATAACTAATAAATAAATGTCATATCAATCTTTTCTCTAATTAGAGGTTTTTTAACAGGAACATTTTTGAGACTAATGTTTTTAGGCAACTAATAGTTTGCTAACATAGCAACAGCTATCAATTTAATAATGTATTTAAGTATGACTTCAATAAGATGCCAGCTGCATATGCACAAAAAATATTTCAATTATACAAACAATATAAAATTATGCCAACAAAAATGTATCTGTTAGTATTACTACAAAATCCATTAATCCAAATCAATTATTTGAATATGTAACTTTTTTCATATTTTTTTTTTTGGGGGGGGAGGCGAATAACCTAGGATGCAATATACTTACAAGTTATAGGCATACTCAAAATTCTAAAGCCAGAAAAAAAAGTGCATCTAAGATGCATGCTCAAAGAATGAAGTGAGTTGTATTTACTTATCTATAGTACATTAAAAAAAATTTATTTGTGGCCTATGAAATTATTAAGGAACATGCAACTGAATCAGAAATTGCATTTTAAAGTAAAAACATACAACAAAATCTTTAAAAAGTAGGGCCTTTAATAAACTTACCAAAAGTCAAAAATAAAACTCAACTTAAATATGTAGGCCCCTAATATTATGGCTATATAATTACATTAAACTCTTAAGTCTATAGCTGGTGAAATGTCAGGTAGTGAGAGTAAAAACAGGCTTAAGCAAAATTAAACATTTTAATTTATAACAGAAATGATTATTTACAAAACTTCACATAAACTTGCAATATTCAAATTGGATTCTTAACCAAAAATTAATATTTCAGACAAGAAAGAATTAATGTCTGAAATCGAAAATGCAATCCATGTAGATGCAAGTTCAACTTTTGACTTTAACAGTAGATTCTGATCCATTTACCAAACTAATACTGTAATGCAATAGTGTCATAATCAGTAATCACACTTTTGTATAATCAGTTATTCGGAAACATGGTGAAATATAATTAAGCAAAACATATCATCTTGGCTACGAATAAAGAACTTAACGCAGTGTATTTACCACAAACACCATTTTCACCGGAGCATACATGATACAAACAAGCACTGGATTAGCACTAATTGACCAAAATATTACTATAGGCCTACAGTTAAGTTAAATTGATAGATGACATCAAATAATACAGCGTATTTTTCTTCGCTTTTAATAAAAATCAAGCAAATATTTATGATTTCAGGGTAAAAAAACCTATTTTAAAAACATTTTAAAAGCCCTCTAATTGCAATTTTAAATTAAAAACTGGAAAAAATAATAAGTGGATTCATAATTAGGAAATAGCCTTCGCCGTAAGCCCTAACTTAGCGTAACATACCCTCAAATAATATAATTTTTAAAAAAAAATTATAGCAAATAATTTTATTTAACAAGGAAGTTCGATACTGAAATAAAATAATCAAGGAGAAAACTGCCCACATACCTCCACTGTCGCTCGGAGTCAAGGATGGCGAGCCGATTTTCGGTCGCTTGGCTGGGGGCCCGTTTACATGCTGGTCCGCCATGTTTACATCCGACTTGTACACAAATTTTATACTGCGCACAAAGTGTTCTAATTTTTAAGATCAGACTTCCGTGGAAGATTTAGTGAAAAAACAAAGATGTTCCAGTATCATCAAATGTTCCCATTTCTGCTCAATGTATCCATGCACCAATCATCCGGGCTTTCTGAGTTTGGTTACTCCATAAGCGTCGTCACAAAGCCGCTCGAGGTTCTTTCTTTCTCACTAAACGCTCAGTCAATAAAGCAAATTGACGATTTTATCTTCCATCATCATTCAGTTAAGACACTTAAATATCACCTTACCGAAGTACTTAAGCTCAAAAACAATCCAAATGGCGAAATAAATTCTAAAATTACCCAAAATTACCAGCACCAAAACTATCAAAGATGGCGGCTGTTGATGAAAAGTTTTACTTGGCATGTCAGCCTTAACCGAACATTCCCGAGTGAGGTATATTTTATCGGAAATAAATTATTCATGCGCGAAACTGATCACATGGGTATAATCTCAAAGCTGATTGGTTAAATTACCTCCGAAAATCTCATGCCGCCACTACGAAACTCATCGTGCAAAAACCGAGTCTGGAAGTCTGGGTAAAATATTACTGTCGGGGGTTCGTTTGCAAATTAGGGATGCTATAACTTGTTTCCTTGAAAGAGATTCTGCGAATGAAATTAATATTTCACTGTTACCAGTTTAATGACATTTGTTTTCAATCCATTAAAGTATGTTTGTAGCTGATTCAGTTACTGCGCGATAAATATTTTTATATATAAAAATTGAATTGTTTTTCGCAAATAATTTCCTCGATTTTCTTTTTCGAGAAGCTTTGAGGGTGTCAGACATTACAGTTTTCGTGATCAAACATGATAATGCTAATTAATTTGCTGATGTTCGCATTTCATTTTGCAGTTTAACATTGACAAATTTTTTTTTAAATAATGTTTGACTCTTTCTTTTAAAATATGCTTTAAGTCTCAGAAATTTTTATAATTACGGCAATGTGAAGTTTAACAAATAACAGTCGTCAAAAAGAAAAATATATAGGCCTATAAATTACCTGTAGGCCTACAATTTAGACAAATAAGCCTGTTGAATATTATAAACTGAAATAAACACCTTTGTTTTTATGTTAGGTATATTTGTTAAAATGTATATTTTCTGTGCATATTACTTATGTTCTTTTATGTGTGTGATGAAGAGAAATACACTCACATTTGATGATAAACTCCATTTTTTTAAAATGTCAGGGATGGTTTAAGAAAAGCCTGGTTTGGTTTGGTTTTTAACAGTAATATTTATGTAGTAGTACTAATGTATATTAATTAATATTTAAATTAGATAGGCCTACTAAATAGCACTTAGTTAACAGAAAATGAACTGTGTATAATTTATATTATAAATAAGCCTAATACATTAATTTGAGATATTTTTAAAATAAACACCATCTGAAGAATACATTTTATATATTAATAAATAATAAAGTGTACATACCTACAAATTAGAAGTAACAAATAGAGAAGTGACAAATGTTCATCTTGGAAACAAATATTTGTTAAGAAAACAAAATTGAAGAAAAATTGTCTTATTACAGTTTGATCTGTGTGCACCACTGGAAATTGCACCTGTTTATATGTGTGGCGATTATACATCAGAATAGTTATTGCTGGGGTCTTTGGAATAAAACTATTCACTATATACACTTATCAGCTCTTTGCAAAACAAGATGTATACAGTATTTTAAAACCTGTCTACCTATGTGGGGATTACATATAAATTATAAGAGCACATTGCTGGGGTCTTTGGAATAAAACCATTCACTATATCACTATATACACTTAGCAGTTCTTGTCAGAACAAGATGTACATATGTATTTTTAAGCCTGTTTTAACTTTAAGCAATCTCTATTTTGGATTGAGTTAAACATTTCTTTAATTTGTGGTGCTATCTAATATACTTTTAAAGTATTAAAATGGGTTGATATTTTTATTAGTGTTTAATATTAATTAAAATCCCCAATCTCAAAAATCCTAAGCCAGGGATAGTGTAGATTAAAAATCCTAAGCCAGTGATTGTGTAGATTAAAAAAAACCAAAAAACTTCTAAATATCTTAATTGAACCATAATCAAAATATGAATGATGTCCATGCCTAGAATTTGTGGCCAACCAACTACCTAAGTATTCTTGAATAAATATGCAGTTTCAAATTAAATATGCATTATAATTTTGCCTTTAGTTAAAAAAGATTGTTTTCTTTTTGTGATTTATTATACCAGAAATTCTGTCTTAAATCATGAGTCTGGTAATCAAAGCTGTTAATTTTAAAATATTTGTTTCACTGCTAAAGAACTTAGGAAAAGTGTAATCAATTAAAAGAGTATTTTGAGTTGATTTCCAACACACTCAAGACCTCAGATGTAAATTTTATAGAATCTCAAATCTGTTTACTGAGAGCTAAAATTATTGACATTCCCAACTAACTTTATAAAATAAAATGTTAAATTTATAATATTGTTACTAATAACTTGACTCCAATTACTTAAAATGGTAGGGCTTAGAAAATTCTTTAAACTGTATTTTTAAAGTAGATCTGATCTTTCAGGTGCTGTTTTCATGTTGGAAACCATTTCTACAATATAGCCAGCAAAAAGCACAGAAATGGATGCCTCAGAATACTTATATAGTATAATCTGATTCAGCAAGAAGTGAATTGGGAAAATATAAAGCTAAAAGAGGGGTTTACTTTGAAAATGTAAGGCTAAAATATATTTACTTATATATCCGAATGAAATTCAAGATATAGTTCAAAAGAGAAAAAGCACTGTAATTTTCTCAGATTTGTTTGTAGAAAAAAAGGTAGGGTTTTTTCAGTTAGATTGCTTTTACTTCTGGCACTATTTAGTTTTCATGAAGATTTAATTCAGAAAATGTGAAAGAGGGAACTACCACCTTCACTGCAGCAGAAGAGTCACTGCTCTGCCAGTGAGAAGCCTCTGAAAAGCTGCTGTTTTTTTTAAAGACAGTTTTGTTGGTATTTTGGGCCTACAAGACACTGTCAATCTACTAAGCCATAAAAATGCTACCTTGCCAAGGCAGATATGATAACTTAGCTATAGAAGCTTTGTCAACACTACTGCATTACAACTACAGTCTTCGGAGATCAGTAGAAAAGCTAAAGAAGCTATGTCAATACTAGTTCTACAATCACAGTCTTCAGCTCAGTAACCTGCAAATGACAATCTTACTTATATCTGTATTGCTGTCACTCTATGTAAACAAAGTTTGTTCTGCCATTGTTAACTACATCTGCATCTGAATGAGCAATTAGTTGAATGATAGTAATTTATACGAGCATGTATCTAATTTTTATTAAAATTCTCCTGCCTAAGTAGTTGACAATAAATATACAGTGAAACCGTGCTTTAATGCAATAATTGGGGGTCCATAAAATAGGTCACAATGCAGGGTTGTGTTTTGCAATAGAATGTTTTATTAAGATGCATATTTCGGGAGCCATGCCATGCATTAAATCCGAATTCACGTTATCGCAGGGTTCCACTATATGTATATATAAAACAAGCAACTTTGAAAAAACAAATTACTGATAATACAAGATGAATATTTACAGATGTAAACAAACACACACTTAGAGATGAACTGGATATGAAATAAAGAAACTAGAATTATATGAGTAAAGACTGATGTTATGGGTGTAAAAGATACTTTTAAGTACTTTCTTGACAGATGCTAAGGTGTGATTTTGTCTGCGATCAAAAGGCAGTTCATTGCAGGCAGGCAAGGAAGAAGTTACTTTATATTTTAGAATCCTGATTGGTGTTTTAAAGATATCAGCATCAAAAGACGAGCACAAATGCTGAGATGAAGTGTACAGATAGTGAGACTGTACAAATAACTTCGATTTGAGTGAATATATAGTGAGGTTGTACAGATACTCTGGGTGGCAAAATGTAGAGTGTTGAGACCTTATGCTCAATCCTTTAGTAAACTGGTAACATTTAGGGTATAGGAATAGTTGGGTTCTAGGGGCTGTTAGGATGAGTACTTTGCAGTAGGCCATATGATGACCCATATTGTGCAGAGAGTTGCAATATGGCTCTAAATAGAACAGAGAGTTGCAGCATGGCTCTAAATAGAACATATAGAGTTGCAGTGTGGTTATAAATAGAACAGAGTTGCAATGTAGCTCTAAATAGAACAAAGTTAAAGTATGGCTCTAAATAGAACAAAGTTTTCAGTGTGGCTCTAATAAAACAGAGTTGCAATAAGGCTCTAAATAGAACGAGAGTTTTTGTGGCTGACTGCAAGAAGGTTGCAGATAAAGAATTAGAAGCAACTGGTTTATGCCAGTATCAAAATAATTGTTTATGGTCAGTTGGATTGGTATTACAGAACTTACTGCTCCTGAAATGGTTGATGTATGACAGTATTGACCATGATATGCATAGTCAAATAGTATAAGCTAGCAATAAAAATTTTAAAATGGAATGATATATTTACCACTAAAAATGATAATAAATAATTTCCTAATTAAATAATCAATATTACAACATACAACCATTAATTACACTTTGATTTACTCATTGGCAATGTTGAAAGTTAAAACAAATCTGACATCTAACTTGGCAACAGTTAGCATTGTAAATGCAAATGATGCTTTCAGTGTAAAACTACTTCCTAGAAAGCACAGACTGAAAACCAGTTAGCAGTTAATGAATAAATGGAATAAGTAACCAAACACTTATTCCTGAGTCACATTAAAGAAAATCACGAGGCAACATTCTCAACACAAATATAGCATGTTATAATACTCAAACATTAAATATTGAATAATAGCTGATAAATAGCTCTTAATGAAGTAAAGGTCAGTTGGGTGGGTTTTTAGAAACATCTGAGGTTGGTGGGGAAGGTTTAACAAAGACTCTTTCACTTATTAATTCAGGCTTTGTATACCTAGTCCTTAACATGTATATCTCTGTACCTCTAGAAATATGTATATATCAATCTATGTATGGATTCACTAGGGCTAAATATGTTTACATGTATTTATAGATGTTTCTCTTCCCTACCATTTATTTGTGTATTTATTAATATCAGTTAATGAATTGCTATTGTTGAGTCCTTGCAGATTATGGGTCAGTTACTATACCAGCAGCTGCAGTGCTCAACCTTCTGTAACAGAATAGTTTTCTGACTGATTGATTGATTGATGTCTACTTCCACATTCATTGATTTTACAGACAGGTTCCACACAAGAGAGATTTAGTGATAAAGAATGCTTTCAAAATACTTGATGAATAAAGATGATCAAATATTGTTGTCTAGTTTGAGACTGGAACTGTGGCCACCACTGACATATCTAGACTCTGTAGTCAGGATTGGATTGCTGCTGTGGATCTAGCTCCATTTGGATGTGATGTTATTGTACCCTCAGTTTTGGGTGTCATGCTGATGCAGTCACCAAAGGAAGTCAGATGGCAAAGTGGCAATGTGACTCAAGTCAATGGAGGAGAAGCTGCCTCTAGGGTTATGGGCCACTGCTCTTGGTATTGTTTTTTTTTCTTGCTGGCACTCTCCAGAGGATGCAGGAAGCCTTTTATCTGGGATATTTTCAGCTTTGGTGGTCCCCTGGAGAGTCTTCCTCTCCTCACTTGTTTCTGGAGAGGGTTGGGGTGGCTGCTTGGAGGTGGTATTGATCTTCATGCCTGTAGTGGTTGGGAGGCAGGTGCAGGAGGGTAGTGGTGGTAGCCTCCTGTAGCAGTCGCCGTGAGTAGTAGTAGCTAGCTGTGGAGCGCTTGGTAGCATATCGTGGAGATATTTATAGTGAAAGCAATAAGGTGGGTTTGTTCATAACAGGCACTCTTGTCTTTTCCTGTCTATGATGAATGTAATGGTTGGTGTCCCATTCTGTCTGTGCATAATTTCAGTTATTTCTTTCGCTGTTTTACTGCTGCTGTTGTAGACTAAATAATCCATAGCATGCAGTTAATTGAAACCGTTATCGTTCCTGGCTATTTGCTTTTCACTAGTAATTTCTTTGTTTTATTTAAGCTTTCTTTCTGAATATCAATAAAATGATCACAAGTTACAGCCATTTCCTGCACTCCATCACCTCTCACTGCTGATTTAGCACTTGTGAACATTTATTTCTACTATTGAATCTGACTGGGTAAAGTCAGGTTTGTGTTTTTCCAACTCCACTCACTGTTTCTCTGTATCTCTACATTTGTTGTTTAATTTTCATCTGTTTGTACCTGTCTGCAATTTTATTGACATTTAGTAGTTACTTTAAATGTATTTTCATCAATGTCACCTTTCTGTTCTTCACAGTCTGCATTATAATTATCAATACATTTTTGTTAGGTTTCTCTCATTCAGTTGTCCATTTCTTCTTAATTTTTCCACATCCGTGTTAATTGATCTTGCCTTGCTGATGATATGAGCTATCAGATTAGTTATTTCCATGTTTCTTGTTAGGTTGATCAGTTACTGACTAGACTGACCTTTCAGTGTTTACATACTGATGGTGGTGAGTTCTGTTAATTCTTCTTTTGACCTTGTCACCAGCGCTCTATACTTGTATGTTTGCTGCTCCCATTAGTTTTGCTGATAAACCACTGCATGTATCAAGAAGTGTGTGCTTGCTTCTGCTGCCATGTTGATCCTTCCCCAATTCTTTTTTCTATTTTCTGTTTAATGTCCATTTCCAACATTTGTTGATTTTATGGATAGGCATTAAGGCATAGAAAGAAATTAAATATGAAGAATTAAGACTTGTAGTATGGTAGATGATAATAGGATGTAAGGAATGAAGTTCACTCCACTCTCATACTACAGAGTGTGCTAAACAATTAAACACAAGTACCATTGTTCTAAAATATTACCCCCAACAAATGTTTTCAAACATTTCTTACTTCTTAAGTTTTTGTTTGTCTCTTTCATAGGACTACTGATATAGAGCATTTGCTAGATCATATCTACACAAGTTATTTCAATAATATACAATGAAATATGATTCAAAGTACATGTACTTTCATTGTTCATATTAATTTTTTGTTATTAAATGTTTAGTATTTACTTAGAAATAATGGGATTACTCAATGCATCACATAATGTGTATTCCTGCTGCCTCATTATGATTTCTTTTTTCCCCCACAAACACATTAGGATATTTTATTGAAACATTGCTATTTTAATTTTTTTATGACAGAATAGTATGTAATAATTATAGTATAAGTTAAACTTGGTTTCTTGTTTGTTTATTATAAAATATTTCAAACTATATTATATTAAAAATGTATCACTTATAAATTCTTCATGCAAAAAATAAAATGCAAAATTTGCTTAGCAAGAAATGGGGAAATACTATTATTTCAATAGGAGTGTACTGAAATGTAAATAGATCCACACAGTAATGTAAGCTATTAACTAACACACTGAGACAGGGCCAACAAACAATATCACATTTGAATTTGCATGGAAGCTGCTAGAGAATTGTTGGTGCTGCTTATGTTTTGTTCTTATTCCCCATCTGTTCAAAAAGCAATAGCCATCTCTTTCTGATTTTTATATTCCAGCATATTTTTAGTGTACAGATTGTAGTATACAGAATTGCTTTATTGTTCCATCTGACAGACAAGATATTAAGTCCATCATTGATTTATAACTACTAAGGTATCTGCAGATTGTAGTAGTGACCCAACAAAACAGTCCAAGGCAAAGTAGCCCTGACAAGACAGCTCAATGGAATGAGAGCTGACAGAATAGCCTGAAAAATAAAAGGTCTATTGCAAAGCATTTTTAAAAACTAATGGCATTACCAAGATATGCTAACAAAGCATACCTTGCATATTTTTTATGATCATCTGCCTCCTACTACTGAGTCATTAGATGAGAAATTCAGTACAGAAATACATAAATACATGAGTGCATTATAAGTATGAAAAGTCTAAACTAGATTGAAGATGTATAATAATAAAGATTCAACAGTTATAGTTGAGAAAGTAATTGATGAAAATGTTAAGTTATAAAAAACATACTACTTTGAGTAAAATATAGTGTAAAATAAATTTAAGAGATGGGCTATTTTGTAGTCCTATTTTGATGGAGTGTCAGTTGTATTATACAGGACTGGTTTATTGTCTCATCTGACAGACATGACACTAAATCCACCACATTGTTTTAGAGTGTTGTTAAGTTTTGATGAGCTGTTCATTCCAAGATGGGTTTGGACTATGAACTTCTTGGGAAATATGCTAGTGTTCTGCATTAGTGCCTAAGTACAGATTAATCATGTGTGAACTTTTGCGTATACCACTTTTGGATTGAAAACCATCTGATCCGACAGGGCAAATTACTTCAGTTAACTTACTTGGCAGATAGATGGATCTAATCATCTTACTTTAACTGACCATTTGTAGGCATTTTATACTTCCACATCTTTAGACAAAGTCATGTTTTTAATAAATTTAGCATTAGCCTGTGACAATATTAAACAAAAGGATGACTTGATTGCTGGTAATAAACCATTATATTGTTACTTTTGACACCAATCCTTGTATACTAAATACATAAATATTTTACAATAAAATAGTTTCAGTGAACTAGGCTTGATTTTTTTTTTAAAGTTTCTTCATCACGATAAAATCTTAAACTTTGAGTTAAGCTGTAAACAACATTCCCTCTATTTTTCCTGTGTGCGTGGAACTTTTTCCAGTGCGTGCGGAACTTTTTTCTGTGTGCGCAGAACTGGCGCTTGCTACCAAAACTTGTGCGCGGAATTTTGAAACTGCTGCACGGCATTTTCTAATGAGCTGCGCGGCCGCACAGCCACACACCTTGGAGGGAACATTGGCTGTAAATGTACTGCTTGAAGTGACTTGCAGAGTGAACATTGAAGAGCAGTTTAGTCACATGGTCAGTGTTGCTTTGCATATATCAGGATCTGTCTACTTGGTATTTACTGCCATTCAAGCTGAGATACAAAGAGACCATGGCCATTTTCATGAGGGCTATCAGGACTCATCATTTTCTTTAGCAAGAGTAGCACTCTATTTTATTACTTTGTGTTCTAGCTGACCACTTGTAAATTCATTTTTGTGTATGTTCCTCTTTGATAAATACATTTATTTGTTATGCTTCTTTGTTCATTGTATTTATATTTCTCTTTTTTGAATAAAGTAGTACATGTATTGTCATTTTGCTCATTTATTCATTTTGTTTTAGTTGTATTACTTTTTTTCATTTCCTATGTTTAAGTAATTTGAGTAAATATACCTTGTGTTTTTATGCATAATAATTGTAAGGCACTCTTTATTATTTTATTAGTATGTGCAATCACAAGCTGGTATGGAACTGGATAGAAAGAAAGCTTAAATTCCTTTCTCTAGCCACCCAGCATTTGTTGCAATTTCAACAGGAAATGTTTGGATCACCCAGTCTTTAGGTCTGTACATACTGGTGAAAACTATTTCACAATCACCTATACCATTCATTACCATAATTATAAATTATCTATGTTGAGACAAGGAGCATCCTATACTACTCACAATTGTAAATAATAAATTATCTATATTGAGACAAGGAACATCATATACTACTCACTATTGTAAATAATAAATTATTTTATCTGTGTTGGGACAAAAAACAGCCTTTGATATTCACTATAATTAATTATCTATTGTGACAAAAAGCATCCTATGCTATTCACAATCATAAATTATATATGTTGAGACAAAGAGCATTCTGGTCACTATCATAATCTTTGGCACGTCAGTTGTTCTGCTCTGTTGTTGCTTTGTAGTTCAGTACTTGTCAGGGGTGCTATTCATCTGTAAGGTTATCAAACTGATAATTGATCAAAAGTTTAGAATGATAAGTGCCAGGTTAATAATAAAGGTAAAAGCTCAGATATTTATTTTGAAGAATAACTTCTAATACATTCTTTTTACAAGGTCATACAACAGATGGCCTCAGTCACAGTTTTTGCTTTGAAATTTCCTAAGAAAATAGTAAAATCTGGAAATAAAAAACCCACAAAATTTATTGTTTCCTCTAATTTGTTATTTATTTAATGGAGCCCTAGTTGAGTGGTGTATTTAAAAATCCACTCTACTGTAAATGTAAATGAAACTTATATTTCTGTTTGGGTTTTTTCAAAGTGTTTAATTTTTAATGATAAAAATTATTTGTTATTACATATACTTTAATAGGTAAAAACAATGTATGGAAAATGATGAAGTTTACTTAGGAAGCATTATTAAGGTTCATAAAATAGTTTACCTTGATTGTGGGTTTTATTTATAAACTTATTATTGTTTACATTACTAATTCAGCACAAGTTTATTCCAGAACATTCATAAATAACACATACATATCAAGTAAATGAAAATAGAACTCTTAGGACAGAAAAGAAGTGATATTAAAGGATGTGTGCTCACAATTTTGCAAGAGAAGAAAGCATTTTATTTTAGTGATTTTTAAATGTGATCAGGTGTCTTTATTCCAGTAGTGACTATGACAAAACCTGTTGCTGACTATGGCAGAATATTGCTTAAAGAAACTGTATTGCTTACATAGATTAGAGAATCGAGCTGCTTTCAGCGACTTCAGCAGTATGTTCCTTACTGGTAGTTTTTACTGCAGAATGCAATAGTGTGTTGTTGACACTATTTTAAGCAAGTGACTATGGCTGCATGTTATTTACATGAATATTGTGTTGCTTACAGTGACTATAGCAAAATATTTTATTAAATGACTAGAACAATATTTTTCTTGCAGTGACTAGAGCTTTATGATACAGCAACTAGAATAATATATTACATACAGTGGCTGCATCAGTAATGAAACAAAGGCATTATGTTGCTTCAATAACTAGGGCAGCATGTTAGTGTGATCTTTCAGTAATGAAGCCGAATGCAACATTTTGCAAATTTTGGTTAGAGTCAGTGTGATACTTTCTGTAATGAAGGTAAGGATTGTTAATAGTGAAGTCATTGTTGCTTTCAGTAAGGAAGGTAAGGATTGTTAATAGTGAAGTCATTGTTGCTTTCAGTAAGGAAGGTAAGGATTGTTAATAGTGAAGTCATTGTTGCTTTCAGTAAGGAAGGTAAGGATTGTTAATAGTGAAGTCATTGTTGCTTTCAGTAAGGAAGGTAAGGATTGTTAATAGTGAAGTCATTGTTGCTTTCAGTAAGGAAGGTAAGGATTGTTAATAGTGAAGTCATTGTTGCTTTCAGTAAGGAAGGTAAGGATTGTTAATAGTGAAGTCATTGTTGCTTTCAGTAAGGAAGGTAAGGATTGTTAATAGTGAAGTCATTGTTGCTTTCAGTAAGGAAGCCAATGGCAGCATTTTGCTTACAGCAATTAGTGTAAAATGTAATGGTGTAAAATTAGAAGACTGACAATATTCTTCACTTTTGTGAAAATCCACACAAAACATTTTAAAGAGAGACCACAGAGGAATAATGGTATGGAAAATGGCAAAATTCGAGGAAACAAAAATGTGCTGAAAAGAGATTTCAGATAACTAAAGGTGTGGACATAGCAAAGTTTAAGGAGTACATACACACTGCAAAATCTAAACCAGGAAAAAGACATGGCAAAAGCATTTTATTTTCCCTACATCTTCATATAGAGACATTGACATTTTTCTGCATTCAACTACCATACCAAAAAAAAAAAAAAAAATCACATTTACAAGGTTCATAATAGAGAGAAGGATGGGAAATGTGTATCTAAACATTAAAATGCTGATATAAATTTTTCAAAGTAATGAACACAGATATATCTGCAAACTGTCTAATAAATATTATATGAAACATAGCCAAAATAGTTACTATTCACATTCTGGAATAGCTACAACTCCTCATACATATAGGTCTATTTTAAAATTTTTCAATATATAAAAAAAAAATGTATAAACACAACGTTTCCCCATAAATGTTAATGGACAGCATCAAGAATGAGTAGTTCTATATACTAAATTCTTTTTGATTCCATTTCCATATTAATCAGGCAAAAATTTTGTTTTAATTGTATATGTTTACACTGTGCCCTTCAAGGGCCATCAAGTTTGGGGTTGCATTTTATTTCTTAACAGTTCAAACTAAACTACAAAAATACAATACGGGAGTACATGAATAATAGGTTAAGCAATAAGAAAAAGTTACAAAATACAATAGTATATGCAATATAATACAATATGAGATTTTCAAAGCTAGCTCTTGCCAATGACATTTATTAATTGGGAGGTCGTCAAACATAATTTAAGTTCATCTGCATGTCCAATACATTTTGGTATATACTGACATAGATACATATACACAAAGTGAGTTTTCGTAAACATAACAACAAACATTATGTACAAATATGAAAGTAATTATTGCATGTAAATTCTGTGTTGTGACAAACCAATGATGTAGACACAAGGTGCTGACGGACACACCCATGGGGAAAAAAGACAACATGCTAATTAGGTTTAAAATACTCATTGTACATAGTAAAAATTTTGTTTAAATGGTGTATATAAAGTCAAGTCACGTATGCATTATTTTTAAATAAAGTGGGCAGTCCTGAGCTAATGTAATTTCAATTTACCAATCAGCATATATATACATATGCTCTGTAAGAAATTAATCCTGGCTACCATTGATAAAAATAAAAAACCTAAGAGTACAGAATGCAAGATAAATGAAGGCAAATTCTGTGGATCAAATAGTAATATTTAACCATAAGACAGTCAAAATAGGCAAAGAATTAATAAAGCATTCTATAACCTATTTACTGCTAAGTATATTTAAGTTACTGATGGATTTTGCTCCCTGTATTTGATGATCACATAACACTTACCATTATTTGCAATGATAGGGGTTTCGTTATTTTACAAATTCATAAGATTCATGATAAATCTCGTACCACCGATATGATTCATAATAAAAGGTTTTTACTTTCAAACATCTTATTAAAGCAACTCTTCATTCTGATTCAAATGTTAAAAAAGTCTTTGAAAAAGTTCTCAAAGATATAAAATGATGATGTTCTGTTTATACTACCCCAAAGTATCTCACATCAAACCAATATGGTTAACATAAATTCTTTGATCCCAGTTATACTTACATATGGTGGTCATTTTTATTAGTCTTGATAGTATAGTAATACAAGAGAAAATTAGATATGCAACTTGCTTTGACAGAAGATAAATTTGCACACATTTTTCACTTGTAAATGCATACTAGGGTACTGGACAATTATGCAATTAAAGAAATGATGTTGAGTATTTTTTTTGAGTTAGAATTAATTACAAGTGATTGTTCACTTCAACAAACATCACCGCTAAAACATGCCTAATGGGTCTTTAAAAAAAGGGAGAGCAAGAAATAAAGAAAAGAAAAAGAATTAAAAAAATAATACTGGAATAGGATTTTTGTTGTTAAAAGTATTAACTGTAATAGAAAAACAACAAGTTCAAGACTTCAACTGTTTTACAAGCAATATAAAAATCTACATGTACATTACAATACACACAGAAAACCCAAATGAGTGTGTCAATGTGATGTTAATAATTTTGGTATGAAATACTGACATAGAACAGTGATTTCACTAAAACATCTATTATTCCAAATGAATGTCAATACCATATATTTTTTTTAAAATATCTTTAAAATTAAGTTTACAGAGTTTTTCTTTAAATACTAGAATGTTTTCTAACATTAAATAGCAGTATTTACAATTACAATTGATCTAAAAAAAAATAAAATCAACACACGACACCAATACATTACTGTTAAGTGTTGCAATTTGCAAATAAAATTTCTTCAAAGATAATTTCTGAATGTCTGAAAAAACAACTGCAATTATTAAAGATGCTAAGAGCAACAATTACAAGTAATGTTAATTACATAAAAATGATGTAATGTGGCAACTTTCCACAAGGAGATTACTTCTTCATTAATGTACATGCAGTACATAATGAATCAGCATAAATAATGATGTAATTAAAAATTAAACCCATAAAAATTTAGCATTTTTGGCTGATTTCAATTTTTTTAATAAAGAACACTTACCCCATCCCACCCCCACCATAGTGATAATGTAAAAGAAAACAAGACATCTTAAATATTTTATAGATAAACTGTGATATAATAATTAGATATATATTTATTTAAAACTGAATAATCTATAAAATATATGACAATTTCCCCCACCAAACAAACCCTTTAAAATAACCAAAATTAAATAGATCTAAACACATATCTTGTGGAAGAAAAAAATTAAGCTGCTAGCAAAAACTGTACTTAACTAATGTGAGAGATTATTACATTTTAACCAAATTCTGCCATTGGATTATATCCTTTCATCCAGCATTGTACATATATTGCACAGGATATTCATGTCTGACTAAGTGAAAAATTGAATTTTAGTGGCTGCAGATTGCAATATTACTGACTAGGTTCACAAAATATGTACATTCACAACAATCTCTATAGTGTGACACTAAATTGGGAAACAAATCTTTCAATCATATTTTTAACTTTGGAAAACTCCATCAATATCAAAAGGTAAAAAAAAAAAATGCTTAGATATCTAGTTAATTTATATTTTTGTTTTGCCCAATACATATCCAAAATGTTCATATAGTATCATTTTTTAAATCAATGTTAGAAATGAATGTTATGTAGAATAATCTCAAGAAAGTAAATTTATAAAAACAATACCTCTGTAAATAATTTACAATCATGTGATATATATATATATATATGTGTGTGTGTGTGTGTGTGTGTGTGTGTATGTGGCTTGTTTAGTATTTTTTTAATGTAATTTTTAATAAATTGCCATTTTGTTCCCTTCCTGTTTATGAAATATAAAGTTATTAAAATAATTCAACACTAAAGCATACCCAGTCTCTAATTAAAATTAATTTATCTCACATTCTGAAATTTATAAAGCATGCATAAGAATCTCATTCTTTAATTTATAAGCTAAAGTGGGGTGAAAATTTTATTTTATTTATTTTACAAGTCTCAATGTTCTTCATTTTAAAAATATTCAGATGATCAAACCTGCTAGCTAAAGAAAAAGGCAAACAGGAAAAATTAGAAAATGTCCATCATTGTTACAACTACTATTCATGCTTACATTTCTTAAATTTCCTTTAACATTATACATAATATTTTCAACTAAAACTACTCTTTGCATTATGAGACTTGCATTTAGCCTATGGTCTATAATATATAAAATATATTTTTTGTAAAAATCAGTAAGGCAACTAAATTTAATAAAATAGCACCACTGGTGCAGTGCCATGTAATTAAATCTTCTACTTCATACTTTTGACCCTGTTACAAAGATATGCTTGAATGGTCAAAATAATAAACTATGGTGGATAAGGAAGTTGAAAAATTTCGTGCATTTAAGAGAAACTTAAGGCAGACCTTCACATGTGGCACATTTCAGTGCCACACCTTTACCAAAAGCAAAGCAGTGAATGAATTTGCAAAAGACACTATCAATTGATATACCAATGAATAAATATATTCATAACAAATGGTTAAGCAAAGGATCATCACTGTAAAAGTAACAGAAGATATGTCTTTCCCCCAAAAATAAAACTGTACATATTACAAGTGATTCAAACAAAAACCAAATAATTGCACTGCTTTTCACATCTGGAATATAACAATTGGTTATTTTCCTTAAATTGCTGAACATCTGACTGAATAATCAAGAGGAAGAAAATATTTTATACTTTATGCTTTTCATTATGTAATGTTACTTTTTTAAAGAATGCACAGCTTTAAAAATAAAATGATGAATAAAGTGAGAATTAGGCATTCCTAATAGTTTTAAAATGAGAAAAGAAATCATTCAAAACAAAGAAAACAGTGACAAAAAACACATAAAACAGAGATAAGTTACTACAACAAAATGCTTGGCCCTTTGACCTATGAGAGGTAAGACCTGTCAAGGAAAATATACATGAAAGAGAAATACATTTTTTGTCAGAGTACTCAACCAAGCACAGCCATAAACTTTAAGTTTTGTTGTACAGATAATTTTTATCCTTAAATAATAAAAATCAGTGCAATAATAATGAAGATAATTTAATATGTTTCATCTTTTGAAAGTGTTCCAAGCATTTTAAAGTACTAGCTAAACCAACAAGTAAAAAATAAGCACAAATTAAGTTTGTAGGTTTTATTGGGATTTTGATTTTTTTAAATTTACAATATTCAGTCATAAACCTTTTCTGGACAGCATGTTAAAAATACTTGACTGTTATGTCTGCTCTTGAAATTTTATTTCATTAAATGAGATCCATGGTTAAATAAGCAGTTACTTCTAATTTCAAGATACAACATAAGCAGCTTGAGTTGATATAAGTCTTGGTCATTAGAAATTACAAAATAAAATGTACCAAAATGAGTAATATTAAAAATAATTTTTACTAACTCTGGAGTAGTGGTGGCAGGACAGGGAAAGGTGGAATGCTGCATATAGAAACCAGTGTTTTAAAATCCAAAATTATTTGTTATTTAATTATCCATAAATACTACGATGAGTAAAACTTACAATAGCCAAACAAATACAACAACAGTTTTGGTGGCATCAATAAAAGAAGAGGATATGAAACTGCTAGCGTTTATGCCAACTCAGTGAATCAAGAGAAAACTGACCCATTGACTCTGGATAAAAAGTTTAGTAATTGTTTTATTTTGAGGGGTAAAGTGTTTGTTTGTAGATTTAAAATTTAAATTAGCACAAAGAGAAAGCATGACCAAAAAACCCTAAAAAATTATAAATTACTTCACTGCTTTGTGCAGAGATTCCTTAAATTTCAACATTAGAGCAAATACAATTCACACTATATAAATAAATAACATACTCACTACTAAAGTCGATATTCTGTTACTAAAAGCCAAAAAAACTAAGAATCTTCTTTCTTTCAAATAAATATATCCATACAATGAATCTGTTCAATGGATGAATCACATTTGTTCATTAGAATGTAAGAGTAATCATTTAGAAAGGAAGATAACTCTGCCAAATTTGTTAAATATTTTGTTCATGTTCTATCCTAATGTGCTTGTGAGCAAATAATACGTAAGAATATATACATATAAAGAGAAGATAATATTCTCTGGGACTGGAATTAAAATATGTTAAAAATGGCAGTGAAAGGATTAAAGAGAGATCCCTTTCTTGCTATCTTTAAAAGTCAAAAGTTCTTTTTCTTTTCAAAGCAAAACAGCTCCAATTTAATCTAAGTACAGCACTGTTCAATTGTGAGAATAAAGGCAGGGTTTATAAATAATTAACTTGCAGTGTAAACCCATCATCTTATGATCATGAATTTATTATAAGAATAAGACAAAAAAGCAAAGTATGTATTATTGCAATGCTGCATATAAAGCTATAAATATAAAGCATCAGTAGAAAGCAGATAGCTGTATGTACTAAGCTGAACTACTATAAGATAAATTATTGTGACACAGTTACCATGATTAAATTATGATTTAAAAAAACTAAATAAATTAAAACTAAGTTTTATAAACAGATTCATAAACATTTATTTTACATTTTTATATCATAATCACAATAAAAATACACTTTAATTATAAAATTGTTGGATTAAAAAATATATACAGTACATTATGATAAAAGGTTGTATATTTAAAAACCAAACAAAATTGTTTTTAAAAAACAGTTACGAAATAGAATATGGTCAAAAATTATGTTTACAAATTATTTTAAAATGACATACAATTCACAAGTCGTTATCATTCAAGTTATGTGTATATTATTTTATTTGATTTTCATAATAAAGTATACTATGAAATGAAACAATTTTATGGTTCATAAACATAAATTTATTGGCATTTATTTTTTCTTCTCCTGGAAGTATTTTTTTTTTTAATTGTGGCATTCAAGATACGACAATATGCAGTTAATGTTTCATGTGACATGTTGAACCACATATAAATAGGATCGTAAGTTCAACAATTTCAGCACCAGCTTGAGAAAGAGAGCCTAAGTTCAACCCATGTGGGAATCCTCTAAGCTTTACCATGTAAAGCCATGGTGCAAACAACCCATGATAAATATTTTTAGACATAAGACTTATCACAGTAGTCACAACAATGTCAAAGTGCATATTAAACATGTACTGCATAAATATTTCAACGGCTCATTCTCAACATTTCCAATAAGTAAAAAATACTGATTTTCTGTATAAGAGAGACATCATACTCAGGAAATGGTAGGAAAAAAGCAAACTGGAAAACATTCTGAGAAGGGGTCTTGTCAAGGGAATAGTTTATAAAGCTGGCATGACCAAGGTCTGCTCAGCAGTACACCAAATAAATAAATTATGTGCCCAAGCAGACTAAATTTCGGGTATCAATAAAGTTGACTGCTGCGAATTATCGCGCGGTTTGATCTGATGTGATGACAAAGGTGCACTTTGCCCCACAGAATGTTGGACTGTCAGTGGCCACTGAGTGCTAGACATTTGATCCACAAACTGAGCTTGCTGGTGTTGCACTGGCAGCAACTGCTGTTGCTGCTGCTGAAACTGGTGCATCTCAAGCTGACCCTCACCATACCCAGACTGAGCAAATGGTTGGCTAAACTCCTGGGGTTGTGCAAACTGACTAGTTTTCTGTTGTTGCTGCACAGTCACTTGCTGCCATTGCTGCAACTGCTGTTGTCTCATTTGAAGTTGCAGCTGCTGGTGCAACTGACCAGCCTGTTGTGGTGGCATGCTGTGCATGTTAGGTGGTAAGCTTTTTAATTGCTGTGCTTGGTGGGGTACCTGCTGCACCAGTTGCTGAACCTGTGACTGCTGTTGGGGTTGCACCAGTTGCTGTTGCAATTGGGGCTGTGACACCAACTGTTGTTGTATCTGTGGCTGCTGCACCAGTTGCTGCTGTATCTGTGGTTGCTGCACCATTTGCTGGATCTGTGGCTGCTGTTGCTGCTGCTGCAGTTGGGGTTGCATGTTGTGTATGTTTGGTGTAAGACCTTTCAGTTGCTGAGTCTGTTGAGGCAATTGATGGATCAGCTGTTGCTGGACTTGTGACTGCTGCTGCTGTACCAAATGAGGAGGCATATGCTGGATGTTGAGAGGATGACTCTTTAACTTTTGAGGCTGTGGGGCCACCTGCTGTACCCTAGGCTGGACCTGTGGTTGCTGTTGCACAAGTTGTGGCTGGACCAGTGGCTGCTGATGTACCAGCTGCTGTTGGAGTTGTGGTTGCTGCTGTACATGCTGGGGGGGCATGTTATGCATGCTTGTTGGGAGACTTTTCAGTTGTTTGTGCTGCTGAGGAAGATGCTGTACCATTTGCTGGACCTGTGGCTGCTGTTGAACCAACTGTTGTTGGACTTGCGGTTGCAGCTGCTGTAACATTTGTTGGAGCTGAGGTTGCTGTTGTTGTTCCTGCAGCTGTGTTTTGTTCTGCTGCTGTAGTTGTGTCTTGAGTTTCATGACCTGAGCCATTAGGGCAGTGTTTTTCTGTTGGAGAGCCAAGACCATAGGAAGAGAAGTATTAGAACTTTTCAAGCTCTGCAGAAGATGAAGGATGTCTGGAGTGATAATACTGGAACTGCATGGTTGCTGACCAGTCATTCCAGCACCACCATTCACGGGAACATCCTGTGTATACATGGTGTCTTGAGTTGTTCCTGTGTGGACTTGCTGGGTAAATCCTGGATTCACAGTTTGTTGGTTTGAAGAATTAGGCATTGTCATGCAAATTTGGGACATTGGCATACGGCCCTGAGGAGGAGGTGATGGAGTGCACTGCTTGTAGCCATGTCCCCAGCTTGTTTCAGCATGCTGCATGCTCTGAAAGGGACTCATGACAGGTTTGTCACCAGTTGATCCAGATCGAACTGCTCCAACTTGTGAATGCATTGCAATAATGGCAGGTTTACCCAAACTATCAGATATGCCACACAAAGAAGTTTGTTGATGCCCTTGAGCCATATCCTGTGCTTCTTGCATATTTTTCATGGATCTTACTGATTGTTCTTGAGAGAGTTTGCCACCTACATCACAGGTCCCTTCATGCAAGGATGATGACCCTGGTGAAGGCTGGTGATAGCCATCTATGGCATTATTGTTTGTTAAGCTATTCTGACCACTATCACAGAAGGAAGTCATCATGGTTACTCGACGTCTCAAAGTGCGATCTTGTTGCTTCTTGTGCTGAATTTGCTGCTGCCTAAGCTTGCTCTTAAGTTGCTGGCAGTACAACACCATGCATTTGTTTTCTGTGCACTGTTTGGCATGGTGAATGCACAGAGCAATTAACTGCTTGCAGGTGGGGCAGCCATTGTTGGCCTTGCGTCGACAGGACTTCGCATGGGCAACAACACGCTTCATCTTTTGGCAGCTCTGTAGCCAACAGTTTGCATCTCTGCACTGACAAGCATGCACCAAGGACTGAACACACTGCTGAATAGATCTGTGACGGGATGCAGCAGGATTACCCTGCTTATCTGGAACAGTGCAATCATCGATTCCAAGCCCCAGCTTCTCCATCTTATGAGGATGCTTTTCTTTCTTAAAGCACACACCACAAAGATTGTAGTCCTGAAAATAAACATTAAGTTCATAAGTAACATTTATTTAAATTTTAAAAAATTTGTATGAAATTGTTAAACACATGCTATAATAATTACTTTAACCCACCCCACCCCACAGAAAAAATACTCATATTGAGACAAGAAGAATGCAAGGAACAAAAACTATGAAATTTATTTTTCTAAATTGTTCTTACATTAATTTATAATCTTTTAAAATTAAATTAAAATCTTTTATATTATAATCAATCAAAAAGGTATGAAAACCAAACACCAAAGAGTTTCATTCATTGAAATGCAAGTTAATTGGTATCATTATTATCAAAACATTACAAAAGCATTTCTGTCTCCAAGATAGCAGTTCTTAATAAAGATAGCAAAGAGTTAGTGTGTAAAAGGAAAATATGCCTATAAAATCTTAACACTCACATCACACACTAGGCAATGGTAGCGGGTTTCAACCTGGGCAGAACAACTGTTGCATGTATGGACAAAGTTGTCCCTGCCTTGTTTGTGTAGTTCCCACAGGAGAGCCATGGAAGATAATTTTGCACGACGTAGAGAAGAAAACTCATAATGCTTTTCTTGAGCAATTGTCATGAAGGCATCACGACCATCCATCAGGTCACAACTAATTGGTGGATCAGGATCTCCTATTGGTGGGAGAGAGAGGGCTGTCTGCTGGCTGTGGAGGCGAACTACATAGAACATCTGCAAAAGACAAAATTGCTAATTACAATAAAACCATTCTATTTTCTTGCATTTATCAGAAGGAGATGGCAGTGAGATTATTTTTGTCTTATTTCTCCTTTAAAGCCCATAAAATAAATCATTTACAGGAAGCCTTCATTATTCATTATGAAATGAAATTTTATTAATGCATTAGTTTGAATTTTAAAATATATATATATATTTATTAATAAACTTGTTATTTATACACTGATAAAATAAGTGTTTTAACCAAATATTTCATTTAAAACCTCTAATAAGCCATGATTTATCAAAAATTAATAACTCTTATTAAACCTGAGGTAAGGAGTTAGCCATAGTAAAAACTATGCTGCCTCTAAAATGAAAGTGCAGTAGATACAACTTTTTAAAGAAAGACAGACTTGGTAATACTGACATACAGAATGCCATGTACTTTGCTATAGACAACTGAAGCAATATATAATACTGATATATAGGAAGTCATGTATTTTGCTACGGACAGCTGAAACAATCAAAGCATTTGAGTACTTTCCATCTATTCATTTTATACAATAGCTACAAGGTTTATTTTACCAAGCTCTTTGAAGGAATTTCAATTCATTCAGCTGATAGCATTCTGTCTGGTTTTTTTGTTGTTGATTGTTTATATTAAAAAAAAAGGCTGCTGTTATGGACTACAAATATCTTCAGCCCACTGTTCACTAAGCTGTATATCATTTGAGGATCAATAAGAGTGATTCTGAGGATTGAAATAAATTCAAATGAGCCAAATGAAATGCATGGCCTTAAGTTTTAATTAAAGTTCAATTAAAAATAACTTTCAATTTAAGACAAAATGCTCAGAATAACACCTAAAGATAAGTTATGCTATTTTGTGGTGAGACAAGTTATGTATGTTTCAGAACTATAAATGTATAGAGAAAAGTCAACTCACATCACAGTGTTTTTCCATGGTGGCATACAGTTTTGATGTAAGATCATTTCCCCACTGAGGAACATTGCTTTTTTTGGTGTTTTTTCGCTGGTTGCTTTTGCTTTTGTTGACTTTCTTGTACCGCCCTTTCTTGTCACCTTTCTTCTTGTTGCCAGCCTGCTATAAACACAGAATTGTCCAGATAAATATGTAAAATATGTATATGATATGCTACATAGAAATGAAAGCATGAGTAGAATAATTATTAATCTTTTGCATAAGAGATAAAGAAACTCAGTATTTTGGTTGCATGAGTTTTAACTCCTTTAAACCGTATTGCTAAAAGATGATGTTTCTTAAGCAATGTCATAAAATAATGATAATGAAATATCCATCCAATCATTACTGAGAGAATATTGTCAAAATAGTAAAAAATTATGAGAAGGGGCACCATTTAGAAGACAGCAAAATATAATTCAGAGTTTGTGTAAAAATATAAAACTGTGAGAAGCGGTACTACTCAGTAGACATTAGTGAATATAAGCAATTATGACTGTTAAAAGAGTATATAACTATGATTAAGTGGCATCTATTAGGTAGGTATTAGTAAAATTTACAATGTATGTGTTAAAATAGCATATTACAGACCATTTAGATGACATTAGTAAAATGTCAGTGTTAAAATAGTATATAACTATGAGAAGTCATCAGGGCAAACTTAAAATTTTTGTAATTTAATGAACTAAGAAAATGCATGGCTCTTCAAAAGGGGAGTGAGGAATACATATATATAAATTCTCAAACAATCTGTTTTCTTTCACTTTTCCTTATTTGCTGAGCTAATGACTCTTTAACTATTTCTTTTTTAAAATTAGAAAATTTGGGTTATTAAGTAACTTCTACTAGTACTAAAGTATATTTAAACAATAAACCAAAAAAACGTCGGATTATTAAATGTTTTCTTAATTTGAAAAAAAAAGTGCACATAATTTTAGTTTTATTGTGTTGCAGAATGCTATTTCTAGTTAATTTAATTTAATAATATTTTATGCAGTGCAAGGTTACAACTCATGTTAACAACAAGGTGAAGAAGCAGAACATTTAGATCCTATTTTCTACATTAATAATAATATAATAATTAATATCAATTCTCATGCCTTTATGCTAAAATGCTTAATTGTATATAAACAAATAGAATACATATATTTAAATAAATAAATTGACCACAATTGAAGAAGAAAGATTAGCAAACAACAAAATAGATCAAATGCAGAATACATCATTGCAAATAAATACAAAAAATCATAGCCACTAACTTTATTTATCACAAGTTTTGTTTGTTTGTTTATTTAAACTAAAATTATGAATAATTTCTCTCTTTTTTAAAAATAATTTCTCTATGTGATACAAAGTATCAGAAAGGTTTCTGATGAAAATTAGTCTGAAGAAAAACTAAAAATAACAAAATGCCATTATTAATGTTACTAGCACACTGATTTCAATTAAAGTGCAACTGTGTGAGTAAATATGCTAGTGGCCAAGTCAGTCAGAGAAAACATGTGGTATAGAATTTTTTCAGTTTTAAAAATCTCTGCATTGCTCTAATACAAGGGCAATGTAGATATAAATGCTTAACCACAAATGCAGCAATGATGTTTAAAATCACATTGTGTGAAATAAAGAAAACTGAATGAAACACAAAGAGTAAAATCAAAGTGTAATCTGAAACTAAACTGGTAGGGACTAAAGTAGTGAGTATTAAAAAAAAATAAAATATATATACACACACATTAAAAAAATAACCACCGCTCGCTTTGCAGTGAGAATGTAAAAATTTGATTGATAATAATGCTATGCGAATAAGTTCCTATTATTATGAAGTGACAAGATGTTAGCTATCAGAATAGGGAAAAATAGTCCATTGTTTTTCTCATTTTTAAAATGCAAATATAGATTTCATATAATTATTGATTGTAGTGTAAATGATTTCCAGGCAATGAGTTGATACATTAAAACTGAAAATTAACTGTAGAAAATCACAACAAAGCAAACAGCACTAACTTAAGTCAAAACCAATCCATGTTCATAATTTGCTTTCTGATTGATCTGGTTTAGCTAGAAACATTCTAATTCCCTCATTTGCTTTCACACTCAATGCCTACTGTTGGTTTGAGATCCCAGTATTTATATGTTTATTTACTTTAAAATGGTATTATTATTTATTAATGTGCAAAAAACTTCAGTTATTTCATATGCAAAATCATTGTTTTAATGCATTTCAGTGCAACATTGCATTTGAGTAGAATTTTATTCTGGGTTTGTGTGAGCAATATAAAAATAATGACCCCCCCCCCAAAAAAAAAAAAAAAAAAATCAAAAAAAACCAAAGGCATTAATGGAGATTCATGGAGAGATTCTTAAGAAACTTTAAATTGTGGACCAAACTGTTCAAAATGAATAACGAAGCTCTCAGAAAAGTTCATTATCATACTTGGTTAAAACAATCCCTCTCATTCAACTCTGTCTATGCAATATATTCACAAACAAGATTAGTCTGTGAACAGGTGTAGGCCAGCACCTGTTAGGCACCCACATTATTTTTGTAACAATCATTGCAAAAAACAGATTTAAAACCTGTGAAGAAATAATAAAAAAAGGCTAAAGAAAATTCATACCCCATCAGTAGTCTCTTCTACAGTTTCCTGAGTTTCTGCTTCAGCAGCGGCTGCTTCTGCCTCCTCTCTTTTGCGCTTCTCTTCCTCTTCTTGATCCAGCTCTTTGATGCTTTCTTCCATCACATTGGGCCAGAAATCACCTTCAAAATATGGAATCTGGGTGGCACTTTTGAGATTTGATTCGATGGCATCATTAAAAATGTCCTGAGGACAGAAACACATTAAAGTCAACAAGTGATAAAGTGAATATAAACCAAATTACAGATATCATGAACGCCTAAAATCTTGGTATATAAACAAGTGATAATGGACTTCTTAAATCCATATGAAAGATATGCCGAACTACAGAACTCATTAAAACTTAAAACCACAATAGCATTAACTACTGAAAAACTAGCCATGATTAGACTAACCAATAATAAATTTTTCTGATCTTCTAAATTCTTTACTTAGAAAGTGCACTAGAATTTGTGTACTACATCAAACACAAAATATCATGACATAAATTCTTCTACTGTGCTGCATACTTTGATTAGGAAGAAGTCATTTTAAAAAATTAGTTAAGAATTCTAAAGATTATGCTTAGTACTCTATTTTAAATTCTAATGTTAGAATGACAAAGTTATTTCTACTTTGAGATTGGGAGAGAGGAGGAGAAATAGTTAACCCACTGAATGTCGGCAGGAAGAGTGCCTTCCCATGTAAAAAACGTTTAGCCATTGCCAGCGGGATAGGAGCCTTCCCACCATTGTGCACGCTCAGTCTCAGAAATGCAAATCATTCTAAATAACCACTACCATTGAAGTCAACATGTGGTTATCTTCAGAAGCCAGTCTGCTCAAAATTTTATGATTGGATATGGTAATTAGAAAAATCACATGACTGAATTCCCACCTTTTGTCATACAACCCTCAGCCTTTGTGTGCAAGCAACAGCCATTGTGTGTGTTTTTTCATTTGGATTCCTACTTAGCCATGGCCACTTTTGGTGCCGATTTTGATGGAGAATTTGAAGCTACAACTGGGTCAGAGTATGACCCAGTTAATGATAGTAATTTTTCTTCATCAGATGATGAAATTCCAGCCCCTACTGAAATTTTAGATGTAGGAGGTGACAGTGCTATCAGCACATTGCAAACCAGTCATCTCGACTGCAAGACGTCATCATGGATTACTACATGTGACACAAGCGTGAAGCCCCATGCTTTTTCAGGAAAGTGTGGAGTACAAATGCCATTTGGAGAATATGCTACAGTATTTTTCATGCATTTATTCCAGAAATAACTTTGACTACATCTACAATTTTATTATATATAAATCATCTTACCAAGCAATGGAGTCAGCTTTCATTACTTCAGCGAAATATATAATTTCAGTGATTTTACTTCATCATTCCTTTGGAACTTTAGAACTGTGATTTAAACTTGTATTACTGCACATTAGCTTTCATCAGATAGATCTCGGACACTGTAGCCATTGAGTACAAGTACTTGGTGTTTGTGTGCTTGATGCTCCGTGTAAAATAACCCTGGATATTTCTCCTAAATATCCTAAACATTGCCAAAGCATCCCCACAACACTTGGAGTATAAAACATTCTTCTTGTGTGGATGTAAAACCTTCCAGGAATACGACATTGATGCAGATATTCGTAAGTTCAACAAAAAGGTAAGAAAGCTTTTTATTATTTATTTATTTATTTTCAAATTTTAAATCAATTAAAAACACTACTTTATTAATTATTTAGTTTGTATAGATTAATTTTCAATTAACATTTTAAAAATCCATGTAAAATGACCGTGGCTTTTCTTGTTTTAGTAAAGCAACATATTAAAAAAATCGTTGGGCGGCACAAGTGCCTGACACCGTGACGTCTTGCAAGTTTTTCAAAGCTGAAAGCGAACAGGTTAATGAACACACAGTACTAATCAAACTTTGATCTTTTCCCTCTATTCTTTCTTCAAGAAATAATTAAAATGTCTCAAATTCAAGGCCTAACAAAAAGTCTTTTTCAATGACTTTCAAGACCCTGAAATAAGGGGTGTTCATTTTCAATGGCCATAAAAGCCCAGAGTAAAAAGAAAGTAGACTTCTCCTTTAGAATTATGCAACAATATTGATAAGGTGTGCAAATTAACAAAAACTCAAATTTGACTAGATAAATCATTCATTTAGTTTTCCTGCAACATGCCAAACTAAAAAAGAATTCTGCCACTGTTGATGAGCACTATTTCCTGCTACTTCTGGCAGTGAGTTTTCCTGAACTCTGCACTTTAATGCTACAATTTTCAGTAAAAATAAATAATTAGAGTTAGTAAATTATAATTATTCTTGAAATAAAAAACTGATTATGAATACCTGATCAACAAGAAATTACTTACAATTCAGTTCTGAGTTCCAATGGAATAATGCATTACTGGTTCAAGCTGCTAGCAGAAAATGCAAAAAAGTTGCTTTCAGAACAGAAAATCAAGCCACATGAAAAGCAAAAAAAGGGTAATATGATTTAGACCTCTTACCTTGTACTCAATGACTACTCGCTCTATGATGGCCTTGTCAAACATTTTCTTGTACCAGTCCTGCAGCATTTTGGGTTTGGGAGTCTTTTGTTCAGGTGGATGACAGTGAAAGATGTAGTCGTCTCCTTCAGAGGGTGGGCAGGCCCAAATATGAGCCATAGTGTAGCCCAGTTGTTTAGCATACTCTAAATATCCTATGAGAATTTCATGGTAACATGCTGTACGCAAATGTTTTGGGGTAAAAAAGTGCACACTGTCCAAATATGAAATGTAGATCCGCCTGTAATAAATTACAGAAATTTAAATACCAATTTTTCTGAAAGTTTTCTTCTATCAATAAATATAATAGCAATACAATAATTCTGCTCAGAGAAGAGAACTTTAAGTGACTTGAAGAATAATGCGTGCGCACGCACGCACGCACACACACACAAACAAACACACACACACACACACACACAAGCCAATACGAATTTGATAAATGCAAATATGATATATGCGAAAATTAATAGTGACTATTTCTTGTCTCAACGCAAGGGAAAAAATCTAAACAAACACAAGATATGTGGCTGTGATCAAATTCAGATTTCAAATCTATTAATCACAGTCTGCATTCTTTACTGTACAGGTGAGTATGATTATTTTTGCCTTAGCCTTCTATAAATCACTATAGTATGCCAGAAATTTACAGCAGAACATGACAAAAGAACTGAAATGACTGACACAAACATGCAAGCGTACACACGTGAATGTGAGTTTGTCAAATGTATGTATGATTAATTGTGATTCAACTTTGCTTAACACAGAGGAAAAGAGTGGATTAAACACAGGCTTTGCAGTTGTGATCATCTTCTAATCAAGTCTGTCTTTCTCACACAGTTCTTTTCTGTAAAGTTGTTTGGTATGTTTGTCATATTCAGAGATTTGCAATTATTGCAGTATGTCATCAAAATGAAAATTAAAGTGGCTGTAAAGAGAAGTCAATTTGGAAGTTATACAAGGTCCAGGGGCAATCTTTGAAAAATGTCAAGATCTTTTCAAAGCCTTTATAAGATCTGGACAGCTCTTAAAAGATCTGCTGCAATATTCAAGGGCCACCAGTATATGCACTAAAGTTCAAATACCTAAGTTTGTTAAAATAAGATCTATGACATTGTGTTTCTGTTGAAAAAAAAAATTAAAATAGTATAAGCTAATTTAATTAATACCAACAGCGGTCTTCACTTACAGCAAACCACCAATAGGAAAGAGTCCATAAAAAACCATTAAATTTCCATTACATGCAATAGTAGTGACACCCACTCACTACTACTTGCAAATAAAGTGAAGCAATTTTTCAGGTGCAGAATAGCATATTATGATACATTGCTGATATATTCACTACACATTTTGATCTGTTTATATTTTGCACTTTTACTATACTGTCATTATTAAAAAGTTTAAGACTTTTTTTTGGTAATATAAAGTTATAAGGCACTATTGTCTGTTTCATTAAAGGACAAGAACTTTTATATACAAATTCTAATGTAACAAATCAGGTTACAAATGTATTTAAGAATAGAATTCATCTAAAATACTGAGACTTGACTGTACTGCGCATTATTAACCTTCAGGACAAAATTATTGTAGTGCAAAATAAGCAACACATACCAGCTTTGAAAAATAACTTTTAAAAATATTTAAATAAATTTAAGAAACTTCCATTCTCCTTTAGTTAAGTGGATAATAAATATGAATAAAAATATATGAATATATAAAAAAATTGTATTTGTTGAAAACTTTACTTGAATACTGAATGTGAAAAATAGTTTTGGTGAACTATGAACTTAACTTGCAGGCATGGGAATTGACAAAGGGGCTAGGATCATACTGGTCACTTGTGCTCTAGGGCTGATGGCAATTTCACGATTTACACAAACATACAATAAAGTCTTATCTTTTATTGTAATGATATTGCGTTATAATATAGCTGTTTCTTAAATCCTCTTACATTGTCCTTTTCAAGCTTTTAAGTCACACTGGGGATTAGTAACTACAGTGGTAATGTTGTGATGTCATACAATATCAGATGTGTGGACTTCAAAAAAAGTTCTTTACCACTGCTCATGTGTCAGATAATCAAACATATAAAACTGCAGATGTAGACTAGAAGAGAGTAAAACCTAAAACCTCTTTTTAACTAAACAGTATAGAGTTGGTTAAATGCATTTTTATTTGAACACCTTATGGAAAGACTGTACAAAAACAAATTTCTACAATATGTGTATTATCTTTTAAAAATTCATGTTTTAGTGCTGAAAAGTCTGCTATCAGAAATGAACCACCAGCACCCAAAAAATATTTAGGAGAAAATGGTAATCAAAGATTGCCAAATCTTATTACTAGAGAAATAAAAGATATTCTATCATGCTAATTCTCATCTTCAACAATCCAAACTAGTAAGGCATTAATGGCCTAGTGGAAGGTTGCTTATCTCTCCATGGGAAGCATTAACCTCAGATGAATGGATTCTCTACATAATGTGTACATATCCATTTATCAGTTTTCACAACCCCTCTCTCTTCTCATGGGAACTGTTATAGACAAAGGTGTCCATATTGTTTACAAGCAGACATTCTGATCCCCCAATTTTTTCTCTTACAATAATCTATGGGGGAAGTAGCGGAACACTCTTCTCTAGGCTTTTATTCCAGACCATACCTGAAATTAAAACTTTTTGTGAAAATTAAGACCAGTAATAGACAGGCTCACTCAACAAGTTTGCTCTTTTTCTTCATTGTAAGATGCTGTCCACTGTCGCAATATGCAATGATATATTTCCAGAGGATCAATGAGCAAGCTCAAATACTAAAGATGCTAATCTTCATTTTATGACAGACAGGATGATCTGCAAATAGCCTCAATTTATTTTTAGCCTTTCCATCAGTCCTTGGGTATTAGACCTTAGCATGGATACAACATCATAACAGCAGAATCTACTATCACTAACCTCAGCAAGGAACTCACTAAACTTTGAAATTGTCATTGACAAGATGCTGTTTTAGATTAATTATGCTGAAGATGTGTCTGAAATGCAGCAAATGAAGAATAGTATGATACAAAAACATTTTATGGATAAAAACGGAAAAATATCAGTATAGCAGAATCCATGGTGCAAATATTAAAATAGAACTCACCGCGTGTTTGGCTGAGGACAAGAGGATCCATACTCTTGTACATGCATTCCAAAAAAGCATACATCTACCCCATCAATTTCTTGAAAAGCAAAAATAGCTTTTGACCGATATGGAAAATTTGCAGGAATTTCTTCTTCAA
This sequence comes from Sinotaia quadrata, assembly GCA_028829895.1. Taxonomy (NCBI): domain Eukaryota; kingdom Metazoa; phylum Mollusca; class Gastropoda; order Architaenioglossa; family Viviparidae; genus Sinotaia; species Sinotaia quadrata. The sequence goes on from CM054183.1 coordinate 66,588,290, forward strand.
ACCTGCAAAGAAAATGACAATAAAAATTTTTTTTTTAAAAAGATCAGATATAACTCTCTTCAATAGGCAACATAGAAAAATCAATCAGGTCTTCTGATCAATGCCTAGATTACTACAAAATATTAATTTTTAAATACTTTACTTTAAAAACAACTTGTACATAAATTAACTTTTAATTAATTTATATAACTAATCTTTAAAAAAAAAAGCTATATTTTATTATTTCATGCTCATAATCTCACATGAAAAATTGTAAACAAAGGACACATCCTTGACTGACATCTTGAATTTTTCATGAATTACAATTTAAACTTGTCATGAAAATCGTTCTAATTAATTCTTATTTTTACAGAAAAAGTTCTATCTGTCTATATACTTTTAAATTATTAGTAATGATTTTAAAAAATATGTTTGGAATACCTACTTGGACTAAGTCTCTTAAACTGGTTCAATAAAATTAATTTCACAAAGACATAATAACCAATTAGTTAAGTGTTAATCACACTCATGTGTTTGTGCACACATATACAAATTAAAAAGTATTCAGTGAAGGATTTCCACCAACTAAGATACCTGATAAAATTAATTTATGTTATAAATCTAGCAAGACAAAAAAGTATCTCAAGCTCTAAAACCAATATAACAATAAGAATTAATTTTGATATCCCATATATAGTGTCAATAAGTTCATACCGGCTGAGCATCAGAGGTTTAACTTCTGTGACCTTGTCATAGCTGGACAAAACTCGAATTGTAACCTCACCAGTTCCCAATTCTTTTTTCTTTAGGAAGTTGTTCACTCGCTTCTCTAAATATGTTCCTAACTTGGTAGATGGAAGTCCTGAGCACAAAAGAATTACATGACAACACTTATATAAGAATGACAAAAGGAGCAACATAAAAATTGGTAAGCGTTACAAATCACATTTGAAATCAAAGATAAAAGAAAGCTTTTATTTCAATAAGATTTCACAAGTCTTTCCTAAATCTAGTATGAAGATGATTTTTTTTCATTTTAACTTTTCAAGTTTGACAAAAAATATACATGTCAAATTCACTTTATAGACATTTTGAGAATCTGACATTAGCAAAAACTAGAAGAAAAAATGACTGTTAATGGTGCAAGTATTAAAAAAAAAAAAAAAAAAGACAATTAGACATTGAGCAATGTTCAAATTAAGATAGTACATCACAAGGTCTTCAATTGGGGAAGAAAAAAATGCTCAACTACAATAACAATCTAATCTTCCATAGCAACCAAAAATCAAAGAAACACCATGTTTGGCATAAACAAACAATAAAACACTAGCAAATAAATTCCAAAGTTTACTACAGTATCTCAAACCACTTGCTTTTGAAGGTTGAAAGAAAAAAACCCAGGGAATAAATGTGCATTTTTGAAAAAATATGCTATTATAGCTGTCACAGACTCATGATACAGTCAAATCCGTTTATGTCGAAGGCCTAGGGATTTGCCAAAAAGTGTCGAGATAGCCAATGATCGAGATAACCGAAAACCAATATGGCGGCAATATATTACAGTACAGTATTGTAACGTGCTTGAAATTTCTTTATGTACGTGACGTGCGTTAATAAATGAGAATGTACATGCACGTGTTTTTGATTATTTTGCACAACAGCGTTGTAGCGATTTATTTGATGATGCGATCTGCATGCTATAAAAATGTACATACATTTACATGTTTGCTAACAACAAAAGTCATATTTTACACAGTTACTATGGTTTCTTTACAAAGTCTAAAATGCTTTGTTGCTTTTTGCCTTTAACAGTCTGCTTGAAAACAAATGCTTCAATATTACATGTAACAAGTGCTTGAAATTTCTTTATGTACATGATGTGCATTAATAAATGAGAATGTACATGCACGTGTTTTGGGGGGATTTTTTTTTTTACACAACAGCGTTGCCGCGATTTGTTTGATGTGATCGGCATGCTATAAAATGTACATACACTGTACATGTTTGCTAACAACAAAAGGCTTATGTGCACCAACTAACAGCAGAGATTTACCAGTACAAGTATACAATAAAAATGTACAAACCTTTCATTATATTCTCCAACATTGCAAACAAAGATCGCTCACAAAATCACAAAAAACCTGCGGGATATACACTTAGTTCATTTTTACAAAAAGCTAACCAGTGTCAAAATTAAATTTGCCAGTCATTTCGCTCTGACACATCTCTGAAAAGTATCGTACGCACGGTTACTTCAAAAGCGGGCTAACATAAAAGAGGTGTGAGTCAGTTGAATTTGGCGGTTCCACTTCAAAAACATCGACTTACTAGACATACAGTATTGTTTTTAACTTTTTAATTTCTTTCTAGTCATTCATGTTTGTAGTCCTAGATATAAGTTAAACACAACATGAAATTCATTACATTAATGGTTATAAATACCTATAAAGTAAAATAAATAATAAATAAACAAAAATGAAAAATAAATAAATAAATAAAAATGACAGTGTACACCTACTTTAGGCCCACCCTGTATATTTTTCATTATACTTGTCAAATAGTTTATAAACAAATAAACAATGATGTCTTTCTTACTTTTGGCATTGTACTTGTTTTCCTGTCTTTTTCGATCAGTGGCTTTCAGACAACCATCACAAATAAACCTGAAAATAAAAAAAATTAATTAATAATCATTATTCTAACACAAATATAGCTTCAAAGACTCTTCATAAACAAGTCTAAACAACATGCACATACGCATGTGTGTGTGCACGCCATGTGTAAAACAAACTGGTGATCACTCATTTTTTAATGAGTAATGAATTTTAATGGGGTGAAGTTATTTCTGACATTCACAGCTGGCAGTTACTGGCTCAAAATCATACTAAATATTATAATGATTGCTTTTTCAATGTCTAGTCACTACTTTTTATTTTCTATAAACAATAGTATCAAATTTTAGCTTTAAATGCAAAATAACAATACTAAATTATTGCAATGAATGGGTGGATAAATTGTAAATATTAATTATCCTAAAAAAGAAAGATCAATGGCTTGGGTCTCTCAAACAATGGAATCTGACTGGATGAAATTTATCTTTTAATATTAATTCCAGGACCATTTTCATGAAAAAAAAATCAAAACAAACATCATTTATGAAAAAGGTAAATTTATCTAAGTAATTTACAAGTATTTTTAAACCTAGTTTTTAATAGAAAGAACAACAATTTTTGAAAATTATTTGCTTTACAACTCTGTTGACCGACATCAATGCTTTTTACTGTGCATAACCTAATATAATCTTCTCCATTCTGTTCTTAATTATCTCAAACATATGATGTCCAATGAATTTGTGTTCAATAAAACATCATTTACAAGGATTACTAGGAAACTTTTGTGGGAGATCCAAGTATGTTTTCTTCTTATAATAATTAGCCTTGTTTTATGTTTTAAGGGATATATTTTCTCTCTTTACATATTTTTTACTATCAAAAACATGGCTTCTAAATACAATGCTAAGCAATTCAAGGTGTTATTAAATAAAATGACTGGAGTAGTAGTCAGCTTGTTACTTATACACCATTTTTTTTTGTTTAACAGCTATCAGCCAACTTTCTTGCATTATCGCACAACTTCAATGCTATTCTTCATATTTCCTTTCTCAAAAATGTGGATTCTAAAATAAACCACAATCATAAAAGTGCACTATTTTATTTAATGATGAGAGAGGGTTATATATAATTAATTCCTAATGTTAAATGTTATTTTTAATTTACATTATTTATCTCTAAATAATGTGATTCTAAAACAAATTGTAATTATTTAAAAGTACTTTATTTTATTTAACGACAGGATAGAGGTATGCGAAGGACATAGGTTCTTAAATCTACTTACTGTGTTTAATAATCAGCATCAATTCTTGTGACAGTGTCTATTAACTATTATTATTTAATTTCTTTATCAGCTTTTCTGACAACAACTAGCTTCCAGTTTGCTTGTGGGTATATATCTCACAACTTAAATGATTACATTTGTTTTGCAGTATAATATTAATAAGGCAAATATCATTGTAACACTAATCTAAGCATTTCCAACTTAATTTTTTTTAAAATAATATGTGTAGAGAGTTAGTTATTTTAATTCACACACACACACACACACACAAATGTGTTTAATGAACACCACCCATGTTTGTGGCATCATTTCATAAACTTTTAAGATTTTCATTCTCACATTTATTCTTTCACCCATTAATCTGACTTCTTTGTAAAAGCAATTTTAAAATACAGTATTTGAAAAAAAATTCCTATTTGATGATAGGGTAAAGAAAGCAGAGTTCTTCTGTTATATTTTTAAACCAGAATAGGGCAAACTGCATTCAATTAATAAAAAAAAAATTGTTATTGTACTATTTGGATTTATTTCAAAACAGAGATGTTTTCTTGAAATGATGTTCATTTTTATATAATAATATGCATATTAAATATTACATATATTTACTTATATCAAGACCAAGTAAGAAACAGATTTATCAAGTTAATATATTCATTTCAATAAATTACAAATCAATTTTATTACTTATCTTAAACATTTTTCCATTTAAATGTTATTTCTGAATGGAAGAGTTTACATAACTAACATCCCTGTAAAATCAAATCTTGCTTAAAATACTCTAAAGAATATCTGTAGGCTGCCAGAGTAAACAGTAAGGAGTGAGAGTAAGATGATATGATGCATTTCAGCAATGAGAGTTCTGAAATTCTGTCAAACCGTCACAAAAAGTGATCAGTGAAACAGGTTTTTACCATATAGATATATATATAAAATGCATGCATGCACTCTATGAGAGTGCAAACACAACATAGCACAATTATTATCACTGATTAATATTATTTGGTTAGGATATTTTATTGTTGGAAAAAAAAATTTTCAATGATTTTCCAGGGCCTAGAAAATCATTTCTAAATCCAATGACTTTCCAGGATTTCATGACTTTGTGGACTATACTGACTGACAATCTTGTATAGAAAAATGTATCTTTGTTTCAAGCAGACTGACATATCTTTGTACCTATGTACAGGTTGACACACAAACAGTTGAAAGTAGACTGATTTTTACAAATATATAGTGACCAACATTCTTCTGTTTGAAAAGAGACTTACCCTTGTGTACAAACAGGTTCAAAATAGAGAGCACAAATCTGATGCCACTTTCTGCCACAGTCTTGACATTCTACAAATCTGCATTAAAAAATAAATAAATAAATCTTAATAATGGGATTGAAACAAAAACTAAACATTTAATTATGGAGCTTTTTAAAGGTAAAAATATTTCAAGTATGTTTTGTAAAAACATTAAACAAATATACTTTTTATCCAATTAAATTCAAGTTTGCTTTTTTTAAAAATCTCTCACTAAAGTTTCAGTCATCAACATATGCAGAATGCTCTAATGTTGCTAAAAAATATGCCTCCTCATCTAACCATTAAAGAATTTGCTTATGCATCAGTACAAGAGATTACATATTCACCTCGTTGCAAAGAAATGGTAATGTAAACAAATCTTACAGAAGTACATTTAAATCATTCAAATTAAAATATCAACTGACATTGTGACTTCAAACGTTGCTCAACTAGTAAAATGAATACTATGAATTTAACTTAATAGTCTCTTTAGTGGGTCCTTTAGCCATTCCCCTGAATAACTGTGCTTACAAATTTGATTTCAACATATTTTTGAACAAGAAAAAATAACATTCCTCATTTTTATATAAAAATCAAGTTTAAAACTAAAATCTGTACATAATAACACCAAGCAGAAGAAAGAGACAAATAAATCATATACAATAATAAAATGAAAAAATGAAAAGAAAAAGTAAAGCTAAAAGAGAATGTGAAAAAGAAGAAACAGAAAGTGGGGAAGATGGAAAGTGTGAATCAGAAGAGACAATAATGATAAGAAAAAATGTACAGTAAACAATTATTTGTACAGCAACAAAGAGAAAAAAATGCACATGAATTTTATAACATCACTTTTTTCTATAAAAAAAAAGATTATAATTAACTATTAGTGAAGGTCAACAGTAAATGAATTTCCTAACAAAATTCATAATTCATTAATAATATAATTAATGATGGTCAGCATCATTAAAAAATGTAATTCCTTAAAATGATTTTAGTATCAGATGAAAAACATAACAGAACTTACGGTTCATAATCAAGGTGATTATTCTTGAGCTTCTCAAACTGATCCTTTTTAATTTTTCTGTAAAAGATTGAACACAAAAATAATAATTAGATCAGTAAAATAAATTATCCTTATATTGAATACAACACACATGAAAATGAGATTCTCAGAAAATCTCAGTAAGAATAATTCTGATTGTAAATTAAAACAATTCAGTGATTGCACATAGTTATGATGCACCATGAGCCAGGTAATTTCTTATCAATTTCAGTAAATGAAGTAAATACTCAGGACATATGTTTTAGTTAATTTTTCAACAATATTTAGACACAATAATATTCCGTTTGATGGTGGAGGGCTGTAGATGTGACTATATCTAAAATACAGCTAGAGAGTCAGAGGGCTGTCTATGGTTAGTGCGCATGCACACTTATGTTACTAATGTTAGTCATTCAAAGTGAGCCAATCAGTGTGAAGCAAATATATGTTTCTCTTACCAGACAATCTGTATCAATTCTATCATTGGATAGCTGTCATTAGACTGCTCATGTGATAGAAAGAGCGCATTTTTCTGGTACACCTACAGCTGTCTTTTAGCTGGCAGCCATTGTGTCATGTTGTGCAATGAATTTGTCATGGTTTCTAGTTATAGTCATAATCTTTTTGACTTTAAGGACACTATTTATGTCCTCACAGTATGACTCAGCTGATGATTCTTCTAATGAAGAGGAATTTTTTCCAGCCTCTAATGAATTCATGGAAAGCAGTTATGACTGAAAACTGGTCGCACACATGGAGCAGCGTGGCTTTCATCTTTTGACATGCCACAAGGAACGCCCCATCCTTTTGCTGGAAGTAGTGGAGTACAAATCCCATTGTACAAAATGCTACAGTACTCGATGTTTTTGAAGTATTTTTACCAAATGATTTCGTGCAAAAATACTGTCGAGTACATGAATAGTTATGCAGACATGCTGCAAGCGCAGCCAGGCAATCGTCCAGAGCCCCATATAAGCAATGGCATAATACAGAGGTATCTGAAATTTTAAAATATTTAGGACTTGTTCTTTTGATGATAGGAAACCTTGTATTGATCATATTTTTTCCAAAAATGAAATTTATGCTCATCCTTCATTTCATAAAGTCATGTCTGGTGAAAATATTTGTGTGGATGAGTCTTTGATGCTTTTGGAAAGGTATTTTAGGTTTCAGGCAGTACATAAAATCTAAATGTGCACGATTTGGTATTAAATCATATGAAATTTGTGAGAGTATAACAGGCTGTTTTCATTATGTACATGGGGAAGGGCACTGAGTACATGTGTACTGAATGGAATCAGGGGGGTGGTTCTAACACTTTTAGAACTGCTGCTAGGGAAATATTACAAGCTGTACACAGATCGCCTTTTCACTAGTCTCACCCTAGCACGCACTCTGTTGGCAAAGAACACACATATATATGTGGAACTGTTATGGGGAACAGGAAAGACATGCCAAAGAAATTTCCAGGCATTACACTCAATCCAGGACAACTTTCAATTATCCATAGTGATGGCATTTCTTGTTTAGTATGGCAAGATGAAACAAATTTTCATATTTCCACAATGTTTCATAACTACTATAACAAATACAGACAAAATTAATTACAGAACAAAACAACCAATTCTGAAACCTGCATGCATTCATGATTACAACAAATACATGGGATGGGTGGATTTATATGGCAGTGTAAAAATTGCATACCCAAGCATGAGAAAAACAATTAAGTGGTACTAGAAAGTTTTCTTTTACTCTGATGATATCACAGTGTACAGTGCCTGTGTTGTTTACAAAAAACACATAGGTAAAGCAATTTCAATGTTAGATTTCAGAGATGCAATAATCAGGCTAATATTTGAAAAATATCCTGATATCAATTCTTCTAGAGGTCACAATTCTGCAGAATTACCACCATCTAGGCTATTGGGCAAACATTTCATTGATGTTCTTCTTTGCCTTGATCAAACAGAAGAAAGACTCAGGAGATTCACATTTGTGCAAACCAAAAAATGTATAAATGGACATATCATCACTGTCCAACATGCCAAATTGCTTTGTAATATTTCATTCAAATCAGGCATTCTAAATTCTTTCTTCAAATTCTTCATTCTTTTTGTATATTTTCTTCTATGTATATCAGCAGTATTTTGAACATATTTTAAATAATTTACAACATACATAATTCAACAACATTATATTTTAAATTTATTCTCTGTCCAAATACAATTTTTTTTACATGAATATATCTTCTTTAGTGTGTTTACATTATTACACACTACATAATTTTATTTGTGTATTTTTTCTTTTACTCCTGATGAAATCGAATATGTATTCAGTACTTATTTTTACCTAACAATTACCTCTGTAGTTATTGTACTGTACAGACTGAATCAGTATATACAAAATTTCTACATTTTACTGATATTGATTTTTATTACAAAATTTTCTGCATCTGGATTTGTGCTTCACTTGATTCGATTGGCTGTGGCCTAAAATTTCATTTTATTATTCTTAATATATATATATAATCTTACCAAGCAAACGGAGTCAACTCATATGGGAAAAAAAAAACTGTTTTGCAATTTTAGAATGAGTTAAAGATAAAAGCCTCTATTTGAAAAAATAAACTGTTAATATTATTTCAACAAAAACTGAAGGAACCCTAGCACTGAAGATACACTATTATTCCCCTCTGAACTAGGAACATAAAGTGTTAAAAGTTAAGCATTTTAGCAATAGTCCTTTCTTGTATAAACATTATAATTTGTAATATATTTATATAATAATTATAATTTATAATAATAAATTAATTGCATGCCACCTTAACCCAACTGGCTTTCACCAAACCCGTCAGTTTTACCCATGCCCTTCAAAACACCGTAGATCACACATACACGATTTGCACTGATTTCATTGCTTGCTATCATTGGTTTATAACTACGAGTACAACCATATTACAGTGTAGAATATAATTAATTATAGGCAATTTAAAGTGTTTTAATGACAATTTTAATAATTTCTATTCATAAAGCAAAGTTGTGTATAAATTAATATCAATGATCTTTTGCTGAGGTGTGGATGCAAATCACAATTACTTCAGGCAATTAAACTACACTACAATACATATGTTTAGCAACACACTATAATTAATTAAAACATGATGCATACTGACAGGCAAATATAGAACTTAAATGTGGATCTGATAAGAAAAAAAAACAAAGCTGTGGAGATCCTGAAGGTAAAGACTGCTGTAGTATGTGCAGGCAGACAAGATGTATGTTAAAAGCTTTTCCAATTGGTAAATGACCAACTATATGGCTTCTGTAAATGGTGACTGTCCGACTGCTACTGATATTGCTTTAAACACTAACTTTCTTAATTACCAACTGTTAACCTTGTTAAAAAACACCATCACATACCAAACAGTCCAGAACATTATTACCCAATAAAACAGCACATAATTACATAGATACTTGGAAAAAAAATTTTGATATATCTGAAGTAAATTATTCTTCTGGAAAATTTTAATAATTTATAATCAGCAATAATAGCACTGAGACACTAGCTAACTAAAAGTAATATATTCCAGACAAAAGACCTTTGAGGAATGAATGCACTCATTGCTGACAGACCTTCACTCTACTGCTTGCTGCATGTACACACCACATAAAAGTGGAAATTATCAAGCATGATGGATGAGTGCAGTGGGTGCTAACTTGTATGAAAAGATCATCCATTTAATTATACAGAATACTATTTAAAAGATACTTAAAAATAAACTTTAAAACACAAGAAAAGATCACATACGTTCCTGACTGTGTTGGATCATCAGAAGGCTCCACCTCGTCTCCCTCCATCTCTTGGAAACATTTTTCACAGTAAACATACCTAGAAAAACAAAAAGATTATTAGTCGCATAAACAGACAATAAATTAAAAGGCTTTGTTTTACTGTCAGTTTCAAGCTATTAATTTTACAATTTTAAATGTGCAACTAACACTTAAGAAAAATCATATATTGCACATTCCTGGAGCAATAAGCAATCAATCAGTTCAGGTAAATTGTGATAAACACTATCATACACAGCATATCTGATTGAATTTTATACATTTTTAGTGATTTATATCATATGTATAAATTTTGCTGAACTGACTTCATTTACTAGAATTAAGCAAAACTAAAACTCTGAAAATGGAACTCAACACAGGGTTCCTGTCAAAGTTTTAAAATAATTTTCCAGAACTCTCCAGATCAAATTGTTTTTAAATTCCAGACCTAAAACTAAGAACAGTAATTCACAACACATCTAAAGATGTCAAACAATTTGATAAAAAATCTTTAAATTATAATAAAGACAGATTTAAAAGTAATTTTAAAAAAAATAATCATCAGCAAAATCTCAGGAACTATAAATACTGAAAATCATTATTTTTATCAACCTACATTCCTCAAATTTGGAATATGAGTTGCCTTTGTTATAAGAAATATCTTTTTCGTTTTAAAATATCTTATTAATTTTTGCTTTATTAATATTTTAATGTATAATTAGGAACTATTCCAAACTCTGTTAATAGGTAGCGGCACAGTAGCCTGCCAGTCACTATATTTTGTAAAAGTACACATTTTCGTTACTTTTCATTCACTGATTTCTCAACAACCAAAGCATTGTTTTATTCAAACAAACATTCAAAATCAAGCTTAATGTTTCTATTTTCTTACTTGCTTGTATGTGGAAACTACGCTGATTGAATAAAGTTGACTAATTTTTCACCCATGTACAGTTTTGTCCAGCCGATTTACATGACTTAACAGAATGCATGTTTTGATATACCTTGTTTCTTACCTCAGCGTAAATCCCACAAACACACTACACACAAAAATAAAGATAATTTAAATGCTGCATCTATTGCTATATAGTCTGGTGAGATTTTTTCCTGTATTACGTTTTAAAAATTAGTTTTAAAGCAAACTTTGGCAAGAAATCTGCAATTTTCCTCGTAAAAAAAATGGTCAAAAGTACACAATCACTATGCTTGAATGAAGGTCTTTCCATACCCTTTCGAATGAGGTATGGGGTCAATGTATTCATGACCTGTGGGAAAAGCAATCCAATCAAATGTAGCAAACTAAATACGATCAGTCTTACAACAATGGCTTCCAACATGTGTATAGAGCTCGCTTTCTTAGGCAAATTCCGAAATGAAATCGCAAAGTTTACACTATATTTAATAATGCATTATTGATTTAGATAAGTACTTTAATTGCTATTCTTTAAAGGGGTTATAGTTTTATTATGTAGTTTAATATGATTAGCAGTTTGTTTCAATCGTTTATTGTAGTAGTGGATCTGTCATCGCATGCTTATTACGGGAACGAACAATCATGTCGCAATCAAGTGAATCGACATAAAATGTAGAAAATATACTAAGTTTTATGAAGACAGATGAATTACGAATTGGCAGTGTTATTATGTCACTTTAATTTTATAGGTGTTTGATATGACTTTGTTCATTCATAACTCAATGCTGAATTAGGTCACTATAAAATCAAGGAAGATTAGGACTATCAGTATTTACATGTTGCAAAGATGCTACTTTCACTTCTAACCTTGACGTTCCGCAGTTTTAATTGTCTGTTAATTAGGCCTATTTAACATCTAAATATAGTTTCTTTTTAAAAAAGTAAGAAAGCCAAAATTATTTTAATTGTACAAGCTCTGGCTTAGTTAAAGTTCAACTTTAGTGTATGTACAGTAGGTATGACTGGCCTAATCCACAAAGATCTTGTTGTTTTTTTAATTTTTTCTAAATTTTGACCATTGAAGTTGTACAGTGTTTTCTCTTTATTACACATTAAATTGCACAAAATAAAGTGCAAAGATTTTTATTCAAGCCTAGTAATGGTGTACTTTTGACAATTTTTTAATGAAGAAAATTGTAGATTATTTTACAAAGCTTCAATATACAGAGGAAACATGAGTGTTGAAAAACTGACTAAACAACATCCCAATCAGCCATTCAGCAATGTTGGGAATACCTATTACAAGGTAAAAACAAACTCATCACTCAGTTGTATGGTGACATCAAGTGCTTCATTACAAAACTAAGCTTATGGAAGTCACAGTTGTTAAATGAAAATTTAGTTCATTTTCCTATATGCAAAGAGATGAAAAACACTGCCAATACTGAGTCTGTGCTTAGCTTTACTAAGTATGACAGTCACCTGGAACTGTTGTCAAAGGAATTTCAAGAAAGATTTTGTGATTTCTCATCTTTTGAACATCAGTTTGCATTATTCTCAGCACCATTCACCTTTGATGTTGCCAAAGCAGAAGAAAGCCTGCAGATGGAACTATTAGAAATGCATTGGAAATGGATTCTACACTCAGAGCAAAGTATCTTGAAGCAGGGATACCTGGTTTCTTTTCATACCTTCCTGGAAAGTTTAAAAACTTCAGAAAGTTTGCCACAACGATAATAGCAATGTTTGAATCTACCTGTGTGTGAACAGTTATTTTTCAGAGAACAAGGCTGACTGATCAACACTTTCATCTCAAAGTTGGAATTACCCAGACATTTCAGCCAGACATACCAAAAATTGTCAGTAAAAAGAGGTGTCAAGTCTCAGGACAAAACACTAAAACTGATTGAAAAATAGCAAATAAATGTTCAGTTTTGAACTGCTGTAATTTTTGTATAATGTATTTGTTGCTGTTACATACTGGAAGTATATGTTGCTGTTTAAAATTATATTTTTGTCAAACTACTTCATTACTTTGTAATCATGAATGCTGCAAAACATTTGTATGCACATTGTATGTTTCTAAATTTAAGTAACAAAAATATTCTGCAATAAATTTTATTAAATGACTTTAATTAGTTGCAATATGCAAATTAGTTTTTGTGTGTGGCCCTCATGACAACACATGTGACCCATGTAGCCCTTGGGGGACCCTCAGTTTGACATGCCTGATGTATACAATATACACCAATGTACATATTATAAAGGAGCTAGAAGCAGGCAACTTCTTGATGTCCTCCATTTGGTGTGGTAAGGTTGCCAAAACAGCTGCAGACTTCTACGAAGAGATAATAAGGTAGCCTCCAGTATTACAGTACGGTGAAATGAAAAGATGACTGTGGAAAATTTGCAAATACAGTTTAAAAAAATAAGAGACAATAACTTGTATGAATGGGTGCAAATTATTTTAAACTGATTAAAACAAAAGCAAGAGATCATGAAGATGACTTACTTGTTCTGGAAACTGTAGTACATGACATCACGAGGTATGGTACACATCTGCCTGCCATAACAACAAAGAGCCTGGGGGCAAAAGACATACTTCCGTCCACAACAGAACCCAAGTGATTGCATTGCTGGATCAATTTCTGCATCAAACACTTCTGCCAGCTGCACTCAGAAATAATATATGCAATAAATTTCCTTGGGAAAAAAAGGAAAAAAGGAATATCAGCACACATTTCAACATCTTCATTGTAAAGCATACATTTTAAGGCTTACATAATAAGACAAGATGTCTAAGGATTTACCAAAGCAGTTGCAGTGCTAATACCCTGGTAATAAAATTGTGAACGGGTATCCATGATAACATGACCGATATGTCTATACACCAGCTAGGGCAGTGCACAGTTGAGGATGAGGCACAGAAATGGGTAATGCAAAGGGGGTACAAAGAAAACTGACAGAGGGAGAGCAAGTCAATCATGCATTAGATGAGAGAAATGACATTGATGGCTTGATTTAGCACACTCCCCCTCCAGTCACACTCACACCCCACATGTAGATCTTGGCCTGCTAAATCGTGCCGATGTTGGAAAATAATTCCTCTCCCAAATAGAGCCTCCCTATGGTGGAATTCATTTTAAAATAAAATCTCCGAGAGAAGAAAATGGATTATCTCAGATTAAAATAAAATCACCCATGGTTGTAAAATAAATCCACCCCAAAATAAATTCACTTAGGGGGAAAAAGATTCAGACTTTAATCAATTAAATTTACATTGTAGCTTCAGTTTTATAGGCCAAACTATTTCGTAATTCTTTGTTCTAGGCTGCTTCAGTCGAGTTGTTTATAAAAATCTAAAGTTTGAGAATTGTTTTGAGTGCAATTAAACTTGCATCTAAGCATCGCCCCATCAGCAGAAAGCCAGCAGCGCAGCGCTCAATAGTGGCTATGTCATCCGGTTTCGCGAGCGTCATACTGCAGAACCATGTTGCCTTATGCAGTGCATTGTTAATACAATTAAGGGGCGTTATATTTTAATTAGGAGCTTTTATTTTAAAACAAAATATCCATTGGAAAATTTGTTTTAAAATAAAACCTCACTAGAAAACTTCATTTTGAGGGAAACTTTATGTGATGACACCAGCCGTGGGTAGGCTCACTCACTGAGCAGCCGCTGTACCTAGATCTAATTAGGGGCGACATGGATCACCATAGCTAGTGCCCTTTCCTTTCACTTGTGGTTGTTGTGCTTGTTAACATGCAGCATGTTAATAAGACTTCAATAAACAAACTTGTCAGTTGTAATATTTTTAAAATGGGTAAGACATCGTCTGGTGGAGTCACAACAAGCAATTGGATAGTGACACAGCGAAATGCAATCTGTGCAATGAAATTCTGTTGGCAAAGTTTAGTTTATGTAATGATTGGTAAGTCACTAGATGCACACTATTGGCTACTGTGTGAAATAGAGTGCATGTCTAATGGTTAAGTAGCTTTGTGTAGAGATCACGAGTTGCGATGAAGATTATGCTAATTTTCGAATGGGTACCCTGGTAGCTTTTTAGAAAAAATTAACAGCCCTAATTATATTAACAAAATTATATATGCTTGTCTGTGCAATTTATCAAGTTTTAGCAATAAATTTAATTTTTCCTCAAGAAATCTGATAAATGAGTATCTTTTATAATTACTTTAATTTTTATTTGCTTTAACTTAGTTATTTTTTTCCTAATCTGCCAATGGACGGAATGTAAAGACTCATGAGTAATGCAGACTTCTTAATCCCAATTCAAGAAGGCAAGTTTTAGTAAGGTTTAACTCCAAGAATTTGTTCTCAATTACAGGATCTCTAACTCCCAGAGTGATGCAGGTTCTATAATCAAAATTCGAGAAGGCAAGCTTTAGTAAAGTTTTACTCCAAGAATTTGTCTTAATTGCAGGATTACTCACAAAATGATACAGGTTACTTAATTCCAATCCAAAAGAAGGCAAGCTTTAGCAAGGATTTACTCTAAGAATTTGTTTCAATTGCAGGATCTCTAATTAAGATCGATGCTGATTCCTTAATTCCAATTCACAAAGGCAAGGTTTTACTTGGAAATAGGCCTCAATTGCAGGATCTTTTCTGTATTAAATTAGCAAGATTAACTTAAATGAATCACTATTTATAATTTCAGTTGAGCAGGCTTTTCATTTTCGTTTTTTAATCAAATGTTTTAGCCTACTTTTATTTAAATTACTCTCTCCAAACACTTATATTTAATTAAACATTTTTATTTAAAAGAAAAAATTATTATAGTCTAACAAGTCCTCACTCAATTATCCACTTATTGCATTAACTGATGACAACAAATGCTTGTGTATTTTATTTCCATTTGTTGGGCAGTTAAACATACAATGATTAAACATGTTTTTGTTCATTCCATTTATGAATAATAGTGGAAGTGCTTCTAAAGTTGTTTTATTAAATTAATTAACCATGCCATTTGCAATGCTATGATGAAAGCAAATAATGGTGATAAAGATAAATTAAAATTACAAAACTAAATGAATATATAGCATTGGATATACATGGTTAGATTTAAGAAGTAACAAAGATAAAATAAATAAATTTCTTGGTAAAGAATGTATATATAATCTCATCAATATGTTATGATCTGAAATAGCAATATGAAAAACAAACACTGAATATTTATCTGAATCAATTCCAATTTCATACCAATTGGGTGACAAAATATAATCAAATTTACTCAATAATCAAAATATATACATACTTATTATTATTGCAAATTTCACCACTTTTTCAAGCCTTTGTTCAAATCCATCCAGGTAACAAAAATCTGCAGTACAAAGACAATATGTTCTAGAAGACTCACCTTGGAACAGTTCTTGTACACCTTTGACGTTTTCTTATTGTACAACCAAGCATTGTCAAACATGAGCCAGACATCATCCACATACTCCCATGGGTCTTGATACTGTCCAGAGTCTAACTTGCACTTGATAGTGGAAAGATCCATAGGCCTTTTCACAATGTCATAGTAGTCCTGCAAAGCAACATATGATGCCAATAAAGAAATAAGACAAATTGTGATTGATAGTGATAATCCATAATAATATGTAATATACCTGGCAGCATTAAGGAATGTTTAGAGTATTTAAAGAAAAATCCCCTGATTTTCTGAGGAAGTATGTTAATATGGATGAGACAGAGATTCACCAGTGTTCTACCAGAGAGAAAAGAACAGTCAAAACAATGGAAACATACTAACTCTTCTCCTTAGAAGACAAAGTCAGCCTCAACTGGCCAGGTTATGCCATCAATCTTCGGATTTCAAGGGGATAATAATGATCGATTACCTTCCAAGAGGCCAAACCATAATCAGAGAAGTTTTAAATTTTTTAGTAGATTTGTTTTTAAAAAAACGATGCCGAAATTCGCGAGTTCAACAAAAAGATAAGAAAACGTTTCATTATTTCTTCGTTTTTGAATTTGAAAAATTTAAAATTCCTTAGTATGTCTACAATAGGTAGTAATTTAAATTTTTAAAATCCATTGATAATTACAGTCGCTTTTAATTTTTTAGTACAATGACCCACTCAATTATCGTTAAACGTCAAAACAGTCTGAAATGGTGGCATCAGCTGATGCATTTTCGCCTGTCAGCCAAACGAGTTAAAGGTGTTTCATTGCAAATAAACATATAAAAGTAAAAGAGACTCACCGGGATGTCCAATAGAACAGGATCAACTGGTTCACGGAAGGGCACAGATTCTGGTTCCTGCTGATATAATTTCTCCAAGGTAGGCATCAGTGCTTGACGTAGTACAGTGGGCATAAATACTGGAGAAAGGTGGGGGGGAAAGAAAATCACCAAAAGTATTCATTTCAATTAAAAAAAATTAAAACTCTGAACATAAAATGTAAAGAAAATGTCAAAAAGCTAAAGAATCTGTTTCAGCCATTTTAATGATCACTAAGAAGATGGCCAATGAGAGTTCTGATTTTTATAATCATTGAGGTATCCAGATATTAGATATCTATACAAGTATATTTGTACAAATTATCAATGTTTAAAAGGACCCTTCTTAGTCCATCTGACCTAATTCCACTGAAATTAAAATAAATTATAGCAACTCTAACTTATGACTACTAACAGGAATATAGATGCAATGTTTTGAAAAATAACCTTAGATTTTGTGCCATATCAGGATTTATAAATTCTTCAAATAAAAAAGTGCATAAAGCATATAAACTGAGAAAAATTATGAGAGTGCAGATAAGAAAGAGACGACTAGATAGTGAGAATCAATAAAAGCCTTATCAATTTTATTCAATAGATTAGCCTTAACTTTGTTTCTGTAAATGTTAATTATTTTTTTTAAAAATTACTCCTTACAATTTTTAAGTTGTATAAAGCATTTGAATGAAAGCAAACAAACAAAAAAACAATGACTTATGACCTGTGTCTCAAAATATAGCAGAATACAATTTACCTTTCTTGATTGGTATAGGCTTGGGCTGTGGCGGTGGTGGCTTGACTTCAGAACAAATGTCTAATTGAGAGCTTGTCTCTGAAGACATTATCATTGTATCTGAAGATGTTACTATAGGGCTGAGAGGCTCTTGCTTAATAATAGATGGCTCTTGTTGACTGAGTGGCTCTTGCTTAATGTGAGGTTCTTGTTTAATGTTTGACTCTTGTTTAATGTGAAGTTCTTGTTTAATGTGAGGCTCTTGCTTAATCTGGAATGATGAGCCCTCCACAGGCAATTCGGTCTCCTCTACCACGGGCATTTCTTCTTTGACTATAGAATCAGTTTCAGTTTTGGCTATTATTGTTAGAGGGGGTACTAAACTCTCTGCATTCTTTTCACTGTTGGCCAGTTTCTCTTTCAACTCTTTCTGTATTTTGTAAATTTTCTCTGCCAGCAAATGGAAATATTCTCTCTGGAAAGAAAGAAGTTAAACAATGAATTATTTCTGTTCATTAACTAACATCAAACAAATATTTCTTAAAGTGAGAGCATTTATTAAATTAATATTTTTGCAGCTCAGGAAAAATAATTTATCAATTTAAAAATAAAGAAACAAAAATAATAATTTTGTAAAAATTAAAAACTTTCATAATCTTACTAAACTTACAGATAGAAAGACAGCAAATAAAACAAAATTACCTGATCGTTTGCACTGTCAAACATGTCCCCTTCCATTTTTGTGGCAAAAGCCATAATATATTTCATACGACTTCCAAAGAGTGCTTCTTGGTTTGAGGTAGGGAGTATTGCTTGCACACTGATATTAAACAAAGTACATGAATTTGAAAAATAAGTTTAGTCACAACAAATTCAAAGAAACACAGTGTTAAAGATAATTATATTTAAATATCACATTTTACCAACATTACATAATTATATGCTATTTCTTGTAAAAATTGCACATTCAATGCCTAATTTGAGAACCATCAAGACAAAGGCAACACTTTATAAACTAAGTAAATATATGAATTTATTCAAACAATTATGTAATTTACATTTTGGGGATTTGTTTGTGACTATAATACTATATAAAGGAATTGAAAGATTTATTATACTTTTATTGACATTATTAAAAAAAAGAAGAAGAAAACAACAACAAAAAATGATCAATATCAGTACAAACTGCTGCTTGGTGGGGAAGAGAGAGAGAGAGACAGAGACCCACAACTTTTCTTATCTACTGTTTAGAAAAGAAATAAACAGAATATTTTTATATTTAATAATTCTTTTCTTTCTGTTTCATATTTTCTTTTTTATCATTAAAATATTTTGTAGTTAAAATTTTGTAACAATTATGTACAGATTTCCTATAAAAATAAAACTTTAGGAACTTCCAAGAAGTGACAACTTAAAGTGCTATAAACGTTAATACTATGATAGTTTTTCAGTTATAAATCCTTTTTCCACAGATGTTTAACAACACTAATTATTTTATGTTTGTAAATTAATTACAGGATTTAAGTTAAACTTTGATGGATAGAGATATGACTACTTATTTAAACTTTTGACTTGTATGGTAAGAAATTATCAAAAGAAGCCAATGGATTTCAGTTATAGATACAAGATGCAATGACTATAGAAATGTTAGTGTTAATAAGAATATCTGAAAAGATTTGCCTTCAATTTTCTTTTAAATTAAAAAATCTAAGCAGGATTCATACAGTATGCTGCTGCTGTTGCAAAAAAAAAAAAAATCATACTTTTCTATTGACATTTTCCAGACTTGTTTTGCATTTTCTCTGCATCCTTCTAATATATTCTTTTAATTTTTATATCCAATATAGCACCAACCAGTAAACACCCTTCTCACAAAAGTTTTAAATTTTTTACTTTTGCTGTAGCATTAACAGGAAACTTTCTTAAACAAGTTAAAGGGACTGTAACCACTAAATCAACGTGTAAAATAGTAGATGAACTGAAGAAATAATTTGTTTGTGATAAATGACAGTGACATATTTCTTTCTCAAATCAGCATTGACTGTTAAAGCTGTAACAAATAAGTCTACAAGGTGGGCATATAAAGACTGAATGCATGTAGAAGTACTCCTCCACCTAGATCCTTTCAGTATTCTAAGATGCAAGCCTATCAGTAGGTATTCCAAACATCGCTGTAGAAAAATTTACTAAACAAGGTCACGATCAGCCAATCAGTGCATGTTTAGAGTACTTAGTATTACATTCAAAATATGAAAACTTTTTTTTTGTCGAGTTAGAGCATTTAAGAACTGCTATGTACACTTACAGTTTATGGATAAGGTGGTTTCGCTGATCCTGTGTGACCTGTGCATGCCAATCTTTCCAAGCACTGATCTGTGTTGTACCATCTTGACCCTGCAGTCCATCTTGCAACTGGTCAGGAAGTGGCTGGATTTGACTGTTGTCAGCTTGGGGTACCGGAAGTGGTGATTGATTACTAGTTGTGGGTATGTTCATTCGCCCACCTGTATATTACATATTATACAATTTTTTAAAATTTCAATCCACATCCACAAAAACAACAAACACATAAACAAACCAAAACACTTAAGCTTAAGTCTATGAACTTGAAAACCTCATTCAACTAACATTCCTTTTTATAGTTTACATATAATTTATGTTAGCATATTCAAGTAAGTTAACCTTTTCTTTCTTTTGCTTTTGTTCTTTTAAAGTATGATGATAAATATGACTGCAGTCAAGAATTTAGTTTCTATTTATATAATCTCTCTATATATAGTTTTCCAGCTCTGTGTATAATGCTAAAGTGTCCTTGACCTTCAAGCACGTGGCTGGATTTTTTTTTAAGGTTTTTGTGCATGGCCAGCATTATCATTGGGCACATGGGAGTTTTTTTGAGCAACACTAAAGCGTCCTTGACCTTCAAGCATGGAGGTTTTTCCCCCCACATGGCCGGCTTTATGTTGCATTGTCACGTACAAAGGAAGGAAGAAAGGAACTTCCAAACTTCCCTCCGACCTTCCTTCCTTCCAAAGAGAGTGAGTGAGTTTACACATGGCCAGCTTTATGTTCACGAAACAGACATCAAAGTACTCATAAAAAACGATGGTCAGTCATTTGCTAAACGATGCTCGAATTTTCACTCGTAACATGTCTTATAATAATCAAGCCTTTCAATAAATAAATTCATTTATGTTCCTAGCAATGCATTCACTATAATTTTCCATCCGTCATATGATAGGTGGCAAATACTCTATAGTATCATGTGTTTATCAAATCCCAAACATGATACTTAAAACAGAGCACTTATAAAACACAACTATGTATTATAATTACAATTTCCCTTACCTGTATTATTGTGTCTGTTAGATGCATGTTTGAGAGGTACACACACTCTGCAGTCAGATCGTGTGCAGTTCTTCCAGTGAGTTATTATCTGTCTTGACGATGCACAATGGGGAACTGCAGGCAAAAAAGATGTATACAAATAGGAAATCAGCAATGCATTAATTTTTATCAATGTACTGTGTTTTCCTTGAAAATATTGTTAACAATTTTAAATCTGTTTACTAATTTCCTTGAAATTTTTATATAGTACAATTACAAAATGGCCCTGAGTAGAGAGAATAGTAGTGACCAAAGTGATATTAATAGTAATATTATTGTTAGGATTTCAGTTATTTTTCATATATTAGAAACTACTAAATGTAACTGAAATACTTTTATCAGTCTGTAAGTTTCCATGTTAATATTATTTCTTTTATATGTAAACTGAAACTTCTGTTTATGACTATGAAATTGTCACAAGCAGAAAGAAAGAAAATGAAAGCACACAGAAGTCAGTAATCACAGTGATTTAAAATAAAATCTGACAATACAATGCACACGTCCAAGATTTATTGGTAAGAACAACATATATTTTTCCGGCAAACAATATTAATTTCTATCATCATATTCATAGTTTTCTTTATCATACTGCACAAATAGTTTGTTTTTAAGAAATACTTCAAGTTCAAATAATTATAATACAATTAGGTATTCCAAACATATTTTTCAAAATCATTATTCATACTTTAAAAACAATTAGACAGATAGAACTTTTTTTGCTGATTTCAATGATACTAAAATGAAGTTTGTACCTCAATTACAACCAAAGTTACAAATTTTTCAATATTTAATTTTTCACAAAGTTTTACGCTCAAAAACGAAGTTGTACAAATAGCTTATTTTGAAGGTCCACAAAATGAAGAAATGATGAACAATATAGTTCAGACTCTCTACATAAGTAGTATCCAACCCACAGATATGGCTGAATTTTTTTGAGAGGCTTTGCAATGTTATTTTTAAATATACAGTCAGTCAAAATTAGTAATTTATTCATTTTCAGGTTGGAAAAAGCTCTAACGCAGTTAACACAAAATGGGCGAAATTGCTATAAATGTTAAAATTGTAATAACTCTGCTTGTAATTAGCTACAGAGATGCTTTTGGTATCATTGGATTCAGTTTGGAAAGATCTATATTAAGAATGCACTCACCACAGTAAGGAAATCTTCATATTTTATACACACACACTCAGACATTTGCCAATCGTTCATCTAATTTAATGCTTTTTCAGTTCAATGATTCTAGTGCTGTCTAGCATGGAATCACAAGGAATGTTCTTATACATTGAATGCACACAATTACATTCTTTCCACAACAGCATGTTTCATGTTGTGGTGCTTAACCTAAATAAGCAATTCAATCTGCTGGTAGACCGTTATTCCACAATCTACCTTCACTGGACATAGACAGAATTTCATAGTTGCAGTAAAAGACAGCCTTTTAATATTTATTATCTCTACATCATCTTTTCTCAGCCAGTCTTTCCAATGACATGCTTTAAAAAATATTTGTACCTCAAATCTTTCCCTTATTGAATGGTACAATCTCTTAAGGTGGCACATCTGCTCAAAAAGCATGAAAAATTGAAAAAGTTCAATAACAAAAATTTTATTGGTCTTTTCTGATATAAATTTTATGAAATTGCTTTTATTTTTGGACAAATCACAATAGTTTTGAAGATATTTTCAATCAAAGATGGGAGTATACCATAGGAGACATTTATGGTTAAAAAGTTAACTGAAAATCAGTCATTAATTTCGGTTTCTGCAGGATATCTTAAAAATAACTATTAAAGATATCTGCAAAGAATTTTGAACACAGTTTAAGGATAACATAAGCTGGCTTCTGAACCTCTAACTTTTTAATATATTTTACTATAGTGTGGATATATAATTATAATTAATTTTTTTTTTTTAAATTTTAAAAATTATTATTTAAATAAAATATGTGCTCCATCAGCTGAATGATTGCTACACACTAACCAGAAATTACAGTATATTAATTGAATATTTTGTCTATATATTTTAAGGTTTTCTTATAATCTTGTCAAAAAGAATTAACAAATTTTAAGTTTAAGAAAATGTTTATATTAAATAAATAATTTTGATGCAAAACCTATTAAATTCATAAGAAAAAAAGTGACTAGGCCTATATATTTTGAATCATCAACCATTTTTCACCAGTTTCTGAAAACTTGAATAAAAATTTCCTTCATTTATTTGATACAATTTTTGTTGTTGACATTTACTGGATTTCAGTTATGTGTACTACCATAAGCTTTGGATAAGGAATATAAATTCTAAAGTCATTTTCAGAGTTCACCCACCACCACCAAAGTTATGATCTTATAAATCATTAAATGTAATACTTATAGTAATAGTATGTGCATTATCAACTCACACATATATTTATTATGGAAAAATAAGCTTGCAAAATACAGGTAATAAATATATAACTCACTCGTGTCTATCAAAATTTTAAAAAAGAAAAGAAAATCTGGTAAAAATAATAACTATTTATTTTTAATCTAGTGAATCAGTGATATACTCTTTGTTTACACTGTGCCCAGCTAATGCAGTAAGGGACGAAAATATGGTCACGTGACCACAAAATAAAAAGAATTAAAAACAAATAACACGCGATCCGAATAAACGAAATACATTATATTGCAAATAAATCTTTCCCCTATTGAATGATACAAAACTTAAGCTATGGATAAGGCAGGAATAAATTCAGAAAGTTATTTTCTGTGTTCACCCTCAACGCCTTAAAAGACGAACGCTACCGTAGGCCTATAGACACTGACAATTCTTATTTATCGGCTATTATAGTCCTTTAAACGAACAAATATACGCTATAAACTGAAAATAAGTGATTTAACTTATCAACTAACATCCTTAAACAGAGTGATGCACGAGAATGCAAAGTGGAAACCGGTTCAATGTCGCAGAGTTGAACACTACGGTACTCGATACTCGTCCGCCATTGTTGTTTTCGGTCTTCGGTGATTTCGGTCACTGAGTACAGTTCTTTCAACGCAATTGGAGTCTTGTAGCGTACTTTTTGTCTCAAACAAACTATATAGACTTATAGATGAAGAATTTTCCTATTTTCTGGTAGCTTTTACGGTTGCTATGTTATCGGAATCACCAAAAACGTAATTTAAGAAAATTTAAGTTTAACCGTATTTCGCTTTATCTTGAAATTCCCGCGCACTATTTAGTATGGAAATGAACCTTGTTCTCTCCCCTACATGAAAACCATTATTATTTTTAGATTACTGTACCCTATGCGACCCCACGGACCGAGAAAGAGTGCATGTGTTAAGCGCTACCGCCGGACAAGTTATGGCGGCTTGGTAAAAAAGTCGTTCGGTTGGCAACTTCTGAATAACTTTTTATAACCTTTTCACAATTATTTATTAAAACAAAAAACACAGAAAGACAGAACAGAGAACAAACTTTTGTTTCATGTGCTTTTATTTTACAAAGCTTCAATAATACAGAGGAAACATGAGTGTTGAAAATGTAGAAAAATTGACAAAACAACGTCCCAATCAGCCATTCAGCGATGTTTGGAATACCTAATACAATAAAAACTCAGAACATACTCTGATGCTACATAATCAGTACAATCTTGTACTGCTCTCAAGGTCAAGTCTGTCCAAGAATGATACTTCTTTCTGATTTTACCCAACCTAGTCTTAATTTATGCCAATCTTCTGTTTGCAACTTCCATAGATCAGCTTTGCAAAAATGTCTTGCAGGAGAAAATGAGAAAGTAAACAATTTGCTCTATAAGTATAAATGTTTAAAAAAATTATCAATAAACTTTGTGGATATGGTCCATCATTTTTTACCTATAGTAATAGGCAACCCTTGAAAATTGTAGCTGTAAGTAACTTGCAAATTGTTATGACAACTTGTTTGTCTTTCTCCTAATAATAAGAAATACTTTGGTTTTATTCTTTTTTAAAACATAATAATTGCAGTTTTTATAAAAGCATTTTATCTAACCTATAAATGAACTACATGTATTGCCACCTTGCTTTTTTAAGTTTTTATTTGCATCTGAAGAGTTAATTTCTGCAAAAACACACCTCTACGCCATCCCCAGTAACAATAGATTGGTCCACTGCTAGTGCTACAGATTCAATCAATTTTAATTTTTAATTTTAGAAACTGTTTGAAAATGATGGTTCGCCTAAGAAAATCCATCAGCAAAATGTTTAACAATCACTGAGGAGTTGTGTAATACATTTTATCTGTATTCTTATTAAAAATTTTATGCATTTACCAGAAATATCCACTGCATGTTCACAATAAATTAATTAGCAAGATGTTCATTTAATTAATGACAAGTTTTACTATAATATTTTATTTATATTTGCAATACTAAGAATACATGTATTCAATTTTATCAAAATTATATTGAAACACTAGTGTCATAAGGGCAAGGCCAAACAAATTCCAAACATATCTTTGTTATGTATTTAACAATCATCAGTAGCAAATAATAAGCATGTTGATCAAACAAACAACAAAAATACACAAAAGTTTAATCAACAAAGCAGTAATATTATATGTTATTAATAGTAGAAAAGTTAAGAAGTATTTGTATGGATTTAATAATAAATAATAATAATTATGATGTACAACTAGAGAACAAATTAAAATTACCTTCTTTAGAATAGTGGAAAATGTTAGGAAGATTTTTTTAATAGCATAAATCAGTAGTATTAGTAATCACTGTCTGGTGGGGCAGGTTAGTTCTATATTTCTGATGTGCAATCTTAAACAGGTAGATTGTACTAAAATATAAACACTAAAGGTGGTTTTAAATATTAATCTTATATTTCTATTGAACTTTAAAGTCTAACAGGTCAAATTAATTTTTATTATCTTGAGAGATTATAACAAAAAACTTAAGAATAGCTTGCATTTAGAAATGGCACATTAGGACTGAAATCAATCAATTTTCCCCCTAAATCAGTAAATGACTGAAAAGATAAACGTCAGTGTATAATCTTTAATTTATACACAAATTTTATTTCATTATAATATTTTTTGTAATTTAAAGTTGTGCATAATATTTCATTTATTTATTAATTTTATAGTGTTGTAATATTTTCATAATTATTTACTTTTCAGAAAATTATAATTTGTGTATGTGTATTTATATATTTTATTAGGCTGTAATTTTACATTACATGTATTAATATTTTTATTTGTAACACACCACAAAATTTCAATACATGTATATACATTATATCAAACTGATAATACACAAATTTCACAAGAACATGATCAAACTAAAAATCCAAACATTACTCATTTACTGTCAAAAAAAAAAAAGGTTTAGATGTTTATAAAGCAAAAGTTAGCAGTTATTCTGCAGGCTAAACTACTCAGTACTAGATCTACATTCTAAGAAATGAATCTATTCATTATGATTAAGCATTCAATTTCAAGTACTATAGTTCTATCGGGGTCTAAATTAATGTTATCTCAGAAAAGGGTACTGTAACCCTCGAAAACTGTAGCCATGAGTAACTCGCAATTTGTTATAACAACTCACTAGCAAAAGAATGACAATAATAGGATGATGTGAACGACGATGACAACTGTTAACATCAAATATATAATGATAGGTTCAGGTAAAAACAAAACAAAATGTCGATATATTTGTTTCTGTCATAAAATAAGAAATATTCAGTTTGATTACTTCTTTTCTTAACATAATAACTGCAGTTTTTATTTAAAAATGTACTTAACTTATAAATCAGCCACTGCCACCCCCACCCCATTTTTTAAATTTGCATTTGAAGAGTTTACTTCTGCGTAACATACATCTACTCCACCCTAGGTAACAATAAATTCAACCACTTCTACAGATTTACTGCAATGTTCTGGGCAATGACTGTTCCACACAACTGGTTTCAGTATAACTTATTTTTAAAAATCTTTTTAACTAGCTATAGAATTAAACGAATATAATTTTTTTTTTAAAAATGAATCTAAAACAAAGACCACGGAAACTACCACAATATGTGATATGCATGTCAGCCACGTGATATCTGACAAGGTACTTGTTGCTGATGCAATTAACTCTTCTGAATAGGATTTTGGAGTCGGTCCAAAATTTCTGACTCCTTAAATTTTAGAAGTCCGACTCCCAACTAATACTCTGACTGTAGTTTATTCTTAATATCATATGACATAAAATTATATACTTATTTGGAGTGTTTTATATATATATATATATATATATATATGAGTACAGGTGTAAATAAATGAAGAAGTGGCTTTCATATATTTCATTTTTAAACTATTTTTCAATTGTACACTAATGTAAAACAAAAAATCGTCAAAATATCTGAATTGAATTGGTTCTTTAAAAGATCATTAATAATAGGTCCGGCTTCACCGCTCTCAAAACAAATTTGACGATTGTGAGGACAGAAAACTAAAAAAATGCTGTGACAATCAAAACGGCATCTTGAATAATCTCAGGTAGCTGGATTTTGCATAGTGATCAAGTCAGAAGTTCAGTCAAATTTGTTAATCTCTTTCAGTTTCAGTGCCTGATAAAAAATGTATTTTGAATTTAGTTAGATATGATGAGTTTCTTTTTCTCCAACATTTTCCAAATTTAAGTGCCGACATTTGGATCAATCCTGTATTTTTCAAAATCCTCTTGGCTACTGTTGTTGTGAAGGTGATTGAACGCTGTCATAAAGTGACCTGATAGCCTCATCGTCCTCTTATATACCATTCACACAAACTTCTAATCTATTCTAAGCTATATAGCAGAATTTTTTGTTGTGTTTTTAGATCACTATTTCAATAAATTCACAAAGTATTTGTAAGTTTGATTCAACATCTAATTGATGGAATTTTGTCTGCAGGAAAAGGAAAATTGATTAAACTACAAGCTACTTTTGGCTTACATATGTTAAAAATCTAGATGCTGGATCTCTTAAATAATAATACTGAAAGAAGATAGTAATTCAATAAAATCACTTTGAGAAAGGAAAGAGAAAGTTACAAAATACAAAGTATGTGTTTAATTAAGGTAACAGCAAAAAATAAAAAATAAATAAAATCAGTTTTATTTTCATTTAAAACTCTTTAAAACAATTAAAAAGAAAATTGTGAAGCTATCTCAATTTGTTACAGAGAATGAGAGATATGCTGCTTTTAAGTTTTAAACAGTGTTGGCTGTAGAATAAATGGTTATTTTGACACTTTGAAAAAACATCACAATAATCGACAAAGGAACCTTTATACATGTTTCTGCACAAGACTAGCCATAATATTTGAATCATTTGTATAATCATGAAATTTTGCCACTTTGCAGTATGCATCAAAAATGGTGAAAATGCAAGTCTCGCAATCAAACCTGGCAGTTTTAGAAGACTAGAGGTAAAACCTTACTTTACCCACATATATGATGTTATTATTAGTGTGAACTGTGATGTCCAGAACTTTCTGAACACAATAGTGAAAACCTGAAGTCTGTACCTACTCTTGATCTAGAGATATTTAAAGATGAATATGACAAAAATCATATTTCCACAAAAATACAGCTGACCCCTTAACAGTCATATCTCCTAAAATTTTTTAATTTAAGGCAAAAACCATTCCATATCTTCACCAAAAATGGACTACAAACAGTTGGTAAACATTTAAAAATTAAAAATTAAAAATTTCTGGCAGGAAACCGTTGATTTGACACAGAATGACCCATATGCATGTGTAGTGTGTATGTGGCACACAAGCCAAAGTAAGACTAAGAAACATAGTATTCCAAAACATGCATTCTATTAATTCTTGTAAATTGACTGGACAAAACTCAACATTGATGAAAAATTAGTCAAACTTTATTCAATCCATGTACTTTCCACATACAAGCAAGACATACAAATTTACATAGATATAGAAACATTAAGCTTGATTTTGAATGTTTGTTTGAATTAAACAATGATTGGTTGTTAAGAAATCAGTGAATGAAAATGTGCACTTTTACAAACTGATTGCTGCTGGCATACTACGGTGAAGCTACCTAGTTTAATCTTAAAAAATTTTTAAATAAATTCTGTAATTGTCAGTGAAAACATAAGGTGTGATCTGTTGAATTTGTGCAAATTTGAGTGCAAGTGTTTTCTTCCATTATCACTGTAATCTAATCTCAAAATAAAAGTAACCTTAAACATGTCCTCAAGTTCACTGCCATGATACTGTGTCCAGTCGATGCTTGATACTGCCAAAGTCAGTTTTATAATAATAAAAATAATACCAAAAATAAATTCTCCTGTAAGCAAGAATCATAATCACATGTGGTAGGGAAAAAAAGAATTAGAGGAAATAATTTTTGTTAAAATCAGAAAAAGCCAACAAATCCATTAAACTTACCATCACAGTTCAGTCCCCTGTTGCAAGATGTCATATGGTTAAGCACAGTCTTCATAGTTCTGCAATAAGGCAGCGTACATGATTGATTGCCACTAGTCTGCTCTCGACGCTGACAGGTCTGAGCATGCATCAGCAAAACAAGTTTTCGTTGCACCAGTTTGCATTTGTTTGCCTGCACTAAAAGAGCCTGTTGCTGCTGGATTTGCATGTTTTCATCAGAGTCTGTTGTGGAATGGCCAAGGACCACAGAAGGCATGGAACCCACAGGACCTACAGTTGGTGAGTTGTAGCATGTAGTATTCGTAACACCATTCATAGACCCAGACATGCCAAGTTGAGATGCAGATGGAGGACAATGCCAGTTTTGCAGCTGGGATAACGGATCTACAACAGGATCTCCAATGCTGCTGCCATGATCAGTCTGAGACAAAGTTTGTGTATTGTTGGAGGTACTCTGTTGTACATCATATTGCATAAACCCATCTGAGCCATGTAGCAAATTGTTTGTGAAATCAGGACAAGGGTTAAAAATAAATCCTGCAAGAATGATAAATATTCATAAAACATTTGAACCAATAATACTAATACTCTTTAATAGGATTACTCAAATATACCTATATCATATACTAAAATTGTAAAAATAAAAAGATATTAATTTTTATTATAAAATTATAGTCTTAATGTCGTTTGAGATGTTTTGTTTTTTCATTTTTTTTTTTTTTTGATAAAAACAACTATTGTATATTAAAATTGTGAATTAAATAGTAATGATAACTACTAACTTAGTGGTGGTTTTTTTCCCCAAGCAACAAACTTGTTAATGGTGATATCTGACATACATAAAAAGTACTGTTTAGTAAATAAAAACATTTACAAAACAAAAGCATTATAAATTATCTACAGAAGTATGAATTTAATAAAAAAGCCACTTTAACACTTGAAAAGTAGAAAAGTATTTATTTAGCACAATAAATAAAGCCATAAAAAAAAACTTGTTTCTGTAGCAATTAGGAATGTTTAAAAAGTTGCTACAATGTACAGTGTTATAATACTGAATGAAGCATATTTCATAAACTTATCTTACTCAACAATAAATTATCACCCCTCCCATTGTCTGCAGAGAAAGGTAAAACACTTGATATAAATGACGTTCTTTATATTTTAATTTACATATGTTGCTAATAAATGTCAGTGTCAACTTAAAAACAAAGGACTTAAAAAATATACTGATGTGTGCAGTAAAACATTCTAAAATGTAAAAAAGAAAATTCAATTAAAAAAAAAATTAAGTTTAAGAATTATTTATTTATTATAATTATGTACATATTTAATTAATCTGGTAAAAGTCAATAAAAATCATAAGCATTTTATATAAAATCTTTATCCAGTCTTGACAAATGATAACATTTTTTCCATTTAAAATAAATCAACTTTTTAATTGTAATGGTCTATAAAGTTACTAGATTTAACATTTATTTATGGTTAAAAACAGAGGCAAAATCTGAAATATTTACTTAAGTAAATGGTCTGGTCATAAAACAATTATTATTAATAACTAGAATAATGAATGCATACTTTTTTTAAGAACTATGCTGAGAGCTGTAGAAGATACTAAACCTGAAAAAAATCTCATTCAACACAAGAATACATAGGCCTACAATATTTTCAGACCGGCAATTTCATTTATTTAATATTAGGCTACTAATACTATCTATAACCAATTAATTTATTATTGTAATACTAATAACATTAAATCATTAATAACCTGAATGATTCAAAACAACAATTCTTCTCCATTTATTAATATTAAAATGCTAATATTAACATGATATAGGCTTATGTAAAACTATTAAATATAATAATTTACAATTAAAACACATAAGCTATTACATACTAATTCCTATTACAAACTAATTTGACTTTCAAAAATGTTTTCCAATAATGTGTAAATTTATTGATTTTAAAATAATTACCGATCCACAATCTGCATATTACCTCGTACATACTATTAAATACAGCAGAACTACTTACGCAGCATTTATTCTGACATAAACAGTAGGAAGACTTATTAAAAATAAAATAGTTTAGATATGGAGCTGAATTGAAATTAGAAGTATTCTTATTAACTATCACAATAAATCAAGTTGAGAACTGCAATTTAGCATAAAACAAACAATTTAGTACAGATCAATGTCTGATACTTGCTCTAAAAATATAACTCGGTCTCAAAATATGAATTCGCAAATTAGTACAAAAATGAAGGGCGCCATATTGGATTTGGTTTGTTTTTGTCGCAAAAAAAAAAAGAAAGAAAAAAGTCTAGTAATAACAACCTAAACAACCTATATATGTATCTCTGCTATTCATCTTCGCCATCTCTTTCGATCGTTGGTTATAATATTATGGAAATAATCGACACAATTATATGATGACAAATTTTTTAAAAGAAAAAGTTACATCTCACTTCGAAGAACTTTAACGCATAATCTAAAACTAAAACAAGTCCTTTCTATAAACAATCTTTGCTTTTAACGCTTACGATATTATAAAATAAATGAATAAACATATTTAAAATAAAAATGAGAACTCTCACATACCACCACTGTCGCTCCATGCTGAGGATGGCAAATCAATTTTCTGTTGCTTGGCTGGAGGCCCGTTCGCGTAATGGTCTGCCATTTTTCACATCCGACAAGTATTTTGTCTTCACAAATTTAACGCATCGAACACAGAGAAAAATGTTTATGATTTAAAATCAGACTATTGTGAAATAATGAATAAGCTAAAACTTTTACAATTAAATATAGATTTAATCCTCAACATTAATAAATAATATAAATGAGGAATGTAAACCTTTGGGAATTTGTTAAGCAAATCAAAGCCAATCAAAATGGATGGCGCAGGACAATTTTAGATTCCTTGTTAGAAATCATAGATCATACCGTACACTGCGGTCCCGACACAATTGAAATGATGTCTATGAAGATATAAATCTTCAAAACTGCCATCGATTCTACTTAAATTCTAAATTTATATGATAGTATATCATTATACACAACTAGTAAAGATCAAAACTAAGAGAACCCGGTCTTTCTATAAAAAGTACACTATTGTGCCAAGCTGGAATATCGACCAGATTGGAACGGTGCGCTCAAAATGAAGCCACTAGTCGTGGCCTTTGTTGTAAAAATATAAAATCATATTTTAATATATATTATAAATGTAGCTGTATATTTCTTCGCAGTCAAGAAGGTGAATTCAACAGTACCTTTCAATACAAAACAATAATACATAAATATACTTTATTTAGACTTTACAATCTGTATAAGTCACTTTGATTAATACTTCTGACAGTAGTGTATAATAGCAATAGTGCATAACCTACTTTCTATAAACAAAAATCAAGTCATTTTCTGCCTTGTGATAGTTTCGTATACATGAATATGTAGAATATGTCTTCTGCTAGTGTTACGGCATTTATCAAACAGCATTTAACATTTATAATTGTTAAAAGGGGGAGAATCGGAGAAATGGAAATTCGTGCAGGTGAAATTTACAAAATATTTTTTTCTTAACGGATTGGAGCATATAGCTGAGTAAAATCTCGCGGGTTTCTCTAAAAATTAAAATGTCTTTTGTATTTGCTTGTTAAAATGCTTATTAAGTATCTGTTCATTCCACGCTCGTGCGTTTGGTGACTGCTGTGGGGGCTGGATACGTAGGTGATAAGGCCAGGTAATAGGCAGGAGACTGAATGGAATCGGCTGAGGGTGACAACAATATATAACTAAATACAAGAGATCTCAAGGGTGTAATTTTTTTGTCTCTCTTTCTAGTTCTGTCTGATCGTGCTTCAATGCTGGTTTAAAAAAACATGACCCACTTCCTAACAACACATATTGGCAAGCAGACTAGCTGGAATAATACACAACTTGAGTAAAAATCAAGCCGGTAGCCGACAGGATATTTAGGACAGGGATCATGTCAAGAGTCAGCTGGCCTCTCGGCAAAGCACAGACTGGCGATCAAATTACTCAGGCGCAGTCGATTGGCCTTATATCGAACTTATGGACTGACGCAGTGCTTAGGCCGAAATCTGGTGCTGATTCGTAAACAAATGCCGTCTCGTCCTACGTCCCTTGTGTAATATACACGTTTATGTGAGAATTTAAGCCAGAAAAGGCCGTGTGCTCGTTGACTGCAAACGAGCATGGTCATGAGTTTGGTCACTGTTTGAATCATAACAATATGCATCATCACGGAAGCAAGAACTTTAGTATCAATCGCGTGCACTGAAACAGTGAAAGTACAATGACTAGATCAGATAAGCTAAAAAAAATAATAAAGAACAGTGTGTATCGTACAATGCTGATCTACTCAACATGATTACTAGAATAGAACTGCGAGACTGCTTAAAACTATCACTGAATACTCCAGCTCAGAGAAACAGGACAGAACTAGTACAGAGATAAGAAGGGAAATTAAAGAATGAAGTAGATGTTACAAGACACTGCAGTTGCTAGACCGCCAGAGAAAAATCAAAACGACTTTGTCAAAATTTTCCTGCATGCCCTAAGTCAGAAGAAAAGTTAGATACAAACAAGAATCATGTACAAAACAAACACCATATACCTGGTAGGTACACGTGACAATTAGGACAAATGAAACCTAAGAAGTTCAAGATCTAGCATATCACTGCTTGAGAATAACTGATCACATACATTGATACAGTATATTAATTGAAAATGGCGGCATCACCCCGAACTGTATGAAAACAGGGTTATATCACAAGAGACCAATTCAACCACAACAGACTAATTTAGCACAAACCTAGTTCATGCATCCAGAACCACCGTCCCAATACATATAATTATAATAATTATCGCCTCACTGTAATGATGATACTCACCTCCCCAATACATATGATTATAACTGCCGCCCCACCATAATTATGATTCTTACCGTTCCAATACATATAATTATAATAACCACCGCCTCACTGTAATGATAATACTCACCTCCCCAATACATATGATTATAACTGCCGCCCCGCCATAATTATGATTCTTACCGTTCCAATACATATAATTATAATAACCACTGCCTCACTGTAATGATGATAATAATTATAATAACCACCGCCTCACATTAATGATGATACTCACCGTTCCAATACATATAATTATAATAACCATTGCCTCACTGTAATGATGATAATAATTATAATAACCACCGCCTCATTGTAATGATGATACTTACCTCCGCAATACATATATTTACGATCACCGCCGCTCCACTATAATTACGATACTTACCGTCACAATACATATAATTACCTCCCCTATAACTATGATAACCACGCCCCAGTATTTCACCGTTACAATATCATTATCCAATATTATTACGATAACCACCGCCCTGGTTTAATGATATCCACCCCCACCCCAACGTGATGATGATAACCACCATCCAAAATAACTCCGATAACACTGAAGGAATATGTAGCAACAATAAAACCACAATAGAAAATACGACCAAGCAAATGTAGATGACTTTCACACCCCTTGGCTGGGGCGAGGCGGGTGATGCATTCCACTGAATAACCAAACATGAAAATCTGCAAAATGGTGAATGGAATGAAGTATACAAGTTGACGGACTAGGTTATCTGGGGGACGATCGACCAATTCAACAAGAAGAGGTTGAATATGTTGTGTTTGATTTTGGTTTCATGTCTCGGCTTCCGTCTCTTATTTCGCAAATGGGTGCAAGTTCCAAGGGAGAGATTTATCTCCTGAAAGGGAGAGACAACGCCATGGTGGAGGAAATTGAGCCGATTTCAGTGGGGTTTTGATAGCATATTCTTTCGATTTTTAAAATGCACGAACTGAAGCATATGGGACTATTGACCATCCGGTCCGAACACTAAGCCCACCATCGGGTCAGCCAGAGAGCGGCAAACTTTTCAGGTCACCCAGGGCGTGGATCAAAACCCACGACCGATCAAGTAGAGAGCGGTTGACTCTTCCGCAATTTTTTTCCGTCACCCAGAGCAGGGCCGATCACTTTATTCTTCGCCAAATAGCGTTAGATAATTCAAGTTTGACAGCTCATTAGCGCATAACTTTTTCTGTCCTTATTAAAACTTATTCAATCATATATTTTTCTTTTAATAATTTGGATCAAATCTATTACCATCAGCATGGAATGAGAGCCATTCTTGTTTTCACAGACCTCTGTGCCAGGACGTTGTAGTTATTTTTAACTAGATTATTTTATTGTGTATGGGATGATGTAAATAGAAAGGTTTGACGTCAGAGGGTGACGCATGACTAGTACAATGTTTATGGCGTACTACTTTTTTTTTTTTTTCCTTCTGGTTGACTTCTTTTCCCACAGGAACTGCAGGAACCTTTCGACTCCAAATGTCGTTCTCGGTTGTGGTATGTTTCTGTGGGGTCCTCCTCCTCTCACTTATTCTAAGGAGGGTATCTGTCATGGTGTTGAGCTGAAAGTGTTTAGTGTCTTTAACGTATCTTTGTTTTTAGCCCGTGACTTTTCCCTAGGTGTTATAGGAGATGTATTGTATTGTTTGGTTGAGGAATGTGATTAGTGCTGGGTGAATGAGTTTGTGATTGTGTTCTTGTGGGAAGAGCAATGTGTGGATTGTGAATGGGAATTGTAGAAGTAATGTTACCTCCTGAATTGTGTGTATTTTTCATCAGTATGTAGGTTACATTGTACAAGAAAATGTTGAATAGTTTTGTCTGTTCTGCAGTGTGTGCATGATTTTGGTTCATGATTTAATGTGTGTGTATCTTGTAGAGTTAAGTCAGAGTCTGGATATTGCTCTATTGTGGGATATGTTAGGAAAGTTGATTTTCTTAAATATGTTTTTAAATGTGCTCTTTTAGTTCAGTTTTATAGATTGGGGTGTAGAGTTGTTTTCCTTGTATAGAGCCATATTTTGCCCCCATGTCTGCTGCTTCATTTCTTGTGATGTTAGTGTGACTGGGTATCCATAAGAATGTAGTTTGGGTTCCTTTGTTTCTTTATGTCATGGTTGATTTGGTTTGTTATTTGTGGCCTTGTCTGATGGAATGGGTTTGCTAGGTTTTGTAATGATGTTAATGAATCTGTAAGAATAAATATGTTTTTTAGGTGCTGGTTTGGTTTTCTCTGACTAATTCTAGTGCTTTGCCTATGGCTTTTGTCACGAGCTGAGATAAGCCCTGCGAAATTTTCTCACAAACAAAGATATGTGTAGGACTGTTCCTCCCGACGCAACTGTCCCCCTATACACCCTCCCCCCACCCCACCCTGATAACTGCTAGCTAACATTTAGTAATGAAATGCCTCAGTTTGGGTGAGGCACCACGGGGTGAAACAAAGTTAATTATGTTACATTTCTAGCTCCACCCCAAAAAGTTTGAGCTAGACATGCCAGGAACAGAGCAAGAAACCACCCTGTTCTCTTGGGCAAAGAAAAGGCCAATAATTAACTGACCCAGTCATTTTATATGCATTTATAAGTGCCTAGCCTTACTGATTTGAGGTGAATACAAATTCATTTTATTACATATGTTGAAACTTGCTTGTTATTATATTTCTGTGTTATTGTAAGTAAGCAGTGATTGTTTAAGGATGTATATGTGTATAAATGATCAGAGTGCATTACTATAAACCGTGATATCTGGAAATTTTCTATTACTAATACTATTACTTTAGGATAAATTATCTGTAACCCACTCCTATTGTGTCTAAATAATGACTTAGCAACACAACTATTGTGTTGTGGACAGAAACATATATGTTCACTTGTTAATTTAGCATTATC
The DNA here is from genome assembly GCA_028829895.1 of Sinotaia quadrata. Lineage (NCBI taxonomy): Eukaryota > Metazoa > Mollusca > Gastropoda > Architaenioglossa > Viviparidae > Sinotaia > Sinotaia quadrata. The sequence goes on from CM054183.1 coordinate 66,625,851, forward strand.
ATATCTGAAGGTAAGCCAGTTAAATTCTCTGTGTGGAGATGTTAAGGCTTGGTACTGAACAAAGGGTGACTGACTCTTGCAGATCAGCAGCCTGTAACTTCGTGACTCTGTGACTGACTCCTGTTGTGACAAGAAGTGCATGCGCAATCAGGACAACCTAGAACTGAATGTTGGCAACCTAACAGCCACCATCACAAGTCAACACGATGGGCCAGCAGATGTGCAGGGGCATAATTGTCATGCTGTCATTCATCCAGAGACATGTCACAGTCTACTCCAGATAAGTTGGCTTCAACCAACTGCCAAAGACTATCACACAGCAGATAGATAGCTTTTACCCTCATGATTAAGTAAAATCATTTGGACAACAGACAACCTCCTATTAGTTTTCCCCAATTATTATGTAATACTATACATTAAATTTATATCTTAAATTTTCCTTGTCTGTCCTAGTTAATTTGTATAGTATTGTATGAATGTCAGAGTAAGGAGACATAACTCGGGGAGGGGGGTGGGCTCATTAATTAGTCATTCTCATCTTTTCCTTTATTTCTACTTTGTTCAGTAACTCTGACAATTGATTGTAATTCAGTTGTGAGTGAGATTGTATGTGTTGCCACATAATTTGGGCACTCCAAACCATAAGTAAACAGACTCACACACCACCTCACAGCTATTAATTCTGCAGTTAGTATTGAATTAAGTTTGAAAGTGTGTGTGCTGTTGATCCAGTTCCTAAAGGTATTTTAGAGCCAACTGTGTATATGTGATAGTGGAGGTATTATTTTTCTTTCCTTTGTTCTGCCCATTATTTGGTTAATTTTTTCCCCATATTGTTTTAGATGGCATTGTTTTTGTTAGTTTGTTACGTGTTTTCCCCCCATGATTTCTTTTGGGTTTCTTGTTTGTAATGATTATTTATGTTTTGATATGCTTTTTTTTGTTGAAGGTTTGGAAGGGTGTCCGTGTTTTTTTCCCCACAAGAGGTGAGGGGAGTTTGTGAGTGAAGCTGAGGAAAAGGTTAAGTTTACTGCTTTGATGATTGCATTTGTTTATTTTTCGGCCCAAATTTCAAAGTGGGTTTTTTTTTTGTTAGTTCAAGATATCTGAGGTGGTTTCTAGCTGGCACTGACAGGTTTACCAGCTTCCTTTGGAGATGAGCTGGGTAAGGTTTAATGGTCGTGGTAAATTTATATAAGTGTATAACTTAAGAATTATTGTGGTGGTCACTGGTATAGTTGTCTTCATCTGTTATATGGAATCTAGGGTTAGGTTGGGAATAAGTTTGGCCAAGTCGAGGGTAGCTTGGCTTCTGGGGGGAAGGGGTGGGGTGTGCTAAGTAAAGGTGTCATTTATCCATTCTAAGAGTATTTTTCCTTGTTTATTATTATTTGTTCGTCTTTTTGACCAGCAAGAGTGTAGGGCATTGAAATCTATAATTATGTTTTTGTACGATACATTAATTCCATTAAGTGCTTTTAGGTTGAGGGAGGTGTGTTGGAGACATTATTTCCATTAAGTGCTTTTAGGTGTTGAGGGAGGTGTGTAGGATAGAGGATAGCGGTACTAGCACTTGAAGCACAATATTAATGACGTATTAGAGCTTGAAATGTTAATGGGTCGTTGGGGAACGAAGGACTTTATATAACTATAACCCTTTGCGATTATAAGAATCGAATTTCGGTCAAAACTAGCCTTAATGAGGATAATACAGTTATCAATAACAGCAGAAATCCGTGAAGGAAAATGAAATCATTTGCCGGGATTAGAACTAAGATTCATGAGACTACACGCGAATTCTCGACCTTGAGGTCATTGGGTGAACTTTAACCAATTTTTTTAAAAAGGATATGACTGGATATATTTCCTTATTTCCAAACGAGGATACCACAACTTTTCCGACCTTGCTTAAAATATATGTCAAGGTCGGTGGTGTTTGTAAATCATGACAGCTTGTGGTCAACTGTCAGTTATGTGAAATTGTTAGAAAGTATTTAGATTTGAGCCGCTCATTAGAAGTTAGTAATCTTTTGGAATCTCACATAAAAAGGATACTTTGAAAGTAAGATTGGATCATCAAAAAGATATGTTAAGGAGACGATCAGATTGGTTAGAATTGCCGCTTTGACTTTCTTTGTCCAATTTTGACTGGTAAGCTTATTAGGCCTATATATATTAGTAGCAGACGACATTGTCGCTGGATATTGTGTCCAGTACTGTTATAGGATTGTTGATGGTACGCATATTTATACAGCGTGAGCAATGAAAGCCAGAATTTGACCACACAAATCTATTTTTATAACAGCTATGACAGAGCGCACTCTACTTGACTTTTATTTTTAGGAAAGTCGTGAAAACGTGAGTGGCAGCAGTATGGCAGCAGTATCCGCAGTGGGGATAATTACATCAATCATCTCATTGCAAACATGATTTAGCTGCTGCTCGACTATCTATAATGGCACCTGCTTTCACTTATCCCGACGGACACCGGGGACAGCATCAACAACAGCGATGACAATCCCACCAGTGAGGACAGGGGGTTGAACATCCCCGGGCGCACGTACACACTAGGTACAGAGTGGGGTGTATTACTAGCCTGGGCTCTGTAAGATACACCTGTCCAACCCGCCCTCCCATTTCAACATAGGGAACAAATTCAACACCTTTAGCCCACGGATTACCGGGCTTGAGCCAGGGCTGTAGTCCTAAAAAAGGAAGTGAGGAGAAGCCAGAAACTCGACTAAATGAAAGAGTTAGCCTATAGATTAAAAAAAAAAATTCATAAACATTTATTTACGCAAATTCACAAACGTCAAAAGAACTGCCATAATAGATTATCTGCTTTGTCCTCATTTGAAGAAGCCACACGCGTTTGAGTAGCAGTTACTGAGCGGTGTTTCCACAGCCACATGCCGGTGTGCTTTGTTGGATTCCATGACGTCACTGGAGGTCTGCGTAACTTGATAAACATCAGCGAAGACGCATGACAAATAAGCAGCGAACTGCGCATGTTACTAAGAATAATGTTCATGTGACTGAAGTTTGCGCTCACACTCCGCTGTGCTACATGGAATAACACGTGTGCAAGTTACAAGTGCCGCTAAATCGGGAGACATTCTCCGTCACCCGCTATCAACAAAATTCCGGAAAGCATTTACTAAACTGCTTAATTATGAATTCATACTCCTGTTTACGTGCATCAGAAAACTTGTAAGTAACAGTTCTTACGTTTGATGACTGGGTTGTAAACATCCTTACCTGAATATTATTCATCAGACTGATAAAGAACTGTTTCTCATTTAAAGTGCTCCACTTTTCAAAGTGGATAAAATCTATATAATGAAATTTCAGTTTTCTACCAGCCTCTTTTGCCTCCACAATCTTGCAGCCACATTTTTCTTTCATTGTTTCGAGCACTCTAATACTGCGACGAATAAGTTTGTCAGCATACACCATTGATGTTCCACGCTCCTTATAGTAGGGGCAAACTGGGTAAATATAGTGCATCGTACATAAGCCCGAGATCCACGACAAACTCTGGAGATCAAATACGTCTTAGCAGCCCAAGAAATGTTGATAGATCTTGAGAAGACCTGTTTGGATCATTAGAAGCACTGTCAAAACGCAGGCATAATGACTGGGAATTGTTCCACACAGCTGATACAGTTTGGTGAGAACTCGCAACCCAGTGGACATCAAAGATTCGACCGACCTTTCTAAGTTGTTGACCAACGTCTTCAGCGCGGCTTTCAAGTTCATGTTGATTTTTCGGTGAATGACTGTAGATAAAATATACCTTATCAAAAAAAAACGCCTGAAAGTGATTAACAGCCATGATCTCCTTTATAGCATTGGACACATTTAGCTCCAAAAGATGATTTAAACAATGCCACATGATGACGTTTGGAAAATTCTTCGCAATTTTGCAATTCCAGATTTTCTGCGTAGCATAACACTAGCAAAGCTGACTAGATGTTTTTTCCCAGGTAGTCATTATCAAATCCATGGAAAGCAAGGTATCACAATAAGGAGTCATATGTTGTCACAGCACTGGTCATTGAATTTTAAAATATGAAGGAATATAAACTGAGGTTGTCCATTCCTCAAAGACTGACATTTCCAAAAATCAGTGAGTACTGACTTGTTAGTGACAGTGGTCGATTCATCAATAAGGCCTGATATCTAGCCTTCTGTACTTATTAACAAGCCAACTTGCGCATTTCTGTAGCAATATGATTCACAATATTGGTGATTGTGAAACGTGACCATAGACCAATTCCACAATCAACACCATTCAGTTGCTGTAACTCCAAGAGATGAGGATGGTCTGTCTTCCTTAGCCAGGAAATAAGCGGTTCTCAACACCTCAATCTTTGTTCATATGTCAATATGCTTCTCGATCGGCTGCTTCTGAGCCATGGCACAAAAAAATGTCATTTGCAGCAATATGCGACATCAAATCTTTGTGCCGGGAACATTTTTTTCATAATGATGCAAACTTCGTTTCAATACATTATACTCTTTCCATTCTACTGATATGGGAAATACCTTAACATTTATTAGCTGACAAGAGTCACATTTGCACAAATGCTGCATCCCAATCTACCATCATGACAATCCAACTGAGGATAGTCTTTGATTTTCTGTATCCATTGATCAGCAGTCCAGATTTGTGGGAAATCAGCACCTTTAATAGGTGTTTTTGTGACAGCGGGAGATTCTTGAATCAAGGCAGTTCTCGGCTTCTTAGAAAAGAAGTTCTTCATTGTTTGTTCTTGTATAAACTCAGTCCATTTCATGTCATTTTTTTTAAAAACTTAAATTACACAATTAACGCGCTAGTCTAAACAATAAGTATCAAAACTGCGTACAGCCTTGCTGCTATCTCGCCAAACCTTGCCTGTCACGACCAAAGACCACAGAACAGATTTGAGCGGCAAACCCCATCCCTCGCCATGCTTGAAGTGTGCACAAACATCATACTGCCATTGTTAAGTGAACCCAGTGAAGTCGCCAAATGACATGTACCTGTATTGATGACACCCGCGGAGTATCTGGCCGTTGATCAAACTCTGCCAACATGAATTTTTTGAACAAAAGTACTGGGGGACGCTGTCCCCGACCCACTACACCTCTGGCTAGAGCCCACCTTTGCCGGCCAAACAAGTCTGCAACAGACGAACGTGCAACGATACTACATAAGGTGTTAAAAAATTCTACTTCATGGTTGTACAATGATGACGTAGCCAGAAGGCCGCACCCCCCCCCCCCCATCATCGGGGAGAATGACATCAACCTCCACATTAGCCCACGCAACTACCTGGCTAATGTATATTTCTACCGGCGAGACATGAGCACCATGGACACAATCCATCATTTATCACCACTATAACTTTCTTGTCTACCACCTCCACTCTGTCTTTCACCATTTTTAACCCTCTCAACAGCAGTTCACCTCGTGTAAAGCAGCGAAATCAGCTGATAGTCAGAAGCTGCGATCATTATAATTTCATCATCCATGTGACTGAAGGTCAATGACAGTGCCCACCAGAATGACATAGTATACGTTTTAATGGAGTTGACAGGAACAGTAGATAGGAAAATGAAGAATCTGTTTTTAATGGATCGACAGTTTCACTATGTGTACTATGAAATATAGACCTGTGTTAAATAGTTAATAGGATTAGTGAAATTCTTAAGAAAATAGGTCTATTTATCTGGTTCACAGTATCACTGGACCAAAATGTTTTATGAAACAGGTCTGTTGTAATAGGATGAGGTATCTAAAGACAGAAATAGTGCAATGAAGTTTCTTAAGGTTTATAATGTTTTTGCAGTTATATTAAACACTGTAGGAATGGGAACTTCTATGCATATAGTTTATTTGTGGACCAGCATATGTTTCTCATTATGTAGATATCATAAATTAGGTTAATTTACAAGACATTACTAATCATGCATAAAACAAATAGGGAGAAAAAAAAGTATCATTGAAGAAAAAGAAAAATATTTGCAAGATTAAAATTTTTGAGGAATTGATTTAAAAAGGGTAGGAAATAACTATTTAAACATTAGCTGAATAAAACTGTTGTGGTCTGTGCAGATAATACTAATAATAGTTGAAATACTGATAATAATATACGTAGAGACATGCAGATGATCTCTGATACGTCCAGCAGTTAGATAAATAACAAAACACCAACATCGTTTATCATGCTGGGACACTATTTAACAATATTAATTATTATGCTGTAATATTACCATTTAATTTTCATTTCTCAGTACAATGCTATAATTTCTTTCTCTCCCTTCAACTTTTGCATACAGAACTTCATTCCATAAAGTCAATATCATAACAAAATTTAGTGTTTCAACTTTCAGACTTAAAATATTATAACCTGTATATCAAAGCTTTAGATACAGGTACAAAAGACTGACTCTCAGATTTAAAATATTATACTTTAACACCAACCAAAGCCTCTATAAACAGTTACAATATTTGCTGATAAAATTGAAGATTTAATAACTTATGATGATTTTACAGATGCTTTTACATTTAAAAAATCTGTAAAATGAGAAAGAACTAAAGAAATGGGCTTAGGATAGAGGACTTGCAAAGAAATGAATTAATGTAACAAATTTTGAAAAAGACCCGAGTTCTAAATAATCAAATAATTAATACTCTTTAACTGCCAAGTATTGAGCACAACTTCTTTTCCCCCATTTCCAAGCTGTAAACTGATCTATCAGCTTTATCTTGAAAAACTGTTCTATAAATATGTTCAACATTTTCATTTACTACAGGTATTCCCTAAACTATGTGAAAATGTTTGACATTTTCATTAACTGTAGGTATGTCCATAATTATTAGTTTAAAAAGAAATAAATTGTGTTGCATAAGTAATCATAACATTTACAAATATTTTATATATTAAAATAACAAATTAAACTTCATTAATTTTATCATTAAAAAAAATATACATTTAGGAAATTTTAAGTTTCCATTTTAATGCTTATTTCATTTGCAGTGCAAAACATCTATATAAGCACCTAAATTCATCATATTTTTTGTCATGTCTTAGTAATAAGGTAGCTTTTCAATGAATCCGTTGCAGATAAAGTTGAGATGGTGAGTGGCCATAACTTTTCAATGAACCAGAAGCAGATAAAGTTAGATGGCCATGGCCTGATGAATGGGTGGATGATTAATGGAGTAACTGGTCAAGTTTATCAGCTGTAGACTTAAAAAAAAATATTATTTCAAAGTTGGTGTCAATCACTTGCTTTCTCCATTGTTGTAGTACTTCTCTCTGTAGTACTGCTTCTATAGGCATTTTGGTCAATCTTAAAAATTAGTGAAACTTTAAATCTTATGGTGTTGTATTAAGAGAGTTTAAACTTTATGCTTTTCAATCTTATTATTTTTTAATCTTTGTTTACATAATTTCTGATCTTAAGTTTAAATCATCTTTGCAGTTAATGTTTGGAAAACTTACAGAGTAAATAAATAATATTATATTCATAACAATCTTTAAATACATTTACTTTTTACAAATTTATTAGCTCTCATTTCATTCATATACATGTACTTCCACATATACCCATATGGATTCCTGACATTCACTTTCAACAAACTCAAATACCATAAGCCTAAGATGGTTTCTTTTTCAGACTTTATGTCTTTAATAGAAGTTCTAATACTAAATACTTTTACAACATTTTACACCACAATTCAGACTGTCCTTTATAATAGGTACATACTGAAAAAAATTTAGATATCTATTAAAGTTAAAAACTTTTTTTTTAAAGTTATAAAGGAAGGAAACATGACTGGGAACATTTAAAAAAAATTTCTTCTAATAAAAATTATAATCAAATGTCTACTGGCAGTTATTTTATTTAATAAATGTAAATTTGCAATGTTAACAGGATTATAGCATAATGAAAAGAAATCCTTGTTAATCTCACACTATGTGGTTATAAAATCTAAAATGAAATAAATGCATCATAAAATGAGACAGTGAAAAGGCCATAAATTAAGAGAATAAGAACATGTCCCTTGTGTTTCTAAAGATTATGAGACCAAAATATATTACAAAAGACAAGGGGGAAAACTGGACTAAAAAATTAAAGATTAAAAATATCTTAAATGTATTTATATGCTGACAGTGTTAAACATTAAAAAAAAAAAGTCAAATACTATTTCAACACAAAATATCCCAATATTTTATATATCATTATTAAAATAACATTCTTATACAGTTGAGCCTTTATATAAACTAACTAGAGCAATAATAAACTCTCTCTAAAGACACAAACATACACATGGCATAAAACTACAAATAATTACAGTTAATTTTTCTCTCACTTAATCTTTGTTTTGAGTGTTTCTGAAGATGTTGCCATGGGGCTGGCTCTTAACTGACCGATGGTTCTTGTTAAATGTGACTCTTGCTTAATCTGGAATGATGGGCCCTCTCCAGGCAATTCTGTCTCCTCCACCCCGGGCATTTCTTATTTGACTATAGAATCAGTTTCAGTTTTGGCTACTATTGTTATGGGAAATACTAAACTCTCTTCGTTCTTTTCATTGTGGCCACTTTTTCTTTCAACCTTTTCCATATTTTATAAATTTTCTGTCAGCAAATGGAAATATTCTCCCTGGAAAGAAAGAAGTTAAACATTGATTTATTTCTGTTCATTAACTAACATCAAACAAATATTTTTTCAAGTCAAAGTATTTATTACATTAATATTTTTGCAGCTCAAGAAAAATAATTTGTCAATTTTAAAAATAAAGAACCAAGAATAATAATTTTAAAAAAATAAAAACTCGCATAATCCTACTAAATACACTGACAGAAAGAGCAGCAAATAAACAAATTTACCCTATTGTTTGCACTAATATGTATCCTTCCGCTTTTGTGGCATAATCATTAATATATTTCATATGACTTCCAAAAAGTGCTTTCTGGTTTGAGTTAGAGATTATTTCTTGCACCCTGGTATTTAAGCAAAATATATGAATTTGTAAAATAAAACAAGTTCGGTTACATGAATATCAAAGAGACAAAAATCATAAGATAATTATATTTAAATATCACATTTTATCAACACTACCTAAATACATACTATTGTTTGTAAAAATTATACTTTCAAGTGCCTAATTTGAGAACCACAATGACAAAGGCAACACTTTATAACATTAGCAATTGTCTGAATTTATTCAAATAACTTTTTGAAATTGATACTTTTTAGGGGAACCAAGAATTCTTTTATTTGCAACTGTATAATCTGCTTAAAGGCAGTCAGTCTATTTTAATTTTTTTTTTTTTAAAACACCAGAAAACAACAAAAAGAAATATCAAAATATCAGTACAAACGGTTATGCTTGGTAAGGCAGAAAAGGGGAAGAGAGAGACCCACAACTTTTTCTTATCTACTAGGAAAGAAAAACAACCAACAAAATATATTTTTAATATTTTATAATTCTTTTCTTTGTGTTTCATATCTTCTTTAGTTATTGTTAAAATATTTTGCAGTTAAAATTTTGTAATAAATATATAATCTGATAGAAATTGCACCTTAACAAACACACATCATTTTCATGGAACACCATCAGAATAACTGCAGATAATATGATTCTGAAATGTATACATGAATAAAGAGCAAAAGAACAAATAGACAAATTCACTCAACAAATATAGATAACAAAGGAATTATTTTGATGATAGCCTATAGGCTTTACTCAAAAGTGAAACATTCACAGCAAAGCTATTCACAAATTTTGTGAAAAAATCTGGTCACCATAAGAAGAGCCACGAAGAAATGTATATGCAAGTGTAGATTTAAAATACAGTTGTTTTATCATAAATCTTTATACACTCTCAGCAAACTGTATCAATACTAGATATAAAGAAATCCACATTTTAAATAATAAATATATATTTGGTGGTCTACTTAAAAACATGATGAATAAGTTAAGGGCTGCTAAAAAGCCAGGCCCAAGCACAGTTCAAATGAGTGCATCATGACCATTTAATGGCTCTTTTAAATATAATAATATTTCACTATAATTAGGTAGCGGCACCCCCCAAAATTTTTTTTAAATCCAGCATTCAGATTTGTTATTTTCATTTAAAACTTTTTATAACATGAAAAATAAAAAAATTGTGAAGCTATCTCAATTTGTTCCAGAGATATGCTGTTTTTTGAAGTTGTAAAAAATGTCAGCAGTGAAAAAAAATGGTTATGCCAACCATTTTTAGACTTGCTATTGACTAACTAAAATCTAAAATGCAGTAATACTTTATTCCTTTCTACTTGCAGATAACAAATGACTTTCTATATGATGAAATAACAAAATGCCTAGCTGCAGAAATTAATAAAAAAAAAAAAAAAACCATCATCAAGATAGTTAGAAATAACATGATTGATGAAGTTTGACGCAGCATATCTGATTTATTAATTGAAATATATTATTGAAACTGTTCGTTTATGTTCAAATGTATATAAAGAATATGCCCATTTATCTAAAGCAATAATGCAGTATTAAATTTAGTGTAAACTTCACGATTTAACTTTGGAATCTGCTTAAAGAAACGTGCTCGATACACATGTTGGAAGCCATTGTAAGACTGTCTGTATTTAGTTAGCTACGTTTGATTGGATTGCTTGTGTCCCACAGGTCATGAATACATTAACCCCATACCTCATTCAAAAGGGTATGGAAAGACCTTTCATTCAAGCCTAGTAGTTGTGTACTTTTTTGTGTACATTTTTTAACGACGAAAATAGCAGATTTCTAGCCGAAGTTCGCTTTAAAACTAATTTTTAAAATGTATACAGGAAAAAACGCACCAGCCTGTAGCGCAATAGATGCAGCATTTAATTATCTTCATTTTGATATTAAATATATATGTGTGTAGTGTGTTTGTGGGATTTATGCCGAGGTAAGAAACAAGATATATCAAAATGCGCATTCTGTTAAGTCACGTAAATCGGCTGGACAAAACTCGACACGGGTGAAAAATTAGTCAACTTTATTCAATTAGCGTAGTTTCCACATAAAAACAAGACATACAAATTTACAATCATAAGAAAATAGAAACATTATGCTTGATTTTGAATGTTTGTTTGAATAAAACAATACTTTGGTTATTGAGAAATCAGTGAATGAAAAGTAATGAAAATGTGCACTTTTACAAAAGCGTAGTGGCTGGTGGGTGACTGTGCCACTACCCACTAAAATATAATGTATTTCTACAGTATTACATTCAACAATGAAGTTTATTATAAAATATCAACAATATTTTGGGGTCAAGTGAGGAATGTATATTTATGAAATACCATATACACTCACAGTTTATAGATAAGGTGGTTTTGAAGATTTTGTTGGATCTGCACATGCCAATCTTTCCATGCAATGATCTATGTTGTACGATCTTGACCCTGCAGTCCATCTTGCAAATGATCAGGCAGTGGTTGGATTTGATTTCTGACAGCTTGGGGTACCAGAAGTGGTCAATGTTTACTAGTTGTGGATATAATCCTTGTCCACCTGTATTATATAAACATTTAAACCAAAAAATTATTGATATTCAATCCACATCCACAAAACAAAAAATAAACACACAAACAAGGCTTAACACTACAGCTTTGGTATACTAACTTGAAAACGTAACTGCATACATTACTTTCTAAAGTTTTGACATAATTTATACATTATATGTATTGAACTCTTCCTTCTTTGGTTTGTTTTTCCTTTTTAAAAGGATAATAATATAATAAACTTAGTTTTTATTTATATAATTTATAGATTATGTGCTCCTTAAAGCCCATACATTCCATTAAAAAAAAAATAATAATTACACACTATGCATTATAATTTAAAGTACCCCCCACTTGTAGTATTGTGTCTATTAGATACATGTTTAAAACAAAAGGTATACACACTTTGCAGTCAGATTATGTGCATGTTTTCCAGTGAGTTATTATCTGTCTTGATGAATGAGGGAACTGCAGGGGAAAAAATAAGATACATTTTAATAAGAAATCTTAAATTTTTATCTATGTAATGTGTTTTCCTAGAAAAATCTGTTAACAATTTTAAATTTTATTTTTTAAATTCCTTGAAATATTTATAGGTATAATTACAAATTTTGCCCAAAGTGAAGAAAAAAGTACTGACAAAGTGAAATTAATATTCATGTATTCAACACTAATAAATGTCTTTTGTCAATATTAATAAAAGCTATATATGTTAATAATATTTATATGTGGAAAGAAATTTTGATAATTATTCAGTGATTTTAATATATAATATTCATTGTAAAACAAATGTCCATTTCCAACATTAATTGGTCAGAACAAGAGATTATTTTTTTCCTGGCAGTTTTGTCTCTCACCATATTCATAGTTTTCTTGATAATACTGCATACATAGTTTGTTTTAATGAAATACTTCATCTAATTATAATACAATAAAAACTCAGAACGTATTCTGATGCTGTTTATAATTATTACATAACTGCATTATTCTCAAGTCAAATTTGATCAAGAAAGACATTTTATGATTTACCCAGCCTAATCTTATGTTAAAACTCAAACTGTTTGTTTGAAACGTCCATAGATCAGCACTGCAAAAATGTCCTGCAGAAATTATGAAAGAAAGTTTTTTGTTTTTGACTAAATGTTTGACAAATCATCAATAAACTTTGTGGATAAGGTCCATCAATTTATTTTTTTAAAATCTAACTATAGTAATAGTATAAATAAATTTTATTCAAAATTACAAGAATAAAAATCATCTACCCCTTTTGAGATTCTATTCACAATTTTATGCAAATCAAATGAGATATCTAAAAGATAACAAGTTTCCTGAATGCCATCATTTAATCTATTAAAATAGTATTATAATTAACAAACTTTTATTATGGCCCTAAATTTAAACAGATTCTATAGGAGGTGAAAGTATTTCAAAGTGATTTCAACTTGCATACCAGGGATCACCAAACTATGTCAGTTCACCAGGCACGCCGACGGTACTTGAATTTCCTTGATAAAACGTATGGAACACAAGATGGACACAAATTAAATGTTTAGAATACTAGGAGATCATCACACGTGCAGAGACCTCCTGGCTGCAATGTGCCTTAAATTTACTATTTTAGATTATTGTATCTAGATTTTCTTGTGTATTGTAATGTTTGCTTATTTTATGCCATCCCAAGCCATTCCCGGCTCGTGGTAGAAAACCTTTCTCATTTTCATTGTTTCAAAGAGTTTGGTGCTGCAATCACCGAAGATGTCAACCTCGATTTTCCCAAAAAAAACTATTTGTGACTTGAAGCAATTTTTGGAGAGATTTTCAGATCTTGACAGAACTGCGAGTGACAATCTTCTGTTATAGAATCTGTTTTATTGTAACCTTGTGCCAATTGAAATATAGTTGGAGCTCATTGATTTGCAAGCAAATGACTTGTTGAATTTTACCGCTGCTTACCTGATGTAGAGTTTACAAAATTGAAGAAATTTGCCACTGATATGGCATCAATGTTTGAAACAACTAATGTCTGTGAGCAAACATTTTCAAAAATGAAGTTAAGTCAACACACTGAATGAGATTGACTGATGAACATTTGAAAGCAATTCCAAACCAAACAGTGATGATATCTTGAAAGACAAACGTTAGTTTCACAAATTTCACTAACCTTTTTTGCTGCTTAGTTTGTGAAATTCGGATATGTGTACATTAGGTCTATTGTAATTATCTTTTTGGTAATGTTGCCTTCTTCGATAACTTTTTAAAGTAAATAAATAGGTTGATTGTCTTTGTTTATTGTGCATTGCATGCACAATGATTAACATGGAATGCTAAACTTAGTTTTCATCCTTTTTCCCCCCAAAGCTTTTGTTCTGGTGCGCAAGTATAGTACAGAATGATTATGCGGCCTTTATGAAAAAATGAACGAAGCAAGGAGAAAACGTTTCAAAATGGCAAGGAAATCATTGTACAAACATCAGACTTCCCGACACCAGAACTCTCACGATTTCTTGAACGATATGAGAAGAAAAGAGCATTGGTTGATACGGACGCTTTCAGGCATTTTAAGAATCTTTAAAAATAACTGTCATACTATATCATATTTCTCATCAGGAAACATGCATGGAGAAGAAAAAAATTTTTAATGATTACTTAAGGCACTGCTGTTTTACATCCTTTATTTAATTTTAACTGCATACTTTAAAATCAAGCTAAAAATTATATGTTTTTCTTTCTAAAGAACATCACAGCAAAAACTATGAATTTTAAAATTTATTTACCCTGACATTACGCCGATTAAGGAAAAGCATGCTGACAATTTTTCCAGATTTCTTGTGGATGGCTCCCTAGGATCTGTGAGGTGTAGTACTGACACTGTGGAATGCTGTCACATCAGCCTTCTGAAAGCATGAATTAATCAATTAATGCCACCACAGCCAGCATTTTAGAAAACTTCATCCTCCCAAAGGCTGGAAAAATAGCTGTACACTTTTTCTTCTTTATAATCAGACACTGGGCCATCTTAACAGCATTATAGGCCCACGGAAAAAGTATTGCACTGGAGCTCCTAGTACAAACAAAATCAGCATTTAAACATTAAAATATATGTTATAAAGCTCGTGAGGCAACTGCTGTTAAGATGGCACTGATCAGACATGACTGTTTGCTCGCCAGTTGTATTACTGAAAATTACAAACACTGCAATGTTAATTAACTTGGTTTACACATAATAAAGTGTAATTTGATGTTTATACATTTTAAACTAGCTATGTATAAAGATATGTAGATTTGGAATAAGATTAAATCCAATTTGAAAGGTGTTAAAAAAGAAGAGGGTGTGCTGCTAGGTCGCCATATTAAAAAATTAAAAGCGATCTTAATATTGAATGGATTTTCAAAATGTTAATTTAAACTACTATTGACTTTTTAGACCTATAGATTTAGTAAAGTTTGTTTCAAATTTATTTCAAAATTCAAAAATAAATAAATAATAAAGTTTTCTTACCTTTTTGTTGAACCTGTGAATTTATGCATCGTTGTTGTATTCCTGGAAGACTTTACAGCCTACAACACAAATATTTTACAATCCAAGTATTGTAGGGGTGTTTCGGCAATGTATTAGGCTCAGTGAAGCACAAATACAGATGCAGAAAATTTTATTATAAAAATCAATAGGTCTATCAGTAAAATTTAGAAATTTTGAATCCTCTGCTAGTCTGTATGGTACAATGAATACAGAGGTAACTTGTCAGGTAAAAATAATAAGTACTGAGTATGTGTTCAATTTCATCAGGAGTAAAAGAAGAAAATGTACAAATAGGCCTAAATTTATGAAGTATGAAATAATGTAAATGAACAGAAAATAAATTGAAAATATTGTTGCTGAATTAAAACATGTGAAGTATGAAAATAAATGTTCAGACAAACTGCTCATATAATTTAAAGAAGAAAACAGACAAGAGGAAAGAAGAATTAGAATAAAAGAATTTACAAAGTCTGCTTTGAATGAAATATTTCAAAGCAGGGGGTTAGACACAGACCAACCTCACATGTTGGACACTCATGACGTGTCTTTTTCTCAATTTTATTTCTTGCACAAATGCGACATCTTTTCCTTGGGGCTTGTTTAGTTGGATCAAGGTGAGGAATAAGTGCAATATAATGTTTGCCTATCAGCCTAGATGGTAGAAATTGGACAGAAGGACCACTATGAGAAACACTGGCATCAGGATATTTTTCAAATATTTGCCTGGCTACTTCAAGTCTGAAGTTTAGCAATGGAATTGATTTACCTGTGTGTTTCTTGTAAACAACACAGGCATTGTATAGTGCAATATCAAGGATATGAAAGAAAACTTTCTTGTACCACTTTACTGTTTTTCTCATGCTGGGATATGCAGTTGTGGCACTGTCACACAAAGCCACCCCTCCCATATATTTGTTGTAATCACAAATGCATGCTGGTTTCAAAATTGGTTGTTTTGTTTTGTAATTAGTTTTGCCTGCATTTGTCATTGTGCTGTCATGATGCATTGTACTGAGCATAAGAATCTGTTTCTTATCTTGCCAGGCAAAACAAGAAATGCCATCATTATGAACAATTGAAATTTGTCCTGGAGTGAGTTTTGTGCCTGGAAAGTTCTTTGGCATGTTCTTTCTGTTTCCCATGACAGTTCCACATATGTATGTCTTCTTTGCCAAAAGAGTGCGTGCTAGGGTGGGGCTAGTGAAAAAGCGATCTGTGTACAGCTTGTAATATTTCCCTAGCAGTGGTTCTAAAAGTGTTAGAACCACTTTCTCACCCTGATTTCCATCAGTACAAGTGTACTCTGTGTCTTTGTACATAATGAAATCGAAAACATACCCTGTTGTACATTCGCAGATTTCGTATGATTTGATTCCAAATTGTGCATGTTTAGATTTTATGTACTGCCTAAAACCCAAACGACCCTTCCAGAGCATCAGAGATTCATCCACACAAATATTTTCACCAGGCACATAAACTGATGGAAATACTTGTCTGAAATGATCAATAATCAATCTGACTTTCTGGATACGGTCACTAGCTCCAGGGACGTTGTTATTCGAAAAATGTAAACAACTCAATAATAAACGAAATCTGCGACCTGACATAACTTTGCGAAAAAAAGGGTGATGAATTAATTCATCATTTGAAAAATAATGATCAATACTAGGACTTTTATTTATTCCCATCAGAAAAATAAGCCCAAAAAACTGAAAAATTTCAGTTACCTCTGTATCACGCCATTGTTTGATACGAGACGAAGTAGGAAGATTTGGTCGCAATAGTAGGTCTGCGGCATAAATATTCGTGAACTCAACAATTTTTTGCACGAAATTCACTGGTAAAAATGTTTCCAAAATATCGAGTTCTCTAGCATTTTCTGCAAATGGCATTTGTATTCCACTGTTTCCTGCAAAAGCATGGGGCTTTTCCACGCGCGTAGCAGACGACAGCCATGCCATGCTACTGGCCTCATGGTCGCCTACATCTAAAACTTCAGTAGGGGTTGGTTGAGCATTTTCGTCTTCTGATGAGAAATCAGATTCATTTAATGAGTCATACTCTGACCCAGCTGTGGCTTCAAACTCAAAATCAGAAAAATCCAAACTTGCCATGGCTATGATTAATAAATCCAACACAATCCAAAATGTTTGCTCCTCTTCTTTAGAGACAGTGGATTTATCACAAAAGGCGCCAACTCAATCACTTCTAATTATAGTATCCAATGATAAAATTTAGAACTCTGATTGGTTATTTTGAATAAATCGTTTCATTTACACTGAGCCAGCACCACCCTTTGACCGAGTGGAATGTTTTGTCTTTGCGACAACAGTCGCGTTGATGTCACAGAAGTGATAAAACACACCACAAATGTGCAATTAATTTATTAAATATGTACAAATGGCATACTTGTATATCCTCTTAACTAAAAAAAAAAAATATTAACAAAATGTTAAATAATATGCCAAGCTGTATACTATAAATGCATGTCTATGCATTAGCAGTCAGCTCTCAAAAAACAAAAACCAACACACCTACTCGAACAGCCGAGAAGAGCAGACCTACAAATGAAGTTAGAAGTGCCACAAATGGAGAAAAAAAATGTCACTGAGGCTATGGCCCCCAAAATAAATTTGTGTGCCATATGAAGAAACAACTTCGCAGCAGAAATAAAATCACAGCCACCACCAGTGACCGACAGTGAAACTCAAACATCCATCATATGGAAAAATACCAACAGCAACAAAGTGAACTCTACACAGACTCTGAACGAAGAAAAAAACCAAAACAGGCCTTTTACCAAACACCAACTACAATGACTGAGGTAAAGAAAAGCCACACACCGACTATAAGATGATGAAAAAACAAATTAAAACCGAAACAGTCTACACTACTCAAGGAACCAGACAGACTGAAGTCGACACTTCTCTGAACGAGTTTTCAAGAGTGCTGGAGGCCCATCCTCTCTCACCTATGCTAGCGATGCCACCTAGAACACCATATACGATGATAACATCAACAACAGACGGCCAGCCAACAACATCAATAACAGAACGGGGCCAAAAAATGAAAGACAGCGCCCACCACAGCACATCCGAAAGCAATAACAACAGTACCAACAACAGCAGCCACAAGAACGGCCCCAACAATGCCGCCGATACCAACAACAACAGCGACGACAACGTACTATGAGCAGCAGTATCCGCAGTGGGTGTATTTCAACCACCCAATTGCGGATATGATTTAATTGCCGCCATCTGCATAAGAACATCCCAACAGACACTGGGGACAGCCACAATATTAGCGACAACACCACCAGTGAGGAGGCCAAAGGTGTTGAGCATCCCAGGTGCACGTACACTCTTAAGTACAGAGTTGATGTATTACTAGCCTGGACTCTCTAAGACACCCCCGTCCCACCCGCACTCCCACCTCAACATCAGGAACAACGGTAACAACATCTATCACAACTGTAACCCACGGATTACCGGGCTAGAGTCCGCCTTTGCCCGTCAGACAAGTTTTCAACGGAATTTAGGCCATCCTTCAATATCACCGTCCTTTCATCTACATTCCACCCTGTCTTTCATATTCAACTCTACCTTAAGAGGCACACCTTGTGCCCGAAATCAGCCGAAGCTGCAAAACCCCTATCACCCAAATATCCATCCAATCATATATTTCCATTTTTTTCCAAGCGAGGTATAGCATAGCGACTGTTCCAAATGAAACTATTACACCCTAATAGGTGCAATTGTAAGCTGCACTAAAACACTATATACTGTAATTCTGTGAAATGTTCCTGTTTTAATTCAGTTTACAATTTACCACATATATGTAAATTTTAATGATTGATGCAAAATGTCGTTTCTTTCGTGACTTGAGTAAAGAAATATTTGACATCACAATCTCATAGTTTTTCATAGTCTATGTCTATGATTTTGTCTTATTATATTTGATCTTTGGTGCTCAATGAGTTAAAACAAAATAGTTTCCAACGTTTCACCAGTGGTGAACATTCTTTTAGTACAAATGAATGTTGTCCTTACATTAAGAGAGTTTGTTTTAAAATGCTCTATATCCTTGACTATATCCTTCTTCAAACAAGACATATTTCATTATTTATAATGCACTCAAAATTTAAATTCACATTGTCTGTTGCTCCACCACCACCACCCCTTGCCTTCACTCACGCACGCACGCACACACACACACACACACACACACACACACACACACACAGTGCCGGATTACCAAATAGGCAGATTAGGCACC
Source organism: Sinotaia quadrata (assembly GCA_028829895.1). Classification (NCBI taxonomy): domain Eukaryota; kingdom Metazoa; phylum Mollusca; class Gastropoda; order Architaenioglossa; family Viviparidae; genus Sinotaia; species Sinotaia quadrata. The sequence continues at coordinate 66,645,196 of CM054183.1, forward strand.
GGCCTATGAGCCCCATGCCTTTTAGGGGCCCCGCGACAACGGATCAAAATAATATTGAATTGATTTGATTTGATCTTGAAACTTTAAAATAATTTTAGTTGTACTTGATCTTTTCTTGGAGTTTGCATTAATATTGGAAGTAAATTTTTGGAGGAGTTAGTGTTTGTATGGCCCTGAAATAAGTCATATTGCTATTTTGATATGAGTGGTTTGTTGCAACATTAGTATTCAGTTAGTCCTGAGGATGATACATTTAAAATTTTGTCATATCTCATTGCAGTTATTTTAATACTGATATTCTGATAGAATATTGAATATTTTAATTTGGAGAGGGTTGTGCCACCATCGAAATAGGAATATTTGGTTAACTAGTTTTGTTGATACAAGAATCTTGAATCTAAATTATCTTAAATTTTAACTTTGTTCTTTAGCAATTGTTGATCAGATAAGTGATAAACGTCTGATAGCAATTGCGGTGAGAGAAGATGGATGATCTTTTATTCATCTATGGCCAAACTTAAATTGGGTAATATCTCTTAATGGCATTGAGCATCATTTCAAGTGGTGGTGGTGGGTCATCATGCATCATTGGAAATGAACTCACAACATTTAATTTCTGCACCTAGCTGAAGAAAGCTGGAAAGAAAAGGTAGAGAAAAGAGCCCTTACATAACAAGTGTTGGTCAGTCTGAGCGCACCAGCATTAGTCAGGAAAACCCAATTATATAGTCATAAACACTTTTGCATTGACAGACAGTAAAGCAGACTAAATTAAATTTTTCATGTTCGTTGGGCCTGGTTCATTTGTCAGTTTAATCTGCAACATACATAATGCAACTGAAAAATTCATAACAAATAACAGGATAGATTTAATTCTGAGATAAAACTAGGCATGCATCCTTTCATCCATATGCTGCTTTCATCAAGGGCATGAGAACACAAATAGATGAATGAATATTGAAATTTTATTTTATCTAAGTCTGAAAAGACACACACATGATTCAGCATTCAAGTACAGTAAAACAAGAACATGTAGAACAACGTTAATAACATACAACAGTAATAATAAATAGCAGTACTGGATCAGTTAGAACAAAGCAGTCACACTTGAGCACAACTTGTTAAGTATTAGGAAAATTATTAAAGAATGTATATTTATATAGTAAACACAAATACACAATGTGGGAACAGTGTGAAACAATCTTATTTTATTTTTTCAAACAGATTACCAACATCATATACCCTGTTAATCAAGTTTAAGAAAACAATTTAGTGAGTAAGTTCAGTTATATTTTGAGTCAGGTGGCAAGCCAAACAAAATTACAAATAGCAATATAATATATATATATATGACTTTTAACACTCACAAATCTTATTTTCAGAAACATGGGAACTAGCAAGAAGAAAAAATAACATTGTGCAGGAAGATGGCAGAGTGCCAGAGTCCAATATAAATCTGCTTCTTCATATTCCTCTCAAATATATACACACTCAACACCTCTACTGAAAAAAATCCAAAATAATATTTTATTATGGCATGTAAATATGCTATTAAAAAATAAACCTTCCTAATATCTAAAAATAAACTATACAGTACTTATAAAGAGAAGCAATGCAGTCAGCAAGATTTTTTTTTTTAAAGTGAGATTTAAATTGGTATTTTAGTCATTATAAAATAAGAAAAAAGAAAAGAAAACATTACAAACCAGAATTAAAATGAACCTGGTAGTCAATGAAAATACCAAATAAACTTAGAAAATGTTTAAGAAAGTGAAAGAAAAATGATTAGTGTGTTTTCCTATAGTATGTTATGAAATGCAGATTACAATTTAAAACAAAAAATATTTCCAACTCCACCTTGAACACAAGTGTGAGGTTTAGGGGTCCCACTGGGCACTCCAGATCTGAGAATGTCAAGCTCCAGTGGTGTCCCCCTCTACCCTCATACTCAAAGAAACCATCTGATCCTGTGATGTCAGCATCTGTTCTAACAGGTATAGTGTAAAGGAAACCGAGAAATTAAAAAAAATTCTTTAAAATATTTGAAAACTTTCTTTCTTTGAACACTGCATTGAAATACATGTACATATATTTACATTCAGATATATTTTTACAGAAAAGAATTTGATATATGAGTGACATATGACATACTTAGTTTCAAAGTGTATGCCATATAGACAGTAATAGTACTAATTAATAAATTTTATCAACAACAAAAAAAAAAAAAGAAGAAAAAGGTTATGATGCAGGTTTGAGTTGGTTTTGTTTTGTTTTGTAAAAGAAGAGAAGCATGATTTGTAGTTTTGCTGATGTTTTTAAATTTAAATAAGTAAATACTTTGAAGCTTAAAGTGTCTAAATGCAACAAAGTATCCAATGACTGATGACAAGCTGTGCCAATAGACAAATTGCAAGTATAATGACAGAAAAAGTATAGGATTGGGTTGTTTTCCTTTCTCAGAAAATAATTTAATAATTTGGTTAATTGTCAACTGTCTTCTTCTTGCCAAATATGGAACAATTCTCTGGCATACAAGTATTTAAGATCAAGTCAAGATGTAGTTAGATTAATCATGAAAACAAGCCAAATCAATAGTGTTAGGTGTTCTGATTAGGTACACTTATAGGCAGACAAATGTATTTTAATACAAGTGAATTAAAATTTTATATGCCTGTTTCTGAGAGACTTTTGAAATTGCCAGTATACATAAGTCTTTTATGGTAGGTTTGGGTCATGACGACATTCATGTCTGCACAGGTAAATCTTTTATATTATTGATTTGAGACGTAAAATATAAAATAAAGAAGAGCAAGAAGTCATGCGCATTAATTCCTTGATAAGTGTAATATAAGAAAAATTAATTTTTTCTGCATGTATGCCAGTCTAGAGCAATTACATTTATTCTGTATTAGTGATTTCCATGTGACATGCATCAATGAAATCTATGGTTGTTTGCACTAAAGAGCCACTATAACAATGATTCTACAAAATCACAGCATTTCTTATGTTTGAAAAAAGTGTAGCTAGTTTTATATACATTGCACATATGCATATACATAAATTATATATTTATATAAATTAGAGCCTTCTTCACAGTGTCTTTGACTTTCAGGTATGCCAGTTCTTTGACAATCACTTTTGTTTAAAAGAGTGTCTATCGATAGATAAGAATGAAGGTTTTTGCACACAGCACTTAACACCTAATGGCCTGTGGAGCAAATGACATTAAAGGCACAGTAAGCCAAAACCATAATCATGATATTTCAAAGAATAACAATGATTACAACTGATTGTCACTTTGACTTACTCAAGGTGTACCCATGTAAATTGAACTGTAAACAATGAAGTCATCAAAGGATACAATCATTCTAAAATGGTAGTTACATAATTAAATAAGAATTAGAATTAATAAAACATTTCCCCCACCTACAAAAGAATTTTAAAAGTAAATTTGAAGATGAATAATAAAGCTAAAGAAATATAGTGGCCATCACACCACAACATTCACAAACATCACAGAAATGGTTCTACACCTTAAACCAGTTGGACTTTATGTTGATGGAAACAAAATAGCTCTTTCTCCAAATTGTGAATCTGTGCCCCAAAACTATAGGGTTATAAATAATTATAATTATTGTCTAAAGCAGTGTTCAGCCCCCATAAACAGTGACAGAAATAGTAACCAATGTTATTAAAAGTAACACAATTCCCAATAACCCCCCCCCCCCTTCTGTATAGGCAAACAGAAGGTTATGAAATGTGGGTTTAGTTACGTCCACATGTAAAGTTTAAAACACTCAATACATATATTTAAATGTTCAGTATTTATAGCACTACTCAGCTGCTAGTGCACTAGAAGAAAATGCCAGGTAACCACTCTCTACAAATCCAGTCTTTTTAACAAATACAATCATACCAATCTCACTGTATTATTTCTGTCTGACTTAGGATTATATGAACAGTTTGGTGACAAAACAAGTACTAAATTAATTAAAAAATACCGACATACTTCAGAAATTAGTTCTACTTAAATTCCTGAGAAATAAGACAATATATCAGTCTTTTCAATAGCATTAAGTTCACATCAGCTTTGATGTGTGAAGACAAGTAAATCAGTTGTAGTTATTTTGTTCAAGTTAACAGACTAGTCTATGTATTCGTTAGGACTATATGTGACAGGTCTCTGTGTAATGAGTTTTTCTCTGATAGGCCTGTGACAGATAGGTCATTGCTGCTAGGTTTGTGTGACTGGTTTATGTAAAATGAGTTCTTCTGTGATAGGTCTCTGTTTAACACAGGATTATGCACGACAAGTATATACTTGGCTAAGTAAGTTAGCCAAAAAGAGAAAACCATTATACATAGACCTGTCACACAAAAGTAAGTTTGTGTGACAGGTCTATGTATAATGGTTTTCTCTGACAGGTGTGTGTGGTAGGTTTATGTGGATGATAGACCTGCATGTGGGAGATTTACATACACATATGTAATACACATATGCCTTGTAGGTTTGTACGGAGGTATTTGTGACAGGTTTGTGAGAAACAGTTGATTACTGTTAAGTCTGTGTGAGATGGGTCTTTCTGTGACAGGAATGTGAGAGACTGGCCATTGCCTGCTATGTTCATGTAATTGGATTATAAAACCAAAATTTTCCTGTGACATGTCATTGTACTTGATGCTTTCTAGTGTATGAGTGTGGTTAAGTGCTACAGATCCTTTCTGATTAATGAAGCTTCAGTAGTCCATAACTTTTTACTGTAATATGCTTGTAGGTTTATAATACTTGCTGAATATAATTAAATTTTTTAATCAAAAAGTAAGTGATGTGAACATTTTTAAATACATTTAATTATAAAAAAATATTTTTTTTTCTTAAATATGTACTAGTCTTATTTATGAGTAAATCATCTTATTAATAAATAAATTTATGCCTGTATATATGACAATAACAAAAATTTTAACCTGTAATCAATACAACATAAAAATCATTTCCCAAATGCAACAATTTAAAAAAAATGACTTACATGTTTTTAAATTATAAAAGAAATACTGAGATACTTAACAAACAACTGATTAAGCAAAAAATGATTACAAATATTTTTGGGGTATACTTTTTAGTAAATATTACAGAGAACTGTAAACTCATTGAGAGAAGTTTTTCAGTTAGAAATAGTATACAGGAGAAAATTTTAGTAGTGATCATCAACAGCTAGGATTTTTTAGTATATGTAGGGGTATAAAAGAATCAAACATTACAGAAATACATTTTATTTACTTTTATTTTAAATACCACTCATATCTAAAGTTTGCTTTTGTTAGTGCCAAAGATTACACAGCATTATACTCCACAGCATCTTTTCACAAAGTAATCATAGAAAAATCACCACACTCAAAAGGCCAAATAACATTTGAAAATTGTTTGTATTATTGCCAACTTCATGAATTCTATAATTATAACTTCTCTTATTTTCATCTAAGAACATATAATAAGTTAATATTAATCTTGTTTGAGCTTGACAAATCCAAGTCATCAAAGCTTTAATAAACCAGTCTCTGTTTCAAAGTTTTACCAAACCAATCCCACTTGCAAAAGATTTCAATTTTCCCCCATATACAATAATAATTTACTTGTTAATACATTATGTGATGTTTATATTGCAGTGAATATGAAAAAGCATAGGAAAGCTAACAGTTTCCGGTTATATTTTAAATATACATATTACCATTCTGAAAGGAATAGAGCCAATAATATAATTTGTGAATATCTGGCAAAGACAATATAAACTTAAATTAACACCTGTAATGAAACAATGTAACTTTCATACACTCTGTTGTATCAAAATACAAATGAAGTCCTTTCCTGCAATATTGTTTGTGTCACACAGTTCATACTTGAATTTCATTTTACCAACTTTTTGCACCACACTTTTCTCCAAATAATGTGAAAAAATACAAGGACATACCAGTATAATTATATGGGTAAACTGAAGAAAAATATATTAAAAGGGGATGTACTATTTGTGAGCAGTACTTTCCCAAATTCAACAATATCTATCTATCTATCTATCTGCCTGTCTGTATGTCTATCTATCTATAAATGTGAGTGTGAGTTTATCTCAGTTCACATTAAATTATTACAAATGTTAAAATGATAAAATGTTTCTGCATCAGCAACCACATGGGATAACAAGATATTGTGATCACCCTGTACTTTGATATATAGTCACATCTAAGCATATGACTTACAGTCTTAAAATGAAACTATATTCAAAATAAGCAGGGCATAATTACACTACTAACAGCAGGGTCTAGATTTAATAATATGAAAACCTAGTAAACTTATTTTAAATTTCTAAAATTCTGTGCACTGTATTACCATTTAAATATCACGAAAAGTCAAACGGCTAGTACTGCTGAGAGTAAAGAAAATCTGTCACAAGAGATAAGAGAAAATTGACATCAAGAGTGGAAACAAAAAATAACTTTAATTGGAAACATCTTTGTTTATAAATTTTAAAAAATCTTTTTGTTTGTTATGGTATCATAAAGTTCCTCAAGACTAATTTCATTACATGGCAAATTAATTAACACCACAGATTTCTTTTATGTCCTACTCAGAAGATATCACCTATTAGAGCTTAATCCCTTGCTTGCCCATAATAGGCTACCAAAATAACTTATTATATTAGGTTGAAGATAATACAATGTACCAATCTTGTTTAGTAAGAGCTTTTGTTTCAGGCCTACCATTTCAATGTGATTTTGAACAGCTAATTTTTATACAATCTAGTTTTGCTAGAGAACAAGATAATATATTTCAAATGTGGTGTTAACACTCTATGAATCATATTTTTGCAGTCTGTGCTGGAGTAAATTTGCTTATCCCTATTTTAAAATTTAATTGTTATATAAATTGTCAGAGTAAACTGATCTGGGGCACTCCTTATGATGGTATTTTTGAAAATGTCTATGAGTTGAAGTAAATGCTCAAGACAAAAATATGCTAGAATCGCTGATGTAATGCAAACCAGTGAGTAGTTTTTATTATCCAATGCTTATGATTCACGAGAACAAGACCAGCCAATGGGCTAAGATAAAAAAGTTTACTTGCTGTAGAAAATTCTATTCTCTAATCACTTTGACTTTAGAGTGGCAAGAAGAAGACCGGTTTTGAAAGGCAGATGTTAGCCTGATGGTGAGTTAGCTAATTGATTGAGTGAGAATGGGCTTAGAAATATTTCATGTACTTTTGTTATTGATATTGTTACTTGTTTTATTTAGAGATGTACTATGTGAATTGACTTTTATTTCTACAAATGTTTGAACTATGCTGCTCGCATTTACTGTATTAACACTTGACATTGTTTTGATATGCTTTATTTATTATGCTTAGTGCATGTATTAGAATAATAAATACCATTGCAGGAAATTATAAGTTGAGACTGGAATGTCAGAAAGAATGGAGTTATAAAGTGATAAACTTAGGTTTGCTGCTTGATTATATTTTGCAATAGGAGCAGTCTTTTCAATTTTCTACTTTCGCATGTTTTTGAATTGGCTGGTTCACTGTAACCACTTTGGGAATCACCCACCATGGTGTAAGTGTAATGAGGATACTACACTCTATTTGATGTATGGTAGCAAAGTATACTCAATACATTGAGAAAATTTTGAGTAAGGGGAAGTATTAGAAATTACTACAATTACTGTTCCGCTTGAATGAACTGGTATGGCAGAAAAAGCCCAGGTTGACTTCAAGAGAACATATGGTGAATCTGTTTCAGTGTGAGGAGGGAAACCTGGAAATTGACCTGAACTATAATTTGAGAAAGCATACGAAGGACTGTTAAGACCACGCTGAACCAGATTACATAAAGACTGTTATTGCTTATTTCTAATAATTCCATTTCTGTTCTCTGATAAGACTCTCCTGTGATTTGTATAGACTCTATTGTTGAATTGTATTTTATACACAAAACTGTGAATTATAGAAATTATCTGAACGTGGGTTTGTGGAAATAATGATGTCAAGTAATCAATTTCATTGTATTTATGTATATTTGATTATTGAATAAATTTATTTATTAATTTTAGGCACGTTGATAATATTATGTTGGAGAAGTAAGTGGGTAGTTGGGGGCTCGCTAAATATAGATTAAAGATGGATTTGTCTTCTCTTTTAGTAAGAAGTTTTTCACCTACAGAACATTGTGTGAAAGTATATATTTATCTTTAATGTTGTGGAAGAGAGAAAACATCCACAGTGCCTGTATATCTGCCAAATGAGAGAGAAAGAGAGTGGTGTCTGCTGGAGGATCATAATAAAATAAATTAAGATTCTCATCGCTTGTAAAGAGTTATGAAAATTAATAATAATAATAATTTTCATTAACTAAGTGGCATTGGCGACACACAGTCCTTTCTGTTTCTTCCATCCACCTTAGCTCAAACATCTTAAATATTTTTTCATATATTAGCTGAAATTTTAAAAAAGTGACAGCTGATTATTTAATATGAAGTTACCCAAGTACTTGAGCTCTACCAGTTAATAAGTCTAGAGGCTGAGGTTCTTAAAAAAAGTCTGTTAGAAAGTAGAACTCAGAAGTAAATAAAAGTATACCAGTGACATAAATGTTAACACATACAGGCACATTTCCTTTCTCTTAAAAAATATTTCACATTATCACAGAACTACTTCAGTCATCTTTGTGACAATATATTCTTGACTTTATACACCAGTTATCTTAAACTTTAGGAAACCAGTCCTAAATTTAAACACAACCTTTAATTTTTAATTTGATTCTTTGAAAGAAAAAAAGACTTTGTCACTGTTATAGCTACTTTACTTACTTGCTATTGTTTTCAACTTTTGTTCATTGTTGTTTCTGTTGCATTCAAATAATTTAAAATATATACCAACTTCTCATTTTATTGTAAAGAAAAAAAGAAAAAAATATAAATAATCACTTTGTTAAACATGTCACAGAGTAAAAGAAAACCATAACCACATATTTTGCACATTCATAATTATTTAATACATAAATATAGAATATTTGACATTATAATATAATTTCCATACTAAAATAAACAGACGATGAGTTACAGAAAACCCCACAAGAAAAAGATCAATGTACAAAATCACAGAAATAGTCAGCCTTTATTGAATACTGATATATCTATCAAGGGAAAACAAAACAAAATAACAAAAAACTGTGTTGGTATTGTTCAAATCAATATTTGCTCCCCCCCCCTCACACACACTGAAAACCCCACCCCCAACTTCTAGCATCACTAGACCAAAGATTTATTATGTACTTATATGCTACAGATAACTCTAGTTGCAAGGCAACTCTCAGCAACAAAGTTTAGTCCTTTCAACAGATTATCATTTATGATCCTGTGAAATTTCTAGGGCATCTAAAGACTTAGCCAGAAACAGTGCAATAAGGTTTTAATGCTTTCTGGCAGTGATTATGTACAGCATATGAGTGGAAACTTCTATGCAATACAGTTTATTTGTGGTCCAGTATAGGTTTATTTTTTTTAGACATAATAAATTAGGTTAATTTACAAGATATTAGTAATCATGCATAAAATAGGTAGGGAGAAAAATGTATATTACAGGAAAGACAAAAATATTTGTAACACTAAAAATTGCCATTTTTATGGAAAGTAATAAAAGCAGTGATACTAGAAGGGCAGGAGATAACTATTTTCAACATCAGCTGTACAAAGTTGCTGGCAAGTCTGTGGTCTGCTCAGCAGAGGCAGAGAATAGTTGAAATATATATAATAATATACAGACAGATGCAGATGATCTCTGATCGGTCCAGCAGTTAGCTAAATAACAAACACAAACATCATTTATCATACTAGGACAGCCACTTATAAACAATATTATATTGTAATATAACCATATCACTTTAATTTCTCTTTCTCTCCATACAATTTTTGCATACAGAACTTCCTTCCATAAAGTCAATAGCATAACAAATTTAGTGTTTCAACTTTCAGATAAAAATATTATACCATATATCAACCAAAGCAACTAGATAGAATTACAAGAGACTGGCTTTCTGATGCAAAATATTAAACCTGTACACCAACCAAAGCCTCTAGATACAGTTACAATATATGCTGCTAAAATTAAAGATTAAATACCTGTTGATGAAATGAAAATCAAAATTTTGCAGATTTAATTATACATTCTGCATCTTAAAAATGGAAAAGAAATAAAGACTCAGGGTATAGGACAGAGGACTTGCAAAAGAAGTGAATTAATGTTGCAAATTTTGTAGGAGACCTGAAGTTCTAAATAATCAGATAATTAATAATCATCTTTAGTTGCCAAATACTGAGCACAACTTCTTTTGCCTCTTCTCCAAGTTGGAAAACCATTCTATTGGCTTTATCTTGCAAAACTATTCTATAAGCATGTTCAACATTTTTATTAATGACAGGTATCCCCATAAATTATGTGTTTAAAAATAAGTAAAATTTTATGGGTAAATAGTCATAAACATGACATATATTTTATATGTTAAAATAATAAATTAACCTGGTCAACAAAACTTTTATTAGTAAAAAAAAACCTATATATTTAGGAGATTTTAAATTTCCATTTTAATGCTTAATATTACAATATATAATTATCTCAGGTTTATTTACTGCAATATATGTTTCAGTTACATTTTAATTCTATATAATACATTTCAATCACTCATTTCTAGATAAAGTTACATTATTTAGATGTAAGCACTAAAGTGTTAGTTCTGTATATTACAGAATTATAATTTGCTACCTTTTACAAAGATTAGCTTAAAAACAACTTATTATTTGTTAAATATATAATTTAACAAAGTCTATTTAATTTAATAAATTCATTGATATATTTCACTGACAATACATCTATACACAATTATTTAAAAATTCTAGTAACACTAAGTCAACATATTATTTTTGTATTATGTCTGCATAATATAAGAAAATCTACAACACTAGAAACTCAAACATTTTTTAAAAAAGAAGAAAAACTTATGTGAGCATTATTTTGAATTTTTCAAACAGAAAACACTGTGACTGAGCTTCCATTTCGTTGAGCAGTATAAATTAAATCATGACACAATGATAAAATGTATTAAATGTTGGTAATACAGAACAATGGACACACTTATTCACTCCATTTTTCCTAATAACTTTTCAATGAACCAGAAGCATGAATGAAGCATTGGCCTGATGAGCTGGAGAGCTGATGAATGGGTGGTGGTGGATTGACAGAGTAACTGGAGCATAGGCTGGTACTTTGACAAGTCCATTAGCTATAGACTTAAAAGCAATGTTTTTCAAAGTTGGTGTCAGTCACTTGCTTTCCCTACAGTTATACTGATTTTCTCTTTCCAAAACCAAAATGTATTTCTAGGCACTTTGGCCCATCTTAAAAATTAGTGAAATTTTAAATCTTAAGCTTCTCAAGTGCTTTTTATTTAAAAAAAAAAATGTTCTTAACAAAATTTCTGATCTATAGTTTAAATCTCTTTGCAGTGTATTTTGGGGAATATGCAGAGTAACTAAATTAATTATTGATAAGATTCAAATGCAGTATACATTCATAATACTCTTTAAATACATGTACTTTTTTTTATACAAATTTATTATTGTCCTCATTTCATTCAAGTCTTGCTTCTACAATATCCAAGATGGATACTTTACTTTCCCTTAGCAAATTGCAACTTTCAACAAAACTTAAATTCCAGTAGCTTAAGATGGTCCTCTCTCTCTTTTTAGACTTTATATCTTTAGAATTTCTAATAATAAATACATTTATAACATTTTACACCCCAACTCAGACTGTCATTTATGACAGCTACATATTGAAAATAATTCATTAGAGATACCTATCATATTTTAAACTTATAATTATTAAAAGACAAGAATGACTGGGAATTTTAAAAAAATTTAATTAAAATTTCTAATAAAATAATTCTCAAATGACCATTGGCTGTTTTTAAAAAAAATATTATTTGATAAATATGTAATGGTGATGGGGTTATAACATGAATGAATATAAATCCCTGTTAATGTTAAAATTAATCTCTATGTAATGTGGTTATGAAATCTAAAATGAAATAAATGCTTCATAAAATGCAACAGTATTAAAGGTTATAAATTAAGAGAAGAACAGACATCTCGTGTATTTCTAAAGAGTATAAAACCAAAACAAATTACAAAAGTCAGAAAAAAATGGATTAAAAATTCTTTTATAGATAAAAAGAGCACACACGTAATATTAAAGATTTAAAATGTCTGAAGAAAATTTATAAGCTAGAAATATTTCAGTTATAAAAAAATGTCAAAATATGGTATCAACGCACAATATCCAAATACTTTTGTAAATCACTAAATAACATACTTACACAGCAGCTTTTAAAAAAGTTAACAAGTGTTTTTTTCCTACAATATTATTGAATCAAATAAATTTGACAGTAAAACCACAGTATCAAACTGTCATTTATTAAAAGCATGTAATAAAATATCTCTCTAAACATACATGTATATGAAATATCTGACATAAAACTAAAAATAATTGTTAAAAATTTTTCTCTCTTAATTTTCCTTTGTTCTGAGTGTTTTTAATTTGGCTTTTATTGTTATCTAAATCATTATAACATATTAAATTACAGTATTTAATTAAAAAATTAGAAAACCTGTACATGTTATTAGGTTAAAAAAAAATTCAGAGATTTTGTTACATTTCTGTTACTTATTTTTATACGAAAGAAATTTAAAAAACAACAACCCATTATAAGATACTATTTTAAAAGAAAATCAGAAACAAGGAAGATATCTTGATTCAAACATAAAACATATTTTAAAAGTGTATTTCAAAAACCCTTATTAAAGACAAAAAATTTTTTTTATTATGGTACTCCAGTATGAATGTTCAGTCATGTCAGATGCCAAGTAAACACATCTGAACAGCTATGTATACCACCCCTTTTGACCACAGAAAAAACAAGAAAATGGGCAGTAAATGTCAGTTTACAATAATTTTGTCCACTCTATAAGACCATCTTTCAGTGCATGGCCCATCTTTAATTCTACACCACCTCTGCTCAAATAAATAAATACATAAAAAAATAAAAATTCTCAACCTAAGACAGAAACATGTTTAATGATAGAACCATCCCAAAAATAAAATTTTAAACTGTCGCACATGGATGTTTCTTGTGTCTTAGAAATACTTTCAGTGTATGTCAAAGGTGAAAGGAGTTGTTGACAAGTCTGTCAAACCACAAGGTAGTCAGATGATGAGTGAGTGAAAACACATATGCACATGCACACATGAGGAAATAACTGTTAATAACAAGTCTCACAGGTTTAAACATCTTGAATAATTTTGATACAATACAAAATTTCTTAATATACAACAAGAGAAAGTTCAGGTTTATTTTAAACCAACATTTAACCCTTGAATAATTATATTATTATTAAAGTTAGCATGCACTAACATTAGGCTTCTGCAGACAGAAAAACAAGTGTTTAAATTAATATTTATATAATGATAATCATATATAATAATACTGTGACTGCAAGCACTTAAAAACAATTTGTCAGATCGCAATGAAAAGAAAATATTTTCCAACAGACCATTTCAGAAAGTGTTTTACTTGCTGAATGTTGTGCACAATTGACTTTTAACATTTTTTTTGAAGGATGATTTCTCATCAAACTAGATATATGACACAAAGTTCATGTGAAGGATGGCTGCTCTGCACAAAACATTCTATGAAATGGCTTTTGAAGCATTTTCAAATAGTTCACTTCTTTAACATACTAAATGATACAAGCTCATCAGTTAACAATATTGTTCATTTTGTAGCAGTTTGATTCTATATTTACAAATTCAATGTTATTTTGAGTTGTAACACAATTATATCACTTGAAAACATCATGGTTTAAGAAGAAAATGATGGCCAATGTAAAATTTTGTGTTGACACATCTGTTCTACAGGTGCTTGGCTATAGCACAAATAAATACACTTTAAGTCAAAGTAGTATTTCACATGAGGATGTACTGCTATATATTCACAATTATAAACTGTTACTTTAGTATCTGCAGTAGGAATATTTCAAAGAAAAATAAAGAAATATAGACTGTATAAAAAAAAAGAATCTGAATATGCTATTTATAAAAAAGCAGATGTGCACAATGTTTGCAGACCTACAGTCTCTAGGGTGAAAACAGATTTTACAAGTAAAATTCTGCACCTGGTTATTTTTTTTTGTATTTATATTAGGTAAGAATGCAAATAAAGAAAAATGAAAATAAAATGACCAGGCTCGGCAGGTAAGGAGACTATGACAGAAATGTTCAGGCAAGGGCAGATAAACAGATTCTAAATGTTTTTATAAGGGTATGCTACATTTATAGTCTGTTTTGTTTAGTTTCAATTTTTATTTGAATAATGACAACAACAAAATTGTAATAATTTTCAACATTTTGATAGTTTATGATTTCAAATCTTGCAATTAGCAAGACTACATGAGACCATTAATATGTTCTGTGCCAAAAATACATTTTGATATCAACAGCTTTTGAATACCAGAGGATACTTCTAATACTATAAATTTACAAACACCCCACCTAACACTAGACCAGTAACAAGGCTGGACCTTTCTAGTGCTTTCTCCACAGAAACAATGTTATAATGTCCAACAGTCTAAGATAGGAAGAAAGCTTCATTTGATAGTTCAGGGATGTTCAACTGGCAGTCACATTTGGTCCAGTCTTACACATTTTGTGTCTAAATAATATTACTCATATCTGACCCTGACTTTTAAACTAACATACAAATTTCAAAAAAAAAAAAAAAAACTTTTGAAAGTCTATCTCCAGAATTAACAGAGAAAATACTGACATTCCAATCCAAGACACACACAAAACAACAAAACCAAATAAAATCTCCTTTGCACATGCCCATTTTAGTTATGAGTGTGCAAAACTTTCAATCATATGTACTGAAGTGAAACTAGGGTCTTAAATACCCAGCATTCCCTAAACATTTCCTGGACTGGAAAGAATAGACACCCCGGTGATAGTCAGTCAGACTGAGTGCATACCCCTGTGATAGTCAGACTGAGTTCTTTATGGATTATATAATCCTGTCAGTATTTTCTGTGTAGTCACTGAGTGATAAAGTATTAATCATCTTTCCTAATGGACTAAAAAAATACTACTATTAATTAATTAAAATAATTTCAGCATCAATAATTAATCAATTACTTAGAAAAGCAAAGGAAAGAAAATACAGCAATTACCCTGAATAATCAATCTATACAACAATTTCTGCTATTTTGAATGAGAACATTTTGTTTCCAAGCTAACAACTAAAGCTTCAAAATATACTTAAGCAAGATCATTGAGGAAAAGAAAACATTCTTGATTTATCTATCTTCTAAATATTGCCTAGACAAATGCTTCTGACCATGACCTAAGTAAGGATTAGTTAGCTTTTTCTTAATTCCCATTGTGTTCCAAGTCACTTGTATTTAAAAATATTGTTCTGATTTATCAACCTTCTAAATACTGGCAGGACAAGAACTGCAGAACCATTGACTTAAGTGACGAACATCCATCTCTTTTTATTTTAATCCCATCGTGCTCCAGGTCGTTTGCATTTCAGGAGGTATGTCTTCATTTCTCCCTTGCCCTTAACATATATTTCACCACGATATTCAAACTCAAACATTTCACTCAGGGCTTTGACTGTGGCCTCAGGTACCTGTATACGATTGGGTTCACCCGTGGAGTACATTCGGGAGGCAATGTTGACTGTGTCACCCCATATATCATACAAAAGTTTTGTGGTTCCAATGACTCCGGCTGTCACCTCACCAAAATTGTAACCAATATTGAGAACAAAATTAAAGTTAAAAATGCTTTCATTAAAGCGGTGAACAACTTCCTGCAGTTCAATGGCAAAATCCATGAGAGAAAATAAGTGCGCATAAGGGTGCTTGTTACTTTTGCGGGACTGCTCGTTCAAGCCAGATGCTGCCATGAAAGACGAGCTGATTGTTTTGATTTTTTCTACATCCTTAAAACAAGACTGATCCAGCAGCTCCTCATAGTCACTGACTAACTCATTGAGGACACGCAGATATTCACGACCACCCTCAAAGCCCTCATCATAAAACTCATTGAAGTTGACAATGGTGGCAAAGATGACGCCAATGTCCTTGTGGTTCTTGGAGTACTTGGATGTGCGCTTGACTACATCAGAGACATGCTCTGGAATAATGTTATGCAACAGCCAGTCAGCCTGGTCCTTGTTTTCCTGCAACTGCTGTGTCTCTTTTTCTGCTTGAGCACTGCCAAGAAAACTAAGGCGATAGCTGATCTCAAATTCTCGGTTCAAAAACCAAATGAGCAACAGCAGCAGTATAACATCCAGAATGATCTCAAAGCGCAGTAGAGGATCTTGGTTCACAGACATGGATGTATGAGTGGCATTAACTGATGTTGATACATTGGTACTGACGTCAGTAGCGGCAAATCCACAGTAGGTAATGCTAATCACAATGAGGAGGAGAACGCCCACTACAGTGGCAACGGTGGATTTGACCCAGAAACTGATCATAGAGAAATTGCAAAAATTAACAAGTGAGAGAATGATGCAGAAACAGAAAAATCTGTCTTGCTGCAAATCGTCCCAAGCTAGTGGGCATGACATATTTGAATAAATGGTAACTGCAGGCAGTACTGCCATTAGCACACCCATCAGGTTCCTTGGCCACCAGGATGATATGTATTTCTGGAATCCTTCACATTTCTGTTTTTTGATCATTCCCAGCTTGACGTCTGTTACAACATCAGTCAGAACCAATAACTCCAGGACAAGGCACATGATAAAAACTATGATAAAGACAGTACTCTTTGCAAACACGAGGAAGCAGCATATAGAGATTAAGATGAAAATGACCAAAGAAAGGATAATCTCAATGAAAGCGTGGTAACGAGGGGAAGCTATGCTTTCTTCACGAAACAGCTGTGACTCCAAGTAGTGGTCTCGGTAGTTCTCTTCAAGGTCTTCTTCCCGGAAAGAAAGAGTGCAGTTGTTTATGGGTGGATGATTAAAAAAGTCAAAGTTTTTACTGTCTTCATTCAAAAATTGGATGAGATTCTGATCACGGCGAGCCTGTTGCTTCAGTTTGGATTCATTAAAAGGAACTGTTGCAGAGTCCAAAGTATCATCTGC
This sequence comes from Sinotaia quadrata, assembly GCA_028829895.1. Taxonomy (NCBI): domain Eukaryota; kingdom Metazoa; phylum Mollusca; class Gastropoda; order Architaenioglossa; family Viviparidae; genus Sinotaia; species Sinotaia quadrata. Next base: position 66,662,457 of record CM054183.1, read on the forward strand.
AAATAAAAATGTTAAAATATTAATTAAAATAAACAAACACATGGGGAAAATATTTCAGTTTGAACTGTAGCACTGGCTAAACATTGGAAACAATTTTGTTGTTGCTATGCCTCAAGAATTTACCATGAATACATTTAATTCTAGATGCTCTTTATTTGATTGGCAAGAAAATGCAAGGTTTATTAATATATATTCTTTATAATGAAGTTAGTACATGAAAAACAAAAGTAATATTTAATGAACATATACCTATATATATAAAAAATTTATCTGAAAAATATCTTTGTTCAAGCGTTTACCATTTCTAGGTCAGTGTTATATATAGCTCCAGCACTGAATAAGTTAGAGACTGTAAAGACATTTAAAAATGTCTAGAAGTGAATTATTAAAATAAATCTGATAAGATATGAATATCAGTTAACATATGCAAAATGTAATGATGCATTATTCAAGTACAAGACACATTGTCTCATGATTACATATGGTTTGAAGTCACAAAATTCTGAAGATGAAAACAGCTGGGAATATAAACAGTCTGAAAAAATATTTTTATAAGGCTGTTATAAATAATGGTCATTTTAAAAACACAGTTCTGAAAGAAATATGGCTTTTCTTTTATTATGTATTCAATATTTTCCTCAATAATAATAATAAATGAACATATAACAATTATAAGGAAAGAAGTATAATACTGTATAGATTGTAAAGATCAATGCAAGAATGTAAAAAAAAACCATAAAAATATCTTATTTCACACACAGATACTATTGCCTCTGGTATAATATATATTATTACATGTATTACAAATTAACAATTACTATAACTACTCTAAAGAAATCTTTGAGCTCATATCTAAGAACAATGGAAATGGCAGATTGTTGATAATTAACTGATTTTAAATGTGGCAAAGTTTAAATTAACAATCTGAAGATATTCATTTTATTCATAAGAAGTCAAAAGTGCACACATAACTATCAATGATCCATCAGAGAAGACTACATAAGTTCTTTTGAATTTAATAGTTACTTGTAAACTGGAAAACTAAATTATTAAATTAGATGATCTTTCCATTGCAGTTAGATTAAAGCTGTCAAAACTTAATAATACTGATAAGCAATGAATAAGTAAATATATTCTGTTGATTAAAGAGTACTAAAAGAAATTTCTCACTAAAAAACGAGTAATTATGAAATTATTACATTACTTTAGTTCTTAATGGCACATAGACAAACACAGAGTCAGAAACAAACTATTAAAATAAAAACCTTGTGCCAAACACAAATTAAAAACTAATAAATCAAACCCTCAAATATACAGCAATAAAAAAACAAAAACCAACACATGCTTGGTAATTAGGTAACAATGCAAATTAAAAATAAAATTAATTTCACTGTCAGCTGGTTTACATTTGAAGGAATTTTTCATTTTGCATAAAAATAAAACTTTCTAAAGTAAAAACAATGTGAACTAAAAATAAAGTACACCATCAAATCACAGATATCAAAGTTTTGCTTTTACAAGAACTCTGATTTTAAGATAAAATCCAAATACCAATCAGAGTAAATGAACAAAAAAATATTTATATTTATCAACTTTAAACTTGCCTTTGGACTGGTATATTAAAACTTTGAACAAAGAGAGTAAAGGAACAAACAAAAATGAAAAAAGAAATGCTGCTTTATAATACAGTGTGATTTAGAAAGCCTCCACCATTCAAGGACAGCATAATTTTTATATTACTCAAATAAGGAAAAGAAAAAGAAAAAAAATCAATTAATACATGTATATATATATATATATTTAAAAGAAAAGAAAATGAACAAATGTTGAGAACAAAAATCATTTTAATTAAGTCCAAGAAAGAAAAATATAATGATTAATTATGGAAATATGTGTTCATGACTGTATGTAAAATGAAATTTGTTAAGTAATTCTGAAACTGTTCCTGGCATGCATGCATTATTAAAAAAAAGTGTTGTGACTCACTCTCATTGCTTTGTGCTGAAATAGCATGCATGAATGTTCAAACATGCTGCTTCACCCAAAAAAGTAAAAATAAAATAAAATAAAATTTAAAAAACCCATTAAAACTACATTAAGATTCTGGAAGTTGATGTTAAATATAAGCAATAGAAAAATAAATTATGCATTGAAAGAAATTAACAAATTAAGAAATATTTAAATTATCAGGAATGAATTAGTTTCTAATATATTTTAAAATTAAGTAAAGAACATTATATTAATGTATTAATGTACAGACTCAGATTAAATATTCTAAATTACATTAGCTGCAGGGAGATTCAGTTGGTGTGAATAAGTGCTATGGTCTTGTTCTGTTAAACTAATGAATATCTGTGTGTGTGTGTGTGTGCGCGCACACACAAGTGCACAAGAGCACATGGTTTTGTGGTTCCTTGTCTATATAAATATTTCTATTAAAAACCTTTATCCTGTTTTGTAAGAGCAAAAAATGTAATATCTTGTTGCACCTGTTCTGGCAGTAAAAACATTTTTAATGAAGATTAAATCTCCAGTAATGAGAATGTGTAAAATTAAATTATGTATTTATACTGAGGATTATGTAAATTAGGCACTTTCAAATGATCACTAAATCCAACCAACCAAAGTTTTGAGTCATTTTTACATTTTATTATTAACATATTATTTTTGAAAAGCAGAGTACCAAATATAGACTCATTTAGTGCCCAATACAGGGAGTTATGTGATGAGTTTTGTAAAGGAGTCAAATGAATTGTTAATTATTGCTGAGAGTGATTTAGAAGGCAGCTATGAGTATAAATTTAAATATATTTTCTTTTTGCTTTGCATTTAAGAATTATGTATAACTATATGATTAATAATATCTTTTTGTTTTTATACTATATAACTACCTGATGGTGTTACATATTATTTATCTTTGAACAGCAATAAAGTTAAGCCCCTAGGGATGTGATGCATGTTGATTCTTTCTGTGAAAATGGAATGCATGCTTGACTGTGCAGTCTGCAAGCATTCTGTGATTATAGAATGTGTGCAAATCATTATAAGAGTGACTCAGCAACTGAAGCATAATACATTTTTAATATATTCATTAAGAGATTTCTTACTAAATGTTCATCAACATAGTGACTCAATTAAGTCCTACTTTATGATAACTCATTCAAAAGAAAATAATTAAACAATAAAGTTATGGGTCTTTTCAGCAGTCTACCACACCCAGATCGCATTCAGAATTTAGAAAGCCAGTAAAGTAAGGTCATTCTTTTCTCTTTTTTTACTGGCAGAGTCTATAAGTAGTCCCTCAATATGTTAAAGCTGCAACTTTGCAATCCATATTCCAAATTTCTGACAGTTAAGGAACTTTCTAAAATGAGTTAAAATTTCATGCAGTATAAAATCAAAATTATAAAAAAAGGATCTGGCAAATTCAGCATCTAAAACAGAAAGAGAATACAATACAGACAATAAAAATAAATGCAAACTGAACAAATAAAACTGCTGCGCTGCAAAAGACAGAACAACATATCATAAAATGGAAGCACAACATGCTATTTTGGAAAATATAAAGACAACTTTGCAAGAAAAACATAATGGCATGTGCTATGATTGCTGTAATTTTCTGGATGTTAGAGAAGGTGGACAGGCAGAAATAAATCTAGATGGCAGGAGAGGATGAACTGAGAAAAACCCATTAACCCCCCCGAAAAACTAAAACAAAAATGTAGAATAACCCCCCCTAACTCCAAGTGCATATCATCACCCCCCACATACACACAAAAAAAGTGCCATCCAGCATTTGATAAAGTTTCAAATTATAAAAGAACTAAAAGCACATGATAGTAAATTTCTTTCATTATTAATTAATGAAAAATGTATGAAATATGAAAATGAAGTATTATATATGGTTAAAAAATAATACAGATTGCAATTTACTTTTAATATCACTGCATCTTGTATAATTATGAGCCAGGTTGAAATATGAATTGCCAAAATTCTGTGACCAAACAAATAAATGGTTTTCTGAAGTTTCACTGGTGACAAATTGTTACAAATGAATGAACAAAGAAGAAAAAGTATCAGCTTTTAAAATTTCAGTTTATTAATTTTACCATTACTCTGTAACTTTAAAAAAAAACCAACTTACAAATATATTAACATACTCAGAATATTTACTTGCATTTTACACATACTTTTACAAATGAAGATATTTAAGCATTTGGTTCTAAACTATTTTATTTAAATATATTTATTAGAACTGTAGATCACCAGTTAAAAAACAGCATTTGATCTTTTTTTTAAATTCTTCTTCTGTCCCTTGACCTAGTGTGGTTGTTGGGTTGCTGAGCTGCTGAACTGTTGATTTAAATTAAGAAACTACAAAAAGTTTAAAATTCATGTATTTTTAGTTACTGGATTAAAATGTTTCAACAAAATGGTTGACTATTTGCTAGGATGAAAAAAATCCAAAACATCTGACAATCATAATGATATATTTAAGCCATTACAACATAATCATCTTTTTTTTATCTGACTTTCTATAGGAGTTCAACTCTGAGAGTCAGTTAACCAAATAAATTAGTTAAAAAAGAAATGTAAAATCAGGATGAGGTTACATGCAATTTCCAAAGGTGTTTTAACTTCTGCTCTCATTATAGTCAGTCAACCTATCCTGAGGTTTAACCATGAAAAATGTAGAAAGAAAACTACAATCAAATTTAGTTAATTCAGGATAGGGTTATATTTGATGAAGTCACAGTCCAAGTTGATTAGCACATCTACTGTCTTTAGAGTAAGTCAACCTCTCTAATGTTAAAGTAATGAAACATTCAACAACCCCATCCAATCCAAATAACATTCAGCAATTTTGAGTGAAGTTACATAATTATAAACAGTCCATCAAGATTCAGAACCTATCAACACATCTGCTGATCAGTCCACCTATTGCAGAATTGAAAAATTCAGGAAACAAAAATGCAATTGAATTTAGCAAATTTAGTGAAAGTTTACATGTACACAATTTGGATCCAAAGCGCATCTAAAGTCAATCAGCTATGACCTAATGTTGATCTTTCAAAATATGAGAGTCAATAGAGTAAAAAAAATAAATATAAATAAAATTCAAGCTACTTTGATGAAAACACTTTTTAACACTTTTGACCAACTTGTAAAAAAGAAGACCCTCAGTAGAATAATTTTTATTGGTATAGTTTCTTTGGACAATTGAGAGTGGAACTGATAGGACAACTCTGGCATTAAACATATTTTTTAAAGATTACTGGAAGGAAAATTTAAAAACTATATTTTCTAGTATTTTTACTCCACATTCTGATTACTTGTCAAATACAAATTGTGCAGCATTTGATAAAGTATCTCAGGACTAAAACAAAATATACAAATCAATGAAATCATATAGTTCAAACATTCTACTTTGCAATCCTTCATGTATTGCTTATCACACAAAGTCAACTAGTGACTTCCAATACCTGATACTGTATATGGGCAACATCACAAAATTGATGTTATCAATGCAGATTCTGAGTGTAAATGTGATTGTGGAATGTTCTTCAATGGAAGTCATAGAACCTGACCAGTTCAAAATTTGGGAGGATCAGCAAAATAACAACCACGACTAATCAGATTTCAGATGATGGTTTTTTTCAAACCTGTCTTGTTGGCAGCACACCCTATCATACAAAAACTATTTCTGGAAAGATGAAAAGTATGATTTTTGAAAATAAAAATTGAAAAGCAAAGGTTAGAACATTTCTGTGTTATTTATTATGACGTAAAGAATCTAGTTAAATGGTCCTAGCCTTCCAGTGATCTTCAACTGAGATGGAAAGTAAATTGAGAGAAAGTAAAGTAAACCCACTACCATTTGTATTTGCTGATGAATAGAAAATTTAAGAAGTGGAAATAATTTAAAGCATCTGTGGTTGAGAAGATTAATTCTGATGTCAGTCTTTAGATTATTTTTAATTTAAACCACCGACAACCAAAGCATTTTGTCCAGCAACCAAGCCTTTTGCCCAACAACCAAGCATGTTGACCTGCACCAAGCAAAAACAAAAGAAGAAAAATCAAGAAAGAAAAAAGATCCATGCAGAAAAAAGCATTCAAGCATGAAAGGAGAGGGGAAAAGGGTGGGGATGGGGATGGAGAGGGTTAGAAATGCGTCTGAACCTGTTCTTTGTAGCAATAAGATGGCGTTTATGTTCCCCAAGCAAACCATGGCAGGTGGAATAGGGGATGTATTGGCAATGGGACTGAAAGGGAATAGTGGGTAGGTGGAAGTGGTGGTGGTGGTTTGGTTGCTGATGGTTGTGCAGGAGGCAAGATTTGAGGAGGTGCCTGCTGTCTCCAACTGCTGAGGGCATGTGAGCTGATGAACAGATGGCGGTGAGTTCGACCATGTCTCATGAGGAACACTAACACGTTGGCCTGTGAAAATGATACAACACACACAATCCATATAGCTAAGACTTTCTTTTCTTTCCAAAATACCTATTCTCTTTATTCTCTTGGAGAGGGGGAAGGGGAAGATATTTTATGCCAAACTGCAGTCTTGTATCCCTGCCAATCCACAACAGTGAACTGAAATAATTTTGAACAAGTTTTTCAATGTCAACATACTGGTATTTAAAGTTTATTTGTACATTAAGAAAAGTAAATAATGAAACCAAACCAAATAATTAACAACAAAAAATATTGCTATCATCACAAAGAAATTTATATAACTGCTGCAGCTAAATTAAGTATTAGTATTACACTGTAAATACCATTAGTATGGCCAGTAAATACCATTAGTATGGCTAGTAAATACCAAGCTACCACTCTTATTCAAAATGAAGTTAAATACAAGTATGTTAAAAGCAATAATTCAATTTGTGTGTGATTTGCAACACACAAAAAATTTAAAATAAAATCTTTTGTTCCCCAAACCTTGCATAATGTTCATTTGCTTGGTAATATTCCATTTTGGCATATCACATGGTGATCAGGCGACACTTTGATGAAATCAATATTATTATGTTCATTTTTTAAAAGTTAACACCTCACTGTTCTGGCATACTCCACAGTGATCAAGTAACACTGTGATGAAATTAACATTATGTTTATTTTATAAGTCAGTGACTCACTATTCACATGCCAGCAGCACAGACTTTTAATACTTCTGATTTGTGATTACATGCTCTGCAGTTAAGGTAAAATGTTAAATGCATATCACAATAAATAAAAGTGGTCATGGCAAAGTGGACTTTTTCCTCCTTTGAAATGGTCAAAACTAAAATGGCTATACATTTTCCTTATGTCCTCTAAACTTTGAGAATGAATGATTAAGCTGTCAAAAGAAAATTGAGATTTACTAAATTTGCTACTCATAAGTAGTAAAATGAAATGATGCATTTATTTAATGATGAGTGAGTCAAGGTATAATTATTAACTAATTAATAACCAATGGTTCAGGTCTGCATTGTTCCCAAATTAATGCTAGTTAAATATTTTCCTCTTTCTTCTTTCTGTGAGAGAATCCTCAAATTAAATTCTATAGTATATTTTCAACTGATGTCAAACAGCTTATATACTATAAGAGCTGCTATTTTTTGTTTTATTATATTAATAAAAGACTGTTATTGAGAACAATTATTTTCAAAAATTATTCTCTTCCTCAATGTCAGAGAATCCACAAATTAAATCCTATAGTTTATTTTTAATTTATATCAAGCCTTTATACAAATAACCTACTACAACTGCTCTCCATGTTTTATAACAATACATACAATTGCTCTTCAGAACTCTTATTTTGAAAAAAAAATTCTTCAAACCTTCACACCTTGGGTATTCATTTCCCTTCTTTGCAAAAATATTTTTAAGGAAAAATTTGATTTACAATATATGAATTTGTGATGTGCTTTTTCTGTTAAATACATCCATCACATATTGCAAGGAATTATTGTAACAATATTTAATGTCCTAGGAAAAGATGTCAATTTTACATTTAAATAAATGAATATTAAATGTTTTCTTAACTACAGTAGCCATTTATGTTGACTACCACATTTATAAGATTAAAAGGAAAAAACAACAGTTGTAACATATTTGTTATCAGCACCAACAACGAATATACAGTTTTTAAAAAGATGAAAAAGAATGTAAGATAAACAATGTTATTAATGTTATTAAAAATCTTATCCCCTATCCATTCTGAAGAACAGTGTAAAAAATAAATAGTCAGATTCAGTAGAATTGGTTTAATTCATATATAGATATTTAGAATTTTTAGTTAAATCATGCCTTAACTCTTTATTTTTCTTGGACATATTTTAGTAGAACAAGAAAAGTTGAACCTTGGCTAACTTTGAATTTATAATTTGACAACACCTACATCAAGAACATCTGTTGTAATATAAAGAGCCAATTTAATATAAAATATGTGCAACATTCAGGGAGTGAATTCTCCAATTAACTGTCCTAGCTCACACTGACTATCCATATTGCTAAATATTATACCTCATTCTCCAATTAACTGTCCTAGCTCACACTGATTATCCGTGCTGCTAAATATTACTGACTAATATAAGTGAGACAGGAAATTTATGTTAACATGACATATAGACATATGCTGAGTAGTGCTAAATACTAGTGGCTGAAGCAGCTGAGGCAGGAAATTTATGCTACTGAGATGTGTATAATTGCTAAATATTACACTTTATAAGTAGTATAACTGAGACAGGAAACTTATGTCACCAGGATGTATGTTGAATGACTGCTAAATGTTAATGACTTGTAAGGGAGGAGGACTCTTGTCACCAGGACTCTGTGGCATGGTGCATTTACTAGAAGGGCTAAGCAAAAGAAAATTCCAGAAATAAAGCTAAATATTTATAAAACACACACAACAACTGAAAAGTATTACAATTCAGCTTATGATCTGTGACTGTTCTGTCTGTAGTTTGCCATGTGCAGCACACAGATAAGCATGAAATTCAAGAGCATACAAAAAGAAATGAGAGATTTTCATTAATTAATTTTAAAAAAACATTTACTGTAATGGATATAAATTAGTCTGACCACTGTTAGACATAGTTCATTTTGTGACTTCTGAGCAAGGATTATAGTTTAATATTGGCTTCAAGTGCTGGTAATGGCTGCCAACACACAGAACAACAAAAAATGACAGCTGATCACAGTGGCAATAAAGTTTCTCTATATGGCATTTGACTATATACACATTTGATAACTTATATTTTAATTTACATTTTGCAGCAAGTGGCAGGGATAATCAGAAGGTATACTATGTAAGCAGTTACGTCCCTTGTTCTAATAAAATTTCAGCTTCACTCAAAACTGTTTAAAGACAGTTTAATTTGTTTGTATGCCAAGGCAGTACATTTACACATGAAAGTACATTATCATGTAGGAAAATATTTGCTAAGATAAAAGTGAATACAAAAGGTAAAACTTCAATACCCAGAAGATTAAAACATGATTTATAGAAAAATCCGACAAAAGAGCACACCAATGTAAAACAACACTTGTAACAAAAGCAGGAAAAGCAAAACTGCAGTGCCATACATCCAATTGAATACATTATGATGTGTAATGAGTAAAATTCAAGCAACAAAACACAGTAGCATTCAACCACATTATACCATTTCAAAGTTGCAGCAGGAAAACTTCATAGATCAGTAAGTCATCTGCCCTTTCCTTCACCAGGCAACAAATAACTCTATGCACTTAAAAAATCCATTACTTACACAATATCTTCAGTGTTCTTTCAGTGTGACAATTTTCAAAATGGGAAATAGTTAAAAATCGAAGACAACATCTTCACTGATCAATAGAAATCTGTTTTAGGGCCTAGCAATGAAGGTGAAGACCAGTCATAAAGAGGAAACAGGCAGCATGGTAACTTCAATTTCTTTGACTGAATGAGTTAAGAATATAACTTACATAAAATTGCTTTATAATTCATACATTATGATAAGCTTATATAAATAAAATACCACCCTGTTGAAATTTGAAAATTGGTTCAATAAAACTGCCTAGATAATAGTTTGCATTGCAGTTCAAACTTGATGTGAGGCACTTTGATTATCAAGAAATAATTTTGAATTCTTATATTTAAAAAAAAATAGCCACTCATTGCTCTGAATCCATTCTTTAAATACTGAATATATAATCTGATTTTATTAACCTGTGATATAGAAACTTCGAAACTTAGAGTGATAACAGTATATACACATAGATTGTTGTTTCATTACAGCTATAACACCATAAATTGACTTCTCTGTTCCCTGTTCATGCAAATTCAAATTTATTCATCTGAATATTGAGGCATTTTTGATTCATGTGTGCACCAAACTGGAAGTTATGTGATCCAGGATGCCATCCTGATGGCATGATGTTGGCTCATTCACTCAAGTGGAGCCAAAACCAGATTCCCATGTTTTCAGTCTATTCACTGTTATATACAGATGTCAAACTAAGTACTCCTTTGTTAGGACTGTGGCAAGGTACTATACATACATATGTATTTTGATGCAAAAAAAATTGTTCTGTTACCATAATTTTTGTTTACAAGAGGGTTTTGGAAACACATAAATTGCATAAACAGAGAATTCATTGTATGTATTTAAGTTTATTGTTGCTTTCAATCAGGCAATAACATTATACAAACTTAATTTGTTGTTTTCATTCAGGCAATGACATTATATACACTTAGCTTATTGTTGCTTTCCCTTCAGGAAATAACACTATATAAACTTAGCCCATTGTTGTTTTCACTCAGGAAATAACACTATATAAACTGAACCCATTGTTGTTTTCATTCTGGCAATAACACTATAATAAACGTAGCCCATTGTTGTTTTCATTCAAATAATAACACTACATAAACTTAGGCCACTGTTGTTTTCACTCAGGAAATAACAATATATAAACTTAGCCCGTTGTTGTTTTCATTCAGATAATCAGCAAACCACTTGCTCTGTACTTCAGTCATTCACTAGAAAGAATGAACCAATACATTATATTCTACAGAGAAATGAGAACTCATTCAATAAAAAATAAATAACTACTCATCAAGAGCAATGAGTCAGTTATCACGTGACAGGAGGAATCACATAAAGTGTATGTTTGTGCACAAGTCTGAAGATGCAAAATAAATTTAGAAGAAAAAATAGCAGTAAAAGGCAACTGTTCATATATATTAAGACTGTGATAATACAATGTCCTAAAACATATTTAAAACTAAGTGTTCTTTAGTTTCAAGATCTATTTTGCTAAAATCCATTAAATAACTGTAAAAATCCAAATATCAATTAATTAAGAAGAAAAAAAGCAAAACAATTAATATATGCCACGTGAAAAAACTTGAAATTTTAAGAGGAAAAAAAGTAATATATTTTATACCTTAAAATTTTCTCATAAATGCAACTAGAAATCAAGTACAAAGTGAAACAGAAGTACAATAAAACAACAATAATAAACATGATATTAGGATTGGTAATACACAAGACAAACCTTTCTCATCCAATCTTTCATGGGCAGAGTCGCCTCCCTCAAGGAAACTGGTGCTATGACGACGACACAAAAGAGCTGCTGAGGACACTCCATTTACAGAACTCTGAAATGTACACACAATACAAACTTACTTTAGGCTGCTGAAATGTACACCAACACAAACTTACTTTCAGCCACTGAAATTTACACATAAATACAAACTCACTTTCACTATGTTGTCCTAACCAATTTTTCAAATTTGATTCACAGTGAAACAAATGTGTTTACATAACAGTATTAGATGATATAAAGCTGCATGCAAAATTCTAAGGAAAAACCTCAATGGTTTATGAAATGTCATCATTTGAATATATAAGTTAGTCATCATCAATTTATGAGATGAATAAATGTTCATTATATTCAGTGACTTAATTATGTATTCTTTCTGTATTTACAATAATAAAATACCAGGTGTTTAGCCATTTGTCTAAAAGCCAATGATCTATTAGGTCTCAAATATCATCAAACAAGCATATCATCTAATTTAACATATTCGGACTAAAGATGAAAAACCATTAAGATACAAATTGTAAAATTTCATATACATATCTTACAGACATGTTCAAATATTAAAAGAAACAGAATTTGTATAAAATATATCTGAAAATATCATTTTATGGTTACTTTTTAAGTTCTGCATACTGTTATTATATAACAATTTTTTTATTTACTATTATTTAAATACTGTGAAAGTGGTAAAACTTGTGTCACTGCAATTTGCTTTATTTTTTTGTGCATGCTTATTTTATGTGTGTGTACAAATCTGAAAACAGTTTAAGGTTATTTTAAAAATTTGTTGTGAATAAAATTTTATAATAAACTGTATAATTCAATGCATATTGCAATTACACATATAAATGTCTTGTGTGTTTATGTATGAACACACATTATAATTACAGTGATACTGTTAAAAAAAAATTGAACAAGTGCATGCATGGACAGCTATGAAAGTTCGAACAACTAATTACATCAGCATTCAGTACTGTATTTCCATCAACAATACAAAGATTTTTACTTAGTTTATTTTAATTTTTTATTTATGATTGCTGTAGTTCAAATCCAGATAAAGTCCACATTTTGCCATTGACAGTAAGCAACTCAATATCCCATGCAAAAATAAACTTAAGAATCCATATTACCATAATTGATACTTTCTCCCCATTTAAATACTTCAGTGACTGAATTATTTATTGAAGATTATATTTGCCATGTTAGTACTGCAAACCTTGAATACCTCTGCCAGTCAAACAAACAACAACAAAAAATACTTGTAATATACTGCAACACATTTCCACTGTCTGGTAAAGCCTTCAAAAATGACTTTTAAATAATCTTTAACTTACTTACTTAGGGGGAGCACTTCTGGCCAAAGCTGATTTCACACTGGGAACTGGGAGTGAGGGTGGATTGTGAGGGGCATTTAGAGGCAGACAAGGGGATTATGTCTGTCACAAGTAGTTGTTCCCAGAGTTGTTTCTTTTGTTTTTCTTATTTTATTTTCTATTCTTTTAGTTGTTGGACTTTCATGAGGTCAGCATAGTTGTTGGATAGGAGTTATTTTATTTTAAAGGGTTAAAGTTTTGATATTTAGGTAGTCCCCCCCGATCATTACTTTAGGTGGCTAGTCCTTGAACTTTGGCAAGCCATGGACTGTGGTGGGGTGGTCCAGTCAGTTTCCCAAAACTAGCCATCTATTTTATGTTGGGGGAACTTTGGACTAGAAAGTGGGTGTATTAATTTAGGAACTTTGTTTTATAATATTTGATGTAGTGCATGGTTACTATTTAACCTGCCCATGCATAAATAATCTAAATGTGGTAGGTTTTCCTTAAAGAAATGCTAATTGCCAAGAAAAAACAAAGAGAATAGTTAGAGGATAGTCTCAAATTGTTCATTCACTTTACCGAATCATTGCAAAATAAAAGTTTGATACAATACTTTTAGTGTAAAGTTTATATGCAGCTTAGAGAAAATAATATTTTTATTTCAATAAAATTAAAAACACCATGAGACTGAATTAGTAAGAAAGAAAAATAATTCTGAATGGAAGGGGAGGGAAATATTACCTATGAAGAACAAAACTTAATGATTAAAAAGTAAAAATCATCTGAACCCAAAATATAAATTTAAAAATAACACCTTCGGATAACAGAACTATACATATTTAGCTAATAATTTATTAAAAGCAATTATTTTTGTAATGTTTAAGAGAACAATTGTAAATCCAACGTATCCAGACTAATTTTATACATGTACATTAAATTATTAAGCAAACTAATACTAATGAATATTATGATTATAATATATATTAAATGTAATATATGTCAAGTCAAGACCTTGAAAATATAATTTTTGGGTTAAATTTTATCACTAAATGAAATGTGTGCACAAAATACGTTTTTAATGAAAATAAGCTGCATGAAACTACAGCTCGATTATCAGCAGTCTGTAAAAAGCATAGTGCTATTCTTTACTAGTTTTACTAGTTTGACTGTTAAACTAAAAAATCCAAAGAAAATCGCGTAAAGAAAACAGGAAAAAGGCCGTGATCTCAGTAAAGTTTAACTTTAGAGTAAGATATATTATTTATCAAATAATATCATAGTCTCAAAAATTAAAGTATAAATAAATATGGCTATTATAAAAAGCTAAAGTATTTACCAAAGCATGCTCTTTGTATAGTTTAAAACTGGTTTGAAATGGAGTAAGATTTTTGCAAAGTAAATATGGAACTGAGGGTCAAACAATCTATCTTGCAAATTATATAGCTACTAAAATTAACTTGCAATTACTAAAAAAAAATCCACTGACAAATAAAGAACTATATTTTGAGCAATACTGATATAAACAAAATAAACACTAAGATTCATCAGTTTTGCACCTTTTACAGCTCTAAATTTTCTAAAACATATAATGTGACCATCGAAGAATATGAAGCAGATGCCTTGTCAGTTAACCAATGGAAATGCTCGGCACAAAACTGTAGCTAAAGCTATATATAATTTTAAATAATAGTTTTATTGAGAAATGACTGCTAGCTAACAAAAGGTCTTAATTCTGCAAAAGTAAAAACAGATATTAACAAAACAGACCCTAAACAACAGAAATGTCTATATCAGGGAGATCCTGCACAAGCTGAAGCAGACATTCACAAAACAGACACTAAACAAATGAAATGTCTCTGCAGAAAAAGGACATAATCCTACATCAAGACTTTGAATACTTTGCATATTGATATTTTAGCAGCAGTCATATAAAAATGTATTTTGAAATTCAAATACATGCAATAATAAATGACTTTTTACAAACCAAGTAAAAAAATAATAACTCTGTATATAATTTTTACTTGTCTTTCCAAGTGGTTTGTAGCTATTTCAGGCACCAAAGTTGTGTCTTCTTTCTTTTCCAAAATCTGAAGCAAAACATGAAGAAAATAGTTGGAACAAAGTATGCTTGTACCAGGGGAGTAAGTTTGTTTTGCTTTATGTCAACTTAAGAAATTTTACTGATTTTTGTGGATGGACCAAACTTTAGAGTGTTAAACTTTGAACATATTTTGATTTCAAGTATGAAGTTTAACTAGTAAGTATTATTTATCTTCCACTTTAGGATATTTCTTAATATTAAACTTTAAACAGGTTATCTAGGCTTGAGTTATTTATAGATTTTCAGACCCATTATTTTTGCTTCCATGTTTCTTATAAAACTAGCATCTAAGAACTTATTAATTACTGAATTGATAGACAAGATATTATGCACACATGTGCATGCACACACATGTATTACATAAATGTACACACACACACACACACACACACACACACAGAGGCTTGTATTACAAATAAAACAATGTACACACACACACACACACACACACACACACACACACACACACACACACACACACACACAGTCACTTATTAAAACAATGTACACACATTCACAGAGAAAGACATGTACTAAAACATGTATACACACACACACTCAGAGAAAGATGTATTAAAACAATGTACACACACAGAGAAAGACACATATTAAAACAATGTACACACACAGAGAAAGGCACATATTAAAACAATGTACACACACAGAGAAAGACATATTAAAACAATGTACACATATGCACACACAGAAAGATGTATTAAAACAATGCACACACACACACACAGTAAGACATGTGTTAAAACAATGCATGCACACAAACAATGTAACAGCACTCAACAAAGGAACTTACACTTATAAGTCTACCAAATATTTAGGTGAAAGAGAACTATAATAAAGACAAGCATCAAGAAAAGAATAACAGTATTATCATTTATTGCAAACAGTCAGTAAGACAGGAATCTTGTCTTGTTACCACATTATTGGCAATATCTGGTGCTTCCATGGTAAGTGAGACAAAATTTGAAAGGGTTGCTGGTACAAGATTTTCTACAGGTGGTGTCTGCACTCCACCTTTTGGTCCCAGAATGAAGTAAGTCCTGATAACTGGCAAAATTAACAAATAGTTTCAGTTATAAAAACACCTTAGATATACAACTGTAGTGCACTTGCAAAACACACACACGCACGCACGCACACACACACACACACACACACACACACACACACACACACACACAAACAAATGAATTATTATGTTGATATATCTAAATAATTCATTAATCATACAAAAGAGTTGTATTTAAATCTTTGTTTCAAAGAAATGGTAAACAAACAAATAAATGTAACTCAGCAGTGATTGTTGACAAGTAAAGATTTATACAATACCAACTGCCTGGTATGATTAGTGTGTGTGTGTGTGTGTGTGTGTGTGTGTGTGTGTGTGTTGTCTAGTATTAAAATTTAAGTAGCATACTGCTGTAAGCAATGAAATGATTTTCAGCAGTTGAAATCAAGTTCACATCTCATTAATTCTTAAAACTGGTAAGAATTAGTATAATTATGTGTTATCTAGTATCTGAACTTAAAGAGTCAAAATATATTTGTGGATCAGGACTGTATGTGATCTTCTTATATAAAATCAAATAATAAAGAGTAATATTAAAATGATCTTAAATTCATGCATGTAAAATATGAAAAGAAAAATTATGTATACATAAATGTTTGAATGTGCTTGCATGCAAGTGACGTTAGTGATTTCTGTTAGAGGGAGGTAAATATAAATGGTGTGCAAAGCATATTTATGATTTCTAATCAAGTAGTTGCCTCCCTTAGATAGCAGCCACAGCATTTTGTCAGATGGCTTATTGATATTCTAAGTCTGATAACAATTAAAAACAAAAACAAAAACAAGCCCATCTAGTTCTGCATATATTTGTATAGTTGGGAATTCAGAATCAACATTAAGACAATGAAAAGCAAAAATATGAAGTATCTTAATAGTTTACAAAATAAGTACATATGTGAACATATACATGCTCCCAGTAGCATAAATTCAAGTTTTAAAAGGAGATCAAAAGAATATACACCTGTACTTGTATATAAAAATACTAGCAGTGGTACAGTCATAAC
The DNA here is from genome assembly GCA_028829895.1 of Sinotaia quadrata. NCBI lineage: Eukaryota > Metazoa > Mollusca > Gastropoda > Architaenioglossa > Viviparidae > Sinotaia > Sinotaia quadrata. The sequence goes on from CM054183.1 coordinate 66,679,536, forward strand.
AATTTAATTCTGCAGATGAAGACATTGATCTGTATAATTTACTCTTTGTAATGGAACAATTAAAGAATTATCAAGATATACCTGTTTAATACATTAAAAAATATATATATATAGATCTATGTAGCATACTTTTTGCAATGGTCAAATTGAAGGTTCAATGGCTCTCCCATGAATAATCAAGTTTAAGAAAAGAAGTGTATTAACTAATAAAACAATATTCTAACTTGTCTTGCTTATATCCATACTCTCTTATGTAATTATTTGTAATTTATCAAAATCATTCATCATGGCAAAAATAACTAGCAGATGATATTTGTGATTGACGGTATTTTCCAAATCTATTCTAAGCACTAGCTTAGGCCTTTTCCATCAAGATTAGGTCAAAGGTTAATTCTGCTGTAAACAGCTTGTGGAAATTTTACATCCCCCCCCCCTACCCCTGGTTAAAAAACCCATAGAGTTAGTAAGATACTGTTATGATTCTACATCTAAGAGAACATTTTTCTTTAAAATATAATTTTTAAACACAGGAAAGCAAGTTGCAAAACTGAATCTCTTCCCCTTACTCACAATAGACAATATATTCACTAATGATTAAATGTTAATTTAATTTTATTCTTTCAACTGCCCTCTTTGCTCATAGATATGTACAGTGTACTGCATCTCTTGAGAATACTTATGGTGTTGTGTAATTTCAGAGCAATTGAACTATGGGTCATAATTTATTTCCAATACTACATGATAAAAATTTAAATAAAAATCAGATCAATAAGTATTTTAAAACTGCATTTTCATATTTTTCTTTATTTATAATTAGTATTTATTTTTTTATGAAAGAATTTCAATTTTTTCTTCTTCATTAATAATCAGCTGAATTAATGAAAAGATTCTTCCATTTTCTGTTTCTTAATTGTAGTCAACATTGTTGATTGGGCTATAAATAGATTCAACCTATATCTGAGTTTGTGATGTTATATTTACAAAAAAATAATGGTCTACTGTGCATATTATTTATGGTGACAACCATGTGGTTTGTTTCTATGCATTTTGTATCACATCTCAGAAATTGATTACGGGCAAAAAAAAATGTTCAATTAATAAGATTTAGTATTTTGCTTCACCATTTATTCCATGTAAATGTACAACATAATATAAACAGACAAATCAGTGTGTCTTTCAAAAATCATAAAGACATACACAAGCACATTTTTGCAGAGATGCAGTTAAATGATTTTACAGACAAATATTGACATTAGGATTTAAACATTCAAAATCTGTTTAAAAATTCATTTTTATTAACACAACTTTCAAACCCTTAATGGATTTAAAAATCAACTTCAATTTATTTATCAACTTTCAATCTACCTCAACATAATTATATACTAGCTTAAGCCATCCCCACTGTATAGATACCTTTTACTCATAATTCCCTCCTTTACCACTATCACCGCAACAATACACTCTCACACACACACACACTTACCTTTTACTCTTTCCCCCTCATATTGACTTTATAATCCTTCTCCTCTTTCAAATATTTGTAATTCATCCTAGCTAATATATAACAACTGTGAAACCATCCTCATTATATATAATAGCTTTGAAACCTTTCATAACTTTTCAATCCTGAAAAAATTATGTAATAACAGCAATGAGACAATCTTTACTTGTTAATTCTTTCACAATATATTTAATAACAGCTTTTAATCAATCATTTTTTAAAAAAAATCTTTCATGCTATATATAATACCATTTAAACAATCTCCATTTTGTTAATCATTAAAATAATAACATCCAAACTTCACCATTTCTTTAGCCCTTCATGCCATGTATAATAAAGCAATTAAACAATCGTTATCCTTTGATCTCTTCATGTCTTCATAATAATATTTAAATAATTATTCACCCTTTTCAATATTTCATACAATATATAGTAATAACATTTAAACAATCTCCACCCTTTAGTCCTAAACACCATATATAATGGTGTGGTAATATAAAATAATATTCATCTTTTGTTATCATTTTGCACCCAACAGATTAACAACAAGTTTAAACAATCTTTACTTTTTATTTTTATCCCTCACTACATCATATAAACAACAATCTTTGTAATTCTTTCATCCCTTCACATCTTTATAATAAAAAATTCAACATCTATCACCATTATTAACCATTAAATAATTTTCACCCCTTTTTCACACCTCATATAATAATCATATTTAACAATCTTCACCAAATCAACCCTTTACACCATACATAATAATAGCTAGCATTATATTAAGCAATATTCACCATTTTAAAACCATCAGACGATATAATAATAATGTTTCCAGTCTTCACCTTTCTTAATCCTTCACACCATATAGAACAACAGCATTTATACAATCTTCACCCTTGTTAAACCTTCACACCATGTATAATAAAGCATTTGTAAAATCTTCACCATTTTTAACCCTTCACACCATAAGAATAATTGTAACCCCCACCATTCAAAATAACTTCTCAACTCTTTGTACTGCACATGCTTAAAACCATCTTACTGTACATAAATAGAACCTTAAAAGAAATATAGACATATATTCACTAACCTTTCTGATCTTCTTCATGTTTTATGGTAAAACTGGACTTGTTGGGGTCATAATGTTCAATCAGCACCTTACGTGTTCTCATATCTGTAAGACACAGATGAAAACATGTCAGATACACAAAAACTCATAAACATACTTAGCAGTGAATGTTCTTACATTGTAAGACACACACCCAAACAATGTCAGATGCAGATCAAATTACAAACATACTTAGCAGTGAATGTTCTTACATTGTAAGACACTCATCAAAACAATGTCAGACGCAGATCAAAATACAAACATACTTAGCAGTGAATGTTGTTACATTGTAAGACACACACCAAAACAATGTCAGACACAGATCAAAATACAAACATACTTAGCAGTACATGTTCTCTTATCTGTAAGACAGACAAAAATCATGGCACACACAAATCACAAATATCCTTAATATGCATTCTCTTATCTGTAAGACAGACAAAAAACATTTTAGACACACACAAAACCCACAAACTTAGCAGTACATATTCTCAAATTGAAAGACAGACAAAAACACATAGTACCAATGCATGCCCTCATAATGTAAGACAGTTAAAAGACCTAAACAGAAATATACTTAGTAGTGATGTTTCACATAACTGTAAGACAGATCAAAACATACAAACATGCTTATTGTGTTCTCATATCTGTAAAACTTATTATGTTCTCATATCTGTAAAACAGACCAAAATGTTTATAAATGACTGGGAACAAATATGTAAAGTAGACTTCAAAATACACAATATACTTTGTGTTGCCTGTTCTCATATCTCTAAGAGATCAAATATGCAAGACACAGACCAAAAGAGGTCAGACATAGACCGAAACATGAGATATAGTCAAAGCAATTAAGACAGATCAAAACAGGCAAGACTGACCAAAACATGAGACATAGTCAAAGCATGTAAGACACAGATCAAAAACAGGCAAGACTGACCAAAACAAACATATTTAGTGATCTGGGACAATCTCATAAGATGGGACAAGCATTAAACATGACAGTACAGATTAAATGACTACCACAAAATTATCAAATGACAGTATGCAATACATTCAGACATCCATCCATTTAATCTCCATTCTCTGACTGTCTTGCATATAATCCCTTTCTAATCAACATCAACAAGAAACCCTGTTGCTGTTATTGCTATGGTATTTCAATCTAGATTCTAGAAGTAAGTGTGTGGTAGAATAGTATACTGCTGCAAACGTCTCTCTTGTTAGTAATGTTTTTGTTCTGGCTGCTCCTTGTTCTTAAGACATTTACCCACTCTATAAAACAATTTCTTTTCTCACTGAGTTAGTTAATTACAACAGTCATAAAATACTGTTAATTAACGTCTGACCTCTCTAAAGAAATCAGTAACATTACTACAGTCCTGATGGCATACTAACACCAGAAACAAAATCCACTCAATGCTGGATAATACACCACTCCCAACCTCACAGTCATCACAGTAACAATACTGACAACTCTTGACCAAGTGACCACTGCATATATTCTACTGTCTCTATTATAATTATGAGACTGAAAATAAAGGGCGGCGACTGCACTTTTACTGTCTCTATCACATAAGGGCAATCAAATTCGTTAAATCAGCTTAGACTGGAAGCGCTTCCCGTAAATTAATCAAGAGCGATTCAAATAAAGGGGCGATCACTACATTTTCTATTGTCACTGTTGCACATAAAAAAATTAAAATGAAGGGCGGCTACTACATTCCCAACTGTCTCTATTACAAGAATAAAATTTAAATAATGAGCAACCACTACCTTGTCAGTTGTCTTTGTTACAAGTATGAGATTTTAATAAAGGGCAACCATTGCCTTTCTAAAGTCTGTTCTGCATGAATGCCTGCCTGAGGGAAACTTTTTATATTACATCACCATTTTTGCTAGCTATGCAAATGTCGGACATTTCTATTTGCTTTGACGTGTCCATTGGCTCTACCATTAAGTTCGTGAACGTACTGCCTCACCCGAGTACCATCTCAGTATATACATAGCGATGCGTTTTTGATTGCAACTGTGCTGACGTGATAATTAATACGACCCCTGTTGCTGATCAATCTACGGCGCCGAGGTCTATGCATGGTAATTCTCCTGTAGCTGATTGTTCTCACTTTCTTCAGCGTCTGGAACAGGTTTTGGCGTCGAATTAAAAAAAAAAAAAACTCCTCGTCACTTTCATCCGCATAGCGAACCATATCTGCTACAAGTATATGCTCGCAAGGAGGAGTACTAGAGAAAAGACCGCAAACCCCGCACTAGAGTGAAATACGTCATTTCAGACGTGCTTTCCTTTCTCAAGACAGCGCCATGAAGAAGATACGGAAACGACAGAACACCATGAAATTTAAATAATTGGGTCAACGCTACCTTTTTTTTTAACAGTAGTTTAACTCCTTAAAGTTATCTAAGCCTTTGAAATGTAATTTACACCTGTATTGGATACGTGTTTATAATTTAATTAATCCATTTACACGTGCACTGCGGCAGTGAACATGACGAAGCACTTTATCACACTTACAAGTTGCATGTACTTTTACGAGCTCTGACGTCATACCTGCTGACTTCATACACTCTGCACACGTACATACATAATATACTATAGTTTTGAGCACACGTACATATATTATTATGTTTTGAGTACACACACACACACACACACACACACACACACATTACAGCTACGTACCCGGCTCGGAGAATTCAAACAGCTCGCCTGTACATTTAGATAACATACACAGTCTTGCATAGTATTTACGCACCATCCCCACCCCCATACACACACACACACACACACACACACACACAGTATGACTGTACATGTATCTCATGATTTCACAAAAGTATTACTGTAACACACACACACACACACACACACACACACACACACACACTGAGCCATCACGCGTACTGACACAATTCATAAGCAATCCTGCAGTGTATTTATAAAAAAATACACGTGCACACACACAGTACACACGCCCCCCCCCCCCTGCACGAAAAGAGTTTTGTATGAGATTTCGGAAGGAACATTCTGTGGCGGATTGAGCGTGATAGTGATAGGAGAAAGCGGTGACGTATGGATGTGGAATAAGAATAGCACTTAACCTCGTCACAGCTCCTACCCCGCCCCCCCCTCCCTTCCATGTAAACATGACATGAGAAATACCCACTTATTTATCTTAAGCGCTGGAAATTATTCACTCGAGGAAAGAGATTAAAGCGCACATATACACACAAACATAACACTCCTACGATGTCGAATTATGCACTCACGGACCATCACTCATTGCGAATGAATCTGCGACTATTTATAGTATCACCTGTCTCGCTGTTTCAGGAAAGAAAGGACAAGTTCTAAACTTAGACGTGCAAATGAGGAATTTAAAACACAAACTGAAGGTCGGGCAAACGAGGTGACGTACACAGCCTGCTGACAGATTCGTGTCTTCCAACTACGACTATAAGAAACTAACATCGGAACACAAACTACTACATATGTATCAAGCACACTTACATGAAGGGATGGTGACGTAAATCACTGCTACTGAAGTAACAGTCTTTCACACTGAGTCTGTGAAGTGCCCTGCCTGAAAGTTCCAGGGTCCTTAGCTTAGCAATCGCAGCAATATTTCATTGTGCAGATGGAAATACTACAGCACTCACTCATTTTAAAATGCGACGTAATCTTGTACCGTCTGAGGTACTGAAAGGAGAGTAAAATTCCGAATTTGTTTTTACATCTTCTAAACTCTGAATGCAGTCAGTTAAAAATAAAAATACCGTGACTAACTATACTCGTTTAAATCGTCGAACATATCGAAAAGTAAACGCAAAAGAAAAGGACCGTAACTTTAAATACTCGTTTAAATAGTCGAACATATCGACAAGTAAACGCAAAAGAAAAGGACCGTAACTTTATATACTCGTTTAAATAGTCGAACATATCGACAAGTAAACGCAAAAGAAAAGGACCGTAACTTTATATACTCGTTTAAATAGTCGAACATATCGACAAGTAAACGCAAAAGAAAAGGACCGTAACTTTATATACTCGTTTAAATAGTCGAACATATCGACAAGTGAACGCAAAAGAAAAGGACCGTAACTTTATATACTCGTTTAAATAGTCGAACATATCGACAAGTGAACGCAAAAGAAAAGGACCGTAACTTTATATACTCGTTTAAATAGTCGAACATATCGACAAGTGAACGCAAAAGAAAAGGACCGTAACTTTATATACTCGTTTAAATAGTCGAACATATCGACAAGTGAACGCAAAAGAAAAGGACCGTAACTTCGTATACTCGTTCAAACCTGCAGGATAGAGACAATTAAACACAAAAGGATTGTGAGTCACTAGTTCCAATCGTTAGAGACAATTAAACCTAAAAGAACAGTGACTCAATTTAGAATGCGATTTTTAATATTTTTTTAAAATGCTATGTTTATGACGCTCACCAAACTCTTTAAAACCACAGAATCAAAATCTGAGTTTTGTGTTTCGCAATATACTTCTTCAATCCGCTCAAAAAGGAATTCATCGACATAAATGCTTGGTTTCTGAGACCTCGACATATCTCAGATTACCCAGAGAAAACAACAGACCGGTACACCTCTATATACTTTTTAAAATTTCAAACACAGTAGATCTGTAACACTCGACACACTTCTTCAAACTTCAAACACAACAGACCCGTATCTCTAGATATATTTCTTCAAATTTCAAACACAATAGATCTGTAACACTTCTTCAAACTTCAAACACAACAAATATTGAAAGAAAATACACAGATATTGAAAGATAATTCAGCTGTCTCATCTCTTATCTGTTCAAAGCACAAAATAAAAACAATCTTAGATGCTAAAATATGTCTATGTAAGATTACAAGTGTAATGCAACCATGTGGCTAAAGGAGACGAATCCTTTAATGTTTTCCATACTCTTCAGAAATGTCGAAAGGCTATTTTAAGCTTTTAACGCAACTGCTTAATAAAATTTTAAAAAATGTATGTTTCCCTATAAGATGGGAAAGATCATAAAAAGGTTTAGATTTTTAAAAGGAAAAATACAATGTATTATTATATTTTCGCTTCGACATTACACACATGCATATCATGAAGTTAGTGCTACTGAAAATAGTGTAAATAAATTTAAAATATTAAAAAAAATTTTGTCAGTGACATTAATGTTTGTAGGAAAAGCTCAGTACAATTGCCAGATCACATGACTATATAAATGACAGAATGAATGGCCCCTATAGGTGTCAGAAGGCAAGTTTTAATTCGTTCTAAAGAGGATTTGAATAGCACACCTGAGTAGTCAACGTTATATCAATCTTGACCATTTGTCGGTCTGAGCATGTGTTATGCCCATTTCTCAATATAATTTAAAGTTTGCTTACGAGACAATTTAAGTGTGTGTGTGTGTGTGTGTGTGTGTGTGTGAGCAATTTAAGTTTGAAATAAGATAACAATTAATCAGACGAGACTATGTAGGTAGTTAATATAGTAACAGGTGTGAAAAATACGAAACACGTGCACGATGTCCCAAGAGCCACAAACAATTCGAAACAAAAGTAGCAGTGAACACAAAGCAATTCTACGAAATGAAACTCAACGTTAAGGTATACATAGGTGAATTTGTGCGCTTTAAACTTTACTATACTATCCCAACGCTTTCAACTTTACTATACTATCCCAACGCTTTAAACTTTACTATACTATCCCAACGCTTTCAACTTTACTATACTATCCCAACGCTTTAAACTTTACTATACTATCCCAACGCTTTAAACTTTACTATAACTAACCCAACGTTAAAGATCATCATACACGATTTTGTGCGCTTTAAACTTTACTATACTATCGTGCAACGCAATGCAGCCAACAAACGGGCAAGACGTGTTCCTAGCTACTCCGCGCAGGAACGTGAGAGGTAGCCACTTTCGGTAAAAACTGGAGCGGTTTAGAAAAAGACCAAACATAAATCCCCGGACTGATCGGGTAGCCATATCACCCAGTCCAAGAAGTTTCAATTACAAAGAAATGTTAGTAGATTAAGAATAGAACGTTATCAAATCAAGTGACCTCGACACAATCATGCGATCAGCTGAATCTCAATAAGTTTTTAAACAGTTGTAGACTGAAGTCCCAAACAGCAATGCAGCTCCTTAACAACTTTCACAGCAAAGCTAAACTGGAATAAATGCTTGAGGTGCACAACGCGAAAGATTTCTCTTTCAAAAAGCAAGGTACTGCAGACTGATAGGAATGCTGAGAGACGAGCGAGAAAGGGGGGATAAACGGGTAAAATTGATTAGAAGGAGGAACCCTCCAGGGGCCCTTCCACCACACACTTCAAACCACCAAAATCCTAGGGCCGAGGAAAAACCCATACTGCAGACTGGTGGCTGTCTATATGCATCCAATTAACCGTACACAAAATGAGAAACACAGGAAGAGTTTGAAAAAAATGAAAATACTTTTGTAACCAACTAAATATAAATAGGCAAAAGAAAACATTTCTTGTATAAAACAGGTGCTGGTTGGAGAAGAGGGTTAAAAAGGTAATCAGCAAACTGTGATAGAGTAGGGGAGAGGTACTATCAGTACGGAACAAACATATTAAGAGTGTACACGAACAAACATATTAAAAGTGTGAACGGAGCAAATAAATAGATATTAAAAGTGTGCACGAAGCAAACAAATAGATATTAAAAGTGTGCACGGAGCAAATAAATTAAAGGTGTTCAAGGAGCAAACATACAGATATTAAAAGTGTGCACGAAGCAAACAAATAGATATTAAAAGTGTGCACGGAGCAAATAAATAGATATTAAAAGTGTGCACGAAGCAAATATATAGATATTAAAAGTGTGCACGAAGCAAACATACAGATATTAAAAATGTGCAGGGAGAAAATATATAGATATTAAAAGTGTGCACGGAGCAAACATACAGATATTAAAAGTGTGCACGGAGCAAATAAATAGATATTAAAAGTGTGCACGAAGCAAACAAATAGATATTAAAAGTGTGCACGAAGCAAACAAATAGATATTAAAAGTGTGCACGGAGAAAATATATAGATATTAAAAGTGTGCACGGAGCAAATATATTAAAGGTGTTCAAGGAGCAAACATACAGATATTAAAAGTGTGCACGGAGAAAACATATTAAAAGTATGCACGGAGCAAATATATAGATATTAAAAGTGTGCACGGAGAAAACATATTAAAAGTATGCACGGAGCAAATATATTAAGTGTGCACAGAATTATAGTTCGAAATTTACCAGTATAAAGTTATCAATAGTATTAGCGGTCACTGATGATCTAACAGTTTCAGACTACAGTACCAAAGGTGACTGATCGTTATTTGAACAATTGCAGACTAGAGTACCAAAGGTCACCGATCGTCATTTGAGCAGTTGCAGACTATAATACTACAGATAACTGATCATCTGTACAGTGTCAGACTACAGCACCTAAGGTAAGTGATCGTCATCTGAACAGTCGCAGACTATAGTACCAAAGATCACTGATCGTTATCTAAACAAGTTTTTGACAATAGTTATCACGGTCTACTACTAATCTTCATCTGAACAGCTGTGGACTATAGTATCAAACACCACTGATTCTTATCTGAACAGTTCCAGTGCAAAATGTCACTGATCGTTATCTACTCTGAGCAGACCCTAGAACACAGTAAGCATACATCATCACATCGCTCGGCAACACCAGTACTTAGTTAATTAACTACCTTTATTCACCTAATATAAACATGTACCTTTATTCACCTAATATAAACATGTACCTTTATTCACCTAATATAAACATGTTCTTGGTTTATAAACTATTTGCAAAATGTAATTAACTTTTCTTATCCACCTAATATAAACATGTACCCTGAAACAATTTAGTAGATATCTTAATAAAAGCAATATAGTTGTATGGGGATTATTTAAAAATGTTATTATTGCCGCCATAATTCTCTCTCTCTCTCTCCTCGACCCCCCCCCCCCGCCAGCTTTCAGTTACCAAGGTAAACTATTAAATGGGACTGGCTTTATCGTTCCAACCGATATGCTTGACATTAAGCCAGTCACCTTGAACTAGTTAGCTAAGATTTCCACCTGTGCTGCGACCGAAGTTTAGACCTGAACGGAACAGATACTCCTGTCCCATTTCACTGAAGTGTGAATTAGCTACAGTTACTCATAACATGTAGGTTATATTTTGCCCATGATCCGTGTTAGGGTTTTTATGTAATTTAGAGTATATCTGACCATCCCCGTGTCTCTTATATTTCAGCTTCTGAAGGGAGATTTAAAAGAAGTCCAATTTTAAGGTTTATTTTTAAGCTGTTTATATTGAATGATTTTTTTACGGTATACTCAGCCAAGAGTTGTGGTTACCTTTCTAATTCTCACTGTAACAGACGCGGATTGGTCACAGTTTTTCTTTTTGATTTTACGACACCTTCCAAACAGAGAAACAGTAACAGATCTGATTTTCATCATTTATTTTTTAAATATTGCTTTTGGTCATATTTGAAAGCGAGAATTAAGTACATTTCTTTGGTTCACATTACAGAATGGGTATTAAGTGCAATGCTTTAGGCCACACTAGGGAACGATGGTTAAGTTCAATGCTTTAGGTCCATTAGGGAACGATGGTTAAGTACAATGCTTTAGGTCACACTAGGGAACGATGGTTAAGTTCAATGCTTTAGGTCCATTAGGGAACGATGGTTAAGTACAATGCTTTAGGTCCATTAGGGAACGATGGTTAAGTACAATGCTTTAGGTCCATTAGGGAACGATGGTTAAGTACAATGCTTTAGGTCACACTAGGGAACGATGGTTAAGTACAATGCTTTAGGTCACACTAGGGAACGATGGTTAAGTACAATGCTTTAGGTCACACTATGGAACGAGGATTAAATAAAATGCTTTAGGTCACACTAGGGAACGAGTGTTAAGTACAATGCTTTAGGTCACACTAAAGAGCGAGTGTTAAGTATATTTTACAAAGAATAAACTTGTATTTAAATGCCACTTAACGAAGTTTTGATATTTCCCGGAGTTATCGATCGTTGGAAGATAACTCTGGCACTTGCAATCAGAAAAAAAGGCGGCCATATAAAAAGCACGGGCTAAATTTGAACCTGTCAGCGCTATGCTGCATGCAATGCTACTTAACTTCTGCTGAAAGATTCTAACGAAAAATCTTAACACGATTTTGTGTGACGGATAAGTTTTTTCTCCTGAATCTAATAAGCCAAGCAAACTGCAACACCTCCCCACTCCCCTCAAATACACACCCACCCACACACACAATGAACTTTAAATCTTCGGTTTTTCGTGGGAGGAGGGGAGAGGGGAATTTGTTGGGGTGGGGATGGGATGGTTTTATATTACCTGTCGTGTTCTGTATTTCATGTTTACCGTATACATTCTAAGAAGGTACTTCATGAGCCCACTTGTGGAGATCAAACTTTAGCCTGGTAGGGGAGTTTTCAATCAATCAATCAAAATTTCATTTCTCACCAAAAACTGTCCTAAGTGTGGTGTGCAAAACTATAATATAGTCTCTTAATCACAGTCTTTAATTATCTTTTCAAAAAGGGACTTAATTAAACTAAGCGCTTCATCAATCGTATTAAACGCTATACGCTTGACAATAATCACACAAAATGTACAAGGGCTTTCCGCAACTACTTAAATTCATTAGACAGCAAAAGATAATATAATGTAACAAAATGTGCCCATATAAAATTACAGTATACAAAAAAATAACTGTTTTCACAAAAGGGAAAGATAAAACTAAAAGTAAAACGAGTTAATCAAATGTACAGTTAGAACAAAGATAAAGTACAGAGTGTTAATTTTACTGATCAGAAACAAACGTGTCATAATCTTAAGTGTCGAGTGTGCAACTATAATATCAACTAAACAAGCTTAGAAAAGTTTCAGGTGTCGTGTGTACAACTATAATATCAACTAAACAAGCTTAGAAAAGTTTCAGGTGTCGTGTGTACAACTATAATATCAACTAAACAAGCTTAGAAAAGTTTCAGGTGTCGTGTGTACAACTATAATATCAACTAAACAAGCTTAGAAAAATTTCAGATTGCACACACCAGACGGCCTTACTCTACAAAGAAAACTGAAAGTAAAGGAAGGAATGGATTTGTGTAAGGCAGTGGTCTTCAACCGTTTTTTTTACCTGTGGACCGGTGATAATAGGTGAAATATTACGCGGACCGCTAAGGCAGAAATAAAAACCATTATTTATATAGAATTTTGTGTATTAGTTTTTAAATCTAATATTATAAAATGAAAATTCTAGAGTTATTTAAAATAACCAGAAACCGAGCAGTAAACAAAATGCTAATAATAGAACGTCTTGAACTTTAGAGAAAGCAATATTTAATTCAAATAAAGTTAGTGTGAAATCATCTGCTGCTGCTTCTTTGCTAGAATATTATTTTGACAACCGTGGCTGCAGCATTGTTTCTGAGAGTCGAAGTGCTGTATTGACATCCATTCCGTTCCTCTGTTTGGTTTTTATGACTGATAGAGCTGAAAAAGTCTTCTCACACAAATAGATAGTCGAAAATACGACCAACAATTAAATAGTTCTGTATTTGAGAGATGAATATTCTTTTTCCAGTGATATCCAAAATTGAGACAATTTTTTCATTTTATGTTTGGACACAGAGTGACAGCAGAAGACAACTCGAACAGGTTTTCTTTTTCACGAGATTAAGTGCGCATGTGTTGACATCTTCCAGGAAGGGATTAGTAATCGAGAGGTTACCTTCACGAGAATCCTTAGGATAATAATGATTAATGTTCTGAGTTAACCTTAAATGTTCACTTATTATATTGGATATGACTTTCCGGTTGACGTCAGCAGCAATAAAAAATTCTTGCAAAAGTGGAAACATTTCTATATCTTCCTCTTGCACGCGACTATCCCAAAGAGCAAGCTCTTTTTGAACGCATCCCGTCTTATTTCTCAGTGTAAAAATATGTGTGAAAAACCCCTGAAGAGAAATATTAAGTTTGTTGAAAAGGCTAAATATGTCCGCTAAATACGCAAGTTTAGCCATTCATTCCTCATCCAACAAAGGCTCTACTAGGCCAAAGTTTCGCTCTCGCATGAACTGCTTTACTTCTTCCCTCAGTTCGACAAGGGGTGAAAGAACCCTTCCTCACAACAGCCACCTCACTTCTTCCCTCAGTTCGACAAGGCGTGAAAGAACCCTTCCTCTCGACAGCCACCTCACTTCTTCCCTCAGTTCGACAAGGCGTGAAAGAACCCTTCCTCACCTCTGGAGAAAGAGATGTTGGTATTGCGAGTCCAAACTCTCACACAGTATCGAGTTCATCTACTACGAATTTCATTTATGATCTTCAGTGTTTAGTTTACTAGAAAGCTTTTTTGCCGCTAGGTGCTCCCGGTGGATCATACAGTGAGTGGACAATTTCTGTATGAGCAACGTCCTTTTATTTTCGCAACTACACCTGAGCGATGTCCAGTCATGCTCACATCACCGTCCATACACACTGACGCATTTGCACCAGTTTAAGCCCTGCGCTTGAAAATACTTATCAATCGCAGGAAGAAATATCGCCTAACACTGGCATCGCTACCGCCATCGGATTGGCTGTCAACTAACCGCTATCCTCTCAAGTGACATTTGGCCAGGTGTTTGCAGGCGAGTTCACCGGGAGGTAGAACACGAGTGGGAGCAGCACCCGGCCGACGGAAGCAGAATTCGGTCAAGAGTCTGGGATTTTTCACTACTGAAGAAGTGTGTCTGACGCAACTACGTGACTCCTGGCAAGCAAGAGTGATCGACATTTTTCTCTCCCTATCCTTTCTGGAAATAGGAGTTATCGTTCTTGCAGTCTTCTTAGCGAAAAAATATATTTTAAAAAATTCTGAATCATAAAACAACTTCTATTGAAGAAAGAAAATATATAATCACTAGTGCATGTACAGTTCTCAAGTGGGAACAGATAATTCGAAGTGATGTACATGATGGGTTAACATAAAAGACTCGAACTCTGTGTGTGTAAGTGCGTGCACCCCAAAATAAAATCTTTTATGTTCTTACATTTCCTTTGATGAAAAGATATAAAAAAAAAATAAGGGTTACCATAAAGAAACCTTACCTATATAAATGACGTAATCTGACTTGAATGACGTCGGCAATTTCAATGCTAAGGCGAAAAATAAATGGCGGCACTTTGCAAGACTTCATTGCTTCATTTCTGTGGCACACCGCCAGTCCATTTATACATAGATCCGTGTTCAACTCTAATCTATAATAGCTAATATTTCTATATCTGTGAACTCACAGAAGTTTGTACACGTCATATGACACCCACGTTCTTAGCGTACTCAAAGTTCAAAGTGAGTCGTGAAGGTAGCGTTAGATCTTTCATTTTTCTTTTTAAAAAATCGAATCACAACTTTTTGGGAAAACAATGTCGATTCCAGACGCAAATACATATTCCGCACACACAGAGAACATATTCCACATTGAGAATATATCTCAGACATATAGAGAACCTATCCCAGACACACAGAGAACATATTCCACTTAGAGAATATATCTCAGACATATAGAGAACCTATCCCAGACACACAGAGAACATATTCCACATAGAGAATATATATCTCAGACATATAGAGAACCTATCCCAGACATAGAGAGAACATATTCCAACTTGAGTGCTCTGAACAGACCTCTGTTAAAGAGAACAATCCAATAGTAAGACATAGTGTAAAGATACCTCTACATAGAGCAGAGATATACCAACACTATTATGTAATGTTAATGCAGGTCTACACTAAGATCATGTTAACACTAAAATGTTATGTAGATAGGTACATACGGGGATCATACCAACACTAAAATGCTATGTATAGATTCATACATACGGGGATCATACCAACACTAAAATGCTATGTATAGACTCATACACACGGGGATCATACCAACACTAAAATGCTATGTATAGATTCATACACACGGGGATCCATACTAACATTATAATGTTATATAAAACACAAATACAGAGATCATGCCAACACTAAATGTAAAGACAGGTCAAAAGAGATCTTAACAACACAAAGAAGCGATGTTTAGACATTTCTATCCATAGATATAGCAATATTAAGACTATGTACATGCATTAACTTAATAGTGTTTTTTTTTATATGCTGCTTTTCAAAACTGGGACACGACACATGTGCCACAATCATACACACTTTCTCATGAATACACACTTACGGTACGAACACTTATGCAGCTAACCATCATTTTTGCTTCATGTAATAAAGACACTTGAATACTCTACTACTTACTGGTATTCCAGTAGTTCGTGACAGTTTACAATGTTTACTAATTAGTGTTACGTCACCAGAGGTGGAGATGGATGGAACAGATATATCATGATCATTTATGTAAATGAATGGATTGATTGCATGATGGATGGACGAATTAAAACTGTATACTGTAGAGTGTGGACACTGCAACGACTTCTGTACATATTGAAACACTGACTTCTGTACATATTTAAACACTGACTTCTGTACATAAAGAAACACTGACTTCTGTACATAATGAAACACTGGCTTCTGCAGATATTGCATCATGGAGCTCTGCAGTTATTCTAGCACTGAGTTCTGTAGAAATTCTAACACTGAGTTCTATGTTTGTTCGATTTATTTTAGCTTAAGGAAATATTCCCTAACTTTGCTAGAATTCTGCATGGGGTCTATTTTCAAGAAGAAACAAGCAACCAGACTGCTTCAACCTGATGTAGACTTTAAGGCTGATACAGAATGATCCAGATTTTTGCACTCTGATACCAACCGATACAGACTGGTGTGGACTGCCTTGTCAAAGCTATCCTTTTTGCACTCTAATATTAAGTGATATAGATAGACTTGTGTAGACTGTCCAATCAAAGTCTATCTTTTCTGAATTCTGAATCCAACTAATACAGGCTGCCTTACCAAAGTCTAACTTTTCTGAACTATGATACCAACTGATACATGCTTGTATAGGCTGCCTTATGAAAGTCTAACTTTTCTGAATTCTGATGCCAACTGATCCAAGTTGGTGGGAACAAAGTTTGTCAGTTAAGTTTAGAAATGTCGCATGCATGAGGCGATGTCTGGCGAATAGAGACGGACGACTGAAATCTGAGATGAAGATTAATTCGGGCAGACGGCCTCCAATGACGTCCCCAGAACTGCTAGAGGACATCTGATTAGAACTTAACGTCGTCAGTTTCATATGACAGAGACCGTTTCAGAGGTCAGACGTGTTCAGCAGCTGTTTCAGTTTAACTTTTATCCAAGTAGCAAGTGTGACACACACACGCGCACACACACACACACACACACACACACACACACACACACACACACACACACACACACACACACACACACACACACACACACACACACACAAACGCCCTCACCATGTCTACCGGTCCTGAAGACATGCATGCTACTTAAGGAATTACGCAAGGCATTAAGTGAAACACAACCGCAATGCCAGAACCAGATACTGCGAATCGATTGCACAGTTTTTTTCAGGAAGCAAGGAAAAGATACATTTACGGTCCAAAAATATAAACAAAACTCCTGCTTGCGTAAAGTTACGAAGAAATATTGAATAAGCTTGCTTCTCTCCAACCGCAAATCCTTCTCTGCAATGTAATCCTTCCTATATTTAGAAATGTGTTTCTGCAAGCACTCTGATTATATAATTATCAAATATACATATGAAACGAATTTATGGTTACAATTTTAAATATAGATATGAAACGAATTTATGGTTACAATTTTAAATATAGATATGAAACGAATTTATGGTTACAATTTTAAATATAGATATGAAACGAATTTATGGTTACAATTTTAAATATACATATGAAACGAATTTATGGTTACAATTTTAAATAAAGATATGAAACGAATTTTTATGGTTACAATTTTAAATATAGATATGAAACGAATTTATGGTTACAATTTTAAATATAGATATGAAACGAATTTATGGTTACAGTTTTAAATATAGATATGAAACGAATTTATAGTTACAATATTAAATATACATATGAAACAAATTTATAGCAGACGCGTGGTTACAATTTTAAATATACATATGGAACAAATTTATAGCAGACGCGTGGTTATAATTTTAAATATACATATGAAACGAATTTATAGCAGACGCGTGGTTACAATTTTAAATATACTTTTAAAGATTTTCAACGAGCGGTGGTTATACATTTCGCACATTCTGGAACGCGTTTCTACGAGATGTACGGTCACACAGCCATTACACACATGTAAAAGTTGCTTTACAAAAATGTATACGTACACACAAGTATAGTAAGTCACATTACGACAGACCTGGTAGGACACTTTTCTGACTAATTATATGTAAGAGTTCTGTGAACATAAGGCTTGTAGAAAGGTACCCATTATAATGTTTATGTGATAATAGTATAAGCATAAAAATCGTAGAAACTCGTTTTAAAGTAGTTTTTTTTATGTCACATTTGTTGCTATGAACCTTAACATATCTATAAAACTATTTCTATAAGTTCTGAGGTTACAGAGCTATTATATTATATAAACGAGTTTCGACTGTTTCTACAAGTTCTGAGATTACATAGCCATTATCATATATAAACGAGTTTTGACTGTTTCTACAAGTTCTGAGGTTACATAGCCATTATCATATATAAACGAGTTTTGACTGTTTCTACAAGTTCTGAGGTTACATAGCCATTATCACATATAAACGAGTTTTGACTGTTTCTACAAGTTCTGAGGTTACATAGCCATTATCATATATAAACAAGTTCTGAGATTACATAGCCATTATCATATATAAACGAGTTTCGACTGTTTCTACCTGAGATTACATAGCCATTATCATATATAAACGAGTTTCGACTGTTTCTACAAGTTCTGAGATTACATAGCCATTATCATATATAAACCAGTTTTGACTGTTTCTACAAGTTCTGAGATTACATAGCCATTATCATATATAAACGAGTTTCAACGAGTTTTGTAGTTACACAAATATTACACATATCGAGAAAATGTTTCCTCCAGATCTTTGGTCACACTACTATTATAATAGAGGGCAAAATTTTAATGGTTCGTCGCAGCCGACCGACTCAACTCACCCTTGTACTACGTCAGGGTACTTTCCTTTTACACACACACACACACACACACACACACACACACACACACGCACGCACGCACACACACACAGTGTTGGAATAAATGTCTGAGGTTCTTCGAGGACCAGTAGATTTTTTACTGGCCACTACCGACATGACCCCTTCTCCCTCCCACCTCCAGTGTTTGTTTGCAGCTTGCAGTAAGTGAAATCTAATCGGCTTAAAAGGGAAAGAGTTTATTCAAACAGACTTAAATAAATAACAAAACAATTCTGAACCTAACGGCAAATCTTTGAACTTAGCGCGAAGATCGAAGGGCATCCATTCCCACTGGCAAATGTGTTGCGATGTTCACTGAGATTTTAAGACATCGAGCATTACCTAAAATGTTAACATCGGGGTAGGAATTATGATCAGAGTTAGGCTCGAGTTGCATACGACTTTGCGACTTTCAATGCACGTTGATGCGCTTCTTCTTCCAAGGAAAACGATCAGTCATGGACAAATTTGCAGTGGGAATTACTGTCGAGGAAAAGTTTGCAAATCTAAGAGCTGGCGATTAAAATAATACACAAAAGTAGCGTCAGTTATCTGCTCTGCAGAATGATAGCCATAAATGTGGCACCACACACGCAAAACCGTTCACAAGTAAACTGTTTTTTTAAATCTTTTTTCTAACTCTCTTCTATTTTAAAGTGCTCGTTTTCTCTCTCTCTCTCTCTCTCTCTCTCTCTCTCTCTCACACACACACACACACACACACACACACACACACACACGATGTTTATTTAAAGAAATTGGACTGAAGCACATGAAGTATGCAGATAACGAGTCAGTAAGTCGACGCATTTGCGGGATCTAGAGGGAATGCCGCTAGGTGGCGCAAGCTCGTGTTGCTAGGAGCCACTTTGAGTGACACTGGGAAGAGAACAAGCTTTGCGAAGAATTTCTATTTTGTACTATTTCTGAATGTCCAGAATTAGTGGAAGTATGGGGGTGGAGTGGGGGAAGGAGTGAGTGGAGGGGAAGATGTTATAGAGTTACGTTAATTTTTATCGCGTAAAATATTCGTAAATCTGCAGTTTGCAAACCACATATATGGCTGAACACCATTCCTTTAATTTAGTGAGATACACTAGTAAGAAATACAACATTACAATCCGTTTATTATTAGTAAGATAATGGGATATACAGCAATACATGGCATTTATTATTATTAGTAAAATAATAAATCGACACAATTATGGGACATTCATTATTAGTAAAATAATGAAATATACAACATTACAAGATATTTATTGTTAGTAAAAGATTGAAATGTACAACATTATAGGAGATTTAATAACAATAAAATAATGAAATGCACATTACAGGATTTTTATTATTACTAGACTCTAAAGTCCAGAAGTGTTCATGAATAATTATTTTACAATGGAAATAAATTTTTAATATGATATATGATTATAAGCAAATATGAAACACAGATAGCTTCTTACATTTATAATTCTGTTCAGTCTAATATGTGCGGCTTTAATACAAGACTCCAACAGTACACAGGCACGCTTTCTAACATCAGAGAAACAAAATAACTGCTCACTGTAAGTGACTAGCAAACCTGCCAAAATGCTTAGAACTGTAAGCAATATGATAACCTTCTTAGTGGACTTTTCTTAACTAGACAATCTGATGACGTTCTTAGTGGACTTTTCTTAACTAGACAATCTGATGACGTTCTTAGTGGACTTTTCTTAACTAGACAATCTGATGACGTTCTGAGTGGACTTTTCTTAAATAGACAATCTGATGACGTTCTGAGTGGACTTTTCTTAAATAGACAATCTGATGACGTTCTTAGTGGACTTTTCTTAAACAGTCTGATGACGTACTTTAGTGGACTTTTCTTAAACAGACAATCTGATGACGTACTTAGTGGACTTTTGTTAAACAAACAATTTGATGACGTTCTCAGTTCTTTTTTTTTTTTTTTTTTTTTTTTTTTTTAGAAAAGCTGTTGATATTTTTTGTGTGTGTTTTTGTTTCAAGAAGCTAAAGATATTCTTAAAGGGTCTGTAGACAGATTAATGATGTTCTTTTGTTTCATCATGCTATTGATGTTCTTAAAGGGTCTGTAGACAGGTTAATGATGTTCTTTTGTTTCATCATGCTATTGATGTTCTTAGTGTTTTCGACACGCCGATTACGTTCTCACTAATTTGAACATGTTAACGTTTTTCATGTTTTCAACAAACTACAGATAGTACTGGTTTCAACAAACTAAAGATGCTATCGATCTCCATAAACAAAAGACATTATCGATCTTAACTAACAAAAATGTTATCGATCTGAACAAACTAAAGATGTTATCGGTCTCAACAAACTAAAGTGGTATCGGTTTTAACAGATTAAAGATGTTACTGGTTTCAATATGATAAAGATGTTCTTACCATTTATAACAAGCTAAAGATGTTACTGGTTTCAATATGATAAAGATGTTCTTACCATTTGTAAGAAGCTAAAGATGTTACTGGTTTTAACAACTTAAGATGTTATTACTGTTTTTAACAAGCTACAGACGTTATCGATTTAATTATCTAAAGATGTTACTAGTTTCAACATGATACAGATGTTCTTACCGTTTTTAACAAGCTACAGTTATCGGTTTAACAGACTAAAGATGTTACTAGTTTCAACATGATACAGATGTTCTTATAGTTTTTAACAAGCTACAGTTATCGTTTTAACAGACTAAAGATGTTACATAATTCAACATGATACAGATGTTCTTATCGTTTTTAACAAGCTACACATGTCATCGGTTTCAACGAGCTATTGGTAATTTTGTTTGAACACACTACTAATGTTCTTACTTTCTCGACACGACAATTAAGTTCTTAGTGTTTTCACCACGCTTATGATGTTCTTTTGTTTTAAAAACGCTACTTTCGTTCTTCTTAATGCTTTCGACATACCGGATTAAGTTCTTAATCGCTTGAACAGATTCAACAGGCCAAGATGTTATTTTGCTTTTATCACGACACCACTGAATGTATGGATATATAAATTAATATGTGGGGTTGTTGGCTTTTTTTTAAAATGACTCAGTCCGCCAAACAGTCTACTGTTAGTGATGACATTTGTTTTTTTCCCCTTTAGTATTCCGTTTCAACTTAGACATTTTTATATTTGCTTTATATGAAAATCTTCGCCTCGAAATACACTCTACATTTGTACGCGAAATGTTAAATGTGTCACTGTTGTTTTGTTGTTTGTTATCCTGTGTGTTTTTAATATTTAAATCATGTGACGCTCGCTTCAACAGCCACAGTAAATCCATCAATGGAAAGAAAAACCACAGAATTTTTTTTTTATAGATATATATCAACACACACACAGACAGACAGGCAGAAAGAAAGAGATGCGCGGAGGAATAATTGGATGGAAAGTCGGACAGATAGATAGAGACAAACAAAATAATATTTATAGACAACACAGACAGATAGATTACTTTGAAAGACAGACATATAGGCTTGCAGATAGATAGACAGACAGACAGACAAAATAGAAAGAAAGATAGATATTGGTTAAAGAGTCCTCGCTCTTCGTTCGATACATCAATTAGACCTGAAAATACAAAATTAAATACAACAGCAAAAGAGCGTTATTTGCGAACAGACTCGCTCGATTGAACACCAATTAGTGTAACGCATTAGTCCAATTCAAACCTTGTCTGTCAAATGGCCGCGAAACAACACACTATTATTACACACGCAGGATGTGTCCAGGATCAATAGTGTGACTGATTATTTGTGTCATACAATATCTTCTTCTAACCACCGCCTCGACAGAGAACCTTAAAACAACACGAACAACATTGCAGCAAACGTACGGTAACACGATCTCAGGGGGGGGGGGGGAACTGTTACCGTGGCAAACACCACATCTGTCAAGACAGACATACAGACGCTTATCAAAACAATAAACCAATTTGGATTTGGTAATTATATGTGGAGCTCAAACTCTTTAAATATTTATCTGTAACTAAATAATATTTCGAATGTGAAGAGAATATAAACTGTAAACGAGTTTGTACGTGACCTTTCAACACCATATCTCACACAATGAAACTCCACACAATAGAAGCCTTTCAACACCATATCTCACACAATGAAACTCCACACAATAGAAGCCTTTCAACACCATATCTCACACAATGAAACTCCACACAATAGAAACCTTTCAAAACCATATCTCACACAATGAAACTCCACACAATAGAAACCTTTCAAAACCATATCTCACACAATGAAACTCCACACAATAGAAACCTTTCAAAACCATATCTCACACAATGAAACTCCACACAATAGAAGCCTTTCAAAGTAACAGCACCACCAACCCCTACCCCCAAAAATCCTAAATAAACACAAATTAAACCATCACCATACAAAAAAAAAAAAAAGAAAAAAAGAAAAAGAAACAAAAACCTAAAAAATCCCTAAAACAACAACAACAAAAAAACTTACAAAACCTAAGGCCCCCCCCCCCCCCCAAACCACACACTCCAAAAAATATTTAAACTTGCACTGTCTTTTGGGCAAGATCGTTAGAGTTGTGAAATCTTCTTAACCTAGCAGTTGAAGACAAGAATATCTTTATAACTGTACTAATAATTGTTTAAGAGAATTGCATATGATTTCTTTAAATTATTTCCTTATCTTGATTTCCGTTTTTATCTGTGGATGTTGTGTATAGTTAAATGAAGAAAGTGCAAATGCTTCCTGAAATACCATTAATTCTCGAGCTTACAATTTTTAACCCTACCAGTATTTATAAGTTTATAAAGTTTTTCTTACAAGATACCAGTATTTCAACTGCTCAAAGTTTTAAATTTAAATTAAAAGCTTGTTTAAAATTCTTAGTATCTTAGGCATAACTTGAACTTATTGGGTTTCACCAATTCTGGGTCAGTGTTCATTTTACACGTGGCCTAATATACAAGAGTAACTGGCAGTATTCTGTAGTCATTCTCTTTGCATTACAAACATACCAGAATAAAGAACAATATTCCGTAGTCATTCTTTTTGCATTACAAACATACCAGAATAAAGAACAATATTCCGTAGTCATTCTTTTTGCATTACAAACATACCAGAATAAAGAGCAATATTCTGTAGTCATTCTATTTGCATTACAAACATACCAGAGTAATGGTCAGTTTTCTGTGACTATAGTCATAATTTTACTTTGCACTACTAGCCTACAAGGATATAATGGGAATTATACAGACATGGTAGTCACTACCTATTTCAACTACAAGCGGCCTAGCCAGTAAGATTTATGGGCAGTAAAAGAGTTTAGTCACTATCCTATATCTCTACAAGCGGCCTAGCTAGTAAGATTTATGGGCAGTAAAAGAGTTTAGTCAATATCCTGTATCTCTATAAGCGGCCTAGCCAGTAAGATTTATGGGCAGCAAAAGAGTTTAGTCACTACCTATATATCTACAAGCGGCCTAGCCAGTAAGATTTATGGGCAGTAAAAGAGTTTAGTCACTATCCTATATCTCTACAAGCGGCCTAACCAGTAAGATTTATGGGCAGTAAAAGAGTTTGTCACTATCCTATATCTCTACAAGCGGCTTAGCCAGTAAGATTTATGGGCAGTAAAAGAGTTTAGTCACTATCCTATATGACCACAAGTAGCCTAGCTTACAAGGGTTATGGGCAGTAGAGTGGCTATAATCATAATTCTATTTGTATTATAAATGGCCTAACCTCTGTTCCCTAGTCATTCGTTTTGCACTAATAACGGTCTTACAAACAAAAGAAATGGGCAGTATTCTATAGTATTTATTCGTTTTGTACTACTATCGGTTTTGCGTACAAGAGTAATGGGCAGTATTCTGTAGTAAATATACTCTTTGAACTACAATAAGCTAGCCTACAAGAGTATGGAGTAGTTAATGAACCTCTCGTATTCTGTGCTAACATTTTCCTTTGCATAACAACCGGTCTAGCATACGTAGGCACGGCAATGATTTAGGACCTCACACTGTCTGATATTCTACATGTATTACCAGTGGCCTCATCTACAAGGATAAAATATAGTTCGTGGGCGCACTATTCTAACTATACTCCTCGGTCTAGTCGACATGGCCAAAGTACAGTTCTTGGACATCATTTATGTTTTTATTCAATATTCCACTGACTACAACTTGTCTAACCTAAACTGGTAAAGCACCCTTCTTTGGCCTTACTTATTCTATGGTCAATATTCTGTCTGATCTATAATTGCCCAAAGGACCACTGCCCTCATCAGGTTTCTCTCTCCACCATCTTTATAAGTACGATCGATTAGCTTGTGTTTGGTGCTGCGATCTTGCTTCTGTTTGATGGTGTTGTTCTGGTTCGTTAGTTTCTTTCTGTCTCTCTCTCTCTTATTTCATTTTTTGTTTGTTTGTTGGTCTTTATAAGTACACAAATAGCGTCCTTAGCGACGCGTCATATTCATATGAAGTATCTCAAGATATCAAGACATTCTTACACATCAAGATACAGTTACACAAATTAAGACACTCCTACGTACCAAAACATTCTGTTACACAAATTAAGACACTCCTACGTACCAAAACATTCTGTATAAAGTAAGACTCTGAATACATGTGCAAGCATGGGGTTGCTCACGTTTTTGGTGTCATTATCTGGTCGTCACTGGCTCCAAGCAAGATACGTTATATATTACGTCTCATTACCTGATCGTCACTGGCTCCAAGCAAGATACGTCATATATTACGTGTCATTACCTGATCGTCACTGGCTCCAAGCAAATACGTTATATATAACGTGTCATATTCATATGGCAGCTCGAAATGTCAAGACGCTCTTACATTTCAACTTCACTTCGTAGGTACCAATACATTTGGTACACAGTGAGACTCTGATTACACATCTGTAAGCAGGTTCGTGTTTCTGATGTCACTACCCTGACTGTCACTGACTCCAAGCATGGGGAGTTTCATATTGTGCAATATAAAAAAAATTTTTTTGGGTGGGAGGAGGGTAACAACAAGCATTTATGATTTAAGTTGTTGAAATATTAAGACACTTAACCCCCCCCCCCACTAAACATGCATGATGAAACAGATTAAAACCAAAAATAATAACAATAAATTTGGAATATCAGCCATTCCAAAAGTACGCTTCCGGTAATCTTTAAGCTGACGAAGGGAATGGCCAAGTTCTGAGTTTAATTTTCAAGTGGCTGATCGATCCACCCCACCCCCTTTTCTTTCAGACACGAACATGCATAACTGGCAAAACACACAATACAATATCTCTCTGAGCAACACCGTCTAGCAGCGAACTAATGTCACGAGCAGTAAATCTCCGGCGACCACTGAAATATCAAGGGCGATAAATCTGCAACGACTACCTGATTCGCAGTGCGTGCAAGCATTTAGCGGTCCATTGATGTCATGGACTGGCTGGTAATTTCCGGCAAGCTAGTGAACTCCGTTCAGAAGAAGAGTTGATACATTTACCGTTACCCAATTTGCATGCAGTATGCCATCATGTAAGGCTTAGAAATACTGATTTATACGAGCAAAGGCTGCAGAAGTAAACAGATAAAATTCTATGAAGCGTCCCTACTCTCTAACGTCTAGTCGAATTGGTTTCAGTGATCGTTTTTCTTCAGAGTGTTCGGTTTCTATTTCTTCAGCAATGCAATGTAATCGTCAAATCTGGACTTCATTAAAAATATTAATTAACTAAAATAGGCCATAAAAATTAATTCTGTTCAAGCAATTAATTAAAACGTAAAATTGTCAACATTAAAAAGAAATTTAGTTAATCATTCATAATTTTTACTTAATTATTTTAATGAGTGGGCTTTGATATATTAAAAATGATTAATTAACATTTCTTTATTTAAAACTTTGATATATTATACATTAATTCGTTTATTTTTAAAGCATTTCTTTCGTTAACTGTTCCAATTAATTCATTTAATTTGGTTGATGACTGATGCTGTAAATGTTATTCACATACTATCACACTGTGTTCAATACAACAGTGCATATACAGGTCTTGGTTAATTTTAAGATATGACTACACGAACAGGAACCATCTTTCTCTGCAGCATCTTCAGAGAAAAGTCTCGTTCCAGGCATGCAATAAAAATAATTATAAACTAACTTTCAATATATGTATCATCAATTAGATTGCTCGTGTGTACCCGAAAAAGGGCAAAGTCGATATCAGATAAAATCCGTCAATGGTAAATTACATTTCTGCCGTCGTCTGTAGAACAAAACCTCCACAAAATAATGAATATGACATAGGACAACGTGTGCTCTTTTGTGTGTGAGTGCGCGTGTGTTTAGGGGACGGGTGCTGGAGAGGGGGATAAGGAACTTGGCGACATTTTAAATAAAGATATGCAAAGATTTGTCAGTCTGTCTGCCAGGTATTTTCTCAGTCAATTTAATTAATCTATTCATTGATTTGCTTTTCTTCAGTTGATTGTCTATCAGTCAAACTTAACATTAGTTCGCTAACCAGTTGATAGTGGAATATAGCAGAATGGTAATATGTCACTCTGCATAATAGCTTGTTTTAAACAGGTCAGCTTCTTGGTATGTCTGACAGTCTAATTAATGTCAGTTTCTATAATCTGTTTTTCTGGGTTTTTAATTTGTTTGTCAGTCTGTAGATTGGAATGTTATTATGCACGTGAGCTTATTTACGGACTTGTTTACGCATGTCAGTGTGTGTGTAAGTCTGTTTAGGCTTATTTTATGGTTGATTATAATTTTGTTACCAGTCTGTTTTCAACCTTTCTTATTTAAAAAAAAAAACCAACTCTGCTAGTAGGTCTCTTTATTATACTGTTTATCAATCTGTGATCACTTTGTTTTCAATTTGTTTAATGTCTGTATATCGGTCTGATCATTAAAATGTTTATCAATCTTTGTCTGATTATCCTTCTATTATTATTGTTTGCCGATCTATTTAATTATTAAGATTTATGAAACTGTGAGATTAGTGATTTGTTTTTCAGCCGGATAGATATGTTTGTTTGCTGGGCACGTTCTCAACAATTTATCAGCTTGTCAATATTTTGCACATATATTTACCAGCCTGTTTATTAATTTGTTTGTCAGTCTGTCATCCTGATTGAGAGAGTGATATCACTATAGCAGCTTATCTGCATGTTCTGCAGCTTGATTATCAGATTGATTAATTATCTATAAGCCTGATGTCAGTCTCTTGGGCTACTTGTTTTGATGTTTTTTTTTTAAAAGTAAGCCTCTATATTTGACTGTTAACTTCCTGTCAGTTCTGGGGGGTTTGTGTGTTGGTATTTGTTGCTTTTTCCTTTCCCTTAAAAAAGTCAGTCAGCCGTTTTTGTATGGCTTTGCTTATTTGTCGACTGTTTCCCTGTCTGCCATTTTATCAGTCGGCCTTCGAAGAAAATATATTCTTGAACACTCGAATGGTTAGGGGTTTCACTTGGTCTTTGTAAGTATGCTTGAGAAAAGTGTTCAGATGGAATCTTTGGGAAGGAGGGGTGGGTGGAAGGAGGTAAGACTGGGACAACATTAAGCTTGAGAGCACATGAATTATGCTCATAGTGGAATAACAGCGAGATCCCAGACTATAACGATCGATACGATATGTTTTACCGATAAAAAAAAAAAATCTCGAAACGTTGGAAAAAGACAAGCAAGTCACCCAAGGGGGCTGTCTGTCCTGCCGCGCGGTTTCGAAATGCTTTTCAGCTAACTATGCAAATGCGGTCACGTAGATACAACAAGCCTGCAAGGAGGTTCTCTCCCTTTTCCAAATATGTTCCATTTTTGTTTAGTACAGCGTTTTAACTGACCGTAGGTCACAAAAAATGTTCATCAAAGAAACTGTGAAAGGTGATAACGAATGAATTTGCTGAAGAGGCAAATTTGTCGTTAACTCACTTAGATTACTTTTATTTCAGTCTTAACCACCTCAATGGCAGTTAGGACCTGGATGTGATTACCAGTACTAACTGCTCTAATTGTGGTTCATCATCAGTCTCATAACAAAGCGTTACACGGGATAAGCACTGTTAATCAACAGACCTTTCATCAATTAAAGCAGTACCCAACGCTAACTACGGCTCAACTACCGATCTTTAATCAATTAAAGCACTGCCAAAGATTAATTCTTCTTATCTATCCACTTATAAAGCAGTACTCGGGATTAAGCTAAGTCAAAAAGACTTTTAAGCGTTTAAAGCACCACCAGCATTAACATTGCTCGTTTGTGCACCTTTAACCATTTAAAGCACTCGAGTTCTCTCAATCTCTTACACTCACTGTGTAGCTCGCAAGTAAATAACAGCTGCCAACTTTACACACTAATCTGTCGACACAAGGAGTCTTTTAGGCCGATACACTGGCTACGTATTCAGTGCCACAACAGCAAAAGGCACTTCCTAAAAAGCAGTGCTGTATTGTTGCACGCATAATAATATCCAGGGCAACCACCAGACACTTTGTAGTCTAGCATATCTGTTTGTGCACACCAATTCGATGGCCAAGACTCTTCATGAAAGCAAAATAATGGCGCCATGGAGTGGAAGGAACAATGCCACACACGCATTGGAACGAAACAAAATAGAATTTTTAAAAAATCCAGAAAGAAATGTTTTTCCAATTTTATTCAGCAGTTCCCCTCAATACAATCTGCAGAGTGGATCTCAATGGCTGTAACTATGGAGGCTTCAGACGTCTGTGTTTGCTGGTGTATGTCCAATGGATAAAACGTGTAATATAGTCGAGTGCAAAATAGCTTTAGTGTTAAGACGTCGAGTAAGGAAGTTTGTGTGTGTGATTGTGTGTGTGTGTGTGTGTGTGTGTGTGTGTGTGTGTGTGTGTGTGTGTGTGTATGTGTGTGTTGTGTTATGTTGTGAGAAAGAAACTGCGTGTGTACGTGTGGCTGTGTGTGATATAATGAATGTGTGTATGAGACAGTGTGTGTGTTATAAAAAAAAAAATGTCAGGTTTGTTGAGAAGGTAGTTTGGAGGGCTGGTGGCTTGATCTGTTTTAAGTTTTTGAAAACTGAAAGCAGCGGTTTTGCATTAGGTCGCTGTGAAGGTAAAATAAAGACATGAAGGTAAAAACAAAACGTGAAAGTAAAACAAGTGCGATGTGAAGGAGTTGTGTAGGTTAAACAAAACCCTGCTGAATATAAACAGAAACGTGGTGAAGGTAAAATAAAAAGAGTTGTGAAGGTAAAAAAAACCGTGAAGGCAAAACAAAAAACGCTGTGAAGGTAAAATATAGACGTGAAGGTGAAACAAAAAGCTTGTGAAAATAAAATATAGATGATATGAAGTAAAAAGATGACGTGTAGATACAATTTAACTGTTGTAAAACAAAGGCGTTATGAAGGCAGAATAAAGATGATGTGAGGTAAAAAAAAAAGATAATGTGAAGGTAAAACAAAAACATATGGATGTTATGAAGGTGAAGTTAAAAGTTTGTGAAGGGAAAAACACTGAATACTGTGAAGGTAAGACAAAGACATCGTAAAGGTATACTAAAGAGCTTGTGAAGGAAAGGTACAGATAAGTAAACGTAAGGTAAATACAGACATTGTGAAGGTACAACAGAGACAGCGTGATAGTAATATAATTCCGCTGGAAAGGCAAAGTCGTCTATTTCATGTTTATTTTATTTTCTTAAAAATTTGCTCTGTTCTTGAAAGTATATTTATGATAGGCGCCAGCATTCGAAGAGTTCTCAAAGCAAAATCACGATTAGTGTTTATTTATGTTGAATGTAATAAGATTTATGACTTATCAGAAATATTAAATATTATTTTTATTAGGAATTTTAAAAACATACTTGTTATAAATTTTATGTTATCAAATTTTAATTTACAGCAATAAATAATACTTTTCTAATTTCAAAAACATCAAAATACAATGTATTTTATTCAGCCATTCAGCTACTACTGCAATTTTAACAATGGCGATAATTGTAGTAATAATTTTGATAACTGCAATAATGAAGATGACGGTCGTAATTAATTATGATGACGATAAAGAAGTTGTTGAATATGATGATGAGCGTTCATTTCGTCAAGAATAGACAATCAGTAAAAAAAAAAAAAAAAAATCACAAAAGGCAAATATCAAACAGATATCAAATTATCCCCAAATGCCGACTCCAAAAAAAAAGCTAGGATGTAACACAGAACATATATGTACCTCATACTATCTAGAATGAAATCTTTAGTTGCCAAACAAACACAAGAACAACAAGGTAATAAAATAGGAGGCCTACATTTTATTGTAAACGTATTTTGCAATAAGTGACTGAATGGAGTAGACAACTGGATTCGATGAGGATTTGCGTTTTATCTTCCCAATCTGCTTGCACACTGACGTCAAATGCGATCTATTTTTTTTTTTTTATATTGCTGTATCTTTGTTTCTCTCAGATGAAGCAAAAAAGTAACTCGTACAGGCTCTCCTTAAATATGTACAATATTACATTAAAGTCATGCAAATACTGAAATTAGGTCACTGGTATACCATTTACGACCTGATTCTATGATACACAATAGAGCACCATAACCTAATTTTGTGATGGATTAAATAATATATTTAACTAATGTGCAATTCAACGGATGAAGTGACGCCTTTCAGGCTATCGCGTGTGTGCATTACAATTTCTGTAATGTAAATATGTGAGATTTGCGAGATGCGTAATGATTGACGCCTGAGATTTGTACGACATAACTTGTGTGACATGCATGTTGTTCTCTGTCAACTCGCGCTTGGATCTGTGACATGCGTACTGATCACTTCCTGCAATACTATATTTATGCATGAATTTTGCGCACGACACTTAGAACTTCGCACGCGCTTTTCCCACTGAACAGAACGATATCCTGGCACTAGGCACCAAGTGTAATTACTTCCTCTTCAAAGAGCAAGATCGAAAGATAAACATCAATATATATATTTAAAGCTTAAAGAGAGTTTATTGCATTATATTCTTTACAATGACATTTAATTTACAACGACTCTCGGATATTGCATGCATGCAAATCTTTATGGCCTATTGATATAAAGAAATTGCCTTAACTGATGATGGTGATGAAGATAACAACACATTAAAATTTATATGGAAAGCACCGACTAAAAAGATATTACTCATCGATATAAAGAAATTGTCTTAAGTGATGATAGTGATGATGATAGCAACACATCGAATTTATATAAGAAGCACAGACTATTTATTACTAAAATTCAGAATGTGTATACTGTCATCACTATTTTTTTTTTCAATATAAAGCATTAGTGTATGCACATACATCAACCACCACCCAACCCACCCCCGACACACTGTACAGTCCTATACTTTTATTAATCGTGTTCTGGTCTGATCAGCAGCGAGTCAACATCGGCTCACAGATCATTACTCACTGGTGACGCTGTTTCTAAGGTCTCAGTAGGATGAAGGTCGATGATCGATGGCTGGCAACCTTTAGAAGAAAACGATCTCTTGCCGTATTTGTCGACGAAATGCAATCACTCGGTCAGCTAGGATACAGGAGATTGACCGTGAAGGAGTGAAGGGAGTGGGGAAGAGAGGAGCGTTTTGGGGTGGCAGACACTTAAAATAAGGACAAAGACCAAAAGGGGGACCACTACAATTAATCGGAAACCATTTAACTTGCAAGATAAAATTATTCAATCACTTCTCCCCCTTTTAAAAATACAAAACCCCAATAAATATCCACCATACCTCGAGTCTTTTGCAAAGGAAATGAAAGGTATAGCTAAGGCTATTACTGTCATTTCATTTTAGATTCGTGATATGCAAAGCAAGTACCCGAGCCATTCAATGGATTGCTATTGCCACTGATTGTCTTTCAGGTTTACAGAAGGACATGTAGGAAGTAGGCTTTGGAGGGCTGCTGGAGGTGGGGCTTCCAGATTATGCTTCATTATTGTGCACTGAAACGTGTCTTTAGTCTTCTGTACGGCATGCCGTATTAGTTTCTCGTTGCTGCACACAAATACCTTGTCACCAGAGGCTGTCAAGCATGCCTAGGGTTTCATGTCCAGGGTTGTTTATATTTAAAAACAAATTATTTATTTATTTTTATTTTAATTTAATGTCAGTGGTCTTATAATGATATTATTATTAAAAGTACTAAAGAAGACATTATACAGGGTTAATCTTATAAAATTCTAGGCGCTTTACAGTAATTACACATAAATACTTTGTATAAATGACTTAAAAACGTGATAGACCTAAAGGTTATACAATAAAACCAAAATGAATGAACATGACAAATGATAACAAATAAGTGTATTTACAACTGAGAGACATACAAGAAATGAATTTATAAATGAACAACTGGAAAAATGACAACTGAGAGACATACAAGAAGTGAATT
Source organism: Sinotaia quadrata (assembly GCA_028829895.1). Lineage (NCBI taxonomy): Eukaryota > Metazoa > Mollusca > Gastropoda > Architaenioglossa > Viviparidae > Sinotaia > Sinotaia quadrata. The sequence continues at coordinate 66,712,856 of CM054183.1, forward strand.
TATAAATGAACAACTAGAAAAATGACAAACGAGGCAGTGCTAATGCATTCAATAAAAAATGCAAATGCTCTTTAGTTTGATAACAATGAAAGTGCTTTAACTGATTCAATTAGAGGTTGTTGTATTTACTCCCCCCCCCCCCAAAGTAAATAAATAAATAAGTAAATGATGAACTAAACACAGTCACAAAACAACTTCGCCTATCAAATAATCACTAATCTCCGGTCACCGACAATGGACTCGTACACTTTTCTTCTCTTGCTCACTGCACATAGGAAATTAAAAAAACAAAACAAAACAAACCCGTCTTGTTAATTCTCGTCAAATGAAGTAAGGGTTATCACGAGGGTCGAATGCTAATTGCTCTGTAGTTACAGTCGACAACTGCTCAAATGGACTAAAATAGAAAGAAAACAGGACAGGGGAGAAAAGGGTAATTTTACAGAGAGGATCCATCAATCGGACAGAGCTCAGGTGTGAAGAAAATGCGAAAATATTTACTGAAAACTGCAGAGGAAGCAAACCTAGCAACTGATCTAGTAATCGTTTCACGCTTTTAGCAGGCGTCGTCGAGTGGTGACTGATCAAAAAGAGAAGCCGTATAATTTGCTGTGTTAAAAAGTGCTTTGTTCCGGTGCTTTCATAGTTTCGTAGAAAGAAATATTATATTAATGCATGTTGCGAAAAACATCTAGCGTGCATGCATAAGTTAACTACTGAAGCTCTTGATGGGAAATGATTGGTCACACCCTGTCGAAAAAAGAAACATAATCTTTCTCCTTAAATGTATTGCTCTGTGTTCAGATAAATCGCATTGTTCTGTTTAATTTTTATTGCTTTGTACTCAAATCGATTAAATTCTTCTCTTTAAATTTACTGCTCTGTATTCAAGTGAATTAGATTCTTCTCTTTAAATTTATGCTCTGTGTTCAAGTCAATTAAATTGTTCTGTTACATTTACTGTTCTGTACTCAAGTCAATTTGATTCTTGTCTTTAAATTTACTGTTCTGTAATCAAGCCAATTAAATTTTTCTCTTTAAGTGAACTGCTCTGTATTTTAGTTAATTAGATTCTTCTCGGCTGAGAGGTAATGCAAACGTTTTGATTGGGTGGTGCAAGTGTGGTCAATGTCACGGTTAAATGGTTTATTTTTTTAAACACCAACAGTGAAAGACACTGATTACAGTACTTAAAACAGGCTTACCAAATTCTTTGCCTAAAATGGTGGAATTACATTTCAAATGAAATGTTCCATCACAATACTTTTCCCCCTCCTACACATATAAATAAATCCGCTGAGCCAGAGTGAAGGTCGTTGCAATGGAAACCCACGGAGCTTAACCTTGGAGCTTAACCTTTGTACTTTTGGAGCTTAACCTTTTGTACTTTTGGATCTGGATGCAATGCATGCGATCAGATCTTATATGAAGAGGTCTGTCTTCTTAAAGTGTCATAGAATTCTTTCTATTTAATTCTAGATATTTATTACATCCTTGTTTGTTGAGTATATAATTGGAGAGAAAGAGAAGGTGAGAGAAAGATAGAGGGTTAGAGAGGGGTGAGGGAGAGAAAGAAAGAGAGAGAGAGAGAAGGAGGGAGAGAAAGAGAAAGAGAAGGAGAGAGAGAAAGAGGAAGAGAGATAGATATGAAAGAGGAAAGCAGGTCGGAGTCCGCGAGCCTGTTTCTTATGGGTTTAAATACACTCCACCTCTAGCATTCATGCCTTCTGAAAATGATGGTTCAGTAAGCATAAACCTCCAACGTCCAGCATGTTCAAGAGAATGGAAGGGGGTTTACAACGGAACAAAAGATCCGAAGGAGGAGGAAATTGATTGGTTAAACAGATTTGTTTCGGACAGGACATGCTAAGAGAATAATTAAATTGCCTTGTCTTAAAATCTCACTATAATAATGGCAGCTATGTGTCACTTCCGGGCTACATTATGGTTAAGGTATATATATGTACTTTAATAGCCCCCCCCCCCAATACTTTACTGCCTGCTAGAACGAGTGAATGTCGTGCAGGAGTCCTGTGTCCTAGGGATGGAAATTTGTTAAAGTCAAGGTACAGAGTTCTCATTTAACAGTGGATAAAAAGCACGTTCACTTTGGAAACGAACGTTTCGTAGAAAGTCTCCAGTGGGAATTCCTAAGTGCGAATTCGAACTTTGGGTATCAAGCCACACATTCATATATACATGTATATCCATTGTAATATTATCTAATTATACATTCGAGTGACCTTTCTACATTTTTAATGTTTACTTTAATATAGTTCTGATACTTAATATCACTTATGTTGACTTCGTCACCTTACCATATATTTATATATCTTGGCCAGAATAATCTCGGGGGTGGGGGTGGCGACTTATCTTTACGTTTTTTTTTTTTTAATCACGCCAAACATCTTCCAATAGTAATACAAGAGATTCGGCCAGAAGGTGGCGACCAGGGAAGGTCACGCTGCCTGTGTGATTCTTAATGACTCCTATTGCGTGATTATAAGCAATTCGGCCAGTAAATCAGAACTACATATCTATAAAATGATAAATACGAGCCGAAAACCTTTGTCTAAATCATCTGACATCACTGCATAAAAATTATTCTAGTTTCCTTTAAACCTCATTTACCGTAGCACCAAACTAGCGATTTACTTCCCTTATCAAAGGGAAAAGAATCCGAACAGTAGGCGTCAGTAAAAGGGTATATGTCTATATATAGCGTAATTAAATCGAAACGCTCTCAAATAAAATGACACTTATTCTCCTACACACACACACACACACACACATACACGTATATATTCTCTCCCACATATATACAAAGTACTTTCACACATTCTCATATAGGCCTACATATGAACTCTTAACACATACGCACGGATTTTCGCACTCTCCCTCATACATACACGAACACGGACTCTTAACACATACACTCGGACTTTCTCATGGATAAATGGAATCACTCACATAACTTTAAGACTCTCTCATGCACGTTCTGAGTTTCACATGCCATCTATTGCTCTTCGCTCACTCTCAAACAGAAAATACCCATACTTATTTTTTAGTTTAGGTTAATGGAACGCTTGCTCCAGCACGCACATGACCCACTCCCTGACACATGCGTATTTTTTAAACGTTAGCGTCCTACCGTTGAACGAATCGAAGCCATATGAGGATCTGTGTTGATGTTTGCAGGTATGGGTTCAGCCAAGTGCGAGTCATCGGTTGATAAGACATAAAATTACGCAAACAGAGAGCGCCAGTTCGAGGGGAAACAACTCGACTGTTAAAGTACAACAGATTCTCAACATAACAGGGGTAACAGACGTGGGGCAACAGACTGTGTAACCAGAAATACAATGTAGTATGGTACTGTCGGGGGAGGGGGGGGGAATAATTCTCGAAAATGATACATAAGCCACTTCTATTATTCCATAACGTTTACAGACACACTCACACAGGTTAATTTCAGTAAGAGTTAATCTTAAGAATACTGCTACATTAAAGAAGTTTACTTTCGTTTATACCGACTGATTACAGTGCGATATCAGCCATAACTATGTGTCTACAAGTAAATTACTAGCCAAGAATGTGACTGTGAAGGATTTTGATTCAGTACAAGTGTACTCACCCTACTTAGATTGATCAAACCACTGCAACCATACTCACCAATCAAAAAGCTAAAACTCATACAAACGCAAAGCTGCTGTGAAACGAGATGTGAATGGGGAAATTCAACGTAAGAAATTCACGCCACAGTATATACTAATTAATACTTCTGATTTTAAATAAGCCAAAATATAAACCTTGTTATCTCTATAAACAGCAAACTGACTTCCGTTGAAACGAAAATAAAACAGCTGGAGCAAAACCATGTCAGTTAAGAGGAAAGACATTGTATTATTTTGGGGAGTGTTCTCTTGAGTTTTAAAATCTGTATATTGTTTATTACAATGACTAAGTAAAGTCGATTTTAAATGGTTTATCAGGGATAACGTCCCTGATTTAAAATAGTTTATCAGAGACAATGTCTTAGATTTAAAATGGTTTATCAGAGGCAATGTCTTTGATTTAAAATGGTTTATTAGAGACTGTTTTTGATTTCATCTCAATGGGACAACACCACGAGAGTAGACCAAAGTGAAAACATGTCCGCGTTGGTCCAGACAGTTAATTTTGAGCAGTAGTCTGGTCCGGCTGGGCGTGAATAAAACTGTGAAATGTAATGTACTGGGTCAAAGTCAAAACATGTCCGCATTGGTCCTGTTTAGAGCCGTAATCTAGTCAGGATGGGGCTAGACTAAAAATTTGAGGATTACCTTTCTTTTTTTCTTTCTTTTTTTCCACTTCGTGTTCATGTCTTTGTTTGTTTGTTGTATTAGTCATGATTTCATTTATTAATTAAATGTTGTCAGGATTGGTGTTATTGACTTCAATGCTCTGTATTGCTTAACGCAGTGTCTCGCTGTGGTTTTATTTATTAACTCAATGATAGTAGGTCATGTAAACATACATTCAAATAATATTACATTATTAAATCAATGCATTCTTTTCTTTTAATAATAAAATGAACTAGTCATAATTTTATATTTCTATAATGGCGCCCTAATGAGATTTTTAAAAATTTGAATCGGTATATGATTTTTCTTATGTAGTATTGGTCACGTTTGCATTACAATACGACTTTTACATTGTCAAAACATATTTACTTTTGTTCTTTATTTTCTAACTATTACCCCGTGTTTGTTGTGAATAATAATGCCCCGTAACCCAAATGCCCCGTTACCTACGCTACAGGACGTAAATCACATGTCGATTTCCCTGTCCAGCCGGACTGAATTCGCCAGCCGGAAATGAAGGAAGCATAACTCTCATCGAGAGCAACGCGAGTCTCGTTCCAAGAGTTGCGCATCCGTTTGCTACACTTTCCCTGGTGTAATAAATTGTGTGGGCAACTGTCTTTGGACAATAGTTTTTGGGCAAAATACGGTGATATACTGTGTGGGCAAAAAGTTTAAGAAAATGGAGAAAATTGACTCTTCGTTCACAAACACACAATTTATATATTACAACACTGTATTTGCATATATGTCTACAAACAAAAAACACAATGTAGAAACCATATTTAACGTTAGTTTTTACTGGCTGCCCTTGTCACAGATAAATCATGTGGGTTTTTAAAAAAAAAACGGAACAGAAGAAAATGTTTAGGAAAATTTGTGAGTGTGATCAATGCTCTGGCAACTGAAAACCTGCAACTGACGGCAATTATTTAAACCCATCGATATATAACGTGTGCATATGATTACTGCTTCAGCCGTAATGGGGAGAAATACTTGTACTTCAGCCGTAATGGGGAGAAATACTTGTACTTCAGCCGTAATGGGGAGAAATACTTGTACTTCAGCCGTAATGGGGAGAAATACTTGTACTTCCTTCTGTGCTAGAGAGCTTTCCCAATTCCAGCACAAGGGTTCGCTGGCTTTATTTGCAATATACTAAAATGACAGAAACGGGTTGCGGTTTGCGAACATTCTTTTAAATCTGACAAGGTGAAAAACTACTGTTGTAGTCATAAATGCAGAAATAAAGTGCATTGTGTTTCCCACCAAAGTTTATCTGCAAGATTTAAATGTTGAAATCCTGAAATCTAGATACATGCCTTTTTCAAAACAATAGTAAGCAGAAGTCGATCATGTCTGTCAAAGATCGTTGAGTGTATACTGTGTTCATTACAAAATGAATATATTATTATACTTATGTACAATATTCATATACACTGTATTTAATCATGCATGCATTTTAAAATAAAGTAAGCCTGATGAGAGCTATATTAATCATAAAACAAACTGATCCGAAATTGGAAAGCTGTACCTGTGGACATAAATAGGTAGAAGAATTTAGAATATTTTATTTACTTTTGTATAAAGGAAGTACACTGCAATTCCAAAAGATGATTAGGTTTAACTTAAAAAAAATTAACAATGTCGATAATACTAATACATATATATAGCTTTAAAAAATATTTGTTTTTCTGCACAATGTGCAGTCAAATAAATATACAAACAATTACAAATAATTATTTGCTTATTACTATATATATATATGTGTGTGTATATGTGTGCGTGTGTGTGTGTGTGTGTGTGTGTGTGTGTGTGTCTGTGTGTGTGTATGTGTAACTTCTAAGAGTTCAGGAAATTCTAAGTTCTTAAGTCTGGTTTTATATGAATGAGTTACCACTTTATTGTGTTGTAGGTGATGATTAAATTAAATCTTTCACGTGGTAATATTCTCACCAATTTAAAGCTGAGGAATTTCCTGAATTTCAGAAGTCTGTTTGTAAGTCGATCTGTTTGACAAGTCCCGAATCCTTTCTATAATTTGCTAAAAACACGCCTTAAGAACACTGGAACCCCTATGCTTCTCCGATATAGTATCTGTCGCAGTTGTTGCTGTCATAACTGCTGTGAACGCCAGAACAACTGGCGCTTGATTTGTCCCATCATCAACGTCATCATTAACGCCACCACTAATTATTTATTTGCTATGTGTAATAAACAACCAACATTATCATTATTATCGTCCCTGTGTGAGGTGCAAAATGATTTCATGATCTGAAATAGCGCACCGCACACTCTCAATTCATTTCTGTTTGCAAAAGTAAGAGATACAGTATATTCTACAGTGACCTGAAATTCATTCATAACAAAAGTAAGAGATAGAGTATATTCTACAGTGACCTGAAATTCATTCATAACAAAAGTAAGAGATACAGTATATTCTACAGTGACCTGAAATTCATTCATAACAAAAGTAAGAGATAGAGTATATTCTATCGTGACCTGAAACAAAAATTCATTCATAACAAAAATAAGAGATACGGTATATTTTATAGTTTGCAACAAAAATTCATGCACAACAAAAGAGATAGAGAATATTCTACAGAGACTTACCAAAATATTCATACACATGCACACACTATGTGCATGATCTTGTAAGGAACAATTTCTACAGAACATTTAGTATGTGCTTTAAGTTATGTGGCTTTTGGGGTGAGCGGGTTGAGTAGAAAGAGATAGAGCGAAAGAAATTATTTCTTCTTTTTACGTACAAGTGTTATTTTTATCCATGGCTTACATTTTTACAGCGTTGGGGAGGAATACTGGTCGTCCTTGACCTCAAGTTCGTTCCCAATTACATTATACTACAGTCTAGCCAGCTGCGGTTTAAAATTATTTTATTTGTATATATCGATATATCTGAGAGAACAGAGCAAGATTTTGTTTTAAATAGTTAAAATAAAGATCGTGTGCGGTATCCAAAGATCATAAGGGGCTTTCTTTTTTTCCCAATTTAAAAATAAATAAAACGTTGGTGTACGAGTGTCTGACGGTGGGTGAAATTTTATATGATCGTGTGACAAGACGTGTTTGTTAGATTTTTCGTAAATGTGTCGGGTCAATAAATTGTAAACTCTGAGTTCGCATCATTATTTAAAAACAAACACCTGGCCCGAATAGACCTTGACCCCATAACTTCGGACGCGCCACCTAACGATGGCAAACTGCGTCAAATTTTAATGCTTCTTTGAAGCTGCTGCATTCACGCTTCAGAGTGGTACTGATCGCGGCAGCTGCGACAACACCGATAAACACAGGCGGCTAACAACTCAAGCAGCCTATGTACATGTGGTAGGTCTCCTTTGCTTAGAGAGCAGACAACTGTGGTTTGCGTTTTCAGATCTATGTCCACAGCTCGGGTTTCAAGATTCGCCAAGATGGATGCTGAAATACGTGCGTGCGCAGAGTAACAATTCGCAGGGAAGCCACTAGCGACTCGACTTAATTTCGAATCGATTCTTTTTATTATGAAATGCTGAGAATGTTTATAGCACCAATTAACTCTGCACTATGATGGACTCTCAGTAATAAATAGATCTATCTATTTAATGCTTCATCAGCGCATGCCTCTAGATTTACATTACTATACTCACTATGATCTCACAAGTGCTAAATATTTATATTTAATTAAAATTATATATTTATATTCTGAGCAAGTTTTAATGCCTGTATTATGGTGGTGTATTTCGTATTAATGAATAATTCTTACTTATTTACGATATAATAATACTGTGCCATTTAAAAAAAAAATTCTGATTAGATCTAGGAATTCTGAGTTATATCAAGTAGATCTATCTAGTAATAGTCTCCCTTTTGTAATAGCTAATATATTGTGTTTATAGATACATCAACTATACTTCAACCTCAGCAAGTGCCCTCTACTTGTGTATCTGACACCTATCTCCCATTAATAATTACCTGTACTAAATAGATTTCTGTAAATGTTGTCTATTACCCACAATTTTGCATCACCGATAACTCTATTTCCTGCAAACTGGACAGTTCTCCCCCATAAACAAATAATAAAAAAAACCCACCCTACTTTATATACATAACTTCCAATAGCACACTACTGCATCAGCACATGATAGCTGTCTCCTAACTAACTGTTACTAACTCACTGTATATGCCTGTGTATTTTTACCGCACATATCGCCCTCTATGTTTATATTTAAATTTGGGATTCCCATTATAAACCTATATCCCTTTATACATATGTCTACATCAGACCTCGACTTCTGTACTTTTTTTTTCGTTTTTTTGTTTTAATTGTCTCCCATTCCAAAAGTAGTTAGGCACACGCACCAATGACTACGGCAATGTTCCTTGACCTATGCCTTTTGTTTAAATCTGTTTCACACTCGTTTCCAAACCTTAACGACGGTTCTCTACTTCTGCAGATTGGTGGACGGTCTGTTTTCTAGATCTATTTACCGTTCTAAATGGAGCTCCGATCTGCATTCAGCAAAGGACGACAACTACCCGCAGAGTGACTTATCTTGGCTAGCCATGCCGTGCTGAGCATACTGTCTGGAAACGCAATCAGTATGTTTAGTCTCTTACTGGGCACGTGCAACTTTCCGATGACTGACATATTATAATTGCCGACCACGAAGCCAGGAGACCATTTATTTTGGGGTAATCAGTCAAGTGACACGGGCCTGAATCTTGTAATCTGTAAAACGGGTGCAATCATGCGATCAATCTAAAGTTAAAAAAGTAAATAAAAAGTAACCCACCCCAAATAAATAAAATTAATAATAATATTAATATATTCTGAACCCTGAAAAAAATCAATATTCTAACTTTAAAAAGTATTTTGACTGCATTTCTTAATAGCATTCTTACCTGTATTGATCAGATATCTCGATGGCAACACATTCCTGGATAAAGTTAACTGCAAAGCCAGGGTTTTTTGAGAGATGTCGACTTAAGTAATTAATTAGTTATTGTGAAAATAAAAATACAAAATAATTGTAGAAAATAGGCCTTGAAACCTATTACATTTTAGGTAACTTGAAAAAAAACTGTATTAATATACAATTAATTTGAATACTTTTTTAAATTTTAAAATAAATTTTAAAAAATTATATGCAAGATTCTCTCTCATTTGATTCAATGAATAAATATCAATATAAATCACAGAGTGATTTCTTATCAGAGAACAGAAATGGGGTAATGAGATTATAGTGTTAATAGTTTGTAAGTAACCTTGTCTAGGCAAAGCCGCAATAGTCTTTGTTGGTTTTCATAACAAAGTCACAAGCTTAATGTCCCAAGGGAATTCTCAGTTTCAGTCTTTCTCTTGTACCAGGGAAATTCCACGATGTAGTCAGCATACTTTGCCACCATACATCGTGCTGTGTACTCTTACTCTTACTTACTGGGGGATATACTTCTCGCGTCTATCACAGTTAAAGCAGTTTATAAATCAGTAAACCAGGAAATTCAGTTAAAACAAGAAAAGGCTGCTTATTCCTTGTAAAATATAATCAGGGAACAAAGACAAGTTTCCAGTTTATTCATCTCTAACTCCATTCTTTCTTACATTCAAGTCTCAATTTTCAGTTTCTTGCAAAGGTATTAATAAGCCTGATAGTTGCAAACAGCATAATAAATACAACATATCAATTTTATGAAAGTATTCACTAGAAACTATGTCAAGTGTTTAGCATACTACATACAAGCATCTTAGTTCACAATTTGTAGAAATAATAGTCTACTCACCTAATACATCTCTATGTACAACACAAGTATAACATATCAATAGCAAAATGCACAAAATATTTCTAAATCCATTCTCTCTGAATCAGTTAGTTAACTCACCATTAAGCTAATGGCTGCCTTTCATGACCAGACTTATTGCCACTCCAAATTTAAAGGAATTAAATAATGGAATTCTTTACAGCAGGTAAACTTCTGAGCTCAACCCATTGGCTGGTCTCGTTCTTGTAAATATTAACAATTGGATAAAACCCAAAACAGGTTTAGGTTACATCAGCAAATCTAGCACACTCTTTACCTGAGGTGTTTACTTCCAACTCTGACAATTAAAACTTTCAGCACAAGCAGTGCCCTAGGTCGGTCACTTTGACATTTAAGAATTTATATAAGAATTAAGTTTAGAAACAGGGATAGCCACAGTATTGCTCTGATTAGAATTCATCAAGTCTTACTGCTCAGACTAGAATTCACCCCCAAAATCTACTGCCACAGAAGTCAAGCGCTGATACACGAGTATAATTCATCAAGTCCGCTACCACAGAATGACTCTTATCTCTTGCTGCACTAGAATTGTCACTCGTATTAGAATTACCAATATTTTTTTTTGCTGTACTAGAATTGTCACTCTCGAAGTTAGAATTACCTATATTTTCAATCTGAAATTTTCTTATTACAAATTCATCTAACCATCACACACTTCGCTCGAGTCTGATATCTTTAAAAAATATATAAATAGTATTATCGTCAAATAAAAAAACCCAACTAATTTAAAATAAACTGCACTTGTGAAAGAAAGATGCATCAAAACAGGAAGGAAGCTCAACATCCGATAGTAGAGAAGTTACTCCGAATATTAAACAAATTCAAAAAAACACCACCAGCATATAACAACAACCTCCATTACCACCACCATCACCCCCCCCCCATCTAAATGAGATAATTATCGTAACCGCCGACTAATGGGCGCTACGAAACGTGACAATTGCAGCGACATTTGGTGAATGAGTGCTTGCTTAGTTTATGCACTCGAGTTGTCAAAATTAAATTGATAAAAATAGCATTCCAATTGTTTACAATGTGTTGTAACTTTCATTTGAGTGTTTAAAAAAAAAAATCAACAGCTGATGAGAGTAAACAGCATAATATCACTTGTACATGAATGTGAAAGAAGATATACTAATGGAGAAATACTGCAAAGTCAGAATCTAAAATATGAATGTATGTTTACTAGAATCTAAAATTTGAATGTAGATCTAATAATGGAGAAAATGCTGCATGGTGTCAGGATCTAAAATCTGAAGGTAGTCTATTAATGGAGAACGTGCTGCGTGGAGTCAGAATCTAAAATTTGAAAGGAGGGTGGAGTTAGTTCTACTCATGGAAAAAGTGTTTGAAAAGGTTAGAATCCCATACGATTACAAGAGCTGCACTGATCCCGTAATGTTGCATACTAAACATCAAACTATAAAATATTATTAGTAGAATAGCAATAATAAAAATCTAAAATACGAGTACCGCACTGATCCATTTGCTGCACACTTAAAATCAGAATCTAGAACGCTAGCATTACAATGATCCATAACATTGTACATTATAATAGGAATCTAATTTACAAACACAAGAACTATAATCAGAATTCTGAATACGACTAATGCTAATGCAATAATGAATAATGTTGTACTACAATGATCCATAACATTGTACATTATAATAGGAATCTAATTTACAAACACAAGAACAATAATCAGAATTCTGAATACGACTAATGCTAATGCAATAATGAATAATGTTGTACTGCAATAATTACATAACGTGGTACTCATCCCCATACGAATACAAAAAGCATATTGATTTATAATAATGCACACTTTAATCAGAATCTGAAATACTTATAGTGCACTGGTCCAAAATTGTGCAAACTATAATCAGAATATAGAATATGATGTTTAGAACATTGTAATCACAATCTAGGATATGATTTTCAGAACATTATTATCAAAATCCAGAATATGATTTTGAAACAATTTTATCAGAATCCAGAGTATGATTTTCAGAACATTATTATCAGAATCCAGAATATGATTTTCAGAACACTTTATAATCATAATCTATAATATGATTTTTAATACACTATAATCACAATCTAGAGTGTGATTTTCACAATCGAGAATATTATTTTGATAACATAAAATATATGATATTTATAATTATAATTAGAGTCTTGAATTACGATTTTAGTACGTTATAATTAGAATCTAGAATGATTTTTAGAGTAGACTATAACCAGAATCTAAAATATTATTTTGAGAACACTATAATCAGAATTTAGTATACGATTTTCAGAACACTATAATCAGAATCTAGAATATGATTTTAGTACATATAATCAAAATCTAGAGTATGATTTTTAGTAGGCGTACGCTACAAACAGAATCAAACATAATACTGTGAGAAAGATGTAATGAGAATCTAGAATTTATTCTGAGAACACTATAATCATAATTTAGAATATGATTTTAGAACAATATGATTAGAATCCAAAATATTATTTGAGAACAATATAATCAGAATCTAAAATATGATTTTCAGAACACTATGATCAGAATACAGAATGTAACGCTTAGAATTTTATAATCAGAATATAGAGTACACTTTTTTGAACATTATAATCAAACTCTAGAATACGTTTTCTAGAAAAGTGATAATCAGATTGCAGAATAGGATGCTTGAACATCATAATCAGAATCTAAAATGTATATTAGAATCTAGAATATGAATTTTAGTAGGCATAAGCTATATAATCAGAGTCTAAAATATTATTTGTAAAACAATATAATCTGAATCTAAAATATTATTTTGAAAACAATTTCACCAAAAACTAGAAAGTAATTTTAAGAATATTATCATCAGAATTCAGAATGCCAATACTAAACTGATGCAAAATCTGCACACTACAAATAGAATTCAGAATACGATCAATGAAATGCAGCACTCAGAACACTCTTACAGTACTACAAATAGAATTCAGAATACGATCAATGAAATGCAACACTCTGTAATAAGAAAACTAGAACACTCTTACAGTGCTGCAAATAGAATTCAGAATACGATCAATGAAATGCAACACTCTGTAATAAGAAAACTAGAACACTCTTACAGTGCTGCAAATAGAATTCAGAATACGATCAATGAAATGCAACACTCTGTAATAAGAAAACTAGAACACTCTTACAGTGCTGCAAATAGAATTCAGAATACGATCAATGAAATGCTGTAATAAGAAATCTAGAACACTCTTACAGTACTACAAATAGAATTCAGAATACGATCAATGAAATGCTGTAATAAGAAATCTAGAACACTCTTAAAGTACTACAAATAGAATTCAGAATACGATCAATGAAATGCTGTAATAAGAAATCTAGAACACTCTTACAGTGCTGAAATGATAAAATAATTTTGCCTTAATTATTAACAGAATCCAGAATATAAGCAGTGCAATGATCCATAATGGTGACTCTATAATCGATTGAGGAATACTGGTAATGTACTATATTTACGATCCAGACTACCGAGTTCTGCAAGAAGCAAGAGGGGATAACTTTTGCGTGAAAACGCGCGGCATCTGAATGTTTATCTGTCGCTCCAGCAACCGCTCCGATCAATTAGAAATGCACAAAATGGAGTGGAGAATCATTATTTACATCAGCTGTGACTTTCATACTCGTTTACGCAAACCTAAGAGGCACTACATTCACCCCTCCTCCCACTCACCTCTTCCACTTACCCTCTTTCACTCATTCCTTGTGTATCAAAACGGTGAACCAATTAAAATCCCGAGTAAATGTAACGCTAAACCAGAAAGACGCTGCACAATTCTTAGAGGTGATTCTTTAAACTATTTAAAACCTCTCGCTAATAAAGCTTCAGTTCACACCAAGTATCCATTCAGACACAAATCGACAGGGGTGGGATGAACTTAGACCTCAAGCCTCAATACTGATCGAGGCGATGAAGCGTACTCACCATACAGTAAAATATTTCCTGGTCTCAATGGTGGGGGTGGGGTGGTGCAACGCTGCGCTGATCATCTCATGGAAATGACACTAATTTGCAAATGGCCCCCCCCCCCCTTCAGCGGGTTGCTTTATAGCGCATCCCCCGAAAGCTGGACAGTGACCAAGTACTACCATTCCTCACAGTCACTACATCATTTCATCCCCACACCAAAGATCGATAACAACACTTTCGAAATTCTGATTTTGAAAGCCAAGGCAACACCGAAGGGTGAAATATTTCTCAAACAAATCTTAGAGATGTTTGCCAATTGCCTTCCAGGAAAAGACCTTTGGAGCAAGGAAGAAAGACCTTTGGGCGGCAGCATCCTGGAATGCTACAGAGTGTAGTCAGTTATCGATGCTCTGCATGTGCAACACTGAGAAACATAAATGTCGGAACCACGGGACAACAACCGAGAACGTATCGTTAACGGATAAAGACAATCGGTATATACTGGTTGCAGTATACAGACAGGACAGCCGGTACGTACTGGTAACAGGATAAAGACAAAAGAACATATTAGTAACGGGGTGGAAACCAGAGAACATACATGTAATGGAAAACTGACAAGTTTCAATATTAACATATAAAGACAAGTGAACATACCGGTAAGACGGTGGAGCAATAACAACAAAAATAACAAAAGAGATGAGACAATATACCGGTAACTGGATGGAGACAACATATATAACGGGATGGTGATATATTAACCTTCAGTACCTGGATGGAGACAACATATCTAACAGGATACATTAACTTAAAGTAAATGGAGACGACATGTGTAAAGAGATGGAGATATTAAATGACGGAGACAACATGTGTAACAGGATGGAGATACATTAACTTAAAGTAAATGAAAGAGACAACATGTGTAACGGGATGGCGATACATTAACTTTAAATGATGGAGACATGTGTAACAGGATGGAGACATTAACTTAAAGTAAATGAAGGAGACAACATATGTAACGGGATGGAGATACATTAACCTACAGCCGCCTTTCTCAACCTTTTTACGCTGGAGGAACCCTTGAAATAATGTTCAGGTCTCAAGGAACCCCTTGAAATAATGTTCAGGTCTCAAGGAACCCCTTGAAATAATGTTCAGGTCTCAAGGAACCCCTTGAAATAATGTTCAGGTCTCAAGGAACCCCTGCACAAAAATTACTCTATTCACGACACTTATCTTTTTCATTCGCGATCTCCCGGGAACCCTTAGCGACCGTTCGCGGAACCCTGACCTACAGTGACTGGACAGAGACAACATATGTAAAGGGATGGAGATACATTAACCTATAGTAAGTGGGTGGAGATAATTTAACACATTTGTAACAAGATGAAGTCAGGTAACACATCCCTAATAGAAGACAAATTAATATAGGATAACGGGGAAGTAGTCAACATATTAATGGGATGTAGACATTATCTAAGTGGTCTAATGTAGGGGGCGCTTTCGGCTTCCGCCGCTTTCGCGTAATTTATATCTAAGTGGTAACGGGTTGCAGACATTTTATACCACCAAAGGGATACAGACATTATCTAAGTGGTAACGGGATGCAGACATTTTATACCACCAAAGGGATACAGACATTATCTAAGTGGTAACGGGATGCAGACATTTTATACCACCAAAGGGACATAGACATTAACTAAGTGGTAACGGCATGCATTTATATACCAACAAAGAGATACAGAAATTAACTATGTGTAAACTGGATGCAGACATTATAGCAACAAAGGGATCTAGACATTAATTAAGTGGTAACAGCATGCATTTATATACCAACAAAGAGATACAGAAATTAACTATGTGTAAACTGGATGCAGACATTATACTGATTATAGCAACAAAGGGATCTAGATATTAATTAAGTGGTAACGGGATGCAGACATTATAGTAAGTGTCATAGACATCAACTATGTGTAAACTGAATGCAGACATTATAGTGATTATGCCAACAAAGGGACATAGACATTAACTAAGTGGTAACGGGATGCAGACATCATACCAACAAAGGGACATAGACATCAACTATGTGTAAACTGAATGCAGACATTATAGTGATTATGCCAACAAAGGGACATAGACATTAACTAAGTGGTAACGGGATCAGAGGAGCGACCATCGCTAACTGTAGAAAAAGAATGTGTATGTCTGTGTGTGTGTGTGTGTGTGTGTGTGTGTGTGTGTGTGTGTGTGTGTGTGAGTGAGTGCGCGCGTGCGTGTGTGCGTGTGTGCATGTATATGTGCATTTGTATGTTTGAGAGAGAGAGAGAGAGAGAGAGAGAGACAGACAGACAGACAGACAAACAATGTTTACAAGTATCAACTCAAAAGGATATCAGAGACAATCCATAAAGCAAACAAGTGTATTAAAACCCATAGCATTTTAAACGAAATCCAATTCATTCTATAACCTTTCACTCCACCCACCCCTCAATATAAGCAACAGACAAGCAAACAACCCTCCTTACAAGCAACCCTCCTTAAAAGCAACCCTCCATCATATTTCTTGAAAAGAGTATCGCGGTTCTTGCAAAACGGTTTGGTCGAGACGTGTGCTGGGTCATGCTGGGTCATGCTGGGTCATGCCATAATCTGACTGAAGACCTAAAGAGAACAATAAAGTACATGCAGTCACAGAGAGAGGTCGAGTGTCTATGCCCCTGCAATTCGTGTGCAGCTTTGTCTCAAAGAAATCACTTGTTCGAAGTGCTTATCTCGCAAAAGACTAATGGCAGAACGATGTCTGCTGCCAGGAATCAGACGGCCAAAGCTAAAAACAAGCAGAACCACCTTGGTCCCAGACAAGAACGCAGTTAACTGTGTTGAATGCATGCACAAAACAAAAGATCCCAAAATTTAATGAATATTTGATTTTGCTCGTTTCTTAACACGAATGCACGTATCTGCATACTTCTGGAGTGTAGATGTAGATAGGTGAAAAGTGCATTATATAAGAGTCCTTTTGGCTAAACATCAGTTTACAGTTTAACACAAGCACACACACACATACATTCAAAATGTCTGTGCATCAGTAAACACACATACACACAATCGTAATGATAAAATATACAGAACTAAATCACTGTGAAACTTCTCTTCAATCTCACACACACTACAGTAGTGCATCTTGTAGGATAATAACTGCTCAGTGATCTACACGTATGCAGATAAATCTCTCCCAAATGAAAGTGCGGTGTCCAGAACGTGACTGTGTGCTTCTGACAGGGAATTGCAAATTACAAATTGGCTCATCCATCAAGCTGGCTCAGTGCCGCTGCTTTAGGTCCTCACAGAAGATGTACACGACCAGCATCTGCGCCATTAGCATGCGCGAATATGCGTGTGTGCGGGTGTTTTGTCTGCATATGTGCGTGTCTGTTTCTGTATGCACATGTCGCAAGTCAATATCTGTGTATCTGTATATAAATATGTATGTACGTGTATACGTTTCTGTATGTGTGTGTGTTGCCTTTATCTTTGTTTTTATTATTTGAAGAAGTAAAATCCTATATTGCTCTTATTGGACTGATCTGGTGTGCCCGACGGCAAACCTGCCACTTGAAATAAGTGCTATCAGAATCGGCTGTAGCCTGTTGAGAAGGATCGTGTCATTGGCTACGATCTGAAAGGTTAAAGGTGAAAGGTGACAAAGGCGAAAAATAAAGAGCGTTATCTCAGAAGTATTGTGTCTTTCTGAACGACTTCTAAATATTTAATGTAAAGACAAATGAATTTGTTCAAAGACACACACATGCGTGCTTACACACAAATATACGTATATATATACCAAAGGGAACAGATGCATATGATACACAACGCAATAAATTATGACTTCTCAACCTTTCCCCTGACCTTGGCTGCTTACTTGTTACTGACACAGTACAATCGAATGAAAGCAATGGTAAACGATAACACTCTTTACTTTATCGATAAATTAATCTTTTGACATAAACGTTTAACCAACCGGTACGGGTAATTCTTTTATATTAAAGTCGAACACAATGCGAAAATAACAGACATATTTATCGCACATTACGACAAATATTTGTAGTATATATAATGATATACATGCAGAATTTTCACACACACACACACACACAACCATTCCTCTACCAATGGAAACTGGGAGTAATTATTAAAAGAACACAACCAAATCGTTTCAAAAGATCAAAACTAAGATTATACACAAACAAACACACACACACACACACACACACACACACACACACACACACACACACAAATCCTAACACATCCACCATACACTCAAGCACCCAGTCAGACTATAAACACCTCGTCTGGTTCTGATGCAGGCTGTAATGTTTTGTCTCCTGTATTTACGTGTTACACTGAATAATATCATGACCATATGTCAAGATGAAAGGTAGAGCCACCACGGAATTTTTAATACTCCCAAGGCGAAGGATGTTGCCAGTGCTCAACAACATCCTACTCTCAGAACTTCAGTTGAGAACCAGAAACACACACACACAGAGACACACACAATTCGTACGCATATATATTTTTTTAAAGTGCAGTGACATCGCTAAGTACATTTCTACACCAAACAGCAAGCGATTGGGGTTCTGCGTGAAAGTGTGTGTATGCGAGTGTCTGCTCTACCAGGAATGAATGGAATTGTTTTTCCTTTATAACTCTGATTCTAACGACTGGAGTTGGTAACACCATGTTCGCATTCTTTCCTAAGCTGGTGCCGCTCATAAACTCCACAGCTCTCACCAATGACTATAACAGAACTCAACATGAGGTAGCCATCACAAGCGTTCGCGGGCACACAAGCAAGAACTCTCCAATAAACTGCAAACTGACAATGCTTGATCGAATCTGACAACAGTTCCTGGCTGAAACATTGCAAAGGATCCGAGTAGACAGCTGTTTAATGTATATCGTGAGGCGCGGTAGAACGTCTCGCTAGAGTTCACTTGCTAAAGGGACATAAATCTCAAATACGTGTACTGGGTACTGGGACTTTCACTCTCTACACGAAGTGGAGTCCAGAACCAAAATCCCTTTCAAGTGCTTGTTGTGAAAAGTAACGATATTGTAACTATAACGATATTGTAACTATAACGATATTATAACTATAACGACGCCGGAGTTTGATTAATAATATGCCGAAAATGCTGTCAATTATCAATTAGTGAAGACTGGTCTGTGAATCGTTTTAAAATATCAATTCCACTTATAAGTCAGCATACACAATAACACCGATTTCTTTAATTCCCTGATATATTATAGGTTTCAATGACCAGATTCATTTTAGTGTAGGTGTACAGTGGGATTAAATTTCAAAACTCATGGCAGCGCGTGCGGTTGATTCAAATGGATAACCGTGACGTATTACACTACAAGGAACGTCTGTATACGTCACATGGAACTGAAAGGACGTAAGCGGAAATGCGTCACTTTAGAGTAAGGGATAGAGAAAACTGGCGAAGGCAGAGTAGATTTGATATAAATTTTAGGGTGCTCTAAGACAGAGCAGTGATAAAAGCAGAAACAGCAGCGTGAACTATTTCCTTGCACAGGAAAATAAGGGGAAAAGGAGAGCCCTCGTGTACACAATATAAAGGAACAGCGGTATTGATCAAAAGTCAATAAAGCCAAAACTTTGAAAAACTAAAACTTATTCTACCGACAGCTTGTGACTCTAGTCCTTCATTATAAAGTAATAAGATTTATAGACAAATAAAAAGTTCATTCTTCATTATAACCAATCAGAATAAATTTTGCAGGGACCATCCTCAAGTCATTTCTGTTCTTCATTGTTTTCGTAAAAGCTATCATCGACTCATTTCAATTTTTCAAAATTATAAACCAACCAGAAGAGGAAGTACGAGCCACTCTCAAGTTACTTCTGTACTTCATTATCAACCAATCAGAAGAGATTCTGAACGAGCCACGGGGGAGAGAGAAATGTACGCTTGCAGTTAGGATAAGAGGAACTTTCCATTTGTTTATATTTTAATGGGATAAACGCGATACAACTTTACTAGCTGGCTCAAGTCAAGCGTGATAAAAGTTTACTAGCTGGCTCAAGTCAAGCGTGATAAAATTTCTTCGAGTGGCTCAAGTTAAACGCAATATAACTGTTTTGACTGGCACAAAGCAAAGCATATATTGTAAACAGTTTTATCTAATCGTAATTTTGGGGGATCTTATCATTATAATAAGGTATTTAATCTTTTGTTGTTAAATAATCAAAACATTCAAATACTATTAATATTAAATGGTAGGACTGGGATTATATTTTATTCTTAATCTTTCATCCTTACTATCTCTGTCTTTGTTGTTTTGATTCGTTTGTTTGATTTATTTCTTATTTCTTGTTTGCTTCTTTGTCTCTCTCTTTCTCCCCGCTCTCTTCTTCCTGCGTTAACATCATGACTACTATCCCTTAATTGACCATTCAAAATGAAGAGTGTTGAAAACTGGCAGGAGCAGCCACAGAGCAGCTGGCGCTGGACAAGGGAAACCATGAGTTGTGGAATGGCACACGGAACACTGACTAACTCGACAGCGTGATTTGAATGGACACGTAAATTAACCCAAAGTGAACAAGTTTTAGCATTACAGGTCTTGCGACTGGTAAGGGCAAAACTTCAGAAACAATTCTCAGCCAAAAAAGGAAGGAAAAGAGTGGGGATAGGGAGAGTGAGGGGAATCTTAATGTTCAATGGACAGATTTTGTAAAATACCAAGTTGATCAGTAGAAGCTGTAAATAAGCAATGCATCAACAAAGTGACGGGTATAAGTAGATGTAAATAAACAACATAACAACAATCAGTCAAGTAGTTATACGTATAGCTTACTTGACTGACTGTTATGTATGTGATATAATGCGACCACTTGGTGAAATACACTTTTTAAAAAAAAGATGGGTCAAAGAGAGAATGTTAGCATATTTTAAAAAACATATACTGAAATTCACTCATAACGACAATTGCACTTATCCCATTTATTTCTCTCTCTCTCCCCCCCCCCCAGCAAACTGTTGGTCCCTGACCTTGATTGATGCTCCTGACAGAGTTTCAAGTCCACTGTCAAACAACCTTTGCAACAATTTGTGTTTATGGCTTTTATAGATATATTTTAAAAATACTTTTTATAAAGAATATTTTCATTAACCCCACCCCACCCCCATTTTCTACTAATCTCTAGAAAGAGCTAGTCTGGGCTTTTCATACAACGTTAAGTGTCTCTTTAATTCCATCTTTACAAAAGCAAATACTTTTATTATTAAAAGTAAAAATCACTTGCAAACATTGTTTTGTCTTTTGTAATCAGCTCTTTAACAGATTGACCTCGAAATACAATTTTTGTTACTGATTCAAGTCACCAGTTCAGCCATCCCAATCTCCATTCTAACAACTTTCTTGCTTCAACCCTTTAGGGGAACAAGTCATCTATCTGCCTACAGATCTATTTGGTGTACAACCAATCACGCCTATTTGTGGCTCAGTTCATGACTAAGATGCTAGTTGGGAGAGAAATGATACGGTACGTACTACCAGCACTGACAGTCATTTTTTCCTATCCATTTCTCTCACTGTATAATTAAATCATCAAAAATAACAACAACAGTGGGAGATATAAATGAAACAACTA
Source organism: Sinotaia quadrata (assembly GCA_028829895.1). NCBI lineage: Eukaryota > Metazoa > Mollusca > Gastropoda > Architaenioglossa > Viviparidae > Sinotaia > Sinotaia quadrata. Next base: position 66,734,678 of record CM054183.1, read on the forward strand.
TCCTAGAGAAACATAAGTAAATAAACAATTTTAAGAACCTCACATCTTATTGCATTAAATGTGATTGTATTCCTGTTTCTTCATTCTTGTATTACAATTGTGTGATAAAAGAGTTCATGAGCATTTAATTAATTTAATCAGAAAATATGTGTATCACCCATTTTGTTATTGATCCGATTTTCGTCTGATCAGTTTAGACGGGTGAAAACCATACTCGACTAGAGAATATATATATTCGATGTCAAGGGGCACTGATTTAATTCGAAAGTAGGAACAGTAAGTCACGAGATTTAGAAAACAAAAATTAATTGACCGAATATAATCAGTGAGCGAACAAGCTGGCGAGTCTATTACTGACCTCAAGATTTATCTCCTCACTGACGGAACAAGTGAGTGTAATTACAGCAGCAAGCGAGCTAGTGCGGTCAGAGTCCGGATCCCTACGTCCACGAGAACAGAAATGTAAAGTTCTGCACTAATGTGACTGATATACATGACCGAAGTCCAGCCATATAAATATGGCTGTAAATATTGTAATTTCAGTAGTTCAAAACAGTCTCGTCCTGTGCATGGCTTTCAAGTAATATATTTGGGGTAGTAATGCACAAGTATACATGCTAAATATGTATTAAGATTAAATAAATAATTGTTTTCTGCTTAATCCTTTATGGACACTGTTATGTAAATGTGAACGAACATCTGTATTTTTTTGATTGGTTTTTTTTTTTTTATTGTGTTTGTTCTTTTCTTTCTTTTTTTCTTTTCTTTTTTTCTGGTGTGTGTGTGTGGGGGGTGGGGGTGGAGGAGTAAAAGAAACTGATCAAACTAAAATCTACTTCTGCATATATGATTTTTTTAAAAATCATATATTCTAGAGGCTGGATATCTTTAGTAAACTTCTTTCTGCTTATAAGAAGACAGCAATTTTATAACTTCACTGGCAGGAATGGACGGGACCATTTGTGCTAGACCCTAAAACCAACATTGGGAGGCATAATTCTTTTTATAAAAAAAACTGTTCAAAGAAAAGCAGAGGTTGATAACACAAAAAACGCGCAGTCCTACAAAAAAAACCCTGTCAATAAAACCAAAGTAATTATCTTAACATTGCTTCTTCAAAAGAATACTTCATTTGAGAAATGTTAACGAAAAGTAGTTTTTATTATTATTATAAGTTAACGCTCTTTTTGTGTTCGGTTAATGAAAGTTGCCCTTTCAGATTATAATTTTATTAATGGTTCTAGCAGAGTGAGATAACTTCATGCTCTAGGTGATATCGATAAAGGGAACGATTTCAGTTACGTCATCGATACCGATGTGCGATTCCGAGAGTTAACAAACCAACGCTCCATGGCTGCATGCATGGGGTGAAAGCTGTTTATTACAATCTGCTGACGGGCCATGACAAATGCAGACAGGAATATTAAATAATAACTCAAAAGATAGCCTGAAGATGTTTCTTGCAGCCATGAAAGAAGCTTTAAAATTACAACGTTTCTATTTAAAACTATATTTTTTTTTAACAAATTGTAATTTACAGCAACAACCGGCAACCATATTTCATTACAAGAAACATTTACGCAAAATCTTCTCCGTGCAAGTGAAGGTGACAGCTGAAATTTGAATAAGAGTATTTCGTTACAAACAGTTCGGGATTAAAAACACACACACACAATAGCAAATTGTTCTCGCCCCCGCCCCCCCTTACAAAACAAAACAACAAACAAACAAACAAAAAATCAACTTTTGCTTGACCTGTTAAGAGCTATCTTTACAAAACATTTTAGAAATCATTCGTATATTTACAAGACCACAACTTCTATTTCCTTAATAAATTATGATTTGTTAAGTCACACGCGATTGTTTGACATGAAACTTATGCCACCGATGTCTATGTCTATTCTGTATGTCATGATGTCTGTTATCCATACTCTGTGTCTTCATGTCTATGTCTCGCTCTGTAAGTCTTGAAATCTATGTTAAAATACTCCATGAGTTTTGATGTCTCTGATTCCATATTATCCCTTCACGTCAATGCTATCCAAACTCTGTATATCTTCGTGTCTAAGCTATCCAAACTATGTACGTTTTGATGTCTATTTTATTCATACTGTATACCTTGATGTCTATGTTATCCAAACTCTTTGCATTGATGCTCATGCAAATGACTGTTTAAAATGTGACAGACTGAATTCATGGAATACGTTAGTCAAGTCAGTATAGTAACCATTTGTTTTAATTTTGTGAATAAAAGATGAATGTGACTTTAAGAAATTGCACTTTACGGTTAAAAAAGAAAGAAAAGAGCAAAATAAAAACTACTTCTACAATTTACTCTAGATAAATCATGTATTAAAAAGAAATATAAATTGTGTGTGTGCGTGGTCAGTGATGTTTAATGAGCTATCTGTAAACGTGTAGGCCTGCCTATAGGTAAGACTACGTTACATACGCATGATGTATCTGGGAGAAGACAAAAAAAAAAAATTAAAAACTGAAACCTTTGAACTTTATGCCGACACACTTATCACAAACTCACACGAATGACCCGAATGGAGAAATAGATTAAAAAAAACAACAAAAAAGCATGGCCTACATGACTATTATTTATTAATTTATATGAATGCGCCTGTACACTGAGTTTTTTCCCTTTACCACACTGCAGTCACGTCCCGTGCCTTGCCGGAAAACCACTTCTTGCACAGTTAATTGTTGTTGAGCTAGTTCCATCGTCATCCCCCCTTCTTTCCCTCCGTCCCCCAGACACAGTGGCTGTTTTGTGTGTACGGACAAGGGTGATTCATTGATTGGTGATCGGCAACTGGACGTTTTCTTTTGCTGAATTCCACAGGGGAGAACAGTGTGTGCAATTTAAAACTGAGAACGTGTGGGGGTGGAGGGAGAGAGGGAGGAGAGGATGTGATGGCAAAAGTAGGGAAAGGAAAGAGGAGAAAATGGGGAGGGGGCTAAGCTCGTTAGCACGAAGGTTATTCTTTTTTCGACAATACGTGTGCCGCTGACCCTGCCTTAGTGGTTCGAGCCGAGAAACAGTACAAGCTTCGCGCGCGCACACAAACACTAAAGCATTGGCCCTTTATAAGGATGAAAAACGTTAATGCTAAGTTTGGTAGGAATGCACTATTGTACTCATTTGTCTGAGGTTTAGCTTCCTTGAGCATGACGGGATACTGAAGCTCACGAATTCTTCAGATGTAAATGCAAAAAAGAGTGTATGCTGTTCAGGAATTCTTCATACGTCAATGCGTAAATGCAAAAAACAGTGTATGTTGTTCACGAATTCTTCAGATGTCAATGCATAAAACAGTGCATATTGTAAACAACACATAAACAGCGTATTTTGTTCACGAATTCTTCAGATGTCAATACATAAAACAGAACCTGTTACACAATACACTTCATGTCAGTATATGATATAGTCATGTTACACAAAACACATCTTCAGTACATATAATAAAAAACACTTCAGATGTCAATACAACATAACATAATGATATTACATACTCATTTTTCAGAAGTCGATGCATAAAACAGTGCAAGTTGCATACAACACAAACTTCAGATGTCAATACATGCACATTAACCAATAATTGTTGCTCAAGTCTTCATGTGCTTTATGAGTAAATGTAGGTCAGGTTGGCAGGTAAATCCGACAGTTGTCCCGCAAATAGAGTGGGACAAACGGTCGTTGAAAGTTACCTCCACTGGTAGGCGGTAGAGGTGACAGACCCGTTATGAATACGGGGTGTAAGATCCATCCTTCTTGTAGTTTGAAGGACATTAAGCTGCAACTCAGGTCAGTCTTAAATCAATGATCCGCCCGAAGGTGTGGCCATCCAATTACGGGAAGAGCCAGGTTAAGCATAGAGCCAACCATCCTTAGGGTATTTTGTTTTTATTTAGGTCTGTTGTTTTTCCGTTATATTATTTTGCAGTCTCGGGTTTGTTGTGAATGATTCAGGTGATCCACGAACCAGTGACTCGGATCTCTTATGACACATCAGGTCAGTCAGAAGTCAATGACTGAGATCAGATGATGCATCGGATCAGTCATAAAGCCCAAACTGATGGGATATCTCAGATCAGCCGTGAAGGATTGACCCAGATTCGATATGACGCTTCATGTCAAACATAAAACAATGACTTAGATCTGATGATGCCTCAGATCAATCATAAAACAAAGACTTAGATCTGATGATGCCTCAGGTCAATCATAAAACAAAGACTTAGATCTGATGATGCCTCAGGTCAATCATAAAACAAAGACTTAGATCTGATGATGCCTCAGGTCAATCATAAAACAAAGACTTAGATCTGATGATGCCTCAGGTCAATCATAAAACAATGACTTAGATCTGATGATGCCTCAGGTCAATCATAAAACAAAGACTTAGATGCGGAATAAATCCAGCTCTGGCGCATTGGTGTGTGCCCACGATGCCGCGTTACCAATGGTTACTTGGTTGCGACACTGCAGAGGGTTGGGCGCCATGGAGTTCGATTTCAGTCACCGGTGCACGAAGTGTGCTGCTAAATTCTGTTATTCACACGACACAGCTCTCTCTTGTATTGTTCCCAAAACGCATTTCTACACTGTAGAAATAGAAATAATCTAAACTATATAATTTTAAAAAAGACTTCTATACTATAACTCACCAGCTACAACTGTCAACAACGTATTCAGACATTTCCTCACTGTTTTGTTCACAAGATAACTCACAACTATATTATTCACAAGACAATTCTCTACAATGTTTATTATTCATAGGAAAGATTTCCTACATTATATTCATAAAATCATATCTGCATTATTCACAAGGCACAACTCCACATTGCATTATTCACAAGGCACAACTCCACATTGCATTATTCACAAGGCACAACTCCACATTGCATTATTCACAAGGCACAACTCCACATTACATTATTCACAAGGTACAACTCCACATTGCATTATTCACAAGGCACAACTCCACATTGCATTATTCACAAGGCACAACTCCACATTGCATTATTCACAAGGCACAACTCCACATTACATTATTCACAGAACACATCTCTAATCTGTACTAAGTAGAAGACAGATCTCTATGTAGTCACATAAAAAAAGTCCAAACGCATAAGAGACTGCACACAAGAAAAAGAAACAAGTGAAACTCTAAAGGTATGGAATTAATGGAAATTTTGACTTCATTTTATAAATGCATTTCATTTCCGTCAGTGGTGGGGAAACATGTGAAAGAATGTACAGGTCTGCGATGTTTAAATTAGAAATTCGTTGGTGTCTTCCCCTTCATTTTTTTTTTTTAAAAAGAATTTTCCGGATTCCTGATGTATGATAAATAGCCTTCGTTTATTCTGAGCTCATGTACTGTTGTCAAAGTTGAAAACTGAAGAGTTGGTAAAGATTTATAAACCCTGGGGGAAGTGGGGGGGGGGGGCTAGTAATAAATTGATCTGTTTTTTTCTTCTATACTGAGTCAGAATCAACTGAATGCAATACACAGTGTAGCTGATAAATTCCTGTGGAATCCTTGTAAGAACTGCATGGCCTTTTATTGTTTGAATACGGTTTATATTGAAATGAAGTAGGTTCGACTATTCAGTTCTAGTAAAAACTATGTGAAGTTTCAGTTTTGAAAGTAGTTTATTTTGCTGAGTGAAGTTGGTTTAACAGGTTTAACTACTTAGTCGTATCAATATGGTACAAAGTACTGAGTGTTTCATAAAGAAATTTATGTTGGTACAAAGTACTGAGTGTTTCATAAAGAAATTTATGTTGATACAAAGTACTGAGTCCTTATGTTGAACAACTGCCGAATCCCATATGCAGAGATGATTGGCGAGGACAAGCCTAGAAAAGTCATCTATTTGAGTATTTCACCAGACGATGTGAGGTGAGCTGACCTATAGCAGTGCTTGTTTAGGTTCAGGAAATGAGAATTCCGCTACTAAATGACATAAATGACATATATTTGACTACCATTTAACTATTGTTCTAATTCTCTCTCTTTAAATCTTAGATTAATTAGTTAAACATTATATATGTAATATATGATATGAGTGTTCTGGCTTGTTATTTGAACAAATTTGAAGGACACGTACATGTTCCCGAACTTTTCCCGAAAACTACCGTTAGTGGCCTCGACCCAAAAGTGTTAACTCTCTATTTTCTTCTTACTGTGTGGATGAATTAGAAATGATCTGAGTGAATGTGAGAAGTAGTAATTAACACTTTTATTTATGATTTGAAAAAAATAATTATCTGTGTACATTAGAAATATATGTTTTTGTTACTAATATATTAAATATTTGATTATGGTTGTTGTTAAATAAACTGCTAATTATTTATCTTGTTACGTATTCCATTACAGAGGCATGTGTCGTGAACTGTTTTTTGCATGGTTTTGGGTGGGGGGGCATAGAATAATTAGGATATTAATGGGGCTGTGACAATAATAGAAGGATATCCCAAAACACAGTCAGACTAATCGCATCTCCAGGATACAGAGATAATTATAACTTTTTCTTTTCAATTTCATATCTCTTATATGCTGAATGGTCTAGCTTGGATTAGCTCTCTGGTATATGTAATCGGGTTTTAGACACAGGAGCAGATTGCACTACATATCATTGCTACGATCGAGCTAATCATTATTTTATACAATTTAACACTTACTATCTATCACCGCAATGAGCAAATGACTGAGCTAATCAATTATTTACATTTTAGATAAGATATAGTAGAGGGTTTCACAACAAGACTTGCTTAGTAAAGTTGTACGTTTGTTAATTTGAACTTCAAGGTTCACATGTTAACATCAGATGTTCACATCAAGTCTGCCTTACGATATACGAATATAACTTATTTATTATTATAAAGATGTAATTCATCAAGAATTAAAACTATTAAGTGTGTTATTAATTAGCATAAATAATCTAAAATTGCAAGCAGAAAACAAACAAAATCAAGATACGTTTTAACCAATAATATTTTCTTGTGGCTATTTGGTATCTAAACGAAGTTTTTACAGCACTCATGTACAACACTCCTAAAGAACACTACTCTAAAACACTTCTAAAGAATATTAGCCTCTTGTGCCTAAGAACTGTTAATTCCAGGTTAAAGGCCTTATCAGAGGAACCGTAAACTGATCACAGCCTAAAAACTGAACTATTTATAGAGGTGTCAAGCATTCTAAATTAAGTAATTATTTTTTGCACTGGTGCATGAAAGCAAAAATATTAAGAGCAAATAGTATAAACCTACCGTTGTTTTATTTAAAAAATAATAATTAAGTTAAGGAAATTACCTCCCTTTGCACAGTCTGCTTATGTATTAGGAGGAATCATTTGAGCTGGCAGGCAGACAGCACAAACATTTGTAATGTAAACTGTAAAGTATGCACCAGAGGTCCAAAATTCAGGAGTGAGAGGCAGAATGCAAACTCGGTGACATCAGAATAAAATCAATCATGCTAAACATGACTTTGGAAATATTTTACAGTACTTGTGCATATTATATTAAAGGATATATAAACATATAGTAAATGACAGTTTGTAAGTCTGCAGAGTATGCACTACATTAACCAATAACAGCAAAAAGCTGTTCTAGAATAAGAGTAGCAGATATTAATTATAATAAAATATTTGACTTAATGCAATAAACTCACATTAGAGGGTCACAACAATTGTAAAGTAGCTATATATTAATATATGATTTTGTTTTTGGTTGCCTCCCAGAAGAGTGAATTTTTATCTAACTGTTTATTCTGTATTTCAGCTTTTAATTTAAAAAAAAAAAGTGAAATCTGTGACTGGAAAACGTTAGCTAATTTATACCAATATAACAGATAACTAATAATTTTTTCATTGAGTACATATATAATGCACATTTTAGCATAACTGTATGTGTGTGTGTCCTCAAAATCACGAATGGTTGGAAGTGGATGTAAAGCATAAATTAATCAATCAATATATGAGAGACATGAATAAGGGGTGTGAAGGCATATAGATTATATAGGTCTAGTCGCTTGCTCTTAAGACCTATGGCTTGATCTAAGCTAAGTTGTTTTATTTTAAATAGCAAAAACATCAACAAATTTAATAGAATAATACCATAACTCCTTAACTTGAAGTGGTGAGTCTGAAGTCCAGTTCCTTGTGTTCTTGGATTCTAATAATAATGATTAGAGTCTAAAAACAGAAACAATAAACTGTCACTGTCAGTGATGCTAATGTCAGAAAAAAATCTATCCCCTCAAACAGAATATTTTGCAAATTCCCCTTCCCACTGTCTCTCACGCGCACACACACACACACACACACACACACACACAGAGCAAATATGTTTCAAAATAATCAAATTCATGAATACACATGAGACATACTCACACTCACAGAATATATATATACATACACATACATAAATATACACACACACACCAATATATATCTCTTCTAGAACTGAATATGAGGTAAAATGTACTACAAGTGAACAGCAAAAATATGTCAGAATCTAAGCACCTGAGCACGATTTACTTAATTATACAGCAACATGTCTGAATTTAAGTGTATGATAATAAGGTATACGTACTATAATATTACAGTGACATAATATGTCTGAACTTAAGTGCCTGATATAAGGTATATATACTACTTTACTAGTTACTACTATATAAATATTACAGCAACATAATACGTCTGAATCTGAGAACTTAAGCATGAGGTACTACAATAGTATAGCAACATATTTTGAATCTGAGTGCCTGAGTATGAGGTACTACTACTAGATTAGTACAGCAACATAATTTAAATCTGAGTGTCTGAATATGTGATACTAGATTAGTACAGCAACATAATTTGATTCTGAGTGAGTAATAGGTATTACAAAAGAAGAGCAATATTAATCTAATGGAACCTGAGGGGCAAAGTGACAATTAATTAATTTATAACCAATTTAGCATGAAAATTAGAATTTCAAAATGATTTAATTAATAATAATATGTATTGTCTAAAGCAGCCTTTCTCAACATTCTGAATCCTTGAAATAATTTTTGGGTCTCAGGAAACACTTCCTATATAAATAAATATCATTGATATAGTAATTTATTAAATTACTATGTCAATGATGTTTATTTTTTAATATCAGAATCTCTCAGGGAACGCCTAGTGGCCTCTCATGGGACTTCTCATGGAACTTTGGTTAATAAACTCTGGTGTAAAATTTCAATCAATCCTCACACTTAGTCACAGTAAAAATACATGTATTGTCAAGCATTTCAATCAATCCTCGCAGTAAAAATAAATAGATTGTCAAGCATTTCAATCAATCCTCACAGTAAAAATAAATGTATTGTCAAGCATTTCAATCAATCCTCACAGTAAAAATACATATATTGTCAAGCATTTCAATCAATCCTCACAGTAAAAATACATGTATTGTCAAGCATTTCAATCAATCCTCACAGTAAAAATACATGTATTGTCAAGCATTTCAATTAATCCTCACAGTAAAAATAAATATATATATATTGCCAAGCATTTCAATCAATTCTCACAGTACAAATACAAATATCCAAATCATTTCAGTTAATTCTTGCAGTATCAATATCTGTGTTGTTGAAAGCATTTTTTATAATTTTATAATTTACAAGTTTTATAATTTAAAAACATTTCAATCAATTCTAACCATTTCAAGTACATGTACATGTTTTAAAACACTTCAGTTACTTCTTTCAGTATTAATACATATGTACATATACAAAAATTACAATTGCATTTATGATGTACAGCACCATATAAAAACTTACAAATGATACATGTACATTAATTATTTTAAAAAACCACTTGAAGCTGAAATAACAACTGAATTCTGATTTGTTTTTTAAGAAGAGTTTATGCATACAAATCAACACTATGTGAAGTTTTATAAGTACAAATGATCTCTCTCTGAATGTCAATTCTGTCATTCCTTTGTAATTTTCCCTCTCTAATCCCTAGTCCACAACCAATCCCTAAATATAATTAATACTCTTTTTAAAATGGCAGACATTGAAATGCTATATATCTTTTAAATTACTGTTATTCACACTATAGTCTGAATGAATTCAAAGTTGTGCAATCATACAATACTACATATTCATTACAAGTGGTTTGCTAAGTAAAAATAATCCACTGATGTATGTTCGAGAAATGAAACTGCCCAGACTTAATAAACAAACACTGACACACTGCTAATACAAGCTTGTGGGGAGTAAAGGAAACTGATTTAAATCGTGAATATCAATAATCACATCAAACAATCCAAAAATGATCTCAGTAATTCAAGACCACATCAACATCATAGTGATGATATGCAAACTGAATCTGATTTGCAAATTATATATTTTTCACAAAAAAAAATGAATAAAGCCACTTACTGACTTAGGGGATCTTTTCATCTTGGAAAAACCCAGTACAGAGACTGCTTAACATTTATCTTTCAGAATGGCAACCTGCTGCTGTGCAACAGTTTGTCTTTGCTGAGTGCTTTTAACAGCTTTCCTCAGACTGAAAGTGGGCTCACATGCTGGATTATTAGCTGTTCTTGCATTAAGTGTCAATTAGTCTCAAGTGCATGTGCACATGTGATTATCACTGACTTCAAAATGCATGGATATTATGCTTGTATATATAAGTGTGAGTGCTTGTGTGAAAGTGTGTTTGTGTACAACTACAATAAACATGAACCACCTGTGCATGCTTTCACCTGTATATGTATGAGTGCTTTGTGATGCGTACAGATAATCATCATAATGGTGTGAGTTTGTATGTATGAGTATATGTGTATGTGCATGTGTTCATCCTGTAACTGTAAGTGTGCTTTTATTAGAAAATAGAATGCATAAGTGTCCACACACACACAACACACATATATTATGACTGTCTTTGCTGTACTGAAATCTTGTCAGCAGAAAGAAATGCCACTTGAAGTCTGAATAATGTGAGCTACTCTGTAAAAATCCCCAGCACTCATGCACTGCATCTCGCACATAAACTTATAAATACCCGAGTAAGTCATTAAGTCGGATATTAAATATATAATATAAATAATGCTGGATGTATTTGCATTAGCTACTAATTAATCTAAAATGTATTTGGGAAGGGTGGGGGGTATTTTTGAAACAGATTTTTAGTGTGTGTAGGTGTGCTTAAGTGTGTGTGTGTGTGTGTGTAATACCATGTTGTCTAAAAAAAATGTTTTGCTTTTGTTTTTGAATAATACTTTAACTTAGCCTGATATCTGAGCCAATTTGAATTCTTAATCTTATCTGTCATCTAACCACCCCATCTCTGTTACCTTAACAATTTGATTCTAACTACTGGTAAGTGGCTTTTTTAAATTATAAATTATAGTTTTTGTGCCTTTGAATTAAGCCCAAAACCTAAAGTATAATTTTCAAGACACTGTCTACTTAAATACATCAGGCAAATTAAAGGCAAAAAAAGGAAATACTAACTTAGCAAATGTCACCTTATACAACTACAAGTACAAGTACACAGAGAGACAAATGTAATTAGTATTTCATATTTGGTAACAATGGAAACATCCAAAATCTGACAGGTATAGTAATAAAGATATTAAATACAGATGATACATATGGTATTAAACACCTGTAGTTGTATATCTAATTTTGTAAAGCAACACATTAATTTCAGAACTCCACTAGATTCTAATTTATATTTGCTCACTCACTCCATAAAGATAAGATAAAAGAACTCAAACAGCTCAATGAAGAAAATGCAATTAAGAAAATAATTAATCAAATTAATTTAAACACCAAAAGAAAACATGAAACTGACATTTACATATCCCTACAGGAGAAAGTTAAATACAGCAAGTGAGGTTGATAATTACAATGTGCACATTAACTGTCAGCGTGATAATGTATTTGACTTTAATATATCTCATTATCTGCCTACCCACTAAAGAAAGGGTGAGATGAGTTAAACATAAATTTAATGGAGATGTTTGCAAATTATTCTCATGAAGCAATACTATAGTATAGAAAATAATTAAAAATATTTTGTACAATATTTTTATTCTGACTGTTTGGGAAGGATTTTTCTGAGTGCATTTATTTTCTTTTTTTTTAATTCAAAAGATTTTAAATTTCTAATTATAGCTTTGTTTTTTTACTGTGTAAATAATTCATTAAACATTAATAACAAACAATACAGACCGGTTTTTCTCCCCAGTCAAGAAAGTAAGGACTAGAATCATAAATCTGTATGGTGTATGAGTTATCAGACGTGTTACAACAAGTTTACCTCTATTTGATAGCAAAATATAAACTATTAAAATTAAATTATAATCAGAACATAAGTGTAAAAGAATCTAAACCAACCACTGTTCAAGCAAAAGACTTACTAGTCTGCAGAGTGACAAGTTCTTTTGCAGCATTTTAAGTGCAGGATTTTATTTTAATTGTGTATATGGCTCATTCTCTGGGGAAGTACATCATGAAGGGTGGGTCCATTTGAAATGTATTTTCTTAAAAATAAAGCATTGAAATATCACATGTTTATATTCTATATATTCAGAATTGATGTGAGAGATAAATAAGATAGTTGTGTGAATATGTGTTCATTTATTTTGTAATTATTTGTAATACATTGGGTTTTGGGACTGAAAAATGGCACCTCTTTTTGTTACATGAATACAAATACTGATATAGCCATTTTCTTTAATTTTCATTGTTATAAATAATCTAACAAACTTATCATATCAAGGTTTCCTTAGAAGCGATAGTACATTAAAGCAATATTCAATATTCCTTATATCTGCAAACAATTTTGTGAAGAAATAATATTTTTAAAAGGCAGATTCTTTGCAACGCTTAGTTTCCACATGAACTGGATTGAAAACTTTTATTCTTTTACCAAACTGGGATATGTCAGATGAACATGCCATGTGGATATAATTAGTTTATTTTATTGGAAGTATCCATACACTAATATATTTAAATTTATTCATTATATTAAGAAATATTCAGCTTTATGAAAACTAATCTGAATTTGTTTCCCCTTTATCATGTTACAATGCAACTAATTAATTTGTAAATATAAAATAATGATGATAATATCATAAACGACTTCTTACATTTTTTCAAAGGCGCCATATTCCAAAAAGATAACTCTTATGTCATTTTGTCTTGGTTTGATGAGTGCCAAATAAGAGAAATAACTTTCATTTCCAATTCTGATCAAATAGTTGCAAAGGAGAGGTAGAAAATTTTTAAGAATCATTGACGTTTCAAAACAGCTAAAATTTCTGATAATTTCAATATATTTTGATTAAATTAATTAACATCATAAATAGATTACAAAACATATATCCAAGTGGTTTCTTTTGCATTTAAAGTTTCACATGGCTGTGTATATGTTTTAAACCTGAGCAAGTAACTTGCAAATTACATTCAAGAATAGAAATATGACTAGGGTTATTATTATATTAAAAAAAACATTATATTTAAATAGATACTTTGTTTATTACTTAATATTATCTTTGCAGTATAATAACTTCATCTGTTTCAGTTGAGAAAAATAGAGCTTTTTTTAGGATGGCTGATAATTTTGTTAATATAGTTTCCACAGAGTTGTAGTTTTATACCTTATTTTAAATTAAAATGTATCAAGCTTAAATTAATAATTTAGGTTAATAAGGTTAATAAGGAAAATATATTGGTGGCAATGAGATAATTATATTGTTTATTTAAAAATATTTTTCTTGTAACATTTTACTTTCTAAGTTTTCAACAGAAACATACACTTTTTAAGGATTTCAAACTCCTATAATATCAACATTTTTATAATTTGTATCTTTTCTTATGTTTTCAAGTGAGCATTATGCCCTGTTGTACACTTTAACTTTAACTGTAATTAGATTTAATCCACTTTATTTTTTGCACTTCATGTAACAAAATGGTACACTCCCCCCAAGAGAATGAGCTATATATATTTAAACATGTATAAGAATACTACAAGTACATATATGCTACAATAATATGCTTTAGCAAACATAATAAATAGAGTAATATTTTAATGTTACATTGTTAGGTTATCATTTTTAAGCTTGGAAAATAGAAATAGTTGTAGATAGACGTGGTAGTAGTTGCAGGTGTGGTTGTAGGGGTAGTATTTGGTGTGGTTGTAATTGTAGACTTTAGGAGTTTGCAGAATTTTTTTTTAAAATTCATGTTTCATGTGCAGAGGGAAATCAATTTATTTCAGCACAAATACATGCCAATAATTGAATAAATGAATGATATTATTATTATTATTTTTTTAATACTGTATCAGAGAGCATACTACATGTACTTAAATAAACACATGTATGACTTAACAGTCTGGTAACAGCTGTTGTTTTGTTAACAAAAGGAATTGATGAAAAATAATTATTTTTCTATTTATGATAGCATGAGTATATTCTATCAATTTATTTTTCTTTATAGCCTTGTTCTAAACTCCAATAATTTATTACTTCTATTTGCATACTTTACTATTGTATCATGGTGCCATAATTATCTAGGTGAGTAGTACCAAACCAAATATTTATTTAAATCTTGTACTTGTAAGTGATATACACTGTAAATGCAATAAGTATTCAAATGTGTAGTAACTCTGTGTGTGTGTGTGTGTGTGTGTGTGTGTGTGTGTGTGTGTATGCACTGCATGTATGTGCACATGAATATGTTTGCAATTGTGTGTATGCAAATGTGTGTGTGCACTTACAAAGAGACACAAAGATTGACACTTTATAACAATTACTGAAATGAAAGTAAAAACATGCTATTAAAAATAAAAATGATTAAATGACATGTTTACAACATTATAGCCTATATTATTTTTGCTGAATAACATATGCAGACAGAACATAATTACACACACGTATTCATACATGCTGATATGCAAAATTATAAGAAGGAATGTAATGTACATATTTTCCATAAAAAAAAAAAAATGAAAACTTTCCTACCTGGGACGTCCTCCCCTTCTTCCACGTCATATTTGTCTCTGAGTAGTTCATAGGATGCTTCAGACACATGCACCATGCCGGGTTTGCCTGTAGACTCCATAATGTTGGCCAGAGTGACGTCATTAGACCACACGTCAAACTTGAACCGCCGTGTACCTACGATCCCACAAAGAACAGTGCCAGTGTGCACGCCCACACGCATGTTCACGGACTCGTTATTGTCGCGGTCAAACTCCTGGATGGCAGTTATCATGCCCAGCCCCATTTTTACGCAGCACTCTGCGTGATCAATCTGAGGCTGGGGGCAACCAGCCACACAGTAGTAGCAGTCCCCGAGTGTGCTGATCTTTTCGCAACGGGCTTCCGTGCACAGTTTGTCGAAACGGCCAAAGAGGTCGTTGAGCAGTCCCACCAGGTGCTCGGCAGTTTTGTTGGAAGACATCTTTGTGAAGCCCACGATGTCGGCGAAGAGAATGCTGACGTTAGACATCTGGGACATGTTGAACGACCGGAAGATGATCTCTCCCTTGACCCGCTTGCTCTTGGATCGTTTCTTGCGCCCATCCCCCAGGTCGTCGTCTTCCTCCTTCTCGGCCTGCTTGGGGCGCTCCTTCATGACGGCCTGCGCCACAGAAGGGGGCATGAGTGAGTGGATCATGCGTTCTTTGATCTGCTTCTCCACCTGCAGCTCGTGACGTGCGAAAGCCGACTGCGCCACCTTCCAGAAGTTGCTGCGGTGGCGCACCTGGGACATGATGAAGATGTGGATGCCTAGCAGGTGCAGGCATAGATGTAGCAGCATCTTGCTGATAACGACATTGGCTCCGCGCATCTCTTTGTACCGGTACGCCACCAGCGCCTCGTAGACCACCGAGTACGTCAGGCCGATGACAACCGACACCACAAGAGGCATCGGGATGAACGTGTACAGCAGCAGCATGATTTCTAGCGACCCCGCGAACGTGCCGACCACGGTGATGTTGGGGTCGTCGTAGGAAAAGGTGGCTAGTAGCAAGGAGACTAACGCCAGTGACACGAAGACGGACGTGGGTAGGTACACGTTCTGGTACCATTTGAACATTGTGACGATCAAAACACACGCGCACACGGCTGCCAGCGTCATGGCTCCCACGAGGAAGTGCACCCAATTGTCCCTCTTAATGACGCCGAAGAAAATACTCCAAGCGACGCAGGCCATAACAACGAAGACGAGGGCGTACTGGAACCGCCGGAGTGAGTGAGGAAAATAATGTCGCTGCACCTCTTTTTCCAGGGCATCGGAGTCGAACTTTGGGTTCCACCATTTTCCCGACGCACGTTCAAAGAGTACCAAGCCCCCGGTCTTTCCCGACCCCACGGGCGTCCCTTTGACTCGATTTTTTGCGGGCGACTGAATTTCCATGCGCACCGAGTCTGGGCTCGTGCCGTCGTAGCGAACGACGCTGTTCAGTTCGACATTTTTACTTCCGTCGCTCTCCATTTTGTGGTAGAATTGTTTTTTTTCAAATTTATTTTTGGGGAAGAATTACTAACTGTACAAATTTTAGAGCCAGAAAGTTGTCAGCAAGTTTACGTTACTCTGCGCGATCGCCGACACCACAAATATCGGACAAGGCGGATAGAGGTTGGGAGACGCAGAAACGGCGCCTCGCGTTAGCGGTGTAGTACGAGGCGATGCCAACTGTACATGTTGGATCTACACTCGTACACACCTAATTAACAGTTACTGTCATAATTCACTGGGGGGTGGTTTCAAAGTACAAATATATATATTTTATTTCCCCACTAACTGCCGCTGGTCTAACTAGCAGACGCTAAATCTGAACGCGCCACACATCATAACCGACTCCTACCTGCTTTGCCTGCCCGTTGTGAGAACTCTTCAGTGCCTAAACGATACTCCGCCTTCTTCTGCCTCGCGTTCTCAGCAAACCCAGCCGCTTGCTCAGCCAAGTCCAGACTCGCAGTAGAAACATTTCTCTCGAAAGTCGCACACTCAAACGTAGAAGGCCATAGGCATCCTACCATAGTTTACAAACTGTTATGGCCTCCTGCCATCGAGAGCTAGGAAACTTTTCGCCGAGTGTTGTATATCTCTCCGTCTATCTCTTTTCCAACCAAATCCTGACAGTACGAGCCAGAGTGCGCGTGTAATGGTATGCTGTGTTTGTGCCGTTCTATTCTCCTCCCCCTGCTGTACCGCCGGCAGCTTATGAAACGCGACGGCTGTCACGGTAGGTTTCCCACTTAATGTTGGCTACAGTCAAAAATAAAGTTGCACTGCCTGTGTGTGTGCTTCTCTTCTTTCGCATGCTACATCCACTCAGTCATTGCTGGGTCTTTGTTTATGTTATTTTAAGGATATTATCAATACACTATCTTTTCGTCTCGTCAGTCAGCGACAGATCAAGACTTGTCCGTGCCGGGAACAGGGACGATCAAATTTTATGTAATGTCAAGTTTGTTATTTGCCTCAGCGCCTTTGCGTTCCGTTTCGTGTTTTCCCAATGACGTTTATTTATTTATTTTGTATGTAAGTAAGAGACATGAATATAGCAAATGTTGTCGATGATAGATTGTTTCATGTACAACGTTATTAGTGTTGTGTTTCCGTGTTGATAATGAGATGAACGTCACTTCGTTTCTAGAGTAGTGCGACTTTAAAATAGTGTGCCAACTTGACCGGCACGTACCTGCGTCACTCTTGAAATTAGAGACGTTACACGCGGACACCTTATGTCGTCAATCTTGGTGCACGCTTTAGTGAATTTCAGAAGGAAAGTGCAACTATGACATGATAAGCTGGAATAAATTTAGAACAGCCAAGTGTACTTTTTTATGTTAAAGAGATCTATACTTTATTTCCCCTCCCCCTCCCCCCACAGGTTTTTATGATTGTCCATTTGTCTATAAACCTACAAAGTTGGATTTTTGACATAAGTTAAATCAGTTAATTGCACTAGTGCGTGCATTACAAGATATATGATCGGAGACATTTTAAGTCATACAATTTATTTTCTGCTTAAGTGCATTGAAGTAATTATTATCTACAGAAGGAATCGTTGATGATGTTGTTTAGTCAACTTAATTTAACTGGCACGCCCCCAAAGGGATCACTGAGCAGAGCCGGACATTTAAAAAAAAATTTGGGGAAGGCTTTAAAATTGAAACAATCAAAGAAACAACAACAAAACCCAGCTTGCTAACTCAGAGTGGAAAGGACGCACCTTACCTGTCCAGCTTTTTAATCCAGCGGCCTACCGAGATTAAAACCATGATCAAAAGAGTCACCAGATCATCAGCTCTCTCCACTCCTTTGCCCTTTTCAGGGAAGAGGCAAAAAAAGATGAAGCTGGTGAAGATGAATAAGATGATGTATTCATCGGTGAAGGATTCTCACGTGCTAAATATAAGTGAAAGCATTAGGTTACGGAAAAAAACGGAACAAGCCATTTGAAAATCATATCACTTATGGACTACGTAATGATTACTCCCAGCCATGAACTTGACGCTGCTTTTGAAAGGAATCAATGGCTAAATTTCAAAACAACAAAGAAACCTATGTATGTACCTTCATTTATAGACAGCATGATAGAGTTAAGACGGATTCTCCTGGACCACTTCAAAAGTCTGACCGAGCCTACACGGACGTCAAAAAACAAAACTTCACACATCCAAATAATGAAAAAGAGATCAACACTAACATAATGTGCAAAATTCCGCCGAAGACAAAGGTCAACTCCACCCAGACTCTTACGGAAGGAAAATACCAGGCCGTTTCACAGACCCCGACCACTATCACTGAAGGAAAAATAGCCAAACGCCAAACATTGTGAAAGAATATATTTTTTTAAAATACAGACAATCACAAGATCAAAAAAGAACCAAAAATGGCGAACACTCAACAGTAAAGACAGAAACTATAAACAAAATCATACAAACTGATCAAGACTTCACCACGAAAACCAACATACCATCTGAAACTGAAGCCGCACTCAGCGAGTACGGTAGAATCCTTGAGGCCCCACCTTTTCCACCCTTGCCAGAGACGCCATCGAGAACAACAACTGTCAACATCGAGGCTTTCCTCGAAAACGGCACAACGGTGTTGAAAGTCCCTACTCTTTCACCACTGCCAGAACCAAAAACAACGGCAACAACACTAGAGCCATCAATTTTATGAGAGCTGAACGCAAAGAAAAGAAGAAGGGAAATAGATTGCTTGAACACATCAGGCTTGACACGAGGCAACAAAAACAGCAGCAACAACAAAGGCCCAACAACACCACAGAAATCACCAACAACAACGGCAGCGACAACAACAATGCTAGTACTACGAGCAGCAGTGTCCGCAGTGGAGATATTTCAACCACCCGTTGCGGAAATGACCCAACTGCTGTTCGACCAGCTTTACTGGCCGCCAGCGCCCATCGTTGTGTCCCAACGGACATTTGGGACAGCCAAATCAGCGACAACGACGACAACACCACAAGTGAGGAGGCCATGGGGTTGAGCATCCCGGGCGCACGTACACAAAAGGTACTGACTTGGTGTGCTACTAGCTGGGCACTGTAAGAGCACCCCCTCCCACTCCAAAATCGGGAACGACAGCAACAACATCCATCACAACTTTAGCCCACAGAATACCGGGCTAGAATCCACCTTTGCCGGCCAGACACAACGACACTAAAAGATGACCGTAAAAATATTCTACACTACATGATTACTTTTAAAAAAAATCTACTTCAAAGACAACGTAGCCAGCAGGCCGAATCACCCCCCTCCCCCTCTTTTACCCAGCAGAAATCGACGAAAGCCGGAAGCACACACACACACACACACAACTTAACAAAAACATTAAACAATCTTGCAAGATTAATCGAAAAAACAAAAGCTGGACTTAGCCAATCACACATCACCAAAACAAAACAACACTGACCTATATACCCGTCCACAAAATAAAGAACATTATTCCTATGACGTAAGCTGTTTCTCATTTTCATACGATTTTCTTTCAAACAATAAAATAGAATGTTTTATTACTTGCAGTACAAAGTATAAGTCAATGTCTGAAAATTATACAAACCTTTTAAGCAATAAAATAGTATAATATTAATTTTATATTAATTAATTACTGCTTTATCCGATCAAGAGTTTTTAGGTGTCCGCAAGCATAGATTGGTGTAACAGTGCAAGATAGAGGTGCTATAAAAATAATCTAATTAATTTTTTTTTAAAGCGGTGGAGGGGGTGGTGGTAGAGGTAAGGGCTAATGGAGTTGTTTGGATATTCTACCCACCCACCCACTCATGCTGTCATAACAGTACTAGAACTTAGCACAGCCGCCGCTTCCTACTTTCGACGTGTCTTGGAGGATGTACTGAAAATCGAAAATAAAATATATCCCTTGGCACTCACACTGAAACAGATTTTCGCCACACCAAGGCAGGATTCGATTGAAGGAATCGAGTCCATATTTTAGAGCAACGCAGATCCACTTTGTTAAATTAATTTCCGTTTTGACTGAAATGCTGCACGGCCTAGGGTGTTGCAGGATGTCCTGTAAGATGTTTATTAACGGACACTGGCATAAACGTACCAGGTTGTCTGCTGGTTTACTTGACAGGCGTAAACAGTCAAAGCTCGGCTGTCTTCTCAGACCGACAGGTTATTTGGCCTATTGACACTGCGAACCATCGCGGCCACTCTTCAGCAATAAACACAACGAACAACTGCTTGCACGTTTTGGGGCCGCTTTGCAGTCTATAGATAGATAGATAGATGGATGGATGGATGGATGGATGGGTAGGCAGGTAGATAGATAGATATGCAAGGTATTTAAACAGATATAAGATAGATGATTAAAGAAACTTTTATGAGATAGGAGTTTGACAAGTAATGGAGTAATATGATTGTTTAGTTTAGATTGAGAGTTGATATTGTAAGCATGCAGACAAGCTGAGGGACGCTTAAAAGGAAAAAGAGGGTAGCACTGTAGATACTATCATTTTTACTGTGTGACGCCAACGCCACTTAAATGATTTCTCTCTTCCACAACATTAAAGACAAACATTTACAGTCACACAATATTTCTGTAGGTGGAAAACATTTTACTCAAACCTGTCTTTAACATATATTTAGCGAGCCCCCCCTCCCCCTCCACCTACTTTCTTCTCCAACATAAGGTTATCAGTGTAAGTAAGAAGATCAATAAATTTAACAATAAATTTATTAAATCAACAATCAAACATACATATGACAAATACAATGAACTAGATTATTTGACATCAATTATTTCCATGAAACCACATTCAAATAATTTCTACATTACACAATTCCGTGCCTAAAATACAATTCAATTATTCAATACAAATCACAGGACAGTTCTTATCAGAGAACAGACAGGGAGTTATTAGAGATAAGTGATAATAGTTTTTACATAACCTGAATTAATTGCTGCCTCAACAGTCTTTTGCTTGCTTTTGCAACAATGTCACAATGTTCATATCAACACATATCTCCCTCCACATGATGCACTATTTTTCTCTCGAAACCAACTTACTTTTATCAATGTCTACTATTCAATGTACACTAATCAACTTTTGTAACATTTAATAAATGAAGTGTGTTAGAAAACGATCTTTTTAATTTATAAACCTAGTTTGGAAGAGAAATATTAACAAAAATTGCCTAATAATGTTACAAAAAAGTAATCGATTTAGTTATAAGACGGACTTTTAAAAATCGAATTAGCACAAAAGCATGACCTGATAAAAAGCGGATGTCTTTTTCGAATTTAGCGGTGCAAAATTGTTCTAAATCAGTTGAAAAAACTTAGACAACTTACAATTTTTTTTTTTACTCAGACTATTGCATGAAAATTCATCCGTGCAGCCTTATATAGCCATTAAGGTTTCTTCAGTCCAGAGAGACAGTTCATTAGACCCTTTAAAATGATTACTTTAAAGTCAAAGAAATCCAACTTGTCCATAACAAATATTTCCAGCCTTCGAGCGATAGTGACATAAAATTCTTTTAAGAAAACCGGTTTTGTTTCCGGAGGACTTTCAGGATGTCGTGGGAGATAACGCAGCATTAAGCCAGAGGAAAGACTGCTGACGAATGTGAATAGTCCCGATTTGGAATCTAAAGAAGAAAGTACCTTTGGATTGGATTTTTTTATTAAAAAACCCACACGCTATTAGTCTATAAACCGTCACAGCAGTTTCCAATATCATAATGATTAAGAATGAATAAAAGGTTTAATGTCTTTGTGTGCACATGTAGAGCTAAATTGACAAAGACCTGATAAATGAAAAGTCTTGATAGAAGTGAATGTTTGCAGTGAGTTTACAGTAGGAGAACCCGGCGGCCTAACTTGCATTCATCTTTTGCCACTCTAGCATTAGAATCTACTGTCAAACTCACGCTAGGAGGCCAAGCCTTAGATCTAGTATTAGAATCTACTCTCAAACTCACGCTAGAGGGCTAACACTTAGATCTAGCATTAGAATTTACTCTCAAACTCGCGCTAGGAGGCCAAGCCTTAGATCTAGTATTAGAATCTACTGTCAAACTCACGCTAGGAGGCCAAAACTTAGAGCTAGCATTTTTGCTACCCCCCCTACCTACCTCCCTCACCCCCTTCGCAAGAGGCCCTGGCGATGTTATCCAACCCAACCCGTCTTCTGGGTAGGTTGTAATAATATCCCATATATTTAGCCAGACTGATCACGTGAATGTCTCTCTTGGCACAGAAAATCACCCCGCGGTTTAGAGTCCAGACTGACACCATTCCAATAGGACCTCTCCCAGAAACGACACTGGTAAAAAGGTCTGTTTGCAGAGAAAGATCTGTCAAGTTGAACTTATAATTTAAACCATGAATAAGCAGTTGCAATTATAATTATGCTAGCGTTTAGATATCTATGTTATGTATAATTATGCTAGCGTTTAGATATCTATGTTCGTACTTTTAACTCAATCCTTTCTACTTTTCATCCAAGTTTATTTGTCATCTGTCTTTCCTTATATTTCCATGTATGAGTGACGTGCGTTTGGTGCACTTAACGCCACCCTACTGTTCACATGATACTTAGTGTATGTCAGTATGTATGTGTGTTCACATGATACTTAGTGTATGTCAGTATGTATGTGTGTTCACATGATACTTAGTATATGTCAGTATGTATGTGTGTTCACATGATACTTAGTGTATGTCAGTATGTATGTGTGTTCACATGATACTTAGTGTATGTCAGTATGTATGTGTTCACATGATACTTAGTGTATGTCAGTATGTATGTGTGTTCACATGATAGTGTATGTCAGTATGTATGTGTGTTCACATGATAGTGTATGTCAGTATGTATGTGTGTTCACATGATAGTGTATGTCAGTATGCATGTGTGTTCACATGATACTTAGTGTATGTCAGTATGTATGTGTGTTCACATGATAGTGTATGTATGTGTGTTCACATGATAGTGTATGTCAGTATGTATGTGTGTTCACATGATACTTAGTGTATGTCAGTATGTATGTGTGTTCACATGATACTTAGTGTATGTCAGTATGTATGTGTGTTCACATGATACTTAGTGTATGTCAGTATGTATGTGTGTTTACATGATACTTAGTGTATGTCAGTATGTATGTGTGTTCACACGATACTTAGTGTATGTCAGTATGTATGTGTGTTCACACGATACTTAGTGTATGTCAGTATGTATGTGTTGTAGAATCAGCATTTTATCTGCTATCGGCATCCTACTTTGCCTACTTTGCCTACCCAGTCTTGCGCCTCACGAGTGACAAGAACAGGTCAAGGCCGGCTACCGCACTTCGACGCACACAGACGGATGCAAAGCTCACAGCCTGCACCACACGCTTGATTGTCCGGGTCGTGAGAACCACTGCTGCAAGTCAGCCAATCAACGGTCGCAACTTGACAAGTCCAAAGAGACAATGTATACACAAACTCCTTTTCCATCACACTGTGAACACAAAGCCTGAACACTAATGTCGCACTCGCGTCCTTGTGATTAATTCCATTATAAATTCTTTCAGCCACCATTATTTTTTCCTTATAAAGTTTTTTTCTATTTTATCCTAAGTATTTGTTTTCTTTTATATGTTATCCTTGTTTTTGTATCTATGTCAGGTTGGGATTGGGGGTCTCGTTGTAGCCGTTTGTAATTATAATGTTTTAAATGTTGTTTAAACGTGAATACTCGTGACGTCACAGCCGTTTGTAATTGTAATGTTTTAAATGTTGTTTAACCGTGAAGTGTGGATGGACGTGTGGTTGGTCACTTTAGGTTTTTTAATTATTTTTACAACACCTTTTAAAAACCCAACGCCACAGTGACATAATATGTCTTAATAAATTTTCGGAAATAACATCTGCATGACGTGATAAGACTGTATAGAAGTGTCCAAGAAACAATGTTTTTCTATGACGTAATAAATCCTATTGGAAGCGTGCAGGAAATAATGTTGGCAATGAAATAATAGGACTTAATAAAAATGCAAGAAAATAATGATTGCGGTGGCGTAATAGGTTTTAGTAAAAGTGAGCAGGAAATATGGTTTCCTGTGACGTAATACTAATAGAAGTGTGCAGAAAATAAAGTTTACAAAGGACATAATAAATATCACAGGAAATATTGATTGTAGTGGCCTAAAAATAAGTCTTAATAAAATTGCCGAAGAAATAATATTTTCTATGACATAAAACGTCTTCATTAAAGTGCATTGGAAATCATAGATGGTGGAGATGGTGTACAAATATGACCAGAATGTTCCGATTCCATATTTACATAATTTCAATAGGTACAACCATATTCAATGAATGGTTTACATTAAATTCACATTGAATCATTATCTCAATCTACTATTTAGTTTGCACTAAAGTAAAATGTCTTAATAAAAGTACACAGAAATATTGTTTGCAGTGAGGTAATAAATCTTTTTTGAAAGTACAACTAGAAATGTTTGCGGTGACGTAATAAGTCTTTAAAATGTGTACTGGAAGTAATGTTTGCGGTGACGTATTAAGTCTTTAAAATATGTACTGGAAGTAATGTTTGCGGTGACGTAATAAGTCTTTAAAATGTGTACTGGAAGTAATGTTTGCGGTGACGTAATAAGTCTTTAAAATGTGTACTGGAAGTAATATTTGCGGTGACGTAATAAGTCTTTAAAATGTGTACGGGAAGTAATGTTTGCAGTGACGTATTAAGTTTTAAACAAATGTACAAGAAATAATGTAAGCAGGAAGTAATATGCACAGCAAATAGTGTTTCCAGTGCTAAGTGTCTTACTGGAACTTGCCGGTAAAAGTCTCTAGTGCACGCCTTAGAATAAATGAAACGACCACCGACATTTATATTTAGAGAACATAACACACACACATACACGTTCACACACATACACATGTGTACATGCATAAAGTATATACATTATAAAATTTATATACAAATAAAACAATTTGAAGACATGAAACATATTATATAAAATTATGTGAACTTCGCACTTTTTTCTTGAAAGCAATTTTCTGCTAACGGTCTTTGAGACTTAATAACCGAGAACAATGAAACATATAGAATACACTTATATTTCACTTTCTTTTGAAAGCAACTTCTGCTAACGGTCTTGAGATTTAACAACCGAGAACGATAAAACACATAGTATAAAATTCTTTCCATTTTTTTTTTTTTTTAGAGAGTCTAGATCAGTTGCCAACTTTTACTATAACGGTCTTTGGTCTCTTGATCACCCGAGACTGGTTTAAAGTTTTCGATTACCGACAGTTTGACGTTCACCAAAGAAACCCATTCAAGCAAACTACCTTTCTGGAACCGGACTCTTTTGTGGTATAAAATTTGGTTTGCACTACAGTAACGGTACCTACGCATTCACTGCTTTCTCTGCAACAGGAAGTGAAATAAATTGCCATTATATTGTGGGTCTCTGACGTACGTATTATTTTTCCTTTCAAAGAGCGAGTGTTGTGCTGTTGCATGGTTCTATTGCACTGTGGCTTGGCACGTCTTGGCATGTCGGCCTGTGGATGAATCGCTTGTAAGTGTCATTCATGGCAGACGTCAAGCTATTTAAAGGCATTGTGATTGACAGAAATTTAAGGTACGTTCATACTTAAATAATTTTGTTTGTCAAGTGTGTATATATATATATATGAGTGTGTGTGTGTGTACTGTTTTCATTCCTTTATTCTATGTGCGCCTGTCACGTTCCGGGTTATATTTAATGACCCTGTCGTAGTATCAGACTCAAAATTATTAATCGTTTAATTTATTATATTAGCTCTAATACTAACAATAGCCCAGGCGACCTGATCTATCCTTCAACCTCTATGTCAGACCCGTTCTTTGGAACCCTTATTTGTCTAACATAGCGACAGACAAATTAGCTGATGTGCCTTGAATTGGCAACGTTAACATTACTTTTTGATTAATTATGACTTATTTAACATCCACAACTTTTCGGCTCAGAACCCCCAGCCAACTCTTCTGTCAAACTAAAAAATTAACCAAAATAAGTGTTTACGATAACCAAAGCAAAGAAGATTTAATAATAATAATAATAAAAAAGAAACAATAGTATTCTATTTCCGAAAACATTAGTCAGCTGAGACCGTCTATTTACTGTCCCAATATTAGTGATTGTTTAGTGGATTATATTCTCTTGGTCGATTATAGATGGGGTAGTTTAGATGTGGTTTGTGGTTTTTGATAAAGGTCAACTTGTCGAATCAATGTTTACTGGTGAAGTGCCTCTTGTCCTTTGTTGATGACGTTCACATCAGCTCGCAACAGGAATAACATGTGTTTCTCAGAGTGAACACATGGACCAATTCAGCAGCAAATCATGATGATAAGGAGAAAAAAGGCCAGGTGCAATAGACAATCATATCTCTATGTAGCCACCAATAAAATACAAGACAACGCTAAGACTTTGTGGTAACAGCAATAGACAACTCTTACAATTTTACATCATGTATCATTAGCTACATGCTAACTTATAATTTACAAAGTTCTGTTATGGAGGAGGCTTACAAATATGACAATAATGTTCCAATTCCCCATTTACATAATTTCAATAGTTACAATCATATTCAATGAATGGCTTACATTAAATGCGCATTGAATCATTATCTCAATCTAATATTTAGTTTCACTTAATACAAATAGTTAAACAATGAATAATGCATAGTGCACAGCACTTGCTTATTTCCATTTCATCATCTATACACACAGCATGAATTATTTTTAGCGCCTCACAACCTTCTCTGAAAGAGATATATGTTAGTTTCATACAACAATCATTAGTAAAATAAGAAGTAAGAACATTCTACACAACATTCTAATCAATAATATATAACAATAATTTCTGAGAAATCTATATATTTACCACTCTCGAAAACATACAAAACCTTCTTCTCATTTATGCAGATTTCAACCCTTCTATAGAGTGCGGGAACAGTGCGTAATAATACTTGGGTCTATCAGCAACATATATATCAAATGACTCTGGGTCAAGCTATAACGCGAAAGCGGCGGAAGCCGGAAGCGCCCCCCTACATTACTAACTAACTCAAGCTATAAGTTCTCTCGCATCATCGAACGGAACGCAAATGTCCACTACAGCGGTCAGCCGTAACTAGAAACTATCAATTACTGATTATTAATACAGAAAAAAAAAAGAAATAATAGAAACACAAGAGCATAATTTGCCCCATGGTTCGATCATCATAGCGCCGTTAAGATAAACCTCAGATTGAAAGGTCTTTTAAGGAACGCAATTCCAATAATAATTTTTAAAATATAGGTATGTTCGAGCTTGATTTTGTGTGTTTCAGATTTTTTCTTTAAAGTTAATTCCAAGACTCGTACTTGCAGCTAAAAAGTATAAATATTCAGTAATAATAAAAAAATAATATATAATAATATATAAGAGAATAATAAGAGAATAATTCCTCACTATAGAGCACCGTGATTGCGAGCATAAAGATCACATATATGACGAGAAGAATTTGCATGGATTTAAGATTTTTTCTTTCTTCCCTTATTTTGATATGTATGTAACTGCCATGATTGATTCTGCTAGCTGAAATTAAACATAGGTATAACTAATAAATAAAGGAGAAAATGCACGTGTTTCTTCTGTCTGTGCGTCAGTATATCTTTGATTCACGGCTGCAAGGAAAAGAACAAGATAAATGAAACAGACGTAAGGAGTCAGGGTCCGACCCCACTTTCAACCCTTGAGCGCCCCCATCCATTACTCCTCCGCCCGCACATAAAAGAACGGCTATTTATTTGAGGTAGAGAGTTATTTTGAAATTTTACATAAGGGCCTAGTTTACAGCCAGAGTGTTCGTATACCTCACTAGGCGGCGCTCTAACTACATACATAAGACTAGGAAACTGAAATTTTATATAAGGGCCTAGTTTACAGCCAGGGTTTTCGTATACCTCACTAGGCGGCGCTCTAACTACGTACATAAGACTAGGAAGCTGGAGGCTTGGTTTCCCACCAAGACGGACGTAGAAGGGTTCAAATCCACCCCTAACTTTACCCCCCCCCCCGGGTTGCCCCTTCCTTCATTATAGAGAGAATAGGAAACTGCAATTTTGCTTGGAGACGTTGTTTACCCGTAGCGACGGTGTCCTGGTCCGCCGGCGGCTCTGTGGCATACTAAAACATTAAATAATTTGTGTTATTCACTTAATATCACATCTCAGGATTAAAAGTCTACCGCGGCTCCTGTGACGTGAGAAGTCAACGGGGGAATAAAAATGTTTTAACTATGTGCCGGACGAATTTCTTTTAATCACATTCACAAAAATTTTCATTGTATGGTCATGTGCCGAACGCATTTCTTTTAGTCACACATGACACATTTCTCTTAGTCACAATCGCAAACCATTCATTGTATACTTATGTGCTGGAGGCATTTTTTTTTTTTTAGTCACAAGTATGACGCATTTCTTTTAGTCACAATCACAAAGCATTCATTATATAATGTGTCAGACGCATTTCTCTGTCACAAATATGACGCATTTCTCTCAGTTACAAATATGACGCATTTCTCTCTGTCACAAATATGACGCATTTCTCTCTGTCACAAATATGACGCATTTCTCTCAGTCACAAATATGACGCATTTCTCGCAAAATTCTCCCAAAGTGAGACTTCATATTTACTGAATTTTAACATTTGTTAATTTTTTTTTAACATTTTTGCTTACATGGTGGATAATGAATCGAAATCTCAGCGGTAAGATTTAATTATTACTTCTGGATTTAATTTAAATAGAAAGGAAATAAATTCCAAATAATAATGTCCAAAGGAAAATTGTGAATAATGTGTGTGTGAGTGCGTACGTGGTTATGTTATGTGCGTGTTTTGTGTGCATGCACCTGTGGGCGTGGGTGAAGTACGGATCAAGCATACGAAATTCTGACATTTACATTTATTTATTTTTAAAGAAAATTTATAGACTTGAAGAAATTTGCTTGCTGTGCTTGTTTTTTTTTTTTTAAAGGTATTTTTATATCCACAAGGACATGCTCGAATTTAAAATAATTCAATCATGAAAGAGACTTTTATGAAAGTGAAATATCACTGGTGTCAGTGAGAAGTTAACAAAGTGTTCTTGCTGGGGGCAGTGGTCATCTTCCTATACACAAAGGCGTACGCATACAAAATCACACATTCAAACACATATACACTAACACACACATACAGTCAGATCAGATTTCTCAATCACTTGAAAGAAATAAGACTGCTATCGACCCGGAAGTTGCCACTATGCAAATGAGACAAGATGAGCGCTTGCTATTTACATCCTTCCTCTCAGTGGGTCGGCTGACGTGACTTGCGAATGCTTCGCATGTTGCCACGGGAATTATTGCAGTTATGTCAAAAATGGGAATGAAGGGGAAACTGTAATTTTGACAATATATGAGAAAGAGTAACAGAAAATAGTCCACTGTTATAACGTAAGGCTACTAAAGTTCTCTACATAAAAATGACTGCCACTTCAGTGTTTATGATGCAATAAAACCCACTAATGCACACATCCTTGTACTAGCAATAATTCATTCAAATTCAGATCCCTCTGCCTAAGTATGACTGTCTGTTAAGCATAAATAAGAACATATTTATTCAATAGAAAAAGTTTTATGAAAGATATTTCTTTTTACTCATTTTCTTCCTCCCATTATTGTTTATTATTGCTGCTGTGTTGTTGGTTATATAGAGAAAACGTCACAATTTTAGTGCTTAAATATGTATGAAATTATTCCTTAATATGAAATGTTAGTGTGGACATTTTTACGCAATCTGTAACTCGAGACCATCCATTGACTAGACGCCATCTTTTGAACTAGAGAACGGTTTAAAGATCACCCTCTTACCCAGAACAGGAATCGAACCCTGGTCACTTGAACGAGACGTTTGTGTCCTATTTTTCTGCGTTATTGCCCGCCCTAATCTCTCAGTCATTCACACAACCTTCTTCGCTACCACCTGTTCCAGTCTCTCAACCACCCACCTAGTTTTCTGCGCTACCACCCGTTCCAGTCTCTCAACCACCCACCTAGTTTTCTGCGCAACCGCCCGTTCCACTCTCAACCACCCACTAGGCTTCTGCGCTACTACCCGTTCCACTCTCTCAACCACCCACTAGGCTTCTGCGCTGCCACCCATTCCAGTCTCTCAATCATCCTCCCAGTCTTCTGCGTTACCGCCCGACCCCGTTTCTCAGCCATTCAGCCAGCCAGGCACTGAATGTTTACAGTCGATTCCAGGGACAAGTTTTGACAACCTTTTGGTCTGTAGGTCTTATTCACGCAGTTTACTCTCAATCAATTACGTTCGTGGTGAAGGGAGTGAAGAGGTCGCTAGCGGTCGATACCTGTACATTTCTCGGCACTAGTACTGGCTTGATATTAGTTTGATTCCGCCCGGCGATTAAAAGTGAATTACCATATTACTGCTTAGTTCGTTTCTTTTCTTTTTTCTTTGTTATGTTTTGCGTCTCAAGGTAGTATCTTTCAAGTCTGACTTTTGAGGTACTCTCTCTCCACTTCTGTTGTTCATCGTAGTAGTGGTGGCAATCTACCACACTTGAGGGTTGAAATTTTATTTGCCCGAAATTTGCGTGGTTTAGTTTCCCGAGTATCTGAGAATGAATTAAGATCCGCAGTATAGGCCGCCCGAATCCCTGAATGCAAGAGAAGGGAGGAAGGTTCCACAGGAATCTACCAAAAAACCCGAGAACATCTAAAGAAGATGAAAAGTTTTAACGTAATTCCTGTCGAGCAAAAGAAGTTAACGATTCTACTATATCTACTAGGCAGCCGAGGCTTCAGCTGTCTGGCCTCAACGCTTCAGTATTTATTCGGGTTATTTTTAGATTACAGAAATGGGGTCAAGTTCTGATTCGGTCATCACCTTAGATACTACTATTATTAGCTTTACGCTCTTAAAAAAAGTCTTCCAGTGACTAAAAATATCTACTTTAAGTACGATCCTAAGATCTCAGTCCCGGAGCGGTTTTCCACAAAGACAGCAAGAATGTATCTCTAACAAGTGTTCACGTTATTTATCTCAAATTATGACACAACTCTAGTAGTGTGGCTCTCTGAGCGAAACTGAGTAACGCGGGACCTGTTCTCGGCTAGTGCCGTGTTTATTTTGGGGGACAGATTGTCAGCCACGACTGGCGTTTCTTACAATTAAAAATAAAATAAAATACAGTGTAAGCCAAAAACATAAGCACCTGGCGATCATTTCAGTCACAAGGAAGCCGGTTGTAAATTCCGTAAGCAGACGACAATGACTCCAAGCGGCAACAAGATCCAGTCCACAAAACTAGTTAACTACGTTGAAGGACCGAAAAGCTGGCCAGCTTTATTTTTCAGTTTCGTATATAAATGTACTCTTCGTAAAAAAAAATACTAAGCAGCAGGCTTTTGTTTCGACATTACAGAAATCATTAAAAAAAAGAAAAGAAAAGAAAAGAAAGTAACTATTCTTAAACTTTCTATTAAAACAAATAAATATTTTAGTCTAGTTGCTAGGGATAGTGATCTGCAGTCCTTACGAACAGACGGTTAGATTGAAATTATTCTATTGTGAATTTATCCTAATTAGCTACTGAATCTCAAAAGCTGGCGGTGTTATTCTATATTTGACAAGCATGCTATTACAAACATCAATGAAATTACAGTGTGGAAAGGTGCTCCCTAGTATAACAACATAGGTGCCAAACTATGCAGCCCAAAATTTGCAGTACCAGGCTGTGCAATCCAAGTTGTGCAGTGCAAGGCTAAGCAATCCAAGCTGTGCAGTACCAAGCTATGTAGTACCAAGCTTTGCAGTGCCAGGCTAAGCAATCCAAACTGTGCAGTACCAGTCTACGCAGTCCAAAATATGCAGTACCAGGCTATGCAGTCCAAACTATGCAGTGTCAGGCTATGCAGTCCAAACTATGCAGTACCAGGCTATGCAGTACCCAGCTATGCAGTCCAAACTATGCAGTACCCAGCTATGCAGTCCAAACTATGCCGTACCAGGCTATGCAGTCCCAACTATGCAGTGCAAGACTATGCAATCCAAACTATGCAGTGCCAGGCTATGCAGCCCAAACTAGTCAGTACCAGACTATGCAGTCCCAGCTATGCAGTTCCAAGGGAGAATGCCGTAAGACTCAAAGGTAGTGGGGTATTCCAAGGTTTGACCATCCAATAGCGACTTTTTCAAACAGCAAAAATAGCTACACATTCAAATTCACAGTTTACAGCACAAAGAAAGCACCAGCTGTGAACGGCTGTTCAGATAAATTAATGACCAGAAATAAATCTTTCCTGCTGTGTGCTCCACAATTTCCACAGTGTGTCAGATCAATTTGCAAACTTTATCCAAGAAAAGGTGAAAATTTTTAGAGATCAACTTGACAGCTGCCTGCTACCTGACTTTGTCTACTTATAGCTGTAATTCCGTAATCTATTCTAATTTCCAAGTCCAAGTGTTTGACTTGTCTTTAGTGAATGAATCTGGCTGGTGCATCCATGCTCTTTCTGGTGTTTTGTTTTCTTATTCCTCATACATATTATTTCTATGTAAGACTGTTGCCACTTCATTGTGTCATCTGATTTATTGTGCTCCATTAGAGATTGACCTCCGAATAGTATGTTCTCTGGTATTATCCATGTTCTTTCAGGGTCAGCACTTTGACTTACCTTCTGGAATAGTTCGTGGAATGTGCATCAGTGATGAGTATTTTCTGTTGTCTTATCCATGTTCTTTCAGTCAGCACTTTGACTTACCTTCTGGAATAGTTCGTGGAATGTGCATCAGTGATGAGTATTTTCTGTTTCAGTTTTCAAACGTCTCTCCCAACATTCTGTATACTGCTTGTTTTGATGTTTCATCGGCATGTAGTACTTGTTAGCCATGGAAGGGCTTCTGATTCCAGCTGTTTGCGGACGCCTGATTAAGTTGTCTTCTTCAACATTTGTCTGTTTATTTGCGAAAGTATTTTTTAATATCCCATTGAGTTTTACTATTTCTATCAGTGGCTCATTTTTTCTTGCCGCTCCAGAAGTATTCGGATGACCTATGGCCTCTCCTTCCGCGGCGTCCTTGATTTTTCCGAGTCTCAACCTTCCATTTTTTTCGAGTTTCATGGGGTCTGTCTACCCTACCTCTGCTTTGGAACTGTAGGGTGGATTGCTTTGTGAATAGTTTCCTTGTTTTCCTGTCTAGTTCAATGACGTCGTTTGCTGTCCAATCCATGATTCCAATCCATGATATCCATGTGCGTGTGTAGCTGATTACAAAGTGGCATGTGCATTAATGGATGAATTTAGCGCTATTCACTTTTGACTGGAGGGCTTGTCTGGCACGTTTTTCATATTTTCTTTTAACTCTTTTTTTTTTTGTTTGTTTATTTTTACATCGGCTGCTTCTTTCCTTGAAACTCAAGCATTGCCAGATACTTGTTTCCTTTCTGAACTGAATCGTCGCTAATTTTTTCCCGGTCCAGTTGTCTCCCTTCTGTGGATTTGATCTTTCCTTACTGTGTGATAAGTATTCCCACTTTCAAAGTCCGAAATTGCATCTGAATGTCCTCACTTGACAACTCTTGACATTAACCAATCCGATTTCCATCGGAATAAAGTCAGTGAAATTTGACATTATTGATCAGAAAAGAGATGTTTTCATGATGACCACGCATCTTAAGATCCATTATGTATAGTAGATGGCTGATTAATCTGTTCTGATTTTATTCTCTCCCTTTGTACTGTTTTCTACAGGACCTGAATGAAAGAACTCAGGACAGAATTAATTCAATTAAATTAATTACAGAACAGGAGTGGATATAGGTGAAGTCTGAATGTTGAAAAATTCCTCACTTGATTGGTGTCAGCAAATCTTTCTGCATGGCATGGGGTAAGGAGTGATTCTCCTGTGTGTGCCGGTGATACTCGGATCACATAAGGCACTACTACTACTACAAGTGCTACTACTACTACTTCTACTACTACACTACTAGTGTTGCTGCTACTACTACTACACTACTAGTGCTGCTACTACTATTACTACTACTACTATTGTTATCATATTCATTATTATTAATTTTTTTAAAATGTATTTATTACAATTGCTAGTTTTTCCTGAATTCCTATAAGAAGGCAAAATATATTTAATAAACAGTTTGAAATGTCCGACTAACTTTTCCATTATATTTTGGAGATGCCATCATAAATCTAATAATCTGTCATAATAACTTAAGATTAGTGCTGCAAAATAAATTCAAATGGGATGAACATGTCCAACAAAAGTATTCATAAGTAAATATAACGCTCTCACGTTTAAAATCATAAATATAAACTATCTATGACAGCAGCTGAAAATAAATATAAATCATTTAAATATAGATTATGTATAAATCACTTGAAAAAAATATAAATCATTTATTCTTCCGCACTTTGATCTTGGAAAATGCAGTGTGAGAGAACTGCTCAAACAAATTCAGTGATATGTTCCAAAGTTCACGCCTAGCTGTATTACAAGCAGTTCGAGAATCAAGCCCACAACACACAATCTGCCCTTTCCAACAGTGAAAGGAAGAAAGATAGCTCTTCTATTGTTGTTTCACAAAACAATAAACGACAAATATCTGCTTTACTTAACAAATATTATTCCCCAACTCAGTATTCTCAGCAAATCGATATCACAGACGAAATGTTGAAAGCCACAACCAAATTTTCAGTGTAAGAGAGTCTAACATTAAAATGAAATTGTATGCTGCTGTGTTTTGTGTGAGTTTTTAATTTTTTTTTAGTAACCTGTTATTTTGTGAAATACTACGTGTTTTGTGGTATGCTGTATTTATTTGCGGAGAATACATGCTTTACAGTAAAGTGTATTTATTTGTGGTGTACTACTTGCTTTACAGTAAACTGTATTTATTTGTGGTGTACTATGTGTTTTACAGTAATATGTATTTATTTGTGGTGTACTACTTGCTTTATAGTAAACTGTATTTATTTGTGGTGTACTATGTGTTTTACAGTAATATGTATTTATTTGTGGTGCACTACATGCTTTACAGTAAACTGTATTTATTTGCAAGGTATACATGCTTTACAGTAAATGTATTTATTTGTGGTGCACTACATGCTTTACAGTAAACTGTATTTATTTGTGGTACTATGTGTTTTACAGTAATATGTATTTATTATATACGGTATACGTGTGTTTTGTAGTAAACTGTATTTATTTGGGGTGTACAATGTGTGACGCCAATGCCACCTGGTTAATGGTTATGCTTATTAATATTAATTAATCATCCAAAGCTAATTACAAGTGAGGAGAATCTTAATTTATTAAGAATTATTAATAATTCTCCAGTAGACACCACTAGTCTTTCTTTCTTGGCGGATATGCGGGCTCTGCAAACGTTTTATCTCTTCCACAAGATCAAAGACAAGCATTTACCGTCACACAATATTTCCATAGGTGGAAAACTTCTTACTAAAGGAGAAGACAAATCTGTCTTTAATCTATATTTAGCAAGCCCCAGTCCACTCACTGGCTTTCCAACATAATGATTATTGTAATGCCAATGCCACTTAGTTAATGGTTATGATTATTATTATTTAATTAATCATCCTTAACTAATTACAAGTGATGAGATTATTAATTTATGCTATTATTAATATTCCTCTCAGACAACAGTCATCTCTCTCACTTGGCAGATGTGCAGGCACTGTAAACATTTTTTCCTTCCACAACATTAAAGACAAACATTTACCATCACACAATATTTCCAAAGTGGAAAGCATCTTACGAAAGGACAAGATAAATCCATCTTTGAATCTATCTATCCACTTTCTTCTCCAACATAAGGTTATTTATACAAGTAAGAAAATCAATAAATTTACTGTGTCAAAAATCAAATATACATATAACAAATACAATGAAAAAGATTACTTGACATCAATATTTCCATGAAACCACATTCAAATAATTTTAATATCAATACAATCTTATATCCTAACACACAATTCAATAGATTAGTGTCAATACAAGTAATAGGATAGTTCTAATCACTGAACAGAAATGGAGTTATTAGAGATAAGTGCTAATAGTTTGTAAAATACCTGGTTTAAGCTCTGTCTCAATAGATTTTTGCATGCTTTTTGTAACAAAGCCACAAGTTTATAGTTTACATTATTACTGTCAATTCCATGTGAGTCGCTCCTCACATTGTAGAACACTGACTAGCTGCTATTCCCTCAAGGCTAGCATGGGCGTTCTTTACCATATTAGCTCCCTCAGGCAGAATAACAATTGTATAATTTCCAGTAACTTCCTTGTACCAGAAATTGCTCGATATAGTCAGAATACTTTGCCAACAATTATATAAACAGAGTGCAGTACATTCCTTACACACCATAGTTCACAATGTGTAGAAATAATAATCAAAATACATATCTAGGTAAAAAGCAAGTATAACATATCAATAGCAAAAATGCATGAAATATTTCTAAGTCCATTCTCTCTCAATCAGTCAGTTAACTCACCATTAAGCTAATGGTCGCCTTTCATGACTGGACTTCTTGCCACTCGAAATTCAAGTCACTAGAGTGACTAGACAGTAGAATTTTCTACAGAAGGTAAAATCGTAATCTCAGCCCATTGGCTGGTCTTGTTCTTAACTTAACCATTGGATAATAAAAACTATTCATTTTTATGAATCAAGAGACCATCCTTCCAGTGAAACTCTGTAGCTTTGTTGGAAGATTTAGACATGTTTGATCTTAAGAGCTTGGTGTTCTCTCAACATTTCTCCATAGAATCATCTCTCAATTATGCTGCTCTGAGCATGGCATTTTTTCCTTTGGATTCAGCCTCAGCCTGACATTCAGAAACAATTTATTATCTACCTTGCCATGAGTCTGGTGTGACTTCCTGTTGACATGCCCCTAGGAAGCGCTAAATTTCAGGCATATTTTACCTCTAAACACCTTTCTCTCTCACATATATTCTCAACTTACAATCCTGCAATGATATTCGTTAGCCAAATATACACGCAGCATAAGAAATATAGAATTGATCAAAATTCACAAGTAATCAAATTAGTGAACATAGAAATAATTTTGAATTACATAAGCATTCTCCAATTCAAATCTTAAATCAACAGCAAACATGTACAACATATTTCCATGTCCAATGTTTCTTTATCAGTCAGTTAACTTATAATAAGCTAATGATTGCCTTTATGTTAAAATCAAAGTGATTAGAATATAGGACTTTCTTCAACAAAATAACTTTCGGTTCATCTCCATTGGTTGAAGTTGTTATGAACAAGTGTGAGACTATTAGTTAGAAAAGCTACTCATCCAGATGGAACTGGTTTGGATTGCATAAGCAAGTTATAGTATATTCTCCACCTGAGTTGTTTACTCCAGCTCTGACTCTTAAAAATATCAGCATAAGCATTGCCTAAGGTCCTGTCACTTTGACATATAACAATTTATATAACAATTAAGTCTAGAAATTGGGATAGGCAAATTTATTCCGCCACACTAAGTAATGATTCTTATTTAAAAATACAGAATGTACTCACAAAATCCCCCCAAGCACTGTTATTAAATATTTCTTATTTAAAACTGCAGACAGCAAAAACACACTAAATTACCGTATTGTTGTCACTGAATAATAGGCATTAGTCGCTATATTCGTCTTCACACAAAATAGTGACTAAGGGAGAGAATAATAAATTTAATTCTTTCTCTGACAACAGCCGAAATTAAGAGATTTGCATAATGAACAGAAACAGACACGTAGGCAGTCATAAGAGGAGGATCTTAGCAAGTTCAAAAATGTTTATTCAAAAAGTAGTTAGTGTGTGTGCTTGGCTGTGAACAAGCTTATGTAGCCTAGACTAGTGAGTACTTTTTCGTGCATCATAAAACAACGGTTTAAAGTGCAAAATGTTTAACGCTCCTTCTGAAATTTAGTTTCTTACTCCTTCAAAATTTCAAAGATAACTAACGGTGACAGCATTCCGTAGTTTTTTCTCGATGTCGACTGAACTCACACTTGCTACTGTGTTGCGTTGTCACGTGATAAAGTTAGCGCATGCGTATTATTATGTTATTGTCGGGGTCACAAAAGTTTTGTTCAGAATGTTTTTAAACGTAATTAATTCTCTGACTATTAATCAGTTTATTCAGTAGTATGCGCTTGTTTACCGATAACCTTTACACAAAACTGTATGAAAAGCAGGCAGGGTTTCTCAACTGCTACACACTGAGCCAAAATTTCCTATAATCGGACACTTCGCAATGCATTTGGCACTTTGAATAATTATTTATACACACTGCTTTCAACAGAAACAAAGGTACCAGTTATCAGTCTTCTGACATCAGCCACACAACAAAAAATATGTTTGTGGGTCAGGAGCTGGAATTATTTCTGTCATTGTACCTTATAATAAGACATTTTTCCCCTATCAAAATGAATATTCCCCCTTTAAAGACACACACAAGCATATACAAGTACAACGTACACACACCACACTCTTCTCATATCACTCATTGATGTTTGCTTCGTACGCCATACAGAGCAGAGTCACAGATGTTCTAAATTAAAACTGTGCTGTAAGAAAAAAATCTGGGATCAACTGTTTAATTAATTTTATTTTCACACATTTAGTCGAAGGATTTCGTTTGTTTAAAAATTAATTATTGCTTAACCTAGTAGTTTAGTTCGCCCGTGAAATGTTTTTTTTTTTTTTAAAAAGAATTAAAATTACTTCCCTTTTCATCAATCAGAGTTTGGGGTGAGTTCAATCGAGGGATTTTCGCAAGAGCTGCACGAACTGTCTGTAAATGCATCAATAAATAATGCGAACAACTCGTTTTGGGGCTGGCATTCTGTGTAGCTGCTCTGTACGCGACAAGCGAGTCTGTTTTTTCGTGCGTATCCGTAAACTGAAGAAGTGCATTACTGCATGTTTAAAGCCACAAAGTTGCACGCACAAAAGCCCTCAACCAAGTGCAGGAATTTTCCAATCATGTATCTAAGTGTTTGTACCAATAATACGATAAGTACATTTTGAGTCTCTCAAAGTGTCGGACACTTTATACAAATATTTGGTTCTAGTTACTGACCACTGTCCATACTCTCTGAAAGTGATATAATAATACCAGAGAGAGAGAGAGAGATGAGAAAAGTAGAAGAGATGAAAGGAAAGAGAAAATATGGTGGAGAGAGGAAAAAGGAGAGAGAAGGAAGGCAGGGAGAAAGGGAGAGAGAGTGAAAATGGAGAGAGAGGAATGAGGAGAGAGACAGAAGAAAGGAGAAGTAATATAAGAGAGAGGAGAGTGTGAAAAGAAAGAGCGAGGAATATGAGAAAGAAAAGGGAAGGCGGGGTGGTGAGGGAGGAATGGATATTTTATCTGATAGCTTTCTGTTTCAAATGCCACTGGAACACAACAAGAGGGAAGTGAACAAATCCAGTCACAAACAAACATTAATAAACAGCTGTTTTTCTGTAAGGTATTTATTATAGCACACAGATCCGCAATAAATACGGTTTAGCAGTATAGCTCATAAAATTGACACGCGACTTTTACAATCACATTTTAAGATACAACACACACACACACACACACACACACACACACACACACACACACACACACACACACACACACACACACACACACACAACTGACATAAACGCTACATGCTGTGTGGTTTTAATGCTTCAAAATTAATTACATACTAGTGCTGATATAAACAACATGGCGTACTATGCAAACTCCTAATTCGATTTTTATGCCATAGCCCTTTAATTTCGTTAATCAATGGGTAATATCTGTAACGTTGAGGTATATATTTAGAACAGACTTTAGTGCACGAGTCATGTGTACGACCGTGATAAACGAACGACGGCAAGTTGCTAGTTATTGCTTTGTTGGTACCTGCCGTTACAAGCTGCAGTGACTGCGGACCTTTTCCATACCGTCTGATGCACTTTTGTCTAAGTCTCTCCTGTAATAGGCATGAACAAATGGACTCTTCTTTATCCTCTCTCAACGACTGACAGCAGCAACAGCTGCTCTGAGTTTTATATCTTGTTGCTGGCCTATGCTCGTTACTATTTAGTCAGGACACCTTGTCCTGCTTTCGGAAACAATTTATTTTGACCTAGCCGGGGTAATTTCCTGCTTCGAAATGATGGTTTATTGCCTCGAACCTTGTTGAAAAATGTCGAGAGAGAGAGAGAGAGAGAGAGAGAGAGAGAGAGAGAGAGAGAGATGGGGGAATAGAGAGAAAGAAAAGGAGGGAGGACATCTTAGCATGCTCGGTGCCAGATTTCGCGTTTCTTTGAACGAACACCGAATAATATTTAAATAACACAAAACAGACTAGTACACGAGTCAATCTTTAAATTTATGAACTCCAAAATTAAAACATTCAGACGGGATGGAGTGGGGTGATGGGTGGGTGGGCGGAGAAGGGTTCTAATCCTGATCGGCAAAGACTGAAGCGGGAGTCCTGTATAGAAACGGATTAACATCCTTCTGCTGCTGTATTTTCCCACCCACCCACCACCCACCTCCCACTCCTCGTCCTACCCTTCCCTATTCCATTTTAATTTTATTTTAAAAAAATAATAATACAACCTTCCCCATTTCTTTGTTTTGATTCTGTTCTCTCCCCTCACCCCATCTTTTCGAATACTGCTCTTGCCACACTCACTTCTCTCCACCTGATCTCCAGTGATTTGCACAAAGAAATGATTCCGATATATAACATTCGGAAAATCGATTCGGTGACTGGTTTCCGTCCATGTATTGCAAATCAGAGGCAGAGCTCATAATCACATTGTTCGATTGCACTGCAGATCGGCGCGCCGACTGTTTGCAATTTATTGACTGCCGACAGGCAGAGAAACAGTAAAATAAAAGTTATCAGAAATTTATGGGTTTTTAATATAGGTTGAAAGAGAATTGGCTGCAACAATACGATATCCTTTATCGATTTAAACGGTAATTTTTTTCTTTTCACCCAACAGACTAGCTGGAATCGATTTATCTTTTATTATTTATAATCTCCACAAGAAGTCTGCCTGTCATCGTTGGGAGAAGATCTTAGCAACGCAGTCTCTACGTTAATAGAGAGCCACAGTCACCAGTGTGTTAACAAAGCCACAATCAGGCCGTGTTTTAATTGAGAGCGACAGTCACCGCTCCGTGTGTTACTCAAGAGCCACACTCACGCTCACTGTGTTAGTATAGAACCACAGTCACCAGTCAGTTGTTAATAGAGAGCCACAGTCACCAGTCAGTTGTTAATGGAGAGCCAGACAGTCAACACTCAGTGTGCTAATCAAGAGCCACAATCACCGGTCAGTGTAATTAATTGAGGATCACAATCTCTAATTAGTGTGTTAATAAAAAGCCACATTTTAAAGCTAAAATCTCTGAACGTTGAACAAATAACTATATTATATGTT
The DNA here is from genome assembly GCA_028829895.1 of Sinotaia quadrata. Lineage (NCBI taxonomy): Eukaryota > Metazoa > Mollusca > Gastropoda > Architaenioglossa > Viviparidae > Sinotaia > Sinotaia quadrata. The sequence goes on from CM054183.1 coordinate 66,776,791, forward strand.
AACTGGCTGACTAGATCGTGCATGAGACGAGTATTAGCGAGTTTTGTCAGTGTATTGCGAACAGATTAAAATACACTTTCGTCGATGTGTGAGCCAGGCTACTTAAATGGACGTTACGTGAGAAATAGATGCACTAGATGTTACTTTTGTTATACTATTTAAGCAAAAAAATAATTCATCAGTGTGCGTCTTAAAGCTGGGCAACAACTTTGGAACAAGTAATGGGTGGAACTCTCACAGTTGACCAATTTATTATGTCTTTGTGATTGCCAAATTGTTTACTCTTCAGTTTACGACTGTGGATTGGTTGTGAAGAAAAAAGAAAAGATCGAATAATTTTAATTTAAATTAAATTAAAAATAAATATCTATTACGATTTAGATTTCTTGTCCGGGTTATTTTTGTTCTGTTAATAGATTATAAGTACGCATGCACTCTACGTGTTATCCTACTTAACAAGAATGAAGAGTACACAGATTCTAACAAGTTTTAATGCCATAAAAGTGTGAAGTTCCTTACAGTAACTTTATTGCGATTGACGTGATTTAATAAAAAGCACTCTATTTAAACGTGGATGGCTATAAAGTGCGTTTTCATTCTATTCACAGAACTTAGTATAGCATGACGTACTCAATATTCATAATTCAAATGGGTGGAACTGTAGTTTTGTATGACGTACTCAATATTCATAATTCAAATGGGTGGAACTGTAGTTTTGTATGACGTACTCAATATTCATAATTCAAATGGGTGGAACTGTAGTTTTGTATGACGTACTCAATATTCATAATTCAAATGGGTGGAACTGTAATTCTGTATATATAAATATTTTAACAAACGAATTGCAAATGGCATAAGTAATAAATAATTATTATATTTTTATTAATTAGTTAATTTTCCAATTTAATTGTCTGACACATTCGAGGTTTTTTTATACTTCTTTCTGACATGTTTGCTAGAATAGGTTACAAAACGCCTGTAAAAGTGCTAATTGTTATTTGGACAGTCCAGTCTGGTGATATCTATTAAAGTGCTAATTGTTATTTGGACAGTCCCGTCTGGTGATATCTATACAATTAATAATCAGCACTGTGTAGCTTGGTCATCAGATGTAAATTCTATTGGTCCTCAGTCATGCATGAGTAGATACCAATTGCCTGCAGCCATTTATCTCAACCAGTGCTACACCTGTGCAAATTGAAGTCACTCTTCATAATTAATTGAAAAATGAAAATGCTGGCCCTGAGTTGACTAACATTATCCACAAGGAATTTCAAGAGCTGCCAGACTGATCATGTGTTCTTAAAGTGAGCAGATGTCTCCATTTGAGAAACAAAATCAACGAGAATTTAACCTAAGGCCATTGTCACAGGAAATGAGGGACAGAAATATATTTTATTTCATTTTAATAAACCGCTAACAAAACTAGTTGAAGTAACCCGAGTTTTGTTATTTTTCGTATGTAGCATGAAACTTCCAGTAACGGTCACCTAAGATCTCTTTAGTAGACAGACGTTCGTGACGCAGTGTGTGTTAATTATCATATTGAATATATATATTAGTTTATGAAGAATATGTATGTTAAATAAATTGGGACAACTGCGCAATACCGTCACATGTTGTTGACGAGTGAAATGGCCAGTGCGCATTAGAATTGACCACAGAAAAGCGTGCATCACGATTACCACTATATATCCAAGGCAAAAATCATGTCACAGGACATAGCTTCTGGAAGTTTTGGAAACCTTCAGTGAGAGCTATATAAGAGGCAAAATGAAGACTTTTATTCTCAATGTTGAAAACGTCGATTCGTCTGAAGCCAGTCTAACTTCACGTATGAATTATCTCATGTACAGAGATTTCATAAAGGAAAGCTGCAATAATCTCTTTCCATCCGTTTTCCATCCGTCTGATGCCATATATTGAGTAGCGAGGCAAAATTACTCAGTATAACTGTTGGCAAAGTGGAAAGTTCGCTGTCCAGAAAAACCCAATGTAATGCGACGCTGGTTGTATGCAGTTAACGACACGAGGGACCAACTTGTTCTTCCCCCTGTCTGAGTTCGTTTTGGCAGTCTATCCCGCAAATTGAGAGGCTAGCACCGAGATTTTCTCACAGACATATCCGGATTTCTACACTCAATGTAATGCGATGACACATCCCACTGGACGACTCCATCCGATAATGCTAAACGTCGTTGAGGTGTCCGTGTCCACGACAAACAACGATAATTATCGAGGCTGACAGCAGTCAGCTAAATTTCAGATTTCTCCCCGTGATAATCTGAAAGTGGTGCCTAGATTCTGCAGAGTCTTCACCTGTAATGCGACGCCTCAATTGCGCCGTGATCTTCACTTTGAAGTGCCGCTTATAAGTGACGTGTGAGCTTACGTCATCTCCTTGGAACTCTGACATTAATAGTGAGTAATCATTAGCACGGCTAACGCGCACATACTTAAGTCTAGGACTCTTAAGAAAATGAACACTATTATATCGTTTGCAAAATAAGAACTCTAATGTTAAAAGTAATGCTTATTTTACATGTCAACTATTGTTAAAGTGGCCCCATTTGCCGCATAAGAATTGTGTAATTAATCTTTATTTTATATTTTGAATTTCATCATTTTCATCTCCCCTTATTTCCCACAGAGTGTATGACATTGGAAAGTTGAATGAATGATTAATCACTGTGCGAAAGAGTAGTGCCCCTTTTAAATCGGGAAATAAATAACCTGATTTAAACATCTTTCAACTCTCTTGTTATTCATAATTTTTGAGAGGGACGAAAGAATTTGTACTATTGTTTTGCACCGTTCGTCTGTTCGTCCATTTATTCACATTTATGATACACACTCACAACACACACCGCCAATAAAACGTTCCTTGGCATGACATTAATAAATTGGACCCCATCCAAACATCAATGGTGTATGTCATGTGTGTCTATGTAACAACTTGACGCGACGTAGTACTGGCATACGTCACCGGGCTTTTCTTGGAGGTGCACCGGAGCAGGCCAAAAATAGACTTCACCCTTTGCATCTCTAACTTCAGCTCGGGGTCGGCTTGTAACGAGCCCTCCCGTTTTGTGACAGCCATGAACTAAAAAATGATCCTTTTGCCAAGTGAGAACAATGCAAAGCAAATAAATATATATATATATATATATTGGCCCCCCAAATTCACACTAGTCACTGTAAGAAACCCAGTCCCATTTTTATCAGGTTTTGAACAGTATGTCTGAAATAGTAAATAGTTGTAACTAAACTTTTGTGTGCACTTAGAAAATTATAGAATTGAATATTTCTTACTCTGAAACTCTTAGTTGAATTTTTGCATTTTTATTATAGAGTTAAACTGTTATTCTCTGAGCACCATAGTTAAACTATTGTAAGTAGATTTGTTCAGTTAAGTTGGTATAATTGCTTTGCTCCGTTTTCAGGAAATACTGCAAATGCAATTTTTTGCATTGAGAAACTTCCCTTGGCAAAATTTCATACTTATTATACTTTGAATTCTTTATTGCACATGGAAGATTCTAACTGTATTTGTTTTATCCACTGATGGAAATTCATTGATTATATTTCTACATGTTTTTCTATTTATATGAACGATGTGTTGATGAAGAGAGTTTGCTGATACAATATGAGCATGAGTGTGTCAGAGAGAGAGGGTGGGTGGGAGGTCTGATTAATCGGCTATGCAGAATGACTCACTCCTGTGTATTGGTCTTTCTCTGCAGCGCTCAAAGCCTTCGTTCATTCTCCAGTCTGCATTCTTCACCAAATTCGTTATTAAATTCTTCAGTCAAAGTCTTCATTGTCACTTTGCCGTCTTTGCTACAATACAGTTCTTGATATATATAATGCTGCTGTCCAGCTGTCTACATGTCAAGCACTGCAATAATGCACGTCAAATTGCAATGCTGCTGTCCAGCTGTCTACATGTCAAGCACTGCAATAATGCACGTCAAATTGCAAAGCGACTCTGCATTCTTCGCAGCGCATGATACACACCACTGACATGCAAGGGAGGCAATCAAGTTTTCATCAACAACATCGAATCAGGTGATTGACTTCTATGCTTACACCTCCTAACAATCACTCTATGATGTAACTTGATACTTTCTGACCCTTAGTAGTACCTGTTTTTGTCAAACATTAGATTACATGTGAAAAGTGTCATTAGCAATTCAAAAAGCCAAGACTTCTGAGCCAGGAGCAGTTTAGAACGCATACTTTATTACGTGTGTGGCCTTCATTCAGAATACATAACTTTATTATATGTGGCTCTCAATACTTGTAGCTAGCTTGCTTTATTACGTGTGGCCCTTGTTTAGAACACATAACATTATTATTATGTGTGGCTCTGTTTAGTTCCTATATCAAGCTTTATTATATGAGGCTCCGATTAATAAGTATAGCTAACTTTATTATGCGTGGCTCCTTTCAATACGTTAAACTAGCTTCTTTATGTGTGGATCTGTTTAATACGTAGTTCTAACTTCATATTGTGTGGTTCTGTTTAGTACACATAACTAGCTTTATTATGTATGATTGTGTAATACGTAGAGCTAACTTTATATTGTGTGCTTTTGTTTATTGCGTGTTGCTAGCTTTATTATGAGCTGTTTGTTTAATAAATATTGCTATTTATTATGTGCGATTTAAACCTAGCTTTATTGTGTATGGTTATCTTTAATACGTATTTGTAGCTTTATTATGTATAGCTATGATGAATAATTATAGCTAACTTTATACTGTGTGGATTTGTTTATCATATTTTAAAGCTTTATTAAGTATGTTTAATACGTATGGCTAGTTTTATTATGCGTGGCTCTGTTTAATAAATTGTTCTCACTTTATTTTTTGTATTTCTGTTTAATGCGTATATATTTAGTTTTATAAACTATGGCTCTGTGTTTAAATCGTATAGTTAGTTTTAGTATGTGTGGCTCTGTTTAAAAGGTAGTTCTAAATTTATTTTGTGTGGCTCAGTTTAATAAATATAGCAGGTTTTATTATGTGTAGTTCAGTTTAATACGTATAGTTAGTTTTGTTACGTGTATTTCTGTTTAACTCTTATAGTTTTGTTACATGTAGTTCTGTTTAACTCTTATAGTTGGTTATGTTACGTGTAGTTCTGTTTAACACGTATAGTTAGTTTTGTTACGTGTAGTTCTGTTTAACACGTATAGTTAGTTTTGTTACGTGTAGTTCTGTTTAACACGTATAGTTGGTTATGTTACGTGTACAGCTCTATTAGAACGTGCGGCCTCACCATTTATTTAAATGTGATTGTTGTGCTAAAACGTATGCACTTTGTCTTAACGAGATCTTGTTTCTTTGTTTGAAATAAATCCAGTCAACCGTATAGATGTCAATGGATGCGTTCACGTAATCAGCTGTCATGCTTCATTGACTCTCATTGTTGCGGCTATCTGGACTCACATTATAAACATTTCGCAGTCTTAGTGTGTGTAGTTTACATGTGAAAAGGTAAAATTAACAATATGTGTATTTTAAAAAGTAGTTTTGTGATTTTACTTAATTTTTTAACTATGATTAACTATGAGTAAGCGGCCTTTTTTAAAAGCAAGAATTACGTATCTCTGATTAATTATCATAACCAAACAATCTCTCGCCATTACTGATAGGGCTGATGGCGGCTCCAACAGAAACAGTGCCGAATGAAAATGATTCAAATGTTTTATAGGAAAAAGTAAACCTCTGCAAAAACATCTTAATCTTTGCATTTGTGAACACGTACTTTGATCTGTTTGATGGCGTTTTCAAAGTTTGGACAAGAGCCGTAACTCGAATGCTTCAGGCAGAGTTATACCGGCTGAATGATATTAAAATAATAAGCCAGGGAGAACCATGGAGATGATGTCCTTTGGTCGTGATACAACTTTGGTTAACATTGGACAGCAGTAGTTCCAACGACGACCTCAAGGCAACTTTCATTGATTTGTCTTTTTGTTGTTGCTTTGGGAGGAGGGGGGTATAGAATACATCCGTTCTACACCGACAATCGAACTGCAAGCCGCAAGCATGCAGAGTGTGAATTTTTTGTTACTGTAAAGATGTGCCAAGAATGAGGGAAAGGAAGCAAACAGCCATTATTATGGGCGCCCAGATTTCACGTGTACATCGAACGTTGATAATTAATTTGGACTCACGTGACCTGTATGAGAGATTCAATGGAACAATATTAATGTCGATTTGGTAGGCATATGTGAATCTCGTTTTGAAAATCCTGGTGACTCTTTTGTTGTTGTAATGTTAGAACCAATTATTGTTTGTACTGAATATAGTAGTGTATTAAGTACGAGTAGCAGTGTGTTAAATAAGAGTAGCAGTGTGTTAATTAAGAGTAGCAGTATGTTAAATAAGAACATGAGTGTGTTAAATAAGAGTAGCGGTGTATTAAGTAAAAGTAGCAGTGTATTAAGTAAGAGTAGAAGTGTGTTAAATAAGAGTAGCAGTGTGTTAAGTAAGAGTAGAAGTGTGTTAAGTAAAAGTGTTTTAAGTAAGAGTAGCGGTGTGTTAAATAAGAGTAGAGCCTAGTGCTTAGGTTTTAGTTCCGACCTTGAAGTACAGAAGTGTAGATCTAAGTTCTGACCTTGTGGAACAACAACGAGTGGCAAATCTGAGTTCTGACCTTATGATACAGCTATAGATCTGTGCTTCAAAACTTTTGATCTGAGTTGGTTTTGTGATACATTACTGATTTGCAGATCTAAGTCGTCAACTTGAGCTATAGTTACGTGTTCTGATCTTGAGGTCTAAAATTGTAGACTTGATTCTTAACCTTTGGGGAACACAATTATAAATCTAAGTCATGACCTTTCATTAGAGAGCTGTTGATTTGCATCTTACACATAAGACAAAGAGCTGTAGAGATATGTCGTGATCCTTATACAGAGAGTTGCATCCTGACTATAAGATACAGAGCTGTAAATCTAAGCCTTGACCTTATATGCATCCTGAGACAGAACTGTAAATCTGAGTCATGCCTTTAAATTTTACAGTTGTAGATTAGAGTGCTGATCTTGAGATACCGAGCTGTAGATCTGAGTCATTATACTGAGGCACAGGGCTGTAGATCTGAGTCATTATTTTGAGGTACAGGGCTTTAGATCTGAGTCATGATCTTGAGATGTAGAGGGTTGTAGATCTCAGTCATGTTCTTGAGATACAGGGCTGTATATCTCAATCATGATCTTGAGGTACAGGGCTATTGATCGCTGTCCTAACCTCGAAGTCTTTAGAGAGCTGTCTAAATCCTGGCATTTGGCACAGATCGAGCTAAAGGTTTGAATCTTTGCGAGCACTTCAGAACAAGAAAGGTACTGGTGCATAGACAGAGTCCTAGGAATTATAAGTCATTTCTTTAGGAGTGCTGGGTTCGAACCCGGCACCACCTAAATATCTTACGATAGTACTTAACCGCTCCCTAGTTCAAGGTGATGGAATGTTTCCATTATTTTTAGGATTTGACAGTTGAACAAGACTGGGGACATATGCTAACAATCTGCGAAAATTACAAATCTTTTGCATTAATTAAAAAAAATTTTTAATTGTATTTTCGACTGCTGCTCCGACATATTTGAATTTTGTGTGTGTGTGTGTGTGTGGGAAATCACTTGAAAATTCTTCACACTACACTCGACCTGTACTACACCACTATCCTCTCTTTCCAAAACTGAAATTTCACTCCAGAAAGAAGCAACTGTTAGGAACAAAAAGTAACGAAGTCCTTTCAGTTTAAAATAAAAATTAAAAAAAGAAGAGTAAAACCTCTCGTTTTGTAAACTGAAAATTGACGACCGTCAAGAGTTTTGCTGGAAGAAAGCGAAGGGCTGTAAGCTGATGGAGCTGTTTGGAAGGGACAATTAACTGTCATTACTGTCTCCACTGAGTGGCAAAGAGCTGCAGACTCTGAAGTGGTAAAGAGGTTTTGTCCTCCTTTACCTTTGACCTGGACATCCTCTAAACAACTATCCTCTCCCCGTGTTTATAACCATGACGTTGATTTCCTAACAAGGGTGTGCATCAAAGGTCACAAGCCCCCCCCCCCCCCCGTCCAACAACAACAACAAAAAACCGGATCGTGGGTGTCGGAAAGACTGATAGAGGGTGGGTTGGTTTGGGGGTGATGGTGGCGGCGGTTCACTATAGTATAGTGACTATACCGACTTCTGATACAATACCGCCCTTCTGTTGCTGGCGTAAAGACAGACACAAACACCTTTGGGAGCAGGCAATAAATGTATAGAAATTCTCTTTCTCTTTCTTTCTATTGGGTGAGTATCGGAATCCAGTGAATACGCAGTCGAAACACTAACCTCTTCCCATTCATCCCATTTTTCGACATCCACGATTAGGTTTAGGAAGCGTTTTGGTTTCGACTAGGGAAACTGCAAACTGCATGCATTACCAGGATATATGATCTTTCAGTTTCATGTGTATATGTGTAGTATAGAACTAGACAACTGACCAGCCAGCTCACACAGTCATTAATCAGGATATATGACCTTTGTGTTAGTATAAAACTAGACAACTGACTATCCGGCTCACACAATCATTAGGCAGGATATATGACATTTCCGCTTTAAAAAAAGGGGGTGTTTATTATTGTATAGTACAGAACTAGACAGTGGACCAGCCAGCTCACACAGTCATTAATCAGGATATCTGACCTTTCAGCATTTTGTTGTTTGTTTTTTTTTAAAAAGGTGTTTGTGTATAGTATAGAACTAGACAATTAACCAGCCGGCTCACAGTCATAAGTAAGGATATATGACCTTTAGCTTTTTAAAATTTAAGAAAGGTTTAGTATAGAACTAGACAGCTGACCATGCGGCTCACGGAATCATTAGTAAGGATATACCATCTTTCCTCTTTAAAAGAAAGAAAAGTGTATATGGGTATAGAACTAGACAGCTGACCATCCAGCTCACAGAGTCATTAGTCACAGAGTCATTAGTCACAGAGTCAATAGTCATAGCAGTAACTCAATTCAGTGAAAGTAATTCAACCATTTAATTATGATTTAACGTCGGCACAGAGAGCAAACCATCAAAATCCTTCTTAAGTGGGATCCAGGTATTAGGCGAACAACTGGGCGAGAACATTTTAAAACGAAAATGGGACTAATAATGATCCCAAACAAGTCGGCTTTAAATAGAGATTTAGGTTGTTGCTGCTTTTGGTTGGCTTTTGCTTCCTGTTGCCATGTATTTAGTTTGATTATGTTGCGCGAACACGAGTTCCCAAGCGTTGGTCGTCACTGAACACTTTATTGGGAAATGCATAGCGACAGTTTTCTAATCTGTATCCAACCACTGCCTAAAGTCCTCAAAGAATCATAAGCCGAAGTTTTAAGTCACAGGACGAAGATTTTAGCGTCGTATACTATTTCATATATTAATACATAAAACATATTGCATACCACTCTGGTGTTTTCCTGTACATAAAACATATTGCATACCACTCTGGTGTTTTCCTGTACATTGCATATCCTCCTCAGCAACAACCCCCCCCCGCCACCGAATCTTAACTTTACCACTGAATCAAAAATGATATCGCATCATGATATCTGTGACAATCTTCATTATGTATGATATGTACGAAGGCAGTCACATTATTTCATTATAATCTACACGGCAGCTCCTTTGGGAGAAGTTTTTATATTTTATTTAGTTTATATTTTTCCCCTTCAGTGACAAGAATTGAATTATCAAAGACGAGTGCTTGTCTCAGGCCTTTCCCGTCGTGATCTTGTCGTAACGCATGCGCAAAAATATCCATCCTCGTTTGCGTGGTTGGCTGTATTAAAAATAGATTCTGTCAGGTCAAGACAGTATAAGGTCTATAGACTGTTTATTTCTGGACGCCATTATCTTCGCTTCAGCCGAGAAATTAATGATTTCGTGTCGCTGTCCTGGGGAAATCCGACCCGAGAAACGATCCTTGGCCTTTTTTAATTGTGTGTAATGAGATGTCCAGTTGCTAGAAGCGTCAAGTACGCGCGCGTGTGTGCGTGTGCGTGTGTGTATGAGAGAGAGGGGGGGAGAGAGAGCGAGAATGTCAGAAAGGATGGAATCATAATTATTACATATTATTATAATCTAAGTTCCTTGCATTGGTAATTGCGCATCTATGCCTTCCTCACCTGTAACTGATAATATAAAGAATACCTGATAATATTAGTAAGTGTTCCTCTGTGTCAGTGATTCTTATATCTGATAATATTAGTAAGTGTTCCTCTGTGTCAGTGATTCTTAAACTTTTTTGACTCACGGACCCCTTTGAAAATCTGGTGAAAGCTATGGACCCCTCCCTAGAAAAATGCACATAAGCAGAATATAAAAGTATATGGACATACACGGACCTCCCTGAAGCCCATCAATGGATCCCAGGTAAGAACCCCTGCTCTATGCTAATAATAGAAAAGTGTACCCTTATGCCTCTCTCATCAACATGTGATAATCTGTGCCTCTGTAGGTATCAGTATCTTTGCAAGTACGCTCATGTCTTAGTCATCTGTATGTGATCGTATATGAAAGTATTCGTGGGAGCAAAAACAGTGACCAAGCTTCTAATGTTTTGTCTCCCTTTGGTGTCTGTGTTCTTGCTAATCCTCCATATTTATCCAGTGTACGTCAATGAAGTCTTAAAGTAAATGCCATAATAAAAAGTGAAGCACAACCGATTCCAGAACTTGACATTGCTGACAGTAACAAAGAATGCGTGGTGCCAGAAGGTCAACGCGGTTCCGTCTGCGTGCGTCATTATTTCACCGCTCGCTCGTTTGCTGAAGGAAATCGTGTAAATGTAGCTTAATTAGTGTTGAAATAGAGAGGGGGAAAGAAAATATTAGTTGGGGGGGGGGGGAATAGAAATCGTGTAAATGTAGCTTAATTAGTGTTGAAATAGAGAGGGGGAAAGAAAGTATTAGTTTGGGGGTGGAAATCGTGTAAATGTAGTTTAATTAGTGTTGAAATAGAGAAGGGTAAAGAAAGTATTAGTTTGGGCGTGGAAATCGTGTAAATGTAGCTTAATTAGTGTTGAAATAGAGAGGGGGAAGAAAGTGTTAGTTTGGGGGTGGAAATAGAGAGGGGAAAAGAATTATTATTCGATGTTAAGGTAGATGAAACTTTAGTAAATCGTAGTTGTCTAATATAGTACATAGTAAGGGCGCAGGGGAAGAAATTTTGGGGGTAGATATTACTGACAGAAGTCGTGTAATTGTGAAACTCTTAGTGCTGGAGCTTTGGTGGGAAGAAGAATGTATAAATTGAGAGGTCTATGGATACTATCTGAGACTGAAAAGTCGAAAGAAAACATTGTTCTTCTATCTCACGTTTCGTGTAAAGGAAAAATTAAATAAAAATCAACAAAAGAAAGCAAACAAAAAATAATAAAACAGCTACAAGCAAACAACACCCACAAAAAATAAGCACAACATCCACAATAAACAATTACCACTACCCGACAACAAAACCAGACAAGCATACGCACGCACGCACACACACACACACACACACACACACACACACACACACACACACACACACACACACAGAATCTCAGCAGCATGTTTCGAGAATTTTTGTTGATCTTGAGACAGAAATTATTTATGTATCAACACACACACACACACACACACACACACACACACACACACACACACACACACACACTGTTTGACAGCCTCTTTGTCTATACATATACTCTGGACCTTGTGTCAAACCTAAAGTGCGCAAACAACCGAAGTGTTTTCTGTTTTGTGAATTTGTGACGTACGAATTTGCATTATAAATGCAAAACTAATGGTGTACGTAACGTGAGTAGAATCAAACTGTGTGCAACATGAGAGATAAGTGGGTTTGGTGGTGGTGGTGAGATATTTGCAATGTCCAATTCGTCGATTCAGAACGACTAACTGGATGACTATTCTCAACTAAACACTTTCTTTTTCATGTTCATTCTCCCACCCCCACCCCAACCTTTCCCTCTACCCTAAACTCCACCCCATCCCCTAGCCGGGGACTGAACTGCCCGTTGAGAGCGGCGCAAATAGAACGCGCGGATATGAAATTGACTGCAGATTAGCAAATGTTTATCTTGTATTAATTAAGTTGTTTAGGTTTGTTTGCTTTTTTATTTTTGGCCAGACACATGGTCTGACAAAACTTGAGATTATGACTGTATTGATTTGACGGCTTTGGTAATAAGCTAAACAACAAGACTGCAGCCTAGTGTTTAAAACAATGAAACAGCTAATTAAGTTTATCCAGGTCTCAGGGTCTCGTCTGCAGGACGCGCTATCTCCACTTTGAAAACAGAACCACCATATTTAACCTGAGGGCAAGAGCCTCGAAATAAATTGACAGTTGACAAGGTCACTGTCTTTTTTGCGGAATACGCAAACATACACGCCACGTGATAGGGGCATTTTGATTACTGATATCTGTCTTCGCGAGGTCTTGTTTATTCATTTATTTTAATTGAAATATTTTTTTGTTTTTTTGTTGGGTTATTTAAATAATCATTTCGTTATTTTACATTGCATGTATATTGGAAGTTCATCACGAAAATTTAAATGAACAGCTCCCCCCCCCCCAAACATTACAAAAGAAATAGCCATGTGTTTAGTGCATACCCTTTGACACATTGACAATCTTGATTACATCATTCATGACAGCATTGACAATCTTGATTACATCATTCGTGACAGCATTGACAATCTTGATTACATCATTCATGATAGCATTGACAATCTTGATTAATCATTCATGACAGCATTGACAATCTTGATTACATCATTCATGACAGCATTGACAATCTTGATTACATCATTCATGACAGAATTGACAATCTTGATTACATCATTCATGACAGCATTGACAATCTTGATTACATCATTCATGACAGCATTGACAATCCTGATTACATCATTCATGACAGCATTGACAATCTTGATTACATCATTCATGACAGCATTGACAATCTTGATTACATCATTCATGACAGCTTCCAGTTCAGTTTCTGACTACTTCTCATGCAATGCCTGGCGATGGATCATACAGTGGATTACTTCAGTTTCTGGATTTTTCTTCTTGGCCAAAGCTGAAAAGCTACTAACATGACCTAACATGGCTGGACCATCAACAGACACAGCAAAATATCTTCCCACTTTAAATCAAAACTTAGTGTTTTGAAGCATATATATCAACCTTGTTGTAGACATCAATTCCACGAGCTCTCAAGGGGAGAACAACATTTTTTTCTTCAACTGTATCAGAACGTTGTATCAAACATATACCATTAGCTGCGTATTGCTACTGACATCTGTAGTCGCGTGAAGTCGAATGTTTGCTCTCTTTGAAAAAAAATCACTTGTTCCTTCAACATTTCTGCTATGATGGAAATTCTCTTGTTCACAAATCTTGCGGACAAAGACACTGAACCCAGTCGCATGGCTTCTTTCTGGCCACATTTCTTCCATTTTCACAGCTACAGGTTTCACCAATTCTTCACGAATAGTATGTTATGGGCAATCAACCAGTCCACTTCAAAGCTAGCTCCTCGCGCTGAACATTGATCAAAACGTACCTCTCAAGTTACTTTGCAATCTCTGCCTTTGGAAAGCTCTTTCTAAATTCTCAAAGTATTCCCGCGGTTTGGAAGACAGATGTAAACGCAAATTGTCCAAATGTTTCTTCAGCTAATTCTGTTTGAACGACTCTCTGCAGTCAGCGCTTCTAAACACATTGTGGTTTCATTTTCCTTTGTCTTCTATTTCTGTAAAACAATAATTGAGGAACTCTACCAGATTTTTTTTTTATCCTGTTGATACCATTTGAAGGGTAAAGGTGAACATGATTACAAACGGGAAAATTTAAGCAAAATATTATTATACTTTTAACCGATATCCTTAGAGAACAATAAAAAGTTATAATTAAATCCTCAACTCTTTATCAACATGCAATGCAATTTGACAAGACCTGTCAAATGTCACACCCATGACAATATAAATCTGACATTAGTTATAATATGCGTTGAGAGTGTTGCCATAATTCAAACTGAACTTAACGATTTGAACAAGTCACAATAGTTATAGTTTAAGTTTTGTGTGCTGTATATATGAAGTATCAATGAAAACTCACATAAGATTTTCGCTATAGGTACAATAGTTTTGAATATAAAAAACAGTACTGTCGTTTTCTAAAATTTTCACAACTAGCTTGACAAAATATTTATGCTATAATAGTTTGGGATTGCTATTTACTGGACGACCAGCAATATTAAAATAAAACATAAATCCCTAGTTTAATTCAAAAGAGTTATTATTATTTAGTTACTGACATATGTACGTTCAACTGATGTACTATAGATGTATTTGTAATTCAGTTTTGACGTGATAACTCTGGCAGAATATATGAATATTATTTTGTTCAATTGCAGTTACATGTCCTGTTTTTTTTTTTTTTTTATCCTGTTGACTGATGACATGGGTGATATTATTATTCAACCTCTTTCCACGACTTCTGATTGAGTGTCGGTTGTGATCCAAGGTCTCGGAATCTTACCAAGAATCTGGTAGACCCAATGTTATTATTATTATTATTATTATTATTATTATTATTATTATTATAGCGACAGAAGCAACAATATAAGCACAAGCAAGCAGATACCAGCAGTAATAGATAGAAATTAATATAATGTAAACAATAATTTACATTATAATATACTTTACTGTACTACTACTAGTAGTAGTACTTTATCTACTACTGCTACACAAAATGTATGCAATTTGAGATCGTAAACTCGAACGGTGTTACATTGCGGGACAATTCAATTTAACATCATGCTGTAAAAAAAGTTTGCATGCATTAATGATTATGCTGTATCTATAATCACCTACAGAGCGGATATTGTTGATTGGATAATAAACGAAATCAATGAACTAGACAGGAAAAATAGAAAACTGTTCACAATGCATAATGCCCAACCCCCAAAGCAAAAGGAGACAGGCTCTTTCTGTCCTGGAAATGGGAAGTGGAGACTCAAGACAATGAAGGACGCTATCGGAAGAGGGGTAAAAGATCTTGCCGAATATGTCTGCTGTAATAAGAAAGCTGATACAACAGTAAAATTCAGATATTTATGCTAACTACCCCTCAAAGACAAAGAAACATGGAAGACAAAAAAAACAACAAACAAAACAAGCGTTAGCAAATAAATAGAACCGCAACCCCTTCGAGACCAATGTACGCTACAAGCCTAGGAATCACAAACTAGTCAATCAACATTCATATGACAGAGAGAGACAGGTTTAAAAGCCGAAACAGATGTAATTATTATGCTGCGCAAAATCAAGTACTAAAGACAACATCCCATGACGACCTCGAAGGATCCCAAATGCCGACTTTGCAAAGGCTGAATTATTTTACAGAATGTATATTATCCAGATGTCATTTTCTGGATTTTGGATGTTGGAACAGAATACACTGGAAGAAACAATGAAGTGGCAAAAATCCTACATAGAAATGTGTGCGATATTACGTACTCAAAACACTAGAAAGATCCTACACAGAAATATGTGTGAAATTACGTACTCAAAACACCAGAAAGATCCTACACAGAAATATGTGTGAAATTACGTACTCAAAACACCAGAAAGATCCTACACAGAAATATGTGTGAAATTACGTACTCAAAACACCAGAAAGATCCTACACAGAAATATGTGTGAAATTACGTACTCAAAACACCAGAAAGATCCTACACAGAAATATGTGTGAAATTACGTACTCAAAACACCAGAAAGATCCTACACAGAAATATGTGTGAAATTACGTACTCAAAACACCAGAAAGATCCTACACAGAAATATGTGTGAAATTACGGGCTCAATGCACCAAAAAAAACGAAAGCATGCACCAACCAGAAGCAGTCATTGAAACAAAGAAGTTAAAATATTGTGGGACTTGTTAATAATAACAAGCCATATCATTCCCTGATGAAGATCGGACATTGTAGATATCAACAAGTCAACCGGACAGCAACAATCATCGAGTTATTGTTACAGATGATAGAACATAAAGACAAAAGAGCGAGAAAAGATTGAAATATGCCAGGATCTCAGATTTGAATTCTGAGTCTGGGATGTAAGAACAGAAGCAATACCATTAGTAATAGGAGTGTTGGGGAGCAAGGTATGTGATCTTGAAAGTTACCGGAATAAACTGCCAGAAAACCATAAACTTGTCCACTAATAATGCCAGAAATGTTTACGTTCTCCGATAAACCTTGGATCTTCCAGAATCCTGTTATGATTCCTAGATCAAAAGTCACAAAAGTACACGACAGATAACAGATATGTGAAAAGTGTCAGTTACGTCAATAAAATAATAATATTAACAACAACAATAATTTCCGTGTGGTGTTTTTTGTTTATTTATTTATCATTTTTGTTGTCTACGAAAGTGTATATAAGAGTGTAAAAGAGTGCGCGTGAGTGTGTTTGGATGGGTATGTTGTAAACACCACATTAGTACTTGTTTTGCGTGCATGCTTATCTGTATGACTAAAGTCATTCTGTTTGTGAGTTATTTTAGTTCATCTGTATGAATAAAGTTATTCTGTTTGTGAGTCGTTTTAGTACATCTGTATGAATAAAGTTATTCTGTTTGTGAGTCATTTTAGTACATCTGTATAAATAAAGTTATTCTGTTTGTGAGTCATTTTAGTACATCTGTATAAATAAAGTTATTCTGTTTGTGAGTCATTTTAGTACATCTGTATGACTAAAGTTATTCTGCTTGTGAGTTATTTTAGCCTATCCATGTGACTAAAGTCATTCTTTTAGTGGGTCATGTTAGTTCTTTGCATATGACTGAAGTCATTTTGCTTGTGAGTCATATTAGCTCATCTGTGTGACCGAAGCCATTCAACTTGTGGATTATATTAGTCAAGAAAACATCTCTCCCTGAACTCATGTCGCTTGTGTGGTACTGATTTCACTTTAGATCAGCATATTTTTACAGCTGCTGCCTGCGACTTGCAAACAAACACTATAGATTTCACAATGGCGGATGCAATGAAGTATACTAAGTAAGCCTCATCTGATCTCCTACAAGCAAGAGCATGATTCAGTGTTATTTTCTTGTCGACACGCAAGCAATTAGATTCAGATTTAAAAGGAAAATAATAATAACTAAACATAACACCATTTAATAATAATTTTGAAAGAAAAAATAATTTTAAAAAGACAGGACCGAGAAGCCTAGCGACCAAACCAGCTGTCGAAAGAGCAACGAGTTAGCGTAGAGAAGACATGGAGAGAGTCGCCATCTTGGCATGGATTGTCCAACTTTTATCTGACCTGGACTTTCCATGCCGCCTGGAATATTCAAAATGTTTCTGTGATTGCTTTTTGTTTTTGTTTTTCCTTAGAGTGGGGGGGGGGGGTAGAGGGGAAAAGTGCTTGTTATGTTGTTTTTTTTTTTTATCACGGCACGCTGAACGAGAAAGAGAAAATAAAATACGTAAGCAGATAGAGTCGTTTAAAAATAATTTTCTTCACGACTCAACACAACGCCTGTCAGAAAGTTAGCTGTAAAGGATGCTCATGAAGATTGTCACACGGTGGGTGGGTGGGTGGGTGAGTGAGACTTGCGGTGACAGCAGGATAGGCTCGATAATAATAGATTTAGGACATCAGCTGCTTCTGTGTGGTGGTGATTTGGTTTTTTTTTTTTTTTTTTTTTTTTGCTTAATTTTTTCTTCTCATGACCATCCAAATCATCAAGTGTCGCATATTCTGCTCATTTCCTGTAAAGTGTTACAAAGGTTGCTCACTACAGGCAGCAATTCAATTAATTTTCTTGTAAAATGCTACACAGTGTGCTAGAAGAAAAACAAAAGCAGTTAACTCATTCTGCTCACATTTGTTTAATGATGCGTGCTCATCTTACTCACCACAGGAAACAGTTTCAATTGCATCTCGTGTTATTTCACTCACCACTGGAAACAGTTTCAATTGCATCTCGTGTTATTTCACTCACCACTGGAAACAGTTTCAATTGCATCTCGTGTTATTTCACTCACCACTGGAAACGGTTTCAATTGCATCTCGTGTTATTTCACTCACCACAAGAAACAGTTTCAATTGCATCTCGTGTTATTTTACTCGCGGAGATGAAAGTTCGGGCAAAGGGAGGGATTGATTTGAAGCATACAACTAACTGTTAAAAGGAGTGGATACAAAAATTTAGGTTGGGGAAGTGGGTGGAGAAAAAAATTACTCAGAACGTGATATAATTTATTATCCGCTCCAGAGTAGAATTTCTGTCTAGTGATGACATGGTACAAGAATCAAACAGAATGGTCTGAAATGAGACGAGGGGAAATATAGTCTGAAATGAGACGGGGGGAAATAAAGTCTGAAATGAGACGGGGGGAAATAAAGTCTCAATGGAATTCTGTAGTAATCAAGTTTGGGCGAAGAAAAGCGTAAAGCAGGTCGTTAATCTGACATTTTTAAGAGATCTCCTACAGTTAAAACATCTGTTGAGTCTATTCATTGGGTGAATGAAATGCGTATAGCTGACATTGATTAATGCTGTTCAATGGGAATATGAAATGCATTAGAGTGATTTTTAGCATTACTATTTATTTACATGTGCTACATTTTATATTTGACAGTAAATATTACAGTTTAGTGCTCTGATTTTTATCATTAGAGAAATGTGTCTATTTAATACACTCGAGAATGGAGTTTTAGAGAAATAATTATAGTCAATGCACATAATCTTTTCAAAAATGGCAGCTGTCACTAGCATGTGTTCACAGTCACATGGTTTACAAGTCACTGCCTTTCTTATTTAGATGATGGTCCCACATACCCATTTTAGGCACGTTAGACAACTGTTCCAGAATCTTTAATGCACTCTGTAGAGAATTGTCCTGAATTTCCCTTGTGCTATCAGCACATCAGGAGGAATGTTCCCATAATTTTGTGTATGATACTCAGCACACCACGAGGAATGTTCAAAATAATCTTCATGAATGCTCGAGACCAAACTCAAGCCACCATTTTCGGTGTATTGACTCTTGAACAGAATTCACAAGAATCAACTTTCATCTCCAAAACTCCTTCCTCTCTTAGAAGTGTTCTCAGCCTACAAATCTGCAATGATATATGTTAGCCCAATACACACTCAGCATAAGAAATATATCAATCAAAATTCACAAGTATAAGGTACAACGTAGTCAAATTAGTGAACATAGAAATAATGAGCTGACATCAATTACATAAAGCATTCTCCAATTCAAATTATAGATCAATAGTAAATATATACAAAATATTTCCAAGTCCATTCTTTCTTTATCAGTCAGTTAATTTACCATAAGATAGTGATCGCCCTTATGACCAGACTCGAGTTATTCAAAATCAAATGATTAAAATATAGAGCTTTCTTCAACAAAATAACTTTCAGTCATACCCATTGGATGGAGTTGTTATGAACAAGTGTGAGACACAACTACTGATCCACTTGGAACTGGTTTGGATTGCATCAGTAAGTTCTAACATATTCTCCATCTGAGTTGTTTACTCCAACTCTGGCGCCCACAAAATATCACCACAAGCAGTGCCCAATGCCGTGTCAATTAGTATTGGCAACAAATATATAATTATTAAGTTTAGAAATAGAGAAAGGCAAATTTACTCTGCCACAGAGGCCTTGCCTGGGGAGCATTCAGTTCATTTCTGAATAATAACTCCTTAGTCTCTATTCTACATAATCTGGGATGTTGAGTGTGTTTGTAAAATCGGTAAACAAATTAATAGTAACTGCTGTACATTTAGTGATTATTTGAATAATTATTTTTAAAAAGGAAAGAAAACAAAGCAAATCAATGGTTTCCTGCCAGAAAACTTAAAATTTCTAATTCCATTTGCAAAAGATTATTTGTTTTTGTCCTTGATGGTTTTTTGTTTTCAAATATCTTCCCACTTCAAATTTATTTCCTCAAAAGTAATTCTTATATATATATATATTTATCATCTTACTGTTCTTTCTGCGATCGTCTTTTTTATCCAATTGTCAAAAGAACTTTTGGCAATCATTAACAAGAAATATGCTGTACGTCATAAAGACAGTAGGAGGTTAAAAAAATTACACTTTACGTCATAAAGAAATTAGGCGGTTAAAAATTATACTGTACGTCATAAAGACAGTAGGAGGATAAAAAAAACAACTATGCCTTACGTCATAAAGACAGTAGGTGGTTAAAAAATTATATTTTACGTCATAAAGATAGAAGAAGGTTTGAAAATAATATGCCGTACGTCCTGAAAACAGTAGAAGGTTACACAATTACACTAGTACTCCATAAAGACAGTAGAAAGTAAACAAAATGATACATTGCATTATAAAGACAGTAGAAGGTAAAATAAATATACCGCACGTCAAAAATAGGAGTGGGAGATTTTTTTAAAAAATATA
The DNA here is from genome assembly GCA_028829895.1 of Sinotaia quadrata. Lineage (NCBI taxonomy): Eukaryota > Metazoa > Mollusca > Gastropoda > Architaenioglossa > Viviparidae > Sinotaia > Sinotaia quadrata. The sequence goes on from CM054183.1 coordinate 66,797,319, forward strand.
CTAAGCGTCATAAAGACAGTAACAGTAGAACGGTACAGTAAAAGTAAAAACAAAACAAAAAACATCCCAAACAAACAAACAAACAAACGCTCAGTTTCTATCATGGTCAAATAAATCTGGTTTCCATTACACAAAGTAATGACACTGACTGTTAAAAAAAATGTCTGAACCCATTTCAAATATCGTCATGTCAATAAAAATATGAAACTGGACCATCTCCTAAGGCTGCGCATTAAATATGGGAGAACAGTCGTCTGCAGGGCAAACGGCAACAGAATCGATATGGAGCCTAGAGCCAACAAGGGGCGACAACGCTCGAGATCTGACAGTGGGGCCAATCGCAACTGACAAGACTGAATACGAGGCAAAAGATTGACACACTGGTTATATAAAACTTTATCATATTTTAATATATTTTTAATAAGTGAGATTGATCACTCACAAAAAAATTAATGAAAAGAAAAAGTAATAGGATTTATTAAATTCTGTTTTGTTATCGAAACAACCATATTTCAAGTTATTTGCAAGTTTATGCAAAATTTGCATTAAAAATTAATGATAAACAAAAATTTTGTCAGCTGCTACGCAGTCTTAGAGAATAGTGGCATGCTGGAAACTATATGGTCTGCTAACGTATTAAATCCGTTTCCACAAAGGCTATAAATATCTCTAGTAAAACATAATACAAAGGCAATAAATACCTCTAGTAAAGCATAATACAATGGCTGTAAGTACCTCTAGTAAAGTATAATACAATGGCTATAAGTACCTCTAGTAAAGTATAATACAATGGCTATAAGTACCTCTAGTAAAGTATAAGGGGGGGGGGGGGAAGGGAATCTCTTCCTATACCTAAGTCTCCAGGGGCTCGGGCCCGAACCCCTTCTCATTAGAGGCAATGACAGGAAGATTGTAAAGCTATGACTGTAAGTTTGAGATGCAACGGACGAACAAGTCACGTGAACTTCACAACACGAAGAACAGTTAAGGAACAGAGCGGAACAACAAAATCAATATTTAATTTAATAAGCTAACTGCACGAATGGTATAACAAAATAAATATGAATATAATAATTGTAAGTCATTGCATTTTGTCTAATTTAAAGTTCCATAACCTACATACAAGTTCGTTCTTATCTTTGAAGCGCTCACCATTCAAGCTCAAAGGAAAGTACAAACGAACAATAGCCACTGTCTGGGCGTTCGTAGACAACCAGCGCTCACCTTTCAAGCACAAAGGAAAGTACAAACGAACAATAGCCACTGTCTGGGCGTTCGTAGACAACCAAATTAAAGATGAACTATTAACATCGAAATTATCATCACGCTCAACGAAGCTGCCGCCTTCATGGCTTTACAGGTGCTGTGAAAGAAACGATTGCGGACAACTGTCCAGCGAATTAACGACCGGGTACTGAATTCCAGCTATGCACAAGGACCCAGTTGCAATAATAATTAACTGTCCCTTTATAGCTGGCCTTGGGGCTGTCATCAGTATTAATATAATATGGATTTCTTGATTAATAATTTTGAGTTTTAGTACTGCAACAGGGTCATTAAAATAACCCTACACGTGACAGTCACTATTGAGACCTTTGTTGATAAATTATGAATGTAAAATGTTGAACCCATATCATGTTTTAAAAGTGATCTTTAATAATGGTAATTCAGTTTAATTGTAAGTTGGCATATAACTAATGTTTTGGTTGATGTAATAAATTGTATAAAGATGTCCATCCGCTGTCATCATGACTACCTTAATATTAAAATGGTAACTATGGTCAGCTACAAAGGTTTTACACACAACACTTATGATCACCATCAGACAAACGAACGTAAAACAAGCTTTTTTACACACAACACTTATGATCACCATCAGACGAACGAACGTAAAACAAGCATTTTTACACACAACACTTATGATTATCACCAGACAAACGAACGTAAAACAAACATTTTTACACACAACACTTATGATTACCATCAGACAAACGAACGTAAAACAAACATTTTTACACACAACACTTATGATCACCATCAGATATACACACAGAGAAAGGGCATATAATGGCGTACCACCGGACAGCCGCAGCCATGTTTGAATAACGTTTTAATGGAACTGAGTGAAGGTAGGAATACATTTGTGGAAACTTGCATATTTTGTCAGACGATAATCAGACAGTACCACCTGGCACAAACTGAAGCACACTGGAACGTGTTCGGATGTTTGGCCGGATTTGAGTTCACCACGTTTGTCAGTAAGCTGGCATGCATATCTCGCAAAAGTGAACAAGCCTAATTAATTATTCAAGGCCGCAACTCATGTGTGTACTGCAAACCGACTCAACCCAGTTAAAAATTACTTAAAAGAAAACCCTCAGGGTAAATATTGGGTGTGGTCAAGTATACATTAACGAGAACACTTGACGTATTTGACGCAGGGATTACAGGGCTAAGCTGTACCCTGGCCTGGTAAATTGCAACCAACCAATCACTGTCACGAGACACCTCGCACTTCCAGTTTACCGTCACATGATCGCCTGCCTACCGAAAGGAAGTGAATCTGGGACCCAGCTAAAGCCGACCGACCGACTGTTGCAAAAACTGAATTCCATTGACGTAACTGGAAAATTCAAGAGTATAATTGTAGCAGTTATTTACAATGTGCATTAGATTGATTGAAAAATCACACAATAACCAAACACACGAACTACTACTAATGTTTCTGAGCAATGCTCTTTGATTGCGTTTATTTCAGTAATTACAGCATCTTAATGCAAAGCAATATAAAATATTTGTAACCATAACTAATAATAAGCACAGTATACTACAGTTTGATTTGCTACTTAAATTTCTACATTTTTCAGTGAAGAACTGTTAGTATTATGTCAGTAAGTTTTCATTGTCATCATCATCATTTATTATTGCACGATATCATGTTCATGTCATTAATAAATTATTTATGAGATGTTGTCTACTTCTATCCCGCCCCACCATCAGGAAATGATACTTACTATGGCGTGAAGGGTTAGAATGAGATGTTCGATTGAATAAATGAAACTGGCAGTTGAAACCCTAATATGGCAGACCACAACGCCTGACAACACTTCACTATTTATATCAGGCGTTAGGTAGTATTTAGCAATTAGTCGTTAACTAACAAATGGCTATAGAATCTCCAATTCCCATCCTGACAAGAAAGAAACGATACTAATAATAGTAAACAGTCAGAGATTTACTTAAAGTTGGTAAAATAAATACATAGGGACTGCAGAAGGATAGCACGGTAAAGTCACACCAAGCATACACATGTACTAGCATTTCAGAACCTGTGACCTAGGTCCTTGGAAAAAAAGAGTTGAACACTTCATCGGAATTGCCAAATATAGAGATCACGTGATGAGTCTAAAACTGGACTGCAGGCATCAGGTGTACAACTGGAGACAACTGCTACCTTCCTTCAGTTAGTGACAGAAATGTGTTATCAGCGGCACATAAGGTGTCACTCAAGGTGACGTCATAGACTGCCGAGTTTGTACAAAGAGACAACTCTTTCCTGGAGAGGGTCAATGCGTCTGGCATACGTCACTCATAATTTGCGAAAGACGAGAATGAAAGATAATGTAATACAGTAAGATGTACAAATATAATATATATAACGAAATATACAATGTAAGGAAATACATAGGCTGAATTAGATGTCTTGCGTGTATTGTGCATAGCATGTGTCTGACATAGATTAAACCTGACCTTTCTCGCTAAAGGCTTCTTCTCCAGTTTTGGTCTGGGAAAGCATTCTGTGTTTATTACAGCTTTGGCGGTTAAAAAAAAAAGTTCTCATATATCTTGCACATTTTGGTGTGCAGCACAATGCTTGAGCAATCTGGTCCAGTTGATCAGCTAGTCACGTGGTCAACACTCTAAATATTCGGCTAAAGATTACAACTTAACCTAAGAGTAGCTTGGTCAGATTATGTAAGTGTAGTCCTTGAAAGACTGGGTACTGAGTCTGAGTCTTGGCAAACAGAAATGGAGTTTTTAATTACAAGGATCAAAGGGTGCGAGCCTTTCTAGCGGAGTTTTATCAGGAACTTGCTCCCTTAAATCTAAAGATAAACTAATTATGGGGAGGCTACCACCCAGACTTTCACACATACATACATTTTCTCTCCTGTTAAAAGAAATGTCTGAGTCTATGCTCTTTTAGATGTTGTTGGATATTTGCTGAATAGAAATACGCTAAAGATAGAATGACTAATACAGACTTTCAATAAATTCCGTTAAAAACGTAACAACAAAATACAATAGCTGCGTTAAAGTAGAAGAAACTTTTTTCTTAGGAATTAGGACTGACTTTAAACAACCTGAGTAATTAAGGCTGTTTTAAAGTAGAATGAGAAATCAGGACAATCTCCACCCCCACCCCCCAAAAAACAAACAAACAAAACAAACTGAGTAATTAGACTAGATTGAGTAATTATGGATGACTATAAAACAACAGAGCACAATTATGGATGACTATAAAACGACAGAGCACAATTATGGATGACTATAAACTGACAGAGCACAATTAAGGCTGACTATAAACTGACAGAGTACAATTAAAGCTGTCTATAGGTTAACTATGTAATTAGGTCTACAGGGCTGCTGAGCAAGTGTGGTTTCTCTGTAAGCAGATCTAGCAATGAAAGATGTCCATTAAAAGAAACAACTGAGTTACTAGGCATGACTATAAATAGACTGAGTAAGAAGAGTTTTGTCTAAAAACAGAAAGCAATTAAGGCTGTCTCTATATATACTGATTAATTAGGCGACTATAAATAGAGTGCTCTATCTGGGCTCTATTAATGGACTGTACATTTGACTGAGCATTGAAAAGGCGTAAGGTAATTGAAATCTTTGCACTGAAGACAAGGCGTTGAAAGTATTCCGACATTAATTCCGCAACCGATTTAATTCCAGCAAGTGTAAAAATAACTTTGTTATCCATTTCAAACATCTCCACAGAACGAGTTCGAGCAGGAACAAGTGTTCTTTAAGTGGCATGTCGTGTCGGCAGACTATCCTTCTCCCCCAATTTGTTTATCATTCTAGACACAAAACTTAAATTTAGCAATTAAACTGACATACTTTGCTGAAAATAGCATATCTAAATGAAAATCTAGAAATCTATTCTTACATGACAAATCGCTAACTAAAGCACTGGCATAAAATCCACGTCTAAAAAAAAAGTTCACTACATGAAAACTTTCACCGGCAATTTTAACCTGAGGCGTCGCTAATTTATCTCCCTTGCAGAGACAGCTCTTCCTCGCTGTGCCATCCTCAGTCCTCCTTATGGCATTAACCTCCTTCCCAAACCCTATGTAGACAGATCTCCATACACAGTGTATGTACTTGACTTATCAGTGACTACCTCACGCACCGTTAGCCGTTGTGGAGTAGGCAAACGTCTGACAGTCTGGTTCAAACTTTCTGAGTAAATCTGTTAAGTTCTTTTCTCTGTTGTACAGTCACACTGGGTATGCGATAGTGCGCGCAGGTTAGCTTGTTCTCACCCTAAGGGCCGTTATATTTTACAACCGTCATAATACTGCAGACGGCAATCTATGTTTAGCCGAATGAAGCTTAAAATAGCCTGTTTACTGCGGTATCAGCTGGGCGAAACGAGGTCAGGAGTGCAGGCGGGAGAGTGCAAGAAAAAGGAGAGACAACAAGAGCAACGTTGAGAGGTCAGGGTTGTCTGAACCAGGAAACGTGCTCAGTTTACCGGTGTGACACCGCCAACTCCTCCTCTACACACACAAACACTTACTCCTCCCTTCATAAAATGCTGTTATGCGTGAATCCTGTGCCTCTTGACAGTGGAGGTCGCATGCCAAATTGGGCAGCTGTTGAGCATATCAGAGTCGACTGCTGATGGTGCATATTACTCCAAGCACCTCTGAAAACAACAGCCTCTCTATTTCATCATATTAAATGGAGGAGGTGTAGGAGAGGATCCTGTTTTATGTTTATTACCTGGCCCATCACTCTGTCATTTAGGCATCACTTGTTTATTAACTTGCCTGCGTGATTCAAAATTATGCCTAGCTCTCTGATTAGCACATGTCCCATATATTTCTTCATACCTGTCAGCTGCTTCTTACCAAATCCTTCAGATTTTTTGGTCTTTTGTCTTAATGTAAAAGTGCTGGTGGGCACATCTGTAACTTGTCAGCCACAAAGTCTTTCCCATTGCTAATCTCTACTTTGTCTAGTTCTAACAATCTGGTCAAGAGTCAAGAGGTGCTGTAGCATACTAGCTGCCTGTAAAAAAGTATCAGTCTGTTCTCTTAAACTGGTGAAACCTACATCTGTATGCCTCACTCATCATTCTGAAGTAAGCTAAGAGTTTGGCCTTGTATGTCATTTGTTGCGACATCTTCCAGGCACATATTAAAGACCATATTATCCTGACCTTTCATACCTGCCACTAAATGGGTTAGCCATAAACATTCTGGTAGGCTTAATTTTACGACACACTGTTCAAAACTTAGTACATAATCCTATTTTCCTCTTTTTTGTTAAAAGAACAGAAACGAAATTTCGTACTGGTTTCCTGAACCGTAACACATTATAACTTATTTTTAGCTGGTTTCGGTTAAGTTCTGTGTATTTCCTTTCTTTTGCATCTATCATCTATCTTGGCAAATGTCAGTTCTCATTCAGTCTTTTATCACCTGTAATATTTTGTTCACGTGTATCTTTGTTTCTATTTCCTTCTCTTTTATTTCCATTTCTTTCTTTCTTATTTCTAGCTCTTCTCTTTCACATTCCAATTTTATTTCTAGTTCTTCTCTTTCACATTCCAATTTTATTTCTAGTTCTTCTCTTTCACATTCCAATTTTGTTTCTAGTTCCTCTCTTTCACATTCCAATTTTATTTCTAGTTCTCTTTCACATTCCAATTTTATTTCTAGTTCTTCTCTTTCACCTTCCCTTTTTATTTTTTAGTTCTTTCTCTTTCGTGCTCCCTTTTCATTTCTAGCTCTTCTCTTTCAATCTTTATTCTTTGTTTCTTATCTACATAGTCTGTAATATAATCTGAAACTTTATCTGCTAGACTGCCAATTATTCTTGCCATTTTGTTGCCTTCCTGTACCCATTTCCCTTTTTCTTCAAGTGTAATTTCCATTTTAAATCCCAAAATAACTCTACCATGGTCATGTGACTAGTGACTGATTTTACAAAAGTATCTTTCACACACTTTAAATAACTGATAACCTTTAAATCTATTTATACTGAAAATGCACAACAAATCTAAACAGTACTACACACACTCAAACATCTATGTATGTGTAAATCATTAGTATACTCCAATGTACCGTCCTATGTAATTGTGTCATTAGTATACTCTAATGTACCGTCCTATGTAATTGTGTCATTAGTATACTCTAATGTACCGTCCTATGTAATTGTGTCATTAGTATACTCCAATGTACCGTCCTATGTAATTGTGTCATTAGTTTATTCCAATGTACCGTCCTATGTAATTGTGTCATTAGTTTATTCCAATGTACCATACTTTGTATTGTGAGTCATTAGTATATTTTAATTTTAAAAAATTGCAGTATATAAATGACTCATAATTACATAGGAAGGTACATTGGAGTGTACTAATGGCTCACAATTATATAGGGCGGTACATTAGAGTATACTAATGACACAATTATATAGGGCGGTACATTAGAGTATACTAATGGCTCACAATTATATAGGGCGGTACATTAGAGTATACTAATGACACAATTACATAGGAAGGTACATTGGAGTGTACTAATGGCTCACAATTATATAGGGCGGTACACTGGAATATACTAATCACTCAATATTACAAAATTAGAGTGAAGACTCACAACTGCATATGACGGTCATTGCAATATATTCATGACTCACAATTACAGAGGACGGTATTTCTAATATACTAATGACTTCAGAATTGCAAACGAAGTTATGGATGATTTTTACATTAGACAAGTGTATGTAGAGTCTGGCTCCAGTTTTGGTCAAAGACCAATGACGTCGCTTTTGTGAATTCTAAGCTGCGGGTGCGACTGAAGCAATGTAGCACACGAGACCAACATGTGTAGTTGTATTCACCCACACAGATATTATAGTCGCGTACAAAATAAATACAAAGATGGCGTTTTTAATTAACTACATTGTTGCAATAGGAACATATCAGGTCAATACTAGATTGTCGCCAATGCCAAATATCAGGTCAACACAAAAAATAGCAAGTTTAATTTAGCTACACTGTCGCGATAGGCACATACACATCAGGTCAACACAAAGACGGAGTCTTTAATTAGCTACACAGTAGCGACTGTTACATCCTGTCAAAAGACTAACGTATGCATGTATACTTATTCTTTTCATAAGAATGAAGAATACTCAGGAGCCAAAAAACTTTAATGCAATATAAGTGTGAGGTTCTTCACAGTTAAATAATGTAATATTAAAATAATTGTTTTAAAATTTGTTGAGACTCCTTCAAAAACAAAAGTAATACACTAAACTAAAAACTAAAATAGTACTATTTAGTATTTTAATATTTCTGTCAATGCTTGATCCAGATACAGAGTTTCATACGGATATAAAAATCACTCAATCCACATATGTACTGTCTCACAAGACAAAAATCACTGAATTCACATCCGTACTGTCTCTCAAGATAAAAATCACTGAATTCACATCCGTACTGTCTCACAAGACAAAAATCACTTAATTCACATACGTACTGTCTCACAAGACAAAAATCACTGAATCTACATATGTACTGTCTCACAAGACAAAAATCACGTGACCGATAACCTCTTACCAAAAAAAACCAAAACTTTGCCTATATCTAGTCTCACACGGAAGAACAAATTCTTCTTCTTCTTAATGTAGGGGGCGCTTTCGGCTTCCGCCGCTTTCGCGCTGTGAAGAACAAATACTTGACTCATACATATTTATATCTTTTCACCCGAAGACAAAAGTCACATGACCCATCCACATACATAGTGTCATACCAAGAAAAAAATCATTTGACCCATAAAACAGTCTCACGCGGTCAAAAATCGCTTAACAACTCATACACATAGTCAGGCGAAGACAAAATCGCTTAACCCATAGTTTCTCATGAAGACAAGAATACACTTTCACTCACTTATATTCATTCATAGGCAGACCTTACTGACTATATACCGAGTCTCAATACACACAGTCTCACGCAAAAATATGCCAAACTCCTGACCCAAAAACACATACACTGTCGCTCACAAGCACATGACTGATCCAATATACACAATGTCATTCACAGGTATAATAAATGCACTCTGACCCGGACATACAATCCGACATTAAATTTGAAGCATGGACGAGAACTATTTTCATGCTTTATTCACCACACAGTTGAACCTGACGTCACATAACCCATAATGTAATTAGGTGCACGACCATGCCAGAGAGGCAGCTAATGTTCGTGTGCCCAAAACAACACTTGAGTAAAATTATCCATTAACAATTATTCTGAAACTGAAAGGTCAATACAAGCTTCAGGTGGGCGAGGGGAAAAATATCTACGTGAGAAGTTACATCAGGCTACACGTTATGCATCAGATATACACACTGAAAAAGCAACACATAAGAAATATATTTCACAATTATCTAAATGTGTTGTGTGTAGTTTACACGTTATGCATTAAATTTATACATTAAAAAGGCAACACATAAGAAATATATTTCACGATTATATGAATGTGTTGTGTATGGTTCACGTTATGTATCAGATATACACATTGAAAAGGCAACACATAAGAAATATATTTCACGATTATCTGACTGTGTGTGTGTGTTTATGTATATTTTCGGTTAAATTATAACAGATGGAAACAAATATTTTTTAACAAAACAAACTGAATAAACTATAAGAAAATGTCAGTCGGTTTTTTTTTTAAATTGTCATGGACGACGGAGGATTTTTTTTTGGTTTCGTTTCGCATTGATCTTTCTGTTTTTAGAGAGACATTTAGCAAACTGTACACAATTTTAAATTGAACAGATCTATTTCTAGGCTGTTTTACATTACTTAATACCATCTATTTATTATTGTTGATTTTATAATAATTATTATCATTAACAATACTGTATTGTCTTGAAAGACTTCAACATTGTATTTGCCTGAATGTCCAAAGTTAACTTTTGTGTGTGTGTGTGTGCGCGCGCGCGCACAATAAACCAATTACAAATTCCTCTCTGTAATTATTTTCGGCAAGATGTCAACACGTTTACAGTACTTAAAGTGGTTACCCCTTTAAACGTGATTATAAAACAACGATGGCAACAACACAGTCTTTAAAATTGTTCTAGGTGGTTTGATGAAGAAGAAAAAGTACAGAATAGTGTTCATTGTTTTTATTACTGAAAACACTTGGTAACATCTACACGGGTTACTGTATTATGCGGAGTCAATCTCATGCGTGCATAAATAATAACAAAAACTGTTACGGTAAAACAACTGTTACCTTTGCTGTGTGATTGCACATATGTTGTGTTAACGAACGCTGAACGTAATTAGAAATCACACAAATTAAATACAGGCAACAATAGTTCACAAGCACACAACTTGTACTGTCCAGCACTCACCAGAGATACGTCGTTAGCTTGAAATAAAACGAAACAACAACAAATCATTTTGCATATTAAGTAATTATGAAAACGTACTTTGACTATATTTAGACTAAAAGCCCATTTACTGATTTAACAGCTATGGAGAAAATTAATACAGAACTCTATGTGACTATAAGCAAAGTAAAAAAAAAAAAATCAAAAACAAAATCGCTCTAACAACACAGACTGTACAAAATGAAAAGTGTACGTGGCCAAGTGATATTATACATTTGACGAAGCGGTCGACATCACGTGCTCACACAGAACAGCATGGAAGTGGTATGTACAATGGAAATGGAGCAAAATAAACACCAAATAATGTGTAATATCAAGTGTAAGCGCTCTCGAAGGTTTTCGATTACATGTATCAATCACCTGCAATCGGGGAAAACGTCACTAACTGGAGCAAATGACACTACTTGCACATGACTGTGTTTTGTACAATGGGTGGGTGGGGGTGGAAAGTCTGAAGCGGACAGCCCATCAAACATGTGTACTGATAAGAATTAGTTCATTTCTTGACTTATCCCAAACACAGGACTTTAACAATGAAATTTATTTGTGAGCTAGTTTTTCAACAGTTAAAATAAGCGTTTATAGATGGTACTGTTAAGATGTGTGAGTAGGTTTTTTTTCTGTGTTGTATGCACATTAAAAAGAAGTGATATAACCTGTCTTAAATTTATTTATGAATTAAAAAACAATATTCTGACATAGTTATCATTACAATAAACAGAAGGTTATTGATTGGATTCTTAAATTAAATTTGCAAGATGTCATTCATTATCTTATTTGATTATCTCATTTATTTAATGTCTAATCAAATATATTTATGTATTTATTAAATGTTAACACTAGCATGTATGTGTGTTTGCTTTTCAAACTTGTTTACTCATACAAAAATACACAAGTTTCTTGCCACATCGAAAATCAAAAAAGTTCCACTGATTTCATTTTTGTTTTAGGAAACATTCTCAAGTTTTAAGTTGTTGTAAATTTTTGCCGACTCCATTTTACCTGCACATTTTAATTTTTACAGAACAAATGTAATTTATTTTTTATCATGTTTTATATGATCCAATTGTTTTTCTTTCAAGAAAGCTTGTCAGCATCCAACACTCTAAGACTAGGCAATAAGAGAAACGCTGTGTACTTCACGAAAGCCGTGTGATAAAGCATTTGTTCACTACCAATTGCACAGTAACGTTGAACTCGTCCACTTCGTGTCAAGCTCGCACGTATAGTAATGTGATGAAATACAAACAGAAGAAAAAAACAATTTATACACAGGTCATGCACACAAAAATAGAGTAGTGCTCAAACAACTGGTATTTAAATCTGTTCCCCATAAAACAACAGTATTACGATATAAAGAGAGAGAAAATAAAATCTACTTGTCTACGACTTGTAACCAAACAATCGGTTTCAAAAGTATACATTCTTATCGATTTTTCTCACGCAACATAAAATTAGAAATCAAAAGTTAACTTTGACGCGATATCAGATAATATTAGAATTTTTGTTAAAGAGAGGATTTTTAAAAAAATAATGCTCCTGTAAGGTAATCTGTAGTTTAAAATTAAAAAAAGAACATCTACATGATAAGTTGGGAAAAAATAGTATAAGATCAGGAAGAGTAGTTGCATATTTGTTCGAATACACAGTGGTCACGTGACAAGCTAAAAGATGCGAGAAGATATATTACAAGTGGCACCGTTGTTTTTAGAGAAAAAAATGAGGTAGAAGCAAACATAAAAGAAAATTCATAAATGAATCCGTTTTATTAAAAGAAGAGGAAATAAAAACATATTTATAAATTGAAAAGTAAAATACGGCTGAAAACATACACTTGCCTTCATGATTTACAATTACAATTAAAACTTATTAAAAATTTTAAAACAATTAAAGTAACGTAATATTATACGTCTAAAATTATGTAATATTTATAAAATTATGGCTACTTATTGGTTTTTCAAGTGTATTTAAAAAAACATATCTTTGACAAAATAACTACAAAGTCTTTATCACGAGCAATTTACGTCATAAAATGCAACACGTGCACAAAATAACCATCGCAAATTTGCTTTCTAACAGCATTAGAAAGATTTATTCCTAAAGTTCTTAAAAATAAGAATACATTATCTCTTCAAATGGCAGGAATTCTATAAAACTGCTAATAAACTGACCACAAATACTGCAGATTACTGTCATCAGAACTGGAAAGATAGGTCAATAGGCAATTAGGTCAAAAGACTGATAAGTAGGTGCAAGTCTTAAAATGGCATCATCTATTTATAACTGGAAGAAGTTAAAGGTATAGACAAAGCCTACTGGTTTTCAACACTAACCAAAGAACAGTTTATAAACAGGTTAGAAAGTGATAGCCAAAGAAAAGTTATGTCAACAGAATTTACTGTTTTATAAAGACCAGAAAATAACAACCAGCCATAAGAATATCTACATAAACAGAATTTACTGTTGTATAAAGGCCAGCAAAAGTACAGTTATATAAACAGAATGTACTGTTTCATAAAGGCCTCCCAAAAAGAACACTTATAAACAAGATATACGGTTGTATAATAATCAGTAAATAAAAATCAGCCCAAAGAACAACTACATATATAGAACTATTTTATAAAAGCCAGCCAAAGAACGATTATGTAAGCAGAATTTACATGGGCCAAAAAGTAAGTTCCTGCCAAAGTACAGATCTGCATACAAAACTGACTGGCTTATTAAGACCATCCAATGAACAATATAGCATATACAAAACATAGTGGAGGGTGTGTGTGCATGTGTGTGTGTGCGCGTAAACAGAGAAAGATTTGCCAAGCTCATTATGAACCGGTATGATACAGTAAAAACAAAAATCCATTAAGTAAAAGACCAGTCAAAAGACAGCATGATAAACAGAGTCTATGCTAAGACCAGTCACAGCAGATACATGAACAGAGACAATATTTATTCCAGTAAGAACCAGCTAAAGAACAGCATTGTATACGAAGTATATTAGTTTATTAAGACTAGGAAGAGTCAGCCAAGGACAGCAAAGTAAACAGAACCTGTATTAAGGCCAGGAAGAGTCAGCCAAGGACAGCAAAGTAAACAGAACCTGTATTAAGGCCAGGAAGAGCTAGCTAAAGAACATCTAAGTAAACAGAATCCGTATTAATAAGACCAGGATGGGCCAGCTAAAGAACAGCTAAATAAACACAACCTGTAATAGGCCTGTAATTTTCAGCCAGGAATAGTACCTATATTAAAACTAGCAAAAACCAGCCAAACAGATTTATAAGCAGAACCTCTATTAAGGCCAGTAAGGTCAAAGAACAGCTACATAAACAGAACGTATATTGCTGCAGTAAGAACCAGCCACCCCTAACCCACCCCCCAAAAAGAAAAAGAACCCCACCATACTATATATGAAGTATACTGGTTTATTAAGGTCAGAAAGAGACAGCTAAAGACAATATGTAAACAAAAGCCTGGTCATTAACAGCCAGCTAAAGAACATTTAAGTAAATTGGGCCAAACATTGTTTAAATACAAGCAAGAGTTATGGTCAAGGCAAAGGCTATCACAGACAAGCACTAATCTTCAAAAATGGTGTGTGTGTGTGTGTGTGTGTGTGTGTGTGTGTGTGGAGGGGTGGGGGAGAAAGGGGAAGTAAAATAGAGCGACAGTGATCTAACAGGATGACTTCCAAGTCACCATTAGACATTTTGTGGGGGAGGGGGGGAGTGCGGCCTTTAAAAGATTAAAAGAGCTGTAAAATCAAAATGTCACCGAATGTAAGTGTAAGCTTATCAGTATACTCCACTGAAACCGAAAAGAAAAATGAAATACCAAAAGGCTCCAGTTATATCTTCAACCCCCTGGCAGATATTGCTGGTGGCAATATAATGAAAATAAATATTTCAAGCGCATACACTTTAGTGATAAACATTTCCAAGGACTAGATTCAGAAGTTTGCGTAAAAAAGCAACAGTAGTTTAACAAATAAATAAACAGCGAAATAAAACAACCTCCATAAAATAACTTTACAATACAATTGCGTTTTTCGGGCTCAGTGACTTGACTACTGGAAAAAATCTTTCCCAACTCTTCAGAAGGAAGAAGACAGAAACAGAAAAGAGCGCTAATACGAATATATACAATACACTAATATGTACAAGCAGACTCGACAGATATATATAGCATGAATGCATGCCAAACAGAAAACACGTCCCTAAACGAGAGACCAGGAGTGATGTCGCTAGTCAGCTGTCACGTGTCAAGGGGGAGAGAAAAGACAGCGAGGGTGTCCAAGTAACAGAGAGCGTCATGTATTTTGACCCCCAACGCTCAACTATTCAAACTCTGTTCGCGCGGGTTTTTATCTGTGAACGAGTGCTTGCATTAACGTTCCAGACGTAGTCAAGGAGCCACGCCACCTACACCACTTCCTGGAAGGGGACAGTACTCTCGTGCGCCAAAACCTGCGTACGATCCAGAAAAAAAGCTGCTCCATCTCTTCATCAAATCTGAAGTATGCAGCCAGATACAATATTGACCTGTCAGACAATCGGCAATTATTTCTAATTTTTACACAGAAATGAGATCATGCCGCTCATATCAAATTCTGAGAGTAGTCGTCTCGGAGTGTGTGTGTGTGTGTTTAGGTGGGGAATAAGAAAAAAAAGAAGACTATCACTACCTAGCAGGCAAACATCGGCAGCCGACTCCAGCCAGGAATCTGTCGGTATGTGTTAATAGGTGCGAGGTTATGAACTTTGATTTTCTCAGTGACAGTGAGGTTCAAAGCGGACGTCAGTCGTTGTCCCAGCCGAGTATCAGTTGTGTGTGTGTGTGTGTGTGTGTGTGTCGTCTTTCCATGTTTGATGAAGGGTAGACAAGTAGATCTACTCTCGCCGTGCTTCGGATCGAGCGCCAATCTTTGTTCTAGCTGTACAGCTTGTATGTTAGTGTGTGTGCTCTTTTCGTGTTTGATGCATGTAGACAAGTAGATCTACTCTCGCCGTGCTGAGGACGGCTACCAGTCTTTGATTTGATGATACAGCGAAGTCACTCAGTGTTGGTCACTTGCCAGACGATGAGGTGGCTCCGATCCAGTTTGCTCAGGCTCTCCGTTTTTACTTCCTCCACAGGCTCTGGGTTCTCGTCGTCCTCGCCTGCAACAAGATCGATAACTTTAGAGCACTAAACCTCCGGTCCTTTCGACTGGTCAGGTCAATTTACGAAAAGTTGTGAATGCAAAGACAAAATGAGTATGACTTGTTTAACCGTTTGATCTTCCCAAATAAAAATAAAAGCTTTCGTAAAGGAAAAATAATAATAAATTAAAGAAATACACACATAAAGAAATTTGAAACTGAACTCCTAAAATGCACAAAATTGTTAGTCTTGTAAAATATAACATAATATTTAGCCATTACAGATTAGTTTCCTTGCTATTAATTGGCTTGAAAATGAAATCTGGTTGTGTACAATGAAGAAAATGCCATATCTGTCCAATAAAGAGATCACTGAGCTGTGTTTTTGCTTAATAAAGAAACCGCCACTCTATCCAATAAAGAGATCGCTGAGCTGTGTTTTTGCTTAATAAAGAAACCGCCACTCTATCCAATAAAGAGATCGCTGAGCTGTGTTTTTGCTTAATAAAGAAACCGCCACTCTATCCAATAAAGAGATCGCTGAGCTGTGTTTTTGCTTAATAAAGAAACCGCCACTCTATCCAATAAAGAGATCGCTGCTGTCTATAATTATTTAATTTAAAAAATGTTGCAAGGTGTAATATTTATCTTTGTAGTAAACATTTTAATACATTAAAATTCTTATACCGTAACATTTCCATACATTAAAATTCGTATACATTTACATATATACCGAAATCAGATTAGAGTTCTGCTACTAATTAACAGCAAGAAACGCCAGAGAAAGCGCAAGAAAGGGAAACGTAACTCTCCGATAACTTGCAAGGTACGGACAAGGGATAAACTCGAAGAAATTATACACGAAGCCACTTCTGTTGTGTGCGGCCACCAAGTCAATGAAGAGAAAACGTGATTTT
The DNA here is from genome assembly GCA_028829895.1 of Sinotaia quadrata. NCBI lineage: Eukaryota > Metazoa > Mollusca > Gastropoda > Architaenioglossa > Viviparidae > Sinotaia > Sinotaia quadrata. Next base: position 66,814,084 of record CM054183.1, read on the forward strand.
GTTGTTGTTTCCACTTTTAAATTCAGAACATTAATTCTGTTATCGTTTTCAGTTTGAAAATTGGAACAATCAGTTAATTTATTTAGCTAAAGTTGTACGCAGGGTTTCCAGCAAAATGGCGTCCGAGCTTCATTGTAGGCATCAGTTAATTATTTCACACTGGTTGTAAATTACTGACAATTGTAGACATCAATTAATTCTTTCCAAACACACTTTCACACAGGCTGTAAACCTGTGTTATGAGGCTAAATAACTGTAAACAAAGAATTTACTTAAATAACATTTCCTTAGCTAAACAAGTTTATTCATCTAAATAATGTTTATTTCGCTAAATTAAGCAAACTACCTATATAACCGTAGAGAAAGAATTTACTTAAACAAGCTTATTTATCTAAATATGGTTATTTCGTTAAATTAAGCAAACCACCAAAATATATTAGAGAAAGGACTTACTGAAATCACATTTTACTTAGCTAAGCAAGTATATTCAGCTAAATAATGGTTATTTGTTAAACTAATAAACTATTTACCTAAATAACTGTCTTATTTCGCCTAAATAATAAAAAAAAAAACCCATTAACCTAAATGACTCTCTTATTTTGCTAAATTAGTCAAACTATTTAAGTAAATAAATGTATTCTTATGCAAAAATTCTATAAAAGGGATTTTTTAAGCCAAAAGTCCTAAACTAAAACGCGCAATTCTAAACAAGGCAAACAACTTGCAGCCAGTTGGAGTTGTGCAACCCTTTGCTACACTCTCTCGTGATTAGCTACCTTTGCCAAGAATATCTTATGATCGAAAACGTGTAATATGTAAACAAAGTACAGTGGGGAAAATAATGTCGATGACTATTCAAAACTAACGCTAGCGTTTGCATGCAAAAAAAAGTAACAGATTAAATAAAAAGAACATTAATTTAAAACACAACTGAATATTTTCAATTTTTTGGTTTACAATGAATTTTGAATCGACTACGAGTAAAGTGAAGTATTCTTGTACACACGTGACTTGTACACTATGTGAAAGAAAGAAATTTTAAACTACCTTTCAGCATGCAAAATTTATATTAATTATTTTATAAAATAAAGCCTGTTACCAAAAAAATGATGCAAATACTAATTTACCCTAAGCACCTATACAATCAAACGCCCGCTCACCCCCCACAAAAAAAAAAAAAAAAAAAAAGCAACCAAAAAAAATATGCAAAGAATGAAATATACATGGTAAGAAGGGCAACTAAAAATGCTCTTGACTGAACTAGTAAGACATAACCAGTATCAACACACAATTCCACCAACAGAAGCAAATACATGTGTTTGTTCGTGTGACTTGGTGGTGATAATTTCGATACGGGTCCTTCTGTGTGATCTGAAAACTACTGTTCAGACTTTGTGATCCTGGGGTAGTAGTGGTGGTGGTGGTGGTGCATGAATCAGTTCTCGGAATGTGTTAAACTTGATTTTTTTTATTTTAAAACTAAAAACATTAAAAAATTTGAGCCACAAATAAAGACATAAACATTCCAGTCAATAAACACTTATTATTATAAACAAGACTAACAAAATCAGTAGTGTGAAAAGATTGTCCAAAGCGAGAAAATGCTAATATAATATAAATTGGGGTTGAGTGGGGGGGGAAGGGGGGAGAAACACAAGAGGGTCGACAAGAACACAAATACGACCATGACAGCACCCAAAATGTAAATTAAAAATAAATATATATTATTTATATAAAAAGGGACGGGTTGAATTAGTCTAGACGGAACAAGATGAAGGAAGCCAGATATAGAACTCGACAACCTAGATTGAACGAAATTACACCAAATACAAATCCCTGAAGAAGTCGCTAAACAAACACAGCAACAGAAAGAGCAACAGAAAGAATCTGATCATTAGGCGAATTTATGAAAAGCTTTCACAATGCTATGAAAATCATGACATTAATATAAAAGGCCTAGACATTGTTATGAAGACTTGAGCATTATTATGAAGGGTCTGGACATTATTATGAAAGGACTGGACATTATTATGAATGACCCGACATTAATCTGAAAGCCCTGGACATTATTATGAAAGGTCTGGACATTATTATGATGGGTCTGGACATTATTATGAAAGTCCTGGACGTTATTATGAAAGGGTCTGGACACTGATCTGAAAGACATGGACGTTATTATGAAAGTCCTGGACATTATTATGAAAGGTCTGGACATTATTATTAAAGTCTTCGACATTATTTTGAAAGGTCTGGACATTATTATGAAAGTCCTGGACCTTATTCTGAAAGGCCTGGACATTATTATGAAAGGTCTGGACATTATTATGAAATCCTGGACGTTATTATGAAATGTCTGGACACCGATCTGAAAGACTTGGACATTATTATAAAAGGCCTGGATATTATTATGAAAGGCCTGGATATTATTAAGAAAAAATGGGCATTACTTGAACAGTCTGAACATTACTGCAAAAGGCCTGGAAAATAGCGAGAGGCCTAGTAATTATTACTCTAGGCTGGACATTATTAGTTTAGTCATGGATATTATTACTCGAGGAATGAATACAATTATAAAAGGCCCGGGCGTTATTATGACGGCCTTGTCTAGCAATGACTAATACACAGTATTGTGACCTTAACGTAGACACAACAGAGCGAACCTTAACGGACAAATGTGATGAACCTTATAAGATACAATAGAACTACCTAACATGACACATCACAACGTAATGAACATTATAAGACAACAACGCGATAATGAACCTTACTATAGACAACGTAATGAAAGAAACAGGAGAAAACATTACAAATAGTAGAACAAAATATTACAAGCAGCGGGACTAACAAAAACGACCATACCGCAGGTTATAACATAAAGCACACAAGGGGCATAACATAATGAAAACTGGAAAGAACAAATGAATGGAAAGAACACAAGAAAATGAACACCGAACAAACACAACAAAATAAACACAGCAGGACAGAACAAATGAATGAAACAGGACACAATATAATGAACATAGTTAGACAAAACAAATGAATGAAACAGGACACAGGGACTTAATATAAACAAAAGCAGATCTTAAACAGAAACGTGCTACCTAAACAACACAGGTCTACGAAATAGCGGGATATAAGTTGTAACACAAACAAAATCAATCCTTGAAGAGAAAACCGCTAACTAAACAAGACAGGGTCCAACAAATAGTAGGACATAACACAAACAAAACAGCCCTAACTAAACAAGAGAGCTCCTAAAATTAAAAAACGAAGAAAGCCGAATAAAAGCAAAGACGACAACTCTATGATCCAGCACAAACACACGACGAACACAGACCTCGAAAATGAAATGCTAAACAGTACATCCAAAACCCTCCAAAGGATTTTAATGCGCATAAACTAAAAGAAAACGAACGCAAAAGAACTCAGTCAAGACCACAAACAAGGCCCTCAATCCACGACACAGTTACGACACCGCAGACGACACTCCTTGCAGACGAAATCGCTACAGGACGGCCCTAGACAGGAACTGGTCCTAGTGCGTATGACTGTCAAAGTGAGAGAAAGATGAATGAACCCACGATGAAATGCCTCGTTACCCATCCGGAAGTCCACGTAGCCTTCCCCACCCGACAAAATCAGCTTGCTGTTCGTGGGTGGAGCTGGGGTGGCTTCGAGCCGATGGAGCTCTGACGGCAAGGGGGAAGAGTCGTCCGAGGCTGCGCTCATCCCTTTTCTTGGAACGCCTGCAATACACAACACACAAATGATTTAAAAATAATTTCCATCATGGATTCTAACGCAATATTTACTCTCCCCCCTCCATCCTTCGCCCCAACCCCATCCCCCCAAAAATAGTAGCATCACAGACATAATCTGGGCGGGGTTTTAGATATTTATAAATAGTATTATTTATGGATTCTAATGCCATAATTTTGTTTACGAACAAAACGGCACGTTTTAGAATAATGTTGTAATTAAACACTTCGAACTATACATAACATATAATGTTGTAATTAAACACTTCAAACTATACAAAATATTTTAAAAAGAATTAAGTAGATGCACTGAAAAGAGCGAGTTATTTTCAAGAAAGTCACTCTCTCACTTCTCAGTACTTTAACTCTTATCGACTGTAAAAAAAAAAAAAATGAACTAAATGAACCTGGATCTCTCACTTGCGACCTACATCATTTATGATTAGCTGATGTGACAGAGTGGACAGCTCTATGAGGCTCGAACGAGCCTTGGTCAACCAAGGGTCCAGCCAAGCCGTTTCCACAATATAATCTAACACTGGACCGACCCGACAGGAAAAAAAAAGTACTATCGCTTAGAGAGCGTCACGCACTACCTTAAAAAATATTTAAATATTTAAAAATAAAATAAAAACAGAAATGCATTGATTTAATTAATACCGTCAGGAAGGTTTTTCATCATAGCTTGAAAATTTTATTTTCAACATTCTTTACTTTGTCTCCAATTACAGAACATACATTAACTTGTGCCCAATCAAAAATATTTAACACAGTATTCTTTAATGCGTGCCCAGGACATCCTTGTGTCCAATTTAAAAAACAACAACAACCTTTTAATTATTTAATACATCCTGTAGGTCGTGTCCAATTAAAAGAACACCCCATAATTTAGCCTCAGTATGAAGAAACTAGCAGTCAAGGAGAAAAAACAGAAAGATAATGACTAGGGAAATGTGCAGATTGATGAATGCTTGACAAGTACAGTGTATATGCAGATTTACTTATATATATATATACAAGAATATTTACTACTCTCGTTATTAATCAACCGACATCTCTATGTACTGATTATTTAAAAAATACACCTACTACACTCGATATTAACGGGCATTTCGATGCCAATACTATCCTACATCCACCCATCCTCCTTTATTCCTCCATTTAAATGCCACGCACCAAGGGTGGTTGGCAAATCATTGAGTCCTGTGCATGTTATTTTTATTTATTATTTAATTTAATTGTGTTCCTTATGACAATTCACACCCTTTCGGCCCTGGTCAGAAAATATAATATTTGGTGGTGGTGGTGGTGGGAACAAATTCACAACATTCGGCCTTATATATATGTGTGTGTGTGTGTGTGTGTGTGTGTGTGTGTGTAATCAATTAAAAAAAATCTGAAATGTTAAAACAAATAAATCATATTAATGAAAGCAAGAATTAACGAATGCGAGCTGATCTTACTCTGTGTGTGTGTGTGTGTGTGTGTGTGTGTAATCAATTTTTAAAAAAATCTGAAATGTTAAAACAAATAAATCATATTAATGAAAGCAAGAATTAACGAATGCGAGCTGATCTTACTCTGTGTGTGTGTGTGTGTGTGTGTGTGTGTGTGTGTGTGTGTGTGTGTGTGTGTGTGTGTGTGTGTGTGTGTGTGTGTGTAATCAATTTTTTAAAAAATCTGAAATGTTAAAACAAATAAATCATATTAATGAAAGCAAGAATTAACGAATGCGAGCTGATCGTACTATGTGCGTGTGGGAAAGCATGTATGTACTCTTTATGCGTGTATAATATTCCTTAAAAATAAAACTCTTACATCCCTGCAGGTTACATGTGAGCAAAATAGCTTATAAGTTGCTTAGAGGGCTTTATCATTAATTTTATCGAAACGCTGACATTCAAGTGGCATAACCCCATCTTATTCCCACTATAACAAGTGTTCAGACATGTGACAAGCCCAATGTTCGTAATCATAGCTGTGTGTGTGTGTGTGTGTGTGTGTGTGTAAAATGCAGTCCAGTCTAGTGTAGTGAAGTGTAGAGCTTGCGTTGTAAGAGTGGGTAAAAAGAAAACAATGTATACATAAACTACAGTAAAACTAAACAAAACAAAATGTTTCCACACATGGAGCAATAAACCACAGGAGTCGAGCTATAAATAAAATTAAGTGAATGCCTATTTTTCAAATTAAAAAAAAAAAAAACCACGCAAACAGCATCAATACATGTACTTTCAAAAAATAGAAGAGTGGTTGAAAACCGATCTGTGGTAAATAAAATGTAAAAATCGCGAAAACGCAATCACAATGCTTCAAAAACAGCAATCCGGCTGAAAAGTGAAGTGCAGTAAATAAAAATTTAAAAATCGCGAAAACACAATCACAATGCTTCAAAAACAGCAGTGCTGTTGAAAATAAAGTGCAGTATATAAAATGCATACTTTAAAATCGCGAAAACACAATCACAAGCTTCCACTCTCGTACAAGCTGCGGCAGTTAACAGGAACGATCTCAGACTAACGATAGCTCCCGCGGTCTGCGCCAGACCTGCTTCAGGGCTAAGGTCAACGTCCTAGTGTCATCTGCTGTGGCGAAGCTACTTCAAAAGTGCAATCTAATCTATTTCTCCGCAAAATAACACCTTGCTTTAGAACCAATTAATTATTCTCACTTTAGGCTCGGGCCAATGTGACAGCTTTTCCTTCGCAACGGAGTCTGAACCTACCGGCTATGCGGAGATCTTCTGTTTTATTGGATGTGGGGGGGGGGGGGTGAGTATCTACTTTTTAAATGGATCAAGTGATTTGGTGTAAGCAACAGGTACAGGTAGTGAGGTACACATGGAAATTTTAGGATATAAATTTTATATAGCTCTTATAACACAGCGCTTAGTCCTCATAACAAAAGATGGCTTTTTGGATATATATCGCAAAACAAGACAACGTTTAGGTATAAGACATGACTGACAGCTTTTCGATACTTTACAATATATAACCCTAAAATGTAAAATAACTTTGCTATTTTTGGAATTATTATATAACTTTATATAATATTATAGCTTTTGGATATACCATAATATAATATAAAGATTCTGGCTAAATTATATAGTTATACCCTCAGATTAATAACCCTTATAACACATTGGATGCGTGATATACTGCAGCCTTTTGAAGCGACAGAAGAAAAAACAGGGTTTGTTGGTGGCGCAGAAAGTCACTAAATCGCTCGTCGAAGAGATCAGTGACTGACAATTATACTTGGAACCATACGTAAATCCAACTTACTACATGGGTCAGTGGTTAAAAAATAACTTCTTGTAGTGGTGACTACGCCGAACTCGCTCAGTAATGTGACCATGCTGGTCAAGTCAGTTCAGCCTAAAAGTATTAAGCTTAAGTTCAGTTCAAAAAGTATTAAGCTTAAAAAATAATAAGCTTCTGTTCATGCAAATTTGGTGCAAATACCAAACATATATCGTGAAAATGTCGGACAATCACGAACGTTTTTAGAGAAGGAATCAGTCTCAAAGTGATATATATTTATGAAGAGAACAATTCCCAATCTTAACTTAGAATTTCGCGAATTGGTCGCGCAATGCATCTGTCAGGACAGGAGCAACAGTTTCAAAGCTGCTTGACGCTCTCCAGCATAGGCCGTCATCCAGCATAGGCCGTCATCGCCACTCCAAACTCTCGCAACGTAATCCTTTCTGATTTTGTATTTTGAGACTTCAAATTTTATAAAGAAAAAGCGTTTAGAAAACATGCCATGAAATCGTGCTATCACTGTTCCTGAAAAGAAAAAAAAGCGTTTAGAAAGCACGCCATGAAATCGTGCTATCACTGTTCCGGAAGTGAAAAAGCACTCCATACTGTAGTCAACATCCACTAGAACAACCTTTGCACGTGGGACGGTCGAGGTGTGTCCATTTTTACAGACATACGGCAAGCTGATCGTCTCGCTGCTGACGTTCCCCCCTCCCCCATCGCGAAAAGTGCGCGCGATTTGCATCCAGTTTTAAAATCTGTAAAAAGTCAAAGTAATGAACTTAGCCCAGTTTTAAAGTCTGTAAAAAGTCAGAGTAATGAACTTAGCCCAGTCTTAAAGTCTGTAAAAAGTCAGAGTAATGAACTTAGCCCAGTCTTAAAGTCTGTAAAAAGTCAGAGTAATGAACTTAGCCCAGTTTTAAAGTCTGTAGTAAAAAGTCAGAGTAATGAACTTAGAGCAGTTTTAAAGTCTGTAAAAAGTCAGAGTAATGAACTTAGCCCAGTCTTAAAGTCTGTAAAAAGTCAGAGTAATGAACTTAGCCCAGTCTTAAAGTCTGTAAAAAGTCAGAGTAATGAACTTAGCCCAGTCTTAAAGTCTGTAAAAAGTCAGAGTAATGAACTTAGCCCAGTCTTAAAGTCTGTAAAAAGTCAGAGTAATGAACTTAGCCCAGTCTTAAAGTCTGTAAAAAGTCAGAGTAATGAACTTAGCCCAGTCTTAAAGTCTGTAAAAAGTCAGAGTAATGAACTTAGCCCAGTCTTAAAGTCTGTAAAAAGTCAGAGTAATGAACTTAGCCCAGTTTTAAAGTCTGTAGTAAAAAGTCAGAGTAATGAACTTAGACCAGTTTTAAAGTCTGTAAAACGTCAGAGTAATGAACTTAGCCCAGTCTTCGGCCACAGTAGTATCTAGCAATTAAACACGGCGAAATCATATTAGTTGCGGTAACGCCATGCGGCGGCAGTTGTGGATAGATGCCAAACAGGCCTATGCTTAAGTCTCTATGTCAAAATGAACTCTGAGAGGCAACGGTACGTCCCGTAAAAAGAGATATGGATTCTGATAATAAATAACAAGGATTTATTAGTAATAGTATACCAACAAAGAACATCGATAACATAAATGAAATCCTACCGAGTGCCACGGACTTCGTATCTGTGATGAGGTCACACGCGACGCCATCTAACTGAGATGTAGATAGAGGAGGCCTGTCCACGGTCTGACGCTATAAGGTTTCCCTTACTGCAAGTTCTGAACAATCATTAATGCCTCCGACAAGTCTACTGCTTAATATGCCTCTAAGTCTAAAGTAATGCGCGCCAGAGTCTCGGCTTGGGTCTCGGCTTTTTCAGAGCTACTGTAAATCGTTATAGCGAACTTACTCATCCCTACCTCAATTACCAACACACCACTAAACTCCTTCGTATACCATGTACCGAGAGGGTAAAGCATTTGTCTATTACGAAGTACATATATCCCAAGATCCCATTCGGCTAACCCTTATATATACATATTTTGAACTTGACAGGTGTTGCTGGATATGTCCATGATCTACTCTCAGGAAGGGCCAATAACTGCGATTCGCCCGAGGAGCACTTCTCGAATGAATCCAACAATCCAATAATCCCACAGAGGAACCAATCAAGTTAAAACATGCACCCCATCCAATGTGCCAATCAAACTTACATACAAAAAAACAAAAATCAAACATACCAGCCTATTTTAACAAATAACAAGTCTAAGAAACCTATCAAATTAACAACTACCATCCAACATCAATCTATTTAACAAATATACTAATCAGCTTAACAAGTACACACACACACACACACACAAACACACACACACACCTTTGTCACATTATATGAATTAACACACTCTTATCGCCACTATATCACAATAAACCCCACCCCATTTACTCATCACTTATTATTGTTGTAATTATTTTGACTGCACACACTGTCTGGAGGACATGAAACAAGTACATTTCTCAACAGATAAAATAAAATAAATAGACCTAAGCTTGTTATTTTGACTACCGTCTGGAGGACACGAAACAAGTACATTTCTCAACAGATAAAATAAAATAAATAGGCCTAAGCTTGTTATTTCAATACTGTCGCTGGATATTCAGCTTACGCTCATTTCACAACACCCAAACAATCCGATTATGTTAAATGATTGATCTGATGTAATTGGCAGATCGCCATTATATAGTGACACGGTGGTGCAATGCGTCATTCTTTCATCTGATACTGTCCGGAATCACAGGAATATAACTCTTGTCTAGATTTCAATCTTCAGCACTCTTCTTTTAGCTGAGATACTCTTATCTCTGAAACTGTCCAGAATCTCAGCGCTCTTTATTCTAGCACACCAGACCAACTACTTCCACCCATTCATCATTAAGTCTGATACGCTCTCTTCGTCCTTTTAACTTTTTCAACATCTTCATTGTTTTCCAGGAATTTTGTTTAGATGAGCTTACGCTGTCAGCCACAAGACTATCACTTTCTTCCCCTTAATTTGTCATTTAGTCCTATACCCCCCTTTCACCAGTTTGACTTTTGCAGAAACATCTTTTTCAAAATTTTCACCTTTCTGAATATAATCACTATTGGCCAGTCTAAAAACTTGTTATTTCCATTTTTTAAAATGGCTGCAACACAACAACTACTAACCACCTCACCTCTTTTACCCGTATTACAACAGATGAATTGCCTCAAGTACAAATACTACACTCTTTTACCGTTTGACAACAGATGAATTGCCTCAAGTACAAATACTACACTCTTTTACCGTTTGACAACAGATGAATTGCCACACAACTGCAACTACTACATTCTTTTACCGTTTGACAACAGATGAATTGCCACACAACTGCAACTACTACATTCTTTTACCGTTTGACAACAGATGAATTGCCACACAACTGCAACTACTACATTCTTTTACCGTTTGACAACAGATGAATTGCCACACAACTGCAACTACTACATTCTTTTACCGTTTGACAACAGATGAATTGCCACACAACCGCAACTACTACATTCTTTTACCGTCTGACAATAGATGAATTGCCACACAACCGCAACTACTACATTCTTTTACCGTCTGACAACAGATGAATTGCCACACAACTGCAATTACTATATTCTTTTCCCCGTATGTCAACGGACGACGCAAATTATAGAACCAGCTTTAGTAGCCGCCACAAATTCGTTATGTTCCCCACTATTCTAAAGGAAAGACGTCGTAATTTTAGGCGCTGAAGACAGGAAGATATCTCAGTGTACGACCAGATATTGGAACAAAAGATCTGGCGAGAAGACAACTCTTCAGTGTCTTCGTTGCCACTGCATCCTGTCGCTCGGTCAAGTGATTACAGGTAACGAGCAGACAAATGCTGCACGACCACACCTTCTCCCTGTTCACTTCTGACTCCAGTAAGGCCTCAACGAGGAAAGAGAATGGGTAGGAGGAGTACCCTTGCTTATTATTTCAACCATTTACACGCTACGTACAGCCGGTCAGGAAAACGAGCAGGGGTAGGGAAAGTGGGGTAAAGTGAAAAAAAAAAGAACAAAAAAAACCCCATTGTCTGCAACTCCACACTCTAACAGCCCATTACTAGCTTCAACGAAGAGAACACGCTTTCGCAATCATTTCTTCCTCCATCCCCCATCCCCCATTCGCGGTAACATGCAACCCGACCAATCAATGCGCAGGCACCAAACCGTACTGCACATTTCCTTGTTCATGTTAGTTTTGTAATTCTGACCACCCACAGTCGATGTAAATGATCGATTTGACAGACAAACAACGCTCTGTAATGCAATGCAAAATTTTCAATTTCTTCTCCCATCTATCTCACTTTCACAGTTTTCAGCACTGTTGTGTTAGACTGTTCTGAAAATGGTCGCACTGAAACTTTCGTTAGCGACACACCAGGCAACGCCTTCTATCATTGGATATCTTCTCCATTTATTTATAGCTTAGAGGATGTCCTTTCCATTTATATATAGCTCAATGATGTCCTCCATTTATTTATAGCTCAGATGTCCTCTGGTTGGTCATGTAGGGGGCGCTTCCGGCTTCTCATATCGTTTAAATTATGGGCCTTGTTTGGCACACTTAGATTACCTTAATCATAATTTCTTCTTTGATATAGTGTGAATGGATGAGGATCACAATTGTTAATTATAATTTGAAATGTTTTCACTGAATTAAGCAGATCTATTAACTTTTTTACATTTTAAAACCACAGATATGGAATCTGACTTGTCCGCATTACTTCCGTTTTTCCCTATCTACTTTGGTTCACTGGTTTATCATTCTGTAATGGTAGATCTTACACTACTCATTAATTAACGAATTCTTTTAACTAGTTCAGTTACCTAGACCTGGTAAGATAATATTTTTTTAGCCAGTATGGCGGTAGCCTTTTCATAAATGACACAGCACTTTTAGTTAAAAATAGTTTTAATGCTTTTCTAAATTATAGAATAATATCTAATGAATGATATTAGACATTTTTAATAACTATTTTGTTTTTAATATTTGGAAGTAATAAACATTTTAATATTTTAAATGATCAAATTAAACATGTTTGAAATTATTTGCAACCTTACAGTATACACAATCATCTAATATCCATGTCAACAATATTTTGCCATCACATTAAAAATATTTATGAATAAAATATTTAAACAATACTAGTCACATTTTAAAAAACAAACATAATTAGTATGTATTGAAGAGGGCATCTTGAATTTTTCAAAACCAAAGCACACACTGCATAATCTTTATGATAAAATATACACACATGATACACATCAAGATGGGTATGGACAGGTAATATAGAAAATTAGCAACATATCAGTATAACGACAATAGAACAGGAGAAAATATTGGTGTAAATAAAACTGGTATATCCTTAGCATGGATGAATTTTGGCACTCACTGTAACGATTGCTTCATAAATAATACTAATTATACTAATTAAAACCTCTTCGGTAGAGCTAAGTCTATAGCCTTCAATGCACAGTTTAACGAAAACAACACTGTAGAGAAATATGCTAGATGGATTCGGTTTTCCAAATTACAAGTATTGCAATTACAATGTACATATAATTTAAACAATTTTTCAAAATCTGCCATAAATATAGAATTCTTCAGTAGATCGAGTAAAATATCTATAACGTAAGGCTATCATATATATATTTTTCTCTCACTCACTCACTCACTCACTCACTCACACACACACACACACACACACACACACACACATTTAATTCTATTTATTGAATCATACACTCATAAAACTGGGTGTAAATATATCGAAAACACACACACACACACACACACATATTTAATTCTATTTATTGAATCATACACTCATAAAACTGGGTGTAAATATATCGAAAACAGTCGATACCAAGCGCATAGTTACCATAGACGCTACAATGCCATGGGGTTTCCAATATGGCGGACGACTGGCGATAGTATTTTGCCCTTGTGTCCTCTCCATGTATGGAACTCAGTGAAGCCACACGGGCTTTGCTGTGAGCTACACTGCGTGCAGTGACTGAACAGGAACTTCTCTCCCAGTTATCGTTATCAGCACTAGCGCAAGTGTGTTCTCTACGATAATGCATGTGGTGGGGAGATGAAATGTGATTTTTGGCCAAGTTCAATACAAAACGAGCAAGGAAGCGCCACAAGCATATTGCCTGGCTCTGTAGCTCTGCTTGTTAGACCAAAACTGAAACACGCCATAGGGCCACTGATTGGTTAAAAGTGGCATGTCTGGACAGAACCTGTAGCATTTTGCAAATATTACGAATTTTATTTAGAACTGTGTAGGGACTCAAGATCGTTTAGAGAAAATGAAAGTAAATATTGAGTGAGGACTGGTTCTCGGTACGATGACTCAGGACTGTACATGAGGACAAAACAATGTCGTGTTAGGGACAGTAATGCATACATCAACAGAAATTACAGAAATTTTGGGACTAAAACAATTAACATTCATTAATGTTTAAAGTTAGTATTTATATGGAGATTAATGAATGAGGGATATATAATTTACTGATTCAAGGCTGCAAAGAATGGCTTATTTGAATAAGGCTGGTCAAAACTACAGAGAATATGTGACTAAAATGAAAGATTATTATTTTTAATGAGGTGAAAGATTGCTAAACACATTAGTGACTTGGATCTATAAACAAAAAAATAACTGTTGCTGTAAGTGGTAATTTGGGACTACCAAAGACTGATTGTTGCACACTATTATGTGTCAGAAGTCCCTAGCTTCTGGAACAGATACCGTCCAATTTTTTTTTTCTAATGTGTGTATGTCAGACTTTAAATTATCCAGATCTCTCGGTCTGGGTTAAAATTAAGTGAACATGAATGGCGTTCCTAAACACTTCTAGAATTAAGTGTGTAATGAAGGCTTTATCTAATGTTCCAGATTATCACATAACCTGTTTCATTTAGAGACTCTGGGTAAAGTTTGCACAAAAATTATTACTTTTTCAAATGTAATGACTGGGAAAATAACTGCTGTATAATGTAGTGACTTTGAAATAATAATAATAATCATGTCTACACGAATGCTGTGTTATACCCATTTACAAGAATCCGACATGAGAGAGAAACAGCAATGATTAATGCGGTCGACTGGCCCATGAGAGACCAGAAAGGCACGCGGATGCTGAATGCGGTCGACTGGCCCATGAGAGACCAGAAAGGAACGCGGTTGCTGAATGCGGTCGACTGGCCCATAAGAGACCAGAAAGGCACGCGGTTGCTGAATGCGGTCGTCTGGCCCATGAGAGACCAGAAAGGCACGCGGTTGCTGAATGCGGTCGACTGGCCCATGAGACTAGAAAGGCACGCGGTTGCTGAATGCGGTCGACTGGCCCATGAGAGACCAGAAAGGCACGCGGTTGCTGAATGCGGTCGACTGGCCCATGAGAGACCAGAAAGGCACGCGGTTGCTGAATGCGGTCGACTGATCCCTTGCAAGCAGTGGAGTACAATTGAGAACGCAAACACAACTAACGGACAAACTGCCACGGAGTCCATAGCCAGCACATAATTTCAAGACTGACATGATGTTTTCTGGCAGACACAGAGACGAGCAAGGAGGAAGCCCACAAGAGACAGTGGGCTGCAACGCTGGGTAAATAATGGCCACGATGCACGTTTTCACCACGTCCATTACTACAGGGCTAGGCCACCAAAGCCGACACTAAGTAGTAGAGCAGTTAAGATCGATGAACGCTTTACTCTCCAATGTGAGACGAATGTGCTATTTCGCTGCTTTCTTCGTGATTAACTTTGGCATTGTTCCCAGGGTTTTCAATTCCAATTTTCAATTTTATTAATAACTTAGTTGCGTGTTTATGTATACATGTGTGTATGCGTGCGCACCTGTGTGTGTGTGTGTGTGTGTGTGTGTGTGTGTGTGTACGTATGAAGTCTGAGAGAAAGAGAGAACATTTGGTTTTTAAGAGTGAACAAATAAATATGTGACATTAATTCATACGGTCACGCTTCAGAAACATATCTAACTAAGCAACTAATTAGCATATGAATGGATTCAATCAATTGGTCGAACAAACATTCAATGGATCAATAGTTCAACCAGCCACATAATCGTTCAATCATTCACCCATCATTCATTCTAACAATCAATTGATCATTTCATTAATCAAGAAAACAATCACATTTGTCTTAGTGTGAAGGATATGAAATAGGATTTCTGTCTTCGGGAAATTAAATCCAAAATATTAAATATATATATATATATATATTTATTTTATTTTTCACTTTTTTAAAAACTACATTTTAATTTAATCTGTATAAAAATGTAGTAATCTCTCGTAATATTTAATTTAGCCCGTCCCATCAAATAAAGTTATGTGAGGTAGGAAGACTGTAGGCTAAACAATAGGAAATAATATTTCCGAATTTTACAGTTTATTTCCTTTATTTTATCATAGGCAAATGAATTGTTTGGCAGATTGGTTATGCTACTGACTTGAAAAAAGTGGTAATAATGAGACTAGGAAAGAAGGCAGCTTCTGATAAAATTACTGATAGTTAACTGGAGAGAATGTAGTAGCAGTGAACTATCACGAGTGTGAGTGACTCTAGAAGTCTGTCACGTGTGTAGTACTGTGATAGCAACGAAAATGTATGAATGACATCATGCCTTATATAGATATGTGGATGTGGATCTATAAATGACCGGAACATGTATGAATGACATCACGCCATATATAGATATGTGCATGTGGATCATAACTGACAGGAAAACCTCAGTCAGTCCTGTTGAAACAAGTGGAAAGAGATGCATTATGGTTCACAAACCAAAGTTGTCTCTGTAAATTTAGAGGTATCTATGGGTCACGTGACAAGATGCCTATATAAATTAGAAGTATGTATGGGTCACGTGATAAAAGTGTCTATGTAAATTAGAGGCATGCATTAGTCACGTGACATAATTTTCTATGTAAATTAGAGGTATGTATGGGTCACGTGACAAAGTGGTCTTTACCAATCAGAGGTGTGCATGGGCCAAGTGACAAACTTTTCTATGTAAACTTGAGCTATGTATAGGTCACGAGACATTTTCTAAATTAGTGATATGTATGGATCACGTGACAAAATTGTCTGTGTAAATCAGAGGTGTGTTCAAATTACTTTTCAGAACGTGCTCAACGCATTCAAATGGTAGAGACATTTTTTTTAATACGCGCGTGTGTGTGTGTGTGTGTGTGTATGTGTGTGTGTGTGAGTGTGTGTGTGTAGGCATAAAACGTAGTGGGAACACGAAGCAGATAAAGAAACAAGCTGCCCCCTAGGTGTTTTATATGGATGGGTGATTGGTTATGCGCGCCTCGTATGTGTAAAAAAATGAGGATTATAAAATAGTTTATTTATTTAAAGATAACTTAAGGAACATATTGTTGATGTTTGCTGGTGTACTTGGTTACCGCACATTTACTCATACACACTATTTTCCACAAACATACATATATACAAACACACTATCTGTGACCTTACACATACAATTTCACGCGCGCACACACACACACACACGACAGGAGATACGATGCAAAAGAAGTGTATTCTCATTTTGTCTTCTTACCACTCCAACCCAAAGCGCCCATGTTTGATCGATCGCATCTTGTACACCGGTCAAAAACTCTCTTCAGTCCCCAACGATTGCGCAATATCTCAAACATGCTCTCCGCCTATCATCCATGCTCATGCACCCACCCCTTCAAGTCGAAACTTCTTCGGTTCCAGAGCCAGGCAGTTTTGTGTTGTGCACGTCTGAAACTGTGACAAGAGCAGCCTACCTCCCCATTTAATGAGAGAAAATGACAAGCGACGCTGGCTACCCAAGCGAGACTGCTCTTATACGGAGCGTGACAGATACCTTGACCGGACGCTGAACAGTCAAAGAATACAGAGAGTTGTGGAGAGGGTATATATCCTGTATTACACAAGGGCAGTGGTGACTGATGCACAATGACTACACATCGTTGCAGGAGGAGAGTGGCCAAACTCCACCACATCCCATCAAATGACCCTTCCTTACACTGTCAAGCCCTTGGGTGTGGTGTGGCGATGACTACTTTTGCATATAAGTTACAAAGCACAGAACTCACTTCTCTAATATTAACTTCACCATTCCTCACAGAACGATTTCCTTTTACTATCTCTCCTTCCTTGTCTACCTGAGCCCCCCAACCCCCGCAACTACCATACTCCACCCAACAACAAATTCACTCGATTTTCCTCCTTAACAAAAGCTCATCGTCAGTGAATGCAACTTTAATTCGATATTACAGGAGGCTGGGTTACCTTCTTTTCACGACTCATTACTGCGCACTGGAGATCGGGGACCGAGGCGATATGGAAATTGAAAACGCAATCCTATCGGGAGGGGCTGAGTGCAACGCCTAGAGCGGCCATTAATACTGTGCACTGTGCTCCGTCAGGCACGAAGAAAAGACAAATAAAAAAAAAAAACCCACTATACTCTTTGCATTTTGTGTGTGTGCGTATTGCGACAGCTAACAACTAGTTGTAGCTCTAAATGTATAAACAATATATAAACGAGGTCAAGGTAATGATTTGCATCGACCTGTAATAGTAAATAAGGTTGTGAAAATAATATTCATTGCAAATGGTTCAATGAAAATCAACCAATCCCAAACCAACCAACCAACCAATCAATCTGTTTGGATTTATGACAAACAGGGCTGTTTGGAATATGATTACATTAGCTGGTGAAATGTGTTAGGCCAGAGAGCAATATGACAAAATGGCTGTTTGATGTGACAGTTTGGAATACGTGTTACATTCCAGTATTTGTTTAGAGACCCTGTCTCAGCATGAGGATTTAAATTATTCCATTCTATCTCATTGCAACTTCCATTAATAATAATACCGAAATTAATATTTATGTATGCATGCATATCTAATTCAATCTATTACTTCCTATTCTACCTTGTTGCAACCGGTATAATAATAATTAGAATAATATTTACATGTGCGCGCGCGTGCGTGTGTGTCTAATTCAACCCTTTACTTCTTATTCCATCTTACTGAAACTTGTATTAATAATAACGTGAATAATATTTATATATTTAGCCTATATGTATCTAATTCAATCTGTTATTTCCTTTGTTTTCGAGTTATGGATGATTTGAAACACCTATTTTCGTTCCACTTGAGACTTAGAGAAAGGAGTTTTATACACCACCCTAAGCGACCAGGAGAGAATAGGCCCCGAGTGTCACCTCGTCACAGTTCTGATATCAGCAGGACATTAGAGACGATTTGCTAGCAGTCAGCTCACATGCTATTCACGATTCTAGGCCAGACTACTCAACCTTTTTTTTACCCTGGGGAAACCACTGAAATAATTTTCTGCATAAAATTACTATATCTATGTGGCTTATTATTTATTTTTCAATCACGATCTCTTGGGGAACCCTTTTTAACTTCTCGCCGAACCCTGGTTGAGAAACCCTGTTCTCATCCTCAGCAAGTCTGAAGGCCAACGTCACCAAAAGTCTTTCTCTAAGTAGAGTGGACACTACACTGTAGCACTCAGTGCGCAGCCATGCGTTGTAATGATTTTAACTTAATCTTTGGCAGCAGATCACGATTTAAAATAAAAATCAATAAATATCCCTAAACGTTTGTAGAATTTGTGTTTGTTTATTGTCAGTATCGCCTCTTTGTTGAATGGCTGGGATTGGAAGTTTGTTGTCAGTATCACCTCTTTGTTGAATGGCTGGGATTGGAGGTTTATTGTCAGTATCGCCTCTTTGTTGAATGGCTGGGATTGGAGGTTTATTGTCAGTATCGCCTCTTTGTTGAATTGCTGGGATTGGAGGTTTATTGTCAGTATAGCCTCTTTGTTGAATGGCTGGGATTGGATGTTTATTAGTCATTTGTTAATTAGTGAAAACAAATTGAGGTGTGGTGAGGCGCTAGGGTTGTATTGTTAGTTTATTTAATCAAGTTGTAGCCCCTCATGCAACAACTATGAAGTAATTTACTGGATTCATTTACAGAGTAATTACACAGGTCATTGATTCACTTCATTTACAGAGTAATTACACAGGTCATTGATTCACTTCATTTACAGAATAATTACACAGGTCATTGATTCACTTCATTTACAGAATAATTACACAGGTCTTTGAGTGGCTTCAAATACAGAATAATTACACAGATCTTTGACTGGCTTCATTTACTGAATAATTACACAAGTCATTAATTGGCTTCATTTAGAGACTAATCATGCAAGTCAGTAGGTGGTTGTATATACAGAGTAATTATGCTGGATAAATAGTCTGCAGAATGTATACATAGAAAGTAAAGCAAGGTTACATGCTTGCGGTATGTTACACAGAGTATTTGTGCTGGGCCACACAGTAACATATATAATTAAATAGGTTCAAAATATTTGCAGTACTCTTAAAGAGTAGTTATACAGCTCCACATGTGGAATTATATACAAAGAATAGTTGGTGCAGTAGATGCCAGCATATATGAAATAAACAGCTCAAATACGACAACTTACACATAAGAACAATTAAGTTTAATATAAGGCTGCCTACATATGGAATACTTATGTAGACACAACAGAAGAAAACATCTACAGCAGTGGTGCACAAACTCCGGACCACGCTCGTCGCCGAGTGGCCCGCGATGTCCAACAGAAGCGTCAAATATTTGGTGCATTATTCGATCATATGGCTATAAAATATTTGCCTAGCAGTATTGCCAATAATTTGCATGACACAACACTTGAATAATCTGAATTTGAAGTTGCAAGGCAAAAATCAGTTTGTTTGTCAACTTGCAAATCACTTCTCGGCATTCAGGACAAAGTTCCCCAGTTGTTCCGGCAGCAAGCAGCATCGGGGAACTTTGTGCACTTTCCCACTTTTCAGTCACATCTACAGAAGAGTCAGGACATTGACACAAATGTTTATGGTGGAAAGCTAGATGCGTTGGTTCAATCCTTCAATTCACGGTTTCAAGACTTTGACCAATGCAGACTGTTAATGAAACATTTTGCTGATCCGTTCGGTGTGTCAGTGGGTGACTTGTTAGCAGAATACCAGTTCGAACTTACTGATCTCCTGGCATCTGATGAACTGCGTGCTACTTACCGAGAAAACAGTTTGCTTGAATTCTACAGAACATTTCCTGATACATTTGATAATCTGAAAGATAACGCACCTGTCTACACCAGCATATTTGGCAGCACATAACTGCTGTGAACAGGCTTTCTCACAGATGAAACTGAACAAAAGCAGCACCCTCAATCAGCTGACTGCTAATAATCTGGAAGCAATTTTTAGTCTTTCAACGTCAAACATCAAGCCGGACATTTCGAAGCTTTCAAATGACATGCAGCACTATCCATCACACTGACTTTGTGAAAGCTGACGTATCATAACATTTTTAGAATAAGTCTTAGTATGCAACTTCCTTGTCGTAATTATAGTCTTAATCGTTATTTGTGTGTTTTAGATGTGATGTCTATCTTGTGTAGGGCGATTTTGATCTTCACTTTTTTGTGGCCCCCGACGGTTTCAAGAAGTCAAAACGTTTGTGCACCACTGATCTACTGATTAAGTGTGCAGATTAAACTACTGGTTTAATGAATCATAATAGGACAATAATTATGTAAGTTCAATTGATCACATTTAACTATGACATCATGCACAGACAATAATTATGTAAGTTCAAATCATGGGAGCGTACTTATATAGGGTAGTATCAAATAATTAGGCAAGTTTAAGAGATGGCTGCAAAAGCAGAATAAATTATGCAGGTAATTAGGCAGCAAGCATCACAGTAAGATTTCACATATCACAAGCAAGATGGTATTGAAGCTTAAGCACTTAAAAATATTTAGTGTTATTGTGCATCCTTGAAAAAGAGTAATGAAAACAAAACAAACACAATAGCAACAACAAAATATTTACAGTACTCCATTAAGCGCAACTTACAGCCATTTAGTGACAGACAGTACTTGATCAAGGACGTATGATGCATACTCAAGCACAACCTACAATCATGTAGGTATTTGATCAAGTATGCAGTAAATAAATTATTTGATCAAACCACCTGATCAAGCACACATTACACTGGGCAACAACAAATTTGCTAAGATTTTTTGACGGATTTATGACAGATTTATTGTGCTGGATCCAAAAATTACATCGGTTTTGTTCAATCAGATCAACGTTTTGATCTATTGCGACATTATTTTTTGTTTTGTTTTTATTTTTACATATAAGGGTATTTTCTATTTATATGATGTAAAATTCTTTCTTATTTCTTTAAATAATTATGAGGAGGTTACATAAGCTAATTTTAGAATAATTGATATAAATGATATTAATTCTTCTTTAGGTAATGAAATGGAATCGGCCAGAAGACACTGCAAAAATAAACCCGATGTATTTTGCTACATCTGCGGCGAATACACCATTGTTCCTAACAGGAATACAGCAACAGGTTTTATAAAGCGTGCATACCATGCTTATTTTGGTATAAAACTTGGTGATCAGGATAAAGTTTGGGCGCCACACATGGTATGCAAGACATGCACCGAGAATCTTCATCGTTGGACCAAGGGTAAGAAGAGTTGTCTGGTTTGGAATTCCGATGGTTTGGAGGGAACCGACAAATCATGTCACTGACTTCTGCGCTATTGATGTGACTGGCATTAACAGGAAAAAACCAGAGCAGCCTTAAGTATCCTGATCTTGAATTAGCACGTCGTCCAGTAGCTCATTGTGATGAAATTCCAGTACCTGTCCCTGGAGAACTTACCGACATTAGTGAAGAAGATTTCTCTAGTGTTGAAGAATATGAAGAAGAAGAATTAGTGGTCCTTGATGATATTCCAAATCCCTTTTCGCAAAAGGAGCTAAATGATCTAGTTCGTGATCTCAGCTTGTCAAAGTCATCTGCTGAATTGTTGGCATCCAGATTGAGGGAAAAAACGTCCTTTCTGACAGCGTTCGCATCACCTTCTACCGCAACAGACATCAAGAGTATCTCAGTTTTTTCTCTACATAGAAGGACCTGGTGTACTGTACAGATATTGCGCAGCTTCTGCACAAGCTTGGAGTGCCACAGTATAAACCTGAAGATTGGTGATTGTTCATTGACAGCAGCAAGCGATCACTGAAATGAGTTCTGCTACACAATGGTAACCAGTTTGCCTCTGTACCTCTAGCTCACTCGACTACACTGAAGAAGTATGAAGCGGTGAAGTACATGCTGGAGAAAATTCGTTATGATCAGCATGAATACTTTGTGTTGACCCTGAAGATGGTAAACTTTTGGGGGGGACAACAGTCTGGATTCACCAAGTACCCATGCTTTCTGTGCATGTGGGATAGTAGGGACAAAGCACAGTAGTATACGAAGCAGGACTGCCATGTACGGGAGGAATTGGTACCTTGCAAAGCAAAGAACCTCATAAACAACCCTCTGGTGGACAGAGACAAGGTACTTTTCCCACCCCTGCACATAAAGCTTGACTGATTAAGTTCACCAAAGCTGTGGACAAGGATGGTGGTTGTTTGGCTTACTTGTGCCATGCTTTTCCAGGGTTGACCATTGAGAAGTTGAAAGCTGGCATTTTTGATGGTCCACAATTCCGTAAGCTAATCAGAGATCCAGAGTTTGAAGTCTGGTCGTGAAAAACTTTCTTGGCAACAATAAGGCCAGGAACTCTGCAGAGTGTGTTGCTAATATGCTGACTGGTTTAAGAAACCTTGGATGCAACATGAGCATCAAAATGCATTACTTATTCTCACATATGGATCGGTTTCCTGAAAATCTGGGATCAATGAGCGACGAGCAAGGAGAGAGATTACATCAGGATATGAAAGAGGTGGAAACCAGGTATCAGGAACGCTGGGATGCAGTCATGATGGCTGATTACTATTGGACTCTAAAGAGAGAATTCCTACTGCTGAGCATTCTAGAAGTTCGAAGAGACGGAAGTTCATGCCCTGAATTTTGAACAATGATGACCTAATATTGAATGTATATGTACTTACCGTTATCAGTGTCTACTATTCAATGTACACTAATCAACTTTTGTAATATTTAATAAATAAATTGTGTTAGAAAACATTTTTTAAAATTTAAATTAATTTTTTTAATTTAAAAACCTATTTTGGAAGAGAAATATTAACAAAAATTGCTTAATAATGTTACAAAAATATAATCGATTTAGCTATAAGATCGGACTTTTAAAAAATCGAATTAGATCAAAAACGTGACCTGATTAAAAAGAACTGATGTCATTTTCAAATTTAGCAGTGCAAAATTATCCTAAATCAGTTGAAAAATCTTAGACAACTTACAAAAATTGTTTTGTGATGCAATTATTGGATCAAGTACACCTGATCAAGTACACAGTATAATACATTACTTGAGGTGTATACACAGTATAATACATTACTTGATCAAGCACAGTTTAAATATGAACATAACCATGCACTGACATATATGTATCAAAGCACACATTACAATTAAGCACAGGCTATAACCATTTTGTGACAGACTGTATAAAGATTAAGCACATTATATCATTATATAGCACAATGAAACATATACCACCAAACAGCACAATTTACATAAAAGCAAGTCAAACAACATAGATACCTTCATGCAGTGCTGTTCTCTTTGGCAATGCTATAACAAAATTCGAAAACAAACAGAAAGAAATAAAAAGTGCTCAGCAGAAAATCAATGCTATAATAAATCTAAATAAAAAAATAAATAAACCAGGAAAAGCGCCCCATAGAAAGAAAATAAAGTAGTATTCCAAAAACAAATTTAAAAAAATGTGCCCAGCAGAAAAAAAAATACAAATATTATTCCAAAATCAAATTTTAAAAATATGTCTAGCAGAAAATCAATGTTACAGCAAATATTTGTTAAGTGCTCAATTTATAAAATAAATTTAAAAAAACAAAAATACTAAACAGTAGAAAATTAATACTACAGCAAATAATGAAAGAACAAAGTGCTCAGCAGAAAATCAATGATATAACACCAAAACAAACAAGAAAAAAAGGAGAAAATCAATGCCAATGAATTAAAAATAAATAAAAATAAAAATAAAAGTGCTCAACAGAAAATAACACACACATATATACACTGTATGTGAAAAGAAAAAACAATGAACACAAAGTACGCATTCTTCTGAATATTATACCAAAACATAAAAATAAAATAAAACATCTAAGAATAAAGATTCTTGTTGTTAATATAATTAAACTGGGCCAATACAAATAAAGAATGGGAATAGAGTCTAACTAATTAAATTAGACTGAGCCAATACAATAGAATAAGAATAGAGTCTAATGAATGAAGTATACTTAGCCATAACATATAAAGAATGAGAATAAGCTAGAGTCTATCATATGACATCAGATTGAACCAAGACATTTCAAGAATGAGAATAGAGTCTATCATATGACATCAGATTGAGCCAAGACATATCAAGAATGAGAACAAACTATGAAATAAGACTAAGGCAATATATATATATATAAAGAAAAGTTTAAACTAGAGTACAGAATAAACTAGTCTAGCTATTGAATTAGACTGAGCTTATATATATATTTTAGAAATTAAACTAGACTCTATGAGACTAATGAATTAGACTAAGCCAAAACATATAAAGAAAAAGAATAATCATAATTACAATGGAAAAAAGATAATCAATAAACTATTTTAAAAGTAATTCTGCAGATATAAATTTGGAAAAGTAGAAATGAAATACACATAATTTGAGCATTAACTGTGAAATTCCACAGAATAAGGGGTTTAAAAAAAGCAGAAAAATAAATTATAAAATTAAAATGTGGAATAAAAGAATGCATACAACTACAAAATTGTGCAGTTTTTAGAACATTTTTCAAATATCTCTGGATCAATGCATAAATATTTAATGAAGCTAAAAAATGTTAGTATGAATCAAATCACACACAAACAACATAACAAAGAATACTCACTACTCACAGTTAATAATTCTGAAATGTGTTCTATCAGCCTATATACTGGCTAAGTTGTTTAAAATTAATAAACTCTAAATTACACAGATTTATCATTTGATACATTTTAAATGTGGCCATCATAGGAAAAACTAAATACTCATTAAATTGTTTCATAACATGTATTTAACAAGAAGCTTTGCACTCCTCCAATCAAATTATTATCATTTATTTTAATTTTTAGAAAGGATCTTAAACAAAAATTTAAACAGATATTCCATAACATTTTCTAATTTCCCATTGTGTTCTTCATTTGTCATGAAAATGTTCTAATGCAATATAATACTTTACAAAATCAACAGATGTAACATAATTATAAAGATTTGATATTCTATAGTGTAGTAACACAAGAGTCACAAAGTCAAAGTATACTATATTATAAAGCAAGGCAAAAGACGGATATGTTACATCATTACAGATATTGATCAGTGAACCATTCACTTATTAAAATGAAAGCACCTGCACAAAGAAACAGACAAACAATTCTCTTGCTGGGAGATTTCTAATAATACAAGAACTTGAAATGATATTTTTTAAATTTAAAAGTCAAGGTATGAAAATCTGTATGCCTATTGAAATGTCAAAGTCATGCATACAATAAAACCGATTTACAAATTACAAGAATAAACAGTGGGTTTTTATTGTTTAAAGCTGAAATGCTGTGTCTACTATGCCTCGATTGAAACAAGTGCTCACAGGACTGTTGGGAAATATAAAAATGTTTCCCATTATTTACACTGGTCTGAAATAAAACTGTCATAATTTGGACTGTTGGGAAATATGCATATATGTCATAATTTGTTGTGAAATAAAAATGTGTCCCATAATTTGAACTGTTGTGAAATATATATGTGCATCACAAAATGCATACACACTTACACAGATTTTTGCTGCAAAAAAAAATTTGCATATACAGACACCATATAACAAAAATTTCATAATCCATACAAACACCATATAACAAAATGTCAAAACCCATAGAGACAGTATAAAACAAAATGTCATAACCCATACAAAACCATATAACTAAATGTCATAATCCATACAGATACCATATAACAAAATGTCATAACCCATATAAACACCATATAAAACAAATGTCACAACCTATAGAGATCCATATAACAAAATGTCATAACCCATATAAACATCATATAAACAAATGTCATAACCCATACAGACACTATATAACAAATGTCATAATCCATACAGATACCATATAACAAAATGTCATAGCCTATACACACATCATATATCAAAATATCATAATCTATATTTGACAAAATGTCACAACCCATAGAGATCCATATAACAAAATGCACAATGCGTGTCCTTTTAAATGTATACATTAATTAATTATTTTTTTAAATGTATCATCATCACCACAGTCCCTCATAAAAAATCTTGGCAAAATATAATATACTTTTAAAATAAAGAGAAATAATTCAAACCAATGCATGCACAATTTTACTGATATCGTAACAATCTGCACATGTGCTGAAAGACCCAGAGAAACTGTATACGACCTTATATTTTGCAGTCACACACTGACAGGCACCAGTTAAAAATATGTCAACCAGAAGCATACACGATTAAAAATATGTTGTAATTCACTGACCCAAATGACAATGTAAAAAATAATTATAGTTTGCTGCACGTCTAAATCGCATGGATACTTTGAAAGTAAGATTGGATCTCACATAAACATGGATACTTTGAAAGTAAGATTGGATCTCACATAAACATGGATACTTTGAAAGTAAGATTGGATCTCACATAAACATGGATACTTTGAAAGTAAGATTGGATCTCACATAAACATGGATACTTTGAAAGTAAGATTGGATCTCACATAAACATGGATACATTGAAAGTAAGATTGGATCTCACATAAACAAGGATACTCTGAAAGTAAGATTGGATCTCACATAATATGGATACTTTGAAAGTAAGATTGGATCTCACATAAACATGGATACTTTGAAAGTAAGACTGGATCTCACATAAACATGGATACTCTGAAAGTAAGATTGGATCTCACATAAACATGGATACTCTGAAAGTAAGATTGGATCTCAAATAAACATGGATACTTTGAAAGTAAGATTGGATCAACAAAATGATATGTTAAGGAGACGATCAAATGGGTTAGAATTGCTGCATTGGCTTTCTTTTTCCAAATTCGACTGGTATGTTTAGGCTTAGGCCTATATATATATCTGTACCAGACATTGTCACTGAATACGCATCAATACTCGACACTTTTTAACTGCCTTTCTTTTATAACCAAGATATAACTCTGGTATAGGGTTGTTAATGGTACGATATTTATCAATATACATAAACACTCTGTGGAGGATTTTTCAGCCGCAAGCAGACAAACTCTGTCTTTTGTGCGGTCTGTCTCGAAAGATATTTTTGACAGAAAGCGAAGGGTATATCACACTGGCATTCATATCATTTGAGTGAAAAATGTTCAAAACAAGATTGATTTTGAATTTTTATAATTTTCTCCAGTTGTTTGTACATCCACGCGCTGCACAGTGCATTCCAGTGCTTTATTTATGGTTTATAGTTTGAGAAAACAATATTAAATGCTTTATTCATGGTTTATAGTTTGAGAAAACAATATTAAGTGCTTTATTTATGGTTTATAGTTTGAGAAAACAATATTAAGTGCTTTATTTATGGTTTATAGTTTGAGAAAACAATGTTAAATGCTTTATTCATGGTTTATAGTTTGAGAAAACAATATTATATGCGAGTGAGTCGATGTAAGATTATAGCGTGAGCAATGAAAGCCGGAATTTGGCTCAAAAATATTTTTTATAACATCTATGATAGCGCGCGCACTACTTGACCTGCATGTTCAAGAAAGTCGTATAATGCACGAAATCCCCAAAGCTGTGGGTAAAATGTATAATATGCACAAAATCGCTAAAGCTGTGGGTAAAATGTATAATATGCACAAAATCGCTAAAGCTGTGGGTAAAATGTATAATATGCACAAAATCGCTAAAGCTGTGGGTAAAATGTAATAATATGCACTAAGTCGCCAAAGCTGTGGGTAAAATGTAATAATATGCACTAAGTCGCCAAAGCTGTGGGTAAAATGTATAATATGCACAAAATCGCTAAAGCTGTGGGTAAAATGTAATAATATGCACTAAGTCGCTAAAGCTGTGGGTAAAATGTAATAATATGCACAAAATCGCTAAAGCTATGGGTAAAATGTAATAATATGCACTAAGTCGCTAAAGCTTTGGGTAAAATGTAATAATATGCACGAAGTCGCTAAAGCTGTGGGTAAAATGTATAATATGCACTAAGTCGCCAAAGCTGTGGGTAAAATGTAATAATATGCACTAAGTCGCCAAAGCTGTGGGTAAAATGTATAATATGCACTAAGTCGCCAAAGCTTTGGGTAAAATGTAATAATATGCACTAAGTCGCCAAAGCTGTGGGTAAAATGTAATAATATGCACTAAGTCGCTAAAGCTGTGGGTAAAATGTATAATATGCACTAAATCGCTAAAGCTATGGGTAAAATGTAATAATATGCACTAAGTCGCCAAAGCTGTGGGTAAAATGTAATAATATGCACGAAGTCGCTAAAGCTTTGGGTAAAATGTATAATATGCACTAAGTCGCTAAAGCTTTGGGTAAAATGTAATAATATGCACTAAGTCGCTAAAGCTTTGGGTAAAATGTAATAATATGCACTAAGTCGCTAAAGCTTTGGGTAAAATGTAATAATATGCACTAAGTCGCTAAAGCTTTGGGTAAAATGTAATAATATGCACTAAGTCGCTAAAGCTTTGGGTAAAATGTATAATATGCACTAAATCGCTAAAGCTGTGGGTAAAATGTATAATATGCACTAAGTCGCTAAAGCTGTGGGTAAAATGTATAATATGCACTAAATCGCTAAAGCTGTGGGTAAAATGTATAATATGCACTAAGTCGCTAAAGCTGTGGGTAAAATGTAATAATATGCACTAAGTCGCTAAAGCTTTGGGTAAAATGTAATAATATGCACTAAGTCGCTAAAGCTGTGGGTAAAATGTAATAATATGCACTAAGTCGCTAAAGCTGTGGGTAAAATGTAATAATATGCACTAAGTCGCTAAAGCTGTGGGTAAAATGTAATAATATGCACTAAGTCGCTAAAGCTGTGGGTAAAATGTAATAATATGCACTAAGTCGCTAAAGCTGTGGGTAAAATATAATAATATGCACAAAATCGCTAAAGCTGTGGGTAAAATATAATAATATGCACAAAATCGCTAAAGCTGTGGGTAAAATGTATAATATGCACAAAATCGCTAAAGCTGTGGGTAAAATGTATAATATGCACAAAATCGCTAAAGCTGTGGGTAAAATGTAATAATATGCACTAAGTCGCTAAAGCTGTGGGTAAAATGTAATAATATGCACAAAATCGCTAAAGCTATGGGTAAAATGTAATAATATGCACTAAGTCGCTAAAGCTGTGGGTAAAATGTAATATTATGCGCGTTAGCGATGCTGTGACCTTGGCAAAAGCTGTATCTCGTATGAAGCATACGATGTCGTTGAAACAGCGGCAAAAAGTATATCAAGTGAAACACCGTCAAAAAAGTATGTCAAATGGAACAATGACAAAAAAGTATGTCAAATGGAACACAGGCAAAACATATTTCTAATGAAATACTGACAAAAGTATGCCAAATGAAACACTGGCATAAACATATATGTCAAATGCATCATTAATTCTATAACACCCTGGGAAAAAAATCCTCTTATTGACTATGGTAAATGTATGTTACAAGGAAATATACTAACTTACCAAGACAAAGCCCAAAATATGGCAAAGAAACACAGAATCGCTGCGACAATGGCAACAAAACAAACAAAAACGAAAATACGCCCATGGGAAACACAATGATTCAATGAGATCGAGGCAAAAGCTATTATAAGGTTATAATAACTCTGAGGATCCAAGAGGGAGGAATGTATTACCAATACACGCACATCGCTATATAAGCATAAGTAGGACAATTGCTGTCACATATAATTATCACAATACAAACACACTTTCACAGTTCCAAAGGTACATGCCTGTCACAGAACCAACACACACTCAGATCCGAAGACGCATACCTGTCACAGCACCAACACACTCTCTGATCCGAAGGCACATAAATGTCACAACAAAAACACTCTCAGACATCGCGGCCAAACTGTCTCCGCAGGGCATTCAACATTACAAAAATACAAGGAAACATCGCCTCACACTGACAACACAGTGAGCTGGTCTTGTTCTAATGCGTTCTCGGATTGAATGTGTAATGAACATATACTTCATAATCCTCTTTACAAACCATGATTTTATTTTTTAAATCTTATTTTTATTCTTATTTTGTTGTTTGTGTCTCTCCTTTCCTGCTGGATCTGTGCAGGAATAAGATAAGACACGGAGAGTGAATTATTTGGCGGTCAAATTTTATGGATGAGTGTGTGTGTACGCGCGCGTATTTATAATGCATGTACCTCTGCGTGTATGTTTGTGTAAGTGTATATGTATACTTTGTGTGTGAGCACTGTACTTATGCATATATATATATGTTTGAGTGTATTTGGTGTATAATGTACAATGGGTGTGTATTTGGTGTATAATGTACAATGGGTGTGTATTTGGTGTATAATGTACAATGGGTGTGTATTTGGTGTATAATGTACAATGGGTGTGTATTTGGTGTATAATGTACAATGGGTATGTATTTGGTGTATAATGTACAATGGGTGTGTATTTGGTGTATAATGTACAATGGGTGTGTATTTGGTGTATAATGTACAATGGGTATGTATTTGGTGTATAATGTACAATGGGTGTGTATTTGGTGTATAATGTACAATGGGTGTGTATTTGGTGTATAATGTACAATGGGTGTGTATTTGGTGTATAATGTACGTGTATAAATGTGTGTTGATATACGAGTGGTGTACATGCTTATATGTATGGTATGTGTGTTTCAAATGTCTGTACTCTGATCCTGCCAGGTTATGCGTATAATAAATGCGCACTGACTGTTTCAGGGACATAACACTCCTCATCCAATTCATTCGTCCTTTTTTCTTCTCTATACCCATCCCACCACACGTACACCTCCACCCCCCTCCCATCAGGCTTTCCAATCGTGAGTGGACCATATGTGTCGATGTGCGCCTTATCGATTGCGCGCACATCACGTGACAGTCGTTTACATCACGCCATTTGCCTGCACTGCACGGAGTGTAGAAGTGCAATTTTTGCTGATTAAATAATTAATAGATAATGCTTACTAGTGCTGCTGGGAGACGCTGGAACAAAAATCTTAACAGAAAGGAGCAAAAGAAAATTCGTACATACTAAAGTTATATAATTTAACAGAAGACAAAGAGCGAACAAAAATCAGAATAGCATTAGGAGTAAGTGCAGAGTTTAAATTTTAAAAAAATAACTTTCATTTTTTTGAGATATCTCCCTTCCTACCCCTACCTCACTTCCTCCTGAGTATCCTACCCACTAACAGTGTATAAAATCTTGCACTACAACAGTACTGAAAGGTCGGGATGTCCTCGTTAACAAGGTCAAAGTGTCCTGAATTTAGTGCAGCCGGAGAAACAATTATATGTGCACTAAAATGAATGTTTTTTTTTGTTGTTGTTAGTAAAAGAAATCAAATAAATATATATAAAACCATTATTTTATTTTTTTTGGGGGGGTCAGTAAAAGAAATCGAAAAATATATATAAAACCATTATTATTTTTTGTTTGGGGGGGGGGGGGTTCAGTAAAAGAAATCGAATATATATTTTAAACAATTATTTTTTTCTTTACGGGGGGATCAGTAAAAGAAATCGAATATATATTTCTTTTCGGAGGAGGGGGTCACTAAAAGAAATCGAATATATATAAACATTATTATTATTTTTTTTGGGGGAGGGGGGTCAGTAAAAGAAATCAAATATATATATAAACATTATATTTTGGATGTCAGTAAAAGAACTCGAATATATATATAGAGAGAGACATATAAACATTACATTACAGTCAATAAAAGAAATCAAATATATATACATACATTATATTTTCGGGGGTCAGTAAAAGAAATCGAATATATGTATAACCAAACAGGATTTTTTAAATAGTTATCAATAAAACCTAAAAAAAAACGTCCGACTACCCATATATAACTCTAGATTAGTGAACTTTGTGCATTTAAAAGAATGAATTATTATTACACACACACACACACACACACACACACACACACACACACACACACATACACACACACACACGTATTTAAAAAAAATCCAAATAACTAAACCTCCTATATTTTAAGAGATTTTATTTTATATTCATTAAGTATAAATAAAAAATCAATATTGTGTGTTTTATAAGTCGTGTAAACTTGTAACAGTCATTAATGTTTTCATGAGAAATGGTGTAAATTGTAACTGTTATTAATGTTGTGCATGATAAGAAGCTACGACTGCTTTCAGGAATGAAGTACGCCCTATAAGATCAGTGCACCCGCATTCCAAGTCTACTGAACGATGGAGTGTTAATACTGCAAAGTCATTAGGACAGATTAAAACACAGATGGTAGCTAGTTTGTTGCTTGTGTTTTAGATAGTCTCTGATGGTTCGCTTGTCGCTACAAAGGTAAATAACTCTTGTACAAACTACAGAAGACATTTATTGTTAAAGAGAAAGTAATCACGGCTCGTGTGGTGCGAAATAAAATCATGCACAGCCTTCCAAATAAGGGCTGACTAATATATTCTGAAGCAGCACAAATTTAAACCAGACATACACGATTATTAAGTGACCAAAACACACACTATAACTATGACGTATGATGAAACACGTGGGCCCAGATGCACTTGTGAATGGGGAGTGGGGGGAAGGTCACTCTAAGAAAATACTAATTCAAAAAAGGTTGCCTTGTAAGGACAATAAAAATGCTGGCTTTGATCTCACAGATAAAATTATAAAGGAAGAAAAGAAATTTAGAATAACATTTACATAAAATAGCAATTACTATCAGAAGAAAGCATCAAACGGTAAATAGTTATCCTTTACAACGAAACAATGTATTCCAATGTATTTTTATTATGAAGGAATAAAAGATGAAAGAGTATGTCCAGTAAAGTGCAGGTGAACATGAAGTGACTGAGGAAATATCGGTAACTTACATCATGCTGCTGACTAAGACAGTGAATTCTACAATGGACGCCGACATTTTAAGATTAGTGGTGAAGCTCAACGGTTCAACACATTCTACAGCTCTACGGAAAAGCTTAAGACTTTGACAGTCCAGAGTTAACAGGCACACAGCACTGTCATGTGGTGGGCAAACAAAACGAAAGTTAACAACTCTGATCAGTGTACCATTGGTTTGGTTGGCAAGAAGCCCTGTTGAAATTATCAACAAGCAGCTTACGGGTCTGATATCCCGTCCAAGTTGACAAATAGTCCGCAGTATAAGGGAGATAACCCTGAGAATACTGAGATGTTAAGACTTGTCAGTTAAAAAAATATATATATTTGTATCAGCGAAGTAAAAAGTACCTGCACAAAGGTCAGACTCGAAAATAAATTAGCACAAAATTACAAAGTTAGCGTTTATACTTTAGACTACCACTATCACTCTAGGGCAGTTTTGACACTTATGAGAGGAGCAATAATTGCTTAATAATAGTGAGACTATTATTTGCTTAATAAAAGTGTTAGTTAAGTTGTCCGTTTACTTACTCGTATGTTATCCAATCCTTGAGCAGTATTGTACTTAGGAAGTTAGCAAAATTGTAAATGCATCTCATCCAATACTTTGGTAATAATTAACACTTTGCAGAGTTCATTACATTTTAAAAGAAACACATAACATGGTTTCAAGATCGACGTAAGCAGCAAACTGGTTTGTATCTCCAATATGGCTGCCTTCCTATTTGATGACGTCACTTCGCAAGAGTATCAGTTCGATATCGAGATCTCATCATGTTAACAAATGGCCAATTGAAATTTATGTCAAGATTTGAAATGAGATTTAATATAAAAAACAAAAACTGTTCTGTAAACAAAAATAAACGAATTCCACAGTATAACAGATTAAAAACTGTCATCTCCAGTAGCACATTCCTCCACCATTTCTACAGTTAAATTAACTTTAAAAGAAAAGAAAGACAAAGAAAAATACTAACAATGAGACAATTAAAATTATAATTTTAAAAATAAGCGCGCGCGCGCACACATTCATTCACAAACCCACACATCTCAACCAGAATAACAAGTAATAAGTAAACATATCCAGTTTGAGCCGGATACCCCGTTGATTCATTTTACTGGCTATGTTGCGGAAAGTGATATCATAAATGAATCTGCGATTCTAATAATGCAGCTGTTAGCTCTCTAGGTTCTTACAAACAACAGATCATCTCAAATCAGACAGGAGGGACCAGAGTATATTAAGTTCATACTGCTCTGGCAAAGCATGGGCAGATTCGATTTCAGCAGATTTTTTCCCCCTTTAATGCTACATATTACCGACTTCTTTAGTTCTGCTAACGTCAAAGACTACTATAGCAGTGAGTGGGGGAAATGGCAGAACGCCAAAAACTACAATAGCGGTGAGAGACAAAACTGGCTGAACGTCAAAGACTACTACAGCAGTGAGTGGGGGAAATGGCAGAACGCCAAAAACTACAATAGCGGTGAGAGACAAAACTGGCTGAACGTCAAAGACTACTATAGCAGTGAGTGACAAAACTGGCTGAACGTCAAAGACTACTATAGCAGTGAGTGGGGGAAATGGCAGAACGCCAAAAACTACAATAGCGGTGAGAGACAAAACTGGCTGAACGTCAAAGACTACTATAGCAGTGAGGGGGGAAATGGCAGAACGCCAAAAACTACAATAGCGGTGAGAGACAAAACTGGCTGAACGTCAAAGACTACTATAGCAGTGAGGGGGGGAAATGGCAGAACGCCAAAAACTACAATAGCGGTGAGAGACAAAACTGGCTGAACGTCAAAGACTACTATAGCAGTGAGGGGGGAAATGGCAGAACGCCAAAAACTACAATAGCGGTGAGAGACAAAACTGGCTGAACGTCAAAGACTACAATAGCAGTGAGGGGGGAAATGGCAGAACGCCAAAAACTACAATAGCGGTGAGAGACAAAACTGGCTGAACGTCAAAGACTACTATAGTAGTGAGTTGGGAAAATGGCAGAACGCCAAAAACTACAATAGCGGTGAGAGACAAAACTGGCTGAACGTCAAAGACTACTTTAGCAGTGAGTGGGGGAAATGGCAGAACGCCAAAAATTACAATAGCGGTGAGAGACAAAACTGGCTGAACGTCAAAGACTACTATAGCAGTGAGTGGGGGAAATGGCAGAACGCCAAAAACTACAATAGCGGTGAGAGACAAAACTGGCTGAACGTCAAAGACTACTATAGCAGTGAGTGGGGGAAATGGCAGAACGCCAAAAACTACAATAGCGGTGAGAGACAAAACTGGCTGAACGTCAAAGACTACTATAGCAGTGAGGGGGGAAAATGGCAGAACGCCAAAAACTACAATAGCGGTGAGAGACAAAACTGGCTGAACGTCAAAGACTACTATAGCAGTGAGTGGGGGAAATGGCAGAACGCCAAAAACTACAATAGCGGTGAGAGACAAAACTGGCTGAACGTCAAAGACTACTATAGCAGTGAGTGGGGGAAATGGCAGAACGCCAAAAACTACAATAGCGGTGAGAGACAAAACTGGCTGAACGTCAAAGACTACTATAGCAGTGAGTGGGGGAAATGGCAGAACGCCAAAAACTACAATAGCGGTGAGAGACAAAACTGGCTGAACGTCAAAGACTACTATAGCAGTGAGAGACAAAACTGGCTGAACATCAAAGACTACAATAGCGGTGAGAGACAAAACTGGCTGAACGTCAAAGACTACAATAGCGGTAGAGACAAAACTGGCTGAACGTCAAAGAAAGACTACTACATCAGTGAGAAACAAAACTGGCTGAACGTCAAAGACTACAATAGTAGTGAGAGACAAAACTGGCTGAACGTCAAAGACTACAACAGCAGTAAGAGACAAAACTGGCTGAACGTCAAAGAAAGACTACTACATCAGTGAGAAACAAAACTGGCTGAACGTCAAAAGACAACCACTTTACACTAGACTGGAATATTTCTGTCAATGATCCCTGGCCATAATGGTGAACTGAAATTCGTGCGCTCTAAGCATGATTACTACACAAAGCTGTTTGTTCTCTTTACTTACCTGTATAGACAAAACTACACTCAACTATATATTAATTGATTTTATTACTGGCATAGACAAAACTACACTCAACTGTATATTAGTTGTCTTTTATTACTGGTATAGACAAAACTACACTCAAGTATATATTAATTCTTTTATTACTGGTATAGACAAAACTACACTCAACTGTATATTAATTGTCTTTTATTACTGGTATAGACAAAACTACACTCAAGTATATATTAATTGATTTTATTACTGGTATAGACAAAACTACACTTAAGTATATATTAGTTTTCTTTTATTACTGGCATAGACAAAACTACACTCAAGTATATATTAGTTCTTTATTACTGGTATAGACAAAACTACACTCAAGTATATATTAGTTCTTTATTATTGGTATAGACAAAACTACACTCAAGTATATATTAATTGATTTTATTACTGGTATAGACAAAACTACACTCAACTGTATATTAGTTGTCTTTTATTACTGGTATAGACAAAACTACACTCAAGTATATATTAATTCTTTTATTACTGGTATAGACAAAACTACACTCAACTGTATATTAATTGTCTTTTATTACTGGTATAGACAAAACTACACTCAAGTATATATTAATTGATTTTATTACTGGTATAGACAAAACTACACTTAAGTATATATTAGTTTTCTTTTATTACTGGCATAGACAAAACTACACTCAAGTATATATTAGTTCTTTATTACTGGTATAGACAAAACTACACTCAAGTATATATTAGTTCTTTATTATTGGTATAGACAAAACTACACTCAAGTATATATTAGTTCTTTATTACTGGTATAGACAAAACTACACTCAGGTATATATTAGTTCTTTATTATTGGTATAGACAAAACTACACTCAAGTATATATTAGTTTTTTTTTATTACTGGGATAGACAAAACTTTCCTTTCTTACTGGTAGGGATAAGTTAACTTCAGGATCTATTTTACTGGAGCCTAGTGATTCAAAGAAAACATTTTATTTGCCCATTAATCAAACTGTAAGTAATTTCACCCCAAACCCCACTACATGAAATCTTGCAAATTTACTTAAGCAAGGTACACAGTAAATGTTTTAACTTAAGAAACTTTTCAACAGTAGAAATAAAAAACCAATGTAGAGAGAGTTTCCGAAATATTTAATGAAAACTAATCTACACTAAACAACATAAAGGCTGACGCTTATTGCACTGTGAGGAAAGTAAAAGTAAATTGACTACAATAAGTTTTAGTAGTTAATGCAAAATTTATGAAGATTAACTTTCTGTTATAACGTCATTATCTATAGCGTTAGTTTCAGAAGTACTAAGATACAACCCAATAAATACACTTTCTTACTGAAAGAAGGTTGATTAGAAAGTCTAAACAAAGTGAGCATTTTTAATAAGCGAAGTAAAGAAAGCAATCTTTAACACACACACACACACACGCACCCCCCCCACCCCCGGACAAAATCGTCAAATAACAAAACGACAGCCTACTACTAATCTCAAAATAAGCCCAAGAGGAATGTAGGTCAATCCAGGATATAAGTTTATCTGTAATGTTCGGCATTCACAGCGTATATAGCAAATTTCCAAACCATCATAATCTTGCAATCTAGCTGAATGAAAGAGAATGCATCTGTGAGAGTTTCTATGCTACAAGAGACACAACTCCACAAGTGCTGTAGGTAAGGGTAAGAGCGCCGCCGAGAACTGATTGATTTCACAGACAAGAGCAAGCACCAAGGGATAAATCTATAAGGGAAAGATATAGGTTGGAAGAATGACAGTATGATTACTGACTAGTGTTTGTTTTTTATTCTCTTTTTTTTTCCTTCCAGTTTTGCACTAACTGTGACAGACCTAGTATTTTTTATGGTATGTTTAGTGTGGAACCTGTAGCACAGAAGTCCCGATTTCTCGTTCCATCCAACGGACTACACATACCAAACCCATCACTTTAAATGAAAGAGCATTTAAGGATCACCTGTAATTTTTAACTTGGAGTTCGAATCCCGATCACATGAACGAGAGATCAGTGTTCTACTTTTATACTAACAATTAGGTACGATTTACTTATATACTAACAACTGCATATGATTTACTTATACTACTGGGTATAATTATATTTTCTTTTTAAACCGAGAACTGGGCATTATTCAATTTTATGCTTCTGGGTGTATTCACTTTTATACTAACAAGTGGGTATGATTCACTTTTATACTAATATATGGGTATAATTCACTTTTCTACTACTGGGTACGATTCACTTTTATACTAACAGCTACACACATACACACACCACAAACAAACAAACAAACAAACATACGTACGCACGCACGCGCGCGCGCGCAAACACACGCACTTTCATACACACAGACATACTGACAGTGTATGTCTAGATCATTTATATATTCAGTTAACTTAACTGACAATAACTTGTTTCGAGAACCAAGAAATACAACTACGTCAGCGACTGTAAAACAGTGAACGTATGTTGTGATATCGAATGGAAATGTTTCTCGCAGTAAAATAAATAAATAAAAAATTCAATTATTCTTTGCGTGCGTTTTGAAAGTGTTTTAAGGACCAAATAACACATTTCTGTGATCTGACAATTTAGTTCTCTTTGAAGAAAGAAAAAAAAAGCTTGAATTTTTATGATTTCCTCAGTTTTGAATTTTAAAAAAAAAATAGAAAACGATTTCCGTACTGGCAAGCACTCTACTATATATTAAAATTTGTAACAACCCTTTCAATTATAATTATTCGTTTTTCTTTAGTTTAAATACAAATAATCATTATTTTTAAAAGCACTGACCTTAAAGAAATATAAGGCATTTAATAATAATTGTAGCAACACACACACACAACCCGGAAACGTCTTCTTTTAACATTGAGATAAAATTTTCAAGGTCTACCGAAAGACAATAAAACACATACACACATGTAATAAATCCATAGGAGAATACACATCTGTCACGTCGCTGACATCAACGATTTACTCTATAAATTAGGGGCGGGGAGGTAGGATCCGCCAATCAAGACATAATCTAAAGTTAATCTAGAAAACTCATCATATTAATACTGTTAGAGTGAACTTGAAAAACTTCTGCCAACCATGTCAATAATGTATAGTTCAAAACATTTAGTCAATCATGTCAATAATGTACACTTCAAAACATTTAGTCAATCATGTCAATAATGTATACTTCAAAACATTTAGTCAATCATGTCAATAATGTATACTTCAAAACATTTAGTCAATCATGTCAATAATGTATACTTCAAAACATTTAGTCAATCATGTCAATAATGTACACTTCAAAACATTTAGTCAATCATGTCAATAATGTATACTTCAAAACATTTAGTCAATCATGTCAATAATGTATACTTCAAAACATTTAGTCAATCATGTCAATAATGTATACTTCAAAACATTTAGTCAACCATGTCAATAATGTATACTTCAAAACATTTAGTCAATCATGTCAATAATGTATACTTCAAAACATTAGTCAATAATTCAAAATCTTTGTTGATAGTTGGAAAACATCTTCCACTACATATAACTTAGAAAAAGAAAACTTATAAAACGCCAACATCTCAACGAGTCATGTTAATGCCGTAAATCAAACGAAATGTGAATGTGAACGTCTATGATGTCTATAATGAATACATGTTGAGTTTTAAAAATACTGACAACACCAACAATAATATTAACGCACGATGTGAAAATATAAGTTGGTTAATACTTTAAACAGTAACATAGAACTCAGCAGTCATAATAAAAAGTTGTAACAATTGCACTGAACATCGCAGCCAAGCACTAGCTTCATTTGCGCCCTAAAAAAGTACTGAAGTAAATTGTAATTTACATGAATATATCAGCTATCTCGTCAAATTATGATTGTAAGCTCGATTATTATTGTATTCTATTTTGAAATTGTTCAAATATAGTTATTGTTTGCGCTACAAACAAATCCAACATATTATTATTTAATGCATATTTTAAAAATTATTAATCATGAAATTAATATTTCTGAAGTCTATATATATTTTATTTGTTCGTAATTAGAAAACGTTGTCGTTTGAACAATCTTTTGTTGTACCTTTGTTTCCTTGTAACTTTAAACCCTTGTTTGTTTGAACACCGGTTGTTTATGTTCTAGACAGATCTTTAGAAGCCGCGTTTCTTGGACTTGGCTTCATTAGTATTCATTACTAGACTGTCACAAGCTAACTCACATTTTTCCACCCTAGAGCTTGCTTGTGGCCTTTCGTCTCTGACGTTCTCGGCCCTTGGATTGCTCTGGAGGGACTCTCTGGGGAGGCGGCAGGTTTCTGCGGGGGGTGGGGGGGGGGTGGAGTGGTGGCAGTCATGAGGTTTCTCCTTCCGGTTTCCGTTGTGTGGGAGAATTTTTTCGTTCGTAATTCTTTCTTCCAGTTTCAGACAGTTATAGATTGTGGGTGCTAAACTGGTCTTTGCACCCGTGACACAACTGTTCTCGGGGAGAAACAGGGTGTGCCTAAGTTTCGGTTTTGTGGTTGTTGTTGATTTTTTCGTCATCCGGTTTCAGACATGCAAAAGATTTAATTGCATCTGCTTATATTTTGAATGATGGAGCAATTATGTGCTTCTGCTTGTTGTTGTGGCCGAAGAATGCACTGGTTATAAATATTATGATTTTCACTTTTTTTTTATAATGCCATAACTGGGTATATTTTTGTCTGTTTGTTGTGAGTGAGGAATGCATTAGTGTATGTATATTATGATTTCTCTGTCACTTTAAGTGTAGTAATTACATATATATATAAAAATATATTTCTGTCTACTTGTTGTGGCCAGGAATTATTGACTTATGAATAAGAAGTGTGTGGCTGTATGAAAAAGAAGGAATTACTGACTTGTGAATAAGAGGTGTGTGGATGTATGAGAAAGAAGGAAGCATGGAGAGCCTAATTAATCAGTTAGGCAAGAACTGATGACATAAAAATTACTTTGCAGTTGCTTCAAAGCCATTAGGGTGAATGCTGCAACTACATGTAACCACATGGAACTATGTAAACATGGTGGACACACGGTGGACTCCATCAACCAATATGGGTTGGTCCCTCTGCTCTACTTTGGCCTGCAAGCCAGACAGCCGGACTTCGAGAGATGTTATCATTAGATTTCAGAAACTGCATGTATGTGGTGAACTGTATTGTGACACTTGATCCCACTCGACCAGCTGTTTTCTGATATGGCAATACATGTAAACCCAGGTGATTTGTTTTCCTGCTCTTTATGGATTCCTGTATCTTTCTATGATTTATAACTCCTTTTCCACTTCTCTTAATTTAATACAATTCAGTTAAATAGTCAGAGAACTGTATAACTCTGGAGTCTAGTTGTATATCTATTACTACAAACAATATATGAACTGATTAATCAGGACATCCTTTATTAGCAGGAGGCTTATGAACTCTAATATACTGATGAATCATTTTCTTACAAATGCCTTGTGATTATTATTCTTTTTTTAACTGTGTAAAAACCTATTATTATTTGTTCTATTTGATTCATTACATTTAATAAACTGTTGTTATTACCTTTTCACTTTCACTTCTGAGTTATTAAATTTATGGAACGAGGGATGTAGGCTTATGGGGTGGGAGCTTTGACCAAATCAGTCAACAGCATACCTGGGAAAGTGACCCTCTTGAGCTAATTGAAGGGCAAGAGACACCACACGTAGTCCTAAGAAGAAGTAGTACTCATTAGAGTGAGGCATTTCTGAAAGAGTAACACTC
Organism: Sinotaia quadrata; assembly: GCA_028829895.1. NCBI lineage: Eukaryota > Metazoa > Mollusca > Gastropoda > Architaenioglossa > Viviparidae > Sinotaia > Sinotaia quadrata. Next base: position 66,856,367 of record CM054183.1, read on the forward strand.
AGGGACGGGATAATAAGGTTTCATTTTGTGTTGTTCTTGGTAACTGACTTAGATTTCTCCAACCGCAAGTGATGAAGACCCTGGTGGTGAGTGGGATTAAACAGATCAATAATTAAGGGACTATTGTTAATCCCCACCCATTTTTCACACATAGTAATGATAAATCCCTTTTATATCATGGCTGTTCAGAAAAATATGGACTTTGTAAGGTGTTCCTTAACTCTAGAAGTATTACATCAGACAATAAGGATCGTGTTATGGTTTCGCTACTATATATAAGTCGTTTTAAGATTCATCAACTCTATATTAGTCGTGTTAGGATTCATCAGCTATATGTAAGTCGTGTTAGGATTCATCAGCTATATGTAAGTCGTGTTAATATTCATCAACTATAATTAAGCCGTGTCAAGATTCATCAACTGTGTGTGTGTGTGTGTGTGTGTGTGTGTGTGTGTGTGTGTGTGTGTGTGTGGTTTTAGGATTCACTATATCGTGTTAGGGTTCCTAGGCTATATGAAAGTCGTGTTAGGGTTCCTAGGCTATATGAAAAGTCGTGTTAGGGTTCCTAGGCTATATGAAAAGTCGTGTTAGGGTTCCTAGGCTATATGAAAAGTCGTGTTAGGGTTCCTAGGCTATATGAAAAGTCGTGTTAGGGTTCCTAGGCTATATGAAAGTCGTGTTAGGGTTCCTAGGCTATATGAAAGTCGTGTTAGGGTTCCATAACTATATCGTGTTATGGTACCGTGACTATATATAAATCATGTTAGGGTTAACTATATCGCTTTAGGGTTCCTCAACAATATATATCCTGTTAGGGTTTCATAATGATAATGGATGGTTATGAGGACGCACTTGATAATGACGATAATAATAACAATGTTGACAACGACAAAGATGATGATGATAAATGTAATATTATATGCTGGCGCTGTATACTTTATCAGTACCTTAATCTGTCATTTTCTAGGAAGCATTATTTAGTGTGAATGAAACTTGTCAACAAGTAATTACTCGCCTGTCAAGTTTGCATACAATGTCCTTAAAAATAATGCTTCAGTCTGAAAATGTAATTTGCCATGTGGGGGAAAAAATCTACAATCTCCCTTTCTCTTCCTTATTGTCTTTTAGAGGAGACTTGCTATGCAAAGAACCTTAATTTTTGAAAAAAGAAATAATTACTAGCTTAAAAGAAATGTCGCTATCGAAATAAGTGTGTAAACACAGCTTAAGTTGTGAAAGACGGCATGCATACATATATGATCATTATGGCGTTCTTATTTGTTTTGTTTTATAGTAATATAGGCCAAACTGTCGCCACGAAACGAGTGTGTGAATGCAGCTTTAGTTGTGAAAGACGGCATGTATACATTTATGATCATTATGGCGTTCTTATTTGTTTTGTTTTATAGTAATAGTAGGCCAAACTGTCGCCACGAAACGAGTGTGTGAATGCAGCTTTAGTTGTGAAAGACGGCATGCATACCTTTATGATCATTATGGCGTTCTTGTGTATAGTAATCGTAGGACATACTGTCGCTACCGAAAGTTTCTAAATTGTTTGCCATCCGCGCAGTGATACCGTTTTGAGACACAGCGACACCTACCGTGTGTAGGAAGTTAATAACAACTGCTGAAGTTGATGAAGATCAGGGTACTCAGCACTCGATCATGCTATCGAAGGTTTAATATTCGAGTTGTAATTTTCAGTCTAATGACAAGAGGATTTCTACTTGAATTTGGATGGTTTAGTAAGTTGTTGATTATGTTGTTCTTTGTGAATACATAACTCACAAGAGTGGTGGGCCTTTAATCACTAGACATATATATGACGCTTTGCCGTGCTGCGGCTTTCAGAGGTCGGTGTGTCGCAATCTTTAGTCATTTCCTTTAAAAAAAATAAAATAAATAAATAACTTGCTCAAGTCAAAAGGGTGTCATGATTATCTGAATAAGACTGTTAAATCATGTTCGAAAGCTGGAAGCAAACAAACAAAAACCCTGCCTAGTGTATCAACTATGAAGACTGATCTGTTTTGAATTTGTATCTATAGAAATATTATCATCAATCGAATTCAATGCAGATCTCCCAAGGCTTTACCACCACCACCCTCCACACTGACCAAGACGCTCTCGAGAAAAATTGCGTCCATCAGCATTTCACGTGCGTGACACATTTCGAACATCTGCTGAAACAGTCCACGTGACGCCGGGGCAAGTCACCCAGACACCATCATAAGCAGGTCACAACAACACGTCATGACGACCGCAGTCGAACTTAGAACTGCGAGTTAACTGGTACAGGAATGGGGTCGGAATTTCAAACCAAGAATTCTAAGTCCACTTATTCGCCCAGCGAATCAGGAAAATGGTGGGAACGCCATTGAATGTTGGAAGCGGTCGTTAAAAAAACAAAAAAAAAAAAACAAGTAATCAGTCAGCCGCCAAGCGACAAAACAAACTGACTTTAGTTGCAGCGATTTTTCTGTTGTCAACCTAGGATACTTCTGTTGATCACCTAGGATGTAACTGTGTTACATAATTTTTATAGATATTGCTTGCTACCCATTACTAACTGTAATATTTGTGTGTGTGCGTGCGTGTGAGAAAGAGTGAGTGGACATAATTCTCGTCATTCATGTGTTATTAGATTTTATTGCTACCAGTGTTTTTATTTTTTTATGCCTTGTAAAAATTATAAACTGATTATATAAATACATAGCACACACATAAAACACATTAAACTGATATACAACTACGAAAAGGACTATGCGCCAAACACAAGCAGTACATTGATATATTTAAAGGCCAGGACAACTTAGGAAAAGCAAGACTGAAATTGGTCCAAATCAACCAGCAAAAATAACAAGAACAAAAAAGGCAAACATCTAAACAAAGAAGCAAATCCAAAGAAAACAAAATTCAGAAATTGTAATTAAAAGAAACAAACCAAACGCTGAGGTGCTTTTTCCGCAATCAAATCTCTGATCCACTGAAATGCATAAAAACATACATGGGAATCCAGGTATGTTCAGTAAGCATGCAGCCGAGACTATTGTTATATTAATATTCTATTTATCAATGATTGTAAGTTCCTTTCAGCCAATCAAACACATGAATACATATGTTTGTAAACAAACAAAAAGAATACTCTAATAGTATATATACAAAAAAGTACCAAATCATTGCAATATGCACTAACATTTCTTGACAAAACTTATAATAAAATAGCAGAGAAGAAAACGTCCGACAGATTCAATGCATTTCTGACATTTTCAGTGTTTCACCAGTTCAGCCAACAGCATTATTTAAATAGAACTAAGCCAGTAAATGTCTGATCAACAGAAAATAATTAACATATTTACAGCATAGTATACTGTACTTCTTTAAGATTAAGAACTACAACAAAAAAATATGGTATCGGAAAAAAATTGTATTAAATCTCTCAACAGAATAATAAATTAAATTATGCTAAGTTGTCACCACTCTGTTTGACAGACTAATGAGCTCCGTCACAATGTCAGCAATCAATGTTCTTGTACAGTGCAATATACTGTCAGATTTAACACCAATCTGTGATAGGTTCTCTACAAAAGATAATCAAGTCTTAATAAAATAACAAAAATTACAAAATATTTCATATTAATGCACTTTCCATGGAGCCTAAGCAGAAGATTATACGCTGTGATCTACTGCCACAGAAGTATTTTTTTCTACTGCATTTTACCTAGCCAAGCGAAACCTTTCACACCAAGCAAGCATATGACGAGTATCTGCTACATTGTGACATCGCTCATGCTGTATGGTGAAAAGAGAATAAGTTCCCATTCAAACATACCGGTCCTGTATGCCAGCAATATGTAGTGTAGGTCATTTACCCCGCCACAACAATATCAGTGCATTATTTAACAGCTGACACATACAAAATGCATCATCGTGGGCGGAGGTCTTTACATAATTTACTGCCTGAGTGTAAATAATTTACTACAAGACTTTCCATAATTTACTAGCAAAGTTTACATAATTTACTACTGGAGAAGTAATTCATATAGTTTTATTCTTGGCAAGGTAAGCTAGACAAATAAGAGATCCACCACTTGATAAACAATTTTGCACGTCTACTATTTAACAACAAAGCATGTCTATGGCAAGAAGACATTATGAGATTTTGGTGAACCATATCAATTGCAAACTAGACATGAAGAAACATTGGTCAAGCATATCTGCTGCAAGCAAGATTTGAATAATTTGGTAAAGCATATGTATTGCAAGGCAGATATGAATAATATGGTTATATATATATATTACAGGGCACATGTGAATAATTTGGTAAAGCACAGCTATTGCTAGGTAGGTGTAAATAATTTGGCAATCAATTGCAGGGTAGATATAAATAATTTCATAAAGCATTTCTATTGCAAGCAAGATGTGAATAATTTGGTAAAACATAAATATTGCAAGGTAGATGTGAATAATTTGGTAAAACATCTAGTGCAAAGCAGATGTAAATAATTTGGTAAAACATAAATATTGCAAGGTAGATGTGAATAATTTGCAAGGTGGCTATTGCAACATCTACCTGTTTATACGGTTTTCTAGCTCTATCTGCGTATAGCGTTACAGCGCCCTTGACCTTCGAGCGCGTGGGGATTTTTATGTTTTTTCATATGGCCAGCTTTACTCTCGAGCAAATCGGGTAGTTTAGAGCGACGCTAAAGCGTCCTTGACCTTCGAGTGGGTGGCAAATACTCTAGTTGTTAATATTATATAAAAATTAAGGCAGCAAACTGGAAATGTGCTCTAAAACTGTAAATCAGACAAGACAATGTTAATTCCTTTCAAGAAAATAATGAAGTTTTGAATGCTCACTCACATATTAACAGTTTTTAAAGAATCAACACTATTCTACAATAATGCAAACCAAAAAAAAATTGTTAAAACATTATTAGAAAATTAATACTAGAGATTTCAATATATATATATAATTATACAGGAAAGCCATAGAAATATGCAACATTACAACAGATTTAAAACAATAAGCAAAACCCACTTAATATAAATATTTTTTTTGTTTGAGACAGGAATTTTTTTTTTAATCTCCCCTCTCGCCACCCTAATTTAGAGAAAAATAATAGCCACTTTTATTTACAGGCTCTCAACAACTCACCCTTTCAGTTTTGCAATGTGATTTAATGTGATTTAATGTGATTTAATCAAGTACTTGTAAGATGTTGAATCAAAGGAAGACAACAAATGGAAACAAGAAATGGACTGATCATGAAATGTTTGTGAGATAATGAATCAAAGGGAAGCAACAAATGGTACACAGGAGGTGGATTGATCATAAATGAATAATTTGTAAGATGTTAAATCAAAAATACACTAGAGGTAAATTAATCATAAGAGAGTGCTTTGTTAAATCAATAAATGTAAGATGTTAAATCAAAGGTACATTAGAGAAGGATTGATCGTAAATGTAAAATGTTAAATTAAAGGCACACTAGATGAAGATTGATCATAAGAAAGTGCTTGTAAAATGTTAAATTAAAGGCACACTAGATGAAGACTGATCATAAGAAAGTGCTTATAAGATGTTATATTAAAGGCACTCTAGATGAAGACTGATCATAAGAAAGTGCTTATAAGATGTTATATTAAAGGCACTCTAGATGAAGATTGATCATAAAAAGTGCTTATAAGATGTTATAAAAGGGAAGCATGCTAATTGCAATGGATTTCACTTTCAAGCAATGAGGAAGGGCAAACATGAAACCATTCTAAACTCCTAAGCTGATAGGTTATGTACTTGTCCACCTTCCAAAGCGGACTGATAAAATCACCATCTTCCAAATTGGAAAACCTTTATCTCTCAAAGTGAACTGATAAACTCATCCTTATCTCAAAAACTGGAATGTAGACTGATCTCCTACAGTGGACTTATAAACTCAACTTTATCTCCCAGACTGAGCTGTGCTGAATTAGGGTGCGCTACAGGAAACATAATACACAACCTTATGGTCTAGTGGAGGTACTTTGCGAATATAATCATTCTATTATAGGAACTTATTCAGCAACTGTAATAAGTATTATGTCTGCTGCAGAAATGAGAAGCCGTATTGTACATCTTAATAAGCATAATCTACTGTAGGCACAGTTTGCTATATCTGTATATATATATATATATCTGGAACAAGAATGGTCTAAAGTAGGAATAATATACTACAAAACTGTAATAAACAAAGTCAACTGCAGAAACCATATACTACAACTGTAATAAACAAAGTCAACTGCAGAAACCATATACCACAACTGTAATAAATAAAATATACTGTAGGAACCATATACTACAACTGTAATAAACTGTCAACTGCAGAAACCATCTATTACAACTGTAATAAGCAAAATCTATTGTAGGAACCATATACTACAACTGTAATAAAAAAATCGTCTACTCTAGAAAAACCGTATACTACAAATGTAATAAGTAAAGTCCACTGTAGGAAATATTATCCCAAACTGTAATAATTGTCGGTATAAGTTTGGAACCATACACTGTAATTGTTATAATCAAAGTCCACTTTAGAAACCATGCAGTGCAGCTATAAAACCACCTTACTTACTACACATTAATCACATTTGTTTCCACTTCATGCCCGCCATGTCAGACATTTGCTGATTTCGCAGGCAGGAACTCCAAACAGTACGCTTGTCTTCAAAAGTCCAATTATAACTGGGCGTATTTTGCTTGTGTGATAAAGAGTCACGTAAAATTAAACTAACTGGATAAACTTTTATTTCTGAGAAAACAAAAGCAAGAAAGGGTGGATCGATAAGGGTCCGTCTTCAGATAAAGGGCTTCAAGGAATAATTGGTTTGACGGGGTTGCAGCGATGTCATAATGTGACATTTTCTTATTTTGCCCTGCCATCAATGACTTTCCTATACTGTGCTTCCCAGTTTTACTAACAATATTCAAATGTCAGCCTCGCAGTAAATCTAATCCAGTTTAACCATGAAATAAATGCACACATTCAAAATGAATAAAGGACAAAACTAGAACCAAGAAACGTTCAAATCTTCCTCCTGTAATCAAAACAGTTTGTTAAAAATAAATAAATACTTCAACCGCAGAAAGCACTTGCGGTTGAAGTATTTATTTATTTTTAACAAACTGCACTTCTTTGAGATAACTCATTCTATTACATTTCGTGCATAGACAAACAACAACGAAAAACTTTACCAGACGAAAAGACTGACAATGGATTTTTACCATTCTGTGAGCGATCGTTATCATCTAGAATTTAAAAAAAAAATTAAAACTCTGCTGAAATGGTGGATGAAAAGAGAGCATGTTTATTCGATCGCAAATATGATTACAGAAAAGAGACAAATGTAGAATATAGATCATGCATCAGTCCCAAGACTCAACGACTAAATCATCTCTTCACCTTTAAGGAGATGACGTTTGGCAGAGAATTTAAAAAAAAACGAAAAGGGCGTAACGCGACCAGTAGTCTTCAAGGACCAAGTCATCACGTTACCTTTAAAACAACGAGTTCAGAGGAAAATTGATGAAACGGATATAATATCTGTAGTACTCCATCAAACACTTCAAGATCACTTCTGTCCCTCAACAGCGACGACGCTTGGCAGACAAGAGACGTAACGGACGTGAACAACTAATACTCAAAGATCCAGTCTTCCCCCTTTTCCTTGAGGAATACTTTTTCTTCGTCTCATGTACACTTTCTGATTTCGCAGGCAATAACAAGCACGGGAGGGGGATTTATTGTATTCTGTACGGAATAGTTGGGTGGGCGGGTTGGGGTGAGAGCGAAGGCTCGATTGGGTGCTTAGTAGATTTCTTCAGCCCGGCTAGAGGTCGAACGCTTGCTTTTTTCCGATGTAAGTGCTAACGGATATGTAGTGTGCGCTTTCTGTAGTATATGCGACACGATTTATCGTCCCAGCCGATGGAATAGACACTGAGCCCATCACTCAGAGAGCGGTTAAAGGTCACCTGTCAGTTTTTCACACGCGCGCACACACACACACACGAACAGCTAATGATTCTATCGGACCCTGGTCACTTAAGCCAGCATTCTATCTTCTGTGTTACCGCTAGTTCCAAGGGGAGAGACAACAAGCTACCGTTCGTCCCAAGGGGAGAGACAACAAGCTACCGTTCGTTCCAAGGGGAGAGACAACAAGCTACCGTTCGTCCCAAGGAGAGAGACAACAAGCTACCGTTCGTCCCAAGGAGAGAGACAACAAGCTACCGCTCGTCCCAAGGAGAGAGACAACAAGCTACCGCTCGTCCCAAGGAGAGAGACAACAAGTTACCGCTCGTCCCAAGGAGAGAGACAACAAGTTACCGCTCGTTCCAAGGAGAGAGACAACAAGTTACCGCTCGTCCCAAGGAGAGAGACAAGTTACCGCTCGTCCCAAGGAGAGAGACAAGAGTAAGGAGAAAGTAAAAGGTGTATAATTCAAGAGTTAATAAGGGTGTCACGCGCACAATTAAGGATTTTCTCAGCGGGAAGAGCAGACAGGTAATGTAAGGGAAGGGGGGGGGGATTAATGTGTTTTAAAAATTTATAAAAATAAGACTAGCTTGGTCGAAGTTAATAAAGTGTACACATTGAAAACAGACTTAATTCTTCACAGATATGAATGCCGAGAGAGCCAGAAAGACATATAGACAGTCAATGCTCTGAAGGAGAGAGAATGAATGCCCAGAGAGAGACTATTTGGAGATTTTCAAAACATAAATATTCAGTGATATACTTTCAATCAATACACAATCTTTAACTAAAATACACAGTCTTTAATTTAAGCACTACACAATATTTACAAAGTGTGTGTGTATGAACTGACCTTAAGATTTTAGAAAAGAGTTTTAACACAAGATCATGGTTTTTTTTTAATCCCAAAACAACATCAAGTCCAGATGTGTTTGGATTTCAAAAATAAAATGGTGTGATCTGGTGATTTCAAAACAGAAACTAGATAAGTAAACCTGTAAAGTATTTGAGAACAATGGCGTCATCTGAAAAGTTTTTGAACCAGCAACAACACCTTCAGACGTTATTATAAAGTAAACTGGTCTGGTACAAACAGGCTTTATTTGAAAATTTCAAGAATTAACTAAACAAAACAAAAATGAGAAAGAGTTCTTTCAAAAGAAGGAAACTGTTCAAGGTTCATTTAAAACGCCTCAGTACTTTAGAAAGCTATGTACACCTCAAGACAAAGGAACTGTTTGAAAGAACCAACCAATCATTTCAACTACCGGTATTAGTTAAAATATACGACGCTCTTTCAACTCCCCCCCCCCCCCTCTTCTCTCTCATACACACACACACACACACACACACACACACACACACACACACACACACACACACACACATACTCACTCAATACCTTCCAAAGCACCATGTTCGTTGAGCCACGTGACAAACGAACGGGGGTAAATGTTCAAACCTGAAACATTTGTCCAACAAAAACCCGAACGCAGCACGATATCGGTCTTTTATTAAAAGTAATCATCAAATTCACAGCCTGAAACTTCGATCAGACATTTCCATAAAAATCATTTTTATTCCCAACCGGAAGTGTCTTTCACTGCAGCAACAGTATACTATCGACCACGCCAACTTCGGCCATGCAAAATTTTCGATAGACAAAATTAGGGCACAGACAATACGAGGATAATGGCGTCATAATAAGCACGAATTAAAAGGGAGAATTAGTACTGAGTGCTGTCTACTGAAGTACATCACAAGGTAAGCGAAATAAGTGACTGTATACAGGCCACATTTCACATTTAACCCAATCTGTGACTGTATACAGGCCACATTTCACATTTAACCCAATCAGTGACTGTATACAGGCCACATTTCACATTTAACCCAATCAATGACTGTGTACAGACTACATTTTACATTTAACCCAATCAATGACTGTATACAGGCCACATTTCACATTTAACCCAATCAATGACTGTATACAGGCTACATTTTACATTTAACCCAATCAATGACTGTATACAGGCTACATTTTACATTTAACCCAATCAATGACTGTATACAGGCCGCATTTCACATTTAACCCAATCAATGACTGCCTACAAGTCCCCCATTTCTGTTTAACCCAATCAATGGCAGTCTACAAGTTCTCAGTTTCTGTTTAACTCAAAGAAACGACTGCCTACAAATTTCTCATTTCTGATTAATCCAACCAATTACTGCCTACAAGTCCCCAATTCCTGTCTAACCACTGTGTCTGTTCAACTCAATCAACCTGTTGCTGTCCAGCATTTCTGTCTAACCAAATTATCTCTGCCTGCAAGTTCACCGTTTCTGTTTAACTCAGTCAACTTGTTGCTGACTCCAGCTTTTCTGTTCCATTTCCTCTTTTGTGGCTCCACTGCCTCATGTTGCACTTATTCTGTCTCGGAGTCCTAACTTGTCCGAAATCATTGCGGGAAAGCCTGAAAGGGGAATTAAGTTATCACAGCAAGAAACATGCATCTTGTTCAATAATAAACATGTGACCGGAGAGCAACACAGAACATTATTCTTTTATGACCGTGCTTATAATATTGTTAACAAGTGATCTGAAAATGAGAAACTCGGGGGGGGGGGGGGAACAGGAATTGCAACTCATTAAAAAAAAAAAAATACTATTTCGCGGTTCACGGACCAACGACGTCAATACCTTCTCCTCTAATGCAAAAACAAGCTACCTTGTTTTATAATATTTTCCTTCTGGAATTCTCGACTAGGCGATTTGATTATTTCATCGATAGTAAAGAGCAAGCCAATGTCTTGTCCGTGTGCAGATGACTGCCTGAGAAATGCTGGGCGGAGCTCTCTGAAGTCATCCACGTGTCCAGTCGTGTCCGCGGCCATGTCCATGTTGCTACTCTGCTAAGCTGCTTGCCACATCAATCAGTTCATACAGAGAGAAGGGTGGGTGGGGGGACAAAATGACAAGAGAGAAAGAAAAAGAATATGATACCTGAGAGAGAGGGGGAGATAGAAAGAGAAGGGTGGGATTGAGATAGGAGAAAAACTGTGATTGATTGATTGATTGATTGATTGAGAGAGAGAGAGAGAGAGAGAGAGAGAGAGAGAGAGAGAAATGATACAGAGAATAAAAAAGAATAAGAAGAGAAAAGAGAGTGAGAAGAAAGAGGGATGAGAAAAGAAAGATAATGATGGTGATAGGGAATTTCTAAAAAAAAATACAAGCAATGGAAAAATAGAAAGAAAAGATGAAGAAGAAGGAAGAGTGTGAAAAAAGATGATAATTTGGAGAAGAAAAAGGGCAGTATAATTGCTAAGATTTAAAAGGAATAAATAAAAAATGGGTAGAAAAACTCATTTAAACGATGGCTGACCAAATAAAGAGGATAAAAGTACGAACGAGAGAAACGTGGAGAACGGGCAATAGCGATTGGTCAATAACAAACGAAAACAGACGATAACGATTGGTCGATAAAAGACCCGGGACTTGGAAGAGCTATCACGCTGTGGCTAAAAAAACTAGCGACATATTCGATTATCGGCACGATTTTTCAGCCTTTCAATGGCCACAAACCGGTAATCCGACAGTAAGCTGTGTCAGATCGATAAGGAGTGGGTGTGGGTGGGAGAAACGAATATGTATCGATTCTCATTATTTCCTGGTGTTAGTTTCTCTTGCAGGTGTCTAACCAGCCAGGAGGGGCTATGTAGTTATTACAGTATCTGTCCTTTTTAAAGTACAGGAATAGAACAACTACGACAACAACAAACCGTACTGAGTTAAAATGGAGTGGGTGTAAAGTGGGTGGTTGGGATGTGTAACCTTTTAGATCTTTGCACTTGTCAGTCTATCTCCACCAGTATGCGTGGCATTGTGAAAGGCATGTAGCAGAAACGATCGTGACAAAACGAATACGTTTCCAAGACGGTGGTCAAGGGTAATAATATCTTTCCCCTTTCATCAAATGCTGTCCGATTGTTCCTGCTCTGCCCAACGCCAGACTGACGTAAATTTACAAACAGAATACAAAAAAGGAGGGGGAGGGGGAACCCACCCAGAAAATCAAAATTCCAATGTCGAGTCTAATTATTCGCGGTAGAAGCTACACCAGTCTACACGTGAGGTTTACTTACCTACTGACCTAATTCCGACAATTAACCGCTGATTCAGTTTGCTTGCCTACTGACCTAATTCCGACAATTAACCGCTGATTCAGTTTGCTTACCTACTGACCTAATTCCAACAATTAACCGCTGATTCAGTTTGCTTACCTACTGACCCAACTCAGACAATTCAGTTCACTTATTTCTGACCAAACCCTGGCATTTAACTGGTGATTCGGTCTTCTTAACTACTGACAATTAAACACTGATTTAGTTTACTTCTGACCAAACCATGGCAATTAATTGGTGATCCAGTTTGCTTGCTTGCTTGACACAACCTCGATTAAACTTGCTTGCCTACTGACACAACCCCGGCATTTTCAAGGATTTAGTTTTCTGATCAAAATCTGGCAATTTAGCGTTGATCCAATTTGCTTTCATCTGATCAAACACTCATAATTAACCATTGATAAAGTTTTTTTTAAAAAAAAAATATTACCATACATCAGCAATTAATTAATGATCCAATTTATTTATATCTGACAAAACCCAGCAATTAACCACTTATCCAATTTACTTACTTCTGATATAAATCCAACAATTAACCGCTGACCAATTTTACGTCTCTACCGGCCTAACCCCACCACTAAAACAGTTGGTTAATGTTGATCTAACCACGAAAACTAACTACCAATTCAGTTTATTTATTTGTGATATAACCCTAAAGGTTATCGGCTGATCCATTTTGTTTATCAAATGCTCTAATTATGGCATTTAACCGTTCGTACATGTTACTGATGCAACTTCAGCATTTAATCGGTGACGCAGTTTGTTGCTGACCGAGCAAGGGCATTTAACTGCTGATACTGTTTGTTGCTGACGGAGCAAGGGCATTTAACTGATGATACTGTTTGTTGCTGACCGAGCAAGGGCATTTAACTGCTGATACTGTTTGTTGCTGACCGAGCATTTAACTGATGATACTGTTTGTTGCTGACCTTACGTAGTGTTGGGGAGTACATTTGCCTATTCCTATTTCTAAACTTAATAATTATATATTGTTGCCAATGATAACCTGACCCGACCTTGGTATGCTTATATATTTTTGTAAATGCAGAGTTGGAGTAAACAACTCAAGTGGAGAATATGCTAGAACTTGCTGATGCAATGCAAACCAGTTCCATGCAGAGTAGTTTTCTGACTAATAGTCTCACACTTGTTCATAACAACTTCATCCAATGGGGTTGAACCGACAGTTATTTTGTTGAAGAAAGTTCTATATTCTAATCACTTTGATTTTGATATAATTTGTGTCTAGTCATAGAGGCGATCATTAGCTTATGGTAAGTTAACTGACTGATAAAGAAAGAATGGACTTAAAACTATTTCATTTTTGCTATTGATCTATGATTTGAACTGAGAATGCTTTATGTAATTGAACCATTATTTCTATGTTCACTAATTTGATTACATTGTACATTATACTAGTAAATTTTGATCGATGCTATATTTCTTACGCTGTGTGTGTATTGGCCTAATGAATATTGTTGCAGGATCGTTGAGAATGTGTGTAAGGGAGAAAGGAGTTTAGCGATGAAATATGCCGAAATTTAGTGCTGCCTTAATTTAAATTTTGCAAAAGAGGAGTATGCCTTCTTTCTGGTTTGTAACCTTGTATCCCCCTTCAGACTTCAGTGACTACTTGAGTCTACTGGATCATGTTGGGGTGTGTATCCAGAATTGTCACCGAACGTATCAGTATACGTGTTACTGTAAATTGATTCCTGTGAATACCGTACGATAGCCAGTACGGAAAAAAATTAAGGCTTGAGTTTGGTCTCGAGAGTTCAAAAAGATTATTTTGAACATTCCTCATGGTGTGCTTGAGTAGTGCACACAAAAGTTCTGGAACACACCTGGTTTTGTACTTTGTTAGCACATACAAATCTGGACAAATCTCCACAGTGTGCTTTGTGAGCGCATTGAAGATTCTGAAACAGTTGTGTAACGTGCCTAGAAGGGTACATTGAACTGTCATCAAATAAGATAGTGACCGTGTGATGGTAAACAGGTGTTAGTGACAACTGCCATCATTGAAAGATTATGTACATTGACCATAATTATCTCTATAAAATTCCACTCTCATTTCTATGATGAATTATATCTATGAACTTGATTGTGTGTGTGTGTGTGTGTGTGTGTGTGTGTGTGTGTGTGTGTGTGTGTGAATTTGACTGCTGATTTCTATGCTAGGATAAAGTGAATGAACGTCTAAAGTATAATCAAACATTGTTGTGAAGTGATGTAAATGTCAACACTCTTTTGATTGTATTCATATCATATGTAGTGTATTTGAATGTTGACTCAATAAATTTATTGTTAAATTTATTAACTTTCTTGCATATATTATTAAACTATTTGTTGGAATGACAGTGGGTGGATGGGGGCTCATTAAATATAATTAAAGAGGGATTTGTTACTCCTTTAGTAAGAAGCTTCCTTCTCCGAAAATATTGTTTAAGAGTAAAATGTCTATCTTATTACTGTGTAAAGAGTGGAATTTTACGACACCCTTATAATCCGCCAAGTGAGAGACATATTGGCTTGTGGGACAATTATTAATAACTATAAATTAAGATTCTTGATCAATTATAATGAGTAATTTGATATTAATTAATAATAATAATAACCATAATGAGTGAAGAGTGCTCAGAGGTGTCACACTAAGGCATTTCAGTGATGACAATTTCTTACTACGGCATTTCATTGATGACAATTTCTTACTACGGCATTTCAGTGATGACAATTTCTTACTACGGCATTTCATTGATGACAATTTCTTACTACGGCATTTCAGTGATGACAATTTCTTACTATGGCAATTCATTGATGACAATTTCTTACTACGGCAATTCATTGATGACAATTTCTTACTACGGCATTTCATTGATGACAATTTGTCACTACGGCATTTCATTAATGACAATTTGTCACTACGGCATTTCACTGATGACAGTTTGTTTGTTGATGACTTTACTAGAGCATTTCACTAATGACAGTTTGTGGCTGACCTTGCTATGGCATTTCAACGTTTGTTTACTGTTGCGGTCAGAGTCCCCGCTGGTAAAAATGAAAATAAATAAAAGTAAACAGAACGGTGAAGTAATCCATGGCATTCATAAAGTCTCTCTTGCTCATGAGGCGGATTTTATTCCCCACACCAATCCTTTCCCTACTACCCTTCCTTTCGCCCAACGTTCAAAAGTCTAAAAACTTTTTGTGGCAGATGAAGCTAAACAAATTACATTTTCAAAAAGGAGATCCTAGAGATTATTGATTTTCCTCAATGATCATGGTTCGCAAATTCCACACACACACACACACACACACTCACAAACCCAAACCACACACCCTCACAAACACAACACACACACACAAACATTTGCACAATCCTGATAAATCTTACACGGATTTAATTAAGCGTCATTGTCACTAAGCAATTAAAATAGCTGAAAATTATGAATATTTTCTTTTACGTAAAGAAAACAAATTAAAACTCGTTGATAAAACGAATTCAATCTTTGAGAACGCCAATTTTGGAGCAGTTATTGTTAACGCCAGTGGGCAAGTGAGGTGGGTAGAAAAAGAACGAAAGAACAAATTGCTCAACGTGAAATTAATGACTCGTACTTTCCGTCGGTTTTTGGGGCGGTCGCCAATAGCAGATCGCCTCACAACAGGACAACACAATGTATTTGAGTGAAACCAGAAATCCAAGAACCTCAGATATTGTTTTAAGAAGGAATTACGTTTAAAACTGGGGGATTCGAATGATCATCTGATCAATGATCACACTGAATGGCAGCGAAAATCTATTTATTGCTGGAATATGCGTCGTATGGCAACATCTCACATCTAAAACTGGTTTTGTTGTATTCACATGTCCCAGTCTACGAATGAATAAATTATAAACCGCTCTTCTGATGTTATTGTTCTCTTTTGTTTCACTTTACCAATGTAATTACGACAAGAACGCTAACTGCGCATGCGCCGTTAGCGAGACCCAACACACTCACTGCTTGCAAGACATAAAATATATCTGATTGGGTTATAAAGGTAAGATATTTTCGCTCAAAACTGCCAGTACACACTCGATTCCACTTTGACTTTCATAAACTAAAACGAAATTTACATGCATGGCTGTGTAATACGACACTATTATCAATTTATAATTCAAAGAAGCATTCTATTCCTTCGCTTGCAATTCACGAAACAAAACTTTCACTTCAGCTTTCACAAAACAAAGCAAGACAAAACGTAGCCGGCTTCTCTTTATGCCTCAGTGACTGATCGACACTGGAACTTGAAACCTCAAACCAATCACTACAAACACGCGATCGGCAATGGCGCCTTTCAACTCGAAGTCTTTCAAAGCATTGCCTTTCCAGATCGACAGGAGGGGTGGGTGGGGAGTGGGGGTGAGGAGGAAATCGAAGCTGCCGAAAGAATGCTTACCCAGTCGAATCTAACAACCGCTTGAGTTGACATAATTTGTGTGCACTGTTTGTCCGGCCTGGAGAAGGAAATGACTTCTGATTATTCAAGCATCTAAAAATCGCAATATAATAAGCTTCTGCAATCGACGGGTGAGGGTGGCGGGGTAAAGGCAGGGGCGGATGGAAGAAATTGATGGGGGGAGGACGAGGAGGAAGAAAGATAAGCAATCTATGAAATATGCAGGGGAGAGCCATGCGATGCCTGGCTGAGCACAAACGATAGCTTTATCACAAATGAGCGTTTCCAACTCGGATTTGAACTGACTTTTACAAAATATTACTGTTGCTTTTTTTTTTTTTTTTAAAAAAACCCACACAGGAAGGGGATACTAGTTTGCAAGTCTGATGTGTGTGTGTGTGTGTGCGTGCGCGCGTGCGCGCGCGTGGAAGGGGGGAGGGAAATAGAGAGAAGTATGGTGATGAATAAAATTTTATAAAAAAAAAAATAGTAGGAACGAGACACATAAATACAATCTCTCTCTCTCTCTCTCTCTCTCTCTCTCTCTCTCTCTCTCTCTCTCTCTCATATATATACATACACGCACATTTATTGTACTTTGCACATATTCTTATATATAGGTCAATAATCATGAAAAGCTATTACAAAGAGACATATCACGTTTAAGTACAGTGGCTAGTTTTACAGTTGAACTTTTTGTGTACAAGAGCAAAGATTTTCAAATAATATACAATTCATAATAATTTCACGGGGATTCTGATTTGAATTTACCGATGGATGTGGATTTTAATATGGTACCATCATTTAAAACAACGTTTAGATTTAGATGAAACAAATGTTTGGAAATCTTTAAGTGTGCGTGCGTTCGTGTATGTATGTGAAGCCACTGGAGATGAGACTGAAGCAGAAGATGAAGACACAGGCCTAAGCTGTATGGTGCCATTCCGATACCAAATCACTGAATGCGTTGGTTGACGCTCCAATTTTCGCGTGCTGTTTTTCTCCGAATGTCACGTTGTCAGCATAACTTTGTAAACGCGCGACTCTTGGCATTTGACACGGAAGTACTAGTTATCCAGGACTAGATCCTGAACTAGGCATAGCTCTATCAAAAGTGTGCAAGGCAAATTTCAATAGCTGAGATTTGTGCGCGTGAAGTGTACCAGCTGTTATGCACATGCAAAGTTTATACTAGTTCATAATCCAGTTAACAGTGCTTGAACCCCATAGGCCAAAACACTGGCCTCAGGGATAACACGTGTGTGAAATACACTGTACCCAAAGCGCCAAAACACTGGCCTCAGGGATAACAAGCGTGTGAAATACACTGTACCCCAAGGGCCAAAACACTGGTCTCAAGGTGTGTGAAATACACTGCACCCAAGGGCCAAAACACTGGCCTCCGGGATAACACGTGTGTGAAATACACTGTACGCCATGGCCCAAACACTGGCCTCAGGGATAACACGTGTACACGTGTGTGAAATACACTGTACGCCATGGGCCAAAGCACTGGCCTCAGGGATAACACGTGTACACGTGTGTGAAACACACTGTACGCCATGGGCCAAAGTACTGGCCTCAGGGACAACACATGTGTGAAATACACTGTACACCATGGGCCAAAGCACTGGCCTCAGGGACAACACGTGTGTGAAATACACTGTACGCCATGGGCCAAAGCACTGGCCTCAGGGACAATACGTGTGTGAAATACACTGTACGCCATGGGCCAAAGCACTGGCCTCGGGGACAACACGTGTGTGAAATACACTGTACGCCGCCACACCTCTGTCATTTACTTTTCACGGCATAACTCGTGAATTTTGTTACACGCGAAATATGATTTTTCACAGATATAATTTTCTACAGAGTGATTATTTATGACTGGTAAATATTTATCTGAAAAGATAAATTATACAGTGTGGCCAAATTTCAACAACATCTACTTTAAAATGACTGAATAATACAAAGATTTCTATATCCCTCGGCAGATAGGACTGCCCCCACCCCACCCCGCCTCCTCTCCCCCCCCCCAAAAAAAAAAAATAACAAAAACCCACCTAAAAAAAAAAATTTTTCTATTACAAAACGCATAAACACAATCTCTAAACTATATCAGTGAAACGTTGCTCACCCGAAATCTATAAAAGTACACAATTTCAGTGAAACACTGCTCTCCCGGCATCTATAAAAGACACAATTTCAGTGAAACACTGCTCTCCCGGCATCTATAAAAGTACACAATTTCAGTGAAACACTGCTCTCCCGGCATCTATAAAAGTACACAATTTCAGTGAAACACTGCTCTCCCGGCATCTTTAAATCTCTAAATCTCTGTGTAATATCGTCGGTTATCGACAAGCAAAAGCAACTTGCTGTATGGAATCTAAATGCGGTACTCTAACTGCTTAAATGTGTGATCCTATGATACTTAAGACAGTGAGCAGCGAGCGACTTGGTGTGGAGTGAACAAATCTCCTCGGCACTGCTCACCATATTTTGCCAGATCATAATCGCCGGACGTGGTGTTGAGCCAGCGGTTTGATCCTCAAGCTATGTCATTAGCCGTCAAAACAACTTTACAATAAGTCAAGCCAGCGACCTGGTGCCCAAAGCCATGTCAGTGGCCTTCAACTGTAGTTTATAAGTCAAGCCAGCGGTCTGGTACCCAAGTTAAGTCACTGGACATCAACAACTTTATAAGTCAAGCTAGCGATCTAGTACGGGTGGCCAGGCACTATGTGTGTTTTGGGACCGTCCGGGGATTGGGAGATTACTAATCAGGCAGCATCTTACCCTATCCCGCTTCCATTACATACATCCCCCCAAAAAAAACAAAAACAAAAAAAACCAACAAAACAACAAATGGTGGTGGTGGTGATAGATAGCAAATCAGAAGAACTCCCAAGCACATATCTCCATAATGCTATCAGACTTTTAGACAGGAAACGAATGAGGAAATGACAGTGGCTAATTTAGATGCATTCCTTCCCTCCCCACCCCCCACCCTTTTGTCAACAATTAAAAAAAAAAAAACTTCAGTCAAGACAAGATTTGATTGCTCAGAACTTATCCCTGCCGAAGGATTTCTCAAAATCAACTTTCTCGAACAAGAAAGAGGCTTAAACTAAAAGCAACAGGAAATATGTCGTCAAATTTGCATTATGAGAAAGAAATAAAATGAATTACACGTAGAATTCAGAATGTCTACCATAGCACGTCTAGTCTGGAACAAATCCGGTTAGTCTGCCTGACACCAAGAACAGGAAAATAATTCTCAACGGAACAACAGTGGCGACAGGCCAGGCAAGCAAACTGCTCTGGGGAGAGAGAGAAGGGGGGGGGGAGTGGGGAAGGAGAGAGAGATCTAAGCAAGCCAAATTCCAACTGAGAAACAATTAGTTTTAATTTTTCAAGACAAGTGAAAATTACTTGGGTCAACATCCCCAGAGAAGCGCACCCTTCTGACTTTTTTTCTACAGTTTTATTTATAAAACAAAAACTTTGTTGTGATGGCTTATTTAACTAAAGGTCACATTTCGCTCCATGGTTAAGATAATCAAAATAATTAGGTGATGGTTAATGAAGAAAACAAATAGAGTAAGCTTTGAGTATACAAATGCATTGTTTAAAAAAGTAATAAGTTAATTTTCTATTAGGCGTGTAAATTAGGTCACGTGTCGAGGTATGTAAATGCTGTAATTGAATGTGCGTTTTCTACAGAGTAGTGTAACAGCCTGCCGAAAGTTATTGACTAGTATCTATCATCTTATTATCATAGCGTCATTCACAATGACAACCCAATTCCCAAAAATTGTCTGTGAATGGTATAGAATTTTTAAAACCTAAAACTTAGCATCGTATAGTTCCACACTGTAAATATCTCTATAATACAAACTGTAGAGTAATCAACACTGTAAACAGTTCTCTAAGACAAATTAATTATTTCAACAATGTAAATATCTCTATAGGTCAAACTGTACATTTTAACACTGTAAACTGTCTAGAGGTCAAACTGTATATTTGAACACAATAAACATCTCTCTAAGACAAACTGGATATTTCAACACTGTAAACATCTCTCTAAGACAAACTGGATATTTCAACACTGTAAACATCTCTCTAAGACAAACTGGATATTTCAACACTGTAAACATCTCTCTAAGACAAACTGGATATTTCAACACTGTAAACATCTCTCTAAGACAAACTGGGTATTTCAACACTGTAAACGTCTCTATAAGACAAACTGGATATTTCAACACTGTAAACATCTCTATAAGACAAACTGGATATTTCAACACTGTAAACATCTCTATAAGACAAACTGGATATTTCAACACTGTAAACATCTCTATAAGACAAACTGGATATTTCAACACTGTAAACATCTCTATAAGACAACATGTTGAGAAAATGAAGAAAATGCTGCTATACTCACAGTGATTTTGCAGATTAAATATTATTAAGTTAGAATTTTAATAAACGTCTACAAACACTTTAAACTTTCGTTGTCTATTTTGTGTAAATAATAGTTTAACAAGATGTGCCAATCTGGTTTTTAAAAAGAGGTATCTGTACCATCTTCACAGACTGGGGTGGGGGGAGGGGCTGCTGAAAATCAACTTTTGAAGAAAAGCAACAACAAAACATCAATATCACCAATATGCAATAAACAGGAAATATTTCGGGGATGGGGTGAAGAGATTTAGTTACAACTGAACATATCTGGTTTAAACTAGATCACGCAGCATGAAAATGGCTAGATTTGTCTGCAAGATTTCATTTCCCTTAATTCCATCATTAGGCACGCTTCTATCATTTGCACGCTAAATTTATCCCCTCATTGTTATATAGCAAGATCCAAATGGAAAGAATTTTTTTTAAAAGCGAAAAAAGGATGGCGCTTTAAAAAGAAAATACAACCTACCCACCCCAAAGTTAGTAAGTCATGTTCAGTCTGCAAAATATACAGACCACTCGCTCTTAGAAGACTCATGTGTTATATGTTGCATGTTTATATCACTTAAAATTATTGTTACAATTTAAAAATCTCTATTTTGCTTAAATATCTAGTAAGATATCACAAAAAAGAAATTAACCGAACAGCTACTATTCCAAGATTACAAGACTGGGATGAAGAGTAAAACAGATCTATACTATTCTAGAATCAGTATGAGAAGACAAACATCTTCTACACTAAAACCATAGAGATAAATGAGGACATCACTCTAATTGAATTGGAGTTTTACGTCCACTTGTAACATATGTTGATATCACAGAGGGAAAATATCTTCATTGTAATATTATCTCTACAGATCTTCAGTCTTAGTTAATATCTCTACTATTTCAACACATGTCCTACTACCTCTACTGTTAGAACAGATCTTTACTGTCTACTACCTCTACTTAGATTTTTACTGTTCTACTACCTCTACTGTAGAACAGATTTTTACTGTTCTTCTACCACTACTTTAGAACAGATTTTTACTGTTCTACTACCTCTACTTTAGAACAGATTTTTTACTGTGCTACTACTTCTACTTTAGAACAGATTTTTACTGTCTACTACCTCTACTGTTAGAACATATTTTTACTGTTCTACTATCTCTACTTTAGAACAGAATTTTACTGTTCTACTACTTCTACTATTATAATAGATCTTTAGTGTCTATGAGCTAGTCTACTATTATAATAGATCTTTACTGCTCTACTGCATCCACTGTTGTAATAGGTCTTTACTGTTCACAATATGAAAAACTAACTTGCAAGTAAGAAAATAAGGGAGCTACTTAATATAAATATGGAAAAAACTCGCAAATGTAAAGCGAGTGAGTAGGTTGACTGAATCTCTCAAGCAGTGATAGAGATTTTTTAATAATGAGAAGCAGCAGATTGACTAAATTAGTGAAATCTCATACTGTATTGGAACAACTTTCATGCCTAACTGTACAAGTGATTGCATTTATATGATTAATCCTTTCTGCTTGTTTATGCAATCTACTGTGTTTATCTTGACAATATATTAAGCTTATATGAGCATTATATTATTCTTGACCAATTTATAGTGCTTAGCTCGGAAAGTCTTTCTGTTTGTTTATGCATGCTTCTCTCTGTAATCTACAATGTTTATCTGAGCAATCCTTTGTGAAATTATGTGCACTGATTGTGCATATATGGGTAATTCCTTTTCTTTGTGCAGTCTGCTGTACTTGAGTATTCTGCATGTTTGAGCAAAAATTCTGCTTGTTTGTACTATCCTTGTTTCTTCTCTAGGCAATCAATTAAGTTATCCATTCTGAACAACCTTTTGGGGGGGGTTTCCACTTACTCATGTGAGCAATCCCTTTCAGCCTTGTCTTGAAATCTGCTATACCCATGTGAGCAATCCTCTTGGGCTTATCTTGAAATCTACTATGCTCATGTGAGCAATCCTCTTGGCTTATCTTGAAATCTACCATGCTCATGTGAGCAACACTTTATGGTTTGTCTTGAAATCTACTATGCTTATGTGTGCAATTTTTTCTGCTGTCTGTATAATCTATTGTGCTTATCTGAACAGTCTTTATGTTCATTTCGAAAATGATTGTATACATCTGAACAATCACTTGCATTTGTCTGGAAAATGTACTGTACTTACCATTCTAAGTAAAGCATCAATAACAATAACAAATATAAACTAAATATAATGAATTTGACACTGGTAGTTTTAGTCTAAAAAATAATTTAATGGAAAGAAAGATGTTAAAAAATATTAACAAAGGCAATATGTTTGTAAGCTCTGTGTGTGTGTGTGTGTGTGTGTGTGTGTGTGTGTGTGTGTGTGTGTGTGTGTGTGTGTGTGTGTGTGTGTGTGTGTGTGTGTGTGTGTGTGTGTGTGTGTGTGTGTGTGTGTGTGAGTGAGACATAGAGAGAATATGTAAATGTTTATGTATGTATATAAATTATAGACAGATTGTAATACACAGGAAAATTTGTATTGTCTGAAATGTACATGTTATATTTATATACTGCATTACATCAGACATAAAATTCCAAAAATGGTGTAGATTCCTTTTTATACGGAATAATATTTTCTTTTTGTTAAAAATGCATTCAAGACAACCTTTTGATGTCTGATTTGGACTATGAAACTCAAATTATTGACAAAATATTAAAGCTATTTTTGTCTTGTCATTTTCTTGCCTGTTAGGATCTTGCTGAAACACATAAACATATTCTTTGATGTTTCTAATGGTTTCTTTGCCCATATGACATTTAGCAGCAACATCTCATGATACTCCAAAACTTTTATGGTACTCATTACCAACACAATCCACAGGGCTTCACAATAACGCATCATTAGAGATAAAAAGAGATGCCCCCAAATTGTGCATTACAATTCCAAGAGGTTAGACATTCCTCCACTCTCTTTTTATGACTCCTTCACTGCTTGTATATAAAAAAAAAAAGGTTATAAAAGTATTATTATTTTTTTTTAATGCTTGTCAAATCTATGCATTTGATGAATCAACATTTTAAAAATAGTGTGTGTGTGTGTGTGTGTGTGTGTGTGTGTGTGTGCATGCGTGCAAGCATAAGCATCAATATATGCCAACAACCTGAAAATTTTAGCATAGCTGTGAACTGATATTGTTTCTTTCTGAAGCAGATTCAAAATTTTAGGGGAGTATAGGGGTTAGAAAAAATTCTTCAAAGAAATAATTAAAACAGTGACCTAAAGTGGCAACCCAGATTCTTGTTATTTTATCCTCTATCAATTAAAATTATAGCTAAAACACAGCTCAAAGGTTGGTGCTATTTTGCTGGGCAACAAATGAATCAGCATTAGTTAATGCAATTGTTACAAACAAACACAAAGAGAGCCCATCATAAAGTTCTTTCAACTGAAAATTACCTTCTATAAATAGCATGCTGGCATTTTCCAATGTTAGTTCTTTCGATGATAATTATTTTGTATTTAGTGAATATTGAGGCAAAAATAAATAGAAATACAGTTAAATAAAGATTGGAAGACACTTTCCACAGCAACAGAAAAAAGGCAGAAAACGTGTGCTATATAAATACTGGCTTTCATATCAAAACTTTCTCAATATATAAACTTAATATAGTTTTCTACATATACTCATTCTGTAATTCATGATGCCATTTTATTCGTGTAATGTTTATTTTTTTAGATGATTTTATTCTCTTGATCTTTAATTCCAAAAATGCTTTTATTCTTATTATTGCATTGCTTATATTTTCTATCGACAGCAAACTTTTTAACTTGTTATGAACACTTCTAATCACATCATACACCTTAAAAAATAGACAGCCACCAGTATATATCTATAGCAAGTAAATTTCAACAATATGAAACAGATATAGTAAAAGTTTTAATTATTTTAAGAAAAAAATCATTCATGCATTCTAAAAGATAGGGTCATCTTTACTACATATGATTATTAAAAACAATTCCTTTAGTCATCTACAGATTTTAAACTGGAAATGATTTCTTCCTTTTGTAATAGGATCCAAGTGTGTGCGTGCGTGCGTGCGTGTGTGTGTATTTTAAATATTTAAAATCAAACACATATGTTAAGCTGTAAACACGATCAATTGTGTTCATGGTCAAATGCATAGGACAAACAAATTTATAAAATATGATTGTCTGTACCTAAGAAATATACATAAACCTAATAAATTTGCAAATGCAGGGTGCCTCAACAATAAATAATATCCCAAATGCTGCAGTTATCTCTAATCTAATGTGATTCAATTTGCAATGCATCAGTTTACTGCAAGTAAGTGAAGCATGCATCAAACCTTTAAAGATACTACAAAAGAAGAGCAGGGAATGTAGAAGGTGCACATACAAGTAGGCTCAGCTATCCAAGTCTCTATTATTGAATTCCTTTTGGTATCTATTATCTGAGTTCCATTCAGTCTCTATTATCCAAGGATGATTCAGTGTCTATTATCTGAGTTTCATTCAGCTCTATTATCCAAGTTCCATCCAGCTCTATTATTCAAGGACCATTTTGTCTCTACTGTCAGAGTTCCATTCAGTCTCTATTATCTGAGGTTCATTCAGTCTCTTGAATTTCATTCATTCTCTATTATCCAAGTTCTATTCGGTCTCTATTATCCAAGTTCCATTCAGTCTCTTATCTAAAGTCCATTTAAGGTGAATTTTTCTTTACTTCTTAGTGGTGAAAATAAAAGTGAAGGATCAATATGAATCAATTATTAATTGGATCTTATACCTGTTAAACATAATAGGTAGTTTTGGAAAAACAAACTAAATAAATTTGTTTAAGAAAGAATTTTCAAAATGAGAGTTACATGAAGATGATTAGGTTCCATTCTTTCTAAATAATTTAACAGCCTACTGGCAACTATGAAAATATGCCCATTTATAAAATAAAGCTTTATATGATTTCTTTTCATCAACATTGACAAATCTACATGACAGATGTAACTGAATGATAATTGTTACTGGTGTAAATATTTCCACAAATATATTCTCACTCAATAAGAGGAGATTTAATAATAAAACCAGAGTCCTATATAGCTTGGATAACCAAGATTTTACTGTACATGTACTATTACATATATTACTGTTAGCAAGGGGCATTTAATACAGAAAAGGGTAATCCCCACACAATACGCTACTATATGAGATTCTTTAAATATGACTCATCATCTAATTCAAAACTTATACTAGTACTAATCTGAATTATTGAAAGATAAAAGCATGGTTAGACTGATAATTTTAAACTATTATTCATTCTTTCAACAAAAAAATAATAAATAATAAAAATAAAAATAATAACAAATACATGTATCAAGATTTATAATGCACCCAGCTGAACAACTCTACCTCTAAACAGTCTGATCAATTATTTTATTGTTATTTTAATTAATTAAAAATAATTACTCTCAAATTATTAAAACAAAACCAAACACAAAAAAAATTATTTACCTGGAACTGCTATAAAGAATTTAACTGCATCCTTGTGGCCATGAAAAGACAACTGTGCTTGGGCCATAGAGCAGTATGGAATAAAGGAGCCTGGTGTGACACTGTCTGTACGGCTGTTGCTGTACACCCGGATCACACCACCAGGTCGACCACCACTTCCTGGGCCACAGCCACTCGTACCACTGCCAGCTCCTATAACTGCCTGTTTGTTACCTGCAGGAGAAATAATAAAGATAATAATAATATTAATACTGGATATTTAAAGCACTTAATCTTGTACCACTGCCAGTTCCTATCACAGCCCGTTTGTTGCCTGGAGGGAAAATTTTAAAATAAAATAACAATAATTTTGAATCATTACAGCACTTAATCTTGTAAAAGCTCTAAGATCTTTGCAGTAAATACTCATTAAAATAGATTTTATCCTTGCAAAATCTACTTAAAACTCATTAGAAAATTGAACATATTATAAGATAACAAAATAAATTCATATACAAACTGATATCTATAACACATAACTGTATTTACAAGAGGCAAAACATAAATAAAATGAATATTGAAATAAAATGAATATTGAAATGAAATTTTTGAAGAAACATTGACACAAAAGAGACAGCTATTTTTAATTATTGCGAACATGTCTTGAGAACACTTCTGAAATATTATATATTTCATCTCCAAAGGCAGCAAACTCCAGGTAGGTAGATGTTGAATAAACAAATAACCATTGAATTATTACTTATATTTTGCTTTTGGAATGCTGAAAATGCTTGTGTTTGAAATGAGTGCAAGCTTCTAGAAGGAGTGGACTATTGAATCAAACAGCAAAGCATTCTGCATGAATAAGGTAGCCAGTGAAAGCTGTGGACATGTATCCAGTGATGAATAAAGTGGATTGATTCTTATAGCTCTGAAAATATTCCTAACTGTAAAGTTATAAACCTTCTGAAGTTTCTTCACAAAACACAATAGCAGACTATAGAGATGAGAATGAAATAAGTTGAAAGAATGAAGACACAAGACAAATGATACACCAGAGAGATGAGAATGAAATAAGTTGAAAGAATGAAGACACAAAACAAATGATACACCAGAGAGATGAAAATGAAATAAGTTGAAAGAATGAAGACAAGACAAATGATACACCAGAGAGATGAGAATGAAATAAGTTGAAAGAATGAAGACAAGACAAATGATACACCAGAGAGATGAGAATGAAATAAGTTGAAAGAATGAAGACAAGACAAATGATACACCAGAGAGATGAGAATGAAATAAGTTGAAAGAATGAAGACAAGACAAATGATACACCAGAGAGATGAGAATGAAATAATCAAGTCAAAGGAATGAACACACAAACATGCTGGATGAGAATGAAATAATCAAGTCAAAGGAATGAACACACAAACATGCTGGATGAGAATGAAATAATCAAGTCAAAGGAATGAACACACAAACATGCTGGATGAGAATGAAATAATCAAGTCAAAGGAATGAACACACAAACATGCTGGATGAGAATGAAATAATCAAGTCAAAGGAATGAACACACAAACATGCTGGATGAGAATGAAATAATCAAGTCAAAGGAATGATCACACAAGTTTCTTACAGTATCAACAGTAAGAAACCAATGTGTCTCACCTCCAGAAATGCCACTCTACAAGTATTAAGGAAGTGGTGGTGTAAGGAGGGAGCTGTCAAAAAGTACACCTATATTTCTGTCTTCTTCATCAGTCTTGGTTGGTCCACCAATATTTTCAGAAAGTCTTTATTTCCATCACTAGTATTGAGTGGTTCTCCATTACTTTTGATGAGTCAGACTTTAACATTTATCTTGAATGATCCATCATAACTTTTCCATGGGTGTTTGTCTCCATCGCTAATTTTGGCTGGTCCCTCAAAACGTTTGGTAACTCTTTGCCTCTGTCATTAAATCTGGTTGATCCATAATATTTTTCTGTAAGTCTTTGTCTCCACACTAATTCTGGTTGGCCCCTCATAACTTTTGGCAACTCTTTGCCTCTGTCACTAAATTTGTTTGGTCCAGCATACTTTTAAGTAAGTCTTTGTCTCCATCACTAATTCTGGTTGGTTCTAGTGATGCTGACTGGTCATTACAACTTTCGGTGAGTCTGTCCTCTATTATAGGATAGTTGTGAAAGTTGTGTAGCTAGCTCCTTAACTTTTGAACAAGATATGAAACAATAAATGTCAGCTAAATGTTACTGCACACAATTCTTCACTCAAAGACGATGTGAAAATGAGAAATGAGAGAATGATACAAAACCCATCTAATATTTTTTCTTTTAGTTTTGTGCCTAGGGCTGCATAACATGCAGGACTGTTTTCATGGTCAAGAACAAAAAAATATGACTATATGAGCTAAATGGATTTGGGATCATGGGTTGGACACCCATGCTTTTCAGTTATCAACTCTGTGGTCCAGTTGTCTTTTTTGTTATTATTATTAAAGTCACTAGTTCATTCATCAAAATTTCTGTTTATTCTTTTAGCTGTTTATTCAGGTAAGACTTTGGAGTGAGTCAAATTTGTCTATCTTTTATCTATATATAATTATGATGTACAACCAGTCATACCATTTGTAGACCTGGCTTGTGCTTAAACTTAAAAAAAAGTGACTGTAGCACATGCCAGCATTTACTCCACTAAAATATCAAACTCAGTTCAAAATAAGATAACAGTCAAACAAACAAATGTTCTATATGACAAATAATGATAACATCAACAAACAAAATGAACAACTCATTCATTTTAACAGTCAAATTATGACTGCAAAAGATAATAAAGAAAAACCCACTCACTTAAACTTGCAAACTGTGAAAAATCCAACAAGAACAACTACTCAGTTTAAGTGATAACAGACAACAATAACACAAAACAGCAAATAATTTTTTGACAATGCAATTGCAATAATGACATAGTTTTCCATTCCTAATGTTTGGGTGTCTAAACATCTCACTCAGTTATTTGTGACAAATTATGATATTACAAAACACAGAAAAATAACTCACTTTCAGATAATGGAACTGAAATAATGACACCATTTCCTGTCCCAATCCAAAGACGACTGCAGGATATTAACATGGCAGTAATACGCACAAAAGAAAATCCAAGCTTTCCTGTACCTGGATTAAAGAAAAACAAAATCATCTGAGGCGAGTTGTGATGAGAGGTATATTTGTGTGTGTTTCAGTGGTTCAATTTTGCTCATTCATTTTTCCTACTGCTCATGCTAATAAATATACAGCCAAAGCAAAAAAATATTAAGATAAGCAGAAAGCAACACTGTGTATATTAAAACAAACTTTAAAATGTTATAACTGTCAGAGACAGCAGTAGGTATACATATAAATAATAAAAACAGTGTGCATTTTAAAACAAACTTTGAAATGCTACAACTGTTGGCAATGAAGTAGGTAGATAGATGTATTTGTATACATATATATAAAAGCAACATCGCATGTGTTAAAACACTTGAGGAAAATTTAGCAGGTTGGAGGAGAAGAAAAAGTAGTTCTGGCTGAAAGAGAAGATAGAGAGAAGATAGTAGGTTGGAAGAGAAAATAGTAGGTTGGAAGAGAAGATAGTAGGTTGGAAGAGAAGATAGTAGGTTGGAAGAGAAGATAGTAGGTGGGTACTTGCAGTACTTGGGGAACTGGGTGACTAATAAGTCTAAGTGCTGATCTCATATGGGGATGATCAAGGCTCAAGACTTAACATGCTGGTCATATAGATGAGAATTTTTGTCAACCTATACACTCAATTCTGGCTCAGGAATGTGTTTCATTTAAAAAAAGAAGTGTTTAGAGATTTTAATTAGTAAGAATTATTATTAAATATCTCAAAATTACCATTGCAAGAAAATTATATGAAGTATTAATTTGTTACATAGAAAATAGTTATAAAATATTTTTTTTAAAATCATTTTAATCTTTTTTGACATTGCTGACAAGCATAGTATTACTTTTAAATCTATTTATTAACTCTTTCAAACCTTGTCTATGCAAAAAAAAAAAAAAAAAAGTTGCTCTTTTGTTGCATTTTGCCCCTAATTAATTCACACTGACATTAACAGCATTAACTTCTCTCTCACTAAGCTGAACTTGCTATACATAAGTTGAACTTGCTATCCATATTATTGGCTGAATTTGCTATCCATATTATAAACTGAACTCCCTGTATTATAAGCTGAACTTGTTATCCATATTATAGGCTGAACTTGTATCCATATTATAAGCTGAACTTGTATCAATATTATAGGCTGAACTTGTATCCATCTTATAAGCTGAACTTTTGTATCCATATTATATGCTGAACTTGTATCCATATTATAAGCTGAACACACTATCCATATTATTAAGTTGAAAACTAAATCAAACCCAGTTATTTTCAAGGTGAGGTAAATTTAAAAGAAAATTCACTAGATTACTTCTGATTACTTCTCCAGAAACATTTATAAATAATTTCTTACTTAGTGCCCCTCTTTCATTTATATGCATGAAGTGGCTGGCTGCATCCAGAAATGTGTGATGTTTTATGCTTTAACATTAAAGAATGAAAGACAAAAAAGAATTTAGTGCCCTCCCTTATCTATTTGATTTAATTTGTCAAACAGAAGTGTGACCATTATAATGTTATTTTCAGAAAATAAAATGTAAAAGAATGAAATATTACTGAGTCAAATTGTTTACTTACAATGAATCTTTGAAACAGTAGCTTTAATGTTGTGTTTTACAATGCATAATCTACAGAAGTGTAAAGTCCCACTAATTCTAGTCTTTATAATATAACTGATATACAGCTATGTATACAGACATCATCTTGATGAATATAACATTCTTTTGTAAACAACTGTTTAACCTCCATTACTAACTTTTATTACAAAATGAAAGAACAGTTTTAAACAACAACAAACATTATCCTGCAGGATATAAATGATCACTGCAAGTAAATAGCAAGCATCTGAAAGTATGTGTTTAAAGTGGACCCCCACACCAAAACATGACATGCAATAGCTAGTTTAGTTAAGACAGCAAACACTGTGTGTTTAAAGTGGATCCCCACACCAAAACACAGCATGCAATAGCTAGACTGGTGAGGAACACAGTGAAACATCTACAACAAAAGAACAGATACAGAACAAGAAAAGTTCACCAAGTAATAATGAAAATAACACACCCAACTCAACTTTTTCAAAATAAATATAAACATAAACTAGTACTGGTATTATAAACTGCTTTACTATTGTTTAAATGTGTGTCTAAATGGTACTTTGACATTATTTGTTTCTGAGTGTGTTTACTTTATGAGTCATAAATTATGTTGGTATCATTATTTTCAATGTTGCCACTCCTTACGACCAAGCTTGTTTGATGTCATGGAGTTGTACTGTAATGACAATACCAGTAACCAAGTTTGTTTTTTATTTTAAATTCTATATTCATTATTGGCAATTTATATTAGTCTGAAGATTATTGTCAAAGTTGGCTTTCCTTGAGGTGCAAGCTTGTTTGAGTTAGTGAATAAACAACAACAAGCAAGTGCCATTTTTTTAAAATTCTCAATTCTGCATGTACAAAATGCAGTATGGAGGCAATGTGACACTTTTACCCTTATGATCAATTTATTCTAAGTAACTCCAAATCATTATGTTACTATGCATTCAATTAGGGAAGAAAATTTGAGGTTGCTACCAATGCACACAAGTCAAGAGAGAAATTATAGGTAATGAATGACTTCTTTACCTAGCATCTTGCTGACGTAGGGCTCGATGTCCACATCCTGTAAGTGTTGGTGAGTGTATGCATGGTACAGGCGCAAAGTACTGTCTAGTCGAATAGACACCCACACTCCATCACCCACCCAACACAACTGCCTCACCTGGCTTTCCTTGCGTGGGTGCGCATCAAAACTTGTCTGGAAAAGGCAAACATACACTGAAAGTAGTACTATGTGAACAAGCAAAATACACTGAAAATAGTACTAAGTGAACAGGCAAACATACATTGAAGTAGTACTACGTGAACTGGCAAACATACATCAAAAGTAGTCCTATGTGAACAGGCAAACATACATTGAAAGAGTAGTACATGAACTTGCAAACATACATTGAAAGCAGTTCTATGTGAACAGGCAAACATACACTGAAAGTAGTACTACGTGAACGCAAACATACACTGAAAGAGTAGTACATGAACTGGCAAACACATTGAAAGCAGTACTATGTGAACAGGCAAACTAATATACACTGAAAGTAGCACTATGTGAACAGGCAAACATTTACTGAAAGTGGTATTTTATGCAAGCACAAAAAGTAAAATTTAAAAAAATCATTTCTATAATCAAAGTCTAACCTTCTAATGTTTAGGGGTTCAATGAAGTTTTATTTTTATGTCTGTGAGCTTATTTAAGTCTCTCATTATCAATGAAGTTTTATTTTTATGCCTGTGAGCTTATTTAAGTCTCTCATTATGTTTGTAAGTTCAGTTTAATGTCTCTAGGTTCTATTATATCTAATATTTTGAAGTTCAATTCATAAAGTTTGTGGGTCAATTAGAGCTATCATTTTTATAATTGTGGAATTCATTTAAGTCTACCATTATATTTGTGGGTTCAATCTAATGCTGTGAGCTGTTAGGCGTGTTGTTTTTAAGTTCACTTAGAGCTGTCATTATGTTTGTGGGTTCCAACAGGTTGTCAATGGTATAGTTTTAGATTTAATTGGATTTGTCATAAGTCTATAAGTTCAATCAGGGTTGTCAATTTCATGTTCAATGGGTTTAATTAGATCTATCATAATAATGTCTGTAGGTTCAATCAGGACTGTCAGTTTCATTTTTGATGGGTTTAATTAGATTTATCATTATGATGTCTAGTAGTTCAAATCACGGCTGACATTTTTAAGTGTGGGGTTTAATTATGTGTCATTTTAACATCTGTGGATTCAATCAGGGCTGTTATTTTTATGTTAATTACATGTCATTTTAATATATTTGGTTTTATTCATTGCTATTGCAATCAGTCAAACCTTTTGTACTTAATGCCATACCAAACTCTGGTGTCATAAAGAAACAACTTAAATAGAATAGAGACACTATTATGTCTGAAATTTAACAATAGCTTGTTCATATTTACAATGCAATCAAACTTTTTGTACATAATTTTATACCAAACTTTGGTGTCATAAGAAAACAACTTGAAAAAGACAGAAACACTTTTAATGTTTGCAAAGACATCTAAAAATTACCAGTACTGACTGCGAAGAAATTACAGTCTCATATCTTCTCTAAATATAACAGTAATGACTGCAAAGAAATTACAGTCTCATATCTTCTCTAAATATAACAGTAATGACTGCAAAGAAATTACAGTCTCATATCTTCTCTAAATATAACAGTAATGACTGCAAAGAAATTACAGTCTCATATCTTCTCTAAATATAACAGCAATGACTGCAAAGAAATTACAGTCTCATATCTTCTCTAAATATAACAGCAATGACTGCAAAGAAATTACAGTCTCATATCTTCTCTAAATATAACAGTAATGACTGCAAAGAAATAAATACAGTCTCACAACTCTATATCAATAACGTCTGCAAAAAATACTACAAACTCCCACCTCTATACTCATTTCCTGAGGATTAATGATGTGAATTCGGTTTTTGTAACCACACCATACACGGTTTCCTGCAACAACTGTCATGCAGCGAATGGACTGCTTTGGCCGACCCAAATCCAAAAGATGGTAATTGAGTAAGTCCCACTGTCCATCTAAATTTTTAAAAAGGTTACATTTTTTACATTTTTTACATTTTTTACATTTTAAACATTTTTTACATTTTTTACATTTTTTACATTTTAAAGTAAAAAGTGTTTAAGGGAAAAACTAAAATGTAAAGTGGAGTTATATTTTAAATAAAAACAAAAGTAAATATATTTAGCACAAGAATAGATGTTTACTAAGTGAAACACATTTCTAAGAATTTTCTTATTGGTTTAAAATACAATGTGCCAAGAAAAAGTAAACATGCTAATATCTCTGTATCAATAAATTGTAAATTGAAGTTAACATTTTATTTTTCATCCTTTGTATCTCAAATACAGTTCAGCATGCAACAAGATAAACTTATCCATGATTATAAATGTTTACATCAAAAAAGAAAATTTACTCTTCTCAAAGTTGTCAATAAAACAATAAAACACAAGAGAATCTAGCAAAAGAAATTAAATATATTTCTTGATAATAAAATAAACAAAACCTGGGAGAGGCAAACTTCAATAATCATAAATATCAAACCACTGATGCACACCTGCTGCTCGATGAAATATTGCAACAGTGCCATCAGCTAGTGCTACAAGGACGCGCCCCTTAACATGTCTGCAATACAAAAAAGTGAAATATAGGGATACGCCCCTTTACATGTTCAAAATACAAAAACATTTAAACAATAAAACTAAAAACTGAGATAATAAAGAGATAATAAAATCCCATTTCTTACAAAGCCCAGAGTTCACTTTTTAAATGATTCATTGAATGACTTTTACAACAACTGTAAATATATTTGCAAACCTCAGAAGAATAAATTATTTACAAGTTTGATCTTGCAATAAAAAAAGAGAAAACATAAAATAACTCTAAAGACTGAAGATACATAAATAAATAAACAAATCTGAGGAGGAATCATAGTAGTAGTAATGTTATTATTATTAATATTATTTTTCCACCAAACAACCAGATTTGAATACATAAAGAGCATCAATATCTTCACTCCATTTATATGGATGCTTGTGTGCATTGCAATGCACTGTATGTGATAAGTTGTGTGGATATATTTTACTGCACTTGTGTATAGTTACATTTGTAATAGTGTATGTATGTGTGTGGTGATGTGTTTACTTGCATGTGCAGGTATGTGTACATATGTGAGTGTGTGCATGCATATGTGCTAATGTGTGTGCTTGTTGGCAAGCAATCTCCTGAGTGCATGCATAATGAAGAATACATCAAGATTTACATACACAATTCCTAGTATAGAGTCCCGCAGCTTGACAGAATGTATGCATCGGCTCCACTGTGCTACAGCTGAGTGCACATACAGACTGGAAAAATTTCAAAGTTTATGTGAACATATTTAAATATCTTAATCTAATATCTTAGCAGTTTGTTTAAATATCTTAATCTAATATCTTAGCAGTTTGTTTAATTCAATCTGTCAAAGGTTCCTACTTGCTCAAACAGAGCTTGAATCTGTGTACATATTCTACTAGAATACTATCTTTTAGGTACACAAACAGACTTCATACAGAATTTAAAGCCAATGCAAAACTGCACAGCACATTTAGGTACACTAAACAAAATTAATCTTATACAAAGAGTTCATACACTGTCCATATCTCTTTCCTAAACAAAGAGTTCATACACTGTCTGTCTCTCTTTTCTAAACAAAGAGTTCATACACTGTCCATATCTCTTTCCTAAACAAAGAGTTCATACACTGTCTGTCTCTCTTTTCTAAACAAAGAGTTCATACACTGTCCATCTCTTTCCTAAACAAAGAGTTCATACACTGTCCGTCTCTTTCCTAAACAAAGAGTTCATACACTGTCCATCTCTCTTTTCTAAACAGAGTTCATACACCATCTGTCTCTCTTTCCTACCCAACTGGCCATCAAACTCATCAAACTTAATGACCATCCAACTATTCAATTATTTAGCTACTGACCATTTTACCACCTTCTCAATCATACTCAAACACTTCTGACCATTTAATCAATCAAACTTCCATTTCTGTGACCACCAAGTCAACCACTTTCACCTGGCCAGTGACCTTATCTCACTCACCTGCCTGTCTGACCACCTAGCCACATAGTTGGCAGCACACTGCTCATCTTCTCAACCTCTTCATATTGCAGCTCATTGTCAGTGGGTAGGGGAGATACACCATCGAGAACAAGTTCCGAAGGCTCACCTGTCAAGCGTCGACTCTTCCCTGATACATGGGTTGGGGTGGTGGCCCCAGAAGAAGGAGGGGAACCTGTAGCACGATACATCATTGGACCACTTTCCTCTTCAGGAGTTGCAGCCTTTTCTTGACCTGCAGATTATCCAAAAATATTTAAATAGATGAGTATAGACAAGGCTTATAAAAACAACAAACATTGAATAACTATATGTCAAAAATAACTAATCAGTCAAAGATTAGTCATTATACCAATACAAGTTTTAATGTGGAAATTAGCTAAACCATATTAGATGATTATGCATGCATGTGATCTGGTTCAGATCATGGAGGAAGTCACTAAACTTTCTTTTTCTGAGCTGTATATTCGAACAGAGAAAGAATGAACCACAACCCTTATCAATCACTGTTGCACTTTTTATAACAAAGCATAAATGGTCATTACCCTTGTGTCTAATGAAATGTTAGAGTTAGTTTGTCAGCTCTGATTTATATATACCATTTGTCTTTTTTGTTGATTATAGATGTGCAGCTAAGTATTATGCTAGCCACTGTTGACAGGTGTCAGTTGTGGTACTGTGCAGTTGTGTGCTTGTATTTGCTTATTGCATACATGTAGCTCAGTTTTATAACATTCTTCTCTTGAACTAAATAAATTAACTCTTTTGAATTCTTTGCACTACAGCATCCATCCATCCATCCATCCATCCATCCATCTATCTATCTATCTATCTATCTAGTTGTTTATTATTGGTAATAGTTCAGTAGGTGATATAATTAGCCACTCTTGACAACTGTTTTTAAGACCTAAAGAAAATGCCACAAATTCTGTTAGGTGTAGTCCACTGAGAAAATGCTTCTACAAGTCTGTCTGTCTGTCTGCTGATAGATAGACAGAAGATAGTAGGATGGATGGATAAATGTGTGTGTGTGTGTGTGTGTGTGTGTGTGTGTGATAAATGGATGAATAGTTCAGTATTAAAGACAATAACATATGACAGCTAAGTTTTGTGATGAGTGCAATGTATCAAATCAGTAGTGCTGTGTATCAGATTAGCCCATTAGTGTTGTGTATCAGATTCACTAGTAGTGTTGTGTGTCCAATCTGTTAGTGTTGTGTATGGGGTTAGCCAGTTAGTGTTGTATATCAAATCAGTGTTGTGTAACAGATTAGTCAGTTAGTGATGTGTATCAGATTAGTTAGTGCAGTGTATCAGATTAGCCAGTTGGTGTTGTGTATCAGATTAGCTAGTAGTGTTGTATATCAGATCAGTTAGTGTGTGTATCAGTTCAGTTAGTGTTGTGTATCAAATCAGTTAGTGTTGTGTATCAAATCAGTTAGTGTTGTGTATCAAATCAGTGCTGTGTATCAGATTAGTCAGTTAGTATTGTATATCAAAATGTTATATAATAGATTAGCCAGTTAGTGTTGTATATCAAATCAGTTAGTGCTGTGTAAAAGATTAGCCAGTTAGTGCTGTGTATCTTATCAGTCACTTAGTGCTGAGTATCAAATCAGTTAGTGTTTCGTTTTTCATCAGATGGTTAATGTTATGAATCAGATCCATGAGTATTGTGTATCAAATCAGTTAGTACTGTCTATCAGATCAGCCAATTAGGTTTATGTATCAGATCCATTAGAGCTGTGTGTTGTGTATCGACTCAGTGCATGTGTTGTGTATCAGATAAGTGAGTGCTACGCATTGTGTACCCCATCAGTTAATGCAGTGTGTTGATATATATCAGATCAATGAGTGTTGTATATCATGTATCAGATAACCAATTAGTGATGTAGATCAGTTAGTAGTGTGCATCAATATTCCACATTTATGATTGACAGGCAGTTCATTATAAAGTTGACTGTTTTGGACAATTTTCTTCTTTTCTTGCATCAGCTTGCCTTAATCTGATATGTAGTAAGTTCATTTGTAAAGTGAGTGCTTTAGGCAGTTATGACATATAATAATGTGTTAGATTTTCTTAAACTTTTTATGTGGATTAAGGCTGTAAAGAA
This sequence comes from Sinotaia quadrata, assembly GCA_028829895.1. Classification (NCBI taxonomy): domain Eukaryota; kingdom Metazoa; phylum Mollusca; class Gastropoda; order Architaenioglossa; family Viviparidae; genus Sinotaia; species Sinotaia quadrata. The sequence goes on from CM054183.1 coordinate 66,894,985, forward strand.
ATCAGCTTTACTATTAAAATCTGGCTGCTCCACATCAGTACATATAAAACTGTCAGTGTTGAATATTCTTTTATAGTGTGTGTAACTGAGCCTCACAGTTGCAGCTCCTAATATTTAGTTTAAACCTGTTTCTTATCATTTATAAAACTAATCTACCATTTATGATGCAGACTGCACAAAAATTTTGCCATATAAAAAAAAAAATAGCACAGCCATTTGTCAATCAGTCAATTCTACTGATTTTGATCTCTCTTTCTTTTTGTCTCTAATTCAAATTATCAAGTCAAAGGTATATAATTTACCTTCCACTTCCTGAATATCTTCTACTCTATGAGCTTCTTTTTCCTTTTCTTGTTCTCTGCCTACCTTTTCTCCTTCTGTCGATCATTATTAAAAGATAGACAAAGAAAAGTGATGAGATTTTCAATTTTAAGAAGCACTGTAAGATTTGGAAATTTAAGAGATGCATGCATAAATTCAACTGAAAGAAAAATAGCATGAAACAAACAAGAAAATGCAATGTCAAGAAAGTTATTTATTTGATTTGATTCTGAGTAAGTACTCAGAGGAATGCACAGATACTTTGTTACATTATATAAACAAATCTTTCATTATCATGAAATTTCACCATAACCAATACTGTCAACCATACCTTTTATATGCACCTTTTATATGCAATCTCTTTTGTTTTGTGGTAATGAATGATAAAAGTGGAGAAGATAAGGAATATAAGTGTCGACCGTTAATCATGGAGCAAAGCTCTAATCTCTTGACAGCTAACAGAAAACAAAAACATCCTTTCTATCCTTCCCAAGCCACCCCTCTTCTCCAATGCTTCTGAACCAAGTTTTAAATTCTGCATGATGCCATTAAAACTTCATCCAGCTAAAATTAGTAATAGACCACAGGTAACCTTTGTCTTTCACTCACAAAGCATGCCTATTTCTTTGTTTCCCTTTTGGAACAGTACGATCAACTTCGACTGTTATGTCTTGAACTTTTGTAAACAAACTCCCCAAAGCCTATGCACCAAAAAAATCTATTAGCATTTATATAGTGCTAAAATACAAATAAGATCAAGAATGTAAGATCAGTATATTCTGTATGTATTCTTGCTGAGTTTAAATATAAGAAATATAAGAATGTGCATTTATATGAGAGAAATTGGTTTTCTAATGCTAAATCAAAATTAAACCAGTATTATAAGGAATATCTCCAAAACTGAGAAGAAGCTTAAAATTAGGAATTAATATGATGAGAGGAAAAAACAGACAAGAAATACAAAGTACTGCAACAAATCAATTTCATCACCAGAGTCCAGTTTCTGTTTTCGTTTTGAATTGCTTAAATTCTCTTCCGAAGAAGTGTTTCACCATCAAAAAATCAATAATGCAATTTAGGCTTCACCCTCCCACCCTCTTAATTTGTTTTACCAAACCTCTATTTGCTATTCTTCTCAGTGCTCAAATCAATAAAATCTAAATGTAAATCTACATGATGGAACGGACTTATTTCTGAAATGAAACAAGTTTCTCAAATACTTTACAAGATGTGGTGTTTATATCATTACAATGAAAACATGTCCAAACAGTTGATTACATTGAAATCCACTAGAGAGACCTTAATTCACCTGTTCACTTTATTTATAACATCAAGAAACAAACTGGCTGGAAATTGCTCTTTTGGTCATTGGCTTCAAAAGAAGACACACTGAAAAATACCCAACATAACCTGCCCAAAATCCCCAACATAACCCACTCACAGTACCCATTATAATTCATGCAAAACAATCTGCCCCAAATGGCAAAAATGCAGAAGTGTATAGCTTATCATCAAATATCTTTTCCCCTAAATATGTCAAATTACACCTTTAAGTATGCTTCTTAATCATTAATTATGACAATGGAGCCATTTCCATTTACCTTTATTTTATTGCTTGGAAAGTGTTATCACTGCTAACAGGCCAGTCCTATTTGATAAGCCATTGCATCTTTAACACTTAACTCTGAAACTATTCCATCAAATGGGACAGTAAGAAAATAATTTCAAGTTTATATTCAGTTATTTGTAAAATATTGTTTTGATAATATAAAGGATTTTTTTAAAAAAATGAAAACTGTTAGCAAATAGCAGTAAGGCAAATTGTGCATGCACATGTGTGACTGCTTGTGAGTGAATGTTATGTCTGTGTGTGTGTTTTAGATGTTTGTTATGCATAAGCCACTGAGTGTATGTATATATATTATGTTGTGTGCTGTGTATACACACTAGTTAATGTGTCTGTTATGTTAATGTGTGTATATATGCTAGTATGTTTTGTGTGTGTGCTAGTGAGTGTCTGTATGTTATGTGTTTGATATATATTTTGTTTTTGCATAAGTGAGTATATATAATATGAATTGTATGACCTAGTGAGTGTGCATATTATGTGTGCTACTGAGTGTGTTTTGTGTATGCATATATTATTAAAAGTCTGTGAGTGTATGTGTTTGGTGTGCTAGATTGTGTGTGTGTGTGTGTGTGTGTGTGTGTGTTTGTTATGTGCATAGTGTGTTCTGTGTGTGTATGTTAGTGTGAGAATATGTTATGTAGATGGTGTGTGTTATTTATGTTTGTGCTTGTGAGTGTGTGTACTATTTGTATTGCATGTATATAGTATGTGTTATGTGTACATGCTAATGAGTGTGGGTAAATTATGTGTGTGCTAGTGTGTGAGAATGATATGTGTGTAGTATGTCATGTGTGTGTGCTAGTGAGAATATGTTATGTGTGTAGTATGTTATGTATGTGCTAGTATGTTATGAATGAGCTAGTATGTTTTGTGTGCAGTATGTTATGTGTGTGTGCTAGTGAGTGTGAGTATATGTGCTAGTGAGAGTATGTTATGTGTGAGTATTAGTGAGTGTGGGTAAATTATGTGTGTGCTAGTGAGTGTGAGTTTTTATATGGTGTATGTGTGTGCTAGTGTGTTATGTATGATACATGTTATGATGCTAGTGAGAGTATGTTATGTGTGTGTGCTAGTGAGTGTGGGTAAGTTATGTTTGTATACTAGTGAGTGTATGTGTGCATGCTACTACAGAATGTAAGTTATGTGTGTGTGCTAGTGAGAGTAAGTTATGTATGTGTGTTAGTGTGTTATAATGTAGTGTATGCTATGTTTGTGTGTACTAATGAGTGTGTGTTATGTGTCGTGTGTGGTACATTGCTTGTTTCAATGATTTTATATTCAGTGTTAGTGGCACAAGCATTCATTAACATTGGAGACACACCTTGAGTCAGGTGCTCTACTGCTTGTGTCATGGCCGCCATCTCTAACCTTGATTCCTCACTTAATTCTGAAATGAGAAAAAAGAAATTACCCTTAAGCCCTTTTGCTGATTTTTTTTAAACCATGGACAAATCACAAAAGACTAAATATAAATGCTGACACCTAAAACTGTTATTATAATTTTCTCTTAATAGAAGGTTTACTATGTTTAAAAAATACAGGTAACTAAAGTAAAACAAGGTAATATTTATTTATTTATTTTTTATTTTATTTTTGTTTGGGGGAAAAGGAGGAGGAAATAAAACTTTTAAAATTTTCAATACTCCTCATCTGAAATCACTTCAACTAAATGTCTGCATTAAATCTATTTTTTTTTTTTATAAACCCTCTTATGGTACATGATAGCCTTTAGTGTATAAGGTCAGGAATCTCTTCCTGCTTTCACTGAGTAATCAATATAATACTACTGACAAAACTCTCTTCCTGCTTTCAGTAAGCCATCAATAAAATACAACTGACAAAACTCTCTTCCTGCTTTCAGTAAGCCATCAATAAAATACAACTGAAAAAACTCTCTTCCTGCTTTCAGTAAGCCATCAATAAAATACAACTGACAAAACTCTCTTCCTGCTTTCAGTAAGCCATCAATAAAATACAACTGACATAAATAGAAGAAAAATTAGTTATTTTATTTATGTAAGAACATGGTTGAATTTGTCCTGAACTTTAAACATAATCAGTAATTATTATCAGTATAGGCACATGGCTGTATGAAATTGCAACATACACACACACACACACACAAATATACACTCACACTCAAATATATACTCATAAACATAAGCATGCATATACACACACACATCCACAAATATACACACCCCATATGCATACACACACAATTATACAAACACACTCATATACCCCCGGTCTCTGCTTGTACCACAAATATTCACTCCACATATACATACATGTATACAAAACTACAGACACTTACAAACTCATATAGAAAGTAAACCCACCAGCTGAGCTTCTTGGTGAGCTGATAGGCGAGTTTTCAGCACTAGGACCACGACTTGAGGGACCAGTCGTGCACTGGACAAATGTTATGCCCCCTATACCAGTACTTTCCCCTGGCACAGTACTGTTAGTGCCTGATGACAAGACTGTTTCCCTAGGTAGTTCTGGAGCTTCTGCCTTCAGAATTTCCTCTGCTACTGGGTAGTCTGATTCCATAGCACCTGAGAATAAATATGTGAAAAGGTCAGTCAGTCTGATAACCTGGAGTTAAAAATAAATTGTAAAGAAGTCAATCAGTCTGATAAACTGGAGTTAAAAAATAAATTGTAAAGAGGTCAGTCAGTCTGATAAACTGGAGTTAAAAATAAACTGTAAAGAGGTCAGTCAGTCTGATAAATGGGAGCTAAATACTGTAAAGAGATTAGTCAGTCTGATAAACTGCAAATAAATAAACTGTAAAGTGGTCAGTCAATCTGATAAACTGGAGTCAAAAAGAGTGTAAAAGGATCAAATACATTTTCAGTCAGAGTTGTCACTTACAGTCCAATATTATCTGAGTGATGTCAAATACATTTTCAGTCAGACTTGTCACTTGCAGTCCAATATTATCTGAGTGATGTCAAATACATTTTCAGTCAGACTTGTCACTTGCAATCCAATATTATCTGAGTGATGTCAAATACATTTTCAGTCAGACTTGTCACTTGCAATCCAATATTATCTGAGTGATGTCAAATACATTTTCAGTCAGACTTGTCACTTGCAATCCAATATTATCTGAGTGATGTCAAATACATTTTCAGTCAGACTTGTCACTTGCAATCCAATATTATCTGAGTGATGTCAAATACATTTTCAGTCAATCAATCCACCTAACGATTCTTTACCTGATAGTAAATTTATTATTAACCATCTTGCACATATATTAAAACCTTATGTTGGAGAAATAGTGGGTGGATAGGTCTTGTTAAATATAAATAAAATACTGATTTTTTAAATTTCTTTAGTAAGAAGTTTCCACCTGCAAAAACATTATGCGAGAGTAAAATGTCTATCTTATTATTGTGTAAAGAGTAGAGTTTTATGACACCCTTATAATCCACTATGTGAGAGACATGTTGGTCTTGTGGGAGAATTATTAATAACTATAAATTAAGATTCTCGATCACTTGTAATTAATTATGTGTTATTAATTAATAAATAATAATCATAATGAGTGAAGGGTGCCCAGAGGTGTTACATAATCCATTCATGAAAAAGTACATTAACACGCATGCACGCACACACACACACACACACACATGCGCATGCATGCATGCACAAGGGCACACACTCACAAACACACTGACACAACTTTACACAATAATAATATAGATGTTTTACTGTTAACAAGCCCACATCCACTCGCTATTACTCCTATATAAGATTTTAATACATGTGCAAGAAAGTTAATAAATTTAACAATAAATTTATTAAATCAATAATCAAATATACAACATATGAATATAATCAAAAGAGTGTTGACATTTACATCATTTCACAACAATGTCTGATTAAATGTTAGACACTTATTCAGTTATCCTAGCACAGACATCAGCATTCAAATTAACAAGTTCATAGATATAGTTTCATCACAGAAATGAGAGTGGAGTTATGTAGAGATAATTATAGTCAATATACATAACCTTTACAATGAATGGCAGCTGTTGCTGGTACATTTTCATAATCATGCGGTTTGCAACAAGTCACTTTCATTCTTATATCTGGGATACTGGCCACACAGTAACCTACATAAATACCTACCTGGGATACTGGCCACACAATAACCATCCTACATGAATACACATCTGGGATACTGGCCACTCAATAACCATCCTACATGAATACATATCTGGGATACTGGCCACACAGTACCCTACATAAATACATATCTGAGATACTGGCCACACAGTAACTTACATAAATACATATCTGGGATACTGGCCACACAATAACCATCCTACATAAATATATTTTGGGATACTGGCCACACAATAAACATCCTACATGAATACACCTGGGATAGTGGCCACACAGTAACCATCCTATCTCATACATACTTGGAATGCCATCCAACCTACATACCTGGGATGCTTGCAATGCAAAGGATGTGTGCAGAAGAGACTCTGAAGTCATCAAGAATGTCCCCTGGGTTGTTGGCATCAATAACAGTGATTCGACTACTGTTGTGCATGCTAGTGCTAATCCACACCAATGACGACAGTTGCTCTGGATCACTCTTTTTCACATTCTTTTCATGTTCCTGTATTTTCAAAAACAATGAACAATGAAACAGTGTCAGTCTTAATCTGTTATTCTAATAGAAATTTAATGTTGAAACAATGAAAATAGTTGTGTTCAGTTTATCTAATTAAACTTATACTCTAACAGAAATTAAATGTTGATCTCAACAATAAATGTATTGTATTTCTAACAGTAAATTTACAAAAAAATGTATAAATGTATATGATACATGAACATTTTCTGCAAAGGGTATGATTTGTACTTCATTATAACTGGACTGTTAACTGTATAACTGGCTGTAGGTCAATCATTTGAATTACTATAACAGATCAAGTCTACATAATATGTCTATCTGTAACTAGTTACATCTGTCCACAGCATTATTATAACAAGTAAGGCCTGTCTACTGTTTGTCTCTCTGATATGACTATAACAAGTCACAAGTCAGATCTGTCTACTGCATTACTTTAACAAATCAGGTGTGTTTACAGTATTACTGTAACAAGCCATTTTTGTCTATGGTATTACTAAAATATGTTTGTCTATAAAAAGTCAGGTCTGTCTATTGTATTAATATAGCATGTCAGGTCTATATACTGTATGCCTATAAGCTATCTATCAGCTATGTATCTTCTGAATATCTATCTATTTACTATATCACTTGAGCATGATAGATCTGTCTGTGGTATGACTATAATAAGTCAAGTTTGTTTAAGCATGTCCAGCTATTCTTCTATATTACTATAATGTCTAGTGTTTCTTCTGTGTGATTGAAATGTCTGTCTATTGTATTACTATAACAAATCAGATCTGCCAGGATTATCTACTGTATTATTTAAAAGCATGACTGTGTAATTGCATTATTAAAACATGACAGGTCTCTCTATGTTGTTCCTATAATAAGTCAGGTCATGTCTGGCTAACTGCAATGTGCCTGTCTAAATGGTCTGTCATAATATGTCACGTCTGACTGACAGCAAAATGCCTGTCTAACTGGTCCCTCATAATGTCATGATTGACTGCAATGTGCCTGTCTAAGTGGTCTCTCTATGGATGACTGGGGCATGATTGTAACTATGTTTTGATTAATTAATGTCTGTCAATGCTATAACCTTAAGGTCAGCTCTGTCTTTATAATATTTTTATAACATGTTATGTCTGCCTATGATACGACTCTAACAAGTCACATCTCTATGTGCTGTCCACTTTTAGTATGTATACATAAAGACAACAGATTCTGTTGTGTTATTACTGCACTTTGAACATGACTGTACTGTTGCATATATGGAAAAGGAAATGTCTGACAGTTATTAATTAATTATTAATTAGTTATTCCTACAAGAAAATATTCTGAAAAAAGATATACTGTATCCATTAAGCACAAGTGAAACCATGTCTAGATGCAGCCACAGAAAATAAATAACTTGTTAAATAACTTGACAAATGAATCAAAGATTGGGGTAAATGAGGGGAAAAAAACACATGCATGTGGATATACACTCTGACAGAAAACTATGTCTTAATACACCCAATAAGTTGACTGTGTCTTAATACACCACAGTAAGTTATCACAACATGACATCATCAAGGCAAACTCTATGCACACTTAGACAACACCATTTCTAGACAACAATAGCAGTCTAATGCTATACATACAACATATACATACATATACACATGCATACAAATCACTCATAAATAAATTTTAATGATGAAAACTTCCTTTCCTAGCATAACCATTTGCTAACCTGATTAAGTGATGAAGACTTCCTTTCCTAGCATAACATTAACAACTTGCTAACCTGATTAAATAATCCAAGCTTACTTTTAATTCTTTGTTTTATTTTTCGTAGTAACCATTTAACCCAATGAAGTAAAGTCTAATTTAACACCTTTTTAGTCTTTCCTAACATATCTATTGTCAATCTGAGGTTTACTTTTAACTCCTTGTTCAGCTTTTCCACCTCATCCTTTGCTTCATGTTGCTGCTCATTCTCATCTGGTGGATTGGAGTAAAAAACACTAGCTCCCACAATGGAGCCACCATCTCGAGTTTTGCCACCAGTCAGGTTCACACCAGCAGCACACCAGATCTAAAAAGAAACAAAGACAGAAACCAAATGAATGTAATGCATTTTCTAGAACTGATGATAACCAAAGTAATATAATGAATAATCTACTGATTATTTTTTTCAAAAAAGTAATGAGGTGCAGACAGATGACTGACAATCAAAATAAGACATACTTTGTGCTTGATCAACTTCATACTTTGTGTCTGCTCAACTGCTGTTTTAAATCATATTTGTGTCTGATCGACTGTTGTTTTAAATCATATTTGTGTCTGCTCAACTGCTGTTTTAAATCATACTTTGCATTTGATCAAGTGGTGCTATCAGTCATATTTTGTAATTTCATCAACTGCTACTTGATTTTCCTACTTTGCTGATATAAATCCTACACTTTCAAATATAGTCTATTTACAATTGTTTACTACTTCACCTCTGTATATTAACATTTCTGGTCCCAATATCTTGACCGCAACACAATATATATATATATATAACTCTAGTCTGTTTGAATTACTGATCACACAAATTCCTCATATAAAATGCCAAACCTTGTGACAATTTTAGAATGGTAAACTTATTCATGATTAACAACATATATTGCTCTAAAAAATATATATCTCTTGATAACTTTAGTCTGGTATAATTATTAATTGCACATAATGTGATATGATATTATGTGCTTCTTAATAACTTTAGTTTGGTAGAATTATTAACTACACATAGCGCTGATATGATATATTATGCCTTTTGATAACTTTAGTCTGATAGAATTATTAATGGCTTGATAACTCAAATCTGGTTATTAGCCAAACATCTCATATAAATATCACATCTCTTAATAAGTCTAGTTGACTGAAATATTCACTGTGCATAATGCTGATTCAAAGTAAGCATACCTCTTGATAGCTGTAATCAGGTAACACTACTAAATGCACAAAATGCTGAAAGCAAACGTACCTTAGGTCAACTCATATGAGGTGAGAAATCATGTAAGGCATACCTTGATTCCAACCTGATCATCAAACAAAGGTCTGCAATACACTGGAACGGGAACTGAGACATGACTTTTGTTTGATGATTCACGTGGAACAGGATTAAATTTTGCAGGCAAGGACCACCCATATGCTTGTAGTCTCCCATCTTCTTTCTTGACATGGGCTCGAACCTGTTTGTACTGTTCACGTCTTTCTTTCTCCCTCTCCTTTTTCACCTTTTCTGATGTTCTAAAATATAGTATCAAATAGTCTTCAAGTTATTATTTAACCAAAATGTTGAATTGCTTTATTCGTAAAATAAATAATTATAGGAATTTATTTTCCAGACATCATTAAAATATGATTAATATAATTTATATTTGCTAGATGAATAATTTATTACTTGTAGTTATAAGCAATTAAATATTTTATTTCATTCCTGAAACAAAACAAATTGTTTTTCTTTCCAGATTAAATAAATAAATATGAAAGTTTCAGAATATGCAAGATTACCAATGACAAATTATCAGAAAATAAAGTGTTACTTTTCCCTGAATTTCATAAGAAAATTCATAATGATGTAGTTTGGAATATTGTATCATCTAATAATGATGGTCTAAAAATAACTTTACTGGGTATTAAAATATTTCTCACCAAATCTAACAAAATTGGTGATCTAATTATTATACTGTAATGCTTTCTCAACAATTTGTTATTTTAAGAACTATGTGGATGGTTTAATACTAATTATTATAATACTTTCCAAACAAACTGCCTTTTATAACTATCCAATACTAATTAATAAAATAATTTTATTGTTTTGAGCATTTTTCCCTAACACCCAACAGTGGATGAACTAACGCAAACTTGCTGTCTGGCTTGTTATGTACATCACCTAATTAAAAACTAATGATAGTGTTGATTGTTTATGTAGATCCAATATTCTGGGCAAAAGACAACCCTTGAATCCATATTTCAGAACAAAAGACAGCCTTGAACTTACGTTTCAGGACAAAGGCAACCCTGAACTTGCATTTCAGACAATCATTAACCAGCTCTTCATTTAAGTTGTTCAATCATCTAGAAGATACATTTAGCTCTAGGTTTTATTTTACTTGAACAGAGTAAACTTACATATCATCTATAAGATACATTTAGCTCTAGATTCTATTTTACTTGAACAGAGTAAACTTACATATCATCTTGGAGATACATTAAGCTCTAGGTTCTATTTTACTTGAACAGAGTAAACTTACATATCATCTATAAGATACATTTAGCTCTAGGTTCTATTTTACTTGAACAGAGTAAACTTACATATCATCTTGGAGAAAATCAAAGGCCTTTGCTTTCTTGTCTTTTCCTTCAACCATCCTCTCTCGGTTCTTCTTGTTAGGATCACCCACTGGCTGAACTTGTGTTGTGGGGGCATTGTACTTAACAGTTGCAACAGCCAGTGGCCGCTTTGGTTTATTGGATGAATTGAACAGGTTGTTAAAGCTGTGGACAAAAGAGAAAAGCGTGCAAAACAAAGCATTTAACTCAAGAAAGAAAATCAGAACTACTTGTCAGTCTTGGAAGCAAGTGCAAGACTGATTAGAAGGGCATTGTTGACAATATTCTCCAAACTTTGCTTACTCAAATGTTTTATGTTGTTCTTGTGCACTGAAAAACAGGAATGCATAAATGGAACTCAGTATTAACAGTCTTCCTCCTGCTGCTGGAGACGGAATATAGGTTCATCATATAAAAGAAATTATTTATCAAAATTACATTAGTCAATACATATGAAACATACATATAAAAACTTCTAAGAAGAAACTCTCAGGTAGGCCCTATCAATACACACTGCTAGTTTTTTTTGTCTAACTGTTAACTGTAATGAGCAGCTCAATAAATGAGTATGTATGCCTGTGAATTTTCCAAAAACATAAAGCTTCCAGTAATTAAACCTCTCAACTCCATGATTAAGTCAGATTTAGTAAAAAAAATACAACCTTACATACCAGCAAGCCCAGTCTATAGCCTTATGGTTATGAACTATCTTTTTATTTGCCTTTTTAATTTGTACTTATAAAATAAATAATAATAATAATAAATTAATCAGTTATTATTTTCGTGGATTTTATTAATATTTCATATTATCAGATCTCTTCCTAATGAGGACACTGAGATGTATGTGTCCAGTGAATATATCCCATCACCCATGATTTCTGGTATTTGAGTCCAGCATCTCAAACTCTTAGCCCCTCATCTCCCATGATAAAGTATTATAATCAGATAGTTTAATTTTTAAAAATTAGTGTCAACAAGTTAGCAGATAAAGTGGCATTAAACATAAATATAAAATGATTTTAGCACATTTTACAAAATCTTACTAGAATAGCTACATATATCTGTACTCAGCTATGAGTTTATGGATTACTTACAAAATATCTATAATCTCACTGGAATAACTGCATATATCTGTACTCAGAGGTATAGAGTTACATGCACTTTCAAACTATGTATTATTTCACTAGGATAGCTACAAATGTCTGTATTTAGAGGTTTAGAGTTACTTTCGAACTAATGTACAATCTCACTAAAATAGCTACAAATACTTGTACTTAGAGAGGCTTAGAGTTACTTTCAAATTATGTACAACATTTCATAACAATTTTCTGAAGGACTTATCTCAATACATACTAAATGTTTTGCAACATCCTAGCATCAAAATGTTCTATAAAGAAATACTCTTGATGGCTTTTAAAAAAGGGAAAGTAAAATTATATTTTTCAAAATTATAACCAGTAAATATTGCTGTACAAAATAGTTAACCCCTTCAGTGCTAATAGCTGGATTGAGACTATAGTTCTCAAACTATGTTCCAGTGAAATGTTGGTATTCCATCAGTTAATCCAGTGTATTCTACCATTCCAATCAAATCAAAACCTTCTTTCAACTTCAAAGAAGAACCAAGTTCACAAAGAAAATTTTCTGAATTATCCAGTATTTCTTCTCATACATTTTTCTTAAACTGTAGATGCCTTTTACCATTTGCTACTAGCATACCAGGAACAAGTAGGAAATGAGTGTTAATGGAAAAGCTCACCAATAGTTCATTCTCACTAGTAAAACACCTTGAGTTTTTTCTATGGACACACTTGCTCAGAATTTATAATATTTATATATGAACTTTTCACCAGGTTTTGAAATATTTATAATATATAAAGTGCTCATTAGGATTTGTAATATTTATTATATATGAACATACTCATCAGTGATTGTAAAATTTATATATGAACTGCTCACTGATGTTTGCAATATTTATATATTATATATGAACCGCTTGTCAGGGTTTGCAATATTTATATTATATATAAACTAGTCACCAGGGTTTGTAATATTTATACAATACATATCATGGTGTGCAGTCAAGAGCACATCAACACAAGATTCTCCACTGAACAAGTTTGAGAACCACTTGTCTGGAAGATAACCATTATTTTCCAAGGAATATAACTGGCAAAATGCTGAGTATCACACACCACAGGCCTGTTTTGGTTTGTTTGATTTTTATTGTTTATAATTCATCTCTGGATGTGAGTAGTATTAATGGCAGAAATCTAGATGTGAGCAAGCAGTACTAATGGCATAAAAACACTCTAGATTTGAGCAGTCAGTATTAATGCATAAAACACTCCCTCTAGATATGAGCAGGCAGCATTAATGGCATAAAATACTCCCTCTAGATATGAGCAGGCAGTATTAATGGCATAAAAATACTCTCTAGATTTGAGCAGGCAGTATTAATGGCATAAAACACTCCCTCTAGATATGAGCATGCAGTATTAATGGCAAAAACACCTCTAGATATGAGCAGGCAGTATTAATGGCATACAACGCTCTCTCTAAATATGAGCAGGCAGTATTATTGAAATAAACCAGTGAAATTCTGTGAAAGAGTTAAAACTTTTCTAAAAAAGTTCACAACTAAAAGGGTTTAAACTATTCTTGACAGTAATTATTTTATTTGATGTTTTGCTTGGAAATAAATGTGAAAGGAACTGGTAGCTTTGCTTTTAGTTTTTAGTTATTAGTTAATAACAATGAAGTAAAAATTAAAAAATGGTTGAGATTTTAAACTGTTCTATTCTTGCTTGAAATTCACGACCATGACATCAGGTGGGTTAAAGTATCAGTACAAATTATTTGTCTTCTTTTAAATAACAAATAATTAACAAGATTAACTTCTTTTTTTTTTTTAAGATTTGAAAGGAAAATGCAAAGGAAGGGGTTATATTTGAAGAATGAATCTCAAATAATTGCCAGGGAGACATGCAACTGATAAATATATAAAGAAAGACATCAATAGTTTTCAAAATACTTTCAGCCATCAAAGCTTAAGACAGAAAAACAAAAAGAATGAATGGATAATTTGACACCAAATAACTATTTTAAAATTGTGTCAAAAAAGAATAAACAATAAACAATAAGTTGTAGTTAGAGACACTTAAAGAGATTTAAAGTGGCACTTTGATGCCTTAAAAAGTTAGATTTTGTACTTAACAGTAGTATTATTAGCTACATTTACAAGCTGTTGTTTATTATTATTCATTTTGTATGATAAGTAGAGGAATAACAAATAAGGTATTGTACTATAGTTTGAAATCAGATGTTGTAATATGTGTTGTTTGTATCATCACTGGCCTTTACACAGAACATTAAATAAGATTTGGAATTGTGGACAGTTAATCACTAGGTCTTTTGCCAAACACTAAACAAGATCTGGAATTGTGGACAGTTTATATAATCACTAGGTCTTTCGCCAAACACTAAACAAGATCTGGAATTGTGTATTGCTTGTATACTCACTAGCCCTTTCACTGAACACTCAATAAAATCTAGCACTGCTTGTATACTCACTAGCCCTTTCACTGAACATTAAATAAGATCTTGTATAGTCATTGGCTCTTTTGTCAAACACTAAATAAGATCTTGTATAGTCATTGGCTCTTTTGTCAAACACTAAGTAAGATCTTGTATAGTCATTGGCTCTTTTGTCAAACACTAAGGAAGATCTTGTACTGTGTATTATTTGTATCTAACCTTAGCCAAACACTAAAAATGAGATCTTGAGTATTGCTTAAATAATCAATAACCTTTTGTCTGTTGCTAAATAGGGAGAGTATATAGGATCTTATTATTCTGTTGTGTGTACAATCATTGGCTTTTCAGAGAAATAGCATAAAAAGTCCCTTACTGTGTTTTAACTCTTTTCAGGAATAGTAGATAGAATTTCACTAATGGTGGTGGTTGTTCAATCACTGACTCTTGAGAGGAATAGCTATCATAGTCTTGTTTACTTGTTGGCATACTGACCTTTTAGAGGAATAGCTTACATAGTCTTGTTTGTGTTGTTGGCATATTGACCTTTTAGAGGAATAGCTTACATAGTCTTGTATATATGTTGTTGGATATTGACTTTTTAGAGGAATAGCGTATGTAGTCTTGTTTACATGTTGCTGGCATATTGACTTTTTAGAGGAATAGCATATGTAGTCTTGTTTAGATGTTGCTGGCATATTGACTTTTTAGAGGAATAGCTTATGTAGTCTTTGTTTGTGTTGCTGGCATATTGACTTTTTAGAGGAATAGCTTATGTAGTCTTTGTTTGTGTTGCTGGCATATTGACTTTTTAGAGGAATAGCGTATGTAGTCTTGTTTACATGTTGCTGGCATATTGACTTTTTAGAGGAATAGCTTATGTAGTCTTGTTTATGTGTTGCTGGCATATTGACCTTTTAGAGGAACAGCATGTTAAAGTCAGTTTAATGTACTATTGCAAAGCACTAGGAACATACTAATTTATTGCTTGCATGTTTTAGCAATGTTCTATTGCATCTGCACAATTAGCATTAGATAAAATCTTGTTAACATGCACTGTTCAAGTACAAAGGCTTATAAAAGATTAGAAAATAAGATTTTATGTTAGTTTTTTAATATCATTGTGGACTATAACCTGTCAATAAATATCATGCTCAATTTAATAAATTATCATTTGACTTATGAAAAAAAGATTTGTGCTTATTATGGTCAAATCTCTATTCTAGGTGCTTATGTGCCATCATCATCTGCCCTTTAAAGAGACATTAATTATGCTGCATAAGATTTTTTTTAAAAATGACTAATAATCATCCACATGGGTGTGTGTACATTTATATGTGAAATAAAATTTACAATACAGAAAGAACATATTTCTACACATCTTCACTGTAAATGTGCAGTTCAATATTATTTATTAAAAATAGGTAGAGACATTTTGTTTTTCTGATCTTGTCGAAATTCAGTGAAGAAGATACTCGAGGCCAAGATTTCCAACTGCTACTTAAAACATAAACACAATAATTTTTTTTTAAAGTAATTCATATTTATACAATTTTTGCAGCTTATGTTAAAGAGGTCTGGAAGTAGACATTTTAATTTCTTCATGAGATCTGATCATTGTTAGGCCTGTAAAAATAAAGAGGAGTGTGAGAATAATTTTTTTTAATCATCATTTTTTAAAATTTGTTTATGCTGCTGTCTATTTTCTGGGAGGGTGTTCATGGAAAGTAATCCCATCTTTATGACAAAGCCCAGAACTCAATTTTGTCCAAATGCAAATTATTTATCTCCCCTAAATTAGAGTGTGGTTGTGCTGCTTTAATTGTACAAGGTTTGTAACACACAGATCAACTAAATATGCTTGCTTCTTATTATCAGTGATGAATATATATTAAACTTTTACTTTTGTCTCCTTTGTGCTAGTAATGGAAAATTTCACATAAATCTACATTATTATTTTTATAATGTCCAATTCTGTTCTGACAAAGGCTCTTAGTGTTCTTTATCAAATTAAAATTATAGTGAGTCATCAACTTATGACCACAGTCAGAAGTCAATTTGGTCGTATGTTGGACTACCCTTTATTTTACATGTACTAAGAATACTACATATACTAGTGCAACAGAGTAAAGTCCATGTCTGCTGTTCGACTGTATTTCTTACTGCAACCTGTAGAAAAAGAGAATATTTCAATGAGGAAGCTCAGTAAAAATATTTATTAATGCTTTCAACCATGAGATTCAAGGCAAAACTGATGTGACTAAGGTCGGCAGTATATCAAAGGGTCCCTCAATCACTCCTCTTTATCATCCCACTGCCTGATTAACAAAGGAGCCTTTGTTCCTCTGAGTATCCCTCCTATCCTACAAATGCACTGCCAGATATACAGTACATATTTGTGGTCAGGTTGCAGTTGTAAATAGATCAGTCATAAGTTGCATAATTCACTGTAACATTATCTCCCAGCTCTCCACAAGATTTTACATCATCAATATAGAGTCAAAAAGTCACAAATTCAAATGTTTACCAACTCCCTATTCTATTAAGTCTCCACCCACCCCACCCCCCATCCATTAAGACCTGTGAAATTATCTAAGTAATGACCTTTGTTTAATATTCCATAAATTTCTTTTCAATCTGATGTAATTGGTTATGAATAATTATTTGATTCAATGAACTTGATTGCTCATTGTCAGAATATGATGAAAAATTCATTCCAGAGCTATCACTTTTGTTTTATATAGTACATGACTTGTTAAGTCTTAAGGAACCATACTGATTTCAAAAGTATGACAACTCACATACATAAATTATAGAACCTATAGAATCTCACATGATCAAGAAGACATGTCATCACTTATAGTCATAATAAAACAATTTTATTATTATTACAGCCCAATAAGGCAGTATGTTCAAATGTGTAAAAATTAGATTGAAATATATTTTTAGTCAATTAGCTAATACAGTGGTCAAAGTTGAAATGTGATTTTATTAACAGATAAATATAATCCAGTTAAGTGTGTATAGAAGACATGCATATAGGAGACTTAAATAACTTTTTTTATCAAATGTATAGAAGTGGTATTGCAGTTTCTTTACTATTGATCATAGATGTACCATAGAATTATTATATGCACAGCATTTTTTTTTATCAGGTCTAAAATCATAGATGTACCATAGAATAATGTATTATATACCTAACATTCACCATCTGGTATCCATCACAGATGTACCATAAAATAATGTATTATATGCCTAACATTTGTCTGGTATCCATCATAGATATACCATAGAATAATGTATTATATGCGTAGTATTCATAATTAATCAGATACCCATCATAGATGTATCACATTATAGTGTATTATATGCCTAGCATTCATTATATAAGCAAGCAGATATCCACAGTTGCATTAATTTGGGTTTTCATGAATGCCTGATCTTGCTTTGCAGGGAAATTACAAAGTCTAGCAGTACTCCAGACTGTTGAAAATTTCCAACCATATCCTGATAGAGATCATTTCACTCTTGAGAAAGATAATTATAATCAGCCATATCAAGATAGAGACCATTTCACTCTTAACAAGATTATCAGCCATTAGCTTGTCTAGACCAAAACAAAGCAATAAGAGCCATTAGCTTGTCTAGACCAAAACAAAGTAATAAGAGCCATTAGCTTGTCTAGACAAAAACAACAAAATTGTAATGTGAGACTAATGTAGTGAACCTTGTTTTTACAGCAATTAAACATTCATGTGAAAATAACTGCAGGACAAGAAAACATGTATACTGATTATCTGAGTTGAAACTTTGTTTTTACAGCAATTAAACATTCATATTTAAGTAACTGTAGAAGAAAACATTTACAATGATTACCTGAGTTGCATTTTCAAAGAGGAATCAAAAGACAAATTTTGTTTATTGAAGTTTAAATATTATTAATACTTTTGGCAGAAAGGGAGGTGGGGATTATTGAGTAAAATTAATTCCTTGACCTATTTATTACTTTATTCTGTATAGTGCACAATTTCAATTAAATCATTAAGGTAAACATAAGAGTGCAAATATTATGTCATTTAGTAATGCAATGTGTTGTCTTTAGTAACATTATTAATTAAATGTCATACTTTGGTTGCATCATCTCTTTCTAAACACAAGCATCCTGCTTAGGGCCCTAAGATCCTAAGTGATGAAACACATTTTGGTACTTAAAGCCTTCCTAAGCAGTTTTTTCTATATAATACTGAATAACTACTGACAGATAGAGACTGTGAGAAATAAATAAGCAATATTTTTTACAATGTTTACTTGTGACAATTTTTATAAAAAGACAACAAAAAAATCAGGACCATGAATTGTTATAAATATGATAAGTTAACTGAATTCTTTGATGTATATTTTTTAAGTTATCCAATGTTATATGTATTCAGTTCATGATTATTTATATAATTATTGTAGTTTAGTGTGAAACTGTTTAAGTGGTATTAGCTATTTTCTACAAATGGTCAGAGAATAAATATTTTATTAAAGGATGCAATTTTTTTTTGGTTGAAAAAGATTATCCTGTTTATGACTTATGAAACCTTCTCCAAGAAGACTATCTTTAAGTTTAATGGAGTATTGCTATTGTTGAAATATTGCCTTCTAGTGAATAATTTGTACTATTACTTAATTGGAGTATTTATTTATTTTTTTTTTTACTGAAATACTGCCAACTGCCACTATACTGGAGTACTATTACTTTATTGCCATTTCATTAGAGCACTATACTTTTATTAAAGTACTACCGGAAAATTGCCTTCTACTAGAATACTGCCAATGGCATATTATTATTCAAATATTGTCTTTCTTGAATATTGCATTTAATAGAATACTATTTTATTAGTATATTAATATTAGAGTACTATTTTTCTTGGAATATTGCTATTTAATAAAATACTGTCATTTAATTGGCATATTATTATTTTATGAAAATACCACCTTTCTTGGAATACCATTATTACTGGGTCACAGTTTGTACGGAGTATACCTCTGCCTTGTATTGGAGTACTGCCTTTTTGGGACAATTGCCTTCTACTGAAATACTACCTTATGCTAAAATGCTGCCATTTCGCTGGAATACTAGTATTTCTAGATTACAGATTTTATGGAGTAAACTTTGGAAGAAGAATCCTGTCTGGGATATTACCTTGATGGATTATCATTTCTATATATTCATTGACAATGGCAGTATCACTGAGGAAATTAATCACTGCAAAGTGAAGACATTTTGAAGATTTTCATTGAAATCTATACCTAAAGTATTCTTTGGAATTTACAACAGCAGACCGAATATGCACATCATTTTTTCGGAGAAGAGTACTTTATCTTGGAAATATAATGAATGGTTCCAATCTTTTAACAATCATAAATTAAGATCTAAATTAAATCACTCTTCATTAATATTCTTGCACATTTTTTAGAAGAACAATACTGAAACTTATCTAAACATGACAATATTAACTTTTATAATTACTAATCAAAGAGGTGAACTGATATTTCCAGAGGTTGTCATGTTGTAATGCATAAACTGTAATTCTTGAATATCCTGAGGAATATTGTTGGAGCAATAATAATAATTTTAAATGACATTTTATTCCTACTGATAGCAGTAATTTTAAACTGATCTGCTTATCTGATGAAAATTTTTGCTGAATGAAGTGTGAAAATAAACAAACTGGCTATCTTATTGTTGTCTTAGCATATGAAATTAATATTATAATCTTTCTAACAAATGTGGAACATGTGTTTTATATATATGTCTTTATATGTGCAGTGGATATGTTAAAGGATGGGTGTTCAGAAATGTTAGTGAGTTAACACGGCGCAAACTCAGTAACAGTTGAAGATTTAATTTACAGCAAAATGTAGATGAGCTAGGGAACCACTGCTAACACCACATTCTTTCACTTCCTACTTGTGGGGCTCACAAAATGTGTATTTAATGAATTCATTTACTTTCTCTTTATTACTGGTACTTATTTAACCCTTTCTCTTTCTTGTGAGTTTTGCTTTCTTTATACTTATTTAGTGCAATGTACTTAATATAACCCAATTTACTTCTTTTTCTGGAGATCACTAAATAGTATTTATTTTTAATACATTCACTCATTTCTTGTTGTTGGAACTCACATCATTTTAAATTATTTAATAAATTAATTTGTTCTCTTTTCTACTTCTCGTTTTACATGTTGTGGTTATAGTCAATGTTTATTTACATCACTTGGAATGTGGTTGTCTGAATTTGTAAAATACTGAAAAAGTAATGAACTTATTTCATGAAATTACTTTATGAGAGTGTGTGTGTGTGTGTGTGCGCGCGCACATGCGTGCGTGCGTGCGTAGATGGTTGGCAGGATGTCATTAAACACCTCATTTGGTCTTTTCTGTTGTTGCAAATAATACTGAGCCCTTGCAGACATTTTTTTTTAAACAAGCAGCAACAGAACAGTATGACAAGCACATGAGACAAATAAGCAAGAAAATAATATCCTGGTCTCATGCAAGGCGAACTAGTCATCAGGGAGATGACAAAAGAAAGGAAACAAAACGACTATACTAAGACAAAGAATCACGACCCACAGAGCTTCTTCTACCATGCCATTTTGATCCACTCATACAGCCAGTGAAAACAAAGATGCAAGGATTGCGTCAAGTTCAATATATATTTATTCTCTCTCAAAAAATAACAAACTGAAGTTTTTCTTAAAATAATCAAATTATTTCTTTCTTTTCACTGTACAGAAACTAAAAAATTTTGTTTCAAATTTAACAACTCAAATTTTAAATCAACCCAAAAGACATGTATAAAATATTCAGAGTTTAAAATAACCGAATGGGATCAGGAGGGATCAAAATGGCAGATCCACACATGCTGTTTGAGCACAAACAAGTGAGGTAGATAAGGCAAGCAATGTGGCAAACAGTTAATCAGATAACTTATTTTAAAAGGAACTAAAAGGAAAAGCATTGACATGCAGCATACTAGTAATTAATAATACTAATGTACTTTCTCTAACACTCCAGAACATTTTTCTGAATTTAAATCTACAGAACCAAGAAGAAAAAAGGGGGCACAGTAGATTTTCTCTGCTTTTTTAGGTTGAAAGAAACTAAGAACAAGGCCATTTATTTCTCACCTCTTGCTCCTTTGTGAATGAATGAGATAAACAGAGTAACATGGTCAAAAATGTGTCCTATTAATAAATGCAATTAGACAAAATTAAAACGATAAATCTTCTAAGAGCTGAAACTGTGCTGCGCTGCACAGTCAAGTTGCCATTGCTGACTAGAATAATAAATCTGCTTGCAATCTGATCCCTTCTTCTCCCTAGGGTTTTACAATGTACACATCCAATATGTCTCCATGGGTTCCCTGACATTTATTAAAACAAATTAAAAATGTATTATTATAATTAGTTATACAAAACCAGCGTATTACTACTATTAGCAGTGAGACATGCTGTGCTGTTACTTCTAATAAAACAAAATAAATCTTTTCAAAATCCTATCAGAAATTAAAAAAAAAAATCCTTTTAGAAATTACATTTATGTACAGACATCTAATCAATCATTAACATTTCACTTCTTTTTCAGTTTATATAAGTTACGACCTATTTTCATCTTATAAAAATTAACACCACCATTCGATTAATCTCTCGGAAATGAATGGCTTGACATGCACATTACATTTAAACACACTGCCTCTAAACATGCATAATCTACACAACATTCAACAAAAAAATATCCAATCAAAAAGAAAATTAATACATGTATTCATTCTACAACACACTTATTATATGCAAATAAAAATAAATACCTCATACCATAAATCATTACTGTACTTTTAATACTCAACATGTCCATGTTACTGTTTACTGCAACCTGCACAAGTCATTCATGGATTTTCTAGCTCAGCACCATTCCTGTACTAAATGCATCAATGTCTGAGCATATCAGGTATGAGTAAATGACAGAACATTGGATGTAGATTTAATAAACAGCACACAATACCATTTGTATGAGTTTTCCAACACAGTTCCATTCAGGCACCCTCTACATGCAACACACATCGCAACACACATCTTTCTGAGCAATTAAAATTAATTATAATATCATAGTGGACTTGAATGTCACTACAGATAGCTAATATCACTATTGACTGGTCAAATCAATGTCACTACAGGCTAGTCAATGTCACTACAGACTGGTCAAATCAATGTCACTATAGACTAGTCAATGTCAGTACAGACTGGTCAATGTCACTAAAGATTGGTCAATGTCAGTACAGACTGCTCAATGTCACTAAAGACTGTTCAATGTTACTAGATTGAGTCAATGTCACTAAACTGGTTTAATATCACTATAGGCTGATCTTCAAACATGGTCATTACACAAAGCAATATTTTACATGAATTTATTAGTGAAAATGCATGTGGTCATTTATGTCAAAGACCTGGTAATAACTTCTCTAAATGGAAGCAACTTACAGAACTCTTATAGCCAATGATCCATTAGTCTAAGACCTGATGAGCTCTCAGAGGCTTCAAGATGTTAACACTAACAATAATGTTCAGGAAAAAAAAGACAATATCTACTTCAGTTGCAAAATTAATAAGTAATATATCTCTCCGATAACTGATATATCACTAAAAGTGATGAGTGATACATCTTTTTAAGATTTGCTACTAAAATTACATAGTTATTGCTGTAAGTGATAGGTGACATATTTTTAAAGCTTTGCTGCAGATATCACTCTAAGTAATAAATAACACATCTTGTTAAGCTTTCCAAGTAAAAACTAGGTAGACATGCTGAGCATTAGGCACAAGTAATGAGGAAGTCATAAATTTGTCATAGGTGAGAACAAATATTGTTATAAACATAGCAGTCGCTCCTTAATGTGACCAGGTTTGATTTTATAAATGACGGTTCTGATAAGTAAAAATCATAATAACACTCTCAGTGTAAAAAATTATACTGTTATATAAACATTGCGCTTGTTTCATATACATATTCATGTACAAATATTTTTTAAAGAGACAAGAGAGAATTCTAAAACCTATATTAATAACTATTGATTCATTAAATTAAATCTGTTAAAATGCACGATTTATAATCTTTATCTGCATAGGTGGATATGTTGAAATATTCCACACTCTACAGTGGTCAAATCAACAGGAAAAGTGAAAGTTTCCTGCTTTGGCTGAAAGAAAAAAGGAATGTAATATACAAAAAAAGAGTACATTTATCCTAACTGTTTAAAACTCAAAATTAGTTCATAAAATCATTCTTTAAATTGTTTGTATAGTTGTTTGAACTTGAATTTCTAATGAAATGAAAAATTATGATTTATTTAGATGTAACAAATCCAATCAGTGAAATTTTATTCCATAAAATGGCTGTTTCCATAACCAGTGGTCACAATAAGCAGCACTTCTGATTAGTATTATTTTGGAGTATATTTCTTCAAAGTTATAAACTTGTATTAAAAAGTAATACATAAAACACACACATGCACGCAAGCACGCATGCACGCACGCACACACACAAACTCATGAAAGCATAGGAAAAGGGTTCAACAAAATGGTAAAACTAAAGGAAGGAATCACAATATTTAAAACCATGTGAAAATGACTGAGTGGTGGGAAGTGGAACAATATTTTGAATTTAATTTTTCATTCATGCTATTTTGGGGAGTTTCTGAGAAATTGTGGACTTTACAATAGACACAAAATTTTAAAAATTAAAAGAAAAAATCAGGGGCAAGTATTATATTAAAAATACAGACAAAATTGTAAGTTCAAGGATAAAGACTGGTACAATCTCAAAATGGAACATTTTTACAATACAAATTCTAAATTAATTTTATATAATTAAAAATTAAAACCTTAATTTAAAAGATTTAACACAAAAAGATACATTACAAAACTGTTTGGTTATGAATCACACCAAGTATTATGGATAACATATGTAGTGTTTTGTAAAATTAAGTTTTCAAATTCTTTCTTTAAAACCAAGGATTTAGCAGTTTTCTGCAAGTGTTTTATTTTAGAACAGATGTAATATTATTCTGTTGTAAGTTATTTATTTCACAAACAATTTAATATCAGTCTGTTTATTGTTTTAGAAAAGGTTTAGTATCATTCCATTATAAATATTATTTGTAAACAATTTAGTATCATTCTGATGTAAGGTCAACAGTAGAGAAAAGATTAGTATAATTCTGTATAAACATTTTAGACATGATTTAGTACTATTCCTCTTTAAGTTCATTATTTAATAAAGATTAATGACTGTTATAATTATTTTAGAAATGATTGTAAATTCTATTTTAGAAATGATTAATGCCATTTTACTGTAAGTTTGTAATTTAGAGAAGATTTAGTAAGATTTTTACATAAATATTTTTTCATAAATTCATTATTTTAGAAAAGGCTCGGTGTCTTTCTGTTGTAAATATTAATTAGAAATGATTTTTGTATTATTCTCCTGCAAATTTATTATTTTCTTTATAAAAAAATAAAATAAAACAAAGCCTAGCACCACTCAACTTCATTTTTAACTTCTTTTTTTTTCTGAAAAAGTTAATACCGAGATGCATTTTTTTGTAAATTTTTTGGAAAAGTTTAATACCATTCAGTTGCATGCTTATTATTTCAATAAAAGTTTTATTACTATTCTGTTGTAAGTTCAATTTTGATCCAAGATTTTAATTCTGTAAACAATGCAATGCAAACTAGCACTTTATAGAAATAAACATACATGCATATACGCACACATGTGCACACACTCTCACACATGTATGCATAAGCATACATGCTCACATGCACACTCATGCATGCACACACACATTTCCTACTTTCTCTCTTATCTGTAAATAGTTATAAACAGATATACAACCACAACAACAATCATGCTGATACAAACTCAGTATTCTAAAACAAAGAAGCACAGAAAATATTGCTTCAATGCCATTCAAGAAACATTTTAGAAAAGTTTTCATAAAACTTAAAATAATGTCAAGTGGGGATAACAATTTCCTGATAGTTTCTTTCAAACAAAACACAGAAAGAAAGAAAAAGTCAAGCATCAAATAAATTTTGCAGAAAATGGGGAAAAGGTAAAAGTTTTGAATTAAAAACAAAGTTTGCTAAAAGGGGAGACAACTTTTGTATGATTATGCTTCTTTTTAAATATCACTAAATGAATATAAATAAGCTATTAAAAGTAAGAAAACTTAAAAGCCAGAGGCACATTTGAAATCTACATTGAAATTGGAAGGCTTTTTGTCACATTGTTAGTTAACAAAAAACCTAATACACATTTACATTTATTTTAGTATTGCGCACGCACGCACGCACACACATGCACACTTTTAAGGCATGCTTCATTATGAAGACTATATGCCAATAAAACTTGGCATATATATATTTTATATTTATTTTGTCTGTGTGTGCATAAATAACATGCACAAGAACTGAAATAAAAGAACACAAGTATCACAGCTGCCTTGTGAAAGCTGGGTTGGGAGGGGACACAACAGGAAAACTTTCAGCACCATATGCAATGTACACTACTGTAAAACACAATTTTGTTCAAACAGAACTGGGAAGATGGATTTCAAACAATCTAGTCCACATATAGCATTAAAAGTTTTCCTGATCTGCTCCCTTAAACAGTTCTATAAATAACTTCTGCCAGTGGATTAATTTTCTGAAATGACATATCACATTGTTCTGTGATTCACTTTGGCTACAAGTGCTGGATTCCATGGAAAGAGGGTATACTCGGAGCTGCACCTGAAGGGGGGTGATTCTGCAAGGGAGAAGGAGGGGGTGACAGTTCAGGCTCAGGATTTGAACCCACCAGATTGCTGAAACTGAGTATGCATGCGCTGGAAATGTTAGTTAGGTCTGAAGCTAAAAATACAAAGGAAAGGAAAAAGAAAAGAAAAAAATCATAAATCTGATTCTGGTATTATAAAAAAATAACAGATATGAAACTCAAATGATAGTTAGCAATTATTCAGGGCCCAGATTCTCAAGCTCTATCTTTTATTAACAATAATGAACTGTTACATTTTAACTTTTCTAAAAAAAGAAATTTTCATAAATGCTGTTGTCGACACATCAACAAGAGGACTTCAAATCTACAACTCTAAAATATGCAGAAATGAATTCTAGGTTTTGAAGTCTTTATTTAATAGTTTGTCTATCAAGTCTTTCATCACATAAATTTTTTGTTCATATTTTGTCTTAATATAAATTATCTGTCCACCAACAAGGCTTTCTTTGTATATAAAACTATTTTTTAGCCATCACATCTTTCATTACACAATCTATCTGCTTAGTTTTCTATTAGCCAGTCTTTTAAAAATGATTATTAATTTTCTCTCTCTCCCCTTTTCATTGTATAAACCAAATATGCATAATCTAATTTGTAGTCAAACATGAATCTTAAATTTCATTAAAACTTTCCGTCGTCTTTCTGTCCTTTAACTATATCACCAGCTGCAGAGAACAAAAGATACGTTTAAGTAAAAGTTTAACATACATTTTCTCAACCTACAGATCTAGTAGTAACCAAAGTGTTGATATTCCCACCATCTTCGCTTGTATCTATCAAACAGAAATTGTCTCTGCTTTGACACTTGACAAGGGTTACTGGTGACTAATCTTTTTTGTTCTTGCACCAATTACTTGGTTAGGTCAAAAAAAGTGAAGCTTTAATCATGCTATTTGTATCTACCAAAATGACTGCTGTTTACCATAAAATATGACATTCTATAACAAGTAATAAAAATGACACTGAACACATGCATGCATATAAAAATAGTCTGGACGATGCTAAAATGAATCTGACAAATGGAAATCTTGAAAGACTGGTTGGTTTTTCATTTGTTTCTAAGAAGAAATAAATCACTGCAAAACTCACCACTTCAAAACAGAATTTAAGAATACAGACTAAATAACAGGAAATGAAAATAATGTCATTAGTACAAACTAATAAAGTACATTAGCACTCAACCATTTATAACATTTCAGCTTCAAAATACTTATTTCTATAATTTGTAATGCTTACAAAAATGGTATCTACTGTTTTCTGTGGTAAGCTTTTCAGTAAGTCACAATTCTGACTTAAGATATTGTAACTGAACAGTTAGTTGCAATAATAATCTAAATAAGACTGAAAACCAGAAGAAAAAGCAGACAGTAAGATAAGAACATTAAAGAATTTGTATATAAAAGTTATTTTAAAGAGAAAATTTATAAACAAAGTAAAAGTAATTAATTAATTGATCAATTAATTATATACATATTTTTTTTAAATAAGAAAATGAAAAAGCTTAACAATATAACTTTTCAATTCTTAAAGAAAAATACTTACAAGTTCCAGACTGTTGACTTTTTCTTCCCAGTGTTCAGTTCCCCGGGGTGTTCTCGAGAAGCACGGATCATCTCCGTCCAGCGCACAGCCTCCTGGAGTTCCATCAAACGTTCTTTATACTGATTCCGCTCCATGAGGACGCGAGCCATTTCCACACGTGTAAAACGCTTTCTCTGAGCCATTGGCACATCATCCTACATTTTAAAAATCTTCTTTATTATAATAGTAGTTAATTTTTAGCAATTGCACAAAACAGGTTTAAATTATATAAAATTGTTGATTATAAATTTATTTTTTTCATTAAAGAAATACAGTACATATTAAACTACTTGTTTTCCAAACTGCTTGAGATATGAGGAGTTATTGTGAATTTATGTTCATCCTTTTCTTTCCCTTTAAAGATGAGATTAGAAACAGGAACAAAATATAGGAAGGGGTATTTGTCAACCCTACTCAAAGATTTCTTTCTTTATTAACCTTATTCTGGAGGTTTTCATTGGTAGACTTATTCTAATCAAGCCTGCCAATGAAATTAATGACCCATTAAAGAGGAATCAAGGTCAATTGTGGGTGCAAATAAGCTAAATCAATAGCTAAGTGTTCTGATTACACATAGTATATTCTATAATCCCAATGGGCAATGCAATGTAGGTGAGCAAGATTTTCTCTGTTTCCAAAGTACACAAATGAGCTTGATGATGACAGAGACATTCTTTTATATTGAAAGCATGACACTTTACAAAAAGCATATTGTTTTTGGCATTAAAATCTATTTCTATTGCACACCTTAATTGCAATCAAAAAAAAAAAGTTTTAACTTGGTCAGAGAATAAAACCACTGTGTTGTCACATGGTGATCCTGTGCAATCATTGAGAAGTTTTATTGTATTAAAATTAAAACACTAAAACACAATAACATTTACACAAGCGAATTGCAAATGAAACTTATTTGGAACATATAGAACAAGTGCAATTACTGAAATATCTATTTGAATATGATGTAGATTTCTGTTCAAATGGCTTTTTATTTCCAATCACACAAAAATAATGTACATGAATATTAATTTTAATCAAGAAATATATAAAAGTGATCATCTGTTTCATTTGTCAAGCTCACGTCAACAATACTCAATAGTTTCAACTAATCAACAAGCACATCTAGATTATTATTATTATTATTATTATTATTATCCAGCCTATTTCCATGACTTCTGTTGGCTGTGAAGAAAGGTCTTAGAATCTTACCAAGATTTTGGGAGATCTAAGGTTTTATGGAGGATGTAGGCACTTCTAAAGAGCAATTTGTCTATGATTTGTCTACTAGTCTCCATTCCAATGTTTTATTTATCAAATGACACATAGTTGCCTCAGCCCTTGTGATTTGTAGCTGAAGTTCTTCCGTTTCAGAATCCTTTGGCTGATAAAAGGCTGTAAGCTGTCTTTCTCCCTTTTCTTCTGCTAAAATTGGAAGGTAGGCAGGTCTGGTATTTTGACTTTTTCAGTGACTGTTTCTGGTTGATGCATCCATGCTCTTTCTGCAGTTTTTACTCCCTAGTTCTCACACAGATTTCTATGTATGAGTTTTGCCACTTTGTTGTGTCTTTTGGTGTATTCTCTTTTAGCCAGAAACTGACATCAAGATAGTATATGTCTGTCACTTCATCTATGCTTTTGCAGAGTCTATATTTGGAATCCTTTGAGATTTTCATGATTTTTGTTTCGTGTGATTTTGTGTTTAGTGCTTGATTGTGCAACTGTTCTGAGTGCTTCTCATCAGCTTGTTGTGTATATTGGCCATGGAGAGCTTTCTGGCTCCAAGTATTTGCTAGTGCCTGTTTCACAGTTTTCTTCCATGCTTTATTATTATTATTATTATTCAAATCATTTATAAATTGTTAGTATGTTCTTTACATATCAGTTCTTTTTTTTTTAAAAACATTCATCTAAAGTAATTTTAGTAGAGTTCTTGAAAAAATAAAGCTTTCCATATTGCTTGTGCAACAGCTATTTCACCTGAATATCTCATATACTTAAAGTTACCTTGAGTTCTTCAATAATTGCATGATAATTATAATGGATAATCATTTGCACTGATTCTCATTACATCATCAAAGTGGTTAGGAAAGGTTTAGTAGCAACATTCGGTTTAGTAGTTCCGTATTATAACATCTAAGTGTTTAGGAAAGGTTTAATGCTAAAAGTTCTGTATTATAACATCTAAGTGTTTAGAAAGGTTTAATGCAAACAATCCTCTATTATAAGATCTGTTTAGGAAAGGTTTAATAACACACAGTTCTAAGTTCTTTAGTCCTTAGGAAAAATTTAATAGTACACAGTTGTAAGTTCCATATTGTAACATTTAAGTGTTAATAGCACACTGTTCTGTATTACAACACCTAAGTGCTTTAAAGTTTAATAGCACTCAATTGTAAGTTCTTTAGTTCTTTCTAAGTGCTTAGAAAAGCTTAATAGCACTTAGCTGTAAGTTCTTTAATATAACATCTAAGTGCTTAAAAAAGGCTTAATAGCACTAAATTGTAAGATATTTAGTTTTCATCTAAGTGCCTACAATCATACCCACTAAGCTGTATATTCTTGAGCTAAGACAAAGGTAAAGGCCAATCAAGAAAAATCCTAATGGCCAAGGTTAAGGTTTGAAGACCTTCATACAGACCAATACCTTTACCTTATCATCACTAAATTCCCCATAAACTTGAATAGTTATCTATCATCCTTCCATATTTCCTCATGAATATGAATAATTAATTATGAAATATCTCAAGTTCTTTAACATATATCTCAAGAGTAATCACATGTTCTGGAATAGTTACCTCATGTTTTTCACTAGTTAAAAATTGAATAATTACTTTCATGATTACGCATGTTCTTCATTAGTTACTGGACCTTTTTCACTAGTTATAAACTTGAATAATTACTTCCATTATTATCAAATGTTCTTCAATATTTGCTGCATTTGTTCACTAATTATTTATAAACTTAAATAACTACTTCCATGATTATTATGTTTTTCAACAGTTACCTCACCTTGTTCATTAGTTACAAACTTAAATAACTACTTCCATGATTATTATGTTTTTCAACAGTTACCTCACCTTGTTCATTAGTTACAAACTTGAATAACTACTTCCATGATTATTATGTTTTTCAACAGTTACCTCACCTTGTTCATTAGTTACAAACTTGAATAACTACTTCCATGATTATTATGTTTTTCAACAGTTACCTCACCTTGTTCATTAGTTACAAACTTGAATAACTACTTCCATGATTATTATGTTTTTCAACACTTACTTCACCTTGTTCATTAGTTACAAACTTGAATAACTCCTTCCATGATTATACCTGTGGCCAAGTCCTGTTTGCACTTGTTACCTCAAAATATTGAATAACTCTTCATGTTTAGCACCCTCATATTCTTCAAAGGCTAACTGTTTTTCAAAGGTTGTGATCTTCAATAATTGCCTGTTCTTTAATGGTTACCTCATCTTCCTCACGTGTTGCTTGATTCTTCTTTTCCATTTCCTCTTTTGTCTTCTTGAGTTCTTCCTCCAGTTGGCTGATTCGCTGCTGTAGCCGAACTCTCACTGCCTGCAGTGAAGTGATCTCTTCTCGCAGAATCTCCTGCTCACTATAATGATAATAAATGAGAAAAGAAGAGATTCATTCCATGATGTTAGCACATACAACCATGCATGTACCTTGAAATGTACACACTTACTCCACAAGTTCTACAAAGACTTAAAACAGTTTAGTTTGTGTTTTAACTTAAAGTAATTAAAGTGCACACCATATGGCTCAGTAGACATCGATCTTAGAGAGGGAATAATTATTCCATGATACTGGCATGTACAGTGTGTGTTTCTTTAAATATAGACTGTTGCACCACCTATATATATATATATATATATATTCTGCATATAGAATATTGCATCGAGATTGTAAGAATCAGTTGTTGGGTTTTTCAATCCCAACTCTTTTAAATCAAGGTTCATTAAAAATTATTTTATGGTAGCTGCAGTATATTATGATGATTTATTATACTGCCTGGCCAAAAACAACGTCTATTTTTTCAGTGCTGACTCACCTGGTTAGTTCATCCACCTTAGCTATCAGATCATCTTTGACTATGTTCAGAGCATTCCTGGAAAGAAAAATTTAAGTCGTAATGATTGACATCCACCTGAAAATAATCATGATCTAGAAGTAACCTTATATAATGCTTTTGCTATAATTCTGACATCTTGAATCCAGATAAAACAAGGGGAGTACAAGTATCTGGATCACTATCAAGTATGAGTTATGCCTATAAATTCTGTTATTATTTATTTATTAGCACTATATGTGTATGTGTGCATATATATATATAAAAAATTATGTAATAGTGTGTAAATTCTATGTACTTTGTTATTACATAATTATAAGCATTGTAATGTTACTATATATTTATTTAGTATTCTCAAGAAATTAACACCTTTTCTTAAACATTGGGTACTCAGTAACTTATTATAATTAACATTATTAAGTCAAAACACTTCTCTGTGAAAGTAGCAATAAATACTTGTAATGCTTTTAATAGGTACATGAAATAAAAGAAATATACACAGAAAGAGAGAATGTAAAAGAAAGCTGCCTCAGCAAACAAAAGAATTGAAATTTATTGGCTGCTGCACCAGATTTGTTGCTAACACTCATTACTTACTTGGTTGCCAAAAGCTCCGTGTTTTCCATTATAAGATTCTCCAGTTCTTTGCCCATGCCTGAAATTAACCTCATATTGATATGATGCATGTAGAAAAGAAATTTTATTTTACTTTTAAATTTAACTTGTTTATTAAAACCAAGTTAAGAAAAAAAGAAGCTAGAATAAAGAGAAACTTATCAAAACCAATAAATAAAATAATGTAATATAAAGCCTTAAAGTTTATTGTATTAAAATTGTTTTGTTTCAATGTCTTCATTCTTTGTAATAAGAAAATATGAGATGTGGTAGAAGTGTGTAAAACACCTGCAACATTCATGATGTTCGTTAAATGATTTCTTAAATTAATTTGTTCTATGAGATATGAAAATGTCTTTTGATCCAAACTTGCAGATGTGAGATAGTTACTCAATTTTCATATCAGATTAATAATACTTTAAGTTAATTATTCAAAATATATATTGTTAAATATGTTTAACATTGCTGCCTTTAATTAGTCACTGGGAGAAAGAAATTAGAAGCATCAGAACTGTTACTTTTTAATAATAAACAATGTCCTGAGAACAGTTCTGGATATCATTGTAGTAGTGGGGTTTTGGTCCAGTTCATAATCCTGGATGCAATTATAATGCGTCCAGTGAGTGTGATGACAATCTATCATATTCAGGTCTCTTTGGCACAGATCTATATACCAAATAAATGAAAGCAAGTGTGGGATTACGTGAGCTAGTGCAATCCAAGTGCAGACAACTATATTTGAGAACAGTCATTTTAAAATAAGTTCTACAACCAGAGTTGTGTAACTTACATATATGTCCACAATCTAGTCAAATGATATCAACTGCAGAGACTACTATCTTCAGTAACTTGTAGCTTAAGGACAACATTATTTTGTGTTTTAAGCAGTGTCTAGACAATAATATAATAATGATGTAATGTTACTAAATAATATTCAATATGTTTAAATTAGAGTTTTTGTTTAATCCTTCATCATCATTGTTTGTAAATGCGACTGAATATCAGCTGAGGGTTGTCTGTTCAAAAAAAAAAAATCCAATTAATTAGTGCTTAAACTATTAAAATCTAGATATTGGATCTTAAAATAATGTCCATCCCATTTCCACATCTTAGAAGACATATTAGACGAGTTGAATGGAAGGTAGAGGTAAGGGGGGACCACAAGTTGCTTTAATTCTTTAAAATTTGCTGGTAAATTAATTTTGCCAAAAACTTGAAGACAGAAACTGTATGGCAACCGAGCAAATGCACTTATCAAGTGTATTTAGGAATTTTTTTTCTTGTTTTGCAGTTTATGTATGAAATAAATTAAAACCCAAGTGCAGATGATGCTTTGTATCAAGTGTCCAACCATCTTATAAAACAGTACTTGCAAATCCATTTATCAGCTTATCCTTTCCCTAACAGGATTTTGGTCACATTAAAAACAGAAAAATCTCATACAAACATGACAGTCTATATTGTAGTTAAACTACAGATTGGGACTATGGCATTAAAAGTTCCAACACTTTCTTAACTTTTAATACTACAGAATGAACTTCTTTTTCTGGTTCACCAAGATTTCTTTCTGCTTGGTTTGAATTAAATTTCTACTAATTTCATACATGCAGATTATTAAGTAAAAGACAGGCCTTAAGGATTTATACAGGCATGGGGTATGAAGAAATAAAATGAAACATGCCATGTGGTGAAAAGAAAAAAACTTGAAAAGTAAAATTTGGTGGCAAGATCATGTCTTAAAACAACAATTTACTATTCTTGTAAATCAAACAACAATTATTTAACAGGGGTTGGGACCAATCATGCATGAAGCAGATATCCAGGTTAAACAATAATGCAACTCCCTTCTATTTTTATTACTGCTGGCTGGTGTGATTAATTCCTTTTACCATGTATGTAAAATGTTTAAAGAAATAAAGCAAACATCTTACCAAAGAAATTTTCACTGACTGTTGAGGACATCCAGCAATAGCAGGCAGGAAAATAAAACAAGGCAACATCCGATTAGTGCAGAGTTAAACACATCGCTACTTACTACTACTATAAAGCCGCAATTTTCCTTAGAACTCTTTTCTGCATTCATTATTTAGTTAGGGTCCTCTATTTTTTTTTTAATTTCAAGTATAAAATTAACCTATTAATTTTATGAAAATTTGTATATCATTTTTAACAGATCTGAATAATTAAAGATAAAAATAATTAAATCTAATTTTCAAAAATATTTTTTTCAAGCATTTACATATTTTAATGTTTATTATTTACTTTATAGTTTAATAAAGATATATTTAATTATATATATATGTAATTATAATTAAAAGTTTAATAAAAATAAATTATACTTATTTGATAGCTAATACAGATAAATAACAGAATTTATGGTTTAATAAAGATAACCATAAATATGCCTGAATGATGCTAAAAACAGTATCAATAAAAAAAAAGAAAAACTGTTAATGATCACTTAGAATTAATTTCTAAAGATAAATCTTTATAGAAATAAATAACAGATTGGTTCATAACTGTTAACATCATGTACAAGCCATGGTGGGAGGCAAAAATGATGCAAAGCTACATTTTATTTTTAAGGCAAAGACAAACTGCATTTACCCATTTACCTCTGTTACAATAAACTCCCTAACTAAATTTTAAATTGTTTTATAATTTTTATAATTCCTGTTGCTACAATCTTGGATATATAGAAAGTTATAAACTCTTGATAAAACTGTATGCTTACTTGATATGTTTAAAGCACAATATGACTAAACTAACAGCAAAAAAGTGCTTTTTTGGATATGTAAAAGCATTGCATTATTATTTTATACCACTTAGCAGAAAAACTCACTGTAGGTTTAATCATAATATATGAATTGTTTCAAAAGGTTTTCTGATAAAAAAAAAAAAAAAAGCAAATGCTAAGGCAATCAGGCCATTTATGGTAGCCATTGGTCAATGATCAGAAGTTTGTTTCTCTAAGTGAAAACCTGGAAATTAAATTTTACTACATGAATGATCAGAAGTCTGTATTTATTTTCCTAATAAAAACTAGGAGGCTATATTCAAACTGTGAATGATAAAGAGTCTGCATTTTTTCTCTCAAAGAAAACTTGTTGGTTAATTTCAATATGCAAATGATCAGGAGTCTGTATTTTTTCTCTAAGGAAAACCTGAAGATTAATGTCAACTATGAATGATCAGAAATCTAAATTTTATCTCTAAAGTGAAAACTTGTTGATTAATTTCGAAAGGAGTCTTTTTCTAATTGGAAACTTAAAGATTATAACCTATGAATATTAGAAGTTTTATTGCGTTTCAGACTAAAAATATGCAGATAAATTTTAAAGCATCTTATTAGAACATAAATATTAAAGTAAAAATGTGAGCTTTTAAAAGTTTTTAAATAATATCTGAATAGATATTAATTGTTATGTAAAATTTCATGAAGTTCACAAAATTACTGGTACAAAAATATATTATTTTAGTAAAAGCAGTTTGTATAAAAGCAACAAAATCACAGAAACATTAAGCTTACCAGTATCAGTGATACATATTAATAGATTGTTCTATGAATGATTTAGTTCTACATCAAGTATTGGTCAGTCTATCTCATTCAAAATTTAACTGATTAAATAATTATTGTTATATTATAAATGTTACAAAAATACCTAGTATTTAATCCCAATTTAATAGTTTTATCTATATTATTAATGGATTAAAGAAACCTCATGAATTATTTAATCAATTCCAAAGCTTGGTTTGGCAATAATAATAATAATAAACAATAATTTATCTAATTTGAAAATATAGAAGCCACAAAATATATTTTAATATTAAAACAATATCTATGAATTAAAATTATTTCAGCTAAAACCAGTGCAAACAATAATGCTGTACATTTATTTATATACATAATCAATTTTCAATCTTACTGAATATTCTTCAATATTACTTAGTTCTATGCATTTATAACTACTTAATATAAAATATTTGGTTAATTTAAAAAAAAAAAAGTTAATGCATTACAGACAAGAGTGCTAAGATGATGAAAAGCAACATCCAAAATGTTCAACACACTGTGCACCTAAGTTAGAATATCAAAGTATCTAAATTAATATGCATACATTTATAACATGTGTACTAAATTTCTAAATTTAAGCAAACACGCACACACACAAACACACACACACAAACACACACGCACACACACTGTTATTGTTAGGAAGAGAAAACCCAACAATAAAATGAAAACTAAACAAAACATGCAATACGACAACAAAGAATTAGTTAGAACTAAGAAAATCATGACATGGTGAGACACCCAGTCAATCTACAGTGTATGTGAAAAAGTAAGCAACCGCTATGCCCAAACAAACAGTTTTATTTTTGTATGGATGAAAGATCTTCCGTAAAAGCTAGTCAAATTGATAGAGTAATTATCCAGATTAAAAGTACTAATCTATTCCTTTCATGTCTCGCTTGTTAGTCTTTATACAATTGTAGACTTTGAAGAAAAAATATTCTCTTTCGAGTTCTCACTTGAGATACAATGTAGATGGGTTGGATGGATTAAAGGAAGAAAGAAAGGAAGGAGAGATAGATCAACATATGAGTAGGAAGAAAAGTAGATAGATATAAAGAATGACAAACAGAATGTTATGATGACTGATAGATAGAGCTGGTGATAACAGTCTGTGGCACATAAAGAGGCAGCATACCAGAGTCTCTATCATTGTCTCTGTCATCAACTTCCTCCTCCTCCTCTTCCACATTCTCATCACTGTCTGGAAGGGGGCAGAGCAGTAATCAAGCACATGCAAAACACAACATCAATAAAGGGATGCTACATGCCCTCAAAAGGCTATGAAATTTACTCAGATTATTCTGACAACTTAAATATGCACAAAAATCCAAAATTTGTCATTATCAAATTAGGTCAAAATGGTGACACTAACAGCAAGAATAATTTTTAGTTTCACTATGGCAAACAAGAACAAGTGAAAAAAAAATATATATATTAGAATCCAAATATATATAAGACTGAATTTCTTCTGTAGATGAAAATAAAATCCACAATATATATATATATAAAATTCAGATAGGAAAATCTAATTTAAAAGGTTCATGAAACATCTATTAGTTTAGTGTAAGCTTTAAGGAGATGAAGAGTAACTGAGCATGATGTTGCAAATCAATGTGGAATAATTGGTGGATTTAAATACTCAACTGGTAACCCACTATATATTTTTAAAAACTATCATACTGATAAATATGTACACCTACAAAAAAAGTTATAATTAAAACTATATATATTTCTAAAACACAAGTCCTTTATATAAACTGTTTTCTAAATATTTCTTGTTAAAAACTAAAAACCCAAGACTTATATATATATTGTTTTCTGAATATTTCCTGTTAAAACTAAAAGTCCCCAAATGTATGATAAACTGAAGTAGTAAATGGAAAGTGGATTATCACTACCATCAAATGGACAATGAACTTTTTGTATTACTGATTAAACAAAATATTAAATATGGACAATGAATAATTACAAAACTTTCTGTATACCTGATTAAACAAAATATTAAATATGGACAATGAATAATTACAAAACTTTCTGTATACCTGATTAAACAAAATATTAAAAATTTTAAATGCAGACTCCCAAAATAGATAGAAAGTAAGTAGTTCCTTTAGCTTGAGCAGTGCTTTGTTAATAAATCAGCAAAGAATCGACAAATGACATATGTCTAATTAATAATAGTTCTCTTTACATAATCAGTCAGACAATTTACTGTTGCTCATCACCTGTGGCTGGTCACACAACCAATAATGCATTAAACTATGGCAAGCACTTAAGTTACTGTTATATGAGAAGCTATTCTGTGGCTTCACGAACCTTTGTGATGTAGAAATTTGATGGCAGTGCAGTGTGTTAATTCTGATATGTTATAACATTTACCTTTTATTTCCTTTTTTACTTTTACTTAAAAAATCTTATATGCTTTATATGAATTAATTTTTCTTTCTTTTTCAAATATTCCTTTAATTCTGATATGTTTTAACATTCATTACCTTTCACTTTTTTAAAAACTTTTAATTCAGATATGTTTAACATTCATAAGCTAGCATTCTTATTAAATTTTTCTTGTAAATCTGATATGCTTTAAAATTAATTAGCTTTTATATATGATTGTTGTACTTTCCTTTATATTATGGTATATTTAAATGTTCCATTCTTTTGAATTTGTCTTTTATTGCTAACATGCTTTAACATTAATTAGACTGCATATTTGTACCTCCCATTATTGAAATCTAACTTTTAATTAAAAGAACTTTCTACACCAAAAGTAAAAGCTGTATAGATTTTCTAAAGTTGAAACACTCTATTGAAAGTAGATTTGATGGATATAAACATAGATTATTTTAACTGTTTCTAGACCAAACAAAAAAGCATTTGTGATGACAAAATTAAGTGGATTCAAGCAATATGCATTTACTTCAATGACAGTATTAGTATAAAAATGAACATAACAGTAAAGGAAGATTCCTAAATATTCAAAAGTTTCTGAGATTTATAATTTGCTTTCATATGTAATTGCCAGTATTGTCATTAATAACTTATTTTCAAAGAAAGTTTTCATTAATAATAATTATTAATTCAAATTTTGGTGAATTATATTATTAATTGAACATTTTGTTTCATTCTGTTTGCTGACATGGATAAATCAATGCATGATAATACTATACTCTCCTTTGGAATGTAAAAACTAGAAGAACTTATTTTGTTTTCTGTATATGAATATAAGAGTTGTTAAGTGACATAAATAAAAGTAAAAGCACCAACAGACAACTCTGTAATTAACTAAGTAATTAATGAGATAATTACTATTTGTACTAAGTCAATATTGATAAAAAATATATATATATATTCTTGTCAAAAATTAAAACATCTAAGAAGGTATTTTATATAATAAGCAAAACTTATAGCTAAGCTGCAGTGGACAGTTGAACATTTTCTCAGATAAATTTAGAAAGAAAAAATGCTTTATATTCAGAATGCATATATATACACCAGTGTGAAGATTTACAAATGCATGCTCTTGCAAATTAATTAAAGCAAAGTGAAATATAGAAAGGGAAACAATTGATGTCAGTAGTATACAGCAATCAAATCTGGCAGTAATAGCTGGAAAAGAACAAGTGTTTAGAGATACACTAGGCTGATTATAATTAGCATGCAAGCAATAGTTTTAGCAATAATACACCATTGAATATCCTAACACACAAGCATTGGTATACTCTGTCCATAAAGGTCACTGTAAGGATGCTCTATTTTTAGCATTCAAATTATCATATTTAACCATAGCCTCTTTCCATTGCTTTATTATGCAAAAATACTGTAGCAAAGAGCCAGTGAATATGATTAGCAGAAATTATAACTTTTGCATTGAGATCATGTTAATATTAGAACAAAGTGAAGTTTACAGAACTTGAACTGATTTTTCAATTGTTCTTGTTAATTTCTTAAAATGTGTTAATTTTATAACTCAGTGATAAATAAAATAATTTAAGGATAATTGATTTTTCTACTGCCTATTACTAAATACATTAAGATGCATTTACTCTGTAAAAATCCATTGTCTATTTGAATATGAAAAAATGACATTTCTGCAAATAAAAACCAAACCAAAATTATAATTCAACATGCAAATTTAAATGAAATTAAATGTGTCCTACATTTAATTTGCTGCAACTTTTAAATTTTTATATAATTTTGCTGTTCAACTGTGGCTTCTGATACCAACAGAAGAAAAATGACTGTCCTCTATGACATGAATCAAAGAAAACTCAGGATCATCAATATTACAGCCTTATAGTTAGTCTTTATACAATTGTAGACTTTGAAGAAAAAATATAGATAATTTTAAATCAGCATGTGATTTGTATTGCTCTTTGTGCACTGAAAAAAAAAATATCTTCATTTGCTGGTCACTCTCTCTAAATCTATATGAATATTTGTCTCTGAAATCTGTCATCGATATTCCACCAAATGTATGATTTCTTGAGCCTTTCTATTTTAACATCAAACTGTTCACATCTAAAAAAGAAATGTTGTATTAACATATTTACAGAGGAAGATGTCAGGAAAAAATGAAAGGGGAGCGAAAAGAAAATAACTAAATAAACAAATAGTATATACTTGAAAAGTGAGTGATTTCCCCTCTTTACTATACCTATACTATGAACATATACGTCATAAAAAAGGATGTCAGAGCATGCTCATATGCCAAAAATGGTGAAGAGGCTAAATTGTTATCTTCAATGAAAAAAAACATCAGCAGACCTTTCAGGAGCCATTAAAGACAGTTTTAAATATACACTTAAAGACCGTGTGCAGATATTTTATATGTGCACCAACACCAAACACAGACTCAACACATGACATAAAAGTAAAGAAAAATAAAGCTGCAAAATATATGCACATGAATGTACGCATTACCTGATGAAGCGTAATCAGCAGGGTTCACCTCACGCCCTATGTATGCATAATTATGGGATGGGTTGTAAGTCAGTATAAACTCTATTTTGCCTCACACAAACACAAATGAAAACATGCATACACACTGTTAGGTATACTATTCCAGTACACTGACACTATTTATTTATGTACAATACTTGTTTAAAGTCAGATGATTACAAATCAGGATTATAAAATTTTGGAAGAAAACCAAATATCAGGCATATGGAGTTCTCAATAAATCAATTATTTACTCTGTGAATAAAATGACACTTTAACTGCATAAAATAAAAAGTCAGCAAATCGAGCATAACAATGTTATCCTCTTTTTTAATAAATAGTTTTGCTATTGACATTTTCCAAGATTTAGCTTTCTCAACAATATTAAAAATGATTATCGCTATAATGCTGACTACTGCTAGCAGTCTAGATGACTTTTATTAGCCACAACAAGGCAAGTATAAAGTTAGTCATAAGAATGTCCAGCATAAATCATAACAATGTCTAGTTTAACTGTAAAGTTTTAACCTTCTAAAATCTAACCTTTACTAATGTTAGACAAATTTAATAATGAGATTTTTTTTTAAGTTGTCAGATAGTGCAGAATAGACTGCTCTGCATTAATCAGATATAATGAAAGTTTGAATCTGAAATTTGTAAGTGCCATCTTTATCTTGACCTGACATTTGTAGAGTGATCATTATACTAAATGACATTTACTTACAGAAATGAGAATATTTAATCCTTTATCCTAAAAAAGGTTTGAATTAATTTTATCAGCTAGTGTCATCATAAACATAAATTATATAACAAGTGGAAATACTTTAGAAACAAAAAGTATAAAGGATTGCTTCTGAAAGACAAAAATAAATGTAAGAAGTTTAAGAAAATGGGTAATGCTGAAAGCCTAAATTTACCATAAGGTTGTCCAGTTTTCTCTTTTCTGTAAAATGTTAATGTTTTGAGCCCTTCCCTTCTATAACCATCATTCAAACACCCCTAAAGCAACATACCAAAGAAAGCTTTAGAATAGGCAATTTACCAACCTGGAGCTGGATCGTGACAGTAGGAATGTATAAACACAGAAGATGTATATTTTCTTTAAAAATCTTTTCTGTGTTCTAACCACCAAGGTTTTATTTTCTGCTTAACAAGATCATGATTCTAGATCAAAGTACCTTTCTTTACACTTATTAAATAAGATTTAAAAGTTCAATATATGGGATCAGAAAAATTACATTAATTCTAAACAAATGTGCAAAGTGTAACAACTATCTTGCTTTTTTTTTTTTAAAGTTGATGGTAGCATGAATACTTGAGATAAGAGATAAGAGAGATAAAAGAGATAAGCAGCTTTATTTATATTTATAAAAGAGATAAGCAGCTTTATTTATATTTCTAAAAGAGATAAGCAGCTTTATTTATATGTCTTAGGAATCATCTGGCAAAAAGTCTCCAAACAAACACAAATCTTAGAATGTAATTCAATAAATACAATTGTAGTGGCTACTATTTGTAGAGGAATGTTGTAAACAATATTACTAGAGAGCACTGCTTTCAAGGATACAATGTAACCAACATCTACTGAAGATAAATACACAAGCATATTTTAAGCCCACCAATTTTTAAAAGAAGCATAGCAGCAAATTTCTAGTGCAAAATGATTTCTATCCTTTCTGTTTAATTACTTTTATCCAAATCATAGGCCCAACTCTTTCAGATAGGTATTTACAGTCCTCTGGCTAGTATACATCATCATAGGTCCAACTCTTTCAGATAGATATTTACATTCCTCTCAAGGAATCTCTAGAAATGTAAACCCCAACTGATAGTGTTTACAAAATGGTTGATGCTAGTGTAGATTTACAAGACAAAAGTACAAAATCCATTGTGCAATAATCCAAATAATTATAATCAATATAAATAACACTAAAAATAGCACAAGACAATTTTTAACAATTAAATAAATACTATTTATGAAGTGTCCATTATTATATACTTAATATTAACATTGATTCATATGTTAATTTCTTGATTTATGCTTTACCATGTGTCATGATATATAAAAAAAATTTCAACCATGTATCTGGTAATGTAAATGATACATTAGTTTGCAGTTTTAAAAAACTAACTAAATAGTCACCACTGAATCAGCAAAGTGACATAATGTTTAGTGGTGTTCTGAATAATTTTTATTTCATCATAGTCTGTCTCTGCTACAGAGGTAATTTCATATTTACATTTGGAAAGACAAGAACTTACTGGGAATAAACAAAGTATTTCTCCTGAATCTTTATTAACTCAGATTCCTATTTAGAAGTGTGACGTCATTACAAATTAGAATTTATTTAGCTGCAGAAATACACTGGTATTACAAAACTAATGACAGGAATCAATTAACACAGTAATGTATGCAATACAATGTTGTGCTTGCCACAACAGCAAATAAAAGCCTAATCTAAAAAGAATGCCTATGAAAGCATGAAACCCAAAGAACAAAGCGTGGTGCCCCCACCCATGGCCTAGGCCCCCAATCCTTACCAGTGATGTCAGCACCAAAGTCTACTTCTGCAATCATGTCAGTTCCCTGAACAGATAGCTCCTCAAAAATAGAGTTGTCATTTCGCCTAAAGCATAAAATAATATCTGATATTAATAATGATTTGTAAATCTCCTGTAAGAATAAACAGTTTAATGGAATAAAATAATATCAGTAATGAAATGTTCTTCTCGAATGAAATAATATTATGATACATGATATTAAAATATTTATGCCATCAGTCACCAATAATTTTTTAAAGTAATAAGAAAAATATTATCTGTTTATACTTAATTAAATCTTCATAGACAAATATTGATTTATTAATTCAATGCGCCAAAGATAATTATAATATTCAGTCATGCATGCAAATGCACACAACATGCCTGTAGAAAATTAAGGACCCGTGTAACTAAATACATCAGGGGTGCACAAACCGCGGCCAAGCACCCACAGGGCTCTATGCGGCCACTGGAGGACTTTTGGATGCTACCATTATTACGAATGTAAAACACATTATTTCATTATTTGTGTTATTTTTTCTACTAATCCATCCATGTGGCGGTCCTCCATGCACTATCAATTGGAAATTTGGCCCTCTGGCCTAAAAAGTTTGTGCACCCCTGAAATACAAGTATGATTATAAGAAAGAAAAATGAATTTTCAAACTGACTAATTTAAAATATTA
This sequence comes from Sinotaia quadrata, assembly GCA_028829895.1. Taxonomy (NCBI): domain Eukaryota; kingdom Metazoa; phylum Mollusca; class Gastropoda; order Architaenioglossa; family Viviparidae; genus Sinotaia; species Sinotaia quadrata. The sequence goes on from CM054183.1 coordinate 66,939,379, forward strand.
ATGATCTTACATAGACTTTCGTTTGCCAATGCTGCCTTGAGATGCTACTAGTTCATGGGATTCTTCTAGCTCTGGGGTAGTAGCAACTATATGAGCAAGTGTTTGGGTCAATCCTGGAAGAGAACAAAACATCTACAATAATACAACCAGTACTATTTTATACTATTTTATAAAGACAACACATCAAAAATGCTGCTCATTTTCCATCAAGTAAGCTACATCAATGAGTTTTTCTTAAGTACAAATGCATTTAAAAACAATTTAAATAAAATTCAAGAATGAATGTCTTGGGTTTTCTGCAACAATGTTAACAAAAATACAAATAATATCTTAGAACATTCTTGTGTAAATATCCATAACTGCAAAATATTTATCAAATATGTTGTAACATTAAACATCCTCATGAGTATAATATCAGAACATATTTACCATAAATAATTGCAAAAATGTATACAATTACTGTAAATAAATATAAAAACTATTATACTCTGGAATTAACAGCATAAATGTTTTCTGGAATTAACAGCAAACATATCTTAAATTACTGTTTTAGAATTAAATACATAAAATATAAGAGTATTTGGAATAATATATTAGTATTAATAACAATATTTGGAAGTAATATATTTAGAATTAACAATAAAATGTTAAAGACCATGCAACAAGAAGCAATTCTGGAAAAATAATAAACCAATCATCCAAGATGTAGTTGCTCTTAACTGTTACTTTTATGACTCCAAAATCAGCACAATAAACTTTAAAATTTAACTGATAATTTTTACAGTATAATTTTATTTTAAAAAAGACAGTAACTCTGGTTCAAATAATCATAAAAATGTGTTTATAGTCCCAAACTAACTAAAATGTCTAAATATAATCAATGATAAATATATTAATATTTTATTCAAATGAGGTTGTGTGTAGATACTTTCCAGACTAAGCTATAGTTCAAAAAGTAATGCAACCCATACACAGGGACAAAATTTGTTTCTATTATCATTTTGATATATTTTAAATGTACTGGTCCAATACAAACAATAGTAATTAACAATGATGCAAAATTGTTTATTTTAAGTTATTTCTGAGAGAAATGAAGTTACAAACAATAATCTCTTTTCGCTTCAATTTACTATTAGTTTTCTTGTTATTGATCCAATTTAGTAATACATTTAATAACTATTTAGAGAAATAATCTACTATTAAGAAGTGTTACAAAGGGTTCATGCCTGGTTCAGCATATTACAACTCTTTGTTTTGAATTTACAGTTTAAAATGTACATGTCTGCCTTCAAAAAGTAGGTCAATTAAGTGTTATAAGCTATTATTTTCAAGCAAATGCCTCTTTTTCTCCTACTGCTTTTCCTTGATAATTGAAAAAATCAAATATTTGAACCTTTGCTAAAATGTTTTGCACAAATAGGTGCACAACAGCTTGTTACCATTTAAAAAATATATTGCTGAACTGATTCTAAATTATAAAGTTTTCATTGTGGTTTGATTTCCTTTTGCTTACCACAACAATATGACAATATGTCACATGGTCTGTGATGTTAGAAAGTGACGTGCCTATAATGTAGACACAAATTAATTATAATAATTATTATTGAAATATCACATGAAATGTTGAAAAATGTTTTGGATAATAATTCAACACTTTTATTAATTTACTAATAAATGTGCATCCCATGGGGCTGCATTTCTTTGTGAACATCCTGCATTAAAATGTTAAATATGAGATTTTAGAATTATTTCATAAGAATAGGTTAAAACACATTTTTATAAGTATAAAATCATTGCCAATAAATTTAATATATTGTACAGTTTATTACTGTTAATTATTAATGTGTTTTATGGATAAGAACTGAGAATATAAGATAAAAACTCTTTTGTTTCATGGTAGATTAGAAATCTAAAATTCAAACTATTTAGGCCAGAGGTCAGCAAACTTTTCGGGCTACTAGGCCATTTGAGGAGGTCAAGAAGGCACACCAGGCCAGAAGAAACAAGGTATTCAAAAATACAGTACGATCAAAAAAATTAATTTTAAACAAAAGTTGGCAAGTAATCTGCAATTTTCTTCATTTAAAAAATGGTCAAAAGTGTACAGTGTACAAATTCAAGGGGTTGGGATGGACAAAAGTTAGAAAAAATGTGAAAAAAAATTATCTATGTGGATTAATTAGGCCAATCATACAGTATATACACTAATGTTGAACTTTAACTAAGCCAATGCTTGTACAATTAAAATAATTTCGGTTTTCTACTTTTTAAAAATAAACTATATTTAGATTGTTGAATTGAATTGGAACAAAACTGTGACAATTCAATTAGTCCAAAGCCAATAATAAATAACTAGGAGGCACTATGCCGGACTGGAATACTAGCTAGGCTGTATCTGGCCTAAAGGCCAGACTTTGCCGACCCCTGATGTAGGCCATTAATAAAAATGTATTAGAGTCTGACTACAAATGTTCTTTTGAAAGTTAATTAATTAAGTTGAATTTAAATGTATATAAATATGATAGCTATTCATTTTTCAACAAGCACAAATAAACTGTTTAATTTAATACTATTACTGCAACAGCAATACAAATTAATGAAATAGTGAACAAAATTATCAAAACAAAAGATGTAGGTTTTTCTAAATAAAATAGCTATTATTTATAGTTTTTTTTTTTTAATAAAAAGCTTTTTAGTATAGCTTAATTCTTTCTTAGTAAAATCTGTTTTATTTTTTATTTATTAATTTAATTTTAATTTTGGTATTCTTAAGGTGTATAATAATGCAAAACTTTTAATTTGGTATTTTAGAAAAAAGTATTACTTTTGATAATTTGTATGTTTAGCAGTGTTGCATCTAGGAATCTGAATAAATGTTAAGTAAAATTAATACTGTTCTTTCTTGAATGACATGAATGATCAAAAATATATGTGTACATTTCAACTGAAATATCAGATTAAGATTTGGTTTTTAATAAATGTTTATGCTCAGTATTAAAGTTGATATGTCTACAAGGAAAAAGTAAAAGTTGCAAAAAGAAGTGTATATTAACTCCATTGGAACAATGAAGACTTTTGCAAATTAATTTGTTTTTCAAATCTATAGGTTTTGATTCAAATATTTTTAATCCATGGCTTTAACTCAAATACTTAAGAAGTACTTAAATACCTACTTAAATACCGATAAATTTATAATTCTAACAAATAAATGAGTAAAATATTTCAAAAATCAAATATTAATTGACATCCAACAACAATGCATGTGCAAAAATTCTAAAATCATGTGCAAGATCACTTTAGATCCATGATTCCAATATTAATCTTCTAATCAAATGCTCATCAACAAATAATTGCTCCCATCTTCCCACCAACAAAAAAATTAAATACAAAGTACAAATATAAAAAAAATTAAACAACTTCAAACAAATAAAATGCAATCTTTTTTTTAAAAAATGTAATCTGATACATGCATAGCTGAATTAATTTTGTAAAAAAACACTTAAGAGTTAAATTGAAAATATTCCTAAGCCAAATGTTTCCATGCATCATAACTTACCAAGTTCATTCAGCCCCATGAGAAGACATAGAAAAGAAAAGAAAAACTATGTAAGCAATAAGGAAAGAATGGGACAAGTGTTTTGGGGGCAGGAGAGTAGAAATAATTCTGATTTACTTTTTCTCTTCAATACTTTACTATTCCTAATAACGGAAATAAAATTATTTCTTAATTGTAATCTGTGTAACCTTCCTTTAAAAGATCATAAAAGAACTTTTTTTAAAAAAAACAATCATGGCACAAAAAAATGTAATGCAATGTAACTTTGTGGTCTAGTGAAATTTCACTTATATATGTTGATTTCATGAAATCACTCATGGTACAGGAAAATACATAATTATGTTGATTTCTTTTAACAACTTGTATTAGAATTTTTTTAAATCTTATTTTGCTTAAGCCTGGAATTGAAAGATATATATTAATTATGTAGTAAAATATTACAAATAATAAATTCTAATTCTTCAAAGTATGTAGACTGGATAACAATTGCCCAATATTTTTTCTCTTAAATTTACATTAATCAAAATATACTCTATTAGTCTATATCTACACACATCTTTGCCTCTTGCAAATGTACCCCATGAAATTTTTACAAAATATATAAAAAGCTCAACAAAGCATGAAGTGTTTACTAAACTTTGTTTTTTAAATGATCTGACAAAGCACAACAATAATAGTTTATTCTCTAACACATAAATGTCACTTAGCAAGAAATAAAAATAAAATAATATTAGACCAACACTGGGTAGGTTCATTGAAAAATTGATTGTATTAATATTTACCCTCCCTAGTTTTAATGCACACTCTGTCTTGGATTAAACAAAATAAATTACATGAAATGCAATTTGTTAACAGAAATTAAATAAATAATCCTTCCAGTTTTGATTTTCCATATTTCCAGACATTTTTTTAAATAAAAATGTCATTCATTTAAAAGAAAATTATTTGAAATATGATTAATATTTTTCCTTCATATTTTCATCAGTTTTACTGAGAAATAAACTGTTAAATTTTATATAACTCCTAAAAAAGAACTTGAAATAAATACACTTGAATTTGCTGACTGTAACACCTCCAATAGAATTTGAAATAAATACACCCGAATGTGCTGCAGATAAAAAAACTAAATTAACTAACAGCTCAACTGATTATTTACTTCTGTTTAAATTACTTTAAAGTTTTTTAAATGCCACAACTATATAACTCATTAAAAAGATATTTTTTTTAAAGTGCATTTAAAATATCAGGAAAAGAAATTAGCTTACCACAATAATGACTTCAGGCAATTTTCCATGCACTGTGTGTGTGTCTATATATATTACATTTATTCTGCGTTATGACTACTAGCAAGCAGGTTGCAAATCCTGATACCAATCAAAGCTATAGTGTGTATACAGATGTAGCACTTACAAAAAATAATAACAATGGCATATAATTATATTGCCACACTGACTCTAAAGCGACAACATACATTGCTGTCAGACAAGTAAGAGTGGGATCAAATTAAGAACAGAAAAGTCAAAATCTGTACAACTCTACAGTCACTGCATGTGTCTTGAACTCAAAAGTGTAAAGATCTGTACAACACTACAGTTGCAACATGTGTTTTTAACACAGAAGTGTCCAGATTTGTACATTATAGTTGCTGCATGTGTCTCATTCAGAAGAGTCAAGATTTATACAATTTATCAGTCATGTGTCTTAACTCAGATGTGTCAAAATTGGTATAAATCTATAGTTGCTGCATGTATCTTAACTCAGAAGCCAAGCAAAGCTGCAATCAGATCTGTGAACAAGAATGGCACAATACACTGAAAACAAAAGCTACAAGTGATTCTGTATAAAGTGCATCTGAATCAATAATGAATAATAATATCAAGCTACCAAGTACCATCTCAGTCCTAAAGGTCTTCTCATGTATGTCAACAAAGGACTAGTAAAAGATACATTGTTGTTTATCACTAGAGAAATGAGTATAGCATAATTATTACTGGTAGTTTTCTTGAGGATGCCTTAACTCAGATCTTAATTATTTTTTTTTAAACTAGAGACCAAATGCAATGCAAAACTTTTAGTGATCATAATAAATAAATTCTTTCTCATAGTCAGTAATTTGTTCTTATCAAAACTATTTTTTTTAAAAATATAAATGCACAGGAAGAAAAGATGTTGTAAGGGAAAATGAATAAATAAGTATTTTGCAGGCAGGATTAGAACTGATTTAGGCAGTCATGACAATGGCTATTGAGGAACTTCATGACAGTGATTACAACAGACTGTTAACGCAATGACTATAGTATGACATTATGAAAATGACTATAATAGACTGTAATGACAAAGTCTATAATAGATCATCATGAAAACAAGAAGTATACAGTAGATATCAGTACTAATGACTACACTCATGTGGACACCTACTTTATTTGACATAATAATCATAATAAGCATTCATCAGCACTGAATAGGGAAAAATTTGTGTGCTTTCTTGTAATGTCAGAGTGATGTTTGGCATTGCATATCATCAGCTAGTTTTTTGGAGTTGGGAGAGTAAAATGACATACTTGTTTGTAAGCAATCATCAAAATAGGCATCTATAATTCAAGATCTATATTTTGACTTGTGTTCATTGTCGTAAGTGGAATCAAAATAAGAGTAAAGTTTTGCTAAATGTTTTAAATAAGGAAACCCTTTTCTGTCAATCAGATTCCTAAAACTATCATCTGTTGCACACAATTTTTGAACAATATAATTGCGAAGGGCCAACATCTCCACTTCTCTTCTTACCTGAATGAGACTTGCAAGTGATGTAGCCATATTTATTACTTTTAGCTTACAAGTACAAGAATTCAAAAGTAAGGCAGCTACAGTCTTAATGATGATGGTTTGAAATATCTTCGTATATCTCCAGTGGTTTCTCAAATGTGGATAATCAGTAATGAAAGATTTAAAATTACAATTAAAAACCATTTTCTCCACACTTGGGAACTGTACAAAAGGCTTTGTCTTTATATGTGATATATATCCACAAGATTAGTTTTGCTTTGAATGATTTTACAGAACTTAAAATGAGTGAGGAAAGGTAGGACAGAACTGCCTGTACTTTTCACACCTTGTCAAGGGCACATGTAAATGTCTTGGTGGATATCATGGCACACGTGGCCACTGCACTGGAGTCAACTGTTCTAACCATTCTTGTACAGCATGCTTCTACTAATAAATTCACTGTAAAATTAATGTGTTTTGTTATAAAAATAACTAATAGTAATATATCCTATTTTAACTTCTGAAAGTAATATTTCTACATCGTGGTAACCATACTATATATAAAATAAAATAAAAATTAGTGGAGCATAACAGAAAAGATATGTGAGCAACTCTGGTCACTCCCAAACATCCTATGAGGTTATCCATTAACATGGGAATTGTTTTCTTCAGCTAGCATCATGTTTACTTTTTCTTTTGTTTTGTTTTTACAAATCAGTTCCCATCCTATTATAAAAATAGTTTCATGTATATATTAGTATTAAGTAATAAATCCTATCAAAAATCAGAAAATATGTTATGTTTGTTTATTAGTAACACTTCAAAGTGTGCATGTGACAGAATGCTATTTTCAGCTTAGAAAGAAACTTCCACAATGAGCTAGTCTCTTTTATGGCATGGTGGTAAATCCCTTAAAGTTAGAATGAATTTTTTTTTTAAATAAATAAAAAAATTTAAGTGTAAAATAAGCTGCAAGAAACTGTAGAATAAAACCGGTGAAGTTGTATGATGATTTTCCTTCAGCTGATCAGATCTATTCAATTTTCTTTCAACAGCTCTAATGAATTAATAAAAATGTACAAACAAAAAACTTTCTTCTTAATATATATTCTGAATAGGTATGGGAAAAGTCAAAAAGGTGGGATAAATAGACACAAAAAATATACTATTACTGATTACTAATCATTAAAATGTAGGATTTTCAGAAACTGTGTAAGAGTAATTTTACACACATTTATTGCTGGCATCAAAATCCTTAGACAGCTGCAACTACCATGTAATTACATTAAGCAGCAGTATTTTTTTTAAAGTATATTTACTACACCATGCTGGGGCACGGTTTAAAATTATCTTAAAATAATAACAGCCATAACAAATGCATTCAAGCAAATCACTCATTAGTTTCCCCAAGGGTCAAAATCAGGTCTCAAACTGTCTGCCAAAACATGAACATTCCAAGTCAGACACACTTACCTAGGTCCGCTGTAGAGAGACAAAATTAAGAGTGATAAAATTAAATGACACAAAAACTTTCTTAAAGTGATTCAACAATAAGTGCTGATTAAGCAATACTGGTGAAAGGTACATTAGAGGTGACTTGCAACTGTTACCATGCATTTTATTGCATAGAGTTTAACTTACTATTTAATCAGATGTGCTGAAACAAGAAATAAAACAGTTCATGAAAGACAAGACTATTCATAGATGGGACATTTTGGCATGATAAACAATAAGAGATTAGCTATCACTGATAAAGATAAGCATTCTACATCTTATGCTGGTTGGACCGATCAACTAATATATTTATTTATTTAAAGAAGTATATCTCGACTATTTAAATGCACATACTGTTATTCAGCTCCAGACATCCTCTAATGTACCTTGACAACAAAAGCAATCAACCTGCCCAATAGTTTCTTATCTAAAAGCAGAACAGAGAGAACAGCAGCATTAATGAAGGGGGTGTAAAACAAAAATGACAAACTAACTCACCCAGCATATGATCTTCCACATAACCATCATCATCATCAGGGAATGAGTTTTGATGCTGCACTCGGCCACTAGATTTCTTCCTCAATACTACAGCCTGAGGCTTGCCTGAAGCCTGCTGGCTGTGAGCTCTACCTTTTGGGGATGGGGTGGTTTTGGGTGTTGTATCACCTGAACCCTGACTAATTCTAGTGTCAACAACTGTCCCTGACAAAGAAATGGGGGATTCAAGAGTCTTTTGGATGGAAGAGTCAGAAGTCAGTTCTGTATTTCTGGTGAGAGTGGGGGGTTTGGGAGAGGGGATGGTAGACTCTGCAGGTGGTTCTGGCAAGCGGGAAGCAAAACAAACAAATACGGAATGGCATGTGAAAACAAATCAAAATGATATGAAGACGAGAGTGAGTGACAGCTTAATACTTTTGCTTAGATCACAACTGACAATATCTAAATAGTTAAATCTCTTGTAGATCTATCAGTAAGCAAGCAAGAAGGATTAATATGAGTCATTTTCTATTTCTAAGGCATTTTTAAGTAATAAAAGTAACCATTAGCTGAGCACTTTATAGAAAACAAACTAGTTATTGCATAAAAATACAGTTGAACCCAGTTATGTAGCCAGCCTAGAGGTTTGCAAAAAGCGTCAAAATAACAGATGATCGAGATAACTCAAAACCAATATGGCGGCAATATATTACAGTAACATGTGCTTGAAATTTCTTTATGTATATGATGTGCGTTAATAAACGAGAATGCACATGCATGTGTTTTGGGTGATTTTTTTTACACAACAGCATTGCTGCGATTTGTTTGATGACGCGATTGGCATGCTATAAAAATGTACATACATGTACATGTTTATTAACAACAAAAGGCTTATGTACACAGTTACTATGATTTCTTTACAAAGTCTAAATGCTTTGTTGCTTTTTGCCTTTAACAGTCTGCTTGAAAACAAATATTTCAATATTACATGTAATATGTGCTTGAAATTTCTTTATGTACATGATGTATGTTAATAAATGAGAATGTACATGCAAGTGTTTTGGGTGATTTTTTACACAACAGCGTTGCTGCGATTTGTTTGATGATGCAATCGGCATACTAATTACTCTAAAAATGTACATAAATGTTTGCTAACAACAAAAGGCTTGTACACCAACTAACAGCAGAGATTTACCAGTATACAATAAAAACCACCATCGATTCTCGATACAAACCTTTCATTATATTCTCCAACATTACAAACACAAAAATTGCTCACAAAATCACAAAAAACCTGTGGGCTGTAGTTCGTTTTTACAAAAAGCTAACCAGTGTCAAAATTAAATTTGCAAGTCATTTTGCTCTGGCACCGTTCTGAAAAGTATCATACACGCGGTTACTATGGTTTCTTTACAAAGTCTAAAATGCTTTCTTGCTTTTTGCCCTGGCAGGATTGTGCATGGTGGGGGAAACAATGCCCCTAAGTTCAAGCTGCAGGTTGTTAACAAGCTGTGGCCACTTGTTAGCATGATGGCGAAGTGGCATCGATAACTAACATTTTCAAAAGCCAGCGATTAGTCATGGGGATCGAGATAACTGATGCTAAGTGGCGATTTTGGCCCTCTTTTGTGCTCTCGATATTAGAGGTTGGTGATATAAAAGAATCGACATAACCGATGAGAAAATGCTAAGACAAAGAGGGAATTTGGTGGTTCCACTTAAAAAATGTCGACATAATAGGGTTGGCGAGTTAACAGAGATAGAGATAAGTGGGTTCAACTGTAATATTAATAATATTAATAATAATAAATCAAAAAATTCAACAGGACAGCAACAAGAATCAAAGTCATTGTACAAAATGACAGAAACTAAAAGAACAAAGAGAAAAAAAGTGATGAATACCAGAATCTCAAATTGGAAATCTAGAGACAATGGGAAAGCAAGAGCATAAGTGATATCACCAGTGATAGTAGCACTAACAGACATGTAAGCAGGAAGGTTATCTGAATAAGCTGCCAGGAAACCACAGACCTGCATAACTTCTAAAAACAGTGCTCCTACAGTCATATCCTCTATAAAACCATGGATTTCCCAAAATCCTGGCAAGATTCCAAATCCAATATTCACAAAACAACTAACTTAAAGAAGTCAATAAAAGAGTCAACAATAATATTAATTATAATAAATAAATTTTCAGAAAAATTTCTGGCAATGAATGTACTGGGTTAGCTCCAATATAAATGTAGTTAAAACACTTTGTTTTATGAAACAAACATACTCCCTTTACAAAGTTTACTGTATACATTTTCCCTTTTAACAAGTAAAAGAATTAAAAGATTTGAAGTCTATACAATAAGAATAATCATATTTAGTAATGTCAAACAATAAAATAAAGGACAATTACAAACTGGATTCTACTTTTACTAAGCATAGCACTAATAGAATATATATAATTACTGTTTTATTGATAAATATAACTGATTCCTTGAAACTCAAATTTAGTATTGTCAGTTGTGATTTTAAAAGTAAAATAGAAGCCACAAACCAAAAGCTGATAAATACATTTTCAGCAATGAACTAATTTAGAAAAAATACACACACAAACAAACAAAAAGTATTTCAAATATTAAAAAAAATCCCAATCCCTACTGTTTACTGAAAATTACTATTTTAATCTGACTTAAAGTATATAGTCATTAAAAACACAGGCAAGAGCTTAAAATAGAAACTTGTCTTTTCTGACAAGCATAAATTTATAATTTTTTGAAACATAAATTTCAATTTAGTAAACATTTACTTATTATTTGTATGATTTATTAAGATTTTATAGTATTATAATTCAATATTATCATTATTCATTTCACTGCTTTCATTTACAATTTACTGATCTGCAATAAATAGTTTCTCCTCAATAGTAAAGTCTTTAAATACAAAATTATATATGATATATATGGACTATATGTGATATACTGATAAAAATGTCAATCATAACAGATAATGAAAAAAAATTCTCAATTTAAACAATGAAAAAAAATATTAGTTATTACTATGGACACTTTATAACAAATTATTTTAAACATTCAAGACAAAACAAAGGTAATGAAATAACAAACATTAAGAAGTAGACTGACTCACCAAAATTTAAAAAAGAGTAATGAATGAATGGATCATCAGACAAGGAGGTGAGTGTATACTGATGGATATAGTGATAGTTGGATAAGTCTTAATTGATTAAATATCCAATCAAATAATAGATTATCTTTAACAGTTCCATTATAATGACTAAGAATCTTTTCTTAGTCAAAATGACCAAAAAAGTACTTAATTCAGTTTTTTCACATATAGACTGGTAGTTAATCAGATAAAACCAACTGCCTCTGGATTAAGTTTTTCAGAAATTTATTTTACCTGTAGGAAATCTCAAAATGGTCTTATGATGATTTCACACTGTTTTAAAATTTTAGTCAGCAACGCAGGTTATATTTATAAAATAATCCAAACAAGAGTTACATCACCTTGATTAACTTCTCACAGTTATATGTTTGCCAACAAAGTTTTCTTAAATTTTACCTTAGTGTTGAAGAATTAGCTAGATCTTCTACATCTACTATGAATGCACCCAAAACTCTTATTTGCAAACATACACCCCAAAAGGTATGATTTATAATCTATTAATTAAAAACATTCTAATTTTCAAATATATACACTAACTATATTTCAGGACTCTAAATAAAAATCCCAAAGAAAAAAGCAAACAAAAAAGAATAATCTTTACACTGATGAGATGATAATGAATTTTTATGAAAATTTCAAACAAACAAAAAATTAAGCATGGGATATGCCAGGCTAAAGAAAATTCAGTAGCATAGCATAAACAAACAAGGGGAGTCAACCCCAAATGCTACAAATGTGCTAGCCTCAACCCAGAAACAAACTTATCTACTACCAGCACCCAAGAAAAACTGCTGCCTCCTGCATTATAAGGAAAGTTTTGTGTCAATTAAAATGTTCACCAGCAACATTTTTCTCATATGAGAGTGTCATGGTTTTTGTTGCTGCAACAACACTTACTTGTGCCCGTTGATTTCTCAGTAACATCAATACTGTCAGTAAGCTGTTCCTTGTCACTGGTAATGGCTCCTTCTCTAAGGTGTTTACTTTTTTCTGGGGAATCAAGGTCACTGAGTTCACTCTTCAGGCTTACATTGGAATCATGGCCGCTCTGGGGTGATGTGAGGTCAAAGCTCATGGGTGTACCACTTGACCTGTGCACTTCAAGAGGAAAGGTCACCCCAGGTCCCATACTGACTGGTCGTAATGAAGGCAAGTTAAAACCACCTCTTTAAAAAAAAAAAATCCACATATATATATAATTAGCATCTACTCACACAGTATTAAGCAAATTCACTCGAAGGTAATGAATTTCAAATCTGGAATTCTTAGTTTCTATATGAAGAACAAGAAGGCAAGTAAAGAAAATGTACATAATAATTACAACATTTAAAAATACATACATACATATACACACACACACACACACACACACACACACACACACACACACACACACACACACACACACACACACACATACACAACAATTATTGCCATATAAAATTGTTACAATACACCTACTTGACTCGTGGACTGTTGCCAGTCAGCTCAGCAATTTTATCAGTGCCCATCAAAATTTTTGTTCGCTCCATATAATCCATGTGTGTTTTAAAAAGCTGGGGGGGAAAATTATTACATATTAACTATAATTTTATATTAACAATAAGATGATATTTTAAATACATTTAGCATTAAATTTTGATTGTACAATTACATAAGCTTTAACCATATATGAAATCTTATTAAGAACTAATATGAAGACATACACAAAAATGTGACATTATTTTATTTTTTAATATTTTTTCATAGATCTTAGCCAAATATGTCACTTTAAATTTCTCAAGACACCAACAAACTCAATTATGAATTGTTCTTAAAGTCTTACCTCAGTATATCTTTCATGAAGCTTGTTATATTCTTTCTTCATTTCTGTCTCTTTTTCCTCAAGTCTGCTCACTGAGAACATAATGAAATTCTGACCATGAATATAATACTACATCTGTTAGTAAAATGAACTGATTCAGTGTATGTGAATATGATGAAAACTATACCATATGAATAGTAATCAGTATTGTGCATATTGATAGAAATAAACATGAAAACTATAATAAATACAATTAATGAATTATACAAATTAATGACTTTAGGAAGAACTGTACCAAACTAGGTTGGGGATTTTCTTGTTTGCTTGTTTAAATAGGTTTTAACATTCTTGTCAACAACATAAATTAAAAATAATTATGAACATAAATGCTGAAAATTTGAAGGAAAAATGAAGTAGAATGAGAGATAAATCCCAGTGAACAAGTTACCTATTTAAATGCCTACTAAAAGGAACCGTTTGCTTTTTTGTAGTCTAGAGTAATGCAAACTGAATGTAACTTTTTATTGTTCCTTTATCAAAATTATCAATAATCAGGTCTGTGCACATAACACATTAGAAAATATTTTATTATTACCAAACAATAAAAATGTCTCAAATCTACAATAATTTAAAATGTACAAAAATTTAAACTTTAAAATCCCCACAAAACCTTCTCTCTCTCTACAAGTCTACATCCAGAATCATACAAAGAACCAAAGTAGCAGAAAAATATGAAAGTGAATTAATCTACATGGAAATGAAAATAATTAATATAATAGTTTAATACACACAATCTACCATTAAAAGTGTATCAATCTTATTATAAAAATTAAGCTAATCTAAAACTTATACACAGAATCAACCATTAATAATAATTTTAAATGAAAATGACGATAATTAATGAAATACACACAGAATCAACAAATGATAGTGTATCAATTTTTATAGGTAAATAAAGATAATTAATTAAAATATACAGAGAAATGAAAACTGTAGGAATCAGTGTGCCAGGGGTAGTGAGCTATTTGGATTACTTATATGCAATAATTAGAATTTCCATAGTTTGAGAAAAATGAACAAGCATACTAAATAGTAAAGATATATTGGTGTCAAAGCAATTATAGTAACAAATCAAAAATATAACCTTGACTGAAAATAACTATTGTTCATTCATTATAGTACTGTCTTGTAGTGAAACACACAAAAACACTCTCCATTAATGGGCTAATACTATAACAGTGATAAGGCAGAGCCACTGGCACTGATCCTGAGAAGGAGCAAATTATATGATGCTTGCTGTCCCATCTTTGTATTGACTTCTTCCATTTGCCTCAGTAGGTGATATATTTTTGGTGATTCCAAATTGCTCTAGTGGCAGGACAAACAACCAAGTATGCCTGTAGGCTCTCACCACCCATAGTGCAATTTCTCTTCCATTCAGTGTACACTTCTCACCCTACACTACCATGAAAGCATCTGTGCAATTATGTCTTAGAAATCAGCACAACTTGTAAGCGGACATAAGTGAAATCACAATTACTGAATTAAGAACTCTGGATAAACACACTGAGAATTGAGCTATGTTAAAAACATGTAATAAAAACTAATATAACAGCACTATGCAAACATAATGAATTAGAAATAAAGCAATGAAAAAGGCTGAACCAATAAAAGCAATGTGAGAACAATGGCAAATATGAATAGAATATATATAAATATACTTTTCTGATATTTTAAAAGTTATGTAAGCAACTTCATCTTTTACAATAATTATATATATGCAGCTTTGATGCCTGAGCTGTAATTCTGAATGTAAGTACAAAGATAACTGAACATCTACTCAGGAACCATAATAAAATGATAAAAGCTTTTGTACAACTAAGATTAGAGACAAGATCACTGTTTGAAAATGTCAGAAATTTAAACATCTCCAGACAAACAAAAAAACATACCAAGATAAACATAATCAAATGAAAATTAAATACTTAACAAAATAATAAATTATAAATTTGATATAAATAGCAAAAAATAATATTTATTCAACATAAAGAAGTTTGTTATTTGTTTTATCTTGAAGAGAAACAACTCCACACAAAGAGATATTGCATGTACAGCAACTTCAGAACTTGTATTCATTTATATTACAGTTACATAGCAAATAACATAACAACTGTGCAAAGATCTTACCATGGTCTGCTGCATTTTTAGACTTCAGTTCCAGCATCCGTACAATGGATTCCAGAGATTCAACTTTATCTTGCAACTCTTTCTTTTCTCCCTCTACTGCATCTTCCACTTCAAGATATTTCTGTAATTTGAAAGTGAACATGTTTATTAAATTTAATATCTATTAATTTTTTTAATTTATTTAATTTTAAACAGTAAATAACTCTTCTAATTACTCTTTAATAATTTTGCACATACACAAAAAAAAGTTAATGGCATCAAATCAGCAACAATAAAAAAGTATACTAAAAAGCATACTTGCTAATTTGGACCTCCTGTAAATGTAATCAAGATGTTGCATAATGATAATTAAAGATAGTTTTCTGTTAGGATGGACCACATGGCTGTATAACACCAGTGTAGATAATGAATGCATAGCTCTTCCAGTTGTCCCTCAGTGATTAATTTGCTTGCCGACATTCACAAATGTTAGTAATGTGATAATGGCAACTCAGAAATTTAGATTTTCACCCATCCTTCACACATACCTTCTCCCATAAAGTCCAAAGCAATGCTTCACTGATGAGTAAATCATATTCTAAACAATGAAATTAACATTTTCACTATTTACAAGTGGGAGAATTTTTAATATATTAATTACTATGCTTAGTTTTTGCTGATTCTATTAACTAGAGTTACTGTTACTGTTATTATTCTTGTATATAATTATAAATTAATGAGAACTTATGACCCTAATCTACAGTGGTTCATTAATCTGCTAAATCTTCTTCCTTTACTTGACAATGAATTTGCATTATTGTACAATGCCGTCTATTTCATTAAATATTCATGTATACAAAAGCATGTATGTAGGATGTATATAAGTTACCAACTTTAAATCAGTGACTATATAAAGTACATATTACAAGAAACAAAATATAATATTTCTCCTTTTAGAGAAAATAAATAAAATATTAAAAACTAGTAAAAATATACAATTTCTTATATAAATCACAATACTAACAGTAACATTAAAACAGTATACATGTTTTTATAACCATAGAGTGTACAGTAGAACAAAAAGTAAAATTAGTAGTAAAAGTTATAATGCTAGTACTACACAACTACAAATTTGTATACAAGTCTACTTAGAAAATGATGAGTTGATTCTCTGAGAGTTATATCAAAGATGGTTATGAAGTTAAGAGTCAAGTGAAATAATTTCATTACATTTAATAAATAAGTTCTGAAGCTTTGAAATGATATTTTTTTTCAATATTCTTTCGAATCTTTGCTTTACTGGTGCTGAGAAGTGATGGTAAAGGAAAATGTGTACAGGATACAACTACAACAGTACAACTACAAAAGTGAGTTTTTATAATGTAAATATAAAATTATATTTTACATTTTAATTTGAACCAGATGTAAAGATTCACCAGTTAAGACAAGTTGTTAGTGTTAATTGTATAATAAAGTGATTGACTGACACTAATAAAAATTAAAATGATAATGATACAGAAGTGATCTTTTATTTTTTGTCCTTTAAAAAAAAAAGGTTCAAATTTATACTTTTTATTTAATAGTAGTAGTAGTATTTAAAGAAGATTCAGAAAATTTAAATTTAAAAATCATGTAATTTTTATAAATATAGAACAAAAAAAGTAATAATTATAATTCAATTGAGGAGGGAGGGAAGAAGATTAAGTATAAACTATGCAAGTTAATAAAATAGTAATTTAGTATAGTAAAATGAAATGGTAAAAATATTCAAATAAAATGTAAAAACTACAAAAATTAAATACTAATATATCAATGATAGGTTAAAATATTTTAATTCTTACAATATAAAAATTGTCCAAGTGATTTAACAGTGAAATTGCAACTAGTATTAGTTATTACTCTAAAATTAAAAAATATATAGGCCTATGTTTAATATTACTTTTATTAGTTACTGCTTATAATGTTGTAATTTTGTATCAAATAATTACAACCTTCTAGTTCTACTAGCAATATTAAAATTGAAAAAATTGTATTATAGAATAATTCATATTTAATTGTTATAATGTTAATGGAATATATAATGTATATTTTTTTTCTTCAGTTCTTCATTTCCAGTGAATGATTATAGCTTAATCTTATGGATAATCAATTTTAACTGTATACTTGATATAGGTATAGTTCATTTAGTTGTAATTCAAATATAAATATTTCTGCATTTTCTTATATTGTTATAATGTTAAAAGAGATTAATTTAATAATTATATAGATCAATTGATATAATGCTTTTAAATCAATTCATGTCATTGTCTGATTTAACAAAATTAAATGTTGCAGTTAATGCACAACAGACACACTTTAGTGTTTTTCATGATGATGAAAATAAGGAAGCTAAATAGATTTTGCTGTTCTGGTATGACTATGACCTGTTAAGTTGTCACAAAAATATCTGTAAAAGTAACAGTTTAAAAAAATATATATATTGTCATGGTCACTATATTGAGCCAAGCAATCATTTTATTAAATTTACATAAAATACAAATGCAACTTGTGAGTTTATTTTTAATTATTATGTGGCAGAGTAAATTTGCCTCTCCCTATTTTAAAATTTAATTTTTATATAAATTGTTAAATTGTCAGAGCAACCCAACCTTGGTATTTTAAAATTGTCTGAGTAAAAGTAAACAAATCTGAGTCAAGAATGTTCTAGAATTTGCTGATATAATGCAAACTACTGAGTAGTTTTTATTATCCAATGGTTATGATTTACGAGAATTTGACCAGCCAATGGGCTGAGATCTAAAAGTTTACCTACTGTCTGTCTAATCACTTTGAATTTGAAGTAGCAAAGAAGTCAGGTCTTTAAAGATGACCATTAGCTTGTGGTGAGTAAACTGACTGGTTGAGAGAAAATGGACTATGCAGAGATGTACTATGTGAGTTGACTTTTATTTCTACAAATGTTTGAATTAAGCTGCTCACATATATGATATAGTTTGCTAAACACTTGACATTGTTTTGATATGCTGTATGTATGTATCAGGCTAATAAATACCATTGCAGAAACCTGTAAGCAGAGACTGGAAGTGGAATGTAAGAAAGAATGGAGTTACAAAGCAATAAACTAGAAACCTAGCGTTTGTTCTCTCATTGTGTTTTGCAGAGACAAGTAGCCTTTCCTATTTTCATTTCAACGTTTGATTTGAACCTCCTGGTTTTCTATTTTTAAACCGCTATGACCGACTGTGGTAAAGGTGGGAATGGCATGTATGTGTAAGAACACATTACACTCTACTGATGTGTGTTGGTAAGATATGCTCACTACCTGAACAATTTATGGTGTAGAGAAGTTGTTGGACTTCACTACATTTATTGTTCTGTTTAAAGGAGTTGACACAGTGAAAAAAGCACCCGGGTTAACTTAAGTAGTGGAACAGTGTTTTTCAACATGTGAGTGAAGCACATGGAGCTGACATAATAAGGCTGACAATAACTTGTGTCTTTGTTGCAGTTAACAAGTTATGTTATCAAAACTATTATCACTTATCTCTAATAACTCCATTTCTATTCTAATTTTCTATGATAAAACTAATCTGTGATTTCTATTGACATTATTGTTGAATTGTATTTGAAACATAAGGCAGTGTATTCTATTATAATTTATAGAAATCATTCGATTGTGGTTTCATGAAATAAATGATCTCAAGTAATTTATTTCATTGCATTTGCCTTATGAATATTTGATTGTTGACCTTCTTATGCATATTGATAACCTTATGTTAAGAAGTGGGTGGATGGGGGCTTGCTAAATATAGATTAAAGATGGATTTTATTCTGCTTTAGAAAAGAAGTTTTCCACCTATGGAAACTGTGTGTGACCAAAAATGTTGTTTTATGTTGTGGAAAGAGATAAAACATTTACAATGTCCATATATCTGCCAAGTGAGAGAGATGAGTTGTGTCTACTGGAGGATCATTAATATTATAATAAAATAAAGATTCTCATCACTTGTATTTTTGTAATTAGTTTGGATGATTAATTAATTAATAATAATATCCATTAACTAAATGGCATTGGTGTCACATATTATAAATAGTAATAAACTAATTATTAATTATAACACTGTCAGTGTCACAGCAACATTATATAAATATTATTCTGTAATAATATAAACAGTGAACTTGCACAAATAAAATTTTATATATGAAAATGATCATGACTGTCATAATAAGATCAATGATGAGCTTCATTGAGAAATTAAAACTTTTTCCCAAAGATGCCTGCCTCAATAATTTTTCAGTAAAAACAAAATAAATTTCATATGATTATATTTTATAAACAACCCTTTGTAAAACAGTATAATAAATTAATAATATAATGTCATTGTAATCAAACATTAAACTAAATAAAAAAAAAAAAAACATTCTTGAACAGGTGGGCACCAGCATTTTCACAAAGCAATGAACTAATCAATTTGCAATTTTCTGCTGTTGTAAATAATTAGTTAAATAACAATTTAAAGTGTGACAGGTGTCAGTTCTTGCTTTTGGTACTTACCTGAGCTTTACCTACTAAATCAAAATGCACCAAATTTGCGTTTAATTTACTAAATTTTTTCTAATTTTAAGCAAAAATATATTTTGAGCAAAATCTCAGATATTCAAACTAACCTGTTCCGCTGCCTTTCTCAACTGCTTTTCTCGTTCATACTGAGTTAAAAGCTGCTCATTATCTTCGCGTAACAGTTCTATTTCCACGTCCAGCTCCTGTTTCTCAACGGTTGCTCCATCGAGGCTTTCAAGAATTCCAACAACCAACGGCATAAGTTCTTTGACGACGTCTTCGTCATATCTACTGATGACCTTTTCGAATTCTTTATACACCGTGGCAGCGAGTGTCTGGACCTTCTCTGACATTACATGACTCTCTTCTGCGCCGATGTGCGTACCATACACGGTCTCAGCCATATTTTGGTAAAACAGCTTGTCTCATACAATCAGTTAATTGATAATTGGAAATATAATTGGATAAATTATAAAGACTAGGCTAATATGATACCTTCACCGATAACTACACTCAACAGTCCTACATTCATTTTCATTTCATGACCATCGTACTTCAAGTTTTATAATATATCTTCCTCCATATTGTTTCAAGAAGGTATATACTTGATGTCACATGACCGGATAAACGTCATTGTTGTCAATTAGACATGGCGATCCACTTGCGTCGGCTGCTATCGAATGTAGCAGTCTCTGCACTTTGCAGAGTGCACATTCATAGTAAGCGACTTTGTTTCAGAGCAGTTCACAGTCATATGCTGAAAGGAAATGTTGTGCGAATTGGTTGTGCTAGTGGCTTTTGGGGAGACACAGCGGTAGCAGGTAAGATTTCACCATAATTATCGAAGAAAATTAAAATGCACTTTCTGTTCCTTTGCAACACAAACTAACAAGTAACATGAAGGATTTTGTGGCTGTAATCCTGGGTTGTTATTTGGATTTTAAATAATAGATTTAATAATAGATAAAATTTGGGGGGCAAGGCTTTCGTATGTTATTTTTACCATCAGTTCAAAAAAACTAATTTCAACAGATTAAGATTTTTTCTTCCAATATATTTACATGTATTTATTTTGATGTTACCTGGAATGAGGTAAATCATGCAAATATATTACTTATTACTAATAATAACAGGAATATGAATGATTAATTATTTTTTATAAGAATTTATATTTATATATTGTATTATGTATACTAATAAGCACTGTAATATAAAGTTATTTATTTATTTTCTTTTTTCTCTTTTTTAAAATAAATAAAAAGATAAAACTCGAGGACTGACTTTTTGTTATAAAAAGGATATTTAAAGATTCTTCATCTTAGAAATTTTTTAAAGGCAGTAGTGGTCTTTCAACTAACTTTCTGCTTTAAAACCAGTCTTTCACACACCTAGCATCTAAACATCATCAGCATCACTGACTCTTGACCTTATTGAAGCAAGTGAGAAATGATTAGAAGCTCTATGTATTTTTTAATCTTGGAAATTATGACTAGTTAAATGAATAAAAATTAAATCAGATATATATATGTATTGTCTTGCTAGAAAAAAAATGGAACCTATAAATGTAAGAAGTACATATTGTGCTGCAAGTGCTTGGCAGGAGTGAACTTTCATTTTGGCCACTCTATTTAGTCTTTGTGATCCACATAAAACTGCACATAATGAAAATAAACTGCTTCATGTACACATGATAATTTTGGTATTTCTGAATGCCTTTAGAACTGTTGAATCACAAACTATCAGTATTTCATTGTTTGACAGGTGTATAACTGTTTCCCCAAATTCATTCTGCCAGTCTAGGTTTCTGAACAATAAGCATAACATTTCTATTTCTTTCTTTACATTTTGAATTGTTTATCTAGATTATAGGCAAGCAGATCTAGGATGATTTTTTGGGGTGGGAGGTGTTAAAAATAAATGACAACATAAATAAAATATTTGTACTAAATTGTAAACTGAAAAGCTGAAATTCCAGGCATAGATTTTGGACAGCTTTCAAATATATATAAATAATGTAATGCTAAACCTTTGGAAGAGGTGAACTTTTTAATTGAAATAATATTTTTAAATGATAGCACAGAACTGGGAACTCTGTTAAACTCTTATTGGAATCCATGAAATTTGTATATTAGTTTGAAATAAAAACACTTAAAGAGTTAATCACTTGTTTCTTGTTGTTGTTATTTTAAGTTTTGAGTCTTAAATGTTGTCTTTGTTCTCCTCTAGCTCCCCAGCTGATCTATGGAACCAAAGTCGACTATATTGTGTTTGACTATCTCTCAGAGATAACCATGTCCCTCCTCACTGCTGCTAAGAATAAAAACCAGGTGAATGCGCAAACACAAATACATATACAGCAGGTACACATAGCAGATACTCACAATACTCATTGCATTGTGCACTTAGAAGTTAAAGTGCAACTGTAAGGTTGTCATATTCTGGAATATGTACACAGAAAGTTATTGTAACTTTAAGGTTATTGAATGCATACACGCACACGCACACTCACACACACACACATACACACACACACACACACACACACACACACACACACACACACACACACACACACACACACACACACACACACACACACACAGTTATGTACAAACACATACACTTTAGATATACATGCTATAACACACTCAGCACATAAATATATATGCCCAAATACAGTAAATATTACTGCAAACTCGCTGTTTGAAATCACAGTAAAATGACAGGTAATATTGATTTACTTTACTAAAATTTACTTTAAATAAAGCCTCCTGTTTCATTTGCTTTGTAAGTATATTTGGATTAGTCTGATTTAACAACTGTCATTTGAAAAAATGAAGAATTATTATAAACCTGCCATTGTCATATGGCTGTTGAAGATGAATACTTAGATAATTAATCTCTAAAGGATAGGATTATTTTTCACATGCTTTTAATGGACTTTGAATCATTGTGCTGTGTGGCTTGCTCAGACTGAATCAAACTTACTTGACATCAAAACTAAAAATAAAACTACTTTTTTTTTTTTGGATATCCATATGGCCTTAAGCTGATAAACCTTCTCCATTGCTCAGTGTTGCTATTGAGCTAAGTCCTGATTATCAAATGCTTAGAGATAAGTAAAATGTAGCATTTATTGTAAATATATATACACACACATAAAAATAAGCATGGATTTGGTTAAAAGAAAAATTAATTCAAACAAATCATCTTTATTCCCACATCTGTCTAGGATATGCATAGTACAGCTAACACACCACAGTGCCTTTCTTCCCAAGGAATGTGATTAAAATGTCATCTGTATTTTGCCAAGACTTGTTAAAAACTTCATTGTTGGAACATAGATCAGCATTCATAGGGTATGTGTGTGGAGATATCTTCAACAGTTATACAGGCTGCTTTATGACAGGCAGTTTGATCATTGAGAACTGAATAACTTGGAGTAGGAAGTTGGCAGATTCTTTCCCTTTGTTAAAAATTTACTTTGGTTTGACAGTCAAGAGCATTAAAATAGTGCAGTACTACAGCAGGATACTAGTTTTTCAATGCTGTTATGTAGAAGTAAGAAAATTTTGCAATCATTGTCTAAGGAGTGTGACTTTCAAAGAATATGATTGTTGCTGAGTTTTCTTTTGAAAGTTTCAAGAGCCTTATGCAGTGATTTTGCAATGAGAACATTAATTAGCATCATCAGTGGTTGATGTTTCTTAGAAAAATTGTTTCACTTTTAGAAATTGTTTGCTACATCAACTTTACTCAGATGTGATAAAGATTTAGAAATATTCTTTTCAGGAAATGGGCTATGCACCAGACTTTGTAAATATCAGTTTAGCACCTTTCATTAAAGACATCCATAAAAAAGGTAAGAATGAAGACCAGTTAATCATAAATATATTATAACAAAATATTCCAAAAATATTTTTTGTAAATGTTTTATGCATTAAAAACAAAGATATTGAGTACATGTACTTTCTATTTTGTGGTTTATTATTTCTGTTATATAATTCAAGATATTTTAACCAGAAATTTATATAGAAATTTTAATTGGTTAAGTCATATATGAATTAATGCTTGTTAGTTACTTTAATCATGTTAACTATCCCATAGTCTATTGTCTGTTTCATCTATTCCTTATTATTATTAATTTACCAGTTTTATTTTGGGCTCCTATTCTCTAATACTCAAAACACAGTAAGTGTAAACAACTCCTATTCTCTAATACTCAAAACACAGTAAGTGTAAACAACTATTCTCTAATACTCAAAACACTTTAAGTATAAACAACTCCTATTCTCTAATAAAACACAGTAAGTGTAAACAACTCCTATTCTCTAATACTCAAAACACAGTATGAGTAAGTGTAAACAACTCCTATTCTCTAATACTCAAAACACAGCAAGTGTAAACAACTCCTATTCTCTAATACTCAACACAGTAAGTGTAAACAACTCCTATTCTCTAATACTCAAAACACAGTAAGTGTAAACATCTCCTATTCTCTAATACTCAAAGCAGAGTAAGTGTAAACAACTCTCTCTCATATCCTCTTACAAACACAATGAAAGAAACTTGTATGGTTTTTTTTTTATTTTCTTTATTATTGAGATATATTAAATAATTTATTTTCTTTGTTTCTGAATTGCAATTTCATTTTGATCTTATTTCAACCAGTTTGTAATTTAAATCTCTGTCAGTCTCTCAGTCCATGACTGTTTGCATGTGTGTTTGTGTGTGCATGCGTGTTAAAAGTCACAATAAAAAATATGCTGGTATGATGGATGTAATTTTTTTAAAAATTATTTGTTTATTTTCATCAAATACATATTATATTGCCAATGCCATGAATTAAAACATAATGCTATTGTAAATGATTGATTCTGTTCTGGTTCACCAACAAGACCTCATTAGATCAGCATTCAGTTTTTAACCTCTCTTTCACCAGATTAAGTTCTCATTAAGTTGCATTTTATTCAGATGTCATTACAGTTTCACAGAAATGCATATGTACACTTTGAATGTATTATTATATTCAAAAAAATGCTATTCTTATGCAACATGAAGTAGTGATGTTTGGTCAGAGATGACAAATGCAGCATATTTCATCAGCTAACCATTATCACTTCTATATGGGTGTTAAATGCTTCTACAAACTTGCCTATCTGCTATGCATACTTTTCCAACTGTTGATTCAGAATACTGATAATTGAAAGGTTTTATTTGGAGATGATTTTTTGTGGGGAGAGGATATCAGGCATTTTTATATATTTTGGATAAAGTTAATTCAGGACTGTCTCTCTGAGTACCACTTGTACTCAGTGATGAGTATACTTTAACAAAGGATTTAAGGATTCAAGGATTTAACAAAGACACACTTAATCCCTATAGTATAATACTGGCAAAATGTCAAACATTAGCAAATTAAACTGGTGGATTTGAACAGAAACTATGTAAA
Organism: Sinotaia quadrata; assembly: GCA_028829895.1. Lineage (NCBI taxonomy): Eukaryota > Metazoa > Mollusca > Gastropoda > Architaenioglossa > Viviparidae > Sinotaia > Sinotaia quadrata. The sequence goes on from CM054183.1 coordinate 66,964,826, forward strand.
ATCTCATAAATGTAATTGGTTAATGTTTCCTAGTGACAGACACTCATCCAAGATAATGTTTTAATGATTATTTTCTTGGCATGCATTTTTCTTTTTTTTTTGGGTGGTGGTGGTGGTGGTGGTAAAATTTATCATTTACTGGTATCTCATTATTATTAGTTTTAGTTTTTGTAATTGCATGCATCTGTAATTGAAAAGGTAATTTAATGATTTTAGTATGTTTGGGTGCATAATATAAATATACATTTTACTCTAGCTTTCTTTGCTGTTTGCATTTTCCATTATTTTTCCTACTACACAGGAATTAAAATTATAAGCAATGCCGGTGGCGTTAATCCTTCAGGCTGTGCCAAAGCAATTCAGGAAGTGTGCAGACAGGCTGGAATAAAACTGAAAATTGCTGTAGTCAATGGCGATGACCTCATGCCAAGAGTGAGTCAAAGGAACCAAAGTGCTTTAAATATAAATATTAAATGCTCTAATACCGATTATATATGCAGGGTTGTATATCATTTGAAAGTCACCTGTGCCAAACTCTTTATATGTATATTATAAACAGAAATAAAGGGGAGAGAAGTTAATAAGATAGATGTGAAACTCTAGGTATTAATCACAAAATGTATTCCTTGACAATGATTGCAGATTTACCTAGATATTTTAACACATAGGAGATTTACATTGTTAGAGGGAGGAATGTGTAGATAGGTGATAGACAGACAAACAAAACTTATAATGGTTAAGTAATTTCCCTCATTACTTATTTTAACAAACAGTGCTTGTTAATATCACTATTTTTTAGTTATACCTGTAAACAGTTTAAATATGATAAGCTAACATATACAGATAGTTTAATGGTAACTCAAGTGAGAAAACATTATGGGCTGAGACAAAATAGAGTTTGAATCTCTGACCTTCTGTATCATTATCTATTGCTTCCCCCTACATTCATTAATTGTCTGATCGATTTAAATGCTAATAGATCGATGGATATATATTTGTGAAATGTATGATTACATTAGATGTTAGTAAGATGAATTGATTGACATAGAAGTACACCAAAACAGTTTTAAGCCCTGAGGTAGAGTCTATATGTAATTAACATAAACTAATAAAGTAGGAAGTGATTTTCCTGTCAAATACAATATGTCAGTAATACCAGCAATATATGGGCCATAGGGTTATTTGGCAAAATTTGATCAGTGTCTTTAATCATAGATTTGTGGGATATATTTATTTAATTTTTATTTTGTGATATAACTTGATCTTTTGGCTTTGAAACTGAAAATTATTTGAATTATTATCAGAAAAATCAATATTAGATTATATTCCATTAACTGAATTTTTTTTAATGGTTTCCCAAACACTGCAGACTTTAATTTTGACAGATGTTACTTTTTGTTATTTACTTTAAATAAATTAGATTTACAGTCTTTTTCAATGTACTGCATCCTAATTTTATGACATTTACTGTGTTTTGGAATCAGCTATGTTTGTCCTCAGATACTGAATAATATATTATATTTCTGTCTCTTATTTGATTAATGGAACATCTCATATACTTAAAGACAAATCTGTTTAGTTTTTCATTCCCATCAATTTCTGATTGTCTCTTAAATGTTGTTGGATCCTTGATGTTTCATGTCTTTTGAAGTTTTCATATGTATCCACAAGGCTGATGGCACCAATGCTGACTTCTTCATAAGCCATTAATGCAGAAGTCTCTAAAATTTTAATTTAGTCCGTGGGATTTTTCTATAGGACCTATAATGTGCAAGACTAATAATGAAGGGCATAGTCACAGAGCTGTAGCACCAAAACAGTCATACAGCAAAGTACAGTTTTTAAAATTTAATTATTATTAATTGAAAGGGTGCATATTTACTTTAGTGGTTCATGACTTAAGGCTGGTTCCTTTTTGCCTACAGGATATGATTGATTTTTTTTAATCTTGGTTGTTTTTTTTGGTTGATTATGTGTTTGAGTCTATTTACAATCTGTATTCAATTAATTCTGTAATATGTAAAAATATACTTTTTAAAAAAATTAAATATTTTTCCTTAGAGACAAACTGCATAAAAACCAAAAGTTTAGTACTTAGTAGGCTATTTTAGGAAACCTATTGTTTCATATTTGTTTATAAAGGTAACAACAGTTAATCATATGATTGATTATCTTAAATTATTATCCATTTGCTATGTTCATTGCAAATACTACATGATCTTAAGTTAGCATTCTGTCATGTATAGTTGATCAGTCTGGGCCTTGAACAGGTTTGTACAAATATTTTGTGCACTTAGATTGAAGAACTGGTGAAACTAGGTATCACAGACATGTCAACAGGACAGCCATTTCCAGAAAATGTACACAGCATGAATGCTTATCTTGGGTAAGTATATGCTCAGCCATTTTCAGAGAATATACACAGCATGCATGCTTACATTGGATAAGTGAATGTTCAGCTATTTCCAGAGAATATACACAGCATGCATATGTACTTTGGACAGGTAATGTTCAGCCATTTCCAGAGAAATACACAGCATGTATGCTTTTCTTGGGTAGGTAAATGCTCAGCCATTTCCAGAAAATGACCACAGCATGCATGCTGTAACATTTTGCTGGGTGATGTGCAACATGTTAATTCTCCACTACCCAGGGCTGCCCTTAACCATAGGTAAATCCCAAAGAAACACATTCTGGCTGGCCACACATGTTAGAAAGATGAATGATAAATAATGTAGAATAGAAGAGTGATAGTTCTAGAAAATAGCTCGAGCCCTCTGTTACTTACAGACAGGATTGTAAGTAAATACAGGTGACAGATTACAATATGTAACATGTGAGTCACACTAACACAAGTGGTCTAAATATCAACAGTAATGTATTCAACAAGAAATAACATAAGACAGCATTGGTTACATATAGCGAATAGTTCAACAGTCACTATTAGAGTTTATATATATTAAGTTCATAATCGCGACCATGTGGTGTCGTAAGAGAACATTTTGAGTCCTGTGGCATTGACTCGATTGAGGTTATTTGGTTCATTCATATGAGCAAACTATAAACGAGTTTATAAGAGAACACTGAATGTTTCTAAGTGAACTCTAAAAGTACTTTGATTAAAGTTCAAGGAATTCAATTGTATCTTGACTGAAGCTGTGCAGTTGTTGACTTTATAATTATGTAACTTTAGGTTTGCCTTACTTGTCATCTAGGATCCCAGTGAATGTCATTAGCAGATGCGTACATGGTCCATTGAACCAGTCCTTGGCATGTGGGTCATTCTGCTCTGGTGTTGCTTCATGGTGCAATACTCTTCAAAGTCAACACCCAAGACAAAATGGTTCTGTTCTGGCATTGTTTCATGGCTTAATACTCATCAATCAATGTCTCAGATAAGGTCTCAGATAAAGTGCTAATCTGCTAGTAAAATACACATGGACTAAGAATTCATCCTCATGTATTCTCTGACAAACACACTTACATGGTCATTATACATTTTTGCCCTGGAAAATCATTGAAAATAATTGGGTTTTGGAAAGTCATGGAATTTAAAAATAACAGGGAAAATAAAGAGAGAGAATCAGAAAGCAGTTTGCATTGCTGATCAAGGTTTTTCCTCTGTTATATTATGACAGCTTGTGATTGGATGCCTTTTTCGTAACACTTACTGTCTTGAGCTCTGATTGGTTAAACAAATCAGTTTCGTTCTTACTTTGTGCTGCCATTTTTGCACACACTGTGACTGAGCTTTTGAGAGAAAAAAGCCTGGAAATGCCTGGAAAGTGTCACTTTAGCAGGAAGTGGTTGTCATTCGATGTCTACAAAGACTGGATATCAGAACATCCAACTCTTCAAACCATGGCTACTTGCACAGTGTGTATAAAACCATTGGATATGTCAAACATGGGTGAAGCTGCATTGAAAAGTCACATGAAAGGAGCAAAACATGTAATCCTACTAAAGGCTAGGAAATTAACTCTAAACCACCGTCAAATATCAGAACTTTGTAAATCAGGCTGTAGTTCTGCTCTTAAAAGGATTTATGAACCATGATCTGGTATTAAAAAGGTGTAATTAAATCATAGACTCCAAACTAACACTACAATTTACATAAACACTTTTATTCATTCTTACTAATAGTTTGTATCATTTTATTTAATACATCATATATTAAGATGTGCATAGTTTTACAGAGAAACAATTCTGCTGAAGCCTCCCAGAGAGGAAAAAATGTGATGATTGATTAGTAAATTATAAATTTAATATTATTAAATTTTATTTTATTTGGTTATGCAATCCTAATGCACATGTGTTTGTGTATTTGCCTGTTTGTTGCTGCTATGTTGTTTGAGTTGGGTTCTTTTTCTTCTTTTTCTTTTAAATTTTCTTTCCAATAAAATTAACTGCTGTTAAATGTTATATGAGTGACAAATTACATGAATGGTCTTTTTCCTAGGGCTGGGCCAATTGTCCGTGCTTTGAGTTTGGGAGCTGATATAGTCATTACTGGACGTTGTGTTGATAGTGCCCTTGTCCTAGCACCCCTCATTCATCAGGTAATTATGTATTTATTTATGTACTTGTGTTTTCTATCATACAACTAGATGAGCATATTTTTTTGGGGGGGTGGGGGTGAGGGTCTCTAGCCAGTATGTCTCCTTAACTACTAGATTGTTCTCATCAATAAGTGTTCAAAAACAAACATATTTTTTTACTTAGAAAAAGTCTTGTTTGTCAATTAGCTTGCATTTCAGCTTTTCACAGTGTTTGAAAGTTGTATTCTTTGAATAATGTTAAAAATCTTCTCATGGAATGTTTTTCAGTTTGGCTGGAGCTTAGAACAGCATGATCTCTTGGCAGCTGGAAGGTATTATTTTATTTTTAAAATTGGTTTTGGGATATTTGTAATAAGTGCTGGTCATTGCTTTATTAATAATATCTTTGTTAATGTTTGCATTATATTCATCATCGGTTCTACAAATATCCACTAAATTTAAATTGCTAGACATATCTGTATCTGAGTGTTCATTCATAGAAACTTTGATGACAACAAATGTGTTATGTTAATAATATAGGCATAAATGTTAAAACATTCCTTTCTATAACCAACATAATATTTATATTTTAAATAACTCTATAAATTATCAAATTACACAGAAGAGAGTGCAGCGTTTGTTTTTATATGTGTATTTTTAGTTTGATATTTATAACTTTTAGGAGGAATAAATATTATAATGATCTAGTAGTTATATTTCTTACTTACAGATAGATACTACTAGTAATTTGGTCATAAATACATATAACTAACAAAAGTGGATCTATGGTGTGTGTTGCCCATAGTCTTGCAGGTCACTTGGTGGAGTGTGGTGCCCAGGCAACTGGTGGCATCTTTACTGACTGGCAGGCAGTTGGAGACTGGTAACAACAAGTTTATTATTCATTAAGTTGATTAAATGATAAAGCCATTGGAGACTTGTAACAAGTTAATTAAATGAAAAAAAGAAGAAAGTAATTATGCATTGCCCATACATCCTCAGTGCAGCAGAGTTCAGAATATATTTTAGCATTGGAAAGTAACTGTGGCAGAATTGTTTAATAATTTCAGCAGGAACAATTTGTGAAGTGTTTTATTATTTTTGGCAAGAAATTATAATAGTTTTAACCTGGGGTATTTGTTTGACACTGTTAATGTGTCTTAAATACATGATGATGTATTAATGTGCTCTGCACACATTTTTGATGTGTAATGTATTTAATGTACACTATGCCTACTATTGTTGTATAATTTATTTAATGTGCTGTACACAATTTTAATGTGTAGTGTATTTAAAGTGCTGTACACACTGTTCATGTGTAGTGTATTTAATATGCTGTACACTCTTTTGATATATAGTGTATTTAATGTGCTGTACACACTTTTGATATATAGTGTATTTAAAGTGCTCTCTGTGCACTATTGATAAAATAGTGTACTTAGTGGGTTGTATGCACATTGTAGATATATAGTGTATTTAAAGTGCTGTCTGTGCACTATTGATAAAATAGTGTACTTAGTGGGTTGTATGCACATTGTAGATATATAGTGTATTTAAAGTGCTCTCTGTGCACTGTTGATAAAATAGTGTACTTAGTGGGTTGTATGCACGTTGTAGATATATAGTGTATTTAAAGTGCTCTCTGTGCACTATTGATAAAATAGTGTACTTAGTGGGTTGTATGCACATTGTAGATATATAGTGTATTTAAAGTGCTCTCTGTGCACTATTGATAAAATAGTGTACTTAGTGGCTTGTATGCACATTGTAGATATATAGTGTATTTAAAGTGCTCTCTGTGCACTATTGATAAAATAGTGTACTTAGTGGGTTGTATGCACATTGTAGATATATAGTGTATTTAAAGTGCTCTCTGTGCACTATTGATAAAATAGTGTACTTAGTGGGTTGTATGCACATTGTAGATATATAGTGTATGTGATTTGCTCTATGCAAAATACTGACACATAGTGTTAATCTTCTATAAAGAAAACCATACTGGAGACAGAAGATTGTTTTGAGAATTCTAATGAAATATGTCTGACATTTTTTTGTTTAGAGAACATAAATAAATATTGAACAGGCAGTAAACACTTTCTCATTTTAATCATGATTATCTGAAAATATGTGTTGGATATCTAAAAACTGCAACAGTATTTATTCAACCTTGCAGTTACTACTTTTTAAACTTTTGCTTGCAACATTATTGTTACATGCTACATGTCTTTCTCAATATACACTGTAAATAGTTTGAATGTATAAGAGATATTGTAGTCATTGTTACATGCTACAAATCTTTCTCAATATAAATAGTTTGAATGTAGTGAGAGACATTGTAGTAAATTATAATACATGTATTTTTAATTTACAAACTGATTACATAATATATTGCAGTGAAAAGGATATGTTTCAGTTAACTTGGGATATATAATTGCCCAATTAATCTCCAAAAGTCCAGTATGTATTACTGTTGTTGTTTTGTTATTATTTTTCACTATTTGATTACATGCTACTATCTGCCAGTAAGGTTTGAAAACTACATGAAATTTCCATTGAAGATAATGGCATGTTTTCACAAAGCAGCATTTTGGTGCTGCTGGGGTCTTATCTGTTATGGATATAATTTCTTTGTCTGCTTTTGCTGCTATGGACAACATTGGACATTTTTATCTTCACTTTTATGCTTATCGTTTCTTTCTCCTCTTTTGCTGCTAGGGACAACATAGGTTTTCCAGTTGTGCATTGTGGCTCTGATGGACAGTTTGTTCTGACTAAGCCTCCAGGGACTGGAGGTTTGGTGTCCCGAGGGACTGTCAGTGAACAGCTTTTGTATGAAATTGGTGACCCTGCTCGCTATTTTCTGCCAGACGTTGTGTGTGATTTTACTAATGTACAGATTGAAGATTTAAATAAAGATGCAGTGTTTGTCTCTGGGGCTAGGGGAAGCCCCCCATCAGGAGAATATAAGGTGTGCAAATACTTTATTATTTTCTTTTACAAATTAACTAAATATGATTAACAGTTTCAGATTGGTAATAATTAGTAAACTGAATTGATTAATTTTAATTATAGATACAAGAACTCACTTGCTACTTTGTAGCATTTACATTCATAGGTCAGTGCTACACACCTCCAAGGTTATCGCTGTACAGCTGTAGCCACAGTGGCAGGAGCCCATGCTAAGGAGAAGGCAGTGAAAACAGCAAAGGCAATTTTGAAACGGTTGGTTTTCATGCTTCTTTCATTGAGTTTTATGGACTTTTTAAATTTTTGCTTAAAAATTTAGTACTAGTTTGGTTTAAAATATTAAACTCTGTTTATTTATTTTCAGAAAAGCCTCTTAGTATATAAATTTGTAATAAATAAAATTTGGAAATGTACTTTTACCCATTGTTTATTGTTCTTTACCCCATTTTTTTTTCTTCTAAAACATAGCAATATTCATTATATTTGGGCTTATCATTTGATTTTTATTGAAGATACCAAGAAACTTTTTCAATGTAAAATCTCTGGAGGAACTGACAGCATTGTTTTAGTGTTTATTATATATGTTTGTCTAAAATGCCTCTACTTCGTTTTAATGAAGATGCCAAGAAATATTTCACCAACTGAATCTGGATGAAAGAGTGTATCTTTCTTTTAATGATATGTTTCGCTTAGGTTTATTCAAGTTGTTAAGGAATATTTTACCATTTGAACCATAATGAAAGAATGAACCATTTCTTTTTGTCATTACTACATATTTATCTTTGCTTTGCCTTATCTTCTTTTTATTCAAGATGCCAGAGAATATTTCACCAGTTGAACCTGGATGACTTCACTGCAATAAACATAGAGCCCATTGGTTCTGAGCACATGTATGGGCCTCATGCACGATCACAGGTGATAATGCAGAAGTCCTTTGCTTTAAATCATATTGATTAAAGATGATTATTTGTTCTTAATTTTATTAAAGGATGCTTCTCAAACTCAACCACTTTATTACCTTCACTGACAGCATGAATGATATGTGGATTTTTTAAAGTGCTATCAGACAATTCTTTAATTCATTTTGTAGAATGATAAAAGGAAAGCATTCAGAAAGAAATAGTACTGCTTCAGAATTATTTAGAGATTTTTCATACCTTCATTTTTTTTTTAATTTAAAGTGCTTTGTAACTGATGCTCTCTATCTTCTTCAGTTACAAACTGTATGTGGGCATTAGTGAAGGTTAAGTGGTTGTAAACTGTCAAACAGTAAAGTTAAATGCTAATAGCACTCTGTATGACCCTCATCTATGGATAAATATCCTACAACATTGGAACAATTACATCAAAACTTTACAAAGCCTGCTTGTGAGTTTGGAGTTTAATTGTCTTTAATTGCACACTTAGGTCTTAAAGACAGTGTCATTCTTAAGGAATTTAGGGCACCATTTGAAATGTCAAGTTACAGAAATTTGGAATGCCAAGTTAAAGGGTTTTCGGGTTCATGTTTCAAAGAAATTTGGGGTGCCATTTAAAAGAAACATGAGGTGCCGAGTTAATTAAATTTGGGGTTCCAAGTATCCATAAATTGCAGAAACAATGATTATATCAAAATAAAATTCAGTATATGAATACAATGATAATTTGTTACCTGCTTTGGCAAAATGAGTCCTAATTTGCTAAAGATGAACTGAGGTAAATTGCCTACATGGGCATTTAGGATTTTCTTTATCATTTTGACTTTCATTAGGATTAAATTCTTAGAGCATTATTCACTGTTGAGCATAAATATTATCTCAAAATTTTTATGCTTAATTAGTTATAAAATGTTATTTATAAATGTAATCTTAGTTATTTTAATACAAAATACCATAATTTTGATCACACTCTACCTTCAATAAACCAAAGAGAGCCCCTTATGTTATACATCATTGGAAAACTATTAATGTCATTTTAGAACTATATACAAAATAAGTACAGGGAAATTTTTGTTCATAGACAGAGATGACTGCCAGAAACCTGTTTTTCACAAAATGGCGTACCCATTGGACAGTAGTTGTGATCTGATTTTAAATGCTTTCAACTTTCTCTGAAATATTGTCATACTACCAAATTAATGAGAAATTGGTATTAATTATAGAAAGCTATATTCAAACTTATTTTGCCATAGCTGGTTACATTTTGTGGGTTGCACTAATTTAAGTAAAACTAACACATTTTACTCTTGAGAATTTCATTATATCATACAAAATTTCGTTTGTCATGAAGTGAGTTTGACTAAACTATTTATTTTTCTCATACAGTTATGTTTTTTCATACCATTATGGAATGAAAATTATCACTAACATTATAGCTCTTCTGACTACTAATAATGTCATTGTTTCTTATATGTATTTTATTATAATTTTGAAATAAAAATAACACATAATTCAGGAATATATATAATTTATAACAATTATTTTATATAATTTATATATATTACAACCTTTCATTCATCATCATGTTTATCATAGCTGTTAGCTTACATGCCATATTCAATTGGTTATTCCAAAATAAATATACTTTCCAATGTAAGAGGGGTTTTTTTTTGATCATTTAAACAGTTTAAAATTAGTAAGTTGCATTAAAACAAACAGCATTCTTGAGTGCCACCCATGTATCACCATTAATTTCTTTGGGCAGAAATTGACATTGCATTTAGATTTTTTTTAAAATATATATCTGCTCTGTTTGTTTGTTGGAATGTTATTTTTATTAATTGTTTGTTGGAATGTTGTTTTTATTAATTTATAGACATTTATTTGACTACTTCAGAATACAAGGGAAGTGGTCATGTGGTTAGCAGTAGCACATAAGCAAAAGAAAGCACTGGAATTCTTTGCTCGTGAGATTGCACCAGCTGGTACTGGCATGGGTATGTTTACCATTTGAGAAGGCCTGATGTTGAAACATATATTAAATTATTTGTAATGTCACAATTAAGGATATGGCCTTCAAATTGCTTATGTTTGGTTAAAAACTACATTCTCCTTATAAGTCAGTTTTAGACTTTGTATAATCCCATTTGTGTTGTTTTAATTTGTGGGCGGTGGGTTTGTTATTATTACAGAATATTTTTTAAGCATTCAAGAGATAAAAATGTGTTTATTAATGTCCATGATGTTATATTAATTTTCAAAGAAAAACATACTCTTTTTCATATATTTACAATATCCTGCTTTCTTTGAATTAATATATATTTAACATTTACACAATGTATTTCAGCCCCTGGCTTGTGCAGTATTGTAGGGGGAAGGCCTAAAGTGTAAGTTGTGTGAATTGCATTTTATGAAGTGTGTTGTTTGAAGTGTATTTTTACATGTACTGCTTGAAGTGTGTTGTTTGAAGTGTATTTTTACATGTACTGCTTGAAGTGTGTTGTTTGAAGTGTATTTTTACATGTACTGCTTGAAGTGTGTTGTTTGAAGTGTATTTTTACATGCACTGCTTGAAGTGTGTTGTTTGAAGTGTATTTTTACATGCACTGCTTGAAGTGTGTTGTTTGAAGTGTATTTTTACATGTACTGCTTGAAGTGTGTTGTTTAAAAGTGCTACTGAAAGTGTATCATTAAAATGTGATATTTTCAGTGGGTTTTTTTGTGTGCTGTTTGAATGTGACTTTTTCAAAAGTGCTGTTTGAAATGTGCTTTTTAAATGTGTTGTTTGCAATGTATTTTTTTTTCTTGTTATCTCCTATTCTATGTTTTAGCATGATGAAGTTTATTATTTGTTGGTGAGATGAGTTGTTTGGGGGATGACCATAGGCATTCATACAGGAAAAAAAATATTTGAGTGTTTATAAGTACTTCAACTTTACTTTTTTTAAAGTTTATAAGTTCACATGACACTTGTAAGCATAGGTTTATGGATCTACATACCATGCATCTGTGTAAGTTGATGGATCTACATACCATGCATCTGCATAAGTTGATGGATCTACTTGGCACGTGTAATGGATCTTTACATACTAATTCTTGCATATTTTAGGTCTGCATACCATATACGTATAAATAAATGTTTACAAATCATGTACATGCATATGTTAATGGACCTACATAACATACACATAAGTTTATGGGTCGACATTCCAGATATCTTCAAAGATTTATGGGTTTACATTCCACGTGTGTTCTATATGTCACATGCCTGCATAATTTAATGGGTCTACAAGCCATATGTATGCATAACTTTATGGGTCTGTACATGACATACCTGTATACATTTATGGGTCTGTATACTACATGCCTTCATAAGTGTATGCTTTCATAAGTTTATGGGTCTATATCCACATGTCTGCATAAGCTTATGGATATACATACCAAATGCATGCACAAGTATATGTGTCTACATGGACACATGCCTACAAAATGTCATGACTCTACTTTCCACTTGTATGTATAGCTTATTTTTCTACATGCCATTTAAATGCATGGGTCTCTATTCCAGTTGTATGTATAGCTTATTGTTCTACATGTCATTTAAATGCTTGGGTCTCTTTTCCAGTTGCATGCATCATTCTTCATTGTTTCATCCTATCCTTCAGTTAGCATTTTTATTTATGTAGCCTTGTTCTAAATGCACCTATTTTTATTATTGCAACTGAATCTGAATAAACTGAATTTGAATATGTTGCTTTTCAGATTATTCATTACTGCTGCTGCATCATTGCACTTGTACACACACCCTTTAATTCATCATTACTGTTAGTATATAAGTGTACTTACACAGGTCCCTTAATTACATGTCCTTTATTTACTGCTACTACAAGTGTACATTTTCACATACTTCCATTAATTAATTACTGCTACTACAAGTGTACATTTTCACATACTTCCATTAATTAATTACTGCTACTGCATATGTACAGATTATCATACTTCTATTAATTACTATTACTGCACATAATTCCATTCATTGCTGCCCTTGTTTTGCACAGTTTTATATACCGCCATTAATTACTATTGCTGCATTTGCATATAATTCTATTAATTATTGCCCTTGCTTGTGCATAGTTTAACATACTTCCATTAATTACTATTGCTGCATATGTATATTTATATATAATTCCATTAATTACTGCCATTGTTTGTGCACAGTTTAACATACTGCCATTAATTACTCTGCATCTGAACAATTACAATATATCTCCATTATTTAATTACTGCTACTGCATATGTACAAGTTTAACAGACTTTCATTAATTATTTCATCTTTTAATATACTTCCATTAATCATTGCTATAGTATTGTTCACTTGCACTTACTCCCATTAATTAATGACTGCTGCTGCATATGTACAATGTAATATACTTCCATAAATTACTATTAATATTCTTCCATTAATCCTGTACGTTTGCACATACTCCCATTAATTAATGTCTGCTGCTGCATATGTACAGTGTAACAAAATTCCTTAAATTACTATTACTATCCTTCCAATAATCTTTGCTATAGCATCTGTACATTTAAAAATACTCCCATTAATTAATGTCTGCTGCTGCATATGTACAATGTAGCATACTTCCATAAATTACTATTACTGCATATATACATTTGCATGTTATTGCATTCATCAATTACTGTTACTGCATCTGTACAAATTCAGATGATTATTGTAAACACCCTATATTTTGTCTGCAAATTTTCATCTTGGGAAACGTTGCTGTTTAAGCAGGTATATTGTCTCATTTGTAAAAATCGTACATCTCCTCTCTTGATTGAAGACTTATCTCTGCAGAGATTTTGTAGCAGCCTTCATTGTTGCAGTGGCACTTGAATTAGGTAAGAAGTCTGCTCTCAATTTCAGTTTTTAAGTGGCCAGCCTATAGTAGATGGGAAGCCAGCCACTCCAAATTATGTATGTATTTATTAGCCTCAAATCTAAAGACAACCTGATAATTAAAGATTCACTCACCATTCTCAGAAACCCTATATTAAGACTGGAAGAAGAGACAGATGTTAACAACATTCAGCAATTTCATTCATTTGATCTTAGTTTACAAAATCAATTGTTTTGCTTCACAATAGTATCTTTATGTATTTTAACATTTGTTTGTGTTTTTTAAATTGTAGATCGCCTGTGCTGAAGTTATTTTCATTCTTGTATCCAAGAGACAATCTAAAGGTACCAAGAAGCAATTTTATGTCTTTGTTATATACTTTACAGTCAGAATTATTTGATATTATGTCTATTTGTGTGTCTTTTTTATGTCTATTTTTATGTCTTTGTTATATTATGTCTACTTTTATGTCTTTGTTATATTATGTCTATTTTTGTGACTTGTTATATTATGTCTATTTTTGTTTTTGTTGTATTATGTCTAGTTTTGTGACTTTGTTATATTATCTCTATTTTTGAGTTTTTTGTTGTATTATGTCTAGTTTTGTGTCTTTGTTGTAATATGTCTATTTTTGCATCTTTGTTATATTATGTCAATTTTTGTGTCTTTATTCTATTATACACTGTAAAAATTATGTTGTATTATGAGCAGATGCACCCTAGAATGATGTTTAATTACATTAAAGCAATTGACAGTCAGTAAAAGGACAATTATAAAATCCTATTCACATATAAATTGAGAGTCAAACCTCAATTTGAATAGCAATTGATAGCAATTTCAGTATGCAATTTAAAATTACAAAATATATTTGAATTTGAATTTAAGAAAGAATTGTTGGTGGTTAGTGTTTTGAATATTGTGGAAATGTTATTATAAAATTTCTGTTGTTTGTAATAAAGTTTCATCTTTCTTTCTAGATAACAGTGGAGTTAAATGGAAACCATGTAGAAAGGTACATACCGCCTAGCACCCCCACTGCTGAGTACCTGAAACAAGCATACCCACCCACAAATGGAAAAGACAATGAATATGTTCACAGTTTACCAGAGGGAAGTCATACTTTTCGCTTAGAAGACTTGGCCTTTACTCGCAGTGGCGATAAAGGGAACAATGCCAACATTGGTCAGTTTGGATAAGTAATGAGTTGGAATTTGACATAAGCTTATATCCATAATTCCAGATCTGGGATTAAAATGTCATTTGACATAAACCAAAATAATGCATATGATTAAAATAGCAATTGACAGGTTCTTTAAAATTATACACTTTAAACTTTACAGATAATGAGTCTTATCTTGATCCACATCAAGAACTGACATATCAAATATAATCTACTATGTTGCATCAGTTTAGCTTCTTTAAGTTAAAAATTTATGATAAATTATTTTTGTAATGTAGAATAGATAAATCATGTTTCTTTATTAGAAATTTGTTTTTAAGTTACATTTCTTTTCTAGGTGTAGTTGCACGACATCCTGGTTACCTCCCGTTTTTGCGACGAGCCCTGACAGCAGAGAAAGTAGAGAATTACTTTTCTCATCTTTTTACAAATCACAGCAACCCGAAAGTTGAAAGGTGTTGAACATTTTTTTGCTTGTTTTTAAATGTTTTTCACCTAAAAATCATATGCATTGGAAATGGTAATTGAATATTAACTGATGCACCAAAGCAACCATATATTTAAGACTAAGAATGTAGATATTATTAGAAGATACTGTAATAAAATGCACTGCTGGTAATAAATTATATTAAAAGTTATTGTATTCAAATCTGCTGCTGATATTAGGTTGCTGTGAAAGCTTACATGGACCCTTTTTTTAGAACATTGAGAAAAAACATATTTGACATTGAATACTTTGATGAGGTCAAATTAACTTTTGTAGACATTTTATTATTTACCATTAAATGTGTGCATAAATTAAATAAGACACATTCTTAAGGGTCATTTTATTATTAGTTAATTATTTACCATTAACTGCACATTTATATACATTCGTAAAGGTAATTTATTATTAGTTTATTATTTACTGTTAACCGTGCTGTGAGATGCACTCTTAAAGGAATGTTATCATTATTTTTTGGATGAATTTCTCTCCATTTGTACTGCTGAAACAAAAGGTAAGTCAAGAAAATTTGATGTAAAGTAATGCTCACAGATTTAACTCTTTCATACAGCAATGTATATACTTCAAAGTCTACTACATTATATAGACATCAAAAGACTTCAAAGTCTACTACATTATATAGACATGACTTCAAAGTCTACTACATTATATAGACATCAAAAGACTTCGTTACTGTGCACTTCAAGTCAAATCAGACAAAACCTCTGATAACAGATGCAATAAATACAAAAGAATTTCTGCAGAGTCTCTTTTGATCTAGAAAATGCTTGAAAGTTCATGATTTTATAGCTCTTTCAACCTGGACCTAAGGGTCATCTCTCTTTTTAGTCAGACTTTTGCTTCTGTCTGATCACTGTTTCAAGATCATGTGGGGACGATACCTGATGACATCATTATTCTTGAAAAGGCTGTATCTTCTCAAGGCAGTACATTCCCTCACACATAATTTTAATTAAGATTAATAGAATTTAAAAAAACTAGAATCTGGGTTAGCTGCTTCCTTGTTGTTAGATAACCTGACTAAATGTTATGCTGGACAAATACTGCTTTCATTTAACGCCAACTATAGCTTTTCATAAACAGTATGAGAAATTACTTACTGACAGTGTTTTTAAATGTTCTCAAACTAAAACATGTTACATGTGTGTAGATTGGTAAGTCTCCATAAAGACCCTTTTTAATGTTAGTCATTAAAACTGAAGAAGAAACTAAATAGATGAGCATAATTTTTGACAAACTTTTATTAAAAGATATTAAATGCCTTAAAGTGTGTTGTAATGGAGTGTTAAACATTTTACCTATTTGAATGTGTTAGACCTTAACATCATTAGTCTTTGGCTTTGCTCAGATGAATTTCATATAATGCCTGTTCATCACTTGCTTGCAACTATAAAGGAGAAAGTCCCTGAAACCCCAAAGAATTCATTTAATTCATTAAATTCTTTATTAAAATTAAAATCTGTCTTAATCAATCTGGCTTATAACTCTGTATTCAGACATGACTATGCCTGCTTTCATATCCATTCCAAATAAATACTGACCCTCGCTTTCCAGCATCAGACTTAAAGGCAACAAATATCAGACTTGAGTGTAACCCATTTGTTCTAAAAAAAAAAAAAACACCCTTTGATACACAACACTTAAATATGTTTTGACTTAGCAGAAACTAAGAAAAGGGACACAAATCAACTTATTTTAAAATATGGATTTCAGATTGGTGAAAAGATTACTGATGATGATGTAGCAGTTTTGTTGACTCTGTAACTGTGGGATTTCTTTACTATTCCATTGTGAAACCATTTTTTGCCAGTTATGTTGTTTCCATTTGACACCGAAGTTTAAATGGCCACATGTGCAGTGACATCATTCTCTTTACCCAGATCATACTAATATCTGTAAAACCATAGGTATATTTTTATAATTCAAGACCTGAGGATATATCGTTTTATCATCTGAAAACAGGTCACACTTACCTAACACATTCTTGTCTATTTAAGGACAAAACCTTTAGCTGTTGATTTTTAATCCACAGTCAGTGAAGATTTTATTTCATTCTCTTCCAATTGATTTTCTTAAAGATCAAAACATTTAAATGAATCTTAAATATTCTATAAATGCTATGTATTCCTAGCTATTTATACATTCACTCTGTGTATGAATCTGCAGCTTCGTTTTATCATCTTAAAGGTACTCTCATCATGAAGTCAGTGTGTTATAGCAGATGACTTGAAAATAATGTGTTTATGTCATTTACTGCCTACTTATTTTTTCATGTTATTAACCTTAACAACTCACTTTCCATTATTATTCATCACA
This sequence comes from Sinotaia quadrata, assembly GCA_028829895.1. Classification (NCBI taxonomy): domain Eukaryota; kingdom Metazoa; phylum Mollusca; class Gastropoda; order Architaenioglossa; family Viviparidae; genus Sinotaia; species Sinotaia quadrata. Next base: position 66,982,150 of record CM054183.1, read on the forward strand.
CTTTGGCTATTTCTCTGCATACACTTCACGTATACTTCACATCTACTTCATTACATTACTTTATCTACTTCATTATATATGCTTTGTCCACATCACTACATGTAATTCAAGTCTGCTTCATTACAATATCTTAAATTAGTATCATTCACATGTGGACACAACTCTCGGTATTGTTTATATCCTCCTCAGATTATTGTAGAATTAAGCTTTTTCAAAATATAGCAGTCTCCATGAAAATCTTTATCAGAATAGCATTAAACTGTCCACTGTTACTATTTCACAAAGTGTTATAACAGTAAAAAATGCTTTACCAGAATAGCATTAAACTTTCCTCTGCTACCATATTATAAATGTTTTAAACTTGTTCTTCTTGCTGGAAACAATTTAAAAAATATTTAACATATAAGGTGGTTGTTTAATATATTTTATTAATAATCCTCAGGTTTGATGTACCTGGAATCCATGCTTTGAATTTTATGCTTTATAATGTCCTTGGTGGAGGAGGTATTGCATCGCTTCGGAGTGACCCACAGGTAAAATATTTTGTCTATGTATATTTTATTCTTTTAGTGATGCAGAAGCAATTTAGAATGAATTATTTAATTTATAGTGAATATTTTAGCGATCCTTTTCTTGCTGACTCACAAATATATAGAAATAATATTTTTCTAATGAAAGATTTGTTAAGTTGCTTTAAAAATTCTGTTATTAAAATTTTTTATAGAAATTCTCACTTTAGTGTTTTTTTAATTGAATGTAATTTAAAGCATCTGAAGTTTGCAAGCAGTTATAAAGAAAAACCAAAGCATGCAAATATTTAATATAGAGTACTAAAGATAGAGTCCATTAACCTAAGAATGGACAAGCACATAATACAAGGATGGAAAAACATGGACATTTTATAGCTCCATTTAGTGACATAAATGCATTAAGAATACAAATCATACATCTTAGGCTAAGGATAGAAATCCATAAAATGGTGCCCTGAATTAATCTTATATCGTAAAATTTTCCATGATTTAATTCACAGAAAAGTAATGTTACAAAACAGAATAATACTTTGATAAAATATAGATTCAAGTGTTTATGTATCTGTTCTGGCATCAAACAGAACATTAAGTAACAAAACTAACATAGCACCATTGTGTACATTAGGATAGAAAAACATCTCGCATGTACTATAATGACATAAGGATAAAGTAGTTATGTCCATTAATATTGAAAGATATCCTATCTGTAACATAATGGGTATATAACAAAATAGAATAGGTTGTCCTTGAAGATTGAAACATTGAAATGTGTGCAGTGAAATAGATAAAATTATATTTCCCACTGTTTTCTTTTCTGAACTACAATGATCTGTAACTATTGACTCAACAGGTTTAACAAGTAAAATTGAATTCCAAGTTTTATATCTTCAGGATTCTAGAATAATTTATATTTGAATAAGTTATGTGACTGCAAAAAAGATCTGGTTATCCAGTGTACCATTGGATTCTCTTTCACCATATCTGTATATTAAAATAAAACAACATTTGGAGAATATGATTTGAAACTTTCTATGTGGAATATGAATGTTAATTCAGTCATCATGACAACTTCTAGGTAAATATGGATTGTTGGGCAAATAATTTATATTAGTATATTTTTAAATAGTTGCTCCCCAAAAATTCATACAAAATATACATATCTGAATGGGTCTATGATCATTTGACTTTGTCCAGGGGCACATAATAAATAATTGAGTGGACATTGTCCAGTGACACATAATAAATAAATCAATAAGCATTTTCCAGTGATACATAATAAATGATTCACTAGACATTGTTCAGTGATACATAATAAATGATTCACTAGACATTGTCCAGTGACACATAATAAATGATTCACTAGACATTGTCCAGTGACACATAATAAATGATTCACTAGACATTGTCCAGTGACATAATAATTAAATCAAAAAGCATTGTCCAGTGACACATAGTAAATAAATCAATAAGCATTGTCCAGTGACACTTAATAAATAAATCAATAAGCATTGTCCAGTGACACATAGTAAATAAATCAATAAGACACATAGTAAATAAATCAATAAGCATTGTCCAGTGACACTTAATAAATAAGCATTGTCCAGTGACACATAGTAAATAAATCAATAAGCATTGTCCAGTGACATATAGTAAATAAATCAATAAGCATTGTCCAGTGACACATAGTAAATAAATCAATAAGCATTGTCCAGTGACACATAGTAAATAAATCAATAAGCATTGTCCAGTGACACATAGTAAATAAATCAATAAGCATTGTCCAGTGACACTTAATAAATAAACCAAACAGTAATTTCATTACTTGCTTGCTCTAACGTAATTGAAGAACTTTATGCAAGAATAATGATAATGTCTACCAGAATGGTGTCTATTAAAATCAACACTTTCATTTATAACTCAGAGAAAGTTATCACTGCTCGTACAAGAGAGTAATATTTAACCACCCTCATAAATCATGTTGTCATCTAGTGCATTGAGAACTTTAATCTTATTTGTTTTTTAATTTCAAAATAATATTTTTAGAAGGCATTCAGATTTTAATTTTAAAGTATAAGACATACTATTATTAAGTTATTTACTTTTTAATTTTTGCCCCAGTTTGTAAAAAACTTACTTCTGTATCTATTTTAAAAATATATATATATGCATGATTTTAAATTCCTAGTAAACTGATCTTAAAAACAGTTTTTAAAAATATCTTCCTTTAAAAAAAAAAAAAAGTATTTTCCATTACTTATACTTTTTTGTTTCAGGAAAGATCTCTTGGCCAGATGTTGTTAGACTTTATTTTCCAATTATGTATACTGCTTGAGTGTTGCAGAAAAAGGCTCTTGGCCAGATTTGCTAGACTTTATTTTCCAATTACATAAACTGTTTGTTTCAGAGAAAATCTTCTGGCCAGATGTTTTCTAGATTTTATTTTCCAATTACATATACTGTTTGTGTTGCAGGAAAAGGTTCTTGGCCAGATATTTGCTATACTTTATTTTCCAGTTGCATATATTGTTTGTGAGTTTCAGGGAAAAGCTTTAGGCCAGATGTTGCTGGACTTTATTTTCCAATTAAATATGCTGTTTGTGTTTTACAGGAAAAGGTTCTTGGCCAGATTTGCTAGACTTTATTTTCCTACTTTATTTTCCCATTACATATACTGTTTGTGTGTTTCAGGTAAAAGCTCTTAGCCAGATGTTGCTAGACTTTATTTTCCAATTACATAATACAGTGGAACCTCGGGTCACAAACTTAATTTGTTCCAGAATTTGGTTCATGAACTGAAATGTACGTGAACCAAAACATTGAAATCAATTAAATGCAAACAATCCATTCCAGGACCCCAAAATATTGATATAGGTCCTCTTTGGCAATTTCTTCCAGAAGAGACCTGTCTTGTCGCAGTTAAACTCTTGTTGTGGAATGTAGTCTTCCACTTTGATGAACTTATCAAATTTCACCTTAAACGCTTCCACTTTTTTCTCATTCAAACTTGCCAACCTCCCCATGCCTAATAATACTGTGAATGCCACTTTGTTTTTTAAAGTTTTCAAACCAACCTCTACTGGCTTTAAAAACATCACTTTTAGCACTTGTACCAGGCAATTTCGACAACACATCACTGTGCAAAAGCTTAGCCTTTTCGCATATTATTGTCTCACTAACACTATCTCCTGCAAGTTGCTTTTCATTACCATATCAAGAGAAGATTTTCAACTTCCTCTAAATGTTGAGGCCTTTGCTTTGTTAACTTAGTCACACCTTTAGCCACATTGGCTGTTTTGATTACCTCTTTGTTCTTGAGCATGGTGCAGATCATCGATTTTGCCATGCTGTACTCATTAGCGATGTCAGACACACAAATGCCACTCTCATGTTTTGCAATTATTTCTTTCCTCACATCCACTGTGATACACTTCAGCTTCCTACCAGCACTATCACCAGCACTTTTTGCTTTCTTGGAACATAATGGAGGTGGGACACGCCTAAAAACAGTTAATTACCCAGAAAATTGTGCCACTGCTAAGGAACGGTAACAGTAACTCACTGCGTATCAATGACAAAGAAAGGTTGTGCAAGACTAGCATATGTACCACATGGCTTTGGTTCATGACTCGAGGCACTGTTCGGGAACCGAGACAAAAGTTGTTCAGAATCATTGTTCATGACCCGAATTGTTCGTACTCATTCCTAACCCAAGGTTCCACTGTACTGTTTGTGTGTTGCAGGAAAAGGTTCTTGGCTTTATTTTCCAATTACATATGCTGTTTGTGTGTTACAGAAAAAGGTTCTTGGTTTAGACTTTGTTTTCCAATTACATAAACTGTGTGTTGCAGGGAAAGGCTCTTGGTCAGATGTTACTAGACTTTGAAATCAGAGATGTTCCTGACCTCCTTTCAATATATATGCCTGTGACACCCGCTCCTCCAGCTCCTCACACCCTGTGAAAGTTCCAGTTCATTACTTTATAAAGTTTAGTGGCATGACTATACAATTATGAAAACTGTTTACTGTATAAAGTTTATGGTTGACTGTATAATTATGGAAAATGTTCATTTATTTATTCCAGATGTTTTAGAATGATTCTGAAATAAGATTTTTATCATATGTGGACATGAAAAAAATCTATGCACCAAGTGAAGAAGTTCATTATTGGTAAATGAAATAAAAACACAAACCTTCACTTGAAATAGTTTAAAGCTGACAGGGAGTTATCACTTAGCTTTGGAATGCATCTTGTGATTAAATTTTTCTTGTTATGTTATGTGAACAACTTTATTACTCATAGACTTCATTAAACAAGAAAGAATAATCCTATCAGTGCATGCATAATTAAAATAGCTGTTAGCAAGTATTAAATTAGTTATAAATAACTTTGAAGCAATCATATAAATGACAGAGATACAGTGAAACCTGCTATAATGCAGATTTGAACGTAATGCAGTCATAATATATTTGCAGATTAGGCTAGAAGTAAAAAAGATTGGAGACATTTAGAGCTGTTTCTTCACAGGAGTTCATTTCATACAACAGTGATTTCATTATACACTGAGTTCAGAGAAGACTAATGTTTATCATTTTGTTTTCTTTTTCATGATGTATACAATTAATACATATGACATACTGACAGATAAGGCATGATAATTTTTTCTTATTTAATCGGCATTTTAATTGGAAAATTTTACACTTTTTCAATACTTGAATATTTTTGCACAAAAAGTATATTTTCTGTATTAAAAATTGTGGAGTTTATTTGCAGATAAAGTTGGTTTTTAAACCTGCCTCTATTTATAAACATATTTCTCAAGCCAAAACCTACCTACAATGCCTCTATAGTTCAAGATTGACACCATTCTTTTATACGTACACAGGAATATGGCATATGAAAACAACACTATATCCCCTTCTTTACTAACAGTTAAAATTATTGTTTGGTGGGGGGGGGGGGGGAGGCAAGTTTGAGATTTTCTTCCTTTAAGTTCCTTCATTACATGGCATTCATTATGGAATGGATTTCAAAGTCAGCATGCTTTCTGTGGTTCTCTCAATACCTGAAACATTTATGAACTCGGCCTACCCAGATAAGGAAGACAACTATTTGTAAGCTGTTCTTGTTGTATTCCCTTTGATAATATCCACAACCACAGCATAGATTCTCACTTTTTATTTTTTTTCCTTTTAATACTGATCCATTTTAACTAAAATTATTATATATTATATTTAAATTAATGATGGAGTAATGAAATAATAACATACATATATATCACAAGGGGGGCAAACTCAGTTGCACAGGAGGCCAAAACTCATATCACACTTAAGGTTGTGGACTGAACTGGATAAACATTCATTGATGAGTGGAAAAATAAACATTTTTTAAACAATAATATGAATAAAACAGACAAATTAAAAATAATAACAAATCAAGATATACCAATTCTTCCTCTTATGCCAATTTGTCAGAGCTGGATGTTTGGCATCTTTCCTTGGCAACAAGTTCATTTATGTTTGGAGTAAAGTTTTTGTGTTATGGAAAATCTCAGGATGGACTGCAGGTGTTCATCAGTGGGATGACTCCTCTGTGATGTTTTGTTAATCTTCATCACAGAGAGCAGCTGCTCACACAGATTTGTGTTACCAAGCATGATCAAGGTTTGCGACACATGTAAATGAAGCTAGGGCATCGCTTCAGGAATGAAACGAGTGAACTGTGTGGGCCCCACAGTGTCGTACTTTGCCTTTAGTGCCCCATTACACTGCAACTCTATGAGCTCCATCTGCAAATATACAGGTGCAGTTTCCACGTCGATGGCAAATGGTTTGTGAAACAGCTCGAAATTACTTTTCTGTGATTCAAAATCACTAAAGCAAAATGTGCATTTGGGACCATGGCACTGACTTGGTTCAACCTTGTTTTGCAATAAGGAAAGTGAGACAAATTGCATTGGTGCATTTGTGTCTCCCATAAGCACAGCTTCACTTGAAATGCCTTCACTGCATCATGCATATTAGTGATCAAGTGGACCTGTCTCTGAGATGAGTGGTTATATCAGACAGAAACTCCCAACTCGCATTTCCACTTTTCATCCCGCAAAACTGTGGAGTCTTTTCCTTTGCTGTCCATGAACTGATAGATTTCCTCGATCAGCTGGAAAACTCTACCGAGAACTTTTCCCCAACTTAGCCACCGCACTTCTGTATGATAAGGCATGTCTCTGAACTCTGAGCCTATTTCCTGCAAAAAAGACTGAAATTGGCAGTAATTTAAACCTTTGGCTCTGATGAAGTTGACGGGTTTGTGTTAACAGTGTTCATTATAATTTCCATGTTGAGGACTTTACTGCACAGCGAGCCTTGGTGTATGATGCAGTGATATGCTATCAACTCACCAGTACAGTTCTCCTGCATCTTTAACCGCATCCTTCCAACTAGTCAACTTTTTATATCGCCGCACATCGCTGGTGCTCCATCTGTTGTAAGTCCAACAAGTTTGTCTCAAGGCAGGTTCATGTCGGTTACACTTTGACATTCGTTGTCAAAAATGTCTTTTCCTGTCATTGTCCCATGCAAGGATTTCTCATGTCCAATATTTCTTCTGTAACATTCCAACTGGAGTCCACTCGATGGCGAACTGTGCAATGTCAGTCGTGCCACTACTTTCATCGACAGCAAGAGAGTATGCAACAAAGTCTTTGTCTTTCTCAATCAGCTGTGTTTTTACATCAGTGGCCATCTCACAAACTTGATCAGCAACCGTATTTCTGCTAAGGCTTACATTTGCAAACATCTGCTTTTTGTGTGAACACAAGACGCCACAGACTTTTATCATGCAGCTCTTCTGAAACTCTCCCTCGGTAAATGGTCGGGCTGGGTTGGCAATCTCCTCTGCCACAATAAAACTTGCTTTCACAACTGCTTCACTTTGTGATTTTGCTTTGGTGAAAAATATCTGCTGTGATGTTAGATTCCTCTTCAATTCTTCTACCTTCTGTAGCTTCAGCTCTGCATACGGGCTTTTCAACTTGTCTTGATGTTTAGTCTCGTAGTGCTGTCTCAGCTTATATTCCTCAATCACAGCCACATTATCTCCACAAATTAGACACACAGGTTTACCACCAATATCAGTAAAAATATATTCAGCCTCCCAGCTGCTTTGAAAGGCTCTGTTTTCAGAATCAACTTTTCTCTCGGCCATTTTAACAGCTAGCTTTGATTTTAAATTATGATTTTGCCTCTACCGATAGACACCTAATTAATATAACATAAACATATTTTTCCCTAAAATTCTCTTGTAGGCCGGATATAATTGTATGCCGGGCTGGATATGGCCTGTGGGCCTTGAGTTTGACACCTGTGACATATATCAACTATTGTTTTGTTTGTCTTCTTATAAACTTTAAATTGATTGACTTGAAGTAGCAAATTTTCACAATTCCAATACAATAAGTCTGTCATTGTGATCATTATGTTTTTAGCCCAATTATCACACGGTATAGTGGGGTTTCACTGTACTTAAAATAGATGGATGTTTCAAACAGAATTAAGGCATTCTCAGGTTAAAAAAACAACTGCTTGCTTTTGACAATTCATATGAAATAATGTGTTCACTGAACTTTGAGTAAGCATAAACTGATATAAAAAAAATAAGTTATCATGGAACTATATGTGACCTGTCATTTACAGATTGTGGTTGAAGTTGCTCTTATAAATTAAATGTTTTGTAATTGGCAGCACATGATGACAAAGTATTTTGGTTAAAAGATTTCTGATGGGTTGCTAATCTTGTTTTTGACCTTATTAAATCTCTGCTTCCAGAGGTTGCTTTGGGTTATATTTGACAACTGTTAGGATATTTTTTCTAAATGGTAGAAATGGCTACATTTAATAAAAGCTAAATTTATGCTGAGTGGTAAGATAAATAACTGTGGATTAATGTTTATTGTGTTATAAATGCTTTATAATTTGTGTAAATGTGTGTGCATATATATATTACATACACATATCAGTGCAGTAGTTTGTTGTTTTTTTAAAATAAAAAAAAGAAAGGGGTGGTGGTATATATATTGCATATGGACATTACCAAGATTCAGCACAGAAATGCACAATTTGTCAACTGCATGCTCTTGGTTGCTGTATGTGCTGCATTTAATTAGCTTTACTTTGCTCATGGTAGCTTTACATTTAGACCTACCTTGCTTTGGGTAACTGTGATTTCATATAGATTTTATATTCTAGTTCTTGGTAACTTATGCATAACATTTAGATCTACCTTGCTGTTGGTAGCTGTACATATAGCATTTAGATCATCTACCTAGCTCTTGGTAACTGTATGTACATTTAGAGCTAACTTGCATTTGTTAACTATTTACATTGTATTGAGGTCTTATTTCTTGATAAGTGTATGTGCAGCATTGAAATCTTATTACTTCAAACAACTATTTTAGCTTCAGATTGTCTTTCTGGGTAAGTTTATATTGTAATCATATACAAAATTACATAACAGTATTACAGATTTCGTTTGGAAATATTTTTTTATAATTTAAGAAATTTCAAAACTGATTTTGGATATGACTGTTTCAATAGTCAGTAAGAAATGTATCTTAATAAAAAATCAATAGAAAATTTAGTAAACCACTATAAATGCACTGTATGTATTTGTCTAAACAGCATTTATTAGAAGGCATTTTGGTCAATTTATTTTTGTGCAGGTCATAGAAAAACATTTTCTTGAGCAATAATGTCTAGAAATATGAACAAATAGTTATTTTTCTTTGGCAGAAATAATTTAATTAGAAAGTTAATAATACATTCTCTCACAATCAGGTCACTGAATGATTCTAAACAAGGTTTTTGAAGTTATCCTTCCTTGAATATAATTGTTAACATATACCAGTGATTTTTTGCTTTGTACACTGAAGGGATTAATTGGAGTATTCACACAAAAATGTACTCAGGGAAAATTTCTGTATGCTTTGTTCCAAATCTGAAATGATGTTATTTCAGAGACATGGTGTTTTTGTCTTTGTCATGCTGATCCAAAATGGCAGAATATGCAAGATTTTTTTTATATACATTTTTTTATAAAAGCAAAATGAATCTTGACAATATCATTTGTTTGCAGTTAATGAAACAATGTCAGTATTTAATAAGAATATTATCATAAATAAATATTTTATTATTTATGAATAATTTAGGAGGAAATATATTATGAATTTGTTAGAGATTTTTTTTTTAAAGTGTAACTTTTTAAATTCAGTTTTATAAACAGTTTCAGTTGTACATGATATTCTGTATTACAATGGATGGGATGAAAAGTGAGGTCACAACTTTCAATAAATGAGCAGAAATCGAAATAGCATTATATGAGAATGTAGAGAACACCCATCTGCAAACAGTTTTGTATAATAATGATTTAACACCAAAAGTTTGCTGGTTGCTTAATTAACATTTATTTCCTTTAATCTGTTATAATTTAATTACTAGTGTACACTTATTATGAGAATGGGACTTGTTTTTACATATATAAAGGTGAAAAATTTTACAAAAATGGTTGAATGCATGGAATGAATTAAATAAATGAACAAACCTGGATATTTTTGGGATTTGTTTCACTAACTCATGATAGTTATTTTACATGTATATAATGATTCTCAACAACCAAGAGAAGACAAAACAAAATATTGCAAATAAGCTAAATCTGTAGTTGGGTATTCTGATTATAAACAGTACATTTCAAAGTCATTGCTTCAATGAATTGTTTCTGTGAGATTTTCAATTTTACTAATTTATACAAATGAGTTTGATGGTGATAAGAGCACTACACAGATTCTTCTGTGCTGAAAGCAGGACACTTGGCAAAAGCAAAACATTCTCTAACCAAAATTGAGAACTATTGCATACCTTTAACAGCAAGATTGTATTCTGACCCAGAGCATTTAGCCACTTTCTGTCATCATGCAACAGTCTTGTACATTAATGAGAATTTTTTTTTTTTATTTTGCTTTTAAAACTAAACTATAATAAAAACATTTACAGTTAAAACAACTTTGTCAGGATGGTTAAAGAAACTTAATTACTGATAAAACTACCTCCCCCCCCCCCCTTGTTAGACTAATGATCATGTATTATGACATTACACAATGAGAGCAGTTCTTTTTTTTTGTTGTAATATATATATTAATTTTTAAAGGTGTGCTTAGTTAGTAGGTTATTTACTACTCTGGCAACATAAGAGTGATTGTGATTGGTGATTACTTGTAACCCTTGACAAAAGTAACTTTAATTGGAACTTCTCCTTTTTGAATGATATAAAATGCGTTCAATCACTTTGTACTGCTTAGGATCACTTAAATATGTAAAATATATAGCTGCAATATGCTAAGAAGGGGTTTATTGATAAAATTTTGTTTTTCATTGACTAAAAACAAATACTTTTACTAATAAAAGGCACTGATAACTGTGAATTATTATACCTGTTGAAATTTGTAGAGATGTCATAGAGAATAATTGATTTTCTGATTGTAATTTTTTTCCATTTGGTTGCTCTAATGCATGCAAACAACAGCTTTAACAACAACAAAAATGTACTAAGATCACTCTCAGAAATAACATTTATGAGGTAAGCATACATTAATTCTAACTTTCATCTCCACACAGTTTTATAGCCACAATTCAAAAAGATGACATATAGAAATATGATGCATCCTAAGCAGAGACATATCATAACAAAACAGTCCATACTTATTTTTCAATGATTGTTATTCTTTGCTAGTCAACATGTAAAGATTATGTGCACACTAAGTCTGAAGTGCAAAAGGTGCCTTTTAAGCCTAAGAAAACAAATTATTAAAAAGTACTCATTGAAACCCAGGCATATAACCATTAAAAAAAATATGTTGTATATATCGCCCATGTCCAGTGGCACAAGCTACATCAATCATATCTATCCCATCAGTTGAAGGCATCATACTGGTCATGCATCCTATTGTAGGCATCATTTCAGTCATGAATCCCATCAGTTATAGGCATATCAGTCATGTATCCTATTGTAGGCATCATATCAGTCATGTATCTCATCAATTGTAGGCAATATATTGCTCATTTATCCTATTAGTTGTAGGCATCATTTTAGTCATGTATCTCATCAGTTGAGACATCATATTGGTCATGTATCTATCAGTGACACATACCATAGTATAAATTAAGTTTTACAATGCTATATCAGAACGTATTGCTGGGCAAATAATTTATTTGAATAATTTTAAAGTATTTCCTAAATTATTAAGCATTGCACCTTCAACAGACTTCTCTTCTTAGGAAGTTACAATGTTGATTATTATTATAAAGCATATACAATAGACACTGCAAAAGAATATCCAAAACAATGTGGATTGTTATAAATAAAAATGCTATTCTTTTATTCATGAAGTCTCTAACCATTGTATTATTTCTTCTTGCATAAGAAAAAGTCAACAGCCTACTATTATTATAAGAGTTTAAGCAAAAACGGATATGTAAATAAAGAAAAGTTATTATAGTTGCTTAATAACTATTTTTGATTTGCTAGATGTTAAAATGGACACAAAGTGAAAATACCTTCACTATATCTAAAGTAAATAAAATATTTTTTTCCCTTTGTGTGGAAAGTGGTGGGTGGGTTGTATCTTTAGCACTGTGGTGGTCAAAACTATTGAAAACTTTGTCTAAATGACATTTGAAATACTCAAAGGTAATGTATCAATACTAATAATAAACCAAGTACACTGATACATGTTTTTCATACTCATTTCATCTCAATGTTATTAATAACTGTATTATCCTGATTAGATTCTTTAGCCAAAATATCAACTTTTGTAGTTTTTTATTTGTATACCAAACAAACATTTTTAATCGCTATATTTCTTTGGTTTCTCTATTAATGTTTAGCACTAGAAGTTGTGTATAACTTTAAAAGAATGAAGATTATTAGATTTCCAACACAAAAAATATTAGGATCATATTATTATTATGATTTTGAAACTGACAATCTTTTTACAAAACAAGTACAGGATGGTGATTTACAACAAAACTCCCCTAACTCCCACCTCCCCCCCAAAAAAAAAAAAAAAGAGAAAAAAAAGACATCTGTGATTAATTCCGAATATTTTTCAAGTATAGAAATAAGCATGTTCATATATAAATCTTTTCAAAACAATGCATACTTTAGCATGTACATATTTAGTTAGATAGAACAATGAAATCATAGCACAAATATATGATTTTTGAAACCAGTTAGAACAGGTTGGGTGATACAGACGTAATATATAAATACTTAGAGTTAGACAGGTTTTAACATAATAATGTGACATTTTTGCTATTTTTCCAAGCATTATTGCATTTCTGACCTATTCTGACTTAATCTAAGCACTCATAACAGAATCCATTCATATGCTAGGAATACCTATAATGGTAAACAGTAGGAGCCAGTATTCTTTTTCAGAATGTTACCTATACATGCACGTCTATAATGAATTCCTTTAAGCAGATTTACAATGGCAATTATAATAAAAATGTAACAAATAACTCTGGAAAATAATACATTTAGCTCAATTTATTGTAAATAAGCAAATTAGTATGTGTTTTCATGAAGTACTAGTCACATTTTTTTCCTTTCTTTAGTGACTAGCTGAAAAATGACCACAGTGGCAAAGTATATCATCTTCCAATGTACAGATCTACTAGTCAGAACTTTATCATGATTTATTATGAAAGAAAATCTGTATTGTTGTCTTTAAAATCTCTAAAAGAGTTTGAGGTCATCACTCTCCACCAATCAATTCCAAAATCCATGGACCTGCACGAAGACATCCAGAAGAGAAAGTGTATTAGACAATGATATAATTATATGCTAATTATAGATAAAGGATCAAACATAAACTTCTGCTACTGTGCTAGTAAAACAGACATTATCAGCCTACCAATATGAAAAGTAATTTAATTTCCATTAGAAGTCTAAAAGTATGCAAACTTTCTTTCAACCATAATTAATTTCTTATTAACTAGATCGGTATAATATGCAGACCAGAAATTTGATTTTTACTTTGAAACAGAAAATAACTACCCCAAAGTAAAAGTTAGTAAGCATTAGGTCACTACACTTTATTTCTTAGCTATATAGTATTAGGATGGTGATGCAGAATGGTTTTGAAAAAAATAATATAAGGTTTTCCAAATACACAACAGTTCATTTTTCCTATCATTGGTACAGACATTTTGGGAGAGAGGTTTAATCTTCAGTTTTTAAACACTTTTGATCAATGTGCGACCATGGGCTTGTTACAATTTCACCATTTAATGATTTATATCACACAGTTCATACTTGAACATGTACACAGGTAGATCAATGAAATCATAGCACCAATCCCTGAATTTACAAACCAGTTAGAACAGTTTCAATACATGTGCAGAGAAAGGTTTCAATATAGTAGTAATACTAATGTGGCATGTTTTTGCTATTTAGTATCAAATTAAAATTTATGTGACTTCAAGAACAGTTGTATTCTATTATGGCAAAGTATTAGAAGGCATTTTTTTTAACAAGAAATAAATGTATTTCTGAACTTAATTACTTATAACTATAAATAATCAATCACTGCTGATTCAGTTTCTCCAGTCTTTATTTAAAAACCTTCCCTTCATTGATGTAAGGCTAAAACTCTCACATGGTACTACTAAGTACTAGTACTACTACTAACAAAAATAAGCCATTTTTGTATGTAGCCATACAGCCACATTTACCAACCAGACCAGAAATGCTGTCATCCCTGATTGATATGCTAAGTTAAAATTCATCAACTGTACAAATAATTAAGTGAAGGATACCATTTCATTATTAAAATAATAATAATATTAATAATCCATTAATAATAATATTTAATATATATTATTTAATATTTAATAATATTATAATCCATTAATTTGCACATATTAAATTTTTAGAAATAAACAGTATTGTGGTAAAAATAATTTAATTAAATTGACTTCAATTTCAAATATTTAACACTACACAATATTTTAAATAAGAACGAAAACAATAAGAATTAAGATGCAGCATCAAAAGAAATTTCAATACACTAAACAGTAAACAGTCTATAAACACTTACAGGACAAAATAGGCTTTCAGTTATTCATAAAGTAAATATTATATACTAGTACTTTACTAGGCTATATTAGTAATAGTATATATTTTGACTATTTAGTATTTTTTAGTGTGATTTTCATTATCCTAAACGGCTAAAGTTTATACTAATACAGCCGATCGCAATTCACTGATTTCAAATCGGCAAAGTATTAATAAGTCTACAGATATTTCTTTTCTATTTTTTAGAAAATTACAAATCAAAAGCACTGATATAATAAAAATAAATAAAACTGGGGGTGGGTGGGATTTGTTATTTTTACTGTAGGGAAAAGTTACAAACAAAAAAACGCAACTAAAATGCCGGACTGTACCTGCACGAATTAAAGTGCATGCTACTATAAAGCCCACGACATTCTGAATTGACATCATTCGAGATTGTGTCCTTTCAATTTCGACTCGTCTCCTCTCCACTTCTGGATCACCTGATGCCCCACGAGATGATACACGGATCATGGTGTGTTATAAAATTGTATCAGCAGACACAAAACACGTTGTCGTTGAGGTGACCGGAGAGAGGGGAAGTAAATCACTATACTTCTTTAGTTTGTATGGGGAGATAACGCTTAAATGTTACCAAAGCAATTAACTAGAATAACTACATGTATTTGTTGCATATTTGAGCTATGTTTTGAATGTAATTTTAGGATTTCTATTATATATTTATCAGTGTTGCTAAATTAATGAATGAGACATGTTTTCTAACTTTATGAAGAAAAAATCATTGCAGGTATAAATATGTACATGGTCTTGGTAAATAATAATGTTTTGGTTATCAGTTGATTTACAGCCAATCGCGTATCTTCTATGAATAAGTGTGGCAAGTTTCAAAACCCACAAACGACTTCGTAAAATTTTCTTCAACTTGTCTTCATGTTTATGTTGTAAAGGTACATTTAAGTTCTTTTGTATTTTACTCAAATCTTTTCCTTTTGATTGAGATAAGATTCAATGCATTAACTGGGATCGCAAAAGTAGAAAAATACAATACTATTTTATAAAAACTATAGAATTAGAAGTGTCATTAAAGTACTGTACATTGTAATTTGTATTCCAGTTCGTTTATCTTGGTTCTTGTTTTTATGTTTGTATTTTATTTTAAAATTTAGGCTACTACATAGATAACACAAAGCGAAGAAACCCACTTTTCTCACAGAAGTAGCATTATCATATATAACAAATCAAAGACCTAATATTAATTATAATTTATATAGTACTCCTCAATATTTTGATTATTACATTGATAAGTTTATTAACAAAGACACATTAATTACATAGTACTATTCAGTATTTTGATTATTATATTAAAGTATATTATTAAAAATAACTAATAGTGCAATTAAATATTCATCCAATGACACTGAGATCCATAATTCACGTGCAGTCTTGGGTTTCAATGTAGTCCACAGTTATTTGCAGGAAATTAATCAAATGTCAATGCTGCGTCACATATTTTTAATATTACTATTAGTAATAGCTCTTTGAAAACAAATGCAAATCATTTCATTGCCTCTTATTGTTATTGTTATATTTAAATCCTTACTTCAAAAAAGTTTTCGTAAATTATATCACATTATAATTATTATCACACTGACACTATCTCCTTGCTCAGTGAACCGGATACAAGCCACACCGAAAGACCACAATGTGACAATGACAATGGAAATATTCCTAATCACAATTTAGATTTTAAGGAAACAAATTTTAAATTTAAAACGTTGTAAGAATGGCTTTTGAAAAAAAAAAAGCTTCAATAAAACTGTTTTTATTTAGACTAAAGAATAAAATACCATTTTAAAAAATTAGAAATTACCACAAAAATTGACTGGTTGTATTTCCATTGTGGTATTTATTATGTGGATACAAATATTAGTATCAGAATAAAATGAACATAAATGGGTGTGTAAACAAGCATCCAGACTACAGATACTTGCTCCTTACTTTTCTGACCTAAATACTTTTTTTTAAGAGGCATTTAATAAGTTTTACATAAATAGAACTTCAAAAATGTGTTTTAGGGTTTTAATTTTGAGCACTTTTGAACATGTAATTTATAAAATCTTAATATTATTTTAGATGGCATCAAATGTTAATGTACGTGTGGCTCTGCGGGTTCGGCCAATGATTGCTAAGGAAATAAATGAAGGATGTCAGCTGTGCTTATGGATGAACCCTAGTGAACCCCAAGTCATGCTTGGTAAAGAAGCATTTACCTATGACTACGTCTTTTCACCAAATCACATCCAGCAAGATGTATATGAGAAGGCTGCAAGGAAACTAGTCAAAAGTGCTTTTAAAGGTTTGTGGTTATTGATGTTCTTTTTAACATGGATTTTTTTTTGTACATATTTAGTTTGCCTTCTAGTTCTATACCTGTAGATTATTAGATGTTGCACACTCTCTTTCTCACTCACACACAACACACTCACACATAAAATAGTACAAAAATGTGTTGTCTGTTATATGTCATAAGCAATGTGTTGTTGATGTATCTATTATAGTATTAGTATTACAGTAGAAATAGAGTTTTTCAGTTGTAAACCATACTGTAATTAATAACATCAATTTTTTTTTTCTGGGTGAGGTCATTGTTCCACAATCCATTTTGACTAAATGGTACATTGTGCTAGTTTTAAATGGCAAATAATATATATGCTTTATAAACAGTAATGCTAAGTAAACCTGTATTTATTATATTAATTATTAGTATATATTTCTCAAATAATGCTATAAAACTTTAGTTTAAATAGCTGTATTTTTTTATATGTAGACTTTATTGTCAAGTTTAGAAGTAATGTGCTGATTAAAATACCTTGCAATGACACATTGATTTCGTTCAACAGGTTATAATGCTACCGTCCTGGCCTATGGTCAAACAGGAAGTGGTAAGACCTTTACAATGGGTGGATACTATGAAGCTGCACATGAACAGAATGAAGAGGAAATGGGAATCATTCCTCGAATCTTGCGTGACCTGTATAGTGGAATACAGGATCACCCAGATTCACTTTTCAAAATCAAAGTTTCTTACCTAGAGGTGAGTGTTTGGCTTTGCATGGTTGCCTCTCTTTCTGAGGGCATTTCTCTGTGAATGTACTTAGTACTTTAATTATTAATCTAGTTTGAAAAAGTTTAGTTTTAGTTTTCAATCTTACTTTTAATATGAAATAAAATCCAAGAATCCATTTAGATAGATTACTTATTAGAAATTTAATTTTTTTTTTTTCACTTGTAAATTTGTCCTAATCAGCCTTGGAAGTGTTTGTCTGGGTTCAGAAGGAGGTGGTTGACTTAGCTGGCATTCTGCTTAAATAATAAATAGAACTTCATGCTTTCTAGATTGTTTTTCTGCAGAAATACATTGTTTGATGGTAGTGGTGGCAGAATTTGATAATGATAAATTGTAGACTGATATGCATGTGCAAAAATAATTTGACCACTATGGGGAATTTGTTTTTAAATAATGAGATGCTAATTGATGGATACTATTTAAAATTTTATATTGCATGAAAACTTGTTCGATAGAATAAATTGCTGCATGTATTTTAATTTTGATTTGTGGGATTTAATTAAATCCCAGTCATACTACTTTCTCATGAACTTACATGGAAATTATTTCTTTTAAACCACATTTTTTATTAAATTTTAAATTGTTACCATTCACCAGTTTTCACCAGATCCATCAATAATTTTTGACACTGCAAGCTCACTGAACCCTTGATAAAGGAATGTGTAATTGACCATGATTAAGAACAGGTTTAGGGAGATATATTCCAACCTTCAATGGGCTGTGCATTTAATATATTCAGAAGTGTAAAACTGACAGAAGAATGAGTGAGGTGGCATTAGAAATGTGATAAAACTAGTTGAATAATGATGTATTAGCATGGTGTCCCTTGAGTCAGAAATGAGTAAACCAAGTAGAATGTGCATGTTGGCTTCTGATCCAGCCAGTAGTGGATTTAGCATTTTATATAGTAGGATCTTGTTCCCATTTAAGTAGTTAGTCCCAACCACTTTTCAAATTTGATTCAGAGTAAAACTAGTGTGTTTACATATGCCTAGACTATTTATTAATTACATGTACATGTATAAGTAAATTATTAAACAGATACTAATTAATACTATGTTTATAATGTATATTAAGTGTAACATTTGTAAAGCTAGGACCCAGAAAATATTTTTCTTTGATGAAGTTTTATACTAAATGAAATGTGTATACAAAATACATTTTTAATGAAAATATGCTGCAGGGGACTTCAGCTCACTTGTCACAGTTTGCTGAAGGCATAGCGTTATTCTTTTCTTGGTGGCTCTTCAACAAAAAGACCCAACAGAAAATTGTGTTAAAAAAATAAGTCAGGGTCTCAGTAAAGTTTAATTTTAGAGTAAGATATAGTATTAATCAAATAATAAGACAAGTCTCCAAAAAATTGAAAATTTATAAAATACTATTATAAAACAAAAGTCAAAGTTTTATTTTTACCAAAGCATGCTTCGTATATAGTTTTTAAAAAAATTGGTTTGAAATAGAGTTGTCTCAATAAAATAATTAAAAATTTTAGAACTGAGGATCAGAAGATAATTAATCTTGCACTTATATAGATCTAAAATTTAATTGCAGTTACTAAATAAATTCATATACAATTAAAGAGTTATATTTATTGAAAGCAATACAATCTGATATAAGCAAAAACCAAATGTCAAAATTAAACACTTTTGAAGTTTGCTGTAGCTTTACATTTTCTAATATGCCTGACGAGGTCATTGCTTAAATTTGAAGCAGATGCTTGTTCGATTACCTAACGGAAACTTTTTGTACTAAACCGCAGCTGAAGCTACTGATATTTTAAATATTAATTTTGTAGAGGAATGAATGCTTTCCTCATCGCAAGTTTCAGAGAAAAAAATACTTATTTAAAAGTGATAACAGCAACAATTTTAAAATAGCTAACTTTTATTTGAATATCAAAGCTTGAGTTTTAAAGTTATGCAATTAAAAATTGATCATGAAAAAGTTTAGGGTTACACCTTTATTTTTTTTTTCTTACTGAAAAAGAAAAAGGTCATGTGCAGTCAGGCACAAAAGTAAATTCAGACCAAAGCAAATTTTTTGATCACATCAACACACAGATATTGGTAACAGTGCAAACATCTCTGTGTGTCTTTATACACATAATTAAACTGTCCAGCATAATGTAGCCTAATACTAGCTGCCGTACTGCTGCTTTAATCCACAGGCACACAAATGCATGAAATTAGTCACTGCAGCTACTATAAGTATTGCATACTGCTACTTTGACAACAATTTTTTTTTTGTTCCTAGGCTAGTCTAAGATCAGCATCAAAGACTGAATGTTAGAATTGAATGTTATATAATTTTAAAAAGAAAGAGAAAGGTACAATGAATGAGAAATTCAGTCAACAGATATAATCATTATAATGCTGACAAATGATTATAACATTCATTTCTGTTGTCTTTCCAGTTATGTTTTACTTCATTCTTGTTTGTTTAGATAATTCTTTTTTTTTTACTTTATTCTTGTTGTTTGTTTTCATAATTCTCTTTTAGTTTTAATTTTTCTTCTTTTATTTTTAATGCATGAAAAAATAAACATGGTTGAAATTGAACCCAAATATTTCAATTGTGCAGTTATACAAAGAAGACATTTTAGACCTTTTATGTCCAGTATCACAAAGACAACCACTCTCAATTCGAGAAGAGATGAATGGTGAAATTAAGGTAAAGAGCCAAAATAATGCATGATTAGAATAATAAGATGTTTTTATATTATATTTGTTTATTAAATTAAATCAAAATATTTATTTTAAAAGTTAAAAAGTACACAGAATTTACTCAATTTATGAAATTGATGACTGAGCATGATTTTGGTGATTCATATTGATATAATTTTTTGTTGTAGCTTTTTTCACATAGGCATTGTTAATGTTATCTAATTTTTGCATTATCACAATAAAGCAATTTTTATTGTATATGTTTCTGTGTGTTCATTCTTTATTTCTTTATGCATGCCCCTTTAATTCTCAACATTTTAGTCCCAGCCTACAATGTCTGTACTTACAAAGGACATCAAACAATGCAACCATTTTACTTTAGTTCACTTATGATTTTAGCTGTCAACACTCCATTTGTTATTGAGGTCTACCTTTGTATACACTGAATTGAAAACTGAAAAACAGATAATGCCTATTGCTTTCCATCAACCTAATTTGGCCACTAGCAACCTTACTCCTACTTGTTTTAACTAAAATGTCTATGTTTGGCAAATGATAGCAAGGTTTATGTTAAAAGTTTGCTTTACAAAAAGAAAAGAATTAATAGTTATTACTGCTAACAAGTACTAATACTAATAGCAATACAGTACGGTTTATTTCATGAGAAAAATATTTGTACTCAAATGCATTTTCAGTGCAACATAACATTTACATACACATTTTCTTTGGAATTAGTGCAATGCTTATAATAAAGTTTTTTAATAATATCAGATGTATTTATTTTAGTTTTTAATTATTATTTTTTACTTCAGTTACACATTGACCTTTTGAATTTTTCTTACATTATTGAATCAGTAGAGTGAGTTATTGTATATTTTCCATATATTTTTTTCACACTATTCAGTATCAAGCATATTTATTATTACTATTTCCCACTATGCTATTTAACCATTATACACAGTACTATTTCACACTATATTATTCAGTTTCATACACATTACTTCTTCATTTTATGGTATTCAGCATCATACACATCACTTCTTTATACTATGCTATCAGTATCATTCAAATTGACTGTTTACTTTTAGCTTTTTGGTGTATTTCACATTATTACTTCATGCTATGTTGTTCACATTAATTAGTCATAACTAGTATAGTCGTAATTTTATCACAGTGCTTTGACTGTTCCATTTCATTTGGTCTGCTGTTTAGAAAGAAGTCTGGTTAAGTCAGACTTAACCCGTTTTTGTCTGTCTGAATAGTCAAGACAGAGACTGATAAAATTTTTAAATATTGTGCTTTCATCTGCTCATCACAGGTAAAATAAGATTAGGTCAGTATTTATTATTGTGCAGATTAAGGGCTTGCGAGAAGTTCCCGTGTTCAGTTTGGAGGAAACTTTGCAGCACCTGTCTCTGGGTGCTCGAACTCGCACTACTGGTGCCACTGCCATGAATGACACCTCTAGCCGTTCCCATGCCATCTTCACCATCCACATTGACCACACTAAGAAAGATGACCCGTGAGTTCGTTGGGTTTTTTTTTGTATTTGAAATTTTGTGTTATTTGGTTTGTTCTTGTGTTCTAATAATGTAAATGAATAGTATTGCTAGTTTTTGATGACTTTTTCCTGAAGTGTCCCGTCCACAAAATTACTATTATTTTTATTATTATTATTTTCTCCAAATATCAGATTATTGTTTATGAAAACAGAACAAGTTCAGGTAATTATTTTTTTTTTAATTGCATACTGCACTTTATGTAGTTAATGATGACCAAATGACAACAACATTGTACTTTTTTCATATAAACTCAATATAATGTATGCAACCTTTAAAAATTATAGTCACAAGTAACTCACAATTTATAACTCGCTAGTGAAAGAATGCCAATAGTTGGGGGGGTAATAACAATGACAAGAATTGTTAACATCAAATATATAATAATAGGTTCAGGTAAACAAAAGGAACTGACTATATATATTTGTTTTTGTCATAGTAGTAAGAAATACTTTGGTTTTATTACTTCTTGTTTTAAAAAATAATTGAAGTCTTTTTTAAAATCATTGTACCTTACATAAATGAGCCACTGCCACCACTCTATTCTATTTTTTTTAATTGGCATTTGAAGAGTTAATTTCTGCAAAACACACCCGGTACCAGTAGACTTGTCCTCTCCTACAGATTCACCGATTTGTTGCGATGTGCTGGATATACTGATTGTTCTATGCAATTGGTTTCAGTATCACTTTTTTTAAAAATAAATATATATTTCACTGTTTCATTGTCATTTGATAAGTAAGGTCAATTAACTGATACAAGTTATTAGATTGTACAAATATCAGCATATAGATATTATACATATATATATATAGAGAGAGAGAGAGAGAGAGGTATACTTTAAAAAAAAAAAACTAAAATTACTATTAGAATACTACACAGTAACAGCAGTAATTTCTACCTAATATCATACCTGATACAAAGTGAAAGCTACAAACTCAAAAATATGTGGACACCCTCATTTTCTTCAGATTGTCAATGCATACCGGTTTAAATGAACATATCTATTTTTTTCTCCTATTTCTTTCCCCTATTTCTTTCCCTCTTAAATTAGGCTTGTTGCCATATTTAAAATGTGCCATTGACCTATTCTAAATGATAAATCTTTTAATTGGTTTGATAGTCTTTTGCCAACCACAGCAACAGCATCTATATGTCATGTGGTCTGTGACATCAAAAAGTTACATGCCTATAGAACTAGGTAGTCCCACTCATTTTTTTCTACTTGATATTGTACAAATGTTTTATGCTCAAAATGTGTGTTCTGATGAAATAAGGTTGTACAGAAAAAATTATGATGATAGCTATAATACTTTTTGAGATATCACAAATTTAGTGTCGTTATTTGTGGTCAACTTTTTTTAGACGTAATGAATGTGTGATTTTACAAGTTTATTACAAGCAAGATATAAACCTCACTGAAAAACAATCTAATAATTCTAATAAACATAGTGACATACAACAAGAAAAACCAGATATAATGCAAAATTTACTTTTCAGTTTATTATAAATTACAAAAGAAAATGGGCTTTTGTTTCATAAAATTGCTCGCAAAACGCAACAAAAAGGAACATTCATGGCATCATAACATATGCAAGTGATGCACAAAGTACACCCAAAATGCATATTATTAAATCATGTACCATATAGTTAATGCCTATTTTTTTCTAAAGGCATTGCAAAGAAAATGTGGAAATTATTGGATGCTGAAAATGACCATTTCAGCAAATTTTAACCAAAAAAAAGCATTAACGAAGTTTATTACAGAAAACGTAAACAAGCAAACGGTCATATCTCTGAAACTATACATCATACAGAGTTGGTTCACATATCAAAATGATCAGCAAACTATACTCTACCTATATCTATAAAGATAATTTCTGTATAATCGCATATTTAGTTACATTTATCATTTGACTGTACAATTTATATTTACAAATAAAATTAAAACGGATAAACAGTCACATCTCTGAAAGTATACATCACACAGAGTTGGTTCACATATCAAAATGATCAGTAAACTATACTTGATCAATATGTGTAAAGATAATTTCTGTTTAATCACATATTAAGTTACATTTTTCATTTTATCATGCAATTTTTATTTACAAATAAAATTAAAACGGATAAACAGTCACATCTCTGAAAGTATACATCATACAGTTTTGGTTCACCTATTAAAATGATCAGCATGAAGTTATCTATTTATCTAAAGACAGAAAATTTATTTATAACCTTTTATCTGAATTAGTACTTTTTACACAATAGAAACTTTCATATTTAAAAAAAAATCTTTAAAACTGTATACATGGTATTCTTTACGCATAATTCATAGATATAAAAACATGTTTGACATACTGCTCATCAGCTTCATAGAACATACCATAAAATATTTAATCGACATTTTAATAATGTGATATAAAATCTTCATGTTTACTTATTCTTAATTTATGTACCAACAAAAAAATTAAAAGATCGTGAAACCAAAACAAAGGCATAAGCCATACAATTTTTTTTAATTAAGAGGATAACATTATGTTCAAATTCAAAACAAACAGGATAAAATTATTTAAAATATATGTATATAAAAACATTCACTAAATAAATATCTTATTAGCATTATTGTAAATCCACTGCTTGAAAAGAACATTTCAGACCCAAGTGTTTCGGTTGTTTACTATTTTTGCATCAAGAGTTATCTTTTCTTTTTTAAATTATCGTCGTAAGAAAACGATTTTTCTAAATAATAAGATAACCATCTTGACTAAAATTAACTAAATAAATAAAATAATATATTTAAATACGATCTGCGACTTCAAAATATATATTGCAAGGAAATAGCAATCAAACTTTCGCGATAGAGTGACGCACCGACTAACCTATTTTCAAACTACGGAATTGGTAGTGATGGTGAGGACAAAATGAATAATTCTGCTTTAAAAATAGAGATATGTTTACAAATAAACTAATCACAGAGTAAAGTAATCATTATTAAATGCTTACAAAAGATTTTACCGATAAGAGGTTTTAATTGTTCACATAAAATGTGAGAAAAATCAGCGGTAGCGTCAACGCGTGTTTCGCACGTGGAAGCCATGACTGAAACAGGATGCGTACTACGGGGTTTTCAATTAAGTGTATCTGGCAGGGGTCACTAATCAAGGGCTACAGCATATCATTAGAGAGATATTGAAATTCCGCAGAAAATGATATAGGTCAAACTATTTTGTGATAAATATTTCTTCCGAAAATTTTATCGTGAACTTTTTAGTTTGAAAATTTATTTGGTTATTCGCATAAAACAAATTCGAAATTTATATGATTGTAAAGAGTTATATGTCCTCTATTTAAAGGACCAATCAGTTTTAGGGTTACAAAACGCTGCCAGTTTCGAAATCTTTTTAAAAATTGGTACCCGAAAACGTGAATTTTACTTTTTCGGCCGTGAGGCGACTTTTGACCCATTTTTCTTGCAACCCTAAGGCACTTTCATCAAAGTTTATGGATACTATAATAAAATTCAGAAAAAAAACAACAAAACAGTTCGAAAGACAAAACATCGATCTTTATTTTCATATAAAAATGGTTAGTTGAGGTTTAATGTGAAGAAAACCGCTTTGAGGTAAAGTTTAGCAAATTTGTGTGCGTTTGCGAGTTTTTGCCTGTAAAGCGGTGGCCGTGGGACTACCTAATAGAACTATAACATGGAAACCAAATTCAGATCCTAGTAACAAAGAATATCAGTCAGTATAAAAGCAGCTATAGTTTTCTCAACTAAGCATAAAATAGGCTAAGTTATTATGCTGTGTACAGGATATGCTTAATTTTTTTAATGTAATTCACAGGTTTATCTACCACTTGTTCATATAGATATGTACATAAATATTTAAACTATTTATGATGTTAATCAATTTATTCAAAATATATCGAGATTATTAGAAATCTTAGCTGTATACAAACATTGGTGACTCCAAAGATTTCATTGAGGTTACATTCGCAACAACATGATGTCGATGGAAACACAAATTATTTTTCTTATTTGGTACTTAAATGCTCCTCATTGAAACAAAATTAAATTAAAATTGTCTCCACAATAAGGCACATTTGGAAAATAGAAGTAGTTTGTGATATTATTTTCATTATTTCATATTTATAATTAATTTTGTCAGGTTGCTGAACGGAAACAAAGGCAAGTTTGTTTTCTTAAAGCTGATTATTTATGAAAATAACAATTAAAATTTGAAAAACATTAATGTATAGATATTGTGTTTGCATTGATTGTTTAAATAGCACTGCATTGATTGTTTAAATAGCACATATCATTTATGTATAATATTTAGATGTTGTTGGATCTGATTTATGTGGAGATACAAAGTTAACGCCTTTTAAAAATCTTATTCCAAAATTGATAGATTAAATGGAATTTAGGATATTACTGTAATGGTTTATCACTCTAAATAAAACCTTGATAATGAGTTTGTCAGATTATTTATTCAATGAAGATTAAAGAAAATAGAAATACATACAAGATAAGCCATTTTCATTTCAAAACTGATTTGTATAAGGAATAATTACAAAATAAATAAACACAAATTCATTAAATTTCTTATATATGTCTTACATTCATTCTGAATATATGGAATATAAACAGTGATGTTTCAATGCTTTATTTTAAAGATGACAAACATTTCAAAGGACTCAACATATGTAATACACTCACTGAGAATGATCCATATATCAATATTTTTTCTATATGCCTTATTGATTTAGGTAATCTTGCCTTATGTTGTTTGGGCTATATTTATAGGAAAGGCTGTGAAAGTACCAGTATTATTTACAGGAATGAGCTCAGATCTTCTAGAGTTATATTTATTTGCGTTTGCAGAAATGATCATTGGCAGGCAAAAATTCATTTGGTTGATTTAGCCGGCTCTGAAAGAGCAAAAAAGACAAGAGCTGAAGGAGAAAGATTTAAAGAAGGTCAGTTCGGTGTTTTTACTGAAACAATAAATTATTTTTAGCAATATATATATATATATATATGCCTACAGTTATTAAGGTCATTGACTTCTCATGTACAAATTCATTTGTGAGCTTGTTTCTGTGTATATTACTATATACATGAACTAATGAAAACTCACTATTAGTTCCATTATAGATGTGTTCTCATGTACAAATTCATTTGTTAGCTTGTTTCTGTGTATATTACTATATACATGAACTAATGAAAACTCACTATTAGTTCCATTATAGATGTGTTCTATAAATGAGATCAGTGATCTTTGATTTAATAAATGATTTTGTCTCTTTACAGGTGTTAACATCAACCGAGGATTGTTAGCTCTGGGTAATGTCATCAGTGCTCTGGGTGAGGATGTGCAAAAACGTAGCCACATACCATACAGAGATTCCAAACTTACCCGATTGCTACAAGGTGATAATCTGAGTAATTTAACCTCATAAAAGATACCTATACAGCAACACAATATCTCAACACATTTGATTCCCATCCTCCCCAACCCCAACACCTCCCAAACTCATAGTGGAAAAATCTACTAAATTTCTTCTTGAATATTTTTTTTAATCAAATTATGAATGTTGTATATAAAAGACAATTTTATGTTTGGGATCAAAAACTGCTCTTATTAGTAATGAACTTCAGTGCAGTCAATTCTTACATGCATTTCACTTACATGAATTCAACTATGCACACACAGCAAAAGCAAACAACAATAACACAAATAAATAATGCAGGTGTTTCTCCTCGCCAACCAAATTGAGCAGTAAGATGAAAGGTGTAAATCGGCTGTTTCCTCACTCGGTCTTATTTCCTATGCTCTTCTCATAGTGTCAGAATCTCACTATACTGATTGGGTTTCTAGAATGTATACATCTTTTGTTATAGCCTCTCAGTGTAAGCCAACTACATGTACTTCATCAGATGCTAAGTTGAGGAAACAGTGACCTACACTAAATTAAAAACTAGTTGTGGCCTACATACTGAGGCAGATGTTAAGATCTTGTTTACTATTTGACGCTGTAGAAATTATCATAGTAATTTTGACCTTACATGACTTTCACTTAATACACTTGATTTATAATGTCATCTCCTTGTGAGATGCAACACCATTGTAACTATGCCTTTAGTAACAATCTTTTTGCTTGGGGTAAAATGAAAAATATATTTTTTCCAGTTTTCTTTAAAAATAAATGAAAAGGTAAATTCATTATTCCTGAAAACATATGCTTGAAAAAATTTTACTTTCCTTACTCAAAAGTGAACTAAGTCTGGATAAAACAACATATTTTTCAATACACTGTCAAAGAAGAAAAAAATCTTTGGTCATAAATAACATTAGCTCCGGACTTAATTTTATAAAATGTATATCAAAGGAAAGACAAACAACACAGTAATTATTTCTGATGCTGATGTGCATACAACTCAGTGTTGATTTAAATAATTCATTGTGTGAACATCATGGTGAAATGCCATCAGAAACACTTTCCTCGTTGTCAGAAGATATGGAGAGCTAGATTGCCAGCATGTGCTGATGCTACTGAAATCTTAAATTAATTATCAGAATAAAAATTAAAAGTTCTATTATGCACTATATCATTGATTAAATTTCTGAAAATTCTTTAATTAGCATAACTATCAACTCAGAGACAGCAGTTATCTTCAGAAAAATATTCAAAGACAACAGTCTTCTTGCACATAAAAAAATTAAATCAAAATTCAAAGTATAAGGCAATGTTTGTATGATGTACCTTAAAAATGAACATCTATTTACACTCAACAATTTCGTTGTGACATGCTAAGTCACAATGTCTAACTAATGTTTGTGGACGCATGATGCTGTTGATAAAGGCAGAAAGAGCAGGTATATGTCATAAAATGTTAATACAATTTGTATCACACACATGACCATCTTTTGTGTGTTATTATCAGTAGTGACTACAGTCAAAATCAGTCCAAGATAATAAACCTTGGTGAAGTAGACAGCAATTTGTTTTTTCATTAATGCTCTGTGATTTAAAATTGTATATATGATATTGCAAAACTATAGAAATAATGCTCTGAGACTTCGGTTACATCATATGCTAATTTTAATGGACTAGATCATTAATATTTTGCCGATTATCTCTAAAGATCAGAATATTATTTGCCAAAACCTTTATATTTATTTTACTACATTAAGTGGCATCAGCATATATAATAATAATAGACAAACTACCACCATAGAAAATGTGTGTGATAACTGATATACATTTATCAGTTATGAAAAAAGTATTTTTCAGATATTTTTGCATAATAGACTAATTTTTTTCCCGGTTTAAGGTAACATGTATGTGAATAAAATTTTTTAATAGTAAAGTTCCTCGTTCAAGTCAAAACAATCTTTTATTTTTGCTTAAATTTCAGACAGGCCCTATCTAGTGTGTGCACAAGATCAGAGAAAAGTTGTTTTGTCAGTTTTAACAAAGTCACAGACAAGTGAGAAATGCCCTAAACTATTGATGGGTGAGGGCATTGCTACTGAAAAGAAGTTCTGACCTTTTGGCAGATCTGGGCTGCTGTGCAAATAGACTGTTAGATTAGGTTACAAAAGGGGAAGATATAACGACAAAAACTTGAACAATATATTTTACACATCAGCTAGGCTAGATTAAGATTTCAATTTACCATGAAACCAGATTTCCATATTCCTGCTGATTTTGAAATGCATGTTTTGTCATTAATCATCCTCAAATGATGGTCAGGAGTCATAGCTAAGAGTGTATCATGAAACTTTATTCATCCTAACTGACTAGTTTTGACCTGACCACTAGGCAATGTAAAAATATCATATATATACTGAGGCAAAATTGCTACTGTTGATAAATATTTCCCATGAATGTTACACTATATCATATGATTTAGATTCATTCATTATTATCATTTTTTATGTCTTTGTTCTTTTGATCATTACATAGATTCACTGGGAGGAAACAGTCACACTCTGATGGTGGCTTGTGTGAGTCCAGCAGATACAAACATGGAAGAAACTTTGAACACACTGCGTTATGCAGACAGGGCTCGCAAGATTAAAAACAAACCCATCATTAACCGAGATCCCCAGAGTGATGAGATCATGCGGCTGCGACAAGTTGTAAGTCACTGCTTGCATTAGTGTTTAACCCATTCCCCTCCCTACTCTTAACTTTGTTTTTTATCAATATAATATGCATTGGTAAAAGCCTAATGTTTTGCTGATAGTGATAGTACTAAAACATGCTTGATATATAGTACTTTTTCAAAATGAGTTTGTTAGCGATTTTTTAATCATCCAGCTTGGAACCAATATTGATAAGTTTGAAATCAAGTCTGTCTAGGGAATCAGAATGTGCTGCTTTTTTTCACATGCAGTTGTTTTGAGATGGACTCCCTCTTTTAGAAAGTAGTTTACTCTATACCTCATGCAACACTCCACCAGTCAGTGTCACTTCCTCAATCTCATCCTTGCGTTTAAGTGAGACTCATGAGTCACATTTTCATGCACGTTTTGCAAAGATTGGATTAGCAAATGATAGCTACATTGGTCATGTAATTTGTGTAATGAAGTCATGCCACATAGATAGTTAGCTGCCATATATAATGAAACATTACTATGATGCTAATTTTTTTCCTGTTGTCATCTCTCTACTTATGAATGTATATTATTCTTATTGGTGCAGAAATATGTTGCAGTAATTGATTTTATGCATACCAAGTTTTAAAAATGTGTGTCACAGACTCATTTATAGTAGTAAATCTGGTTTTGTCTAGTTTGATAAGTGTGAGGGATGCTTGTACTGAGGGGTGAAAAACAAAGATATTCTGGAAATATATTCTGAGTCCAAGATTTTATGGAGAGTAAGACGAATTACCTGGTTTCAGCTTTTCTTTTTCCCTGCTTTAAAAACTTTAGGCTTAAGAAAGTATGGAAGATAATTCCATCATTTTGAGCAAATGATAAGTATTTCATAAAAAGTGGAGTCATATATTAGGCATTTTAACAAAAGATTATTTTCTGAGCATTGTCTTAATGTTACTTTTGAACAGGTTCAATCTTTGCAAATGCAGCTCTTGCAGAGGGGAGGAAGCGGTGATTTGAATTCAGAGTATGTTGTAGCTTTAATGTCACTTTCTTTCTTTCTTCTCTTTTCTTGATCTTTTATTGTGAATGTGTTTATGTACAATGAGAGAATATTGCTTGATTTTTTCTTTTATAAATTGTTGCTAAAGTTTAACTTTCAAAAGCTGTGTAAAATGTTCGATTTCAGATTATTGAGTTTGTGCTTGTATTTGTGATCCATTTTTTTAAGGAATTTCTTTCTTAACTAAATCTGAGGTTAACTTAATTTTCTAGGAATATTTGCAGTCCTTGTTAAGTGATCATTATGCATTATCTCCCTCATGTTAAATAAATCATTTAATTGTATAGTTTCAATCTACTATTTACAACTACAACAAAACCCTTTATTAATAAGTTTAAACAAAATTAGAGATATTTAGTTAAACAAGTTTAGGGATATTTTTAATTGTACACAGCCTTTATAGCTTTTGTACCCTAAAAAGAAAAATATTTGAAATTTTTGCAGGAACAGCACATTGAGCAGTACCAGTACAGATAGCCATGAGGAAATCTCAAAACTAGCAGAGCGAACAAAGGTCCTTGAGGCTGAGAATGCAGAGCTGGCACGTGAACTACAGCGTGCTGTAGACCAAAGTACTCGCATGTGCCAAACTGTCATCCTGCTGGAGGCCTCTCGTGACCGGCTGAAGTCCAAATTGCAGTGCCTGAAACAGGATACAGGGTAAGAGTAACACACACACACACACAGGCACAATATAATACTGTTGCTTGTGATACAGGGTAAATATAACTGCTTATTGAAACAAAATCATTTCACACACATGCTGGCACAGTTTAAATGATAATACTATTGCTGTGTGATACAAGGTGTAAATAACTGCTTACTGAAGATAACACATTTCACATTCATGCTGGATAGGTTAAATCTCAGTAATCAAATACATAATGATGGTAACTGCTTAAAGAAGAAAGGATACTTTATGTATCTAGGTACAGTTTGAATGAATGTTTGTTGTAGAATTGATTTCTAGCAAATTTTATTTCTTTTTTTCAACCATTTGAATTTCAACTAATGCTTAATGATAATAATCTTAGCTTAACATCGGGCTTCATTTGCAAAACTTTTCTACAACTAGCAACAAGTTTCTCATATAATTCTGGGGTTGTTTTTTTTCTGTTTGAACAGTGTTGACTTTGAACTGCTTAGTTCAAGCCTGGATGTTGAAAGCAACCCACACATGAAAGAAGAGTTGGAAAAATTGCGAAAATTAACAGAAAAGGTTAATGAAAATGAGGCTGATAGTGTAAGTACAATATATAAATCTTCAGTCTCAAACTGTTTCATTTAATTTTATCCATCTCACTAAAAAATGATTACTTATAGGTAACATCAAACTGATTTTATTCTTCTCTCTCACCAATCATACAAATGCACTTTTGTACACATACACAGATGCATATGTGCACACACATACACATGCAACCATAGTTTGGGTTAACATTTCACAAAGTAGTTTTCATCTTGTGATGTTGGCAAACCATAACATTAAATTCACAAAGAACATTAAACTGAATCCTTTTATTTACTGATTATAGTCATAAAAGAACAAAATTATGTTGAATGTTCTTCATATGGTTTAGAAAAACAATTAGTCCTAATCCCCCCCCCACACGCACACTCCCCCAGGTAATTACAAAGAAAAATATGATTTTATTTCTTCTTGTATGTTTTCACAGGATGAAGACTGTGATGTGGTAGTAGATGAGCACATTGAAGAAGTAGATGTGAGTACATAATCTTTTGATTTTGTCTCCTTTTTATTTTAGGGTGTTGTGGGTTCTTAATGCATCCCAATTATTAATTTTTGTTGATTATTTTATTGTTTCCAATGTGTTAACTTTTTTCAGATGGATTGGGGTATAAAACTTTTCTTTACCTCATTATGAAGACAGTATGAATGCATTCTTAATTATTTGAACTTGTGAAAGGTAGATTTTTAAAAATTACAACCACCTTTAAAGTTAATTCCAAGAGCTGTTTTATAGAGACTGTAAATCTCGATTTTTTAATTTGTTCCTCTTTAATATTTTCAATTTCCATATTCTGCTTGGTTCTCTTTGAAGCATTTAAGAAAAATGTCCTTGTTCAGCAATTTGCACATTTTGTAATTTTTAACAAATTAGTCAAGATATTGTCTATTAGTCAGCCATGCCCTATTATGTACACAAAAATCATATGATTGCAATCCTGAATCATTGAGAATGCAAAATACATTGTATATTTACAATAACCATTATTACATATACAAAAATCTTATGATTGCAATCCTAAATCAATGAGAATGCAAAATACATTGTATACTTACAATAACCACATACTTATATTAGTTATAAAATGCAAAATTATGTGAATCTATTAAATGTTCAAGTAAAAAGCCATATGTACATGAATTCTTCATAACACAACAAAAAAGTCATACCACTTTCAGAGTTGGTGTGTGTTGCTCATTCTGCCACTGCAAAGAAAAATTCCAATCTGCTTTTAAGTTAATTACTATATTAAGCTTTGACCATCAAGATTTAAAACTTTTTATCAGTTTTTTTCTTTTCATTATCATGTTTATTGATTTCACTGGGTTCTTACTGTTAGAGATCTTTGTTAATTTGAGGATTAATTACACTTTATTTATAATCTTTTGTTTAAATGTAAATAGTCTCAATTTTAGCTGTTACAATAAATGGATGTGAAGGAGACATCTGTTGGGTGTGCATTTATAAACTATTACTACATTGTTATTAATTGCTGGTTTTGATTACATCATAAATAAGCACAATATAAATTGGATGCAAGAATATTAATAATAATAAATACTCTCTACTTTTTAAGTTTTATTTTTATTTATGGTCTTGAGTGAATTAAAAAATATCTTACATGTTATATTTTTAGATTTAATTGATCATAGAGCAAAATAAAAATAAGTAGAGTATATGTATATGTGCTTCTTATTTTCCTAAACATTCTGATCAATGAAAAATATATTTTATGCTCAGCTGTTATGCAATTTATGTATTTACTATTATACTTACTATTTACTAATATCTCTTTAATGACATTTATTTACTCAAAATATCTGCCATATCTACATACATAGAAAGCAACCTTAAATTATATCATAAAAATTAATTAATTAAAGCCATGAATAAATATACAAAATAAAATGTCCTACATTCCAAATTTGAAAGTTGACAGGTATGTTTCTGTCAGTAAATGTTCAGATGTGTAATTTTTAAATCATTGTAGGAAAAACTTTTGGAAACTCCAGATTCAAGAGCTTTGTCAACCAAACATGTCCTAAGACAAGCCCAGATGTCCAGGGAACTCCAGGAACTGAACCAGATCCTTGCCAAAAAACAAGAACTTGCCAGTCAGATGGATCGGTCTGAAGAGGAGATGGCTGCTATGCGGTGCCAGTATGAGGTAACCTGTCTTGAAATTTTGAATGTACCTGACAGTTGAAATAGAGTAGCGAACTGGCATAAATCAAACAACCAAAATGCAATTTTGAACTAACATATATAATTAAGACAAAATACAGTGATGTCCTCTTGCCTGCCCAGCTTTAAATGTTTACAACTTGCTTTTCTAGAGAATTTTACACTTTTATGCAAGTAGTATTTGTTCAAAATGAAAGGGAAGACAGGTCAATGCTGAACTTTTTACTAAATAGGTTTGTTTTATCTCCCCTTCAATATATTTGTTATCTATTGACTCTTGGATCATTCTGGCATGATATACCCACTTCCAACTCTAGTTTTAACTAGTATACTTAATCACTGAACTGACACATTTAAAAAAACATAACAGTACACAATATTGTACTGGCCTGATTAAAACTATCAAAATTTGATGCCATTCCTCTCAGAGAATTATAAGAATGTAGTTTCCAGGCTCAGTCACAGAATTCAAGACCCAAGGCAGCAAATCAAACAGAAAGATATACATTTTCATTTTCAGTCTATGTATCTCAAAACTTTTTGTTGTTATGTTATTATTTTATTTGTCCATTGTACAGTCAGGTGTCCAGTATTTCAAGCTAAGGACTATCACAATACAAGAAAGCAGGTTGTCAGTATGTCTAAATGTTATTGTCCTTTGTGTGAGGACCTGAACTAGTTACTCTGCCCCTAACAGTTTATCTCAGTATTTAAAGACTGTTTGTTGTGTCTTTTGCAGATATAACAAAAAAACAATCTGATATATACAAATCTTCTTAATCCTGATATATACAAATCTTCTTAATCCTTTCACTGCCATGATTTGTTGATAGTTTGAATTCCTTTTCAGACCTTTTTCAGTGTTTTTATTTTTCATTTTTTTTTTCCCCATTAGTACAATTTTCTCAATACTAAAATGGAATGACAAAAAAGAAAAGTAACAATACAAAGTATTTTGCAACATTAGCAAATTTGTCTTGAGATGGATGGATACCACACTACCTATATATTTGATGGGACATATATTACACATCCTGGGCAGTAAAGGGATTTACTGGTCAATCAAACAATAGATGTCACATTTTGTGGACATGATAAATGTGTAGTACAGCCACCACTCATTGTTGGGTCTGTTTTGAGTTTATAGCAATGCCTGTTCTTTACTCATCAGATGAAGATGAAGGAATGGCAGAATAAAGTAAGTCAGCTGGAGAGAGAAAAGGAGGAACTCAGCATGACCTTGCATGATGCTCGGTCCTCAGCCAATGCTGGGAAGTAAGTACCAATGTCATAATATTACAGAACATCTGACATCAGGACTTGTGTTCAGTCACTTGGCTATTATCTGATTACATTTTGATAATTATCTCTGTAAAGATTTTAGGGATATAAAATTTAAACATTGCAAGGCGGTAAACAGCAACACTCAATAATGTTTTTATGCACAAGGTCCACAGCAACCTTGAAAGCTCTAAAAATTAGAGCTGTTACATAAAGTACTTGAATTTATTTTGTCTTTCAAAAATGTTTGAATTTGCCTATAAACCCTTAAATTAGTTGAGAAGTCTTTGATTTTTAAAGAAATATCCCATCCCATTTTATTCTACCATTAATTGGCATAAACACATATGTCTTAAATAAAATGCTGTGAAAACTTTAGCAAATCATAATACCACCATTGCTGAGTTTTTGATACTTTGATTGTTTCTAGTATGTCATTCAAAAGTCCAAGATAGGGTACAGAGAATTCTGACCTGAAGCAGCATATTGGTGACACTTGAATATTATATTGGACTCTTTAAAAGACTGACATTTTTTTCTAGAAATGCCTATGGACTTCATCATTTTAGAGGAAAGTGAGCAGTGAAGAATGTGAGAGGCTGTTTATTTTCTGTAGGAGAATGAAAAATCCTTTTTGTCCTTATAAATTTGCAAAAAAAAGAAAGAAGGTGAAATAACAAATAACTTTTTTTTGTTTTTGCTTTTTAATTGTAGAGATGCTATTATGTCCACAAGAAGGAAGGAGAAATCTGTTGTTATTTTCAATTTTTAAAAAATCAAGATTTGACTACCTGATGCCCACATATTTGTGAATCTGTGTATATATGTGTGTTGGGATGCGTTTTAAGACGTTTGTTGTAGTTTGTAATATTATCATGTTTGTACCATTTAGGGTTAGCGAACAGCGCCGAAAACGTTTGCAAGAATTAGAGCAAGAGATGTCACAGCTGAAGCATAAGATGTCAGAACAGATAAAGATGCTAAAGATGAAAGAACAGACTGACAAACAAGTGTTACATCTTAACTCAGAAATTCAGGTATGCTGATGGAGAAATATGGTTTATGATCTTAATTAGTCTTAGTTAGCTTGGATCGATCCTTGATATCTCACAGGATTTTAAAATGTAATCATTGACAGCAGAAGTAAAACTGTAAAATATTGACATATCCTCTGATGTCTTTGAGATGTAAGATTTATGAGTGCTTATTTCGACAGATTTTGAGTTAGAGATGTTTTTTCCATTGATATTTTTATTTTTAATTACTAGACCCTTGGATTTGCAACTCATCTTTAATTAAATGTTAAAAATATTTTCTGGCAAATAATGTTATATATTTTCAGTGCTATAGCAGTAAATTGGTTCATTTTTAAATTGTTGCCTATTTTCATTATGTAGAGCCTGAAACAACAGCGTGTAAAATTGATGAAGCAGATGAAGGAGGAGAATGACACGTGGCGGCGCTGGAAGCAGGAGAAAGAAAAGGAGGTCATGCAATTAATGCAGAAGGTCTGTTAGTGCAGAATTGTGACAAGTTATCTCCCATAAAGGTTTCTTACAGCTAAATGTGTGTATGACTTCTACAAGAAATCTAACAAAGCAAATCCTCTGTCTATTGTAAGCCCATCTTTTATTATTTCAAG
Organism: Sinotaia quadrata; assembly: GCA_028829895.1. Classification (NCBI taxonomy): domain Eukaryota; kingdom Metazoa; phylum Mollusca; class Gastropoda; order Architaenioglossa; family Viviparidae; genus Sinotaia; species Sinotaia quadrata. Next base: position 67,019,694 of record CM054183.1, read on the forward strand.
AAAATAAAACCCTCTCAAAGCAAACTGTAGACACTTGAAAGTGCACATCTGTCATTTTATCAGATTACTTATAGCCTAACTTTTGATACTTAATTTGTAGGCATCTGTATTATTAGCATTTTTTTAACATAGTTCAATGTTTTTGACAAATTCTTGTGAAGAATTGTCTAATTTTAAAAAAATATATATTTTAGATTTCTATTTGTTTATCAGAAGTCATATTATTACATATACTAATACAATTTAATGCATCAATAATACCTTACATTTTAAAGTTCATTCTAAAGAAATGTATATGCAACGTTTTTTAATATATGTTTAGGATCGCAAACGCCAGGCTGAACTTGCAAGGCTTCAAATGACGAATGAGAAACAACAAACTGTGCTAAAACGGAAAGTTGAAGAGGTTAGCAATGATCTTATCAGAAATGTATCATTGTCAGAGTTCCTAGCACATTTCTTAAGTGTATATGCAGGCATCATGGAAACAAAGCAGTTAACTTTTGACAAGTGTCATTACAAAAATATTTGTATGAGTGTCATAATTTTACCTTGATAAATTTTAAATAAACATTAGGTGCTTTGTTTTAGGCTGCTGCTGCTAACAAGCGCTTGAAAGAGGCTATGGCACGACAGAAAGCTGTGTTATCAGAGCGCAACTCAAAACTGGAAGCATCAGATTCTACCTCAATTGGTAACCGAGTTCGGGTCAGTAGAATTGTTATTGCAAATTTTCCAGTAATGGTTTGAAAAATCAAGTTGGATGCACTCTATGTTGTATCATTTGTATTTTCCTGCTCCTGATATACGTAACAAACATAAGATTATAGGGATGACATTATTACATAATTTAATTGTATTAATTTCAAATGCCAATGCTATCTCTTCATACTCTTCTCGCTGTACACAATTATTGAGTAAATATTCCATCTTTGTTTCCTAATATGTATAATGCTACAATTGTCAGCCAGTTTACATTGTCACAAAACACATTGAAGCAATGCTAAAACCGCTGTCTTATCCACATCTCGTTTGCTGAAGAAACACTAAAGTAAATCTAGAACCTTTGTCTACTGTGAGAGAGATATGGACAAAGACAAAGATTTACTTTAGTGTTTCTTCAGCAAACGAGATGTGGATAAGACAGCGGTTTTAGCATTGCTTCAATGTGTTTTGTGACAATGCAGGCAAAGGAGAGAAAGGGAGCAGAAAATTGTTCATGACCTGACCAGGTGACGTTACATACCAAAGATCATCTATTATGAATGCTGGATCAACACAGAGACACCACAGTCTTTGAATGTAAATGCAAGTTAGGTAAAATAAATGTAAACTGGCTGACAATTGTAGCACTGTACATGGGTTGCGTGTTGTCATCTCTTGCTCTGGCTGTCATCAAGCGTGTGACATTTTGTCCTCTCCATCATCATCATTTTTCATCTTGCATCTTGGGGTGCCCATAACACTACACCAGAAACATTCTGTCACTTTGTGATCTAGACTTTTGTTTTGTTTCATTAATTTCTTTTCTTTGTGCAGAAATGGTTGAGTCATGAGTTGGATGTGCGTGTCAGTCTGCAGGAGGCACGTTATCACATGGAAGCCCTTATTAGTGACCGCAAAGAACTCTCTCACCAAGTTCGCCAACTCAGGGAAAAGTTAGGAGAAAGATCACCCTCTAAGGTTAGTTGTCTTGGAATAGAAAAATTCATTGTAACCGTGCGGTTTTATCGAACGAAAAATAATATTCATTTAAATGCTCATATCAGAAGCAAGAAATCTGTACAGGTGTGATATTCTTGTGAGAAAAAATCAAATAGTTAATAAGAAATATAAAATCTATATTACTTGTCAAAAATTGTATGTACCTGTGATATTTTTCAAGAATTATAATCATCATTCATTGTCTCATTGGGAATACTTGACAAAAATTCCCAATTGGTTTTATGAATAAACAGAAAATATTTTACCAACCAAACATTCTTATTTTTTTAAGAAAATATTACACTAATATAATAGAAACAAATGTTGTATAAGATTTTTTTTAATGCTTTGTTTGCTTACAGAAATACTTATACATGGATGAAAGTGGATCATCTCAGGAGAGAAGTTTTGAAGAAGAAGAGATCCGAAAGAGGATCGAAGTACTTTCCAATGAAATTGAACTCAGGTTGGCCTATTATCTCTTAGTGAGTTGTTCAACACTTCACTAACCAGTGAGAGTTCTCACTGATTAGTGAATTAATTATAGTTATATTACGTTTATTTTTTTAAGTAATTTCATATGTGGGAAAAAAACTATGCCGGAAAGGTGGGAGTTCTTGTTTTTTTTAAGAGCTATAGATTTTCAGAAATTGAATAAAAGTCCAAAATTAAAATTACTGAAGATACCTTAAGTAGGACTATGTATTTGGGATGAACTCTTCAAAACCATTAATAGACTGCAATAAAACCCATTTGCCCAAAGTTGGTACCTTTACAGACACATTTTTTTCTCTAAGAACTTTGAATGTAACTGACTTATCCAAACTCATGGGCTCCTTACAGTATTAACAGTATGAATTTTATTATTTGGTTGATTCAGAATGAATTTGTTTGTGCATGTAAAATTTTGTTGTTGATTGAAAAAGTTTTATAATGGCTATCGATCAGTTAATAAGTAATTAAATCAAACATCTTTGTTATGTGGTCAACCTGTGGTTCATTTGTAGTGTCCTGGACTCTTGCTAGAATTTTCCTGATAAAAATTTGCGCTTATGATGAAAAATGGGAAGGTGTGAAAAATGCACTTAAATGTGCCCTAAATACCCAGTTTACATACTTGTCTACAATATATGCTAAATATAAACTATAAAAGTTTACACATTATCTTCAGTATATGCTAAATATACTATAAAATACACTATAAAAGTTTATACATTGTCTACAGGATATGCTAAATATACACTATTAAAGTTTGCACATTGTCTACAGTACTTATTTACTTATCTCCTTGAATTCCTGTGGAACAAAGGGCCTCAACAACAGCTTTCCATCTCACTCGATTCTGGGCAGCATTTTTCAGTTCATCCAACAACAGGCTGCAGTTCTTCATTTCCTCTTCACAGGATTGGCTCAGATGGTCTTAGGGCGACCGACCCATCTCTTTCCCTGGGGATCCACTGCAAAGCCTGCTGGGTGATGTCCTGTTGTGGTTTCTGCATGGTGTGTCCTATCCATCGACATTTAAGCCTGGCAATCTGCTGATTGATGGGATCTTGGTTTGTCTGCTGCCACAAATCAGTGTTCTTTAGTTTGTCTGTTCACCTGATCTTCAGTATGTTGCAAAGGCAGCCGTTGACGAATACTTGGAGTTTGTTGGTTAGGGTGTTGGTGACTCTCCAGGTCTCTGAGCCATAGAGGAGGACAGGCTTATTGTTGCTGTTGAAAATTTGTAGTTTGTTGCGGACAGATAGGGATGTTGACCTCCAGACGGGTCTCAGGGTAATAAAGTCATATCTGGCTTTCCCGATTCTGGCTTTGATGTCCTCATCAGAACCCCCTGTTGCTGATACAATGCTGCCCAGGTAGATGAAAGAGGTGACTTCGTGATTGGCTTCTGCTGCTTATTGTCTACAGTATATGTTAAATATTCACTATAAAAAAACCACATTGTCTACAGTAAATATACACAAGTTTACACACTGTTACACCAGTGATTCTCAACCATTTTGGGCCCATGCACCCTTTTCACCATATGTAAGAATTTCATTCCCCCATCCTTTCCAAGATTGTCTGATTTAAAAACGCATTACAAATAATATTCATATAATACTGAAAATCTTTTATTTTTTCTATTAGTACATATACATTTACTTGGATTATTTTTATAGTGGTTTTACACATTTAATAGCAATAGAAAGTGTTGATGGATTTTAAAACTTGAGAAAAGGTAGTTTTTTATATTCATAACTAATTACTTAAACAAATTGAAGTTCCACAGATAAAAAGTGAAATATTTATTAATCAATGACATCCGATAAAGTGTGGTGTCCTGTAGGTTATGTACAATCTGCAGAATTGTAGTTTGTAGAAAGATCAATGTTCCAACAGTTTGAGCCTGTGGTCCCAATTCCCCCCACCTCTGAAACCCTCAAATTATACCCTGGTCTACACTATATGCTAAATATACACTATAAAAGTTTACACATTGTCTACAGTAAATGCTAAATATAAACTATAAAAAGTTTACACATTCTCTACAGTATATGCTATGTATACACTATAAATTTCATCTTGAAGTCAGAACCAATCTACTAATCTGATAATTGCTGGATACTATCTTTTTTTTCTCCACAATAATAGTCTAAATTAACATGGATCACCAAACTGATTTCATGATCAGAAAAAAATTAGAGAGATGCATTCATGCTGGAAGCTGTAAATATCTATTAAATATTCAGAAAAATAATTATTTTGCATTTACAAAAAAGTAATATTTTTGACATATGTGTTATTTAATTTATTTGATTAGGTTAAATATTATTTAATACTATAGTTGTAAATATTGAATTTTGGAAATTATTATGTATTTAAGTAAATGACAAAGAAAGGTAAGTTATATTTTAGCAAAAAGTGTACTTTGAAATCCTTAATTTTGTTAAAAAAATCTTTGTTGTTGCAGAAATGTACAAATACAAGACCTCCAACAAAAAATTTGTGATGCTGATCAAGGTGAGAAAGAATATTATTATCATTATATTCTTGTTTCTCAATCAAACTTTGATTAATTAATCATCTTATATACTTTTTCTTGTTGCATTCCTTAGTTCTTGAGCTGCATACTTCAACATATGTTAATGACTAAATGATTAAGACAAGTGGAAATTACAGCACTGTCTTAGTGCATTTAAATTATCTTAAGATATGTTACTTGCTAATAACCCTAATAGCACCCCCTACTAGTACTCATATGCAATAAAATTATAAACTTTGCTCACCATGAGATCTTACCAGGTCATTTGCCTGGAGATGCTTTCAATATCTTGTACATTCAAGACACGGGAACAGGCAGTTATGAATTAAGTCATTATGGTACTCTCATACAATTCCAAGGTGACAGCTTACATTCACAACCAAAGAGATCATGTTCTTCAGAAACCTTTCTTCAGGTTAGACACTTACTGTTTTGGTATGTAATCAGGATTGTAGAGTTGAAAGCAAGGCATATTCTGAGATGATTAAATAGCAGACAAACCTTCTAAGTGGATTCTACTACATCCATTGATATTTCTAGTCACCTGAGATTATATATTTTTTAAAAAGAGAAAAGAAAAAAGGGATTGGATTATATGCATCTGAAATTTGCAAAAAGAAAATCTTTGATTTTAGAAATGTGCAAAGTAAACTGTAAATGTATTAACATTTATTTTATTACAAAAGGAATTATTTGTTACTGAACTACTTTATCTTGTGTTGTAGAATGTGATGGTAACAATTTGTGTTCATTGTTGTTGCTATGAATTGTTGGTTGCAGAGACTAAGAACAAATCACAGTGGGATGGTCTGCATACCATGATGGAGGCCAAATGTGCTTTGAAATGGCTTCTGGAACAGGTATATTAGTCTCTTTGTTCAACATGTTATAATAGACATGGACCTGTACAAGGAATTGGTCGCTAAAATAATGACTAGATGAAACAAGTAAATTTGCTAATCCTAATTAAGAAAGCAAATATTATATGTTGTATAGTGTATACCAGGGGTGGGCAACTTCTTCAGTCGGCGGGCCGGGTATGAGAAAATGAAGCCCTTGGCGGGCCGGATTACTAAATCAATACCTTAATCGCGTATTTATCCACCTATGCAAGGAATAAATCGTATTTAATGTAAACTTTAAACTTGTAAACATTAAAGCATAGAGACCAAAAACAACATTTAATGAATTTAACGTAATGTACTTCAATAGCTGCTGAAGTCAATGAGACATCTGTGGTCGATCAAAGTTTTCAACAAGTTGTTTGAACTCTGGCTGCATGTCGGACGTAGAAATTCTCAGTAAAGACTGCACGTAAACATCAGTTAGATTGGAACGCAGCTTTGTCTTGTTAATGTTCATGGTCGAAAATGTTTGTTCGCAAATGTATGTAGACCCGAACAAAGCAAGTAGTTTCATGGCCATCTATCTCAGGTTGGCAAACTTGGACTCATTCAGTGACGCATAAAATGTGTCAATGCTTTCAGATTGGAATTTCTCTTTCAGGGTAGAGTCACACTGCAGATCAATCAGTTCCAGCTGTAGAGCATCTGACGCCTTTTCAAAGTCAGTTGTAAACGGTGATGACAAGATATCAAACTCAGCAGCAAGTTTCTGGAAGTCCGCAAAACGACAAGAAAATTCATTGTCTAGTGCAGATATCATATTGGTGTACTTCTCAGTTGACATCATCTGGGATGCCATAGTTTCGAGTGTTGGAAAGTGTGTTGTGATATTCTGACTGAGCTGGCGAGAAAACAGTTTTAGCTTCACCTTGAATGCCTTCACTGTTGAGTACATTTCGTGAGCAAAAGTGCCCTTCCCTTGAAGTCTGGTGTTCAATTCATTCATATGTTCAAAGAGATCAACTGCAAACGCCAGATCTGACAGCCATTCTGATTTTCTGAGTTGAGCCACAGTTCTTCTCGATAAACTGACTTCTTCAAACTTCTTTCTGTGTTCTGGACAGACTTGATCAGCTACATCGAGCATGCACTTTTTGACAAATTCACCATCACAGAACGATTTACTGTGCTTAGCAATGTTGTATGCGACCACAAAGCTGGCATGAGTAGCAGCTTTCTGGGCTACTTTGGCTTTTCGGAATACATTCTGCTGCTTTACAAGTTTTCTGTTCAGTTCTGTTGCTTTTGTTTGCCGTTCCGCTGCTGATAAAGTACTGCCATAGCCTGCATGTTTCATCACATAATGGCGGCTAATGTTGTACTCTTTCAACACGGCAACACTTTCACTGCACAGCAAACATACTGCTTTCTTGCTGACTTCTGTGAAAAAGTACTTAGGCATCCAATCTTTGTTAAATGCGCGACACTCGCTGTCAACTTTACGTTTCTTGGCAAAATCCATGATAAAAATTTTATTGTAAATTCTAAATCTAACCGAAAACAACCAAAGAATAACTAATAGTCACTGTGTAAGAAAGTAGTGGGAGATTGCAGCAGGATGTGGACGGGCCACATTACCATGGCGGCTAATGTACTCTTTCAACATGGCAACACTTTCACTGCACAGCAAACATACTGCTTTCTTGCCGACTTCTGACTTCTGCATGAAAAAGTACTTAGGCATCCAATCTTTGTTAAATGGCTACACTCCTGTCAACTTTATGTTTCTTGGCAAAATCCATGATAAAAATTTTATTGTAAATTCTAAATCTAACCGAAAACAATCAAAGAATAACTAACAGTCGCTCTTAACTGCGACGCAGTAAGAAAGTAGTGGGAGATTGCGGCGGGATGTGGACGCGGGCCACATTACCATGTACGGCCAGAAACACTCAGCGGGCCGATCAAAATCCCGTCGCGGGCCGTATGTTGCCCGTCCCTGGTGTATACTGATGAAAGACTTGCTCTTTATTGTCACTGACACATATTTATTGAAAAATGTCATAATAAATATTGACAAAAAGTCACAATAAACAGAGAATAGAGAAAAGGTCACTATAGAATAGATAAAATGTAAGTAAACTGACAAATTTAGCAGTAGGTTTTGTTGTTAAGATAATTCATGTTTGTGCATTTTCTGCTTTTTTAAAAAATATGAATGCAAAATAGTGTGTTCTTTTGTTAGTACATGGACTGTTTCTCTTTATCTCCAGAGATTTTACATGAAGTTATTATATCCCAGTGTTTGTATTTGTTAGTATATGGATTGGATATCTCTGTATCTGCACAAACCATGTTGACGTTATTGTATCCCAGTGTTTGTATTTGTTAGTATATGGATTGGATATCTCTGTATCTGCACAAACCATGTATTGTATTCCAACTGCAAAGAATTGTTTTGGGGATTAGATCCTCTTTAATAAGAGACCATAGATGAGATTATTGTATCCAAATGCAAGATTGTGTTGTATTTTGTGATATGAACTGTATTTTTCTTTGTCTACATAGACTGTAGATGCCAAGGCAGAGCGAACCAACCTGCAAGGTGAACTCAAAGATGTCCACATATTGACAGAAAACAAGAAGAAAACAGAGGAAAAACTAATAAAGGAAATTGATCAGTTGAAGAAGCATTATGAAGAAGAACTTTTGCAGCTTAGGAAAGAGCATGAACGCAAGGTGACATCATTGTTGCTGCTTATTCCACTTAGATTTGTAATCTCATTTAAACACATACATTTTATTTCTCCTATAATTTTATTATGTGTAAATTTCAGTTAGAGCAGTTAGTAACTTTATTCTTTTCTTTTTCCAGTCAGAAATACTTGATAACTTATCATATCACTTTCCTAATTTTTACATTCACTGATAATTATCACTTGTTGTGAGTTATAATTGTGACACTGTAAGCTCCATTTTATGACTCGTTAAACCTGACATTTGTTCAGGAGAATAACCAACACTGTAAAATATCTGTGAATTGTGTTTTTGTTGCTTTTCAGACACTGTTTTTACTTGGAGTGAACAGCGAAAAAGCTGCTGCAAGATCTTGTGATAAAATGTTGAAGAAGAAGCTGGAGATGCAGGTTAGTGTAAACAACACATTCATTCATCTTTATTATTTCTGTGCAAATCCATGCAATAATGTAGATGTGAAAATAACACTCACTGTATCTTATTAAAACTGGGTATAGAATTTAGCTTGACGAAACATTTATTCTTCAGATCTGCTGCCTTGGGCTTTGATTTTATTGTTGTAACTTTAGCAAACCTTTCTAAATTATGGTTCTGTATCCAGACTCTCAAAAGTAATTTGGTTCTTAATTGCAAAATAAATTGTGAATGACTTTACACATGAAAATAATTTGTTTTAAAATAATCTTATAACTCTTGGTAAGTAATATATATGCTACAAAATTTTGTAGGAACCCTATAAAATCAATCACTCAATCATAATATAGTACATTAGCACAAATAGAATATTAAGCTAATTTTTTTAATTGTATTGTGATACAGTAATTTGATTACATTTACCTATTTTTGGCCACTTAGCTGACAGCATTTGTCAACAGTATTAGGTACAATATCCTATAATTGTACTAATGTTGCCATTATCTTTGGAAATTTTTTTCATTTTTGGTATCCCAACGTCCATATACCTCTTCGTTAAAATGATGTCAACTTGAAGCTTCACTAAATAGTGGATTTTCTTAGCAAAATTGTCAATTTCCACTGAAAATGGTGTGGAGAAAATTGGAAAATGGTTCAATTGCTTTAAATCATGCATCCAAACTATGTATGTAGGTTAGAAAGTGGTATCTGAATATTTTTTCAATGATTTGGTGTTCAACAAATTTTTTAAGAATTTAGGGTTGAGAAATGAATCAAATTGCATGCTGTCAGTTGATTCTCCCACAAAGTAAATTTAAAGTAAATGCTTAACACTGACATATCTCTTATCACCTGTTTTCTACTCTGAAGTTTTAAGTTCAGTGCATTCAGGTGTTAATATCTTTTAGAAAAGCAAAATTGCTGATAAAATTTGGATCAGCAATTGAGGAACTTCTTTGTTTTTCATTTTCATGAAGGATTTAATTTCTTGTAATTGCTTGATGAAAGATAAGGCAATGAATTTTACTGCCTATCTTTGAAAAAATATAAATTCTTCCCCTTCTCTTGGAAAACTCTTATTTCATCAATGATAGTTTTTTCTTTTTTTTTTAATTTCCAAGAACTTTACATTCATTTAGTAAAATAGTGTGAGTTCTCTGCTGAAGTGGTGAGTATTTAAGACCCTGGCAAAAGTGAGAGAATTGAGGGAGGAGAGCAAAGAAATAGTAGGAAAGAGGAATAGTTCTCTGTGAGGACAAAGAGAATGGGGGAAAAGGAGATGGTACTTGGTGACCATTTGTGTGGTTGGAGGATCTGTCCTTGATTGTAAAACAAACATGATGATATGAAGGTCACAAGCTTAACTTCTGTGATGCATGTTAAAGAAATGTGGGACTAGCAGCTCTTTCATCATAGTAAATCTTAAATCTAAACAGATTAATTTTCCACACAATGACAGGTCCATTGATAAGGTGAATGGAAGTACAACATTACAACTACAATCTAAAGAAAGACAAAATCAAATCTATACCTAGTATCACCCTAAGAGTTAATTCCCTATAATTAAAAAGATGAAGAAAAAGTAAGAATTGCTTCCCTTCCAAACAAGATAATGATGTCATCAGAAAGATGAGAGGCAAGTGAATAGTAACAAATATTGTGCATTATAAATTCATAGTCAATTCTAAGTTTTGTTGCAGACATCACATTAGCAGTGGGTTGGAAACTGTCTCTAGATTCTGTCTTGTGGGTATCTCTTTTCTGGCTTCCAGTCCTTTTTGGGGTCCTATAACAATCGCTTAGATCTCTCATTGGATTTTCAAATAGCTAATGTGTTTCTTTTCTTGCAATCATCTTATTCTGTAGGTGTATGCACTTAATGCATAATTGATGTGTGAGCAGGCCCTTTTTGTTATTCTCTAGTAGTGCCAGTGACTGGTTGTATGATGATCAGTAATTAGACCATGATTTATTGAAAAGGGAAGGTTGTAGTGATGTTGGTTTTGCTCTAATTGTGTGGATGAAAGATTCATTTGAGATATACACCTTCTCATGTGTGGATGAAAGATTCCTCTAGAGGCATACATACAGCTTTAAGCAGCTTACAGAACCTAAAGCAAAATCATATATTTTCCCACAAAATATAAAATTGGAGTAGAGTGGATGATTGTAAGCTGATTTTTTTTAAAGGGTATTTTATTAAATCATAATAATCTAATTTTATTGTAGTTTTGTAGTACAGACTACAATACCCACTGGATACCCATTATACACTTAATATAAAATGTTTTAATCACAGATTGTTACAACCATTGACTGACCTATAATACATTTATATAAAATGTATTTAATCACAGGCTGTTATAGTCCTGGCTTACCTATATACATTTATATAAAATGTATTTAATCACAGACTGCTGAGCTTGCAAAGATGTCAAGCCTGATGGAAGACTTAGATAAAAAAACTGCTGAGTGTGAGGAATTAAAACGGGTAAGAAAATGTTTGATTGTGCATTTGCACAAAATCTCATAAATTTTCATTACATAGTGTCAGCAGTTGATTTTACATCACAAATACATCTTTCACTTCAGTTCTACCTAATACAGACTCCATTCTTAGATAATACAGCAATCACTTTGATCTTATCTAATATAACATTCATTTCTGTGGTTAGCTAATTAAGCAACACTTGCTTCAACCTCAGCTAATGTAACTCACTATAGTCTTAGCTCATACAACTCACTAGTCTTAGCTAATACAACTCACTGCAGTCATTGCTAATACAACACATTTCAATTTTAACTAATACAGCACAAGTCAGTCTTAATACAATATTCTTCAGTCATAGCAAATACACTACACTCTTTGTTAATACAACACACTTCAGTCGTACTAATACAACATGCACATACTTCATTATTTATCCTCTTCCGTACTGACTCACTCATTTAATATCTTAATTTTCCTTTTCTAAACGTTTAATTCTTACAGAAAATTAGCACTGACTATTTATAACAATGTATATTTTTAAAGCAAAAATGTATGTTAAATCATTTTACAAAAAATAAGTGTCAACCCTGATGGCAAGATTGCTCAAATTGACTGAATTGTCTTTTTTACAGCAAATAGCTAGCCTGGTGTGTAATTAAATTGATTTCTGTAAAGCAGATAATTAGCCTGATGTTGACCAAACTATTTTCTTTACAGCACATGACTAGCCTGATGTACGATGGTAAGATTGCTCTCATGCCAAGTATTGATGATCCTCATTCTTCACCATTTCTTACGCCTCGACTAAAACCACAGGTATGATGAATCTTCTGAGAGCATAGAGTTATAAAAACAAAAAATCTTCAACAAATGTGTCATTTCCTTTCTGGGCATATCACTCAGATCTCTTCTGTATGCACACAAGCGATATTAATTATGAAAACAAATAGATCAAAACTATAGATATTACCTCCAATACCAGTAGACCAATATAGGTTGTTTTGATTTATAAACTTGAGTGTTGGAACTTGACCAAAAATTTAATGATATTTGCTTGAGAATATTTTAGTTTTTTTATACTGTGCATTTACAAACTAAATATCTAAAACAATCAAATAAAAATAGCTGTTTTTTATTTTTTTCTTTTAATTGTTAGTCTTATATCATTTCTGTTTTGTTTTATTAAATACTTATTTTTATAATTAATTTAAATACAATATTTTCAAGAAAAGTCTAATTGTTCAGAGTTCATTGCTTCATCGTATTGTTGTAAATAATGAAAGATACATACCTTTTCTCTATCATACAGCTTGTAAATAATGAAAGATATATACCTTTTCTTCATAATAAAGCTTGTTGTAAATAATATACCTTTTCTCCATCATACAAGATGAACATGCTATGGGAAATACCCACACAAGAATAGTCCCATAGATATATCCAGTACACCTTCTTTCAGGAAAAGGGAAATAATATTTTTTCTAAACTTATCCTTGCTGAATGTTGTTTTTTTGTCTGCTAGACATCACTAGTACCTTGTTTGGTACCAAGTTTAAACATTTTATTAACCAGAGATTACTTACTGGTACTTTTTTCTGCTAGACATCACTAGTACCTTGTTTGGTACCAAGTTTAAACTTTCATTAAGCCAGGGATTACTTACTGGTACTTTTCCTTGTGTTCTAATAAGTTTTGTCATTCTCCAACTGCTTATTGCTGAGATTTTGTTCCAGTCTTTTTATCTTTCTTCAACAATAAGACATATTTTTCAGTACTTTTCAGATTAGTCAGCAAATAATCTGTTGTACTTGTGTTGACCTTTGTTTTCATTATTATTGTCATCTGCTATCGTTGTGCGTTGGAGAAGGAATATTTTGATTCCCGCCCCCTAGTGTTGTTAGAGTAAGAGAATGTTCTGTCTTTTATGTTTGTTGGTCAAACACACGTTGAAATATGCTTACTTAGTTCTATCATTTGTCAGTAAAAGAGACAGTTACATCTCAATTCCTTTCACAGTACATGCACAGGATATAAATATCCCAAATGTATACACATGGCAAAGAAAATAAAAACTAATTAATATATCTAAATTTCCTTCTGTCTCCGTGTACACATAACTCTATAATGAATAAATGTGCAAAGTTTCATTCAGAAATGACTGTTAGGTTTTGAAAAATCTTGTCTCTAATATCTCTAATATTCAATGCTAAAATGGAAAAATGAGAAATCGAAAGTAAAGATTTCAGACATGAGAAAAATAAAAATAAAGATTTCAAACTTAATTTAACACGATTTACAATTATGATTTTCCACTTAACAAACACAGCACAATGCCACTGAACCCAGAAAAGCTTCTTGTTTCCTGTAGCATATGCAGGTCCCCCTTCAAGCTGAATTAGCTCCTCTTGTTGCCTCAGTTTTGTGGCTTTTACAAAAGTGCATCACTTATGCTGTTTCTCACTCTCTTCTGCATTCTTGCAGTTCCATTTTCTCCATATTGGCACCAGTGGTAAAGCAATAAAAAGTGGCAATATTCTTTGCAGAAGCAGAACCAAAGTTAAATTCTCTAACTGCACTTAATGCAGTGAAATGAATTTGCCACCATGGTACAAATTTATCTTTAGTACAGCATAACCAGATCAAGCCATACAGGCATTCATTTGAATTCTTATTTTGCCTGCAACACATCATCTAAGGATCAGTAAGTTGGGTTTCAGATAAGGGTCCAGCTTTTTAAAATTGAGTGGGGTACAGATTAATTTGTCATGAGGATCTGTAACTTTGTGCTGGCTAGTGCAGCTTGATAAAAACACCCTGAGTCAAGACCAGTTGGGCAATTTTCATGGTGAGGCTCCTTATCAATAGAATAGCAGTGATACAGAGAAGCCATCATTGCTTTCTTCATATCTGAAATAATATTGCCTGATTATAGTAAACTCTCAGCTTACAGATGGCATTCTGTGTTAGTTGACCCCTACCATGCTCTCCCAATTACTTCCGACAGTTAATATTCACATTACGAAGTGTGGTTACCAAGTCGCTTGCTGACATGGTTGATAAATTCTTCCTTGTCAATAATTGTGTATTCACAATAAGGTTTGATGGCTGTCAGTTCATTGAATGTCTTGGCATCTCCATCAGACAGTAGCACTGTTTAACAGATTTTGTGTCACTCAACACTTCTCATAGTACACAGGCAGCTTCAACCTCCATCATGCCTGAAGATCCTATTGTTATACAATTCTATTAATATGCTTTCACTTTTGTCTGTAAAATGCTATTGATATACATAATGTTTTGTTTGTAAAATAACACAAGTATTAGTGTGTGATTATGCTGTAAAATGTATGCTATTTGACAATGTGATATCTGCTGTATTTTTTTCTCAAAATAAAAACTAAAAAGAGACTGTAAAATGTAAATCATTTGTGTCCTATTATTTATAATTTGTATAAACCAACAAACAGGAGTTCAGAATTGAGTCCATAATAATGTTTCTCTTTCAAGTAATGCAATTTTTAATATGACTTTATAGCTTTCGCAACTAATGAAATCCATAAAATATTACAAGCAATATTTATGCTTTACACACACACACACACACACACACACACACACACACACACACACACACACACACACACACACACACACACACACACACACACACACACCACTCACAACGACTAGAAAAAATTAACAGTGAAGTTTCTGTCACAATTGCTGAGATGTTGTTTAGCCCAAGCAGCATACTCTTGAGGCTTCTCAGTGGGCATTTTCTTGCCAACAGACTCACACTTGGCTATATGTGCACATTACATGAATAACTATGTGCAAATCAATAACACTACCTACACCAATATGAGATGTGTGACCTCTTGTAAGCCATGTCCCATCACAGTTTACTAATGTTCGAAACATTATTTTCATCCAGGATTATATCAGCATGCTGCACATTGACCTTTTACATATTTTGCAGTTTGTGAGAAAACTTTTTCCGCTAGATCTTCAAGTTTTTCATGGAGTTTGTTAGATTTTCTGTGAAATGTTCTGTGATGCATACCTTGCAGGTCCATGTTTTCACAAAAGTTGTTGAAAGAAGTTGTTCCCATTCCACAAACTAAAGCAGAAGAAAAAAAAAACAGCCTGTCAGTTTATTATAAAGTGTCTCTGTCACTGTACCTTCCAGTACCATCAACAGTTTCCTTACATGTTGAACAAAAAATATTTGCATACACATCAAGTCCCTGTGGGCTTTTAGTGTTTACTCTCAGTGTAGCATTTTTGTACTGAAGACAACACAGCTGTCCAACAATTGTTTCAATTGTAGAGAAATTGACAATAACTCTCGAGACATTAGCGACAATAATTTTATCTGCCTCAGCACTGGGTTCACAATAAACTGATGCAGAAACATTGTTCCTCCCATCTTCTTTCACAGAAAGTAGACTAGCATACAGTTCACTTTTCAATTGTGTCATGATTTTATCTCCGAGAAAACTGTCACTAGAAGGAGAAGTTGAGCTTGTTTCCGCATTCAGCAATTTCACGCAATATTTGAAACAAAGACTCCAAAAGTGTGATAGTTAATGTAATAAAAGCACTTTTATTACATAAAAATAACAGTTTTTGACAAAATTATGAATGATTCTGAAAGTAGACACTTTGAACTGTCTAAATATGCACACAAAAAAACAAAATGACCTAAATTCATGATTTTCTTCATGGCATATCCTTAGAATAGATGATCATCTCCAAAACTAATGAAACAATTCTAATCTAGTGGACATTTCAGAACTTGATATAATCTTTATAGCTAATTTAATCTTAACATTGACAATCCCTAAAAATATCTCTATTCTGTTTTTATTTGTTATTGTTGGTATCTCTGGTCCCAGAAAAAAGTTATTCTGCACAAGAAAGTAGAAGCGATGAAACCTCCAGAAACACCGGGTGGGCTCACTGATCTAGATACTGAAGATGACTTTGATGATGATGATGAAGAAAATGATCCAAACTGGAGAAATACTCCAATGTTTAAGAGAACTGGAAAGGTACATTTCTAATTTAGTATTTTACTTCTTTACTATGATTGTGCTTGTAAATTAAAATTTTATGCTTCAGAACTTACAGACTGTAATAATGTTAATGACAGTATGAGATTGTTATGGAACTTTTAGTATTAAGTAATACTGCGATAAAACACAGGATCCCTGTTTCATTGTGCAGAGACCTTCATCAGCCAGCAACTGTGGTTGCAGAGGTCAATGTGACACAAAAAGGTGTTCCTGTCTAAAACACTTGAGGCAGTGTACTGCTGAATGTGTCTGCAATCCGGCTGTCTGCACCAACAAGCTGTCAGAGAATGTAAGGGATTTGTTGTGTATTATATAACATGGGGGGGCTAAGAGTGATTATTTTTTTCTCTTGCTCAGTATAATAGTGACAGAAACTCAAGTAGCAAAGAAAACTGCCTTCAACGCAACCAGGAATTAGACCATGGATATCTGTTTTTTTGTGAGTTGCCAGGATGACTGATAAAGTGTATTTGTGTGTGTGTGTGTGTGTGTACATCTGGCTTATATAATGCAAAAATTAATTCAGATAAAAATCTTTTTTCCTTCCTACAAACAGCATGTAATAATACTTGAGAATAATAATGAATTGAAGACCAACATTTAATAGAAAAGAACATATCCTACTTGTAAGAGAAACAATTATACACTGTGCAACTGCTCTTCACCCTTAAATGAGTTAACGGCTAGTTGAGTATTTCTGAAATGGCAGTATTATCCTCAGTGAGGGGCAATGCTTCCCTTGTGCTGTTTGCCAAGGAAGATGGCAAGTTCAAAACAGCACCTAAATTTTCTTATTCACCTGTAGATGTTCTTTTAGTGATAATTGTTAATGTGATGTAAGCCAGTGAAAAATCATACATTTGGGTGATTTTGTTTTGTGTGTGTATTTAGACAGTTCAATGTGTCTGCTTTCAGAATCACTCATCATTTTGTCTAAAACTGTTGCGTTATGTAATAAAAGTGTTTTTATTACACTAACCATCACTCTTTTGGAGTCTTTTGTTTCATATTTTGAATGAAATGGCTTATTTTCAAGATTTGGAAACCAGCCTTTCTTCAGCACTAGCCATCATGATTTATATACTTGGGAAATCATCATTACTTCCCCTGCCTTTGTTCAGTTTTCTATTTATACAAAAATGCGCCAATAAGGTCAGATTAGCTTATTTTTAACATTGGGTCACCCCAAGCTATGTTCCATATATATTGAGAGTTTGACCCTTCAACTCAGCTTTCTCCCAGCCAACACTCGATCAGCATTAAAAAAAAACACTTGTCATTTCACACTTGCAATTTGTATTTGCTAAGCCATGATGGGTAAGAGTTAAGTGTGTGATGACCATGCTGAAAACAGGCATAGTTAGCTATGATGTTCAGTGTCTTTCAAGGAATAAAATAGAAAGGGTGTCATTTAACACAAAAAAGCAAATTTTGTGTGAGAGGGATTGCAGATGTCCTGGCTTGAATGAAATTTAGTAATTAATGTCTGGTGGCAAGTACAGGTTAAGTTCTTCATTGTTTATCTACCCATGAGAGACTCTCATACATGGCTTGGGTACTCTTCTCTGACTCTTCATTATGCTCATTGGTGGACATAAAACATTTTGAAAAAATACAAACAATAAAAGGTCAAACTAGATATTTTAAATATTATTATATTAATGATTAAAATTCCTCATCTTAACAATGTTATTATGTATGAAGTAATGTCTTTAATCTCTAATCCTAAATGCATGTTAAATCACTTCATTGTTTTTTACAGACTGTGAGTAGCAGTTTGCTGAACAACACCTTTTGCATTGAAACAAAAAGCTCACAAGATTTAAGCAGCAGTGAGATTATCGACAAACAAGATACTAAACTCATTAGCAGCAAGGTACTTAGTGGCAAAGAAAACAGCCTTCGGCACACCCGAAATTCCAGAACCAAACTGCTAGATCTAACAGATGTTAACAGTTCAAACGAGTTTGATAAACCAGGAGTATTGCAAGAAAAGCAAGGCAAACGTAGTGGGGATATGGTCTTCAAGCAAGACAGTTGTGAGGACAATGAGGCAGTTAGCAACAAGCGTAAACGCAAAATGCTAAACAGCAATGTCAGCTATTTTGGTCCTCTGTCTTGAACATGGATGACTGCTTGTATGGTGGATATTATTGGGTGTTAGACTGACTTTGCAAATAACTTGTGGTGAATAAGCTAGTGACAAAGCAAAGAATTCAAAATGGCTGTGGTAAGGTGTAAAACGAGATATACACACACCTGAGTGAAAAGCCTTCAGAGTAAGTGAGCATTCCAAACACCATCTCATATGGGAGAACTAAACCTATACTACTTTATCATACACTTTCATCCCCATACAGTTGAACATTCGAGGAAATAAAGTTGAAAGGATTATTTACTTCTTTATAGCTGATTTCTGTTAATAATTAATACAGACATTGATTTTGGCTACTTTATGGCTTTTGTTAATAATTAATACATGGATATTTTGCGTGTGCATGGCTTCTGTAAATAATTAACACAGACATTGGTTATGAATACTTTGCAGGTGAACCAGCTTATTCAGAGTTCTTTTTCAGTGAGCTGCAGTGGAATCTTTGAATGTAATCTGTGGATTTTGGTAGCTTTTATGTCATTTTCTTTTAATTCATTATTTTTTGTTGTTGCAAGCTTGTTTTTAGCAATGAAGTAAATGTCTCTTAGCAAGTATGTAGATTTATAAATAGTTTGTTGTCATTTTAAAGACCAGATAGAAACCATAAGTTACATCATAAATTAATAAAGCATATTAGTACAGTTACATGTTAATAGGTCATTTTCTTGAACTCCAGTGTATGGATATTCTATCTCCACACCTTTCTGCATACCTATTTTCTTTTACTACATTGCTAAGTTGCAAACCACAAGCCATGCCATATTGGAAAGTAAGCAATAGCTTTTACATAAAAAAGTGTTGTGCTTCAGTATGAACAGCAGAAATGTTTGGGATTATAGTTTTAAAAAGAAAAATTATTTCTTATTTTGTATAAATATAGATATAAGTAGACATATAGTTTTCTGATATCACAAACCACATATTACCTAGCAGGCTCAGTGCTTGTAGTCACAGATCAGTTTGACTTTGAATGCTGCTTAGCAAAACCCCAAATAAAAAGATTATTGTTTTCTTTGAAAATTAAATTTTTATTTTTGAAATCTTACCCAGTGTCCTCAACAATAGGAATCTATGGTGAATTAGAAAGAAAAATATATTTGTCCTTACATTGTCATTAGTTGATGTGTCATGTCCTTTTTGATGACACTACCTGATGACACATTTGTCTGCTGTATGCTACATCTTAAAAAAGTAAGGAGCTCAAAACTATATTTACGAAAATAAATTACTCACGTTTGCTATAATATATAGCAGTCTTGAAATTAAAATATATATATATATATATATATGAATTTACATTAAAAAATCACACTGTACAGGGCTAGGTGTTTTCAAAATGGTCAACATTTTTGTTTGTGAACAAATAAGTCCTTCAGAGCTGTTTTTTCTTAATTCATTTAATGTTGTTTTATTGCAAACAACACTTTTATATTAATAATAATTAACTTTATTAAAGTTACATTTTAAAAAACAATACTGTGCTTGATTCTCTACTTACTTAATCAGTCCTGTTATTCTGAACCAATGTAATATTTGTTAACCTCTGCACTGCTAGACATTTCAAACAAGTTGCAATACCATTTGCTGAGACTTTTCAGATTTAATTTTTATTACAGGTGCACTTTAAGAAACATTGTTCTAGACATTTCGTGCCTAGGCTGATCTGGTTAAGTGGTCTCCTTGACCATGCAATAGAGCCTTGATTATCCAACATTAATGGGATTGATAGGTAGTCAGGATATTGATTAGCAAAGAATATTGTTGAAAAGTAAGATACTATATATAAACTGGTCACAGATTCAGATACAGAGCTGAACTTAACAAGTTCACTGAAACCATGGCAA
Organism: Sinotaia quadrata; assembly: GCA_028829895.1. NCBI lineage: Eukaryota > Metazoa > Mollusca > Gastropoda > Architaenioglossa > Viviparidae > Sinotaia > Sinotaia quadrata. The sequence continues at coordinate 67,040,013 of CM054183.1, forward strand.
CTGAATCATTACTTGGGTGTAAATGTAGATTTTTTGGGTGTAAATGTTCACTTTGGGTTAGCAAAGGGTTCATAACTTGAAGTTCTTTACCACTTTTCATGTTTATTCCTACTTTGAGATAGAAAACAGAAATCTAATCAAACGTAAATGTTTATCTGTATGTGTTATCCACTTCATTGCAACTACAGCCTTTCTGACTGATTTACATGTCTGCAAGTAAATTGCTTATTCATCACCTTGATGGTGGTATAATTCATGCATACACACACATCTATATGATATATATGTGCGTGTGTGTGTGTAAATATATTGTGGTGTTGTGAATAATTTGTTAGTTTTACTTTTGTTTATTTGCCATTTCGATTGTTTTCATATTTTGTTGTAAAATTAACTCTTAATGTCATTCACTTTTGCTTAGCAATGTAGACTTGATGAACCAGTTTTTGCAACAGAGGAATCTGCAAAGGGAAGCAAATGGATAAATGAAGCATTATATTGAGATTACAAGAATTATCTAAAATAGGCTGCTCAAGAGAGATTTTACATCCAACCTGGCATATTAATTACATATATAAAAAATGTTTTTTAAAAAAAAGTTTAATACTTTAGAGAAGATTTTCATGGAGAGAAAGAACAATTTAACAACATTTCAAGTATGCTAGCAATATTATTTACTTTGATACAGGATGTGAAATTTGTGTAAAAGCAATTCAAACTTTACCCAATAAATCTTGTATTTAGACAAGTAAGAACTCTTATCATTATTTGCTTTTCTCTTTTCTAACTCTTTGAAATCTTACAGTACATTGGAACACCGCGATAATACAAATTCAGATATAATGCAGTCATGGCATGGCTTCCAAAATTTTGTATATTCATTTGTACATGAAATTCTTTTCAAAGTATGTGAAAAATAGTATAAAAAATATTGTATAATTCTGTATACAATCGTTGCACAAACAACAGCCGACATGTGCTTCTATTAACTGTATACACAGCCAAACAGCAGACAAAGCGGTGGTTGATAAAAGATTCTTACAGTTTAATAAATATCAAAGAAAGAAAGCTGTCAACATATTGGCTGGGCTTGGTGGTGTTGTTAGACACAATCAGTTGAAAGTAATTAATATCCACTTTATTATCTGTAAATTGAAAGGGTATGAAACTGTACTTGCATTCAGTTTAATTTTTTTTATGAAGCGACTCGTGACCATTGCAGGCCCACTGTACTTAATTATCAGGCTTATATGTGTAAGTATATATGTTCTTGGAAAAAAGTAAAATATTGCAAAACCCCACATTAACACGATCAGATTTTATGATCCCCAATTATTGCTTTATAGTGAGGTTTCACTGTAATAATAAAATATGTTATACATATTCAACTGTTTAAACCAAAAGTCTTTAAGATATTAGAAGAGGAATAATTGTATACAGATTTTTCCATCTACATACTTATTTATATTTTTTTTAAAAACTGCATGATACCCTTATGACTTTTCATAGAGAGCATTGATGTTACTAGATACAAATGGAGTTTTAATTGAACCTTTCATGAAACAATAACAGTAAATCAAAATTCCTGCATAACTATTGTCATTGCTCACAATTTTATTGGATGTTAAGAGATATGAAAAAGAAAAACTTAGAATATCATTGTTCTGGTGAATTAAACAAAGTATGATTAACAACTGAGAGGTGTCAAACAAGATGTGGGAATTTTGCTCCTTATGTGATTCTTGATTAATTAAAAAATAAAGGATTGATTTTATAAATATTTAGAGGGGAAGAAGATTCATTTGTGATTAGTTTTTAAAAAGTTAAAAAATGTTCATGTTATAATGAAGACCTAATTGTACAAAAGAAATTTTATACATATTTTTCTGTTTGCTAATCTATAAATACACTTTGTGAGTGATTTGGTGTACGCAGTGGAATCAATGTACATACATATTTAAATTCAACCATTTCTTTGACTGGGTGTAAGCATAGTGGAGTCTCCTGCACACTCCCTATATAGAGTTCTCTTATGTACAGACCTTTTTGTATCTATCTATGGAGTTCTCTGTGTGCATCCTTCCTAGGGAATTGTCTGTGTACAGTTCTGATTGGGAGTCTTCATAAAGAGAATGTGTGCTTGGCTCTAACACTTACACTTATCTAGTACTTGTGAACTTTACATTGTGTGACTTTGAAATCATAATTGACACAAGACAACACTAAATGCTGTGTTAATATTTGTTCATATTTCACTATAGTGAAACTTGCTTGATTCAAGGTCCTTGGAGTTTGAAACAAAAATCACTTTTACATAGTCTGCATAGCTTTTTAAGATCTTGTTAATTTCTTGGATTATGCACTTCGAGAAAAATCATTGTTTAATGATCTGCACAAGATTTCAACATTTGGTTGTTAATAATATGTTACTGAACAACACTGAAGACAAGAAACATTTAATAAGTATATTTGTTTCAATTTCAATAATATATATGTATATTTGTATACTATAAGATTGTAATGTTTATTTATACAATTTTAAATATTAATGGTCCATAATTAAGTTTTTAACATGCATTTGCAGATTTCATTTGGTAATTTATAACCACACCAGTTTAATATTCACATTAGAAACTTAACGATTTTGATGAATTAACTTTTATTATGCACAAAATTTAAATGAAAGGATTCTTTTGAATGTTGTGTTCTAAATAGTAACATTTTTCTTGTTGCAGTTTTTCTGAAAATCATAAAATATATTTAAAAACTGTCAATGTTGTTGTTTGAAAATATCTTTGGTGGTAGTCACATGCTTTAATTAAAATGACTGTTGAAAACATTCACACACCACATCAGTCTGTGAAAATGTCTTTTGCAGTCATATCAAAGTAAATCAGTTTAATTGAACTGACTTAAATACATTCAAAATATCTTAAGTGGCAGTCACATTGAAGTAAATCCCTTTAAATGAACTGACTGTAAATTAGTGAAGGGAGATTCTGGTGTACAATGTTATGATTGTTTTTGTAATATTATTTCAGAGTTTCTGCATGCTGGGTTGTTTTTTTTTTTCAAGTTTTTATTTTCCGGGGGGGGGGGGGGGTACTGTTAACTTCTTTCATTTGGCTGTACATTTTGTAGTTGATTTAAATCTTCTGCATATTGTGTGTGTGTTTGTACCATTACTTTCATCTAGATATTCTTTATAGTGTCTGTTTTACTGTTACTTTCATCTAGATATTCTTTATAGTGTCTGTTGTACCGTTACTTTCATCTAGATATTCTGTATAGTGTCTGTTGTACTGTTACTTTCATCTAGATATTCTGTATAGTGTCTGTTAAATTGTTACTTTCATCTGGATCTTCTGCATAGTGAGTGCTATACTGCTCCACTGACTGAATATTCAATAGAAAATGACAGACAAGTGTCAGGAGTACTACACCCCACCCCACCAAACCCAGGGCAACAATGGCATAGGTAGGTTACAACTATTGTAAATATAAAGTTCCCAAATTAATATATCCCCTGTCAGATATCTGGGTAGTCTGAAGACTCCCTCAAATGAAATAGATGATTAGTGATGGGATGCTGACTGGATCACTACCCCAGTCATAGGCACCTAGAGTAATGATTGGGAGGACCATCTAAAAATCAAAACTTTAACCAATTCAAATAAAATAACAGACAAATTTATAAACAATTACCCATCCAACAACCATATGAACATCATCAAAATCTAACAGCTAAAATCGATAAGTACAAAGAAAAGAAAAACAAATAACATTATACACAACTACATGAGACAAAACAAACAATTTGATGGTAGAGGATAAAGCGTAGGTTGTGTACTGGTACTTAAACTTGGATTTCTACAATTTTCTTGGTGGGGGTAATGATACTTTTTACTTGGCACAATGGCTATCCTAGAATCACTAAATTTTAAAGGAAGAAATTAAATGAAACAGTGCTCTCACTTACCTTTAGCTTATATTCAAACTGATATATAATTATCTGTAATTTATTAAAAGTTGTTTATTGCAGCAAAAGAACCTGCAGAGTTCAGATGTGAATGACATTAATATTTTTCAAACGTCTGTGTGGATTTTTCTGGATAGAAAGGGATTTGCTTTTTTTTCTACCATACATTTTAAAGTTTCTCTTTTACACAATTTTTTTAAATCAGATGCAAAATTGCCCCATCACACACTAGACAGGTAATAGTGACAGTATATTCACTAATGAAAGTATTATGAATACTTTATTCTTCTGATTGTGTTTTGCTCATAGACAGTCTATAATATGTTTAGTGTGCCCCTCTTGAGACACACATAGTACTATGTGTCATATCAAAGCAGCTAAACTCTGGGTCACAAAATACTTCCAATACATTGCTGCTCATATATACTGCTATTTCAAATATAAATCAGATTATTAAGAATTTCAAAGTGCCATTTTCATTTGTCACCATTTTTATAAACAACCCACTGACTCTCTTTTTTCTTACTCAATCTTACTTAATCAGTCAACTCTATGAGAAGATTCTTCCATCGACCATATTCTTTTCTTTGTTTCTTACTTTCAGTTGACAGTGCAATAGTGTCAGCCTCTTTCTGAGTTTGTCTTGTCCTACTTACAAAAATTAATTTTCTGTTTCACATTTCAAAAAGAGGCAGTGTTCAGTTATCAAGATATAGTGTTTGTTTCTATCAAACTATCTATTAATCCATATTATAGTTAAATGTAAACAGGAGAACCATTTAAAAATATTTGTTACTGTTTACTTTTCATCTAGATATTTAAAAGTTTGCTGTTATTTTCACCGATAATTCAGCCTAGTATACATTTTGAATATTTTTTTTTTGTTTCCTTGGTGCTATCATGCAGAAGAATCCAAAATCCTCCAATAACTGATTATGACTCTGATTATGTTCTCTGTGAGAGCTGGCCAAGCAGAGTTATAAAGATGCTTGCTGTCACAGTAACTTACAGACTAGTTCAATCTGTAGTACATTTATACTAAACAAAGAGAATAGATTTTATATTAATGAATATGTTTAAAAATATTATCTTTGCCTACTCTATAGTCATTGCCAAACTAATGCTTTTGCAGTAAAAAAAAAAACAAAAAAAAAAACTGGTAAAATTATTAAATTGTTTCAGCTAGTATGGGATAACTCAGTGGCTCATAATTTTCCTAACTAGATCCCTTTTTTCTCACGGATAAAAATCAAACTTTTTTATGTTATATGCAAAATATTTTTTGTGTTTGAATTCTGTATAACAAACATAATGCATTGCATTCTAATTCTTCATAACAAAATGATGTGTTGCACTTTAATGATTCAGCAAGTTTCTTTTTGAATTTTCAAAAACATGTGAACATATGGAAAGTGTTCTATGCCTTTCCAAGCGATTTTTAAGTTTAGGAAAATTAAATAGATCACAAGGAACCAGTGAATGTAGTAAGTATGGTCCAAGAGTGTGCCAGAAAAACTATAAAACATCTTTAGGAGTGTATGATAAGGAAAAGAGACTTTAGAATCACTTAGTAAACAATCCAAAAATGACTACAAGAGTTTGACATTTGTGTTAAATAGTCTTCATTAGAATACAAGTGTTAATAATGAATATAATATAATGAAATAAAACTACTGGTGTGTAAAAACTAATGTGAACATATATGGTGGCCATTAAAACAAGATAAAGCATTTTCCTTTAATTTCTTCAATCATTTGTTTATATTTTCATTCAAATAAAAAACAAAAAACAAAAATAAGCTGCAATTTTATAGTCAGTGTCATAGATTCAACTACCTGAACATTAAATTTGTTCACCCTTTTCTGTCAGCAGCATTCAATATACAAGATGTAGAATCAATTACTTGCTTTCTCAAAACTAAATGGCTATTATCTACCCTTGCAACTTTTGAAGAGACTGCTATAAAGTCAAGAAATAATTCAACTCTTCTGATAGAGTGGGAAGACGAAAATAATTTTTGTTGCTGTTATAAATAAATAATAAAATTTTTCACAAATTATCACTTTTTCAAAAACTGAAAGTCATATCATTTGATAGTCACATAATTAAGATGTTATGTGCACAAGTCTGAGGAATAATTGTAAAATTACATAGAAATCATTTATTTTACACACTGGTAGTTCAGTTGGAGTGCACTCACACCTTATCTCTAGTGGTCCAACTAATCTTGACAATAATAATGATGACCGTTTTTCCCCACTACCAGAGATTGTTCCAGTTAGTATCTTGGTTTCTTAGATAGCATATCACCACTTCCTGGTACTTTCCGTTTTTCAATAATTCTATTTATTTGCTGCAGTTCACGATCCAGTTTAGCTTTCTCATCCTTGGGACCAGCTCTTCTGGTTTTTCGTCCATCTGACATCTTCACTCCATATTGGAAGGCTGCTCTGTACAAAAGTTTTACCAACATTTAATTAATAAAAACTAAAACTTCATAAAAAATCCAATACTAATTTTTTTTCTTTTCAATCATCAAAAGAATTATTTAGTAATTTTAATTTTGAAAATAATGACATTCAGATATCTCCAACCAAAACAAAGTATCTGTAAAGCTTACTTTGGCAGTGCTTCACGGCTAGACATGTAATTACTGTACTCTTCCTGAGTGTCAAAGTCCCAACGACCCACTGGACCTTTTTTATTGCCTTGATCCATCTTGGTAAAATCTGCTTCATCATCTGAGTCATCAATTGCATCTGCTGACTCCATCATGCTGTTGTAGATAAGAGGTACAATTGACTGTTAACAACAAATTTAAAATGGGCACACCTCTATATAAGAGCTGTGCAATATTTCTAATCACATTCAGTGATCTTTTCACTAAACATTTGAGGAATATTTGACAAATGGCATTCACGAACTTACAGGCTAATTTATCTGTTTATATTCTTATTCAACAAAGCTTTGCAAATTAAAAAGAAATTCTGTATCACTTCTCAACAAAACGCAATATTTCTAATGACATTCAGTGAGGTACTGATTATTTCATCTTCCTACAAAAGACAATTAGGTGTACTAGAACTCATTCATATCCTGCACAGATGATTAATAAAAGAACATGCATATATTTCAAACACTGCCACTGCAACCATCCTAAATAGCACTTGAGAATGGTTATCAATACGTCTCAGAAGTAATCAGAAAAGCATCAATATTACAATCAACTAAGGTAGAAAGCAAACTATCAATAGCTACCAATATCACAACTTTTCTGGCCGGTACTCTACAAAATGATAATTTCATATTCTATTATTATTATTATCACACCCTGGATAGCACTCAGTGTAGTGTCAATATTATACTCTGCTATCAATATCACACTCACCCTGGGTAGCACTCAGCGTAGCTATCAATTTCAGTCTTGGCTTTTAGTTTCTTGAGACGCTCTTCTTCAACCTTAGCTGCTGCTCTGTTAAACAAAGCATTTCTTAGGTTACTGTTAATTTTAAATGTCAATTTAAGATAAATACAATACACTACTGATCATATTAAAAATTACATAAAAGAATTTAACCCTAAACATACAGTTTACACTGTTAATTTATCAAAGCAATGAATACAAAATGTACTGTTACTAAATTTGACCTGATAGTAGATTTTTTTAATCATTTACAAAAATACCTCTACTGATATACATTCTCTCCATTTCCGACTCAGATTTTATTTTTACAAACTATACCAGGTTGATACATGCATGGTCACATTCAAAAAGTATAAATGTGTATTACAAGTTATAATTATTCAAACTTGCTTATCTCCCCCACTCTCAATCCAATACAACCAGATATCTTCAATGCCAGAAGTCTCTCATTCACTCATACTAGCATTTAAGCTTACTCTTGAGGGAAGACTGTGTAGAATTTTCTAGAGTATGAATTTCTACTGCACACATATGCACCTATCCTATTAGTACAATTTTATACATTGTATATTTTTGCTTGTAAACTGGCAAATTGCATCACTGCTCTAATAGCACTCAGATTTTAAATCAAAAGAGCAATGTATTCTTATATACATGGTTTGGTTTGGAATTTTGTGCTAGCAGTATCATTTTCTGGCAAGAGATAATTTTTTTCCTTTTTTGTGGCGGACTTTCAGTGATGCCTATATATGGAAATATCGCAATGACAGAGACAATTAAATATGTAACAACGGCTATTCTGCTTATTTTGATTCACATACTGTATATATTGATATGGCAAAATGAGGCAGTTCACTTGACATTTATATTTAGACTGTTTAGATAAGAGTATCAAAGATATATATATATATAGGCAACACATAACTCTTGCCAAATGGTTCCAGAAATGCAGGAAGTCAAACCTTACCCAAACCTCCTTCATACAATATAAATACCAAAATTTACAAAGAAAATAGTAAATAAAATGCGAAGATTTCATTTAACTAAATATATAAAATGAAGACTGTTTGCACACATTAACAAATATGAATGCTCTTTTGCAATGAAATAACTGCACACCCATTTGCTATACTCTTTTTTTCAAAAGAAACAAATGAACACCATTTTCTATGCTCTATTACAGGAGAAATTTGTTCACCGTTTTCTATGATCTTTTACAAGGGGAAATAATTGCACACCATTTTTTATGTTCTTTTACAAGAAAATAAATGCACCCTTTTCTTTGCTTTTACAAGGGAGATAAATGCACACCACTGCCTTTCTTGTTTGTATCATTCAGTCTGCATGAAACTGTAAACTTCTGATCCCAATAAAATAGTACAAACATCTGACAATATAGAGATAAAGTGGTCATGCCATTACAATTCACATTGCAAGTACTTCTCTTAAAATTTTTATATTCTTACCGCTTTTGCTCTTCCTCCAATTCAGCATAGCCCTAAAAATAGAAAGAAAAAAAAAAATATATATATATATATATATATGTGTGTGTGTGTGTGTAAATTGATGATATTATTTGATCTGTGTTTATCACATTCAAGATCTTAATAAAATCTTTGAAAGACAAGAACTGATACTAAAACACAAAGCTTAAGGACAGTCTCAAACATTTTTCTCTCAATGACAATCCCTTGTAAAATAGATCATAACATGGTTCTAAATTAGTCTTACAAGTATACTCTTGAAATAGTACTATCTTTAAATCCCAAAAATTTCACCTAATTTACTTATTTTTCAAGAAAGTATTCTCACCTTGAATCTGTCATTAATAGAGCGAACAAGATCCTTTGCTGTTGTTGGCTGAGGTTTTTCTTTTTCTTCATCCTTGAAAGTAAGAAAAACAAGCACCAAAAATAAATGAAAAAATATCACTCCCCTAAATAATCATTACTGCATAATTTCAAAAGTTCTTTGAAAATAATAAATACAAATAATTATATCTGCTTGCTCATGAATATGCTTTTAAACTATAAATTTCTTGAAACTATCTTAAACAAAATAAAAAAACTCATTACCAGTGCAACATACTGAAAACCCCTTCACCTTATCTGTGTCTGGCATGAAGTCAACCTAAGCCAGAACTAAACTCCCTCTTTAAATGTAGATGTCATCAGATATTAAGATTTTGTGTCTTAAAATGTATTTAATACATTCAAGAGTAAAGAAGTGAAGTGTGCAATTCAGGCTTGTGAAGGCAATCTAGCTTTAAATAATTTTACGTTTATAAATTGGATACATTTATAACTATATCAGAAAATGTCAAAGTCATCTCTTACCTTTGTACTAGGGAATGGATGATTATTTCTATGAGGAGAGCAGGGAAGAACAGCAACACAGTTATGTTGAAGCTGTTCTAATATTAATTTATTTATACTTCTGTTCATAACAAACTATGGAATGAGGCAAGAAAGATGAAAGCATCTCACTTTTGCTTCAATCACTGTAGTTCTGTCACTGATAAAGAACTATTTAGGCTTGGTATCACAGTGGATTATTTTATTACAGTGGACCCTGGATTGTTGGCATCATATTATTACAATGGACCCTAGATTCAGATGTGGGACTGTGAAGCTACTCAGAAGCATCTTGTGTAAATTTGTCAAGCCCCAGTCAATGATGGAATCCCACCAGAGGTGCTCAAGTTAGACCTTTCAACCAGTCAACATGCTGCTGCCTCTATTGAAGAAGGTTTGGAGGGAAGAGTACCAGCAGACTGGAAAAAAGGATCCTGCAAGAACTGGCACGGCATCATATACTGTCAGTACCTAGCAAAGTACTGCCCGCATTATCCTCGACTGGTTGAAAGATGCAGAGGAAGAAAAAGTTAGACCAGAACAAGCCGGCTTCAAAAGACAAGTCGTGTACAGATCAGATAGCAACATTCCAAATCATCATCGAACAATCCTTGGAGTGGCAATCAACGATGTACCTCAACTTCATTGATTTTTGTCAAGCATTCGATAGTGTGGACAGAGAAACCATCTGGCAGCTCCTCCATCACTATGGAATCCCTCAAAGTTTCATCACCCTGATTTCAGCAACTTTATGAAGGTGCCACATGCCAAATTATCCACAACTGTAAATTGACAGAGGACTTTGAGGTGAGAACAGGAGTCCGACAAGGATGCATGCTCTCCCCAATGATCTTCTTGTTAGTGGTCGACTGGTTGATGCATTAGACAACTAAAACAGGAAAAATCAGGAATCCAGTGGTCCCTGATTCAGTTCCTTAAAGACTTGGACTCTGCAGATGACTTATGCCTGATATCCCAGAAATGCCAACATATGCAACAGAAAACTGATAACCTGGCCCAAGAAGCATCCAAGACTGGACTGCGGATCAACCTAGAGAAGACTGAAATCATGACCCTGTTAAAAAAGCAGCAGAAGCCAATATCCCTTGGAGACAGTGAGCTGAAAGAAGTCACCTCTTTCACCTACCTGGGCAGCAATGTATCAGCAACAGGGGGTCCTGATGAGGACATCAAAGCCAGAATCAGGAAAGCTAGATAAGCCTTTATTACCCTGAGACCAGTCTGGAGGTCAACATCCCTATCTGTCCGCAACAAACTACAAATTTTCAACAGCAACATTAAGCCTATCTTCCTCTATGGCTCAGAGACCTGTAGAGTCACCAACACCCTAACCAACAAACTCTAAGTATTCATCAACAGCTGCCTTTGCAACATACTGAAGATCAGGTGGTCAAACTAAAGAACACCTATTTGTGGCAGTGGACAAACCAAGATCCCAATCAGCAGATTGCCAGGCGTAAATGGTGATGGATAGGACCAACCCTGCGGAAACCCCCACAGGACATCACCCAGCAGGCTTTGCAGTGGAACTTCCAGGGAAAGAGACGGGTTGGTCGCCCTAAGAACACCTGGAGACAATCTTGTGAAGAGGAAATGAAGAGCTGCAACCTGTCAAAGGGTGAACTGAAAAAGGCTGCCCAGAATCGAGTGCGATGGAGAGCTGTTGTTGAGGCCCTTTGTTCCACAAAAAATCCAAGGAGATAAGTCAAGTAAGTCCAGTCAATGGTAGTGAAGGAGCAGGGAACACCGAGGGAGCTGCCAGTTGATCAAGTCGAGTTTAAAACTCGTTCAAACCAAAAGGACAACAGATTTTGGCATTGGAGAGGTAGCACATGAATTTATTTTAAAGCCAGAAGAAAATCCAGGATGTGAGCTCCAGTATTGAAGAGTTTTACTCTGGAGTAAGAAAATTCTTCATGGTGCTTGTAAAATACCTGAAGGAACGTCTTTTGCCAGAAACCAATGCAAGCGCTACTTCTGGTCATCAGAGGTCCGACTTTCTCAGCCTGATTGAGGTTGCTGACACTGATCTGCAGACAAATGTTACATTCAGTCAGCAAAGAGCCATTGTCAGGAGGTTTCCAATTCTTCTTCCTTCTGATGTTTCAATCGACATCCTTTAGCCTCTATCAGACAACTGATGTCAGTGGATACAAGGCAGAGAGAGGCATTCTGACTGTACCCCACAGTTCTGCACACTGTGAAAGGATCTTCTCATGTGCAAGAAATACTGACCAGCTTGCTTCTTTGAATAACAAAACGTCTGAAAGTCTCCTTTTATTGAAAAGTGAAGACCCTGTTCCAGCTGTTGAGAAGATGGAAAAGAGGGCATTGCAGAATTTAAAGTCTGCATATGCCAACAGCTTGAAGAACTAAAAATTACCATAACAATATTGTGTGAATAATGTATAGTTTTGTTTTCATGTAAAGACAGTAAAGTATAAGTCATTTTATTTGTATTTATGTGTGAAACTTGGCTGGATGTACATCATATCTTCTTGTAGGTATAAGGACAATAAACTTTCCTGTAAAAGTGAAGATCTTGATGCAGTATTTAAAATGCTCATTATTCTGACATATGAAGATCCTTTTTCAAATGAAGTCTAAAGAAATACCTTGGCCAATGTATTTTTTACATAAAATTTCCCAACACTTGGCGTGCATGACATAAATTAGTCTAAAATAAAACATTGGAATGGAGACTAGACAACAAGAGTAGAAAAATCATAGACAAATGTGCTTTACATAAATCATTACCAAATTGGAAAGTTCATTTATTAACATTATAGGTTATTATATTGCATTTATTTTATATTATTGGTATTTCTATTAAAATGTCAGTTTCTGCGTAGAATCTTCTGGTTTTTATAAAAATCTGGTTTTGGATCATTGATCTTATAGTCTGCTGAGGAGGGGGGGATAGGCAGGGTCTGTAGCATATTATTACAGTGGACACACAATTACTTGGTAGCAAATTTGCGCAGTGGACCCTAGATTAGTGGTAGCATATTATTACAGTGGACCCAAGATTATTGGTAGTATATTACAGTGAACCCTGGATTACTGGTAGTATATTACAGTGAACCCTCAATTAGCAAGCACAATTGGTTATACAGTCACTTGTTCAATGGAAATCGCAATACATATTATTATATATTATTTCAGTGAAATAATTTTAATGTGAGGCTGTTTACAGAATTTGCACTCAAATAACAGAAAGTCTTTAAAAGAGATAACTCATTAAATGAAATCTTGTTAAATGAACTGCTCATTAACCAAGGGTCTACTGTACATCTTAAATTAGACTCATTAAATTTTAGTTCAATTAGGGAAATAAGCATAATATGACAATAATAAACAAAAATATATTCACCTCTTCAGCAGGCTTTTCAAAGTAAGATTTGCGGTTTTGCTTGTCTTTGTCACGATCTTTGTCTGCCTCTCGTTCTCGACCTTTCTCTCTTTCACGACCCCTTTCTTTGTCTCGGCCCCGATCTTTTTCACGATCATATTCTCGCCTATCACGACCATAATCCCTGTCTTTACGATCCCTCTCTCGTCTTTCTCGGTCCTTGTCTCGCCCATCCCTCTCTCTTGAACGTTCTCTATCCTTCCGATCTCTCTTGTCTTTTGGCTTGGAAAATTCAGGCATGTATTCACCAATGTCTCCATAGATTCTAGATGGAAAGTTTAAAATAAAAGTGCACTCTCCACAATGTATCTCTGTGTTAAAGAGAAAGTTAAAATAAACAAATATTCACTCTAATGCCTGCATATGGTAAATGAAAACTTGCAAATAAACAATTAAAAAAATATTTAAAATATTTTTTTTATTTGTGATTAACTACTAGATCTTTACATAAAGAAATCTTTTCAGGTGAGTCCAAACAATACGAGAAGACTCAAAGTAATAAAATAGGTGCTCTTAAACCTAATTGCCAAGCGATCTATACTCATTAGTGACAGCTAAACTACACAGCCAGACAGCCCCAATGCAAATCCTAAATAAATTATGAAATAATGTATACTGAATCCAATCTTCATAGGCCCCACAAACCAAAAGTGATATTTTTCACCATATAAGAAACAATTAAAGAAAAAAACTATAAATAAAATTCCAGTGAAATGTAAAATGTAATACCCATCCTCCAAACCAGTAATTTTATCACCATGTGGCTTGTCTTCTTCCTTTAGCTTTCCTTCAAAAGAAAACAAAAATGACATAGATGCAGTTTGATCTTAAATGGTTAAAAATGTCTAAAGTATAATCTTTCAAAATCAATATAACATAACTAATCTGCAATAATAAGTAATTTACATAACTATAACATTTGTCATAACCAACAGTAGTTAAATATCTACAATCATCTAAAGCTGCTATGTTGCATTGTCTGCACAAGTCAGTTTGTAAATACAAGCTGAGAATATATTTCAGCCATTTACATTACATTCTATTGCAGTCAAGTCACATACTTTACATTTCAGCCATATACATTACATTCTATTGCAGTCAAGTCACATACTTTACATTCTATTGCAGTCAAGTCACATACTTTACATTTCAGTCATATACATTACATTCTTTTGCAGTCAAGTCACATACTTTACATTTTAACCCCAAAATAACCACACAACGAAAAAAAAAAAAGTAATATATAATAAGTAAAAAAATTAAGATTCTAACTGGTTTGCAATTAAGATCACAGCTGGTTTACACCACTTTCTAAAGCATCAAACTAATTTTAAACATCAGCAAAAATACAGAAGAGGTCTGAAGACCCTGTTCACTCACCCTTTTCCTTCTTCTTTAACTTTTTCAGTTCGCGCTTGCCTTGCCTTAGGTATGAGAGAATTTGTGTTAACTTGTTGATGACAATATCATTAGTAGTTAGAGTTGTAGTTGCCTGGAAAGCAGAGATGGTCAGAAGAAATAAAAGTATACATTTAAAAAATAATATACATTTTAAAATAATAATAAAATACAAAAGACCCAGTGCCTAGAAAGAAAAATAATACAGCCACTGAGGTAAAGTGGTGGTATTTGTGGTAACAATTATAACTACACTAAGATGTCAGACAATTAAATCTTAAACAAACCCTCTACATTTTATTTTTAAATTTAAAAACATATATAACAATATAGTAACCATATAAAAACAACAAAGTGAAGTGAAAATAAATGGACCAGCTCCCCACCCACCGCCCCATGTCCTAACAGAACAAAATCTAACTCATTAACAGACACAATATACAACTGACCTCTACACTAGGGCAGTCAGCCTTGCTTCGAATGACTGTGCTGGGAATGTCAAAATCCCCATAATCATCTTCGAGATCAACAGCATAAGCCATGCGTTTAGGTAGGAACAGCTCATTGCGCTCAGGCAGTTTTGTCTTGAACAGCACACGATAGATATTTCGGCCTGCGAACAATTATGAGTGAGTTACTCTAATGCAGCTGTTCACATCATAGCGTAATGTCCAGTGTGAGATGTGAAGACATTTTTAAAATACCAATAAGTGTATACTATTTTTTTATAGGATAAACGTGGGAAACAACATTCCTGGTTTTCTTGACATTGCACATAAAAAGTCATTACAGCTTGATGGTGAAAATCCATGGTGGGCTGCACTGCCTGTAATCCTATATTTATCTGACACTAAAAATCAATAAATATACGTACTATTTTCATGCTCTGTGAATTATAAAATGATGCCTTACTTAAATAATGCAAGAGAAACAGTATAATCCAAACAGTAGCCTCAAAATGAAAATTTAAATCAGTCGTCCAATATAAACAAAAAACCTGACCTGGCTGTTAAGGTCAGGAAAATTGTGAATATATTCTAAGAGGAAATACAATCAAATAAGAATATTTTTCTTTTGAAATACCTTGCTTGGTTTTGAACAGAATCTTTTCTTCTGGGTCTTCTTCTTCTCTAGAACAAAAGAAAGGAAAAATGATGTAATATTTTAACTACTTTATAAAAATCAACTACAATGAAAGTAATATTTGTATCTAAATTAAAATAATTTTGTGCTGTAACATCTTTCTTAAATACCTAGACACACACTTGTTATATGATAGGAATATATAAGGACTGATTTAATAACCTAACCAAAGCTTTCAAAAATGTAAGGGGCGATTACCTTGTGCAGAACAGAAAACTTATTTTACTCGAAAAGCCGTCTCTATCCAAAATTACAACTAAAGAAAGAAATAAGTATATAACAGATAGAGGTTTTAATGAGAAAAGGCCAAAATTTAAAAATATTTTCTTGCAAATGGACTTGTAAAGAAATAGTGGACTTATCTATAACATGAAAAATGTATTGCATTAAGATGTTCATTAGTATATCAGAAAATTACGGAGTGTTTAAAGGTTATATGCAAGAAGCAGTACCTTTGCTCACTAGTTTTAAATTTTCAAGTGCAAACATTCCAATTCCAGTAAAGCAACTATAAAAATGTCACCTGATGAGATTAACATAGCTATGTTAATTTTAATGCTGATACATGGGAGTAGGCTAGGGAAATATTATAAATAATAATGATGCACTACAAATAAAGATATTATGGTGTTTGATATTGGCAATCTTATAAATGTATCATTTAAAGGCTGCAACATTTAAAGTATCTGTTTGCAAAGGACTGACTGCACAATAGCCATGTGAGAAGTTTTATAGAAGATGATTCAGCACTGGAACATAAATCTGTTCAGGCAGATCACTAAGTTTGGATAGAGGCATTTCCATGGAATGTGGTGGATACTAATGTCAAGACTCCTATATTAACAACAGCAAACAAGCAGCGATAATAAAATGTCAGTGTAAATGAATCCAATGATTTGTTGTCTAAAATATGCTTTTGCATATTATTACATCAAATCTCTCATAAAATTCCTGTCTCCTAAATACTTTAAGTGAAAGTCTGGCTTGAGAAACACTTAGCTGGATTAACAAATACCTAGCTTGGTCAACTCATCACTCACACTTTCTCTAAACAATATTAAATGATGACGAACATATTAGATCATAATTTTAGTTACATTAAAACAAAAATATTTTCTTTAAAAAATGAATATGTTTGCTTAAAATGTGACCCAATCAACTTTTTCCAAATGAAAACACCATAATTTTCAACTCAATTATTTTATATTTTCACATCTGCACCATTAGATATGTTATATTATACATCTTTAACAATGTTGTCAATAATCAAATCAGTGAGTTATATAACTATAAAAATATACCCTCTATTAAAATACTTTTTGCACTACTAAATCATACACTATATATACACTCAAGAACCCCTTTGCTTGAATTATGCTGTTATTTTTCTATCAACTGAATTAGATATTGTCTTTTCTTTCATAATCAAATTTTTTTATGTGTAAGCTAATTTTATATAAACAACCAGCCATCACTCATTTATCTGGTTTTTGTCATAACCATATACTTCAGTGTTCTCAATGCTTCAGTATTGCCTGTCAAGAAGGTTTAATGCAAGTTAATCCAATCTGGTTAGAACAGAAACAAAAATATCTCATATATTGCTGTGCAACAGTTGATTCCTGATTTCAAGTATGAAAATTTAAATACATGGAATACAATTTATTTAGATACTTTTAATAATGTTACATTTTGCTACATACTTTGTGATACATAAACTGGACTTGCTAGATAAAAGAAGATCAAAACTTTCAACTGATGTTTTCTCAGGATAAAAATATTTGCTTATATATAGAGGGCTTTGCTTCTAAGCCCTACGTGAGAATTTCTATATCTGAACAAATTATGTGTGAATAAATGAGGCAGTGCCTGACAGACAAACAAGCAAATGAGGCACTGCTAGGCAAACAGACAAATAAGAGGCACTGCCTGGCAGACCAACAAGCAAAGGAGGCACTGTCTGGCAGATCAACAAATAAGCAAAGGAGGCACTGACTGGCAAACAAACAAACAAGCAAAAGAGGCACTATCTAGCAAACAAACAAACAAGCAAAAGAAGCACTGCCTGGCAAACAAACAAACAAGCAAAAGAAGCACTGCCTGGCAAACAAACAAGCAAAAGAGGAACTATCTAGCAAACAAACAAACAAGCAAAAGAGGCGCTGTCTAGCAAAACAAACAAGCAAAAGAAGCATTGCCTGGCAAACAAACAAGCAATAGAAGCACTATCTGGCAAACAAACAAGCAAAAGAGGCACTGCCTGGTAAACAGACAAACAAATAAGTAAATGAGGTTTTGCCTGGCAAACAAACAAAAAGCAAGAAAATGAACAGCAAGTCAATATACAAAATTATCGATAAGGATGTATAAGGACCAGTTTTTAATAAATGGAACATTACTTGTTTTGACTAACAGCACTTTCCATCTTGTCTTCATCTTCCTTTTCTTTGCTGCTGATTTCTGCTCGAACCTGCAATAAACTTAAGTCTTAAACCAACTTCTACAAACCAACCTTCGATTTTATATAGCATTAACATGAATTCACAGTGTGATTTGCAATTTAATCTCGGATAATTTATATGAGCTGATAAAAAATGTATTATTTGTCATTTAGTATAAGTCACAAACAGGCTTTGCAAGAATACTATAGGTGAATACTGAGCGAATTTACAAATGAACCAACATATATGATTCATACATAGACGCTGTGTCTTGATAAGACAGAAGTAATGCTTGTTAAAAATGTATGACCTATAACAGCTGTGTAAGTAAGAATTTAACTGTCTTCAAATGATTAACAATAACATCCTCTATAAATATATTTCTTGATTTAAATGAACTCATAGTTTGGCCCAAGGAGAAAAGGTGGAATAAAATTTTAAGGTATAACTAATTAAATAAAATGCCTGTCATTACTTAAATAAAAATAAATCAAAATGTACTTTCTGATACTGGCTTTCTTGAAACAGTATAGTATAATTATATCAAACATTAGCAAATAAGGACCTCTTCTGTCCAGCATAGAAATGATGTAATTTTGATTTGGAACATTAGCTCAGTACATCTGAATTAAGTTGTTTAAGGTGTATCACATATACTTTCCTAATCATATTTACATTATGTGTCAAAGTTATGCCATTATTTACTTTTCATTCACACAACATTACTATTGCTTCTAAATATCTAAAGATTCTTTTTACAGTCAATTATTGGGTCATTCTATCATCTGTCAAAATGAAATGTAACTCAATTTTTATTTTTTATTTTAATTTTTGCTACATGTTTAGTTTTATTTTAAGAAAAAATGTGACCTGTCACCACAAAAAGATACTTAAGTCGGATTTTGGGGGTATTGAGATATATATATCAATAGAAAGAAAATTGAAAGGGCTTTCTGTTGATATAAAAATAAAGAGTGTAGGACAAAATATGGAAAAGTTATGTTTGTTTGAAGTGCACTACTGTCCGGACGGCCATTTTGAGAAAATCGGCCTCAAAGATTGAACACATTTCTGAGAGGTTTTTCCTTAGCAACCATATATTAATCTGCTTCATTTGCAATCAGAGTTGAAGAAGACACAATAGCTAACACTGTAATAACTATAAACAACAAATATATTGTTACATCATTTACAGACAACAGTCTTTTTAAGCCATAATGATTAGAATTTCTGTATGCGAGAATGATTATTGTGGCTCACAGAATATTCTAAAATTAAGGCATAATATTGAATTGATACCTCTTTCTAAATCTGATGCTAGCTCCACTAAATAAATCACAGATTAAAGCTGCATTACTTTCACATTCTTAAAAAAAATATCGTTTAAATAATCCAATAATTATAGCACACCTTTCACTTCAGTGTACAGTCAGTTATCGTCAGCTGTCGTCTGCTTCGTCTTTTTCGTTGTTCGATCACGCGATTCGCTGTCCGTCACTTTCAGATGAAAATCCATCAGCTACATCCTCATTAGCAAAATAATCAGATATCAAATCTTTAATCTGAATGCTTTCTTTTTCTAAAATGTTGCTTTCTTTACATGAATTCAACAAATTAGCGATTCGTTTCTCCATGTTTACATTACGCATTACAGGACGAAACTGTCTCCCTTGTGTGCGTTTCAACCAATCGCGACCGTCTTTTTATGAGAGCATGCTTGGTAACTTATAGCAAGCTTTGATAAACTGTCTGCGGATTGGCTGACGCTTTTCACTTTGTTTATGCCAAGCACAGCCTTATAAAACATTCTGATTAGACGTTATAAATAAATAAATAAATAACCAGTGTCGTCAGCATAAAAATAGGCTTTTTCCTGAGCATTCTGATATACAACATGATGAGGTTCAGCCAGGGATACTACCGTCTACGATCGTCAGATTATAGCACTTTTGGGCCATATTTTTCCTTCGAAGTTAGACAGTAGGTCACAAAAAAATAATAATAAAGCTATTTCTAGTTCGAATTAAAGAAAAACACGCTAGTAATTTGTTGTTCGATGGTTTGGGAACACGCTAAAATGAAAATCTCAATTTCACCCATGTAGACCCCCACCTTCGTTTTTGCCGTTTTTCTCGGCTTAGCCTTGCGCGACTTAAGTATCTTTTTGTGGTGACAGGTCACAAATAATAAAAGCATTAATCACTCATACTTTATAATTATTAACAGTCAGAAATATTAATTCTGAAGATTCCTGAAAATCAGCCTAGAAATGATAAGTAACCAACACTGCAGTGGTCTTCACTTATTCTGCGTTAACAACAAAGAACTCTAAGAATATGAACTATCATTTATATAAAAATAACACACATTTCACTGCTTTCTGTAATATAATTAATAATTAAGTAAACCAAATTACAAGTATTTGCAAGTCAGAATAATGATTCAAAAACAAAAGCATAAGAGTTGGACAGCTCATATACCAAAACAAGAAAAATACATTCAACATTTAGTTTTCTTAAAATAATAACAAGTTGAATGAGAATGTAGACCTAAATTACAGATATAATAATGACATGGCAATGAAAATCATAATGAATAAACTGAACAAAATCAAATGTACAAGACCTCAAAGTTAAGAAAATAGTGGCATGGACTTTAAAAAAAAAAAAAATTTAATAATGATAATGAATCACTTTTCTTCGATACCATATGGCCTAGTAAAAGGCAGGCATGAAGGTCAACTTGAAATATATCACGTCAAGCTTATTACTGAAATAGCACTCAGCCCTGTAAAATTTTCTGACATCGAAACAATCCCATTCTCTTGTTAAAATAGAAATGAATGTTGTTAACACTCTAATATTTAACATTACAGGACAAAACTAAATAAAGTAACTATAAACTGTGAACAACATAATTTTTGATAAAGTGAATAGATACTCTAACATAAATTTGGACTTGTGCAACCTTTCACTTAAACCCAACAAATATAATAATTTTTCAGTTAGAAGAATTTTATGTCACACCACTAACTGTTTTCTTAAAAAATATAATGATAGTTACTGCAGAAATCACTTTTATATATATATATTTTTTATTATAATCACACTGAACTATATTTTGTCTAGTTGTCCTTTATAACAAAATAAATTACAATAATAGTAACTCAAAAATATTTATTAACAAGAAAGACTATTAAGATCTAACTCTCGATGTAGTATATAGGCTATAAGGAGTGAATGATGGGTTGGCATGGATAATATCCTGACTTAGGTAATATGAACTTACAGTAAGGTTTATGGAACATATATTTATAGATTGTTTTGTTGTTTTTTTGAGGGTTGAAACAGGTGGTCACTGAATAGTAAACATTTTCTGAATGGTAGATAAACTCTACACAACTGAATGCTCCTGACTCCAATAATCCTTGTGGGTTATGCAAGATAAATCAGAGAACAATCCTGTAAAAATAATTAAAAAACTTCGAATGTGGACTCCTAACATAAGAAAAAAATAATTCCATTTGTGACCAGTAAAAAAAAACACCCAAACTATCCACTTCTATCAAACACAGAAAGAAAAAAAGAAAATAAAGATAGATTTGTTGTAGTATTTACATTTAATTTTTCGTCAATGACCAAAATATATTATTTAACCCCAGAAATAGGGAATTTGCAACCTTACTTTGTCAAGCAAAGCATAGTCTAGACCCTTCACTAAATGGGTATGCTCCATATCACCTCCCAGGTATTTCGATTCCTGAATCATTTGTTTTCTGCGTTCAGCATAATTCTCCACACTGAAACCAAGTAGAGCAAGATGAAAGAAATGTATCTTGAAAATATTTCCAACACAAATTTTTTTAAAATCTTGTTTCTTCTCATTTATTTTATTATTTTTCAATATTTCAGCAATGATGCATGATAAAACTTGCTAGACCCTACTGCACATAAAGTCATAAAAGACATTTATCAAAAGATCTTTCCACAAAAAAAGGAATAAATTCACACTAATTATTTATACTAATCTTTTTTAAAAGTAAAAAATAAAATAGACTAAGATCTGGAAAGTTTAATTAAATCTTTATTACTTAATCTTTTAAAAGTAAAATAAAATAGACTAAGATCTGGAAAGTGTAATTAAATCTTTAACAACAACAAAAAATTAACAAGCCAAACTTACGACTTGGCATCAGGTGCAACTGCTCTGTAATCTGCAGTGGTGCTTACCATCTCGGGTTCATCTCGGTTTTGACCATCACGTCGCTCCCTAGCCTACAAGTGTTCATTTTCAATTTTACAAAATAAAAGTGCTTAAAAAAAATATGAAAGAATATAGAGTGAGTTCTTTGTTTATGTAAGTTTTGTTTACGAGAATTCAAATTATTGCAACCTAATACTGAAGCAATTTGTTATCTTTATATGCCAGACTTAAAGCTAAGCAACCTGAGAAGCAGACCTGAGAGCAACAATGAGATGATGGAGATACTGAAGAAAGTGCTTTACATGCTTTAAAATTATGAATTTGAAGGAGGTCATGCATTCTAACATAGTTAATTAATTTAATAAGGTCATTTAATGAGTCAGAAAGATACGGGATCAGCTGAATGTGATAAAAATCTGATTGCTAAAATGAAAAGGGGCATTGTGACAGGTAAATCAATGATCAAGCCATTGTCTGAAGATTGATAATGTTGCATTAAAATGTAGGTGCAGTCCACAATTTTAACCTCGAAAAGCCCTGATTGATCAAATATGGTTATATGATGGCAACAAGAACATATCTGGCTAAAGACAGGCTTTAAAATTAATCTCTAATTTTAAATGTTGTTATAATTCATTATATTTTTTTAATTTATCATACGTTTTTTTATTTTCACGGGCATACTATCTTATGAATACTCAATTTTTCTGCTTTTAAGTTTTCAACATCTAAATTTTTCTTGAAAACTCTGCCAAATCAAATCTGCTTTCAATAATTAATTATCCTGATAAAAACAAGCTAGCATATTTTGATAAATACAACAGTTTTATAAACTCTTAGTAATAAATAGCACATTAAGTTACACTTGATAACAACACTTTCTAATTTAAAAAAATAAATTCTGAAATGAAATTAAAATATTTTCAATTTCATAAGATAAAACATAAATCAAGGAATTAAAAAAAAAAAGAATCAGAAAAATATCATCACAGCAAAAATAACATAAAGAAATTTTCCAAATACCAAATGTGCACTAAATGAGTCTTTACATCTATACAAATTGCAGTCTTGACTTGCAATGTCAGGAAAAGTAACATGCAAAAGGTATTCACACTCCTGATGAGTATTTTAATCTTTTATCATATATAAAACTCTTGTGGGGTATGGATAGTATGTCTATGTGGATGCATGACTCCTATATTATGTACATCTGGTTGTATTAAAACAATGATTAATTATTATTTCAGAAAAAGAGAGAACTTAATAACAAAAACTATTATTTCAGCAATCAAAAGGAATTTACTGACACATACTGAAAAAACATTTCAACAATCAAAAAGAACTTTAAAGATTATTTCAACCAACAAAGAATAGTTACCCTGTCTCTGTATTTTGCTGCCCATTCTTTCTGCCGTTCCTCTTCATCTTTTTTCATTTTAGCATATTGACTGAGGAAAAATAAAAATAACAAAACAGTTTTAATGTCAGAATTAATTTAAAACATGTTTCAGTGCTGTGCACTTGATTACAGATAAATCTTTTACTTTAGAATGTGTTGCTACAAAGTACTGGCACTGGCTGTATGAATGACATTCTTAGATTTTTCTAAGGTTCCTAAAATAGTACAATTCTAGAATTTGTAGTTGATATGTGCCCCTATAAAGCTCAGTGAATTTTTTATTTTGTACTGCTTTCTTTTCTTAATGTTTAGCTGTCTTGCTGTGTATATTCTTTTACTTCAAACTTATTGGTAATGTTTGCTGCTGATTAGTTCTTTCTGTTTTTTAAAGTAGTACTTTTACTTTTAAAAATTTTAATTCATATTGTCGAGTTAATAAAAAGAAAATCAACAACTTTTTTGTTGTTGCAACATTCTCACCCACAGTGGATGTACTTGTTGCCTACCCTATATATGTCTAAAAAATATATAACAATTTATTTGAACAAAAAAATAATGAAAATGTCCAGTATTAAAAAAAAAACCTTAATCAATAAGACCACAATAACTACTTTTAAAACTATGTCCTTTATAACTTTTTTTAACTGACTGGTTTCGATATGCATAAGTCTAGTGAATTGATGTTTCTTTTACTCTATCTTAGGAAATAATCTTGTGCAAGATGAAGTTAACTTATGTTTAATATAATGAAAATTTATTTCTTTATTATTCCAAACGTATTAAAAAAAACCATCCTACATCTATTAACAGTACCTTTTCTTTTCTTTGCGACGTGTAGCTGCATCATCTTTCTTATCATCCTTTGATTCATCACTGCAAAATTAAAGTAATATTTTCTTTAATTCTGAGAAGAAATAAAGCAATTTTTTTAAATATGATAATAATAACCAGTACAGTGTACTGCATTTAAGGGGAGAAAAAGGAAAACCATAAGTAGGTGGGGGGGGGGGAGAGAAATGGATACATGCAAATTCTGGAAAACAACAGTCTTGAACCACAGTAATCCATTGAAATAAACATGCCCATAACGTCCATTTGTTGGTCCAATCCTGTTCTTCACTTATGAATCAGAGTTCTGATGCAGATGAACTGTGGATGTTTGCTGCTTGACATCACTAAGATGCAAGAATTGAATGTTTTTTTTTTCATTTATCACCTGCTCTCAATTACTAATGGGCCAAAAGACAGACTACATTTATGTACATGATCCAACTTATGTACAAAACTGGGCTACAAATAAGAACAGAATTCAAATGTAACCAGAATTTGCCTGTACTTCCGGGTCTTCATTCAACTCACTATACTATCACAATAGAACTTAGACCAGAACAAGCTGACTTCAGGAAAGACAAGTTGTGTAAAGATCAGAAAGCAACACTCCGAACCATCATCGAACAATCCTTGGAGTGGCAGTCAATGCTGTACCTTAACTTCATTGACTTTCGTCAAGCGTTCGATAGTGCGGACAGAGAAACCATCTGGCAGCTCCTCCACTACTATGGAATCCCTCAAAGTTTCATCACCCTGATCCAGCAACTTTATGAAGGTGCCACATGCCAAATTATCCACAATGGCAAATTGATAGAGGACTTTGAGGTGAGAACAGGAGTCCAACAAGGATGCATGCTCTCCCCAATGATCTTCTGTTAGTGGTCGACTGGGTGATGCACCAGACAACTAAAACATGAAAAATCCGGAATCCAGTGGTCCCTGACTCAGTTCCTTGAAGACTTGGACTTTGCGGACGACTTGTGCCTGATGTCCCAGAAATAACAACATATGCAACAGAAAACTGATAACCTGACCCAAGAAGCATCCAAGTTTAGACTGCAGATCAACCTAGAGAAAACCGAAATCATGACCCTGTTAAAAAAGCAGCAGAAGCCAATCACCGTTGGAGACAGTGAGCTGAAAGAAGTCGCCTCTTTCACCTACCTGGGCAGCATTGTATCAGCAACAGGGGGTTCTGACGGGGACATCAAAGCCAGAATCGGGAAAGCTAGATACACCTTTATTACCCTGAGACCGGTCTGGAGGTCAACATTCCTATCTGTCCGCAACAAACTATGAATTTTCAACAGCATCGTTAAGTCTGTTCTCCTCTATGGCTTAGAGACCAGGAAAGTTACCAACACCCTAACCAACAAACTCCAAGTATTCGTCAATGGCTGCCTTCGCAACATACTGAAGATCAGGTGGACAAATAAACTAAAGAACACTGATTTGTGGCAGTTGAAAAACCACATTCCCATCAATCAGGAGATTGCCAGGTGTAAATGGCGATGGATAGGACACACCCTGTGGAAACCCCCGCAGAACATCACCCAGCAGGCTTTGCAGTGGAACCCCAAGGAAAGAGATGGGTCGGTCGCCCTAAGACTGCCTGGAGACGATCCTGTGAAGAGGAAATGAAGAGCTGCAACCTGTCATGGGGTGAACTGAAAAAGGCTGCCCAGAATAGACTGTGATGGAGAACTGTTGTTGAGGCCCTTTGTTCCACGGGGAATCCAAGGAGATAAGTCAAGTAAGTCAATAAGAGTAGATGCCTGACCCTAAATGTTAAAAACTTCCAAATTTAAAATCTTTAAATAATATAAGTAAAATAAAAAAATTTAAAAAAACAAAAAGAGCACTTATTTGACATAAAATCAACAGATTGCTATTAGTTGTAATAATTAACAATACAGCTTTCAAGCAAAACTGAATAATGAAGCTTGTGATTCCAAACTAGTACAATGATTTTAAAAACAAAAAGCACAAAGGAAAAAGTGCAAATGTCAAGAGCCAGAATGGTATTCACCAAAACATAATCAACAGGAATATAAATTTCATTCATTTTACATTCAGTTTTAAAATCTGTACAATGATTCGTACAGTGAGTAATGGAAAATAATAATTTTATGCAAGTCAGTTAGGGCTTTAAGATTCTGTCTACAGGAATCACAATTATGAATAGTCAGTAAGGCTTTATGATTTTGTTTACAAAAATCAAACTTATGCAATAGCCAGTTAGGGCTTTAAGATTTTTTAGAAAAAAATCAAAATTATGCAACAGCCAATTAGGGCTTTAAGAGTTTGTCTACAGTAGTAAAAATTATGCAGATGGAATACATTCATCTCCCTGCATGCAAGAGATATTTACAATCATCTTGACTTAAACAAATCATAATAAAAACAAAACAGAGTCCACTAGTCCAGAAAAATTTCATTCACTTATCCTTTTACAGAAATGAAGCCCTGAAATATATTATCATAGCAGTGGGTTGGAATTCTTTTGTCCTTTCTTAAGAAATGATTTCTTAGGAATATGTCTTTTTTAGCTTGTAAGCTTTCAGAGGATCTAAAGCAGTCATTTAATCCACATTACGAAAGGAGGTTTTTCTTTCTTTTCTTGGTATTTTTTACTTACATGTACTGGACAATCATAAACATGGAAAGAATTTTTTGTTGTAAATGCAAGGGGACACCCTCACCCCCACCCCATTCATGTTTCTCCTAAAGTGTGCACATCTAGAAATGTGATGGGAAATTAAATTTGACTATCTAAAATAAATTTTCACTTAATATTTATCATACGTCCACAAACAGAGGCCTCCACAACTTTCCCTCTATTTCTCCAGATATGTCTAGCTTCTGAGTACCAAGGAAAATGACTTAATCAAGCTGCATATTATCCAGAAAGTACTTTTTACCTCCCCTGGAAGCTAAAAGGCTCCTTTGGTATGGTTTGTCTATTTGTATGATATAGTTGGTAAGTATTCAGGAAAATACTTGCTACAAATTCTTAGTTTTATATCAGTCATTTCAAACCTGTGGAAACTTATAAAAAAGGTTTGTTAAAATTTGTTTAAACATATACATACTCTAAAAATTAAAATAGCATATCTAATACTAATTAAAATTAAAAAGTACTACTATTGTTAATTACTACTTTTTCCCCTAAAAAAGCACTACTAATGCTAATTATTACTATCTGTGCTAAACTCTGGAGGGAAAGAATAAGAAAAATACATAAACAATAACTGAAAACAGGTGTACATCTCTGAACTTCTGGCCTACAATTATTAAAAGTTGCTTAGAGAGATCTGAAGGACAATTAAACATACTCTCTGTGTGCATGGTTGACAGTGGCTGTATAAGAACCTGAGGAGACTCGAGGAGTCATCAGCATCTTTCGGAAATCTTCATTTGTCAGTGGATGTCTGAAAGCACACATACAGTGATATTATAAAAATGAATTATATTTATTTATATTTAATTATAATTATGATTCTAGTGATCTTATGCTACATTTATATTATAGTTAACTATAAATAAGAATTAGTATCCACATGCCACAATTAGATTAAAATGAACAGCAATAAGTGTAAATAGTTTCAAGAAAGCCCAGTATCACATTTATAATGTACTGTAAATAGCTTCTAACATATCACACTTGAATTAAAATAAACTGTAAACAGTTTTTATTATCAATCAGTATGTCACTCTCAAATTGAAAGGAACAGAAACAGCTTCTAGAAGCTACACCATATTTATATTATATTAAGAAATTTTTTTTTAAAAAGTAAATGCTATTGATTCTAGTCAATCTCACTTTACTTTTTAAACCAGTAATGTTTTGCTTTAGTACAATAATGATTCTTCATTAACTGGGTTTACCTGCTGATAGATCACTAAACCCAGGCCCCTCAACCCATACAGTTCAATCCTTTTAATGTTATGGCCCATAGTCATTCTCTCTTTCTCTCACTCACACACACACACACACATATGCATACACAACACATGCACACAATGTATGTAGTCCTATTTGATGTGTAGCATGTATGTAATCCTATTTGGTGTGCAACTTCCACTCCAGCCTTAAAACTTACATAAAGTTCTTTTCAAACTATTTCCACCATTACCAGATGTCAAAAGACACATACTATCATCTTATTCATATCTAATTTGCAAACAGCAAAAGAGAGCCACAGAATATATATTCCTATTTTCATTCCTGAATGAGCCATGCAAGGATGACATTTTTAAAACATATACATCTACACCAGTTATTCTCAAAGGGTGAGTAATAAACTGTGGCTGTGCCATAAGAAAAAAACAACAACAAAAAATACTTTAATTAAAATAAGAAGAAATATGCAATAGGTATTAAATATTTTCAACCATGTTATTTATTAATACAAGAGGAACAATTAAATTTTAAATAATACAAACTGGAATGTTTAAAATTAATGAGTCAATAATTATATTTTTATAATTAAATCAGAAATATGGGCTTGTTTACTTTTGCACAATTGTTCAATGTGGGGTCAAATCGCAGACAAACATAACCGTAATTCTTGATCAAGAGAAAGAAGTCACTCCCATTTCTTATTTTTATTGTTGGCCAATGGTGAAAAAATCACTGCTTACACATGTAGGTGCCAAAAACTGTATTAGTGTATATAGGGCATCTTCTGAAAACACTGAGAACTCTCTTTTTGCCAAATTTCAGAAGTAGTGATGTTTCCCTAAACTTGAGCTGAAAAGTTCAATCATCCTAAAGTTCTGCCAAGTCTTCTGCCCCTTTAAACGATTGATGTTTTGTGTGCAGCAGTAATGGCAAAGGGACAATGGACCCAATCATATTCTTTCACACTTAAAGAAGGAAAGTATTGCTGTTGTATATCCTTCAAAACCGAGAGATGTCCTAAAATCAAATAGGAAGTAATCTCCAGATCAGTATCAGCTGTGACAGGAAACATTTCAAGGTTACTCTTAACTTT
The DNA here is from genome assembly GCA_028829895.1 of Sinotaia quadrata. Lineage (NCBI taxonomy): Eukaryota > Metazoa > Mollusca > Gastropoda > Architaenioglossa > Viviparidae > Sinotaia > Sinotaia quadrata. Next base: position 67,069,612 of record CM054183.1, read on the forward strand.
TGCCTTCTAAGTTCTATATTTTAATATAGAAGCTTGTCACTTGATATCAAAAGGCTTTCTTCCTTCACCTGCATACTCGCATTAAGGCTGTTTAAATGTAGCTCAGCAGATGGAATTTCTGCTTATGACTCATCCAGTTGAAGTTAAATTTTTTTACCATCATATAGTGGTCCGACTACTTGTTTCTGGATATCAGAGGACATGTCTTCTATGTGGCAAGAAACATATCATTCAACAAAGGTACATTTGATATCACCCGCTTGGCAGCCTTTCCTAACATATATTTAAGTATTTCTTTACAAGCAGGGAAAATCAAAGTTTCTGCTATTATATGTTGCTGCATGTTCCTGGCAACTTATTTCAGCAACCTCTTGCTACTTGAACCTTTTCTGCAATTGTTGCTATTTTTTCTGTTGACTTAAATTGCTTTACCTGAGAAGAGAGCAAACAAACGAAATAGACCGTGTCTTTACCTATCAAATGACCATGTTTAGTATTAAAGAGACTCTTCAGTTTAAGTAAGTGAACAATTATTTTTATGTTCACTGATTATGTTGTACATTATACTTGTGAATTTTGATCGATGCTATATTTCTTATGATGCGTGTGTATCGGGCTAATGAATAGTGTTGCAAGATCTGTAAGTTGAGAAAGTGTGTAAGAGAGAAAAGAGTTTAGAGATAAAATATGTCTGAAATTTAGCACTGCCTTTAATTTGACTTTTGCAGAAAGGGGCATCCGCTTTTTTTTGTTGATGTTTTGTAACCTTGTATCTGCTTCAGATTTCAGTGACTATTGTACTCTACCAGATCACATTGGTGTGTGTATCCAATGTTGTCGTCAAGCTTATCAGTAAACGTGTTGCTATAAGTTGATTCCTGTGAATTCCATTTGAGAACTAATATGACATAAACTGAAGTTTGAGTTTGGTCTTGAAAATTCATGAACATTTCTTTAACATTCCTTGTGTGTGCTTTGATAGCGAATATGAAGTTCTGGATGATTCTCCCCAGTGTGCTTTGTGAGCAAGTCGAAGATTCTGGAAGTGGAACAGTTGTGTTATGTGCCTAGAAGGGGTACATTGGACTGTCATCTAATAAGGAAGAAAGTGACTTGTTGCAAAACCGCGTGAATGTGAATATGCATTAGCGACAGCCGCTATCATTGACTATAATTATCTCTCTAAAACTCCACTCTCATTTCTATGAACTCTATTATATATGTGCGTGCGTGCGTGCATGCATGCGTGTGTGTGTGTGTGTGTATCACTGTATGTGTGTATGTTATCTATCTGCTGATATCTGTGCTAGTATAAAGTGAATAAGTGTCAAACGTTAATCAAACTTGTTGTGAAACGATGTAAAATTATTATATTATAAACTGATGTTTCTGTTTTTTGCATACTTTAAACTTTAAAGGGGAATTCTGTCTTCTAAAATAAAAGAATACAAGTGTTTTATAAAGTTTCCATTATGTTAATCTGATTTGTTTTTCTTCAAATTCAATGTGTACATAAATAATTTTAATAATAATTTACTCACGCATCATCCATATGCTCATCCTTATGCCCCATCGGAGCAATGGGATTGGAAAAGACTTCTGCTTCTCCTAAAACAAATACATGATTGAAATTAAAAAACTATGACCACAATAAAATTATCCAGTATTACTTTTTTTCTGGCGAGACGCAGATCATTTCTATGATATGCAGATCCAAGAGAATTCCCTTAGAAAAAAATGATGTATCCACAATTTACAAAGTTGTATCTCAAAAGTGATAACAGTAGAGTTTCTACGAAATATTTAATCATTATGAAAACAAAAAATATAGCAGTTGCGTTTATCGCTTATTAAAAACATTAACCTGATGTAAACATAGACCTACACAACAATAGCTGTAGGTCTACATGCATTTAATTTTTAAGGTAGTAAATTTAACTACTATTATAATGAAATAAAATATACTTGAATATTTACGCATTTAAAGTATACTTACGTTCTGGCATATTGTTCGTTTAATCAACGGACCAGTACAAACAATTGTATTTTCCGGAATTACCTATGAATATATTTTTTTCACTATTAGTATTACAAGTTTACCATGAACTCTCGCAATTTCGCATTTACAACGCAACTTCTCGCAATTTCACGTTTGTTATACTGCAACTATTTCTGATTGGCTACGATTTTCACATCCGGTAAAGAGGTGGTTTATTCAAAACATAATATACACACCTGTATCAGTGCAGGAGCCATGGCTTTTCCAAAAGCAGATTTAAAACGCTTCAATGACTATATAGGTTTGATTTTTTTCAAATTTTCTATTTTTGTGTCTGTCCATTACAAATGTACATTACTGAGTCAACGTTGTGTTGAAAAAAATATTCTACTACTTTACTAACTAACTAAGAGTTGATGGATCATCAAAGTGGAGAAAGACTGGCACAATAAATTTGTTTTATAACAAAAATAAAAAGATATTTCCTTTCTTGTTGAAGGTCAAATCGCTTTGATTTTGTCATTATCTGTGTAAATTTGAAGTGCATTAATTCCTGTGACCCTCTTTTTCGTTGCCATTTATAATCATATTTAGTAATTAGTATACTCAAGTCATAGTATAGGCCTTTATAAATAGGCTATCTAAGTAATATGATTACTTGTAGATCACCTCTTGATATTGCAAGGTCACTTGTGATATCACACACAATCTTATCCTTTCTGCAGAACGTGATATGCAGAGTTTAACAACTTTCTCCAAAATGATATAGTTAAATTTGTTGTAGTTCATGATTGCAAATTGCTATTCAATAATTCACTAATTCAGAAAGTAAAATTGAATCCAAGTAATGTACTTGAATCTTCCATGAAGTCTTGCTTCTTCTTTTTTTTTTTTTTACAACTGCTATGAAACTTATCTTTTCAGGTTGTGCCCCTCCAGTTGGAGCATATAATCCAAAAGACTTAAAGAAAGTGAATGGCATCTACATAGAAAAAAGTGATCGCTTTAAACACCCCAAAGGTAATTTAAGAAAATATTATATTTGCAACTTAATTTAATTCTTGACTTTAGTAGTATTCATGCTTTTTTTTCTCATTAACTTGATTAAGATAGTTGTTGTGGATAATGATATTTTTCAAGATGCTGGAGAAATGTAATATTAAATAACATGTTTTACACCAAAATACCACTACTCTTAATAGCTTTTATTAGTTTTAACGTGCATGTCAGACCATATAACTTAAACTAAATTAAGGACCCTAGCACTGTAGTAAACCTAGAAAGTAATATAAATTAAACTTGTCTTCATTACCATGTGTTCATATACAGCTTGAAAAAATTTGATAGTACATTTTATATTTTTAATTACTTTAATTAAATACTTATTACATATATTATTGGGGTAAGCAGTGATCATATTTAGAAAAGTGTTTTTCCATCTAATTTGGTAATAATAAAATACTAATATCTGATCGATGTTGAATGGTTGAAATAGAGCAGGGGTGCACAAACTGCGGGCCGCATGCAGCCCGAGACATGGCTCTATGCGGGCCCTGGAGGACCATTATTATTATGAATGTAAATCACATGATTTCAGTATTTGTGTTGTTTTTCCTATTGAGCCATCCATGTGGTGGCCCTCCAGGCACTGTCAATTGGAAATTTGGCCCTCTGTCCTTAAAAGTTTGTGCACCCCTAAAATAGAGAGAGCATCCTTTTTGAAAAGTATTCCATGAAAAATTTTATTAAAAAATTAGAAAATAAATGCAAATAGAAATGACATTTTCTTAAACTTTTAAATATCTTTTATTCAGAGACCATCCATTAAATATGTAAGTTAGAGGAGATGGGGTTTTGTGTTTGCATATAACTTATAAGGGTGAAAATGAGGTAAAACCAAACAGTGTATACTGCATGTAAATTAAACAAAAATTTATATAAATAGACATGTGCATAGTGCTCCATCTAGTTTATTATATGTTTGTGCATATAACTGAGAGGCAAGACAAAATAAGCTTGTATACTAATGTTTTCTTGTATGGAAATAATTGTTGTTTGTTCTGAATACATGTATATGCAAATGAGTAGATGAGATTCATGCTACATTTGAAAAAGCACAACTCTTCAAGTGCAGTCCAATCATTGGTAGTTACCCAAATTAATGACACAAATTCATGTCCTACCAAGTTGCACTTAGCACCATTATACAGAAATATGATAATTTGCTTTTATGCTTTAATAAAGACAAATGCTTACCATATGAATTGAAATGGTAGGAAGTGAATAAGCACATTATGGGTATTATCCTTAGATGGTACTAATTTGTTTTGATTTTATTTTACAGATAAAGTGTTTGAAACTGATGATTTATATTAATCTACTACTATATATTTTAAACAACAAAATGATTCCTTATGATAACATGTAACATGGTTTTTAAAATATTGTCAGGTTTTTTTTTAATATACAGACACATACATGATGGTCTCATAATACTTTAGGAAACGCATTCTCCTTTAATTTAAATATATTCAATCAATGTAAACTTTCTGGTAACACTTACAAGTTACAGTGTCTTAGAAATGAAATAAGATACTGTCATCCTTTTTTTAAAAAAAATCATGATTTGTTTTATTATTATTCTGCATGTTTATATATAACACATACACATACATGTATATATATATAATTATATTGCATTCACACTAGAAAAGGAGGGGAATAATTAAAATGTTATAATTTCTCTTAATTAAAATATCATGATTTCTTTTGTCTGAAATCTGAACATCAAGCTCTTTTTAAATTCTCTATTAAAGCCTCAGTAATAAATGTTAATGGGCCATGATTGCCTTTAGATGCATAAATATGATTTAGTCTTAGATATATTTCTGATTAATATGTTGATAAAAATGTTAGTGTTTTATTGCTGATAGTTACTCTCTAACTTCAGTTTCACTCTTACCAGGTGTTGATACAACCTCTGGGGTTGGTAACAGCAGTAGCCATTTTAGACTGACTGCCAGCACACCTCAAAAGTCTAACTCTGACAGTTCTGCTAGCACAGAGGTAATGAGACTGTTACAGTTACTTTTTAATTTTTATACAATTATAGCTTTATTTGGACACACGGCGGATCTGCAGAATTACCCTTACAGTAACTGTCAGTGAAGCAGTAGAATGGGGGGGTCCAGTCTTTGAAATCTCTTTACTGTCAACCAAAAATGAGTATTTGTAGAGCTTATTTATAGTCCATTAATTAAATATTATATATCTTATGTTCACATTTATGGTCGGGTTCGTTTATTGTTCATGTCATTGAGTGAGTTATCTACTTTTAAATCACAATATTATTTCTTTGGTTTGTTAGTTCAGTATTTCACCACTAACATTACCAGTATTTATGAATTTCTTAAAATGTATGTATTTGTTAGATATTAAATGTTTTAATTTAGTAATATTTGTTTATTAACTGGGTGGCATGTATCATTTTGTTTAATTTCCAAAATTATATTAAAATATTTATGCACACATTGGCAATATATTGATTTACAAGTTTTTGCTTATGTGAGTACTTTTTAATATACAAAATTGACATTATTGTCTGAGTGTGCAAATACAATGGACTCAAAGAGTTATTCAGAATATTTTAGGAAGGTGTACCATGGATAATCCTAATGCAAAGGTATTGCCAACAGAGTAGCATTGCAAACAACTATACATATTTAACTGAGATTTAGAACATTATTTATGATGAACAAAAAGTAATTAGCAACATTCTTTCATACTATATGATGCTATAAAGTGTTACCATTTCAGTATCCCATTAACCACAAAAAGAAATAATGTGCATTATTACCACAAAAATAATGTGCATTATTACCACAAAATCTCATTGCTATATGTTTTGGTGATGATGAATTTGGGGAGCGCTTCCAGCTTGTGCCTATTACACCTCATAAGTTTTAAGTCAACAAAACAATTTTTGACTTGGCAAAGTTTGCCCCTAAAAATGTTAGTCATTATTAGATATTTTGCCATTTTCGGTCTCATTCTTTTGGTTTGGAAATGAGAAGTATTCTTGATTTAGGGGCCACATTTTTTTATATAATCATTGATTCAGTGTTTGGAACAAATGTACTTTTCATTCACCATTCATCCTAAGTATTAGTTCTCATTATATATGCTTTTCTGGCCTTATAGAGACATTGTATAACTGCATATATAAGTAAACAGATCTATTTTGCATATACTAATTAGAGTCTTTATTTTGTTTCAAATGGCTCCAAACCTAATATAAATAATTTTAATAAAAATATATAAGTAAACGGGCCTTATCCCTTACAGATAAAATTAGTACATTAGAATTTCATTATCATACAGTTTGCTGTCTTTGTGATTAAGCTAGGCACATGATCCAATTTTAAAATCTTTGAACACAAATTTTGCTGATGAATAATACAGTGTAAATGAGCACATGATCAATCTGGATGCGAGTTTTCTATTTTAGTTCGTTACTTGGCAACAACACTTCTGCCAACCATATTCACAGCACCATCAATAGATAAGCATGCAAGTTTACTCAAATCAAAACAATAGTCATGCAGAACCTGCTTGACTTTCTCAAAGATGTCCTGGCTTGTTATAGTGTCATGCATAGGGACCAGTTCAAAAAGTTCTTCATAAATATTAAATTCACTGTCACAGGCCCTGATGAAGTCTGCAAGCTGTGCTTTTCCACTGATGTCAAGGGTTTCATCAATAGCAATAGAAAAATATTCAGATTTTGATGATACAGCCTTCAACTGTTGTTTCAAATCTCTTGACATTTCATCAATCCATTCAGCAAAAGTGTTTCTGTTTAATGAAATGTCTTTGAATAAGTGTACTTTCTCTGGATATACAATTTTGTCTGTTTTTACAAGGCATTGCTTTATGAAATCTCCTGGCGATCATTTGGCTGAGTTCTTAGCTTGCATAACAGAAGTGACATTCCCTTTCTGAATTTTCGTAAAACACTTCTGTTGTGTCAAGTTAGCCTTCAGTTCCTTGAGTCTTGAAACACGCATTGGGCCTTTATATTTATCATAAGATTGATGGTTCATTTCATATTGTCTTTTCAAGTTTACTTTTTTGGCGTGGCGATGCAGTTGTTGCAAATTATACAATGTATCGTTCAGTTTCCTTTTTCTCTTAGCTGGAGGAGCACTAACCATTTTAAAAGAAAAATCCTTTGAAATTTTGAAAGAAAGTTTTCTGTTTACAACTGTTAATGACCTGAGTGTGATTCACCAGAAGTTAAAAGTAGTTGCCAAGAATTGCACAAAAATGATCAAATTAAAAAATTGCATTGTTTTTTTTAAATTTATATTACAAGGATAAACTGTGCTTGTTCTGTAGAAACCTTTGTGTGGGCTGCAGGTGTGCTTGTAAAAGGCCGCATGTTTGACCTGCCTGATTTAAGAGATTCAACAACTATATTTTAACAAATATAAGTAGTAATTTTGTAGTTTGATTACTTCTCCTTTTCCTCCATGCAGATAACCCCAAGTGGGTGTTCACTCAAACTTACAAGATGATATCTTTAAAGAATTATATAAAAACAATTATTTATTTAATCTAAACTTATATTTAACAGGTATATTTGTGCTTTAATCACCAAAAACAAGTATAATACTGGTTCAAACAACATACAAAAACATATAGGAAAACACTGTCCTTTCTTTAGCTAAAATGCTACTGATACTTTTAGAGATGAAAATTTCAACAGTTATGTATTAGGCAATGGACATTTACTTCAATGACATACTTTAAACATACTGCACATAGATATTTTGGGAAAGTTTAGTGATTTATGCTAGCTTACACAGCCCTAAAGTTGTTCACGTTCATATACTTACTTTCTTAGGTTGAAATAATCATACATCTTAAGGCAAGGGATGGCTGACCATCACAGCCAAGCTAATTAAATATTCTCATGGTTGTAGAACTCACTTTTCTCTGAGCTTTGCCAAAAGCCATTTTTGTTAGCATAAGTGGGTTCTTGAACAAACTGTCATCTCTTACATGACAAATATGAAAATCATGAACATATTAATTTAATTAATTTCAATCTTTTTAGCCAAAGAAAAGAATTTGTTCAACAATTTTATTTTTTCTAAACTTGCAAATGAAATAATTCACCTTTGACATTGGTCATAATTGCAATATCCAATAAGCTTATTTAGTTTCCACTCATGAAAGCAGCATCTCTTACTACTTAGGCACAGAGCAAGTAACACAAAGATGGTCATCTTTTATTTTAATTACATTGTTGTGCCTATTACCGCCTCTCATATGATTAAATTTGAATATATACACATACTACTCTGCATAATTCTACATTTATTCTTATTACAAAGAATGAAAAATAAATAGGAACAAAACAACCATTTTGATTTTAGTGCATTAAAAATATTATGTTTCTTAGATATATATAATAAAATTTAAACACACACACACACACATACATTCATCCAAAAATCATGAACAATTGCATACATTCAATTCTAACTATAGTGATGCATTCTCAAAAATACATATTTAAAAATGTTATTATTATACCTCTTTGCAATTTGTCCCATAGCTTGGTAACAGCACATTCCTCTCTATATTTATAAATATAATTTGATTGACTGTCAAGCAACATATATATATATATATATGTATATATTTTAGATTTTTTTCTTATTTAAGAAGATTGTTTTGTGTCATTTTGATTTTCATTTCATTTTCAGACATCCAGCAAAAGTACTTGTACATCAAAGAAGTCTACTCATTTGAATGAATATTTAGCTCGTATATCAGAACTAGAACTAAAGGTAAGTTTTTATTTATTTGTTGTGATTTTAGGAAATGTTTATTACTTTCCAACATGATGTTTAAATTCAGCAATGAACCATTCATGATCTGAGGTCACTTCCTAACTTTGTTACAATAACTTCATAGGAGTAAAATTCAAAATTATACACAATTGGTAAGCATTATAGATATCCACTCACCTAGAAAGGGTGAAAGTTTTATGAGATTATATGAACTTTTGAGAAAAAAAAGTTATTTCATTTCAAAGTTAGTATGTGTGTTGGTCTATGTTACCCAGTACTATAAACAAGAATTCAGTGTGCTAAAGGTTACTGTACAGTATTGTGTATTGATATTAAAATTGCTTATACTTGTCATAATTTGTTTGCAACAGAAAACATAACGTCATAGTTATTATTGTAAGAAATTTTACCTTTTTGAACTTTAGTGCATATACTGGTAGCCCTTGAATATCATAATACTCAGCTCTTAAAAAGTCATTTGTAATTTTTTTCTAAATTGCCTATGAACCCTGATTTAGTTAGGGCTTTAAAAATTTTAACTACTGATCCCTCCATGGGAACAGTAGCAGTCGCCCAATTGAGTACTGTTTCATTGTTTGAGTAGGATGTTTCTTTTTCCATGTATAGGCATTTTGTGCTTTGTCTTTCTGTCTTTAGTGCATCTATCTCTCTCTGCCCCTGTCTATCTATCCATTTATCTACCTATCTTTTCATTTATCTCCTCTTTGGAGTAAGACAGATGGAGTTTTATAATCTTGGAATGATTATCATCCAGCTCCAAATGGGCCTTCTCTAGCATTCTGTAGTTTATTCTAACGGAATCATTTAATTCAAGAATAATGTTAATTATTTTTATACACGTTAAAGTCAGTGCATCACCATTAGTGCTATACTGACTTATTTATTGATTCAGACTTAATAATAAAAGGTAATACTGTTGAGAATATAATAGTAATAAATTTTACATCAAAGAGTACTTTTTTCAGTGTATCTTTTATGTCTTTTTATATCTGTAGTATAAAAACATGAATGGATTGGTGGAAATAAACATAAGAATTCAATTGCACATGACTGATCAGTTCTATCAGTGGTAAATTAACACTTTTGTGATTATCAACTCGTAATCATTTAATTTTAATAATTGATTTTTTTAATTATGAGTGCAGATCTGGAATTTGATACATGAGAAAACAGGTCTGGAAAAGGAGTTACAGAAGTTAAAACAAAAGCAGTATGATTTCAGTGGACACTTGAGGGTCACTAAATCTGAGACCAACTGTATCCTGTCTCACGTTACAACTGTAGAATGTGAGGCCAAGGAGTCTAGGAGAAAACTAGAATTTAAACAAGAACAGGTGCTGTTTGTTACAGCTGAGGTGTTTTGTGTACATGTTCATAACTTTATGAAGGGTTTCTTGTGTGTTGCATTTTTTTTAATTTGCATGGTGAATATGAACATGGAGAGATTTACATGATCCTTGTCACTTTGGTGAATGTGAGTTGGTTGTATAGCACATCTTGTGTCTGTCCTAAAAGTGAGTTAATGTCCCTCTAATGTGTCGACAAATGCACACAGATTATGAAATCATCAAACTTAAGAAGGTGGCTGAACACAGAAAAAAAAATAAATTCAAAAAAATATGATAACAATAAAACAAAGAGTCATCAAATGAAGATCTGGCTGTGTGAGGCCCAGCTTGTCTGTATGCATTATTATTGCTACTCAGAGATAGTTTTTTTTTGAGTGCCTGTAGCACAATTCCCACACAGGTCTAGAATTCTGCAAAAAGTCTGGAATGTGATTTTAGCCTTTCCCTACCTGACTAAAGGTCTTGAAAATCTGAAAACATTAAAAGCAGGCTTGTAGCGTTAAAATTATGTGTACTGGATGAGGTTAATCGAGGTCACCCATTTTCACATTTTACCCAAAAATGCAAAAATATACAAAGTCAAACTTTTTAAATGGCAGCAATATTACACATGGCCCATTGAACAAATAAACTATAGTCTGGTGCACTCAGCACAATTTTGAAGTTAATTTTAAAAATATTCAATAGTTTTTAGTTCAGATTCCAAACTTTGCTAGAATTAACAACTTTTTTCTGTTTTTCAACTGATTCATTTTCATTGACTTATATAGTTGTACATGTTGTACTTTTGTGTGATCTTAGTTTCATTGTAAATTTGCATATATTTTAAACACGTTATCAGGTGTGATTCTAATTTGTGACTTAATATTTTTAATTTGGGTGCTATCAGTCTGAGGAAAGTTCATGTTCGTATTTTGAAGGTAATTGTTTTTGTTAAAGTTACTTTTAAATGTCTTTTAAAATTTAAATAATTGTGTATCATCAGAATCTGGGTTATAATTTTTCTCTCAGTATTTAGTGCATTTCAGATCACTATTCACAGTATAGATCTGGAATTTTAAAATTCTTTATCGGGAAGAGGTCTGGAAAACGTCTGGAAAATCATTTTAGATTTGTGGCAGGAACCCTATTGTAGTCTTATACCTCAAACCAGCCAGGGTGTCCAGTGGGTTTTCTTTTTTGTTCTTTTTTTCAGGATCGGGGTGGGGGGCAAAAGGCCACAACTATTATTGTGGAATAGTTTCATGGGTTGCAACTATTAAAACCACAATAAAGCATACCTCAAATAAATCTAACTCAAAATGCCTAAGTTGTGAAATGGTATACAATCTACTTTTACTATAAAAATACAATTTTTACAGCTTTAAAGAAATAAACCAATGTTATCTTGATTAAAATCCTTTATGTCAACACTTGGTGCTAAATCTCACAAACTAAACTCCCATTATCAGTTATGATAGATGAAGTAACAGCACACAGCAAACTTTCCAGATAACCGTCCATGATTCACAATATTGTCATACACTTCAAATACGTCATCCTGGAAAATACTTGCTTTGTTTACTGTGACATTGGATCTAGTGTTTTGCCATCTCATAGTGATGGTCTCCTACTGGGTTGTGTGGCTTTAAATACACACATATAGTTCCACTTTTGTTTGTTTTCTTGCATAGTATACCTGTTAGAGCAGAATGGCTGGGTTGTGTGGCTTTAAATGCACACATATAGTCCCGTTTTTGTTTGTTTTCTTGCATAGTATACCTGTTAGAGCAAAATGGCTGGGTTGTGTGGATTCATTCTAACTAAAGCAATTCCATTATTTTTGTAATGTGACCCTGGAAGGTTGTAGAACACAACTTGACAGACTTCATGTTAGAAACCCATGTCTTAGACTTTTTTTGGTATTGTTTTGGACCATATTGCTCTTGCTCACTTAACAGTTAGTCTCTATGACTAGGTTTGTTCAGTCAATATCTTGTTTGGGACCACACTGCTTGCACTCACTTGACAGTCAAGTCAGACTCTATAACTAGATTTGTTCAGTCAACAGTCAGTCTCTATAACTAAATTTGTTAAATCACTGTCCTTGTCTTTTGGATCTCTTATGTTTCACGGCACCTGGTTAGCATTTCTCTGATTAGCACAGTGCATTGTTGAACGTTGAAAAGAAATGTGGACAAATTGGTTTAAAATTTGTTTTACTCATTAAATGTTTGATTCAGAAAATGGCATTATATGTTTGTATTGTGATTGGCATTACATGTATGTATTGTTGTGATTGGCATTACATGTTTGTATTGGTGTGATTGGCATTACATGTATGTATTGGTGTGATTGGCATTACATGTATGTATTGTTTTTTGATGGGAAAGATCTAGGAGAATTTGCTAATGGAAAGAAATGGGATAACAATTTGGAAGTTTCACTTTTTAAAACACCATCTCACAAGCTAATTATATGTTGATGGTGTACAAAACTCAGACTCCAGAATCCTATAGCTAGAGGGCTTCTGCCTATGATGTTTGAAAGTCCTGATGAACAAGAAAGAAAACATTCAAATCCAGAGGAGATTCAAGAACTTATCAACAGGGTTCTGTTAGCCATTAAAATAATAACACATTATCCAAAGACATTAATGAAAACATGACAAAATATGTTAAAACTTCTGAAAATTGTCACAGTAAAAATTATGGCATTTAAATTTTGACTACACATGATTTTGGCTTTAAGCACTGGTGTCAGAATGTAAACCCCACTTAAGATGCAATTCCATGTAGATTATCTTTAATTATTGTTGTTGTTTTTTTATCAGTTCCTAAATAAATCAGTCACACTTATGTCAATGTTTCATTCAGGATCTCAGTGCAGACACTTTGTTATTGACAAGAGATAAACCCAATGATGACAGTGAGTCCATCCAGTCAATCCAGCAACATACTCAAGACAATGAGCAACTCAATGAGTCAACACAGAAATTAATCATGAAGGTTGTTGCCACCCTTCTTTCAGACTCTGAAGATTGTGCAAAGTTGATAAATCCATTAAAGGAGTTGGCTTCAAAACTTGGTATTACACTGATATTTATTTTTAAATATTATTTGATTATTAATTTTTTATTAGAATATACAAACATTTCTATATTATTATTATTTTTTATTATTATTAAATGCTATAAACATTATTTGTAAACATTCTTATGAATATTTTCAGACTGCAAATATTTGTCACAATTTTATATATGAAATTAAATACTTTTTCTATTCTAATCCTTTTCTGTTTGTGGTAAAATGTTTAGCCCTATAAATCCATATTGGTACTCCACCTTATAAAACTAAAGTTTAAAAGGAAAAATGCATAGCTAAAGGCTTTTGATCAGTGGAATTAAAAATGTGTGGTCATAATTCTTGGATATAATTATGGATTACGGTGCACAAATTTTTCCTTTAATTTTGCCTGCCCTTCATTAGCACTGAGCTTTTTATCTGTTGTCAGAAGATTTATGTCCCCCATCATTATACATTTTTCTGTGTGAAAATGGTAATAATAACTCATAATAAATTTACAATTCAATGTACCATTCATCAAGAAAACAGTATACACATACAAGGACAAATAACTCCATGCCCCTTGTAATCACTGAATGGTGCTAATTTATAAGTTATAAATGACAAAATTCCTTTGTTTCACAGGGAGTTGGATCTTTGAAGCCAGACAGTTATTCCACCATACAGTATAATAATCACAGGACTTTGTTTTGTGCTTGAAGCAAAAGCTGTCAATAAGAACTACTACTTCTGAACATTTACATTTGAGTTTGAGCTTTTGCAGCATGCAGCATGACTCATGTTGCTAAGCATACTTTAAATGTGGTTAAGCTTTAGTTACTTATACTATTTAAGTTTGAGTCTTTGCAGCATGACTCATGTTGCCAAGCATACTTTAACTGTGGTTAAGCTTTAGTTCCTTATACTATTTAAGTTTGAGTCTTTGCAGTATGCAGCATGACTCATGTTGCCAAGCATACTTTAACTGTGGTTAAGCTTTAGTTACTTATACTATTTGAGTTGAGCCTTTGCAGTATGCAGCATGACGTGTTGCCAAGCATACTTTAACTGTGGTTAAGCTTTAGTTACTTATACTATTTGAGTTGAGCCTTTGCAGTATGCAGCATGACTTGTGTTGCCAAGCATACTTTAAATGTGGTTAAGCTTTAGTTACTTATATTATTTAAGCTTTAGTAGAACTTACATTATTTAGTTCATCATCTTTAGTAACATGTACCAGCATTTTAACCCTTTAGACCAGACCTGACTAACAGTTCCAGTGCTGTTCTGACCTAAACAAATTGCTGCTGGTTTCAATCATCATCTCTGCCATTAGATAAACTCACAATCATGTAATGTCATTCTGGACTCTGGCCCAACCTCTCACCATCTTTGTGACTCATCATAACTCATCACTAACATTTAAGTTGATATTGCTCTCTTGACACCATCAGCTTTGTGCTATACATCACCATCCTGTCCATTGATTTACAGCATTTTCTCACTGTCATTACATTTAGCTGACTTAAATATAATAAAGCCTGCTTAAGGTCTGCATTAAAAAGCTGTAGATTTCTTTTCAGTTATTCCTCTTAGTTTGAAAGTTTACATTCGGACATTATATTTTACAAACATGATCTAATTTATGATATGCAAAAATACACAGTTTGCTTTAGGCTAATTATTTCTCATAATACATTCTCCAGTGTAAATATGTAGCTATTACTATTCATTTTAGTGTAATAATTCTCATTATTTTATCTTTTTTGTAATTGTTTTGATTATGTTAGATCTTAAGTTTAGAACAGTGAAATGAAAGTGATAACTTGTGTATGCTTGTTTGAATATATTTATTTTTCCTACCTTCCTTCTTGACATTGATTTAGAAATTAGCATAGAGTAAGCCATGTATGAATATGAGTTGTAAGGATAAAAAGTCTTTCATAACTGTTTGTCTCCCTTTAAAGCATTATTTAATGAAATATTACTAGTCACATGATTTGGACTTGTCAATGTGTGTGTGAAGATAATCCTAATGGACACTATTTAAGTAGTCTGTAAAACTTAACAGTGCATTAATTATCTAGTTTAAATAACCTTTTAATTAATTTTGCCCGTGAAATTTCTGATTAACATTTAGATATCACATAAACTTGGATTCTTCAGAACAAAACTTATGTTATTTTAAATTTAAAGTGTATGATTTTATTATTATTATTATTATTATTATTATTATTATTAAATAAGTCCTTTTTTTTTTTTTTTTTTTTTTTTTAGTAATTAATGGTTCCAAATGAATAGTTTATGTATATTTTGTGTGTGTTTTCAGGCATTTCACTCAGTTGTGCAGAGGATGGAGAAGGGTGCTCCAGTGAAGAAACAGACATAGGTAATATTCAAGATAATTACATGACATCATGGCATGTGAGAGAAAAAACAGATTTATAAAATAAATACTGCACTTCACCACAGTATCTGAGACAGATTGTAATTTTTTAAAAATAAATATTATTTTATTATTACATAAAGGCTGTCTGGTTCTGAATCTGACTTGCATACTGGCTTGGTCAGAAGCCGATGTATGTAGACATCATTGTTTAACATTCTTCTACCCGGTTTACCCACTACCTCACTCATTCTTATGTCAGTTTGATGTTTCTGAATATGTTTAATGCAAAGTCCATTCAAAGTTGAAGTATATCTCCCTGAACCTGTCTTTAACCACTACCTCACTCATTCTTATGTCAGTTTTTTGTTTCTGAATATGTTTAGTGCAAAGTCCATTCAAAGTTTAAGTATATCTTCCTGAACCTGTCTTTAACCATGGTCAATTATATGTCACTCTATCCCTTATCAAGGGTTGACGGTCTTGCAATGTCCAAATTAAAATTATTGCTTGATGATCTGAACAGAATAAACTGGTGAATGGTAATGATTTATCATTCACTAAAATGTGGTTTATAAAGAAATATGACAGATTTTAATGAAAACCAACAAATCAAACATTAAATTAAAAACACATGCAACACTTTATCCTGCTGAACAAGTGTTTCTTATTAGTCTGAAATTAGAGTTAGCATATGGTATAAAGTATACATAATGATTATTTCTTAATTCATCATAGCTCTCAGTTTGAAAAAACTCATGGCTATAAATGGTGGTTATGTAGGTCATACTCTGTGACTGTAAATGGTAGTCATATAGCTCAAACACTGTGCTGTAAATAGTCATATAGGTCATAAAGTGGCTGTAAATGGTGGTTATATAGGTCACACACTATCACTGTAAATGGTAGTCATACAGGTCATACTCTGTGCTGTAAATGATCATATAGGTCATAAAATGGCTGTAAATAGTGTTTTTTAGGTCACACTATGCCTAAATGGTGGTCATATAGGTCACACTATGCCTAAATGGTGGTCATATAGGTCACACTGGCTGTAAATGGTTATATAGGTCACACAGGATAGCTATAAAAGGTGGTCATGTAGATATTGGTTGTAAATGGTATTTATAGATCACGCAAGGCTGTAAATGATGGTCATATTGGTCATACACTATGGCTGTAAATGGTTATATAGGTCACTGTGTGGTTATAGATGGTAGTCATATAGATATGGCTATAGAAGTATAGATGGTAGTCATATAGATAATACTTTTTGTAAATGGTTGTATAGGTCACACAGTATGGTTATAAATGGTGGTTATATAGATAACACTGGCTGTAAATGGCGGTTATGAAGGTCATTACACTATGTTTATAAATGGTAAATATAGTTCATGCAAAAGACTGAGTAGAGAGTTTTAAAGTATTTTATTTAATTTTGAAAATATTGTTGTGTATAAATAGTATGCTAATTAATATTCTCTAAGTAAATATTAGTAGAATGAGTCTGTATTAACTCACAGTGAGAGTGATACAAGAAATTTTTATACTATCAGCATTTTTTTAAAATGTCAAATGTCAAAAAATATTTACACACTAACTCATTGATGTGTATGCTGCTGTCCTTGTCATCATCGCTTTATGATTGCATTTCTTCAAGAAATGATAAAAAAAATAATAGATGTACACTTGAATCTAATTGCAGATTTATTTCATATTAAAGTCTGATAATCAGGGGATCTGCATTTACAACCATTACACACTTCAAACTACTTGGACAAATATTGTGCCTCCAAAATTATATGCATGGCATTCACTTTTTTTCCCAGGAGAGATATGGCTGTTTTATTCAATATTTTCCCAGTTATTATTAGTTGTATAGTTTTCTGTTTGTTTTTATTTGTTTTATTAGAGCTTTTCTATTTCAGAAATCAAAAACTTTGCAGAACAGATTACAAAAGCTCAACAATTAATTAAGGTATGTTTATACTAGATAGTTTAGTTTGGCTTTCTAGAAACCTTTGTAATTTTAAATTTATATTTTTTTTTTTTTAAAATATACAAGTATGTTTTAAATTTACTGTTTATCTCCTTTTTTGAAATTATTTTCTTATATTAATTTTTTTTTTATACTTGCTTCAAATTTCAGTACATTACTAATGCCAGATTTTACATACTGTCTAATATACATTTATCCTGTCTTCTTAACATTGGTTACATTTTGTTGTTATATATATTTTATTTATAAATGTATGAAATTTACATAGTTTATTCACTTGAGTGTTTGTTTACAGATATTTTTTTTTTATATATAAATCAGCATTTTTCAAACATTATGGGCTGCTTTGTGAAGTCTGGTGCAGCACGGGTTGATGAGATTCATGTACTGCAGAAAGATCATCACTCCTCTCTCACCATTATGAGTGAGCAGCTGCACCAGGCACAGCAAGACTGCCATCAGACACAGCAACAGCTGCTACAGAAAGAAGAAAAATATTTAGCATTGCAGGAAGAGTTGTGCAAATTGAAGCAAGATTGCACAGAACATCTCACACAGGTGCAACAGCAGCTTCAGCAATCTCAGAAAGAATGCAGTGCCATCCAAGAACAGCTCTTGCAGTCACAGCAAGAGTCCATAGAAGCACAAAAGTTACTGCAACAGAGGCAAGAGGTGTTAGACTTGGAACAACAATTGCTGCAGGAAGTCAAGAAGAAACAGGCAGAAAAGGAAGAACATCTACTGCAAGAGGTAGATGACCTACGATTTCAACTCAGCTGTGCACAACAAATACAGTCCAAAAAAGAGCAGCAGTTTTCGATGAAGGAGCAAGATTTGCTGCAAGTTCAGGATCAGCTGCGCCAGAAGCAGCAAGAAGTAGTTGAGCTGCTGCAGCAACTGTTATCATCCCAACAGCAGCAGTCTGAGCATGAGAGGCAACTGCAAAACAAATGTACTGAACTGGAAGAACAAGTGAAACATAAACAGCAGGAATGCACTGAACTGGAAGAACAAGTGAAACACAAACAGCAGGAATGCACTGAACTGGAAGAACAAGTGAAACACAAACAGCAGGAATGCACTGAACTGGAAGAACAAGTGAAACATAAACAGCAGGAATGCACTGAACTGGAAGAACAAGTGAAACAGAAACAGCAGGAATGCACTGAACTGGAAGAACAAGTGAAACACAAACAGCAGGAATGCACTGAACTGGAAGAACAAGTGAAACACAAACAGCAGGAATGCACTGAACTGGAAGAACAAGTGAAACAGAAACAGCAGGAATGCACTGAACTGGAAGAACAAGTGAAACAGAAACAGCAGGAATGCACTGAACTGGAAGGACAAGTGAAACAGAAACAGCAGGAATGCACTGAACTGGAAGAACAAATGAAACACAAACAGCAGGAATGCACTGAGTTGCAAGAATGTATACAACAAATGCAACAGTTGCAGGCAGAAGCTATAGAAAAGTTTGAATGTGAGATTGCCCACATGCAACAGGAACACCATGCTATTAAAGAACAACTACATGAGAATCAGATCGAAAATTCCAAACTGCTAATTCTTTTGAAACAAAAAGACATAAAACAGCAACAGTTGCTGCAGCAGATGCTGCATAAAAAGCAGCTAGAAAATGTGGACACACAACAGCAGTTACAGCAGAAGGAACAGAAGCATGCAGAAATCCAGCTGCAGTACTTGCAAGTGCAGCAGAAATGCAGTGAGATCCAGCAACAAATGAAGCAGAAGGACATAGAACATTTAGCAGCTCAACAGCAAATGCTGCAACAACTTGCTGAAACACAGGAACAGATGCAAAGGGAAAAGAATGAGCAGGAGAATTTAATCTGCTGTTTGCAGCAAGAATGCAGCAAAGTCCAACAACAGCTGCAGAAAAAAGAAGAAGAGCATTTAGCAGTACTACAGCAAATGCTGCAACAACTTGCTGAAACACACGAACAGTTGCAAAGGGAAAAAACTGAGCAAGAGAATTTGATCCAACATTTGCAGCAAGAATGCAGTGAGGTCCAGCAGCAGCTGCAACTGGAGAAACTAAAACATTTAATAACTCAACAACAACTACAGCAACAATTTGCTGAAACAAAGGAGCAGATGCAAAGAGATAAGGAAAAGCAAGAGAAGATAAGTCATCATTTGCAGCTAGAATGCAGCAAAATTCAACAACAGCTGCAGCAAAAAGAATTAGAGCATTTAGCAGCTCAGCAGGAAGTCCTTCAACAACTAGCTGATACACAAGAACAGATGCGAAAGTACAAAACTGAGCAGAAGGATTTGATCCAACATTTGCAGCAAGAATGCGGTGAGATCCAGCTTAAACTGCGGGTGAAGGACCAGGAACATTTAGCAGCTCATCAGCAAATGTATCAGCGGGTTGCAGAAAAACAGGAAGAGCTGGATAAGGTAAAAGAAGAAAGCAGGGTTTTGATTCAGCATTTGCAGGACTTGATGGAAGAACAGAAAAAACAGAAAGATGATGTTCATCTTCAATTGCAGAAGAAGATGCTTCTTTTACAGCAAGAGTACACAGACCTGCAACATCAGCTGCAGCTTAAAGAAAATGAGTTTGAAGAATTACAGATTTATATCTGCAGCCTTTCAGATGCAATTCGGTGAGCATTAATTTTAGTTTTCTTATAAATTTCCTGTTATCTGTTAACATTAAATGTGTCTAGTTATAACATTACCACATTATTTTTCATTTCTGACTGCCTATTACTATTCTTTTTAAATTCTAGACACTACCTATTGCTTTTTATTCATTTTCATTTCTGACCACCTTTTCCGTTTATTCCTTTTTATTTCTGACCACTTAGTTCTATACTTTCCTTTACTTTTCTGACCACCTAATCTGTTTATTGCTTTTTATTTCTGACGACTTAATTCTATTCTTTCCTTTACTTTTCTGACCACCTATTCTGTTTATTCCTTTTTATTTCTGACCACTTAATTTTATATTTTACTTTACTTTTCTGACCATTCATTTCAATTTCAAACCATCATTTGTTAATTTTTTCCTGATAAGTGTTGTATCAATTGCAATTACCAGTAGATGATTTTAATTATTTAAAAACCCAGTTGCTATATTTTCATCTAAATTTGATCTTTAAGGACATCTATTTCTTCTCTTTCTTCTTATCAAAATATCAATGGTCTACTGATCATTTCTGACCAGTCATTGCTTTGTTTTTCTAATCACTGTGTAATAATTTCTGAGACCCATTGCCTTTTTCTTCTACTTTTTGACAAGGATGAGTGAGTAATTTCCCTTAATGAATATGTTAATCACTTTTTTTTAAAAGTGTACTGCATATATAATAATTAATATTTATATATTGTACTTAATGGTAAAAATGTAGTTGTAAAAATACTACTACTTTTTATTGAACTGATCAAGCGTTTTATTTCATTAAGTAAAATCATTTAATATCAGTGTCCCATCTGCTCTGCTCTACTTGAGCCAAGATAAGTAAAGTACTTACTAACGCGACCATGTAGTTAACCATTTATTAAAATTAAATTAATTCAAAGCAGAAAATCATTTGAATTAGGCTTGTAATATTAACACAAATTTTTGTTTTAAAATAAAAGTATAAAATACCAAGAGTAGATTTAGCCAAGACTAATTTCTGTTTTCTGGATCAGATCATTAGAGCAAGAAGCTTTTGTGGAGGGGGATAGTGGTTCCCCAACATCAGCTAAACAGTTACTGTTTGAAGAAGTAGCTGATAAGGCTGGGCTCATTGAAAAAGTAGGAAATCTGGAATCGTGAGTATTTTGATAAACTATTTTTATTGTAAAGACTCTCTCACATCTCTTGAATGGAGACCACAATAGTTAAGGTATAGAAACTCATCTTGTCATTCAATGTACTGCAGTTTTAAAATTTGACATTGTTTCTTTAGCCAAAATTATTTTAATTTTTTAAAATTAATTGTTTCTAAAATGTTTTCCATATTGGTGTAGATCTGAATTGATGTGTAATATTCTGTCAGATTTCTGTAAAAATGCATTGTTCTGTACTGTTAATCTTTAGCATGCAAAATTAATTTTCAGAGTTATTTTCTTGCCACAAGATCATTTTTGAAAATGTTTTAGTGAGACATAGGCACCTAATATTCAATCTTCAATTACAGCTGCCTTTATAAACTTTTGTTGTATTGAGAAATGAAAAGAGTGAATGATTTTTTTTGTTTAATTTTAACCAGTAAAAATGCTACTATGGAGTGAAAAAACTGCAAGCTTGAAGGTGCCTAGGTGTTACAATACTGGTATAAAAGATTCATCTTTATAAAGCACTCTCCTTTATTCATTAAAATTCTTTTAAAGATTATTGGTGAGGTATTTGCAACTTAATAAATTTTTATTTTATTTCTTTTTTCATTACTCTTTTTATAGTTTCAGATTATTTATTAGTTCATTCTCAATAGCTAATGATGTATAAGAAAACATGTTTTCATGATACTATAGAGTCGCAAAGTTCATGAAGCTCACGATTTCGTTCTTTCTGGGATCATCCACTTTAATACAGTTATTGCCCTTTCTTCGCTGATTTTGATAAGTTGAGATGAGACCATGCACCTGGTCTTCAAGACAGATCCTTTAAATGTTACAGTAGGCATGCAAGATTGAAAGGGACTGACGCCAAAGCAAAACAAACAAGAACTAGCAGTTTCAACTAAAAAGGCTGTTGTCTCCCCTGCAAGATTAATTTGAAAGAGATTGAAACCAAAACAAACAAACAAAAACTAGCAAAATTTCTTCAATCTAAAAATATCTTTGTCTCCTCTGTAAAACTAAGTCAAAACAACTCAAACAAGAACTAGCTGTTTCTTTAAACTAAAAAGACCTTTGTTTCCCCTGTAAAACTAAGTCAAAACAACTCAAACAAGAACTAGCTGTTTCTTTAAACTAAAAAGACCTTTGTTTCCCCTGTAAAACTAAGTTAAAACAACTCAAACAAGAAATAATTGTTTCTTTAAACTAAAAAGACCTTAGTTTCACATGTAAAACTAAGTCAAAACAACTCAAACAAGAAATAGCAGTTCAAACTAACAAGATCTTTTGTCTCCCATGAAAAACTATGTCAAAACATCTCAAACAAGAACTAGCAGTTTAAAAAGTCTGTATTTCTTGTCTTCCACTATTGGCATTCAAATTTCTGATAACTTGCATCTATTTTTATAGAATACTTTTCATTAAAATCAACTTTTGGAGAGTATTTTATGTTTAAAGGTATTTTACAAGTGCTTGGAATGTGTTATTTAGACGTTTTACACTGAAAAGGCATTCTGTTCTTAAGTTTGGGACTGTTTTTATGATCTCACTTAATCATAAACATTGAGACTCTGCTGACAGTTGTTAAAAATAACTATTGCAATGTACATGTCAATTTTGCCACGTATTGCATCTCTTTATAGTGTACATGTTGATTTTGCTACATATCACATCTCTTTACAGTGTATGTGTTGATTTTGCTACATATCACATCTCTTTACAATGTATGTGTTGATTTTGCTACATATCACATCTCTTTACAATGTATGTGTTGATTTTGCTACATATCACATCTCTTTACAATGTATGAATTGATTTTGCTACATATTACATCTCTTTACAATGTATGTGTTGATTTTGCTACATATCACATCTCTTTACAATGTATGTGTTGATTTTGCTACATATCACATCTCTTTACAATGTATGAATTGATTTTGCTACATATCACATCTCTTTATAGTGTATGTGTTGATTTTGCTACATATCACATCTCTTTACAATGTAGGTGTTGATTTTGCTACATATCACTTCTCTTTACAGTGTACATGTTGATTTTGCCATATTGCACCTCTTTACAGTTACAGGTTAATTTGCACCTCTTTACACTGTATATGCTAATTTGACCAAACATTGCACCTTTTGCTGAATTGTGTTTTTAATCCACTTGTAACTTCTTAACTACGTCTAACAGTATTTAGTATAGACCATCATGCAAACATAACTAAACATATTAGTGATCATAAGGATTTTGAGATCACTTGTGATTTTACAAGTAAAGCTGTCACTTTGAGCTAGTCTACAATTTGTACAAAACAAAGAAAGAAAAGCAGAGAAAAAAATTAAATGAATTTAAAAGTTTCTTGTGCTGTTAATACACTTTAGTGGGCCCATATAGTCTAAACATCAGATTACTGTCTGCCACATTCATTTAATAATTTGAGAAGTTTTATGCAATGTTAATACAATTATCAAATTTTTTATAATTAATACTATTATAGTAATTCAGTTTAAGAATGGTGTCTAGGAGTTATTGTTTCTGGACCAAAGCAAACAGGATTGTTTTTCACTGAACAGTCAGTTTTCTGTTCATGCCTCTAGTGATTTTAAGCCACATTTATTACAGTTTTATTATTAATATCTATTAAATGTTAATATTCTTTTTTTTATTCTGCCATTCAGAACCATTATTTATGTAGCCATTTTACTTATAGGAAAAGCAAGGCACTTAATGATAAATATTATAATTTTCAGTAAAGTATGATAGTAATTCAGTACAATTTTCAGGCAGGACAATGCACTTAATGATTCAATATCATTTTCAGTAAATTATAATAGTCAGTAATTCAGCACAATTTTCACGCAGGACAATGCACTTAATGATTCAAAATCATTTTCAGTAAATTATGATACTCACTAATTCAGAACAATTTTCAGGCAAAACAAGGCACTTCATGAAAAACATCAGTCATTGGTTGAAAAATATGAGGCACTGGACAAAAGCCATGGTAAGAAAATGTTAATAAAATATTATTTAATATACACTTACTTTAACTATGCACGCACGCGTACGCATTTGTGCATTATGCTCCTTTTCTCAGTACATGAACTACACTTATCACTTACCAAAATCACATTTATGCATATTGTCTGCCTTGTTTCATTCAGACCATACAGAGTGGATTCTCATTAACTAAAAATCCATTCACTTTTCCCCACTATTATAGGGCCAGATTTTTAGGTATTTGCATAAACATTTTCCCAACAATTGTGCATGCACATATTTTCTCTCATTCTTATGCTTGCACACCCACATTGAATCTCCTATAACTCAAGTGCTTCCAGTCTGAAAGTTTTCTGTTGTTTTCTTGATGATTGTTTAGAAATTTATTGTCCTAGTAGAAACCATGAATAAAAATATTCCTGTGGTACTACATCTAATAGTCAGAGTTAAATATTGATATAAATAATTTTTACAGATTTTATTTGTCATAAGCAAAAAGTAAGTGTGCAATAATTATTGTACCTGCTCTTCAGATTCTTGAGAGATCACTTCATACTATTTTAAAGAATGCATAAAAAATTGAAACAGACCTCTCAGTTTAACTTAGTCGCACATTCTGTTCCAATTAGCTTTGGATAATGACAACCACCTTTTTAATTATATAATTTAGCTTCATATTATTTGCTTATAACATTATAGCATAAATTGATTATCTGCTTATAATTTTAATGGATCCTAGTTTTTCAGCATGTTCATTTTTAGTTAAATACATTCATTAGATGCTTAGTGTAAATTGCAAGTGAAATTATGGCTGAACTTCTGTCGTGCATGAATGCTAGTTGCACAAATGGAAATGTAATTCTTTCCAACTTTATTATGTATACTATCAGCAGATTAAGCATGGAGTCTTTGCCTTTGAATTTGCAACAATTTATGATACTAAAGAAGAAATGAACTATCTACTTATACAGCCACCATGCAGATCTTGGTAGATTAACAGTGGAGGCCTACAGAACTAAGAATGATAATGCTATTCTACGTTCTAACATAATCAAAGCAAGATTGCCAACACAAAATCTACTCAGTGTCCACTAACTTTATATTTAAGCCAGCAACCATTTGTTAAATACTATACAAATTTATGCAAATATGTATTTATAAAAATTTGCAATAAGAGTAGTTACACTGAGAACATTACAATACAATACTAATTACTATCTTGCATGCATGAACTTTGTACTATTCTTTTGTTTGTTTATAACTTTGATAAATTATATTTAAATTTCAAGTTAAATATAATATACATTTATTTATTTTAATGTTAGGTTTTTTAAAATGATAAGCTTTGTTATTTAAAGAATATCCATGTACAGTTTATATAGTAATCAGTTAACAACATATAAATTATACACTTTTGACTTTATGCATTGCCCTGCTTATGCATATACTTCAGCTAAGTGCTTATTTCAGTTTCATGCACCTTGAAGACATCATCTGAAACCTGACAGCTAAGTGCTTACTCCAGTTATGCATACAACTAATCAGAAACCTGACAGTTAAGTGTTTACCCCTGTTATGTGTACCACTAGTCAGAAACCTGACAGTTAAGTGCTTACCCCAGGTATGTGCACCATGAAGACATAGTCTGAAGCCTAATAGTGAAACGTTGCTCCATTTATATGTATCACATGCTCGAAACCTGACAGCTAAGTATTTCAGTTTTATTTACCATTAGTCTGAATGTAATGCTCATATCTCACCTAACTGTCACAACTGTACTTACGTAGAATTTCTTATATGTATCACTAGCTCAAAACCTGATAGCTAAGTACTTCAGTTTTATTTACCATTAGTCTGAAACGTGACAGTTAGGTGAGATATGAGCATTACACTGTAGTTATGTAGAATTTCTTATATGCTTTGCTATTGTAGCACCAGTAAAATTTTGTTCAGCAGAAATCAAAAGTCTGTAAACATGACTAAGGTTATCTTGAACATGTAACTTTTTTTTCATCAAATTTTTAAAAAATCTTTTCAGTTGACCTGTTTTCCCAACAATTAAATTTATAGCTTTCCTTTGAATCTTAGCTTGAATTCTACTAGTTTATAAACTTTATATTCATGACACTTATGTTAAGTAATCCTACAATTCCCTTGTTTGAAAGCAACCTGGGAGCTTAGGGAAATTGCAGCAGTTGTGGAGCTCCAAAGTCAGCTGCAGGAATCAGAGGGACAGCAAGAGCAGTTACAACAGACAAATCAGGAACTCATCCACCGCCATGAAGATTTAGTAGAGAAATTAAAAAGGTGCAGGAAAGACCTCTCTGGTTTAGTGCTAATTCATATTATATTCAAAATAGTTCTCATAATTCTTTCTCTTCTTCTTGCATCTTGTTGTACATCTTTTGAGTATTATTTCCATTTATAATTTATGTCTTTTGATGTGCCATTTCATTTGTTATAAGGGATTTCTGATTTAACACTAGCTTCTTGATCAATTGTAATTATTTTTAAAATATTATTGCTCAGGACTCTTGCTTTGTTATGAAATATTAAAATAAATAATATAAATATCTCCTGTGGAGTTTTGTTTAATTTTAAACTTCTCTCTTTTATTACTTTAACAGTTATTATTATTTAATTAATCCCCATAACTCTTTCTAAAAAAAAGAAATAATAGATATTAAGTTGGCACTTGCTGTACTGCAATCTTTGCAAGAGTTAGCAAGTAGTTTGTATGTACAGTTTGTTTCTGTGAAGCCAACACCACCTAGTTAATGATTATGATTATTATTAATAATTAATCTTCCATAACTAATGAGAATCTTACTTTATGTTAATAATTCTCCAGCAGACACCACTCATTTCTCTCACTTGGTGGATACATGGGTGCTGTAAGCATTTTCTCTCTTCCACAAGACAAACATTTACTGTCACATAATATTTCCAAAGGTGAAAACTTCTTACTAAAGGAGAAGACAAATCCGTTTTTTAATCTATATTTAACGAGCCCCCATCCACCCACTTTCTTCTCCAACATAAGGTTATCAATATGTGTAAGAAGGTCAATATAGTTATTAAAATCAACAATCAAATATGTATATAACAAATACATTAAAAAGATTACTTGACATAAGTATTTCCACAAATCCACATTCAAATAATTTTAATACCTATACAGTCCTATATCCTAAAACACCATTCAGCAGATTAGTGTCAGTACAAATCACAGGATAGTTCTTATCAGAGAACAGAAATGGAATTATTAGAGATAAATGATAATAGTTTATACATAACCTAGTTTAGGTGCCGTCTCCATAGTCTTTCACACATTTTTTGTAACAAAGTCACAAGTTTATTGTTTACATTATTATTGTCAATTCCACGTGATTCCCTCCTCATGTTATAGAACACTGACTAGCCGCTATTCCTTCGAGACTAACTTGGGCACTCTTTCGCCATATTAGCTCCTTCAGGCAAAATAGCAATTGTAGTAACTTCCAGTAACTTTCTTTTACCAGGAATTGCTCAATGTAGTCTACTTTGCCACCATACATTGACCAAATACAGTGTATTCCTTACACTTAGATACAATAAACCAAGAGATTCCTATAAAACAGAAAAGGCTGCTTTTTCCCTGTAAAATATAATCAGGGAACAAACATAAGTTTCCAGTTTATTCATCTTTAACTCCATTCTCTCTTACATTCAAGTCTCAACTTACAGTTTTCTGCAACAGTATTTATTAATCTGATACAATATCACTAAATACTGCATATCATCTTATAAACAGTTCACTAGAAACAATATTAAGTGTTAGTATACTACGTATAAGCATCATAGGTCACAATTTGTAGAAATAATACTCTACTCACATAATACATCTCTATGTAAAACACAAGCATAATATATTAATAGCACGCTGCACAAAATATTTCTAAGTCCATTTTCTCTCAGTCAGTTAACTCACCATTAAGCTAATTGTCGCCTTTTGTGACCGGACTTCTTGCCACTCCAAATTCAAGTGATTAGACAATAGAATTCTTTACAGCAGGTAAACTTTTGATCTCAGCCCATTGGCTGGTCTTGTTCTTGTAAATCTGAACCATTGGATAATAAACACTGCTCATCCAGTTGGAACTGGTTTGGATTGCATCAACAATTTCTAGCATACTCTCCACTCAAGTTGTTTACTCCAACTTGTACACTTACAAAAGTACCATCATAAGGAGTGTCCAAGGTCGTGTCACTTTGACAATTTAACATTTATATAACAATTAAGTCTAGATAGGCAAATTTACACTGCCACATTTTCATATGATGTTATTTTCTTTCTTTGTATTTAGTACCAGTCAGGAGCACCATTAGCTATTAAATTAGATTAGTAATCATTGATATTATTTTCTTTATATGTAACTAATGCCAGTCGTAAATGCCATCAGTAAAATGTTAAATTAAATTTAGATAATGCCTTGTAAGAATAGTAGGGTTTTGTTTTTGTTTATTTTTTTTGTTTTTTGTTGCTATGCTATCAAATGTGTGTTAAGCTAGATCAAAGCCTTGCAAGTAGTGTTTGTTTATCATTTCTTTTGTTTTCTTCCTTTTTGTTCTTTTAGTGCCATTCAGGACTGCCACCACCTAAATGTTAAGTTAGACCAAAGCCAAAACTTCAATGCACAGATGAAGGATGAGTTGAAAATGTTAGTTTTAAAAATATTCTTATAGCTAAGTCTTTGAATATTTAGAATGTATAATTGTCAAGTGATTTTGTTGATTTATTAAGAGATTCATGTATTAATTTATTTAATCAGCAGGTAAAACTATTTTGTATAAACATCATAATTATATGATTATATATATTATAATTATATATATATATATATTACACACACATGCATTTTATTTCCTTTCTAATCTAGTGCTTTATTTCATGTACTGATTTGCCTGATGTTTAAAAGTTGAAAGTCAAACTTAATAATACAATCTCAACAACAATAAATGGTATGCCACTAGGTAGTATCTTGAGAACTATATTACTCAATATTTTATATGATTTAGACATAACAATAAGAAATACAAATACACAAATTACACAGTTTGCAGATGACTCATACTATATTATGCACACAGAAAGAGCATTCAAATAGAGATACAAATGCAAAAAACATTAAAATCAGCTAGGAACATGGACACATAGGGTTTTGATTTAGCACCAGATAAAACAACTCCCTTAGACTTCTCAACAATTTAAAAAAAAAAAGATCTAACCAAAACTCAAGTTCAAACAAGCAAATATTAAGTATGAAAAATCTCACAGATTCTTAGGAATTACCTTTGATGAAAACATAAATTTCACAGAACACAACATCACAAACATTTTTACAAAAACTCAACAAAATAATTAATTTACTTAGAATGACAAAAGGAAAAACTTTTGGGAGCTGACATTATAGACTACAAATGGCAACCAAATAAGCTCAATATATACTGTTACAAATAACCCAAAAATAAAAAAAAATACAACTAGTATTAAAAAAGCACTAAGGTTAAGCACTTCTGCACTACCAAACACTAAAAGGACAGAACTATACAAACAAACAGGACATTTAAACCTAATAGAAAGATGGAATAAACAGGCATTAAAATTATAGGCAAATAGAATAAATGGTCACACACTACCTACAAACACACTTAGAAATCACAAAATGGGACCCAAGAAAAATGGCCAGAAAAATAAAACATACCAACTGGACAGATGACAGACTACCCCCCCCCCCCAAACTTATGAAAAACTTATTATAAAACACAAATTAAACTTACTCATAAGAGAACCCCCGCAAACAGACCCACCACCACCATGGAACATACCACCACAAGTAGATCTTACATTGATAAAAGAACTCAAAATGTACCAACACACAACAATCACAACAAAATACATTAGAACACATATACAAAAATTATCCAGATCATCTAAAAATGTATACAGATGGCTGCAAAAAACACCTGATGGAACTGAAGCAGCAACACAGACACTTACAAATGACATCCTGTTAATTCAATGCTAACAGCTGAACTGATTGCCATATAAAAAGTACTTTCACAACTGAACAAAAACCCATCCTTACCCCCAAAATAAAAATATGCTATTATAACTGTCTCATTATCATACAGAAAATGATGCAACACATAGATGACCAGATGACAAATATCATTTCTAGAACACTACAAATAAAATAAGACACTGCATTGAGAAACTAGATAAACACAACATTAAAACCACATTGCTATGAATACCAAGCCACTAGAATATAACAGGGCAAAATATGGTACAAAACAGGGCAGTTACACACTCCTATATACAATTCAGAAATGCATTCACAAATTAAACAGATTTATAAAATGAAAAATATGCCAAGACCTCCTAATTTATCCAACAACTTACACAACAAAGCCATTTTCAGATTAAGACTAAATTCAACACTTCTAGCACACAAGATTTCAGGTCAAACAAAAACATGCAATCACTGTAGAACAGAAAACAACGCTATACAACACTTCCTATTGCATTGCTGACTTTACAATGAAGAAAGAAAAACCACGTTGACACCACAAATCTGTTACAAGTCCCGCTCTCCACACAATCACTACTTTATCCGCAGCCACAAACAGAAAAATTAATCCAAAAAGCACATCAATTTCTTTACAGAAATAAACACACTACACCTTCCCTAAAGCATTTTAGGTAGTTACTTAATAAAAACACCAAATAAACTAATATAATAAAAAAACCCTCACAGCCACCACTTGCATTATAAGGAAATAACCACACTGTTACTGAGTTAAGTGAAGCATCAATAATAGTAATGATATTCGAAGTATCCTTTGGCAAAGGTCTGTTGTTAAGTGAAGTGTCAATATCACGAGTGATATTTGAAGTATCCCTGGACAAAGCATAAATTCACTGATGTTGCTTGTTAAAACTAAAGCTACCAGGAAAAAGATTTTATAAGACAATCTTTATTCGCTTCAAGTCCAGAGGATAAATATGACTGGAATTTCAGTCATTTAAGGCTATTCCTAAATCCCAGACAATGAAAAGTGAGATTTAAGTTTTTTCCGCTCTGCATTAGCCAACAAATCTGATATATCTTTGTGTGTGGTTATGTCTATTCCATTAAAATGTTTGAAGGCATGGGCAAGCTTAGCCCATAACCCTTAACTGTGTGAAGTTAAACTGTCTTTATTGTTGCATAAGAATACTTATGATAGAAGAAATACAACATGAAACTTTATTATATGATATTATTTTCTAGAAATGGTTTCCCATTAAAAAAAAAACACACCACTGTTTATTTTAGGCTGGTAGCAGAAAAAGAGAAATTTCAACATCAGAGTCAGTCTCAGCTATCCAATTTGATGGAACTTGTGGAAATCAAAGATGTACAGTTAAAAGCAACTTGTGACCAGATGACAATGCTAAAATCTGAACTGTCAATTTATCAAGCCCAGCATATAGAGTAAGTGTAAGTCTTGACAGATATAGTTCAATATTTAGCTCTGTTTCTATTTCTTCTTACCTAGGCAGATTTGTATTATAGCACCATTTCATAATTAAAGTTAATGCCTGTAATTCATCTTGTGCTGCTATTAAGCCTCACACATTCCATTCTATGTGCTTCTTGTCAGATTAGTAGGATTTTTTTGCAGACAACATTTCATGCCTTTGATATTTCTTTCATTTCGTTAATGACAAGCATTTGTAGTTTTTTATATTGTTCAGACCAGAACAAGAGAAATCTAAATTGACTGTGGACATAATTAAAATCAATACTGTAAAATTCAGAGTTGTAACTATGATGGCTATTTCATTATAAGTGATTGATTGGAACTGAAGATATTGTTTGTGAGACCATGATAGATATTAAATCCAGAATACATCCTCTGCAACAGTAAATTGCAGTACGTGAATGCAAGAAAAATATAAACTATGTCTTCATCTTCATGCTGTAATTAATGCCAAATAATGTTCATTAACTTGTTCCAAATTCTTTTTTTAAGACACTATTTACTTTGTTGTTAGATTGCTAGAGGAAAACACTGTTCACTTTGTAATTAGATTGCTAGTAGAAAACACTACTCACTTTGTAATTAGATTGCAAGTAGAAAACACTTGATTACTAATAGAAAACACTACTCATTTGTTATTAGATTGCTAGTAGAAGAACACTACTCATTTGTTATTAGATTGCTAGTAGAAAACACTACTCACTTTGTTATTAGATTGCTAGTAGAAAACACTACTCATTTGTTATTAGATTGCTAGTAGAAAACACTACTCATTTGTAATTGGATTGCTAGTAGAAAACACTACTCACTTTGTTATTTAGATTGCTAGTAGAAAAACTAGATTGCTAACTGAAAACACTGCTCACTATGTTATTAGATTACTAATAGAAAAGAAGAAATGGCAACTTGAGATTTCAGAGTTGGAGGAACTTTTGAAGACCAAAGATGCACAATTAGAAGAGACTCTGGACCAAATAGCAACACTGAAGCATCACCTTTCATCATCTCATGCAGAACAGATTGGGTTAGTGTATAAATTACACTACATTATATTTTGTGATACACTCACATATTTATCATTACTTCATTGTACACCTCCAATATATCCATGTCTTTTGCAAAAAAAAACAAAACAATTTAGACTTTAGGCAAGGCAAAGGACTTCCTTTCTGGGAGAATACTAAATACATCTCATTTTTATTTGAGTAAAATTATTTTATTATACATGTAAAGATAAGATATTCTTCATCAAATTTTTTTTTTTTTTTAAATAAGCATAATGATTGGTCCTACTTTTTCAAATATCATCTTGTTACTCAGGTGGATTAAAAAGTATGAAGAGCTCTATTCTCGTGTGGAGCCGTTTATGGAACAGCTAGATACCTTTGCTGCAGAACGTGCTTTGCTCCTTGGTCAGTACAAATTACCATTCCATTTATTCTGTTTTCTTTTTTAAAATTGTTTCATTAAATGTCCACACAGACTTATTCACTCTCACAATAAGCACTTATACTAATATGTTTAATGACCATCTAATCCTTAAAGTAGTTATTATTATTGTAATATTATTTATGGGGTTAATGAATCAAGTTTGAGAACTACTGGCTAGTGATTCTATAAACTAGGGATATTAGTATAACAGCTCCTATGACAGTATTAATGCCTTGAAGAACTTGCTTATACTGTATGTAATCTAGGTCGAAGTGAAATGGCTGAAGAGGAGATGTCAAAACTGATGGAGAAGTGTGCCAGGTTGATAGGTCATCAGAACCACAAGCAGAAGATCCAATATGTTATCAAATTAAAAGATGAGTTCATGCAGTGCAGAAAGGTCAGGAACCACCATATTTTTTATTATACATAACATTCTGAGAATACTGTTTTGTGCATATAATTTTCATATTTGTTTGGTTGTTCTGTTGTCGTTTATCTGTGAGAGTTGTGTTCAAATACATGTATATCCGCATTTTGCATATGTATGTGTGTGCATGCATACATATTTTTTTTAAGTCACCTGTTATTTAAGTTGGGGGTTGTGTTGTTTGTGTTTTTAAAAGCATTCCTGCAAGGTACTGAAACTTTACATTCTAGCATAATTTCAGTACTTTCCAACTTCTATAAATGATGAAAGTCAGATGCAAACCAGTGAACTTATTAATGCACAAGACTCGTATGAAAGTCAGATACAAACCAATGAACTTATTAATGCACAAGACTGGTATAAAAGTTAAACAAAAACCAGTGAACTTGTCATGTGCAAGACTGGTGTAAAGTCAGACACAAACAGTGAACTTATTAATGCCCAAGACTGGTTAAAAA
The DNA here is from genome assembly GCA_028829895.1 of Sinotaia quadrata. Lineage (NCBI taxonomy): Eukaryota > Metazoa > Mollusca > Gastropoda > Architaenioglossa > Viviparidae > Sinotaia > Sinotaia quadrata. Next base: position 67,103,963 of record CM054183.1, read on the forward strand.
AAAAAGTCAGATACAAACCAATGAACTTATTAATGCACAAGACTGGTATAAAAGTTAAACAAAAACCAGTGAACTTGTCATGTGCAAGACTGGTGTAAAGTCAGACACAAACAGTGAACTTATTAATGCCCAAGACTGGTTAAAAAAAAAAGTCAGATACAAACCAATGAACTTATTAATGCACAAGACTAATATAAAAGTTAAATACAAACCAGTGAACTTAATATTAATTCACAAGATTGATGTAAAAGTTCAATACAAACCAGTGAACTTATTGTGCACAAGACTGTCCTTTCTCAGTAGTGATAGCAACTAGGCTAAAGATGACACCAGGTGAGTGAGTTCTTAGATTCAAAACATCAAGACTTGTTTGTTTTTCTCATGCACTTAAAGGTTTCATTAGCAAGAGATGCTAATGAAGAGGAATTAAACTCACTTTCATTTATGTTTCTGTATAAATTAGAGTTTGTGGCCCTCTGTGATATTCAGTTTTTCCTTAGTATTCTGGCAAAAATTAGCATGCAGGAAAAAATCACTAAAATTTGTTATTCATTGGAATTGAATGGAAGAAATGTTTGATTCTAAACGCCTACAAAATAAAAGCTATTTTTCAAAAAGTAAAATAAATAATAACTTTCTTCTGAATAATTACAAGAATTTGATACAATAAGATGAGTACCTTCTGCGCTCACCATAATACAAGGTCAGGGTTGAAGGGACCTCACACAAACTCTTAGTAAGAGATTATAGAAAAAAATGTATTCACAGAGTTATCCACTCTTTGTCATTGAGTAAGTTCCCCAGGTATCATTTGTGAGATAAAGTGTGACAATTGTAGGGAGGATCCATGTGCATGTTTATGTGGTAAGTTATCAGGAAAAACTATTCTGCTTAGAAAATCACCTTTTTCCTTTAAACATCCAGTTGTATACATAATTACAACTAAAAAATAATGACTTCAGAATTTTCCAAAAATATATAAATATTACAGATAAATACAGGTATATAACCAGAAAATAATGAGGAGGGGGGGGGGGAATTTCCTACAATACAGATAAAATACATGTATACAGCCAGAAATCATTACAGGAAAAGAGCACATATAATCAAGAATGCAAAATGTCTTAATTATATAAACTGTAGGGGTTACTAAGTGCCTACATATATATACCGTATCCAAGGAAGGATGAGAAGCACAAATAGACATATTTCAAGACAGAATAGAGGGAAGGTAGAAGGAGCTTTTCACCCTAGCAGAACAAAGTAGAAGGGGGTTTCCAACCTAAGAGAAATAAAGTAGTGGCTTTCTTAACAAGAATAGATAAAAGTGGCTGTCCAACCTAATAAGAATAGAATAAAGTAGTTTTCCAACCTAATAAACTAGATAGAATTGGCTTTCCAACAAACAGAATAGATAAAAGTGGCTTTCCAACCTAATAAACTAGATAGAATTGGCTTTCCAACAAACAGAATAGATAAAAGTGGCTTTTCAACCTAACAAGAATAGATAAAAGTGGCTTTCCAACTAACAGACTACATAGACTAGATAGAAAAGGCTTTCCAACCTAATAAAATAGGTAGAATAGAACTTAATAGAATACAGAAAAGTCAGCAGTGGGCTTTTAGCCTAATAGTCTAGGATAGGGATTTTCTCAACTGGGGTTCTGCTTGAGGCCACTAGAGGTTCCTCAAGAGATCATGACTGAAAAAATAAACTTTGTAGATATAGTAATTTTTATTGCAGGGGTTCTGTAAGGCCTGAAAATTATTTCAAAGGTTCTCCCATGGTTGAGAAAGGCTTGTCCAGGTAGAGGACAGAAGGCGCTTTAATTAAGAGAGGATAAGAAAGATCTTCCAACCTAATAGAATTGGCAGAAGACAGAAGGGGCCTTGTAATATAGAGAGAGGATAAGAGAGGTCTTCCAACCTAATAGAATTGGCAGAAATCAGAAGGGGCCTTGTAATATAGAGAGAGGATAAGAGAGGTCTTCCAACCTAATAGAATTGGCAGAAGACAGAAGGGGCCTTGTAATATAGAGAGAGGATAAGAGAGGTCTTCCACCCTAATAGAATAGGCAGAAGACAGAAGGGGCCTTGTAATATAGAGAGAGGATAAGAGAGGTCTTCCAACCTAATAGAATTGGCAGGTCAGAAGGGGCCTTGTAATATTGAGAAAGGATAAGAGAGGTCTTCCAACCTAATAGAATTGGCAGAAAACAGAAGGGAACCTCCAACCAGCTTCTGGCAAGATATCTCTTCAGTGCTACATTTCTAAATGTCAAACTGAAAAAATTAATCTCTTAAGCTCTAATAGAGTACTGAACAAAATGGTTCTTTGGGGCACTCTCAGGGAACAGGACACAATGATTCTTATTTCATTGGCTTTAAGAAAAATTACACAGAATGGTTCTTATCTTGTGGACAACAGGACAAAATTACTCTTATCTTGTGGCTTCTAACAGAGAATTGAACAAAATTATTTTTATCTCATGGGCTTTAACTGAGAATTGCACAAATTTTTTCTTATCTCATGGGCTTTAACTGAGAATTGCACAAATTTTTTCTTATCTCATGGGCTTTAACTGAGAACTGCACAACATTTCTTATCTCATGGGCTTTAACTGAGAACTGCACAAAATCTCTTATCTCATGGGCTTTAACTGAGAACTGCACAAAATCTCTTATCTCATGGGCTTTAACTGAGAACTGCACAAAATTTCTTATCTCATGGGCTTTAACAGTCAAGGGAGACTTATTGGATTTGTTCATAAGAATTAATAATGATTTCTTTAAGCCAAGAATGCTAGTGTTTAATTGCATATATATCACACATGAAGGGAGGGGGGAAAGAGATTTCTTGAACCTATGGAATTTTGTAGGTAAATTTTAAATGGTCTAACTGGGTCGTGCATGCTAGAGATATATCATCTTCCATCACCAGCAAAGAGGAGATAATGACTGGCTGTATACCTTGATCAGGAAGTCTTTTTTTTTTGCCAGGAAAAATGCATCCATTAATAATTTAATGAATCATTAATAAGAACAGTATATTTGTTACTAATTCATTATTCATTATTACAAGATGTTAATATTTATATATATTAATATTACATTTAGAGTTTGCACTAGTCCCATAGAAAATGTGTATTTGAACACAGCACTTTATTGTTGGATGAAGCAAGTGTTTCTTAACTTTTATTAGTAAATAATAATAATTTTAGAAAAGGAAGACATTGCCATTTTCATTTAGGTCCGATTGCATGTATCTGCAAATTCAAGTTATCCAATTTTAAACTGAGAGGAATCGTGTAGAATTAATTTGCTTTTAATTAATGTAGTTTTTATTTTATATCCAAGGAAAAAGAACAGTTGAAAGAGAAAGTGTCCAAACAGAAGAGTACTATTCAGAAGTTGGAGAAGCGAATCAATGTCCTGGAGGGAAAGAGAACCTTTGACCCTGCCCAGGCTTTCAAGTCTTTCCACACTTTGGAATCACAGCGATCTCCTCTAAAGGAAGGTTAGTAGGCAGTGGAGAATATATATATATTAGAAAAGTATATTAGTATACAGATTCCAAATAAATTATCTACATTTTATTTTGCCAAATTGCAATGTATCTAAACTTCTAGACTCTAGAGTGTAGTATATTTATTTGACAGCAATCTTAAGATTTCATTTCTCCTTCGCAGATGGAATTATTAGCAAGTCTTATGCCAAACACTCCTTTTTTAAACAAGGTATTTAACCAAACTATAAATGTGATCAAATATATTGATAAATTGTTTTTTGAGGTTAAACATGCTACTTCACCAAGTTAACATTTCAGTTTGTTGTAGATTGCAAACTTTGTTTTGAATTTGATGAAATATGTTCATTGTTCCTTTGTTAAACTTGGTACTTCACCAAATTAACATTTGAAACTGTTGTAGTATTGAATTATGTTTTGAATTTGATCAAATATGTTGAATATTCCTTTGTTAAATTAACATTTGAATTTGTGTTAGTGTTGCTCATTATTAAAAAATCATACTTCAAATCACCAAATTAAATTCTGATCATATGTTCATTGTTTATTTGTTAAATGAAGTTCTTCATTAAACAGAGTTCTGAATTTGAAATTGACCTCTAAATATTTAAAATAGGAATATCTCTTTGGCATGTTTGATGACACTGTTTTAAACAATATCACATATTTCTAAACAGTTCATATATAATATTAGTGCTCTGGTCTAGCAATGTAGCAGCAAGCCAGATAGTTAACATTTGTGAAATACTATTTCCAAATTTCAAAAATGATATTTTGTTCTTATTTTTACTCTACGATCTTAAAAGAACTATATTTTTTTCCTTCTAAAAATCTAAAACTCATTGTTTCTTTGATATGAGATCTTCATAATGCAGCTGTTGTATGTATGATAAAAATATGCTTTTTTAATTAAATATTCTTTATGTATAATTCAGCATATATAGTTCTTTACCTATAATTCAGTTTGTATAATTCTTCGTGTATATACTATAATTGAATGAAAATGCTATTTGCACTTACTGAAGGTCATTTGACAACAGTTTCTTGATGTGTCAGTCTTGATCTTTGTGGCAGAAATGAAAATTATTTTTGAAATGCTATTTACTTTGTTGCAGCAAACAAGAATTAAAGAAAATTTTGACTTCACCTCATAAAAGAATTTCTTTTAAAATAACAAACATCAAGATGTAAGAGAGCAAGACCACCTTACAACTGCTGTGTTTTAAACCAATTTGTTCTGGAGGTTGAAAGTGTTTTTAGTGGCTCTTGACATTGATTTTCAGTATTAATTTATTTCATTATATGGTGGGGTGGTTTTTGCATTTCATTAATGTCAATTTGGAAAATGAAACAAGACTATTAACGTAATTTTTTTACAATAACTTTCCTTTGTGCGTTCTGATGAAATGGGGAAAACAGTGATTTTCATTTCTTTGAAGTTTAAAGAGGAGGGATTTCTTATTTGTTTTTATTCAGACAAAAAATCAATACTTACTTTGTAACTTTGAAGAGACGTAGACACCATTTTCACGTGAAGATGCAGAATAAATGTTGTAGCATTGGTTTGTGTAGTTACTTAAAAAGATATGAAATGTACATTCCGACTTTTTTGAATGACAACACTTGTATATCACAAATTTTTGTCTTTGACTAGTATAGGCAGGCAGTGATAATGAGTTTTGTTTGATACCCTGCAATGAGTGACCATCTCTTTAACACATCTGAAAACTATCGAAATCTCATGATTTAAACAATAAATTTAGACAATCTGTTATGATTACAAACACTTAATACATATGAGGCAGTATTTGAACTGCATGTGAGTGCATTTCACTAATGTAAGACTGTGCAGTCCAATCTACCCCAATTACAAGAAAAGTGGAATCAACTTTTGGCTGTCTGTTGACTGTCAAAACATCCTTTTATTAATTCTTTTCTCCTATCTCCTCAGCTTGTATGCATTTTCCATTTGCAAAGCTCTATTGTCTAATTTTGCTTCTGAATTTAGGTGGCAAGCAGAGCTTGTATATCATCAGGTTTTGTAGTTTGATGACAAAATCTTAGTGTCTTTGTAATTACTTGCTTTGGAACATTTTGTAGTTTTTTTTTAATAGTCTCAAGGTACTGTCACCATGAAACAAAAATGTGAACGTTGTTAGGAAGTGAGTATACTTTGGTAATAATTGTTGTGTAATGATGTGGACTTTTATTACCCACGTGTCACTATCAAAAGTTTTTAAATTGTTCTCTATGATCTGAGACAGTTCCATCTTGAATGTTAATGTTGCTATTGTGGTTCTATTCTACATTCTAAGACCAGCTCATCCTCTCAGAATCTGAACTTTATATAAAATATTTTACACATTACAGGTATGACCTTTTGTGATTTATTTAGACAGAATGTACAAATACTAATCACTGATACTTAAAATACATTATAAAACCAGCTCATCCTTTCAGAACTGAACTTTATAATAATATATTTTACACATTACAGGGATGAACTTTTGTGTGTTATTTAGACAGAATGTACAAATACTAATCACTGATGCTCATCCTTTCAGTACTGAACTCTATATAATATATTTTACACTTTACAGGTATGACTTTTTCATAAATGTGTTACTTCGACAGAATGTACAAAAGGTAATCTTTTGGAAGCCATTGATTTGGATGGGGAATTTGTGTGTGTGTGCTTTTTGAGTACAGTATGGAATCATTAATTTTGATATTTTTTATGTCATTCCCCGAATTAGATATGAAAATTAAAATGCACTGCAGTTTGAAAATTAACCAAGAGTCTGAACTACATATTAATTATGTTCTCATGCAATAATCATGTGACTTCCGTTTTAATTATTATTGACTGGGATTTCGTTCTTTGTATAAAAATGGCAGCAAGTTTTTATCAAACAGTTTTTTTCTGTAAAGTTTATTTCTGGTAGTGAAATACCGAGTATGTATTGTGTTACATTATTTTTCTATATTTATTTCTCTCTCTTTTCTCTAACACACATGCACATACATTCATTCACTCAATGTACAAATTATTGAAATATACATGAACACAAATATATGTGAACTAAATACAAACCAAACCTGACTATTTTCTGGCATTTATTTCTTCACTTGTATTTGTTTCCACAATTGTTGAATTATGTATTGAATATGTCAACACTATTCTTGAAAACTATTTGTATTGTTTGATCTTCATAGTACATATCATATATTGACACCGAATATGTCAACACTATTCTTGAAAACTATTTGTATTGTTTTATCTTCATAATACATATAATGTATTATTGTGAAAGCTTATATTGGGTCTTGAATCTGGATCTATTCATTTATAAATATGTTTGTCTCTTGAAAGTAACTGCTTATGTATTCAGTGTTGGTGGTGTATTAAAAAATTATGACACTGTTTATAAAAGTAGTTTCAGATGTATTTATAATAAATTACAAGTATCGCCATCTCTGTCTCAAACGTTTTTGAATTCACTTCATTGTTTTTATTTAACTTGCTAATTTCATTAAAGTAAAATGGTGAATTGAATATATATCCATACGTGTATCTGCAAATAATGTCAAAAATAACAAACAAAATGTAGTCCATGATTTGGTATCTCACAGCCTTGATGACAATGAGAATACGCAATTCACACACACACAGTGTTAGTACAAGTACTTTTAATATTTCGTACAGCAATACTGTGTACAAAGGGACATAAGGCAGATAGTATATCGTTATGCACTGTTCTGGCGACCCATAAACTAAGTGTTGTAAAAAGTAAAATGTAAAAAGTAAAATTTAAAAAACGTCGGTAGAACAAGAAAGATTTCACTGTTAGAGATGTGCACAGAGCAGCTGGCCGCGAGTGAACAATCCATTTGTGTGAAATGCGATCTTGAAAGCCCGTATTGTCCAATATGCCTGATGGTCGTGACTTCGTGACAAACTCTATGGGATAGACACTGAAAATCAAACATCCGCTCCATTAATGGTGACAAGTTGTATGGGACAGACACTGAAAATCAAACATCCGCTCCATTAATGGTGACAAGTTGTATGGGACAGACACTGAAAATCAAACATCCGCTCCATTAATGGCGACAAGTTGTATGGGAGAGACACTGAAAGTCAAACATCCTGTCAGTGAAAGTTATTGAAATTCAAGCATCCGCTTTAAAGATCGTGACTTCACGAGAATCCGTGGATATTAGCTAAACAAAATAAAAATATCCGTGGATTGATTATAATATTTTTTAAAATAGCAAATGCTACCATCACTATGACGGCTAGTTATATTTTATAGTCTATTTCACTTTCTCCAAAGACACACGGAGTCGCACGTATAGTCTATTTTGCGTGACGGATATCTCTATTCTCTGTGATGGATATCTCTATTCTCTGTGACGGGTATCTCTATTCTCTGTGACGGATATCTCTATTCTCTGTAATGGATATCTATATTCTTTGTTACGGATAACTCTATTCTCTGTAATGGATATCTATATTCTTTGTTACGGATAACTCTATTCTCTGTGATAGATATCTCCTTTCTCTGTGACGAATTTATCTTTTCTTTCTGATGGATGTCTCTTTCCTGTGATGGATATCTCTATTCTCTCTGAATATATATTTTTTTCTCTATAACGGTTGTCTCCATTCTCTGTTCCGAATATCTCTTTTTCTGTAATGGATATCTCTATTCGATATGCCGGATGTCTCTTTTCTCTGTTCCAGATAAATCTATTTTCTGTGACGGATATCTGTATATATATTCTCTGTAACCGATAACTCTATTCTCTGTGATGGATTACTCTATTCTCTCTGAATATATCTCTATTCTCTGTAAAGGATATCTCTGTTTTCTGTGACATATCTCTATTCTCTGTTACAGATAACTCTGTAACGGAAATCTATATTCTCTGTTACGGATATCTCTATTCTGATTTCTTTTTTTCTGTAATGGATGTCTCTTTTCTCTGTGATGGATATCTCTGTTCTCTGTAAGTTATCTCTATTCTCTGTGATGGTTATCTCTGTTCTCTGTGATGGATATCTCTGTTCTCTGTAAGTTATCTGTATTCTCTGTGATGGATATCTCTGTTCTCTGAGATGGATATCTCTGTTCTTTGTCTGGCTGTTTCTATTGCAGTTATTTCTGTCGCATATCAGGTAATCTCTTTTCTCTCTCACCTCTGTTTTCTATGACGGATATCTCTCTTCTCTGCCAGGTTACCTCAGTTTTCTGTGACGAATATATATTTTTTTTCAAGGTTCTCTGTATTCTCCGTCAGGTTACCTTTGTTCTTTCTCAAGGAAATGTCTGTTCTTTGTGTCGGATATCTATTATCTGTCACATTAACTCTATTCTCTGTCAAGGAAATTTATTCTTTATCATGGCTATCTCTGTTTCTCTCACGGAAATTTCTGTTCTATCAGGATCTCCAACATGATAGGTCTTTATCTGTTACAAAGTTCATACCACAAATACCTTTCACTAAAACTATGTGTTAAAGTATAAAAATAATTCAGTGCCTGTGAATAAAATAAATCAGTGCTTGCTAATACAATAAAAGTTCATTTCTGTACATAAGTATTTAGCAGTTAAATTATAGTTACCAGAAGAATCAAGACTTGGCAATTTTTCCCTGGAAAATATATGGTTTTAACATTCTCATCCTAGAAATGTTTCAATGTAAAATATCATGTATTTAAACAATCTCTTCATGAAATTTTTTTGTTCTAAAATCAATAATGAATAAGCGACGGGTCGTTAAATTATTTTGCTGTTCATGACGTTTCTTTCTCTAATTTAGTTAAATATATTTTGCTGTTTTTCTTTTCCTTTGGATTAAGTACAAATAAATAACTTTTCTTTCACCAGACAAGAAAAAATTAACAGATCTGTTTTCCTTGGTTTTTTTCAAACAAATTTGTGTTTTCCACCAAATTCATCATATTTGAAACGCGGCATGACTTGTATAAACATTTCATGTTTATGTAGGCTTTTCAAAATATATTTACATATGTGCCTCATTAACACACCTCACTTGAAGTCTTGGCAAGCTATTTTTGGCCAGCGTGAAATTGTTTACCAAAAAGCACGCTTCTGAAAAATGCACACGTTACTAGATTTTTCAGAAATCACTGGCCTGGATCTATCCCGACCTACTCTCAAACCTAAAAGTTTGTACATTAATTTTTAATTCTATTCGCGCACACAAAATATTTTATGTAGCAGGACAATACACGCATTTTTCTGGTTTAAATAATATTTCTTTTGCCAGTCTAGATATTTTTTTTAAAAAGAAAGAAAAAAGATATGATCTCATTGATCAATTACATGCAGTTTTCAGTACTCATGCCTACTGAGGCTTCGGCACGCACACACACCGACGGAGGGTGTGCGCCAAACTGGTGCGACCTGTTTCACACCCTTCCGCCAGCCCTCCACCTCAGATGCACCGCGAGGCTGTGGGGCTCCCCCAGAAGCCGACCAAGACTGAGAACATCATGAAGATGAAAGGTCTGTTGCGGCTTCTGGGATGAGTGTGAGCGAAACACAAACACACACACACACTCATGCTTACTGTGACTGGGTGAATTTAAATGAATGGAATGAGTCCGGTCGTGCATGTCAATCACTGTGCTCTCTCTCTCTCTCTCTCTCTCCTGATCACAGTGTTGTCAATGGCAATAAAGTACATTTGAGTTTGTAACTGAAACCCACAAACTGCGAACAACGAATGTGGGGTGTTTCTCTGAAAGGGAGAGAAAAACTACTTTCTGTTTAAATTGTAAGATTTTACCATATGCTAATGAAGTGACTCATTTCCTGTCAGGTATTAAATTATGAGAAGTGACAAGACGCGAATTTTCAGCTAAACAACCTTCAGACATTACATGTAGTAATAACAATGAACCGAGTGAGAAAAACTTGATTTCAGTTGATCTGAATAATTATCTAAGAAGTAGAGCAATATAACAATTATTATTGTTTCGTTCAAACGAAAGAAATAACAATATAATATATTTTACGTGCATTTTCAGATGACATACTTCACCTGCTCTACAAACGTTCAATAAAGTTTGTCAGTTCATAAACTCTGTGCCAACGCTCTATGGCCACTTGTACCCACAGTCAACATGGGTGTTGAATTCCTGCAGTTCATTGATGTTTTATTATCGTCTGGAAATGACGGGAGTTCCCCTGCACATTTTTTTCTCCTTTGAAATATTACATTCAAACTGCAACAAGTCAACTGTTACGCTCACACGATTGGGGAGACAGACATGTCTGTGTGGATGAGAGTGAGTGTGTTCTGGATCAGATAGATAGATGGATGGATGGATGGATGGATCAAACAGACAGTAAATGTACAAAACTTGTTTTAGGCATTTCATTTAGTGCATACAGTAAATAATACTCATAATTATTATGTTAGCACGTTATCTGTGCCACTCCATAAATATAGAAATAAATTGTAAAATAATGCACTGTACCACGAAGACTCATTTGATTATTTTGTATTTTAATGATCATGGCTTAATGTATACAGGAACCTGCTACTGGCACCTCGGGATATTGCGTATGACGAATTCCATTGCATGGCTATGGTCATTACTATTAATAGACATTAGTCTTGATATTTATTACTTTTATTATTTAATCTATGAATCTTGAATAATCTGACTTTGCACATAAAAAGGTTCATGCATCTCCTTTTGCCCCCCCCCCCCAATTTTGGCAACTAATGTAGTTAAACCCGCCTGGCATTTATATGACTCGTTCATATAAGTTTTAAGTATTATACGCTATCATCAAGAGACTCGTTAATGTATTATACGCTATCAATATAGGAGACTCGTTAATGTATTATACGCTATCAATATAGGAGACTCGTTAATGTATTATACGCTATCAATATAGGAGACTCGTTAATGTATTATACGCTATCAATACAGGAGACCCGTTAATGTATTATACGCTATCAATACAGGAGACTCGTTAATGTATTATACGCTATCAATACAGGAGACCCGTTAATGTATTATACGCTATCAATACAGGAGACTCGTTAATGTATTATACGCTATCAATACAGGAGACTCACTAACATAAACATGTATATTGAGAATTAAAACAGCTTCCAGTCAAAAGATAGAACTGAAACAAAATCATTTTATTTTTTATTAATGTTTTCCTGAAGCTTTTAAAGAACTGTCGGTCATATATACATGTAAACATAGATCTCTCACTACTGAGTCAGGCTTTGAAAGTCGGTCATATATACATGTAAACATAGATCTCTCACTACTGAGTCAGGCTTTGAAAGTCGGTCATATATACATGTAAACATAGATCTCTCACTACTGAGTCAGGCTTTGAAAGTCGGTCATATATACATGTAAACATAAATCTCTCACTACTGAGTCAGGCTTTGAAAGACTCGCGTAGTGTGAAACAACAAATACAAAGATAATACTTGTTTCACTTGTGCCTTCGTTAATAGCGAATTATTTCTCTCTCTCTCTCTCTCTCTCTCTCTCTCACACACACACACACACACACACACACACACACACACACACACACACACACACAAAGAATTTTCAATGCTGTCATCAGTAATACACACAAGCAATACATTGCCACAAGCAGTGATATTTCACATTGTCACACAAAGAATTTTCACACAGTAACACACACACACACATACATACACTCATTTTGTCATAAACAGTTTTTACATTCTGATACTGATTTTCATAGACACCGAGTTATCCCTGTGAGATACCCCCAGACACAAATTATTTAAAATGTTTTCCAGTTACTCAATCATTGCTAGTTACGAGCAAAGGTACTCTTCTTCTCTTATTACAAATTCTCAGTATTATAATCCAACAGAATGGTCATCAAACGCTGTAATTGATTTCTTTTGCCTGTATTTTGTCTTCTGATAATCTGAAACCTCTTTCCAAATCATTTCGCTTTCGCGTTTATTAGTTTTTATTAATCTGCTTTTCTTCTAAAAACAAAAACTAACTACTCTAGTCTAGGCAGCCATCACCGTGCCGGACCGTCAAGATGTTTTGTCTCCAGACAAAGCCTGCGGAATGCCAGAAACTTCTGTATGCGAATCGTCTAATGGTGGTTTTTGGTATAAATGACTTTCTGAAGACTGGAAGAGAGTAAGTTTCTGTCGATAGATCGGGTCGCTTAGCGCATCCAATGACATGACAGATATTTTGTCTGTCGGGCACGTGCTGACGTTGGACGAGCGCAGGGGCCATGACTCTGGACCTGAACTTTTTAAGGTCACTTCCGGCACCTGGTGTTGTTTGCACAGCCAGTTGTTGACGTAATGTAAGGATCCCCCATCTTCCGGAAGCATTATTGGCATTTTCAAATTCCTTTTACTGCTTCGCCAGTACCAGAAGAAGGTGACAAAAATGACGAGGACAGCAAGGCAGATAATGCAGGGAACGACAATGATAACGGCTGTCGCCAGTGACGCCTCGGCTTCGCTGTACTCCAGGTGTTCGGTGCGAATGGCGATGAGGGATTTGCTTTCGGTTTCGTTCGCACGTTCTGGTTCAAACACTGCCGGAATAGGGTGAACTGAGGACAAGCGGGGAAAGAAAAAAAAGATAAGTCACGTGGCTTGCGCTGTTGTGTAAAGAGTGGTTGCAATGTCATTGACATTGGGGATTGCACAGTTGTAACTATCTGATTTCACAGTGATAAAATAGTAATAAATATTTATTTAGTAATAAATATCTGTTATATAGTAGTACATATCTGATTACATGATGATAAAATACATGACTAAGTATGATAAATAACTGACTGCACACTAATAAATAAATGGATTTTTTAAAAATGATCTTCAGTTAAACAAATAGTCATAAACATGAAATAGCAACAACAACAACAAAATTAAAACAGTCCGTCCACACCGTTCGGAGAGCAACAACTGTTTTGTAATTTGAGAAGGAAATAACTAAAGTCCTAACCATGATTATTTCCCCTTTTTCCATTTCGCTTTTCCTTCCACACTGAAGAATAGTTTAGTATCGAAATGGAGAGCATATTATTACTTGGCACTTGGACAAGTTTTCGGATGAAAAACAAACATATGATAAAAACACATGGGGCTTTCCTGATTTTTTAATTCTGAAATGGAGTTCAATCTTGGTAGGGTGTCCGGACACCCTTGACTTTTATGAAAGGTGCTCAATCCTGAGAAAGGTGTCCTGATATCTTAAACTTCATGACAAGGTGTTCATCGTGACAGGTTTCCTGACACCCTTAACTTTAAGACAAGGTGTTCAATCGTGACAGGTTTCCTGGCACCCTTAACTTTAAGACAAGGTGTTCAATCGTGACAGGTTTCCTGGCACCCTTAACTTTAAGACAAGGTGTTCAATCGTGACAGGTTTCCTGGCACCCTTAACTTTAAGACAAGGTGTTCAATCGTGACAGAGGGTCCGGACATTCTTTACTTTCAACCGTTTCCACCTCCACCATACTTTTAATCCCCACCCACCCCGACCACCCTAACTACGTCGTATTGTTTCTTAAATGTTACTTTTTGTTGATAATCTTTTAAAAAATAATTACTGATATCCATTTCCTCTAATTCTCCAGAGAGTTCCAATAATGCTGACAACCAGGATCGCTAAGCCTAAGATTTATAAGCTAGGATGGGTGAATGGGGGAGTGGGCGAGAACAGATTGAAAAATGGTCTAGGGCTGGGATCAAAACCCAAATCTTCTGCATGCGAAGCTGGCGTTCGTACCTCACAACCATTGGGCTCTGCTTGGGGAGAGAGAGAGAAAACAAAGCTGACTCAGTACGGACAAGTAACTAATGATAAAATGACTGTTAAATTGTGACTACTGCCAACAACAGACTGAGTTGTTCCGTCATGAACTTTAAAACTGTAACAACTGCCAGAAATAAAATGATAATTGTGAACAGAATGATAGTTGCCAGCAACAGAATTAGTTGTTCCATCGTGAATTTTTAACCTGTGACAACTGCCAGAAACAGAATGATAATTGCCAACAACATTCATGAACTTTAAACCTGTGACAACCCCCAAAACTTTCAAACCGTGACACATGAATTTTAAAAACAGTGACAACACCCAACAATAAACTGAGTTGCTCCGCCATCACAAAAACCCGCGAAACATTTTCAGTACGTCTACGCTACTCCTAAGATTACGTTACAGTACGTCCCCCATGAAGTCGGATGAGCGCACAACACGTAGGTTTTGACGTCATTGCAAAAGTTCCAAGCAAGTGGCCTTACCTGTGCTATTACTTCCGGGTCGACATTGCATGTTAATTGGTTCGTTCCGACATCCGCTCTCTCGCACTGCTTGACCTGGCACGTCATCACGACACAATGAGCACTGAACGCATCTCTGCGTTTGGAAGTCAGCAAAATATCCTGCATGCAAAAATTTAAAAATAATTAGTTGATTAAGACACAAATTAGAGGTACTCTATACACCATGATACTGATGTTTTACGTGCTTAAATTAAATAAAAGTAAACACACGGTGGCTACAATTTAAATAAACACGGCAAATGAAAATTTTGAGAGCAATCAAAAATGTTAACGGAACTGATAAAGGAGTGTTAATCATACGCTGGATGTTTGACAGTTAGTGTCCAGTGTTCCAGAACAGAAACAGAGATTATTTAAATACTTATACATCCTAAGGTTAACCTAATAGTAACGCTACAAGTACATTACTGGATTTATGACCCCCTCCTCCTCAAAAAAAAAAAAAAGAATCAAAAGCCCAACAGTTTGAAACTAAACTACCGTTAATGCTGCAATAAATGTTCATTTTATTAAGCAGATGAACGGTTAGTTTATGGGGGGTGGGGGGTGGTGATGGAACTCTTTTTAAAATGTTGATTGCTTAAACTTTGCAAAATGTTTCCGTTGTTTGATATTTTGATAAACGGGACTGACTTGTTATCGTTTCTATGTTCCAAAGGAATTTAAAATAAATTAAGCTCTGTGCTGAATTGTCTAAATCTGATGTTTTAAATAATTTATAATTATAGCCCGAAGTCATTGTAACAAGAACACGTTACGACTTGGTGCACTATTTATTCAACATGCCACTTGTACGAAATAATTGTCTCTTCTTTCCTAGTGCACAGTTTTTGCTCCAAGCTACAGAATGACGCGGCATTGAAGGTCAACTAAATGTAGGACAAGGCTGCAAGCTCAACAACCTTTGACCGACAAAACTAAAAATTATAAAAGTAAAACCCAGACGTGTCATCAGAAATCCAAAGTAATGTTCTGATAATTAATCCTGCTTGAAATATTTTGGTCATCAAATCAATAGGCAGTAAAGAAAATTAACTATTTGTTTTTAAAAAATTCTCCTCTCAATGTTTTAAACGTAACTATCTCGTGCTTCGCTACAATGCCTTCATCAACATTGTACTGGCGATCGCCATTAATATGGGTTAATCATGCGTGTGGGTGGGTTGATTGTGCACGCGCGCGAATGCATGCATACGTGTGTGCGCTAATGCATATGTGCTTGTGTGTGAGAGAAAAACACTCTGTGGAGGAGTAAATTTGAAATATCCCTAGTACAACTTAATTGTTATATAAATTGTCGAAGTGACCCGACCTTGGACACTCCATATGATGGTATTTTTGTAAGTATCAGAATTGGAGTAAACAACTCAAGTTGAGAATATGCTAGAAATTGCTGATGCAATCCAAACCAGTTCCAACCGGATGAGTAGTTTTTATTATCTAATGTTTAAGATTTATGGAAGCGAGACCAGCCAATGGGCTGAGATCAAAAGTTTACATGCAGTAGCAGATTATAATCTGCTATGAACGAGATAAACATGAGAAGTATCTACCGCAGATTGTAAGTGTAAGAATACATTGCATTCTGTTGATGTATGGTGGCAAAATATGCTGCCTACATTGAGCAATTTCTAGTACAAGGAAGTTACTGGAACAATTGTTACAATTGTTATTGTGCCTGAGAGAATTAATACAGCCGGGCACCAGATGGCCTTGAGAGAATAGCGGCTAGTCAGTGTTCTACAATGTGAGAAGGAACACTTGGAATTGACAGTAATAACGTGAACAATAAACTTGTGACGTCATTATGAAAGGCACACGAAAAGACAACTGTGGCTTCACCTAGACAAGGTTACACAGAAACTATTATCGTTTATCTCTAATAACTCTATTTCTGATCTGATGAGAACTATCCTGTGAACTATATTGACACTAATTGTTGAATTGTATTTTAGGCTATAAGACTGTATATGTATTAAAATTATTTGAACATGGTTTCATGGAAATATTGATGTCAAGTAATCTTTTTTCATTGTATTTGCTATATGCATATTTGATTTTTAATTTAATAAATTTATTGGTACACTTATTGATCTTCTTACACATTTTGATAACCTTATGTTGGAGAAGAAAGTGGGTGGATGGGGGCTCGCTAAATAAAGATTAAAAGATGGATTTATCTTCTCCTTTAGTAAGAAGCTTTCCACCTATGGAAATATTGTGTAATGTTGTTGAAGGAGGAAAATGTTTACAGTGCCCGCACAGATTCAAGGCCATTCAGAAATGAACTTATTTAAGAGCCTTTAGATTTCGTTAACATTCTTGCAAAACTTAATCCTAATTATAGCTAGAAATTGTTCTTTTTCAAAAATTTAGCAGGTTGAGACTAAAATTACGCCATTTCATCTATAATTTTTTTTTAATTGATAACTTAAAACTGATCAAAACATTAAGGCAGTGTCACCACGAACCGAATGCATGAATGAAAACACTGTTATGAACAGTTTATGACAATTACTAAGTATTTATGCAAAACTTTTGCTTTCTAAAAACATGTTTTAATATTGAATCAATTGTCCAAAGAAAATCTTCTCGTCAGCTGGTTAGTTAAAACAAGGAAATAAATATAGAATCAGAGCGGTTTATACGAAATTGATCTGAACAAACAAAAATAAACATAAACCTCAGCATGTGCATCTTTGCTACTGATTAAAGTGAAAACAAAATTAAGGTCATGGTCAATTGAGAAATCAATAATGAAGAGGAAAACTGCACAGTACCTACCGTCAATCCGCTATTTGAAATCGATCAATGAACAGGACTTTCTCGGCACTCAACAAAGAAAACAAACAGAAATCTTCCTGACCCCTCCCCCCCCCAAAAAAAAAATATATATATATATGATTTTTTTTTAAATCCACACATTAAATGCATTTTTTTGCCCAGCCTCATCTCGACACCTGCTTATCTTACCTGGACTGCATAAACCGCATTGGACGTTTCTATCGAAGGTACAGGATTGGACGATGGCTCGAGGTGGGTTGCAAGTGCCACAGGACGGGCAGAAAGTTCGCGAAGACCAGGTGTCAGTGTAGGTCCCCGCGGGGCACAGTTTACATACAGTGTCATGGCGACGGGAGCAGTTGCGTTCCACGAACATCCCGGGGGGGCACAGGGAGCACATCCGGCACGGGAAACCATGTCCGGGTGAGTAGTAGTGCGGCGGGCACTTCCGGCATACAGTGTCCTGCTCTCGCGTGCACTGGCGTTTAGTTTCCCAGCCTGACTGGCAATAAGAGCAGTCGACGCAGTGGCTGCCATCGGCAGAGGAGTAGGTGCCACTTGGGCAACGCTGACACAGTGTGTCTTTGAAAGTGGAACAGGCTTTGCGCATGCGCCAACCGGGTGTGCACGAGGAACAGTTGAAGCACTCCGTCTCGTCTTTGTTGGAATAGGTACCCGCTGGGCAAGAGATCCGGGAACACACAGCATCTGCTGACTGGCTGCATGGCTGTTGCAGAACCGTGCCTGTTGGACAAATCCTGCATTTTTTGCATGTGGAGCTAGTTTTGTGAAAATACTCGCCTTTGGAACATTCACTACACTGGGTGTCCGAGGTGAGGGTGCAGTTGGCAAGGGTCGTCTCTCTACACACGGTACATGGCTGGCAGCGTTGGTCACGACCGCTGGAGAATTGTCCCCGTGGGCACGTCATGCAAACGGTGTCCCGTGTTCTGCTGCAGGCTCGGAACTGGCCCATTCCCGGAAGGCACAGCGAGCAGGTGCGGCACGTCCTGCCGTCCGAGTACATGCCCTTGCTCAGACATGCTGCGCATTTCGTGTCCTGCGTCACGTCACAGCTTCTCTTCTCGTACTTCCCTGCAGGACACTGGCGACATGGCTGGCAAATCCCTGTGGAATTGTCCCAGAAATGTCCAGGCTCGCATTGCACACAAATCCTGTCTGCAGACGCAGTGCACTCTTGCTTAACAGCGCTTCCTGGAGGGCACTGGCTGCACGGCGTGCAAGAGTTGCCTCCCCCTGTAGAGAAGGAGCCTGCAGGACACGCTAAGCAAGTTGTATTAGCGACTGCAGAGCAGGACGTTAACATCTCGTACCCGGAAGGACATACTGCGCAAGCGCGACAAACTGTGATGTTGCCCTCGTGAGAGAGAAAATGTAACTGAGCGCATTGCTGGCCGCTGACTTGTGAAGTGATAACTTCTGTCTAAAGTGAACGAAAAGAAAGTACATGTTAATAAATATATTGCTATTGCTCTAGGAGTAATACTAGCAAATTAACATTAGTATTTAGAAATATATATTGAATAAATTATTTATTTTTTTTCTTAATACTTACTTAGCTATCTTTGAGTGAAGAGCTGTTAATATAATCCTATGTATATACGCGTAATACTGATAACTATATTTTTTATTTTATACATGTCTAATAAACTTCACACTTTGTTCACGGATCGTGAAAACCAATCATTATAAAGGTTCTCGCATACACACGCATACTTAGGCCTATATATTATGACAACATACACACATACACTATGACAGCATAAATACACACACACTTATACACTATGATAATATACAAAATTTGTTTATTATGACAGCATACACACATAGTTAAGCACTATGACTGCATGCACACATACTTAAGCACATACACACATATTTAATGACAATGACAGTATACGTACACGTACTCATACACTATGACAGCACACAAATACATGTGATACTACACTATGACAAGTTTAAATGCAAAATAATACAACTGTTAAAGATCGAGGGGAGGCAAGCGCGACCATTGCATATATCAAGGACAGGATTATTCAGTACTTTGCGACATTTAATGCTGACAAATGTTACGTTTTCTTATTACAATTAATAATTGATTGATCATCTACACATACCTTTACAGTATACATCGTAATTTTACGTCAGAGTATGTACGGATGCAAATGTCAAATACAGCCTGCTGGATGACGTAGTAAATATTAACGTTTCTGACTCCATTGCAGGAGAATTTTAAATGATCAATTTTAAACGGTCCAGATTATTTGGTGAACAGAGCTAAGAGAAAAAGGGTTTCGTAGCAATGTTAGCCTAGCCATTGACAGGCTTTCATAAAACATCATTTGACAGTAGCCTGGCTAATAAAATTAACATTTACTATCAAGCGTCGAGTCGCAAAGTGATCAAACAGGGTGACATCAGATACCTGAGAAATACCATTTTAAGCGCTTGATTGATCTAAGCAATTAATCATTCTTTGTTCTAAAACATAAATGCAAAGATATTATTGCTTACTTGCTTATAGGAAATTGTTCTAAAAGCATAACGGTTAGTTACAATTATTGTTTTCCTCATGTTTTATGTTTATGTTGTTTGGTTTCCTGCCCCCTTCTACCCCTTTAAGTTGTTAGGTTTAAATTTTCCCTGCATTGCTCTGGCTGGGTGTATGCCGATTAGCAAATAGTATATTTTTAAGTCTTCAAAATATCAGTTCTACTCAACTGTCGCCTAGACCAAAATGGCATCAGTCAATCACATGACTGAAGGGAAAATATCATGGCTAATTTATCATCGCTGACGGAATTGATTGTTTGGGATTTTTTTGTCGTCATGAAAGTGACTGATAGCAGTGTCAAGTGAGACTATCAGTGTCAAGGACGAAATTGAAACTAACATTTGAATATTTATCCCGTTATTTTTTTTTTTTAAGCAAAATCCCCTAAGTCTTGGCGACCTTAAAGCTGCCGGTGGCCTTCGCTGTAAAAACCCACAGTTATATTTAAAAGTCAAATGAGCCCGGCTGTTTTGTTGTTTTACTTGTCCCTTGTGTGTGTGTGTGTGTGTGTGTGGTGTGTGTGTGTGTGTGTGTGTGTGTGTGGTGCATTGTTGTGTGCTTTGCTTTTGTAAAGTCACGCTTCCAGATCCGACATTGTCAAGGACATTTCGAAGACTGACAAAACCATTGTGCTTTATCACGCTGTCATTCAGTTCGTTTCCTGCTCAGACTTTAAAAAATAAAAAAAAATTACTGTTGACGTTATTCCAGGTTCTTGTCTTTTCTTGTCAAATAATATTAAATGCAGTGTGATTGGCATGTTGCTTGTCATTACTTGAGGAACACTTAAGGATAACTCTCTAAACTCAGGAGCTGGTTCGTGTAGACGTGACGTACTGATGACTTCGTGATGACACCAATGTGACGTACTGATGACTTCGTGATGACACCAATGTGACGTACTGATTTCAATAACTATATCGAGTTGACATGATTTACTGATGACTTCAATAACTGTATCGACGTGATACCGACGTGGCTTACTGATAACATCAATTATATCAATATGACATCGACATACTGATTACTTCAATAACTATATCGAGATGACACCGACACGACGTACTGATGACTTCAATAACTATACTGAGATGATATAGACATCACTACTCTTTCATTAATGAAGAGGGGGAAAAAAGGAATTATTCACTTTTATTTTCTTCTCGTCTAAACTTTTATTAAGAGAGAGAGAGAGTGTGTGTGTGTGTGTGTGTGTGTGTGTGTGTGTGTGTGTGTGTGTGTGTGTGTGTGTGTGTGTGTGTGTGTGTTTAGAAAAATCAATTAAAACCCGATTAAGTTCTAAACAAGGGATTCTAGTAATATGCTTCAAGACAATATTGAAATTGTACAATGTGTCGGGCACACTGTGCTGATCACTACTGCACACTAGTGATTTTGGGACATTACTAGTATTGTACAAAGTCCTATTTAACCATTGATTAACCATCCTACTCTCTCATCTGTTGGGACATTACTAATATTGTACAAAGTCCTATTTAACCATTGATTAATCATCCTACACTCTCAACTGTCGGGACATATTGTACAATTTCCTTTTTAATCAGCATAAAATCGCGACTGTTAGGACATTGCTGATAGTGTACAACGTTCCATGTAGCCACATGTCGCTACTGTATACTAGCGACTGTTGGGACATTATAGATAGCATACAATGTTCTATGTGGCCACAGGTCGCTACTATATACTAGCGACTGTTGGGACATTATTGACCCAAGACGATTCGATCCCTTCCAGCCTCACTAAACATTCTCTATTGTAACGCTCGCCCTACATTTCAGGGGCTTCCCAGACCACCCAAAATAAGTTCCTCATTCTTTTTGTCGTCAACCGAAGGAAAGAAATGTGGGTCCAATATATGTCCTATAGCCTATTGCTCCAATTGTAATGTGGTGGGTAAATTCTCTTTTTTTATTTTTACATTTTTAAAACACGAACAAAATTTATCATACTTTCGTATGAGCAGTATTCTTAATTTCACTACGCTTATAATGGAATTACATTCAGTAATAACCGCGGCAGTAAAACTTATTTGCTCTTAACAGTATTCTAAATCGAAAAATAACATTTTTAAAAATAGGAAGGAGAATTACAATGACAAAGAAAAATTAGTGAAATCTAAATCTGTTTAATCAGGAATCATTACAATAGCAATTATAAATAATAATAAATAATAATATAAATAATAATTAATTTAACTGATTGTTTTATTTTTCTTTCTCGGTGGTGGTGGTGTATTCTTTGTCAGTCGTCAGTTGCCGTTGGTAAATTCGTACTGTAACATTCAATTTATATACACGTCATAAAAATAGACCGAGAACTGACGTGAAAGAAATAAAAACCCAGAGTATCTTATCATAAGCTGTTTAGGACATTCTAAGACTCTTTATCTCTGTGAGACAAGTTAGACAGATTAGGAGTGTTTTGCTTCATTGCTTGTCACTAAGGACACGTCACTGTTAGGTTGTTGAAACCAATTAAATACCCGTTCTCATGTGAGATCGAGCGGGTTATTTCTCTTTGTTTGATTTTTAAATTTCTAACATTACTCAGTAGGCCTATAGTTCTGAGAAGCTGTTTTATATACAACCTTTTTTATGTCGTCTGCGCACACTACGCCTTCTTCCCTCCCCTAACCGTGACAGGCAAATGCTGACACAATGATTTTATCATTTACTATTTTTAAATTAGTTGGTGTTTCCAGAGTTAAGATGTAGCAACCGTTCATTTACTGGTTAACCAATGTTATTCAACCACTAGTTTGAATTAATAAATAAGTAATTGTTCTTTTCCTGGTTGACCAATGCCTTTTTTATTCATCCCCTATTTTGAATTAATGAAAACGTTCTAACACTGTCTGATTAATCAATCCCTATTTAAAATTAATATAGATGTAACCGTCCTTGTACTGAATGACCAGTGGTAGCCAATATATGACACAGTTAGTTACTGTTCTTGTACTGATTGACCAGTGGCAGCCAATATATGACACAGTTAGTTACTGTTCTTGTACTGATTGACCAGTGGCAGCCAATATATGACACAGTTAGTTACTGTTCTTGTACTGATTGACCAGTGGCAGCCAATATATGACACAGTTAGTTACTGTTCTTGTACTGAATGACCAGTGGTAGCCAATATATGACACAGTTAGTTACTGTTCTTGTACTGAATGACCAGTGGCAGCCAATATATGAAGGTTATAGACGCGTGTACTATAATGCTGTATATGTAACAGTAAGGTTAGAGAAATGTGTATTGGAGGGTATATAAAGGTTATAAACGCGTGTACTATAATCAGTAAGGTTAGAGAAGATTCCGCAGTCCACAATGAATTTTAACTATGCATATTATTTCAAGAATGCCTATAACATGTCTTTCAGCATAGAAGATTTTAAAATAGGGAGTTGCTTATCAGATTCCATACATGTAACAAAACTGGAAAGTAGTTTTGTTACTAACACATTTTTAAGTCGACAAGCAATATCAATGACAAATATTGTTTATGACTATTTCAACACCACCCGCCACAAGTGATGCACATTTTAAGATAATAATAAATGTTTCTAATTTTAGCGCACTGGTCTTTCCCTCTGTTCCATTCTAACTCAAGGTATAACAATGAGCATTCTGTTTGGGCGGATTTCACTTTCTGTTCAAGGGTCTGTGCCATTCTAACAAGGTATAACAATGGGCATTCTGTTTGGGCGGATTTCACTTTCTGTTCAAGTGTCTGTAAACAGATATTCGAACAGACAGCATGACTGTTGTGACGCAATATTGACCTATTACTGAGAAATGTCGGGATTGACAAAGTACAAAGGGAGAACAAAATCCCACTTCCGGATTAAAGCGGGGAGGAAAAAAAAAACCACACAAAAAAAAACACCTCAGTAAGTTATTTAAACAAAACCCGACGTTTAATACATTATACGATGGTTTTTGTTCATATTAAATCACTAGGAGCGTATAGGTAACGAGACTGGTCGGGTGTGGTCGACACACCCGGCAAGTCCCGCGTGCTGTCGTGCATTACATCCATCCAAGGCCAGTAATCCAAGCGTGGGCGCCGCCCATACAAGTAATTCGTGTGCCGGTTTACTGTAAAAAAAAAAAAATCGCTTTTGATGTGAATGTAACTCGTGACGCAATGACGAGTTTCGATGACAAAGACGCTCCTACACTTCTGGTGAAAGTGTCACGTGTGTAGATTGGAGTGGAGGTGGCCCATGTGTGTAGGTGGCCCTTGTGTCAAATTTATACTTGCCCTAATTTTGATTGGTCTGAATTGACAACTTGACAAAATTGAATGCAAAGAGAGCCCAATCTGACAGACGGAACAACTTGTTGTCTAGCAAAATATTCAAATGGCCCATGTGTGTAGGTGGCCCTTGTGTCAAATTTATACTTGCCCTAATTTTGATTGGTCTGAATTGACAACTTGACAAAATTGAATGCAAAGAGAGCCCAATCTGACAGACGGAACAACTTGTTGTCTAGCAAAATATTCAAATTAGCTAGTGGCATTACAGTTAAACAGACAATAGTTGTCGAAATTTCAACGCCTATCACATGGGTCAAGTCTCTAAGCCGAAATGTTTCATGTCTTATTCGACCATCCACACTAAAGCAAGAGATAATTGTGTATTTTGTTCAATCGATCTCGGGTAACTGAGAAACAGACTTGGTGAATTGAGACCAAGTCTCGGTCACTTCCAATTACTTGTGGCGTACAGAAGTGTCCAGTCAGGAAAAGTACAAGAAAATGTCCTTTCGGTTTCTCTTTCAGTTTTAGCGTTCAAGGAATAATGACAGTTTTCAGTAATTTTGCATAGATAATTTTACACTCACAGATAATTTTATACTAACTACACTGAAATACATTAGCTCTGAGCATTTCACACCAATTCTGTGACCACACGCCGATTTCACACCAATTCTGTGACCACACGCAGGACAGTAAGAGCACTGCAGAATTTGATAAATGATTGAACAGCAGGATAGGAAAATCAAATAAAATTTTATATATACATGTTTATCACATGTCAAAAGAATCACTTTCTTGTACTACTTAAAATCAATGTGCAGATGCGTGTGTTGATAAAGACATTCTATTTAATAACCATTTTTTATGACGTATGTGTATCCAAAAAGTATAGAAATAAGCTCAAAACAACCCGCCCATACGAAGTCTCCATTCATTCTGCCAATGCATGGGATGTTTGAATGTTTGGTGAAGGTTTGATTCTACCTTGTGATTCTTCCCACACATACACACTGCGCCCAAACACACACACACTGTCTCCAAACAGACACATAGTGCCCTCAAACACACACACACACACACACACACACACACACACACACACACACACACACAAACTGTTTTCAGACAGACACACACTGCCCCCAAACACACACACTACCCCAAAACACATACACACACTGCCCCCAAACACACACACACTATCCCCAAACATATACACACTGCCTCAAACGCACACACAAATATCAAATAAAAAGTTTGCATCACTACTTGTGGTGGTGTGATTCGCAGCAATGGAATTTTACTTAGATGCCAAAACCCTCTCTCTTTCTCAAACACACACATACATACACAGAAACAAACACATGCCTCCAAATGCGTGCACGCACGCACGCACGCGCGCGCACACACACACACACACACACACACACACACACACACACACACACACACACACGTCTCGACGATATTAATTTTCTTTTCATGCTCGAGGCTGCAAATGTTTAGAATTCCACAAATTGAAAGAGTCAAATGTTTTCGAATTTTTCCTCGCACACACTAAGTATTATAATTAATTAAACACACTAAGAAACAAAATCATGATAAGACTGTAATAATTAACTGAATCCCGTTATTATGTCCAATGATCATTGATCAAAATATCTCCCATACGACTGAGACAACTAAAATACGCTTTAGACGGGATACTGATACCGGGATTTTCAAACATTCCTCGTCAGACGGAAAGGTAAAGCACAGACTTTCCGTTCATTCATAAAGGTATTCCCCCCACCGCTTTAAGAAATGTTATATGACGCATGCTAATTAATACTCCATTTCTCCATTCTTCCTACCCAATCATATTCCATCCCACCTCTCCCTCTCTCTCTCCCTCTCTCTCCCTCTCTCTCTCTCTCTAAGTTTAACAATGTAACACTTAGTGTCCCCGTGATCAGCGGAAAGTAAGGGCCGCAAACGAGAAATAAAAAATCTGTCAAACCAAACAGCCTCATTATGACTGCATATTATTAATTCAAACAATTAAATAGAAGAATATCAACAACAGAAAATATAGGAACATTATAAATATACATTGAACTTTTCCACGTCACATTTCATGTGACATGGCTGACAATTTTATGTCAAACCAAAGCGTCTTTTGTTGCTGTGTGACACAATGCCCGGATGAAAACAAGTAATTAAGTGATGTCTATATTACCCACGAATACAAAGATATCATCCCTAAGCACATCTTCTTGCTCATACATCTATCTATTTATCTATCTATCTACCTAACCTAGTTGCATTAATACAGTCATATTTATATTTTTACTAACTAAACAAAATGGAAATCAAATCATAACCTACCATTTGACTTACGTCACATCGGAGCAGAATGGTGAGAAACTGCAGAAGAGTTAGTCTGAGCACCAGACACCTTTCCAGTAGTGCCATGAAAGTATACCGTGTGTGACCAACTTGTTAACCAGAAATGGCGCAGAGCAGTTAGAACAACACTGTCCTACTTTCCCTTGTACAATTCTGCATCGAAAACCCGCACACAGCTTTAAACCAATAGCGCTTTCGAGTCGGTGTCGGGTCAGATTTCAAGCCGCTAAATTCGTCAACCTCTCTTTAAGTCCAACTGAGAGAAAATACTTGTTTTTCTTCCTTCTTTCAGTTTTTTCTTTAATTAAACACAACAAAATTTACTCTAATAAGGAAATGATTACTCCCCCGACCCTTTTCGTGAAATGCACCTTGCTGCCCATGACAAGTATAACTGCCTAATACTAAAATTAGACCTGATAGAAGGGGATTTCCCGGGGTTTATCCTAAGTGACAAATATATACTGAATAAAAATTCTGAAACGAAATAAAATCGAAAAATTACTTTAATTTGTTTCATTCACAACATCAGCTTTATATGTGTAATATTTATGTTGTGTATGTTTACTAATGTGACTAAAAGATAATCGTGAAAATGTTCCGAGACTTTCTCGGTTCACGGCGCCCTTTTAGTGTATCAGCTAGGATTTTTTTTTCACGGCGCACAAAGTTAAAAAAAACAACCTACCAATTGCGTTTTTTTTGTTAGTGCGTTTAGGTTGGGTTACAAAAATAATCCTGGCACAATTTAGGAAGTTCTGTATTAGGTCACTATTCTGTCAATTAATTGCAGGATATCGACGTTTTATCTAACCTAAAAAAAAAAAAACATCAATGTCAACAAAGTACCGTGTTTAATTACATTTTTATTCGAATTTGAACTAATTCCATTGACTGTTGGCTGATTTTAACATAAGCAGAATACAACAAGTTTTGACTAGTACGATCATTTTAACCACTTACCTGGAATGAAAGAAAATATAATACCATTATGATAATTTTACCTGGTGTAATGATTCTATTTTATCCTCCTATCAACAAACTTATCAAATTACTATCATTTAACTGATCGGAATAAAGATTCAATATCTACATTAGATTATCTTGTTAATGAGTTTGTATTGTGTGGCAGAGTAAATTTGCCTATCTCTATTTCTAAACTTAATTGTTATATAAATTGTTAAATGTCAAAGTGACCCACCTTTTTCACTCCTTATGATGGTATTTCTTGTGCCAAAGTTGGAAGTAGACAGCTCAGGTGGAGAATATGCTAGAATTTGCTGATGCAGTCTAAACCAGTTCCAACTGGATGAGTAGTTTTTATGACTAATAGTCTCATACTTGTTCATAAATTCAACCAATGGGGATGGACCGAAAGTTATTTTGTTGAGGAAGTTCTCTATTCTAATCACTTTGATTTTTGACACAAGTCCATCATAAAGATCGTTAGCTTATGATAAGTTAACTGACTGATAAAGAACTGACTTAGAAATATTTCATACATGTTTGCTATTGATCTTTGATTTGAATTGGAGAATGTTTTATGTAAATGAACCATTATTTCTATGTTCCCTAATTTGATTACGTTGTACATTATACTTGAGAATTTTGATTAATGCTATATTACGTATGCTGCATATGTATTGGGCTAATGAATATTGTTGCAGGATTTGTAAGTTGAGAATGTTTGTAGAGAGAAAGAGTTTGAGATGAAACATGCCTGAAATTTAGAACTGCCCTTAATTTGACTTTTGCAGAGAGGAGCATGCCTTTTTTATCCTTGACGTTTTGATCCACTTCAGACTGCAGTGGCTACTGTACTCTACCTGATCACGCTGGTATGTGAACCCAACATTGTCATCGAACTTATCAGTAAACGTGTTACTGTAAGCTGATTCCTGTTAATTCTGTTCGAGAGCCAATATGGCGAAAATTGAGGCTTTAGTTTGATCTCGAGGATTTACAAAATTATTTTGAACATTTTGAGGTGTGTTGAGTAGCGCACACAAAGATTCAAGAACAATCCATGCAATGTGCTTTTGATAGCGCATGCGAAGTTCCGGACAATTCTCCACAATGGTGCTTTGTGATCACATCAAAGATTCTGGAACAGTTGTATGACATGCCTAGAAGACATCATCTGATAAAAGAGAAGTGACTTGTTGCAAACCGCATGATTGTGACACGTGCCAGCAACAGCCGCCATCAAAGGTTATGTACATTGACTATAACTTTTTCTCTGAACTCCATTCTCATATATATTTTTTCTTTTCCATGGCTACTAGTCAAGACGAAAGTGTAAATGATAACGAATCACCAGAGATATCTTCAATCTAATATTTTTATTTATAAAAAAAAATTAACTTCTTATCAACTTTGTGATGAAACAGAAAGTGAAAGCGATTCTTCAGGGTACATTTGTACACATTGACAACACAGATTTGTAAATCAATTTCCATGGAAACAGACACAAGATTCATCTAATCCGTCAATATTCATGATCAATATCTCTGGTTAAACTGCAATGATTGAATACTTAGCAAATAAATGTATTACTTAGACTTTAGATCTAGTTAATTTAGCCTGCTGAATAACTTTTAACTTTCAATATACACATCTTTTTTTTTAAAGCAATGTTTGGACTTATAGTTTGGTCATAGTCCTATTGACATAAGTTTAATTTGATATAATGTATGCACTGAAATTTTTGTGATGAGGTATAAATAAATATTAGTAATAATAAAATTACAACGTAATAAAATATATAAATAAAGCAAAGCAATATACACAAATTAGTTTTTTGGAAAAGGTAATATTTATGAAAATAGTAACATTTACAACAGTATAAAATTAATAAATAAATTAAGTAGTATTCACAATTTTAAATTACAAAAAATATTGCAATGAATGAGATTTGTATATAAAATATGGAATATACATAGAAACTTATCTTCTATTAGGTCATTTCTGAAAAAAAAATGATTGATTTCAGTCCTAAAATGTTATCAACAAATGCAAGTTATGCCAGAGTTTCTTGCTATAATCTCCAAAGATAATATAAATTCATCTGGCTTTGGTCTGGATTTAAAGTTCATAAGAAAATCAAGATTAATATGAAAACCATTATATGTACGTGTTTATATTTTAGTAAAAAATCAGAAATATAAAAATAACCTGTCCTACCAGACAGTGTTAAGTATTACTGACCTGCTATTTAAAATAAAAATCTTCCTCAAACTTTTCATTCTGTAGAGCAGATATTTTAATTTGTTCTGTAAATCAATGATGATGCATACAAAGTACAAGTGCTTTTTACTTATTACGGATGATGTACTAGCTGAACTTTTATCATTAGTTGTGTTGTGCAGTACTAGAAATAATTTTAATTTCAATTTACACTAGATGCAAGTATACGTGTAATTATTATTAATATTTATTATTAAAACTGTGTAAATAATAGTTAACTTACTTAGAATTACTAATAAAAACATATTAAAAAAATTACTGCTTTGTTGATTAGAAACTGATCTTGTGTGTTTCTGTTGTTTGTTTGACCAGCTTCCTTGTTTTTTGCTACTGATAATTAAAAATATATAAGATACGTTTTTTGCTACTGATAATTAAAAATATAAAAGATACGTTTTTTGCTACTGATAATTAAAAAAATATAAAAAAGATACGTTTGGATTTTTTAGTTAGGGCTTTCTCTTATGGCATTAGTGTTTTAACATTTTGATATAATGAGCATTTATTTACGAGTGGACACTCTTAATACTGCCAATATAAATAAAACATTATAGTACACAACTTTTCTTTAATTAAATAAACATCTTGGTATTGAATTTATTGTAAGCATGCATTGAAATAAGTGCTTAAGAAATTGGTTTTACGTTTTGTCTTCACAGCATAGACTTTGTTATGAAATAGGTTTCACGTTTTGTCTTCACAGCATAGACTTTGTTATGAAATGGGTTTCACGTTTTGTCTTCACAGCATAGACTTTGTTATGAAATAGGTTTCACGTTTTGTCTTCACAGCATAGACTTTGTTATGAAATAGGTTTCACGTTTTGTCTTCACAGCATAGACTTTGTTATGAAATAGGTTTCACGTTTTGTCTTCACAGCATAGACTTTGTTATGAAATAGGTTTCACGTTTTGTCTTCACAGCATAGACTTTGTTATGAAATAGGTTTCACGTTTTGTCTTCACAGCATAGACTTTGTTATGAAATAGGTTTTACGTTTTGTCTTCACAGCATAGACTTTGTTATGAAATAGGTTTCACGTTTTGTCTTCACAGCATAGACTTTGTTATGAAATAGGTTTTACGTTTTGTCTTCACAGCATAGACTTTGTTATGAAATAGGTTTCACGTTTTGTCTTCACAGCATAGACTTTGCTATGAAATAGGTTTCACATTTTTTTCTTCACAGCACAGACTTTTGCTATGAATTTGGCTTTCACATTTCTTGTAACTTTCGCAGACGGTGGTCGTAGGGTTTTGTACCTGTATTAAGTTTAGAAATGGAGAGTAAGCGAGATTTGAGGTTTTGTGCTTTAGGGACGGATTTTTGTCACTAATTTGGCCCGGTCATAGAGGATCTGACCACGCATGGCGGTTCGTCATAAATGCGGTTTATAGTCACACTCAGTGATCGACACTTTCACTTAGGGTAAGAATCTCACGTCACATTCAGTGATCGACACTTTCATTTAGGGTAAGAATCTCACGTCACATTCAGTAATCGACACTTTCATTTAGGGTGCAGTTAAGAATCTCACGTCACATTCAGTAATCGACACTTTCATTTAGGGTGCAGTTAAGAATCTCACGTCACACTCAGTGATCGACACTTTCATTTAGGGTGCAGTTAAGAATCTCACGTCACACTCAGTAATCGACACTTTCATTTAGGGTGCAGTTAAGAATCTCACGTCAGCTTATTTTTGTCCTGAACCGGCATCGAATTCCGCGAATCTCTTGAGTGAGAAGCTGAGTTGCATGTATGTGCACCGCTCCCACAGTTACCTGATCAGTGTATGGAAGCACATTTAGGTCAGGTATTTGCGAAAACGTTAAAAATAATTCTCTCTCTCTCTCTCTACCTATCTACCTACCTACCTACTTACCTATCTATCTATCTATCTATCTCTCTCTTCTTAACTTTAGAGATTTTTCTAACGATCTAACTACACACTGTCCCCATCCCCAACCTCACCTCTTTAATCTTTGATCTTTGAGCTTTGATTGACTAAAAAGTATAGAAAGGTTTATGGCAATATCGGTGGGCTATATATAGTTGGACGGAGAACTGATGGTATATGCCACTAATTCACCGACGGCTGACTCATGCACGCTTGCCGTTATCGTAAGTTTTCTAAATTTCAAAATTACGAGTACAAAAAATGTCACAGTGACTACAAGTACAAAAATCTCACAATGACTACGAGTACAAAAATCTCACAGTGACTACGAGTACAAAAATCTCACATTGACTACGAGTACAAAAATCTCACAATGACTACGAGTACAAAAATCTCACAATGACTACGAGTACAAAAATCTCACAATGACTACGAGTACAAAAATCTCACAATGACTACGAGTACAAAAAAATCTCACAATGACTACGAGTACGACTCACAGTAACTACGAGTACAAAAAAATCTCAAACGACTACGAGTACTAAAAATAATCTCACAATGACTACGAGTACAAAAAAAATCTCACTAAGGAGTTGTGCATTATAACTCTTATTTGTATTCATATAAAATATTAAAAATGCTTAAGCATTAACAAAGTTTGTACTTTGAAGAAAAACCCACGTGAAACCTATTTCATAACAAAAGATAAAAATGGTGAAACACAACATCAACAAAACTTATAGGTGACCCTAGCCTACAGTGTTGACTGATGTCATATTCTCCATTAAAATCATAATAATAATAATAAACTGACATCATTCTGACGTCATTCTTGAATACAGGCTAAAAACTGATTTGCTAAAAAGCTGACACCGAGAAAATGCCGATCAGAAGAGCTAATCATTTGCCCTCATTAAGGTTTTCTTTTTAAAAAAAAACTAAGACAACTGGTAACAGGCTAAGAAAGAGAGAGAGTTTCAAACGAAAATTTATTAGGGGTGTGAATGGAGGTTGAGCTACGGTAATTGTTTCATTTAAAACATAAGTAGAGACAACTCATTTTGCTAATATCCTACTTAATGCTATTAAAAGTCACTTACAAGCAATTTGAGCTTGTATATCAGTCACTGTTTCATTTAATACAGAAGGGGAGACAACTCATTTCGTTTATGTTTTATATTACGATATAAAAATTCGCTTATAAAGCAATTTGAACTTTTATATCAATCATTGTTTTCATTTATTACAGAAGGGGAGACAACTCATTTTGCTTATGTCCTATATAATTCTATTAACTTTCTCTGTGAAAGCAATTCCAATTTGTACATCAGTCATTGCTTTTATTTAATACTGAAGGGAAGAAAGGGCTTCTGTAGATTCTATATGATGACTTGCAACAACTGGGGAGAAGGGGTTAATAAATATGGCCCTAATATTTTGTGTTCTGCCTAGTGCTAAAACGTTTTGTTCCACTTTGACTTTGACCTAACAGGATGTAACCACACTATTTTACTTAGTTCCGGTCGAATGAAGAATTTGGTGTGGTGCAGTCTTTATAGAAATACTAAGTGTTGTGTATTCGTGAAAATTAGTTATTCATATTACAAGCAAATTACGGAGAAATCAAAGTAACAAAATCTTTCATTTTAAACTTTTAAATAAGGAGATTGATATAGGACATATTTTACACACACACGCATACACACACACACACACACACACACACACACACACACACACACGCAGCAGCAGCAGATTGTACTGACTTTTAAAGGTACAACCAGAATTGGACACGGATGTAAGAATGTATTCAAATAAATAATTAAATTGCTAATCAATCTAAATTTCAACGATAAATGACACTTTGCCAGTATTTGATTTTCCAATGATATTGTGCAAAATCTTATTATTCCCAGATAAAGGCGAACGGTAGTTACTTACCTTTAGGATGTTCTATTCAAAAAGAGTAGATTTAACTGAGATGCTACGATACATAGTGTGGATCACGTTTTAATGGCACAGATTAATCAACACATTAACATATAAAATATAATATAGAACTGGATACATGAGTAATATGGAAATCTCATGTACATGAATGATGTGTGAGATGGTTAATAGTTCACATTCGTGCGCATTTCTGCAAAATAGCAGACGTCTTTAACTAGGTCAGTAACAACTATATTCAATTGAAAAGGAAGGATGCCGATTGCTCAAGGTCATTTTGGTACATCAGTGTAAAAGTACAACTTCGGACAGCAGCAGAGTGGCATGAGAATAATAAAATATAAAACGTAAGAAGACATTAATTATCATAAGCACCTAAGCGAATACTTGTTTCAATTCATTTGCTATTTAAGAGGTTCTTATGCAGACAAAAAAAACACAAAGAAGTTTTGGTCATTTAGTAAATATTGTTTTATAGATAACTCTTGCATGATCATTTGCTTTATAGCACCTACGAATTTACAAATTCAAGTACATGTATTGAATCAGTGCATTCCACAAGTTTACACAGCAAACACATTTTTACTGCATTAGAATAATTTTGTTCCTGTGTAATCTTCAGTCTTGTATTATGGATAAACATTAATTTGTCAAGATAATTTTGTTCCCGAGTAATCTTCAGTCTTGTATTATGGATAAACATTTGTCATGATAATTTTATTCCTGTGTAATCTTCAGTCTTGTATTATGGATAAATATTTCTCAAGATATAATAGTTGTAAGAATATAGCTATAACCAAGAGGTCACTTTATGATTTCTCGATAATATATATATCGTAATAGATAGATTTTATAGTGGAAATCAAATAATGTTATTGGACAGTGAAATAATTATAATTAATTTCAAGTGCGATTGATTTTGATTCGTAAGTGGAAGCAACAAATCACCAGGCTTAGAAAACCTAAAATACGTGACCTAATTATTTGCCTATAAAGGTGGAATTTAATTCAAATTAATTTGTTCCATGATTTTCGTTTTGTCTTGTGAGAGAAAAAGCTTCCAATGCCTAACAACAGCAATAATAATACTTGCTCTGCATAAAACACAGAGGACCACAGTAAGGAATGGTTGTATCTGTATAGAGCACAGAGGACCACAGTAAGGAATCATTGTATATGTATAGAACACAGAGGACCACAGTAAGGAATGGCTGTATATGTATAGAACACAGAGGACCACAGTAAGGAATGATTGTATATGTATAGAACACAGAGGACCACAGTAAGGAATGATTGTATATGTATAGAGCACAGAGGACCACAGTAAGGAATGATTGTATATGTATAGAGCACAGAGGACCACAGTAAGGAATGATTGTATATGTATAGAGCACAGAGGACCACAGTAAGGAATGGTTGTATATGTATACAACACAGAGGACCACAGTAAGGAATGGTTGTTTGTATACAACACAGAGGACCACAGTAAGGAATGGTTGTATGTATACAACACAGAGGACCACAGTAAGGAATGGTTGTATATGTATACAACACAGAGGACCACAGTAAGGAATGGTTGTATATGTATACAACACAGAGGACCACAGTAAGGAATGGTTGTATATGTATACAACACAGAGGACCACAATAAGGAATGGTTGTATATGTATACAACACAGAGGACCACAGTAAGGAATGGTTGTATATGTATACAACACAGAGGACCACAGTAAGGAATGGTTGTATATGTATAGAGCACAGAGGACCACAATAAGGAATGGTTGTATATGTATACAACACAGAGGACCACAGTAAGGAATGGTTGTATATGTATAGAGCACAGAGGACCACAGTAAGGAATGGTTGTATATGTATAGAGCACAGAGGACCACAGTAAGGAATGGTTGTATATGTATGATCGAGGATCTGATCGCAAGTCGTTGTTGTTTGTGGGTAGCACTGGTACT
This sequence comes from Sinotaia quadrata, assembly GCA_028829895.1. Taxonomy (NCBI): domain Eukaryota; kingdom Metazoa; phylum Mollusca; class Gastropoda; order Architaenioglossa; family Viviparidae; genus Sinotaia; species Sinotaia quadrata. The sequence continues at coordinate 67,139,960 of CM054183.1, forward strand.
TTGCTGCTTGCTAGGTTGGCGGGGGTTGTTTGTGGGTAGCACTGGTACTTTGCTGCTTGCTAGGTTGGCGGGGGTTGTTTGTTTGGACGTGTTCTGTAGTGGACAGGTAATGTCGAGGGATGATATAGTTAGCCACACTTCAGCCGTTAGCCGGGCTTCCTCTAACAAAGCATAGACAGTTCGGAATGCCCAGAATGTCACTCTAAAAATAAATCCAGTGGAAAGTTACAGTAAAAAGGATCGGCAAATATTTGTGCCTAAAATAAAATTACGAAAATAGAAACATAGCAATCCCCACGAGTTAATTATGAAGTAGCATATACCTAGATATTTAAGACCGCTATCTTGGTTTCGTGATCGGTTCATGTTGCACTGCGCAAAAATTCTCGCACATGTTTGTTGCAGAATTTCCGGTATGAGTGTATCATTGTTATTAGTTGTAGTTGCAAAATTGATGTAGTTTAGCTCCATGTTCATTTCCGTATCTAAAGGCGACATGACTTAGATCAGCTTTTTGAGTGGGAGAAGATTGCGTACTTATTGACTCATCGGATTACATCTACAGCACATATATTTCGGTTTTCCCCCTCTGCTGACGAACATTATTTCCGCTTGAAGCCGATACTGTGGTTCTCTTTAATTGAAGTATTCCACTTTTGCATCAAAGTGAGAGCTTCGGACATTTTCAGGGACTGAATATTGCTTTCCACAAATTTTCATCGGACCACGGTCATGAGAAGTCGCTGTACGAAGTTTTGATGTATATACCCTTAAGCAATGCAATGCATCGTGTGAGCCATAGCAATGCAATGCATCGTGTGGGCCATAGCAATGCAATGCATCGTGTGAGCCAGAGCAGGGCAATGCTTTGTATGGTCCACAGCAGTCAATGCATCTTGTGGGCCACAGAAATGCAATGCTTCATGTGGGCTGTAGCAATGCAATGCTTCATGTGGGATGTAGCAATGCAATGCTTCGTGTGGGTCAAGCAATGCAATGCTTCATGGGGGCCACAGAATGCAATGTTTCGTGTGGGTCAGAGCAATGTAATGCGTTGTGAGTGCAGTGCATTGTGTGGGCCTGAACATCATGGCTGTTGATATTTTTATAGCAAGTTGTCAATGTTATTCAGTGAGGTCCTTAAATAAGTCTAATCTATTCCGTCCTATTCCGATAGATCTGAGTACAAAAGTGTGTACACAAAAGGAGGTTGTTTTGAAGTTAAAACTTGAGACGTTTAGCAAACATGGTTTCCCTTTATGTATTGAACACACATATATTCATATAGTTCACTACGATCGATGTACTTCATGTTGGCCTTGAACTTGGTGGCTCTCGATCGTTGTGAGTTGTGGTGCCAGTCAAGAGGAAGGGGAAGGGTTGGGTGTGGCCATTATATGTTTCCTTGTTTCATTTCACGATTGTTTCGTTTCGTGTCGTTTTTTTTTTTTAAATTCACTGCATGCTATACTGCACCTCACCTTCATCTTGACGACTCGCAGTCGCGTAGCTTCTATGTACATTAAAAAAGGTAACGTTAGGATACATGGCTGGCTGGGTGAAGGTACAATGACAAGCGTATGTATACTTATTATTTTAACTTTGGGAGATGTATTCTTTCTGTTTGTTTATCAACATTAAAACATTTATTGATGAAAAACACGCGACAAAAGCATGTGAAAGTATTTCACTTAATTTTGTTTATCTTTTCGTTCTATGTTAATTATCTTTTTTTTTTACGATGTAAATTAATTTACTGTTATATAATGATGTCATTTGGCAGAATGACTGATTCGGGCGCTTCTCTAAGCAAACAAGAAACGTTCTAGAAAAGAGCTTTATTATAGAAAGAACTTTATTGCAGGACGTCAAGAACTGATTTATTTCAAACAAGAACAGTCAACAGTTTATTAGTTTCTTTTAATAATTTTCATTGGAAATAGTTTTTAATTGCATAATTATTCCATTATTCCACCGATGTATAAAATGAAGATATGATAATTTAGAATTAAATTCTTAAATGTTTGTTTGGACAGTTATAAAATTAATTTGTCTGAATGACTATTATGTTGAAGTGTAATAATTTGGGAAACGTTTTCCAAGAATATTGTATAACATAGTGTTATGAAATTGTTTTCTATTTAACACACGTAGCACACACACACACACACACACACACACACACACACACACACACACGCCCCTCCCACATCTGAGTAGAATGACCTTCACACTCAACGTGTTCATTTCCTCTCATTCTAAGGTAATCTCCTCCTGCTCAACTTTTAATCTACTCATAGGAAAAACACATGTCATGACGTATCCTGCCTTCTAAAAAAGATATTTTGTTAATTGTCCTTGACATAAATATCCCCCCACCTTCCAGCATTATGTATTAAAATTTATTTTAAAAATATAGGTACTGAAATCTGTTTAGTATTATTTAATTACTCTTTGAAACTTTCGAATAAGCGTTAAATTCGCTAACAATTGCTAGAATGTGTGTACGTAATATTTACATGTAAAATATGAGGTTTAGCAGTTAAATCTCTTTGCCTTTATCAGTAAATTATCAATAAAATATGTACGTGCTGACGTAATTGCAGAGCTTCGTTGTCACTGTGTACATTTGTTTATTTCACCGATACTCCTTCCAACCGTATTTCTGAAAATAAGCTCTCGTTTTAATGGTGCAAAACCCTTGAAATACCTCAGAATGTAATTGTTATTTTGTAAGCACTATACATTATCATTAAGGTTCGTTCATCATATAAAAACAAATGATTGCCAGAATCGACGTAATGCCACCATCGGGCATTATACTTATTAATATCAATGGCAGATGTAGGCCTACTAGGAAATGTATAAACCTACTGATGTACAAAAATATATATCTAATAATAACAATATCTAAAAGATGGTGGCTAACTTCAATTTAAGATACGTTTTGCATAAATCCATAGGCCTATACATCTCATTGACCATCTTTTTTTGTTCTCAATAACTGTACTGTCATTAAACATCGATTCTTATAACTGTGTTTATGTTTCAAGCCATAAAACGTATTGAGCTCCCCTTGTTTTATTAGTATCTTTTTTTTTTTTTAAACGCTTAGCAGTAGTGCTATTTATATGCAGGAGAAGCAAGTCAGTCAAGTGGTTCATATATAGGAGAAAAAATCCATCATGATGTTTATATGCAATAGAAGAAAATCAGTCAAGTGGTTCATATGCAGGAGGGGAAAAAATCCATCATGATGTTTATATGCAGGAGAAGCAAGTCAATCAAGCTGTTCATATGTAGGAGAAACAACTCAGTCATGCTGTTCATATGCAGAAGAAATAAATCACTCATGTTGTTCATATGCAGGAGAAGCAAAACACTCGTGATGTTCATATGCAGGAGAAGCAAAACACTCGTGATGTTCATATGCAGGAGAAGCAAAACACTCGTGATGTTCATATGCAGGAGAAGCAAAACACTCGTGATGTTCATATGCAGGAGAAGCAAAACACTCGTGATGTTCATATGCAGGAGAAGCAAAACACTCGTAATGTTCATATGCAGGAGAAGCAAAACACTCGTAATGTTCATATGCAGGAGAAACAAGTTCTAGAACGAGTTACCTAGCTAAGAAATGCACTCAGTTCTGAAGACACCAGATAGGATTTCTAAAGGAAGGCAATGACTTGGTTGCAGAAATAAATAAATAAATACTAGAATAAATAAATGTTAAAAAAATCTATCCATACATATGCACACTATCTTACAAGTAGAGATAAATAGCAAGGATGGAGGTAACTATTTAATTAATTTCGATAGAAATTAGTTCATTAAAAGACGGATACCTGACCAATTATAATGATTTCAATATGACTCATGCTTGACCAGTAAAATTCTTTATCAAGGGTGTGCATTACTGGTCAGTTATGATTCTGATAAGGATGATCCATTCTTAATCAATTATAATGTTAGATTGACCAGTTATAATTTTGATCAGAGTGACTCGTACCTGACCAATCATAATTCTGATCAGAATGACTCGTACCTGACCAATTATTGTGATCAGGGTGACTCGTACCTGACCAATTATAATTCTGATCAGAGTGACTCGTACCTGACCAATTATAATTCTGATCAGGATGATCCATTCTTGATCATTTATGATTCTGATCAGAGTGAGTTATCAGTGCTCAATTTTTTTTTTTTTTACCATGGGTATCTTCCGGGTCTTGTACAGCTTGTGTGGCGATCTCCTGTATCAACGAGAAATTTTATTTGTGTGTTTGACATTTATTCTAGATAACAGTGTTTATATATTTTGCAACTTTGCGAAAACATTTGAAACAACTTTAATGATTTGTTATGTGGTGTAATTCAGTATTCATGAACATGTTTTACGTGTTACGTTCGTCCTTCTTCGTACGATTTTTCATTCAGTCAACTAACTTGCTCCTTCACTTAAAAAAAAAAAAAATTGCTGATAACAAGTGCTTGAGAACTGTTATATATTTTTATACGCCGTGTTTGCTATTGCCTACTGGACAAATAATCTTTATGTTGATTTTTTTTTTCTATCTGACCTTGTGCCAAAACTACAGGTGTCAACATACATTTTGCATCCGGTAAGTTTCCCGATCACTCAGGCAGTGAAGTCACTTCCGTATTTAGCCAGAATAAAATGCACTGATTACATTTAGTACATGTACTATACACAGCTCGTGTATTTTTAGAAAGCGGATATTCCGATACTTTCATTGAGGAAGTCGAAAAAAGGATTTAGAAAATAAGAAGTGGGAGATCTCCAAAGAGATTCTGCACACAAAGTAGAGCCAGAAAGACATTTGTAGGTCTTAGTGTAGTTGAAAGAGCACACAAAGTAGAGCCACAAAGGAGAGCCAGAAAGACATATTTGTAGGTCTTAGTGTAGTTGAAAGAGCGATCGGCACAAATAATGTTTTTTCATGCATTCTTTTTTCTTTTCACTCGTTCTTCTCATTCATTTACTTACTTTTAATATATATCTGGGAGACCTAAACCGATCTTTTTTTTTTTTTACAAATACAATTTTGAAGTGTGGATGATGCATAAAACTCATTTGAACAATAATTTTTAAAGTTAAAAATAACATTGCACAAACTGGCTGAAGGAGGACGAGTATATATTAACTGATTTAATCGTGTGTTAGGTCGGGCTTGTCAATGTTTTGGAACCCGCCACATTGTAATTTTATATGTGCGGCATAAATAAAACAACATATATATATTAACTGATTTAATCGTGTGTTAGGTCGGGCTTGTCAATGTTTTGGAACCCGCCACATTGTAATTTTATATGTGCGGCATAAATAAAACAACATATATATATTAGAGAGAGAGAGAATTTTGCAAAACAAAATGAATTATGAGAGTTTCTGACTCTAAATCAGGAATGAGTGTTATAAAGACATTTTGCAGGTCACACGTTGATATAATATTAATATAAGTAAAATTAGCTCATTTCTAATACAATTATAACGCAGATAACTATACAAAATTGAATGCATAACACACTTTAGCACATAAGTGCAGTCAGATAACTATCTGTAACATATAACTGCAGACCGATAACCAGCTGTAACATATAACTGCAGCCTGATAACTATCTGTAACATATGACTGCAGCATGATAACTATCTGTAACATATAACTGCAGTCAGATAACTATTTGTAAACCATAATTGCAGTCAGATAACTATTTGTAAAACAACTACAGTCGGATAACTATTTGTAAAACAACTACAGTCAGATAACTATTTGTAAATCATAATTGCAGTCAGATAACTATTTGTAACACGTAACTGCAGTATGATAACTACATAAATATCAAAGTACAACACACTTTTTTTTCTAGTTAGATAATTGATTTTTCAAACTAAAATAATTAACCAAAAATAATATACATATAAAAAATACAGAAGCTTTGTATATGTTTATCTGTGTCTGTATTTGTCTTCAACTGACGGCCAAAGGGAAAAGATGAGCTGAGACTTTTGTATGGGCGCGTGGTGCACACCCCGGGTCGGAAATAAGGGGCGGGGTAACATGATCGGGTCCTGAGTCAACCCTTCTAGCGAGATATCAGGTCCGCCTCCAAGGCATACAAACATGTATTGCTTGTGTTATTCGCTTAATATCAATTGCTTCTCTACCGGTCTTTTCTGTTGGAGTTGGTATTTCGTATCGGAGAAAAAGATTTTAATCCATGAAAATTAAAGCCTGCATAATCCAGCATAACTAGTTATTCATATAAAAATATCTAACAGTAAACAATAATCAAGCTGTTTAAATCACTGCCATTAAAAAAAAAAGATAAATAGGTCGGCTGTTCCCGGGATGTTCAACACCCAGCCGATGTTGCTGTTGACCGTCCTTGGTACTCACTGATGAAGACTAGATATTATTGCTGTTGACCGCCCTTGGTACTTACTGATGAAGACTAGATATTATTGCTGTTGACCGCCCTTGGTACTTACTGATGAAGACTAGATTATTGCTGTTGACCGCCCTTGGTACTTACTGATGAAGACTAGATATTATTGCTGTTGACCGCCCTTGGTACTTACTGATGAAGACTAGATATTGTTGTTGCCTCTTCTTTTCGTTCTGCCTCAGACTGTTGCCAGTTGGTGTGGTACAAAGCTTGTCAGTAATAGATTGGAGCCTTATTTTTGAACTGGTGATTATAGTGTCCGTAACAGTTCTAGTGATAATTTAACCACTGATATTTTCGTGTTTTTTATTATTTATTTACCAGTCTTTGTCCTCTTAGATATGGTTGTTGCGGTTGTGGTTGTTGTGCTACTGCTGTGTCTCCTAATATGTGGCAGAGGTCGTTTGAGCGCACGTTTATCTGGTTTTTCTAGTTTGTTATCTGCTTTGGCTGTTTTTTGAATTTTTGCAGCTGTCCCCTGTATGTCAGATGTGGGGGGAGGGGCAGGGAGAAAAGAGAGAGGCACAGATGACACTTATTTGGACCATCATATTTCTGGATGTTGAGTTGTCTGAATGTCTGAGTGCTCATTTCTTTCTTTGTAATGACAGTATACTTTCTTTGTGATGACAGTATACTTTCTTTGTGATGACAGTATACTTTCTTTGTGATGACAGTATACTTTCTTTGTGATGACAATATACTTTCTTTGTTATGACAGTAAACTTTCTTTGTGATGACAGTATACTTTCTTTGTGATGACAATATACTTTCTTTGTGATGACAGTAAACTTTCTTTGTTATGACAGTATACTTTCTTTGTGATGACAGTATACTTTCTTTGTTATGACAGTATACTTTCTTTGTGATGACAGTATACTTTCTTTGTTATGACAGTATACTTTCTTTGTGATGACAGTATACTTTCTTTGTGATGACAGTAAACTTTCTTTGTGCTGACAGTATGATTTCTTTGTACCCGTATCTACCAATTAGCCTGTAACTATGATGAGTGAATAATGAAGCACTTTGATATATCTTCTGGAACTGGTCGATCTTGTCCATCAAAGAGCATTTTCATTTGTGCTTAATTTAACTGTAAAATAAGAATATATTTATAAGTTGTTGATTTTCACTATTCCAAACTTATTTATTCGGGTTTTATTCACAGACTGGTGTAGCATGTATTTTTTTCACATGTTCTTTGTGACTTTCAATGCTTCTTGCACTAGCCCATATGTCAGTTCTTCATGTTCTCTGAGAGTGCAAACAATTACAATATTGCTTAAAATATTAATATTTTCATATTTAGAAATGAATATTTAAACAAACACAAGTTTTTAAAAAAAGTGGCATACAAATTTATTTTTGTCAAAGGATGCTCCATTTACAGCATGTGATCAATACAGTATGAGAGACAGAAAACACAAGAAATTGAGCAAATTTCAGAGAGTGTGGCTGTATTGTTATTACTGAAATGCATGCACTAAGCAAAAGTAAAGTAAAAGCAAAATCATATAATGGAGTAGTACAAAAAAAATAGTACAAATCCTGATCAACAAGTCCATAAATTGACCTATATACAGAAATTGAAGGCAATGGTCAACAATTACATACAAATGTTTATATACAGGAATACAGACAGCAATAAACACTGTCAAGTTATTTCCACTATCTGATTGTGCAAAACAAATTAAAATACAATGGCACACCTTGCTGAAATCAAGAGCTACGGGTGCTTTTATTTGCACTGGCACACACAATGCCATCATTCGATTTCAAAAACCAGTGATCTTTCTGTTGCTGCTTGGCAAAGTCCGGATGAAAACATCTACAATCTAACATACACAGCTTACTTATATTTCACTCAGGATTCTCCCAACCTTTGATGAAAGGCTCAGTGATCTGTAATGCCTCACAACATGCACACCAAAAGAGAGTTGTGCACATAGTTTTGTGACATCACAGCGTAAAGTACCAATAGAAATACTTTTTTTAAAAATGAAACAATAAATTGAAATAGCAATGAAAAGCATAAATTCAAGAAGACATGTTCCAATTACAAAACTGAGTGGTTTATGGAATGAAGTATTATTTTTTTGTGACATACCAATAGTCTGTTAAATTTATATATGAATATATAATAAATATATAAGAATGAAATGTGACAAAATGCATGTCAATAAAACTATATCATGATTACAAGTTTTCCAGAGCATGCAAACAAACAAAAAACCCCATAAAATTTGTATGCATGAAAAGCTCAAATCATTTTTGAGATTTTCTCTAAAAAATATATTAAAAGAAAAAGAATCCCAATTTCTAACCAATTTATGTTCATATATATATAATATATATGTATACAGTACACTCCCAGGCTTCGGTGCATATTTCAAAGAATGACTTCTGCTTTCTAGTCTTAGTGACTATTTCATTGATGGGACAATTAAATGGATCCCATGAGCTATTCATATATACACAAAGAAATTCTTTATGGTTAGTATCAGAAAAAAGTAGATTAGGCTTTTGCATCTATCCATGCAAAATTTCACTGAAAACATTCCATCACCCTTCCCCAAAACATTAATAAGCATTAAAAGAAAAATAATAACACTTTTACACTTCACATATATCTCTTCCACAACTTACATATTTAATTCCAGAACTCTAAACGTTAAATCTCTCCTGAATTTAAATATCTCCTTTCTAAAACTTCAATCTTTCTATTTCAGAACTTAAAAATGAAAATGTCCTAAATAAAAAAAAAAGAACTTTATGCAAATCTAACTCTAATTTTGAACAATTAGATGAAGTTGGGGGAGGTGGTAGAAAAAAAAAAGCTCAACAAACTCACCATTAAATCAACCATAATTTTATTCTGACAGTTGGATTTTTTAACTTTAACCCGCCCCCCCTACTCTCTGTATCAGCAGGGATCCTAATTGCAAAGCACTCAGAGTTTAAATATTAATACAGAATGCTACTAAAAATCTCTCTTTCAAAAGAAAAGATTTTTTTTTCTTCTTAAATACATTGTATTGTGGAGGAATCATGACAATAGATAAGTAAATAATTAAAATAAAAATATGAAAAGCTAGGATAAGCAGAAAGGCTTAAAACAGCCTAGAATATTAGGAACTAAGAGATTGTCAAAATTAATGACATTCATCTATTAGACCCAGCAAAATACAAGATCTTCTAAACAAAGACATAACAAATCTTCCACATGCCTTGGTCAGCTGCAATTTAAAATAGCAACAAAGAAATAAAACTTTATCCTGATTCTTTCCTGACCTAGCTGTCTGACATGGGGTGGGGATGGGGACACAGGCAAGCCATTTGTAAATCATACAGGCATTAGCCTTGTGACAAATCCAGAAGGAATATTACTGAAACAGATCTGAAGTGAAAGAAAGCAGTTTACACATACATTTTTTTTAAAAATGAAAAACATACCAAGGATTTTGTTTATATATTGCAGACTTTCTCACACTCTCTCATTCATACACACACACACACACACACACACATCCACACACACCACACACACTCTGAACATCTTTCCTTATAGATAATGGATACAAATTTTAACATCCCAATATGCAAATTTTTTAAATGCTACCAATAAGCGAATAAACTTTTTGTAACAATAAATGCAATTTTATCGCAATTATGCATCCACTTTGTACAGAAAAAGATCATATAAGTTAAAATAAAACTTGCAACAACAAATGATGGTTTAGTGCAATTATATATCACAATTAACTTTGTACAGAAAAAGATCATATAAGTTAAAATAAAACTTGCAACAACAAATGATGGTTTAGTGCAATTATATATCACAATTAACTTTAAAAATCACCTAACTTAAATAAAATATTATTAAAAAAATAGAATTAAAAACAACTATGCCAGTTCGCTTGAAGTGGCTTTTAGTCTGCAATTTCTTACTTTCAAGTGTGGACACATATACAGGCAGGCATACACACGCGTGCACGCACACACACACACACACACACACACACACACACACAATCAGTATCTTTTCAATTGTTGCTTCTGTTCCAAATCACTCCAAAATTTCTCAAGAAATTTCACAGGTAAAGGCTCTTTATAACCACATGATTTCATGCAGTTTATAATCTCAAGCAGCCCAAAGCCTTTTTGGAAACAGATGTTTAACACGTGATATGTCAGACTTTCCCCGAGTGCTGGACGATTCCTGAAATTACAATATGAAATTTACAAAAACGATGTGTAAAGTTAAAATATAAAAAAAACAATTAGGAATAAATACTACTACTAATAAAATATATATATAAAAAAACAATGTGTAACATTAAAGTATAAAAAATAATTAGGAATAAATACTACTACTACTAAAAATGTAAATACAAAGCAGGATGTTTTAGTGCAGACATTTTGATATTCAGTGCTGGATATTTTAACACTGAATGTTTTTGACAGTAGTTTAAAAAATATCATTTTAAATGCCTAAATAACACACATATCATAAAAATATATTTGTAAACATACATGAGAAATAGAAACATCTGTTTATTTAAATTACTTAATCATGAAATTAAAGAGAATATAAAATATATTGTCAGCAAGAACAAATATACCACTACACAACTCAATTGTTTAATTTACTCCACATGCTTGCATCAACCATGAAACTAATCCATCAGAAAATACACATGCCAATCCTTACAGGTACTGTAGTTCCATGTTTATAAGCGCTCCATGCTTCAATTCACAACATCCATTTATATTTACAAACTCAAGACCTAAATCGTTGCAAATCTGTCTGCAAAGTGCTGTTTTCCTTCATCGGGGTATGCTATTATTATCTTCTTGCAGGGTGCTCTGTAACTTTAGCATGTCCACTCTAACTTTTCATTTCCAGATTGGTGTCATAACATGCAATGCCAACACTTCTGAGGCCAAAATGTCCTGCACCAAATTTGTAGTGTCACAAAGTGATACTAGAATACTGCATACCTACATTATTACACACACACACACACACACATACAAGTGTGCGTATGTGAGTGTGTGTGTGTGTGATAATGTGCACACACTAAAATTATATTTCATCCATGAAAACAATCATACATGGCCCCTTCTTAGGTAGGTTTGAATTAATTGTTTATCTAATTGTGTCAGGAATCAATGTAATTTAATTCCAATTAGTGAAAGCACTGAATAAGAAATGTGCCTTCTTAATTTTATAATTAATTGTAAATAAACTTTTAAAAGTTTTAGTTACATGTATTATTAATTAATATAATTATGAGTGAAGTGATAGAATACGCTATCTACTCTTCCTAACTGTAAACTTTTTAAACACGTTTTCTCATGCATCTTCAAAAAGAACATAGAAATACACTGAATGGTGCTAAGTCTAACAAAATGTTAAATAGCTGAAGCTTTTCAGAATTGATTCAAATTTTATTTTACAAACCACAAAAAGCAATGACTCAGAAATCTAAGTGTATGTGTTAAGAGATGTTTTATATATATATGTGTGTGTGTGTGTGTGTGTGTGTGTGTGTGTGTATATGTATATATATTATATATATTATATTACTCACAGGTTTCTGTATGTTGTGCTGTGTTTGGAACAGAAATAAAGAGTACATGTATTTAAATGCAACAATAAACTAATAACAAAGTTATCTAGATGCATAATAACAACATTTCCTGGACATTATCTTAAGTTATCAGTGGGTTCTGCACCCCACCTATAAAAAAGAAAATGTAGCACATGATATGAGAAGATAACGACTATAAAACTGGAGAATGTATTGCATCGAATCCTTGTTCACTGCAGCTTTGTAACATTGTGTGTGTTTTGATAGCAGTTTTACATCACCACTGGAGCTTGATCATAAAATCAGACATTATCTGATCTGGAGTGCCCCAGTGGGACCCACAGCCTCACACTTGTGTTTGAGGTGAAGGGTAGGAGGGCTGGCAGAAAGGGGTGAAGAAGGTCACACCAGTTTTGGCACCTCCCCCCTGTCTCTGATCTACAGCTTTAGAACAGCCAGTCACATTCTGCATGTGAAACTGGACCAAATAAACAAATTCTGCCACCTCTATACTAATATTAATTAAGTCATTTGGGAAAAAATGTGTGTACATGTGTGAGTTTAACTTTATACAGAGATCAAATAACAAATTAACTGCTACCTATTGTAAACATTTAGTTAATTGAAGATAATTAATACATTTTAAGAAAGATAAAAAGTGAACTTTCTTTTAAGGGGAAATAACTCACACAAAAAAAAAAATCAAAGGTTCAAGATATGTAGAAGAGTGTGCTTTTTATGTGAACTCGTTGAAATCTAGCTCTCTCTCTCTCTCTTCTGACTTCTTATATATAAACCAGTAAATAGTGGAAATACATGACCTCCAATATGTGTATATATGTAAAATCCTGATTCTACTAGGGCTGGAAAAATATACTTTCCTCTTTGTTTAATACACATTAAAATTTATTGTCTCACAGCAAGAATTGTCCACATTTTGTGAAGAGCATCTTATAAAAGAAAAGTTCAAGATATATATTTTTTAATAAATAAAGGAGTTTATTCTGGAGGATGCATTTGACCAAAGTTATCACTGATCATTCTGCCACAAGGAGTGATAAACAACACCCCCCCTCCCACTAGATCAAATGTAGTCCAGATCATTACTGAGGTAGTGTGTCTGTCCCTTCCCCTCTGACCAGTATCAAACTGTCATCACCAGAATGCTGGTCTCACTTAAAGATATATGACATCTTTTTGAATGAACAAGAGGCTGTAAATCTTTGCATTTGATGTGTTGTTGCCTAGAGACAAGCAGGATAATGCTTGAAGGAAACTACTTTGCTACTATCTCTGTGAACACACCACCCAGAAACTTGTCAGTGCTGATGGAGGCGGAACCAATGCATCTTCGATAACAAATTGCAATACAGTTTTGTAACACAGCTCTTGTGCTAGCATCAAATAAGTCATGGCTGCATACTATTCCAAACCACCAATAAACAAAGTCCTCAACACATCCTTAGGGAGGAAATACACACCCCTCACCATGAATACCACCTGACGCTTACTGTGTGGTACAAAAGATGTGGTTTGTAAAGCTGCTGTAGTGCCAAGCTTGACAGACTTTGCATTATAAGATCAGGAAGTAAAATAACTTTTATCCATGAATATGGAGCCCACAGAAAAAACACTAGAATGAGTGAATTTAGAAGAAAATTTGGTTGGTCTGTCCACAGAGTGGTAAAGGTGGGAGAATGGAATCATTGGCTGACAAATCTGAAGCAATAAGAGTTAAATCTTTTCAACAAACCTTGTATTAGATGGTGTCTGAGGCGAAGTGTGCATTATCAAAGTACTAGGACTTTGTGTCAACAATTTGTGTGACAACATGATCACGTCAAACAGCATTCATGAGTAACTCAATATATTTAGAAAACCTCAGTGCACATAGGTAGGCCTAGGTTAGGAATTTGAGATACTTTGTTCAGAACATTAAATAAATCAATCTGATTGACTTGTTTTATATATCAATATATATATATATATATGTTCACATCAAGTCCAATTACCTTTCCATTTATTTGTTTACCTTATATCCATTAACTTGTTTACTTGTGCACTTTGTTTCGATAACTATTCATTTTATGTGGACTCACTTGTTTAGTTGCTTATACATTTTATGTCCACACATAATGTTTGTGTTCACTATCTTTTTATTTTGTCCGCTCTATGTTTATGCTTTATTTTAATGTTCTGCTGTTTACTGTATGTTCACTTACTTGCTCAATTTCTGTTCACTTACTTGTTCACCTTTTGCTCACTTGTCTGTTCATTTATGTTTATTTCCTTGTTCAGTTACTCCTTTATTTACTTGTTTACTCACATATTTAGTGTCTGTTGTTTATTTATTCACCCTATTTTCACACATTATTTTTCAGTTCACTTATTTGTGCACTTTATGTTCATGCATGTGTTAACTTTATGTTACTCACTTGTTCCCTGTATGTTTCTTACAAGTTTATGCACAACTGTTCACTGTATGTTCACTTACTTGTACTCAAAAGAGTCAATTTCTGGAATCGACCACCCTAGAAGATGATATGCAACTGGCTTCCAGTTTAGCCTGCCAAACTTGTCCTCCTGGTCCATCATTTGACACAACTCTTTTGTCTTGTTTTGATTGTTCAATAGTGCTCTCAGGGCACCAATACTTGTAATATTTGAATTTGGTTGCCCACTCTGGATCTCTCCTTCAAAAAGTGTTGAGAGTTAATTATATATTTATTTTCACTAAAGCATAAATAAAGAAAACAAGAAGGTAATATTCTTGGACAAAATGCTGGATTTTGTAATGTATGCTGATAACAATATATTTTTTAAGGAAGGGGAAATTTTCATATGCTATTTGCACCATTTCCAATTTAAAATAAAGTTTTGAAGTGACTTCTAATTATGATTACTAAAAAAGATGTTCTAATTGTGATTTAAAACTACAGAAGTAATCCAAATAGCCTTTGATTATATTATTTTTAGCTTTTATTTTTTAACTTTCAGACCTAGTTAAGCAACATTTGTTATTTGTAGAAAAGCTCTATCAAGCAGGCAGAACACAAATCTGTAGTTCCTATAGAGCCTACATGATTTTTCCTATGACACAGTTAGACAAGCCGTGAATTGAAACATCACTATCAGCCAACAGCATACACACATGCAACATGTTGAGGTGAATGCTTGCAAAAAAAACCTGAGGATGAGAGTGGAGAGTAACTGCTGAATGAGGTTGAACGTCCATCCTGGTCATAATTATAACTCTTAAATCCATATCTGAGTATATATGGTATATTCAGTAGTAGTGGTCATAATTACAACAATTAAGTCCATTTCTAAGTATATGAGGTATTTCAACACTAGTGGTCATAATTACAAATCTTAAATCCATTTCTGAGTATATGAGGAATTTGAGGAACTAGTGGTCATAATCAAAACACTTTAAAAAAAATAGTGAATGTCTTTTTTTTTGCACTAGTGGTCATAATTATATTACTTAATCCATTAATGAATATATAAGGTGTTTGAGGTAGTAGTGTTCATAACTACAGCACTTAAACCCACTAATGAATATTCTCATGCTTGTTGTCATAACTACAGCACTTAAACCCACTAATGAATATCCTCATGCTTGTTGTCATAATTACAGCACTTATACCCAATAATAAATATATTGATACTAGTGATCATAATTACAATGCTTATGTAAATCCACTACTGAATATTGAATATACTGAATATGAGGTATTTTCAGTACTAGTAATCATATTTACAACACTAAAAAGTCAATTATGGAGACTGGAAACAAAGATACATTGCAGTTGGAAAAAAAGAAATTAATAAAAGTCTCTTTGTTCAATGTTTTTCAATTGCAGTCAGAAAAAGAGAAATTAATAAAAGCCTCTTTGTTCAATGTTTTTCAACTGCAGTCAGAAAAAGAGAAATTAATAAAAGCCTCTTTGTTCAATGTTTTTCAAATGCAGTCAGAAAAAGAGAAATTAATAAAAGCCCCTTTGTTCAATGTTTTTCAACTGCAGTCAGAAAAAAAAAATTAATAAAACCAAACAATATCTCAAGAATAACAGTTGTAAAAAAACTTCATAACATGAAATTTTATAGCAGTTAGAGGATTATAATATAAATGTAAATAGCATAATTATTTTAATTAATTATTCATCTAATTAATTAATTAAATGCAAAATTTGTTGCTTCAAGTGTTATATTTTGGGATATAAAATGGCATCAAAGACAGTCCTGTTGTGAAGTTAAGACTCTGCCTGGGGAGATAATAGACAGTCCACCTCCATTAAATGTCACTAGATTATGTACAGGTATGTGTTTACAGAACAGCATCAAATACTCTTGGCATTAAAGAGCTTAGGAAAGACTGTTCTTGACAAAAAAATATCTTTTCTAGAGATAACTCATCTTGCATGATTTACTCTGTTTTGCCTGTGGGTCTTTGACTGTCCATTTCATTTCATTTCTGTAACACCATATATGTTGAGCACAAAAGCAAATTATGTGTCGCTAAATTCTCTATGATAGCAACATTGTTCAAGGCCATGATTTGTTTGATTCTTTATGTGCCTTCATTCAATTAAACAAACCTAGTATAAAGTATGATAGCAACATTGTTCAAGGCCATGATTTGTTGGATTCTTTATGTGCCTTCATTCAATTAAACAAACCTAGTATAAAGTATGATAGCAACATTGTTCAAGGCCATGATTTGTTGGATTCTTTATGTGCCTTCATTCAATTAAACAAACCTAGTATAAAGTATGATAGCAACATTGTTCAAGGCCATGATTTGTTGGATTCTTTATGTGCCTTCATTCAATTAAACAAACCTAGTATAAAGTATGATAGCAACATTGTTCAAGGCCATGATTTGTTTGATCCTTTATGTGCCTTCATTCAATTAAACAAACATAGTATAAAGTATGATAGCAACATTGTTCAAGGCCATGATTTGTTTGATCCTTTATGTGCCTTCATTCAATTAAACAAACACAGTATAAAGTATAAACCCCAACCAGCTTAATTGTAAACTGTGTATAGCTAGGGTAGGATACTGAAATCATCACTAGCCATTTTGTAAACTGTGTATAGCTAGGGTAGGATACTGAAATCATCACTAGCCATTTTGTTCTGCATATGGATTATGGTAGTCTTTTGGGGACTTTTACAGCAGTGAGTGTGAGGGCATGCATACACTCCCTTTGTTCTAAAATTTCTCTGGTTTTCCTTTATCTATTCTGCTGGCTTTGGCAAGAAGACTGAGTCTGTATCATTGTGAAATTGTCTGCTCCTAGAGCAGAGCATTTGCCTAAACAAGACAAGAGATCATTATAACCAACACAGGGGAGGATGTGATATCCTTTCATCTGTGAACATGGCAAGCATGACACTGGCCCAGACAAATGAGAATCTGGGCATTGGGTGCCAGATCTTAGTGACGCAGAGAGGACTGCATGTCTGTCATGAAGTAAGAGAGGAAACTGAGGATTGCATGTCTGTCCTGAAGTAAGAGAGGAAACTGAGGAAATGCACCAGAGTAAATTTCTTCCAGTTTATGTACCCTTTCATAAATCTGTCCCTGATGATTTCTTTCTTTCTCCATTATTATTGATTTAATTTATGACATATTTTTTAAAGTGAAAAGACCAAACACTGAACTGTTAAGATCTGTAATGGTAAACAATGAACTGTAAAGAACAATTCATCCATTTTTTGTAGGATAAGCTAAGTGCCAAATGTACACTAACAGTCTAAACAGAATTAGATTTTTTAATGTTTAATGACAGCCATTAGTCATGTATTATATATTTCTATATACATCATGTATATTTGCCTTTGTAACTACTTGTTATTATGAAGTCTCAGTTTATATGTTCAATTACAATTTATTTTTATATAATTTAAATAAATTATTTATTACCGTTAAAACTAATGTTTTCTAGTTTATAATGAAAGATGGTATATTGATTGGAGAGGAGGGGGGGGGGGAGTATTTATTTGTTTGTAAAGTCAGACAACAAGCATACCTTCAGTAAGTGTCCTGCCAAGGAGAGAGATGTATGAAGGCCAGACAGTATAGGGAATATTATAATTAATAGTGCTTAGATTGACATAAGTGGTTTGAAACCAGTAATTTTATTATAATTAAAATTGCATGAATCAACAGAGGTGGTCTGAAACCAGTAGCATTCAGAATAGGTAAAAGTATTGTTTAATAATGTGGCATTGAGACTTGACTGAGATTTTCATCTGCACTTAAAAGTCCTGTCAGGTAGGGTTAGTGGAATTAATTAGCAAAAATTAATCTATTGATCCTGTTTATCACACACACACACGCATGCACGCACGCACACACACACACACACACACATTACACACACACACACACACACACACACACACACACACACACACACAATCTTTACAGAGGCTAAAAAGGTTTAATCTAGAGTTTAGTATTATAATCCAGATTAGAGAAAAGTAGTATTCCCATGCAAAATAAGAGAGCTTACTAAGTTCAACTTAGTTCAGTAAATAAAATATCAGTAAATGCATATGAGACTTGTGATAATAGTGCCAAAGAAAGCTCATAGCAACATTCTACTTATGTATGATCTAACTCCCCTTGTTGACAATTTAAGATCATCATCTATAATTTATTATCGAATATGTGAGGGCTAAAATATCAGTCTGAGATCAACAGCTATTGGCTACCTAGGTAGATTAACCATTGAAAACCTGTTCACTATGTTCCAGACAGTGAGTCAGTTGAGAAGAACACCACAAACATTGAAATGATTCTGTCATCTATCATATTAGGTCTGCCATGTCAGTCTGCCAGAGTCTGAGAGCATTAACCATAAACTGTGCGTGTGGTTTAATTTTTATGTGAGACAACTTTACCACTAGTTTAAGCCCACCATTGTTTTCCAGCTGTTGTCTTGTGAGTTGTTTCGACCAATTTATATTCTGCAGACAGAGGCTATGTTAATCTCTTCAACTTCTGTGCTGTGCTACTATCATCCTATCACATCCATCATTTTCGTCTTGCTGCTCCAATACAAACCTCCATTTTTTATCTTGCAGCCATCATTTTTGTCTTGATGCTCCAACACAAACCTCTACATTTTACATTGCAGCCATCATTTTCGTCCTGCTGCTCCAACACAAACCTCCATTTTGTACACTGCAGCCATCATCATGCTTCAACCTCTTTAATTGTTGTCATCTATGGCTATGTTTGCCAACCTCTTTAGCTGTTATTATCTATGGTTATGTTTGCAATCTCTTTAACTGTTGTCATCCATGGTTGTTTAAATCTCTTTAACTGTTGTCATCTATGGTTATGTTTACAATCTCTTTAACTGTTGTCATCTATGGTTATGTTTACAATCTCTTTAACTGTTGTCATCCATGGTTGTTTAAATCTCTTTAACTGTTGTCATCTATGGTTATGTTTACAATCTCTTTAACTGTTGTCATCTATGGTTATGTTTACAATCTCTTTAACTGTTGTCATTTATGGTTATGTTTGCCAAGAATTACTGTCAATGATAGACATGGCAGAAGTTGATTAAAAAAGAAAAGTGTGGTCATTTAAATCCACAATGCAATTAGTAAAGCCAAGCTTTATTATACAGTATTAGTCTACGATGCAAGTATGTACATGATCCAGGTGCAGTTGCACAAGAAAAATTAAATAAGACTTTTGGATCAGTATGAACAGAGAATAAATGTCTATAGAGATAAATTTTGTTCATTCTGATCATAGTTACAACACATTTAAAAAATTACTGACTAAGATGACCAAATTAAGAAGATACATTCTTATTCAATGCTTTTATGAGTGCAGTAGGAATTAAAGTTTAATGATTCTTGAAACGAAGAGTGGGAAAGATCTTAGTGACACAAAATGACTTTTGAAAAAGGCCTTCAAGCAATTAAAATTATGAAAAAATATTTAAAGCAATATATATATATATATATTGAGTTATGTGAAAATATGTGAAAATGATTTATACAGTGTCCATAAAATCTCACAGTACCTCATTCATCAATAGAGTACCTGATATACACAAAAGCAATGTGATTACAAACTTTGACAACCACTGAGTATATAGAACAAATGTGATGAAGAAATCTCATCAATTGTCTTTGTACTAAATTTTTGAAATTGTAAAGAGACTTTATGGACAACATATTATCAATGTAAGATTTAACTTACTGTTGTGCTCCAATTATTAAATGGATTACTGAAATATGCTAAAAATCATCTAGAGAACGTTCTGTACATTGCTATTCAAAAAGCCTTAAATTCTTACTCTGTCCATTTTGGCAGTGTTCAGATTTATCCAGACTGGATAAAGATGGGCCTTTCAGAAGACGGTCAAAATCTGAAAAATCGATGAAATCAATTAAAAAAATTACATATATATATATTGAGTTATGTGAAAATATGTGAAAATGATTTATACAGTGTCCATAAAATCTCACAGTACCTCATTCATCAATAGAGTACCTGATATGCACAAAAGCAATGTGATTACAAACTTTGACAACCACTGAGTATATAGAACAAATGTGATGAAGATATCTCATCAATTGTATTTGTACTAAATTTTTGAAATTGTAAAGAGACTTTATGGACAACATATTATCAATGTAAGATTTAACTTACTGTTGTGCTCCAATTATTAAATGGATTACTGAAATATGCTAAAAATCATCTAGAGAACGTTCTGTACATTGCTATTCAAAAAGCCTTAAATTCTTACTCTGTCCATTTTGGCAGTGTTCAGATTTATCCAGACTGGATAAAGATGGGCCTTTCAGAAGACGGTCAAAATCTGAAAAATCGATGAAATCAATTAAAAAAATTACATAAATATAAATTCATAAGGAACAATTGGAATACAAATTTACAAATATGTAAGGTTCAAATAGAAATGTTCTTGATTTACGCTTAAAGATTCATATTTTTCTTTCCACGCTAACTTTTACTTACGTCTTTGTTAACGGACAAAATAAGACTTTGAATTTGCCTTGCAAGTTTTCAGTGGTATCCAAATTTTAAAGGTGAGATTAAATAGAATAAATTTACAGGTCTTAATGGAACATACATTCAATATCCATTTGAAAGAGTCAAAAGGATGGGTTTGTTATAGATTATTATGTGATGGATGGGTACTGTATGAATTACTACCCCATTAACAAGTTTACTCAAAGTTATCATCACAACAACAATACTTGGCAATGCAGACCTTAAATGAATGATGAAACTAGGATTTCATAACTAATTGTTTTAATTATGAATCATAAATGAGAAAGAAATAATGAAGATGACCTACAAGTGCATTAAAATTTAATTAAAAAATAAAAAGCCCTAAGCATTTTATAATACTAAACAAACATAATAGTAACACACTATAAATAATAAAATTATAAAGCATACAATAATAAAACAGTTAAACATAATATACACAATATACATACAATAACATAACATGCATACACAACATAACAACTGGAAGCTCTTGTGACATGAGTGCACTGATGCAAGCTGTACTGGACACACAGTAATGCATAAAACGTGTACACAATGTTACAACTGGAGGCTCTTGTGACACGAGTGCATTGAAGCAAACTGTACTGGACACACAGTAATGCATAACACGTACACAATGTTACAACTGGAAGCTCTCACAAGGTGAATGCAAGGATGTAAAGTACACACCATATATGAGCATGAATGACCTATGCACTTAGCTTCCATCACCACACATCTGGGCTTGATGTTACCTACTGAAACATCAGAGGAGATAAACAACTCTAGAACAATGGGTGTTGTCTCCCTGGTACATGCAAGTGTGTATTGTGGTACATGATGGTAGAAAGTTGGCCAGAGGAGTTCACAAAAGAAGATGGCAATGATTGTTGTTAGTGATGCCTGCGTAAGGATAGAATAGGCAGCACCAAACTCTTTTTCCAAACCCAATAAAAATTATATCTTTTGCTATTGTCATATGATTCCAACCTCATCACATGACATCACATCACAGCTGGTTATAAGGTGCCATGCTTCTATGGTGAGAATTCCAATCTGGAAATGCTTGCAGACTGATTCAAAATGTCACTTACCAGGTTATGATCAATATTTACCTTCGTTAGGAGGGAGGAGGATTCACACCTGACTGCTGGGAATGAAATTCTGACCTCAGTCATTTCTGAAAACCCATGTTCTTTGATGTAAAATTTTGATTGATCCAATGTCAAAAACTCCCTAACTCACTCTCGTACATGTCTAGGTATGAAGAGGGTGCAGTACATACCGATGTCAGACAGGCATATAATTTATAAAGACAGGCAGATGCCAGTTCCAATGGATGATCAAGTTAAACAGTTGATCATATGACAACAGAAGACTAGCATTATGTTCAAGAACCAACCATTTCACATATGGCTGGAAAATTTAATTTTTTTACTTTGATTTGGATTCCTTCTTCACTCCCAAGGCAGTTACACTGATGGACAGACCCACCAAAATTCCCACACATCCACATGAACTCTATTGACTTTTCAATGTGCTTTCCTAGCAAACGTTAAAAAAGATGTCTTCCTTCTGATTCTACCAGTCATCACACAATCTTTGAGGTTTGATCCTAAGACAAAGCACATACTACCCTCATTAACCTTGCAGTAAGCACACTGTCTTGTATTGTTGACCTCACAAGCTATATTTAGTTTGTTGTGCAATGTTTCTGCCATCATTAGAAACAATATAAGGACATAATGCCATCATTAGACACAATGTAAGGACATTGCCTTACTATAGGGGTTTATAAATAGAGTGGCTTGGTATATGGCCATGGCAGCAACTTCGGCTAACACCAGTCTGGTGTTAATGCAGACAAGGCTTGATTTACTGAACTCGGGCTGCTATCCAACATCTAATACACCTGGTTGCCTCCCCTACTGCACTAACAACTTAGGAAAGAGGGAAGGTGTGCTGAAAATAAGACCTATTCTGGGCCATTACTTTTTTTCTCCTTTTATTTTTAAAAATACATGGTTTGTGTATGGGCACTTTTACTACTATGGACTTCTCATAATTATAAGTTTAATGTACTACCATGGCATCCCCACAACTGATAAAAGTAACATTACTGTCTGAATTAAGGATAATGTAGTTTTTTTAATGCATCATAAAATGCATATTACAGGATATATACTGATTGTTAATTTAATATGGTTGGTTTCTTTCATTGGAATGAGATCAGGTTATGGCCCTACTGAAATAATTCCTAAAAGTATTCCATAAATCTTATTACTAAAATAAAGCTGATCAGAATTTACCCCAATGAGCTGTTGGTCCTACTTTGCAGGAATCAATATAGCCCATAAACTTGCAGGCATCAATTTAGTCCATAAACTGCAGGCATCAATTTGGCCCATAAAACGCTGGCATCAATTTGGCCAATAAACTGCAGGCATCAATTTCATCCATAAATTGCAGGCATCAATTTGGCCCATAAACTGCAGGCATCAATTTGACCCATAAACTGCAGGCATCAATTTGGCCCATAAACTGCAGGCATCAATTTGGCCCATAAACTGCAGGCATCAATTTGGCCCATAAACTGCAAGCATCAATTTGGCCCATAAACTGCAGGCTTCAATTTGGCCCATAAACTGCAGGCATCAATTTGGCCCATAAACTGCAGGCTTCAATTTGGCCCATAAACTGCAGGCATCAATTTGGCCCATAAACTGCAGGCATCAATTTGGCCCATAAACTGCAGGCATCAATTTGGCCCATAAACTGCAGGCATTACTTTGTGCTGAGTACTCTTAGAGTGCTCACTTAATTCTGCATTAGTTTCTACTGTGTGTGAATATTAAAGTGATCAGTGAATGATTACAAACTACTTATATATATTCATATGCAATACATAAATGTTTAAATGGTCAGTGTAGTAAAGGTTAGGACATTATGTGACTAAAACAAAAACATTATGACAGTTCTTTGCATTTTATTTTAACTATTTATTTTTTTAAGTAGTTTTGTGGACACTAATTTTGATTTTAAAAATTACTTTTCCAAAAACGTATCTTGCCTGATTCTGTCTTAGCAGGCAATGATGGATTTCTAGTCTCAGGGAGTATTTCTGGAAGACCTCTTTGTACACTGGTTTCTGGAACAATATTACATGACTTCAGTACAATGTGTCACTTTAATATGCATGTGTGTTGTCACATGTGTACACATGTGTGCATATATAAGTGGTGTGTGTATTTGTATGTAATCACTTGTGTAAATGTGAATGTGTGTGCTCATATTACATGGTGTGTGTAGTCATGTGTGTAAATGTGTGTGCTCATATAAATGGTGTGTGTGTGTGTGTGTGCACATGTTTAAGTACATGGAGCAATATAGGTAACCCTATCTTAAAAGGCATAAAGTCATACATCTCTACAGTTGTTATTCTTAGAAACAAATTCACTTTCCTTTCTTTGTATATATATCCACAAAATGTTATAATCAACTCTTTCATTCTCAGAACTTTTCTGAAATTTATACTATTTTGTGTTGGTATTTTCAAAATGATCCAGTACATTAATAGTAATGTAGCAATGAAAACAATACATTCTCAGGAAACAAAGGAGGTACAACAATTTAAAATAGTTTCATATTACCACAAATATACAGTACTCAATGGCGGTCATAAAAAATTTACATATTCATATACACAAATATTTTATATGTATAGCTTTATAATAAGTAAATTATTTTCCTATGATTCTAACACTTTAACTTTCCAAAGAACAGAGGAAAAGACATGAGATATTAAACAATTATAAATCTTTGACTAATGTATGTATTATACAACTAACTACATTTATTATTTTTGACAACACCCGCAAGTGTATTTATGTCAGCAATGTCTTTGCCAATATTCTCAAAGAAATGCTTGCTTCATCCACTACCTATGTATTATCAATTCTGAAGAACATGTCCACATCCAAAATTCCAGAATTTGATGTACTGGAAATACAAGTTCCTGAAGCAGTTTTCTCAAATATCATTAATCATTATTATTGAATTCTCAATATTTAATTCACCACCAATTTGCAACTAATAAGTGTTTCGAATTAAATAGAAAAATGTCCTCATGATTATAGTCATGGAAAGTTATCTTTGCACAGGTTGAAGAAAGATTTTATTTCACTAATTATAACAAAAATAACACAAAAACTTGCTCATGGAAACATCCATTTGCAAAGGGGAGATAAATGCCATTAAATCAGCTGTCTATGATTCAGAATTCTTATTTATCAAAATACATATTTGAGAGTAAAAAGATTAAAATATTTATTAAAGAAAGTAATTTCTCATTACGGAAATGGATATATGAAATTATGTTTTAGCTTGATGCATTTTTGCCTAATACAATGAGTTCTCATTTTATAATTTGTATTAATCAAATGTTTGTTTACATCATAAACATTTGATAGTCTGAACTATCTCACTACTGAAAGATACAAAAAAGAAAATGCTCATTTCTATCAAAGTAACCTAAACATAATTTTAGTTATAACTAAGACATTTTTAGGATATGTCAATCTAATATGTTTACAGATATACAATTATACAGGTTACTAGGTTTCTATAAAAGTTGTTCAGAGTTATCTTACATGTGTTTTGCTACATGTTCAAATGCCAGTCATATCTAGAGAATATAAACATGCTTCACACCCTTTATTTAATGCTTTTTAAAAACTTTGCAAGAGTGACCAAACCAATCAGAAGGCAAGGTTTTTAAAACAGTTTACACAAAGGCACTTTTTTTAAATTAAACAAAAAAATTGAAAGTGTATAGGAATCCAGCTGTCTAGTCTATTATTGATTAATTGAATTTTAAAAAAAATAAGTTTACAAATCTGATCAACAGAAGTTTTTCACAACTTTCACCTCTGATGTTAGGCATACAGTGAAATGTAAACCATTCCTGTTTATAAATAATACATTTGGCAAAATGTGTTGTAAATTGACATCTCACATTTGTATTTGAATTTACACATTTTAGTGCAGAAAACACCCAATTTTCCCCCACTCTCAATAATTACAGTATTGTGTCATATACTTCAATTTATAGTACTGATATCTATCACAAAATTTAAAAAAATGAGTGGTTTCAAATATTTTAGATATTTTGAACCTCAGATACTTGAATCATTTATGATGGACCCCTAAATTTGATGTAGTAGCCTTTCACTTAATGATGCTTTTTAAGATTCAACTGCTGCATAAAGGCAAATCAATACTTGAATTAAATGGTCTGAATTGTACATTTAAAACTGTATACCTATACAACTTTGTGGCTTTAGGTTTTAATGCTACTGATAAAAATTTGAAAGAACAATAGACAAAAAATGAATTGGAAACAATATTTACTTTCTTTTATTACATTCATATGTTAATATGTGGTAAGCATATCTAGACAGCATAAATTAGGAACAATATCTAAGACATGATTTGGATTAAGACAATATTGAATATTGCTTTTTCTTTTGGAAAAATATCAGTTACTTAATAGATACTGATCATACACAAATGTTAAGCCTATGGCATAAGTGTGGTTGTAGGTACTTATAACTGTGTCCCTTAGTCTGATCACCAAAGACCAGACTTACTAAACTCTCAATTAGTACATCAAGATATTTCATTTATTAATATCAGTGCACAGTTGCTGAAAGGTTTGACAGTAAAATAGAAAAATAAAAGGCAAAGGAAAAATAGCATCTCTGCCATGATCAAATTAAAATTAATGAAAACAATAACTACATCACAACTGTAACTAATAAACAACTAAAACCACTCTTTCTTTACCTGCCTCAGGTGTTTGTATTCCAGGTTCTTGAACTGATGGACTAAATAAAGCAATCTTTTCATCCATGTGTAAAGCATTCTGAATTTTAGGCCTGTTATCAGGTCGCTTTAATAGTGAGACTTCAGAGACTGTGTAAATGGACGAAAATGGACAATATCATATTAGTGAAGTTAACTTTAGAAAAAAGGAACTTTACAGCTATAAGCTAATAGAGCTTTTCTAGTTTCTAAATTTGCTAAACATAAACATTGTTTTAGGATTAATGCATAATTTTGTTAAAGCGTTATAACTTACATCTCAAATCATGAGAGTCAACTTAAAAGAAGATACTTTACTGATAAGCTGACTTAGTTCTGTTTATCATTATTAAATAATAAAAAAAGTAATATTAAATAGCAATAAAATAATATGGAAATAAAACAGTTCTATAGGATCAGCAGCAGTTATCAGAACCATCTAAATTTTGCTGAAACAAAAAAATTGCATAGCAATAAACAAAACTACTAGCATTGCAAATAATTTATTGCATAGTTGATCTGTGTGCATTATCATCTTTTCAACCCTTCTTTCTCAGTTAGCTGCTTTCTTAGAGTAAACTCCCCTTCTTTCTCAGTTAGGTGCCTTCTTAGAGTAAACTTTATTTCTTTCTCAGTTAGTTTAAATGTTTCAAGAGACTGAAGTTGTATAAATAAATTTTAAAAAACTGTGTGAGCCACAAATTTTTACTGACTGCAGCAGACAGGGGTGTAGGAAGTGCAGTGGGGTGTATGTAAGGGGGTTGATGTTCCTGCATTGCTTATTCTAAAATTTTTTTTTAAAGTTTTGATCCATGCTGGCCTCATTTGTGCTTTGTGCTAATCAGAATATGGCAGCCACATGTCATAGCAGTTCTGAGTTAAGCAATATTAACTGTTCAGTTCCATTGATTTTTCTTCAATCCAGTGGAGAAGGTTCATAATATGAGTTTCAGATGCATGCAGATCATGATTTGAATGCAGATTATAGTGAAAATTAAAGTGAATTTGTTTTTAATCAGGACAGCAATAGTAGTCAGTTAGATTCTGACAAGGAAGTAGATCCAGACCCGCTGATTCAAACCAACAATGAATGATTTTAATTTAGCTAGTACAGGAACTGTGTTTCCAGATGGATTTGATGTTGTGACTGCAACAACATTGGATTATTTTTCTTTGTTATTTCCTAAAGCCTATTAGTAGACATTGTCCATAACACCAAAGATATGCTGTATTTCAACAAGGTGCCCGTACTTGTACAAACTCAGATCAAACATTAGCAGAGATGAAAGCACATAGTGCATGCAATATTTTGATGGGCCTGTCTCAGTTACCAGAGATTGATCTCTACTGGGTCTGCAGATCCTTTTATCGGCAATGTTGGCATAAAATCAGTCTTTGCCAGAAATTGTTATATCAGCCATTCTTCATACCTTCACGTCAGTGACAGATGGGCAGAGCCAACCAGAGATCCAAACTTTCATTGCTTATCAAAGTGAAAGGAGTGAGGGATACTCTGGCAAATACATTTGCTGCTACATTCATACCTGGGTGTCATTTGGCAAAGGACAAGTCGGGCATCTTGTGTATCTACAGTACAAGCCATCAAAACCAGTCAAGCGTGGTATCAAAGTGTGGATGCTCTGCGACAGTGACACTACATATTTGTCAAGTTTGAAAATCCCCAGCCAATGCTTAATGGACTGGGTCATTATATTGTCACAAAGCTGTCAGCAGATTTAGACTTCACACAATTATTATACATCTCCCAAACTTATGGAAGATTGCTTGAGATAGGGTTGTATGCTTGTGTAACTATGAGATGGCAGAGAAAAGGTTTTCCATAAGAGCTAAGTGGTTGCCAACTCTACAAGGTGAAAGCAAAATTCTAAGGAAGGGAAACAGTAATCACTGTAGTGGTGTGACAGGATAAAAAAAAAAGTGGCCGTCCTGCCACCCTTCAGTGGCCCAACCTCCATGCAACAAACTTAGTGATGCATTGGACCTAATGGTGTTCATCAACCTGTTCTCCAGCCGCAAGCCCTCTGATTGCAATGCTCACACGAATGGGGTAGACATTCAGAAGAGAATAACTTTGGGTGGAATTCCAAAAAAGGCCTGGAAATACATTTTTGGGATATCTAGTAAATTCTGCCATCACAAACAGTTTTATATTTTATAATCAGATATTGCACTCTACCAATGCAAACGTTTTTCTCATCTCGATTTTTGTGGTGAACTTGCCACTCAACTCACTGTTGGATTCAGTGCCAGAAAGCATTGACATCTTGAAGTTGTGAAAATGCTGTCCGGCAGTGCTGAAAATGTGCAAGGTCATGTCAACATCAAGATTCCCAAAGAGAAATCGCTCAAATTATCATCTCAAGCAACAAGTTCGGAAGGATACAGGTTGAAAAGGTTGATAGAGAGCCATCCACTATATCAACTATTGTAAATATAAACTTTCCAAATTAGTACATCCACTGACATATAACTGGGTAGTCTGAAGCCCTCCAAAATGAAATAATTGACTAGTGATGGGAAGCTGACTGGATCACCACTCCAGAGTCCAAGGCTTGACAAAGTTAAGGACTAGCCACCTAAAGTAATAATATATCAAAACTTTAACCAGTTAAAATAAAATAATAGACAAATTTATAAACAAAATCATCCATCCAACAACCATATGAACATCATCAAAATCCAACAGTTAAGTAAATAGAAAATAAAATAAGAGAAACAAACAAATAACATTATACACAACTATATGAGTCAACAAACATAGAGTAGACAAAGTCTCCAACCAAGCTCCCCAACCCCAATCCCCAGCTCAAAATTTGCCTAGGCTGGAAGCGATCCCCCAAAATTAAGTAAAAGAGATTCTAAAACAGACCTATTTCATAAGAATCCTGTGAAGAAGTTTGAGAATCTTGAGATGACACTCTTGACTGGGTGTTTTGTTGTCTTCGTTTGTGATACACAGTTATCAACAGCATCAGCACAATCAGGAAGACTCCCACACCAACTGCAACAAGTTTCAAAGGAACACAACAGAACTGAAATAGCTTTGATCAAATAAACAACTATTTCTGGAGTACATTGGTATATGCAAAAAAAAAATGTACAGTATTTTCCACTGCAAGGTGACATGCCTTTGTCAAGAATGTCAGTCTTTTCTGTGTAATTATTTATTTCAAATAAATATTTATTTGTGCAAAACTTTTGTTTTTAATGTTTATAGGTTTTTTTGTAAACATATTTATTTGTTATATATTGTCATATTTCGTGTATATTTTGTTTTGTCATCTTAACTTTTCTTACATATTTATTGTGTATTTATTGTAGAACATTTAATATTTTTTTGTAAAAAAACCACTCAAAATTATCAACATAATTAGTGTTATTTTTATTATTGACTTTTCTCATGACTTCTATTCTCTGTTGACTGAGGGCATGGTTACAGTTATATATAACACAACAAGCATAGCTGGTGATTAATCAATTCATGTAAAAAGTCCACACTGTACAAGCATTTTAGGGCAGAAATTAACAATATGTACAGGAAGACAAACATACTTGAAATATTTAGGTAAATATAAATATTTTAGAGAGGCAGGATGTCAGAAGATCCAAGACTTTAAGGAGAGATGCTTCAAGGAAGAGGGTAAGACCATGGTTTACTGGCAGCTGTTATTCTAGTAACTTTCAACCTATGATACTGTTCCTCAATACTCCTATTACTACTTACTTACTTTACTTCTATTCTTACATTCCATAGTACCTGGATTTCTAACCTGATTACATTTGCATCGTATTTCTTAAGTCAATTACTTATATCTCTTAAGCCAGTGATAAACTTGTTAACATATTTTTCATTCTCTAAAACGAATTTGATGGAGATGGTGTTTGTTATCTAAATATAAAATAAAACTATTATGGTTTGTGTAGATCTTAAGTTTAAAAAAATCCTAGACAGATTTTGATTGAAAATTTTCAGTTGTATATCTTGGTACCTTAGAATCAAGATAGGCTATTGTCACAAGAAAGGGGCCTAGTGCCAAATTTTTTTTTTTTAAATTCATTGTTTACATTGATCGTTGAAGTCAAGGGGAGGTAACACTCTCCCAATATTCATTTCTTATAAGTTTCTACTTGTAAAGATTGCAATTGTTCATAAACAAGGCCGGTAATTTTTTAATTATAAAATAGTTCACCTATGTTTCATTAGTGCTCAAGACTGACAATCTTTGTTGACATAAAGACTATCTTGTGAAAAGTAGAGATTTATGTGTTGTATAAATGCAATTGATTTATGCATTGTGCGAATGAAGTCTATTCATTATTGCGTGTGAGAGAATTATTTAAGAATAATTAATGATAAATTTGATATATTCTGATGATAAGAATAACCTGTATAAAATAATTTACATTATAGTAGAATTTAGCGCGCTGTAGAAAAATGGTAACTCTAGCTGAGGTCTAAGTAGTGTGAAATTCTCGTGCTAAGCATTTAGTGCGTGGACTCTTAACGACGCATGAATTGAGTGCGGGTAATACCGACTCAGCAGTATTTTTTTTAAAACTTCAGAGAAATATAGTAACCTGAAGAGAGATACACCAAGTCCTTCAGAGGAGCAACATCATGTAATGGATTGAAAGGGTGTGTGCATTTTTTCCCCCTTGTCATCCCCTTTCTCTCTGCCTTGTCATGTGTACCAGAATGTGAAGACAAAACATTTTGGACATTTTTCTTGACACAGTGAAAAAGCTCGCTGATTGTGTCTGGTGAAGTGAAAACCATTTCACAGTGATAGAGAAGACAACCAGAGCTCTCTAACTGGGGATTACTTTTTCAGTCAACCTATTCCGTGGGTGAATCAAGTTTTGCTTCCAGTGCCAGACTTCAGGTGGAAGGCAAACATTTACGATCATGATGACACATTTCACTGGTGGGCATCACAGGCAGCAGAAACTGTTGCAAAAACAGTGGTGACAGGAAAAACCGTTAGACCTAACCTACGTACAGGAAGGTCGGTTCACAGAACGACGACAGGAACATCATAAGAGACAGTGGTAACAGTACCGCATGAATCTGATGCAAAGAGTTGTGTCAACAAATGGTCATGACGGATATAAGTGAGTAGAATCAAATTGAAAACTTTGTAGTAACTTTATTAGACCTCAAGCACACTTAGGTTATTAAAAATACCTTTAACTTGACTTTGAAAGAAACTTTACATATTTATATTTATATGCATTTTGAATATTTGAAATATTAACCTTTTATTGGTTAGCTCAATCATGAATCTGATAATTTATTGTTGTCATTGCCAGACTAGTTATTACTAGTGGGAGTACTACTGATAAGTTAAATAAATATTTATCTTATTTTGATATATTTCATTTTCATTTTGCCCCCTTCCCAGGAGTGTGTGTGTTCTTTTGAAAGATTTGTGTGATTGATCCAACCACTGCATGAAAGAGAAATGCCCACAGGTTAATAAACCTAAATCATATCTTTTTCAAAACTTGTTTGCTATTGTTTTGAAAGGGCGAAAGTGGAATTTTGTTTTGTCCTGTCTTGTGTTTGTCCATCTAGTATTTTCCACATAATATTCACCACCATTTCCACTCACATTCTCACAAGCAAACACGTCAGCAAAAACGTTCCCTTGCATGCAGAATAAAATTGATTAGCCAGTTAAACATCACTGATGTCTCTGTATTGTCAGATGTTGTTGCTGATAGATGTCATCTTCCACTTTCCCTCTTGCCAGCAATTGAGAAGGGGGTTGTGACAGCTATATAAAATCACATTATCTCATAAGGGAGCTTGCCAGTAGCCCCCAAACTATGAAAATTTTCCATTAAAAAGTAAAGCACATGCAGGCAGGCCTTGGCTAATACATTGGTAAGACCTCAGTGCACAGTGGACAATTCTAGATTGCATTTCTCATTTTGGATATTAGATTTTAGGCTGTAGTAAATATTGCATTTTTAGTGAGTTGCATTATGCTGTGTAGTTAGCTCTTATTTTTATGATGATGATTAATAAATTTCAAGGACAGATATTGCGGACTGCAGGCATGGACCTTCATTACAACTGCTTCTCACTCAGCTGTAGGTCGCAAATGCCAGGGTTAGCAGCACTGACAATCTCATTTGCACCTCACATAACAAGACTCACAATATTGTATAGAAAGAAGCACTTAGACCAATCTTTGTAAATTAATTAAAATTTATATTTATCAGTCTATATTCTGCAACATTTACATGAGCAAAGCCACAGACAAAAGTAGTCTAACATAATATCTGCCTTAAATTTTTTACTATTATATAATGTTGCTGTCACTTGTCAATTACAGTCCAATTCTCTTTCATGATGATTCTGATGGTTTGTTTGTGGGTGATTTGGCTGGAAGCATGCATTTTTCTATTATTTCCTGTGGCATATATTAGATTATTTCCTTGAGATGCTTCTGATGTAGACATCTTTGACAGGGTTCTACCAGCATGTGATTTAAACATAATACATCTTTCAACAGACAATGATGCTTTTCTTTTGGAGGAATACAGGAATCACCTGTTTTGTTGATCAATGCCATTGTCACCCAACTGTGTGATTGTGGAAGTGTCAGTGCTTGATGTTTCAGTGATGTTATGGATGTCTAGCAAGTGTTATTTGCTGCTTGCTGTTCTATTGTTTGTAATTTGTGGGACATTAGGGTCGGATCTCTTCAAGTCCAAGAGGCATTGTTCACTGAGAGTATTTTCTGGATCGCGCTGAGCCACATTTCATGCATTCTATCTCTGTATCCTCTGACTAGTGATTGGCTCTGATTGATGAATGGCTCTGATGATTGGTTCTCATAGTAACAACATCAGATGAGCCCACCCCACCCCAAAGAAAACAACAAAAATGCCAGTCAACAACAGCAGAGAGAGAAGGAAGAAAAAAGGAGAAACAGCACCTACCAACTCCACCATCACTACCACCACCAATGGTGAAGTTTGAGGTCAATGTTTACACATATTTAAAAAATAGGATATCTTATTAGCATTAACACAAAGGCAGATCAAAAAGAACACTGCGATAAAAGAAAAGATAACAAGCCAATAATGAATTTGATGTGAATATTTAATTTAATTTAATTTTGGGCTGTTGGTTTTTGGTTAGTTCATCTCGGTTAGAATGTTACAAAATTACTTTATTTGTAATTAAAACAAATGTGAATTATGAAAATGCTATTACTGTAATTAAATTTAAAGCAAATCCTTAAGGTACTTACCACAACTTCCTGCAATTACAAATATGTTGACATCAACACATGTTGATGTGTCTGCAGCTCTTCCTATAGGAATTTAAAAGAGAATATAGTAATAATAATAATAATAATAATAATAATAAATTATTTATTTTTATTTAACTTATTTTATTAACTTTCTTGGCTGTTTTTTTAAATATTTTAAGATCAAGTCCCAAAGATTTCTCAATGTTTATAAGGAAAATATTCATCTCCTCAAAATCATAATGGAATGACAGAGCAAAAATAAATGAACAAAACAATATACAAGTCTGGAAGAGTTATCCACACTTCAAAAAGAATGAAGTGTCATCTTCATAAATTTAATCTACAGAATTTTTACATCACAGCTGAGAAGAAATACAGCCATTTCTAGTACAAATTTAACAAAATCAATTTATGTCATGGAAGTTTCAGTAATTTATTTTAACAAGAAAACGAAAATCACTGATGACGTGATGTTTCTCTAAAAGGCAGGTCAAATGCACCAAGTAAAGAAGTTCCATAAAGAGCTTGTATTTGACAGTGATATTACTATAAGATGAATACAGATTGCTGAAAATATATAAAATTATTGGGACTATTATTATTACTAGTATAAAAAATTACTAAAGATAAGAACATTATTGAGAGAACTATTATTAGTAGTGTAGTATAGATTGCTAAAATTAGTATAGATTGCTAAAGATACACACAATTATTGAAGTTACTATTAGTACTAGTACAAGATTTTATAGTGCTAAAAACGATAATGAGCCTGAGAAACAATGTGTACATATCTAAAAATGTGTATATGATGGAAGACCACCAGGTATGTCCAATGTAGTCAGCAACACATGAGGGAGGAAAAATGAAATTTTTTAATCTTAGAGTAAAAAATTGAAAATGGATGTAAAGGATTGAACTTTTAATCTCAGGAAAGGAACAAGCAGTAGTTTTGCTT
Organism: Sinotaia quadrata; assembly: GCA_028829895.1. Lineage (NCBI taxonomy): Eukaryota > Metazoa > Mollusca > Gastropoda > Architaenioglossa > Viviparidae > Sinotaia > Sinotaia quadrata. The sequence continues at coordinate 67,175,192 of CM054183.1, forward strand.
TAAACTTTTAAATTAACATTGAAACTTGTACTAAGAAGCAAAAGTGAACCAGAGTAAGCAAAGAGTACCTAACTTTAATTTTTGTTCTCTCTCAAACCGCTCCAGGTAAGTGAACTGGTTATTAGTTTCATGCACCTCAAGTGACGGTGGTGTCAATACAATATACAATCAATTCTATCTACCTCAAGTGATGGTGGTGTCAAAACAAATATACAATCAATTCTATCTACAAGTTATGATGGTGGTGTCAATTCAATTACACAATCAATTCTATCTACCTCAAGTTATGATGGTGTACGGACAACTTTTAAAGTAACATTAATCATTCTTATGAGTTTCAAGTGATGGTAGCATCTAGACAATTTTTAAGTGATCAGTTCATGTACCTCAAGTGAGGTGGTGTCAAGGCAACTTTAACATTTATATACCTCAAACAATGGTAGTGTCAGAGCAACTTTTCAGTAATTGTGCCTATATACCTGTTGTGCTGGTGGTATGTGTGGTAGTGGTAATTACAGCACAGTCAGAAATGGTGTCATTCCAAATAAGTTCTTCTGTGCAGGCAATAACTTTCTTCACTCCTGCACAATCAATCTCACAGGTATCACCGAATCTAAAACGAAGCTCCGGCGCCTTTGAGCAACTAACAATGATAGAGTCATCTAGGCCATGGCATTCTGGAGAGAAAAACACAACATGGACTAAAGATATTAAAAAATGTCAACAAATTACTTTTTATTTGAGTTATTTGTTTTATTTTAGGTACTCTTTAGGCAAATAATTACTTTCAAGCTGAATGTGAATTTAGTGTTCGGTGTGCCTGTTCTTGTACAAATAAATTAAATCAGTTCATTAATATGAACTTTAAAATGTAAAATAAGAATTTTGGGGAGTATTTTTTGTCAAGTGTCCACAATACTAGAAGTTAATCTAACTTCAGACTAACTTTTGGCATCCATATACAATGAAGTCAAGACTTCCAAAGCAGAAATACTCTGTTTTGAACAAGTCTGCTAAATACTTAACATTATACCATTTTCTCTCTAACAGTTGGAAAAGTAGCCTGAAAAACGTTTGTTTTTAATCAGTAAAAAAGTGTAACAGTCTGAAGAATAATATATAACATGTGAGAATAAAATTAATTACTGCCATTGGTCCCATAAAATGCAGTACTTTTCATGTGATGTACATACCTGAATCTCTTTATATTGTGATTTTGAAATGAGAAAGCCAAACAAATTTAGCATAAAAAACAATGCATAAATACTAACACCTTTTCTTTTATAAACAAAACAAAAATGCACATACATACAAATGCTGTATTTGTACATGCTTAAACAAAACATACAGAGATATGTAGATGTATATGTCATCTGCCTAGTTTATCAAGTGTTTGTATTTATGTCATCTGCCTAGTTTATCAAGTATTCATACCTGTCATCTGCCTAGTTTACCACATATGTGAACCTATGTCATTTATCAAGTGTTGTCATCTGCCTAGTTTGAAAAAAAAACCTTCTTCCAATACAATCTGATTAATGGCTTTTGTGCAATAACTACTGATATAAATACGTGTCCTACCAATAGAGTTTTCAGCTCTATTATGATAAATACTACAATATTTCTGCATCATTTAAAAGAAATAATGAATTTAGAGTTTAATTTTCATTCATGCTTTAATAATACAAACAAAATTTCTCCAGACTACAAAATATAGAGTGAATGTTGGATATGAATAAATGCGATATCAATGAACTAAATCTATTAGTATGTAGCAATTTTGTATTTAAGTATCTGAAAAATGATATTTACAAATACAGATAATCTCAATATTTTAAGTACAAAATGATTTTAAGCAAGGATAAAAAGCAATTCTTAAAATATGATGATATGACACGGGGTCTAAGATGAATATAAATGCAGTGAAACCTCACTATAAGGCGATAAATGGAGTCCATAAAATTGGATCAATTTAATAGCGGGGTCGCGTTAATGCAGGATTTTTACAATATTTTACTTTTTTCCGAGAACATATACGTGTATTCATGTCTGATGTAAAAAATCGGGTTATTATCGGACTAATATTAAATGGAATGCATTATTAAGATATATTCAAAATAATGGACAGATAATATATTTATATGTTATTACTTTGCATTAAATAGTTTTACTAATTTTTATTTGTTTGTACAATAATACACATTGACTGATAATACCCAGACTGACATTGTAAAGTGTCATCGTGTCATGCAGTTCATCCATAATGCAAGTAATTCCATTTAAAAATCGCTAACAGTTTAAAAATATTCAATAATTTTGTCACAGATCATTGTGTCTGAATTTAACATCTAATATATAGTATAAACAGAGTATTAAAACCATTTACATGTTACATGTAATTTGAATTTGAATTTGAATTTCAAATTTCAGGAACCAGGCCATGATCGTATATTCAAATTCATATACGATCTCATCCCCCAAATGAAGTTAAATATTTTTTTACACTCTTTTTCACATATTTTTCTTAAAATTTCATGTGCGAATGAATATACGAAATTTCAGGAGCTATGCCAGGACCACGTTATATCTAAATTTGTGTTATCATGGGTTCCACTGTATACATGAGAAGGGGAGGTAAACAGTACACCAAGCAGCAAGGTGCCAATTATTTTGCATGTTCTAAATGAAAGGCCTCTAAACTGTCCCCACTCTGAACAGATGATTTAGTTTTAGATGTGTCTTTGGAATAAAGTATTAATAGTGTCTTTACAGCTGTCTGAGCATTTTCTCCAATTGTCATTGACAAATGACATACACTTAAACTTCACCCAATATTGATAGGGTTGTCATGAATGGCATAAAGGACAGGTCTCCAATTGTCATTCATAAATAATGTACAATTAAACTTCATCCAATGATAGGGTTATCATGAATGGCATAAAGGACAAGCCTCCACTGGACAAATCTTGTCTTATGAGCAAAATGAATTACATGGAGAACACCTAAATGAAGCCGCACATTATTACTGAGGTGTTGATGGCGATCTGTTTATCTTGTATTCATTACCAAGTCCTGCTGCATATTTTCATATCTTTTAATCTGATTATTTTTTTAAAATAAAAAATCATATATATAATTAATGCTACAGAATTGTAGTCACCTTTTCTCTCGTGACCTGAAAATGCATTCCTTAGAGTCTCAGTGCACAATTGTGAAATAACATCAAAGCAGTGGAAAAAATAATGGGTACCATTTGACTGCTTTAAATACAATAGCACAATTGTGAAATAACATCAAAGCAGTGGAAAAAATAATGGGTACCATTTGACTGCTTTAAATACAATAGCACAATTGTGAAATAACATCAAAGCAGTGGAAAAAATAATGGGTACCATTTGACTGCTTTAAATACAATAGCACAATTGTGAAATAACATCAAAGCAGTGGAGAAACTAACGGGTACCATTTGACTGCTTTAAAAACAATAGCAACAAATGAGTGAGATTAAAAGATTCCATGTATTAATTTGTTATCTCTTCTGCATCAATGGCATGCAATGAATTTTTTTCTGCCTTTGGTAAATAAATAGTTGTATTTAATTTTGAAAATACTACAGTATATGTATATATGTTTGGGATACGTCATACAGATGGTGCAACACTTCTGAATTTCTGTCAGATATAAGTCATACAGACAGTAAAACACTGCATTTCTGCACTGTGCAAAATATATTTTATATTAAGACATATCACAATTCAGCCCATTTATGCATATAGTTTGTTTTTTTTAAACATACTTGGAAAAGGTCCCTCCTGTGAGTCACACCATAGGTATCCATCCTGGCGTAGTGGATTGGGGTTATTATTTCTGCATTCAGGTCGAAAGGAAGAATTGCTTGGGGGGCAAATGCTACAAGGCAAGCACTTATATGTTTCACTGTAGAATTCTCTGATAAACAAATTAAATACACTAGATTAATTGATTGCAGAGCTGTAACTATAACTCTCAATACTAGAGCAAATGAATCGCATCAGAAATGTTGATTAACTAATAACATTAAACACAGTTTAGAAAAACTTGAATAACTTCATATCCCCCTAATGGGAAAAAGAAAATATCAAAGAAACAAAATTAGTGTAAATTCAGTTGCTTCCAGTAGTAAGTGGTATAAGCCGGTATCTGCTGTCTTGGCTCACCAAACTTACCAAATGTATAGTCATTAATTGCCTTTCATTACTTGGGATAGTTTAGGAAAAGGCAGGGTTTTATTTATCTCATCACAGAATTCAACATTCTGATAGAATCCTAATCTTTGTTTCTAGATATAGTATTAAAACCAAAAAACCATGAAAAGTACAAATTCTATCAGACAAAGTAACAATTTGAATATATATTTAATTTACAATAAAAGTACTAAAAACATGTTTTGTTTTCTTTCTTGGTTTCAAAACTAATTATTAAAATCTTAATTTCAAATATTACATTAATAACTACCCAAAAAGCTGAAAGTATCATTTCACTTATGCAATTTGAAAAAATTATATAACCATTAAAAAAACATACACAATATATTTTAATTTTCCAAACTTGAAGAAAAGCTGTTGAATGTTAGTTATTAGAGTGATTTTAGTGCAGTAAGATATTAACTTATTTGAAATATTTGAGAATATTTGTGGCTCCATTTATTTATAAATACTCAAGTATGAATTATTATCATTCAATCAATGTACACTAACTTTGGTCCAATAAAATCCTTTAATATAATAACATGAAACTCAGACCAAATGCCCAGTGAATAAGTCCTTCAACATAATAATTAGAAAAGGTCTATAAAGTCCTTTAATATATAACAAAAAACAGACTATAAAGTCCTTTAACATAATAACAAGAAACAGCCTATAAAGATACACATCCTATGAAGTCTTTTAGCACAATAACAAGAAACTTCCAATAAAGTCCTAAAGTATAAAATTAAGAAACAGCCTATAAAGTTCTTTGACATAATATATTAATAACAATAAACAGTCAATTTATTTTTTAATTTATAAAGTTCTATGAAGGTAATAACAAGAAACTGCCAATAAAGTGAAATAAAATAAATAAATAAATGAAATAAAATGAAGGAGTACTCTATTCTATCACTTTGAATTTGAACATAACTTGAGTCTGGTCATAAAAGTGAGTGTTAGCTTATGGTAACTGACTGATAAAGAAAGAATGACTTAGAATATTTCGTACATGTTTGCTATTGATGTATGATTTGAATTAGAGAATGCGTATGTAATTGAACCATTATTTTTATGTCCATTAAATTACATACATTTGTAAAAAATTTGTGTATTTTGATCGATGCTATATTTCTTATAATCACACTGTACAGTCAGTATCAACACATCATCCAATGCTAGGTCTGCAATAATCACACTGTACAGTCAGTATCAACACATCACCCAATGCTAGGTCTGTGATAATCACAATGTACAGTCAGTTTCAACATATCACCCAATGCTAGGTCTTTGATAATCATACTGTACAGTCAGTTTCAACATATCACCCAATGCTAGGTCTGCAATAATCACACTGTACAGTCAGTAACAACACATCACCTGATGCTAGGCGTGTGATAATCACACTGTACAGTCAGTTTCAACACATCACCCAATGCTAGGTCTGATGGAATCATTAAATAGAGGTGGGGTGAAAGTTACTGAAAGGATTTAAAAAATTATTGTTCTGATACTATAGGAAAAAAAGATAATTAAAAAAAATTCTGCAAGTGCTGGTTGATTAGAATAATTTTCACCGAAAGTATTATTAATGAAAAGATTCATTTTCATACTCACAGCTGGCAATTATCTGATTTTAAATATGGGTGATTAAAAATTTGAAGGAAAAGATGGTATCAAACTAAAGAAGCAGAGATCAGTAAAGGGGTTAAAAAAAAAATCCCACACGGTTTCCAAATATTATGAAAAATATCCTAATTATCTATCAAGTAATAATTTCTCAGATCTAAAAGTGTTGTGATTTTAACTGCTTTACGTACAGCTTTCCACACTTGTTATTCTGGCTGTATCCCTCAGGAATGATGCAATATATCTGCAAAGACATAAGATAATTTTATCTTTTTTTTTTTGCATGCAACAGTACACATCGTTAGAATAAAATAAATGATGCACAAATATGTTTCACTCAAGCCTTGTGATTACTACTACAAAAAAATGGAAATGTTTTCGCATTTTTATTTTTGTGCAAATGTTACACTATAAGTTTTATCTGGAGGACATAATGCAGACACTTTTTGTTTTAGTAGTATAAAGGTCTAATATTATAAGAGTCTGTTGTCCTGTGTACAATGTGTATTATTTTTAATTAAATGCATGAAATATAAATATAATATTAGCAGATTTTGATCTGTGCATAATAAACAATAATATTATTAATATTATTCTCATTTGTAAAAAGGTGTAATATTGGTGCATAATATGTAACATTCTTATCTGTATACAGCTGTAAATAATAGGAGAGGTTCGTCTGTGCATTTGTAATATTTCTGCTTATGTACAGGTGAAGTGTTAGGAATATCTTGACCTATACACAACAGGTATATATTTGTGTACTTGTGCAATATTACAAGGATATGACTTGCGCATAAAGAATAATATTATAATTTGTATACAGGTACAATATTAACAGATTGTGATGAATATTATCTGTAATGAATATTATCATTTGTATAATATTAGGTGTAATATAAGAAAACTCTGAGCTGTGCATAATGTTAAATTATAACACATTAACAGAGTTACAAATGTTTTTTCTTAACAAATGTTTTTTTCTTTAATTCCCCTAAGTGATGTAATATGTGTATCTATATCATGTATATGATCTATATGTGATCCATCAATCTATCTGCAAGGACACTTCTAGATGTTTAAATCAGTGTAAAGTACATGTATCAGTTAATTTATTATCTAAACTTTACTTTAAACCATTTACTTACAATACAGTGGTCTTGATGTTAACCCCTTTTCTACCATTATGACATAAACTAAAAGATACATCCTTTAAAGACTGGTTGCCAAAGTAATCTTCAGATGATGTTATAAAAATGAAAAAAATTTAGAAAAGCAAACAAGAAATTACAATATTTGTTTTTACATAAGAAGAATAACACAACTAATAACAAATATACCCTCTCCAATAGAGACTTCACTGTTAAATGTCCAGCAGTGGAAGGGTTAATGCTTATACAAGATCATAATAACTAATCAACAATAACAAAAATACTGAATGGCAATAATGATGATGAAGAGTAGAGATATAATACTTATTCTTAATATCACAACTTACTACCATAATAATCAAGAACAAATGTTGCTGATGGATGAAGGATGAACCAAAAGCCATCACTAAAGATAACATGGATGAATATCACCAATACTGAAAGAAAAATAAACACACAGAGAAAACACTTTTAATTTAAGTTGTGGGTGTTTTTTCAATTTTTTCTACCCTCCTTATCTTTTTCTTTATACTGCATTTTATCTTCCTCATTATCTGTGCACATCAATTAGTGTTTAATGAAACATTTCTTCCACTTCATAATACTTACAATATGAATTTCTGTCAGATTACAATTTACATACAAACAATCACCTCTCCCCTTCCATGCATATGTAATCAAGAGTGTCTGATAAAAGTTATGACCAAAAAAAAAAAATGATTGTTTTTTTTCCTGCTGTGTGGTCAACTTTCACAATAAATGGACATGATATAAAAACAAAACAAAACACACAACAAAAAAACCCCAAGATTTTTTTTTTTTACAAGAAAACTGTCATGACTTTATATTTTATTCATTTGTACTGTCAATTTACATCATAATTAATTTTATTTAGATGATTCAAAATTATTGTTTATAAACATATATTACAAATATAATATGTATTTGAAACAAGGTAAATTAAGTGTTAATAAATATTTAAATACAAATTTTATGATTACCTCAAACTGGAATTAAAAAGTAGATTCACAGAAATTATTCATTGTTGCTTCCTCAGTCAGAAAACACATGATTAACAGTAGACACAATTTTCATATGCCATATTCACCATTTACATGTTGCTCAAAGTCCTCATTGTGTTGTTTGTCTTTTAAAGAGGAGACAACAGAAGATGTAACAAGAAAAGAGAGAAAGAAAACATTCATTTTGTCTCTGTTAGTATAAACCTAGATAATTATAAAACTTAAAAGTATTAGTTCAAACCATACTACACTGTCTGTGCTAACATAAACATTGATATCAGGATTAGTGTGTGCAAGGTGCAACACTCAAGGCAAACACTTGCTAGGATTAGCTTGGAGAGTGCATATTAATTAATAAAATTAATATTAATCGCTTTGAAGTTTGCTGAAGCTCTAAATTTTCTAAAACAAGCAATGCGACCATTGCTAGAATTTGAAGCAGACACTTTTTTGGTTAACCAATGGGAATTCTTGTGCTAAACTGCAGCTGAAGCTATATATTTTAAATAATAGTTTTGTAGAAAAATGAATGTTCTTCTCAGCATAACTTTCAGTGAGAAAATATTCATTCAATTGCATTTTCAGCAATGTCATAATGGTTTCAAAATGAGCTGAGTTTTTAACTGATTATCTTTATTTTTTGTTTTGATATAAGAAAAAGTCATGTGCGGTCGCATGCACTAAGAAATCTGAACCAAAGCAAATTTTTCAATCCATAGCTGCAAGATCCCAATTTTAGCAAAAATACATCCAACACTTAGTAAGTGTAATTATTTTTCTTTCAAACATGGTTTAAGTCACCTTAAAGAAAATAAACAGTATGTTAGATTAAGAAATTATATTTAATTTTAGCAAAGTTGTATCAACAAGTAATTGTATTATTTATAGTATCAAACTTCACTACAAAAACAAAAAAAAACCAAATTTGTGCACTAAATGCTATTTAATCCTACAAAAAAAAGAAATACCTAGTATTACTATTTAATTTTATTAATTTTATGTAAGCTATTTGTTGCTGTTAAGTGTAAATATTGTTTTCAATGCTTGTAATAAATCAGAGTTAAAAAGTAAAATATAATTTGACACATCTTCAGAGTGTAATAGGGTAGGACTAGGAGGAGGGAAAAAAGAACTAACAATCCCCCCTTCTCCAATTATGATATATTTTATGAACAATTCTTTATCATTAAGTCACTGATTTTATCTCAAAATATTTTATCCTTAATTTTCAATACTTGATATCATGTTTAAAATAAGAAATTCCTAGATAATGAGATCTGACACCATTGTTGACTTCGGAGATCTTCATTTCAGGCATCCTGTTTTGTGAACTCTTTCTGTAAAATTTTTCTATACACAGTGCTTACTGCTTAGCCTAACATTTTAACAAGGAACTTATTTAATTTGTATTTAATTACCATCAGATTAAGAAAATATGTGTAATTGTTTCTATACAGATCTCTCTCTCTCAGTCAAACATTTTTTTTTTCTAAATTAAGACTTAAGAGTGAATTCATACACACACACACACACACACACACACACACACACACACACACACACACACACACACACACACACACACACGATATATAAAATGAAAGTGTTATTCTAATTAAAGTCTAAAATTGTAAAATGTAGATCCTATATTTGTGTCTTATGCAATTGGAAATATCAATTGTTTTAATGTTGAATATGGAAAATTATATTATACATGAAAAGTGTCTTTCAAAACAAAAAACTCCAGCCCAATCATTACTTTTTATGAATCATTATTTCACAATAACTGTATATTCATTGTAGCAATCTATACAAGTTACAAAATACAGACATTAATATACATACCGGGCTGACTTGATTCCAGTCATAATAAGTATCAGTTATATGATGTATTTTTAATGGAAAAAACGTTTCAGATAAATATGCTTATCAATACCTTGTTAGGGGCCAACCTGTTTTGAAGCTAGACCGTAGTCTAGCTGAATGGCAATGTCAATCACTAGTTTTTCTTTTCAGCCAGATACTGTCACCACTGGATATTCGTTAAATGACTATCGTTACCATAATGAACCCTCTTCTTTCATTACTTTCTACGCATAATTATTCTATACAAGATTATTAGTTTACTGACATTCTGACAATAAATAATTTGAGAAGTTCCTTCATACGACTGGGAATTCCCCAGCTTTTCGTGGAAGTGACGTTGAACACACGCTAACGAGTTTGGTATTATTCGTAGATGGAGCTAAATCTACGTCGCTTTTAATAAAATCTTACAAATTAGAATATTGCGTCATGGAAGCACATTATTTATTAAGGTCTTTGAGCGAACTTGGACCTCTGTTTTTAAATGATGAGATTTGTGTCGCCGAATTCCTGGGTGCGATTTTTGCAAACGAAGAATGATTACCAACTTTATCCAAATATCCATGTTTAAATATAAATGATAGGCCGTAAAGTTATCGGCGAATGTTGGCCAGTTTGAAGGTCCGTATTCAAATAGGCATAAAGTCAGAGACTTTATATAAATGAAACTATTATGATTTAGGCCTATATTTTAATTGTGTAGTTTAATCAAGTATGTTCGATTTTAAAGACTGCCATTCCACATTTTATTTCGAATTTAATTCTGTATATGCGTAGAGCAGGTTTTCTCAACTGGGGTTCTGCAGAAACCTAGGGTTCAGTGAGAGGTTGCTAAGGGTTTCCGAGAGATCAAGACTGAAAAAATAAGCATTGCAGATGTAGTAATTTTTATGCAGACCTGAGATCTGAAGATTATTTCAAGGGTTCCTCTGGGGTGTAAGGTGAGAAAGCTGCACTGGAGCAAAACTATATGTTAACATGCGTGATACCTCCTCCTTAATGACCCTTATCCCAGGGCTGGAGGGTGGCCTAATTAGTATTCTAACTTATTTCAAACAGACCATTCAGAGCCTGGCTTGATAGCGCGCAATGAATGTGTTGTTTAAATTACCATTAACTGGCACCACTTGACCGGACGCAGACGCACCAATAGAAACATATGTCACATGAACTACTATCATTATTGGCAGGAAACAGGAAACCATCTTCTGTATATATCTATATTGTGTTCTGTTAGATGGAGTGGAGAATGTCAACAATAAAGAGCAGTACAATGTAGACATCACACTCACTTTTCAAAACAATAGTAGACAAGTTACTAATTTTTGATGAAAATGATTTGATTTTATTGTCCTATAGGTTCTCTTTCTTGCAGTGGATAAAAGAAAAACTTAACTGTTTGTTTCACAAGCCATTAAGTCATAAAACATACACTCTGGAGAAAAAGGAGTAATTTTTTGAATGATAGATGATGAAAATAATAAGTAAAAGAAGAAAAGTAAAAAAGCAACAAATTAACAACAATCAAAAGTGTGGCAATTTTTGCTATAAAAACAGCAAAAGTACCAAGAAAACTAATAGGAACATAAAGTTATTAAAAATGTCAAACAAATGTGAGTCCTGGAGCTATCTCCTCCACACTGAATAAAAACAGATAAAGGTTTACATCTTAGGTTCAAATCCTACGTCTTAGCCATACTTACTCATAATTAATTTTTATGTGCACTGAGGTTCCTGATAATTGAGTTGTTTTAGCTTGAGTTCTTATTACCCTTCAAAAATCAAGTTGGGTGTGTTCGAAATGACATGATACATAACCCATGGAGAAAATGATGGAAAGTTGGTTAGATGTGCTGGTTACGTCAGTATTGACTGTAGAAAATTCCCATGCAGAAAAATATGATAATCATTTAGATGTGTATCCATGTCGGCTCTAGACTTCCCATGTAGAAGAATGAGGGGGGCTGCAGTTCAAAGGGGCGCATGCTGTCGACGCCGGCTGTTTACTCATGCAGGCAAAATAGAGACAAAAAAACATACATACTTGCTGTATGTAGCAAGTCATTGACATTTCTTGTCTCGCTGGGGTTGCTCCATTGGCTCTCACCGTCCAACAAACTCCTGGTGCCAAAAGATGATCTGCATGGTCCAAACTAGCTCGTAAAAATGACTGCCTGACCATAGGTTGGGTCCAGACTTTCATGTACTTAGGTTAAGTCACATGGTACTAAAAGATTATTCAGATTCACTATCAAGTAAACTTGTGACAAGTTGATGTCGTGCTCCGCCGGTAGTGAAGTATTGTCAGATGTGGTGTTACCCTCCGTCGAAGACCACGTGGATGTATCAGTCCACCATGGAATAGCATCTAGAATAGAGGTAAAAATCTACTGTCCAGGCAAAATATCCTCTCTGACTGTTTGGCCAAAGCACCACAATGGCTCATTAAATAATTAATGATCTTGTCAAGGAAGTGGGACATCTCTTTCTAGTTAACATCAAAGTGCTAAAAGCATTCTCGCTGCTTTACCATCACAACTTCTCTGAATGTCTAGCACCACCAAAAAAAATACCACTACATAGAATCTTGTTCTCCAAACTCTCAATCTCAAATCTATTACTGTCTATTGTCGCTTTTATCCATTTCCAGCCTTGACATCTTTTGCTCGAGTTAAAACAAAACTACATTTTTTATTTCTGCTTCAGGACAACTGAATCTTCAATCTGATGTTCAAACAATCATGAAGAGAGAAAAATTTACTAAGCCAGCAGAACTGCCACACTGCATAGCAGAAGGCCATGTAGCATGCATGAATCTCAAAGTCTCTCCTGTTTTCTGTCTCTGCTTTTCTCTCCTGGCAAAAACATAAGTTTATATTTACTACAATTCCCAGTGCCCCATAGTGGGCTAAAATAATAATGCTGTTCCATTGGTAATAAAAATTGTGTACCAGCTAAAACATGGGTTTTCTAATTAACCCGTTTGCAGGTAAAGGGACATATTATGTCCCTAAATCTAACACATCGGTATGTTCAAGGGACGTATATATCCCGTTCACATGCACGCTCAGTGTTACTAATGTGTCATTCAAAATGAGTCAGTCAGTGTGAAGGAAATATATGCTTCCTTTAGCAGACAATCTCTATCAATTCTTTCATTGGATAACTGTAATCATATAATAGAAAGAGCTCGTTTTTCTGTTACACCCACAACTCTGGACTAAGCCAGCAGCCATTGTGTCATGCTTTTGAGAAGATTTTTTGCAAGTCATGGCTTTGAGTAGGAATGTGTTTGATTTGGGGAACTATTTGTGACCCCACGACTGGATCCGAGTATGAAAAACAGGCCCAGCTGATGATTCTTCTAATTTTTCTTCTGAGGAGGAATTTGTGCCAGCCCCTAGTGGAAGTGGTGACGCTACACAAACCGGTTGCACACATCGCATGGCTTTCATCTTTCGACACACAGCTCAGAAAGGAGTGGAGTACAAATCCCATTTGAACAAAATGCTACAATACTTGATATTTTTCAAGCATTTTTACCAGAGAATTTCTTGCAAAAATTGTGGAGTACACGAATAGTTATGTGTCAGTGCTGCTAGCGCAACCAAACATTTGTGAAGTGTCCCATACCAGACAATGGCATAATACAGAGGTATCGTAAGTTTTTCAATTTTTAGGGCTTATATTCTTTTGATGGGAATAGGAAACCTTGTATTGATCATGATCGTTATTTTTCAACGGATGAAGTGTATGCTCACCCTTTATTTTGTGAAGTCATGTTAGACCGTAGATTTCATTTGTTGCTAAGCTGTTTATATTTTTTGAATAACAGTGTGCCTGAATCTGGCAACCGTATCCAGAAAATCAGATTGATTATTTATAATTTCAGACAACTATTCACATTGGTTTATGTTCATGGTGAAAACATTTGTGTGGATGAGTCTTAAGGTCGTTTAGGTTTCAGGCAATATATATAGCCTAAATTCTAAACGTGCATGATTTGGAATCAAATCATATGAAATTTGTGAGAGTACAGAAGGTTGTTTTTTTATTTCATTATGTACACAGGGAAAGACACTGAGTACACTTGTACTGAAGGATCAGGGTGAGAAAGTGGTTCTAACACTTTTAGGAACCACTGTTAGGGAAATAATATAAACTGTGCACAGATCGCTTTTTTCACTAGTCTGACCCTAGCACACACTCTTTTGGCAAAGAACATGTACATATGTGAAACTGTTATGGGGAACAGAAAAGACATGCCAAAGAAATTTCCAGTCACTACACTCAATCCAGGACAACTTTCAATTGTCCATTGTGATGGCCTTTCTTGTTTTCCATAGCAAGATAAGAAACAATTTGCTTAGCACAATGCATCATGACAGTACAATAACAAATACAGGCAAAATTAATTACAGAACACAAAACCAATTCTGAAACCAGCATGTATGTGTGATTACAACAAATACATGGAAGGGAGGGATTTGTGTGACAGTGAAACAACTGCATACCCAAGCGTGAGAAAATCAATTAAGTGGTACAAGAAAGTTTTATTTCACTCTCTTGATATTGTACTGTACAATTAAGCAAATTTCATTGCTAGACTTCAGAGATGCAATAATCAGACAAATATTTGAAAAATGTCCTGATGTCAATACTTCTAAAGGTGTTCACCCTTCTGCTCCATTATCACCATCTGGGCTGCTGGGCAAACATTTCATTGCAGTTTTTCCTCGCCTTGATCAAACTATACCAAGGCCAAGGAAAGTCACATTTGTGCAGACAAAATAAATTGAGAAAAGGACATACCACCAAATTCCAACATGCAAAGTTGCTTTGTGTGTAACCCCCTGCTTTGAAATATTTCATTAAAAGACATTTTAAATTCTTTCCTTTTGCCTATTTTCTTCTATGTAATTATATCAGCAGTTTGCTTGGACATTTATTTTCATAATTTACAACATATATAATTCAGCAATTTAAAATTTATTTTCTGTCCATTTACATTATCACACCCTTCATAGTTTTATTGGTATAGTTTCTTCTTTTACTCCTTATGAAATCAAACACACACTCAGTACTTATTACTTTTACCTGACAAATTACCTCTGTAGTCATTGTACCACACAGACTGTATCAGAGTATACAAAATTTCTAAATTTTACTGAGTGATATTGATTTTTATAACAAAATTTTCTGCATCTGAATTTGTGCTTCACACAATTTGACTTGTCTGTGATCTTAAATTGCATTTTATTATTCTTAAATTTATATTTAAATAATCTTACCAAGCAAATGGAGTCAACTCATATGTGAAAAAACATTTTTTCTTGCATAATGTACCAATTCTAATTTATTGTAAACAATTATAAATCTTCACATCTACACTCTTATTTGCTAGGGGCTGTCTCTTTTTGTGCCATGACTTGTAACAAGTGCTTTATAATTAAAATGTATGTACTTCAAAATTATATATAATTTAAGTGATTTTACTTCATCATTCCTTTCTTTGTCATGTATACTCAACAAGAACTTTCACTTGAACTTTCCCCCAAATTTGGACTATATTCAACTTGAGGAAATAATTTTCATTTAGAAAAAATAGTATTTTTGCATCAAATCAACTATTGACTTAACAGTTCTGTGATTTACATTTATATTTCACTTAAGGATGAGATCTGTTTGTCTGCATTTGGAAGCTTTCATCAGACACATCTCGCGTTGTAGCCATTGAGTAACAGTACTTGATGTTTGCATGATTGACACTCTCTGTCTCAAACTTTTATGGGTGAGACCTCTGATGCAGCGGCACCCTGGATATTTATCCAAAATATTGCCAAAACACCCCCAAATCACTTGGGCTTTATAAAATTAATATTTTGGGGGTGTCAGGTCCTCCTTGTCAATGATTGTGAGAAAATTGAATTAGATACTGATAATCAAACATGGAAGTTCAACAGAAAGGTAAGAACACTTTTTATTATTTATTTGTGAATTTTAAATAAATTAAAAATAATACTTTTAAAATTCTTTAGTAAGTCTAGCATAGGAAGGAATTTAAATTTTTAAAATCCATTTATAATTATAACTATAGCCACTTTTAATTTTTTAGTAAGCTCACTCATTCAATTATTGCTGAGTGGCAAAACAACCTGCCAGGATGACGCATAGTAACTTTCTAACCCTGACATTCAAGAGGTTAATTGTCCTGTTCCTAGCAAGTGCTGGTAAGTGAAACTAAATACTAATTAAATGTTGATACAAACTGTCACCTCAGCATCTCTGAGTCTACTTGTGTCTTAATACAATTAAGCCTCCAGCCCTGTCTCAATAACCCAGAGGGTGTGACCTGTCTCCCCATTGTAAGATGCCACTTAATGGGTTCGTTAGAGTTCTTGACACTGCCTACCACCTCAGGCAAGTAAATGAAAAACTAATTATCTCGAGTGCACCTCTAGTTCAAACTACTCCACTTGTTCTAACTGCTAAATTCTCAAACAGTACATATAATTACAAGTAATACATTTAGTAAAAATATTTCACACTGAATTGCTGAACTTATACAATAAATCGAATAATTCTTAAACAAGAGTTTCAAAATAACAGAATTCCTTTTATTAAACACTTTTGTTCAAAAGCGTTCAACAACAAAACTGAAAACACACGTTTCTTCTAACAAGTTTTTGTTTCAATAGAAACTAATAATATAACCCTTAGCATAAGAGTATACACATATTTAATAAAGCATTAACCCTTAGCATTAGAGTATATACATATTTAATAAAACTGCATTATTAATAAAAGTTACAACTTAGCTTTCAAATTACCAACTAGTACAAAGAAATGTATTTATCAGCTTGTTATATTCTCAGAATTAAGCATTCAAATAGAATTTAGCCCTACCATGATTGACATGACACATAATGTGTAAATTACATGGTAGCCTCCCCTGGTCGCAATTATCAGAACAGAAAAAAACCACACGTGACAAAATTTTCTTCAAAAAATAGCTCTGGTGAGTCTGCAGCCAGATTTTTGTGAAACAAACATTAACAGACTGAAAAAAATCTCAAAAACTTTACAAAAATGATTATTATTGTTTATTTAAAAAAATTTCACACACACTCCCTCAAATATATCCTGTGTGCATTGGAATCAAATGCATACAAACATTCAAGCATCAAATAAAGGATTTCATCATATGCAGCAGGTGTAGTGATATTCAGATTACAGTTATCTTTCAAAACATTAGTTAAAATTGTACATAATTTATTTGTTTAAACGAGACATGTATTTTGTTTGCTTGCGTATATGAAAACTGAAGTCACATACACAGTCACTCACAAATGTATGCACACATGCATACATACATTATATACCAGAGTTCAAGAGATCCTCATAACTGTTTGATATAATCAACTTAAGGATTTCAAGCATCAAAAAAAATTTGCAGTAAATTAAGTACTTAGACAAGTTTGATTCCTACCTAAAATGTTCTTAAAATATTACCATTATATAATTTTTATGCTTGAAAAACATTAGAGTCCATATTGCCTTAAAAATATGTAAATATGAAAATACAAAAATAAGATATTCTTTCATGTACTTTCCTTTTTTTTTTTTTTTTTTGGGTGGGGTGGGGGGGCACTTATAAGACTGCCACACAAGCAGTTCAGCTCTTGGAAACTTGCACTAAACTAGCAACATGTAGGACAAGTCACCTGTGAGTGTCCCAATATTTTATTCAGTGAAATACATTATTTACAGTTCTAGACATAAAAATTCATGTAAATTATAATAATCTTATCTGAGTGGTGAAGTATCTTATTCAGTTAAATATATTATTTAGAGTTATAATATACTTAATACAGTACAAGAGTCAATTACCCAGTCAAATATATTATTTTGAGTTCTAGGCATTAAAATTCATATGTGTTATATTTAATACAGTACAAACATAGTGTGGATTTTCATGGCACACTTATTGACTGGAAAACACAAAGTTGTCCTATGAAAAATTTAAACAAATATGCAAGCATTACATTTGAATCAGTATAAAAAGCCCACATTTAATATTGTAAAGATCTAAAAATTCCATCTTTCAATTAATTGGTCAATTAATACTCTTTTAATTATTTACATTAATATTTGATTAATATTCACATTTTTATTAATTTGTATTTCTACTTTGAAATGCTTGTCTATTTGTGTGTGAACTGTTAGCATGGCTATCAGCAGCATAATTCTTCTATTGTAAACATTTTATTTGAATCTTGTTTGAAGGCTGTGATGGTGCTTGACATTTTGCCAATTAGGGAGAATGTTTCTTATACTGATGTTGGCCATAGTTGCTTTTGTCTCGGTGACCATGGCTTAAGATATGTCAGACACCAGAGACCCAATAGGTGGAGCACTCTCAGCATGGTGTGACTGCAGTTCAAGATCAACAGGTGAGAGTTAGCCAAAACTCTTTTATTAGAGTTACTCTAGCCAGGAGCTGTCCAAGAATTCTAGTACCTAACGACTGTCCACCTGTAAAGTCAAGAGTGTAGCACTGTGAATTGCTCAGAAGAGGAAAGTTTATAATTTTATTGTGTACGCATACCAGTAGTTGGTGCAATTGAGGCTATTAGCAAGAAAGAGCCATTAAGGTGCATTTGAATTCACTAAGACATTGACATAACATTCATTGTTTGTCAGTTGATGTCAGTGGAAGTTCCACGTACATTTGTAACACTTATGATAATGGCTGAAAGTTGACTGAATGAAGCCTTCATGGGATGTTTTACTGTACACCAGTTAACTTAGTCTTAGACTTGTTTCACTGACTTAGTATTCATGATTAAAGTGACTGTAACGTCACCAGTATCTGACCTCTAATTGACTCTAGGACATCAAACCAGGTGAATACATTTATGTTTGGAAAACAATACTTATAACTGATTTTTGTTTTTTTAATCTCACTAATTTAGTAATTATTCTTTTTTCTTGCATTTAATTAAATAATATAATTTGTAATATTGTCGTTGCTCTTTCTGTCATGTGGTTTCACTTTGTGTTGTGGGACATGTTTGTCCAATATGATTATTGAGTGTATTTGGTTTTTGTCTTCCTTGTATTACTCCCTACATAGAGGCGGTGGGATTGAGTCACAAGTAACTTTTAGCTAGGCATAGGAAAAGAACACCATTCCCCACCTACAAAGTGGCTAGCCCATTAAGCCAGGGCGTTTAGATATTATTAAAATATAATAATAATATTTATACCATAAAATCCTTTTGTGCAGGGCTAGTAATCACCACCAGGCTTAGGCTTACAAATATTATCTCAAACTTTTCTTTCTTTCCCTTATCAATATCAAGATAATGTAGTGACTCAATAAAGTTTTGTCTAATTTCATTAATATCATTAAAAAAACGTTTGTATCAAAGTTTATCATTCATTTAGACTTTTGCTTGCTTACCCAAAAAAAAATGAGAGAAAAAAAGCAGTCTGCAATAACTGTTCAAAATTAACTGTAATTGTAAAATAATGTAGAGGTTTTCCTTTTTATATACAGACAAGGATTTATATTTATTTACATGCAAAGTAAAAAAGTATTAACTGAGGAAAGTGTGTTTCAGTATGTACAAGGCCAGAAATTGTAACATTTGGAGAATGATAAAATACATTGCATTTCATACCAAGTAAAGATTTTATATCAAGTAGAGAGAAATTATAACACAGGAAATGATATACTGCATTTCATATCAAGTAGACAGAAATTATAACATGGGAAATTATATACTGCATTTCATACTATGCAGAGAGAAATGATAACATAGGAAATGATATACTACATTTCATATCAAGTCGACAGAAATTATAACATGGGAAATGATATACTGCATTTCATACTATGCAGAGACAAATGATAACATAGGAAATGATATACTGCATTTCATATCAAGTAGAGAGAAATTATAACACAGGAAATGATATACTGCATTTCATATCAAGTAGACAGAAATTATAACATGGGAAATTATATACTTCATTTCATACCAAGCAGAGAGAAATGATAACATGGGAAATGATATATGGCATCTTTCTTTAAAAAAAAAAAATGTAGGCAGATGAAGAAATGGTTGACAGACTTTAGTATGCTTATTGTTTAATATTTACAAATAAAGTGACTGTTAATTTTCAACTACAAGTATTTTGCTTATTTTACATATTTTCTAAACTTTATAGTAGAAATGTGATGGATCTTTCTCCTTTTCCTGATGAATTTTGCTTTAAAACTCAAAGCAAAACCTCCAATTTTTGTTTTATAAAAAAATTTTTTTTTAACCTCATATATATTAGCATAATTCAAATTTAAGTCCTCAGTGGATGATATGTTGACAGAATACCAGACTTATTACCACAAGCCCGTACCATTGGATAAATGATTAGAAAATTCAAAACTTTGTTTATATCAGAAACGTTTTACAAAGTTTAGCCTTTTCTTTATACCTAATTTTGCTGGTGAACAAGCTTCCAAATTTCAATTTTCTTTCACGCTTTCTCATTTCCTCTTTCCTTGGGGCCTTCGAACAATGTCTGAGGATGCCTTTCTTTTATATCTTTCACACAGGGCAAAGCCTATCAGGCTTGCTATTAAGGCAATCAATCGTGCACACACACACTCCACTATACTCAGAGAATAAAGATTGTGTTTAGGAGTCACTTTACATTATTTTATATATTAAATTTCTTTACTAAATCTAAAATCTTGTGTGCTACTCCTTTCAGCATGAAGCAAGTGAAGAAGAGCAATATCGCTAAGTGTGGTTTTGAAGAGTATGTAAAGGAAACCAAACCAAGACCACAATATCAAATTAATACCAAGTACAGACCTGCCTATCCTCCTCCTCAGCAGACCAAAAGATCAACAAAACTGGAAGATTTTTATGAAAAGTGGAAGATTCTATTTAATAGA
This sequence comes from Sinotaia quadrata, assembly GCA_028829895.1. Taxonomy (NCBI): domain Eukaryota; kingdom Metazoa; phylum Mollusca; class Gastropoda; order Architaenioglossa; family Viviparidae; genus Sinotaia; species Sinotaia quadrata. The sequence continues at coordinate 67,196,052 of CM054183.1, forward strand.
AATACCAGCATTATAAAATAAATACAATAACAAATAATGTTAATTCTTGTTAATAAATGTACCAATATTGTAATGATTTATGTAACATTTGTCTAGTCTCCATTGAATGTCAGCACAAGCCAAAGGTAGATTGTAGAAAGCTATCTAACGGCACATAGTTGCCTCAGCCCTTGTGATTTGTACCTGAGTTCACCTGTTTCAAAATCCTTTGGCTGATAAAAGGCTGTATGCTGCCTTTCTCCCTTGCATGAAGTCGCGCTGCTTTTACTGACATCATGCAGTCCCCCATGTGCAATTTTAAAGTCTAATCCACATGCTGTGCAGAAAACAAAGGTTTCCCCTTTTCTGCAGATAATTACACTTTATGTGATAGTCTGATCAGTATTTTTGTTCATAGCGCTTTTTTTCACTTGTAGTTTATTCTCTTCAACTTGATTTTTTTCTGAATGCCTCTCTAATTCTTTTTTGAACTCATTCTCAACAATATCGAACTCTGTGTCTGCCATCTTTTATTCTATGAGTTGATTTATGGACATTTCATAGGTGCTAAGTTTAAAACATCCAAGCACACTTCCGAACACTGAGTGCATTTTGACAGATACGATTGGTCAACCAGAGAAGCAAATAACAATGATTATTTTAGTATATTTGGCTGGCAGTTTGTTATAGGGTGGCTGGAGTCTGCTGGTATTTACATAATGACTATCATTGGTGACATGGACAGCTGGCCAACACAGTGGGTGTTGTATACGAGACAAGCAGTTTTCGTCCTGTCGTAAGTGATCAGAAAATTATTGAAACTGAAATTGAAAACGGAAAATCACTTCCGTAAGCGGGAGATTAGAGGTAAGACCAGGAGATTCTTCTGCTCAACATGGAAGGTAGGCAGGTCTGCAAGCATCATAAACATGGGAAGAAATTTCTATTTGTTCTACAGATGAAAGAGAGACAAAGTGGCAGCTGATACAAAACTTACAAAAGTGTAACAAACATTCCTTTATCAGTAATATCACTTACCAACGACCATTGAAAAAAATTAACACAATCTAAAAAGAAATAAGTGACACAATACACAAAGTTTTAAACAACTTGCTCAGTTAAAAAAACAACAACCTATCAACGCATCCTGAATAAACAGAGTGCACACACATAAACACACACAGACTTTGTAAACTGAGAACTAAAAGTGTCAAAGAAGATCTTATTTAGTTTTTGCTTCTAGATTTCATTTATCAGCTTTCTAGTTTTCTGTCTTTCTTCCATGTGAGCCAAAATGTTTTGAGAATGTGCAATGATTTAACATCTGTGAGGGAGTGTCCTTGGAGAAACTGTACAATATCACATAATCCTTTTCCTGCTTGAATTAGTTCCTGAAGCAGTGCATAGGTCAGACTGTCTCCAACTTGGTCACTAAGAACCGGACGTTTACTGAAATCCAAATGTAAAATGTTTAGCTCTCTTCTCAAATAATAAATACATAAAATAGTTTGGATTTTTTAAATGAAGAGAAAGGTTAAGATTGCTAACAATAACAGATATCTTTTGATTTGGAAGGCATGTACATAATTGGAATCTGTTCAATTTAGAACATAATTATTGTGAATTAAGTGAAAGTTACACTGTACAGATTAAATTCTATCTTATTTTTCACAATTGGTTTCTTTGAAGTATAAAAACAATTAAATATGATACTCGATAGACATATTTTTCACATAAATTAATATATGAAAAGTTGGTTATTGTCATCATTTTACATTTGTGGAAGGATGGTGAAAATAGCAACAACCCTTTGAAAACCATTTGTATTTGAGAGTAAAAAATTCTCCTCTCATGAGGGATGAGTAGGCTCAGGGTTTACGTAGATGTTCTGTGCTGGGTGAGTTTACTCATGAACTCATTTTAGCAAGAGTTATTTGTTAATGAGTTAATGTTATTTACTATTATTTAAATGTTAAGGCCTTCTTATTAACAAATAATCCTGAAATAACTTCAAACATTACAATACTAATGTTAGCATAAACAACAATTTTGCTTACTGTTATTTAAATGTTAAGACCTCTGAAGCACCATTATATCACAATTCTTAACATTCAAATGTTTATTGTTAAATTTAGCTTAAGCATTAATCTTATTTATTATTATTAAGATTCTAAGCCCTTGTCATAAATGACTATAATAAATCTGACTTAGTGATAAGTTTTAATCTTAGTGAAAGACAAATCTAAATCTAACTTACCAGTATTCAAAAGATTTGATTTTGTCTGGTGACCACTTTAAAAGATCAAGGGCAAACTTGTGCCAAGTAATTCTATCAAATCTGTCCTTCTGGTCAAACAGAATACAAAACTCTGCCACAGTTTCTCGATGATTTAGAAATGCATCAAACACCTTATGGTCCCTTGAAAGTAACCTCATGTCCTCTGTTGGAGATAATAAAAAAATAAAATAAAATCTACTAACACATAACTGTAATATAAGCCTTTGTAGGTATGTACTTTGCTAATTAAAGTTTTATCACTGGTTAAACAAAATTACAGGGAAAAAAACCAATGTGCAGCATAAAATAAAACAAATTACCTTCACACACACATTATATTTGCACTAAATACATGTTTATTAGTAATGAACTCAAGTAGAACACTTGCTAGTGACAAAGATGATGGAGAAGTAGAGACTAGAATAGAAAGGTTTGTCAGTTATGTGAAGTAACTAGTAGTCAATATTGGAAAATTATATAATATTTCAAAGTATTAAATGTGACTAATCAAAGTTACCATCCATACTGAAAGAAGTATTACACAAAAATATTAATATAAAATGTTGTAAATTATTTTATCAATTTAATCCCTTTCTTTTTTTTTTTTAAAGGGATGTCAGAGTTTACCTACTTTTTTTTAATGGACAGTCTTGCTTACTGACACCATTTTACTTTACAGCTGAAGTGAATGCATTGTTTAAAAATTTCACAATCAGTTAATTTTGTTTGAGGTTTGTATTTTAGGGTAGACCTAGCAATTGTAGCTTGCTAAAACTTTAATGGAATTTGTGTTTACTGTCAACCTATAAAAGTGATGCATTAAGTGCAATTGCCTTTCCACTCAGAAATTCTTTTCTTTCAGAATCATTTTAGGTTATAAAACAATGTGAACAAACTAAAAATACTAATGACCCACACTGAGAATGGCAGCAAAGGCTACTATAATTGTAAATGTCAACAAACACAACTGAGAAAGATGAAAAAGAGGGAAACCATGTAGCATAGCTTTGCAGAGTCAATGTGGACATGTTCTACCAGATCTTTATCTCTGGGTATAGCTATATTTGAGCACACCAGAATTTTAATTAGGACGTATTGAATGAATAAGAATAAATATAATCAGTGTGATTTAAAATAACACTTTTTTTTTTAATGGAAGAGAAAAATTAATCACCTATATAATATTGACATGCATCACTGACCATGAATTAAGTTTTACATGTAATTTCCTAAAAAAGAAACCCAAATTTAAAAATAAAGGCAATGGTCCTGTAGAAGTTTTGATGTGAACTATAGTGCATACGTTATTGAATCATACCAATGATAAATTAAGTTTGAGGTGTTTTCAAATACAGCAGCTAATACAATTACTAATCTAGGAATAATGAAAGCTGTACTTGAAATAAATCTGAACACTTGTCAAGATAGTGAATTAAACAAAACAATGAACGTCAGCATTGACAAAGTTGGTGACCAAGGGAAAGGTGGAACTAGTGAGAAATTAAAAGAAAAATATGCATTCTCACAGAAAATAAATAACTTAAAAAAAATAAAATAATAACTTTTTTTCCTGTATCATTTAATTGCAAACCAGTGCATGTGTAATGACTTCTTATCTGACACCAATACCTGATGTAATGTGTGCAACTTCAAAATGAAAACACGCTACAATGCAAACTGTTTACCTCTGCCAACATGATAGAAGTTAAAGATATTTGTATTTCATTACAAAGAACACTGTGCTACATAATATAATTTCATAATATTAGCACTGTAATAATATTATATTAAAATGTATTCCAAATACAAGAGCACTGCCATCAACAAAAAAATTGTATTTTTACAAAAGTATGCCCAGATCATTTGATAAATGAGTTTTGAAATAACAAATACACTATTATACTTGAATTAGTCTCATTGCAGTTATCTCTCGTCTAGATTTACTTAAAGCCACTAGAACAAAATATATATTTGTGCAGCTTCAGAAAATCCTTTAGTTAGCAACAACAAAAGATAAAAGTAATGTCTGACAGTGTGAACATAGGCAAGAAAGCTGCATGCTTCTGATAACAGGGAAGTGTTTTCATTCCTGTCTACCCATAACCATTTAATCCATTGACTCTGACTGCAAGTGAAGAAATTGCTAGATAGTGAAGTCAAACCAACAACTGCAACTCCTGACAGCTTGTTCTGAAGCTAATGTGAAATGGTGATGAAGTAAGACACAAAAAAAATCTAAGTTTAGCTATTTGACAACTGAGTATAATTTTATTAGTTAAAACTGGCCTGAAATTTATGGTGGTGTAACCACAATCATAGATATTATCCAAGTTGTTTTTTGTCATAAAAAAGCAATGATTATGTTTTTAATAAATAATACACCTATTTAATTACAACAATTAAAATTTAAAAAATAAAAATCACTGGTTTTACTCCTACCTGCTTTAGTTCAAGTCGACACCATCTTTACTTAAATGGTAATGTTAGATTTCACTGTCATACTTTTTATTTTATTCACTTCATCTGTTATTTTAAATATTAAAATAGTTACAGCCATAAAATTAAATGAAGAGTAAATGTTATTCTATTTTTAAAAAATATATAAATATTTAAATTATCTTTACTGGACTAAATGTATGAGTAAACTAAGAATTTAAAAAAAAAAAATAATTTGTCTATTATTAAAATTCACCATCACATCACTTTTAATTTTTATACTTCTAAACGATATAGTTGACTGGAGTTATTTTTGTTTTTAAATTTTAAAAAATTTAGGTATTAACTAAGTATTTATATAATTAGGCCCATTCTAGTACCAGCAGAAACAAAACTGTCTTGAATAAGTAGTTAATTATCAAGTGAAACACTCTAAAATAGGCCAAGTCAAAGGAATACTGTGAGAAAATTCAGAACCATCATCTAATTATCAGTAGGCTAATTACCTGATCAATTAAAGACTATCATTTTGAATTACACAATTATAAATTAATGGATCACAATTAAAATAAAAGTGAACTAATGACCAATAATCATGAGACAAGCATCTCTCCATCCTCCTTGTCTACACTCATTCACACGTTCAGAGATATGTTCTGACTAACCATCATCAAAAATCTTGTGTCCGGCTTGCAGGGGGACATGAATGCCATTCATTTTCTCAAAGTGAAAACCATTTTTCAATTCTAAAGATTTCAATGCTGGTTCATGGATTAAAGAATCACCTGGGCCTGGATCTAGAAATTTAAATAAATTTTAAACCACACATTATTTCAATTCAATTAAAAAAAAAAATAATATTAGCATCACTTTTGAAAATAAGTTAATTTTTAACTGGTAAGAAATATAGTACTTGATATTGTAAGGAGTTAATTGAAAGAAATATTACTTTGCTTATAGAGCAATTTTACAAACTATCTACATTATGATAAACAGTAAATGATATTCTCAAATCATTTGACTATAAACATAATGAAAACGTCAATGAAAGGATACATATTACTAAATAACAAAATTTTATGCTATATATTATAACTAATGATCACACTTCATTTTTGTAATAATCAATAAGTTTCCATCTAAGTAAACCCTGGGATCCAAATGGGGAAAGAACTTAAAATAAACTTTTAGAGTTTTTTATAGAAAGAAATTTTAGAGTGAAAGTATAATAAAACTGTCACAACAACAAAAATATACCAAAATAAACAGAGATTATGAATATGTCTGTACATACTGTGTTCCTAATGACAGTTTTCTTTTAAAAATGAAAACTTGAAAAGATAATGTAAAAAAAAAAAAAAAGTCCAATAAATGTGTTTCTAGTTCTGAAGCAAGAGCGATGTTTTAAGTATTATGGTTAGTCTGCACCACAAAATTCACCAGAACTAAACGACCAGCTATCAGGATTAATTAATCTGAACTATATGATCTGCTATCAGAACTAAATGACTAGATATTAGACTTAATTAATCAGAAGTAAATGATCTTCTATCATAATTAATCAGAAATAAATGACCAGCTATTAGACTTAATTAATCAGAACTAAATGACCAGTTCTTAGACTTAATTCATCAGAACTAAATGACCAGTTCTTAGACTTAATTCATCAGAACTAAATGACCAGTTATCAGACTGAATGACCAGTTATTCATAAACTAGCCAACATGAGAGATTTACACTAAGCAAATTACAATGATTCATCAGTACTAAACAACAAGTTATCAGTCAAATATCCAACGTGATAGATTTACACTAAGAAACTCAAAGTTATTTGTTAGAACTAAGTGATTAGTTATTAAACAAAAATGATCCAATACAAGAGATTTACACTAAATAACTTACTGATTCATTAGAACTAAATGACTAGTTATTAGACAAAAATTATCCAATATGAGAGATTTATACAAAGCAACTTAAAAGTTTAAAGTGATTCATTAGATCTAAACAATCAATTATAATCAGACAAAAATTATCCAATGTGAGAGATTTATACTAAGCAACTTAAAGTGATTCACCAGATCTAAACAATCAGTTATCAGACTTACATACAAATCAGGGTTATGCTGTTATCATTTAAGTTGCGGTGTGTAAATCTCTCAAGTTTGCTAGGTTTTATGTCCTTTGAATATGGACCAATAGATAACTGTAAAACAGACTAAAAGCTGCCTTCTCTAGTATTATATAATACCTCAAATGACATCACTGTTTTATTGCTGAAAAATTAAATTGCAAAATTTAAGCTTCCAATGATATAAATAAATACTGCATGATGTGCTTATGCAGATAAAAAAGTTTATATTAAAATACCATTTATGTAGAGAATAATGAAGTATTTCTCAACTTCACCCACATCATATGGTCATTCTCACTGATGCTTCACACTTTATCTATGTCTAAGGTCACCCTACTAGACACTTTATACACAGTTCACATTATGTATGATAACCCTGATGGTCATCTTACATACTGTCCAGCCAATATATATATTACCACTCTCTCACCTCAAATACAGCTCACATTATGTATGATCACCCTAACAAAGTAACAGCTAAATCATACACTGCCACACTTATATGATCATTCTCACAGTCATCTCACAATTCTCATTATTATGTAAGATCAACCTGATAGCTACTTCATGCACTGCCCTCATTACAATCTCATACACACAGTCACTAGCAAAACCCATTTTACACAGCCCTTATGTGCATCATCCTCTGAGCCATGTCAAACTTCCCACATTATGTACAATCACTCTTAAAGCCACTACACACTGCCCACATCATTTTCACAACAGCTTCACAAACTGATAAAGTACAATCAAAGCCACTTCACTTACTGCCCACATATTTGTATAACTGCTCCACATGCTGCTGCTCACATCAAGTACATTATTCTTAAAATCACTTAACACACTCACTCCACCATCTTCACAACCGATTAACACACTGTTCATGTTCAAGTACAATTAATTTAAAGACACTTTACACACTACCTGAATCAAGTATAAAATCTATTACTCACATATATGGCTATCCTCACAATATTAATTTTCATCACACTATTCACCTCTCATATAAACAGTCAGTATCTTGCATACTGCCTCCATCATCTTCACAACCACTTTACACACTGCCAAAATCATCTTCACAACCACTTTACACACTGCCAATATCATCTTCACAATTACTTTATATTTTGCCCACATCAAATACAACTACATATACTACTTTTATGTACAGTTATGTTATTTGCCTCACATTATAGTATACATGATCTTCACAACCACTTCACATAATGCCTGAATTAAAGTATATGTAATCAGTATCAAAACTACTTCAAATACTACCAACATGATATGTAATTACCATCAAGCCACCTAACACACTGCTTACATCATATGTGATCACCATCACAACTACATTGAACAATGTTCACATCACAGCCAACTCACGCACTACCTACTCACATGATTATTACAGCCACCTTACACAATGCCCACATTGCACATGATTTCTCTCATAGTCCCTTCACATACTGTTTTATCATGTATAGGTAATTGCAATTTCACATCATGTATGATCACATTTAATAGTTGTCCTCTACAACACCTATGTCATACTGTATATAATCAAACTTGCACTTTTCACAACATTGCCTACATCCTGAATGGTGTACATATGAGTACTGATTATCTGGGGAGGTAGATTATATGTGTTGTGCCAAGTGGAAACATGTCAAAACACACCATCAAATAAAAGGTATGCATGTCGAAGCAGATGTAGGTATAAAAATGTGCTACTCTTTACAATCACCATCATGCTTCCCCAAGCAGAATACTAGGATATATGTGTACACAATAAATGTCTATTCATAAACAACAGCTTAAAGCATGAGGATTTCTCATATTAGAAAAGTTAATGTTGCATAATTTTAAGAACTAATATGTTAGTTGTAAAGTAAATTAAACTAAGTAGAGAAAAACAACATTAACAGTTGGTTAAACATGATTATTAAGTTATTAATTCACAATAAAGACTAAAGCACTGTATCAACTCACCACTTTGAACAGATGGCAATAAACCACTTTGAACAGATGGCAATAAAACTGTCAAAAAGGCAGAACCGTTATTTCCATCTAGTGATGAATTGCTTTTGTGCTCATGTAGTGAAATATTTAATTTTTTGTCTTCTACACCACCATCTTCAGTAGATTTTAATAATTTACAGCTTGACAACTTAGGGGAAGGCACATGATCTGTGATGAAACAAAAAAACTAACAGAAATATATTTCCATTTCTTCCATCAGTCTAGAGTATATGTTACAATACAATAAATATACTTTCACAAGTGACTAAAATGTGCACTTGTGTATCTCAACAAGTTATAACATATATCCATCAATTTTAAATCTAGACAAATTTATTTTTTTTTAAATGAATTAGTTATCCATCATTTGCTTAAAAAAAAATTCATTGCAATACAAATATAATGTCAATCATATTTTCCAAACTTGTCTCGTGTGTCCAAGAAACAACATTTTAAAACAAATATATATCCACGAGATACAAATGTTTACACATGTCCAAATGGCTGTATCTAAATGACTAAAAAATGTATTAATGTCTTCACTTGTCTAAATGTGTCCAAATGGCTAAAAGTGTCCCAATGAATGTTTCTAAATGGTAGCATGCATCTAAATAATTATGTCCAAATAGCTTCATATGTTTAAATAATTTTTAGTGTCCAATATATACAAATAGTTTTGTGTCCAAATGGTTACACATGTTCATATGGCTCAATTGACAAATAGTTACTACAAGTCTCAACAAGAACTCTGAAGCAAACAGCAATTTCATAAACAAAGACAAGGAATTTTTAAACTGAAGTCCAATTCTTAATATGAAAGATATGTAGAATTACTTTAAAGTATTTGTTTATATGTGCTTAAATATCCATTTTACAGTCACAAGCACTCTGCTATTATACTATTCCAAGTCCTGACTGTTTTGGCCCTAGAGAATTTCCCTCATATAGTCTACAAGTCCAAACATTTAGAGTGGGAGATGAAGTAGGTGTTGCCTTAGCTACTTACATAATGAAAAAGCTCCAATATGAAAAAAAGTACTTAATTTGATGCCAGATAGAATGATGTCAGACATGGAAAACAAAAAATACATCTTAATGGAAAAGTAGAAAGATGATAGGATTCTACTGAAACCAAAACAGAAAAGTCTATTAAATTCATAGGAAAAAGTCAATGCCCTTCATGAAAGCTGGTAAGCTATATGAGACCATATAATATCGAGCAGGAAATGGTACTACCTTTACAGGGATGCTACTCATAGACGTGGGGAGATAAATCTTGGGAAGTTCTCCACTACGGGCAACTTCTGATGTTAGTGCAGGCTCTGTTTAATAGCAGTAAACTTGAATGCATGGTATAGTATACTATCTGTGACACAACGCCACCCTAGTTATTATTTATGATTATTATTAATCATCCATAATTAATTACAAGTAATGAGAATCTTAATTTATGTTATTAATAATTCTCCAGAAGACACCATTAGTCTCTCTCACTTGGTGGATATGCACGTGCTGTAAACCTTTTCTCTCTTCCTTAACATTAAAGACAAACATTTCTTGTCACACTATATTTCCATAAGTGGAAAGCTTCTTACCAAAAGAGAAGATAAATCCATCTTTTAATCAAGTGAGCCCCCAGCCACCCATTATCTCTCCAACATATGGTAATAATTATGTGTAAGAAAGTCAATAAATTTATTATATCAACAATTAAATATACATTTAGCAAATACAATGAAAAAGTTATTTGACATCAATATTTCCATGAACCACGTTCGAATAGTTTCAATGTTTATACAGTCTTGTATACTAACACATAATTCAATAGATTAGTGTCAATATAAATCACAGGATAATTCTTATCAGAGAACACAAATAGAGAGATAAGTGATAAAAGTTTGTACATAACCTAGACAATGCTAGAATAGTCTTTCGTAACAAAGTCACAAGTTTATTGTTCACAATAGAATTATCAGTTTTTCAAGTGTTTCTCTTGTTTGCTGTAGCACATTTCATGAGCCGCTATTCTCTCAAGACTAATCTGAGTGCTCCTTCGCTATATTAGTTCCCTCAAGCAGAACAACAATGTAGCAGTTTCCAGTAACTTATACCAGAAATTCCATGTTGTAGTAGAGTATTCTTTGCCATCATACAATTAACAGAGTGCAATGTATCCTTACACTTACCACTGGGAGTAGAGACTTCTCAAATCTACCACAGTTGTATGGGTTCATAAATCAGTAAACTGGGAGATTATAATAAAAAGGCTGCTTCTTCCCTGTACAATATAATCAGGGAACAAACGCTAAGTTTTCTAGTTTATCATCCCTAACTCCAATCATTCAAATTTTAACTTACAGTTTCCTGCTAGTTTTACATGCATGCAGCATAATAAATACAATATAACAATTTTATGAACGTGTTCGCTAGAAACAATGTCAATTGTTTATCTTACTACATACAAGCATCAAAGTTCACAATTTGTAGAAATAATAGTCTACTCACATAATACACCTCTACATAAAATGCAAGTATAATATATCAATAGCAAAATGCAGGAAATATTTCTAAGTCTCTCTCAATCAATCAATTAACTCACCATTATGCTAATGGCCACTTTTCATGACCGGACTTTTGTCACACCAAATTCAAAGTGATTAGAAAATAGACTTTTTTCTTCAACAAAGAAACTTTGGTCTATCCCCATTTGATGAATTTGTTATGAACAAGTATGAGACTATTAGTCAGAAAAACTACTCATCCAGCTAGAACTGGTTTGGATTGCATCAGCAATTTCTAGCATATTCTTCACCTGAGTTGTTTGCTCCAGCACAGACACTTAAATATATCAGCAAAAGCAGTACCGAAGGTCAGTTCACTTTGACATTTAACAATTTATATAACAATTAAGTTTAGAAATAAGGATAGGCAAATTTACTCTGCCACAATATCATACACATATAGATTTCCATTAAACCTAAATTATTAATAATAAAGTTTTAGACAAAACACAATCAACTACTCATAAGTCAGACAAAAACCAACAAGTAGATATCTTGAGTTTTAAAATACATGTACTTAATAACTGTAAATTTAGTTTTTCTGTACATACTTTGTATAAGTTCCATGTTTGATTCCAAGCCTGTCATTGATTTGTTCTTATCAACAAACCTGACCTCTTCAGAAACCATGGTACAGCAATGGTTTGGAAGTTCAGTAAAGCCGAGTGCTCCACTCTTGGGTTCTAATTAGGTATAATATATATATATAATTAGAGAGAGAGAAAGCAGTGTATTTAATTTCAAGTCATTAAGTGATGTTAAATGTGACCCTCCATCATAGTTTGTGTTGTAATGTGCCTCAGCTGAAATAGCGCCAGCATTGAAAATAGGCAGAAGGGGTTATGAGTTTTGAAATTCTGGTTGCCTATGACTCTTGAACCATTATTATACATGATTCTAACATGCAAATGATAAATGTCAGCTCCTAAGTATAAAATAATGCTTTTGAAACACCTCAATATCATATTTTGTGTTTGAGATTCCAGTGAAAGTCACCTCTTTTCACAACCCTCTTCTCCACTCGTAACAGTGGGCTCACCCTACTATATGTGAATGTAAAGGTCTTTGTTTCAACTTCTGAACTGTGAAAAGTGCATTTGGCTTTATTTTAATAGATAACCAATGGAAAGGGATGAAATGTTGGTTCACATGTAAACAATGTTTTACTAGGATGGAGAAATACCCATCTGTGATAGGTAGTTGTGCACAGGTTACATCAAGGAAACATTCCATATAAGTGTTGTCATTATCATGGCGTCCACAAATATGAGTGCAGAGATTCTTGCTAAAGTTTTAAATTCTGCTCACAATGCAAATATTCTTCATGGAGAGGATTTGAAATCAGTTCAGGATTATTTTGGTCAACCAGCTATTGATGAAGACACAGAAACAAGCAAAAGTGAGCATGAATCTGAAAAAGATGATAACATTACAAAAAACCAATCTCAGTGATTTGAGTGAAACTGGCAGAGGCAGTGAAAATGATGAGCCACTTGTATTCAGTTATGAATACCAAGAATACCAACATGCTCTCAAGTTCCACAGAGGTGTCTACTATAGTGCAACCTGACTTGGAAACAATCAAGGTGACTGCAAGTGCAAATTAAAAAATGACGCTTCAAGTAGAGTTGCTGCAAGCGCAAGTTCCAGCAAGAGTAGGCCTATACATTTTTATCACTTTTTTTAATGAGGTTGTCATTTTCAAAAGTGCAACATTACTTTAACCAACTTCATTAAAATCGTGTTGTCATGAAACTTATGAATTATTATAAATTTTTTCTTCTTTTAAAAGATATCTGATATAAATATTTTGCATTGTTTTAGTTACATTTATGTTCTTCATTTTAAATAGTTTGTATTTAATATCCTGCATTTATGTTTGCTATAATTTAATATCTATGATCGTCAAAAAAAACTTATGCTTTTTTTGTCATTGCCACCAGCAGTTATTATTATTTTTTCTCCTTTTCATTTGTGTAGAAAGCTATAAATCAGCTTTAATTGAAATCTATGGTATGAAATTGGGAAAGATTATTTTTGTAAAGTACTGGGGCAGAAGAGTGTGCGAATAAGGCTTGTTTTCATTCTAAAGGCCAACAATTCTTTATATTACAATGTGGTATTTTGTTACTTAGGAAGCAAATACAGGAGATTACTCCATGATTTGCAGTGTTTACATATATAAAGTCACTGCAACTGAAACCTAAAAAATCTTTTTTTTGGGGGTTAGGGTTGAGAAGTGGGCTGTAGACAGTAAGGTATTAATGTTTTTCATATGAAATTTTGCATCCTTGTTTTTCATATCATGGTGAATAAGTGTGCTAATTTTCATTAGGATGCATGCATGGTTGCTAAGGAAAACGTGGATAAGTTTATAGGAGACACAAAAACTTGTTTTTCTTGGAATCATATTTTCAACACATACATTACTGAAAAAAAAAATCATAGCTCAGTATCCAAGAAATTGATCTTTAACGTTTTTTGCCATTAAAAGCAGCATTAAAAACTCTATAAGAGGGTATTAATAACTCAAAATAAACAAATGGCATATTAAGACTCAAACTGTGGTGGAGGGTCACAAATGGGAAATAAATTTTATTACAAAATTTTAATACGTTGATTTAATTCAATGAATAAATGTAAATGATTCACATAACAATGAAATTATAGAAAAATAACAATTTAAATCAAGCAGAATGCATCAAACGTGCTGTTCAAAAATAAATAAATCTCTCTTACACAGAAGTCAATGACTGAAAGCAAATCTTTGTAAGAATGGGAAATGGGCACTGTTGTGGAAATCAGTAACATAATTTTATAATACAGTTCAATGTTGTTTCTCAAGATGCAGAAAGCTTTAACTTGAATGCTAGAAAACCTATTTTTGAACAACTCTTATGACTGTAAAACTTCTATTATTGTAAAAACATAAATAATTATATAACTGATTATGATGGAAAAAAACCCACCCACCATTTGCTCTGCCATTGTTTGCATCACTTTCTGATGGTGAAAGTAACTTTGTAGCTGGATTTTTATCAGAGTCTGTAACAAAATAACACAATCACAGATCAAAATATGCAAGTCAAATCTATAATAAAATTAAATAATCAGTAATATACTTTTATAATACAGTACACTGTTGTTTCTCAAGATGCAGAAGCAGACATGAATGCTAGAAAACCTGGTAAGAAGTCCTATTACTGAACAACTCTTTTGACTGTGGAACTTCTATTATTGTAGAAACATAAATATCTGATTGTGATGGGGAAAAAACCACTCACCATTTGCTTTACCATTGTTTGCATCACTTTTTGGTTCTAAACCTGATGTTGAAAGTAGCTTTTTAGTTGGATTTTTATCAGAGTCTGCAACAAAATAACACAATCACAGAACAGAAGGTAAGGTTAGTATGTAATAGAGTAACACAATCACAAATCAATCTGCCACAGAACAGAATGAAAGTCAATTTAGTACCAGTAGGCAGACCCAATTTCACTGCTTTACACAGACCTGCCTACCCCCAACCTTAGGAAACCAGAAGATCACTGGTCCAAAACCAGAAGATTTTGAATGGAAACCAGAAGATTTTATGCGGAGTCTGCATTTTAATAGAAATACCAATAATATAAAATAAATGCAAAATAAAAACAAATAATGTTAATATTTGTAAATAAACTTATCAATATTGTAATGATATATGCAAAGCACAACAATTTGTTTACTTTTTTGTCTAGTCTCCATTCCACTGTTTATTTTAGATGAATTTTTGTCAAGCACACCAAGTGTTAGGCAGTTTTATTTAGAAATACATTGGTCAAGATATTTCTTTAGACTTCATTTGAAGAAGGATCTTCACATTTCAGAATAATGAGCCTTTGAAGTACTGCATCATGATTTTCACTTTTACAGAATTCATTAAATATTTCATAAATGGATTTTTAAAAAATATATATTTAATTTTTTATTATCTACTGTACAAGCCACAAAAAGGAACATATGCCTGTTAAAAAATTTTTAGAAAAAAGTTATGATTTTTTTAATTGTACCCATCTAAAATATATATTTGGGAGAACACAGAATTTTAAAAAAATTTACTTAAAAAAACAACAACAAACAAACCTAAAGCATATAGGCTTTCATCCATGCACACTATGTATGAGGAACTAGTATACCAAATTTCAGGGGCATGGAATAATTACAACTATTCAAAAGGGGCCTTAGCATATAGTTTAACAGAGGAAAAAAGTCATTTTGAGAAAACGCATTTAAAGTAAAATAAAGACTACAGAACTTTAAAACTGTTCAAAGTTGTTTATTTTTTTTTTTATAAATATACCCTATCCATACTACATTGGACTGCTCTTAGTCATTTAGCTCTCTTAACAACACAGAATTAAATATGCTACCCTTTACACCCTTATTGTACAGTCTTTTTATTTTCTAATTCTACAGAACCAGAATATTGCAAGAAAATTTTTAAAAAATATATTTATTAATCTACATTAATAAAATTTGGAATATATGTTGTCTTTGTTATGAGAAAGCAATATCAGTTGTTAGTTTTACAATATCAGGTTCAGATTTTAATTTATAAAACACCTATATTTTTCTAAATTTACACATCCATTATACTAGAGAAAAAAAACAGTGAAAGTCTTCCTGTAAAATTTAAAATGTTAATTAAAAGACATTATTCTTCAATAAGCATGCTTTGTTAATTAAGAATTGGAGATGATTATTATTTTAAAAAAATGTTTTATGCATTTTTTTGTCTTCATATATGTGTATTTATTATCATGCCTTCTAAAATTCTATTATGTGCGTAATCACAAAATATCAACAGCTAATTTACAAATACATACATATATATCTATGCCTATATATATTTCTAACTTTTTTTTTTTTTTTTTTTTTTTTTTTTAAGCAGAAATGATTAAAAATTAAAAATTCGAACTAAATCAAAATATTCACAATTCCGTAAATTACTTTCAAACAAATTTGACTCAGGATCATTTCTTTATCGCCAATGACTTTTTTGTTTTAAAACTTATGTCACTTTTAAAAAAAATAAATTTTGAAGCCTTACATATTATATTAGAATAATTACAACGGATTCCAGAAAAATGATTATTTGAACATCTATGCGATTTCAAACAGACCAACTGTTATTGAAAACGCTAATCTTTTTCCTAGCATTGCAATATAATTCGTCAAAGTAGCTTGTTTCAGACGAATAATTTCTGAAGAATATTGCATAGATTGTCCTACATGTAAACTGGATATTATTTATTAAAGTAAATATTTCGTAAGTGTCAAAATGGCATTGCGTTGTGCATGTACTATCACTATGTGACCGCCATTTTGAAAAAGCGAACTTTGTCTATCGGTCAAAAGGTCTGTAAAAACGTTATGAACTGAATTTGCTTATCCCACTAAGCTCTGACTTCTAAAAATAAAAAAAATATTTAAAGAAAATGTTTATTTCATGAGCGAAATTGTGTTTTGTCAACTAAAATTAATAACGGCCGATGAATAAGATTCTGGAAGTGTTAGAAAAGGACTCGTATGCTGAAGAGCTCCTAGAAGACAAGCAGGTTTTTCATCCTGTCATAACCGATCGTGAAAAAAAAAATTGAAAATGAAAATGAAAGCGGAAGAGCGGGAGATTTGAGGTAAGAGCAGGAGATTCTTCCACTAAAAGTGGAAGGTAGGCAGATATGTTTACAGACAAAAAGCGCATTCCAAATTGTGAAAGATCTAACAAGACAGCAACAACTAAGAGTCAACATCTTTCAAGACAAATATGGGAAATGCCTCACAGAATTCAACGAGGTAACAGAAAGATGGACTATTGATATTTTGTCTTTGCAAATGACCAGTTGTTTTTTAAAAAGAAAATATTATTATAGTATCCACAAACTTTTACAAAACTACCATAGGGTTGCAATAAAAAAGGGCTCAAATGTAATCACAGCCAAATTCACACACTTTCTAACACTAAAAAGGTAATCTTCTGTGGGCTTATTGATCCATTAAACAAGGACAAAAAAACTCTAACTCATATTTTCTTTTACTATTGTGCTTTGTGAGTAACCAAATAATTTTTAAGTATAAATTGTTCACTATACATTTTTCTGATCAAATATTTATCATAGTCGAAAATATCATTTTTTGCAGAATTTCAATATCTCCCAATGATATGCCATAGTCCATGATTAACAATCCACAGAATGTCAGAGGACAGTAAACCTCATAGTACACTTCCTTCAGTCGTGATTCCCATCCATGAAAACGTATTGACACTACTGCTGCTATTTCTGTCAGGTGTGAACAATTGAAACCTCTTATTAGTAAAATCTTATTGTAAGTATATATATATATATATATATTATTTACTGAAGTAATTTTAGTCAAGAGTGGTAATTTTACTACTTAGAAAAATAGTTTTAAAACAACGATTTAAACAAAGCAAAATACCTCTTGATGCAAAAATTAGTAAACAACTGAAAAACTTATGTCTGTGAAATGTTTATTTTGAGCAATGGATTTACAATAACACTAAGGTATTTCATTTAGTGTGTGTTTTTACGTACTATCTTTTAATTTTTGTTGTTTGTTTTATTTTTAATTTGAACAATCAATGTTTTCCACTTAATTTTTAAAATAAGGACTTTTATATTACATTATTTAATTATTAAAGACAGCAGATTCATTAAGTGGTGCATATATTGTCTTACATGTAAGTTGGATATTATTTATTAAAGTAAATATTTCATAATTGTCAAAATGAAATGGTGTAGTACATGTACTATCGCTACCTGGCCGCCATTTTGAAAATGCGAACTTCTTCTATCAGTCAAACGGGCAGTAGAAACGTTATACACTGAATTGTGTTTATCCCATCAAGCTCTGACTTCTAAACATAGAAAAATATTTAAAGAAAATGTTTATTTCATGAGCGAAATTGTGTTTTGTCAACTAAAATTAATAACGGCCGATGAATAAGATTCTGGAAGTGTTAAAAAAGGACTTGTATGTTGAAGAGCTCTTAGCAGACAACTCTGTCTTAAGAAACTGGCTGGCCAATGCAGAGCGGGTGATTGTATATGAAACAAGCAGGTTTTTCATCCTGTCATAACTGATCGGAAAATTATTGAAAATGAAAATGAAGGGAAGATTTCTTTTGGAAGCGGAAGAGTGGGAGATTCTTCCGCTAAAAGCAGAAGGTAGGCAAGTCTGCTAGTGCAAGCAAACTTGCAAAAAGTCAGACAAAAACAGGCCAAGTATACACATAAAGGGCCTGGGAAAGAACACTAGAAGTAGGGAACAAAGTCTTGCTACTTCTCCCCATTCGTACAGAGGATAATTTCCTTCTGCGCTGTTAACCAGTAATACGAGTTAATACTACGGACATAACTTATTAAAGCTGGGAGCTAAAATATGTGTTGCCTTGGTGGTCAGCTGCATTCAACTAATGATTTACAGGTGAGATTCTAGTATGTTCATTTGTGCAGCTGAGTTGTGCTTTGATTGGTTAATTTAGTGAGTTGTCTTGGAACATTCAGGTATGTTTCTAGCCCAAGGATAAGGGCCAGCCTTTCTAGAAGGTAGGATTAAATGTAGTCTGTTTTTAGAGGAGGGGTGGGTGTGGGCTACATAAGCCATTATGTGATAGACTGATGATGATGTGGATGCCAAATCTGCTTTTAAATGAGTCTTGACAATGGAGACAACCAATAGAAGAACCTGGACAGCTGCTGACAATAGAGCTTTATAGGAAGAATTCTCTATACAAATATGTGCTGTGATTAAGAAAATATTTAATTAACCTGTGTTGTGCATATTCATTGCTGGAAATAAATATCTCAGAACTGAATTATCTTTTAGTTTTATTTATAATGTACATTGTCATTATATTAAATATCATGTCACTATTGTTTAATTCATGTACATGTCGGTAGAGTTTTAGCAATATATTTTTCATTATATTTGGAGTTTTGTTGTGTGTGACTGTGTTTATTAGAACTGTTAGACTGTTTTTCAGTACGGTTTATATTTTACTTGTAAGGAACTTGTGTTTAAAAACAATCACAAATGACAATACTAAATTATATCTAAAAAATATTATCATAATATTTTGTACACAAACTTATTTCATCAGAATATACATTTTGAGCATAAAAGATTTGTACAATATTGACTAGAACAAAATGAATAGGATATCTAGAACCATTCATTTAAACTTTATGCCCATAAATGTGTGCCCAATCTTTCAGTGAAGAGTCAGTCATATATCTCTTGTATGTTTACATTTTCTTTAAACTCCAAATAATTTATAATAAGTCACAATTTATGGAGAGAATTATATGCCTTTTATTATTTAAAACTGTTCTCAACAAAACTGAAAATCATATTGAAATCATAAAACTGTTTAAGTGTGTCCCCCATCCCAAATAATTATTTGCTTGCATAGGTTCTAAGCATATATTATAGTGATATAAAATATAGTAATAAATAATTAACATACAAAAGAAACAATTACAATATACATGCACGTATAGACATACATATATCACAGATAATATATGTATCAAAATATCTATGCCAATATATGCTTTTTTCTGTATCTGCATTGTGCATATACACATTAACAATGTCTTTTAGAGTGTAGGTTTGTGGGTGGTCAAAAGCTGGGTTTGCAAGAATCTTTAAAAATATTTCTTATAAACTATAATCATCACTCATGTCATTTTGAAGGGAAAAAAACCACTTCTGGCTCAAATTAATTTTTTTTAAAAAAATGTAAACAGAAAAATACTTAACTGTAAATAATTCATTAGTCTCAATATTATGACTTTCATTGCAGTGAACACACTAGCATCAAAGAAAATGTGCGCATAACTGCAACACAGCACTGAAAACACGTCAGTGACGAAATTCTGCATATGACACAACATTATACTACTATTAGTTATAATTAGTGATGTCATTTCCAAGCAAACTAATATAAATTGTTCAATGTCATCATCAGCACACTGATTTCAGTTATAACTAAAGAACAAAAATGGGAGCAAGAAGCATATGTCCAAATTGCTTTTTGTTTTATGTAGTTATATTTTTAAGAGAAAAAATATAGTGAAGATTTCTGTTTACTTTTAAAATAAGTACATTGAGCTAATATGCTGACTTAGTATAATCTAAATGATTAACTAGAGAATGCACCACAGATTTTTAAAATAACAATGAGTGATCTGAAATAAACTGAACACAATACAGGCAAACTCAAAACACCCAAATGTGACCTGTCACCACAAAAAGATACTTAAGTCGGATTTTGGGGGTATTGAGAGATATATATCAATAGAAAGAAAATTGAAAGGGCTTTCTGTTGATATAAAAATAAAGAGTGTAGGACAAAATATGGAAAAGTTATGTTTGTTTGAAGTGCACTACTGTCCGGATGGCCATTTTGAGAAAATCGGCCTCAAAGATTGAACACATTTCTGAGAGGTATTTCCTTAGCAACCATATATTAATCTGCTTCATTTGCAATCAGAGTTGAAGAAGACACAATAGCTAACACTGTAATAACTATAAACAACAAATATATTGTTACATCATTTACAGACAACAGTCTTTTTAAGCCATAACGATTAGAATTTCTGTATGCGAGAATGATTATTGTGGCTCACAGAATATTCTAAAATTAAGGCATAATATTGAATTGATACCTCTTTCTAAATCTGATGCTAGCTCCACTAAATAAATCACAGATTAAAGCTGCATTACTTTCACATTCTTAAAAAAAATATCGTTTAAATAATCCAATAATTATAGCACACCTTTCACTTCAGTGTACAGTCAGTTATCGTCAGCTGTCGTCTGCTTCGTCTTTTTCGTTGTTCGATCACGCGATTCGCTGTCCGTGTCACTTTCAGATGAAAATCCATCAGCTACATCCTCATTAGCAAAATAATCAGATATCAAATCTTTAATCTGAATGCTTTCTTTTTCTAAGATGTTGCTTTCTTTACATGAATTCAACAAATTAGCGATTCGTTTCTCCATGTTTACATTACGCATTACAGGACGAAACTGTCTCCTTTGTGTGCGTTTCAACCAATCGCGACTGTCTTTTTATGAGAGCATGCTTGGTAACTTATAGCAAGCTTTGATAAACTGTCTGCGGATTGGCTGACGCTTTTCACTTTGTTTACGCCAAGCACAGCCTTATAAAACATTCTGATTAGACGTTATAAATAACCAGTGTCGTCAGCATAAAAATAGGCTTTTTCCTGAGCATTCTGATATACAACATGATGAGGTTCAGCCAGGGATTCTACCGTCTACGATCATCAGATTATAGCACTTTTGGGCCATATTTTTCCTTCGAAGTTAGACAGTAGGTCACAAAAAAATAATAATAAAGCTATTTCTAGTTCGAATTAAGGATAAACACGCTAGTAATTTGTTGTTCGATGGTTTGGGAACACGCTAAAATGAAAATCTCAATTTCACCCATGTAGACCCCCACCTTCGTTTTTGTCGTTTTTCTTGGCTTAGCCTTGCGCGACTTAAGTATCTTTTTGTGGTGACAGGTCACAAATGATAGCAGAGTCTGGGACTAAAACAGCAGGTATGAAAGTATTTAAAGAAATAAAGAAAAAGTATATCATGATTTGTTGTGACAAATGAATAATAATATCTAACTGAACAATCTGAACTGACAAGATTGAGCTCAACTATTACTGATTAAAGAAAAATATATTCCCTGATTTGCTTTAAAAATAAATACATTGATTTAAATATATTAACTTACTGTATACTAAATTACTGACCATACCACTAAGTAAATAAAATCACAACTACTGAATTGTAGAAACCTCCAGAAGTACTAACGGCAGGAAAAAAGTCATAACCAGTTTGTGTTCCTAAACCTTGGTGGGAAAGGTGTAATTTTTTTAAAATTTAAATTTAAAAAAAAAAAGACAAATGCTCAGTGAATGAAAATGTATCACTCTTGATGTAGCATCCTATCTAACACTTTGCCATCTCAGAGCAGCTTCAGAGAGTCTCTCTTAATTAGTCTCCCTCATTGCTGCGGCTGCAAACACCCTTCACTTCCATCCATGGTCGTTTTCTTTCTTTACTATCATGGTCAAAGCATGTTGTGTGGATTTATTTTAACTAAAGACAGTTCTATTATTGTGTAATGTGTTTTTAGAGGGCTACAGAACACTTGGTAGACTGCAGCAGCCTATGGGCTGCACGCTGGACATCCCTGATCTAAGTTTTATGAGACATTAAGAATTAACATATACTTAACAGAAAATCAATCAATTACAATGAGCCTTTGAATATTTTTTAGTCTGTGCCTAAATTGATCCTTGATATTTTATGAAATTTTTACATGTTAACAATTATTTAGTTTGTGGATCTTGACCCCACTCCACCCCCAAACATTATATTCATTAAAAAAAATACAATAAACAATTAAAAAATAGATGAGAGATACTATACTAATATGAGCAACATGATAATATGAACAAAAAATTTTATATATAAAAGAAATTTAATAATAATTAAATTAATACAGACATATAATCACAAATTTTCTATTTGTAATCAATGGTAAATGAAAAAATCCCCCCCCCCCCAAATATTTTTTTAATTTTCAACTAGCTCTTCGTAGAATTTTAACAAAAATATTTCGAAATACAGTTCAAAATAAAAGCTAATTATTAATTAAAAATTGACACACATTTTAAATAAGCATTAAGTTTGAGTTCATAGAACAGAATTCAGCTGAACAAGAAAATGTTGAATACATACCTGAATTAGACTTACTATCATTTTGATTTGAACGCTTCACTGCATCACAGATTCTCCTATGAAGTTTAAACTTCAACACCCCTATCAAAATGCCAGCTAATAACAGAACTAGAACTGAAATCAGTTAAACAAATCACCATATTAAAATAAACAAAGAAAACTGGAAAAAACAGTCACAACATTAAAATTCAAATAAAATTATGTTTTTATATTTTGGGAAAAATATAAATTTTTAGTTTTATAATTTGTGGGACAGATAAAAAATAGTTCTTAGACAATCTTGAAAAAATTTTCAAGGACTTTACAAGTAATTTTTAAGAACAGAGTATTATAATATTTAAGGGCAATCATCAATATATGCACTAAAGTTTGAAAATATGAAATTTTTTACAATAATAACATTAATAACATGCCTTTACTGCAAACAAATTAAGAAAGTATAAGAAATTTAACACCAAAATATAATGCTGTGCATTAACCTTTGGCACACTGAAATGTTGTAGTGCTGGACTGTGCAACACATAATAACACACATACCAATTTCAAATGAAATAACTTTTTATAAAGTTCAAATGAAATCATAAAACCTTCACCCTTTACATGTGAGTGGAAATAAATCTGAATACATAATTTTATTTGATGACAACTAATTATAACTGTTATATAAATAAAATAAGGCTGAATGTTAGAGATATTTTAGTCAAATTATATGTGCTTGCCCATAAAACATATTACATACACAAAATTTTGAATTTTTCACATTCACGATTATTGTGAGGGAAATGTGCAGAAAGTAAGATTTTCTGTGAATTAGTATTTCAATCAAATATGAGTTCAAATCTTAAATACAAAATGTAGAATTAAAGCTGTCATTACTGTCAGCTTATAATGTCTTTTTACTGCAAACCTTCGAATGAAGAACAAATTTTGTGAACCGCAGCATAAAGAGAGAATCAGATGATATTTATTGTCTGTGGTGGAGTAAATTTGCCTATCCCTATTTCTAAACTTAACTGTTATATAAATTGTTAAATGCAAAGTGACCTGATCTTGAGCACTGCTTATAATGACTTTATTTGTAAGTGCCAAGAGTTTGAGTAAACAACTCAGGTGGAGAATGTTCTAGAAATTTTGCTGATGCAATCCAAACCAGTTCCAATTTGATGAGTAGTTTTTCTGACTAACAGTCTCACACTTGTTCATAACAAATTCATCCAATGGAGATGGATCGAAAGTTATTTTGATGAAGAAAGTCTACATTCTAATCACTATGAATTTGATGAAACTCGAGTCCAGTAATAAAGGCGATCGTTAGCTTACAGTAAGTTAACTGACTGATAAAGGAAGAATGGACTTAAAATATTTTGTATGTTTGGTATTAATCTATGATTTGAATAAGAGAATATTTATGTAATTGAACCATTGTGTTCACTATCTGATTACGTTGTACATTATATTTGTGAATTTTGATTGATGCTATATTTCTTATGCTGTGTGTGTATTAGATTAATGAAATTGTTGCAGGATTTGTAAATTGAGAGTGTTTATAAGAGAGAAAGGAGTTATAGAGATAAAATGTGCCTGAAATTTAATGCTGCCTTAATTTGACTTGAAGAGAAAGCATGCCTTTTTTGCTTAAGGCTACAGTGACTATTGTACTCCACCTGATCACACTGGCGTGTGCATCCAGCATTATCGTTGAACTTATCAGTAAACATGTTGCTATAAGTTGATTCCTGTGAATTCTGTTCAAGAGACAATACAGCGAAAATTGAGGGTTGAGTTGGTTTCAAGAATTCACGAAGATTATTTTGAACATTCCTCATGGTGTGCTGAGTAATACAAATGAAGATTTCGGAACATTCCCTTGATGTGCTTGACAAAACAAGGGAAATTCAGGACGATTTTCCACAGTGTGCTTGGAGAGCGCATCGATGATTCTGGAACAGTTATCTAACATGCCTAGAAAAGGTGTGTGAGGTTGTCATCTAACTAAGAAAGACTGATTGCAAACCGCCTGATTGTAAACATGTGCTAGTTACAGTGGCCATCTTTGAAAAGGTTATATTTACATTGACTATAATTATTTCTCTAAAACTCCACTCTCATGTCTATGGTAAATTATGCCTACGAATTTGATTATTTATATATATATAAATATATGTGATCATTTGACTGCTGGTGTCTATGCTAGGATAAACTGAATGATTGTCTAGCATTAATCGAACATTGTTGTGAAGCAATGTAAATGTCAACTCTCTTTTCATTGTGTTCATTATATGTATATTTCCTTGTTGCTTTAATACATTTATTGTTAAATTTATTGACTTTCTTACAAATATTGATAATCATATGTTTGAGAGATGGTGGGTGGATAGGGGCTTGCTAAATGTACATTAAAAGACGGATTTATTTTCTCCTTTGGTAAGAAGTTTTCCAAGTATGGAAATATTGTGTGACATTGAATGTTTGTGTTTAATATTGTGGAAGAGAGAAAACTTTTACAGCACCCTCATAACCAACAAGTGAGACAGACGAGTGGTGTCTTCTGGAGAATTAATGTAAATTAAGATTCATATCAGTTGTAATTAGTTATGGATAATTAATAATATTAATAACAATAACAATAACTAGGGTGACGTTGTGTCACTTTGTCATTAAAAGTACCTTATCTATCATAAAGTTGTGAAAATTTATTATGATGAATATAGCAAATATCTGTATGTAATGCACATTGGAAGAATGGAAGAGTGGTTAATCAGAATAATGATAAACATAATTCTTTATTTTAGTTTTGTTTACAATTTTAAAAAAGTTCAAACAACATATTCCAATATTCAATATTGAAATAAAACAATCTGCTCAAAAGCTTTTATCTTTATTTTTTCAAACCTGAAAATACTAAATTGTATATGCAGGATTCATCATGATCAGAAATAATATAATAAAACATAATGCTACCTTATATTGATGGAAATTAAATTTGAAGTCTCAAAAATGGTTAAAAATCTTAAATCCATCACTGTTGTTACACAATCTTCAGAGATTGTAAACTGCCTTATATGATAAACTCAGAAGATCCCCAAACTGCCATTATCTTGATCACATGTTGACCACATGGATATCTATTTCTCTAATTATTTGCTTTTATAAATTTCCTAAGTCATTATTTGGTATAATAATAAGTGATTTCTTCAGTTAATCAGCAGCCATATTTTTTGTTTCTAAGCTAAAAAAAACAAAAAAAAACTGTACAAGAAAAAATATCTTTCTGAGCCAAAAGATTATCCGAGAAGTCCTATTCTGAGATTAGAAAAGTGTATTGTGAATTAGTTATATACTTCCTAAACATTCTCAGTGCTCAGTAGGAATTCCTGGGCTGTTACACAACACACCGGAAACAAGTGAATGCCAAAGCAATGAAAACTCAGCAACAGTAGTAACATGATTTGCCCATGTTTTCATAGCTTTTTATTTAAAATAGATGTGTTAATGCAAACTGATGATAGAAAAAAAAAGTGGTTGGATATATCTTTAAAATTCTAGGACTTCATAAATAATTCAAGGGTTTATAGGCATATTCAAATGTTTTTCAAGGACAAAATAAAATTCAAGTACTTTTCAAGATGGTTCTAATTTTTCAAGGGCTTTTCAAGGTTGATGCGAACCCTGACATACCATCCCACTGATTGAAAAGAGACACCAAGAATATTTGAATGATGTGGATAAATTCAGAATTTATCCTTAAATCTTGCTTCCAGAACTATTTTTTGACAACAGATTCTAGTATATTAAAAGTATATATATTTTTGGAAAGGTAAAAGTAATATAGTGCATGCTAAAATACTAACATTTTATTTTGGGTAAATGATACCATAACTGTTTTGGTGGCTAAAATAATAGTACTGTAAATTCCCTAAAAGTCTCAGTTGTGTAAAAAAAAATTTTTAATACTTACATATTCCTCCTATAATCCCAACAATTAAATGATTGTGATCACTGTTGATCTCTGTTTTTTGTCTGTAATCTGACACAAAAAGAACAATCATACATAATGTTAAAGAGATAAACGAAAATTATAGTTTGTAATGTTTAAAATGACAATGTTTTATTAATGTGTATGAAAATAAGCTGTATGTCACCATATGGAAACAAATGCTCAAAATATTATTAATTTCCTTTTATCAGCAAATGTATCACTGTATGTTTTATATATTCATTGCTAATTATTTTGGCATAGCAATGATTATAAAGCATTATTACTAAAAACATAATATTTAAAAAAGAAGAAAAGCAACCAGAAATAACTTTTGTTCATCTGTCTAACTGCTTAAAATATCAGGTGAAAAGACAAATTCCAAAAGAAATGGTAAACTTAGTTTTCTAGGCTTCAGACTGAACATGATTGGAGAAAAATATCAAATGAAAGCTCTGTGGTTGATGCTAATGGTGGGGAAGAGAAAACAATGCTTGTGAAAGAATGTTAAGATAATCATATCCTGTCCATAGAAGGACATGAAACAAACAAAACTGACATAAAAAAGATGGGGTGTTGAAGAGGTAACTTTGCTATAAACAGATTTAATCAGTTAGCAGTCATGTACCTATGTAAATGATAGTTTTGACCAGTGGTGGTCATTTAGTGGTCATTCCTAGAGAACAAACAGCTTTAACTAGTTAATGACCAAAGTACTTTCTGAATATACAGTCTTGACCAGTTACCGATCATATAATATCTAGACAACAGATAGCTTTAACCATTAAATGGTCAATTACCTACATTACAGAAAGCTTCAACCAGTTGGTGGTCCTCCTAATGAAAAATGCAGTTTCAACCTGTTAAGAGGTTAAGTATCTAAATAGCAGAGAGCTTTACCTACAGAACAGACAGCCTTAACCAGTTAGTGGTCATATAGTACCTACAAAACAGACAGCCTTAACCAGTTTGTGGTCATAGAGTACCTACAGAACAGACAGCCATAACCAGTAGTGATCTTATATTAACTACAAAACAGCCTTAACCAGTTAGTGGTCTTATAGCAACTACAAAACAGCTTTAACCAGTTAGTGGTCATAGAGTACCTAGAGAACAGCCAGCCTTAACAAGTTAGTGGTTTTATAGTAACTACAAAACAGCCATAACCAGTTAGTGGACTTACTGTACCTGCAAAACAGACAGCCTTAACCAGTTAGTGGTCATAGGGTACCTACAGAACAGACAGCCTTAACCAGTTAGTGGTCATAGAGTACCTGCAGAACAGACAGCCATAACCAGCTACTGGTCTTAACTACAAAACAGCCTTAACAGTTAGTGGCATAAGAGTACCTACAGAACAGACAGCCTTAACCAGTTAGTGGTCTTATAGTGCCTACAAAACAGACAGCCTGTGATGCCAACGCCACTTAGTTAATGGATAAGATTATTATTAATTAATTATTCATCCAAAACTAATTACAACTGATGAAAATCTTAATTTATTTTATTAAAGATCCTCCAGCAGACAACACTCCCTCTCACTTGGAAGATATATGGGTGCTGTAAGTGTTTTCTCTCTTCCACAACATTAAAGACAAACATTGGCACACAATATTTCCATAGGTGAAAAACTTCTTACCAAAGGAGAAGACAAATATATCTTTAATCTATATTTAGCAAGCCCCCATCCACCCACTTTTTTCTCCAACATAAGGTTATCAAAATTATATGCACTAGAATCTTATGTTACTAGGTACATTTACAGCACAACATTACTAAAATGTCTTAAGTGAATTTCACTTTAGAACGTGTTCCAAATTAATGGCATCTTTCACTGTTCTGTCAGTTAGTTCCTATGTGAAATTGCATGATTTGCAAACAAAAATTTAAATTACTATCTACAAAGACTGAAATAACTCTTCTATAAATGTTATAACTATTTAAATCTGACTACCAGGTTATTTGAAAGAACTTATGGATTTTGAAGGGTTTCTTTTTAATTAAAAAATTTCTATGGTGTAACCTAGATTCATATTCACTTGGTTTATGATAGGATTTTAAAAAAATCCCTTACCTGGATTTGTGATAATGTCAATACATTTATCATCAGTTGGAAAAGAACCAGAATCACTCCATTCAAACCGCTCTGTACAGCTGGTAGTAATTGTTATATTTTTGCAGGTTATTGTGCACACATCACCTACTTGCAACTTGTTTTCATTGTTACAAACAGGATTAAGGAATGTTTTAATAGGAGGGCATTCTGGAAGAAAAAAGTGTAATTATGAGGATTACTGATAATAGTTATTTTTCTGTTGTCAGGGGTGAACATAAATACTTAATCTCTGTTTAATATATCTTTTATATATTTAATATATAATAACTGCACAGAGTTTAGCTTCATAACATTTAACTCTTTACCGGGCGGAACGCCCAAGGTCGCCAATACATCGTATAGGGCAATACGCCCAACGGCGCCCATAGCAACGAGTGCTCTTTCCTTCCCATATTTATAGCATATCTGGTGTCTATAGGAAGCATGACATTTGTACAATTATTTCCGCGCCATTTTGAAACGTTTTCTCCATGCTTCGTTCATTTTTTCATTCGTTCATAAAGTTTTTTTTGTTTTTCGCGTTTGGTGTTTCAAATGGATTTTTTAGAATCGTCAATCAATAGGGAGGAGTTTTCTGGATTCAATTTATCAGATAATGAGGTAAGAGAAGTTTATTTTGAATCAGACGATAGGATTAGAAGTGACATTAGTGTCAGTAGCTTGCACATATAGTATCTTTCAAATTTTGGAGGAAAGTGCGTCAGATTCTGAGGATATCGAAGAGGAGTGGGGGAAGGGGTATCTGGAGACGTACATGGTTGAAATAGTAGTACTTTAGCACTGAATATATCGGAATTTATAACAGAAATGGGGCCGAATGTGACTGTAACTAATGATAGTATTCAGCTGGCTTTCTTCTTCCAGTTTTTCAAAGAAGAAACATTTGACAAGATAGCGGAATAAACGAACAAGTACACACGTCCGAAAATTGCGAAAAAACAAAATGGCGATCCAGGTTGGAAGGAAACTAATGCCACTTTTTGAAATTAAGGCTTATTTTGGACTTATGATTTTGATAGGAATTCACAACCTGCCGAAAAAAGAGATGTATTGATCGTCTGACGACAGATTAGTGTACATAGTGTTTGTAGCGGACAATAACTGGACATTATTTTTTTTGTGTAAATAATATTTTCACGCATGGATTCAAATTTAACACCTGAAAGTATACTTCAATTAAGGATATTAATAAAGCTGCTTTCATTTTGCATTTTATTACTTTGAAATATATGCACTAATACCTAAGATATGATGTTTTTACTGATGTAACCCTAAATCTCACTGAAATCCTGAAAAATCTTGCCCATTTAGAGCTAAATAAGGAAAAACGTCTGCCCGGTAAAGAGTTAATAAAAATCTTTCATTAAACATGCAATAATATAAAGTACAAGTATAAATTAAAGTGAAAATTCTTTAAATAATTAAAACCAAATTATTTTACAATATTTTATTGGAAACTTACAATATGAGAAATTAAAATTATGGCATCAACAAAGCTATGATAGGGCAGAAGTCAACCAATATAAATTCATAAATTTAAAACAAGAGAGTACAAATTGCAACATTTCGTCACTCCCCCTCTCCCCCCCCCCCCCAAATTTATTTTACCTGAAATATCTATTAAAAGTATCAACTTACTAGGAAATGGTCCATTTGGATCATCACACCAAATACGACCCAAAC
Organism: Sinotaia quadrata; assembly: GCA_028829895.1. Classification (NCBI taxonomy): domain Eukaryota; kingdom Metazoa; phylum Mollusca; class Gastropoda; order Architaenioglossa; family Viviparidae; genus Sinotaia; species Sinotaia quadrata. The sequence continues at coordinate 67,227,066 of CM054183.1, forward strand.
GGGTTACAGCAGAGTTTTTGCGATAGCATTCATCTCTTACTTTTCCATCATCATGCTGATTTACACTGCCTGGACACACACTGCATGGTAAGCAGCCACTTGTACTGCTGAAAAAGTACCTGCAACATGCAAGTGTACATCGGTCAATGCCTCATGCAGTTTAAATCAGGGGTCTCAAACTCATTTTGCCTGGGGGCCACTGGAAGTAGAATCTGGGTGAAGCTGGGCCGCATCATTATTCCCTGCTGCCAGAGACCTGGCAACACTTCCTCTTACACAGCTCAGACACATTTGGCTTCAGGGAGGAAGCCACTGTGACCCTCAGTATGGCTTGAAGATGCTCATCAGTAAGTTTGTCCTTGAATTTTGACTTATTCAAGTTCATGGTGGAGAAGAGCTATTCACACAGATATCTGGTCCGCTTGAACATCCTGGAAAGCTCAGGGAAGGTAAGGGGCAATTCTCTCAAAAACTGTCCAAGCTTGTCTGTTTTTCCACTCACCTCCCTGAACTTGGCTTTGAGTTCAGAATTACACTTATGTCAATTAGATCCATTTGAAGCACAGGAGGGACATCTTCCACATTGAAGAAAGGGTCACAAATATTTGAAAGGTGGTTCTGTGTTTCTTGAAATCTGCAAACCTGTGATCAAATTCTTTCCTGCAACATACTTCTCACCATTGAATGGTGTGCCAGAATCCATGAATGCCTTACATGCTGGGAAATGGCAGATCCTGAGGTATGGTAGCCCACAGGTGACAAAAACTATAAAATCCCAGGGTGCACGAGAAAAACGTGTGGGCCGCACTATCACTTAACTTTAATATCAAGTGGTGGCCACAAAATATCGTCTGGCAGGCCGCAATTGGCCCGCGGGCCGCGAGTTTAAGACCCCTGGTTTAAATGTTGAAACAAGTTCTTAAAATAATTAGTGGTGGTTTGCCTCTTGTTTATTTGCATACAAACATTAAATTCTAAATTATTATGCTATTTTTAAAGTTCATAATATAATTTTAAAACTTATTTTAGTAATAGCATATCAGTTTTCTCTCACCTTGCTCTCAGGCTGACAAAATGTGAAACAGACATTCCACTATTCCATACTTATCAGAATGTATTTTATATCAAATTAAAGAAAAATGAATGTAGAATGCAACCGTGTTAGTTTCAAATCTGTATTTTTATTTTTATTGTATGTAAAAGTTGATTGAAAAAAGCCTATTTTTTAATTACGTTTTTGCACGGTTATTTCTGAAAATATAGATTTTTGTCTTATATCAATAGAAAGTAGAAAATATCTTCTTTAAAATGATACATAGCATGACAAAGTGGCATATTCGTAGCGGAGTCCGTTTAGAAAACAAGTGTGTACCCTAAGCACGCGCGAAGACCTAAACACGAGGAAACGTTCACGAAGCGTTGTTTATCATCGAGTCGCCGGCTGTGCTTGTTTCTGTGCTGCGTTAAGTAATTCACTAAGCTTAATTTACTATAGCTCTTGAAGTTGTAAGAAAGGTTTTATTTAATTGTATGGACGATTCTTGTTTTTTTAACTGCTATTTGTCAGATGTATAATATATTACTATAGATCTGTACTGTACACCGTAGCGGTATGGACGGTAGCGATCGAGATCGTCATCAGTCATACTCATAGACGTGAGAGTAGACAAGTGAATTGAAATAATACTATATTTATACATACAAGGTATTATTGCATTAAACAATAATTATTTACAATTTCTGGTGTAATTTGTATCATAATTTTTGATAATCTCTTCACTTTGGTTCACACCATATGACAATCTTAGATCGTTTTCCCCCACAATAAGTTACTGATTTATTTTCACTGTAATATGTTTAGTATGTTATAATGGCTCACAAATGACACTTTTTACAGCTATTTAATGGTAGCGTCAATAGTAACAGATTCAGATACACATTAATTAGTTATTAGCCCGATTACTAATTTAGTTTTCGTTGGTGCAGATTTTCGAGGGGGGGGGGGGGGGCTGACTATGGCGGATTAGAACAGGAGAAATTATTGAATTATTGTTAGAGTTAATTTAATTGTAGAAATTGGCCAAGACTTTGAGGAACCCTGTGACAGAATAACCACAATTATAGTATCCTAGATTCAACCACGAAATAAGGGTAGACCATTTGCCAGTTTATCACAGCTTCCAAGAGTACTAAATAATAGACTGCTGTGTAGATGTTCATAATCAACTGTCACTAATTTCATTCACCCCTCAACCCTTTTAAATCATCATAAATTTTAAAACATAAGACATGAATAAATGCATTTTAACTAAAAATATCAGATATTTTAATTGTTATTTCATTATAATTACTTAAACAAGTCAAATGGAACTCAAAATAAGCAAAAAAGCATTAATATCATTCATTTTCAGTTTTGGCTCAAAATGCCGTTGCACAAATTGTGTTTTTTCTCATTTTTGAGAATCTATAACTCAAAAAATTACAAAGCTATCACCTTAAAATAAATCAGGCTTCCTGTCAGCATTGGATACTTGAGGAATACAAAAATTTAGCCCTGTCAGATAGATAGGTTTTACTTTAGGGTGCATGCAAAATGGCAAAATGTAAAAAACGTGAAAAAAGCGTTTTTTTTCCATTTTTCAAAATTGCGTTTAAAAAAACTATGAAAGATTAAACAACCGTCTTTTGTAAATTGACTTCTTTCACCATGATAGATATATGGTGTAAATTTCATTCATTTCCAAAGACTTTGAAAATATGGCTGGTTCTACCTAAATCTATGCATTAAACATCTTAATTAAAATACAAAATGTTATGAAAACATAAATTACAGAAACATAAAAATAAAAATATTAGACTTACAGCTTTGAACAATTCGAATTTTGTCCATGAACTAAAATTAAACCCTGAAAAACAGAAATAATAATGTTTGTTTTTTTAAAAAAATAACAACTCAAAACAACAATATAACAGCGCAAAAGTCAAACATTAATATTCAACACAGAACTGGCTCTCTACAATACTTATATGTGTTATCAAAATTCTCTCACAACACACACACACACAAACACACACCTTTTCAGTCATTTGTTCTATTTTATTAAAAAATTTTTTTTTAAAGTTAACATATTTTTTATTCTCTTTGCCTCAAGAACCATTTTTATTTTTTAATGTGATTATTTCAGATAATGAATTCTTTTTGATTTAGTTCCCGATTTTCCTACTGTTTAATCCATAATGTCTGGTTTTTTCCATTGTTCTCTCTAAGAGTTATGTAATAAATCCCATGATCAATGTTCCCTCTAAGGTGTGTGACTGCGCAGCTCATTAGAAACTGCCAAACAGCAGTTTCAAAATTCAGTGTACAAGTTTTGGTAGGAAGTTCAAACAACCAGAAAAATATTACAGAAAACAGGAAAAATATTATAGGGAACAGGAAAAATATTACAGGGAACAGGAAAAATATTACAGGAAACAGGAAAAATATCACAGGGAACATTGCCTATGATGTCAAATTATTTCCAATATCTCCTCAAATGATAAATTATATTTTCCAACCTTCAACATAATGAGTCAGGACACTATTTAAACCTACAACTACAACAATGCAATGGTGATAAGATTGGAAATTAATCAAATTCCTTTCCAGATACAAGTATTCACCATGCTCATAACTCTGTAAAGACAGTGCTCAGACGACAAAAACTTTCAAACAGCTCAGCCTCTTATTTGGTATTTATTAAAATCTGACATTTCCACAACCCATTGTTGATATTTTAATCTGTGAATAAGATGTAAAATATGCTTGCCTGGATATCAAAGGCAACCAATTTTCATACTGGGCCAGTAAAAGTCGCGGATTCATCACTACCAATCCAAATGGAAGTTTTATTTGTGTGTGCATGCGTACATACACTAACAAGTAAGCAATTTATTTATATTTATCATTAGATCAACTCCTCAGGCGAGATTTAATCTTGAAGTGAATGTGCAGAAATGCACTTTTACTGTTAACTTATGATTTTAACCATGAAAGATGATCAACACCCCTGCTGTTTACACCAAGAGAGAGATTACCATTCAAATGTTCATTCAAGTGTGGAACTTTTACCAGTAGCTATTTGCAAAGTCTCTACAAATTAAAGCTAAATTAAGCTAAAAATTAAATAAGAGTAAGCTTTCAAAGGAAAAAAACAAATGACAATATGACTGATGTCTAAAAAGAAAGTAAAAATGTAACGAAGGCTAGTAAAATTTAAATGATATATTTGATTAACACTGGAGGAAAAAAGGATACATATTTTCCATTACTGAAATAATTTAAGTGAACAAAAAGAAATCACTCTTTTTAAAAATTGTTTTAAAGCAACCATTATAGAATATTATGAAAATTCTCAAAGATGCATAAATTTGCATAGGGAAACTGATAAAAAAAATTACAAGTGAAAAAACTGATTGGCATAACACAGCATCATTCTTAAGATTTAAAAACAAAACAACCTTGTCAAATATCCAGTGTCTTGGCCAATAATGAGATATACATATTTTGCAAAGAAAGTAACAGCAAAACTGTATATATCTAACAGATTTATATAATTTCAGGGAGTGTGTGGAGCTCACAATCTAAAAAAAAGTGATAACATAATAATTACTGCCAACATTTTTTAGTTCTTAAAAAGAAGATTCTTATAAACACTTCTTAAATAAAAATCCCTGAAAGAAAACACTAACTAGAAAAGTAACTGTTGCTTCCCAAATAATTCAATTAATCAAATGATGTCCCTTTTTAATATGTTCAATAGAGATTAAAAATATATATATTCCTCATATATAACTGTTGCCATTACTGCATTCAGTTTTCATTAAAAAATATACTCAGCATTTTACTAATCTTGTTTGAAGAAAATATAAAACAAATTGTTTTTATTACATTTACAGCTAAATAGTACAAATATGCCAATTGTATTACACTATCTTTTTAGCCACTTGTACTGATCATACACACAAATATCTATGTCAACAATATTTTTTTAAAATGTAATTTCTATCAGCTTGTGAATGAAATAAAAATTCTCTACATACATACTATCAGAGAGCTAAAATCCTCTTTCAGCTTTTGCACACTAAAGGAATTATAACATATATATTGTTTCTAATTTCAATAACAGATTAACAGAAATTAACACATTTCAAATTCTTTCCAAAGAGAACACAAAATATTATATATATATATTTTTTAAATCACTCCTAATCCAACAATGACAGAGATCTAAAGTAACCTAATCCATGGACTCCTTATGATGGTATTTCTGAAAGCTCACAGTAAACAAACTTGATGTTTTTGGCATCTTCTGCTTTCATTTTTTTTACATTATATGGTCTTGTTCAGAAATAGTTTGGTAGAAATAGGCTTCAAGCTATCAAAGAGTTTCTGAGACTGAAAATTTGCAAGCAATGGTAATCTTACAGGAAATGTGATCAATGTTAATAAAGTATTTCAAAATACTGAACACAGTAAATATGCTAACTGGAAATATTCTCATTTTTATGTTCAATGTAACAAAAATCCCAACCTTTTCAGAGTGGTAACAATATAAAGGGCTAGCTGATTTTGTATATACCAGCTAGCTAACTGGCAAAAAAACCCACATTCAGCTTACTACTCCACCCAGCACCATTTACATAAAGGAAATACATTCACATTTTATTTATGACATAAATGATAATCCAGTAAGTCTAAGTTATCATGCTTCATCATCAATACATTTGTCTGATAAGGTGTCTTCAGTTATTGCTTTTATATTCCAATTTACAAATATGTATCATTAATAACTATGATCTAAGTCAACTATAAGCCATAAAGTTATAAACATATAAACACTTACTGCTTGAAATACTGTAAAAAAGAATAATTTAAGTCTGTTGCTGCATAAGAAAGAAGTGATGATCATGGTTGAAGAATGTAAGTTCTGAAAGAAAAGAAAGAATAAAATATTTGTGATATATAAAATATAATAATAGTATTTATAAACAATGCTCTATAGTATTAACAGAACACATAAATCAATAATTAGTAGAGTAAATGTCTCTGTATCAATCATTGTGTTTCTGAATGTATCCATCAATCTTTATGACCCATTTTATTAATAAATAATAAAATATATTATATCATTTCACTATGTTTATATTTAATCTTTGTTTACTAGCCTAAATAACTTCTTTTAAATTTTACAAAAAAATACATGGTCAAATCTGATTTTTGACTCAACCCATTCGATTTATGTTGGGTTGTATACATCCCTAAATCTAAATCAGTAAATGTAGCTACATCTCCTAGGGACTTATCCAACCCATTTGCACGCACACTCATTTATAGTCATTCAAATTGAGCCAATCAGTGTGAAGGAAATATGTGTTTCCCTTAGCAGACAAAATCTGTATCATCATTGGATAGCTGTAATTAGATTGGTCATATGATAGAAAGACTGCGTTTTGTACACAAACTACTTTGCTTTCTATAACCCAGCAACCATTGCGTCTTGTGCTGTAAAAATTGTTTGCAAGTCATGGTTTCAGTCGGAATGCTTTTGCTTTTATCAATAGACTTTGTCAACTCACAGCTGAACCAGATTACAATTTAGCTGACAGATTATGATTTAGCTGATGATTTATGTTCTGTTTCTTTTGAGAAGGAATTTTTACCAGCAACCCTAATGATTTCATAGAAAATAGTGTGACACTGAACCAGTCGGTCAACATGTGATGTTCAGCGTTTGATATGTCAGCTCATATGGGAAAATAACATGTTTCTTAACTTTTAATGTTTTATGGACTTTTCAATGGAATTATTAAAAAAGATGTGCATTGGACTCCTGTGCTAATGATCTAATTTATTGTAAACAATGATAAATCTTCATATCACATCTCCACTCTAATTTGCTATGGGCTGGCTCCTTTTTGTGCCATGACTTGCAACAAGTGTTATAATTAAAATTTATATATTTCAAAATTATATATGTATATAATTCAAACAAACAGATTACAGTGATTTTACTTCATCATTCCTTTTTTTTGTCTTGTATACTCAACAAATACTTTCACTTGAACTGTAAAAAAAATATACATTTGGACTATATTCAACTTGAGGAAATAATTTTCATTTAGAAAATATCTTAGGACTGAAAATTATGCAAAATAAATAGTACTTTTGCATCTAATCAATGATGGACTTGATATAAATTGTGCAATTGGACTTGTATTTGTTTAGTCAAAAACTTCTCTTGTACAACTTGCTGTGACTGTATGGTCATTTCTTCACCAGTAGTTTCTGAAGACAAAAATATCTGTGTAATAATCAACTATGGTCTTTAATTTGCAATATATATTTGCAAGTAAACTTGTATTTGCTTTTCTATAAAGAAGAATTCTTATGAACAGTGACTTGTGACAGTGTAATGATTTTTTCACCTTGCATTTCTGGGGAAATAAATTCATCATTTTCAACAGCAGGTAAGGGAACTTTTTATTATATATTTATTTTTTAATTTTAAATATTTTTAAAATAATAATTTTTAAAATCTTTGATATGTTTAGGTTTATCATAAGTATCAAATTACATTTTCAAAATCCATTCATAATTACAGCCACTTTTCAATTTTTTATTAAGCTCACCCATTCAATTATGCCAGGATCAAGCATGGTTTAACTATGTGACCTGACAATACTGAACAAATTTTAAAAAAGCAAATTAATTAATTTTAGTCTGACTCTGCAGCATATATGGCTGATAAAAAATTAATTTTTTTCATGTACATCATTAAATGTATTCTCTTAATTTTGTTTTCAATAAGTAAAACAGCAGAAAGCCAATGAAGAAAAGTTCAATTTTTCTATTGGAATCCCTGCAATTATACTCCACAAGGAAATTGCAGGTATCATTTTTTTAAAAAAAAGATCAAACCCACTGCATAATGCAATGCACCAGTCTGGTAATGGAAAATATTCAGATACTCCTTTCAAAGTGACACACACAGCTTCATTAGACTTTAGAGGGTTTTAAAAAATTCTTTCAAAACAAATTTTAAAAAAAAGAAAAGAATGAGTTCTAGTGCAAAGATGTCTTCAGCAAGTTTTATTCTAAAGATAAAAACCATCCAATCTGCTTATTTTTTTATTAGGCTTTAAAGTGAACAAATAATGAAATAATAACACATAAATTCAATTAAGTATGAAAAGATTTGTTGAGAATCAATCAATGAAAAGCTTTTCTTAGTGATTTAAACTTACTGATTAAAAGTACACATCATCCAAAGACCAAGATAATAGTTTTAATCTGGGTTTTAACTGTCATTCCCCTGTCAAGAAAATCACAGAAGCATGAAAAAAAAAAGAGGACTGGTATGCCTTAAATCTAAATTAGTCTACTTTCTACTTATTGAATAAAACTAAAATGGCAAAGAAATCTGAAACAGTGAAAGTTAAAACACTAAATAAAACACCATAAATAATAATTATTAAATTGGAGTAAATAATAATAAAATGATGATTCTATTATATAAACAAATCTAATGTGAAAATCAATTATGATCTCTTAGTTATACTTTAATAATAAATAAGAAAGAAAGAACTAAATTTTTAAGTTTCATGATTTAATTACCATAGTAGATGTCTAATGTTAAATGCCACAAAATTACCAAACCACCCAACAACACCTTTTTATAATGTATTTGCCAATATGAATATGGTTAATAATTTTACAAACCTTACACTGTTTTTTAATGTTGATCACATCCTTTGGTCTGAAGAACTTGAATTTACATAAATTTGATGATCCTTTCACTGCATGATCATATAGTTTGTCATTACTTGAATGCACAGTCCTGGGAAATTAATTACAATTAATATAAAAAACACTGAATATAAAAGCATATATATAAATTATAATTTCTAAGTTAAAAAGATAAACAAGCAAAGAATTACTGCAATCAACTGGGTATCTCATTTCAATACAGAATATTAGAAATACAACAGCAGACTACTTAATGCTTTACTGAAACATATTTAAGTGCAGTGAACATTTTACAGATTTTTTTTTTTAAACATTAGAAACTCTTGAGACAACTGCAGAACATTGCATGCACAAATAAAAATATTTAATGGTTCAGAAACACAGACTTAGGAAGGAAATTTATATGTGGATGGTAAACAAGGTAATACGGAATGGATTAAATTCCAATTCCCAATGAGTGGGAGTAAATCTAGGTAACTCAGACACAGATTGGAAGGTAAAAATACTAAAATACTGTTGGATATTTATAATATTAAACAAACTATGCATGATTGTGTTGGGATTTACATTTCCATTAGAATTTTAACCCTAACAGCTCTGACACAGACATGAGAGAAAAGTTACAATTGAATTGGGATAGAATTCCCTTTCTTATGTAAAATTTTGTACTCAGTAGTCAGATATAGACAAAGGAGAAAAGTACAATTGGAGAGTTAACACTGCATGAAAGAGTTAGAATTCCTATTTCCATTTACAGTTTTAGACCCAATAACTCAAGCATAAACACAGGGAAGGAAAGTTACAAGTTATAAAGAAGGAAACTAAATCTGCTTCACATTTTTATAGTTTCAGACCTAGTGGCTCAGCACACTAAGAAATGTGTATGGTGTGTTTGGAGTAAATAAGTTACATGAGAATGGATTAAAATTAACTTTCTCAAAAAGTTTTAGGCCCAGCGGCTCAATCAGATGCTGACACAAGGAAGAGATGGTAAACAAGATACTAATGAATGGATTAGAACATTCTTAATGAGTTTTAGAATAAATCCAGCAATGCAGATACCAAGGGAGTGGATATTACACTGCAAAATTAAAAGTTATGCCTGAATGGGCTAGAGTTCTCATTGACATTAGAATTTTAAGACCCAACAGCCCAGACACTGAGACATGGGGAAGATTGTAAATAAGGATAACTGAATGGGTTAGAACTAACAGTCCCATCTGAGTTTAGACCCAACAGCTCAAACAAGGAGTCAGGGAGGAGAGTTATAAAAGGTTAATAAACAAAATATGTCTGCAACACCCACACCACCAAATTTTTAAGTGATTATATTACTTTTACTGACAAACCACAATATGTTCCTCCTTGTATTAGGGTGGAATCATAGACTTGGAGTTGAATATTTTTTTGTGTGCATGCTTGCTGCTTACGTAATGATGTATTGTAAATGTAATGTGTAATGTTGGGAAGGGTGTGTGGAAATACTTTTGCGGTGGTTAATATAAAATAAATATATGGTTACTTTTAATCTCTGCAATGAACCACTCAAATGTTTCTCCACAAATTAATGATACAGTCTTGATAAACTAGCTTTGATTTCCCTAATCAAGTTTCAATTGCTCAATGATCTAAGTGACTGGGAAAGGCACTTTGTAAAGTCACCTCCTATACAATCCGCTTGATGGTCTCCTAAGGACATGAATTATTACCTTCAAAATCAAAGATGAGAGGAAATAGTCTACTTCTAAATCAGTATATGTATTTCATTTTCAAAAGGTGAAAAACCAAAAATAAAACAGAAATTGCTTCAAATTGCCATAAATCTCCTCCCCATTTACTATTTAGCACAACTTCTCAGGTTTTATCAAAGACTGGACTGCTCTAAACTTATGCACTCAAAGTGCAGAACACAGAAATTGTTTTGAATTACAATAAACCTCTTCCCCATTTACTCTTTAGCAAAACTTCTCAGGTTTTATCAAAGACTTGGCTGCTCTAAACTCATGCGTTCAAAGTGGAGAGCATGGAAATCGCTCCAAATTACCATAAATCTCCTCCCCCTTTACTCTTTAACATAAGCCTTCAGGTTTCTTCAAAGTCAAATACCAGTCTGCTCTAAGCCATGTGTTCTAAGTGCTGAGCACAAAAATTACCTCAAATTACCTTAAAACTCCTGCCCGTAACAATAATTAGCTCAAAAACCGAATGCTAACATCTATGTAAGAGTGAACACAAGAATGGTACCGAACCGTAACTATGCCCATTTATTATAATTAGAAACACTAACGTAATATAGATTCTGAAGGGATGAGTTAAAACAGGAAATTTAAGCAGATTATTATGTTAATAGCTACAAGAGTTTGTAATTACTTCCTATGCTAACCAAATCTGTGAACTCACTGAACTGTAATCTGATGAAAACATCATCACAAATATATTATGCTGTTGGGGAAAACCCGGCTAAAGTGAACAAAAATCAAAAGTGGATTTTTTATAATTTATTAAAGTTCAGAGTCTCATGTTTATTTTTAAAAAAAATATTTTCATTTATGTCAAATAGTTTTTTCACTATATATTTTTTAAGTACATACCTCCTTCAGTTCTTTATCAAAGGAGAGTAATTGACTACAAATGGCTGTAGCGCAAAATCAATTTTGGCGACTGTAGCCGGGTTTTCCCAGAGAGCATCACATATAAAATATTTAATTTTAAAATCCCTCAAACAGTCCCACTGCCACCATGGACCATCTCACTCTTATAACTAGATACTTACACTGATAAAAAATCTCAAAAATGCATCAACACACAACAATCATGACAAAATACAGTAGAGCACATATACAAAAATTATCCAGATCTTCTAAAAATTTATACAGATGGTCCCAAAACATCTGAAGGAAGTGGAGCAGCCATTCACTATTACCAAAGGCATACACTTGCAAATTACACTCTGCTCATTCAATACTAACAGCTGAACTGGTAGCTATACAAAAAGCATTTTCACATCCTCTGATAAACTAATAAAAACATGGTCAACATCTTGCAAAATAAATAACTAAGCACCTTCACATGAACTATAAGTTATAACAAGTATATAAAAACATGGTCACCACCTTGGTTTCTGTGAGGAAAAGAATTATTGAAAAAGAACCAAAAAAGCTGTGATTTGTGAATGAGCCAAATCACATAATGTCTTGTGCTGCTTGTTTAGGTTAAACATTTACATAATCCCTATTAAAGTATTAGTTATTTATATATATATCTACATAGTAAATTAATGTTTATATAAGAGCAAAATGAGTGGAAATCATTCTTAATATAGTCTTGATCATCCAATAGTAATTTATCGCACAAAAGTACAAGTAGATTGTTAAAATCAAATCTAATCTGCACCTAGTAAACACAATCAAGGAAAATACCAAAATACCAAGAATTGATTGAGAATTGCAAGTTCTTAAATAAATATATAAATAATATACTTTGTAGAATTGTTTTATACAGAATTTATATATTTTTTTTCTTTAATATTATAATCCAGCTGCTTAAAGTATCGAACCAATAGCAGCCTGCTATACTGGATTCTGTGTAGAACCAAGATATCTACAAAACAATAAATATAATCATTTACTTGCTAATATTAACATAGGGCCTATAAGTTGACTTATAAAGAAAAAAAAATAAAAGCTATTTTCAAATCCTACAAAAAACTGACTGTTCACACAAATAAACTATAGCACATAATACTTAATTATTTTAATAGTGTATAAATTCTACCACCAACACCAATGTCAAACCATGGTGGAGAGAGAACTGTCTCATTGGCATTCATCTGACTACTTGACAGTTTTGGGAATAAGAAATGATTAAAACTAATAAAAGAAGTATGTCAACTTGAACATTAACTGATTGAACTTGAAGCACCATACTGAAATTTTCTTTAAATAGATGATTTGATTCAGGGTTGTTGACATCCATGAATTATATGCCAATATCAGTTTAACAAACATCAATATGATGTTGTTCACATAAATCACAACCAAGGTATAACTAAGTCTTTTGTGATAATTATTCAAATGTTTCTTTATACAAATTACAATATGAATATATATATTTTTTTTATTAGCAAGTGAAAAGGAAAAAATAAAATTAAAATATTTTTTAATCTAAGTTTTAGTGTTGATACAAGAGAATGAATTTTATAGAAAATTGTTCCATATAATAATTTAATATGTAACATGCTTTTTTTATAAAATGAAAAGGGAGCTGAGGTCCATTAATTTTTTTTAAATTATAAAAAATAGTTTCACCATTGACTTTTGCCCTGCATCAACTTCCAACATTTCCACGAGTGTGTGGTAAGAGAATTAAAATGTCTGATAGCATAAAATATTTTATTTTAAAAATCTGATTTGGATAATCAAATCAAATGGAATAAAGTGTACTTCTCTCTCACTCTCAGCCTGTACTTCACTACTTTAGTACTTGAGAGTATGACCAAAACAAGTAATTTACGGAAAAAACTGTAAACACCATTGTTTATCTGGAATATTACTATTTTGTTCAACTTTCTCAGTTCCTGGTAAAAGTTAAAAATTCTTTCAATACTTTAATCAGCTCAACAACACAATTAACACTAATAACAGTGCTATTCAACTTCAAGTAGTTTATCTCATGACCTTTGTAACTGTAATTCTAGGGCTGTATAAAAGTGATGAATGAACAGAGATGAAGAATAATCATATAGGCCTATATATTTATAAACAAATAGGCCTAAAAATTAAACTAATAAAGTAATATGGTAAATTAAAAATTAAAATAACATCAATGATCAATCATTCAATGTAGCATTAATCAGAAACTATTTGCAACGGGATTGCTCAATCTGTCTATATTTTTGTCTCTGAACGGCTATGATCATAAACTTAATATATACACTGAGACCTGTAAAAGTTCTGATTTGTTTTGTTTAACACGACAGTTTCAAATTAAGTTACGAGTTTCAACTACTCAGTCTAAACTAGTAGTAGTAGTACCAAAAGAAATAGGTCAGCGCAAATCGGCAAATGAAATTAATAAAAAATGGGAGATCAGTAGTCTAATATACAATATACAGAAAAAACAAATAAACACATAGGCCTATATTACATGTATCTGATAGTACACGATATATACAAAAATAAGTCGTTCTAGCCTGCGACACGATGAAACCGGAAGTGACTTCTAATATGTTGGTACATGTGTTAAGAGTCGATTGCTAACTTGTAAAGTTGTAACAAAAGCAATTGTTCCTTAAAAATGAAACTTAAACTGGTGAACTGATTCTGACCCAAATGGACGTAAGAAGTATATATATATAAAACTGCTAAATACTAAAATATAAATAATGATACTCGAACCAAGAGACGACACAATCCCACAATTCAGTTGTTAACCACGTAAGACTATTCTCGACGCACTCGTTTCAGTTAAGTGGAGTTCACATTAACCAATAGATTATAATTATCCGTGAGCGGGGTGCTTTCATCTGGAATGGATTGACTAGTACAAACACCACAAAATCAATTTACACTTAAATAATGTCAACATTAAAGCAACATTATGACATGGTTTGACATAAATTTTAAACTTAAACTGACCTAGTTGAATTTGGATTACGATGATTTTTACTGTTGCCGATCTCGCAACCGAAAATATTTTTCTTTTATTATGAAAGTAGTTTCCGGCTTCCGCCGATTTCACTGCTTGGTACGTGTTAGTACAGTTGAAGATGATGGTGATGAAAAAGACAGAGTGGGGAGTAGTAGAGAGGAAAGTGTAGATTGGTGATGATGAATTACCGCCTGTTGTCCATTGCGCTTATGTCTGGCCGGTAGAGGCATCCATTGGCTCGGTATTCCGTGGGCCATTGTTGTTGTTGGTGTTGTAGTCGTCGTCCCCGATGATGGTGGGTGGGTGGTGGTGTCTTACAGAACCCAGGCAAGTAGCACACCAAGTCTGTACCTAGTGTGTACATACTCCTCACTGGTGGCGTTGTCGTTGTTGTTGCGACTGTCCCAGGTGTCCGTTGGGATGTAAGTAGATGGGCGCTGGTGGCCAGTAAAGTGGTTGAGTAGGGCATGTCTGTAATGGGGTGGTTTACCACTGCGGATACTGCTCATTGTTTTGCCATTGTTGTCGGAAGTTCTTTCGGCGTTGTTGTTGCAGCTGTTTTCTTACATGCTGTGGTTTTGCGCTCCTGAGTATAATGTACATCTGCCAAAATTGTTCAGTGATTTAGACATTACAAAAATAACCTGGAATCTGGCGTAGACTGATACTGCATTTGTACAATTCAAATTTTAGTCAGTAAATACTTTCGTTAGTAGTGAATAGCTAATTTGGAACAAGTGAAATTTATTTTATGGGTCATGATGAATTTAGGGGTGTTAGCTGTAACGAGTTTCACATTCAGAAAAGAAGCTGACGCGGGTTAGCCATTGCGAGCTGCGTACTCTGCGCATGCCCAGTTTATTCTCCTAAACATCCTGCTACGTAAAGTCAATACCGTCACACCCCTTTCTCGCAGTTGTGCTTTCTTTCTTTTTTTAAAAATAATGTCAAACAAAAACAAAATCGGTGTGGCCTTCTATTGTTCTTTCTAATTAAATACATATCTGCACTTTCCAGTCTCTTTGTTGCAGCTGCACTATACACTTTTTTCAATTTCTCAGTCCTTGAAACTCACATGACATTAAGCAAACAGTGTGACAATAATGCATTAACTTATTTTTAGTAACATCTCTATTCCTTCCCATCATTATAAACAATACTATTAGTGCTTTGAAACTTGTGAATGAACACCACTTCTTCCTTTCCCAGTGGTAATCTTTCAGGTAAGCTGGTTGTAATCAGTCTACCACTGCTTGTGCGTGTAGGTGTTTCACAACTTGTGCTGTTTTGAGTTTTGTGTGTTTCTGTAGCCATGTCAGAATTATTCGTATCTCGGATTACCATCCGATTTGGGGTCTGACTACAAGAATTTGCTACAATTGTATCTTCTGGTACTTGTTGTCCCGTTTCTGTTTTTGACTTCAGCTTCCTCTGGTCTACTGTACTGTCTGTTTGTTCTGCTTCTAACATTTCTGTTTATTTGTTATCCTGTCTTGATAACTGATTCAGTATGGTCACTCTAGGTTGTATGGCCACAGGCTGGCTAACTTGTTGTTCTGCTGACTTCTTTAGCTGTCTTCTGTTTCTTTTGAACAGTTTACCACTGTCTGTTCTGATTCTGTAAGATTTAACGTCGATTTGGTCTTCCACTGTGCTCTTGTCCACTTGTTTGATCCTGGTGCTTTGAATAGTACTGTCTGTCCCGACCTCAGAGTGTCTAACTCTATTGTTCCTCTGTTGTAATAGCTTACTGTCTGTCCTGACCTCAGTGTCTAACTCTATTGTTCCTCTGTTGTAATAGCTTACTGTCTGTCCCGACCTCAGAGTGTCTAACTCTATTGTTCCTCTGTTGTAATAGCTTTGTTGAGCTTGTTTCCTGCTCATTAGTTTCTCTTTAACCTCAGTCATATCAACGGTCTTAACAAAGTCTTTGCTGATGGCAATAATGTTCTGGTTTTTCGCCGAATAACCTTTGAGAGGTGAGGTTTTCATCTTTTTGGATGGAATGTTCCAAAGCTCAATAATGCTAGATATGCATCTGAATTCTCTTCTTCAGCACACTTCATCATCATGTTTTTTTAAAATTGTCTTTACAGCGTTCTCTACCTTTCCATTTGACATTTGACTGTGGATAACCTGGCAAGCTCGTAATGTGTTCAAAGCCCCATTTCCCTGAAAATCTTTGGAACTCTTTCCCACTAAACGGTGGACCATTATCAGATACTACTCTTTCAGGTATGCCATGACGTGCAAATTGTGCTTTCATTTTGTAAATCGCCTGTTCTCCTGTTTTTAAGCCTGTCAACTTCGAAAAAATCTTAAAAGTAATTAACAACTACATAGTCATTTCCTTTGCACTCCATAAGGTCAACAGCTACGTACTGCCATCTAAGTCTGGAATACGATAACTTATACACGTTTCTTTTGTTTGACATTTCTGACATGATATACATGGCTCACGTCTTTCAAGATGCTTTTCTAGGTTTTTTGCTAACCCTGGCCAGTAAACTGTCTCTCTTGCCCTTCTAAGGCATCCTTGCAAGCCTCTGTAGCTCTTATGAAGCAGTTCCATTATTCTCCCTCTCAAGCCTTTTGGGACAACAATCCTTTCTCCTTTGAAAACTATTCCATTCTGTACGGATAACTCTTCTTTAAATGAAAAATATAACTGCAACTTGTCTGCGACTTTTTTCCTCTCTTCTGGCCATCCTGGCTAAATAAATTTCTGTAGCGTCTGTAATTCAGAATCTTGCTGTGTCACAACTTGTAATTCCTGCAGCGTTACCTCAAAAACAGAAATATATATAGACATCTAATATCTTCAACTTCTCTTTCCATCTGTGTCAGGAAAATGTTCTCCCTTTCAGTGCTACCCATACCGGCATTGGACTTTACAACCGATCGGCTCAATGTATCTGTCAAATACGTCTGCACCCTTCTTGAATACAATGTGTAGTAAAATGTCTGTGTATGCAAAAGCATTCTCTGTAGCCGCTTCGGCGCACTCAACAGACTCTTTTGGTGTATCGGAATCAGTGGCTTGTGATCCGTCTCGACCTCAAATATTTTCTCTCCTTAATGGTCTAACTTCTCCACCATCATATATCACCAGTTTCTTGTTTGACATATCAAGGGCAGCATTGATCTATCTCTTTTTACTCTGACGTAAGTGTCTTGCGATATACGGTTCACACAGGCCTCTGAATCTAACTGAAATGTAACAAGCACTCTTCCAAGTGTCATGTTTGCTTTATTTGTGCCAACGTACAAAACATTCTCACGCTTACTATCCTCAGAGAAATCTAATTTCTGGTCAGAATGCAAAAGGTTCAATGATCTCTTCTCATTTAATCTGCACATACTGGCAAAGTGGTTTATTTTTCTACATACGTTTAATATTTTTCCGTACGCTGGTTTGTTTTTTTTGGGCATGTTTCTTGCCACAAAACCTGCTCTGTGAGTATGGTTGTTCTGTTTGGCACTAAGTTCTCTCCTCTTAAGTGAAATAGGCTTGTTCAACATGTGTCTAGTTCTGTCTCTAGCATAGTGTATTTCAGATCTACTCTTGTTCTTTGCTTGTGTTGCTGTGACGTCATGGACTCTGCAGACCTCCATACACCAGTGTAGATCTAAGTCCTTTTCTTCCAGAAATTTTCTCCGGATGTCATCCTCGCTGATCCTTGCCACTACCCTGTCATGTATGAGGCGGTGTCTTCCATCATGCAGAAACGACAGTTCTTTGCCAGTTGTCTCAAGGCTGCAACGTAGGCTTCGACACTTTCTTCCTTCTCTTGGTTGCGTTGAATGAATGTATACGTTTCATATTTGTCTGTGCTAGGCAATACTGTTCGAATTTCTCGATTACCCAATCAATGTCATTTCGTCTGTCTTCAGTGTCAAACCTGAATGTTGCGTACAGCTCCGCTGCCTCTTCTCTTATGATTGTAAGAAACATTGCCGTTCGGTATTGTGACACTTCACTGTTTAGTTGCGACGCTACTTCATAATTTTTCCATTGTCGCCTCACACTTTCCAGGCTTGTCTTGTGTCACTTAATTGTAACTTCTGCGGCGGAGGTAGTAGACCTGTACCTACGAATCTTCTCTGCTGTGTCATCGCTTGTTGGTCCTGAATCTCATTATTCTCAGCCATTTTACACTTCTGACACCAGGTAACGAGTTTCACATTCAGACTTACGCGGGTTAGACATTGCTAGCTGCATACTCTGCACATGCCCAATTTATTCTCCTAAACATCCTGTTACAGAGTACAGTAAAGACAATACAGTCACATTAGCAACTTCCGATCCATTTCGCTGTTATGGGTCATTGCAGGTTGATTTGACCTATTTTGTCTTCCTTTGTTGGTTCGTATCACACGTGCATATGCACTTTGGTGAAAGTAAATGTAATAATAACTTCCGGGAAGTTTAGAGTGATGTTTAGACCATCTTCTGCCCCGTGGTGGGGTGCCCCGGTGAGACCCAGAGTCTTGCACTTGTGTTCGAGGTTGAGGGCGAGAGGGCTGGCGGAAAGGGTAAAGATCGCACCAGTTTGGTGCACACCCTCAATCGCCCTCAGTCGGTGGAATAGCTTCGATAAAATAATTAAGACAAGCTCCAGTGGTGACGTAAAACTTATCGAAACACACACTAATTTATTAAAACAAACAAATAAACAAAACCACTTTAAGGAAGGTGGTGGAGGGTGTGCACCAAACCGGTGCTATCTGCTATGCACCTTTCCGCTAGCCCGCACTCCACCCGGAACACCTACTGGGACTCAGAACGTTTGATAACGAAATGATCAATGCAAACTCCAATGGTGACGTAAAACTGCTTTCGTAACACACACACACACAGTTTATGAGACATCCATCTCTAATCACTAGCTATTAAGTGATCCCATTAATGTGGAGATAATTCTGTTAACAATTTTGTCTATCTTGTTCATAGTACAACACTTGAATACATATATATGACAGTGCATGGCAAAACCCGGCTAAAGTGAAAAAAATTCAAAGGTGGTTTTTTTCTTCTAATTTATTAAAATTAAGAATCGCATGTTTATTTATTTATTTAAAAAAAAAATTAATTTATGTCGGATAGTTTTTTCACTATACACATTTTTAAGTACATTCCCCCCCCCCCCCCCTGGACTATCAAAGGGAAGCAATCAGACTACAAATGGCTGTAGCGCAAAATTAATTTTAGCATTTTCCATGCAGCATCACATATATATAATTATAATAATGAGAAATTTTTGTAATAACAGTTGAGTGGACCAGCAATCATATTGTCAATTTAAATTTTCTTTTATTGTTCCTATTTTGTTATCTTTAGAAAACTCAAGTCATACATTTAAAAATTGGACCATTTATCAAAAAATTACTGGCAATGAAATGGTGATGAAGTTAATAAATACAAATGGCACCCTAGATAATTTTAAGAGCAGCCATTTGTTTGCATTAATAAATTCAGATATGTGCATATCAGCCACTTTAAGAGCCATTGACATTATATATATGATAACAGATTTGTGTGTACGTATATGCTTTGATAATAATCATGAATATTGAGTATGTGTTTATCTATAGACATCTGTAAGCAATGAACAGCAACTCAGTGCAAAGTAATATATAATTTCCTTATATAATTCTGCTTACAGCAGAATTTTTTTGAATGCAATGTTGATGGAAACAATTGACAGTCTTCTGGGGTGGGGGACAATATACTGTCCAAACAGTTTAGCATTTACCAGATTCATGAAACTTGACCTCATTCTATCATAAGGCAGCAGATACCATTATTTACTCAAGCAATTCATTGTCTTCTAGTATACATCACTCTCAGATGACACCCTCAGTCATACACCTTTTGAACAGATTTTTTAATGAGACTTTTTGTAGTATTTATTTAATTTTTTCAAAGAATTAAAGAGTTTCTAACAATTGATTACATTAAAACTATATACATATATTTTTTTAAAAGATACATACATGTAATTACATTTTTTAAACGATTACATGTAAACTACCAACTAAATATTCTTTACATAGACAAATAGAGTTAGTATCCTTTTCTTCCTCGAAACCGCTGTCGCATGTCCAACTGAAAATAATAAAATAAAAAGGATTCAAATTAAGAGGCACTGTAAAGCATTTTTGATTAAGCTAATATTAAAAATAAAGTGAACAAAATTCATGACAAGGAGATCTGACTGAAGACACATTATTAAAAATTAATGGTAACTTAGTAAAATAATTGATAATACTTTGAAGTTAACTATAAACAAAATTATATAAAATGTTTACAAGTGCAGCAAACCTATTATCTGCAAGAAAAGTATTAATATTTATTTTCCAGAAAAAATACAAGTAAACTGCATTAAAATGTTGGAGTTTAAAAACTTACATATACATTATGTTGGCCTATTTTTTTTTAAACATATCTAATTAAAACCAGATGCTTAGATTTATAGTGTGTTCCTTGCTATATTCTACCTCAGGGGTGGACAAACGTTTTGTGCATAGGGCCACATTGACAAATGTAAAGTTATTGGGTGGCTGCGTATATATTATGTCCACTTTGTTTACAGCAACCTATCACATAAGTAATTATGAATTATTTATAGGTTATTAAACAGTACAAATAACCAATTATTGCAATTTTATTTTACTTAAACATTATATTTTTACAATATGGACAAAAACCTTTACTAATTTGTTAACAAGATTTTACAATTTTTTATTATAATAAATTTTTAAAATTATCTTGCAAAAATTCCTTTTCAGGACAACAAGATGCAATGGCTGCTGGCTAAAGATAGAGTAGTGTGTGTACAAATCATGCTCTTTCTATCATGTGAGCAATCTAATTACAGCTATCCATTGGTAGAATTGATTCAGATTGCTTGCTAATGGAAACACATCTCTTAGATATAAAGACAAAATATATACACCTTTATAGAAAGACATAGTAAGTGATGTTAGCTTAAAAAGAATAGAAAAGTAAATCTGTTTCAATGATGAAAGAGATATTATTTAAAGCCTTTAAGAATGAGACATTAATTGCAACTTTCTTTTCCAGAGCCACTTTAACTTACATGTCTTGCATTTAACTGTAATATTTTTATCTGTATTTAACTATATATATATATATATATATATTGCAGTATAATAAAAAATATTATTAATGATTATTTTTTTTTAAATCAAGAAAACTTACGAGTGATCTCTTGCATTCAAAAAAGGCAATCCGCAAACTCTGGCATTCCTCTGGAATACTGGGGTCATTTCGAAGCATCAAGCATTCTTTTGGTGTTTTACCATTCTAAATAAAATATAAGGGTTAAGCTATTTAAAAGAATCTATAAACAGTGATAAATGATAGCTGTCAATACAGGTGAAAACATTCAAGGGCAGATCCATGCTTTTGCTGTAACCACTATATATTACAATTTATACTTTGGGATAATTATTTGTATTCAACTAATCTCATGCTTTAAAGAGGTGAATACCTTCCCTACCTTGGCAATATTGCAGAATATTTATAAAAGTAAATATATATTATGAGATTTAGAAATCTACATTTTAAAGAGTTAAATTCAGAGAGAAAAAATATTTCTATTATCCTCAAAACAATGATGAAAAGTGGGTATTTGGTATTATTATGTAGTATTTGATTTTCTGGTTACTTGTGATGAAGCTTCTTTTCTATATTCCCATTTTATTTCAAATCAAGAATGTATTTTTATTGATATGTTTTCCATTTTATAATACCATAAATTAGATGTAAATACTTATAATAATTCCTTTAGTTTGCTTAAAAGACACAAAAAATATACTGTCCACAATCATATACAAAGTCGATTAAATATTAATATTAAATGTAATCAAAATGGAAAATCTTTTCTTAAAAAATTAAAAATGATTATTGGTTTTCATTACAGAGTGGTAATTGCTACTCAAATTTTTATTAATAGGACTGAAATAAAAAGTTACCCCCCACCACTACCATCATCACCACCAAGCTTATCTTGTAAATCTATTATACTTAGCAATTTTTATTTTTATGATGCTTGCTGCACTAAAAAAGTTTCACATTCCTGTAATGTTTAGATTTCATTATTTACAGCTATACATTTCTTACTTAATAAATAAAGCAGACAATGAAGGTATCCTGAGTGAATAAATGTCTTTGATTTATGCTAGAAAAGTTTTCATGGAGATGTGGTTTATCACAGGGACAGACAAAAAAAGGTAAATGTGTCCCTGGACCAACCCTCTAAGTGTCTCATCAACTCACATATAAGATTGACAATTAATATGAGAGAGAGCCAGGAAATTGAAATTTTGCAGGGAAGTATGGTTTACACAAGGGAGAGACATGAGATTAAGGGTCAAGCCCCAGGTGCCCCTTCCATCCATATATATATAATATGGAGAAGAAAGCTAGGGAATTCTGAAAGCTGAAATTTTGCATGAAGGAATGGTGTACACAGGGACAGACATACTGGTCAGGATCCATCCTAAGCCCATGGGGTGCCTGCCTCCACAACCATACATATGGCTGGACTTTTTAATATGGTTCATGCCTGTAGTGAGAGAGCTAAGAAGCTAAAATTTTGCAGTGAGATGTGGTTTACTTCCAGAATGAGAGAGAGAGCCAGAGTCCAACAGAAGGACAAAAAATAAATTATTTGTGTTATTCATTTAACATCAATTGCTTTCTTAACCTGGGCAATGCCAGGTTTTTCTGCTAGCTTTAAATATTCCACATGACAAGGGCAAGGTCGCTATTTCCTACAAAAAATGGATATTAGAGTTTAAAGTTTGGAAGAGACCTACTGTATGACAAGGGCAAACCTACCATTGACTGATTGAGCTTTCCCATCCTTGTCTGGTTCAGTAGCACCACTTCACATTTGCTTATTAAGCACATTCCATACACTTTTCTGTAATACCATGAATATTATGGAATGCTTTAGGGCAGACATTGTGCACACTACCATCAAAAAGCACAGTATATTTCATGTGGTGAATTGTCTTGCTGCTTCTGTCTTCAACCCACTGTTTTACACATTCACTGGAAAGAAGCTTAGAAAGATATCTGTTCTGATGATATCACCAATCATCCAGTGCCCCCAAATTATCAAAAATAACTTGGATTTTTTGCATACCCAATACAGAAAAGCACCCACATGAACAAGGAATCCTACCATGCAAGCAGCAACAGGTTTTTACACCAATGTAAGCCTGGCCAGAGTTCCTTTTCTTCTTTGCTTACACTCACTTTCATGTCTCCACATTATTCTGACACTTCCTTGAATAGCCAGCTTGTTGAAGCAGAGGATCACTGTCACTCATTAAGAGGGTAATTACACACAAAAAATTTAATTAATAAAACACAGTGTGTCAAGTGAGAATCTCACATTGCTTCAAGTGTGAGGCTCACTGTGGCATTTTCAACCTTGTTGTATGCATACATTATTTCCTATCTAAGATGGCACAATGTATATACTTTGTAGTGCATTGTAAAAACATTGAAATTTTGAACAATAGGGGCTAGCCAGTCTCACAGCAATAAGCCACTCTGACAGGGGAAATTCAGCTATTAAGAAAATAAAAAAACTATTTTTTGGACTCATGGTCTCATCCTTTGTCATATGGAATGCCTAATAAAAGTAATATATAACAGCACATTTTTGTTTTCACATGGATCATTATTTACACATCTTTTTCATTCATTGCTTGTCTTGTGATTTTATCCACAAATCCTCTTTTGCTATGGATTTTACTGCACTATACTTTGCTCTGGACTTTTCTTGCTGCATTAAAATGAAATTTTCCCAGTAGCAGCCAGATAGATGTCACCAAAGCTGACCAAACAGGTCAACAATCCTACTTATTAACAATACTTTTTCTCTTCTGTGGGATCTTTGCATCTGACTATTTGAATAGAATGAATGAGGCACTTCACTATTTTGAATCTCATTGTTAGTCTACCTAAACAGCAGAAAGTTTATGTTTTAGTGGCAATTTATTACAGAAACCTTACCGCTACAACAGTCATCCTTTAAATGGTTTAACTAAATATTTTGGTAACAATTTAAATGGTTTAATTAAATATTTAGCAATAATTTGAATGGTTTTAATAAATATTAATAGCAACAATTCATGATAATAAAACTTACCTTTTTAATGGTCACTAGTAAACTCACCTTTACAACAGTTACTAGTAAATTTACCTTTATAATAGTCACTAGTAAACTTACCTTTACGACACAGTCACTCTTCAGCAAACAATCACGCAAGTCCTCTCTGATCCCAGAACATGCTGGCTTTGGTTTTGAATCGTCTGCAAGTTCATCCAATCCATACTTTGGCATAATTGAATATCTGAGGAGAATGTATATTTTTTCTACATGGAAAAAAAATATAAAGAAATATTTGTTACCGGTACAAGAATAACAAATAAATCCTGTCTAAGAATTGCTGCAGAAAATAGATGGATTTACAAAGAATAATTAACATAATATTTCTCATTTTTATTTTTATCCATCAAATATTATAAAGAATTAGTCTAGTTCTTAATAAGTCATGGAAATATTTTCTCCTGGAATGCTGAAACAGTGTACTTTATACTCACTAGTCTCTCATAAGTGATCTGCACCTAGGTACATTTTACCTGATTATATATTCCAGAGTTTGTAAGTGATTGGACTAACACTTCTAACAGTAAACAAAAACAAAAATGCATTCGAACTAATGAAAATTGTAGCCTATAAATGGCTAAATTTGGCTCAACAGTCATGTAAGCTGAATACAACTACAAAACAGCTCCTAAACAGCAAGCAAACCATTCACTCAGGGAAGAGCTTTACCAATACAGTCTTTTTATTATAGTGGTTCTTCCCCTCTCATAATGACTGCAGTCATTGTATTATAATGGATATCCCCATGATTGAGATCTATTCTGAAATGGACATTGTGTGGATTCATTATGTAGGTATTCACTATATGGGTATAGCAATAGGTATAGGCTCAGGCTTGGTCACTATGCAAGGTTGTGGCCACTATCATGCAAATACCTGGCAGCATATTGGAAGTCAACCTTAGCAAAATCACACTGGGTGCACTGGTCCATGAGTCTTGCATAAACCTGTTTCATTGCTAATATTTTATACTTTTACAAAATGTAACAAGTTTTATTTAGGTAGCACCCTTTTAACAACATTTCAATTTCTGTTCACTGTTCAAAGCCTATATAGGCCTATAACTATAAGTAATTATAATGAAAGTACTTTTAGATTTTTCAGAAAATTTTACGACATAATTATTGTCATAGTGTGCTATATGTATTTCTGTGTCTACATCATTGTTTGTGTTGATAAATACAACTTTTGTCATTCTCTTCCAAAAGTTGTCAGGTAGTAAAATATGTGTTGCGTGAGTGAGAGAGGGAGAATGTTTTGGCTACTTATACAATGATAGAAATCAGTCCAAACTGTCGTGAGCTTTTAGGACTAAAGAAACAGAAATTCGTTTATTAATGTTAGGAATATAGTGAAGCATGTAAATTATAGTGTACCGGCGATTTATTGTAAATAGGCTAAATGTTAAACTAGAACTAAAGTAATATTTTGATTTAAACTTAATTAAAACAATTGTAAATTTCTATTTATTTAAATTTTTTAATAGTCACTCTACAATTATATTTAAAAATACATTCATTATCAGTTACCATAAGCAAAATAATTCGACTTTATACTAAAAAATCTGACCAGATAGTGCAGGATACAATGGTTTCGGTTACAGATGATTAAATTGCCTCCCTTGCATTAACTCTCGTCGATGCATGCGCAACGTGTCGTTATCGTCGGCTTCCTGTTTGCTGGCATCGTCAAGCAACTTTTAGACTTTGTGGAAGTAAACTATTTAAAAAATATATATATAACCGATTTCTTTTCATGCAAAGACCACTTTGGTTAGTTGCCTTGTTTTCGAGCGTTTATATATTGTCGTGGTGATTAAAATAAAAATTAGATAAATGCAATTTGTTTCGACGTACTAAAAGTGTAAACATACCCCAATATATATAACATTTTCAGAAGTTTCAGGAATAAAGATTTTAGAAGGATATTTATTTTACATTGCACTATATTTAAAAATAATATGTTTATACAAGATCAGTTTGACGATATAGTTTTGTCCATTAAAAAAGAGTTGTCTTCATGTTTGCTCATCAGGGATGGTCTACTATCATTAATTTTCCTGTCATGTTGCGTTTGTTTATTATTTAACATACACAATATTTACCAATCTTGTCCTTTTATGTCATGTATATACTTCGATAGAATAGTGTTGATAATTAGAAACAGGTGTTATTGCTTCTTTCATAGTGATCAGGGAGATGGTATACTTATTTTTGTAATTTTGTTAAGATTAATTAACTTATAGGGCCTAGGCCTACGCTGACACAGTGACAGGTTTAAATTTGGTTGTTTTATTTTGTTTGTTTGCACAAGATAATTACTGGGGTTAATTGTATGATAATTGTTTTTACTTTAAAATAACATCTTTGCTTAAAATAAATAAACTCATGCTGATAAATGTACCAGCTCTTATTGTTAGCAGTTGTGATCTACAGCAAACTCATGATTATCCAGAATGAAAGGGGGGAAAGTTAATTCATATTTTGTAGGAGAAGCAGTAGAATATATATTGTTTTGGTCATCAGCATTTGCAATCATTTGTAAACATCCTGACCATCACATTATTTCTTTAAATTTCTAAATTATTTCAAGTTTTAAATCTATTAATACTAACAGAAAAACAACCCTTTCCATTTTGACATGATTGACTATGAATATTTCAACTTTCACAGTATTTGTAAACAATAATGTACATGTCTTAACAGTGCATATATTGCCAGTGATCACAGCCTTTTGTTGTGCTGTCACAATATTCTTTTAATAATCATTTCTCTTATCCCATATTTTTTGCATACTTTTTTTAGTAGTCACATTTTCAGATTATTTCTTACATGTGTGTGTGTGTGTGTGTGTGTGTGTGTATGTGTGTTTGTGAATTAATTTTTAAACACCCCAGTTATTCTGCATTGTAGCTAACTCAATCCAGATAGTCAGAAGTCTTCTGTATAATTTTCTATTGGCTATAGATTTGGAGAAAACAAGTAGTTCTCTCATCTCACTTTAATTTAGAACTACATTTGTAAATCTTTACTGACCATCAATATATTTTCTTTTTCAGAATTAGCAAAGTCATGACAAGCTTTGCAAAAATCTCTCCACCTGTTTCACCAACCACTTCTACCATATCCTCATCCTTTTCTGACAGCTTTCGTCATGAAGATGGGAAGAAGAATGATGCAAGGCTAACAGCCAATGCTAAGCGAACCAAATTCTTCAGGCGTTTGCTTAAGTTCAAGCAAATGGACTTTGAATATGCATTCTGGCAAATGATATATCTGTTTATCTCACCTCAGAAAGTGTAAGTAAAGAATGAACTCAGTAATTTATACTCTATTCAGGAACAATGTGGGAAATTTCTAATAAAGTAATATTGCAGAGAGGCCTTTTTATACAATTATTGTATTTATCTACACTCTATCTATGTTTTTGCTTATATATGGTTCCTTTTCAGTAGGTAGGAATTATCAATTTCTTGCAAAAATTGTATAAATAAAAGTTGAAGAACTTAAGTCAGGTTTGAAATTCTTGAGTAACCAGTGTATGAGTCTGCTTTCTGCAGTTGTGATTTAGACTTTTTTCCATGTTGACTCCTTACCCCACATGAACTACAGTAAACTTTTCGTCTTCACTAGACATTCTCGGTTTTTGTATGTTCTTGTGGAGCCTTCAGGGTAGGTGACCTGGTGTTGCAGGTGGAAGTGTGGAGGTGTTGCGACTGTCCTCTTTTTTTTGGCCGGGAGGTGTCTTAGAGCATTCAACATTATGATTAGACAGTATACTTTATTAGTTTAGTCTTCTCAGAGCATTGGACATTATGATTAGACATTATACTTTATTAGTTTGATCTTCTCAGAGCATTGGACATTATGATTAGACATTATACTTTATTAGTTTTATATAGAGATGTGTTGTATATCATAATTACGACCTTTGTGCCTTAATTTTAAGAGAATCAAATAACTAAAACAAAATTTTATTTTTTTGCATGTTGTCAATTTGATTAAATAGTATGATGAAAAATGGTAGATAACAGCTGTAAGGAAAAAGCTGAACCATAAAACTTAGGCCTTTTGTTTGATCAATCTAGTTAAGTCACATTTTATTTTTTTCTAGAGCTGTTTATATTTACAATTAAAGATCACATTGTCGCATAGAACAATTTATTTTGTATAAACGGAATTGTTACATTAATACTTTGCAACATTTCCCTTTTCCCCACCTACATCAGAATTATCACATTACTATCTTCAGTACGTGGAAATGAGATGGACATTATTTAAGAAATCTGTCAAGATTTCAAAATATAAGTAAGAAGTGTACTTATATTTTCATCTTGTGTTAATTACTTAATTAGCTTCCACTTAATGATGTGTTTTATAGTAATGCATCAAATTAAATTATAATAATTTATTAATTATTATCATTATTATTAGAATTTTTGCTGACATTTATTTTAATCCCTTCTCATAGATCTGAGAGTGTTTGTTCACCAGTTCCTCAAAACTAGAAAGAATGACATGCAGCCAATTTGGCAATTATCTCCTCTTGAATGTGATCATTAACCATCAATATCATCTCCCTTAATTCCCAATATTTTAAAACTTTATTAAAATGTTCATTTTTCATATTGTTTTGTTTCAGTTACAGAAACTTTCAGTATAGAAAACGTGAGTAATTTATAATGAAATATAATTTAATATACATGTATATATAAAATATCATTCTGTTTTCTTGATTTGAAAGGCTTTCTTAGAAAATAATGCCTTTAAATTGTCATTAATTTTCTGATGTAATCATTGTAATTAGTGAAATTAAATATTTTGTTTATAATTTTGTTATGCTACTTGTAAAGATATAATCAATTTTTTTTCGTATTATACTGGAAAACTGAGAAAAGTATCTATCTTTAGACTTAAAGGCACTGATATTTAGAAATTGAACATATTAAAATAAAAGATGTCCTGGAAATTTTTTTTCTAATAATAATTATTCCCCTAATTTACTTGAATTGATGTGTTGCTATCCAAAGTTTTCAAATTCGTTGCCCTCCATACTGATGTATCTTTGTGATCCATTGAGACAAGATGACATTTATTTCCTTTCTAGATAAATAATAGCCATCACTATGGCTACATTATTAAGCCTACTTCAATTAGTGGTATAAATAATATTGTCATACCTCAGGGCACCCTTCATTTGTTATGATTATTATTTATTCATTAATAACATATAAATAATTACAAGTGACCAAGAATCTTAATTTATAGTTATTAATAATTCTCCCACAAGACCAAAACATCTCTCACTTGTCGGATTATAAGGACATCATAAAACTCTACCCTTTACACAATAATAAGATAGACATTTTAATAATGTTTCTGCAGGTGAAAACTTCTTACTAAAGGAGTAATAAAAATCCGTCTTTTATTTATATTTAATGAGCCACCTTCCATTCACTATTACTCCAACATAAGGTTTAATATATATGTAAGAAGATTATTAAATTTAACAATTTAAATTTATTAAATCAACAATCAAATATACAACATATGAATATTAATACTATTAATATGAATGTTGATACAACATATGAATATTAATCATATTAATATGAGAGTTGATATTTACATCACTTCACAACAATGTTTGATTAATTTTATTTTATCCTAGCATTGACATCAACAGTCAAATTAACACATATATATATATATATATATATAATCAAGTTCATAGATATGGTTTCATCATAGAAATGAGAGTGGAGTTTTATAGAAATAATTATAGTCAATGTACATAACCTTTTCAATGATGGCAGCTGTCACTAGTGCATGTTCACAATCATGTGGTTTGCAAGAAGTCACTTTCTTTCTTATTAGATGACAGTCCAACGTACCCCTTCTAAGTACATTACACATTCCAGAATTTTGTATGCGCTATAAAAGCACATCACACGGAATTCTTTATGAATTCTTGAGACCAAACTCAAACCTCAATTTTATCCTCCATGTTGGGGGAGGATAAAAAACAACAAAAAAATAAATAAAATTCCCTTTGGTGGGTAGATGTATACAGTTACAGAATGCTAGTTTAACAAAATTATTGCATGACTTAAAGTCATAATATAAATTTTAGATTAAAATATTGCATGAAAATAAACAGTTGGGTGGGTAGGTGAACTACAATTATTGAATTATAGTTTAACAAACTACTGTTACATGACTTAAAGTATAATATAAATTTACAGATTAAACTATAATTGCATGGATTAAAGCCATCATGTAAGTCACATCTGCAGTGCTGACTTTTTCTACTGCTGCATGAAATGAAGTATATTTAAAGGACTCTTATACAACTTTGTTTTTTAGTGCATCTAAGTCAGCTTCTGTTGCAAGCAATAATCAGTTTAAAGGAAAAATTTTAATTGCATATTCTTTATTTTTCTTATTTGCAGAGACGAAAGACCAATGGGCTAGAGATGACCCTGCTTTCCTGGTGTTGTTATCATTTTGGCTCTGTGGTATGTACACATTTTCAGACCTGCTTCTGCAGTTATTATTTAGCTCTTTGGTACATACACATTTTAAATCCTGCTTCTGCAGTTAATATTTTGGCTCTGTGGTATGTACACATTTTTTATTCTGCTTTCCTGGTATCATTTTGGCACTGTGGCACACACATTTTTGATTTTGCTTTCCTGCTGCTGTTTTCCTTTTGATTCTGTGGTGATAATATACTTTTATTTCATTAACAAAAAATGAGTGACAGCAAAATATAATTCAGTATGCTTTATTGTTAAAAAAAAAAATCATTGAAATAGCTTTTTCCCTCTAAATTCAGTTTAATAAATGAATTTTTAAATTAGTAACTATTAAAAAAGTATCAGACTTTTTTTTTTTAGTAGATATTTGTTAAGTTTAATGGCATCTCTCTCTTTCTCCATTTGATGATTTGTTCATGTGAATTACTTTATAAGTAGTAGCATTTTTAATTTTAAAATATAGAATAAAGAAAGTGTTGTTTTGTTTTTTAAAATTTAATAATCACCTTCCAGTGCTGTTTAATGTTAAAAGGAAGTAAGTTTCATTTAATACTTGTGCCTGTGTCTTTTCTCTGCCAAAATTATATTCTTATGATGGAAGAATCATGCATTATATCGCTGTGCACAGATTAAAACTGCAGAACTGGAACAGCAAAATGGTTTTGTTACTTGTGACATATAAATAAATAAAACATACACCTAACATAAATAAACAAATAATTATTTTTAAATTTCTAAAATGATTATAATTTTGGAACTTGAATGTTTAAAAATGTATATTAGTTGTGCCTTTCTTGGTTTTAGCGTTGACAAAAATTAACAATCAGACAAGCTTTAAAAATTTATATAAGTCACATTTATTCTTTTTATTAAACAATTTTGTTGTTGTTGTAGTTTTCCTAATTATAAAATGTATTTAAATTTTTTAAAATATCTAATATTTAACAATAATATCTAACATAAATCAAACAAAAAGAAGGATTATAGTGGATGCATAATGTTATTAATTCAACACAGAAAAGGTAATTTTATGTGAAATAACTTTTTGTGAATATGAGGATTATAGTAAAAAAAAAACTACAATTTTGTCAATCAAATAATAAATAAAAATTTAATTATTATCTTAGACAAAAAAAAGCTGTAAATGAGTTCATTAAAAATTATACTCAGCCTTAATTTAACTTGTATTCATAACATTCTCATACTTTTCTAGAATAACCTGTTTGGTTTGCAGTGAAATTTTTTTCCTGGGGTCTGTTTTCTTTTATTTACACCTTTTGATTAATTATTGAAGGTATTTCAGTTAATAAAATATGAGAGATCTATGGGGAACTCTTTTCATTAGAGAAACACTGCCAACAGCTTGTCTGATTGGTAATGATATGCATGGATTCTAATGTTGTATGAATACAGAAGTGTCTCTGTGAGGAGTAACATTAAGTGAACTCAAAGCTATGTGATTGTCCCACTGTATTTTGTAATTCACAGTAGTATTGTACGCTGTCAGGATATCTTTTTTCTTTTGTATGTAATTCACAGTAGTATTTTACACTGTCAGGATATATTTTTCCTTTGTGTGTAACACAGTAGTATTTTATAGTGTCAGGATATCTTTTTTGTTCTGTGTGCAAATTCATCAAGGTTGATAGTTATTGATATTTTCCTTTTTTTTAATGATGTAAAATTAAAATATAAATGTTATTTTATGGCATTTCAGCCTCTTCCATTGGATTTGCTCTGGTTTTGGGCCTTGGATTCCTAGGATGCATCAAATTCTTGTTCTGGGTGATATTTGTCGATTGCATTGGTGTAGGACTGCTGATAGCTTCTCTGTTTTGGTACTTGTTTCATATGTTCCATTGTAGTTATCAGTTTATAAACACAAGAAAAACAACAGGAAACCCACAGTATTTAATTTACATTCATGCACCAAAATAATATTTTAAATAAAATTGGAAATTTGTTTGCACTGATACATTTTTAATTACGGTTTTACACAGTCTCATTGTTTGTATGGTATTTATTTCCTGACCATTACCTTGAGTTGAAATAATATAGACACATTTAGTGTCTAAGATCTTATTTTAAAGATACTTACAGTATATGTTTCTTTAACGATAGAATTGATAATGCAGTTTATACAAAATTACTGTGCACCCACTTTGATAACTTCAGCACAAGATTGTGTTCAAGATTTTATTATAAAAATAAATTCAACTATAGATCAGTCAGGTGAAAGATTTTTATTGAGTAAATCAGTTCTGTGTAAATAGTTTAAGTTTATTGAATACCTGTGCATTTTTAATTGTGAAGTTCCTTAAGAGTAAGAATCATATAGTTGTAAATGCAGAGTTTATAATGTTGGTTGGGGTTGCAAGATAAATAAAAAAAACTGTGCTCATGAAGTGGGGGATAGTGGTAGTGAAGTTTGAGATAACTCTCAGTTGGAATATTTACAGGTTTATCACAAACAAGTACATGTTGATGAACCCACCGCGGGGTCAGGATGTGGAATGGGCATATGCTTTTGATGTTCACCTCAATGCCTTCTTCCCTTTGCTGATGATACTGCATTTCTTCCAGCTGCCACTGCTCAACCGTAGGTTATTGTGTCTCACCTATTTTCACACTCCTGTCCTTCAATAATCAGCTCAACTGTAGGTTGTTGTGTCTCATCTATTTTCACACTCCTGTCCATAAATAGTCTGTAAAACCATATGTTGTTATGTCTCACCTTTATTTATCTTCATATCCATAATAATCTGTAAAACCATAATGTTGCCTGTGTATCACATTCATATATATACATGTACATAATTAGTCTGCTAAACCATAGATTATGTGGAGTCTCATATTCTTGTTCACATTCATTTGCACACATAATCTATTAAACCTTTACTTTCATTTTCTTGCATAGTCTCACACACATTCATAATATTATGCATGCATTGACTCTAAATGTAAGTTGGTCTTGTGCCTCACTCATATTAACAGTATTATGCATGAGTATTCTACAGTAATGCCTTAAATATCCAAGGAATATGTTCCAGAAAAGAATTGGCATTTGCAATCATACTTATTTTCAGGAATTGAGATTTCAAATGGAGGATGCATTCCTAAGGAATGAATAATGAAGAGAATTGAGTTCACCTAAAACACTAATGCATGATCATTATAAGAGTTATAACTTATTGTGATTTATAATAGTGTTTAAAACCAAAATAAACATGCACTTTAAGTACAATTTAATTTGAAGATTATTCAGCCGAGGTGAAAAATTATTTCCACCTAGGGCATTGGTAGCAGATTGTCATATTCTTACCAGTCATTCAGGCAGTCCAGTTATTTTTTAAACTGTGGTTTTCATTATTTTAATTATTAAATGCTTCCTTTCAGCCTTTGCTATTCTGTTAACAACTCACTCAATGAATATCACATTGAGTAATTTTCAACTTTTTCATCATTTTGATCAATAATCCCCAGAATTAAGAGAGCAAGAGAGAGAACTTCATTAACTAGTTTATTTACACATGGGGCTAATCAGAAGTTAAGTGTAATTTAATTGTCTTAAATGATTTAACCATAAAAATGTGAACACAAGTCAAATTTACAGTGAAACCTCGCTATAAAAAGGATAATTTGGGTCCATAAACTTGGATTGCGTTAATGCGGGGTTATACAATGCACGTATAAAGCCCGATAACTAAGTACAGTGGGCCTGCAATGGTCATGAGCCACTTTTTAAACAAAAATTAAGCTGAATGCATGTACAATTTCATACCCTTTCAATTTATAAAGCTAATAAAGCGGACATTATTTACTTAAAACTGATTGCATCTAACAACACCACCAAGCCCAGTCAACATGTTGGCGGCTTTAGTTCTTTGATGTTTATTAAATTGTGAGAATCGTTTATCAACCACTGCTTTGTCTGCTGCTTGGCTGTATAATCAGTTAAAGAAGAAGCACATGTCGGCTATTGTTTGTGCAATGATTGTATACAGAATTAATTGAATATAATAACAAAGATGACTTACTTGCTTTTACTCATGGATCAGTAATAAGTAACATTTCCGATAATATTTATTTTGGCATAACATTTCAAGAACCTGGTGAAATTGTTAAATTTCAGATCACTTTATATTAAAAGTCGTATGCAAACTCTTCCCCAGAATGATATACACACTATTTCTCGTACTTAAAAAATTATTTCTTCCCCATACGAGAAAAATACAGTTCCATGCCATGATCATATTATATGTGTATTCAAATTCATACATGATCTCAATCCCCCAATTTTTTTATACTCTTTTTTATGTACTTTAAAAAAATTTCATGTGTGAATGAATATACAAAATTTCGGGAGCCATGCCACGAGTGCATTATATCCAAATTTACGTTATCGGGGGGTTCCACTGTATTTGAAATATGACTGTGTGAACAGTATTTGAAGTTTCAAAATAAGCATTATGATGTGATCTTCACATTTTCACTCATTTGGGATGGAAAATTTAGTGAGCACATTGCAAGATTTTAGATTAAAATGTTAGAAATGTAATTCCTTATTTTGCCTGCGTTCAATCAATATATTGCAGGTTATTATTCACAACCAAATATTGAATATCATGTATGCCTTGCCATATTCATATAATAAATAAATATGAAAATGAAACACATTTGCATGAACTCTGTATCACCCTTATTTACATTCATTATGCAGTCATAATCAGCAGAACATGAACACTAGGTTATCTTAAGTTGTTAAAAGTTTCTGTGCTTTAATCACTTACAAAAATATGAATGCATATTTATTCCTAGATTTTATAATCCAACACACTCTCTCTCACACACATACATGCACATTATTATTTCTTTTACCCCCACAATCACACCAACATGCATAATCATACATACATATATATACACACACACACACACATGCGCATTTCTATTATTTTGTTATTTCTTTTACTTTCTATCATACACACAGACACTTTTTCTTACATATGCATACATTTTATTATATTTTTCTTTTACCTTAACGCTTTAACACACACTCACGCGATCACTCTCTCTCTCTCTCTCTCTCTCTCTCTCTCTCTCACACACACATTTAGACAGAGAGGAAAAGCACACTGCCACCACACACATTTGACATCATATCTTACATATAAGAGCACATATACATGATTAAAAATGAAAAAAATCAGTGGGAAACTGTTTCTGAATTTCACAGAATGGTAATCATTTGTGTATTGAATCAGTGTTTCTGATAATGATATAGCTTTGTTTATTTTATACAATAATAGAGTTGTTTTAAATTACTTAGGCTGGACAGCTTTTATTCATCTCTATCAGGAAATTGTGCCTTCATTTTTTATCCGTACAGATTTTATCATGGTGGATTGGATGACTTCATGTGTGTTTGGCAACACATTGTGGTTGATAGCCATCAGCTACTACATTTACATCACATTCCTTGGCTACAGTGGTCAGTACTGAAAGAGACAATTTTCATTAAATAAATATACTTGCATTTTGTAGTTTTAGTATTTTATTTTATAACAGAGCACTTAATTTGACGACCAGAAATTTAATGCTGATGTTGAGAAATGGTTGGGGGATTATTTTGTTCACAATGGCAAAGTGTTTTGTATGAATTTCTTTTATCTAATCTGTTGCATTATTGTTTCTGAAAATCGCAATGGTGAAATGTTCAGTGTGTTTCTTTTTTTTTTTTCAATCATTTACACATTACTTCTGAAAATCTCACTGAATCTGAATCTGTTTCAAAATTACTGTCCCTAGAAATCACAATGGCAAAATGTCCTGTATGTATTTCATTTTCTGAATCTGTTTCAGCATTACCATTTTTGAAAAATACGAGAACAATTCTTTTCCCCATGATGGGCCTCCTCATGCTATACATCTTGTCATTAATATTTCGAGTCAACTTCACCACACAGCTGTGCAACTTCTACAAATACAGGGTCATACCATATGTTCCTTAACAAGGGCCTAGTGAGCTGATCGAATTCAAGCTGTGATGGACCTCCCCTCTTTTAAAATGAACCTTTGAAAATTTCTCATCAGGTGCAGCGATTTAATGAGACAAATACAGTTGTGAGATAAAAAAAAAAATATCACTTGAGAAATAGGTTTGTTTTTCTCTCAACATTATGCACATGGACCTTTATGATAAAGTAAGTTACTCAGTATTGCTGAGTTTGGACTCTTATGGTAATGAAATAATGAGCATTTGGAAGTGAGCATATTTAATTAAATGTGTTTGCTTCCAGTAATGGACACTCAGAAATTACCAATCAGATGTTATTGTATTGATTTTTGTGTTTATTTAAAATTTTGACTGCCTGTTCCCAATCCACTGAGTAGATTCTAATAAGAAAACAAGTCTTCACTAACGGTGAGGATTTTGTGTGCTGGGCTGGTGTTTTTATGAATGCAGGTTGAATGCCATTGTTTTAAATGTTATTGTGGTATAATTTTCTTGCTTTTCTTTTACACCTTAATTTTGTTTTATGTGTTTGAGTGTGTGTGTGTGTGTGTGTGTGTGTGTGCGCGCGCACGCGTGCAATCGAGTGCATGCACCCACGTGTTAAAAAAAAAAGCACTAGAAATCTAATTTACTTATTTAAACAGTAAAGTTGAAAACTTCTTTTTTTGTTTCTTAAATTTAAAAAGTAGTATTCTTAAAATTGTTTACTTCTTATCTTTATGAAAATAGATTTGTTCTAACTGTAATGGGAGGACACTTTCATAAAATTAGTACCTATTGCAAATTGACTCATTTCTGTTAGGAAATCACCTGTCTAGTTAATGGCTATATTTTAACATAAAAGTAAAATACTTTTTCTTGAAAGTAGCTAATTAAAAAAAAAATTATATCAGTTAGCCTAATAAATT
Organism: Sinotaia quadrata; assembly: GCA_028829895.1. Taxonomy (NCBI): domain Eukaryota; kingdom Metazoa; phylum Mollusca; class Gastropoda; order Architaenioglossa; family Viviparidae; genus Sinotaia; species Sinotaia quadrata. The sequence goes on from CM054183.1 coordinate 67,265,179, forward strand.
TTTAAATGAACATTTAAATTGATTGGAAATTTCTTTTTAAGAAATGCAAAGATTATATTCATTTAAGCATAGATAATTTAGCATCATTAAAGTGCATTACAAAAACAAAAATAAATCACTGGCTAATAGTGATTACATTAGAAACAATGTTTTTAGATTAATATTTTGTTAAAGTGCAATTTTGTTTTCATATTGGTATGACTGTTTGCCTTAATATGCAAACTAAATTTTGTGAGTTTGGTATATAAAAGTATGAGTGATTATGTTTGCATTGTTGTATGTTGTAAGTTTCATTCTTTGACTTGAATGAGTTTGTCTTAATGTTCCTGCAAAATCAGTGTGCAGTTTTCTTTCAAGGAGAATAATTTTGTATATGACTTTCTTTTTTTAAATGATTTTGTTTCATTTTGTAAAAACAGTATCTTGATTGATAGTTTTAAATTGGCTCATTCACTATTGAATAAATTGCTTTAATCGAATATTTTTCAATTTGACAAAGTATAGCATATATGGCTATACACTGATATCATTGGCAAGACGTAATATCTCTTATACAGTTATATAAGCAAATAGTCCCTATTTATTTTTTCATACATCCTGTAACATTCTTTGCTTTTATCTGTGGGGCTTTTTTTTTAAACCATAGTTTTGCTTTTTAAAATTGTCAGGTGAAAACACTACCTCACAAGTGGTGATAGGAAAAGACTGGCTTTATATTGGGCTAATTGGGAAATATATCTGACTTTACTTGTTATTGGTAGTCATTTGAAAAAACTTCAAATAGGTAACACTTTTGGAGTTGTACAGTTTGATTTGAATGGCTAATATTTTTAAGGATCATTTGTAATTGTTTGACACTAAGTAGATATATCATTTGTGCCAGGTAACTTTTTTTTTAAAAAGAAACTTCATAATGTCATCATTGTGATACTAGAAACTCTTCATGTCATTATTGTAATGCACAAGCTAGATACTGGGTTCATTAATACATGGTTCATTGCACAGCACTATTGGAAGTGTTTTGCAGAGCTAAATTTACACATAAAAGGTGTCATAATTGGACTTTGCTGAAATAAGTAGTCAGAACCAGGAGTAAATAAATTACTTTAAAAAAAATCTTATTCACACATTATTTGTGCTGAGAGCCTGGAAGTAATATTTATGCATTCTTAGTTTTGTATTTTCATTTTAGCACTTTGATTTGAGTTAGGAAACTATATTAGTGATTTTTGTGACTTAGTGCACATTGTGTATTTCATACTGCAGACAATTTGCGAAGGGAGGAAATCCAGCATTGTGAAACATTCTGATTGTATGCATTGGTTCTGGGGGTGCAGGAGGGATCTTCAGAAATTTTTTTAAAGAAACTGCTTACAATTGATGTGAGTGAGAGGAAAGTGTGAATGTGAAATACATGGAAGTTATATTCCTTTAGATCAGACATCTTCTCAATCAGAGACACTATTACAGTTAGAGAGTGAAGTTTGAACAGGAGACAAATCAATAAAGTTACCTTATGGAATCCTTGTCCAATCAGTTCTCTAGAACCTGATTATAGTTAGAGAAGGAAGTTAAATATGTGATAGATAAGTATGACTACCATGTTTTAGTGGAATTCTGTTTTGTCATTTCTCTGCCATTTTAGAACCTGATTGTAGTTAGAGAAGGAAGTTAAAATAAGTGATAGATAAGTATACCACTGTATTTTAGTGGAATTGTGTTTTGCCATTTCTCTCCTATTTGAGAGACAGAAATATAGTTTGAGAAGAAAGTTGAAACATGAGATGGACAAAATTTGGACTGATTGAATATAATATTAATTCTCCTCTCTTCCAAGTATAATATTACAAATAGTGAGTGACATTTGAACTTAGGCATTCACTCTTTGTCAAGGACAAAATTAAATGTGAAAAAGGCAGTTGGAATATGAGATAGAGAAGTTAAACTATTGGAATCTTGAATATTCATTTTTATCAAGGACAAAATTAGAGCTGTAGAAGTAAGCATACAAAGGCGAAAAGTGAGTGTACTCTTTTTAAAGGCAATGTTAAAGTTAGAGAAGAAAATCTGAACATGAGCTAGATAATTTAGACTGTATTCCATCTTCCTTCTCCATTTAAATATTTCACTCTTAGAGAAGGATGTTCGAATGTGATATAAGTTAAGACTAATATATTCATACTTGGTCGCTTCCTTCTCTTACAAATATAATGTGACAGAGAGGGATATTTTATTAAATATATGCTATATTTCTTTAGTGTTTTTCAAACTGTATTGCAGAGTTGTTTTTTAACGGATTTAGACTCTCCTGTTATTTTTTTTTGGGCACTAATGCACTCAACTGTGAATATGCAATACATAATTTTTTTATTGCTTTTTCATGAAGTTTTGTAGACTGTCACATAACGGGAGGCTCGTTACAAGCCGACCCGAGCTGAAGTTAGAGATGCAAGGGGTGAAGTCTATTTTTGGCCTGCTCCGGTGCACCTCCAAGAAAAGCCCGTGACGTGTGCCAGTACTACGTCGCGTCAAGTTGTTACATAGACACACATGACATACGCCATTGATGTTTGGGTGGGGCCCAATTTATTAATGTCATGCCAAGGAACGTTTTATTGGCGGTGTGTGTTGTGAGTGTGTATCATAAATGTGAATAAATGGACGAACGGACGAACGGTGCAAAACAATAGTACAAATTCTTTCGTCCCTCTCAAAAATTATGAATAACAAGAGAGTTGAAAGATGTTTAAATCAGGTTATTTATTTCCCGATTTAAAAGGGGCACTACTCTTTCGCACAGTGATTAATCATTCATTCAACTTTCCAATGTCATACACTCTGTGGGAAATAAGGGGAGATGAAAATGATGAAATTCAAAATATAAAATAAAGATTAATTACACAATTCTTATGCGGCAGATGGGGCCGCTTTAACAATAGTTCACATGTAAAATAAGCATTACTTTTAACATTAAAGTTCTTATTTTGCAAACGATATAATAGTGTTCATTTTCTTCGAGTTCTAGAGTTTAGTATGTGCGCGTTAGCCGTGCTAATTATTACTCACTATTAATGTCAGAGTTCCAAGGAGATGACGTAATCTCACACGTCACTTATAAGCGGCACTTCAAAGTGAAGACGGGACGCAATTGAGGCGTCGCATTACAGGTGAAGATTCTGCAGAATCTAGGCACCACTTTCAGATTATCACTGGGGAGAAATCTGAAATTTAGCTGACTGTTGTCAGCCTCGATAATTATCGTTGTACCGGTTGTCGTGGAAACGGACAGCCCAACGACGTTTAGCATTATCGGGTGGAGTCGTCCAGTGGGATGTGTCGTCGCATTACATTGAGTGTAGAAATCCGGATGTCTGTAAGAAAATCTCGGTGCTAGCCTCTCAATTAGCGGGATAGACTGCCAAACGAACTCAGACAGGGGGAAGACAAAATTGGTCCCTCGTGTCGTTAACTGCATACAACCAGCGTCGCATGCATCGGGTTTTCTTTGACAGCGAACTTTCCACTTTGCCAAAAGTTATACTGAGTAATTTTGCCTCGTCACTCAATATATGGCATCAGACGGATGGAAAACGGATGGAAAGAGATCTTTGCAGCTTTCCTTTATGAAATCTCTGTACATGAGATAATTCATACGTGAAGTTAGACTGGCTTCAGACGAATCGACGTTTTCAACATTGAGAGTAAAATCTTCATTTTGTCCCTTATATAGCTTTCACTGAAGGTTTCCAAAACTTCCAGAAGCTATGTCCTGTGACATGATTTTTGCCTTGGATATATAGTGGTAATCGAGATGCACGCTTTTCTGTGGTCAATACTAATGCGCACTGGCCATTTCACTCGTCAACAACATGTGACGGTATTGCGCAGTTGTCCCCATTTATTTAATATACATATTCTTCATAAACTAATATATATATTCAATATGATAATTAACACACACTGCGTCACGAACGTCTGTCTACTAAAGAGATCTTAGGTGACCGTTACTGGAAGTTACATGCTACATACGAAAAATAACAAAACTCGGATTACTTCAATTAGTTTTGTTAGCGGTTTTTTAAAATGAAATAAAATATAATTTCGGTCCCTCATTTCCTGTGACAACCCCCTTCTTAAAATTGATTGGAGCTCACAGAGTGGAAATCAAATAGGAACAAAAAAAAATTTTATTTCACACGATAGTCCCCACAGGAATTATATGCGCATCTGTGGAGAGACTATCCTCTCTCTTGTTTATATCGCGGTTATGGCATGCCGGGATAATGCATCGGCACCCGAATTTTCTCGGCCCGCGATGTGTTCGACAACGAAGCTATACTCCTGTAGCAGGAGTGTCCATCTAGTTAGCCTAGCGTTATCGTACATGCTAGTGCGCAGATATGTAAGCGGCTTATGATCGCACTGCAGGATGAATGGTTTAGAGTACAGATAAGCACTAAATTTCTTGAGTGCCCATACGATTGCTAAGCACTCTTTTTCAATCGTAGAGTACCGTGTCTCACGATCTAACAGTTTCTTAGAAGCGTATGCTACCGGTAGGTATTCGTCATCTGTCTCTTGGAGAAGTATGGCACCGAGGCCTTCGTCTGATGCGTCGGTCCTGACAATAAATCTCTTGTCAAAGTCTGGTAACTGTAGGACGGGTTTACTGGTCAAGATGTCCTTCACTTTTTCGAGGGCGGTGCTACACTCTGCCGTCCATCGTATTTTCGTGGGTTGTTTGTTTCCAGTTAAGTCCGTCAGTGGTTTAAGAAGCGTACTGAAGTTTGGGACAAATTTTCGGTAGTACCCCACTAGCCCCAAAACTGCCCTGACCTGTTTCTTTGTAGTCGGTAAGGTCATGTCACGAATGGCTGCAGTTAAGTCTAGATTAGGGCCTATTTGTCCGTCACTTATGATATGGCCAAGAAATTCAATCTCTCGAAAGCCCGCGCGTACTTTGGTGGGTTTCACGGTCAATTTATGGCGCTCGAGAATATCAAGTAGACCACCCACTGCGGATAAATGTTGGTCCCATGTTCCTGTTGCTACCAGTATGTCATCAAAGAAATTCAATGCGTCAACGCTCTCTAACGGTAATTTTCGCATGAAGCGCGCGAATGTTGCGGGTGCGTTCGCTAGTCCGAACGGTAGTCGGCAAAACTGAAATAAGCCTAGCGGGGTTGGAAAGGCTGTTTTTGGTCTGTCGTCAATAGCAACTGACAGTTGCCAGTACCCTTTGCACATGTCAAACTTCGAAAAGTAATGTGCCTTGGTTAGTTTTGCGAATAATTCGTCCTGATTTGGAATAGGTTCCGCATCGAATTCAGTTATCTCATTTAACTGTCTGTAGTCCACACAAAAACGAAGCGTACCGTCTTTCTTTTTAACTAAGACGACCGGTGATGAATATGGGGAGATTGACTGTTCAATCACGCCCTGTTTTTGCATTTCACGCACCTGTTCTGCTATGTACTTTGTGCTCTCATATTTCTGTGGGTACTGTTTTAAGCGTATCGGTTTGTCACTTAAAAGTTTGATGCGGTGTTCAACCAAATCTGAGTGGCCCGGTTGGTCGGTGAATATGCGCGCGTGTCTGTGTAAGAGCTTTGACATTGCGTCGCGCTGTTCGACCGTTAAGTTTGAGTCAATCTCGACTTGATCGACTGTAACTGCGGAGTTAGGCTGGGTTTCGGCGGACATCATGTCTGTACTGAAATTGGAGTCTTCCAATTGTATCAGTGCGACATTCACGTTTTGTATCTGTTCGTCGCTGCGTTCATAGTAACGCTTGAGCATATTTATGTGATAGATTTTCTGCTTATTTCCTATCTGTATGCTGTAGTCGTTCTGCTTCACACGCTTAATAACGCGGTAGGGTCCACGCCAGTGCATTTGCATGCGGTTGTTATGCGTGGGCCGCAAGAGTAACACGAGCTGGCCTGGTTCGAGGTCACGTTCCACAGCAGTACGGTCAAAATTTCGCTTGTATCGGGGTTGTTTTTCGCGAATGTTTTCCTGTGCTAAGTGACATGTCTCGGTCAGACGTTGACGTAGTTCGGCTACGTACGTGTGAACATCTTTACCATCGGTCACAGTGTCTCCCTTGACCCATGTTTCTTTCATTAGCTTAAGGGGACCACGAGGTTGCCTTCCGTATAGTAGTTGGAACGGTGAGTAGCCCGTACTCTCTTGTGGGAGTTCGCGATACGCGAAGAGTAATGGTGCTAGAAAACGTGGCCACTGGTCGGGTTGTTCCGAGGCCATTTTAATTAACATTTTCTTTATTGTACCGTTGAAACGTTCAACGGCACCATTAGACTGAGCGTGATATGGTGATGAGAACAACTGTTTACACGCTAGTAGACGCATTGTTTCAGCCATCATTGCTGAGGTGAATTGAGTGCCCTGGTCACTCAATATTTCTCGAGGTACACCAGTACGAGAAAATACGTCTATTAAAGCGTCTGCGACTTCGATCGCTGTGATGCCCTTTAATGCGACTGCTTCTGGATATCGTGTTGCAAAATCCACGATTGTTAGGATATAGCGATATCCTCCTTCGGCCGCGGGAATGATTGGGCCAATAATGTCTACTGCGACTTTTAGGAATGGTTCCTCTACTGTTGGTACTATCTCGAGGGGAACTCGACTGACACGCCCTCGGTCGATATGTTGTTGACACTGCGTACATGTACGAACGTACGAGCGAACATCCCTACTCAGGCCTGGCCAAAAAAGTCCTCGCGAACTCGCTGCTCAGTGCGCCGCGCGCCCTGATGTCCAGACATGATTGAGTCGTGTGCAAAGCTTAGAATCAGCTGTCTGAGTGGTGTAGGGGTAAATAGACACGTGGTGCTTCTAGTATCATTTTCCTTATAGTCGGTGCGCCGAAACGCTAGTCCGTCCTTCAGGAAATACGTAATCGTCGCGTACTTGCTGGACGTAATAGTGTTTTTCCGTGCCAGCTGTAGCATTGAGGACAAACTTTTGTCCTCCTGCTGCAGGTGACTGAGTTGACTTGGGGTCAACTGCGGAAATGTATTCTCGACTATCTTTAGAGCTGGGGGTCCTTGTTTACTACGTTCCCGTTGTGCTCTAGTGGTTACGGGGAGAACAGGATAGATGCCCTCAGTGTGTGTGTCACACTGCCCGGGCGATAGTATGAATCCGAACTGCATGTCTCTTATTACTGCGGCGGTGACTGTACCGGAAAATATGGATGACGTAACATGTACAGTGGCTCTTGGACATGTACTAAGGTGTCCCATAACACATCGAATGCGGACACTACCTCTTAGATACTGTTCAGGGCGTACAAGTTTAGCATTTATGCAGCTTATGGACGCGCCTGTATCGACCAGTATTTTGACTCTTTTTCCGTTTACTGTAGCCTGTTGGGTCTTTAGAGTTGCACCTGTTTCAGTGCATACCTTTACATCACGTGGACTGGGACAGTTCTGAGAACTATGCCCCTTCCCTTTGCAAGTGTAACACGTCATAGGTGGGGAGTCACGTGTGTGACGTCGTACGTCTTGTGACTTAGTATATGTCCGCTGTACCGGTTCGGGTTTTTCCGATTTCGTCATTGGTCGGTTCGGTTTCGGTGTATACTTCTGCCGATTTGTAGGAGGAGGGCGTGGTGCGCTCCTCGTAATTACCGGATCAGGGTAATCATTATACGTGTCTGCTAACCTCAACATATCACTGAAGTTAGCCGGGGGGTTTCGCTGCAAATATGTCGTCATTGCAGGCGGAGCAATATGGAGAAATTGATCTCTTAATATCAAATCAAATAGGCCCTCATACGTCTTCCGGATGTCTGTCAAATCAATCCATCTATCAAGATAATGGCGTAACCGGGTACCGAAGGCTTGCATGGTGTCATTTGCTTTAGGTATGGCTCTCCTAAACATTTTTCGAAAGCCTTCTGCTGTACATTGAAAAGTACGCATCAAACCCGTTTTGAGATCTGCATAAGTAATAGCGGGATCGCGCGTTAGATCAGTAAATGCGCGCGAGCTTTCACCTTGGAGTATTTGACCGAGTTGTTGTTTCTTTTCAATGTCAGTGTAATTAAAGTTGGCAATGAAACTGTCAAAGCGTGTCAAAAACTCGTCAATCGTCTCGACTTCAGGGTTAAAGAAAGCTAGCCGTGTACGGGGTTTATTTAATTCGGCCTGTTGCTTAGCAGTCCCATCTAACAACTTCTCTCTAGCTGTTACCTCTTGCTTAGCTAATTCAAGCTGTTCCTGATGTGCTCTAGCTTTTAACTTAAGCTTTCTCTCTTCTACTTCCTGCCTTTTATCTTCTAAATCCCTAGCTGACTGAATCTTTAATAACTCTATTTCTCTCATATCTTGGATTTCTTTCTCTTTAAAATCTCTCGCCTCTTTCGCTCTTTTCTCCTCTAGCTCTCTCAGGTCTTTCATCTCTAGCTGTCTAGCTAACTGTCTCTTATCTTCTAGCTCTATAGCCTCTTTCGATCTTTTTTCCTCTAGCTCTCTCGCCTCTTTCGATCTTTTTTCCTCTAGCTCTCTCAAAGCTTGCATCTCTAAATCCTTAGCTACCTGTCTCTTTTCTTCTAGCTCATTTTTCATATCCTCTAGCTCTCTCGCCTCTTTCGCCTCATTTTCTTTCGCAACATACCATTTAGCTATCTCCTCATCCACGTATTTCTTTAACTCGGCTTTTTCATACCCGAATTCTCTGCCCATAGCCATGAGTTCTTTCTTTATGTTTACTAGCTCGGCCATTTTTAAAATTGCTAGTTATCACGAGTATGGATAAAGTGACTTAGAATATTCGCGGGATTTTGACCTCTGTCGGTCACAAGTGGTGCAATGGTGTGCGTATGAACACCAGCCACCGCGTGATTAGGATTATTACAAACACGAGTAAAAGAAATCCTAATCGGAAATTTGCAAAGTTAGCAAAATTAGCAAAACAACAGTTGCTAATGTAGCGTACAAAATATCGATCTATGTACGTCTAAACACGAGTCGGTACGCGTTAACGATAATAGCGTAAAGATTATAAAACTTATTTCAACACAATAATAAGTCTTATCAAAATCCAGTTCACCTAAGTCTCAATAGCAAAGCCCTAACATGCAATAACAATGCATAATGGTGATGAGATAGAAAAGCAGGAAAGAGATGACACTTTCTTACAACAACACAATTTACCTTGTCAGATCACGGTCAGTGGTCACCAGAATGTTTACATAACGGGAGGCTCGTTACAAGCCGACCCGAGCTGAAGTTAGAGATGCAAGGGGTGAAGTCTATTTTTGGCCTGCTCCGGTGCACCTCCAAGAAAAGCCCGTGACGTGTGCCAGTACTACGTCGCGTCAAGTTGTTACATAGACACACATGACATACGCCATTGATGTTTGGGTGGGGCCCAATTTATTAATGTCATGCCAAGGAACGTTTTATTGGCGGTGTGTGTTGTGAGTGTGTATCATAAATGTGAATAAATGGACGAACGGACGAACGGTGCAAAACAATAGTACAAATTCTTTCGTCCCTCTCAAAAATTATGAATAACAAGAGAGTTGAAAGATGTTTAAATCAGGTTATTTATTTCCCGATTTAAAAGGGGCACTACTCTTTCGCACAGTGATTAATCATTCATTCAACTTTCCAATGTCATACACTCTGTGGGAAATAAGGGGAGATGAAAATGATGAAATTCAAAATATAAAATAAAGATTAATTACACAATTCTTATGCGGCAGATGGGGCCGCTTTAACAATAGTTCACATGTAAAATAAGCATTACTTTTAACATTAAAGTTCTTATTTTGCAAACGATATAATAGTGTTCATTTTCTTCGAGTTCTAGAGTTTAGTATGTGCGCGTTAGCCGTGCTAATTATTACTCACTATTAATGTCAGAGTTCCAAGGAGATGACGTAATCTCACACGTCACTTATAAGCGGCACTTCAAAGTGAAGACGGGACGCAATTGAGGCGTCGCATTACAGGTGAAGATTCTGCAGAATCTAGGCACCACTTTCAGATTATCACTGGGGAGAAATCTGAAATTTAGCTGACTGTTGTCAGCCTCGATAATTATCGTTGTACCGGTTGTCGTGGAAACGGACAGCCCAACGACGTTTAGCATTATCGGGTGGAGTCGTCCAGTGGGATGTGTCGTCGCATTACATTGAGTGTAGAAATCCGGATGTCTGTAAGAAAATCTCGGTGCTAGCCTCTCAATTAGCGGGATAGACTGCCAAACGAACTCAGACAGGGGGAAGACAAAATTGGTCCCTCGTGTCGTTAACTGCATACAACCAGCGTCGCATGCATCGGGTTTTCTTTGACAGCGAACTTTCCACTTTGCCAAAAGTTATACTGAGTAATTTTGCCTCGTCACTCAATATATGGCATCAGACGGATGGAAAACGGATGGAAAGAGATCTTTGCAGCTTTCCTTTATGAAATCTCTGTACATGAGATAATTCATACGTGAAGTTAGACTGGCTTCAGACGAATCGACGTTTTCAACATTGAGAGTAAAATCTTCATTTTGTCCCTTATATAGCTTTCACTGAAGGTTTCCAAAACTTCCAGAAGCTATGTCCTGTGACATGATTTTTGCCTTGGATATATAGTGGTAATCGAGATGCACGCTTTTCTGTGGTCAATACTAATGCGCACTGGCCATTTCACTCGTCAACAACATGTGACGGTATTGCGCAGTTGTCCCCATTTATTTAATATACATATTCTTCATAAACTAATATATATATTCAATATGATAATTAACACACACTGCGTCACGAACGTCTGTCTACTAAAGAGATCTTAGGTGACCGTTACTGGAAGTTACATGCTACATACGAAAAATAACAAAACTCGGATTACTTCAATTAGTTTTGTTAGCGGTTTTTTAAAATGAAATAAAATATAATTTCGGTCCCTCATTTCCTGTGACAACCCCCTTCTTAAAATTGATTGGAGCTCACAGAGTGGAAATCAAATAGGAACAAAAAAAAATTTTATTTCACACGATAGTCCCCACAGGAATTATATGCGCATCTGTGGAGAGACTATCCTCTCTCTTGTTTATATCGCGGTTATGGCATGCCGGGATAATGCATCGGCACCCGAATTTTCTCGGCCCGCGATGTGTTCGACAACGAAGCTATACTCCTGTAGCAGGAGTGTCCATCTAGTTAGCCTAGCGTTATCGTACATGCTAGTGCGCAGATATGTAAGCGGCTTATGATCGCACTGCAGGATGAATGGTTTAGAGTACAGATAAGCACTAAATTTCTTGAGTGCCCATACGATTGCTAAGCACTCTTTTTCAATCGTAGAGTACCGTGTCTCACGATCTAACAGTTTCTTAGAAGCGTATGCTACCGGTAGGTATTCGTCATCTGTCTCTTGGAGAAGTATGGCACCGAGGCCTTCGTCTGATGCGTCGGTCCTGACAATAAATCTCTTGTCAAAGTCTGGTAACTGTAGGACGGGTTTACTGGTCAAGATGTCCTTCACTTTTTCGAGGGCGGTGCTACACTCTGCCGTCCATCGTATTTTCGTGGGTTGTTTGTTTCCAGTTAAGTCCGTCAGTGGTTTAAGAAGCGTACTGAAGTTTGGGACAAATTTTCGGTAGTACCCCACTAGCCCCAAAACTGCCCTGACCTGTTTCTTTGTAGTCGGTAAGGTCATGTCACGAATGGCTGCAGTTAAGTCTAGATTAGGGCCTATTTGTCCGTCACTTATGATATGGCCAAGAAATTCAATCTCTCGAAAGCCCGCGCGTACTTTGGTGGGTTTCACGGTCAATTTATGGCGCTCGAGAATATCAAGTAGACCACCCACTGCGGATAAATGTTGGTCCCATGTTCCTGTTGCTACCAGTATGTCATCAAAGAAATTCAATGCGTCAACGCTCTCTAACGGTAATTTTCGCATGAAGCGCGCGAATGTTGCGGGTGCGTTCGCTAGTCCGAACGGTAGTCGGCAAAACTGAAATAAGCCTAGCGGGGTTGGAAAGGCTGTTTTTGGTCTGTCGTCAATAGCAACTGACAGTTGCCAGTACCCTTTGCACATGTCAAACTTCGAAAAGTAATGTGCCTTGGTTAGTTTTGCGAATAATTCGTCCTGATTTGGAATAGGTTCCGCATCGAATTCAGTTATCTCATTTAACTGTCTGTAGTCCACACAAAAACGAAGCGTACCGTCTTTCTTTTTAACTAAGACGACCGGTGATGAATATGGGGAGATTGACTGTTCAATCACGCCCTGTTTTTGCATTTCACGCACCTGTTCTGCTATGTACTTTGTGCTCTCATATTTCTGTGGGTACTGTTTTAAGCGTATCGGTTTGTCACTTAAAAGTTTGATGCGGTGTTCAACCAAATCTGAGTGGCCCGGTTGGTCGGTGAATATGCGCGCGTGTCTGTGTAAGAGCTTTGACATTGCGTCGCGCTGTTCGACCGTTAAGTTTGAGTCAATCTCGACTTGATCGACTGTAACTGCGGAGTTAGGCTGGGTTTCGGCGGACATCATGTCTGTACTGAAATTGGAGTCTTCCAATTGTATCAGTGCGACATTCACGTTTTGTATCTGTTCGTCGCTGCGTTCATAGTAACGCTTGAGCATATTTATGTGATAGATTTTCTGCTTATTTCCTATCTGTATGCTGTAGTCGTTCTGCTTCACACGCTTAATAACGCGGTAGGGTCCACGCCAGTGCATTTGCATGCGGTTGTTATGCGTGGGCCGCAAGAGTAACACGAGCTGGCCTGGTTCGAGGTCACGTTCCACAGCAGTACGGTCAAAATTTCGCTTGTATCGGGGTTGTTTTTCGCGAATGTTTTCCTGTGCTAAGTGACATGTCTCGGTCAGACGTTGACGTAGTTCGGCTACGTACGTGTGAACATCTTTACCATCGGTCACAGTGTCTCCCTTGACCCATGTTTCTTTCATTAGCTTAAGGGGACCACGAGGTTGCCTTCCGTATAGTAGTTGGAACGGTGAGTAGCCCGTACTCTCTTGTGGGAGTTCGCGATACGCGAAGAGTAATGGTGCTAGAAAACGTGGCCACTGGTCGGGTTGTTCCGAGGCCATTTTAATTAACATTTTCTTTATTGTACCGTTGAAACGTTCAACGGCACCATTAGACTGAGCGTGATATGGTGATGAGAACAACTGTTTACACGCTAGTAGACGCATTGTTTCAGCCATCATTGCTGAGGTGAATTGAGTGCCCTGGTCACTCAATATTTCTCGAGGTACACCAGTACGAGAAAATACGTCTATTAAAGCGTCTGCGACTTCGATCGCTGTGATGCCCTTTAATGCGACTGCTTCTGGATATCGTGTTGCAAAATCCACGATTGTTAGGATATAGCGATATCCTCCTTCGGCCGCGGGAATGATTGGGCCAATAATGTCTACTGCGACTTTTAGGAATGGTTCCTCTACTGTTGGTACTATCTCGAGGGGAACTCGACTGACACGCCCTCGGTCGATATGTTGTTGACACTGCGTACATGTACGAACGTACGAGCGAACATCCCTACTCAGGCCTGGCCAAAAAAGTCCTCGCGAACTCGCTGCTCAGTGCGCCGCGCGCCCTGATGTCCAGACATGATTGAGTCGTGTGCAAAGCTTAGAATCAGCTGTCTGAGTGGTGTAGGGGTAAATAGACACGTGGTGCTTCTAGTATCATTTTCCTTATAGTCGGTGCGCCGAAACGCTAGTCCGTCCTTCAGGAAATACGTAATCGTCGCGTACTTGCTGGACGTAATAGTGTTTTTCCGTGCCAGCTGTAGCATTGAGGACAAACTTTTGTCCTCCTGCTGCAGGTGACTGAGTTGACTTGGGGTCAACTGCGGAAATGTATTCTCGACTATCTTTAGAGCTGGGGGTCCTTGTTTACTACGTTCCCGTTGTGCTCTAGTGGTTACGGGGAGAACAGGATAGATGCCCTCAGTGTGTGTGTCACACTGCCCGGGCGATAGTATGAATCCGAACTGCATGTCTCTTATTACTGCGGCGGTGACTGTACCGGAAAATATGGATGACGTAACATGTACAGTGGCTCTTGGACATGTACTAAGGTGTCCCATAACACATCGAATGCGGACACTACCTCTTAGATACTGTTCAGGGCGTACAAGTTTAGCATTTATGCAGCTTATGGACGCGCCTGTATCGACCAGTATTTTGACTCTTTTTCCGTTTACTGTAGCCTGTTGGGTCTTTAGAGTTGCACCTGTTTCAGTGCATACCTTTACATCACGTGGACTGGGACAGTTCTGAGAACTATGCCCCTTCCCTTTGCAAGTGTAACACGTCATAGGTGGGGAGTCACGTGTGTGACGTCGTACGTCTTGTGACTTAGTATATGTCCGCTGTACCGTTTCGGGTTTTTCCGATTTCGTCATTGGTCGGTTCGGTTTCGGTGTATACTTCTGCCGATTTGTAGGAGGAGGGCGTGGTGCGCTCCTCGTAATTACCGGATCAGGGTAATCATTATACGTGTCTGCTAACCTCAACATATCACTGAAGTTAGCCGGGGGGTTTCGCTGCAAATATGTCGTCATTGCAGGCGGAGCAATATGGAGAAATTGATCTCTTAATATCAAATCAAATAGGCCCTCATACGTCTTCCGGATGTCTGTCAAATCAATCCATCTATCAAGATAATGGCGTAACCGGGTACCGAAGGCTTGCATGGTGTCATTTGCTTTAGGTATGGCTCTCCTAAACATTTTTCGAAAGCCTTCTGCTGTACATTGAAAAGTACGCATCAAACCCGTTTTGAGATCTGCATAAGTAATAGCGGGATCGCGCGTTAGATCAGTAAATGCGCGCGAGCTTTCACCTTGGAGTATTTGACCGAGTTGTTGTTTCTTTTCAATGTCAGTGTAATTAAAGTTGGCAATGAAACTGTCAAAGCGTGTCAAAAACTCGTCAATCGTCTCGACTTCAGGGTTAAAGAAAGCTAGCCGTGTACGGGGTTTATTTAATTCGGCCTGTTGCTTAGCAGTCCCATCTAACAACTTCTCTCTAGCTGTTACCTCTTGCTTAGCTAATTCAAGCTGTTCCTGATGTGCTCTAGCTTTTAACTTAAGCTTTCTCTCTTCTACTTCCTGCCTTTTATCTTCTAAATCCCTAGCTGACTGAATCTTTAATAACTCTATTTCTCTCATATCTTGGATTTCTTTCTCTTTAAAATCTCTCGCCTCTTTCGCTCTTTTCTCCTCTAGCTCTCTCAGGTCTTTCATCTCTAGCTGTCTAGCTAACTGTCTCTTATCTTCTAGCTCTATAGCCTCTTTCGATCTTTTTTCCTCTAGCTCTCTCGCCTCTTTCGATCTTTTTTCCTCTAGCTCTCTCAAAGCTTGCATCTCTAAATCCTTAGCTACCTGTCTCTTTTCTTCTAGCTCATTTTTCATATCCTCTAGCTCTCTCGCCTCTTTCGCCTCATTTTCTTTCGCAACATACCATTTAGCTATCTCCTCATCCACGTATTTCTTTAACTCGGCTTTTTCATACCCGAATTCTCTGCCCATAGCCATGAGTTCTTTCTTTATGTTTACTAGCTCGGCCA
This sequence comes from Sinotaia quadrata, assembly GCA_028829895.1. Taxonomy (NCBI): domain Eukaryota; kingdom Metazoa; phylum Mollusca; class Gastropoda; order Architaenioglossa; family Viviparidae; genus Sinotaia; species Sinotaia quadrata. The sequence goes on from CM054183.1 coordinate 67,280,758, forward strand.
TTTTTAAAATTGCTAGTTATCACGAGTATGGATAAAGTGACTTAGAATATTCGCGGGATTTTGACCTCTGTCGGTCACAAGTGGTGCAATGGTGTGCGTATGAACACCAGCCACCGCGTGATTAGGATTATTACAAACACGAGTAAAAGAAATCCTAATCGGAAATTTGCAAAGTTAGCAAAATTAGCAAAACAACAGTTGCTAATGTAGCGTACAAAATATCGATCTATGTACGTCTAAACACGAGTCGGTACGCGTTAACGATAATAGCGTAAAGATTATAAAACTTATTTCAACACAATAATAAGTCTTATCAAAATCCAGTTCACCTAAGTCTCAATAGCAAAGCCCTAACATGCAATAACAATGCATAATGGTGATGAGATAGAAAAGCAGGAAAGAGATGACACTTTCTTACAACAACACAATTTACCTTGTCAGATCACGGTCAGTGGTCACCAGAATGTTTACATAACGGGAGGCTCGTTACAAGCCGACCCGAGCTGAAGTTAGAGATGCAAGGGGTGAAGTCTATTTTTGGCCTGCTCCGGTGCACCTCCAAGAAAAGCCCGTGACGTGTGCCAGTACTACGTCGCGTCAAGTTGTTACATAGACACACATGACATACGCCATTGATGTTTGGGTGGGGCCCAATTTATTAATGTCATGCCAAGGAACGTTTTATTGGCGGTGTGTGTTGTGAGTGTGTATCATAAATGTGAATAAATGGACGAACGGACGAACGGTGCAAAACAATAGTACAAATTCTTTCGTCCCTCTCAAAAATTATGAATAACAAGAGAGTTGAAAGATGTTTAAATCAGGTTATTTATTTCCCGATTTAAAAGGGGCACTACTCTTTCGCACAGTGATTAATCATTCATTCAACTTTCCAATGTCATACACTCTGTGGGAAATAAGGGGAGATGAAAATGATGAAATTCAAAATATAAAATAAAGATTAATTACACAATTCTTATGCGGCAGATGGGGCCGCTTTAACAATAGTTCACATGTAAAATAAGCATTACTTTTAACATTAAAGTTCTTATTTTGCAAACGATATAATAGTGTTCATTTTCTTCGAGTTCTAGAGTTTAGTATGTGCGCGTTAGCCGTGCTAATTATTACTCACTATTAATGTCAGAGTTCCAAGGAGATGACGTAATCTCACACGTCACTTATAAGCGGCACTTCAAAGTGAAGACGGGACGCAATTGAGGCGTCGCATTACAGGTGAAGATTCTGCAGAATCTAGGCACCACTTTCAGATTATCACTGGGGAGAAATCTGAAATTTAGCTGACTGTTGTCAGCCTCGATAATTATCGTTGTACCGGTTGTCGTGGAAACGGACAGCCCAACGACGTTTAGCATTATCGGGTGGAGTCGTCCAGTGGGATGTGTCGTCGCATTACATTGAGTGTAGAAATCCGGATGTCTGTAAGAAAATCTCGGTGCTAGCCTCTCAATTAGCGGGATAGACTGCCAAACGAACTCAGACAGGGGGAAGACAAAATTGGTCCCTCGTGTCGTTAACTGCATACAACCAGCGTCGCATGCATCGGGTTTTCTTTGACAGCGAACTTTCCACTTTGCCAAAAGTTATACTGAGTAATTTTGCCTCGTCACTCAATATATGGCATCAGACGGATGGAAAACGGATGGAAAGAGATCTTTGCAGCTTTCCTTTATGAAATCTCTGTACATGAGATAATTCATACGTGAAGTTAGACTGGCTTCAGACGAATCGACGTTTTCAACATTGAGAGTAAAATCTTCATTTTGTCCCTTATATAGCTTTCACTGAAGGTTTCCAAAACTTCCAGAAGCTATGTCCTGTGACATGATTTTTGCCTTGGATATATAGTGGTAATCGAGATGCACGCTTTTCTGTGGTCAATACTAATGCGCACTGGCCATTTCACTCGTCAACAACATGTGACGGTATTGCGCAGTTGTCCCCATTTATTTAATATACATATTCTTCATAAACTAATATATATATTCAATATGATAATTAACACACACTGCGTCACGAACGTCTGTCTACTAAAGAGATCTTAGGTGACCGTTACTGGAAGTTACATGCTACATACGAAAAATAACAAAACTCGGATTACTTCAATTAGTTTTGTTAGCGGTTTTTTAAAATGAAATAAAATATAATTTCGGTCCCTCATTTCCTGTGACATAGACTATCATAATCTTTTCAATACTATCACACTCATTATAGAGCTTTCCATTATGCTTCAGTTATGTTAGCATTGAAGTGGTTAATCAAGACCTGGCCAGATTGGTATGACCAGGGTTCAGTAATTCAAAATGCAGTCACTATTTTGTAAAAAATTCTTTCAACAGAGGGACTTTTTGTGATGGTTCCACTTTCTGGCAACAAGGGGATTACTGTATATGTACACCATAGTTTATTTTTAAATTTCATGTATAAGTGAAGAAAACTGTAGAAAATGTATTGAATACTTGCTTTTGTTGTCAGAGAAATAAACAAATATGAGTTCAAATTTTGTTTCTGTAGATTTCTTCATGCTAATCAATGTTCTTGTCTGGTTTTTAATTGTTATGATTTATTCCAGTGTTTGAAAAATTATTTATCAGGGAACTTTTTATAAGCAGAATTCTATGTTAACTTTGATTTTAATACATAATTACGATTTCTTTAAATGTCCTGTCATAAGGAAGCATGTGTGCACACATATATATATATATATATCATCCTCTTGAAACAGATAGTTTTTATGTAAAATTAATATTTCCTTACTAGTAGGTTATTTACGTATGAGTTATTTAAGGAGGTTAGCTTACTATTTGGATCTGTTGCTTCATAGTAAATAAATACATCTCTTTCAAGATAGGATATTCTTTCTCATTTTGAGAGACTTAATGTAGGTTAGCAAAGTGTCCAGATATGTTGTTCCATAGCGAATACAATGCTTATGTTGAAAATGCTTTGCACTAATTTCTGTATAATTGGAAATTTTATGCAGAAGATTGTGTCCATTGATTTATACAGTCTCTGACACTTCTTACAATTTTCTACAGTTCTAACTCGGTTTCTCTGACCTTTTTACCGCATATATTTACCCCCAAGTCTAACTCGCCTTTCACAAATTGAAAACACCTCCATCAACTCACAAGTGTAACACCTCTCACAACACAAATCTTACCTCTCACAACACAGGTCAAACACACCTCTCACAATATAAATCTAAGCCACCTCTCACAACACAAATCTAACTCACAAGTATAATACCTCTCACAAGTTAAACTCACCTCACAAATTAAACTCACTTCTCACAAGTCTAACTCTTCTCTCATAACCCAAGTTTAATTCACCTCTCACAACACAAGTCTTCCTCACTTCTCACAAGTCTAACTCATCTCTCATAAGCCAAGTTTAATTCACCTCACAACACCAATCTAACTGACCTCTCACAACACAAGCATAATTCGCTTCTCACAAGTCTAAATCATTTCTCACAAGTCTTAACTCACCTCTCACTCTAAACTAGTTTAGATAAGTCGAACTCGCCTTCTCTGATTGAGAATGATGATGATATCTTCTCATTGTCACCCGTTCCAACTCGACTGTCGACCCTTCTTGCCGTATTGTCTAATTATTACCCGTTCCAGCCCGATTAATTGTTTACAAGCTCCAGGCTTCCTTGCGTATAATCTTCACCTGGTTACCCGCCCTTGTTTCAGTGCCGTCTTAACGCATGGGCACGTTGGACAGTTGTCCGGTGCACCAGGAGCATAGGGGCATTTTATCGAACATTAATTTTTACATTTTTATTCATGTGGGTGGTTGTGCAGGCAGGGGCCCCAGTGCCCTATTTTGCCCGTGGGTCTATCCTGCTGTTAAGATGGCCCTGCCTTGTTTGTCGTCCGATTAGTAGCCATCTTCACTTATCCGATACAGCTTAGACACGATTCACAAGCTCGGTTATCTTTTCCTTCTTGACTACGTGCACCTCACCTGCTCTCAGATCTCTGCCTGACTCTCCCCACTCCCCCCCCCCCCAGTCCCTCTCGATCGGCGACCGATCAGTATCAATCTCCATCAGGTCTCATTCCCGGCCCTCCCAAGTACTTCCAGGTTTGAACTGTCAGGCTTTTAACGCTCTCAGTCGTTTGTTCTTCATGCTGTGTAAATAGATCGCGCGTGCCTTTGCTGATGCCACTGTTGTTTACAAATACTGCCGACAAACTCGCTCTAGAAATCGATTGCCTCTCGTTTTGCCGTGTTTATATTTTGGATACTTGTTCTAGAAAGTGACTTTTATTTCCAAAGCATTCCATATAGGAGGTGAAGAGAAAACATCAACAAGAAAAGCCCTTTTAAAAAGAAAAGTGTTAAGGTTGGCATTAAATTTGTCTGACAGATTTTTGGTTTATATTAATGATTTAAAAGAAGAGGCATGTAAACCTATTCTGTATGTATGTATGTGTGTGTGTGTGTGTGTGTGTGTGTGTGTGTGTGTGTGTGTGTGTGTGTGAGTGTGTGTGTGTGTGTGTGTGGATACAATTGTTTACATATTCTTTGTGAGAGTGGTGGTGGGTGATGGATAAACAATGTTTCTTTTTATTCCCCTATTTTATCAGGTTTGAAATAGGAGAGAGAAAGAATGAGAGTAGGTCTTTTTGTTAAAAAAAAAAAATGTTAAAACAGACTTATTAAAAAAAAACAACAAATAAGTGTGTATGAGACAAACAGTAAACTGGTGTGAAAATGGGCCAAGTTTGGCTGAAGTAAGCATTCCAGTTAGAGAATTATTTGTAACCTAGGCCACAAGAGTGCAGTATGGAGGCTCAGTGACCGTGTGATTGGGGTGGAGGGGGACACACATTCTTTGATTCGTGTTGACTTGATGTCGCTTTATTCTGGCAATAGCATTTGCAGGAGTGCATGTGGAGGAGAGATGTACGTCAGAGCTTAACGCTTTTAAATGTCACCGGAAATTCTTCACTCAGTCACCTAGAAGACTGGCCTTGGCCCTGACCCAGTTTAGTATATAATTCTCTAGTCTTCTTAATTTGGGAGAGTGCTTCCAGCTTAAGCCGATTTCGCGCTGAGGTATTAATATAGTACAGCATATATATCCCGGCGTTTGATGTACTACTAGCCTGGGCTCTATAATACACCCCCCTCCAAGATCGGGGACGACGACTACGACAACACCAACAACAACATTGGCCCCGGAATGCCGAGCGAATGGATGTAGGTACGATAAAGGTAAGAGAGGAGAACGGATGGGGTAATATTGGGACAGGAGAGAACAGACGTAGGTACCAAGTGAGTAGGAGAGAACACATATGACTAAAAAGAAAAGCTGTGCTTTTGAGCCTAACGATGTGATCGAGTAATATCTTCAAAGAATTCCATGGTTTAAAAAATTAATGAATAAACATTCAGAAGCTAAAAGAATAACACGAGAAACGAATAAATAAAACATAATTTTATAAAAGCTTCGTAAAAAAAGTATGTCTTACGAAAGGGAAATTAACTGATCACTACTTGATCAGTTGTGACGGAACAAAATAATGTGCTTGCACTTTGAGAAAGGGAAACTAACTGATCAGTTGTGACGGAACAAAATAATCTGCTTGTATTGCTTGCACTTTTAGTAAGCAAACTAGCAATAAATGAAAAGACTGAATTGACTCTCATCCTTCCCCAAGTAAGAGTACGGTGAATAAAGTCAGTCACATCCTGAAATTAAACTTTTCTTTCTATTCGTCGAGAACACACGTTTACAAGTTCTGAAACGTCAAGTCACTCACTTGACTAATCAATAGTTTTATACATATATTACAGTTATCAAAGTGATGACAGTCATTACTGATTAGCTCGTTGTATATGAATGAACAATATAAAACAATCCCCTTAACCAGTACATTTTCAATAAATCATTTGTGTTGAACATACATGCTTGAAACAGGTAAGATGGTACTTCTCTCAAAGCAAAGAGCTTAGAATATGACAGAATACACTTTGTCTTTGTTTGCAACACATCACACATATTTAATTATATTTTAATGACTCCTGATCTTCCACCACCACCACCTCAACCACCCTCTCTTCGCACGATCCAGGACATCTTAAGGAACCGGCTTGTCTCCTGTACCCTTCAATGGATTGCCTGAAAGTTCCTTTCATCAGACGTGGGCAGGCTATTAACCTCCACCCACCCACGTACGCTCTCCTCCACCTTACATGTACCATGGTGATTCCCCTACACACTAGCAATTAACACACCTACCCCACCCGATCATACACATTCCTTACTGATCGAACCAGGTAGGTGGTGGTGATTACACTGATTTTTCAGGAGACGGTTTGTCTTCAGATGTTCTCTGTCCTGTAGTGGGACCTACCTCCCCTCACTGGCTTCTGGGTGGATGGGGGAATGATCATCTGCTTGGGAGCTGTCGTAGTATAGTCTTTTAGTGGTATTTGCTTTGGTATGCTTTTGTTTACTCCATTTCAGACAGTTGCAGGGCTACCAACGAGTTTGGCACTCCTGCGGTACTTTCACTCGAGATGCAATTGTCCTCGGTTCTGCTCGGCTTACCTAGTTCCAGACAGGATTTGTTGTATTATCATCATCGGTTTCAGGGACGTGGGAAGGTTATAGTTTGCCGCCATCGCTTTCAAAATTGGCCAGATTGTTGATGAAGTTGCACACGACTGTTGCGTTGCCTGTATATTTCAAATAGCCACCTAGAGAAATCTAAGGGGTGGTAGTGCTCTGTGTGGTGTATGGTGGTTGATGATGGTTAAGATGTGTTGTTGTGAATTTGAAGATGAAGCTTGTAATTTTTGCTATTGTTGGACTCCGTCCTCTTTTCTTCTCGGTTCGAGTGCCTGTTGTGTGCGGTTTGCGAACCACTCTTCATGGAGAACAACTTGTTGAGTTTCAGTCAGGTTGAGGTTTCTTCCCGATTAAGTTAAGTAAATAATGTCTTCCGTTTGGGCCCACCGGCTCTCCCAGGCTAGCAGCCACACTGATCCGGCGCGCCCCTTTAATGTTTGGGATAAGGGGACGGGCAAGAATGATAGACGGGCAAGAAAAGCGAGGGGGCCGGATGACCATTCGCAACGCGAGACAAGGTGTGACTGCCTTACGCTCCACGGGGAGGAGTCCCTTTCATGTGGACTGGTTAATTCAGTTTAACGTCCATTCTTCTATACCAGTTCCCGCAGGGGAAGTTACTCTGGACACTGGTCTTTCTTGGAGGATATATTTCATTTTCTCTTGGTAGAGTAAAAGGAAAGTCACAAGCAATACGGTTTGCTGGATTGGAATAAACACGAGTAACGCGGTATGTGCAATAGCAGTGACTGGAGTAACGCGGTATGTGCAATAGCAGTGACTGGAGTAACGCGGTATGTGCAATAGCAGTGACTGGAGTAACGCAGTATGTGCAATAGCAGTGACTTGAGTAACGCAGTATGTGCAATAGCAGTGACTTGAATAACGCAGTATGTGCAATAGCAGTGACTTGAGTAACAGAGCAATGCAATATCAGTGACTCGAGCAAGCACATTCATTTAGCACATTAATGATGTTGTTAAACAATTTAATATACAGTTTAAGGATTATCAGGGCTGGTCAGTTTTCAAACTGCTATTGCGAATTATTGCACTTTGAAGACGGGATAATGTAACTCTTAAAACCAAACCCTAGAAGTAGGATAGGGGTAGAGTAGGGTGGATAGGCTGAGAGGGCCAATTCAGAGAAAGTTGTTTCTCGCCAACAAAGCAATGTCCTTGCAGAGGTTACAAACCCATTCCCAAGGACATTTACATCTTGATGGGTTAGAGAGCCGATAGAACGAGTGCGGTCTCTCAACTCACTCCGCCGCGGCTCCACAAGACTGTTTTACTAATCCACTCCCCCTTCCACTCCCCTTCTTCCTTGCCTCAGCTTACTCACCTGCATGGGGTGAGTGTGGGGGCAGCTAGGCCGAGACGTAATGCAGGTCATTTCTAACGAAGACAGCTCAAGTTGAAAGGATTTTTTAAAAAAAAACAACAACAAAAAAAAACAACAACTGAACTGCAGTCGAGTGAAGCATTAATCCCAATAGCTCGAAATTATTCTTTCTGCAATCTGGCATCAAAAATGGGCTTTTTCTGTTTAGGTAAGTTTAGTGTGTTTTCAGAGCGAATTATTTCCAGTGTTCTTCATCGTAAAATCAAGTCCGTGTGTCCGCATTTGCTCAGTGGATCGTCTTTTAGCTCGTGATCATGGAGTATGCGTATATTTTAAGGCTTTGATCATGGGTAGTTGTGTTGTTTAGTGTGTTGAAAAGGGAACTGAATGCACGTGATATTCTAGTGATAATATGTCGTTTGTAGCTATGATTCATCTGATAGCTCTGAATGTCGGTGATGTAGTTCTGTAGTTGTGGTAATCATGTAAAAATTGTGTACATGCACATATGCTCGTAATAATTAGCTGTTTGTAATAGTTAGCTGTGTTTATATGTACATGTGTTCGTAATAATTAGCTGTTTGTAATAGTTAGCTGTGTTTATATGTACATGTGTTCGTAATAATCAGCTGTATATATTACATGTGTGTTCGTAATAAACAGCTGTATATATTACATGTGTGCTCGAAATAATCAGATTGTATGTGTAGGCCTATATGTGTTGGTAATAATTAGTTTGTGTAGTAAAAAATATTTGTAATAATGTTGCATTCTCTATCCGACTGGCGTTACCTTTCTTATCGACGTTTTAAGATATTGAATTATATTACCTGTACTTAAAGACGTTTTAAGCTGTTGAATAACAATACCTTTACTTAAAGACGTTTTAAGGTCCTAAGTAACAATACCTTTACTTAACGATGTTTTAGGATCTTGAGTAAAATATCTTTACTTAAAGACGTTTTAAGATCCTAAGTAACAATACCTTAACGATGTTTTAGGATCTTGAGTAAAATATCTTTACTTAACGATGTTTTAGGATCTTGAGTAAAATATCTTTACTTAACGATGTTTTAGGATCTTGAGTAAACTATCTTTACTTAACGATGTTTTAGGATCTTGAGTAAAATATCTTTACTTAACGATGTTTTAGGATCTTGAGTAACAATATCTTTACTTAAACGACGCTTTAAGATCCTGAGTAACATTACCTTAAGTTCAGAGACTTTTAAGATTCATCATGATTAACATTATCTTTACTTAACGACGTTTTAAGATTCATCATGATTAACATTATCTTTACTTAGACGTTTTAAGATCTTGAGTAACATTACCTTAAGTTAATGACTTAAATCCTGACTAACATTACCTTAAGCTAACGACTCATTAACATTACTTGACGGCTTTTACAAACCTACGATTAACATTGCCTTGGACAACGACTTTTAAGATCTTGCTCATTAACATTACTTAACGGCTTTTACAAACCAACGACTAATATTGTATTGGACAACGACTTTTTAAGATACTTGTCTAGCAGCCAACATTTAAATGCCTCTCTTCTTAAAGTTCTATCGAATTAATATTACCTTCACGCAATGACTTTCAAGACCCTCTTTAAGTAACAATACTTTTACTTAACGATTCTTAAGGTCATCTTTAAGTAAAATTGCTTTTACTTAAAGACTTTTAAGATTCTTCTTAAGCAGCATTACTTTTATATAACGTTTCTTAACATCCAGTCTAAGTAATAGTACTTTCATTTTACGACTTTTACAAGTATGTTAATTAAAGGAACTTACCTAAGTATTAATCGTACCATTTTGTCACAGACATTATAACGTTTCTTAACATCCAGTCTAGGTAACAGTACTTTCATTTTACGACTTTTACAAGTATGTTAATTAAAGGAACTTACCTAAGTAATAATCGTACCATTTTGTCATAGACATTACTTGTTTCTTTCGTCAAAAATAATAATTGAACTACTTTGCAAGAGACATTATCTTTGTTATCTGTAAGAAATAGGGGCCTAATCAAGGCACAGTTTTGTTACAGTTATTACTACTTGTCGCCTAGAACATTTTGCTTTATATACCATTAGCTACAAATGATTATGTAATTTTTAAAGTAAACATAATTCTACCACTTTTTCGTTGGAGACATTTTTATTTGCTTTATAGAAAAAAATCACAACTAATTTACTTACTGAGCTAACAGCATTGTCGTTTGTTCTCGTAAATATCTTCGTTTAATAAGCCTACAGACATTACCGTTTATTCTCGTAAACAAAATGACACGCTTACTTCTTTGTTTTCCTACAGACACTTACTACTGTTTGTTCTCGTAAACATGATAAGCTTACTTGTTTGTTTTCCTACAGACACTACTGTTTGTTCTCGTAAACATGATAAGCTTACTTGTTTGTTTTCCTACAGACACTTACTACTGTTTGTTCTCGTAAACATGATAAGCTTACTTGTTTGTTTGCCTACAGACACTTACTACAGTTCTCGTAAACATGATAAGCTTACTTGTTTGTTTGCCTACAGACACTTACTACAGTTCTCGTAAACATGATAAGCTTACTTGTTTGTTTGCCTACAGACACTTACTACTCTTTGTTCTCGTAAACATGATAAGCTTAATTCTTTGTTTGCCTACAGACACTTATTACAGTTCTCGTAAACATGATAAGCTTACTTGTTTGTTTGCCTACAGACACTTACTACAGTTCTCGTAAACATGATAAGCTTACTTGTTTGTTTGCCTACAGACACTTACTACAGTTCTCGTAAACATGATAAGCTTACTTGTTTGTTTGCCTACAGACACTTACTACAGTTCTCGTAAACATGATAAGCTTACTTGTTTGTTTGCCTACAGACACTTACTACAGTTCTCGTAAACATGATAAGCTTACTTGTTTGTTTGCCTACAGACACTTACTACTCTTTGTTCTCGTAAACATGATAAGCTTAATTCTTTGTTTGCCTACAGACACTTATTACAGTTCTCGTAAACATGATAAGCTTACTTGTTTGTTTGCCTACAGACACTTACTACAGTTCTCGTAAACATGATAAGCTTACTTGTTTGTTTGCCTACAGACACTTACTACAGTTCTCGTAAACATGATAAGCTTACTTGTTTGTTTGCCTACAGACACTTACTACAGTTCTCGTAAACATGATAAGCTTACTTGTTTGTTTGCCTACAGACACTTACTACAGTTCTCGTAAACATGATAAGCTTACTTGTTTGTTTGCCTACAGACACTTACTACAGTTCTCGTAAACATGATAAGCTTACTTGTTTGTTTGCCTACAGACACTTACTACAGTTCTCGTAAACATGATAAGCTTACTTGTTTGTTTGCCTACAGACACTTACTACAGTTCTCGTAAACATGATAAGCTTACTTCTTTGTTTTCCTACAGACACTTGCTACTCTTTGTTCTCGTAAACATAATAACAATACTATCATTTACTTGCTACGCACCCTAACACTACTACTTGTTCTAGTAGAAAATAATATACCCCGTCTCCCTGGATGGAAATTGTCGAGCCCGGCAAACACCTTAGAGGTGTTATAAATGAAGCAATAATAATTATTAATGTAATTTATTTATTTTTATTTCAGCGGATTATTTAATTAGGTCTCAATGATGAGGTACGTTTGAAAATGGTGCCATAATTTTTAGGGATTCCGCCTATATTGTTTCAGTAAGAGGTCACTCAGGAGGTCCATAGTTCAAGTTCAACTCGCCGTGAACAAACGATTTGGACTTAATTGAATCTTTTTCGGTCATTTAGAGATAACAGTCGTCAACAAAATCGGTGCAAATTTAAAGTGGATATTACGATCAATCAATCAAATGTGTTCACGGTAGTTGTTTTAAACGATTTCATTTTGTTACAATATTGCTGTATTAAGAACTTCTTAAATATCATGAAATACACAGTGTGTTTGTTTCCTTTCCTTTCCGTCCCTCCCTCCCTTCCTTCCTTCGTTCCTTCGTTCGTTCGTTCGTTCGTTCGTTCCTTCTTTCGTTCCTTCCTCCCTCCCTTCCTTCCTTCCTTCCAAACTTCCTTCCTTCGTTCTTTCCTTCATCCCTCCCTCCCTCCCTTCCAAACTTCCTTCCTTCCTTCCTTCCTTCGTTCCTCCCTTCCTTCCTTTCAAACTTATTTTCTTCGTTCGTTCGTTCCTTCCTCTTATCTGTTTTTTTAATTCCCTTTTTCTCTTCCCCTATCCCTCACAATCCAACCCTACCCACTTCCCAATTTGACAACCATACCCAACCTGTATCCCAAAGCTAAACCCAAGCAAACATATAAACTGACAGCGTACATATACACGGATATTCATTCTGAATATACCATATACCAGTGTGTGTATATACTATATGCAAGTGATTATGTACTGTACATTAATGTGCATGCACTTTTCAGTGTATATTATATGCAGTTTACATGCACTTTATATTAGTGAGACGTATGCTATGCACTTTATCAGTTGTGACGTACGCTATCAGTTTACATGCACTTTATATCAGTGTGACGTACGCTGTCAGTTTACATGCACTTTATATCAGTGTGACGTACGCTGTCAGTTTACATGCACTTTATTATCAGTGTGACGTACGCTGTCAGTTTACATGCACTTTATATCAGTGTGACGTACGCTGTCAGTTTACATGTACTTTATTATCAGTGTGATGTACACTGTCAGTTTACATGCACTTTATATCAGTGTGACATACGCTGTCAGTTTACATGCACTTTATATCCGTGTTATGTGTATATGTACGATGTCAGTTTACATGCACTTTATACCAGTGTATATGCACGCTGTTAGTTTATATGCACTTTATATCAGTGTGACGTACTCTGTCAGTTTACATGCACTTTATATCCGTGTATATGTACGCTGTCAGTTTACATGCACTTTATATCCGTGTAGGCTATATGTACGCTGTCAGTTTACATGCACTTTATACCAGCGTATATGCACGCTGTCAGTTTACATGCACTTTATACCAGTGTATATGTACGCTGTCAGTTTACATGCACTTTATACCAGTGTATATGCACGCTGTCGGTTTAGATGCACTTTATATCCGTGTGACGTACGCTGTCAGTTTACATGCACTTTATACCAATGTATATGCACGCTGAAAGTTTACATGCACTTTATATCCGTGTAAACGTATCTCTGTATGAGGCACAAGAACTTGTCACACATGAAGGGAGAGTAACCAGGTTCCTATCGGCATATTGTAACCGTTTAGCGCATGACGCAAAAACTCCGCCCCCCACCCAACCTCCCAACCATAGCCAAACGGAATTGGACAATGACCTCATCACTTTTCTTGCCCTAACTCACACAGAGAGTCGCATTATATTGGTTGCCGAGCAATACCCTATAGTTATAATGTTACTGCGAGCACAATGCAAAGACACTAGACACAAGCACTCATAGACATGCAAAAAAGCACGCACACATCAAACAGATGCACACACGAATGCCCGCACGCAAGCATGCATACACACACACACACACAAACACATACAAACACACGGGTTGTAAATAGTCACTGCATAATGTGTTTAAGATGACGTAAAGACCTTATGAGCGATAAATGCTATTGCAATGGTTCTAGAACACGGAACTAAACATCACATACCAGTCACTCTATGGCATTCTTCGCTTGCAGGAATCTTACTTTTGGTCGGCCAAAGTGTGTCCTCGGAGACTACTGCCAACACCAGCACTCACATCGACGTCACATTATCTCTCAGCACTACCACCAGCAACGTTACCTATGATTTCCTGTCAGCTACAACCCCAACCAAAGTTGCTGATGATGCCTCGACCACCGTTATGCACCCACCTCCTGCCTCCAGTCCGGCTCCAGACATCATTCCGGTGCCCGAGTCTGCGTCGAAAGATCCTGAGGCAGGCGGAAACACAACTCATGCTGCTGACGCGACTTCGGATTCCGTACCCCCTAAGCCCGTGTGGTCGCAGTGCCTCTCTCAAGCCACAATCGACACTCCAGTGAACAATACTCTACCGTCCCAACTCAAACACTGGTGCAGGTGTGTCGTCGATTTCATTGCATTTTTTTTCAATATTGTGAAGTTGCCTTATTAGATTATCGATTTTATTACATCTTTGTTTATGCATCATAAAAATGATGATGATAAGTGTTTCATCGATTCCAATCCATTTTTTCACAAGGTGAAGAGTCGGTTTCGTGTGTCATCGATTTCTTGACATCTTTTACAAGACGAAGAGATGATTTAGTGTCATCGATTTCATGACATCTTTTACAAGACGAAGATAAGGTTTAGTGTGTCATCAATTTCATGACATCTTTTACAAGACGAAGAGATGGTTTAGTGAGTCATCGATTTCAAGACATCCTTTTACAAGACAAAGATATAGTTTAGTGCAGTGATTCCCAACCTTTTACAGCTAAGGACTACTTTTTCAATTCATACTGGATAACGCAGCCGTGGATCACCGGTTAATGCGCCGCGGACCACAATTGGTCCGCAGACCACAGGTTGGGAACCACTGGTTTAGGGTGTCCACAATTTCATGACATCCTTTTACAAGACAAAGAATTGTTTTAATGTGTCATTCACTTCATGACATCCTTTTACAAGACTAGAGTTGCTTTAATGTGTCATTGATTTCATGACATCCTTTTACAAGACAAAGAATTGTTTTAATGTGTCATTCACTTCATGACATCCTTTTACAAGTTGATGATTCGGTTTAGTGTGTCATCGATTCCATGACATTCTTTTACAAGTTGATGTGTCGGTTTAGCGTGTCATCGATTTTATTACATCCTTTTATAAGATGAAGAATTGGTTTATGTTGCGTCATCGATTTCATTAAGTTTTGTGTAAGACGAAGAGTCAGTTTAGCTATTAGTGCTATTTCAAGATAGTTGATTGTTTAATGCCCAAACAGTGCATTCCCAACGCTAAACTATTTATCTAATGCAAGATTTATTTCCCCTTCTGAATTTCGCCTTAATGCAGTTTTACTTCTTTTTGAATGTGTTGGTAATAAGTAAACATAAACTTTCTTCAATAATTACAGGCAGAATAATTACCGTATTTGTCGTAACCATCATCAGTATCAGTCAATGATGGAGACGAAAAATGTATAGTTAAAAAAATTCATACATTAATTAATTACAATAAATAATCTTATTTATAATATAATCATTGTCTTCAATTACTGATAAGATAGATAGGTAGGTAGATAGGTAGGAAGGCTGGTAGATAGATAGATAGATAGATAGGTAATTAGGCAGATAGGTAGGGAGGTTGATAGTAGATAGACCGATAGGCGGAGATTTATGTGCTTAAATTATGGCCTTCTAAGTTTAACAGCATGCTTAAATATGGAAATATAATTATTGATAAACAGACGGACGAGTAGATTGCTAGTAAAATAAATAGACTTAATAGAGGAAATATATATAGACAGACAGACGACGAGTAGATAGTTAGTGAGACAAATAGATATACAAATAAGTATAGTGATAATATGAGTGTAAAACAGAAAGCTGCTTTAGCGAGAGATACATATACATCTAGAAGGAATGATAGATGGTAGGATACATCGATGTGAAAAGACGCTGAGGAAAAAAGTATCATGGGATTAAAGTGAGTGGGGGTGATAACCAAGCTGACATCATTCAAAACATAACCAAACTTTGGACTCGGCATCAACTATTTTGCTAGGCAACCACTGCACCATTTAAAAGCAAAATGAATTAAACATTCGCACAGATCAGTTCAACCATTGATCTTGCATGACAGTAACAATAACTTTTATAAAAACAGAACCCTACCATCTAAAAACGGCCCACCAAAATGCAGCTACAGCAGCTTGCTTTACCAGTTATTAAAAAATGCTCCTAGGGGATCTGGTGCCGGAGGACGGGTGGTAGGGGCAGAGCAGTGTTACCAAGCAACTGACGACACAAGTGGAAAAATGTAAACTGGACCATGAACCAGCAGACAGTCTTTAAAACCGACACAATGCACTCAGCTTTAATACTTGAATATTAATATATGTTGAAGATGAATGTTTGCATTTTTGCATCTCGGCTACAGGCAGCGGTATTCTGACCTAGGCAAACCCCCTTTTTAATACAAATTTTCCATTTAATTTTTATTTCATGGAGAGGTGTCTCACACTTGAAGTAAAACTGTGCTAGAATTGAGACGATTTCCATTTCTAATTCGAGTCGCGCGTGTGTGATGTGAAACGGTGACGTGGAAGACTACACCCTTATATTTACATACCTACCACCGTTACTGTTGCACTCAAAGTATACCACCAGGAAAACGGTTATTCATAGCATTAAAGCAGTGTTTGGAAAGAAAAGAACAGAAAAGAAAATTTAGCGATAAACGAGGAAAACTTCAGACAAAGCATTATACATATGCATACAGACAGTATAGTATATATGATTACTTTTGGATGAATATTAAATAAATAAATAGACAGACATATAAACACCGGCAAATATGATAGAACGCTTGATAGACAGACAGTAATACAGAAATAAAAGACTTAAAACGGGCGCCGGATCCACGCGGCAGACAAAAGCAAAGTATTTTTAGCCTCTACAACCTCTTGTCATTTCATACTCCGTCCCCGAGGTCAAAATAAAAAAAAAATAACGCTCACTCACTCACTCACTCACTCATATATATATATGGGGGCTCGCTAAATATAGATTAAAAGATGGATTTCTCTTCTCCTTTGGTAAAAAGTTTTCCACCTATGGAAATATTGTGTGACGGTAAATGTTTGTCTTTAGTGTTGTTGCGGAGAAAAAACATTTACAGCGCCTGCTTATCCACCCCCCATACACACACACACACACACACACACACACACACATTCCGAGCGTTCACACAACATTTCTAACCTTGGATAAGTACAAAATATCCCTTTTACTCTTATGATTCTACTCGGAAATACTATTCGATTTTTCATTATTTCTATAATTTGCCTCTCTTCATTGCCTACAGTAATTACAATACTGTCATTATTTCTATAATTTGCCTCTCTTCATTGCCTACAGTAATTACAATACTGTCATTATTTCTATAATTTGCCTCTCTTCATTGCCTACAGTAATTACAATACTGTCATTCCATGCCTGGAGAGGGGTCTGAACGCCACCAGTGAAGATGTCGTTCCTACCAATGATTTGGACGGGTTTATCAGTCTCCACTTTAACGCCGAACAATTGCGGGTGCGCAGTATGCAGATTTGTCCAGCATTCCAAGGTCAGCATTGGTCTTTTAATTTATAGTTTGTCTTTAATTCTTGCGCACGTTCTTTGACGTCATGTCATTAAAACATCCATCCGGAATGAACTGCCAGCTTAAGGCTCAGACGCAATGAAGAAATGGTCCAACGCGCAGCATTTCTAGCAACAAAAACACAGCTGTACCATTTCTTGCATTTGGGGGAATTTATATTTGTAAAACCATTTTTCAGCCACAGTTACAAATGCCATATGGTTCTGTTCTTCTTACCTGACACTTAAAAAAAAATTGTGGAGTATTTCTATGTGCTGTTGTTTGTCTGATTCGCTAGCTGTATTCATATTTCTGTTTCTTTTGTGCATATTAGAAATCGCTTCGAACGTCTTAACCCGTGAAGGTTCTGTTAACCATCAGCATCACTACCACCAACCATTACCATCATCATCAGCATCATGTTCCTGCTTGTGTGTAATTGCTAGTGATTTATTTGATCTGGTTAAATTATGTGCCATTATTTTCGGAGAATGCTACTACACAGTTTGAGACGCATATCTGGTGTCGTCAGACGCTAGCGTGCAAGATAGTTGTAGAGAAAAGTCACCACAGTCACCACCACTGCTCTGTCCGGTTCTGGCATTTTGTCTCTTAGCAGCACGGCGTTACTATCCCAACTCTCTTAGGCTCACAGTTTACGACGCTCTGAGAAAAAACAGTTTTAAGTGTGTGCATGTTGTGTGTGTGCGTGTGTCGTGTATACGCGCGCGTGTGTGTATGTATTGCTTATTTTCCTCAAACATATTCTTAAAACCGCCCGTTCTTGTTTTTCTTCTTGAGTTTTTATTTTATTTGTACATTTTATATTTGGTTAAGTGTTTATCGTGTATTTTTAAATGTGCTGAAATCTTTCTTGTCTCGTGTCGACCTGCTATAGGCTTTTCCCAACCATATCACTTTACGTCCTATTTATGACACCCAACGGGCTGACTGTGCTGTAGGGGTGCCACATATTTATAAAATATTTATAATATTAATGCAGTGGGTACTGTTTTTTGTTTTGAAAGCAGTGAGCTGCTGTAGAGGTTTCTTTCTTTCTTTCTTTCTTTCTTTCTTTCTTTCTTTCTTTCTTTCTTTCTTTCTTTCTTTCTTTCTTTCTTTCTTTCTTTCTTTCTTTCTTTCTTTCTTTCTTTCTTTCTTTCTTTCTTTCTTTCTTTCTTTCTTTCTTTCTTTCTTTCTCTTAAAAGATTCGGAGAATCTCCATCGTAATGTGAAACTTGTATTTTTTTTTTTTAAGAAGTGCAAAATTAAAAAAAATTCACGTATATATTAATATTTCTCATTTTTCAATAATTTTACAAATAAAAATGTTAGAAAATGAAATGTACAAACAAATAGTATTTAAAAGTAACTTGTTCGCTTTTACTCACTGTAAGCAAATTAATAATAATGAGATAATACACCCTTTCTTCAACTTTCATACGATCTCAGTTCTATCCCATTTTGCTGACAGAATCCACTACTGGCTTCATTCACTTTACTGTTCGAGTGCAAACACGACTTCTGCCAAGATCCCGACTTTGTATTATGTCTCTCTTGTGTGTCACTAAACAATCAAAAGTAGAAATGGCAGCCTTTTTCTTCACGACTTCAAGATAGACGGCCTGTGAGCCTATTCAAACACCATTTCACCTTTTCAGGATTGTTTCCCTTTGGCCTTTCTCAATGTCATCCGCTTGCACAGTAATCCTCTCGTTTTTGAACGTCAGGAAGACAAAGTTTAAAATAGTCGGAAGTGCGAGAACATATGAACTTAAAAATTTTAAGAGAGTTGACAGTACGAGACCACAAAAACATAAACGTTTATGATAGTCACATCTGAGAAGCACTGACTCTTAAAAGTTTAAGACAGTTACGAAGCCACGTGACTTTAAAAGTTTGAAAATAAAACTTGAGCGATGGATGGTATATTTTAAGAATGTAACAACTGACTGATTTAGCATGTGATTATGAGCGGAGCGGGCAATTTTTTTTTTTTATTATTACGGATGCTGCTAGTATCAATCAATTGCGTCCATTTTGCAGACTGAACAAAGTGCCGCCATATTATTTTTCTCTAAATAAAAGACTTTTTCGTTGCTGTATGAAATTCTTGAGCCCTGACGGCATGAATGCTATTTATAGAACATAGGAATATCAGTGAGCATAGAGGTATGTGTGATAGTGAAAATGACGGCAGTTGGACTTAATAATTTAGCTTCTGTAACGGTTCTAGACATTTATTCCTCGATAATTAATTGATAAAAGTGGTAAGAAGTTATTCCACTTGCACTCATCAGAAAATGATTGTTATGCAGTGCAATGTTATTCTAGCAGGGTTATTCCACTTACCACTACGTTTGCTTTGTTGCAGAGATAAGCGACAAATTGCAATGTATCCAGGAAAGGAACAGAACTCTTGTGGACTTCTGTCAGAGACGGTTCTCCTTGGCACTGCAGTACGTGTACGAACAGCAGATCCAGAAATCGGCGAAAATCGATATTTTTAAATATTTTGCCTGTAGGTAAGTCCCCACGTGTGCGAACTGTATTGCTGTAACATTTTATGTTATGCATAATCACAAACAGCAATTATTTTCGAATTAAAGCGATTCCATTGTCACTGACACTGATTGCCAACTCCAATGTTGGCGCAAGTATTGAGAGGTTAACTGAACTGAGAAAAAAACATTTAACAGCAGTTGATGATTCATGTCAGGTTCTCGCCAGTGACATTCTCGAACTCAAGGAATTAGAAGCAGATGTGAAATCAGAATTGTACAATAATAGGGTTAAAATAGTCTTTATCTTTCCATCCATCCATCAATCAATCCATCCATCCATCCAGCCAGCCAGCCAGCCATCAGCTTCACCCAGAAGTGTTAGGAAAATATCTCATAATTCTAAATGTTATAGAAACATAAGTAACATAGTTTTTTTTCTAGAAGCAAACTAAACCTAATCTCTCTCTTTTCCAATATAAGGGAGACCTTAATGACAATGATCATGTTTTCAAGCTATCACAAGATGCACCTAAATGCATTGGAACTGGTTGTCATACACCTAATGTACGCTTTCTGCTAGCCGGTCACTTTACTGGCAACTGTCAGGACACATAACTGTGTCAAGTCCCTACCCTCAATTGCAGAAGGTCTAGGATTCCAATACTGTCTTTGCCATTGAAATTTTTCTGATCGATCCCCCTCTCCATGCCGCCCCCCCCCAACTCTTAGCTCATGAACTTTTTGTGGGACATGAATCTAAACACTTAAGAGTTCCTTCGATAATTAGCACAAATATCCTTTACTATTATGACTCGTGTTATCATCATCATCATTGTGAATAGGGTTTTTTCTTAGCTGTAATCAAATTAATTATATGACTACGAGAGGGCCTTTTAATTGTGAGAAAGAATTATCAATTAATATATTTACGATAATCTGCACCTCTCAGTTGCGGGTGAAAAACTGGATAGAGACTTCCCTAAGAAGGTATCTGAAAAAATGCAGAGAATGTTGGACATGTTTTTCTTCAATTATCTCCGTTTTATTTTAGGGTATCACATCAGAGGGTTATAATCTCAAATAATGCAATGATTGTGATATTTTAATTTATCACCATTTTAGTTCATGGTGACTTTTAACCATACAGTGTCTGAGTATTTTGAATATTTGACAATAATTTAAATTATCTTCATGTTTCATTTTAATCCTCGACATACCATATTACCGTGCTTTAAGAATGCTGGTTGTTGGACAACATTTTGATTTATCTCCCTTTCATTTCAGCATGTTCTTTGATGTCACAGGATGCTTGAGGAGTAGTAGTGATATTTTGCTTGAGGAGTAGTAGTGATATTTTGCTTGTTGACAATTTGAGTTATCTACCTTTTTTTTTTATGTAAACTCAGACATCATACAATGCCTTGTCTTCTTCGTTTGTTTTGGTGCTAATTGGGATTGTTTTCTTTGATGCCTTTTTAAAGTTTCCTTTCTTCTAATTTTAGGGTGACTATGGACTTAACAATGTGCCTGAATGCAGCTATGCCTACATGCAGCTTCGACATCAAACGGAAAATAACGGCATATTATTCACTCTTAACCAACGAAACTTGTTTGGCAGATCCAGAGGCGACTCCTGCGTAAGTGTTTGCTTACCAAAAATTAGTTGTTATTAGGATAAATGCCCAATTCACGCAATATTACACAGATTCATCTGTCACTATTATTATTATCTAAAATGAGAGGAATTAATTAAGGAGACTGAAGGGTTGGTCTGGCAACCAGTCTGTCGTCAGCATAGGTGTAACGTTAAAATTAGCAATCTTTGAATCCTCATGCTGAGACCAGATCTCTAAACAAATGCTGGAATGTAACAGAAATACAACACCGCTTAGTAGGAAAATCATTAAAAAAAAAATCCCCATTCAAATACAAGGTAAATATATGAACCAAATAAGCTTTTGAATAAAATAATATTTCAGTCAGATACAGGTATTAGCAAATGTTAATGTTAATGTAGGAAAATAATTTTTAAAAAATCCCCATTCAAATACAAGGTAAATATATGAACCGAATAAGCTTTTGAATAAAATAATATTTCAGTCAGATACAGGTATTAGCAAATGTTAACTTTGGGAATAAATAGATTGAATAAATAGTCTCTCCCTCTCTGTATGTACGTGCGTGCATGCATGTGTGTGTGTGTGTGTGTGTGTGTAGTCCACAGGCAGCCTTGCCTCCCGACGTGGTTGTCACTTGCTCCAAGAATGTTTCTGAGACTCTGCCCCAGACGGAAGAGCTGCCCTTCAATGCTTCAGAAGTAGATCTACTGATTTATGGGCTGAAAGAAAATTGCAGGTAAATAACACTTTATATTCAACCCCATAGAGATGTACTCCCACAACCACCCCTGTTTCAGAAATAGGTCAGTTAATTAATGAGCCGAAGGAGAACTGAAAATTAAAAGAAACCACTTTGTTATACTAGCTAAAGAAAAATTTTACGTAAGCAATATTTCCCATTCAGCCCTAGAAATATGTGTTTCACCCCCTTCTCCGATCAGCTTGCTAATAACCTTGAAGAAGAATTGAAGGTAAGGACATTTTTACATAGCACCACCACCTGTTTTATAATGGACTTGCAGGTATGCAAAACATTACACTTTTCTTCCAGAAAGTTTATTCTATTTCTTCCCTCCCAGTTCTTCATACAACAGACTAAACTTTATTGAAGACAATGAAAACCAAGTGAAGAGGAGCACGGTGCTTCTAACACATAGTCTCAAGGGTACTGTAACATCAGCGATTAAGATAATGCGTTTCTGCGAGATTTTCGCTGTTGCTAAGGTACACAAATGATCTTGATTTCGACAGAGGGCGACAGCTACTCTTCTACACTGAAGATTTGACGCTTGAAAAGAGCAAATTGTCTGTGGTATGTTTTGTGCTACTGAAGATTTGACGCTTGAAAAGAGCAAATTGTCTGTGGTATGTTTTGTGCTACTGAAGATTTGACGCTTGAAAAGAGCAAATTGTCTGTGGTATGTTTTGTGCTACTGAAGATTTGACGCTTGAAAAGAGCAAATTGTCTGTGGTATGTTTTGTGCTACTGAAGATTTGACGCTTGAAAAGAGCAAATTGTCTGTGGTATGTTTTGTGCTACTGATACTTCTGTAGAAAAATATGGAAAATAGAAACGGTCTTGATCAGGATATGATTTAGAGCATTTTAGCCCCTTTGTGTCGTCACGAGGCTATCCTGCACCAAAAGAAATTTAATTTTTATTTTAACAATTTCGACACTTAACATCATAAATGTTTATTTTTGGCTATTTACTATATTTAGAGACCCTATTCTAACGTCTGTCTTACTAGTGTTACACGTGTCATATCACACACAACATCTTTGCTGTTTTCAGACATTTGAGTTGTATGTCATACCATATAAACACTTTGCTCTTTGCAGGACATTTGACTTTTTCCTCACTATACTTAAACTTTGCTCTTTGCAGGACATTTGAACTGTATGTCGTATCAAATAAACACTTTGCTCTTTGCAGGACATTTGAGCTATATATAGCACCTTACTAAACACTGTGTTGTTTGCAGGACATTTAAGCTATATATAGCACCTTACTAAACACTGTGTTGTTTGCAGGACATTTGAGCTATATATAGCACCTTACTAAACACTGTTATTTGCAGGACATTTGAGGTATATATAGCACCTTACTAAACTCTGTGTTGTTTGCAGGACATTTGAGCTATATATAGCACCTTACTAAACACTGTGTTGTTTGCAGGACATTTGAGGTATATATAGCACCTTACTAAACACTGTGTTGTTTGCAGGACATTTGAGGTATATATAGCACCTACTAAACACTGTGTAGTTTGCAGGACATTTGAGGTATATATAGCACCTTACTAAACACTGTGTTGTTTGCAGGACATTTGAGCTATATATAGCACCTTACTAAACACTGTGTTGTTTGCAGGACATTTGAGCTCCGTTATAGCTGCTACGATGAAGAGCTAAACAAGATCACTAACCACAGGTTCAGGGATCTGTGGTTGATCTTCACCTTTGACCGTGAAAATGCAGTCAAAGCTCAAAGAGAGTTTTGCGAAGCTTTTGAAGGTATGACTTGAATTGATAGTTATGGCCGTAACGTAACCGGGTTGCCCTAGACGTAATGTGTTTCTTAGCTATTAAAAAAAAAGAAGAAGAAATTTGCGTATGTCCGTGGTTTTTACTAGGGTTGCCCATTTTAATGATTAATCTTCTGATTAATCGCTAAGAAATTTTATCGATTAATTTATTTCATGACGATTAAATTTCTACTAATTACTTACTGAAGCAATGCCAATATTTATTTGCACCAGAAGTTTTTATTTGTACCAGAAGTTTTTATTTGTTTTTATTTTTTACTGCGAAAATGGCCGATTTTAAGATGAAAGATTATAAACCGGTTAAAGGTAAATTGCGTGATCATTTTGGTTTTAAAGTAGACGATAACAACAAAGTTATTAATGGTGAGAAGGTACACTGTTTCCACTGTGATAAAGTCTTCGCCTTTTATGGCTCAAATACGTCGATGACATACCAGAAGTTAGTCTGCTTAAAGGACTGGTCGAAATCTGTAGAGTGACTGAGTGAAGAAGTTAGTCTGCTTAAAGGACTGGTCGAAATCTGTAGAGTGACTGAGTGAAGAAGTTAGTCTGCTTAAAAGACTGGTCGAAATCTGTAGAGTGACTGAGTGAAGAAGTTAGTCTGCTTAAAAGACTGGTCGAAATCTGTAGAGTGACTGAGTGAAGAAGTTAGTCTGCTTAAAAGACTGGTCGAAATCTGTAGAGTGACTGAGTGAAGAAGTTAGTCTGCTTAAAAGACTGGTCGAAATCTGTAGAGTGACTGAGTGAAGAAGTTAGTCTGCTTAAAAGACTGGTCGAAATCTGTAGAGTGACTGAGTGAAGAAGTTAGTCTGCTTAAAAGACTGGTCGAAATCTGTAGAGTGACTGAGTGAACTGAACAATAACAATTAACAGTAACAGTAGGATTAAATTCGTGTGTCATTTTATTATCAATTTAGATTAATTAATCGTTAATTGTTGTAAGGTTAATCGGCAAAGAAATCAGTAATCGTTAACAGCCCTAGTTTTTACTAATTATAGAAAAGAGGGGAAAATATTCAAGTACTTCTAAAGGGCCGCATGCGGCCCGCCATGGCCGCGTGTTTGACATACCTGATCTAGACCCCAATCAAATCCCTTTGAAGTAGTGGTTCCTAACATGTGCCCGCGGGCGCCATGGAATATACATACGCCCGAGACGAGGTTTGAAAAGCAGTGCGAAGGTAGATTGTTCCATCCAACCTCACGTCACTCAGTTTAGATTCTGTAAAATCATTCAAAGCAGAACTGATCTTGTGGAAGTCACATATGAAGAAGTCTCTTGCACATTTTCCAAGTGTGAAGAAAAAGGTATATGAGAGTGATTTTAGCTCTTCACTACATTCAAAGACCTCAGGAGCAGTTTGAAAAAAAATTCAACAGTTCATCATCATTGAGTCTGTGATTGCCTTACTTGGGAATCCTTTACTTGCCAGCTAGGGGTAAGGAAAATGGCTATATTGACTAAAGTCTCACTGAAGTAAGAATTGAAGTGGAACTCGAGATTTTGGACCTTCAGAATGA
The DNA here is from genome assembly GCA_028829895.1 of Sinotaia quadrata. Lineage (NCBI taxonomy): Eukaryota > Metazoa > Mollusca > Gastropoda > Architaenioglossa > Viviparidae > Sinotaia > Sinotaia quadrata. The sequence goes on from CM054183.1 coordinate 67,306,256, forward strand.
TATTGTTCTCAGATCGACAACAACAGATAAGTTTTGGAATCTATAGCGTACACAATCAAATCTTAATTCGATTTTATCTATCAATCTGAGCTGTTTTTAGCATAGTAAAGTAAAATACAGATCTTGACTTACAGATGGGCATCTTGATGACTGCTGACAAACGGGAATATAATTTTACAATAAAAGCACCTTTTCTCTATTCAGATCTGGTGAGCTCTTATGAATATTAATTATATTTGTATGTTTCACAGATGAAATAGCGGAGTCTCTGATACTTGCCCTATCTTTGAGTTCACGGTTGAGATAGTGGTCTTTGATACATATATATGTATATGTTCGAGTTCACAGGTGAAATTTGATATAGTGGACTCTGATACTTGCCATATCTTTGAATTCACAGGTGAAATAGTGGACTCTCTGATACTTGCCATATCTTTGAGTTCACAGGTGAAATAGTGGACTCTGATACTTGCCATATCTTTGAATTCACAGGTGGAATAGTGGACTCTCTGATACTTGCCATATCTTTAAGTTCACAGGTGAAATAGTGAATTCTCTGATACTTGCCATATCTTTGAGTTCACAGGTGGAATAGTAGAACCGCTTAACGCCCAGTGCTACAACGACACGAAGCCCAGGCTGCGAGATTGTGAAGTGTATTATGGAAATGGCGTGCTGGCCCTGCAGAAACAGTGGTCAGAGGGACGTTTTCAGGACGGCAAACTGTACCTGGAAGCATGCAGGTAATTCTCTTTCAAGCATCACTAACGTTTACAGGTGCAACCAAGCAGTTTGTAGATTTACGTCATTTTACAGGTAGATGTATTGCAGTTTGTAGGCCTACATAACATGCAGGTAATTCTCCCTCGCGTCAATTTATTTTACAGATAGATGTAAACAATTTTTAGGCCTACGTAACATACAGGTAATTCTCCTTCACATGTCACATAATTTTCCAGGTCGATGTATAGTAGCATAAGGACTTGCTTAATGCTAAGATGGTGGCTTCTGGATTCTTGGCGATTTATTGGCGATGTTTTGTTTTGTTGGTGTGGTGTGTGCTTGTATAAGATAACTTTAAAACGAATATTGTCAGTCCCACATTCAGTCACTCACTCATTCTACTTGTGCTTACTCTTTTACGTACTCATACTCTGTCCACAACAACAACCAATGGATCAGTCAGCCAATCAACCAACCAAAACTATCAGCTTATTAGTCAGTCACTAACAGATTACTCACTGACATAGCCCAGAGCCAAACAACCGAACAACTGATTTAGTTAAGTTATATTGAGAGAACGAGTGATTATATTGTACTCCTACCAAAGTTTCTATTGCGTAGTTCTTAAATACTACAGATTTGAGGAGAGAGCGTACATTTAAAATACTAGTTACTGTGTCTTTCCCCCTTCCTTCTAAATAACCAGTATGAATACCTGTGTATTTGGAAATTTGAAAATGACATTTTGTTGTTGCTACTGCCTTTAAATTTATTTCAGTTGAGAAGACAGTTTTGAAAACTGATCGATTATTGTGATGCTCATTATAGAAATGAACTGTTTTGAACTGCCTTCTTGTAGGATTAGCCTGACGCGGGCGTTCTGCATTCGGAACGCGTTCCAGCTGTGCGGAGAGGCTCTGGGTCAAGCTATGCTGGCTAGCGAGATCGGTACACTGCCAGACATGTGCCTAACTTTGCTCCAGAACAACGACACCGGTAACATCTCTGACGAAAGGAATGCTAAAACTGGACAGAGTGTCGGGTCTGGGGGTTTGGCTATTGGATTTGGAACTGTTGCATGGTCTGTACTGATAGCTCTGAGCTTCTTTTCTCGCTGGGCTGTCAGGGCTTGATCTGCTCATCACACTTGTGGTTATGACTGTGGAGATGATAGTTGTCATGGAATACTTAGCGGATATAAGATAAATAATAACAATTCAAAGTGTCCCTTAAGTATTGGATTTCTCTGTCTGTCTGTCTGTCTGTCTATCTATCTATCTATCTATCTATCTCAGATTCTTTCAAATAAATTTTGTTTATATACTAAGTAAATGGACTAGATAATTTAAATGGGGACCAGGTAATTAAATAGACAGTTTCATAAATTTTTAATGTTAATAATATTTTATCGAGTCATCGGTACTCTTTAAATAGTGTTTTGTTTGAATTTTAATTTTTGTAAATTTGTGTTTTGTGTGCATTTTCTTTTCATATACATAAAAAAAAGAGAGAAGTCATTTGTGATCTGTTCTGTAGAAAGATGGGTTTTCTTTGGTTAAGTCTCCAAAAAAATCTTTACGCATTTAAACTAATAACTGATTAGATTGTCGTTCAGGGTCTGGTGAATATTTAAAATAATAATCGCTTTAAAGTGGGTCAGGTTCTAGTGACGGCCCGTGCATACTGATGATTGGAAGGCACCCACTCTTTCTACTCACTTCTTCCCCCTTGCCCTTCCACCCTAAACAAAGTCCATCTAAAATTGTGGGAATTCAGATTATACTTCCGTAGATTGCTCTCTACTAAAATTTGAAAACGTAAACTTTGAAACTCGAGTGTCTCTTGATACATAAATGCCCCAAATTTTACCGTTTAGAAATATAGAATTTTAACATATTACTTTACAAACAACATTTTACCGTTTAGAAATATATATCTGTTTTGAATTGTAACAGAATTATTGCAAGTAATTCCCCAGTATGACTTTTATCTTTGTACATAATAATGATTTCCGTTTTCATTTATTACCTTTTTATTGTGACTACGTCACGACGTTTTTAGCAGGACAACTACCTTTTTATTGTGACTAGGTCACGAAGCTTGCAGTAGGACTTCTACTTTGTTATTGTGACTACATCACGACGTTTTCAGTAGGATAACTACCTTTACATTGTGACTGCGATACGACGTTTACAGTAGAACAACTACCTTTACATTGTGACTGCGATACGACGTTTACAGTAGAACAACTGCGATTGATTATTCTTACGACTGCGCAAACATTCTGTGAAAATAATACTGTTTACTTTCTAAAATATGTAATTTTCAACTGGTAGCCATTTTCTGGTACTAAACGAGATTAAAATCAAAAACAAATTCAAATTTGTTTACAACCAGCAAAAATGACTCTGCGTCATCTCGCAGAGGTCAAGGGCAGTAACTCACGAGTTAATACATACATATGGCACGAACAGGAACGTTCATAATTGCTCAGGTTTTCTTCTTTTTTTTTTTGGTTAGAAAAAGATCGCTTAATTACTATTTAATGATTTATTTATTTTTAATACTCATATTTCAAATCCGAATTTCTTTCGTAAAATTTAATGGGACATACATTTTGTAACTGATACAGATAGTCTTCGCTGAACGCAGTCTGTGTTATTATTTACAACAACAACAATAATTCGCATGCCATTAAATGAAACTGCGATATTTGAAAATGTTTTCCCCATTAAAATCAACGTAACTGATTCTGTTTTGTTCCCTATTCATGAAATCGCAGTACAACGATTCCCCCCTCCCCCCACTTTGCTCTCATTGACTTATTATTAGCAGAAGGCTGGCTAGAGACTCAATGGCTGACTGGCAGGAGGCTGACTGTAGATTCATCGACTAACTAGCAGAAGGCTGGCTGTAGACTCATTGATTAGCAGAATGGTAGCTGTTGACTAATTGACTGGCAGAAGGCTGGTTAGATTCAATGACTTATTAGCAGAAAGCTGGCTGTAGATTCAATGACTTACTAGCAGAAAGTTGGCTGTAGATTCTTTGACTGACTGGCAGAAGGCTGACTTTTGTCATCTTTGTGAGCAGTTTATAGGCATATATCGACTAAAATCGCGACCTTTTTCACACACCACTGAAATAGAGAGAGAGAAAAAATTGTCTTGAGCACTCTCCTATGAATGTACATTTTGGTGATGAGTACTATTTTATGATAAATAAAAGCATTATGGTAAAAATAATATATATTATGGCGTTCTATGCAACCTCGCAAAGCGAGGACAACCTGCATGATTTAATTTAACTTTTGTAATTATAATTACAAGCTGAAAATAAACAAAGAGATAAAGATAATGTAGTATCCCAAAATAGCATTGTGTTTTGGTACATTTATCTTTCTGGATTTTTTAGTGACTGTGGTGTGAAAATTGGTACTTGCATGCGACATGGAAACATTTTGTTGCTTAATTTTATTGTGCTTGTTAATCATTGTGATCTGAAAGTGATACAGGAACGCAACACATACAAAAATTCAGTTATTTAATTTTATTGTGCTTGGCTTTTTTAATGATTTTGATCGAAAGTTGATATAGGCACGCGACACATACATAAATTGTCATTACATTTTATTGTGCTTGGATTTGTTAATGACTGTGATCAAAAGTTGACACAGTCTAGCGACATATACATAAATTTTGTCATTTAATTTTTCGCTACAAGCATGAAACATGCTTTCTATAATCGTTGCAATGAACTACAGGTGTTGGCGCAGGTACATGCAAAATGACTGACTGTTAGGGAAGGGGTTGGTGGTAGCACGCGGAATACGTGTATATGAGTTAGTGCATCCTACCATGGACTAAACTAATAAGAAATAAAACACACACACACACACACACACACACACGGGACCCAGAAAAAGAAAATTAGAATCAAAGTGACTGTCCTGGTACACTCTAAATGAAAGTTCGTTCACATTGCAGAAAAAGAAGGAAATCTACACAATAATAAGTAAGCATTTACATCCAAGAGAAATTATGCAGAAATTAAACATCTAATTAATTGGCAGCTCAAACTACAATAAAGTGAAGATATCTCATATCCAAAAGATAAATAACAGTAATCTCATACCACCCGTAAGAAAAAGCCTTTCTTGAAGTTAACTGTGTGCTAATATATTACCAAACATAATAAATCACTATCTAATGTTCTCACAAATAAGTGTCAGTTTTAAATAAATGTTCTCACAAATAAGTGTCAGTTTTAAATAAATGTTCTCACAAATAAGTGTCAGTTTTAAATAAATGTTCTCAACAATTACTGGCGCCCTGATTACATATGAGCTGCAGTGTATTGAGTACCTATGAGTACATTGCGTACCTATGAGTACATTGCGTACCTCCATTATGTCAAGAGCATAACACCTAATAAAGAATAGCTGTTCAATGAATGACGTCACATGCTACATCCTCTCAAGAGAATGTAGCACGTCACGCAGCACACTGAAACGAAATGTAACATGTCCCGGAAGCAAGATGTAACAGTGTAGCGAAGTGCAGAATGTAGAAAAAAAATCATGGTGTACAGTGAGCAGCAGTGCCCTTGTAGTAGTAAAACACTGATCACAGTGCCCTTGTAGTAGTAAAACACTGATCACAGTGCCCTTGTAGTAGTAAAACACTGATCACAGTGCCCTTGTAGTCCTGTCTATGTAGCGAAGTCATATAGCACAAAACTAACTCAACTCATGGGGGTCATTACGCCAATACACCAACAAGAGGGTGGTAGTCTGCGTTCAATACATCAATAACAAGAGGGTGGTAGTCTGCGTTCAATACATCAATAACAAGAGGGTGGTAGTCTGCGTTCAATACATCAATAACAAGAGGGTGGGTAGTCTGCGTTCAATACATCAATAACAAGAGGGTGGTAGTCTGCGTTCAATACATCAATAACAAGAGGGTGGTAGTCTGCGTTCAATACATCAATAACAAGAGGGTGGTAGTCTGCGTTCAATACATCAATAACAAGAGGGTGGGTAGTCTGCGTTCAATACATCAATAACAAGAGGGTGGTAGTCTGCGTTCAATACATCAATAACAAGAGGGTGGTAGTCTGCGTTCAATACATCAATAACAAGAGGGTGGTAGTCTGCGTTCAATACATCAATAACAAGAGGGTGGTAGTCTGCGTTCAATACATCAATAACAAGAGGGTGGTAGTCTGCGTTCAATACATCAATAACAAGAGGGTGGTAGTCTGCGTTCAATACATCAATAACAAGAGGGTGGTAGTCTGCGTTCAATACATCAATAACAAGAGGGTGGTAGTCTGCGTTCAATACATCAATAACAAGAGGGTGGTAGTCTGCGTTCAATACATCAATAACAAGAGGGTGGTAGTCTGCGTTCAATACATCAATAACAAGAGGGTGGGTAGTCTGCGTTCAATACATCAATAACAAGAGGGTGGGTAGTCTGCGTTCAATACATCAATAACAAGAGGGTGGTAGTCTGCGTTCAATACATCAATAACAAGAGGGTGGTAGTCTGCGTTCAATACATCAATAACAAGAGGGTGGTAGTCTGCGTTCAATACATCAATAACAAGAGGGTGGGTAGTCTGCGTTCAATACATCAATAACAAGAGGGTGGGTAGTCTGTTTTCAATGTAACAACAAGAGGGTGGGTAGTCTGTATTCAATACACCAACATCAAGATGTGGGTAGTCTGTGTCCAATACACCAACATCAGAAGGTTGGTAGTCTGTCCAATACACCAAAAGCAAGGGTGGTGGTGGTCTCCACTCCAATACAAAGCAAAAGTGCAGTACACCACCAACCATGTCACTGTTGTTGGTGTTTTGGAGTAGAGATCACCACCATCCTTGCTTTTGGTGTATTGGAGAAAGACCACCCACCTTCTTAGTGGCTGGACAATGGCTTGAATTCCTAATTTTTTAAAACAAAAGTGCTGCTTTTTTCCCGGAAATGGAAAAATGTTTATTATTAGTATTATCTTGGTTTATAGCTATTACTCACTAGGGAATGAATGTTGTCCCTCTCTGGCTCTTTGACAATTTGCTGAGTCCTCTTGTCATAACTTTTACATAGTAGTCTCGCGAACCTCTGACGTCACTTCCGATCAAGTCACACGTACAATTTTAATATGCCAGAGGCAACTAAATATCATTCTATTTACCAAAAACCATCTCTCACAACCATCGCTCAATTAAGAAAATAAGACTAATGACTAAAATACAGGACTATACGACTATATTCTGAATGAACGCAAAATCTACCAATTCTAAAACCCTAAATCTAGATAAAAGTAAATTAAATCCCAAATCAAATCCTATTATTACATAGACAGACATATGGACAGACAGACACAAGAGACGAGATATTTTTAATGACATTCCCTCTCCCCCCTTCCTTTTTTTTCTGGGGGTAAGAAATATACAAATACAACTAAACAAAGTCGGCGTGATAAGACTGATAAATAAAGATGAACATAACATCCATAGGCTACTACATGTAACATTACAACTGCATGTAACATTACATCTGTTGCCCCCTCCCTCCCCCAAATCTATATGGTTTATGAGGGTATCGATAGTGTGCCTATACAGCACAAGTACTGTATTACTAATTTTGTAGTAACGTCCAAAAACAATTTTACACTACCTATAATTTTATAGTAATGTCCACAGATACTTTTACAGATATGGTAATTTTCTAGTAATGTCCACAGACAAGTTTACCGTAACCGGTAATTTTATAGTAAAGTCTAAGGACACGTTCAATGAACTACAGGTGTTCATTTTATAGCCATAAGTTTACTGTATCGGTAATTTTATAATAAAGTCTAAAGATAAGTTTACAGTACAGGTCCATTTACAGTTATGTCCACAGACCATTTTACAATACCCGTAAACTTAAGGTGACTTCAAGACAATTTAAAGGACAGTACGCAAAAGAAAAGAAATCTCAGAATAATTTATCTTTTCTAAATTAATTTTAAAAAATCAAAATACGTCATCTTACAACATGATTCACACACTTATACAAGTACATACATACATATTTATACATTGTTAATTATCCTTTCAGTTTTTAATTACTATTTATGCGACAGGTTTATAAATAATGGACTCGTACACTTACAGATTGTACATACATATATTTTAGAAAGATGCATTCATTGTGCAATTACTATTCATGAGGTAGGTATATGTTTAAATATATCGCAGACAGTTATTACTTATTTTACTGTTTGAAGAAGTAATTCGTTTATCATTCTTGATGCAAGCTGTCAATATTTTACTATGTATACATAAGTAATTCGTCTATTATTCGTAATGAAGGCAGTCAGCACTTTATTGATTGATAAAGGCAAGAATATATTAGCCAGCATTTTACTGTTTGATAAAAGCAAGAATATATTAGCCAGCATTTTACTGTTTGATAAAAGCAAGAATATATTAGCCAGCATTTTACTGTTTGATAACGGTAAGAATATATTCTTTCATTTCGTGACGCACGCATTCAATTCAATGATGGACTCCTGGTATAATGAATACTATATTTATTATGCGTGACACACGAAGACATTATTGTGCTGCTAAATAATAGGTAATGTAGTCTATTATTTTATTAGGCACGCAGTCAAATACTGCAGTACATTTACATACAACAAGTATTGCATTAACCATTTGGCTTTGCGCAAAGTCTATATTTTATTGTCACTGATTTGATGGAAAGTTAAAGGAAATAAGTAAACAGCTTGCTATTGTCATATACACTGGTGCAATGAAAAGTTAGAGGATATAAGGAAACAAACTGTTACTACAGAAATAAGTAAACCGCCTGTTGCTGTCATTCCTATTGATGCTATGAAACGATTGTGACAGAAAGTTAGAGGAAATAAGTAAACAGCCTTTCACCATAGAAATAAGTAAACAGCCTGTTGCTGTTATACCCATTTGAGCTATGAAATTAGTGTGATGAAAAGTGTATCCATGAGAGCATAGCAAAATACGTCACACTTCCGGAATGCTGGCGTCGCAAAAATTTACGCATTTGGAATTGTTGAGTGAATTAACCATGCCATTATAATTGGCAAAGTAAACGAATGTGCCTTATGTACTAAATAACACCCTAAGTACTGTATATTTCATTCAGACAATCAAACAAACTAGTAAGAAAATAAAACGTATATAAAGAAACATGGTTTAAATACGATTTGTATTTTTACACTTCCGGAAGATGTATTAAAATAGGTCAGTCTGGCAAAGTGAACATTAACACTTCAATGTTGTGACGCATGTTTTACAATGTACGTCATAACAACAGCTTTTATCGTTCATTATATGTTGAGTGCAAACGCTGAAAAGTCGAAAAGCACGTGAGGAAGTGAAGAGAAATAACAGAACTTCCAGATAAGGAATTCATATTTTATAGCATATATATTTTTTTAATTTTTAAAGATAAATACAGGATGCACATATAGGGTACAAGTTTCAAACCTCAAAATGTTTTCAAGCAAACGGTGACAGTTTTTGATTGCTGTACATTTACAAGTTAATGCGGTCACGTAGCCCTTTCACGTCTTGATTCTATTTCGCGTTGATTCTAATAAACGAAAATCATCACCATAAAATTAGCATCGAGTGCTATTATTCAGTGTACATATCAAATGTCTATATAAGCACTGCACTTTAAAAAAAATGAGGGAATTATCGAATTAAAACTATAAATATTGATCTTCTTTAAAAAATATTACATTCATTAATAGTGCACGATTAAGTTGTTCTTTATGCTTATGGTTGTCACTAACTAGTCAATGTCATGTACTAGTGCTGAAGTATCTACACCTAGGACTACTTTGGAGTATAGTTTTATTTAAAACTGTCACTTATTTTAGCTTTCTTTGAATTACCACTATATGTAATTATTTGAAAGGTTCATTTTTTCAAAAGTGGAAAGTAAGCAATTCAGTGATTGAAAAGCGTAGGCGGTCAATGAAATTGTAACAAGTCATTTGTTTTGGGAAAGCCCGATAGCTAGAGGCTGCACGTACAGGAAGTGGAAATAGGGTAGGCATTGGAAAAGAGGCAACTTCCTGTTTAAAGCAGCTTGGACTAAATGAGTAAAGACTGTGTATTACTGATAGGTCCACTTTTAGTATATGTTAATGAAAAGTTTATTTTAAAAAAATAAATTTGCTAAACCTGCTTAAAATTCAGAATTAGTTCGTTAAAATCACTTAGTAAAATGTCGAATTTGCAATTCATAAATAAACTTTACTTGTTAATAATTTAACTTTGCAGTTCTAATTTAATATTGGCACTTGAACATTTTCCAAAATATCTAAGTTTAATTTTATTGTTGCATGACAAGTAACATGAATTTAGATTCTTTAGCACAGATGATCACCAGTAATCATAATATAGTGCACCTATTATAGACCTACAAATATTTTGAAAGACAGATACAAAAATAAAGGGGGAAAGTACATACACACACGTACACCAAAACCCAAACCAAGCAACATAACTGTTATCAAACAAACCAAACAATAAAAAAAAACAAATTACAAGCACTACTACACCGGCTCGCGTGAACACACACTCGTCAATCAAAGCTCAACAATAATTATTCACAAAAAACCCTCCCTTCTTGTTCCACATTTATTTTTTTTTAAAAAAAGAAGTATTTATTAACTTATCATTCATTTTCACTTGCACAACCGAAGAATTAGATTCTCGCTTGTGTCACGAAATTACTCTGCACATCAGTACAGCTAACTCTCATCTCGATGCGCAAGCTTCCTCATGGGTGATCTCCCCTGAACAAAGACTACCCCACGCTGGAGCACTGTGTGCATTAACACTACGTATGAAATGTCACACGCATATCGTTCGTTGGTCACAACTGTAGGTTATCATCTATCCACGAAGGTCCTGCTGCAAGGAGGCCAGGAACTGGCCGAGAGCGCTGAGGTTTGGGCAATATCTGACAGCTTGGTCTAATGTACGGAATAGGCTGTGGAGAAGAGTTAGACTGAATTAGATTTAGAATCCTAGTGGAAATGTTACATTGCACATTATTGCTAAGTCGCAAGTAATCCTCTTGAAATGTGCAGTTCAATATTTTTATTTAAAAAATAGCAGAATAACAAACCACACCAAACCAAACATCCTTATACACCCCCCAAAAAAAAATAAAAATAAATAAAAATAAAAAATAAAAGAAAGAGAATACAAGAGAATAATACCAATTAAAAAAAAATGTAACAGTAAAAGAAAAAAAATGTACGTTTGACACCAGGATAAAAGTAGTCAAGATAAATAAAGGGAGGAATATAGAATATAAAGTATAATTTGTAAAGTAAAATATAAAACAATATGAAAAAGCACATATATAAAATGTTGTAGAGATAAACTAACTGTAATTTCCTATTTGAATTAAATAAACGAAATTTGAGATATAAATATTACTGATTAATTTTTAAATAATAAAAACATTTTGTAAAAGTATTTAAGAATCATTTGGCATAAAATAAAGATGAACAACTTGAAATCAAATGAATGAAACAAGATAAAATTTTCGCAATAACAATTAAGAAAAGATATTATTGTGATCGGGAAAGTCATTGAAAGATATAGTAGTAACGGACGACATACAATTTCCAAAAGTATCCACCAAACTGACAGACTGTACAATCGACTGGTTTATACGGCGCTACGCAAGAAAGATCCATTGTAACAAATAATCTGCTATCGGACTCAAAATCAGGATGAGGGGATTCACTTCTTGCCAGTCGAAACAAGATAACTGAAAGAAGTGCTGGGGAGAAAAGGTTTGGATATCACAGTTGTGATTATAGGTCAGTAGACTAAAAGTGACTTTATCTTGTGCACTGAGACATTTACTGCTTTAGCTTTGAGAAATCAAATCGTGCAAGTCAATCTCTTAGGAATAAGTCAGATGCCGGCAATTTGTTTGTCTTTAACAGGCATATATTATTAACAAATGATTAGACAGTAAACTGTGTTATTCTTTAGCAGGCATATATTATTAATAAATGATTAGAGAGTGAAATATGTTTTTCTTTAGCAGGCATATATTATTAACAAATGATTAGACAGTAAAATATGTTTTTCTTTAGCATGCATATTTTATTAATAAATTATTAGAGAGTGAAATATGTTTTTCTTTAGCAGGCATATATTATTAACAAATGATTAGATAGTAAAAAAAAACAAACTTTTCTTTAGCAGGCATATATTATTAATAAATGATTAGACAGTAAAATATCACTTAAGTTTTATGCACAAACCAATGAACTATGCCATTTTGTAGTAGCTTTAAACACAACACCCAGCCGGGGTTTAAATTGCATTAGCAAACATGTTTACGCCATTTGCATATGCTATAGATTTTACAGTCCACGGTCGCACAGAAAATAGAACGTAACACAGACTCACCTAGTCCTAAAGGTTCCAGCATTGACGTTGAGGAACAAATTCTGATTGGCCTGGGTAGTTAGAATGTTGCAGAGCCTCATGTTCTGCAGCAGACAGTTCTTGGATGGAGTTGCGTCAAACAGATATTCGTTCAAAGCACCGGACACTGCTGGACAGGAAGGTGAGGTGCCCACATCATTCTGGACTCCGGTCATCACACACGCAAAGACATCCTGGAAGTACGACCGGTCCTGTTCAAGATAAACAATCATGTTTACTGGAGATCTGATTAAAAAATAGTCAGTAGCGGTGAAGATAAACAATCATGTTTACTTGAGATCTGATTGGAGAATAGTCACTCGTAATCATGTACACTGGTGATTTGTATGGAAACAGTAGCGTTCAGAATAAACAATCATGTTTACTGGAAATCTGATTTGGAGACTAATCAACAATAATCATGTTTACTAGTGATTGGAATGGACAATTGTTTTATTCGAAGGCCTAAAGTACAGAATTACCTTTTAGGAATGTTATGTTTTATTTGAAGGCCTAAAGCAAGTGTATTTAATGGCTTTAAATAAAGTAAATGGATTACTTACCTAGGATTTAGAAAAGCAATTATTTTCTGACTTTCAATTATTTCTGGCAAGTGTTTTACTTCGTGAGTCTGACTTAAGTAAACTTATTCTCTGAAAAGTCTTTTATTTGTGTCTGAAATAAATCTGGTAATACTTTAGCATGGATATAAAGATTTGCTGAATTTGTTCAAGAATGTGATAATTTTATTCTGAAATGCAAAATTGAAGTTGGTTTAACGTGAGGATTTTAAGACCCCGACTGCAAAACTTTTGGTTCGTTTAAGGTGATAATTTTGTGACCCTGATTGCAAAACTGTTGGTTTGCTTAAAGAGACAATTTTGTGACCCCTACTGCAAAACTGTTGGTTTAAGGTGACAATTTTGTGACTGAATGAAAAACTGAGAGTTTGTTTAACATGACACTTTTGTAATCCTGATTGCAAAACTGGTTCTTTGTTTAAGGTAATAATTTTGTGGTCCTGAATGCAAAGCTGTTTGTTTGATTAACGTGATAATCTTGTGACCTTTAATGCAGAATTGTTGATTTAACATGATAATCTTATTACCCTGAATGTAGAACTGTTGGTTTATTTATCATAATAATTTTGTGACCATGAATGCAAAACTGTTAGTTTGTTTAAAGTGATATTCTTGTGACCCTGAATGCAGAACTATTGGTTTATTTATCGTGATAATATTATGACCCTGAATGCAGAACTATTGGTTTATTTATGTGATAATATTATGACCCTGAATGCAGAACTATTGGTTTATTTATCGTGATAATATTATGACTCTGAATGCAGAACTGTTGGTTTTCTTTATTGTGATAATCTTGTAATCCTGAATGTAGAACTCCTTGTTGAACGGAATGTAAAACTGTTGGTTTGTTTAACGGGATAATCTTGTAATCCTGAATGTAGAACTCCTTGTTGAACGGAATGTAAAACTGTTGATTTGTTTAACGTGATAATCTTGTAATCCTGAATGTAGAACTCCTTGTTGAACGGAATGTAAAACTGTTGATTTGTTTAACGTGATAATCTTGTAATCCTGAATGTAGAACTCCTTGTTGAACGGAATGTAAAACTGTTGATTTGTTTAACGTGATAATCTTGTAATCCTGAATGTAGAACTCCTTGTTGAACGGAATGTAAAACTGTTGATTTGTTTAACGTGATAATCTTGTAATCCTGAATGTAGAACTCCTTGTTGAACGGAATGTAAAACTGTTGATTTGTTTAACGTGATAATCTTGTAATCCTGAATGTAGAACTCCTTATTGAACGGAATGTAAAAAACTGTTGATTTGTTTAACGGGATAATCTTGTAATCCTGAATCAAAACTGTTGGTTTGTTTAACGGGATAATCTTGTAACCCTGAATACAAAACTTTTGGTTTGTTTAGCATGATTATTTCATTCGTGACCCTGAATGAAGAACTTAGAACTGTTGGGCTTGCTCAAAAGAACGACCATTTAATTAAGGCCTGAAAGTAGTACTTTTATGGACACGTTCTACAAAGTATTAATTGAATTATGCCCCCTTAATACAGAACTGTTGTGGGCTTGTCCAAGAGCGTGATCATTTAAGGTGCCCTTGAATTTATTATTGTACATATGTTTCTATTATAAAACGTCATAATTTCATTATGCCTCTGAATTCATCATATGTACAATTCGGCTTGTATAAAACAGGACAATTTCTTTACACGCTGAATTCATTACCTGTACACTTCAGCTTGTATGACAATTTAATTAAACCTCTGAATTCATTATATTAATTAAAACTCTGAATTCATTACATATAAGGTTCGGCTTATTAAGACAATTTCATTATACCTCTGATTGCAGTACTGTTGGAATAATTTATAAATAGCAGGCTTTATCTCGTTCCCTCATTTCAAATGTGTTGGGTGTGTTAAAAAGAATTTAACACAATTCTTTTCATACTTTTTGTATCGGCATGTGAATATTAATATTAACATGAATCTCACAGTGAACATCGTCATCATCATTACCACAACTACTACTACCACCACGATTATCACCATCAGAAACATTATTGTCATCATCATCATAATCTTCAGCTTCGTCATCAAAGTTTGTTTATATCATCACTTGCATCACTGCTGTCCAATCAAAACAGTGACTCTCTAAACTTACCTGGAAACTGAGTCCATTGATCGTCCGTTCGACAGTCTGACAGAATGTCTGAGCCTCGCATACATTGTCAGTGCACGGTGTGGCGAACACAAGAGTACACATTTGAGATCTCTGCAAGGAATTGCATGCTGCAAAAACCCACAGCACTTGACTTAATATATACTCATATAATAAAACCCAAAACACTTGAATTAATATATACTCATATATTAAAAACCCACAGCACTTTACTTAATATATACTCACATATTAAAAGCCCACTGCATTGAATTAATATATTATCATATAAGAGAATAACGAATATCGCACGCATTTAAAATTAAATTAGGCTACTCGTATGTTTGATTTATGACAAAAAAAAGAACCACATCACTCGAAATTAAATATATACTCCTAGGTTTGAATTATGACAAAAAAGAACCACATCACTTGAAATTAAATATAAACTCCTCTATTTCACATGTAAGAAGAAAAAATCCATGGCACTTGAAATTAAATATATACTCCTAGGTTTGAATTATGACAAAAAAGAACAACAACACTCGAAATTAAATATATACTCCTAGGTTTGAATTATGACAACAAAGAACCACAACACTTGAAATTAAATATATACTTCTATGTTTGACTTGCAAGAAACCCGTACCCCACTGCACTTGAAATTAAATATATATTGTACTTATGAGAAAAAAGAGCTAATACTTCGATACACATCAATAACTTATGCAATAAAATATCCCATTTCACCCAGTTTAATTTCTGAATGCATCTTCAAAAGAAAACAAAACGACGAAAATTCCTCAAACAAAACAAGCAAGCAAAAATAATACAGAAAGACGTAATTTTGTTTATCAACATTTAACTTAAAAAATACATGGAAAAATCTATCTATCTATCTATCTATCTATCTATCTATCTATCTATCTATCTATCTATCTATCTATCTATCTATCTATCTATCTATCTATCTATCTATCTATCTATCTATCTATCTATCTATCTATCTATCTATCTGTGACGCCAATGCCACACTAGTTATTGGTTATGATTATTATTAATAATTCATAACTAATTAAAAGTGATGAGAATCTTAATTTATGTTATTAATAATTCTCCAGAAGACACCATTCGTCTCTCTCACTTGGCGGATATACGGGCGCTGTAAACGTTTTCTCTCTTCCGTAGCATTAAAGACAAACATTTACCATCACACAATATTTCCATACGCGGAAAACTTACCAAAGGAGAGGACAATCCGTCTTTTAATCTATATTTAGCGAGCCCCCTTCCACCCACTCTTTCCAACATATGGTTATCAATATGTGCAAGAAGGCCAATAAATTTATTAAATCAATAAAATATGTAACATATTAATATAATCAAAGAGCGCTGACATTTACATTACTTCACAATAATGTTTGATTAACGCTAGACAATCATTCAGTTTATCCTAGCATAGACATTTGCAGTCTATTAACATAATTATATAATCAAATTCATGGATATCATCACGTAAATGAGAGTAGAGTTTGAGAGAAATAAATGAAAGTAAATACACATAACCTTTTCAAAGATGTCAGCTGTTGCCGGCACAAAACTCACTATCATGTGGTTTGCAACAAGTCACTGTCTTTCTCATTCAGGCAATGACCTAATGTGTCCCTTCTACACAACTGTTCCAGAATCTTCAATGAACTCACAAAGCACACCATAGAAAATTGTCCTGAATTTAACATGCGCTGTCAATCACACCAGGAGGAATGTCATAAATTTTCGTGTATAGTACTCAACACACCATGAGGAACATTCAAAATATATCTTTGTGAATTCTCGAGACCAAACTCAAGTCACCAGTTTTGCTCTATTGGCTCTCAAATGAAATTCATGAAGAATCAACTTATAGCAACATGTTATACTGATAAGTTGATGACAGTGCTTGATTCACAGACCAATGCAAATACAGTCACTGCTGCTTGAAGTGAAAGGAAAAAAGGCATGCTTTTTCTGCAAAAGTCAAATTAATGCAGCACTAAAATGAAGAAATATTTCATCTCTAAACTCTAAACTTTCTCTCTTACAAACATTCTCAATGTACCAAATCTTGCAACAATTTCATTATCCTGATATGCACACAGCATAATAAATATAGCATCAATCAAAATTCACAAGTATAATGCACAATGTAGACAAATTAATGAACATAGAAATAAAAGTTCAATTACATAAGCATTCTCTAATTCAAATCATAGACTAATAGCAAACATGCATGAAATATTCAAAGTCCATTCTTTCTTTATCAGTTGTTTAACTTACCATAAGCTAATGATTGCCTTATGACTGGACTTGAGCTATGTTCAAATTCAAAGTGATAGAATAGAGTAGTTCTTCAACAAAGAAACTTTTGGTCCATCCCAATTGGATGAGTTTGTTATAAACAAGTGTGAGATTATTAGTCAGAAAAACTACTCATCCAGATGGAACTGGTTTGGATTGCATCAGCAATTTTCTAGCATATTCCCAACCCAATTTGTTTACTTCAACTCTGACACTTACAAAAATACCATCACAAGGAGTGCCCAAGATCGGGTCACTTTGACAATTTAAGAATTTATATAACAATTAAGTTTAGAAATAGGGATAGGCTTATCTATCTATCTATCTATCCATCCATCCATCCATCCATCCATCCATCCATCCATCAATCTATCTATTTATCTGCCTGCCTGCCTGTCTCTCTGTCTATCCAGGAAATTGAACAAAGTGCACAGTTATTGTCACAAAATTAATTGTACCTCAATAAAGGTTTCGACAAGGAACCAATCTTATGTCTAATGTCACAGAAATGAACTTTACTCACAGCTAATGTCAAAGAAATGAACTTTACTCACAGCTAATGTCACAGAAATGAACTTTACTCACAGCTAATGTCGCAGAAATGAACTTTACTCACAGCTGTCAAAGAAATGAACTTTACTCACAGCTAATGCCACAGAAATGAACTTTACTCACAGCTAATGTCACAGAAATGAACTTTACTCACAGCTAATGTCACAGGAATGAATGTTTACTCACGGCTAATGTTACAGAAATGAGTCTTTACACACACTTATTATTTAAACGAACCATTCTTACAGTTATGTCGCGGACATGAACTATACCCACAAGTGATGTAACAACCATCTATTCTCACATATAATGCTTAAAGTTAACCATACACAATCAATGTCACAAAGTAAATAGTACTTACTGTTAAAGTCCCGACCTCCAGTTGGACTGGGCTGGGTTCCAGTGCTGAAGCTTGGAGGAGTGAATCCGGTAGATGGGGTGTATCCAGGGAAATTTGGTACGTTTGAAGGATTGCTGCCAGGGTAAAGATTGCTAGGAAACCCTGTGGAAGGATTGTTTTGAATATAAGGTGGTTGAGGGGTTAGCCCTGGTTGTGTTGGAAAACCTGTGCTTGGAAATGTTGGAAACCCTGGAAACCGTGTCTGAGAGGATGGCTGGTATCCTGGATTAGAAAACTGATTGTTGCTCCAAGTTCCCTGGTTGCTTGGAAAACTTCCTGGATATGGAGATCCCTGATTTCCAGGAGATCCTGGTCTGCTTGGTGGACTAGTTTGACTTGTGTAATCAAAGGTTATTTGTCCTTGGTTGCTCTGGATACCTGTTGGTTTGCTAAAAGATGGTCTTGTGTTGAATTGGTCAAAGTTGGTGTTTACTGGAATAGTGGGTTGGCTGCCTTGATTTCCAAATGGAGATCTTGTTATCCACGGGTCTGGGGTAGTATTTCCTCCAACAGAACCTTGGTTACCTTGAAAATCAGGTTGGTTAAATTGGTTTCCAAATGGAGATCTTGTTGTCCATGGGTCTGCAGTAGTATTGCCTCCAACAGAACCCTGGTTACCTTGAAAACCAGGTTGGTTAAATTGGTTTCCAAATGGAAATCTTGTTGTCCATGGGTCTGGGATGGTGATTGGTCCAAATGTGGATCTTGTCCATGAGTCTATGGTGGGGCTTGGTCCAAATGTGGGTCTTGTCCATAGGTTGTTAGTATTAATTTGGCTGTTTGGACCCTGGCCTCCTGGAGTGTTTCCGGTAGTACCTTGTCGTCCAGGTGTTTGACTGGTGGGCCACGGGTCATTAGGATTCATCTGTTTCGAACCTGCTCCTGGCCATGGATCGTTAACGTTAATTTGGCCTGGAGTGTTTCCGGTAGTACCTTGTCGTCCAGGTGTTTGATTGGTGGGCCACGGGTCATTAGGATTCATCTGTTTCGAACCTGCTCCTGGCCATGGATCGTTAACGTTAATTTGGCCTGGAGTGTTTCCGGTAGTACCTTGTCGTCCAGGTGTTTGATTATTGGTGGGCCACGGGTCATTGGGATTCGTCTGTTTCGAACCTGCCCCTGGCCAACGATCAACATCTTTACCAGGTCGATGACCACCAGTCTCTAGAAGAGAGATCAGAAGTGCATACTCTGAGTACATATACTGGAAGTATACGAGAGTCATAAGGACGCATCTTTAAATAATCTCAGATTGTACATAAGCATGCCGTAGCAGATCTTTGAATACAATGATTTATTTAATGGGCAGGATTGCAGCGAGTTAAAGGTGTTCACTTGTACGCCATATGACAATGGTTCAAAACCCTATCCCGGTAAAGATTTTTTAAAAAAATAATCTTACGTGAGGAGTGTCCGGCTAACAAATTTTAGGCATATGGGTAAGAACTAAAATATTTCGGATTTGATAATAACTATTTCATAATAACAAGCTGTTCAAGATCCATCTCTAAAGTCTATTCGAGTCAATATTATCTCGAGTATTAAATCAGTTAAATTATTTTTCTTATCAACAAAATCTAACAAATGTACAGTGGCATGACATACGTCAAATTAAGTGAACTTTTTCTCTTTCTCCATCCATCCATCTATCCACACACCCATACACTCTCACTCAGAAATTTTTTAGTAGTAAATAATTAATGTTTTTTTTTTTTTTTAAACTGGTAAAATATCTGCTATCGTATACGTATATTTAGGCACATCTTAGATATCTTGAACTTGAACCAATGCTTCATCCTATATTTATGTACCCTGATCATAGCTAAGTTTAAATTATTTATATCTGCTTTGTTATTAAAATAAAGTTCATAGTTTTTTTTTAGTGTGGTAAAACTTTTATTTAATTACGTATACACTTCCATAGTCTTCAACTCGAACAAATATGTTATCTTATGTTTGTTTACTTAAATGACAGTTATATTAAACTGCTCAAACCCGCGGTTGTACATGTGTAGATCTTAAATATTTGTATTGTTTTCTGAAATATATCTCGCCAATTAATTTTGTCAACTCTGTGTTGTTAAGTCATAACTATGATGGTCAAATTTGCTATTTTAGAAATATATAGGCCACAGTTATTTTTATTTTGGTCTCATCTGTTATTTTGCTTCGTTATCTTCGTTATTTGACCTTGTCAAATCCTCTGTCTTACTAATACTTGTTTACTTAAATTATAACTATCATTAGTTTCGTCCAATCTATTGCCCAAACTATGTAGGCATTCGCCATCTTTAAAATGGTCATAAATGCTTTTTAAAAATAAATGTAGGTCATAGGGCAATCATATTTACGGTCAAAATGTTATAATTATTTAGATCAAAGGTACGTTTAACATGGTCAAAGTTGTCAACTTAAAAACTTTTGAAGTTCACAAACAACACAGGTGAATTCGTATAAATAAAAAACTACGCATGTGAATGAAAAAACCAATCTATGAGGCGACGAAACGAATGAATCAATGGGATTAATGAAGGAAAGAATAACGGGTCGAAATAAATAACATAAAGAAGTACGTACAGACTCTTTAGTTAGATAAAATAAGAAATAAAGCACTACAACTGAATGGCACTGAATGGCATTCATTGCCTCAGAATCTGGCCTAGACAGTTGACTTGTCACGACTATAGCTAAGACACAGTTGAATTGTCACGATTGTACGATTGTAGAGCTAAGACACAATTGAATTGTCACGAATTTGTCTAAGATACAATTGAATTATCACTGATCTGCCTAAGACACACCTAGTTTGTCTCGAATCTGGCAAGAACACTTGAATTGTCACGAATCTCACCAAGACACATCTGAATTGTCACGAATGAGGCTGAGGCTGAGACACACTCGAATTGTCACGAAGCCGGTGAATTTGAGAACAGTTAACAATAATTATTATCACACTGAGTAATTTAGAAATGCGTTCAAATGACACCTGTTCATAGAGACATTAATCGCGATTTAAATAAAACCCCAACAGAACAACGATCTTCTGGTTGATTATTGCTAGCAAACATTATTGGAGGATAACAATGTAGGTACTAACAAGTATCTAATGAAACAGCGTTTGCACATGAATAATATTAGCAGCATTCACACACATAATGGTAGACGTCTTAGAGACACGCGAATCATACATAGAGCAGTACCTATACTCCCACGTGACTATTATTAACATCTAGTGGGGCATTCACTCATAAATACATAGACACTAGCAGCATTCCGCATTTATTATTGGTATAAGAATCAATGGGTAGAGAAAAACAGCTAAATAAGTCACATTGGAAACTGAGTAATATTGGCAGCGTTTTAAAAATCGTTCATCCTTGCGGACTACAATAGTGAACATATTAAATAGTGGTAGAGTGTATTGGAAACTATTTAAAAACCACACTCACAAATAAATAAAATTAAACGTACTTTTAAAGCAACATCCACACCTGTATGATTATCTTTTAAGAAGCACACAACAACGAAATAATACAGTATGGTTACTAAATCGCATTCACTCGAAAACACAAAGGCCTGATGTCCACAAGTCCTTAGGGACAAAAGAAAAAAGCAAGTGCTTACCAGAATCTTTGGTTCTGCCTTGGCCTGGCCCTCCACATCCATCTTGTTTCCCACACCTCACTGGTTGTGGGGCGAAAGGATTTGACTCAAGAAACCCAGCCTAAAATAATACAGTGAATGGGTTAATGCAAACAAGAATAATAATTTAATTTTTGCACGTAATATGTAAATATGTTTTTGATTAGCGACTTTAGTGAGTGTTTGCTTGCAGCATTTTACGACAATCATCAATAGTTCAGTGAGTGTTTGCTTGCAGCATTTTACGACAATCAATAATAGTTCAGTGAGTGTTTGCTTGCAGCATTTTACGACAATCATCAATAGTTCATTGAGTGTTTGCTTGCAGCTCTTTACGACAATCATCCATAGTTGTTTGATGAACGCACTTTTAGCATTCTGAAAGCAAAGTATAAGTCGTACGATAACATATATTTTTTTTTGTCAGGGTCCAACTAACTGAAATGTATTGCCTCTGACACAAAGAGACTATTATCATTTTCATGAAGGCTCTCAAACTTCCTTTTCCTCAACACGATATCTCTATCGGCTAGACAGCTTTGAAGTCAGCAAGACATTTTTTCATGGGAAAGAATAGCACTCTCACTTCTCCATCCTTCCATCCCTTTGTCCCTCCCTCCATTTATCTGTTTTTTTAAATTAAAAAAAAGTACTCCTCCATCTTCTCGTTCTGCCTGCCTCCATGATAGGTTTATTAACAGGTAAAAGCTACACCCCATTCTTGGACGTTCTGTATTTAAGATCGCCGTGATCATGCTTACGCTGTTACCTTATCCCCTTCCCCCAAACCACCATCCCCAGCACGAAATCGGCCCAGGCCGGAAGCGCTTCCCTAATAAAGCAAGTTTACTCTATACTACGGTTTATAATAATTTCCACCCTTTTTCACAGATACCAGACAACCTTGTAACACCATCCATCAAGAAACTTTGTATTGCACCTTGTAAAACAATCCACAAAGAAACTTAGAGTTGAACCTTGTAAAACAATCCATAAAGAAACTTAGAGTTGAACCTTGTAAAACAATCCACAAAGAAACTTAGTGTTGCACCTTGTAAAAAATCCACAAAGAAACTTAGAGTTGAACCTTGTAAAACAATCCACAAAGAAACTTAATGTTGCACCTTGTAAAACAATCCACAAAGAAACTTAGAGTTGAACCTTGTAAAACAATCCGCAAAGAAACTTAATGTTGCACCTTGTAAAACAATCCCAAAAGAAACTTAGTGTTGCACCTTGTAAAACAATCCAAAAAGAAACTTAGTGTTGCATCTTGTAAAACCGTCAAACAGTGGCGCTTAATGTTGCCACTTTAAAAAAATCTACAGAGGACTTAGTGTTTAGAAACTATCCACGATGGGGCTTATTGATCCACCTAAAAACCATCTTCAAAAGGGATTAGTTTTGCCAATTTACAAAGCTTTGTTCACAAAGAGGCAGACCCGTTGTGGGTGACTTTATAAAGTGATGGACAGTCCTACAAGTTCAGCCCCTTTGTGAATAGCTTGACAAGAAGTGGCGGACATCTACAAAAGTGCAACCCCTTCTGTGGGTGAATTAAAAGTTGGCACCGGTAGGCCTAAGCCTTTTGTGAATGGTTTATATCGGGTGGCAAATAATTGTAATTTATTTCAAAGGAAATAAAAACTATTAATTCACAAAAATCTACCCTTCACAGATGATACGATACATTTAAAATGTCAGATTTTGTTTTGTAGCTCATTTAAACTTTGAAATGGTTAAAGTAAAGTACGCGTATTTTATTACTTTTTATTAATTCGACGATTAAATTCCTGAAAGTAAAATCAAATTAAAAGACATTCTTTATTAAGATTATTAAAATGAATGGAACTTTTCGCATTTAAAAATGTAAACAAAAATAATCAGAATTTTTAATGAATCTCTTTACAAGCCTACCGCCCGCAGGCTTAAAATGTCAATGAATCTCTTTTCACACAAAGTAGGCAAACTAAAACTGTCCACGAATCTCGTTAAAACACACGATATTAGTTAAAAGACAAGTTAAGCAAGCTAACATTGTCCATAAATCTCTTTACAACACAAGGCAGCAAGCTAAATTTGTCAATGAATCTCTTTACAACACACAATTTATTTACGAAGCGTAAAACTGTTCAAGAAATACTACGTTTTAAAATTAAACTACAAGCACGCGACACAAAGCAAGGTGATTTAGTAGAAATTCAGGTTTCCTCTATGACCCGAAAGGTCACATGTATGCTTAATTCTCTTAAATAGGCCAGTGATATAAATTTATGACGTCAATCATAAGTTAGAATGCTAACAACCAATCATTGATTTGATTTTTCTAAATATGATTAAGAAGTTAATAGCTTTGGTGAACTATACTTTTGACATTTCTTTCTTTGTTTTCTTTTTTTCCACTTAAGATATATATTTTAAACATTTTTAAATAGAAGAAACTAGACATTGCAAGAGGAGACAATTAGGATGTTGGCTTACCCCTCCTGCGTTCGCCGTCCATGAGCTGGATAGGAAGAGCAAAGCGAATAGAAATCGACTCATGTCTTCCCCGCTGTTAGGAAAATGCAAACTAAAAAGAAACTGAGCTTCCGGTCAGCTTGCAGACAACTGGAAGTCAAGTGAAAGTAATCTGTTCCTAGTTTTATATAGATTCGTTTCGAAACTGTGCAAATATGTTTTTGGGTTTTGTTCCTTTTTCTTTTTGTTGTTGTTGATTTTGTTTGCTTTTCTTTTGGCTTTTTTTTTTTTTTTTTTTTTTTTTTTTTACCTCCTTTATGTTGTTGAAGCTTTGGCATTCTGGGTGGGTGAATCAGGACCATTTGGGGGGTAAAAAATTAGCCCGCCATGGTAGGTCTGAGAATTTACTTTCACATACATTTGTGGTGACAACGGCGACCGAAAAACTTTAATTAAAGTGTCAATCGCGTCAACGAGGTCATGCTTGTTGGCTTTGCGCCCTTAACTGGTACCCGGTTCTGATTGTCGTAACCCTGACGTAAAACAGCCGCTTTGTTTGTATGATGCTTCTAACGTGATCAAACTGACGACTCCGTGCAACCTACGAGCCAACGCGGTCACACAGGAGCGGCCAACGCAGACGATGAGTTGCATTTTTTAACATGATCAAAAAACCTGAAACGGACTGTGTGATTGTGTGTATGTGTGCTATGTAAGGGAGGTGGAGGAGGAGGGAGGGAGACGGGTAGAAGAGGACTGTTGCGGGCTGTCTTGAGGGATGCAGAGAAGGGTTGGGTTTAGGAAAGGAGTTAAGTAGTCACCAGTTTGCTTTTTCCACTGACTGCATACAGTTAGGATACCAAGTCTGCGCAATAGTGGGGACGTGACTCTTGTTGGTAGCATTAACACGCTAACATGAAGTCTCATGACGTCTGGCTGGTCCGGCTATCGGCCATAAGAACGAGAGAAAGCTGATCTGAATTAATAAAAATTATTGTTTTGGGTCCTGGTCCAAGACAAGGGTAGTAAGCAGAAAACAGTTGCAAACATCTAAAGGATAGAAAACCCACCTTAAATAATAACGTAAATAACTAGTTTACAAAATAATAGTTATAAGAATATTGGCATATATACTGTACTAGTAGAATGAATTATTGTTATAAACTGATGAATATTTTGGAATTTTTAAAATTTACAACTGTAGGCTAATATCAAGAATTGAAAAAAAGTGCTATCTAAATCATTTCAGGTCACAAGCTCATTCTTAATGAAAATTCATTTGTGTAAGTTAAAGACAGATTTCAACAATATGGGATTAGGGCCTATTGCGTGTTTAACAAGTACTGACTCGGCTTAAATACTTTAAACAAATACTCTGCCCCCCCCCCCCCCCAAAAAAAAAGTACCCCTTCACTGTAATGTACATAGCTATAATGTATAATTTTACACTTTAACATACTCACATATATATATAAAACTGCATTGATATACATATATATAAACTGTAATGTACATTAATTAACTGCAAGCTACGTAGTTATACTGTAATTTATATAGCCTCAGTGCGATGTTGATAATTGCAAATACACCTGCATCGACTTGTAAATAGCAACATTGTAATGTATATAACTACACTGTTTTGTTTATGGACGCATAAGCCACACTGAAGAGTATATAACTACACTGTAATGTATAGTCACAGTGAATAGTATACAGCTGCATAGTAACGCACATAGGTATACTGGAAGGTAATATAGAGTGATGTATATAGTCACAGTGAACTGTATATAGCTGCACACTGTAATGTAATGTTCAGCTGTACTGAAAAGTAAGTAGGTAGGTTTTTTGCAGTCACCTATAAAGTTTCAAACCCGCATGTTGTATTGAAATGACTGAATTGTACAGTAATCCTATACGAAACATATGTGACATTTAATTTTTTTTTACGTTGTATGAATGGTGTTACTAGATTTAATTTCTTTATGTTTTTGAATGGTTTTACTAGATTTAATTATTTTATGTTGTATGAATGATGTTACTTGATTTAATTTCTTCATGTTGTATGAATGATGTTACTGGACTTAATTTCTTCATGTTGTATAAATGATGTTACTGGACTTAATTTTTTCATGTTGTATGAATGATGTTACTGGATTTAATTTCTTCATGTTGTATGAATGATGTTACTAGACTTAATTTCTTCATGTTGTATGAATGATGTTACTAGACTTAATATTCTTGTGCTATATGAATGGTGTTACTAGAATTCATTTCTCTGTGCTTTGTGACTGATTTTACATGAATTAATTTAACTGAGTTATATGAATAGCGTTACTAGACATTTTTCTTGATCTGTGTGAATTTCCTTATGCTGTATAAATGTTGATTCTAAACTAATTTCCTTGCACTGTTTGAATGTACAAATTATGTTTCTGGATTTAATTTCCTTGTGTTAATCCAGTGACTAAAGACTAAGTGAAATCAATGCAATCAATGTGTTTACTAATGATGCTATTATATTTAATTTCCCAGTGTTGTACGAATGGTCTAACTTAATTTCCTTGTATTGTACGAATGGTCGAGCTTAATTTCCTTTTGCTGTATGAATGGTATTACTAGACTTAATTTCTTTATGCTGTATGAATGGTATTACTAGACTTAATTTCTTTATGCTGTATGAATGGTATTACTAGACTTAAATTTTTAAATGCTGTTTGATGGTATTACTAGACTTAATTTCCTTGCGTTGGACGAATGATGCTAGCTTAATTTCCTTCTGCTAAATGAATGGTTTTACTAGACTTAATTTCTTTGTGCTGTATGAATGGTGTTAGCTTAATTTCCTTGTCCTGTATGAATGTTGTTATCAGACTGAATTTTTTTGTGTTATTCGAAAGGTGCTAGCTTAATTTTCTTGTGCTGTAGAAATGGAGTTACTTGACTTAATTTTCTTGTGCTGTAGAAATGGAGTTACCAGACTTAATTTTCTTGTGCTGTAGAAATGGAGTTACTTGACTTAATTTTCTTGTGCTGTAGAAATGGAGTTACCAGACTTAATTTTCTTGTGCTGTAGAAATGGAGTTACCTGACTTAATTTTCTTGTGCTGTAGAAATGGAGTTGCCAGACTTAATTTTCTTGTGCTGTAGAAATGGAGTTACTTGACTTAATTTTCTTGTGCTGTAGAAATTGAGTTACCAGACTTAATTTTCTTGTGCTGTAAAAATGGAGTTACTAGACTTAATTTTCTTGTGCTGTAAAAATGGAGTTACTAGACTTAATTTTCTTGTGCTGTAAAAATGGAGTTACTAGACTTAATTTTCTTGTGCTGTAAAAATGGAGTTACTAGATTTAATTTTCTTGTGCTGTATGACTGGTATAAATGGTATTAGTAGATTTAATTTCCTTGTGCCGTATGAATGCTGTTACTATATTTAATTTTTTTCCCAGATTGCTTAAGATTCTAAAGTAACTGAATCAAACTGCATAGTTTGGTGTAATCGATAGTCACTAAATAAAATTGCATTGATTTGACGTAGTCTGTGGTCACTGGATCAAATTGCATAGATTTGACAGTCTGTAGTCACTGAATAAAATTGCATTGATTTGACATAGTCTGCAGTCACTGGATTAAATTGAATAGATTTGACCTTGTTTCACTGAAACAAACTGCATAGATTTGACGTTTTCTATAGTCACTGAATTAAATTGAATAGATTTGACGTTTTCTGTAGTCATTGAATCTAACTGCATACATTTGGCATTTTATGTTCATTGAATCAAACTGCATAGATTGATGTTTTCTCTAGCCACTGAGTCAAACTGCATAGATTTGACATTTCATGCAGTCAATGAAACAAACTCAATATATTTGACATTTCATACAGTTACTGAATCAAACTGCACAAATTTGACGCTTTCTGTAGACATTGAATATAATTGCATAGATTTGGCTTTTTCTGTAGCCATTGAATATTATTCCTTTAAATAATGCATTCTAACATACTATTAAGGACTCATCTAGTTTTACTACACAATATGCAAAAATCTGTATATGGTTCTTATCTGTTACATATTTGTTTTTCATCTCTTACGATCTTTTTAAATTATTGTGGGTTTGGTGGGTAAAATCACTGTTTAATTGTTGCATGAAGACTGTTCCTTTAGGAAGCGTTAAGATTTACATCTTTCAACAATTGTAAATGTTGGTTTCATCACTAAAACATCACTAATTCTTATGTAATAAATGACTGTTACTGAAAGAAAACGGTACATAAGTAAAGCTTCCGTTTCGCCACCAAGTCAGGCACTTCCGTTTTCGCTATCAAGGCAGGCAACTTCCGTTTTCATTATCAAGGCAGACACTTTCGTTTTCACTACCAAGTGCAGGTATTTCCGCTTTCGCTACCAAGGCAGGCACTTCCGTTGTTGCCACGAAGGCAAGCACCATTGATAACATATAATGTACATGAAATTAAAAAAATATATATCATACAAATTTATAAGTTATTTATTCAGTACATTTATAATTTCATACTTTGAAATTTATTCTATTTCTATTTTCTATTCTAGTGTCAGTGGGTTTTAATTCCATTTCTAAAATCTCTTTAAGTCAGGGGTGTCCAAACTTTTTGCAAAGAGGGACATATAATATGAAGTAAAAATATGTGGGGCCAGATTAAGATAATAAACAAAAATGACATACATTGAAAAATTTTTATTGCAAGATTTTAATGTGAAGGGTGAAACTGAGATCTTCACTGCAGTAAATAGGTGAGGTCAGGCTCAATGCCACTGGTTTTGATACGTATGATTTACAGAATTTATAGGTGTTTAAATTTGTTTAAATCAGATAAATATTGACTGAGTTACAGGCTTTTTAATTATATGATTGTTTTTTTTTGTTTGTAATTTGTAAGAGTGAAATTTTGTGGGGAAGAAAGGGGACAATACTATCGCAATTTTCGAGACTTTATAAATATCTTATTCCATCATTAAAACTGAATAAATAATGGCCAAGTTATAGAATAATGATGTTTGTTAATACTACCTACCTTACAATAAATAAAATGTGTTGAAATATAACTAGAGCTGAAAATGTTGTCAAAAAGTGTGATATAAAAACTGTCTTAAAATTTTAAGTAACACTGACAAAACATTCATTTCCTTTTCTGAGTTGGCAAAAATAATAAAATAAAAACAATAATACGTCATCGAATTTCATACACATAACAGAACATAACCTCATTGGCTTTTTGTAATCAATATCCACTAGGTAAACAATAAAACGTCATCGATTTTTGCCATCATTTGACGTCATCGTATTTTGTACTGAAAACAGCACATAATTTCGGCTATTCTTATAAATATAATGTCATCATTACAGAAAAAAATCAATTAATTATTTAAGGTGAGGCCGTGGGCCAGTTAAAATTTAAACGTGGGCCGTATTTGGCCCGCAGGCCGAACTTTGGACACCCCTGCCTTAAGTAAAACTCGCAACAAAGAGTCTTTTTAACCTTAGTACAATATGAGTTATTCTAACAGACTTAAGAGTCATGTGGGTTGATACATACTAAATACTTTCCTGCCAAGTATTATTAAAATAATATTATTTCTGCTCATGAATTTATAGTGTATAGTTTGAGAGAGAGATGGGTATAGGAATACTAGATACATAATTAACATATTTGTAAGGTAATTTTTCGTAAAGGTGATTTGCTCGAATATTTTGGATGCAATAAAGTGAGTGTCAAGTTCGAGAGTGGTGGGGTGAAGGTGGAAGTGTGGTATAGTATGCAAGCCGGAAGGCAAGGCATGTAACATAGCAACCGGCCGTCTGTGTTGCGTCAAAGGTCACAAAGTTCTTTGCCTGCGCTTCTGAGTGCAGTCAACCTTTCATTCCTTTTGCTCTTTGTTACACGTTTCAGTCTTTCTGTTTTCTTTCTTTCTCTGAATAATTCCAGCGTAACAGGTTTTGAAAGGTGCGGTTTGTCCCAGCTTCAAACATCATAGGATAACCGTTAAGAAAAAGAACATACAAA
The DNA here is from genome assembly GCA_028829895.1 of Sinotaia quadrata. Classification (NCBI taxonomy): domain Eukaryota; kingdom Metazoa; phylum Mollusca; class Gastropoda; order Architaenioglossa; family Viviparidae; genus Sinotaia; species Sinotaia quadrata. The sequence goes on from CM054183.1 coordinate 67,336,627, forward strand.
GAAAGAAAAACTACACCCACCTACCCCCAAAGCACCCAAATAAATACAAAACAACAAAACCACCCCAGCAATAACAGATAATAGTAGCAAATCAAACATCTTTCTTTCTTTCTTTCTTTCTTTCTTTCTTTCTTTCTTTCTTTCTCTTTAATAGACTAATAATTCTCCTAATTAATCCCTATAACCCCGCCTGTAAAGGACTTTATAAAATGTGGGCGAAAAACTCGGTCAAACCTTAGTGTATCAATTTAGATTAAGAATAACCTTCTCCTGTCACACTGAGAGTTACCAGTTTAAAATCACTCAGTCAACTTGTACACCTTTACGCTAGACTATTGTCCATATGATTTTAGCTTTTACATGTCTCACTACACTGGTGGGACACTTACTCAAGATACGTTATTGTCCATAGGATTTTGGCCTTTACATGTCTCACTACACTGGTGGGACACGTACTCAAGATACGTTATTGTCCAACTTAGAGCTAAATAAAGATTTGCCCCTACCTGCTAATTGTGCATACCAGACATTAAATGAAAAGCATAAATGTTAGCAAAATATAAGGAATTTATTCAACAAAATTAAAATTTAACATATGAAGTAAGTTTACTAACTACACATATTCAAGTAGTACAAATAGTTACAAAGCAGTCAGAAAGACAAATATAGGACACTCACACACAAACAATAATTCTGTTAATTAAATTAAATAGTTCAACACTTTTGTGCATGCTTGCACATACTTATCAAACTAATACTTGAGATGATGGCAGATTCTGATGGCAAATACTGATGGCAGATACTGGCAGATGATGGCAGATTCTGATGGCATATACTGATGGCAGATTCTGATGGCAAATACTGGCAGATGATGGCAGATTCTGATGGCAGATACTGGCAAATGATGGCAGATTCTGATGGCAGATACTGGCAGATGATGGCAGATTCTGGCCTGGACCGATTTCACTGCCTGGCATGAGGTGGTGCAAGTGGAGGGAGGTGTCTGATGTGGATGTACAGAGTGGAGTGGAGCATGGTTGATAAAAAAGTTGAAAAGATGATGATCATGGATGGAATCAGAGATAAGTCAACTCTAGTTGTTTGTTGTTTTACTTTTGCATCATGCAACCCAAAGTGAGTGCTTTTCAGTTTCCAGGCTTGGTGGTAGCTATTGGAGTCTATTTTTTTAAATCTCTTTTATTCTCTCCATTATTTCCACTTCAACATTATATATATATTATTTCTAACAGTTATAGATTTGGGGATTTTTAGGTTGAAATTTGAGTTTGTAATAGTTTTTGCTGTGTTATTTTGTTTTAATTATTTAGGTTTGATATTTAGGTGGACTTCCTTTAGCTGACTAGTCCTAGGACTTGGAAAAGCCTTGTCATGATGGGGCAATAGAGGCATCAATGGGCAGAATGTAAAAAGAAGACCTCTGGGTGCACTGGGGTAGGGAAGAAAAAAAATAAAATCACAACAGGTCAATCATGCAGTTTGCAACAAGTCACTTTCTTTCTTATTAGATGATGGTCCAATGTACCCATTCTAGGCACATTACACAACTGTTCCAGAAACTTCGATGCACTCACAAAACACACCATGTGGAGAATCATCCAGAACTTCGTATGCGCTATCAAATACATCCCAAGGAATGTTTCAGAATCTTTGTGTGCACTACCCAAGCACACCACGAGGAATGTTTAAAATCTTCATGAATTCTCTAGGCCAAACTCAAGCCTCAATTTCTGTCCTATTGGCTCTCAAACAGAATTCACAGGAATCAACTTAAAGCAACAGGTTTACTGAGAAGTTTGACAATGCCAGGATACACAATAACATGATCAGTAGAGTATAGTAGTCACTGCAGTCTGAAGTGGATACAAGGTTACAAAACATCAAAGCATCAAAAGGCATGCTCCCCTCTATACAAGTCAAATCATGGGCAGTGCTAAGTTTCAGGCATATTTCATCTCTAAACTCCTTTCTCTCTACACACACATTCTCAACTTACAAATCCTGCAACAATATTCATTAGTCCAAAACACACGCAATAGAAGAAATATAGCATCGATCAAAATTCAAATGTATAATGTACAGCATTATCAAATTCGTGAACATAGAAATAATGGCTCAATTACATTAGCATTCTCTAATTAAAATCATAGATCAATAGCAATCATGTATGAAATATTTCTATGTCCATTCTTTCTTTTCAGTCAGTTAACTTTCCATAAGTAGTAATCGCCTTTATGACTGGACTTGAGTTATGTCAAAATCAAAGTGATTAGAATAGAGAACTTTCGTCAACAAAGTAACTTTCAGTCTTTCTCCATTTGATGAAATTGTTATGAACAAGTGTGAGACCATTAGTCAGAAAAAAACAACTCATCCACTTGGAACTAGTTGGGAGTGTATGAGCAAGCTCTATCTTACTCTTTACCTGAGTTGTTATTTTAACTCTGGTACTTACAAAAATATTATCATGCGCAGTACCCAAATATCATGTCACACTGACATTTAACAAATTATATAACAATTAAGTTTAGAAATAGAGACAGACAAATTTACTCCGCTGCACATATATTGTCAGAGAACCTCCTCGTAACGCCCCCCTGTGGTTTAAGTACAAGGAGGAAAGGTTATATTTTTGTTTGGGTTGTAGTTTTGTGACGGGAAGGGGAGACCTGCCCATCATATTTCCTTCTTCTATTAAGTTTGTGTGTGTGTGTGTGTGTGTGTGTGTGTGTGTGTGTGTGTGTGTGTGTGTGTGTGTGTGTGTGTGAATTCATTTGCATGTTGTCTTTATTGGTTCACCGACAAATGCGCGAACGACAAATGCGCGCCGACAAAACCGCGATGGACAAAATCGCGCCGACAAAATCGCGATCGACAAAATCGCGATGATACATGTTAAATCGTACAAGAATGTAATAATAACATACGTAGATATCAATATTACGATACACAAAGCAATGTTAAGAGATACTGAGAGCAAATAATCCTCAAAATAAGGCAATGAAAAGAATGAAGCATACATCAAATCTTAATAATTTTATTGAAAGATCACTATTATGAGATACTACGTGTAAATAATCCTTACACAAATGCAAAGAAAAGAATGAAGCATACATCAAATCTTAATAATTTTACCATAAAGATCAATATTAAGAGATACTACGTGCAAATAATTCTTACACAAAGGTAATGAAAAGAATGAAGCATATATCTAATCTTAATAATTTTGTTTAAAGAGCAATATTAAGAGATATTGAGTGCAAATAATCCTTACACAAAGGCAATGAAAAGAATGAAGCATATATCTAAACTTAATAATTTTGTTTAAAGAGCAATATTAAGAGATACCGCGTGCAAATAATCTTAAGATCACTTCCTGCCATTCTTTACATGGTGATGTTTATCGCGATTTTGTCGGCGCGCATTTGTCGGCGCGATTTTGTCGATTTCAAATAGCGCGATTTTGTCGGCGCGCTTTTGTCCATCGCGGTTTTTGTCGGCGCGCATTTGTCGTTCGACGTTTTGACGGGTCACCGTCTTTATTTATCTGATAAAATAAAATTAGAATGTTTTGTTACTCTACAGGTATAAGGACATTATTTGCATAATGATTCAAAGCAATGTAGGCATATTTATTTGTTTGTGAGCGTGTAATTATTTTAACTTTATATAGAACTTATTCTTTGTATTTTCTCCTCCATTTTTGTATGCGTGTGTTTGTGTGCGATTATTATTGATTTCTTCTGCTATCAAATTATTACAGTGAGTTGTTTGTTGAGGATAAAATGAATTTAAAATAAATTGTTTACCCTATGTTTTAGATAGCTATTTTTCATTATAAGACTTTATAAAAATAAATAAACTTAACATTAAGTGAGTATTTTTAGTATCCCATTTTTAGATTTTATTTTCCAAATTCCTTGTACAAGAAAAACGTTTAATACAATTCAATTCAACTTTTTGTCAATACATTATTGAAAGTATACAGTAAACGTGTATGAGTAAAAGTGGAGAGGAATATGTATGTTTTTCCATCCTACAGCAATGAGATATCTTCTTGAAATTGCGATCTGTACAAATACAGACAATTTTATTTCTGGTTAATTCACGCTAAATTAGAATAAAACACTATTTGTCCAACTTTGCATTAAGATGTCATTATGCTCTTCGTGTATTCTGACCATTTCTCTGGCACCATACTATTTACAGCATGTATTGTTATCACACAAGATAAGTTAGTTCACTTAATATACATGAAAATAATTATCGTAGAGTTAAACTTTTTCTTTATGATATGGCACAGATAAGAGAAAGTTATTAATAGCACAATTTGTGTTGCTGTTGAAAAGGCAATACAAAATAATAAAATAACTTATGAATACATAGATACATCCACATAGATACACACATATATATACGCGCGCGCGCGCACACGCACGCACGCATACACACACGCACGCACACACACACACACACACACACACACACACACACACACACACACACACACACACATATGTATTATCAGTATCAAGTTTATGTTAACAAAGTTAATAGCTAACTGCATTTATGTAACAAAATACTTATTTTAATATAATTTTGAATTAGGCTGTCTCACTTAGCAATTTTAACTGACCATAAAGAGGTCGCACAAGCCAACTTACAAGTATAACTGACATTAAAGAGGTCGCACAAACAACTTACAAGTATAACTGACATTAAAGAGGTCGCACAAACAACTTACAAGTATAACTGACATTAAAGAGGTCGCACAAACAACTTACAAGTATAACTGACATTAAAGAGGTCGCACAAACAACTACCAAAGGACAAGTATACAAGAAGAAGGAAACAGATGATTACTGTAAAAGTAAGTAGGCAGAATGGACAACTAGACAAGAAGTAGGAGAAAGTGACAACTAAACAAGAAGTAGGAGAAATAGACAACTAGATAAGAAATAAGAAACATGTACAGCTGTACGAGAAGTAGGAGGAATAGACAACTAGACAAGAAGTAGGAGGAATGGACAACTAGACAAGAAGTAGGAGGAATGGACAACTAGACAAGAAGTAGGAAGAATGGACAACTAGACAAGAAGTAGGAGGAATAGACAACTAGACAAGAAGTAGGAAGAAAGGACAATTAGACAAGAAGTAGGTAGGAAGAAAGGACAACTAGACAAGAAGTAGGAAGAAAGGACAACTAGACAAGAAGTAGGAAGAAAAGACAACTAGACAAGAAGTAGGAAGAAAAGACAACTAGACAAGAAGTGGGAAGAAAGGACAACTAGACAAGAAGTAGGAAGAAAAGACAACTAGACAAGAAGTAGGAAGAAAGGACAACTAGACAAGAAGTAAGAAGAAAGGACAACTTTTCCTATGATGAGCTGGCAATGATATAGCTGTAGAAAAGAGTTTATGAAATAGAAAACAATCTCTGAATAAATAAATCCTTTCATCACATCATTACTCTGATGTAACTGTAAAATGAAACCGAGACTAAGGGTAACTATAATGTGAAGAGAACTGTTTCTATATGACAGACCTAGACCAGTTAAATTATAACTATAATGTGAAGAGAACTGTTTCTAAATGACAGACCTAGACCAGTTAAATTATAACTAATGTTGTGAAGGGGTAATCAGTGCTCAATTTAACGGATCAACAACTCTCGTAAGTCCTGTGTCAGCGATGTGACACGCTTCCACAACATGTTTGATTATGAACTGATATAAGAACAAATCTATAAATTGTTGAATATTTTAAGTTTTTGAAGAATATAGGAAAAAACTTTAGTTAATTATTTGTTTGTTTGTTTTCTTAAAAACATTTGAACTCTTGTCGATTCCTCTTCGCTTAATCTGTAAATAGGGATATAATCTTATTAAGGATTGAGGTTTTCTCCCCCCATCACCCCATCCAACTATTTTTTTTTATTTTGTCGCTCCCGCTCATTCAATTTTATTTGTAGAATGCTTTGACATCCTGCATTCAGTCACCACTCTTGATCAAAATTCTACAGTAGAAGACCTTTTTAGGTTTCGACTCGATGTTTTATTTTGGGTTGCTATTGTTGGACTACGTGCATTGAACAATAATGAAAAATAAAATAGAATTATACCCAAATATAACTTTATCTTTTACGTTTGATTGCGCAGCGACAATTAGTAAAAACACCACAACGCCCGAGTTGACGTCAGCAGACAGAAGTTGACATATTTCAGGCTTTCCTCCATCGTACGTGTATTCCCTGTAGTTTAATGAGATGTACGGGGTGAGAAAACTTTGTTGCGATAAGCTCTGAGCAACCCAAAGCTAAGTCCAAAGTCATCATCGAACAGATACAGAAAAGGCTTATATCCTGATCGCGATAATCTTCATACACCCACCAGCAAGGTGCATTGCGTTCACAGATGTAAATTCTGGTCATATGTCATCTTACTTTTTATATCAGGGCATAGACAGCCCTATGATGTACGAATATCAACAACCGCCTCCTCAACAGTCATCGGTCAGAACTGAGTTTAGGGTGAGAGTGCGAGCGAAATGTAGATATGGGGAATTCGGGTAAATAATCCAAGATTTCATTTTGGATTTCGGTATGGACTCATTCGAGAACAGAAATTAGGCAAGTCAGCCAGTCATTGGGTACAAGAAAATAGGAAAACAGTGTTCTGTTATTGTTGCAGCGGCTAACTCTGTTCAGGCAAAAGGCTGGAAATCAGCAGTGATTGATTTTGAGTTTCGTTTCATTTAATCGTAGGCTATGGTACTTGCATAAACCTAAGGAAAAAAAAAACGATTTCCAGATATGTGGACATTGCATGTGCGTGTGTGTGTGTGTGTGTGTGTGTGTGTGTGTGTGTGTGTGTGTGTGTGTGTGTGTGTGTGTGTGTGTGTGTTTGCTCTGAGAAATCGTTTTGTGTCAACCATTTCTAGCTCTCAGGCCCAGTGACTCCAGTCGGACTTCAGAACGGACATTTGGCAAAAGTGCACATGGGTCTGACAAACGAGTCCCTGTGTCACACTGACGTAATTAGCCTCGCTGGGTCATTCGCAAACCTTAGTCAAGTATACCCGAGATAATTTTTATCAGGTTATCATATTTTTGTTAGCTGTTTGCCATTGTCAGACAGTCTTTAAAAAGTAGGCTAATGGTCTCTCTGGGTCGAAATATTGTGCTTGCGTGCGTGCGTGCGCGCGCGCGTGTGTGTGTTATGTGTTGTTTGTTGGGGAGGGGGAGGAGGAAAGAATTCTTCACAAAGTGTGGGTACGACTAAGCTAAAATAATTGTAATAGACATGAGAAAAAAATTTAAATATCTACGTCACGAACAAGTTGGCTCCACCAGTAAACAAATCATTTAAAACGGCTTGCAATATATTTTTTAATTTTCTTTTTTTTAAATCTTGGACAAGACCAAACAAATTAATTAACCAAATCAAGCAATCTTTAAAAAATTTACCACACAAATACAACAATGAGACACCAGTTAACGAGGAAGGGGCGATAATCCAGTGAGCATGTAAAAGGACACTGCTTGCAAACTGAAAATTACTTGTTTCTTTAAAATAAATTATATAGCTAAAGAACAACATTGGTTTACACAGCATTTCAGATCTGCTATTTTTATATAGCGTACGAGTAATCTAAAAAAAAAATAATAATCGTAATTATAATACCAAATATATATTTATGAAACAAAAGTCATTAATAATGACATAATTCTACAATGTTGCATGTGATTGTCACTTCTGCTTACGGTTCCACTAAACGCTGATTCCAACAAATGTTATCTGCTAGTTTCACAACGAATGAAGTGGCAATAATACGTTGTCATTCTGCTTTGCGGTTCTTTGTTCAATAAGATACTCACATTTGTAAAGACACCAACGGGAATTAACTCTGTAGGAACTTTGCTCATTCTTATGTGCTTAATAAAGATTTAAGCTATATTGTACGTAAATATATAGACTATGAATACATTGTAAAGCAGTCAGTATCGTAGTAAGCTAAATAGTACATTTCTAGGCACACCTTAATTTGTTTTAGTCAGTGCACGACATAAGTCTCTTTAAGCTAAAGATCCTAAGATTTTCCTCAAATTTAGAAGCCTTTCAATGTGCCCATACGCCGGATACTTAGATATGTTGAAATATTCAGAGATCACCCCAATGCCAGGATTTCTAATGTCTTTCTTGTCGCTATTTGCCTGGAGGTTTGTGCCGGAATCACCGTTATTGGAGTGGCAATTTCGACAGTTTACCTCACTCACAGAATCAGTCTCGATCTGGTCTTCACTAGCCTTAGTCAACCGGATCTTCTCCCAGGCAATATCCTCTTGTCCGTTTTGTGGCTTCATATTTGGTTCATAAAAGGCTTCACTCTTTTGTCTGGAGGCAGGTGCATAGGCTGGGAGAAATATCTGTTGCTGCTGTTGGTTCTGATATTTATTCCAATTTCTATCCTTTTCCCAGGGTGCATCGTTTTTAGTGTAAGACAAGACTGAAGTGAAAGGGTGTGAAAACGCCGAGGAGAAACTAGCATCTTGCAGAGTGTTCAAAGGGACATAATCCCGTGACCCTGCACTCTGACCCAATACCATGCTTGAGTCCCCATGCTTTGAGTTTTGATTGGAGTTAGGGGACTGCAGAGAAGAACCAGCAGTGTAAACATTGAGAAAAAGAGAATCAGGAAAATCGATCGCCTGGAATTGGAACGGAAGTTCCCGGGTGTGCAGAGCATTTGAGCTAGTTGGTGAGGAAGAACTATTGAAGAATGAAGATGATACTGTGTCAGTTTGTCGAACATTGCCATCTTGAGGTCTCCATTCATGTTCGGAAGGAAATCCAATACCAGGAATAGATATAGGAGAAGTACTGTAACTCTGAGGTGTCCAACCGGGATGTTGCTGTAGGGATATGTTTGACCATGAATTAGGTTCAATAGGAACACTGTTACCTTGGGGTCTCCAAAAATTTTGCGGTTGCCATGCTACATTTGGGTTTGAATTAGATTCAATAGGAACACTGATATATTGTGGTCTCCAAGCATTTTCCTGTTGCCATGCCGCATTTGGTTTTGTATTGTCTCTGTTAAGAACACTATTATCTTGGGGTCTCCAAGCATTTTCCTGTTGCCATGCCACATTTGGTTTTGTATTGTCTCTGTTAAGAACACTATTATCTTGGGGTCTCCAAGCATTTTCCTGTTGCCATGCCGCATTTGGTTTTGTATTGTCTCTGTTAAGAACACTATTATCTTGGGGTCTCCAAGCATTTTCCTGTTGCCATGCCACATTTGGTTTTGTATTGTCTCTGTTAAGAACACTATTATCTTGGGGTCTCCAAGCATTTTCCTGTTGCCATACTACATTTGGTTTTGAATTGTCTCTTTTAGGGGCACTTTTATCTTGGGGTCTCCAAGCATCAACTTGTTGCCATGCTGTATTTGACTGATAATTGCCTTCAAGAGGGGCACTGTTATCTTGAGGTCTCCACCCATTTTTCTGTTGCCACGCTTTATTTGGCTTTGAATTGTCTATGTGAGGGACATTATTATCTTGAAGTCTCCAAGCGTATTCCTGATGCCATACTACAGTTGACTTGGAATTATCTCTGTCAGAAGTACTGTTATTCTGAGGTCTCCTCAAACTGTCTTGAGGCAATGCCACACCTGGAAAAGAGCTGAGTCTGTTTTGGATACTGAAATCTTGTGGCCCCTGTGAACTGCCAGGAGATATAGCAGCAAAAGGTAGAGAATTAATTCTACTAGAGGAAGCGAAATCCTGAGATGTCCAAATACTTTCCTGGGACACTGCAGAACTTCGTACTAAATTATCTTTATTAAAATCACTGAAGTCTTGAAATCTCTGCTTATTTTCATTGTCTCCCTTTGTCTCTGAGTTTGCACTGATATTTTGTGGTCTCCACATAGGTTCCTGAGAAATCAGGCCATCTGCCACATATTTCACATTGCTAGAGGTTCTCTTGTCCAGCCTGATAAACTCTGACGGCCTTACTTCGCTCGACCTGTAACTTGCAACGAAAGGGGACAGAACTGGTCCGGCATCTTTGAAAGCTTGCCCTGGCAGAGCTGCACTCACCTTGTTCTGTAAGACCACCGCATTCTCCTCGGGCACTGCGTTTTGGAGAGCGCGGACGTTGCTGTACCAGCTAGGCAGGCATTGAACGTGTTCCACGCCTAGGAAAGCGAACATTGCCAGTGCAACCACAGTTAGAGTCATATTTGCTGCGTTCACTTTTAATGCCTGATTATTTCAGCTGCAATCGGGTAGTAAGAGTAAACGGGACACACCAGTTCAAGTGATGTCTGTGTTGGGTTACAAGTTAATTTTAATGCGATACATTTTTTTTTGTCTTCTCCCCTGCGCAATTACGCATCCGGACTGGCATTGTGTTCACACTCACTGATAAGTGAATGACTACAACTGCCAGAGCGAGTGGATACATAGCTTTAGATGCTTTTTTGGCGTGGTTTTGCTGCAGAATGTTGTGAAAACAATCACGTTTTCTTCCACAGCGTATTTTAAGAAATGTGCAGAATTTAGCCTATGCGTTCATTAACATCTCATTCGATTTGGATCCTTCGGAATGTTCATACTGGTGGTTGAATTCAAATAGACAATAGCCGCGAACGCGCCCTATCGGTAAGTCCCGACTAAATTTACTCAAGCGTTTGGTTAGGATGCTTGCCCTTTAGAACAGACCGACAACTCTGCATAAGTGTGGGCATTGGCGTGAAGCAAACACGACTGTTTGAGACTAATGCTTAATTCACACGTGCATAATATGTTGGACAAAATCGATCACGTCACAAGGTTGGAAAGAAGGCCTGTACAGGCAGAATTTACAATCAAGCAGTTAGTGTGAAGTGTGCGTAAGAAAGAATATTTAAACACCAGGTTAATTAATACATTTGTAATGTTCCTAAAGCTTAGAGACTGTTATTAACTTGATTTGAATGAGGGCACTCCACTAAGCATGCCTTTCGCCATCACCATTGGGCTCATATAATTTTTAATGGAAAGATAACTGTTTACATTTTGCACATACATATTTACTCACTCAGCAATTCTGATTATATTTTATTAATGGATTTGCGGGTGCGGCTTCTGTTTTAGGTGGGTTGTTTGGTTGGTTGGAAAAATGACTGACGTTTCCCAGTCTCTATTTCATCTGCCAAGCATTTCTTTACATCCCTTTTGAGCCATCTGTTGCTCCATTCCCTTCTGGTTCTTCCACGTGGTTCCATTCCTTCCTGTTCTATTCCCTGATATTCCATCTTCTATTGTTCCATCCCACTTAGTTCTACCCTCCCCATCTCCTGCTGCTCTATCTTCTCCTTTACCACCGCGTTTGGTTCCACCCAACCACCCTTGTTTTTCTATCTCCTCCTTTTCCGTCCCTTGCTGTTCCATGCCACCCCGTTCCACCCCTATGCTGTTATCGTCCTTTTTCACCCCAAATAGTTCCATATCCTGCTCCACCCACCTCTTCTTCCGTCCCGTGTTGCTGTGAATTCCGTTCAAGAGCCAATACAGTGGAAATGGTGGCTTGAGTTTGGTCTCGAGAATTCACGAAGATTATTTTGAATGTTCCTTGTAGTGTGTTGAGTACTACATGCAGGAGTTCAAGAACATTCCTCCTGATGTGCTTGATAGAGCATATGAAATTCAGGCCAACTCTATACAGTGTGCTTTGCAAGCTCATCGAGGATTCTGGAACATTTGTGTAACGTGCCTAGAAGAGACATGTGAGCCTGTTGTCTGAATAAGAAAGACAGTGACTTCTTGCAAACTGTATGAATGTGAACATGTGCTGGTGACAGCAGCCATCTTTGAAAAGGTTATGTGCATTTGACTTTCATTATTTCTCTCAAACTCTACTCTTATTTCCATGATGATATCTATGAACTGGATTATATATTTATGTTAATTGACTGCTAATGTCTATGCTAGGGTAAACTGAACAATTGTCCAGCATTAATTGAACATTGTTGTGAAGTGATGTAAATGTCAACACTCTTTTAATTATATTCATATGTTCTATATTCAATTGTTGATTTAATTGATCTTCTTACACATATTGATAACCTTATCTTCGAGAAGAAAGTGGGTGGATGTGGGCTTGCTAAATATAGATTAAAAGACGGATTGTCTTCTCCTTTGGTAAGAAGTTTTCCACCTCCGGAAATATTGTGCGATGGTAAATGTTTGTCTTTAATGTTGTGAAATGGAGAAAACGTTTACAGTTCCCACATATTAGCCAAGTGAAAGAGACGAGTGGTGTCTTTGGGGCAATTATTAATAACAGAAATTGATATTCTCATCACTTGTAATTAGTTATGGATGATTAAATAATAATCATAACTGATAGCTAAGGTGGCATTGGCATCACATGATTGGTAACTGTTTGTGATTTACTGGTGCTGGTGTGATAACACTTCAAGTGATTTGTAGGTGTTTGTGATTTACTGGTGTTGGTGTCAAAATACTTGAAGTGATTGGTAGTTATTAGTGACTTAATGGTGCTGACATCAAATACTTAAACTGATTGGTAGCTGTTTGTGATTTATTGGTGTTGGTGTCAAAACACTCCAAGTGATTGGTAGAAGTTTGTGATTTACTAGTGCTGGTGTCAAAACACTTCAAGTGATTAGTAGCAGTGAATTACTGGTGTTGGTGCTATAACATTTCAAAGTGATTGGTAGCTGTTTGTGATTTACTGGTGTTGGTGTCATATGTCTAGAGTTCTTGATATACATCCAGGAATGCAAAGTGTCATGGGTTCAAAGCTGCTTTCACAGTTCACTGACTGTGTAGCACCTGTAAGCATTTGTAGTTCAGAAGGCTATTTTAAAATACTTAATATTTTTAAAACTCTGATGAAAGAAGAAATAAAATACTCTGCAATAATTCAATTTATAAACTATGTGTAAGATAAATGCTACTTTAAAAGCAACATGTGAATGGAATTTTTCTGTGTAAGTTTTCCTGAATAGAGGCTGATTGCATGCTCATTTCTGATATTCTACTACAAGAGTCTGGATCATTAGTCTGCACATCATGTAGAATATCAACAATGCCTGATTTATCATCCAAAGTCAAAATCCACCCACATGAACAAGAACTGCTAACACTGTTAATAAGATGTGTAATGCTAAACTTGTTTGGTGGCAGTAGGTCTGTCATAAGAGGCTGAAAAATTAATTATGTTTGTAATAGCAAGTTTATTGGTTTGATTTTGTTTTAAACTGATTTTTGTCATATAAGATAGTGAAAAACAATGGACAGCAGCTTAAATAGTCATAGGTATTGGTAAGAAAGCAATTGAAGAAAAAGAGAGAGAGAGAGGGAGACATATATATAGAATATTTCAATGAAATGGATGGAAAATACTTTAAGAAAGAATTAAAGATAAATGGTAGAAGCTTGGTGTGAAAAAAATCATTGATAGGAAGGCAAAATCCTAATTTTCTACTGGTATTGGTATGAAAACACATTTAATAAAGGCTACTGTTTATATCACTAGTGTGAAAGTATTGATAGGAAGGGTACTGGTAGGAAAACACTTTAATAAAGGAGACTGTTTGTATCAATAGTGTGAAAATATTGATAAGAAGGGTACTGGTATGAAAACACTATAAGTATAATAAAGGAGACTGTTTGTATCAATAGTGTGAAAATATTGATAGGAAGGGTACTGGTATGAAAACACTATAATAAGGGATAATGTTTGTGAAAACACTATAATAAGGGATAATGTTTGTGAAAACACTTGAAGAGAGGGGACAGTGCAAGAGAAAATGTTTCTGATATAGTTGTGGAAATACTAAGTAACTGATGTAAAAAAATTTGAAGAGAAAAAAATGTTGGTGTGGAAATACTGAGGGCTCATGTAAAAACATTTGAAGAGAAAAAAAATTACACACTGTACTTCACTGGTGCTAGTGAGAAGACGCAGGAAGACACAAGATGAAAAGATTATATTTTCACAAGGACTAGTGTGAACACTGGAAGACAAAAGAGGAAAATGTGATCGTCTCACTGGTGCTAATGTAAAAACACTAGAAGAAAAATGGTAAAGATTACTTAATATTATTTATTCATAGGGAAATACAAGTTATAAACATGTAAGTTAATATTTCACTGATGTTGGTGAAATATCAAAGAGAAGTAAAAAGTATCACTTATTCACTGGTGTTGGTGATGAAAGCAACCAAAGAGATGGAAAGGTATATTATTCACTACTACTGGGATGAAAACAACTGAAGAGAAGGAAAAGTAATTATTGACTGGTGTTGTAATGAAAACAACTGAAGAGAAGGAAAAGTATATTATTCACTGGTGTTGTAATGAAAACAACTGGAGATGGGAATGGTTTATTATTCACTGGTGTCAGTATGATAAGAATTAATGATTTTTTAAATTAAAATTCTTAAAAGATGTTGAAAATATTTAGAGTGCAAGATGAATTATGCTAGAGTGTAATTCAACTGCTTAAACAACACCAGACAATGTTAATTATTCATTTGTGTTGAACTATTAAGGAGGCTAGTAATTAATATTTATATTAAATAGATAGGCAGTTGTGCAGAAAGTAGAACATTACTCATTAGCCTCTCACTCAAGTGGGCCAAGCTTAATCCCTCATTTGGGATGAGAAACTTACAGGGTGATTCTTAACACCCCCACCCAAACATTAAATGATAAGCTTTGTGTCTAGTCCTTCAAATATGTTTGTGAGTGTGGTGTACTGTACTAAAATTTCTGTTATTTAAGTAAGTTTAAGTTTAAACAATAATTACATTATTATTTACTTCAATAAGGAGACATGCATTCTGTCTTTGACTTCATGCAAGATGGTTCCTAATGTCATATTTTAAATGCAAAACTGCACAGAACTATTCAAATTAATTTAATCTATCAGTAAATATTAAATATTTGCTCTGTTTTGTGATTCTGAAAATTATTAGATTTTGTTTAAAACATCCACAATTTATAAAAAAAATTATAAAACATTAAAAAAAATGATGCCACTAGGCACAAATTTATTGTGATAATGAAAGAAAATTAGTTTTCTTAAGTACAATACTACCGTCTTGCTTCAGAAAATGTTAGGCTAATTTAACATCAACATTATACTTATACCCGACCAACCCCCATCAAACTGCACCGCAAAAGGTATCAAAATAAATAAATTAATAAAAGCATTACAATGAGAGTGAATCCTACTATCGCAAAATAAACAAAAATATACAGAAAGAAAGAATAAAATTTATTTGTAGTTTATAATCGACTTCACTGACTGCAATTTTTTTCTTTTTCTCTCAAAATTTGATATTATAAATTTTATAATTTCAGAAAACAATTTGAATATTTCCAAGTATGCATCCAACGGAAAGGATATAAATAACGATATATAAGAATGAGCTCCAAATAACTGCTTTTAAATATTTATATTAGGATTTTAAATATGAAAAGTTACAGAATGAAGTACAAGGGACATAACTAAGACTACCTTTGCTGTGGGTTACGGGGATCGCAAAGAGACGCTTTCCAATTTCCCACAATCCTTTGCTATCCATGTGTAGCTTTGCAAGATGGCATCCAGGTTTAAAGTTGGCGATTTGGTTTGGTATGAACATCTTTCTGTCCATACACATTTTGATCGTTTGATGTGTATTTTCGCCTTCAAATGTTTTAATATTTATTTTTCTTTGTTTTGATTTCAGGGCAAAGATGAAGGGCTTTCAGGCATGGCCAGGAAAGGTAGGAATTTACACTTATTCGTGATTTCAAAATCCTGCACTGAAGCAAACAACGCGATAGAGAATCAACCATATAGAAATTCTGCATCGAATATTGTTTACTGTTATATCTTCTTTTTCAAACATATTTGATTCTCATTATTGTATGTAAATTATGTTAAGAGTGTCATTTGATCGAATGTTATTACTTCGTTTTATTGGCCGGCAAACTAGCGATTCGACACAGTTATGTCCCCCTGATTGCGCTTTTAAGTTTTAATTATATATACTCTTAATATATCTAAACACACGTTCATACATCTTTAACTTATTATTGTTTTAAGGTGCTACTGTCGTATTTCACAAACACATATGTTGTTGCCATTGTGAAAACATGGGATTATTAGTTTGCTAGTAATTGCAAATTTATAAAAAATAAAATAAGAAGCCGATTGTCTTGGGTTTTGTTGTGTTTCGTTCGTATTTATAACAACTTTCGTTTTATGTTGATATTTTGTTTGCAATTAATTATTTTTTATTAAGAGACTTTTTGTATAATAGAATTGGTTCTATATTCACACGTTAGATTTAGTGGCTTTATTTAGTCTGTTTTTTAGTCAGTGTGCACAAGCATGTTAATATAATAATAGTAATAGATGTATTTTGAGGGTTTCATTTCAGATAAGTTATTAAAATTATAAGACATAGGTAACTATTTACTTATGTAAATGATAAGAGATGGATAATTATTTACTTGAAGCATTTAAGCATATGCATGCAAATTTAACTTTTAAGGTATTCATTAGGCCTATAAAAGACTATATAACAAATAGATTGTTAAACAAAACAATTTAAAAAAGATATATTAACCTGAATTAGACTGCTCTCTAATTACTTTTGCTTGTACCAAAGAAGCAACCTCATAAGATTATTAAGATTAAAATTTTAAACAGAACTTGTAACACAAATGCACATATTAATGTAATAGCTGTTCATAAACATATGCATTATGATAATTATTACTAGTGTGACTTTATTAATAACTAATTTATTGTTTTTAAAGATTTTAAAATTATTGCTGATCAAATCAACATACTGGCATATGTTATCTTTTTACCACAGCAACCACAATCATAAATTATAATCATGACCTTTGTAAATCCAAATTTAAATCTAATAAAAATTTATAGAAATCTTTAAATAACTGAATCATTTGATATAATCTGCTTAAGTATTTCATCAGGCCCTTATTATATTAATAATTTTCACTGTTTAGTTTGACCTACTTTAATATTTAACAGTGGCTTCAAAGAGCTATCTTTTGACAGTAGAGAATCTTTGCATGCCAATTGGCAATTGCCATATATCATATAACTTATAAGTTACATTTTAATCCAATCGCCATCAGTGGAACATAACACAAACAACATTAGTGGAACATTTTATTGTACTTAATAACAGTCTGCAACTTATATGCAATTTATTTTTTGCTTGGTTTATAGATTATAGCACTTAAAAACAACAAAATTATATATAAATAATAATGGTTCTTTGTAATTCATGCTTGTTGTACTGAAAAGATACTGCCATTTGGAAATAATAGAGATTTTCAGGGGTTGATTGTTTGAAATTAACATGCAGTTTTAATGATTAGTTTGTTTGGATCATTTTCACTTGTTTTTGAATTGTTTAACAAAAGCTTTAGATGATTATATATTGGAGTAGATGTCCTGTTTAAATGACTTTTGAAAGGGTAGTTATCAAGATTTTATAGCTTTGCAGCTAGTGTGTATATATATATATATATATATATATATATATATATATATATATACAGATTTTGTAGCTTGTGTGTGTGTGTGTGTGTGTGTGTCTTTTAATATAATGTATATTTTTTCCATCAGGTCATTGAGCCCAAGAATGAAGTCAAAAAGCCTTCTAGCAAGAAACAGCACCATTTCATTTTTTTCTTTGGTTCTGAAAACTAGTAAGTTTATTACACATACTAATGTATACCCATAACTTAAATCTTTTTACTACAGGCTTGTTTTGGTTGAGACTCAAGGTATCCTCATGCTTGTTCTTTAAAACTACAATGAAGACTATAAATAATTTTTTACTCTGACTATATCTGCTTAATGTTGTCAGTGACGATTCATTCAGTTTATTTATTGAAGGGGATAATGCAGAGACTTTTAGAGTTTTGGTGTGTCTTATGTTTTGCATTATCAAAAGTCTTATTGGGGATATTTGAAAGAGAAACAGTTCAAGTAAAATTATTTGCAGGTAGTCCTGCTTTATTTAGCATTTGCATTCTTAAACATTACCCTAGTTTCACAGATTATATTTGAAACCAGTTTTTATCTTGTGAATCAATGTAAATGCCCAAAGTGATTATTAAATTTAATTTTTAAAAATACCATTAACAAAGATTAGTAGTCATAATAGATTGGAGGAATGATACAAATTATAGCACACATTTACAGTAGTACTCACAAAATATGAACTTACAAAGAAGTCACTTGAAGATTTGCACAAGATGAACCAGTATTAATGATTACAAGGAATTTGTTGATTGTTATTTTCTTTTTTAAATCTCAGTGATCATTCTGCATTTGGGAAAATGTAGCATTTTTCTTTCCAATAGTTTATTACTACTGAGATAAAATAAAACTGCAACCTTTTAAAATAAAAATTAAAAATAAACTCTCTGAAGAGAAATCTTTTATCTTGACCTAATAACACTGCTCTCGATTGACAAAAGCAGTGATTTATCTTGGTAACTTATTGCTAGCACTTGATTGAAATAGTGATACATTTTAGAAAATTTGACTACAGAATTGGAGATTTTTCTTAATTAAATACAACAGACTTTCATTTACTGGCACTTATAGAGAATAAATAGTCTAGTTAGTTGCATATTATCTAGGACATACTGTATTGACATCTGCTTTGCAAGGGTGACTGACAGCTAGAAAGTGAATATACAGTTCATCAATTTAAGCACAACAATATTTATCACAATCATGAAATTCAACTATGCTTTGTTATTCACCTTTGTAGGGATAACTGACAATGCTTTGAAGAATTATTTGGTGGAAAATGTAAGCACATTGAAATTTATAAAGCATAAAGTCTTTAGTAATTTTTTAAAAAGCATTTTATTGTAACTAATACAGTATTTAATATCCTACTATATAAAATGCTAGGTCTTCTGCTGGGTCTGGAGCCTGTGTGAGCACCGACTTGATTGGAAGCTGATATGTGCAGACATCAGGTTCAACATCATTATTCAAGTGGGTTTACCCCATTTCTAATTGCAACTCAAAGGGGCACCACTCTCAATAAATCATTGTTCAACCAGGTTTACCCCATTTTTAATGAAGGCCATGACAACTTCCACATTTTTCTGTCAGTCTGATATTTCCAAATATGTTTAGTGCACAATCCTTTCAAGGTTGGAATATATTTCCCTGAACCTGTTGTTCAGCATGTTCAATTATCAAGGAAGGTTTCAACAGTCTTGCCACTGTCAAATTTAAAATTATTGAAATATTTGAATGGAGAAACTGGTGAATATTAATGATTTAATATTTAATACAAATGTGGTTACAAAGAAATATTTGCCATGTAAGTATGTGAGACAGCTAATATGGTTGGGATTTAAAGGCATGCAACAAATCTAAAATTAAAATAAAACTACATGGAGCAGTTGATCCCATCAAATGGCGATTTTTTTTCCTACTGGTCACATATTCACCTATTTGGTACTGTGATGCACATTCATGACAGATAACTGACTACATAGACATAGAGATAATTGTTGCATAGGTGAATATAAGCACTAAATAGCTACTGTATGCTTTTGAATAAACCTCCACAAAAAAGAAAATATTGTAAAATCCAATATATAATGTGATCTCTTATTCAACCAGCTGTTATTGTAAAAGTGCCATTGTGGAGAGAACACCCTGTTCTGTTAAAAATAATTGTGATATTGGGTGTATATTGAAGACTTGGGTAATCATTGTATAGGGATATTTTTGAATAAACATATTTTGAAAAAAAGAAGTTTTTTCCCTTTGAAATGGTGGTATCTGGTTAAGAATTTTGGCAGGTTTAATTTACCAGATAATCGAGAGTTTACTTTTAAAAATATTTTTCAGTGCCTGGATCGCAGAAGATGCTGTTTATCCATATGCTGAGCTCCGTGAGAAGTATGCCAGTGCCACACGCATACCTCGTGGTTTTAAAGAAGCATTAGAGGCCATTGAAGATGCTTGGCAAGCATTGCCGGTATGATTTGATTTTTGTTGTTGATATATTTTTTAATGTTTATGCTGTGCCATGAAAGTGTATTATTATTTTTTCTTTGAATGG
This sequence comes from Sinotaia quadrata, assembly GCA_028829895.1. Taxonomy (NCBI): domain Eukaryota; kingdom Metazoa; phylum Mollusca; class Gastropoda; order Architaenioglossa; family Viviparidae; genus Sinotaia; species Sinotaia quadrata. Next base: position 67,356,796 of record CM054183.1, read on the forward strand.
GTTCTTATATTACATAATTAAGTTTTCTTTTCTTTGGGGAGTTGGTTCTTATTGTTGTTGATGTATTGTAAGGTATGGAGAAAAGCACCATGTGGAAGAAAGTACCCATGTTTTTCCAATTTAAAGCATCTTTATCTCTGTCTTTAGTTAGAAAAATCAGTTATTTTAACTTGGTCTTGAGTCAAAAGCATCATTGATTGTGTTTAACTTAGAAGGGCCATTAACTTTTAACTTGGACTTCAAGTTTTAATTGAAAGCAATGTCGATTTAACATGATCTTTAGTTGAAAGTATCATTGTCTTTCATCAAAATCATGGTTGATTTTAACCTGGTCTTTAGTTGAAAGTAGCTTTAATTTTAATCTTAAGTTAGAAACATTGATTTTAAACTGTTTTTAATTGGAAGCTTCATTGATTTTTAACCTTTGTCTTCATTTGGAAACATCTTGATCTTAATCTATGTCTTTAGACATTATTGATTTTAGTCTGCAGCTTTAATCCGTAGCATTGCTGATTTCAAGTAGTATCTTTAGTAAGCAGCACTATTAATTTTAACTTGTTTTCAGTCAGAAGCATGATTTTAACCTTTACCTTTAGTCAGAAGCTTCAGTGATTTTAACTTATTATGCCTTTAATCTAAAGCATCATTAATTTTAACTTCTGTCTATAGTCAGAAGCATTATTATTTTAACCTGTCAGTAGTCAAAAGCATTATTGATTTTAACCTGTCTGTAATCAAAAGCATTATGATTTTAACCTGTCTTTAGTCAGAAGCATCATTAATTTTAAACTGTGGTGTTAAAAACATTGTTGAGTTTTTCCTTGCCTGATTCTCTATTCAGAGGTATTGAATTCTTTTTTTTTTTAATCATGGCATTATTGAATTTTAATTTGGATCTTGGGTCTTCCTATTATTAATAGTTTATGGCATTTGAGAAGTATGGATAATAAATATTAAATCTTTCTCTCTTGATTTGATCATGTTTAGTTTGATTTTGGCAATCCCTAGAATTCAGTGCTTGAGTTTACAAAGATCTTTTGAGAGGTATAATAAATACTTAATTTAAAGAATGAAATGAATTTGGACAAGGAGAACAGTTGGATAGAAGATTACTGAAGAAAGCAGACTTGATTTTATTAGCCAAAAGCAAATTGAGCTAAATCATATTGAAATTTGAGTGCACATATAAATATAAAACAATGTTGTAACATTGATACAAAGTATTAGAACATTATGAGGGAAATTCCTGCTCACCATTGTTGTACATATAGGTTCACCCAAACAGCAGTCGAGTATTGTATAGAATATTAATAGCATTCATTTTGTGTAACTAATAATTTATACAAGCTGTGACAAAAAGAAAAGCAGTAATTTATTTTAAAAAATATGACAAAAAGCTCCTAAATTATCCAGTTATTTCTGGTGCTGATGCTAGAGTGAGTTACTCATCTGCTAATATTTACTGTACATGAATAATAATAACACCAATGAGTATGCTGTACTCTCTGCTAACATTACACTTTACAGTATATTGATAATAGAAAAACGTTGAATATGTTGTAAATGTGTCACTCATTTTTGCTATCATTTACTGTATATGAATGATAATAGCAGCACCACTGAGTTAATAAGTTAATCATCTGCTAATATGTAATGTACATGAATAATAATAATACAATTGAGGAGGATTAAATGCATATGATTTAAATAATGATGTACAGTAACAACAAATTCATTTTAATTAGCAAAGAAATAGATTAAAACTAATTTTCAGCAAGAACATGACTACAGTTCAAATGAAATATTGTTATTTCTTGATCTGCTTCATACTCACATGCTTCATTATGTTTCCTGAGCGATCTTTTGAAAATACTTTGTGAAATGTTTATGCTGTCATAACTTTATTTTTATACATCTTATTAAGAGCTTTCTTAAACTTAGATTGTTGATCAAACTGTCTAGCAATATCACACCTTGTCATTTTGTGATTCTGTACTGGTCTCATTTGTAACTCTTGATTGAGTTGGTATTTCTTTATCGAGTTTGCTATTTCTTGATCGAGTCAGATCCTTTTATAAGTCAATTCCTTTTTGATTCAGTTCCTTTCGTGAATGAAATGATAGGTTTAACCATTTCTTGGTTGGTTTGTCACTTTATTTTATAATCAGGCTTTTTCTTGATTGAGTTAGTCCCCTTCTTGATCACTTATTCCATTTCTTGATCAATTAGTCACTTTATTTTGTGAGTTACTCCTAGTCCTATTCTTGATTATGTTCATCCCTTTTTTGATTGAATCAGTCCCTTTCTTGATTGTATTAGTCCCTTTCAATCTATTCTAGCTGATTCAGTTAATCATTGATCACAATCAGTGTATATAAAAAGTAGGCTGTTTTCTTTGAGACATGCAAAACCTTATCATAAAAAGTAAATTATTTAAGCCACTAAAAAGACTGAATTAGGTGCACTCTGTATGCAAAGTTACAATTGTCAAATTCTGCCCACTCTCACAAGCCAGCTTATGTCCAGGCATAATCATTTTTTTATTTATTTTAGTGCCCCGTCACTTTTCAGTTCATTCATATGTTTGTTACTCATGCTTGCAACTTTAAAAGTTGTAGTATCAACAACCAAAAACTAATGGAACACTAACAGTTATAAAAGACATGAATAGGAAGGAAGCTGTTAACACAGAGTGGGAGAATGGGATGAAGTAATTATGCCTTTTTGTGAACTGATATGCACATTGGTCCATATTGCAATAAAACATTTATGTAAAGTAAAAAAAAATAAGTTGGGTGATGACTTGAGGACTGTCATAAAGAGGTTAGCACTATAAAATTTTAATGACCTTAGTGTTGTTACTCTTTGTAAAAATATATATTTCTTTACATAATGCATTTGTGATCCACAATACGTGTATTTTAATCTTTTTTCTCACTGTGGTTCAAACTAAATACTTCAGCAAAGCAGCCAATAGTTTGGTACAAACATGGCTCAAAATCCAAAGAACAGTGAAGGTTTAAATTATTTCCCATTTTTAAAATAACCCAAATTTTGTCATTAATGAAACATATCTTTTATATTTTGAGTGGAATTCTAACATTTCTGAATATGGATACAGAATATTTCTGTCTTTTTACTTGTACATATATTCTTGCGTAAAAGTGGAACTTTCTTATACACATAATGCTGGAAGACTTGAAACACAAGGATACTGATAAAATTGATGGTTAAATCTACTTAACATGATTTTAACTAAGATTTTTTTTTTGGTAAAATTTAAAGCTGATAATTACTATATGCTTTAAATTCTAAATAAAAATTAAATTTGTTTGCTCTCTAAGGACAGATCTTATTAATTGATGTCATAGTATTAATTTTGTTTATGTATGTTTTAATTTAACATATATCTGAATGCTTCATCAGTTTTATAAGGCTTTTAAATGATGGGAAACAGGGTATCCAATAGTGCTGTCAATGGGTCCCGGGTACCCATTGCTAGTGCTAATACCGAGTAGTTAAATTGTGAACGGGTACCCATGATAACGTGGCCATAAACTGACAGGGAGAGCAAGCCAATCACACGATAGATGAGAGAACTGACCTGGTGGCTTGATTTAACACACTCTCCCTCCGGTCATACGTGCATCCCGTCTGTTGGCCTGCTAAATCATGCTGGTCGTGGATTGGCTGATGCGCTGAGCAGCCATTGTACCTAGATCTAACTATGGATGACATGGATCACCATAGTTCGCGCCCTTTCTTTTCGCTTGTAGTTGTGCTCATTAACACATGTAGCATATTAATAAGACAAACTTGTCATTATTTTAATGTCAGTAAATTAAATAATAAAATTGTAATATTTTTAATATGGGTAAAACATCGTCTATGTGGGTAAAAATGCATTTTAGGTGTGTAAATTATACTATAGGTGCACGAAGTCGTTTTTTTTTAACCCACCTGAGGTGAAAAATTAATTACCTAAGCTGAAAACCACCAAAACGCAATACTTTGACTCCTGATTGCCACCATTATTTGTATTGTGGAAAGGAACATGGCAAACATAAATAGATTTATAAATAAATGATTTGTAAAATAAAATCTATACCAGATTTTTATACTATATCCCTACATTCATCAATAAAAGAATTTCATCAGTGAAAGAATTTTAGCAATAAAGTAAGAAAGTAATTCATCAATAAAAGAAATAAATTAAACAGTAGAATAATTTATGTACCTAAGTGCATTTTTTCCCTCTGTATGGAGTCATGCCAAGCAATTGGATAGTGACACGGCGAAATGAAATCTGTGCAATGAAATTATGTTGGCAAAGTTTACTTTATGTAATGATTGATCATATTAAAAATAAAAGTTTGTGTTGTACTTATAAAGATCATAACTAATAGTATGTCACTAGATGCATACCATTGGCTACTGTGTGAAATAGAAGGCATACTTAATGGTTAAGTAACTTTGTGTAGAGATCACGAATTGTGATGGGTACCTGTTCAAAATCTGGACGGGTTCCCAGGCAGCTTTTTAGAAAAAATTGACAGCCCTAGTATCTAGGTTAAGTTGCTGGCTAGCATGTAAGTAGTTAAGATTTAAAACTTACCCTCATAAATGATTTTTTTTCCTTTCAGTTTATGCATCTACACAACCTTTCCCTAATTCCTTGACTGTAAACATCTTAGATATAACAATAATAAACAATTAAAAAGTTTTTAAAAAATTTAAATTGTTAATATTGTTAATAATTGTCAATTAAAATGGTCTCTACATTACATGATATATTGTATAGGATGATTCAGAAGTCTCCATACATAAGGAATAATTATATTTTTACTTCAATTATGTGCATAACGCCAGATGTGTTAACGAGAGTTCACCATGAGTGGGAGAGATGCTGCCCTAAGTGTTTTCAGAGGAATGGCAACACTGTAGACATGTTTTATGAATAAAATGACAGTTTGTTGAAAAAGTGACAACTTTCCCTATGTATGGTGACTTTTGAATCACCCTGCAGTATACCAGTGACCAACTTGTCTAAGGCCTGATTGATTCTGGAGCACTGATTTGGGGCCATACCCCCAGAATATCAACATTAATTATGGAAAATAGAGGAAAACTAAATCAAACCCTGTGTATCTTAAACATTTATTCACTGGAAGTAAACACTGCATATGAAAATTAAGAGCAAAACAATACATTTCAAACATCAGAATAATTGCAGATATAAGTTTTAGAGGCCTATAATTTGAAAAATAAATGCTATTAAACAATGGTGATCTTAAATCAGGTGTCATCTTGTATTGGTCAGTTAGCTGAACTAGTATAGAATAACAACCTACATCCAATTTTAATTTTATAACAGAATGCTTACAGCAAAATATAACAATTCATCATTTGGACCAGATAAGTTGATTTATAATTTCATTCCCATATATATTATTAGCAATGCTGTTTATTAGTATTACTGATTTTGAGAGTAGTTAGGAAGAGTATCTGTTAACAGAAACAGGTGTTGCTGTGGAATGCCTGAATTCTTAGTTTTAGAGGTTAAAAAATGGGCTTTTACATTTGGGTGACAGACTTTAAATCAGCCACAATTTAAAATATCTTGTATTTGGTGGCATGCTTAGCATCTTGTCTGATGTTTAGTTGTGAGATACAGTCAGAGTTGGTGATTGAACCAGTTTCCCCCTGAATTTATGCATGCTAGATGTTAAAAAAATGCTACCATGTTGGACAGTAGTGCCTGCATGAAAAAGTAATTTTTCTGCATGTTTTTATATTTTGAAAAATTTTAAATCATTGTTGTGCAAAATATAGTGACAGGTTCAGAAGGTTGGGGTTTTGAAAGAAGACCTGTTTAGAATAAATGTAATTTGAAAAATTTAGTATATATATAATAGAGGTGCATGAAAATATATTCCTGTTTATTTACATTTGCAAGCTTCAGTTGAGTTAAATGAAAAATAGTGTTTCAGAAGGAATTTAAATCACTTGTGTATTTAGAAATAAACTTTTAATAGTTAATCAGTTTAAGAAATTCTGCTCCTAAAAGTCCTATCTGAAAATTGTTTGCAGTTCTGATTTTCAACAATAGGGCTTGTTTTTATTTTATTCACTAAAAAGCACTCTATAGAATAGAACAATTTGTGATAAATTTGTCCCTCCAGTAAAACCCTTCTCTCCTTATGCCCTTACTAATGCTACTGCTACTCTATTGCTACTCTTCTCTATTTTCTAATTCTCTAAGCACAGTATGACCTAATAGTCTCATACATGTTCTGTGCTACTCTTCTCTATTTTCTAATTCTCTAAGCACAGTATGACCTAATAGTCTCATACATGTTCTGTGCTACTCTTCTCTATTTTCTAATTCTCTAAGCACAGTATGACCTAATAGTCTCATACATGTTCTGTGCATATCATTAAAACTATAATATACCATATTTACATGATTATTGTCTTGAATACAAATCATAACACATACATTACTAATTTAAAAAAAAAAATATGCTCTACACATTCACAGACTCAAAGCAAACTCTGGTTTGGGCTATGAATAAGCAAATAAAGAGTACACGATGTGAAAATAGTAGACATCCATCTTTAAAAAAAATTATCACTCACTTGTTGAAGTGCACAGCTGTGTGCATGTCTTTACTTCTTTTCCACTCACACCCTATCCAGACCGTCTTAGTGTGCATGCGTCCACATTGTCTGAAGTGGTTTTCAGCCTTTAAACATAAGATTATAACCATGATGATAAAAATGTCAGATAAAGTCATCCTAATGGATGATTTTTGTAGATAAAACCATGCTGTTGGATGGATTTACTGGTAAGATAATTACAAGATTATATTCATAAGTATTTAATATTGCAGATACTGCTGTTGTGTTTAAAAAATGTTCTAATTAAATTAATCATTTCACTTGCCATCATGAAATGAGTATGTGAATATAGTATGTGCTTTGAAAAATTATATGATAACTATTGCAAGCTTTATGTTATTATATTAGTGACCATCTGTCAAACTAACTATTGAAAGTTTCAACATAATTTGCCCTCCAGTGAGTGAATCTGAGACAGACACCAATTTCTGTCTTGAATATGATTGATTGATGCATATTAACTCTTAATCATGCATTTGTTGAAAGGTTTAAATATTTAGACTGAATTTGGATTGTCTAGTACAGGGGTCTCAAACTCAAATTGCTCTGAGGGCCAAATGAGGACTTGTAAAGTAACTCAAGGTCCGCATTACTGGAACATTTTTTTTTACAATGATAAAAAGTAAATAATAAATTCAGCATAATAAGAACATAGTGCTTTACAAATTTTATTTAATGGTGAATTTTTGTTGGATTGACTGATGTTGGTAAAGAAACTTCTTTGTATAATGCTGATTTAAGTTGCATAACTTTATCTTCTCTAACTTTGCCCATGTACGCATCATATTTCTCAGGGTGCATTGTTTCATAATGCCGGCATACGTTGTACTTCTTTGGAACAGCTATTGTCTGTTGACAAATGAGACATTGAATTTAACCTCAGTGACAAAATATAAATCCTCCCATTTTACTTGAAAATCTCTTCATCCATGAGCTTTCTTTTTTCGAAACAGAAGACATTTATATTTTTATTTTTATTTAATATTTTTATAAAAATGTAGCAAAATCAACTTGATCACTTCCACTACATAAACCGGATATCCACATTGGGCGTGACAAGTATAATCAATCAAAAGACTACGAATAAATAAGTAAGAACTTCTTATGGTTAAGATGGCATTAACAAAATGTCATTTTAAAAAAAATCTCCAAATGGTTTGCGTGTCGCACAAAATGCCCTCATGGGCAGTGTGTTTGAGACACCTGGTCTAGTAAGTCTATGTGAATGGGCTATATTAGTGAGCAGTAGGCCTTTAAATTTACATTTCATATATTTATCTTAATGATAAAGAATATTAAGCTTTGCTATCCCCATCTTTGTTTCTTTTCATTTTCTCACATTCACTTTTATATTACTATGTGTTTTAGCATTTAGTAAATAAATTAACATGATGCAATATGCACATCTGTTCTTTTTACTATTTTCCAGTGAATATTTCAACCAAAATGCTTTTGTTGTTACAGAGCACATAAAAGTTAACAATAATATAATTGATTGTTATGAAAAATATCTTTCATATTGGTATTTCCAGACCCACTATCTTCTTTAATCAGTGCTATTTAGTTGATAATTTTGAAAAAGTCAGTTTGATTTTTTCCTGGACGCAGTTTTCCACAATGTAAAGTACTTAGGAATATGACTTCTACTTCATTTTTTAGGAGTGTAGATTGTACTCTGAATGAATGACATTTTGGACTTATATCTCTTTTGTAGTATGACAGCAGTTTATATAGTATTAGTCAGTATATTGCATTTACTCTCAGTTTATTTTATTCTGTTTAATATTCTTTTGGTAGACTAGTACATAGATTATTGGCAGTTTGAATATCTTTGAATTTTTTACTCTAAACTTGAATGTCCATTTTTGTCTAATATTGGCACTGGGTTATATTTGGATTTATATTTGTTCATCACATCGATCCATTAATGCCATTTATAATCATGTGGAAAATATTTTTTGCTACTAAATTTGCAGACAGCATAAATAAATAGAGAAATAAAACTCATCAGTAACTAATCCAATAACAAAAAAAAATAACATTTTGATGTTCCATTTATCATTTTTTGTTGTTTGTATTTATTTTTTCTATTCTTTAAAAAAAAACAACCCACTTTTATTTTTTTTAATGTTAAATTTGGTAATATATATTTATATTATTGAGGTAGATAAGTCACAACACTCATAACAGATGTTTTTGAGGTTTGGGTGAACAGAGGTGTTTCTATCAGAGGTTCACCTTTGGTTATGATGGTGTTGGTGAGTGTTGTTTAGTTTGTGCTATGTTGAGCAGTGGAGGAGGAAGTGGATGACATGGAAGTGACTGTTTTGGTGTTGTGTTTGTATAGTAGGAACATGCTGTTGACTCTTTAAGTTGTTAATGGCTTTGGCATCTGATGTGATTTGGTTGCAGGAGCACAGGATTGGATGTGTGTGTCTTTTTAATTATTATGTTTATTTTTGCTAGTATTCCTGGGCTCTCAATGGAATGTTTGACATATTTGGCATCTTTATCTTCTGTGTCATGTCTAGGAATGTTTGTTTGGGCATCCACATCAGTGTGGTGTAAATGCCTTGTAAGTGCAATATGTTGATCACTTATCATATTGGTTAGGGTGGGTTATAATTTTCAGCCCAATTTTTGCTGCTCCATTTTATAATTGTATTTGTTGAGTAGAAAGCCTTTAAGTCCCATTGTATTATTGCATGTATTTGAGTTTTGTGTTGTTTGTGAAGGAGAATGTGTTTTGTGTGACCAGTCTTTATCAGTAGTGCTTTTAGTAGATAGTGATGGCCAGTTTAATTGATTCTTCTTGAAGTAGAGAATGGTGGTCATTTTTAATTTGCCTCTTCTTGAAGTAGAGTGTGGTGGTCCAGTCTTAATTGTTAGTTCTTGCAGTAGATAATGGTGCTGTTTCTTGAAGTAGTACTGACCAGTCTTAATTGTTACTTCCTGCAGCGAATAGTGGTGGCTAAGACTGTTTACCTGGGTACCCAGTGACACACTGTTAACTGAATAGTTAAATTATAAATGGTACCCAAGAAAACAACAGTCATTTATAATAGCTGCAATTGAGACAGTCTGTGCATGTAGTACACACAAAATCTCATTAATTGTTAGTTATCTCTGTCACAGTGTCAGCCCTGGTGCAGTGCTGTGGAGACTTGCAGGGTGGGTAGGGTAAGCAGCAGCTCAGACATAAACATCATGTTGTACCATCTTTGCGTTATCAGCTTGCCATCAATGGGTAGCCAGTTTATTTGTGTTCATTTATAAAAATTTTGTGATCAAATAAAGCTTGGTAGTTTTGGTTTAAATAAATAGTATACTTTTTCAGTCTTGAGTAATATGTTGTCTGTATGGAATTGAAGATAAAGCCTTTGAACAGGTCTTCAAACATGGCCATATATTATGTGTGAGGAGCCATTTTGTCTGAACACCTGCACTTTTAAGCATCATTTTCCCTTTGTTCATAAACTTGAGACTGATTTGTCAAGCAGTATGTAGCCACAAAATAGCATTGGAAACTGTTTTTGGTCCTGCAAATTTGAGGCTCATTAAAGTATGATCAATTAAAGTTAACAGTCTACAGTACCATGCTGACCTTCATGATTTAATAACATTTCTTGTGCCAAAATATGTAATCATGTTACTGTAGCAGCACAAATAAAAAATTATAAGAGAATTTTTTAAATTCACTTGAATGATCAAAATTTACTTTGTATATTTCAAACTGATAATGATGAATAGCTTGTACAACTCTCATCTGTCTCTTCTTAATAGACATAATTCACATAGTCAACATTTAGTCAGTATGTATATGGATTTATGATAGGTCTTATATACCAAGCTGAAAAATGTGACGGTACCTGGGTATTATTTAAAAAAATGTTGACATCACTACTTGATCGCTACATGCTGCATTAGATAGTGGTGAAGTAGATAGCAGTGGTCAATGTTGATTGCTATTTTTATAGTAGACAGTGGTGAGCAGTCTTGATTACTTCTTGAAGTAGATAGCAGTGGTCAATGTTGATTGCTATTTTTATAGTAGACAGTGGTGAGCAGTCTTCATCAGTGCTTCTTAGAAAAAAAGGTATGACATTTTGCAAGTGTAATTTCCTGGATTGATAGCATTTTTGAGTTATGAAACAAGACATTGCAAGAGACTGTTAGAAATAAGTATATACAGCTATAAATATTTGATAGTACATGTTCCTCTTTATTTATTTATTTATTAAAAATAAATAGGGTTAGACTATTTATAAGACTATTAAGAGTATGTGGTGTTAGAGGTTGTGTACAATATCATATGTTGTTACCATGGCAGCCAAATACTTTCTAAATTTTAATAAAGTTTAAAAATTTCATATCCTTATCATGTATGTTTGCGGGCAGAAACTGTCTAAAATGCTCAAGTTCTAACATATAATATGATATCAATTGGACAGTACATGGAAATCAGTGTACAACTGAAAGGTCAATTTATAAACGAGTCATTTATGTTATTGCTGATTCACACCTACTTTTTTATTTCAACATTTCATGCAGTCAAAGTTTGAGATCTTAACAGTGAAAGGTTGCTCAAATAATAGAAATATGATTGCTGAAAAACATTAGCATTAAATCATAATAATCTCCTATTGAAGCAAATTGAGAATATTAGAATTGTTTAAACTGTGCCTTAAAACTAAGACTTGCATGGCACTTCAACAGTTGCATTCTGTTGTGATACACAAACTTTGATGTTAATAGTTTGTTAATGCTTGCAGAAGGTAGTGGTAGCTTATTCAGTTTCTCAGTAATTAATTTTTTTTTTAAAGTAACTTCCGTCCATATTTATTCATACAGGTTTAAAAATAATCTCTGTTAATCTGACCACAAAGCAGTTTTCTGTAGTTGTTTACTGGCACTGTTGTATGGAGAGTGATGAAGATCCAGTTTTTGCTTAACTTCCAAGTGGTTAGTAAGGATAGTGAACATAAACACATCTGAGCTAGATGATATTACAAAAATGCTGTTAAACAAATCTAATGCAGTATATTATAATTATGTAAATATCTACTACCCTGTACTGAAATGGCACCTGTAAGAGTGATGTTGAACAATAGCAATGACTTCTAATTAGAATTAATATATGGCATATAAATGAATGGAACTTGTAGAAGTCTTTAATAAACTTTGAAACATATCTTTTAACTCTATAGTTCATGATGACTTGCTACAGAGAATTTGGGATATTTGAGTAATGGATAATTGAGAGATTACTGAACTCGTAGTAGTCAGTGCTGGCTATCTTGATTACTGGTGTATTCTTATGATAAGTTTATGTCTGTTGGCAATTTATTGTTTAGTTATGCAAATTCAGGAATGTCAGCAATAATCAGAGCTGTCTGTTTCGTTTAGTGAATATAATTACATTGAAGTGATGAAAGTCTGAAATTAGAGCATGTAAAACAAATAGTATTTTTATCATTTGTTGTATAAAACATGTCTAGCATTTTCAGCCAATTTAAAAAAAAAAAAAACAACATTAAAGAAGAAAAGTTGAAAAACCCATGCAAATATGTATTATAAAGCAGATATATTTTTTCAGAACTCTCTGTAAAATGATTTATTTTGAATTATTGCATCAAAGGTAACCACTCTGGATTGCTTTATTAATAAGTTATTGTTTGATAAAGTCCCTCTCTTCAAGAAATATTTCTTGGAGTTTTTGCATCAGTCAAATGAGGGGAAATAATTTTTCAAAGTGTTCATTAATAACATTTTATTTAACATTGGTACAAAGAGAAATTATAGAACATTAAATTTGTTTTGGTTTTTCCCCAACAGAAGAAACATCTTTATGATTCTATTTTCACAATATATCTGCACATACACACACACAGACATAAAAGAGAATAATTTAAAATTAGTAGAATACTAAACAAAAAAAGAAAATCGTTTATAAAGTTTAATACTATTTTGTTATTCAGATAAATTATTTTGTTTCTTTGGATTACTGAGGTATAAAGTTCTGATTAAAATCTGGAATATTTCATCTGATTTAGAATTTGTTGTGGATTGTTCATCAGCTGGATCATAAGTTATCTCTTCGATTATATTTAAAATAAATATTTATTTTAAGGCTTCTGTGAGAACAGCTGATCTACCCTCTATTGATGAAGAGATTGCTCAGATATTTCCCAATAGACCACCCTCACCACAGAAGGACTACTCCAGAGAACCGCTGAGCGGCAAAAAGGTCGGTTTAGAATTTGTATGTTTTGCATACATTTGTGTACTTTTGCATGAATGTGTCCTCTTGGTCTTTTGTCTTTTGTGCCACTTGAGATTAAATTTATTCAAAGAATATCCTCTCATTTTATTTTTTTACACCAGACTTTATCTTCTGCTGTTAACAGTAGAAATTTTTGTTTTGAATTTATGTTTCAAAAACTACCATTTTCTTTTTCACTTGGGCATGTTGTAGTGCTTTTTGGAAATAAATCATATTACTGTGCATTTCATTGCTGGCGGTGAGCATTATTCCTGTCACTGCTAGTACCCTTGCCGCTTTATTTTCATTTGGAATTATGCAAATATTTCTAAAATTACCATTTCTTTTTCACTTTGGCTTGTTGTTCTTGTAGTGTTCTCTGGAGACAGTCTCATTGATACTTTCCAAATCATTGCTCACAATTAGTTACTCCACTCTGATACTGCTGGTATTTATTCTTTTTGGTTTGTTTTTTTGAGCAATGTAAATGTTTCTAAAAAATATTTTATTATTATTTTTTTTTATTTTGGCATTTTTTTGTAGTGCTTTTTGGACAGTCTTGTTACTTTTTATTTCATTGATGGCAATGAATATTATCCCCTTGTCACTGTTGGCAATTAGAGTTCTTCCTATGCCACTGCTGGTAATGAGCTTTACTTCCCATGCCACTGCTGGCACTGAATGTTGACTGAACAGTTTTCACAAATATTCCTGAAAGATAAAAGTAATTCAGATATATTGAGCATAAATATTAGTACTGAAATCTTAATTTGTTTGCAAGTCATATCAAACTCAATGCATACATTTTTGTGTATATCTACATATTAAGAGATTGATTTTAAACTCAACACATTAAAAGATCGAATTTAAACAGTTAATAATGGAATTTTGAAATAGCTCTTGCAGAAATGGCAAGGTACCATTATAGCAAGAAAAGTTGAAATCTTTTGTGCTTTCACACGATGTAATCAGTTGTGTTCTTTCTTTTATTATTATTTGATACAAATTAATAAGTTTAGAAATGAATTATTACTTACTTTTTGCTGATTTTTAATTAATTAAAAGTAAATAACAACACCAATCCCAGTGATACATTTGACAGTACATTCCACATCAAAACAGATTAATCAATCAGACAATTTTTGTTTCATTAGTAGGATAAACATTCTACAAAATGGTTTAGTTGTTTAAAAAATAAATTTAGCCCGAAAATATATAAAAATTGGCACTAGCATGAAATGCATAAAAATCTTCTTTGGTATGCAATGTGTATAATAAATCTTTACTGGCATGAAATTTGTAAAAATTAAAACTTGCAGAAGAAATGCATCAATACAGTCAGAAGGGATTGGCAAGAGATGTATATGCTTTCTGGAATGCAAGTTGACAGTCACTGAATATCCATTCAGTTTTTGCATTTGATTACATAATGTGCATGTGGCTGGCTTCATTGCTTTCAGACTCTTCTGCATGTTACACTACACACTTATTGAAACTGATACTCATGAATTTCTGAAGACTAGACTAGCACAAGCATAAAGTCATGTGTTAGTTACATTGACTATGCTCTCTAACCAAAATTGCTGTAGACTAGAATTAACCTAAAGTTATGTTTTAGTCATTGAGTATACTCTTTCCATTAAAGCTCAAGCAAAGCAATTCATTCATTACTGTGGACTAGCTCACACCTACAGTAATGTATTTATTGCTAGTATTAGTATATTGTTTCTAAAACAAATACAGCTGTAGAGTGGACTCTAGTTTATGAAAGAGTTTTGTGAGTGGGATAGAGAAAGGGTGGTAATGGGCTAGACCCTCTGCTGTTTTGATATTGGTACCTGCTTTGGCATTATGAACTTCTAGTGGTCTCTGTGCCTACATTAAATCTGTGGAGGAGGGTGGTGTGTGAGTGGGGCCCATGTTAACATTTACACAGCATGAAAACAGTATTTTGTAATTGGAAACAGTGATATTTCTTACTTACTTCTCATGCAGTAAGAGTTGTGCTCTGTAGATATCTTAGGCACATCTCAAGAGAAAGACTTCTACTTCTTCCATTTAATTTTGCTTTCATATGTGATCTTTTAAATCTTCTGTCTTTTAAACAGTCTTGGTCATTCATGCATGATCTTTTAATTCTCCTTTCTTTGCACGATCTTTTAACACTACCTTCATGCATGATCTTTATGTCTACTTTTGTGCATGGAAATATAATTATGCTTTTGTATAGGGTTTTTAACTCTGCTGTCATATACAGTCTTTTAATTCTGCCTTTGTTCATGGTCTTTTATTTCAGTTTTCATAGATGTTGTTTTAATTCTGCTTTCATGCATGATCTTTTAACTATTGATGAATGGTCTTGTAATTTTGTTCCTAGCTGTGATCTTTTAATTCAGCTTTTCCTCTATACACACATTTATTTCTTTAAACAAAACAACAGTGTGAAATTCTTTGACTTAATTCTTTGTGAAATTCATATGTGCTATTGTCACTAAATCTGCAGCTAACAAACTTTTTGACCACTGCATCAGAACGGTTTTGTCTCCACTTCCTGTTACTTTCCCTTTCTTGAACCTGGCTATAGTGCTTAGAATAAGTATTTATTTAGCTGATAGGCATTGTTAGTATTGTAATGATATTTACACACACACACACACACACACACACACACACACACACACACACACACACACACACACACACACACACACACACACACACACACAACAAACATGTCAAACATGTTAACATATTTTTTAATTAAAAAAATATAAGCTGTGATGATAGTATTTTTTTCTTATTGGAGCATTGAAATGTTTGCTAATTACTTGTACTCTTCTTGCTGTTAAAGTTATTACAAATGTTCTTTTAAAATGATATATTTAGGATGTTGCAGGAACTTTTTGTTGTAGAAGATTTTTAAAGTTAATGTTCAAAGAGAGTTTTCATCCAACTTAACAAATGGTTAATAGACAAATCTTTAAAGGCTTTAAAGGCATTATAACTTTTTGATTTTGTCCCGAAAAAGTTGTAAAACAACCTCTAATACCCTCTTTCCAGTTTCTGCAATAAATGTTTGTTTTGGGCATGAGAGGAGTGCTGATTTGCAATTTCTAGGGGTGCATACTAAATCTGGCTTAGTTAATCATTATTTATTGTTGGGATATCTCTTGTTTGGCTAATGGGCTCATAATCATTCTTTATTTGTGGTATTAAAAATATCAATCCAGTTGCAAAATGAGTTGTAAGTTCAAGGTAATTAGAGAGAAAAAATTTAGATAACTTGTAAATCACAGATTTTAAATATGCTAGTTTAACCTTTGAGTTTGAGATTAAACAATTTAAAAAATAATTCTGATATATATTTTTAAATGACTCACTTAATCACTCTATTACTCAAGTTTCTTGCTGATACAGTTTACAAATGAGGCTGTTAAATATAGCATTTCTTTTATTAGTTTTACAAACAAGATTTTTTTTGTTGTTCAATGACCTATGCGAGTCAATGACATGTCATTATATTTAAAATCATATTAATTCCTTATCACTACTGTTTTGCTCAGAGACCCAAACGAGGGTGTAGTAGCATTACTATAGTTTTAAAAACATGCTCTTGTACTTAGCACTACCAAAAGTATCAGTTTGCTATGAGTCTATGACTTGTCCTTACTTTCGAAATGGTTCCTATATCGCTATCAAGTTTTGCTTTCTGATCCAGAAAGGCTTTGTCAGATACTGTGGCAATTAGCAATGTGATCTTTTTGCCTGGTGACTCAAGTGAGGCTATGATTTATTGTGTTTGAAAAATCAAGTAATATCACTAGAGTGTGGTATTAGCTCTAGAAACGGTCTTTCGTTTATCACTAATATTTTACCTTTTGTTTATAATTTTTGTTTTAACCAGTATATGCTGATAGCATTATGGACAAGGTAAAAAATGTATTATAATGTTTCATTATTAGGCCTATAATGTCAGAAATAATGCAGTTACATTTCTTATCTTTTTTCTTTTTCTTTTTTTGTCAAGTGCCATTTAGAATTAGAGAGAGTTTTGGTAGATAAGCTGTGATTCAGGTTTAAATTTAAAAAATTTTATAAAACTTTAAAATATTTTTTAATTGTAAGTTGCCACAAAAGTAAATGTTAAATTAAAAAAAAAATGTTTTAGGAAATATCTACTGAATTAGTTAATACTTTTGTAATTAGCACAATGTAAGCATATGCATGCATTAAGGCATAAATCAAGACAAATGTCTTAACAAACTGTGTAGGAAGACATGTTATATAATACCTTTGCTGCCCTCTCTGCACATGGTAAAACAAGGTCGTATAACTTCACATATATTTAGTCCTGCTTTCATACCATTTATAGCTATGTCACATGATATGATAATGCAAAATGGCTGCTTTCTTGGACATTACAGAATTCAGTAAAAGCTATAGTGAAATAGAAGGTATTATTTGTTTTATCTGCATTGGCTGAAACTGTTGGTTACTTGGGGGGGGGGGACCCAGAAAAATATCCTGTTGGGTTAAAGGATGGATCTCATGCAGGGATCAGTAGGGTGCATATATGCAACCTCTTTCTCTCATTTTTTATTGCTTCTCAGTCCAAATCTGCCTTTGCATATTACTCTCCTTTCTTGTCTTCATAGTGACCTCCATTTCATTTGGTTATCACCAACCCTTGCTAGGGTCATGGTGCGTGCTTGCTTGCATGCAGGACCAGTCAACAGTATTTTAATGTAATTTTAGTGTCACATGATTTGATGGATGTTTACTATTGGCTATGCCATTTTGACGTCATTTTAACTGTCTTAGGAATAATAGAACAGTTTCTAAACAGTAAGACAGTCACATAAAAGATGTGATAAGGATGTTGTCATAAGACATTTGTTACCCATGGTTAGAGATGTCTCATATAACTACCTTATAAGATAAATGTCTTGACATGTGTGGAGTGTTTTAATAAAACAAAAATTTTATGTTTTTGTTACTAAGGTGTCTGGCTGGTTAAATGTGAGGATTTGCATTTTGTTTATAGGCAGTGATTTGATAAACAAAATTTATATTCTTTTGTTAACAATGCAACATATTGGTTAACAGTGAAGCTGTGAATTTTGTTGACTTGGAAATGTATTAATAAAATGAGAATTAATAGCTTTTATCATTAAGGGAAACTACTTATTAAATGGTGGGATGTGCATTTTATTTACTTGGTAATGCTTTCATAAGATAAGAATTACAGGGGGTTTTTGTTATCGAGATGACATACTGATTAAATTTGAGGATGTTTTGAAAAAAAATTCCAAATTATATGTTCTTGTCGCTGAAATGATTGCAGTAAATGTGTGGCAGTGCATTTCATTTACTAGTTAATGCTTTAATAAAAAGAAGAATTATGTGCTTTTGTTACCAAAGTCATAGAATGGTTAAATATAAGAATATACAGTTTGTTTTCTATGCATTTCATTGATAAAACAATAATATTATGATTCTGTTAACAAGGCACATAGGATGTGCATTTACAATGTGTTTCTGCATTTGCTTGAATTATGCAATAATAATTTTAATCTACTGACTTTTATTATAATAGATTTCACCAGTGAATTTGTAATGACAGTTTTATGATTGTCAAGACTTTGTAGATTTAAAAAAAATATATTTGTATGCCTTTGGCATTGATCTAAAAATAGCATTTGTCTTTTAACTCATTGATAACTTCTTAGTGCAACTTGACATTTATTTGAGTGGATTAAAACCAATATCAAAGCAAGCACATTGAATATATGCCCTTCATTTGCAACACTGAATTAAATTAATTGGCATATAAATTAATATGCATTAAATTAATATTTATCCACAATATGTAAACTATAATTAATGTACAATCTTTCAGTTTATATTTATTTTGCTATTTTAGAATTAAAATATTTAAATTTTAATTAATGTTTTAAAAAATGTTGCTAACTGGCTTACTATTATATAATTATGATACCTCACTTCCATCTTTTAAAACTGGGACCTTTAAACTAACATCTTTTATTTTCCTATCATGAGAGTGTTATGTTAATAATGAGTATTACCTTTTTGTAAATTTAAAAAAAAAATGTTAGTGTATATTATTTAAATTTGAGTAAGTTTTATTTATTTCATTTATTTACTCCACAGCTTTTACATCTTTAGTTTTCAATTTGCTTTTGCATTCTTTTGTATCTTACTCTTTTAAAACTTGACATAAATTGATTGTCTTAGTTAATAAATATATGTAAATTTAAGAAAATCTGTTATTGAGCACAATATTTTAAATTTTTTTTACAAATATAGGAGTCTGGTTAATTTACTTTATAAATCAGACAAGCAACCCTCAACTAGATGTTCATTCAAACTCATAATGTCCACATGGGATTCAACAAAAACAATTATTTATTTAATTACTACATCTATGTAACAGTTATTCTTGTGATTTAATTACTCCCAAAAGTAGTATACATTATGGGAAATAATAGTATTAGTAATAATAATAAAAATGAGAATATACACTGAGCCTGACCTTGATTACCTTCAATGAATTTTACAAAATCAATAATACTGTACTCATTTTCACAATATAGTTGGGCAGTTTGTCTTTCACTGTAAGATAAAGTATGGTTGAGCTGTAATCTGATAGGACAAAGTGCCTATAATTTGATGCATTGCTTTTTGCTTTGAAGTCTCGTAGACCTTATGCACTACAGTTGCAGAAGCACTCAGTGGCAGCCCCAAAATAATGGCCCTCAAACTTTGGTACTCATAGTTTGCAAACTCACAGTTTGATGCTCACAATTTGATGATTTCTGTAGATAATTTGGCCCACCTTTTTGTATCCATTCACTCTGTTGGACAAATACAAATACTTGGAAAGACAAAAACATCCATTCATTCACTTAATTATATAACATATTTGTTGGTTTATATTAAAATATAAATTGCTTTGAATTGTGTACTTGTTGTATTTTACACATAGATGCACTTTTTCCTAATATATAACATTACATGTGACAGAATAAATTAAGAGGGTTTTAGCATCGTTGTAGTTTTGGGCGGTACTTTTTTTAATGATTAAAATAAAGATGAGTATAGTAACTAATGTAACAGGTACAAAATTTATATATTACAATGCATATTACTTGATTTGTCCCCTAACTTTTATTTGAGAGTGCTTGTGGATCGAGTCTACATTTATAATATTAATAGTTATTGAAAACAAGAGATCATAATTGATTCTGAAAACAACAGAGGTCATAATAGATACTGTAAACAATAGAGATCATATTTGATATGAAAACAACAGAACATAATTAGATAATAGATACTGAAAACAAGAGGTCATAATAAATACTGCAAACAATAGAGGTAATATTTGATACTGAAAACAACAACATAATTAGATAATAGATACTGAAAACAAGAGATCATAATAAATACTGCAAACAATAGAGGTAATATTTGATACTGAAAACAGTAGAACATAATTAGATAATAGATACTGAAAACAAGAGGTCATAATAAATACTGAAAACAATAGAGATCATATTTGATACTGAAAATAGATATAGAAAACAACAGAGATCATAATAGATACTGAAAACAAGAGGTCATAATAGATAGTGAAAAGAACAGAGATATAACAAATACTGAAAGCAACAGAGATCACAATAGTTACTTTGATGCCAACACCACCTTAGTTATTGATTAGGATTATTATTGTTAATTAATCATCCATAACTCATTACAAGTGATGACAATCTTAATTTATGATATTAATAATGCTCCAGAAGACACCATTCGTCTCTCTCTCACTTGGTGGATATGCGGGCACTGTAAATGTTTTCTTTCTTCCACAACATTAAAGACAAACATTTACTGTCACACAATATTTCCATAGGTGGAAAACTTCTTCCTAAAAGAGAAGATAAATCCGTCTTTTGATCTATATTTAATGAGCACCCATCCACCCACTTTCTTCTCCAGCATAAGGTTATCAGTATGAGTAAGAAGGTCAATAAATTTATTAAATCAACAATCAAATATACAGCATATGAATATAATCAAAAGAGCATTGACATTTACATCACTTCACAACAATGTTCGATTAATGCTGGACAATCATTCAGTTTACCCTAGCATAGACATTAGCAGTCACTTAACATAAATACATGATCAAGTTCATGACTATCATCATGGAAATGAGAAAAGAGTTTCAGAGAATAAGTGAAAGTCAGTACACATAACATTTTGGTTTGCAACAAGTCACTGTCTTTCTTATTCAGGTGACTGTCTCACTTGTCCCATCTTGGCACGTTACACAACTGTTCCAGAATCCTTGATGTGCCCACAAGGCACACTGTAGAGAATTGGCCTTAATTTCACATGCACTATCGAGCACATAAGGAAGAATGTTTCTTGAATCCTCATGTGTAGTACTCAACACACCATGAGGAACATTCAAAATAATCTTCGTGAATTCTGGAGGCAACCTCAAAACCACAATTTCCGCTGTATTGGCTCTTGAACGGAATTCACAGGAATCAACTTACAGCAATATGTTTTAGACTGTTGACAACAGCACTGGATTCATGCACCAACATAATCTAGTAAAGCACAGTAGCCACTGTAGCATGACTTGACAAAAGTAAAACAAAATGGCCTTCTCCTCATAAGCTAATGATCACCTTTACGACTGGACTTGAGTTATGTTCAAATTCAAAGTGATTATAATAGAGTATTTCTTCAACAAAGAAACTTCTGGTCCATCCCCATTGGATGAATTTGTATGAACAAGTGTGACACTATTACTACTCATCCAGTTAGAACTGGTTTGGATTGCATCAGCAATTTCTATCATATTCTCAACCCAAGTTGTTTACTCCATCTCTGACACTTAACAAAAATACTATCATAAGGAGTCCCCAAGATCGGGTCACTTTGACAATTTAACAATTTATATAACACTTAAGTTTAAAAATAGGGATAGGTAAATTTACTCCATCAAAGATAATTAGATATTGAAAACAAGAGGTCATAATAGATACTGAAAACAATGGAGAACAAGCCTTTAGGTCCAGGAGTTTAGAGCTATGAATTCCTATTGTGAATGAGTATTGCTAGACTTCTGATTTCTAGTTTAACTCATCTCTCTTAGCATATGCTTGAGAAGAAGGTGAATGTTTCTTTCACCTTTCTTGGTGATGGTACCCATCTGTCTATCTTATTACATTATGGTCAGTCTTAATCCATCAGAATATGAAGAATGACTAACTACCATAGGGGTGCTAATCTACCAAGATTTGTTGTTGGTGAAATATACTGTTACATTCCTCGCTTTTTAGTGGTGATATTGTTCTCCCATGGTTCAAATTGTCTAAAACAAATAAACAAAGCTACTGGGAAGTAAAAAACAAACTAATGCCTAGGTAACTTATATGTTTTATGTGAAGTTTTTAATTTTATTTCAGCATTTGTGGACATTCTTGAAAACTAATTACATAAAAATTTCTAAACATAGAGTATATTTGCAGTGAAATTTACATAGAGTGGTTATAAGTATTTAAACTTCTAAGTTGCTTGAGGATACTACCTGCTTTCTTATCCATGCTGAGGATTATCAACATGTCTTGTTTTTATAGGACCGAAAACTACCGAACACTAAACATGCCAAACCAAAATACAAAGTTGGGAACTCAAAAAGTGGCCGGTCAAAACCAGAGGGAGCAATTTCCAACCATCAGGATATCGATGACATTTTCCGTCTCCCAAATGATAGTGAGTTGATCGATGAGGTGAGAATACTTTAATTTTCTTTGTCTTTGACAAAAATATTAGTTTGTATTGTATACCTTTATGCTGCTTCTTTTTTATCAGCACAAGCAGCAGTATTTTTTCTATCATTATTTGTTCAGAGTCTACATTTTCACAAATTCATTTCTTTTTCTTTTTGTCAGTACATTTAGTGTTATAAATTATGAGTTTGCATGTGGAGTAATTTTGTTTATTAGCTTTAGATTTTATAAGAAGTTTGAATTTTTATAACAGGCACTTTATGAAGACTTAATCATTATAATTTTTATTATTATTTTATAGTAACTTTGATATTGTTCTAAACATTTAACAGATATTTAATCACATCTTCCTTTATATCAAAGAATAATATTAAAAGAAATTAATGTTATTGTAAGCTAAATTTACTTCTGTAACATGGAAGTGACATGATTGTTCATTTGCTAATATGTTATTTTTATCTGGTTATCAAGTTTACTTGGAGACAGTATATTGTAGTATTCAGTATATGGTCAACTAAGGATAAGAAAATCTAGGCAGTTTTCAAAAGCCCAATTCATATATTAAATTATTATTTCCATTGTTTCGGATTAAACTGATAAAGACATTCACTATTGAGAAAGAATGTGAGATCTAACACTTGATGTGTTTCATATATATATATATGCTAAGTGTGATTGATAGGTGGGGTTGGTCAAATTCAGATTTGCAAAAGTTGCATTAAGATCAACTTACATAACCGTTTACAGAAAGTTTATGGAAGTCAGGGAGTGTCTGTAGACTCATTAACAGAGTTATCCTAACTAAATAATATTTATTTTAAGAACTGATAAATATTTTCGAAGTTTTCAATTTGAATATTTAATTGTCTGCTATGCTAAGAAATGGAAGTGGATTTCTTATAACAGTGGTGCTGAGGCTGGTGTGATGCCCATGTAGCATACCAGCATACTATACAAGTTGATGGCTAGTGAAAGCAAGGATTATCAGCCCTTATTAGAGTTTGTTATTCCCAGTTATTAAAATTTACAATAATAAGCCCATTAAATAAACAAATTTCAACATTCAAAATTATATAGTGCAATAAAACAATCTGCCCTAAATTAAAAAAAAAAAAGAAATAGTTGTTTCTTAAAAATTGTGCTTTCCTTAGAAGCAGGTCTTTTGAAACCATTATGAAATACTGGTGTTGGCCTAAAATTCTTATTATTAACTTTTTTCATAATGAGGAATTAATAACTTTTTTCAGCTGAGGGAGGCTGTTATGAGGCTGTTTTAGGAGAACATTAGTGTTCCCAATATGTTTACATGATTTAGGAAAGAATTAGTGTTCCCAACATGTTTACATGATTTAGGAGAGTATTAGTGTTCCCATAATGATTACATGTTTTTGGAGAGTATTAGTGTTGTTTGGGAGAGTATTAGTGTTCCCAACATGTGTATATGTTTTAGAAGAGTATTATTGTTCCCAACATGTTCATGTTTTAGGAGAGTATTATTGTTTCCAACATGTTTACATGATTTAGGAGAGTATTAGTTTATATGTTTTAGAAAAGTATTAGTGTTGTTTAGGTGAGTATTAGTGTTCCCATTATGTTACCTGTTTTAGAAGAATATTAGTATTGTTAAGAAGAGTATTAATTTTCCCAATATGTTTTCATGTTTTGGAAGAGTATTAGTGTTGTTAAGAAGAGTATTAGTATTTCCAACATATTGACATGTTTTTGGAGAGTATTAGTATTGTTTGGGAAAGTTTTAGTGTTCTCAATATCTTTACATGTTTTAGAAGAGTAATAGTGTTCCCAACATGTTTACATGATTTAAAGGGAGTATTAGTGTTTCCTGCATGTTTGCATGATTTAGAAGAGTATTAGTGTTTCATGCATGTTCACATGATTTAAAAGAGTATTAGTGTTTCATGCTGTTTACATGATTTAAAAGAGTATTAGTGTTTCTAGCCTATTTACATTATTTAGGAGAGTATTATTGTTCCAAACATGTTTACATGATTTAGGGGAGTATTAGTGTTTTCTGGGGTGTATTAGTGCTCTCAACATATTTACATGATTTAGGAGAGTATCAGTGTTCCCAGCACGTTTACATGTTTTAAAAGAGTGTGTTGTTTAGAAGATTATTAGTGCGTTCCCAAAATGTTCACATGTTTTTGGAGAGTATTTTGGGGTTTTTTTTTGAGAGAATTATTGTTCCCAACATGTGTACATGATTTGGGAGAGTATTATTGTTAGCAAAATGTTTACATGTTTTAGGGGAGTATTAGTGTTTCCAGCATGATTACCTGATTTAGAAGAGTATTAGTGTTGTTTAGGAGAGTATTAGTGTTCCCAACATGTTTACATGTTTTTGGAGAGTATTAGTGTTGTTTGGTAGAGTATTAGTGTTTTTAGCATGTTTACATGTTTTTGGAATTAGTGTTGTTTGGGAGAGTATTAGTGTTTCCAGCATGATTACCTGATTTAGAAGAGTATTAGTTTTCCCAGCATGTTTACATGATTTGAGAGTATTACTTAGTATTAGTGTTCCCAACATCTATCTATCTATCTATCTATCTATCTATCTATCTATCTATCTATCTATCTATCTATCAAGTCATTGAAGCTTTTCATTTAACCAACCTAGAGTTTTAGTTAGTCTGCTTAATAAAACTGGCCATAGCAGTTCCCCAGTAATATACATTACAGATTCTTGTTGATGCTCCACTATTTACTTCTTTTCTTAAACACAGTGTAGTTGACTAATTAAGTGTAGCTGACTAACTTATATGCATTTGAATAACTTAAGTGCAATTGACTACCCTAAATGCTGTTGACTAATATATTTGTAGCCGACTAACTTAAATGCCCACTAACTTAAATGCTGTTGACTAATAGTAATATATTTGTAGCTGACTAACTTAAATGCCCACTAACTTAAATGCTGTTGATTAATATATTGCATTTGTCTATCTTAAGTGCAGTTGACTAACAAGTGCATTTACTAACAATTGTATTTGACTAATGTAAGTGCAATTCACTAACTTCAGCATCAACAAACACAGTTAACTAACTAAATGCAGTTGATACAATTTAATTCAGTTGGGTTTTAAACTGCTCCCCACCAGCATATTCTTACAGCAACATTTCACCTCACTAGATGAAGCGTTGATTTTTTTTTTCTTCTTTCAAGGTTTCTTTTCCTAGTTATATTCAGGTTTTTCTTTTTTTTCAAGTTTTTTCCCCTTTCTGTTCAGTGCTTGTTCTCCTGTTCAGTACCGTTTCTTCTGTTTAACACTGTTTCTTCTGTTCAGCACCTTTTCTTTTTTTTCAGCACTTTTTCTTCTGTTCAGAATTGTTTCTTCTGTTCAGCACCTTTTCTTTTTTTTTTTTTTTTTAGCACTTTTTCTTCTGTTCAGAATTGTTTCTTTTGTTCAGCTCTATTTTTTTCTGTTCAGTACTGTTTCTTCTATTCAGGTCTGTTTCTTTTGTTCAGAGCCTATTTTTTTTTGGTCAGAGCTTATTCATCTGTTCAGAGCTTTTCCTTCTGTTCTGTGCTTTTTCTCCTGTTCAATAGTTTATCCTTGGTTCAGAACCTTTTTCTATGTTTAGTATAATTTTTTTTTTGTTCAGCACTTTCCATTTGTTCAGAGCTTTTTTTCCTGTTCCTATTTAGCACTTTTTCTTCTAATCAGAGAAAAGGAACACTTTAACATTGCATTTGCCTCGTCAGATTTATTTATTGTGATAATACTGTTAACAACACAACTATAGTAAGAAAAATATGCTGGATGATTTTTTAAATTACTAATATTAAAAATTAACAACAAAAGAAATAATGCTTTTATACAAGAAATAGTAATGCTGTTATATTTTATAAATTATTATAAATGTTAAGCACTTATGTTGTAATTTGTGTATTGTTAAT
Source organism: Sinotaia quadrata (assembly GCA_028829895.1). NCBI lineage: Eukaryota > Metazoa > Mollusca > Gastropoda > Architaenioglossa > Viviparidae > Sinotaia > Sinotaia quadrata. The sequence continues at coordinate 67,383,476 of CM054183.1, forward strand.
CTTAGAACATATACAAATATAGATGGTTTGTTTACTGCTAATGTTAGAGTTAGTGTTAGAGTTTTGTTTTTATTGAAGTTGTTGTTTTGATTTTGTAGAATACATGTGTTTGTTTTGGAGATACTATTTTGTTTTTGAATGAGTACAGATGCTCAATGTTTATGTAATAGTTTGTCTATTTTCAGCCATTAGAGTCATTAAAGAAAAAGAGAGAGTCAAACAAAAAGGTAATAGCATTTAGTTCTTTTTAAAAAATTGACTGCCATTAGTACATAGCTAGGAACATTTTTGAAATTGCCAGAAATATACATGCCTGTTGTTTTATTATTTTAATTTTATCTTAATATTTGCATTATATATCTTTATGTTAACTTTCCTTGTATATGAGTTTTTTCATGAGTTTTGTCTTTGTAAACACATGCATTCAGGTATCTTATTTATTTTAGTAGTTATACTTGATAAGTTATTAAGTACCATTTAAAAAAAAAAGTAAAATATTCAGTTAATCTTACTTATATTATTGGAATTAGCCTATCATAAGTTTAAAAATAGATCTTAAAGACAAACGGAAACCACAAATGGTTTTAATTGTCAATTTATTTTTTTAACCTTTAAATTGTACAAGATGCTTTAATTTGTTTGTTTTAATATCAAAATTAGTATCAAACAAAAGTGGCCTATAACCAAAGCTACAAATTAAATTAGATTTAAGCATAGAGTAATTTTGTCACTTGTTTTATGCCTGAAATACTCACTTGTCCCATGACCTTTTTAATGCTAGGCATTAAAAAAGTATCATCAACTTGTGAGAGTTAAGTTTTAGTTTTTGATGCATGAAAGAGTATTAATGATATAAATTTTGGAGCTAGTGTTTCTCTTCCCCACCTACTTTTCTATTACAGTAATCCCCTACAACTACAAATTTGCGAATATATATAGGTAGAACCAGCCTCTATATGATGATAGTGGACAACTGCTAAATTCCAAAAAATTTACCCTTTTGTCACAAGTGCTGTGTTTATGTTCCGTATTTATCATGCATGTGAAATAATTTGTTGAATAAAACTATCTTCCAACTTTTCATTAATGTATTTTTTATTTGTGAAAGAGCGAGTGGAAGCGTGTAAGATTACATTAAGTTTGCTACAGTTGGCGTGTTTCGATAGCAGTGGCCATTTTCTCAATCTCCGGTTTTACCATTGTATTTTGGTATGTCTTGCAAACACTAACACAGGTTCCGCTACGATTATCCAATCAAAATGTATCTTACATTAAACTAAGACAAAATGAATGTAGAATGCAGCCATGTTAGTTACAAATCTGTATTTTTATTTTTATTTTACCTAAAAGTCGATTAATAAAAGCCTATTTTGAATCAATACTTTTTGCACAGTTATTTTTGAAAATATAAATTTTAAAAAAATCATTAGAAAGTAGAAAAGCTCTTTAAAATGGTATATAGTCTGACAAAGTGGCATTTTCATAGCACAACCCAAGAATGCATGAAGTAAACATAGGCCTGAACGTAAACGAAGTGCGTGATCATCAAGGTGCTGCTAAATTTCATTCATTTCCAGACTTTGAAAACATAGCTGGTTCTACCTAGAATATGAAATTTAAATAGACATGTATGCATATTTTTGTATACCATTTTTACTGTGAGACAATTGATTATGTATATGTAGATTTATTTGTATGTACAGTCGAACCCACTTATATCGACTTCAGTTAACTTGCTAACCGTATTAAGTCGACGTTTTTGAAGTGGAACTACCAGATTCCCTCTTTGTTTTCTCATCGGTTATGTTGATTCTTTTATGTCGCCAAACCCAAATATCTTGAGCACAAAAGAAGGCCAAAATCACCACTTAACATCGATTATCTCGATCCCCGTGACTAATCACTGGCTTTTGAAAATGTTAGTTATTGATGCCACTTCGCCTTCTTGCTAACGATAAATGGCCATGACTTGTTAACAACCTGCATTAGCCCACTTTTGAAGTTTAATGTTTAATGCCTTTTGTTGTTAGCAAACATGTATGTACATTTTTATAGTATGACGATTGCATCAACGATGTTGTGTAAAAATTCACCAAAGACATGTGCGTATACATTCTCATTTACACATCATGTACATAAAGAAATTTCAAGCACATGTTAATATATTGCCACCATATTGGTTTTCGGTTATCTCGATGCTAAAAACTCTATGCTGGCGACATAACTTGGTTCAACTGTATCTTTATAGTATACCAACTATGGGACAATTGTTTGAGTGTATGTGGATTTACTCTTGTATACTTGTTACCATCTTTGAGGCAATTGTTTGTGTGTATGAGGATTTACTTTTGTGTACCTTGTTACCAACTTTGAGGTAGTTAGCAGTTGCTTGAATGTGTAAACAGATTATGAGTCAGTCCCACCATTCTCACCTTGGTAATACATTAGTGTTTTATACCCTAGATATGTAAGAATTTGGTTGTAATAATTCTGTTAGTTTAATAATTCTGAGCTATGTGTGGGTAGTTGTGTCAGTTGGAAAAATTTCCCCCTAGAGTTCTGGTCATTTTTATGTGTTTGTAGCTGTACTTGATTGTTACTTTAGATCTTGCATACTAATATACTAATAATTGTAATATTAATAAAAAGAAATGCATATATTTAAGCTTTATAAGACTGTTCAACTATTAAATTAATATAGCATTGGCCATTAATTGTTAAATTTAAAACATTTTGATTTACACTGTAAATTACATTAAATTACAGTAATAAATAAAACAGTACACACTAAAATAATAAAAATAAACACATGTAACACTTATACAGACATTCCTGCACAAATATATATAGAGAAATATAAAAAGAAACTACTAGTAGGTAAAGTAATTAAAAAGTATATATAACTGTTTATAATATGAATAATAATCACTGAATTAAAAATAAGACTATACTGCTATTCTCTGTATTGTTCATCCTTAGAAAATAAATAAAAATTATATACAAAATGATAATCACTTATTTAAAACATGACAATTAGGAATTAATTAAATTACCACTACACCTTTTTATTTAAAAAAAAAAAAGTAAATATCCAATCCATTTTGGTATTATTCTCATCAAAATATTATTTTAAAAACTTTAAAATCTCATTAATGTTTTTAAAAATATATTTGTTGTCAGAACATTTTTCATCAATTTTTGTTTTTCTAATATTTATAATCTAAAAATATTAATAGTTCATTAGTCTCATGAATTATTATTATGATTTAAATTCTTTTAGCTTTACTTCACTTGATATATGATAGTGGAGTGAATAAGTTATAACTGATAAAATACGAAAAAAAACCAAAGAATTAATTAGAGATACTAAACATCATGATATTTAAATTTAACAACTGATTTTTTTCTTATTTCAGTCAAAGGCAATATACATGTCAAATTTAAAGACAGTAGCTTAAAATATTTTTTAAAATTGTTCTTTGCATAATTTTAAATGCAGACTTGTATGTTTGTAAAGAAAGTATACAAATCGATTCATTATTACAGTAAATCAGTACAAGAAATATGTCTCTGTGTAATAATAAAATGTATGTATGCTGTCATTACAGTAAATCAGTTCAAGAAATGTCACTATGTAATAATAAATGTTTGCATGACGTCACTATTACAGTTAATCGGTACAAGAAATGTGTCACTAGTTTAAATTGTATTAGTCCATATAACCTTTGATATATAGAAATAGACAGTTGCAAGTTAAATCATAGATCAACAGTTCATGTGTAGCAAGCAATTTCTTGTAACCAGAAATGACTTAATAACTAGAGAATTAAGTTCCTTTCTTTTTCACACAACACAGGCACTGTCACAGTATAGTAGTATAGTTACTACTAATGCAATTAGTGTTTAATATACCAGTTGATATAAGTCAGATAATAATAATAATAGATAAATCTCTATATATGATACTGCATTCATTTCCCATTGTAAACAAAAGCTGATACCATTGTTTTTAAAACTTTGAAAACTTTTCCTAATTTTTGTTCTGTGTTCATTATATAATTTGTTAGAACAAGACCACGCCTTCTTCAAGGAAAAGCCTCCCTGTGAAACGAGCAGCACCTTTGACCTCACATAGTGGTGACTTTTCGTCTCCTGCATCAGGTTCTGCCCCAAAGCAGCCCCGCTTCTTTGTGTCAAAATCATCTGCTGCAGCCGTGACATCACCAGGTCGGGAAATGTCTCCATTGCGATCTGGTCACATGACTGCTTACGACAATTCTGCTCCGAGGTACAAAGATGAGGCATCAGAAGCTCGCTTGTCTCCTGATGATGTCAGGATACAGGATGATGGAGAGGGAGATGCTTATACAATGACAGAAGAGGACAGCAGGGTATGCCTGATATTGAAACATTTATCTTAGAGAGAACATTATGAGAACGTATTAGTTCTTATTGTTAGAAGTTTGAATGAAACATTGTTGCTGTGGACTCTGCTTAAGCTACGTTTTAGGAATCTGAAGCAGATTCTTTTGAATAATTGTATGAACTTAGTCACTGATGGTCACTGATTGGTGTGGTATAAGGTGTCTTTCTAAATAGGCAAATGAAAGGGCATGCTGAAGTCCTTTGTTAGATGTTTGCTTTTGATACTTCAAGGAAATCAAATAAATTATTTTTTACTGGTAGGATTACTTCATTCTAAGCGATGAAATCAGATCCTGTGTTTGTGCAGGGCATGAAAACTTTTTCTCATGGAAGGAACCAGCTGGATGAAAGATACAAGGTTAGCTTTCCCCTGCTCCCACCTCACAATTTAGTTCTCTTATTGTTCCCTATTTAAACATTTTTTGAAGTCTGTTCACTTAATATTTATAAAAGTAACACAGCTGGCTTACCATTCACTTTTTAAAGGTTCCCCTGTGATTGCTTTAAGCTAACTACACTTAATTACTTTGCTAGTAAGGAGAATGTATATATTTTTTTATTTTCAGCATAAAGGCTTTGTTTGTTTATAATTTGGATTATTTATTAATCTATAGATCTCAGTAAAGTGCTTAGCAATGATAACGATAATAAATGAATTTGTTCTCATATTTATTTTAAAAATAAAACATACTTAAGCCTGCATTTGAAGGATGTATTTGTCAAATATGTTATATAAGAATTGATATTTGCTTCATTTGGTGCATGTAGCACAATTACAGTTTATAGAATAACAGTAAACTCGTACTATTTTTATTATTGTCTTAAACATTTTCTGTATTATTTTAGCAATAACAAAGTTATTTCAGATAATGAAATTATTCTTAGAATTTATGTCTTGAAATTTAATTTTTACTCGCAAGCTTCAAAATCATTCATGCTTTAACTGTACTCCGCTTACTTTTATGTTATGTTAACATGTAATTTTCTATACAAATTTATGGAAAGTCATTATAACTTAGTTATTTAGCAAGAATTTAACTCTACCAAGATACAAAAAAATTAAACAAAAATCCCTCTGTTCAAACCTTTAATGTTTGCATACACAACAGCAGTTTAAACAAAACTATTCTTGATATACTTCAGTTTCTTAGTTTAAACAAAAAATTACTTAAAAGTTACATATTTGCTTGTTTGCTTTTATTTACTTTTGTTTATTATATATTTGCAATTAGTCACTTATAATTGTTTCTTGTTTGTCATTTTTTTTTTTGTGTGCATCCTATAGCCTTTCATCTCTCCCCAATATATGTGTTTGAAAAAAAACAGATATATAAAAATTATTATTTATATTGATAGTGTTTATTTTATCTTGGTCTCTTGTGAAACATGATTTAGAGCTTTAAGTTTATTTGTTGCCTATTAACTTCTTTGTAAACTCATGTATAAAAACTGGTAATTGCTCATTTTTTTAATTGCTCATTACCTCAGTATACATACACATGCACACATACAAATACTCTATAAAATGCCATGAATCTAGAGGTACTTACACCAACATTTATTTCATTAGGTTAATCTATTGTAAATAAATTAAGTATTGAATGTATAGATTAACTTTTATTTATTTTTTATTTGCTTTAACTGAAAGGATTGCAGATAGATCATAATATCTAATTTTACAGATCAGTTAGAGATTGATGAGTAAATATTTTGTTGTTGATGATTTAAATACTGGAAAGAAAGATTATTACAGATTTTATCATAATCTTTAATTTTATAGATCAGATGTTAGATTGATGTGTCACTTTTTTCGGTCTCACTTTGACTATATCATGTCATCTTTTTTCAATTCTTTTTTTTTTTTTTTTTTTTAGTCTTCTCTTGAATAAAATTCTGAATCTCTTTTACAATCTTTCTCCAGAATAGCTTTATTTATATGTTTTATTTTTTTTAAAATTTAGTTTTTTCTTAAGTTAGTAGTGTATAACACTTCTCATAACAACTCAGAAGATTTAGTTTTCTAGTATGACAGTTTCCCCTGTAGAATTTCTAAGACCTTATACTCACCTTTATAGTGGAGGTTAATAGATAAGAATTATAGTGGAAGTGGCAGAAAATAATTTTATTCATTTACATCTGTTTTTTATTTTTATTTTGGTAGAATTGATTCAATCTTGGTAATTGAAACACTTAGATACCTGTGAACCAAAAGGAACTTTAAAATTTAAAAAATCTAAAATATTCTGCAAATGTGTTTAATTATTTGATGTCAGATTTCAAAACACTTTTAATTTATATTGTCAGAGTTTGTCACTAGTTTTATATAAACAATAATATTTGCTTTCACTAGAATGGAATGTTAGAAGTAATTGGACAAAGTTGGTACTCCTTAATTATATCTCTTGTCGATTATCTCCACTAGACACATACAAACGCATGCACATGCACATTTTTTTCCTTCTCAAATATGTATGTCTATAATATATATCACTTGCTTTCAGGAACTGCAACTTAAATTGTGATGAAGTTATGAAAGCAGTGAATAAATATTGTCTTCTTCATTTCAACCTTGCCAGTTGATATTAAAGTGTCATCAAATTTTAAGTAAAATGTTTATAAATGACACTTGTCATCTATTTTTTTCTGATCATTTATTTTCATTTAATTTAACTAAGTCTTAATACATCAATTCTGGGATAGGGCATGTATATTGAACTTGGATAAGTAATTTAGATGACTGATTAGCAGTAAAGCCCCACTGTCATGGGATTTGTGTATATATTAAATGTGGTACAAGTCTTTGAGATGACAGATTATATTTATAGTAAAGCCTCACTGTCATGGGATGAAATGTGTATATTAAACATGGCACATGTCATTGAGATGACTGATTATAAGCCTCACTATTATGCATGCAATTTTAGAATTCAGCACCTCGCTTATTCTGGGATGAGTCACATACATTGAACATGGCACAAGTAATTTGGATGACGATTAATACTTAAGTCCTACCATCGTGGGATGATTCATGTATATTGAACATGACACTTGTCATTTTGGATGATGATTAATACTAAAGTCCCACCATTGTGGGATGATTCACGTATGTTGGACTTTCCATACATCATTTGGATGACTGATTAATATAAAAGTTCTCTACCATGCATACAAGGCAGAGCTTAACAAGACTATATCATAAATACTTTTGCTCATAACTGCTCATTTGCACATATATCATAATTCTATTCAGAGTTATTTTTACATTTTTTAAAATAACATTTTGGTAATAAATCTATGGTTATTTTAAAAAAATGCATTTTACTTTCAGAAGTCAGTTTAATTTTCCAGTATTTTTTAGAGTACAAAATCTTAAATTTCTCTTTTGGTTAGGGAAAAAGTAGTTTAGAGCCTAATGATATTAAAAACAGCAACATATGCTGTGAGTTATTTTTCATCTTAATTTTTGGAGTATTGTTTCAGTTTTACTTCACTTGTAGCATGCAAAATTTGGAGCTATTTTTATGCCAAAAAAAAAAAGTTTTATAAAATGTTGAATTTACTCTCTGCATGGGGTGATTATGTGGCTATATAACGATGTTCATATTACAGTTCTTTAAAATTGAATAGCAGTACACACTTTATTTACAGTTTGTGTGTGTGTGTGAAAGTTCCATTTTAAATCTCTGAACATATAAATTACATTTGAAGGAGAGATATCAGCATTTCTTTTTCTTGAAACAAATCAAATGGTCAGGCACTGTAAAGGACAACTGTTAAAGTACTCAACAAGGGCTTTAACTGAGAAACTAGCCTGTGTGAAGAATACAATGAAAAAATGATTGGTTACATTTTAAGTTATAGCCTGTGGAGACCAGGAATATATATTATGAATAAAATGGAATACAAGAAGGGAAAAATACTGAAGATACTTTCATTTAATGACTTAATTTCATTTGACGAGTCAGATTAAAACAGGTGAAGTGGTGCTTTTAAATAATGGTTCATTGATTGTACCTTTAGATATTGCCAACACCTCCATCAGCAACTTTAAAAAATAAACAAAAAAAAAATTACAAAAACTTGAAAATAGCGAAAATTAGATCTTGTTTGCTATCTGTAATTTGCTGGAAATGCTTTATACTTCATCTAGTCCTAATAGTGTTTGAAGTTGTAATAACTTTAATTTCCCATCCCACCTATGTTGTCATGGACATGATGTTACATGTTGCAGAGCCAGGAGCCTATGTTAATGAACAAGCTGTCTACTAAAGCCGTCATCCCTACTCCACTAAGGATTGGTTTCCTGGGTCTGGGCATTATGGGTCAAGGAATGGTCATGAACTTGCTTCGTTCAGGCCATGAGGTCACCATCTGGAACAGGACAGCTGCAAAGGTAATCTTATTTCCTGTGTGTGTGTGTCTCTCTCTTTTGTTCTCCTTATTGTTTGTGCTGTTTCTTATTACTTTTGAAGATGATAAAAATGCATGTATTATTGGATCACTGTCAGGTCAGAATAAATTCAAGTACCACCCCTATGGCACTGGTTCTCAGACTTTCTTGGTTCAAGGCACCCTTAGTGTTATCAGGATTTTTTCCATGGTACCCATAGTCAGAAAGTCCTACCAGTTGTGTTTATATTAGTCCAGTTAGTTTTATTCCATGGCACTCCTGTGAGTTTGGGAAACACTGCCCTATGGTTATGTAAATACATTTTGTTTACTCTGGAGTCTATGGTTATGTAAATACATTTTGTTTACTCTGGAGTCTATGGTTATGTAAATAATTATTTTAATTCACTCCCTTAGGTTAGATAAATAATTTTTTGTTTTCTACACTATTGTAGTAAAGCGAAAGTGAACTGATAGTATTTATGCCTGGTGGTTCTCCCTCAACATCCTCTTTACTATTCATTTCTCCATCATCATGGCATCATTGACACCCATGTCAGTTTTATTAAAAATAAAAATAAATATAGCATCTGTACATAGTTGATTTGTTTCATTAATGTCTGTACTGTCTGTACTTATACATCATTACTAAATATTATTGTAGCTTTATCAGTTAGATGGATATTTTATTGTCTGTTGAAGGGCATGTGATGATGAGAGAATTTCTTGGAGACTAGGAGCATGAGGCTTTAAGTTTGAAACCACCCAAAATTATTGCTTCCTTGTTTTATCTAGTAAAGACTTTGTCTTACATGTCCTTCCTGTCTGCAGACTGCAAGTTAAAATACCAAGTTAACAAGTTAAAATACCGACAAGCCTAGCATTTATATTATATTGTTCTTATATTTATTATCAGTATAGCTGAGAACTTGGAACATTTATAAAGTTTGTTATGTGCATGCCATATCTTTCCATAGTATTCATTAAGGATTCTTGGAAATACATCATCCGTATAATATTGATAATTAATAACATTAGCTATATAAATAAGATTATTTATTTATTTAAAACTATATAAAAGAAATAGATTTGAGCCTTTTATTTGTCAAAGTACTTTTCATCTTGATTAATTTTTACTCTCCCACACAGTGCCTTTGTTTTTTCGTTATTCTTCACTAAAGAATACATTTCTTGAAACTTATTACTTTAGTGTAAAACATGAAACTGTAAAAAAGTATAATTTACTAATGCATCAATTGTTTATTTACAGTTTTGTTTGTTTGCTTGTCCTATTATTTTCCTCATGGAATGTTTACCTACCTAATTGTTTATTTGTTCTCCTATTTGAATTCCACTGCATTAGTATTTATTTATTTATTTTGGTAACCAACAAAACGTACCTTTTTACATAACCCCATTAAAAAAATTTAAATTAAATTAAAAATGTGTTGGATGGTACTAATGTAAGCAATCAACTTTTTTTATTTCTGGAACCATCTCACTCTATGCTAGTTTTAGTTTTGGTATAGTCTCAAACTGCAGGTAGTCTTTGCCTTTCCTTCCATCTAAGTGAGTCCCGCTCTTACACCTTTGATTGGCAATTGGTGAGAGGTGAGTAATGGTGAAAAGAGACATAGGATACACCTGTCTACAAATAGGTTGGTGAGAAGAGAGTAATATCAAGGAGAGAAATGAGATACACTGGCTACAGTTTGGTTAGTGTGAAGTGAGTAATGGTGAGGAGAGAAATGAGATAGCACTGGCTACAGTTTGGTTAGTGTGAAGTGAATAATGGTGAGGAGAGAAATGAGATAGTACTGGCTAGAGTTAGATTAGTGTGAAGTGAGTAATGGTGAGGAGAGAAATGAGATAGCACTGGCTACAGTTAGGTTAGTGTGAATTGAATAATGGTGAGGAGAGAAATGAGATAGCACTGGCTAGAGTTAGATTAGTGTGAAATGAGTAATGGTGAGGAGAGAAATGAGATAGCACTGGCTACAGTTTGGTTAGTGTGAAGTGAGTAATGGTGAGGAGAGAAATGAGATAGCACTGGCTACATTTAGGTTAGTGTGAAGTGAGTAATAATAAAAATAACAAGGAGAGAAATATCACTGGCTACAATAAGGTTTATGAGAAGTAAGTAATAACTTCAATTAGGTTGGTGAAGTGGTTAATAGTGAGGAGAGAAATGACATGCATTACAATTAATTGGTGAGAAGTGAGTAAGGGTGAGGAAAGAAATAGACACACTGGCTGCAATTAATTGGTGAGAAGTGAGTAATGGTGAGGAAAGAAATAGATACACTGGCTGCAGTAATTGGTGAGAAGTGAGTAATGGTGAGGACAGAAATAGATACACTGGCTGCAGTGGTGAGAAGTGAGTAATGGTGAGAACAGAAATAGATACACTGGCTGCAATAATTGGTGAGAAGTGAGTAATGGTGAGGAAAGAAATAGATACATTGGCTGCAATAATAGGTGAGAAGTGAGTAATAGTGATGAAAGGAATGAAATACACTGGCTGCAATAATTGGTGAGAAGTTAGTAAAGGTGATGAGAGGAATGAGATACACTAGTTACAGTGGCAAAAAGTTATTGCTATCATTGCATTAGCCAGCCTATTTATGTTATTGTTAATTTTCAAACTGTCACTTATTTATTGTCTTTACATGCCTGATTGAAGGAGTGTGTAAAAGTAGAAAATGTTCTGAAGGTACCATATATAATTTAATTATATGAGTAAAATTCCATTCATTGCTTGCTTGCCTCATTGTTTGCTTGTCTTGTTCTTTTGTTTGCTTGTCTCATTGCTCTATTGTTTGTTTGTCTCATTCTATTGTTGTTTGTCTCATTGTTCTATTGTTGTTTATCTCATTTTTCTATTCTTTGCTAGTCTCATTGCTTCATTGTTTGCTTGTCTCATTGTTCCAGTCTTTGTTTTTCTCATTGTTTCATTGTGTTTGCTTGTCTCATTTTTCCTTCTTATTTCATTGTTTGATTGTCTCATTGTTTACTTGGCTCATTGTTCTATTGTATGTTTGTCTATTTGTTCCATTGCTTGCTTGTCTCTGTTTCATTGCTTGCTTGTCTCGTTGTTCCATTGTTTGCTAATCTCATTCATTGTTTACTTGGCTCATTATTTGCTTGTCTCATTGTTCTGTTTGCCTGTCTCAGTGTGCTGTTGTTTGCTTGTCTCTTTGTTCCAGTCTTTGCTTGTCTTATTGTTCGCTTGTCTTAGTGTTACATTGTTTGTTTGCTTCCTATTTATTTGTTTACTTTTTAAATGGTATTATTTGATGGTTGAACATAAGGGAAACATAAATATGTGTCTTAAGTTTCATCTTTCATAATCTGCTTCTACAGTTTACCTTTCTATTGTTTCCACTCTCATTCTTTGAATTACTGTTGGTGTTTGAATAGGTGGACTGCAATTACTTGTGGTTGTTTCCACCTGATGCTGTTTCCACTTGTTGCTCTGTGAATGAATTCACATTTATATTGTTTGAATAGGCACATCACAGTGAATGTACTTGTTTCCACCTGATGCTGTTTTCACTTGTTCCTCTTTGAATGAAATAACATTTATATTTTGTTTGAATAGGCACATCACAGTAAAATGTACTTGTTTCTACCTGATGCTGTGTACATTTTTTCACACATTTTAGTAATCTTGGCATAATTCTCAGATTGTTAATATTATCTCCACAGTCTGCTCATTAAGTAATAGTGTATTGACACCAAATGACATTCTTTAAGTTAGATTAATCATTTGTAATGGGGGGTGGGGGTGGCAGGTACTTCCAGCTTATATTGATTTCATACTAGAGTAGGATGATTGAGGGTGGGATAGTTGTAGGAAAGATGAAGGGTTAACAATATGCTACACCTGGTTTTGAGTTACTTGGCTTTTTATTTATTTATTTTTAATTTTGGTTAAAGATAAATCTTTTGTATTGTTTTCTTTCATTTTTTTTTAATAATTATTATTCAGCAGCAGCACCATGCAACCACTTACTACCATTAGCACTACTTACATTGTATCTTATTATATATCATTTATTATATTTATTCTAATTTATTAATGTTGTACTTACTGTTTAGTTTATTTTCACTTTCACTTGCTTTATTATTATTATTATTATTATAATTTAAATTGTTTAAAAGTGGAATTAGTGAAAGTTCAACTGACGTTAATTGATGGTAGGATGATACTCAGGAAGCGTTAGTACATCTCAGATTAATTGGGTTCCCCTCCATTGTCTAGGGATGTTTTATTAGTTTAGTCATTTGAACAGTGGATGGGCAATTATTTTGTTTAACCTACTTACATGTACTGTAAGTACATGTCAGTACTGCCTAGTTTGGGGTTAAAGATCCCTAGTATAGTAGCTGAAAAAGTGTTTTTAATCAGAATGTCATTTAACATTTGTCTTTTTGACCATGCTAATGTAATTGTTCCTTGGAGGTATAAGGTAGTTCAAATAGTTGTTATTGTGTAAATTTGCTGCCTAGTCAGACTTTAGTTATACGGACTTGTTTAGTTCTTTCGAAAAAGTCATTTAGAAAAGGTATTGTGCTCTGATTTTACTGATATTATTATTAGGGGTTGTCCAGTCCTTCTAAGCCAAGGGCCATATGGACTAAAATTTCACATTCATGGAGATAGAAATGCAGTATTTAAAAACCCATATTATAAATTAGTAAAGGGAACTTCTAGCTTCAGTGCAGCTGGAAACAGAAGAGCAAGACAGATTGTTTTTTGCTGTTACTTTTTTTAGATATAAATATGTGGAATAATGCCAATGTATGTCTCTGTACTTCTGGCAGTATTGTCAGTGGATTGAAAAGAAATGATAGAAAGTTTACCAGTTTTAATCTTGGTGACTGCATGTCACATTGTCATAGAACAGCACCTCGTATGGGCCCTGGTTTTGTTTTCATTTAGTTTTATTTATTTATGCTTAGCTATGGTGAACTTTAGATTTCACATTAAACACACCACAAGTCATTATGCATATGTAACTTATGATAGGTATGCATGCATGTATTATGTACACATTCTTACTTGTACATGTACTTTTCATTAGAAAGACACGGCAAGCACCCCACTATTCATACTTAGATTAGGAATATGCATTACACATGTAAAGTTAGTTTTACATACTTGCATTATGGATATATTCTGTTCAATGTATTTTTGGTTAGAAAGGCACAGCAAGCACCCACTAGTCATACTTTAAATTACGAATATACATTAGTTAATTATACATACATGCAATATGCACAAATTCTTAGTTATACACATACTTTTGGTTAGAAACTACCCCACTAGTCATACTTTATATTTGAAGAAGCTATGAATTGACAGCAGACATATTTTTAGGTTATAATTATAGCACAAATTTGCTTTTGCTTTCCCACAAAACCCAGTCATATACCCAACCTAGCCATTGTTATGAATAAATTAGCAATACAAACCTCCAACAGTCATGTACATATAATACAAGTAGCCATTGTTGTGCTGTAAAATAGCAATACACATTTCCTACGTTCATAATTATAGCCATTGTTGTGCTGTAAAATAGCAATACAAATTCCTTACATTCATAAGCATGTGCTAAATATTGCCATTGTTTTGCAATAAAAAGAATCCAAAAACAAAGTCACAAATCCCAAGCATTCTTATATATGTACCAAATTTAGCAAATTGTGCAATAAAATAACAGCAACAAAGTTTAAATTCATCAGACATGCAGTGGACCTTTAATAGTTTTAAATGACTTTTGACATTTCAAAATTTGTTTTCTTTGTTTTATAAGCATTAAATTCTCTTATTTTTTCTTTCTGTTTTATATATAGGGTCTTTTTGCTTACTTTGTACTTCTCATTTTGTTTCTTAGTATCTTAGAATATCATCCTTGATGAAAACATAAGACAAAATACAAGTACAAATGAAAACCAAATGTATTTTACACAAGTACAAACAAAACCTGTTTGTCCCCACAAGTACAATGAAAAAAACAATGCTCCTTACAAATAAAAAGAAAATATCTCCCCCATAGATACAAATAAATGCTGTCTCCCACAAGTACATACAAACAAAATGAGCCTCCCCTTCTCCTAACAAAAACTATACGTCCATAACAAGTACAAGCAAAATCTTGTGTCCCTTACAAGTACAAGCAAAATCTTGCATCCCTTACAAGTACAAGCAAAATATTGTGTCTCTTAGAAGTACAAACAAAAAACATATTCCCAACAAGTATATAAAAACTATGTCCTTCAACAAGCACAGTGTTCCCCACATCTGCAACAAAAGCTATATCCCCCCCTCTGCTAAACAGAAAGCTTAGGTCCTCATATTTTTTCCTTTTGTTAAAAAGAAATGGGGTGGGTGACTGCTGCTGACACTTGAAACTTGATTCCTGAAGTGCCATTTTGAGTCAAATCATTATTTCCTGTTGTATGGTGGTCCTTTCCTAGAAACTAATTTCATACTCAGTATATACCAAAACTGCAGAAATGGAAGAAAACACTTACTGTTTGCTATCTTGTGTGAAAAGAAATTGGTTATAAATGAAAAGTAATAAACATCATCATATATGAGATGACCTTTGGTTTATATTTTTTAAGTTTCTTGTAAAGTGGGGTGTGTGTGGATTTATTATTTTGTCTTTGTCATTAAGGAGTCTTGTAAATAAAGTGGGGTGTGGGTGGATTTATTGTTTAGTCTTTGTCCTTAATGGATTGGCAAGGGATGAGCATAAGTGGATATGTTGATTGGTCTTTTTATCATTAATGAGTGAGCACATGTGGATATACTGTCTGGTCTTGAGTCATTAAAGGTGGATATGGATGGATATTTTATGGTCCTTATGTCAATAAGGGGAGGTTGCTGGTGGATATATAGCTGTCTCTGTGTTATCAAGGGGTGGGCATGGTGTATATATATATATATACTGTGGCCTTTGTAAATGAAGTTTCATAAGACATATGCATAAATAAGGTGACCAATGTGTTTATTGTTTAACTTTTTGCCATTAAAAAGTGGCATTGTGGATATGGTGTTTGGTCTTTAAAGGGATTGGCATAGGTAGATAATGTATTGTTTGGTTTTTGTGTCATGAAGGGGTGGGCAGAGGTGGATTATATGATGTGGTCATTGTGTCATTAAATGGTGGACATAATATATTATTTGGTCTTTGTCATTAAGTGGTGGGGCAAGCATAAATATGTTGTGTAATTAAGGACAGAATGTAGGCAGATGTATTGTTTACGCTGTTGGTCATTGGCATGATGAAGATCTCATATCTGCTTTTTGAAGAGTATTGGCTGGCCTAAGTTCAGCAGACTTGAAAAAGCTGTTCTTTGTTACATTGGATTGACTGGCTCATGTTTAGTGACTGTGTTAAGCAGACTTGGACAAGCTGTTCTTTGTTTTTGACACTTGTTTATGTTTTATAAAACATGCACAGACCCTTGGCCAAGTGGAGTGATGGCCAGTGCAGTAAAATCAGATCTAGCATACTGTTACTCATGATTTGCATACAGTTTATACCAGGTAAGATGGTAGTTTATGTATACTCTTTGAACCCAGTGATGTGATAATTTAAGCAAATTATATATATTAGATGGGTGATGGTTTAGACATATTGTGTGTAGCAAGTGGGATGGTGCTTTAAGCATATTGTGTGTAGCAAGTAGGATGGTAGTTTAGGCACACTCTGTATAAGTGGGATGATGATTTAGGTACACTGTATAAGTGGGATGGTGGTATAGGTACACTCTGTATAAGTGGGATGATGATTTAGGTACACTGTATAAGTGGGATGGTGGTATAGGTACACTCTGTATAAGTGGGATGGTGGTATAGGTACACTCTGTATAAGTGGGATGGTGATTTAGGTACACTCTATATTAAATGGGATGGTGATTTAGGCATATGTGGGGAAGGATACATGGGGTAGTACCAGGTTGATAAGGCAGATAATTGACTGATTCATGGCTATGTAAATTTGCCTTTATAGGATTTGTTAGATGTACAGTCTTACACATTCTTTCTCAATCCATTTATCCTTTTCTGGTGTACTGTTCTTTTTTCAACATTCTGCCATTCATTGTACAGACACAAGAAAATAATGACACATTTTACATCAATTTTTAAATATTTTAATATATATATATTTATTTCTTCAGCATATCTACAAAAGTTTTAATTGGTTTATAACTGTGTGAAAATATGATATACATAATTTAGTCTGAGTATACTATAAATACTATTTATCACAAAGTTTGAAACACCACAAACTAAAGTCATTCCTGCCTGCACTGAGCACACAGGTGCTGTGAGATTGGAAGCCATGTGAAGTAATTATCATGCAGTTACTGTCTTTAACCCACCATTACTTTGATGAAAGTACTCTTTTTGTTTTGTGTGGAATTCTTAAGAAAGGCTTATATTAGGAAAACAACAACCAGTGGAATGGATGAGTTGTGAATTGTAATTGTCACTTTAAGCTTCAGATATCTATGCCAGTTGCTTAGTAATTGTTCCCAAATAGTTTAAGATTGATTGTATACATAGTGATTGACAGGAATGGCTTGCTATTCTGCATGTTTGTGTTTGTTTTTGGTTTGCTAAACAAAAAACTAAATAAGTACAAACAAAGACTAAATACAATTAAAATCGAACACAAAGGGTCTTAAAAAATAGTGCAGTCTGAACATAGCTGAGTTGAGCCAGACTGGTGGAGATAGCATTAGACTTTAGAACAACAGATACACTACCAAACATTGAATGTTCTACACTTATTAATAAATCAAAAATCACAGTAAAGTGTGTGTACATTTGAGGGTATGCTACAACTGTGTGTAACTGTAAGGTCTGTCAAAGGACATTCGTTTAAGGTAATACACATCATTTACAACAATCACATAAATAATAATATAAATAAAGGAAAATTTTTCATTTGTAATTATTTAGTCAGATGTAGTTTATTCATGGATGGAGTATTTTATGTGCAGATTAACTGTATCAGTAGAAGAAACTGTCACAGAATAAAATTTTAAACCATCAAATTTAAAAAAACATAAAATAGCACTATCAGTGCACAGTGTACAATATATAGTGTTGTTTATATATATATAATAAAATATAATGTGTACGAAATAGATCATACATATAACCATACTCATTACTTGATTACTTTATTTTTTAAAAAAATGATTGACCACCAACAAATTTTATTTTTGTGATTTGCACACCAGACAAAATGAAGAAAATGAAGAAAACATTCTGTGATATATATAACTTACTGCTAGAAAAGTGTAAATAAAGTTGTGCTTTTAAAGAAAAGAGGTTAAGATGATTGTCTGACATCAAAGTGTCCAGTAAGAACACTGCAAAATTGCCATTTTGTGCTGGTATATCCCTTTTTTTAGGATTCATTCAACCTCTGGTCAGGAAACAATATATAATTGTTTGTTCTTCTTTATGAAAAGTTTTAGCTTATTTTCAGAATATTGCTATAAATATTAATTAAATATTAAGATTAGAGTACTTTTTGTTTCTCTGTTACTTCGCAGTATTTATGGCATAATGCTTGGGGTTATTCCCACCATCATTATCTTGTTGCAATGGATAACCAAATCTACTGTATAGAGTTTGAATTACTACAAAACAGGAATCGCAATATAGTTTAAATGTGTTTATGCTTTCTGTACACATATTATTTTTTTTATTGATAGATATAAACATCATGTTTCTGATTATTAAAAATGAATCAAATTTATTGTGAGAATTTTGCATCTTATTAAAAAAATCAACCTTTAAATAGCCACACCAACACAAACATTAATATTAGAGCAAATGTTTCTTTACTACATCAGATTTAAACAGCTGTATCAAATTCGGACATATTTAATTGATATTATTAACAGTGATTATTTTTTAAAAGCTTTCTATAGTGATTGCTAAATGTCATACTCAAAACCTTTTTGTTTAATCAATATATTCTGCTGAAAATTAGAATCTTAGTGCAGGAGTAACTAAAGAAAAGACTTTATGTTTGATGGACTTGTCTCCCCTTAAATATGATTGTTATCTGCTGTCACAGTATTAAATTAGAACCTAAAAATGGTTTGCTCTTGGCATTAAAGGGGTTAAATTGTTTTTGCTCTACTCTTAGTTTTAAATTGGTAAAGGTGGGTCACATTATCCTTGACATCTTAAAAATGGTATCTATGAATATTATTATTTAAAAGTGAGAAAGAACTGTTCTTAGGCATTTGAGGATGTTGCCATTGTTGGTCATATACTTTACTTATCTGTTTGTTTAAAGACTATTGATACTTAACATAGTGAAAGTAGTTTCTAAAGAATGTGCTTGCTAACTTTTTTATCTTATTACTGTCAGTAGATTTTAATTATTATAAATATTAATAAAAACTTAGAAAATTTGCTGCTCATTTAATACTGGCCCTAGCTAATTTTTTTCCACATTTTTTCTACAATACCTTTCACTTTATTCATATAACCAACAATAGGATTACTCATTAACAGCCAGTCCTCTGCTTCAGTTATTTCTACCCTCAGTCTGTAAATAGATCTATGTACTTTTTCTTGAGAAGCTTGGCTGGCATGAGGTACAGTTACTAGCTTCATGTACAAAGGTCTTAGGTTTAAATCCTGCCTTGGTCATTGGGAATTTCCTCAGCGGCCTTAAGCATAATGAATGTTGATTGTAAGCATTTAGACCTCCTTGGAGAATTATTGCAAATAAATAAATGTTATTATTAAGGAGTCTGTGATAAACTATTGCATTATGATTTGAAAGAAATTTTTTGTTTTACTTATTGGAGAAATAGGAATAACTTACTGGCATGTCATAATTTATTAGAAACAATATCCCCACCCCCAGCAAAATAATTTTTGCATGATATTAATAGTTTATTTACATTACTAATTAATAGTGACATTTTTAGAGATTTTAAATTTTAGGTTTAAGTTAAACAAAAAAATTGAGGGAGAGATTTTAAAAAATTAAAGATATAATATTTCTCTTCCCCAACAACAACAATAAAAAAATTATAAAATTCTTCATAATATCTATTTTTATTTGTTGTTTTTTTTAAAAAAAAAACAAACATTCATAGCAAACTTGCATTTTTTCTTTACTCGTAATGTCAAGGATCATTTTTTTTCCCTAAGCCATGCTTATTATCCAAACACACATTTTCAATAATAGTACTTAATTGCTATACTATATGGTGTTTACAGCAAAATTAATGATTTGATGAAAACTAATAGTACTCTATAAGGAAGCAGGATGAGAATGATTTATGACTCACTCAGAAAGCAAACATGAGTCAGTAATACTTTCAAAATTAAGTTTGATATGAGCTAGCAAGGCCAGTAAGTGATCATAGTATCAACAAAAAAAATAAGTATACATTAATTTGCCCAGTTTGATAACTTGAAAAACTCCCCTAAAGTGCAATACCTGTCAAATTTCTTCTGCTCTTAACTGTAGCACGAACAGTTTTGTTTTTTAAGTATAGTTATGCTACAAGTTTACTTTTATCTACATGTAGATTGATTTATATGGTTGTCTCTTACTTTTAACAATAACAAGAACATTAAGGAAGCTACAATTAATTACAGTTAATTATAATAATACTAAGAGATTTATATACTCTTGTATAGATTTGTTTATTTGATTGTCTCTTCTGCTCTTAACAATAAAACAAACAGTAAAGAAGTTACAATTAATTACACTTGTACAGTCAATAATACTAAGAGACTTTATATACTGTTAGTATTATATTTTGTTTGTTTGTTTGATTGTCTTTTTCAGGTGCTGCTCAGACATAAAAGAAATAATATATATATATATATACACACACACACACACATATTTTTATAATTCTTAAATATAAATTGCTGGTTTTCTTTGTGGGTATTCTAATAACTAATATAGTTTGTCATCACATAATTAATAGTGCACAATATTCACTTTGTTTTTATCTTTGTTATAGATAAAAATTGTTTCACAGACTAGGCTTGTTGGCAGGGTAAAATAAATTAAATCAATCACAGTTACATACCATTGAAGAAAATAAAAAAAATAAAATCACAAATGTTTCAGTTTAGGTGAGGGTTGGTCATACAGTCGATTCACTTTTATTTCTTTCGTCACTATTTTCATTTACACTTTGAGAATCATCACTATAGTTTTCTGTTCGAGACACAATCTGAGCAATTGT
The DNA here is from genome assembly GCA_028829895.1 of Sinotaia quadrata. Classification (NCBI taxonomy): domain Eukaryota; kingdom Metazoa; phylum Mollusca; class Gastropoda; order Architaenioglossa; family Viviparidae; genus Sinotaia; species Sinotaia quadrata. Next base: position 67,404,554 of record CM054183.1, read on the forward strand.
TTCTGTGCCAGCCCTGTCATTATACACGTCAGGTGGACCATGAGTATCCATCTCATAGGCTTGATGAGCATTTACCATGTTTGCTAAACTGTCAATACTGGAATCATCAGAATTGAAAGCTGTCGCATACGTTGATTCAGAAGGAGAGCCTTGATAGGACAACTCAAATGATGTGTCTTCATCCAAATCTGAAAATAAGTGACTGTCAAAAATCATTGACTGTGTTCGCATGCATTCAGTCTCTACAACTGTGCGACAGTTCTCTAAATTCATTGCCTCCAGAACTTTTATTACATGCTGTTGTTGTAGTTTATATGTTTCTCGAATTCGCTCCATTTGAAGTAACCCATAGTCACGAATGCGTGTGATCTGTGAGTTGGTAGCTTCACGTATTTGGTGAATCTGATGAGAGCTTTTGTCTTTTAAGTGAGTCATATGTGAATGGTAATTATCACGAATCCACTCAACCTGATTAGAACAGCCACGACGAACCCTTTTCATCTGTGTCGAATAGTTTTCCCGAAGTCGCAAGGACTGAGTATGGTAATGGTCACGGATGCGGCTGAGCTGGTGGCTGTAGTTTGTGCGAATCCGTGTGACTTGGGTTGTGCGATACTCATCCAAGCTCTCCAGGAGGTTATGGATTACTTCTCGTCTTCGTTTGTTTATCAAGTGGCGTGCTATCCACATAATGACAACGTAGATGGCATTAAGCATGAAGAAGGTTACAGCACAACCCAGTCCCACCAACATGCTCATAATTTTAACTTCAAATATCACCTGATAGTCCAGTAGCACTATGGTTCTGGCAGATGCACTGTGATGGGAATTGTGTACAATACATTTGTATGGGCCAGCATCACTTCGGAGAATGTAGTCTATGTATAAAGATCCGTCGGATTGGAGAAGAATGCGATCAGAACTGGAATGCAGGCCTGCATTGTAACTAGAAGATAAATGCCAATCATGCTTGGCATGGAATGGGTTTGAGATATTAGAAGTGTCCTCTTTACGAAGTAAGTGTGATGTTGCCTCAGGATGAAATGGATGGTAATGAAATTCTAGTCCCTGAGGTGTTATCCATGTCAGTGCACCAGTCTCATCAGATTCATACTCACAGTGGAGCACAAGCTGCGAACCAATTTTGGCAGAAATTGATCCAGTAAAATTGATAATGGACACATTGTTGCATTGCACCATGACCTGAGAGACTAGGCGAAGTGGGACTGAGACATTGGGCGAAGGGGTTATACAGTATACATCTGACCAGTCATCCAGGATGCTGTTGGTGTTATTTTCATTCAAATGAACCAGCCATGCCAGGTTGCACCCACACAGTAAAGGATTTCCAGCAAGATATATATGCATAAGATTCGGATTTCCATGGAATGTAATGTGAGATAAGGCATACAAGTTGTTTGACCTTAGATCCAACACTCTTAATTCTGACAGAAGAGACAGCAACTCTGGGTGTAAAAACGATAAGCTTGGGTTGTGGCTGAGGTTGAGTGCTGTTAGGGCAAAGAGGCCATCAAAAGCATCATAACTGAGAGATTCAAGGTAGGGCATCTGGCTGATGTCCAACCTTTGCAGATTGGTCAGACCATTAAACACGGGACCTTCTAGCTGAGATATCAGGTTGCCACGCATGTTAAGTGTCTGCAGAGAAGTATTGCTGCAAAAAGAAGGAGTAATGTTTGAAATGTTATTGAATGACATGTCAAGAATAGTGATCGAGGGCAGATTGGCAAAAGTTCCATTTTCCAGTGTCAGCAATGAATTGTGAAACAGAAAAAGAATTTGAAGCTGCAGCAAGCCATTAAAAGCTCCGGTCACAGTGTGCAGATTATTGTATTGCAGGTAGATGTGTGAAACTGATACTAGGCCCTCAAATATGTGAGGCTCAAGCAACTGCAAATAGTTGTGACTTAGATCCAGAATTTCAAGGCTGTGCAGATAGAAGAATGTTTTGTTGGAGATGCTGCTGATGTTGTTACTTGACAGGTTCAACAGGTGCAATCTCTGCAATCTGAATAAATTTCCATCATCCAGGTTTGTCAGTTGGTTATTAGCTAAGTTTAGTGTTAGAATGTTAGTTAGATTCTGAAAGGTTTGAGGGTAGATACTATTGATACTGTTATAACTGAGGTCAAGAACTTCCAGGTACATGTGGCTGTCAAAGGTCCCAGCTTGTAAGACAGAAATGATGTTGTTGTTTAAATTGAGAATTCTCAAATTGGTCAGAGAATTCAAGTGTGTATCCAGAAGACTGATTTTATTTCCATGAATATCTAGAGAGAAGAGTGAGAAAGGCAAGTCATTAGGGATGCTGGTAAGATTGCTGTCCACACAGACTGCTGTCAAGATGCTGGTGCTGTCTGCTGATCTGGTGCAGCTGCAGACTGCTGTACATATCCCATCCATTTCCATGGCAACAGAGGGATGGGACATCTCTTGTAGATGTGTTGGTGCCAAGAAAGTCATGACTAAGGGCAAGATGGCCAGGTGTGAAGTTTTGAGGGTTATCTGAGATTTGAACCATGCCTGCTTGTGACCCATTTCCTAGTTTCCTTCTCACTTTGATATGTATCTTGCCTGCAGTCCCTTGGCACCACTCAATCTGTTATGTTCATGTGTCTGATCAGCATTCTTTAATGCCAGCCAGCTTGCTGTTTTCATTTGTGGCTGAAAGCATTCTTTATTCCAATCAGCCTGCTGTCTTCACACGTGTCTGATCAGCATTTTTTAATGCCAACCTTCCTGCAGTCTTAACATGTGTCTTTTGCTGCCAACCAATCTGCTTATCTTCACATGTCTATTGAGTAGTCTTTTGCTGCCAACCAGCTTCTGTCTTCATGCGTTTCTGATCAGTAGTCTTCTAGCACCACCCAGTTCACCTGTATCAGAGAGTTAAAGTTTTGCATGATACATCATTGATCATATCATTACAGAGATGATTATATGTATCATTTTAGTTGAGACATAATTAACTTTACTGTCTTATGATTTGAATCCATTAACTATGTTAGTATGTTTTTCCTGGTTACTTTCCATATCATTTGCTTTTCTTTCTGTTACTTCCAGAACATCTACACTTCTTATTTTTAATGGTTTTACTGGTCCATAGCCTTTCTTGTCTTCAACTGACTATCCTGTTTTTTTTTCTTAAACAGTTGAATTGGCAATCACAAATATAACTAATATAGCAGATCTTTGAATGAACTGTTCAAGATTGATTGGAATCCAACATAAAAAAATAGATTTGATAATATGTGAAAGATTTATTCATATAGTAAGTTTCATTGACATCTAGTGACATAAAGTTGCTCACAGCAACATATTTCAAGCGAGCAATATGCATTGTCATAATTTATGTTATGCATGACTGTTTTGGAGGGTTATAGTGCATGTGTGTGTGTGTGTGTGTGTGTGTGTGTGAGACTGAGATAGGTATATTAACACTTTAGAACAATTTATTTTATTTGAAATTTTTAAAAATATGTGGCATAACATTATACTAGCCTAAGGAAACAATATTGAAAATGTTACCTTCAGCTTCTATGCGCTTTATTCAGCAACCTGCTGTTTCAGTGAAAATGTGAATAAATATGTCTTTTATCATCAATTTGTAGTGCATTATTCTCAGAAAAACTATTTTTTCTTCTCACTCACATTTTACCTACAAATTGCATGTTACTATAGATATCAAGGGGTTGTGACACTGTACAGTAGTAAAGGTACATATTCTGATTTGTAAATATCTTTTCAATACCAAGCATTGTTTACATATCTTCTCTTGCCTGCATGATGAATTACATTTACTGATAAATGAAGACAATGACATTGCTATCAGTCCTGAATCAGGTCAGCGATTTTTAAACAAAATTGATACCTATTTTAGAAATGTGATTATTTTAGGATGTTTTTCCCTTGCAGACAGTGGCATGAGCTTTTAAAGTTTTTATTTTATAATTTGCAGTGAGTAATATGGACTCCCAGTAATTAACTTGGAAAGTTATTGTTATTGGTGACTGGTTCTATTTAGAATACTTATTCCAGTTTCATTGATACTTATTTATGGAAAGTTTTTACTGTGCAGTCATTGTTATTGGTGAGTGGTTCTATTTACAATACTTATTGCCAGTTTCATTGATACTTATTTAGTGCCAGCCTCTAATTACAGTTATTTATGCCTTTTATTTTTTTGTACACTATCAACACATTTATATATGTCAATTTTTATTGACATGCCAGTTTCTAATCACAAATATTTGTGTCAGTTTCACTTGACATTTATGTACATGCATTTTCATTTTCTGTGGGCACTTATTTGTGTCAGTTTCTCTTGATATTTATACATGTCATTTTCTAATCCACACATATATATTCCAATTTCTGTTAACACTTATTTAGGTGTCAGTTTCAAATCATACATATTTATTTACATTTCTGTTAGCACTTATTTAGACATCAGTTTATGATAGCACAAATTTTTATTTGTACGCGTTTTTCTTTACCATCTGTAGTCGACTTAAAACAACATATCTAAATATTACAAAATAGGTAAGAAATAGATATCGAAACAGCCCCTATAGGCCCCCTAAATGTCCCTCGGATTATGAGAAAGAGAGAATTCACCTGACAAGGTTTCACGGTTCTTGCTGTCCGTTTGCTCGCATTATCTTTCTTTCTCGGCGCATGAAGTGATCGATTGGCGGTCGAGCTGAGAACTGTGGATGACATTTCTCCGCTCCCTTCGCTTTGTCATTCCCCCACCCCGTCCCCAAAGCTTTGTGCGGGCGGCCAGAATACTGTTTGATTTCACTGACCGCTAGCAGCTGCACCAACCGTGATTTTCTGTTCTCGAGATGGGGAGAGCGAGATAACACGAATATGCTTCTGATCTGGTGTGCTCTCACTCGTGTACAAGGAGTCACGCAGTACTACCGCTTTCGATCTCGTGACGTCGATTGGTTATCGAGGAAGCAGACCTACTTTAATGGATGACACTTACGATATCATTGTATATGTCGAACAGTATTATTGTGGGTGACAAGTATTTGCAATGGCTGAGGGGTCTGGGCCAACAATGGAAGAGACGCATTGATTTTCGTTAACTCCTCAGTGCCATTTGCCTGGTGCGTTCATCCATATTTTGTTTTTGTCGTGTCTTAATCCATTACGACCTTATCGCCCACTACTTGATGTTACGTCAGGTCTTAATGACTCTATTAATACCTGACCATTATTTGATATTACGTCAGATTTTACATTAATGCATTGTGACTTGATTCTACGTCATAATTTAAAGTCAATACATTTATCCCAAGCTGTTGTTTAACTTAAGTGCATTATGACTGAATTCTACGTTATAATTTAAGTTAAAACAATTTATCTGACACCGTTGTTTAACTTCAGTACATTATGACTGGATTCTACGTCATAATTTAAGTTAATACAATTTATCTGATGCCGATGTTTAACTTCAGTACATTATGACTTTGGAGCTTTGTCTAGTGTTATTTTCGGAGAACGATTTTCTTGCAACGCCTACACCTTCCGTGAAATATGTCGGCGCTTACACTGGTGTGTGTTGCTGTTGATATTTGCGCTAACACGTACATGTGTTGTTGGAGCTTTATATTTATGCATTAGTCATTGGGAATTGCAAAGCTATGAGTGTGTGAGATAGTCAATAGTAGAGCTACCTTTCTAATATATAAACATAACAATAAAGAATAATCTTAATGCACGATATGAACAGGTCATGTTGACTGGAACAGACAACAGTATGTCGTTAAAATAGCTCTGATTCGGTCTGTATTTCACCGCACTGTTACTACAGTAGTTAAAATAGCTCTGATTCGGTCTGTATTTCACCGCACTATTACTATAGTACGTTTTGAAATTACAAAACAGTTTTTAACGCACTACAGCATCGTTCGTCCGTAACACTCAAGGCAAAACACATTACCTCATCAATTTTCCTAAGCACACAATAACAGCAACGATTTGTCTAAACACACAATGCAGGATAGTCCTTAACAGCAACGAGTTGCCTAAACACACAATGCAGAATAGTCCTTACAGCAACGATTTGCCTAAACACAAAACGGTAATTAACAGCAACGCTAAACACACAGACAAAATAGTCTTTAATAGTGACAGTTTTTCCTAACCACACTAAGGCAAAACAGTCCTGAATAGCATAAGTTTTCTTGAACACATGAAACAAACACTTTTTAACATTACAGCAAAACTTTTTTTTAAAAATAAAAAGACAAAATAGTCCTTAATATAAGAGCAGCAGTTTTCCTAAACACAAGACAACAGTCTTTAGCACATTATAGCAACATTCATCCTAAGCACATGAGGGCAAAAAAGAAAAAAGAAAAAAGAAAAACCGTTATTACTCAAATCATCGTCCTTAACACACTAAATCAACAAGGGTCCTGAAAACCCTTAGACAATAAAAAATTCGTTGCACCATAAAATGAGCAGCCGTCCTTAGCACACTAACTTATCAACCATCCTTCACAACCAACTCGACAGCCGTCCTTAGCACACTAACTTATCAACCATCCTTCACAACCAACTCGACAGCCGTCCTTAGCACACTAACTTATCAACCATCCTTCACAACCAACTCGACAGCCGTCCTTAGCACACTTAACTTATCAACCATCCTTCACAACCAACTCGACAGCCGTCCTTAGCACACTTAACTTATCAACCATCCTTCACAACCAACTCGACAGCCGTCCTTAGCACACTAACTTATCAACCATCCTTCACAACCAACTCGACAGCCGCATTTAACACGAATAAAAACCATCCTTAACATACCAACTCAGCAATCGTCCTTAACACACACCAACTCAACAGCCGTCATTAGCGCTGTAACTCAACAGCCGTTCTTAACAACCAACTCAACAGTCGTCTTTAACACTCCAACTCAACGGCCGTCATTAGCACTGTAACTCAACAGCCGCCCTTAACAAGCAATTCAACAGCCGTCTTTAACACTCAAAAAACCGTCCTTAGCACACCAACTCATCAGCCGCCATTAGCTCTGTAACTCAGCAACCGTCCTTAACACACCAACTCATCAGCCGTCATTAGCACTGTAACTCAACAACCGTCCTTATCATACCAACTCACAGCGTCATCAGCACTGTAACTCTTTTGCACACTAAAACAACAACATATCTGTAATACGTTAAATCAACATTCGTCCTAACAGGCCAGATGACTAAAACAACAACATATCCGTAAGACAGTACGAAAGGAAAAGAAGCGGAAGCATTTATTAAACAAAACAAAAAGTAGTAGCGCCTTAAAAAAAAAAAAAAGAGTACGCATTTCATGCTAATTTTAAGGAAACTAGGTCAAGAAAACTAGTGCGACCTGCCCGACCTGGACACAGAGTTTAAGAGCGTCGTGAGCAAAGGGACTATTTCATTTAAATAGCCGGACAATCACTGATATCACAACTGATTTAAGGCACCCCATACTAATAAGGCACGAGGCATATCGTTACTTGAACAAGAAAACAATTCCCACACCAATGGAGCTGTTGTAGCTCGCGATGACGCACGCATCCATCTTACGTCTGGCAGGAAAGGCACATGTCCAGAAATAAAATTGTCTCGTCCGCCCTTTGACTATAAAGACTGTAAAGAAAAGAGATTATAGGCGCCATGTTTACGAAACTAGGGCACGTATTTAAGAATATATTTAACTAAAGTGCTTGCTACACCATCCAAATGCAAGTGAATGTCCTTTGGTCAGCATTAAGATGCAAATTGGATGATTCAATATTTGAATTATATTATCAAAATATTTTCATCACTTACATCACAAAATGGATAAGACGATTGAGCGTTGCATACTTAAGAATATCATGCCCTTTCATGACGTCATATTTAGATATAAATTAGTCTACAATGTCGTAAACTAGTGGAGTGACTAGCTGAAAATATAAATTCATCCATTAAAGTTCAGAAAGAAAATGTATGTAATATCGCATCATCTCTGAACTGACATATGGTATATAACTAGCGTGCTACACCGACATAACTGAGGCCTGCTTCATTAGTCAAGAAAATATAATTTAGCCCGGTAATTTTCTTATAGGTAGCAATCTTGTTAATAGACACATATAAAGATCAGTGCTATATAACTAAAATAGGCCTGCGTATTTTATCCCAAGAACAGTAAGTATCATTTTGCCTCAAACTATATAACTAAAATAGGCCTGCATATTTTATCCCAAGAACAGTAAGTATCATTTTGCCTCAAACGGTCGTTAGATAACATCGGCGACGAGGGAAACAATTTATAGTGCTTAGGACAGATTGTAAAGAGTTTGTAGGCAGTAATTATCCTAAATAAATACTTTTAACATCACCTAAATGCTCATTTAGGAAGAGAGCGCCTTTGATGAAGATGATAATAATAAGAAAAACAACAAATATTTGATGACGTGTACATTAATAATCATAATTCTTAGTTATTTGACAAAAGGAATATATGAATATCTGTTCAGTACTATGTGAACATATGTTCAGTGGATTAAATGCATATCTGTCCACAAGACTAGATTAACATCCTTCCACAGGACTAAATGAGTGTTTGCTGACCACAATAAACGAATATCAAACCACATTACTAAATAAATCAAGCCATAATACTAAATAATTAGGCCTCTGATCACAGCACGTAAAGAATATCACTCACAGTACGTAATGAATTCACAGTTCTTAATGAATATCACTCACAGTACGTAATGAATTCACAGTTCTTAATGAATATCAGTCACACTACGTAATGAATTCACAGTTCTTAATGAATATCAGTCACAGTACGTAATGAATTCACAGTTCTTAATGAATATCAGTCACAGTACGTAATGAATTCACAGTTCTTAATGAATATCAGTCACACGCACGAGATTAAAGCACGAAATGAACGGCTGTCAAAAGTCTCGAAAAAGTGGCCCGACTTGCAAGTGACGCCCATTATTGTTTACAACTGAAGGGAGAAAGTGGCCCGGCTTGCAAGTGACGCCCATTATTGTTTACAACTGAAGGGAGAAAGTGGCCCGACTTACAAGTGACGCCCATTATTGTTTACAACTGAAGGGAGAAAGTGGCCCGGCTTGCAAGTGACGCCCATTATTGTTTACAACTGAAGGGAGAAAGTGGCCCGACTTACCATTGACGCTCTAAATCTTTCACTATTGAAGGAGAATGGCTTTCTTGGCCAAAAGTCTCACAAAACTTTTCCCTAAAGGGAAAATATGTCTTTAATTGCCAAAAGTTTGCACACAATATTGCTTTCCACTTTGACCGTGACTTTAATGTTACACTAACATAGTGGGATCGTACATATGTCATATTCTGCTTTCTATGATGACGCACTTCTTATCAAAATTGGAATGTAATATTATCGAATGAATTACTCCATGTCTCAAGCAAATTGTATAGTTTTGAATCATTCGTAAAATACCTTTCTAATCTTATTTGTGAACGGATGACGTGATCGAGTTGTTTACCTTATGTTTTCATCTTCTTTATTTATTTTATTTTTTTAGAAGTTTTATTCAAGTGAAAAGTTCCGCCAATATTCCTCCCAACAGTTGATAAACGTAAGCATATTATTGAAGAGATATGTTAAATAGTGTGGATACGATTTTACTAATACAGATTATTGAACGTTATTAACCTCTAATATATAAGATTAATATGGAACTTTTTATATTGTAGTAATGCGACCGCAAACGTTTGTGCCACGGTTAATACAAAGAAAATAATAGGCCACGCAAAATAAAAATGTAATTACATCACTGTGGCAGTCGACTCCGATGAGGAGGAAAGAAAGATGTGTCGCTCTGTCTCACTGGTCACGTGAGTACGAGAATTAGCGTTCACAGCTTTCAAGGGCGACAAATTGGCGAAAGAGTCCACCAATTAAAACGTCAGTTTGCAAGAAACACCACAAGCCAAATACACGCTTCATTTCATATGCTTTGTTAGGATGTTCGTTTAGTGGAGACGCTGCCTTTAATCGGATTTGTGTGCGATCAGAGTGCGTGATTGTGATTGCCTACTTGTTTGGAGCAGTCGGTGAATTACTCTGAACTCTGTAGAGAGCTTCACAGCCGGTCGGCCAGTCAGTCCATACTTTGTTTTAGATCAGAGTTTCTCAAGCGGGGTTCTCCGAGAGATCGTGTTTTTAAAAAAATAAGCATCGCCAGATATAATAATTTTTTATGCAGTGGTTCCTCCAGGGTAAAAAGTTTGAGAAAGACTGGTTTAGGTAAATTACTGTATATTGTGCCAATCAGAACAACCACTAACAGATACTTTGGGTAAAAAGTTTGAGAAAGACTGGTTTAGGTAAATTACTGTATATTGTGCCAATCAGAACAACCACTAACAGATACTTTGGGTAAAAAGTTTGAGAAAGACTGGTTTAGGTAAATTACTGTATATTGTGCCAATCAGAACAACCACTAACAGATACTTTGGGTAAAAAGTCTGAGAAAGACTGGTTTAGGTAAATTACTGTATATTGTGCCAATCAGAACAACCACTAACAGATACTTTGGGTAAAAAGTCTGAGAAAGACTGGTTTAGGTAAATTACTGTATATTGTGCCAATCAGAACAACCACTAACAGATACTTTGGGTAAAAAGTCTGAGAAAGACTGGTTTAGGTAAATTACTGTATATTGTGCCAATCAGAACAACCACTAACAGATACTTTGGGTAAAAAGTCTGAGAAAGACTGGTTTAGGTAAATTACTGTATATTGTGCCAATCAGAACAACCACTAACAGATACTTTGGGTAAAAAGTCTGAGAAAGACTGGTTTAGGTAAATTACTGTATATTGTGCCAATCAGAACAACCACTAACAGATACTTTGGGTAAAAAGTCTGAGAAAGACTGGTTTAGGTAAATGACTGTATATTGTGCCAATCAGAACAACCACTAACAGATACTTTGGGTAAAAAGTCTGAGAAAGACTGGTTTAGGTAAATTACTGTATATTGTGCCAATCAGAACAACCACTAACAGATACTTTGGGTAAAAAGTCTGAGAAAGACTGGTTTAGGTAAATTACTGTATATTGTGCCAATCAGAACAACCACTAACAGATACTTTGGACTCCAGTCAGTCAAGTCAGTCGCCTTCATTTTATCGGCACCAAGAGTTTATTTGAAATTCACTACTCTATATTGAACTGTAGATGCACTACTCTATATTGGACTGTGTGAACTGTGTAGATGCACTTCTCTGTATTGGACTGTGTGAACTGTGTAGATGCACTTCTCTATATTGGACTGTGTGAACTGTGTAGATGCACTAGTCTGTATTGGACTGTGTGAACTGTGTAGATACACTACATATTTGTCTGTACGAACTATATAGATGTGTTTCTCTCAACTGAGTATAATGTCGCACAATGGCAGCGACCTAACTGCTTCCAGTATTCATTGCAAGGAGTCTTGGTGGCGGTGGTTATGCTATCACCAGTCAATGCTGGTGTTTGCGTTAATCATTTCGTCAAAGGACGTTATCGGATCTGGTGTGCTTCAGTGGGACCCTACAGCCTCACGTTGCGTCCCGAGGTGGAAGAGGGGAGGGTTGGCGGAAGGGGGTGAAAAGATCACACCAGTTTGGCGCATATCCTCAACCGCCCTCCGTCAGCGCAAGGAATCTTTTCCGTGCGGGGCTTGTATATGTAGTACACGAGACCCGATTTATCGTCCAATTTGTCGGACTAGAGTATAGGACACTAGTGTGCCTTTAACATACAGGTCCTTAAATGTTGCATTCCAAAGGAGGTTCAACAAGGGTTCAAATTCGGTTACTTTTCTCTCTACTGCTTGACCCTGCATCTAGAATTGTTTTTCTTGCCGTTTTTTGTTGTTGTTTGTTTTGTGTCAGGTACAATTCTGGATAGTTTTCTTGGCTGTGTGTTCTCAGTCGGGTGGGCAGGTAAAATTCTGGACAGTTTTCCTGGATTGTTTGTTTTGTCAGTCGGATTGAAAAATGGAATTCTGGCGGTTTTTTTTTTATCATCAGGTGGACAATAGAATTCTGGACAGTGTGTGTGTGTGTGTGTGCGCGCGCGCTTGATTTTATCAGTCTTGTGGGCATATAACAGTATAATTTTTCTAGCGCGTTTTTATCAGTCGGGTGGACACTTTTTTTCTGTCGTGTTTTTATCATAATGTGTGGGCGGACACAATTCTGGACAATTACCTAGTTTGGTCGAGCTTGCTAAAATGTGTCGTACTTAATTTACTAATTGGAGGTAAAGGATTTCTTACCATATTAAAATTTCGCAAACATTTAAATTGAACCATTTTCAATAGCCAAATCTTTATGTCTCTCTCTTCTAACATAACATTTTTAAAGTGAACCTTTTCACAGTGCTAAATCTTTATGTCTCTCTCTTCTAACAACATTTTTAAAGTGAACCTTTTCACAGTGCTAAATCTTCCTGACTCATATTGTCTCTCGGTACTCGCTAAAAAAATATTTGGAAAATCTTGAATGGAATCATGATGCTCAGCCATCTACACGACTGAGTTACTTCTTATCAGAATTATCTGAGCAGAAGCGAAATCGTGGTTGTTGTTTAAATTCTGTTAAGTGAAGCTTGTCCTTTATCTTTGCCTGAAGCCCATTACAGCACAGTACTACCGCTGAGAGATTGAAAAGCGAGCCAGACACGCGAAGCTGGCATTTCTTTAAGTTGTTTCTGTAGGCGATTAGATATCTGAAGGTTTTAGCTAGACATTGAAGTGTCTTCAAGTTTGAGCAGACTTTCTGATTTCTTTAAGTGTAGGTTTTGGGATGTTTTCTACGCTAGCTATAGGTATAATATTTTTTTTTTTACAAGATGTAGTTGCATAATTTATCTTCAGGTTCTTTCTATGGATTTATTATATCTTCAAGTTGTAACTATTAGACAATAAGACATATTTCAGTTATACCTGTGGACTATACTATATTTATATATTCAAAAGTAACAGCAGTATTGAAATATCTTCAAGTTGTAGCTGCAAATTATAATGTATTTTTTAAGTTACAGCTGTACACTATATTTTGCGATGTGCAAAATTCTTCCCGAAAAATCTGGGATAAGGCGTTAGCGATTGATAAATAAGAAACTACTAGTAGAGTTACTATCCTTTTGAACACTGAGATTGACCAGGGACAGAGTGCTTTCTTGTCCAAACAGGTTTAGAGTTACTGATACTTAACACGCTTAGCCGTGAAGATATCTGCTATCTGAATTTCACACAGAGCGAATTCAGTGGGGCCCAGAGTCGACGAATAACATGTCCAATTGTATAGCGTGCCTTTATTAGCCCAGTTACATCACAAGACTGCATACCCATACTCAGAAAGAAGGCGTATCGGATGTCTGCATTTATGTCTAGATATTACTTTCGCGTGTTCACGCATTTTACAGAAAGTTTGCTATAATATACAATACACACTGCAATTATCTTTCTCCACTTGTGTGCCATTTGATCACTCCAAGAGACCTGTGTGCGCCCTAGTGTAGAAAAGCGGCACCACCACAGAAAGACAGCGCTATACTGGACACTCGGTCACTGTCGTGGAGCGGACCAAATGCAATCGGGCAGTTTTTTTTGTGTTTTTTTTTTTCGCTGACTTTTCTCCAGAGGATGCAGTAAGCCTTTTATCAGAGATATTTTCAGCTTTGTAGGTCCTCCTGGAGAAAAACTTCCTCTCCTCACTTGTTTCTGGAGAGGGCGGGGGTGGTTGTGTGTTGAGTAGATGTAGTGTGTGTGTCGGTGCATTTTGTCTTGTGAGTGTCTGAAAGTGTGTGTGTGTGTGTGTGTGTGTGTGTGTGTGATGTGTGTCGTGTTGTGAGTGTGTGGCAGTCTTGATGGGCAAGATTTCAACATGCGATACAAATGGTTTGCTCGGGAACAACTGGCTACTGGGCTGCGTGACGTCAGCGAGACGCTGGGTATCGATTTGAGCAGAGAGCTCGTCTCCTTGATCAATTCTTCCTGGGACCCCTGGTGTTTTCTTTCGTGGGGGAATGAAATTGAAAGCGGAGTGTAAAGATGGGTGTGAGTTACTGGCGTCAGGGCACACACAGATTCAAGGTTCTGGCTGACACGAGAAAGATTGTGTTACGCATAGCTAGTAGTGGGTTAATTGCTATTAGTGGGCTTTATAATTTCCTGCGTAGATGGTTCTAAAAATCTCTTAGCCTTAAATTTAAATGCATAATTTTGTAGTGTTTGCCTGCTACTTCCAGCAGCCCCCTCATCATCACCAGCACTGAAAAAGGTAGTTTTGTACCTGTTCTAAACCTTTCTAATTAAATACAAAATACACAGGCCTACATATTACACGAAGGTGGACTCAATATATATTTCAAAACAATATGTATCTCTGCATGCAAAGTGACTATTAAAAATAACTACATAAGAAACGTATATGCTCTTATTGAACAAACAGTAACAGAAGAGACTGTTATTCTTGCTGTTTTGAAGAAAAAAACAAACAGTAACAGAAGAGACTGTTATTCTTGCTGTTTTGAAAAAAAAAAAGAAGGTATATTTTCACTTATTCACTCAGGTGCTGTAAGCCGGTAGAAGATACATCAAAATGTTTTCACGCCCCCCAAAAAACTTTTTAAAAAATGCTCTGCATATCTAATTATTATCACGTTAGCTCATTGTTCAAAACGAAGTGTTCTGGATATCAACAAATAAATGGCTACACTACTAAAACCTAGAGTCGATTTGTTCCTATTAAAGCAAGCCTGACAACCAACCCATAGCGCTACCGAGTCTCTTTACGTACGAAGTACCTGTACAAGGAGGTAGTCGTGGAGGTACCGGCCACAAATCGACCAGCGGCAGTCATTCGTGCTATGGAAACCTCAATCCGGGCAAAATCTTGTCGCACTGACCTTACACCACTGAGTTCTACTTTCCGTGATTTGCATATTTCGTCACGCGTCACCTTAGCAGTGAAAATGGAAATTTGCACAGTTCATCACGCTTATGAGGAAGAGAGAGAGGGGGGGGGGATTGTTTCTGCCAATTAAAGTGTAAACATCATTGACAAATTAAATTGTAAGAACATGTTTCTTACCCTGGGTGCCCCACCCCACCCCAGTGATGTCAGCAGACTTCAATTCACTGAGGGACAGACTGTGTCGACTACCGGCTGTCAGCTTCCATACGGACGTGAAGATGACCTTCTCATTTTGTTTGATGCAGGGCATCCGATTGTGCGTGCTGCCGAGTGCGTATGAAATTAATTAGTAATCGCAATACGAACTGATCGAAGATATCCGCCTTTTGTCGACAGGCGTCGAAAACCTTCCGACTCGCATAACGCGGTTGTTGCCAATGTTACGTTGTTCAGCACGAGATGGAATTGAAAGGTGTGGAATGGTGATGGAGGTGGTTGGAATGGGGGTGGGTTCGCACACGCCTTTGTAGCCGTGTATTCCAGTACCATGCCAGAATTTTCTTCTGCTGGTAGTAGTTGGTGCAGGCTGCTTTGTCAACGGGCTTAGTGTTCATTGTGCTGACATGCATGTGTGTGTGTGTAATATTTAAGGTTGAAGAAATCGAAAACATCTGTCAGAACTGTGCGTGCGTAAATGGTGGACCGGAATCCTGGCTGGACCAGATATAATACAGTCGTGCCGGTAGCACTGTGTGTGTGTCTGCCTGCGGTGTCGAATTATTCCTAGAGTATTGTGCATCGCTACTTTCCGCATATTGTCTTTTCTTGAAATGATCGGCCGTTATATCGTTTTATTCACGATGTCAGAAACTCATTTTATAACACAGATGCATATTACTTTGATTGGATTGAATGTATTCATAGATTCAAGCCGTTTTACTTTTCATTCACAATATAATATTTTAAAATCAATCGTGAGGTATAATAAGACCAAGTAATTAGCTTAGCTTTAATTTATGGCATCCTGAACTCAATCAACCGTAAAACCGCTCGTCATACTAGCATGATGTTGACAGAAAGGTGTATACACATTGTATGATTATTAGCGCCTATTGTGCTAATGTATATGCGCATTGGACGTCTGTGTGCTTGTGTGAAACACCATACAGTTAGAACTCTTCACCTTGAGCGCTGCGTTCGTTCACCTGTTTATGATGCTTGAGCTAGATGTGGGTCACGACAACCGTCGCTTACACGCACCAAACCTAGTGAAGAAAGTTCACTCGGCGAACACGCAGACATTTAATTTTTATTTTACACTAACACCGCGTCCGGCTAGTCAGCTAATGACGCTGGCGTGAATTTTCTTGTTAGTTAAATATTACGGCCGTTGGGGTGGGTGGGTAAGGACAATTAAAATATTGCTGGCATTCATCTTTGCTTAGCTTCGTTCCTATTATGCTGCCGCAATATTGAATGATAATATATTAGTAATTTCATATTTTTAGACGGCTTTCCCCCTCTTGTGTATTTTATTAATCACTAGATGCACATGTTGTTTTTTTACACATACGGATCCCTGGTATATTGTATAAATTTAATGCTTAAGTTTAACAGAGTAACCAAATGCGATCTTATTGAATGTTGTATATATATTTTTTAAATTGCTCTTAAGGAAATACATTCTTTCAGAATTATACATATATCATGAATACATGTTAGGCCTCTTTTTTTTATTTTTATGAACTGATAATAATAGAGCCAAACTCTGTAAAGGTTCTCATTTATTAGCTGACTGATAATAACGCTAAACCCTTTTTTATGTGTCTTGTCTAAGCATTTTTGTTTCTGTTGCACAGTTATCTCTTACCTGCACTCAGTAATTATACTTAGGTACATCCATCAGCTGTCACCAATATTTTAAACTTCTTTTCAACTGTCTTTCCAAATTGTAGGTAACACATAAAAAACATTATTTTTTTTGTGATGGACCCTAGTAGCACTCAACTTTACATATAAAGTTGTAGTGTTGTGTTTACAGTCTTGTAGAGTGTGATCCAGTTCAAGTTTGTCATATTACTGTGGTGTTGGGCTCCATGATTTATACTGTAACATATGTTTACTAACTCTTCCCCCCAAAAAAAAATTATTTACTGTGCTGCAATACTTAGAATTTAAATATATGATTTTTAGTCAGTAGGTAAGAACAACTCAAGATAACTTTACTTTTAGTTGTAAAAACAAAATCTTTTCTCTTCATTGTTATATGGTTTGCTGTGTGTATTATTTGCTAAATATTTACATCAGTATCCACTGTAAATGATGTTTGAGACTTTTAAGTATCAGAATTATTATTTATTACTTGTATGCTGTCAGAATGATTAGTTCTACACCATTTACACTAAATTCATTACATTATGATTGCTGTGTGTTTATAAATTGTTTTAGTAATAATGGTGTGTTAGATCAATTCATTGAGCAGGTTCTAATAATCATATATTTATTAGAAACTGTGAACGTCTAGTGTAGCATTGTCTGTTCAAACAAATGCTGAATGGAATATTATTTATTATTACTTTAAACATAATGAGACTACAAAATATTTTCATAATATGAGTAAATAACAAGGGTGTGTGTGGATTTAATATTGAGCGATCCACCATGTCTGGTCTGAGAGGTGGATTGGGAATCCAGAATATAGTGAGGCTAACCAAGTCCCTCCAGTACTATCCTGGGCCAAGAATGCTAGCACTGGAGAGGAAGCTATCAGAATCACCACAAATGAATATCTTTTTAAATTCTAATTATGCAAGGTAATGGATCCACCTTATGAATTAAACAGACTGTATACAAATATTCTCAATATAATAAAATGTAATTATACTCCCCTTTTTAATCTTACTATAGCATTTTACTTCATCCACAGGTGTTCTTTTGTTAATCCCTCATGCTAACTGCATTGTTAACCCTACCCATTGCTCATCACCATTGATCAGGTTTTGATATACACAGTGGTACTTTTAACTTATAACTAACTGTTCATCATCAGCATGCAGTTTTGATGCTAAATGTGGTACTGTTCATCGTCAGCTTGCAGTTTTGATACTAAATGTGGTACTATATAAGTGCAGAATAGTAGGTCTTAATATATATTTGCCTGTGCTTTTGATATTAAATTTCATAATGTGTTACTGGCGAACAGATGGTAGAATGTAATTACTAGTGTGCCAGCGACTCAGAAACATTGTTTGTAGTAAACTATACTGCAACCACAGAGTTTGTATGTACTAAAGTCAAGACTTGAATCTGAAAGAAAAGGAGATTATATTATGTACTCTCAGTTTCTAATGAACAGAATGTATCGTTTCATTTCAAATTTCCTTGTAGAGTACAGGCCATCCAGGGAAAAAGTATCATTGTCACTCATTTTATTGACAGTGGCAATTTTAACAGCCTGTTATGTTCCACTTGGGTGTAAACTAAGTTTGGCTGCTATTAATGGTTCTTACAGGGAACATTAACCTGTCATGAGCAAAAGACTTGTTCTCATTTTCCAAAATTCCGGATTGATATAGAAATTGTGTACTGCTTTATGATATATGCACTGTTTTTTTTGGACAGGGTTTAAAAAAGAAAAAAAAACAAGAAAACAAAAAAGAGCATAATACTTTATCTTCCCACCCACCCACCCTCACTAAAAATAAATGATGGGTCATGATTTATCAGCATTATAAAATGTTTACGTCTTTACAGCAAACGTAACTAGATATTAAAACAGGAAATCACATTCGCTGTAACGTATAAGTAAAGAACTAATCAAAGCAAATTCATTAATATCTTTGGTATTAAATAGCCAGATAAAAAAAAAAATATGTGAAGGGCATGGTTAAAAAAAAGAAGAAAATAATTGGGATTGAATCCTAATTCATAGTCATGTAACTAAAACAGAGAAAGACTCCAAAATTCTATTTCTTGTACTAAGTTTTGCGGTCTATATATATCGGGTGGACAGTAATGTGGCTAACTGACCTCTATCTCACTAGATGAGACATCCGCTACCATCGTTTTGTACTGTGGCCATCACTTTCGTGCTCTCCTATCGCGATGATAGGGTAAACGTCAATTGTTTACTTTGACATTCTGACCTTTGCCACCATTTACCACATTTGTGCTATTGTCCCGTGACAGGCAGACGGGATATTAAGAGCGTTACTTGCTTTTCAGGGCGACAATTGTCCAAAGTCGACAGTATATATTTAGTTAGGTGGATTGATAGGTACTGCGCACTCGTAATCAGGCACGCACTTAGCTTGCACTAGCACGCACTCGTAATCAGGCACGCACGTAGCACGCACTCGCGTATGTGGTAAATGAACGGAAGCAGGCGGGGAAATGTATGCTAACAAGAGACCTGTCTGTAGCTGCCCTCCACAGCTTGTGTGGTCAGCATAAGTTATTTCAACGTTTGTCCGCATTTCAGTGGTGATCGATGGTGTTTCACGAGTTGACCCAAACACCTACCAATGATCTCTATGTTAAGAAAAAAAATAAAACAATACTAAAATTGAACATTATTATTGTCAGGTTTGTTTGCACTATTTTTTAAAATGGTAATAATGCAGGAAGGGTCATTTTGTTTCCAGAGAGCATTGGATTGAGCTCTTTATCCAGCACTTCTGGCAGCACCTCAAGTTTGAAAGTACTATATTTTAATCTGGACAACAGAACAAATTTTGTAGAATGATTTAAATGCTGTATTTTACGACAGAATCCTGCTAGATTGTCTTCATGTTTTATATTTTAGTGTAGACATTCCCTAAAAATACAGTGCAGACTTGTCACATCTTGGGGTTGTTTTGCTTAACGAAATGATACATTCCTTGAGATACAGCAGATTGTGTATTCCAGGCTCTTGTCACTGCCCCTGGAATACTGTTTTGAAAGTTGGGGTTGTTTTGCTTAATGAGGTTTTATCTATTCAATGAGATTTGCATATTCGTAGAAGTGTTTAATGAGTGCATGCGTTTTCAACTGAAGTACATACAAACATGTCAAACTGATAGACAGCTGATAATTTATGTATAAATCAGATCTTATATCTTGATAGTTGTGAGGCTTGTTTATTGTTGTTGTAAAAATGTACTTTTCAATAAATCAAGATAAAATCTTACTTGTCTAATTTCATACAAAATATAGTAATACAGATGTTTCTAAATAAGAGCTGAAGATGCCTGTACAAATGTTTATTAATAACAGTTGCATTTGCCTTCACAGATTTCCTAAATAATAGCTGAATATGACTTCACAGATGACTGTAAAACACAAACTGTTACAAATAGTTTTTGGTAATTTATTTATTAGAAGCAGTTGTAACTGTTACAGTAAGCACTTTTGTACATATGTAAAGATCCCCATTTTAAAGCCCATGTTCAGAAGAACATCTATTAATAAGTGTCCAAGATAATTTGAGTGTCTTATTTTTTTTAAATCAAACAAAACAGTTTCACATTACAAGAAATATAGATTCATTGATAGGTAAGAGAGACAGAAATGAATTGTATGTGAATCTGTTTAGTTACAATCATATTGAATCAGTATGTCAAAATATGTGTTGAACATTGTCCATTATTAGCTAATACAACAGTTATTTGACATGAGCAATTTTATTTAGTTTTTATTTTGATATTGGTTGAATCTTTCAGATCGGGATTAACATTTCACTCTCAATAAAGTGGGTGGCAGAGTCATTGACTGAAGTAACAAGACTGCCTAAACATCAAGTGTACCCCAATGGTATACTTTCTTTGTCAAGAGTTCTTCCCCAAACAGGAATAATAAATTAAATTTATTAATATATCTTACTCATTAAAACATGAATAATTAACAAAACAAACAACAGTAAACTGTTCTTTAAAATATGAGTATTTAATCAACAAATATTTCCAGCTTCTGAAAGCATGAATTGATTTCTGCTTACCCACCAGTTTAGAAGTTTGATTTTATGAACATATTTCTATAAGCATAAAGACTTCATAATAATCAAAATCATTCTTGGGGTCATTCCCCCCAAAATATTCCTCATATAGTGTGACACCAATGCCACCTAGTTAATGGTTATGATTATATTATTATTAATTAATTAATCATCCATAACTAATTACAAGTGATGAGAATCCTAATTTATGTTATTAATAATTCTCCAGCGGACACCACTTGTCTCACTTGGCAGATATGTGGGCACTATAAACGTTTTCTCTCTTCCACAACATTAAAGACAAACATTTTACTATCACACAGTATTCCCAAAGGTGGAAAACTTCTTACTAAAGGAGAAGAGAAATACATCTTTTAATCTATATTTAGCGAGCTCCCATCCACCCACTTTCTTCTCCAATATGCTATCAATATGTGTAAGAAGGTCAATAAATTTAACAGTAAATTTATTAAAACAACTATCAAATATACATATAATGAATACAATGAAAAGGTTACTTGACATCAGTATTTCCATGAAACCACATTCAAATAATTTTAATACCTATACAGTCTTATATCCTAAAACACAATTCAACAGATTAGTTATCAATACAAATCACAGGATAGTTCTTATCTATAACATAAGCAATAATAGTTTCTATATAGCCTTGTTTAGGCGAAGCTGCAATGGTCTTTTCATGTGCTTTTTGCAACTAAGTCACAAATTTACTGTTTATGTTTACTATCAATTCCATTGTTTCCCTTCTCATGTTGCAGAACACTGAGTAGCCACTTTTCGCTTGAGTTGAGGCCATCTGGTGTTCTGCCATATTAGCTCTCTCAGGTAGAAAAACAATTGTAGCAGTTTTCAGTAACTTCTTTGTATCAGAAATTGCTTGATGTAGTCAATATACTTTGACAATACTTACATACTGGGGTAGATACTTCTTGCACCTACCATAGTCGCAATGGTTTATAATCATAAACCAGGAGATTCAGGTAAAACAAGGCTGTTTATAAAATATAATCAGGGAACAAATGCTAAGTTTTCTGTTTATTCATCTTTAACTCCATTGTCTCTTACACTGTTACAGTCAAGTCTCAACTTACAGTTTCCTGCAACATTATTTATTATCCCGATACACGCACACAGCATAATAAATACAGCATATCAAGTTTATGAGCACATTCACTAGAAACAGTGTCAAGTGTTTAGCTTACTATATATGAGCATCTTAGTT
Source organism: Sinotaia quadrata (assembly GCA_028829895.1). Taxonomy (NCBI): domain Eukaryota; kingdom Metazoa; phylum Mollusca; class Gastropoda; order Architaenioglossa; family Viviparidae; genus Sinotaia; species Sinotaia quadrata. Next base: position 67,426,757 of record CM054183.1, read on the forward strand.
CAGATATTTGTAGGAAAATAGTCTATTCACATAATACATCTCTATGTAAAACACAAATATAACATATCAAGAGCAAAAATCATGAAATATTTCTAAGTCCATTCTCAATCACTCAGTAACTCACATTAAGCTAATGGCCACCTTTCATGACAGGACCTCTTGCCACTCAAAATTCAAAGTGATTAGACAGTAAAATTCTCTACAGCAGGCAAACTTTTTATCTCAGCCCATGGGCTGGTCTCATTCTCATAAATCTTAACCATTGGATAATAAAAACTACTCATCCAATTTGAACTGATTTGGATTGCATCAGCAATTTCTAGCATATTCTCATCTTGAGTTGTTTACTCCAACTCTTGACACAAAAATACCATCATAAGGAGTGCCCAAGGTCGGGTCACTTCACAATTTATACAACAATTGAATCCAGAAAAAGGGATCTGCAAATTTACTCTGCCAAACATAGCCAGAATCAGAAACAGTTTACACATTAGAGTGACTAGTCAGTCCTTTTCATAAAGAATCTTGGTGTGCTGTGCTGGAAAATATTTCTCGACTTGCAGTCATAATCTCGGTGTTCCAATATGTGTTCTAGAAATTTTTTTTCACTTGCAGACAACAATAATCTCAAAGGGATGAACTAGAAAATATTTCTTAATCAATGTACTAGTATCAGTCCTAGAAATATTAATCGACTTTCATCTCTGTGTAATAATATTAGACCTAGAAATATTTATCAATTTAAGTCATTATCTCTGTGTGCTAATATTAGACCTAGAAATATTTCATAATACAATCATAATTTTAGTGTGCTCTGTCCTAGAACTGTCCAGTCCCAGAAATATTTCTTGACTTGAACTACTTAATCATACATAATCTCGTTGTGTGCTAACCTCAGTCCTCAGCTCTTGTACTTCTCTGTGTGAATATTTCTCTCTCAAGCAGTTAAATTAATGACCCGTCTTCTACCCTGACAGCCAGCCAGATTTCATTGTTTTTGTTTTCACTACTCTTTTCAGTGAATTCGTTTCAAAGTCAGAGCTACGTATTATGTTAGAATATGTGACTTACATAGATTGGCTTACAAGAAAAAGTTGAGTGGTTTTGTTATTAAATCAGTTTGGCATCAATCATTTCTCGAAGTGTCAACACGCTATGACCTTACCTTGTCCGCATCGCGCATGTTTTAGCGCTTGCGATGTTATAAAAGATATACCTGGCAGAATGAAGCACGCGTGTGTGGCTTTCTTGTGCGTTCTTGGACTGATTGCTTTTAGTCTTAGTGTTCTACTTCTAGGCCTGGAAAATAATGTGCCCCCGCCCCCCTCCCCACACAGTTAATGCCTATTGCATAACTGTTGCCATATCTGACCTTACTCAGCATTTATTACGTCTGTGCTTGTTGGTGTGACGTAAGCGTGATATTTTTAAACTCTAACACGCACGCACGTTGAACAATTAATGTTTAAATACTCACCGCCACACAGCATTACAACACCGCACTGCGAGTCCTGCACAAGCGCTCGTCCGTGTCCCCCATCCAGCCACTAACCTTCCAGATGAAGTGTCATGGGAGTCTTTGGCCATATGTGTAGCAGCCAATATTGGAAGTCACACTTGCAGACCCAATGATCTTGAAATGTGAAGGTAGTAGCTGCCTGGACCATGATGCCATGATCGCTCTGCCCCGCCCTTTTTTCCTGGCTGCTTTCGTCAAGAGAAGCAGCAAGAGAGAGAGAGCTCCAGTTCAGCTCGCACAGATGTGCCTTTCTTGCATGTGTTGTAGTTCTGTGTGTGTGCGCGCGCGTATGTGTGTGTAATCTGTGTGAATGCCTGACGTGCAGTCGCTGCTTTGGCTAGTATACAAGCAGTGTGTGTTGCGCTCGCTCTCTGGATCTCCGCTTGGCAAGTAACGCTGTCTAGCGCCATCTCACTCTCACTCTCAGCCTACCCTCGTTCACACATCAGCCTTGTCTGACGTCAGTTCCGTAGCTGTGTCTGGTTTCAGCTGCAGATCGTACCATTTGCAAGTTTGGGGGGGGGGGGGGACACAGCATTCCTTTGTTTATGTTAATTGTACCTTGCTGTCAAAACTACTGCATTTTAAAATTTTTTATTCCTGATCGTCTGCGGCCTTTCGGTTTTCAAGGAGGAAGAAAGGGATGTGAGGAGATAGAGAGCTGTGTTGCTTTGCTTTATTGGCGAGCACATCTTCTCAATGCCTATGGGAAGAAGTATTAATGTAGGACAGTATTGTGTTAGTGATGTTAATCGTTCTTTTTGCAAATATCCAGGAAGCAAAAGGGTTTAGGTCAAAATCGAACATTTCAGTTTATATTACCATCATTATTTATTGGTTTTTATGTTTGATTAATTTATATATTTTATCTGATCAATACATTTACTTTCCTATATATCACTTATTCACTAACAAAAAATAATTACTTGGCCTAGGAACACGCACAGATAAAGGAAGAACAGACAGTAGGTAAAATGAAGCAGAATAAGAAAAATGAGGGCTGTTCACTATCACTGTAAAAATATAATAGTGCATCAATAGGAACAGACACATTTGCTCTATAAACAGGTAATGGAAACAGGGAAAAGAATAAGGAAACAAGGGCTATTCATAGTCATTGTACAAATATACATACACTGTACTCAAAAAGTGAATTTGAGTTTTTATTGAACTGTTAAGTTGTTTGGGTTTTTAAAATAAAATATAAGAGAAAAAATAATGGGAAATGATCTGGATTGTAGTTTACAGAAATAAAATATAATAATCAAGGGAAAAGATCTGGATGAATACATGTCTAGGTATGAAGTTGATCCACAAGCCTATTATAACTTTATCAAAGGACATTTAAAACAAATTATGGTAATGTTTTATTTGTTATGTTTATAATAATATGTTGGTTTTTTTAACAGAAATTACTAGAAAATAAAATGAATAATGAAAAAAAGCTTCCATTAATTATTTTATGGAAAGTAAACATTTTTATTGTGTTTTTTAATATGAGGTGTTTTTTCCTTCTTTTGTTTCTAAATCATAACAGGCATAACACAGAAAAGTTTGATCAGTATTCAAGTGTAGTCCTGTATTTTGTTTTATTTATTATGAGTATTCATTTTCAGAAATGCTAGTGATTGTACCAATAGGGCATTCTTTGAAATAAACTGTTTTCTAAGATTATAATGGATTGTACCAATATGGCAATTTTGAATTTGACTGTTCCTATGATTACAACAGAAATTCATTAAATTTGTTTCTCTTGAAAGTTAAAAAATATCAAATGAATTGTGCACTTATAATTAAAACTTAAATTGAAAAGAATTTTGCTAATATTCAATTTTTCCTATTAAAACATATATTGACATCCCATGGAATACTTGAATAAAAGGTGTATTATAGGCATTTGCAAATTCTAGCTCAAGATTGTAACTTGTTAATACTTATGAATGGTAATGTAACAGCCTTCTTTTTTCACCTTCCATCAAACTTCTCTCTCTCTCACACACACACACAGCTTCTTATTCTTAGTTTTTAGACTGCCTTAAAGAGTCAGCTGTTATTACAGGAACAGACAGGCAAGTGAAGACTTGTCAGGGATTCTGTTTACTAAACACATCATCTTGAAACAAATTGCTAAAGAAAGTTTTCATAGTGGAAAGATATTAAAGGGAGTATTCCTTGCAGCACACTAAAAACTGTGTTCACAGTAATTGGTAAAACATGCCAAACTAATAATTTTAATTTGTAATCTTTGTAAACTTGACACTTTTACTGTACCAAATGATTCATAAACATAGGGCAGATAACAGTAATACTGATACAGCGATAGAGTATACAGTTTTACTACACATAAAGCAGATTGAACTGTGTGCACCACTATAATCATGAATCAAAATGTGTTGTATAGAATAAAAATAACAATTATTTCTATAGGATAGCTATCCAGCATATTTGGTAAACAAGAATCCTGTATATGTGCTCTATTAATCAATTGCAAATTTGTAACAACACACAAATAAATTTATGTATTAGTTTATTAATTTTTTAAATATGATTTGTATTTATTTATTTTTGTTCACACACCTGCTGAAGACTTGCTGATAATAAAATTGACAGCCAAAATTATTATATTGTACATAAAGATCTACTTCTGGATATTCTATAATTCATTTCAAAGAAAGTAATAATATATATTTTCTCTCTCTTTCTCTGTCTCTCACACACACAGACATACACACACATTCACTAATCTTTATTATTACCTGTGTATTGTATTGGCATGTAAATGTAAGTGTTATTACTGTTCATTATCCTGGTCTCATTCATTTTATATATAAAGATCTACTTCTGGGTATTCTATAATTCATATTCTAAAAGAAAATAATAATATAAATTCATTCTCTCTCTCTCTCTCTCTCTCTCTCTTTCTCTCTCTCTCTCTCTCTCTCTCTCTCTCTCTCTCCTGTATATATGCATATACTCTCACTAATATTCATTATTACCCATGTAATGTATTTGGCAGGTAAATGTGACTAAATATATCACTCTTTATTATCTTTAGTATCTCACATAGAAAAATATTTATATGATGGAGATTATTTTCTGCAGTATTTTTCTTAATTACATTTTTTTTTTTTTTGCAGTTTTGCCCAAACCAAAAAATTACTTAAATATTTGCCATCCTATAGTTCAGAGGGGGAAAAAAAATCAGCATTTACATACATCTTTAATAATAATAGCCTTGACCCTGAACTAATCCAAACCATGATTCATTCTGATAAATCAAACCAGATGTAAATAAATTAACATATAATTATAGGTCAATGAAACGTAATAACATTACTAAAAACTCATAACTTATAAAACACTAGATACTACTTGTCACAAAACGGGAGGCTCGTTACAAGCCGACCCGAGCTGAAGTTAGAGATGCAAGGGGTGAAGTCTATTTTTGGCCTGCTCCGGTGCACCTCCAAGAAAAGCCCGTGACGTGTGCCAGTACTACGTCGCGTCAAGTTGTTACATAGACACACATGACATACGCCATTGATGTTTGGGTGGGGCCCAATTTATTAATGTCATGCCAAGGAACGTTTTATTGGCGGTGTGTGTTGTGAGTGTGTATCATAAATGTGAATAAATGGACGAACAGACGAACGGTGCAAAACAATAGTACAAATTCTTTCGTCCCTCTCAAAAACTATGAATAACAAGAGAGTTGAAAGATGTTTAAATCAGGTTATTTATTTCCCGATTTAAAAGGGGGCACTACTCTTTCGCACAGTGATTAATCATTCATTCAACTTTCCAATGTCATACACTCTGTGGGAAATAAGGGGAGATGAAAATGATGAAATTCAAAATATAAAATAAAGATTAATTACACAATTCTTATGCGGCAAATGGGGCCGCTTTAACAATAGTTCACATGTAAAATAAGCATTACTTTTAACATTAGAGTTCTTATTTTACAAACGATATAATAGTGTTCATTTTCTTAAGAGTCCTAGACTTAAGTATGTGCGCGTTAGCCGTGCTAATGATTACTCACTATTAATGTCAGAGTTCCAAGGAGATGACGTAATCTCACACGTCACTTATAAGCGGCACTTCAAAGTGAAGAATCACGACGCAATTGAGGCGTCGCATTACAGGTGAAGATTCTGCAGAATCTAGGCACCACTTTCAGATTATCACTGGGGAGAAATCTGAAATTTAGCTGACTGTTGTCAGCCTCGATAATTATCGTTGTACCGGTTGTCGTGGAAACGGACACCCCAACGACGTTTAGCATTATCGGGTGGAGTCGTCCAGTGGGATGTGTCGTCGCATTACATTGAGTGTAGAAATCCGGATATCTGTAAGAAAATCTCGGTGCTATCCTCTCAATTAGCGGGATAGGCTGCCAAACGAACTCAGACAGGGGGAAGACAAAATTGGTCCCTCGTGTCGTTAACTGCATACAACCAGCGTCGCATGCATCGGGTTTTCTTTGACAGCGAACTTTCCACTTTGCCAAAAGTTATACTGAGTAATTTTGCCTCGTTACTCAATATATGGCATCAGACGGATGGAAAACGGATGGAAAGAGATTATTGCAGCTTTCCTTTATGAAATCTCTGTACATGAGATAATTCATACGTGAAGTTAGACTGGCTTCAGGCGAATCGACGTTTTCAACATTGAGAGTAAAATCTTCATTTTGTCCCTTATATAGCTTTCACTGAAGGTTTCCAAAACTTCCAGAAGCTATGTCCTGTGACATGATTTTTGCCTTGGATATATAGTGGTAATCGTGATGCACGCTTTTCTGTGGTCAATCCTAATGCGCACTGGCCATTTCACTCGTCAACAACATGTGACGGTATTGCGCAGTTGTCCCAATTTATTTAATATACATATTCTTCATAAACTAATATATATATTCAATATGATAATTAACACACACTGCGTCACGAACGTCTGTCTACTAAAGAGATCTTAGGTGACCGTTACTGGAAGTTACATGCTACATACGAAAAATAACAAAACTCGGATTACTTCAATTAGTTTTGTTAGCGGTTTTTTAAAATGAAATAAAATATAATTTCGGTCCCTCATTTCCTGTGACAACCCCCTTCTTAAAATTGATTGGAGCTCACAGAGTGGAAATCAAATAGGAACAAAAAAAATTTTATTTCACACGATAGTCCCCACAGGAATTATATGCGCATCTGTGGAGAGACTATCCTCTCTCTTGTTTATATCGCGGTTATGGCATGCCGGGATAATGCATCGACACCCGAATTTTCTCGGCCCGCGATGTGTTCGACAACGAAGCTATACTCCTGTAGCAGGAGTGTCCATCTAGTTAGCCTAGCGTTATCGTACATGCTAGTGCGCAGATATGTAAGCGGCTTATGATCGCACTGCAGGATGAATGGTTTAGAGTACAGATAAGCACTAAATTTCTTGAGTGCCCATACGATTGCTAAGCACTCCTTTTCAATCGTAGAGTACCGTGTCTCACGATCTAACAGTTTCTTAGAAGCGTATGCTACCGGTAGGTATTCGTCATCTGTCTCTTGGAGAAGTATGGCACCGAGGCCTTCGTCTGATGCGTCGGTCCTGACAATAAATCTCTTGTCAAAGTCTGGTAGCTGTAGGACGGGTTTACTGGTCAAGATGTCCTTCACTTTTTCGAGGGCGGTGCTACACTCTGCCGTCCATCGTATTTTCGTGGGTTGTTTGTTTCCAGTTAAGTCCGTCAGTGGTTTAAGAAGCGTACTGAAGTTTGGGACAAATTTTCGGTAGTACCCCACTAGCCCCAAAACTGCCCTGACCTGTTTCTTTGTAGTCGGTAAGGTCATGTCACGAATGGCTGCAGTTAAGTCTAGATTAGGGCCTATTTGTCCGTCACTTATGATATGGCCAAGAAATTCAATCTCTCGAAAGCCCGCGCGTACTTTGGTGGGTTTCACGGTCAATTTATGGCGCTCGAGAATATCAAGTAGACCACCCACTGAGGATAAATGTTGGTCCCATGTTCCTGTTGCTACCAGTATGTCATCAAAGAAATTCAATGCGTCAACGCTCTCTAACGGTAATTTTCGCATGAAGCGCGCGAATGTTGCGGGTGCGTTCGCTAGTCCGAACGGTAGTCGGCAAAACTGAAATAAGCCTAGCGGGGTTGGAAAGGCTGTTTTTGGTCTGTCGTCAATAGCAACTGACAGTTGCCAGTACCCTTTGCACATGTCAAACTTCGAAAAGTAATGTGCCTTGGTTAGTTTTGCGAATAATTCGTCCTGATTTGGAATAGGTTCCGCATCGAATTCAGTTATCTCATTTAACTGTCTGTAGTCCACACAAAAACGAAGCGTACCGTCTTTCTTTTTAACTAAGACGACCGGTGATGAATATGGGGAGATTGACTGTTCAATCACGCCCTGTTTTTGCATTTCACGCACCTGTTCTGCTATGTACTTTGTGCTCTCATATTTCTGTGGGTACTGTTTTAAGCGTATCGGTTTGTCACTTAAAAGTTTGATGCGGTGTTCAACCAAATCTGAGTGGCCCGGTTGGTCGGTGAATATGCGCGCGTGTCTGTGTAAGAGCTTTGACATTGCGTCGCGCTGTTCGACAGTTAAGTTCGAGTCAATCTCGACTTGATCGACTGTAACTGCGGAGTTAGGCTGGGTTTCGGCGGACATCATGTCTGTTCTGAAATTGGAGTCTTCCAATTGTATCAGTGCGACATTCACGCTTTGTATCTGTTCGCCGCTGCGTTCATAGTAACGCTTGAGCATATTTATGTGATAGGTTTTCTGCTTATTTCCTATCTGTATGCTGTAGTCGTTCTGCTTCACACGCTTAATAACGCGATAGGGTCCACGCCAGTGCATTTGCATGCGGTTGTTATGCGTGGGCCGCAAGAGTAACACGAGCTGGCCTGGTTCGAGGTCACGTTCCACAGCAGTACGGTCAAAATTTCGCTTGTATCGGGGTTGTTTTTCGCGAATGTTTTCCTGTGCTAAGTGACATGTCTCGGTCAGACGTTGACGTAGTTCGGCTACGTACGTGTGAACATCTTTACCATCGGTCACAGTGTCTCCCTTGACCCATGTTTCTTTTATTAGCTTAAGGGGACCACGAGGTTGTCTGCCGTATAGTAGTTGGAACGGTGAGTAGCCCGTACTCTCTTGTGGGAGTTCGCGATACGCGAAGAGTAATGGTGCTAGAAAACGCGGCCACTGGTCGGGTTGTTCCGAGGCCATTTTAATTAACATTTTCTTTATCGTACCGTTGAAACGTTCAACGGCACCATTAGACTGAGCGTGATATGGTGATGAGAACAACTGTTTACACGCTAGTAGACGCATTGTTTCAGCCATCATTGCTGAGGTGAATTGAGTGCCCTGGTCACTCAATATTTCTCGAGGTACACCAGTACGAGAAAATACGTCTATTAAAGCGTCTGCGACTTCGATCGCTGTGATGCCCTTTAATGCGACTGCTTCTGGATATCGTGTTGCAAAATCCACGATTGTTAGGATATAGCGATATCCTCCTTCGGCCGCGGGAATGATTGGGCCAATAATGTCTACTGCGACTTTTAGGAATGGTTCCTCTACTGTTGGTACTATCTCGAGGGGAATTCGACTGACACGCCCTCGGTCGATATGTTGCTGACACTGCGTACATGTACGAACGTACGAGCGAACATCCCTACTCAGGCCTGGCCAAAAAAAGTCCTCACGAACTCGCTGCTCAGTGCGCCGTGCGCCCTGATGTCCGGACATGATTGAGTCGTGTGCAAAGCTAAGAATCAGCTGTCTGAGTGGTGTAGGGGTAAATAGACACGTGGTGCTTCTAGTATCATTTTCCTTAAAGTCGGTGCGCCGAAACGCTAGCCCGTCCTTCAGGAAATACGTAATCGTCGCGTACTTGCTGGACGTAATAGTGTTTTTCCGTGCCAGCTTTAGCATTGAGGACAAGCTTTTGTCCTCCTGCTGCAGGTGACTGAGTTGACTTGGGGTCAACTGCGGAAATGTATTCTCGACTATCTTTAGAGCTGGGGGTCCTTGTTTACTACGTTCCCGTTGTGCTCTAGTGGTTACGGGGAGAACAGGATAGATGCCCTCAGTGTGTGTGTCACACTGCCCGGGCGATAGTATGAATCCGAACTGCATGTCTCTTATCACTGCGGCGGTGACTGTACCGGAAAATACGGATGACGTAACATGTACAGTGGCTCTTGGACATGTACTAAGGTGTCCCATAACACATCGAATGCGGACACTACCTCTTAGATACTGTTCAGGGCGTACAAGTTTAGCATTTATGCAGCTTATGGACGCGCCTGTATCGACCAGTATTTTGACTCTTTTTCCGTTTACTGTAGCCTGTTGGGTCTTTAGAGTTGCACCTGTTTCAGTGCATACCTTTACATCACGTGGACTGGGACAGTTCTGAGAACTATGCCCCTTCCCTTTGCAAGTGTAACATGTCATAGGTGGGGAGTCACGTGTGTGACGTCGTACGTCTTGTGACTTAGTATATGTCCGCTGTACCGGTTCGGGTTTTTCCGATTTCGTCATTGGTCGGTTCGGTTTCGGTGTATACTTCTGCCGATTTGTAGGAGGAGGGCGTGGTGCGCTCCTCGTAATTACCGGATCAGGGTAATCATTATACGTGTCTGCTAACCTCAACATATCACTGAAGTTAGCCGGGGGGTTTCGCTGCAAATATGTCGTCATTGCAGGCGGAGCAATATGGAGAAATTGATCTCTTAATATCAAATCAAATAGGCCCTCATACGTCTTCCGGATGTCTGTCAAATCAATCCATCTATCAAGATAATGGCGTAACCGGGTACCGAAGGCTTGCATGGTGTCATTTGCTTTAGGTATGGCTCTCCTAAACATTTTTCGAAAGCCTTCTGCTGTACATTGAAAAGTACGCATCAAACCCGTTTTGAGATCTGCATAAGTAATAGCGGGATCGCGCGTTAGATCAGTAAATGCGCGCGAGCTTTCACCTTGGAGTATTTGACCGAGTTGTTGTTTCTTTTCAATGTCAGTGTAATTAAAGTTGGCAATGAAACTGTCAAAGCGTGTCAAAAACTCGTCAATCGTCTCGACTTCAGGGTTAAAGAAAGCTAGCCGTGTACGGGGTTTATTTAATTCGGCCTGTTGCTTAGCAGTCCCATCTAACAACTTCTCTCTAGCTGTTACCTCTTGCTTAGCTAATTCAAGCTGTTCCTGATGTGCTCTAGCTTTTAACTTAAGCTTTTTCTCTTCTACTTCCTGCCTTTTATCTTCTAAGTCCCTAGCTGACTGAATCTTTAACAACTCTATTTCTCTCATATCTTGGATTTCTTTCTCTTTAAAATCTCTCGCCTCTTTCGCTCTTCTTTCCTCTAGCTCTCTCAGGTCTTTCATCTCTAGCTGTTTAGCTAACTGTCTCTTATCTTCTAGCTCTATAGCCTCTTTCGATCTTTTTTCCTCTAACTCTCTCAAAGTTTGCATCTCTAGATCCTTAGCTACCTGTCTCTTTTCTTCTAGCTCATTTTTCTTATCCTCTAGCTCTCTCGCCTCTTTCGCCTCATTTTCTTTCACAACATACCATTTAGCTATCTCCTCATCCACGTATTTCTTTAACTCGGCTTTTTCATACCCGAATTCTCTGCCCATAGCCATGAGTTCTTTCTTTATGTTTACTAGCTCGGCCATTTTTTAAAATTGCTAGTTATCACGAGTATGGATAAAGTGACTTAGAATATTCGCGGGATTTTGACCACTGTAGGTCACAAGTGGTGCAATGGTGTGCGTATGAACACCAGCCACCGCGTGATTAGGATTATTACAAACACGAGTAAAAGAAATCCTAATCGGAAATTTGCAAAGTTAGCAAAATTAGCAAAACAACAGTTGCTAATGTAGCGTACAAAATATCGATCTATGTACGTCTAAACACGAGTCGGTACGCGTTAACGATAATAGCGTAAAGATAATAAAACTTATTTCAACACAATAATAAGTCTTATCAAAATCCAGTTCACCTAAGTCTCAATAGCAAAGCCCTAACATGCAATAACAATGCATAATGGTGATGAGATAGAAAAGCAGGAAAGAGATGACACTTTCTTACAACAACACAATTTACCTTGTCAGATCACGGTCAGTGGTCACCAGAATGTCACAAAACGGGAGGCTCGTTACAAGCCGACCCGAGCTGAAGTTAGAGATGCAAGGGGTGAAGTCTATTTTTGGCCTGCTCCGGTGCACCTCCAAGAAAAGCCCGTGACGTGTGCCAGTACTACGTCACGTCAAGTTGTTACATAGACACACATGACATACGCCATTGATGTTTGGGTGGGGCCCAATTTATTAATGTCATGCCAAGGAACGTTTTATTGGCGGTGTGTGTTGTGAGTGTGTATCATAAATGTGAATAAATGGACGAACAGACGAACGGTGCAAAACAATAGTACAAATTCTTTCGTCCCTCTCAAAAACTATGAATAACAAGAGAGTTGAAAGATGTTTAAATCAGGTTATTTATTTCCCGATTTAAAAGGGGGCACTACTCTTTCGCACAGTGATTAATCATTCATTCAACTTTCCAATGTCATACACTCTGTGGGAAATAAGGGGAGATGAAAATGATGAAATTCAAAATATAAAATAAAGATTAATTACACAATTCTTATGCGGCAAATGGGGCCGCTTTAACAATAGTTCACATGTAAAATAAGCATTACTTTTAACATTAGAGTTCTTATTTTACAAACGATATAATAGTGTTCATTTTCTTAAGAGTCCTAGACTTAAGTATGTGCGCGTTAGCCGTGCTAATGATTACTCACTATTAATGTCAGAGTTCCAAGGAGATGACGTAATCTCACACGTCACTTATAAGCGGCACTTCAAAGTGAAGAATCACGACGCAATTGAGGCGTCGCATTACAGGTGAAGATTCTGCAGAATCTAGGCACCACTTTCAGATTATCACTGGGGAGAAATCTGAAATTTAGCTGACTGTTGTCAGCCTCGATAATTATCGTTGTACCGGTTGTCGTGGAAACGGACACCCCAACGACGTTTAGCATTATCGGGTGGAGTCGTCCAGTGGGATGTGTCGTCGCATTACATTGAGTGTAGAAATCCGGATATCTGTAAGAAAATCTCGGTGCTATCCTCTCAATTAGCGGGATAGGCTGCCAAACGAACTCAGACAGGGGGAAGACAAAATTGGTCCCTCGTGTCGTTAACTGCATACAACCAGCGTCGCATGCATCGGGTTTTCTTTGACAGCGAACTTTCCACTTTGCCAAAAGTTATACTGAGTAATTTTGCCTCGTTACTCAATATATGGCATCAGACGGATGGAAAACGGATGGAAAGAGATTATTGCAGCTTTCCTTTATGAAATCTCTGTACATGAGATAATTCATACGTGAAGTTAGACTGGCTTCAGGCGAATCGACGTTTTCAACATTGAGAGTAAAATCTTCATTTTGTCCCTTATATAGCTTTCACTGAAGGTTTCCAAAACTTCCAGAAGCTATGTCCTGTGACATGATTTTTGCCTTGGATATATAGTGGTAATCGTGATGCACGCTTTTCTGTGGTCAATCCTAATGCGCACTGGCCATTTCACTCGTCAACAACATGTGACGGTATTGCGCAGTTGTCCCAATTTATTTAATATACATATTCTTCATAAACTAATATATATATTCAATATGATAATTAACACACACTGCGTCACGAACGTCTGTCTACTAAAGAGATCTTAGGTGACCGTTACTGGAAGTTACATGCTACATACGAAAAATAACAAAACTCGGATTACTTCAATTAGTTTTGTTAGCGGTTTTTTAAAATGAAATAAAATATAATTTCGGTCCCTCATTTCCTGTGACACTACTGTTATTGTTTTAGAAAAGCTGTGAACAAACCACTGAAATTGCTTATAGCTCTGAAATCATTAACACTTCTCGCAAGCTGTTAGTTTGTATAGTACTAATGTTACCCATACAATTTTAGCTCACATATTGCACAACTCTAATATTACTCACAGTCATAGTTTACATAGACTAGTATTACTCATGCAGTCAGAGCACTAATGCTATTCATATACTGATATAGTCATAGGTCAACAGTTACAGAACATTATTGTAGCCATAGTTTCACAGCATATTTTGGCACTAATATAAACTCATAGCTCACAAGCACTAATAAGGAACATTACTCATAACTTGTGAAGCTCAGTTGTGATTTCTAATTCTTAAAGAACATTTGTACACAAAGTCCATGAAGCATTATTGCAGTGTGGACCCAGAAGCGAAAGCAAACTACACAAACCAAAGGAACCGGAAATGGAGCTTGGACTTGTACACTTTTTGTTTGATGGGGACGAGCTGCAAGGATAGCGGTTCAACTGGTTAAAAGACACATTGCAAAAACAGTTTCATCTTTTTCTTTGTTGGAACCTGTTTATTTGAACTCGCTCCCCATACAACTCACCTGCCCCTCATTCCTTGAACTTCCCTGTCTCTTCCTCCAAGTCTCTTCTATTTTCTTCCTCTTTGTCTCTTTCTCCTAGTCTCATCTATTTTCTTCCTTTTTATCTCTTTCTCCTAGTCTATTCTATATTCTTCCTCTTTGTCTCTTTCTCTTAACCTCTTCTATTTTCTTCCTCTTTGTCTCTTTCTCCTAGTCTCTTCTATTTTCTTCCTTTTTGTCTCTTTCTCCTAGTCTATTCTATTTTCTTCCTCTTTGTCTCTTTCTCTTAACATCTTCTATTTTCTTCCTTTTTGTCTCTTCACCCCAGTCTCTTCTTTATAGTCACTTTCTCCTTGTTTCTTCTATCTTGTTGGTTCTTGACTTTTAAAGACTTTTTTTTCGATTTTAAGACAGTTTAACAATTTAATAGTTTATATATAGTAGTTGAAAATAGTAATTATAAATATAGTCAAGAGAGTAGTAAACATTGTCTCATTATTAATTATGAACTATAGAAGCAATAAATGATTGTTTAATTACGAACAAATTTAGTTGTGTTTGATGTATTATAACTATTAAAAGTACATGTAATGCTTTTAATGGGAGCAGTGCCAGAAAATGTTTCAGGCTTAGTATTAAAAAGATTATGTGAGGTTTTTGGATTGCCGCTTTATAGAGGAGCAGGGAAGAATTTAAAAGTGGAGATTGTAAGACTTGGTAATTAATAAAAAGATAAGATGATAAAACAGGGAGGAAAGTAATGTCTGTGTTCTATATACTTTGTGTAAATAAACATACATTTTATGTATATATAAATATTTTGTATAAATAGCTGACTATGTATTCTATTTAATATGTGTGTTCTATAATGTTCTATAATTTATTGTGTGTGCATGAATGCATGCTTGCTTGTATGGTTTTGTGTAATGTAAGACTAAGAGGTTTTTATCACTAACAGTTAATAATACTTCACTCTGAAAGTTAACCTACTCCATAACAGCTAGAATATATATAATATATATAACACCAGCATTGAAAGGTGTCATCCCATTTATAATCATTAACTTCATGATGCAGCAGTTTCAACAGATTTCTATGACCTATTTTAATAATTAAAATCATATAAACTTAAGCTTGACTGAATACAGATTTTAGACTTCTTTTATGACCCCTTCAGACTGAAATTCTTGACATTCCATGTTCAGTAAATATGTTTTACAGTGTCTTTGAAAGCAAATACAATGCTGCTAGCAAGATATCTCATTGTTTGCTCTATCATACATTCACATAACTGTCATGGTTGATATCTATATCTTTATGTTCCAATAAAACATATTTTCTTTGCAAAGTTCGTCATGATCTAAAACCAGAGTGTGCCAGTGTGAAGTTGCCCTTTAAAGTATGAGACCGGTTTAGTAGTAAAAGGTGGAGGAAGTGGCAGGAATAAAGTTTCATCAAACTAGATTAAAGGGAGAAAATACACACAAAAAAATAAAGAACAGCTGTTAATAAGATCAATAGTCAGCATTCACAATTCAAACAATTCATCTAGCTCCTAGTTTGCAGTATTGATTTACTAATTGCATGGAATTTTTCATTTACCAGCATATTTTTCTATTGCTAATTGGCCTTTGTATGTGCACTTAATCGATCCTTCTCCAAGAATCCACTGGCACTGCCACTGAAACAGAAGGTTGTTGAGCAAAATAATACACACTGCTATGTGGTAAATTTCAATAAATTTCTCACATATTATTACCTTCTGTTTATTGAAGTTTGGGTTTTATTTTGGTTTTTTTTTTTTTTTTTGGGGGGGGGGGATTTCAGCAGTTGTAGTACTTAGTCCTGGATAAGAAAGATTGTATAGCAATTTAAAGAATGCATAACAATTTAAAGGGTGTATAGCAATTTAAAAAGTGCATGGCAATTTAAACAGGGCATAGCATATTGAATGACCAAACTAAATGATGGTGTTGAAATTCTTTGAAAGAAGACTACGTTAAAGGAAACTATTGCCATTAAATCAACATGATACAATAGCATGGGCTCTGTATCACCTGTTTATTTTTTAATTTTGTTAATCTTGTGCCAAATTGTTACTAGTCACTATCTTTAAATTCATTGTCCTCCTTGATAGATAGTACTCTTAAGGATAATAATTATCATTTGATTCTCTATTTATGTTGTGGTTCATAAAAGTTGTTCTTTGCTTAAAGGTTTGTGAATTTTGACATTATAGGCTGGCAGTAACAATAATTGTCACTTATATCATCCCTCATTCTGCTATATAATATTTAAGATTCTAACTCATGATTGAAATACTAATTCATTGAAAAGCTTATGCACATTTATATACTCTTATATAACTGCAAAAGTGTAAAATTCAAAATTATATGTATATGATAAGCTTTATAGGCAAGTATAGGCACATAAAATTGACCAGCATTTTTTTTTTACATTTATTTTCAAGTCATGTATTTTTTCTTTACAAAAATAAACTTACATATTCATATTTATATCAACTCACCTATAAAGAGTGAAAGTTTTATTAATTTTCATGAACTTAAAGTTATTTTATTTCAAACTATGTATGTGTGTTGGTATATGTTGCACAGTCTAGCACTACAAACGAATTTGGTATGCTCAGATTAATCAATATTGTATATTGATTTTATTTTTTAAAAACTAACTTAATTTGTTTTCAACAAAAACATAATAACATAGTTATTATTGTAACAAATTTCATAATTTTGAACTTTATTGCACATACAGGTACCCCTTAAAAAATCTTAATACTCAGCACTTAAAACATCCTTTAAAAGCTTTTTCTAAATTGCCTATGAACCCTTTAACTGGAGTGTAAGATCTTAATGCATAAAGTGTGTTGTAAAAAACTACTATGTAGACTTTATAAAGACCTTATAGTGAAGACTCTCTTTGGGGGGGGGGGGGGGGGGGAAGAAATGCAGTAAACTTTTTAGTATTATTACAGTGACTGACTAAAATTTTAGACTGATAAAAATGAAGTCCTACATTATTTTTTTCCCATGGCAGCATCTTGTTCTGTAAAAAGCTTAGCTGTGTGGATTTTTTAAACTATCTCTATGGACATCACTAAAGTCATGCCCATGTGTGTATAAGAAAGCATATTGATTGATTGTTGGCCAGAGATGTACGTCTGGCCAAATAAAAACATGGGATATGTATGTGATTCAACAGTGCAGTTTCATAGATTTTATTGGGGTTTTTTTTGTATGGAACTTGAAGATTAAATGTTTTTTTTAAATTGGATTTATTATCCAAAGAAAAATGGTGTTAAAGATCAGAATGGTGGTATACATTGACATTAATGATCACAGCAAGGTATAAATATTGTACTTCTTGTTTTGATTATTTTGTATGCTTATATTTGGGGATTTAACTTTTTCCAAGAACATTTGGATTAATTGGTGCCATATTCATTTAAGTGGTTATCAGTTTTTGTTAAAAGTCGTTCTATCTCATTGATCTCCCTCTCTTTCATATATACATACAGAAACATGCATGTGAGCAAGCATGCACACACAAACGCGCGCGTGCGCACACACACACACACACACACACACACACACACATGCAGGCATAATATAAAGCACACTATAATATTTCCTTTATGGTGCTATTGTACTCCTTTTATTTTCAGTCATTTATAAAATTAGTTATAATTATTTTAGAACAGTTATGAGAGAAATTATAGAGTTGATGAAGCGATAGCAAAAGAGTATAATTTACTGGTGGTAATAATTATGTTCTATTTATTAATATAAATTATAAATTGACATTAAAGTGCCACTTTATCTAATCTGTTTTCAGACTCGGGAGTTTTCCAAAGCTGGTGCCTTGCGAGGCTCCAATCCAGCAGATGTTGTTCAGTCATGCGATATCACATTCACTTGCGTATCAGATTCAGTGGCAGTCAGAGATGTAAGTGTGACATATTTCTTGAATTAAGTACTTTTTTTCAGCACTCCCTTAAAACTTAAACATTCACTGCCTTAGTTAGTACTTAAACATTCAGTTCTGCCATAACATTTGTTTTGGATACCCAGACTTGTTCTTGCTAATGGGCAGCAACAAGCCTGTTTGTGAGTGACTGGTACAAACAAAAGCCTTGAGTCATATTTCATTGGTCCAGCTCCAAGTTAGGGACATGTTTTCCACTCTGAAAATCGTGTTGTGTTTCATAAACAACTGTTCATGTTTCTTACCTTGAAAGTTGGTCAATATAGGGTTGAAAATGGTATGTGTTCTGTTATTCACAAAAAGTTCCTAAGTTTGCACAGATGTAGGATTGAGTGCAGAAAATGTCTTTAGGGGAAATGCAACTACCCATGTATATCTTGAGTGTCTAAACACTTTATGATTGCCACGTTAGGTTGATTGCATAGCCATGTAAGCACAGGCAGGCAAAAACACTTGTTTAAATGACGGACATTCTGTTTTTTTCATGGTGCTTTCTCAACAAAAATAGAGTAAATATCTTGCACAAATTAATTAATAAAGAAGTATAATTTAATCGTTACTTATGCTATTTGCAGTTCTATATTATCACAGGTTGTGATGTTAATATATTTCAGTCTTTATGATTGAGATGTTATACTTCAATCTTTTGTGATTTTGATGTTAAACTACTTCTATCCTTTGTGATTGTAATGCTAAACTATTTTCATACTAAACTACTTCATACCTTGGATGTGATTGTGATATTGAATTACTTCAGTCCATTGTGTCTCTTATTTTAAACTACATCAGTTTTTTATGATGTGATATTAAACTACTTCTATCCTTTGTGATTGTAATGCTAAACTATTTTTATCTATTAAGTATTAATGTGATTACAATGTTAAACTACTGCAATCCTTTGTAACTGCGATATTAAACTACTTCACTTGTTTATGACTGCAATGTTAAACTACTTCACTTGTTTATGACTGCGATATTAAACTACTTCACATGTTTATAACTGCGATATTAAACTTCTTCACATGTTTATGACTGCAAAGTGCAATGTTAAACTACTTCACTTGTTTATGACTGCAATGTTAAACTACTTCAACTTGTTTATGACTGCAATGTTAAACTACTTCAACTTGTTTATGACTGCAATGTTAAACTACTTCACTTGTTTATGACTGCAATGTTAAACTACTTCACATGTTTATGACTGCAATGTTAAACTACTTCAATCCTTTGTATCTGCAATGTTAAACTACTTCACTTGTTTATAACTGCGATATTAAACTACTTCACATGTGTATGACTGCAATGTTAAACTACTTCAATCCTTTGTATCTGCAATGTTAAACTACTTCACTTGTTTATGACTGCAACGTTAAACTACTTCCATCTTTTTGTGGTTTTAATGTTAAACTGTTAAATCCTTTGATGATTTTGCAGTGTTCAACTTCTGCAATCATTTATGATTGTGATGTTAACACTACTCTAATCCTTTGACATGTTTATAATGTTAAACTACATCAATCCTTTGTGAATGTGATGTTAAACCATTTCCCTCTTTTATGATTGCAATAGTAAACTACTTCAGTCCTTTGTGGTTTGGATATTAAACTATTTTAATCTTTTGATGTGATTACATATTCAACTACTGCATTCCTTTGTGACAGTGAATTAAGTTGCATCAGTCCTTTGTGATTGTGATCTAACTGCATCAGTCCTTCAACATTTGTGATATACTACAACAGTCATTATTTGTGAATGTGATATACCACAGTAATTCTTGGATGTAAATGTAACGTTAAACTACATCAAACCTTTGTGATTGTGATATACCACTCTAATCATTTGTGAATGTGATGTTGGACACTACCTTTCCATTGTTGAATTTCACTACATTATTGCTCTTTCAGGTGGTGTTTGGTAACCAGGGCGTTCTGCAAGGCATCACAAAGGGCAAATGTTATGTAGAGATGTCAACAGTGGATGAGGAAACTGTGCAGGATGTTGCTGATGTGAGTGATTTAAGATCCTCACAACTTTCTCTTGATACTAATGTTAGGGTGAAAACAACACACTTCTCAATACTAATATTCAGGGTAAAACTTATACACTGCTCTTCTAGCATGGCCTTGTATTTTTGTTGCCTGCTCTATGCACACATGCATGAACAAGCACATCACGAAGACTTTTCTCACACAGTTCCAACCAAGAATGAACTTAAACATCCAGTGAGGACTAAACCAGAAACAAAACTGGAAAAGGAACGCTACAACCAGCGGATACAGTATTAAATATTTTTGCAACAATAATTAACTGTGAACATGTATCAGAGGCAGACCTTTTGAGTTACATGTTCACTACACTGAAAATGAATCATAGATTAGAACATACTTAGTGTTATAGTTAATATTATTACAGTTTACAGTACTCATACCTTACATGCAAAAAAGGTTTTTAAAATTTTACTCACACACAATACTTAAGTTTCACTGTTTTAATGTTACTCTCACACACAATATTTTAGTGAAAGGATGAAAGAAAAGGTGTACTGATGCTTCCTGTATTCTGTTTCAGAAAAAACATTCATTCTTTTCATGAGTCCATATGACTCCACTCACACCAAACTTGTTATGATTGTACATTGGTATTACACTTGTTTGTACTGTCTTAATTTGTTTGCAGCAAAATCATAATGTCATAGATATTAATGTAATAAATTTAATTTTTTAAAAGCTTTAGTGTACACACTTGTGGTCCTTGAATATTAATATACTTGGCTCTTAAGTAACCCTTGGAAAGCCCTTGAAATTTTTTCTAAGATTGTCTGGGACCCTCTTTACATTTTATAATCAAGACACATCTAACTTGTGTATGTATATTATTAATCACTGTCCTATTATACTTACCTGAACCCTGTACAAATTATGTCATTTTTACAGCTGTATTTTGATGGTGGGTGTAATTTTTTGTTCCAAATGTAAACAGTTGTGCATTTAATTAAAGATCTTTTATGCTAAGCTGTTGATTAAAACTAAGAAAAAAACCAAAGTGGAAGTTATATAACATGGTGAGGTCCTAAAATGTATTATGTTTCTTATTGTTAGAAACATTGTGCATGGAAAGTGTATAATATTTTATGTGTGAAGGCGGTGATGGCAAGAGGAGGGACATTCCTTGAGGCCCCAGTGTGTGGAAGTCGTGTACCTGCATTAGAAGGCCAGCTTATCATCTTGACATCTGGTGACCGTAAACTGTATGATGATTGTTTTTCCTGCTTTGAAGCTATGGGACGCAAGTCATTCTACTTGGGCAGTGAGTACACTTTTTGGGTGTTAAAATCATTTTACCTGGGTGGTAATATACTTTGGAATTTAAGTCTATGTACCTGGTCAGTGACTACACTTTAGGGATTTAAGTCATTTTACCTGGTCAGTGACTACACTTTAGGAATTTAAGTCATTTTACCTGGTCAGTGACTACACTTTAGGGATTTGAGTCATTTTACCTGGTCAGTGACTACACTTTAAAAGTTTTTAATCATTTCACCTGAGCAGAGACTACTCTTCAGAGAGTTGAGTCATTTTATCTGGGTAGTGACTACACTTTGGGGTTTAAAGTCATTTTACCTGGGCAGAGATACTCTTCAGCGATTTGAGTCATTTCACCTGGGCAGTGACTACACTTTAATTTCTTTATGAGGAGTTTGGTGGCTGTGAGGTAAAAGCACTATCTAGCCCAGACTTTGTTATTGAGATGTTTTTATCAGTTCTTCTCTATTCTCAGCTTCATAAATTTGAGTATAGTGGCCATGATTGCAAGCATTTGGAATTCTTTGGAAAATCAACTCAAAGAAATATACATTATTATTAATTTTATTACTATTATTTTTAAGTTTTTAAAGGAAAAATAATCCCTTTGCAGTTCTTTTTCCAATTGTCATTACATGTGCTAATTACAATTTGAAAACTATTTTGACACAACACTATATATTTGCAATTAATACAAGAAAATAAAGGAAGAATTGAGATGTGTATAATAAAATACATTTGTAATTCAGCCCAGTCTGTTAATAAATAGTTGATTTCCGAGTGAATGGTCTTCTATAGAAAAGAATAACAAATCAATTGGAGACATTTACTGTTTATTTTTATTATTTTTATACAGGAATGCTATCTGTTTATGTGAGAAAAGCCTTTCCAGATGAGTACTGTGTAAATACAGTACAGTGATTAGAGTTGTTATAGTGTTAATCATTTAGTAATGACATAAAATCAGACAATTGCATAAGATAAGTATCAGCATTTAAAGTATAAGACAATAGTTACATTATTAACAGCAAGGGTTTTATAATATCTACTTTTATGTTTGCAATAACATCCTTATTTGATACTAGTACAGACAGCAAAACCATTTCTTTGCCTCAAGTAATCTGTATTCAATTGTCTTGCTAAGCATGGTGAATTTTGTTGCCTTGAATTTTTCTCTACTTTTCTCTACCCTAACAGTGAAAAAAAGAAGATATTTTCACATATCGAGATATGAAATTTTAATTGTGGGAGATAACTCATTTTATAGGGAAATGATTGCATATTACTCTTCATTTGTAATATTTTCTATAACAAAATATGCTCCTCATGTTAATAAATAATTACTTGTATTTTTAGTAATTTTTTAATTGATTTGTAATCAGAACCAAACGTGGGGATGCAATTATAAAATGTTATCATTCATAGGGATTTTTCTGTTATATTGCTCACACAGGAAGGTTTGAAACAGTGATCTTAACATCATTAAGAGCAATAAAGGTTGCAGAACTTTGGATGCCAGTTTGAGTTGCTTTTTTTTTCTACATTAATTTTGCCTCAAAAGTTTTGTATAAAAAATTGTTTTTAATGTGGTGTGTTTTGTTCTCTCCAAATTCGCAATTAACAGATGAGGTAGGTACAGCCACTCGAATGAAATTGATTCACAACATGATTCTGGGCACAGTGATGGCTAGTCTTGCAGAAGGGATGGCATTAGCGGAGAAAGTTGGCCTGGATCAAGAGGACCTCTCAGAAGTGCTCTCTCTTGGTTCTCTCAACTGCCCCACCATCAACCACAAGAGTCAAGGTAGGCACAAACACATTCAACTCCCAACTTAGCACCACCAGAAGTAAGTCAAAAGTCTTGTCACTTGGCTGTTGAAGCCTAAATTCACTATGTTATCAGACTTCATGCACAAATATTTTTCAGTCCTTCTTAATGCTTCATTAAATTGTGGTAACAGACTTCACTCTCTGCAGTCCTAGTCTCGTAACTAGTTCTTCATGTTGCAACACCTCTTCAGTTTTTTTTGCAGCTTACAAGCATAAGGGTTGCACTAATAAAATTGAAAAGCAATGCTGTTAATAAGTAAATTTGTAATGCATTCAGAAATGATTATAAGTTTAAAAATTAATAGTGTTTACTTTAAAATTGTTATGGGCTGGTGTAAAAATGAAGATGAACTATACTCATCATCATCTATCTAATCCAGGTATAGTACTGTTAGAAGTTCTACTACACTTGATAAAGAATAAAATTTCTTTTTGACAAAAAAATAGTGTCTTTTCCCATTTATCTTGAATCATTAAACAGAATATATCTCTGCTTGTGTGTTGTAAACACATCTGTCCATGTACATAATCTCGTAATTATTCTTATTGTAAAGTCATTTATCTTGTGTACTGAATTGCTGATTATTTTTTTAATCAGCCAACAGACTAATTTATCAATTTTATTTGTTGATAAACACTGACAAATGCTGTATAATGGGATCCTTAATAAGTGTTTGCCATTATGATTATATAACAATAAATTGCCAAAAGTGTTACTAACAAACAGAATATGTATAGTCATGCAACATAAAACAAATCTAACCAGAGCTAGTATATTTACAGACATGCAACATAAAACAAATCTAACCAGAGCTAGTATATTTACAGACATGCAACATAAAACAAATCTAACCAGAGCTAGTATATTTATAGACATGTAACATAAAACAAATCTAACCAGAGCTAGCATATTTAAAGATGTGCAATATGAAACAAATCTAACCAGAGCTATGTTATTTACAGTAACACGACATAAAATAAATCTCACTAGAGCTAGTATATTTACAGTAATGCAGCATAAATCCCACTAGAGCTAGCATATTTACAGTAATGCAATATAAAACAAATCTCACTAGAGCTAGTATATTTACAGTAATGCAACATAAAGCAAATCTCATTAGAGCTAGCACATTTACAGTAATGCAACATAGAACAAATCTCACTAGAGCTAGCATATTTACAGTCATACAGCATAAAACAAATCTAACTAGAACTGCCTTAATTACTATCATGCAGCATATAGTTGGCATATTTTTACAGTCATACAGCATAGAACAAATGTAATTAAGAGTTACCTCTTTACAGAATTTCAGCATGAAACAAATGAGTTCAAGCTACCATATTTATAGTCAACTAGCACAAAACAAATCTTTAGAGTTCCATTACTTCTTATGGAAAATGAATTAGTCATAATTGCTTTCTGAAACAAGGTATTGTGTGTGCAGCAATTCTGAACCAACGCTATGACCCACATTTCCCACTGCAGCACCAGCAAAAGGACCTACGTCTCGTCCTCAGCATGGGAGACAGCGTAGAACAGCCTCTCTACCTTGCAGCTGCTGCAAATGAGGTGAGTAGCGTCACTTTCTTAGATCTAAGTGTTTTCATTTCCTATCTGAATAGTGAGGTCGAAAATCTATAAGGTAACATTTAAAAAAAAATTAGTTTTTGAAAATATTTACTTTAGTGTATTTCATTTAGAAATTTTAGTAGATTATAGTTTTTTTGTGCTTTTTATAAATATTATAAAATTACAAATAATTGGTTAGGATCTTCAGTGTGTGTGTGTGAGAGAGAGAGAGAGAGAGAGAGACAGACAGACAGACAGATTGTGAATTTACAAAATTAAAAAAATAAGGATGGATTTTTCAGACAGGATAACGCTGAACAAACAACAGTCAAGTTTGTGTTATTTGTGTACTTTCATGTAACCGTGGCAGACACTATGTTAGAACAAACCAACAAACAAAATTTCTTCTGAGACCAAAAAAACTTTATCTCTTTGAGACATAAAGTGTACTTTCTCAGCTCAGCCTGATAAATCATTTCACAAAAATGCATTGTGAGGATGTTGATATTAAATCAGGAAGAGAAAGGCAATGAAAGCAACTATTAAGGGGAAATAAATACATGTACTTTAAGAGAGGGAAGAAACACTGACTTGCTGGCCTTCTATTGCATGGGGAAACCACCAATGTATTGCTGGTGATGTTATTAAGAAAAAGATAAGGGATAATTTTTTAACTCATTTATCTTGTCTCACAACTAACTGATTAAAGGTGTATGTTTCATCTCAATCAAATTTATCTGAACTATTTGTGTTTCAAACATAATTAGCACATTATTAGTTTATTGCATAGATGAAAAACTCTACACAACACATTAATTGCCATATATTTTTAAGTTGTCAGACGATAAACAATAACAAGAGAGAAAAAAAAGTTAATTTTAATTCACCAGTAGTTTTTAATGTAAATATTTGTCTGGGCCTCTGCAGATATTATAACATGGACTTCTCTTTCTACTTTTGTAATCATTAACAATGCCATCTTTTGATAGTTGACATCTTTACAGTGCATTGTCTTTTTTATTTTGCTTTCTGTTTTCACCATTATATGATATATGGAGGCCAATTAATCCAGAATGATTTCCATTTTGTTTATACAGCTTTACAAGAAGGCTCGTCGCATGGGCTGTGGCGAAGGTGACATATCTTCAGTATATCGGGCTGCTTGTTCCTAGTTGGATAGCAAGATGTTTCTTTCTTTTAAAAAAAAGAAGCAGAATAAAAGACATAGACGGCAGCTTGTGCATTACTTTGCATCAGGTACAGAAAGTGCTTACATCCTTCCCAAACAATGGGACAAACATGACCTGATAAGAATATGTGGTGCTACAAATGAACACCACCATCTTGATAAGTGTTCGAAAATCTTGTGCAAAGACAGAGCAAGTTGTGCTGGCAAATAAATTGCTGCCTTCTCTCTCTCTCTCTCTTTCTTTGTATCTCTCTGATATCCCCTCCCCCCCACTTCCCCAAATCTTTCTCTTGTGTGGGCAAGACTTGAAATTTGAGCCAGCAAGAAGTATAAGGACAGAAACATTTTATTTTAATTTTTTGTAATGTGGAATACTTGTAATACATGTGTAATCATTGCTCTCACTATGTACATACTTGACACATACTTAGAAACAAGTGGCTGCATAGGCTTTTAGCATCAGCAATATATTTTAGTCCACCTTAAAACCATTTCACATAATTATGTTGTCCACATTCACTGACCAATCATGGGCATCATCACATTAGTAAATTTAAAGTGCAACATGTCCACCATGGAAAAAGCAAAAATGGTTAATATATCCATTGCCAGTATTGGTTACCTGTTAGATTGACAAGTTAGCATGGCTCACATGTCTAACACAGAGAGCATGATAGTCACATTTAAGCAAACACTATACAGTATTCACTTTATCTCAGACAAAAAAATATGTCACAAATTTCAAACTCAATAATCATGAATAATATAATAATTGCATATTTTTAAATAAAACTTAGCCTGAATTTGGCATGACTGACAGTTTAAGTGAGTTTTATAATGTACAAGTCAGTGTATTATGTTTTCAAATTTCAGTTCTCATTAACTGTTTGAATATGATTAACTTGATCATAAAGATGTGTTCAAAAGCAGTTTTGCTGCCCTTTTTATAGGTACCCTATTTGCATCTTAAGAATTAAAAATTAATTAGAAATATTGGTAAAGGTACACTTGTATCATAGACAAAATATATTTTCATCACATGATTGTGAGCATCAGGCATGTATACAAGAAGAATATGTGTACATTTTTGTGTGAGTGTGTGTGTGTACATGTTAGCATGCATGTTTTTGTGTGTGCCAGTGTGTATATGTGCATAGGAGAGAGAAATTTATACCCATTCTTTATTCCCTGCCAGAATATTATTTTTATGTTTTAATAATTACATTTCTAATATTTGGAGGGTTTTTAAAAAAAATGTATATATGGATTTTTAAAAGTTCTATTAGCAGCTTCATTGTGGAAGTTTTGATTCAGTTTTGAGATTTTTTACATTTGATTTAAACAAGTCTTATGCTAGCCATCATATTTTTTTTTTGCAGTTTGTTGCTAACAAGGCAGTTGAATCACATCTTTTTAAAATAGATCTTAAATTGTGGATTTATCTTTATGTTTTACTTCAACTTCTGCCTAATCTTTTTTTTTGATCATTTTATTAAGTGTAATACAAAAGAATTTTAATTTACAAACTTCTTTCTTGTCAATATCCATTGGACCTGCCAGTGTGCGAACTACAAATAATCTTGCCCCCATTTAACAATAGTCCTTAGATTCATATATTGCTCCATTCCAAGACATAAGTCAATCAAACTCATTGTAAAGATGGTCAATGCAGTGCTTCAGACTTAATTCAGTTAACCTCTGACCTTATGGTAAATTTTTTTTGTGTGTGAGATGTTTATCAAAGCAATGCTTCAGTTTGTTTGGCAATCAGATCTAAAATAGCACACCAAGAATTATTGAACTAAGCCATGTACCTCATTCAGTTTTATAGTATAAATAGGAATCTAATTTAGTTGGCTTTATTAATACACTTTTTAAAGTGTGTATGTGCATACAAATTGGGTATGTTAATACACTGTGTGTGTATGTGCCTGCGCGCATGTGCACGCATGCATGTGTGTGTGTCCATGTGTACATGCATTGAGACAAATTTAATTTAAGACTCTCACCAGCTGCTGCTTCTTGGCATTTTTGCAAATTTATTTTGACAAACAATTTTTTAGAGATACAAACACCTCAGTAAGTACCACTTTTTGTAGATATTGGCTTGACTATATGATTTTCACTTATATATACTTGATATGTTATACTAGTATGTCATTCATAATCACTACTATAGTTTTGTGTAGTTAGATTTTTTAATGTGTTTTAAAATGTTGTTTCTTTTATTTTTTTTATTTTGAGAGATGAAGATATTTTATGTTTGAATAAAAATTGTGAGTATATAGTAAGAGTGCAGCATTATGTGTACTGTAAGAAAATATATATAAAAGATTATTGTTTTCTTAAACTAATACTGAAGTTGGCAACAGTTATGTTGAAAATGGGCTTGAGAGCCAGTCATTTCAATGTCAAGTCATTCATAAGTATCAATGTTTTAATCATCCTTGATTGATAAAATGTCTGCCACTTGTTTCCAAGTAGTTTTTTTTCCTTATTATCCATACAGATTCAAACATACTGTAGTATTAAGTGTTATTCTAAGTTTCTTAAAATTATGTCAGCAATTTATACATTAATAGTAGGTGTCTATTTTGAATGAGAAGAAAGTCATACTAGTGGTATCTTTTAATTATAAACATCTGCAATTGACTTCATGACTTCTTGTTACACAAAATTGTGGGGTTTGTGTGTAAACTAGTGTCTGGATGTGATTTGAGTTTGCCTATGTTTGCATTACAGTAAAGGATTTCACTTAATTATATTGCCATAAAGATTTTCCCAAAATTTATAGTATTTTATTTTAATCTTAAAGCATTAGTTTTCAGATTGATTTATTAAACCTCAAACAAAAATCTGATACACAAGTACAGTGAAGATTTAAAATTTGTTATAACTTTATTTTTAAAATGTTGTTTTCCATATTTTTCCTTTGAGAGATTTTTTTATTACATTTAATACTCTTTCTCTTTGGTTAACAAAAAATAGATTCTTTTCTACTTTTAATACCTTTTTTCCTGGTTAATGAAAACTAATGATTCTTTATTACTTTTAATACCTTTTTTCCTTGGTTAATGAAAACTAATGATTCTTTTCTACTTTTAATACCCATTCTCTTTGGTTAATGAAAGCTAAATTAAAAAGTATTTATAAATTACTAAAACTTTCAAAAACTAGCAAAATTTACCTTTATTTTTATGTTTTCATCCTTAGAATAACTACTAAGAGTTTTACAGACTTTAATTTTAGAACAACTTATGTTAATATCTGTACTTTCATTCTTTCATATAATAATGCACTGAATCCACTTACAATGCATATACCAGTCACTACTTTCAATGCATACAATGAATACTGCTATGAAAATCACACACACACACACACACACATTTATTAAAACGGCAAATGGATTTACAAAATATAAACAAATAAAATAAATAACCAATTATATACAGTTGATTGTCTTTGTGCCTCAGTCAAAAGGCAGCAAATATCAAGAGGAAAGAATGGACATATTTTGCTTGGGTAGCATCAGAAGAACACCTGTCTGATCGTGCACTGACTTCTAAGCAAGAATGATACTTATCATACAGGACTTATTTATGGCAGGAAGCAGACTTTGAAACAACAAAGAGAAGAATTCATTGTTGTACTCTGCTGTGAACAAGTAGCCAGAAGGGGTCTGTGTGAGAAAATCCTCACTAATCTGAGTATATTGTATATAATCATAGGTACATGAAAACTTAAGGTACCCTGTGCAACATAAACTGTTTCATATACTGACATATCTTACATGGCATTAAGATATCAATACATGAAGCCCTTTCTTTATGTTGTACACAATACTAAAAGTCTTTGCATTACCCTATTAATGCTGGTGTTCATTGGAACTCTGTGGAGAACCAGACATTAAAGGTAGGCTCCATACAATTCAGCCATCAGTTATCTCATTTCCAGTCATCACCAACTTTTCCAAGTTCAAATTTTTCTTACCATCCCTCTCACATGGATTTGTTGCAAAATGTCCAGCATGAATGCATCTTTCTAACTTGTGCTGATTGTGAAATTGGCTTAGATCAGCTCCAGTTTGGATACCTATTTGTTAATACAGCCTTGATGTGTAGGTTCTCAAGAATATTTTGTTCTCTTATCTGTGCATTCAATATATAACAGAAACTTGTAAACAAATATCTGACCTACTCACTACTGTGTTACAAAAGTTATTCAGTTACAAATTAAATCGTGGTGTAACTACAGACCACGATTCTGTCAAAAATATATTTTTGTCATAATCTGCTAGATTTCAGAATACTAATTTCTAGTGCACACAGAAAAATTGGAATCATTAAAATTTAGATTAATGATAAAATAGGTCTAGAGATTAGTATTAATAAACACTAAATAAAAAAATAAAATCATTAAAACTTTACATAAATTTCTCAGATAATTTTAAATGATATATTTATTTAATGCTTGTTATATTAGAACTCTAAAATTATTTTCAAAACTTTTTTACTGTACATATTCTTTGGAAGGACGCATATTAATAAGGGAGATAACCATTCTGGAAGCAGTGTAAAAGATTTTTCTAATAATTAAATCTTCTGTACAGTTTAAAAGACAAATAGTGTATATACAGTTTTTAAAAACCTGTAAAATTATTAGGCACAAATCGAGAATATGATGTGGATGGTTCTTGTTTCATAAAACCTTGGCATACGAGTGCATTCATAAAACTTTCTTTTAATGTACTTGCTTTCTAAGACAAGAAATGTTGACATTTTTAATATTAGTGTTCTTATGTTTGGGGATAATTGAAATATTAGCACGATTGCTTTCGTATTTATGCATAGTGAGGCACTGTTCTGCCATCAGAACAAATATGGACGCTAAACACAACAGAGGGCTTCGGCCCCTCCCCCACCCCGACGGAGGGCGGCGGTTGAAGGTGTGTGCCAAATTAGGTGCGATCTGTTCCGCCAGTTCTCCACCTCAGACGCACCGCGAGGCTGTGGGACTCTCCCCCCCCCCCAACCCCCCAGAAGCAGCCCAAGACAACATCATGCAGATGTAAGATCTATTGTGGCTTCTGGGTTGAGAGAGCGTAGTGTAGCAACAGAGACACAATTACTTATTTTGCAACAAAACTACTATCCACACACACACCGACGGAGGGCAGTTGAGGGTGTGCGACTTTTTTCATCCCCTTCCGCCAGCCCTCCTGCCCTCCAGCTCGGAACGCAAGCGTGAGGCTGTGGAGTCCCACTGGGGCACTCCAGATCAGAAATGATCAATGCAAGCTCCAATGGTGACGTAAAAACTGCTATCGATCCACACACACTATTCACACTTGTATTTTGCTTTTTCAGTGATTTTAAAAAAAATATCATATTGAAAGGATATTGCTAGAGGCTTGGCATATACATAGTTACACAAATGGAACAGTCGTCAACTTATCACTGTATCAGTATAGGTTAATGACGGAAGCTGGATCAGCTCTAGAAGGGGTCGATGCGGAATAAGGGTACCTTGCAACCCTTATATCAATGATGTCAGCAAACATATTAGATGCTAGTGAAATTATAGAACACTCCACAGAGAGAGAGTCTTTGTAATCGTAAGGGTTCTTAGTGAATGCATGCCAGCCATTTTAGTAATAAATGGTAGTTATTCAATTACAATTTGTAGCGTGGTATAAAGCACGATTTTGTCAGAAATCTCTTTTTGGTCACAATCTCCTAGATTTTACGGACAGGTGGTAGTTCCATTGACTTCCTCCCCAGAGTTCGTTGGAGAGAGACCTTTTGGGACATTCTTTTCTTTGTTTAGGAGGGGAGCGCTACCAGCTTGGGATGTTCTCAGCCCTGGATAGATCTGGAGGGATTTGATTTCCCTTATTGTCTTCTGGGGTCATGCTCAATAGCAAAGCCCTTCCCCCACTCCCAGGAGGGTTAGAGCATGTCCTATATATTCTACAAGACAGGTGGTGATGGTAATTAGGGTGACATTCATCTTTACTATCATTTCCTTTTCCACTCTGTTTTTCACATTTTCATCTTAAACCTTCAGCATCTGATGCCAGGCCATGAAATCAGTGGGATAAACTGGAAAACGACCATCATCCCAAGTTAGTCAAAACTATCATGGGCCAAGAACATCCTTAGAAGAACGGCCCCACGAAAGCAGAGAACGTCGTAAGAAGAAAGGCCCACAAAAGCTGAGAATGTCCTAAGAATAAGGCCTCATGAAAGCCGAGAACGTCCTAAGAAGCAAGGCTACACAAAAGCCGAGAACGTCCTAAGAACCAAGGCCCACAAAAGCTGAGAATGTCCTAAGAATGAAATCCAAGAACGTCCTAAGAACCAAGGCTACACAAAAGCCGAGAACGTCCTAAGAAGAAAGGCCACACAAAAGCCGAGAACGTCCTAAGGAGCAAGGCCACACAAAAGCCGAAAACGTCCTAAGAAGAAAGGCCACACGAAAGCTGAGAACATCCTAAAAAGATAGGCCGAAATCCGAGAACATCCTCAGAATAAAAGTCACACGAAAGTACTTGAAAGGAAGGAAGCTAACCACAAAGAGAAAACAAAACTCGATTGCAGAGTTCCCTAGATAGATCCCACTTTCCTTTCCCACTTCAGTTTCTCACTACAGTTGAAATATATTGGAAACACTCACCAAATAGCTCGGTCAGTCAGTTAGTATATCACACATTAAAGACGCATTTAAAAAAAATCATCATACAAATTGTTCGAGAAATTTGAGAACACTGACGATAATTTTAATTTTTTTTTTTTAAAGTGAATCTGCTTACAAATGATAACGACAAAAGAAAATGTATTTAAAAATGAAAACATACAACAACTATATTTGCAAAATGAAATGGAATATGGTGGGTGTCAGGCTTCCTCCAAAATTAACTTTATATGAACTAGAGCTAATGTATGGTGTGTTTCCATAGCAGTTTTACTGGAGCTTGCGTGGATCATTTTGTCATGAGACGTTCTCTAATCTGAAGTGCTCCGGTGAGACCCACACCCTCGCATTTGTGTTCGAGGGGAGGGCTTGAAAGAGCTGAAGAAGGTCGCATACCCTCCATCAGTGGTGATAGGTGGTGATAGTTACGATAACAATTTGACGTCACCACTGGAGCTTTCTTGGATCGTTTCATCATAAGACGTTCTCTGATCTGTAGTGCTCCAGTGGGACATCTCCCCTCACGAGTATTCGGAGAGGACTGGCAGTCATGCTGCTGTTGGAGTTTTGTCTTGGTGTTTGCTAGGTGTTGTCATCAGTTGAATTTTTTTGTTTGTTTGATTTTTTTGTCATTGAGTTGTGTTCCTGTTGAGTTATGTGTCCACTATTTTTTTTTTTTTTGGTCTGTGGTGTTGAAGTTGTATTTAGTTCCTGTTGAGTTATGTGTCCACTATTTTTTTTTTTTTGGTCTTTGGTGTTGAAGTTGTATTTTGTTCCTGTTGAGTTATGTGTCCACTATTTTTGTGTGTGTGTCTGTGATGTTGAAGTTGTATTTTGTTTCTGTTGAGTTATGTGTCCACTATTTTTTTTTTTGTTTTTTTTTTTGTCTGTGGTGTTGAAGTTGTATTTTGTTCCTGTTGAGTTATGTGTCCACTATTTTTTTTGTCTGTGGTGTTGAAGTTCCTGTTGAGCATTGTAGTGTCGGTGGCTGATGTAAGTTGTGAATATTAGTGACGAATCTATGTGTAGTGCTGTTGTTCACTTGTCTGTTGCAAAACGTGTCTGACAATTCTATTTTGAACAATAAACTTGTGATCTTGTTATGAAAGCACGCGAAAGGCTATTGCAGCATCGTCTAGACAAGGTTATGTACAAACTATTATCACTTATCTCTCTATAAATCTATTTCTGTTCTTTTATAAAAATTATCCTGTGATTTATATTGAGACTAACCTGCTGAATTATGTGTTAGGACAGGGGTGGGCAAACTTTTTGTGTGTAGGGCCACATTGACAAATGTAAAGCTATTTGGGGGCCGCATATATATATTATACCCACTTTGTTTACAGCAACCTATCACAATAAGTAATTATGAATTATTTATAAAACAGTATAAAACTATAAATAACCAATTATTGCAATTTTATTTTACTTATACATTTATACATTATATTGTACAGTATGGACTAACACTTTTGCTAATTTGTTAACAAGATTTTACTTTTTTTTTATTATAATAAATTTTTAAAATTATCTATCAGTGGCTTTAATTTAGACATAAACCGACTACATTGTCATCACAATTATTGATTTCTAATGAGATGTATGTAACTGCTTGCAATTCTTAACAATATTCTTGAAATCTGGAGCAAGTCTACTTGTTGAAATTTGCATGACAGCATGCAGGTTACAGTCCGACAATAAAGACCTATTCTTAGATTTGTTGATCTGCAAGCAAGAAAATGCTTGTTCGCAAATGTATGTTGATCCAAACAATGATAAAAGTTTAGCTGCAAAGTTTTTCAAGTTTGGAAATGATTCTTCTGATAAAGATCCATAGAAATCAGCAAACCATCTGACTTGAATTTCTCTTTCAGGTCATGATCTGCTTGTAGGTCAAGAAGCTCTACCTGTATGTCCTCCAAGGCTGTAACAGCTTCTGCACTAAAAGGGGAACTGAGAATATTGAACTGTGGCTCTAAGTTCTTGAAATCTTTAAATCTCCTTCCAAATTCATCAGTCAGTGCATCTAAATGGGCTCTATACTTTTCAGTCATTTCATCAGAAATGGTTTCTTGTTTCAGCAAAGGGAAGTGACAAAACTTTTTCACTTGCTTGTCTGGAGAACAGTGAGAGTTTTGCCCGAAATGATTTTACATGAACATACATTTCATGTGCAAACACACAATTGCCCTGAAGTTTGACATTCAGTTCATTTAACTTTTCCATAATTTCAATGGCAAACATAAAGTCTAACTTCCACTCTTTATTGACAATGTTAGTATTAAAGTCACATTCAATGCCCTTCATCTCTAGGAACATCACTATTTCTTCTCTGAGGTCCCACACTCGCCTCAACACCTTGCCGAGACTCAGCCATCGAACACTGGTGTGGTACAGCATATCGGAATGTTCAGTTTCCAAATCGTCAAGTAATGCCCTGAACTGTCTGTGATTAAGTCTTCTTGATCTGATGAGGTTTATGACACTGACAACTGGGTCAATAACATGCTTGATATTCAAAACAGTTTTACACAGATTTTCTTGATGGATCACACAGCGAAATGGTAATAATGTGTGGTCAGGATATTCTGCTTTAATCTTATCACTTATCAACTTTACCAGACCTACATTTTTTCCGGTCAAAGCACGAGCTCCGTCAGTTGTAACACTTGCCATCTTGTTCCAAACCAACCCAGTTCTTTCAATACAGTTATTAACAGCATTGAATATATCATGGCCTGTGGTTGTGTCTTTGAGTGACTCAACACTCAGTAACTCTTCAGTGAGTTTGAAAGAAGTGTTTATTCCACGTATAAATATCAATAATTGGGCAGTATCATGTACATCGGTACTCTCATCCAATGCAAGAGAGTACCACAAAAATTGTTTACTTGCATCTTGAAGTTTATGCATCAAATTGTTACTTATCTTGTCAACACGTCTGACCACAGTTCTCCTTGATAAAGTAATGTTGTCAAATTTGTTTTTTTGTTCTGGACACATAATGTTTGCTGCATCTAGCAAACATTCCTTGTTGAACTCGCCATAAGAAAATGGCTTGTTGTGTTTTACAATTCTGTGTGACAGCACCAGACTAGCTTCTGTTGCAGCATCTTGAATTGAAGACTGTTTATTGAAAACAGTTTGCTGTTTCTCCAAATTTTTCACCAGCTCCAGGCATTTCCTTTTCCTCTCTTCGGTTGTTAAATTGTATCCGAAATCGGAATGTTTTGTTTGGTAGTGTCTTTTTAAATTGTACTCCTTGAAGACAGCCACTGACTCATGACACAACAAGCAAACTGATTTGCTACCAACTTTTATAAAACAGTACTTAGTTGTCCATTCATCATTAAAAACACGGCATTCATCTTCAGTCTTACGTTTTTTAGTGACACTCATTGTTTTAATAAAATTTGTTAGAATTTTACAAATTACAAACTTTAAAAAGGAAATGAAACAAAACCTACTTACGGCAGTGTGTGAAAATAAAATATTTGGAAAACAAGGAGTAAACTCAGAATAAATTTCAGAAATATATCAAGACTACTACAACAAATAAATTAATTTGAACATTGTAAATGTGAAAATAATTTATAATAGCAAAAAACTTTTAAAACTTTTAATCACACAGTGAGGGTAAAGAGAGACAATGTTAATTTACAGTTAATAAGATGACTGGCGAAGTCTGGAGGTTGGACTCCAAGAGTTGAATCAGTCTCCAACTGAAGTCTTAGAGTTCCCTAGTCGGCCCTGTGGGCTTTGGTGTTGGTCGTTCCAAGCAGGACACAACGGTTAATGAAGAAAGGCACGCTCGCAAAACACAAAGCGTAGCGCTTAGAACAATTCTTAACTCTTCTATCTTTTTTTGCTTTCTCATCAATCATTCATCTTACAACATGTCTGCAAAAGAAATGATCAGCCCCATACATCCTTCATTCATTGATACAATCAGTATTATCACAGTGCCTTGCCATTGGATATGACGGAGTATTTATGGGCTCGGGTTTTGGTGGGTAGGGACTGTCCATCTAGACCTGTTTACATTTGTTTGCTTCAACACAATGTCCTAACCTCCTTGACAGCAGTTACAAAACTGGTTCCTGTTTACATTTGTCCACCTCAATATCGCGCGTCCTATTCGTCCTTGTGGGTTTACCCCTTCTCCTCTCTATCTCTAGCCAGAAAGTGATTGTAGCAGACTTCCTTGATTGCAGTTAGAGAACTGACCAGAGTGCTCTTGCCCCTGACTGTCCATTAAGTGTGACTGCTAACATTTTGACACGGTATGGTCCTTTCTTTCGTCAGTACAACGTGTGAGTAGTTAAATGTTAGCCCGAATCAATTAGTGACGATTTTGTCCGTCAAGCGTGACTGCGCTAACGTTTCACATGAAAGGCCCTTTGTTAAATTTCTAAATGCCGTCATAAGGGCCGCATAATATCAGTCCCCGGGCCGCATGCGGCCCGCGGGCCGTAGTTTGCCCACCCCTATGTTAGGATATAAGACTGTATAAGCATTGAATTGATGTCAAATAATCTTATCATTGTATTTGTTATATGCTGATTTAATAAATTTATTGACCTTCTTACACATATTGATAACTATATGTTGGAGAGATAGTGGGTGGATGGGGACTTGCTAAATATAAAGACGGATTTATCTCAAAGTCTGCGTACGTCTCTAATTTATGTTGGTGTTTGTAAGGTGTGTTGGGAATCTGCTACACAATAACACTGAACATCGATCTAATAAAATTCAGTCATTATTTTTCAATAGCAGCCATTAAAAAAAAAATAAAAGTTGAACACTACAGTCTGAGTTATTATGTATGCTACATTTTATAATGACGTTTATTTCTTTTAATTATTGCTGAAATTAGCAGATTGGTTTATATGTATACTAGCTTTTCTTGTTGATTTCTGAATATACCACTAGTATTATACTATGGTAATTTTTTTCATGTGCAATATAGGAAGTTATTAGCCTACATTTCTGACCATCCTTTCTACATGCATTGATTCCCGAGTATATTTTGTAGCTGTACATTCTCTGTAAAATGGAAGTTGAAAGTATTGAAATATCTACTTTTAAGACTTACTATTGTTTTATACAAGTTATTCAGTTTCTTCTTTCCAAATAAATCGTGGTTGATGCCACGACTTTGTCAAAAATATTTGTCAATCTCTTAAGAGACTAGGATTAATTAATTTAGCCAATGTCAAAAAATTAACTTCCTGTTGACTGTAAAGTTTATCTAATAACTGAATTGGTCTTGAGATTCGTATTAATAAATAGTAAAGAAATGCTATGAAAATTCTTAAAATACAAAACCATAACTTTTATTTTATACAATTGTTTTATTCTATAATAATTGTTATTTCAGAGATCTTAATTAATTCTAATAAACGTTTAGTTTTCTTTATTCTACAGACATTCTTTTTAAGAGGTAAGGTAAATATTTCTAGGGGAGATAACCATTCAGAAATCTTTTCTATCCACTTTTTTTTTCAATTGAATATACGTACGCCTTGAAGTCTGATATGTCTGGAAGACTAATCATTATACACATGTTTTATCTATTTTTAAAATTAAGAATGTATATCTATCATCGTTATGAATAATATAGTTACATTTAATGAAGCATGGTTTGGTATAGGAAACAGTGTCAAGTGCTACCAGAACAAACTAATTTGGAATTCCTAGACCTGAAGAGGTGAATCTGTTTAATTAACAAATCGATTTATTGTTGTTGTTTTTTATTTTTTGTGTAGGTAATGTGGGATTGAATACAATTACTCATCTTGCAACAAACATGTTTATTGTCCTCTGAACTCAAATGTAGATTAAGAAAAAGTATACTTGAGATTAGAAGTAGTAAAAACTAAAGTACAAGAATAAAATCTTGATACAAGAGGAGTATTAGAAAAACAATTATAAGGACTCATGCACGTTTGGTGCGTAGTTGTGAATGAGTTAAGCATGAAAAGTTTCCTTTACCCTTATGTCTAGTTGTCATCGGGGGGTGGGGGGTGGGAGGGAGGAGGTAGGCCTACTCCTCAGAACATCCTTGCAGGAAGGAGAGTCAGATCGAAGTGTAAAAATAGATTGAAAATTTTGTACGATTGAAAAGTCAAAGAAAGAAATATTGTGTGACATTAAATGTTTGTCTTTAATATTGTGGAAGAGAGAAATCGTTTACAGCGCCTGCATATATGCCGAGTGAGAAAGAGATGATTCGTGTTTTCTGGAAAATTATTAATAACACAAATTAAGATTCTCATCACTTGTAATTTGTTATGGATGAATAATAATAACCAATAACTAGGTGGCATTGTGTCACAGATTGTTTACTTTCTTCATTGTATAGTGGACAATGCAATAGGAAGTGTAGTATAGTGTTTTCTGTTCTACAGTTATTGCATGTTTTTGTTTGACCAACGTCTTGTGTGTTAGGAGTGTTCAATTTAGTAATAATCTGAAAATGGCATTGTTGTGTGAGTTGTAAGGTAAGTTAGGTCTCGGCGTATTTTTCATCTTATAAAACTGTTTAATTTGAGAATGCATTTCTCAAGTGTCTGCCCTGTATTGCCACATATTTTGCCCTAGTATCTGCTGTTTCAGTTCCTGTTATATTCTTGTGGTTTGGTATTAAGAGTAATGTGGTTTTACTGTTGTGTTTATCTAATTTCTTGATGCAATGCTTTTTTATTTTGTTTGTAGTATGTTCTAGAAGTGATGTTTGTGTTGCATAATGTCTATATTGAATATAACGAGTCAGTTAGTAATAGTATGTTTTTATTTAGAGGTAGAAAGGGCTTTTGTTCAGTTGTGAAAGTGCTTTTGTATGACTACCAGTTCAGCCGTTAGTGTTGAATGAGCAGAATGCAAAATGTATGCGTGTTCTTTGGTAATAGTGACGTTTTGGAACCATCTGTATCAATTTTTAGATTGTCTGGATACTTTTTGTATATGTTTTATACCGTTTTGTCGTGAGTTGGATTATTTTGGGTTTTTATCAGTGTGCTGTCTACTTATGGGGGTGGGCGGTGGTGTGGTACAACAGCAGTTTTACGTCACCACTGGAGCACGCATTGATCATTTCGTCATCTGATGTTCTTTGATCTGGAGTGCCCCAGTGGGACCACCGCCCCACACTTGTGTTCGGGGGGGGGGGGGGAGAGACTGGAGGTAGTCGAAAAAAAAACAACATGTTTATTGTCCTCTGAACTCAAATGTAGATTAAGAAAAAGTATACATGAGATTAGAAGTAGTAAAAACTAAATTTGAAAGTAAATCGTGATTGATACCACGACTTTGTCAAAAATATATGTCAGTCTCTCTTACGAGATTTAAGACATAAAACTTCGCCTAGTTTTAAAATAGTACTTCCATGTGACTACAAAGTATACTTAATAATTAAATTGGTCTTGAGATTCATAATAATAAATAATAAAGAAAACTTAAGAAAATTCTTAATAAAATTAAACAGTTTAATTAGTATTTAAATAGATTTTTTCTCTAATAAATGTTATGTAAGAGCTCTTATTGAATTCCGATAATACTTTAGATATTTTTTATTCTATACATTTTTTTGAGGGGAAAGTACGGTTAATATTTGTAAGGGAGATAACCATTCAGAGTATTTTTTTCTATTCTTATTTCAATTGAATATGCGTAAGCGTGGATGTCTGATGCGTCTGAAAAACTAATCAGTATGTGGATATATTTTATACATATTTAAAATTAGGAATATATACATCTACCGTCGTTATGAATAAGATAGTTACATTTAATGAGGCTTGGATTGAACAGGAAACTGAAACAAGTGCTATCAGAACAACTTGGAATTCC
The DNA here is from genome assembly GCA_028829895.1 of Sinotaia quadrata. NCBI lineage: Eukaryota > Metazoa > Mollusca > Gastropoda > Architaenioglossa > Viviparidae > Sinotaia > Sinotaia quadrata. The sequence continues at coordinate 67,467,201 of CM054183.1, forward strand.
TAGACATATTATATAGGTGAAATTGTTCAATGAATAAATCCGGCTATTGTTTGTTTTTATTTTTTTTGTGTGTGTGTGTGGGTAATTGGGATAGATATTGAACACAATTGCTCATCTTGTAACAAACTTGTTATTGCCATTTGTCTTTACGAGTCCCCTAGTGGGATCACCACATTTGTGTTCGGGGGTTTGGGGTGGGGGGAGGGCTGACGGAAAGGGGTAAAAAAGGTCTCACCGGTTTGGAGCAACCGTCCTCCGTCTGCTCAGAGGAAAAAATATAAATAGATTTTAAGATTAGAAGTAATAAATATTAATGAAAAACATTAAAATTATGAAAAATAATAAAAGGTTGATTTTCAATAATGATTTTATTTATAAATATTTTGATATATGAATAACTGAGATAACCAGTGAAAGGGAAAGGCGGCTTCGGCCCTCCCCCATCCCCCGACGGAGGGCGGTTGAGGATGTGCGCCAAACTGGTGCGACCTGTTTCACCCCCTTCCGCCTGCCCTCTTGCCTTCCACCTCAGACGCACCGCGAGGCTGTGGGGATCCCCCAGAAGCAGACCAAGACTGAGAACATCGTGAAGATGAAAGGTCTATTGCGGCTTCTGGAGTGAGTGTGAGCGAAACACACAAACACACACACACACACACACACACACACACACACACACACACACACACACACACACACGCTTTCTATTTTTCGTTTAAAAATTATAAAAATATAAATTCATAAGATGCACGCTCAACGTATGGGTTGTCTGGAAAAGCCATAAGTATATCTAGTGAATAAAATATTTAAATTTAATGAATTTTTTTTTTTACAAAGTCTTAGTATACCTTACATTTTTATGTTGGTGTTTGTAAGGGGTGTGTTGGGAATCTGCTACACACTAGCACTGAACATCGATTTAATAAATTCAGTCATCATATTTTCAATAGCTGCCATTAATTAAACTAAAAGTTGAATATTACAGTCTGAGTTATGTATGTTACATTTTATAATGACGCTTATTACTAGTATTAAGTGTAATGCTGAAAGTAGCTGATTGGTTTGTAATTATACTAGCGTTTCCTGTTGATTTCTGACTACACCACTTGTATTCTACTATGGCAATTCTTTTCAGGTACAATTGAAAGTTATTTTTCTGACCATCCTTTCTACATGCATAGATTCTCAAACGTATACCTTATATATTGTAGCTGTACATTCTGTGTAAAGAGGAAGTTGTAGATTATGAAATATTTACTGTAAGACTTACTATTGCGTTATACAAGTTATTTCAAAAGAAATCGTGATTGATACCACGACTTTGTCAAAAATATTTGTCAATCTCTTAAGAGACAGGGATTTTATTTCAGCCAGTAAAAGGGAAAAAAAAACTTCCACGTGACAGCAAAGTTTAACTAATAATTAAATTGGTTTTGTGATTCGTATTAAGAAATAATGACAAAAATTAAGAAATTTCTTTAAGCTACAATAAAAACTTTTTAAAGCCTTAATTCTGTTGTCACTATAATAGTTGTCATTTAAGATTTCTGAATTAAGTCTAATTACCTTTCAATTTTATTCAATTCTACAGTTAATTTTTTGCAGGGTGGTAAAGTAATATTAATAAGGGAGATAACCATTCAATTTTTTTTTTTCTATTTAGATCTTATTTCAATTAAATATACGTATGCCTTTATGTCTGATCTGTCTAGAAAAAAAATAATCATTATGTGCACATACTTTATGCATATTTTAAATTTTGTTTATCTACCATCGTTATGAATAAAATAGTTAAATTGAATGAAGCTTGGATTGGTACAGTCAAGTGCTATGAGAACAAATTTACAATTTTTAGACATGAACAGGTGAATTTAATTAATTAATAATCTATTTATTTTTTTTTAAAATTTTGTATGGGTAATATGGGATAGAAATTTAACACAATTACTCATAATACAACAAACTTGTTATCGACATTTGTCTTTAGGTTGAGTTGTAATGAAATGACATATTTCATGGGAAGTAACACTTAACTATTCTTACATAAAGAATTTTAACCGCAGGAGTATACTCCCTTTTAATGAAAAATATGTGTAGTTAAGCTTATATTGACAAGTTAATTCGTGATATAAAAAAAAAACTTTTCCAAAAATACTTTTTTAATCTGAAGGACACGTTTATGTTTCTGAAATGTTTCAGAGGAGAAAAAATTACGAGTCACTTCAAATGTAGATTTAGAATAAAGTATACTTGACGTTCGAAGTAGTAAATATTAGAGTAGAAGATTAAACTTATAAAAGATATAGGCCAAGATCTAAGTAGGCAATTCAGGATCCAGTAAGTATTAGAAAAGAAGTACTAAAAAGTTTTCGTAAAATTGTTACGAATAAGAATTTGATATGCAGTATATTAATGAGATAACCATTCAACAAAATTATTTCAAAAGAAAATTTCTTTTTACATTTAACAGATGTACGCTTCGAAGTCTGTGATGTCTGGAAAGTTCATCACCATATGTATCTATACTTAAAATTATGAATAAAATAATAAAATATATAAATTTAATGAATTTTGAATGGTACTACAAGTCATAATAAAAAATACATGTTTTCTTAAACTGTTCTAGTTCTGATAATAACTCATTGTTGTACATAGAAAAAACAATGAAAAACCTCTAAAGGAAAAAAATACTCTTTGTCAGATGTAAAATTCAATGCTAGCCATTTGCAGTTGGAATTAGTTTGGGTTCCCAAGGCAAGTTACTGTTGGTAGATTTTTGCAACGTAGAATGTCGAAAAATTATGAGAAGATTTTGTTATCTTCAAATGTCTTTCTGGAAATGTCAAAACAATTCATAAATTCAAGATGAAAATAATTCTCTAATTACAAGTCACAAGAATAGTCATTTTGTTTGTTTACCGGAAATAATCCTAAAATACTATGCCCACTATGAAAATGATAATTTACAAGAAATAATCAAATGGTATTTCCAAAATGATGGCCAAAGCTCATCTCGTGGTGGTGGTGGTGGGGATCGATAGCAATTTAACGTCACCACTGGAGCTTGCATTGATCATTTCTTCATCAGACCTTATCTGATCTGGAGTGCCTCAGTGGGACCCCACAGTCTCACTTTGCATTCCGAGGTGGAGGGCGGGAGAGTTGGCAGAAGGGGGTGAAAAAGGTCGCACCAGTTTGACACACATCCTCAACTGTTCTCCGTCGGTGGGTGATTCATCTTGTAGTTGATTTGTTTGTTTTTTCGCTGACAATACCTCTCAGAAGCCGCAGAAGACTTCCCCTAGTAGGACATTCTCGGTCCTGAGTTGCTTCTGAGGGGACTTCCTCTCCTCACTGTATTCTGGAGAGGGGGAGATGAGGAGGATGTGCTTTGTGAGTCGGGGTGTTCCTTGCATATCTCTGGTGGTGATTGTTTGAAAAGGAGCGTTCTGGCCGTTGAGGTGGTGGAGACCTGTCGGCAAAGTGATGATTTTCTTTTTGTTTTGATTTTTTTTTGTAAAGCCTGCCTCTTCTTTGGGAAGTTTGTGTTCTCAGAAAGAATGTGTATATGTATGTTTGGGTTCGTGTGGTAGGAAAGGATAGTGTTGGGTGAGTCTGTAGTCGGCTGTGGTTTTTTTTTTAAAATTAAATTTTATTTTTAATAGAGTGTGAGGTGATTGGGTTATATCATGTTCTTGGGATTGGATTGGTTGGGTTTTTGAATGGCGTTTTCCTAAGTGTTTGTTTTTTTTAAAAATCTATAAATATATATTTTAGTGTGTTTTTTGTATGTGTGTGTTTTTGTTTTTTTTTGTGGTGGTGGTGGTTACGCTATCGTTTTAACGTCAACACTGGAGTTTGCATTGATCATTTCGTCAAAAGACATTATCTGACTAAAGTGCTCCATTGGGACCCCACAGCCTCATATTGCTTCCCGAGATGGAGGGTTGGAGGAAGGGGGTGAAAAGATCGCACCAGTTTTGCGCGCACCCTCATCAGCCTTTCGTCAGTTGGTTGTTTTTTGTGGTGGTGGTGGTGGTGGTTACGCTAACACATTTTTTTAACGTCACCACCGGAGTTTTCGTGGATCATTTCATCTTCAGACGTTCTCTGAACAGAAGTGCTCCAGTGGGACATACTCCCCTCACTAGTATTCAGGGAGCGCTGGTGGTGGTGTTGGAGGTGGAGGTTGGTTGGCGCTTGTACACAGGTGGCGGTAGACGTCTGGAGCTTGTGTCGTTGGGAGTGTTTTTCTTGCATGCGTCCAATGCCACTGTAGTTGAAGAATGATTTTTTTTCTTCTTAAGCTACTGCCTTTTGGGGTGGGGTTCTTTTTATTTTTTTAGTTCTCTTATAGTGTGTTGATTGTGTGTGTTTCTTGCAGGTAGTGTGTAAGGGCTTTGTGTACTTTTATTGCATGTTTCTTGTGTGGGTACAGCAGTGTCAGTAGTGAATGGAAGGTGTAGGTTTGAGATTTCTTTCTTGAGTTTTTTCCCTTTCTTGGTGATGTAGCAGATCTGAAGTGAGGAAGTGGTTTACTGTGTTATCAGTGTTGCAAAGTGTGCAAGTTTTGGGTTGTTCGTTGTGGTGGTGGTCTCTGATGGTTTTATTTAGTTGGAATCTGTATATGGCTTTGATGGCTGTTTTGTTTAGTGTGGCGGGGAGGGGGTCTGGGGGAGTGTTTTTCCTGAAATGTTTGTTTATAGCTGACATGATTTCTATAGTGCATATTGGGGTGGGTAAGGGGAGGCCCTGTGATATTCCTCTTTTGGCCCCTTTGTCTGTTGTTTCATTGCCTGTTATTCCTATGTGGCTTGGCATCCATATGAAGGAGGTGTTTGTGTTTCCTTGTTGGAGTTTGTTTAAGAGGATTCTTATTTCTTTACTTTCTTGTTTGCAATTTAGAGAGTGTGGGTTTGCAATTGCTTTTAGGGATGAGTATGAATCTGTGAGTATTAGAATGTTGGGTGGAGGGTAGATGGATGATAATATGTTGGAAAGAGCCATTTAAATGGCTACCAATTCAGCTGTCATGATTGATTGGAGTGGGTGGAGTTTGTAGGTGTAAATACAGATCGGTGTGAAAGTGGCTGACCCTGTGCCTGTTTCTTTCCTTGATCCGTGTATATTTTGGCATGGTCTGGGTAGTTTTTGTTGATAAGTTGTAATGCTATTTGTTTTATTTGAAGTGTTTGTTGTCGTAGTGGAATTCCAGATCGGATAACGTCTGATGACGAAATGATCAATGCAAGCTCCAGTGGTGACGTAAAACTGCTCTTAATCCCCCATCCTCACCTTTAAGCTGGCACTGACTTTGCGATACAGAGAGCAAGCTGGGGAGTGGTCTGGAACCTGGAATTCCTAGTTCGAGATATAGAGAATATCGCTGGTCACAAACTCGAAGCTAGAGGTGACTATCCAGAACCACCGCGTCAGGTCGAACGCAGGCTCAGAATTGATATGACAGTATGCAGGTCTTGCCACCGATGTCTGTCGTCGCAACTTGAGTAAAAAGAAGAGAAATTCTGAACTCTTGTGTATAAACTTGAGTAAAGAGAAGATAACTTTGAACTCTTGTGTATAAACTTGAGTAAAGAGAAGAGAACTCTGAACTGTGTGTTTAAAGTGACAATCGAATGAGTGGGAGTAGAGCGAGGCTATAGCGCACGTTAGTTTAGAGCACTGCAACTTGCAGATTGACTTTTGATATTTTTATTAAATTATTTTTTATCTTTTCCACATTTTGATTAATTCTTTGAATGACCGATTATTGGGGTCGACTGGTGTGAACTATATATAATGGATGATTGACTGTCAAATCAATTAGCAGGAGAAGACAATTTTGTGATCCCAAACGCAGCGTTAACTAGTCTGCTTGTCATTGTGTTAAGTTGAATAATTTTCCCACTAGATTATTGCAACAGGAATCAACACAGTGATAGAAGGAGTAGGCTATGTCGCGAGCTATTATTAGTATTGATATTTAACAACGAAAGTTAAAATCTCGATAATTAATAATACTATAACAGGGTCGTGTACAAAGAAACAGTGAGCATGGACAGGTTGAATAAGATGCTGGTGAGCCATCCACTACATCAAATATTGAAAATATGCAGTTTCCAAATTAATTCAGCCACTGACATCTATCTGGATAATCCGAAGGCCCCCTCCCCCAACATAAAATAGATGACTAGCGGTGGGAAGATAACTGATTGGTCACCGCCCCATAGTCCAAGGCTTGACAAAGTCTAAGAACTAGCCACCTAAAGCAATGATTGAAAGGACCACCTACATATCGAAACTTTAACCAATTAAATAAAATAACACAGACAAATTTATAAACAAAACCACACATCCAATAACCATATGAACCTCGTAAAACCACAACAGTTAAAAGCAATATGTACATAGAAAATAAAATTAGAAAACAAACATCACAGAATAGACAGTCCCTTTCCACTCTCCCAAACACCCCTCATAACCTGTCCCCAGCGTGAAATCGACCTAGTCAGGAAGCGCTCCCCATTAAAATAAGAAGCTTCGTTAACTGAATATATTTTGAACTTTGTGTAACAAATGGACACTTGTCCATACATTGTACCTGTGTTCAATAGGCAAATACTGTATTCTCTGCAATTTTAAGTGGCGTAGGTTAGAAGTGTACGTTTTTATGGAAGATATTAATTTTAAAATCGCGAACGAATTCACGATTCTTGCCATAAATTTATTAGCTTACTGGAAGCCAACTATAGCTGACCAATTGTCATTAAGATGCAGAGAAATGACTCTACTAGAATTATAAATTATGTTAAACGTGACAATTAACATCTGCATTTTAATAATTTACTAATATCTAATAAAAATAAAGACAAAAACAAAATATTTTTCAAAATTTTCATTTAAATATTAGTTTACTGTTTATTATGTAAACTTTCTGAAAACCTAAGAAAGAATTTAGAAATTTCGGAATGTTATAAATAATAACTATTACAAAGGGTGATAACCGATAAAATCGACAGTTTTCTCAACTGCCAACTGGAACTTTGCTTTTCAATCAATCAATCAATCAATCAATCAATCCATCTATCTATCTATCTATCTATCTATCTATCTATCTGTCATGTAAAAAGCCAACTGTGGAGTGGAAGAAAATCATTTTGTATTAGGCATGATTATACAAAAATTAAGAATATGTTGTGTTTATATTTTGCTCAAAACAATGCCCAAAATTTATTATTTGCATAACTTTTGATTTTTTGGAAGAAAGGGGCTCTTCAAAATTGTAATAGACACTGTTACATAATGGTTACCCTTTATTTAAATATGCGAATACGGAATATAGGACTAGATTGGAGATGTAGGGAGAGAGACTGATTAATGCTTTTAATGAATTTAAAATTTATGATCACATTCACGATTTTTGCCATACGTTTCACGTGAGTAAACACTGATCTGCGTTAGCTAGCGCTATAGGGCGACTGACAAAATTTATTATTTTTTGTCAATAACTTCTTTCCTCACAAGAACCGCAACAGACTTGTCATCATTTGATGTTCTCTGTCTTTGATTTGCTCCTGTGAGGATTTCCACTTTTCATTTTACTTGTTACATTGCATTGGGGGTGATCAGTTCCTTGTAACCAGGTGGTGGCTGTGTTGTTTTGTTAGCTCAGTATCCCAATGTTGAAATGCTGACTGTTTCAAAAAATGAAGACTGTCAGAATATGTCCTATGTAGGCTATTACTCATACATTAATAAATATAATCCAAATTAAGTGCGGCAACTTTTGCTCCGTCACAATTTGCATACCTGTTGATCTTTTGGAAGAAAGGGGCTCTTGAAAATCATAACAGGCACCATCTCGAACAGACGGCACCCTCACCGATGGAGGGTGGTTGAGGGTGTGCGCCAAACTGGTGCAACCTGTTTCACCCCCTTCCACCAGCCCTCCACCTCAGGACGCAATGTAAGGCTGTGACTCCTCCAGAAGCATCCCAAGACTGAGAATATCTTAGGATAAAAAGTCTAGTTTTGCTTCGGGGGTCACACATACACATACACCATCTCGAACCGGTGAGACCTTTTTCACCTACATCCGCCAGCTCTTCCCGTTTGGAAGTGTAGTTTTTATAGAAGGTATTAATTTTTAAATCGCGAATGAATTCACGCTTTTTGCCAAATATTTTGTTAGCTTACTAAAAGCCAACTATTGTTAACTTAGTTACCGTATGCAGCAGAGAAATAACTCTACTAGGATTATAAACTATGTTAAATGTGTCCATTAAGATTTAGCCTACATTTTAATAATTTAATAATATCTAGTGAGGGGAAAATATAAACAAAGAATTTATTAATATTGAAAGTTAAATATCTGCTTATTGTTTATTATGTAAATAATTTACTTTATGTTATAATAAATAAAAATTACTAAGGGCGATAACCAAGAAAATCGCCAGTTTTTCTCTTCTACCAACTGGAATTTTGCTTTACAATCAAGCATGTAAAGATCAGACGGAGGGCGGTTGAGGGTGTGCGCCAAACTCGTGCAACCTCTATTGCGGCTTCTGGGGTGTGTAAGCGAAACATACACACACACACACAAGCATGTTAAGGGCCAACTGTAGAGAAAAAAAAAATTATGCATGATGTATTAAAATTTTATGAGTTTGATGTGCTTATTTTTTGTTTAAAGCAATACCCAAAATTCATTATTTGCATACCTGTTGATCTTTTGGAAGAAAGGGACTCTTAAAAATCAATAGGCACCATCACGAACAGAAGGTCCCTGCTAATGCAAACACAAATAGAAAACCACGACCATCAATTGTTAATAAATAGCCTTCTCCATCAAAAAAAGTTTCCAACAGATTTTGACAAAATAATGAAATATATCACACTGTGTTTAAAATTATTTTTGCATGCATGTTGTAAATTTTTATTATAATAACAAACCTACAATGTAAATTTATATGTGTAAAGCGGAGTTTAAAAAAAATAAGAATTCTCATTATTTAATACAGTGAAATATATTTATGTATAGTAAAATTTTAAGGGTATAATGTGGTCTCTATTTATCTATATATACTTTCGTCTACCACCTTCGAGGTGTCTATTGGAAGAGTGTTTGTTTTCTGAAAGGTAAAAAGACTTTATTGTTAAAATCGTGAACCAATTCACGATTCTTGTCAAAAATGTATTATATTACGTGATACGTAACATAACTGACCAATGTGTCTTTTTACATCAGAGAAATAACACTACTAGGATTATAACTATGATAAATGTGACATTTAAGATTTGCATTTTTAATAACTTATTAATGTCTTAAAAGAGGAAAGAAATAAGCAAATAAGTTTTAAATTTTTCAGGCAAATTTAGACATAATGTTTATAACGTAAATATTTTGAAACTGTATGAAATATTATATTGTATTTTATATTTTATAAATAATAAATATTACTAAGGGCGATAACCAATAAAATCGCCATTTTTTTTTTCAACTTCCAACTGGAACTTTGCTTTTTAATCAATCAATTAACCATGATGGTTGAGAGTGCGCCAAACCGTTGCGACCTTCTTTATCCCTTTCCGCTTCCCCCAACCCCCAAACGTAAGTGTGGGGCGGTGGTCCCACTGTGGCACTCCAGATAAGTCTGATGACGTAATAATCAACGCAACCCCTAGTGCAGAGGTAAAACTGCAATCGAAACAAACACAGGCAGTCTTGCTGTTATATAATGGTTACCCTTTAATTAAATATGTGAATGCGGATTATAATTTTCACCCTAGATTGGAGGCTTAGGGTATTCTGAAATGGATAGACTAAATTCTCTTTATTAAATTTAAATTTGTGATCACATTCACGATTTTTGCCCTAAGTATCAGGTGAGTAAACTCAGATCATATCTGTGTTAGATAGCACTATATGGCGACTGAGAAAATTATTTTTCCCCCGGTAACTTCTTTCCTCACAAGAACCACAATAGACTTTTGGTGTTCTCTATCTTGATTTGCTTCTGTTAAGATTTCCTCTTCTCACCTTATTCTAAAGAGGGCATTCTTCATGTGGGGGTGGTTAGTGTCTTGTAATGCAGGATGGTGGCTGTGTTGTTTTGTTTTTGTTGCTTTATTTGTTTGGTTTTTTTAAAAATTCACTGCCTAAAATGTTTAATAAAAGGTGTAATGTGTAAGGAAATTGATGAGTGCTTTTTTGGATTTATTTTTCTTTTTGTGCCATGAGGTTGGGCGTCATAGAATTCATTATTGCGTCATAGGAAGATTGGCACCATAACATTTAATTAAATGGTGTTCATATGGATCATTGCGCGCGCGCACGCACGCACACACACACACACACACACACACACGCACACACACACTAAAACTGCCTTGAGAATGTAATAAATCACAGGTGAGGATCTGTGAAGCCCAGGATTAACTTGCACAAACGACTAAATAGCTCCATCTGCTGTTGGACATATTTTTCAATAGTAAGAAGAATTCGTTTTATGAATAATTGATTTTTATTTATAAGGTATAGGAGAGAGATGTAACGTGGGAACCTAAACTGACCCTGCGCCAGGCTGTCTAATGAGTTTGCGTGGGCGAGATAAATATCTAAAATTAGAGTGGGAAGTGGGGGTGAATCTTTGTCGCTATTGAATCATTACACTCACTAGCAGAAAAGGAGGAAAAAGTGGTGTCCCTGGAATGGCCTGGTGAAAAATCATGTTTAGGAACCCTTTATAACTGTTGTGTCCTGCTTGGAACGACCAACACCAAAGCCCACAGGGCCGACTACGGAACTCTAAGACTTCAGTTGGAGACTGATTCAACTCTTGGGGTCCAACCTCCAGACTTCGTCAGTCATCTTATTAACTGTAAATTAACATTGTCTGTCTTTACCCTCACTGTGTGATCAAAAGTTTTAAAAGTTTTTTGCTGTTATAAATTATTTTCACATTTACAATGTTCAAATTAATTTATTTGTTGTAGTAGTCTTGATATATTTCTGAAATTTCATTCTGAGTTTACTCCTTGTTTTCCGAATATTTTATTTTCACACACAGCCGGAAGTAGGTTTTGTTTCATTTCCTTTTTAAAGTTTGTAATTTGTAAAATTCTAACAAATTTTATTAAAACAATGTGTGTCACTAAAAAAATTAAGATTGAAGATGAATGCCGTGGTTTTAATGATGAATGGACAACTAAGTACTGTTTTATAAAAGTTGGTAGCAAATCAGTTTGCTTATTGTGTCATGAATCAGTGGCTGTCTTCAAGGAGTACAATTTAAAAAGACACTACCAAACAAAAAATTCGGATTTCGGATACAATTTAACAACCGAAGAGAGGAAAAGGAAATGCCTGGAGCTGGTGAAAAATTAAAGAAACAGCAAACTGTTTTCACTAAACAGTCTTCAATTCAATAGGCTGCAACAGAAACTAGTCTGGTGCTGTCACACAGAATTGTAAAACACAAGCCATTTTCTGATGGCGAGTTCATCAAGGAATGTTTGCTAGATGCAGCAAACATTATGTGTCCAGAACAAAAAAACAAATTTGACAACATTACTTTATCAAGGAGACCTGTGGTCAGACGTGTTGACAAGATAAGTAACAATTTGATGCATAAGCTTCAAGATGCAAGTAAAAAAATTTTGTGGTACTCTCTTGCATTGGATGAGAGTACCGATGTACATGATACTGCTCAATTTATACGTGGAATAAACACTTCTTTCAAACTCACTGAAGAGTTACTAAGTGTTGAGTCACTCAAAGACACAACCACAGGCCATGATATATTCAATGCTGTTAATAACTGTATTGAAAGAACTGGGTTGGTTTGGAACAAGATGGCTCGTGCTTTGACCGGAAAAAATGTAGGTCTGGTAAAGTTGATAAGTGATAAGATTAAAGCAGAATACCCAGACCATACATTAATTATTACCACTTCACTGTGTGATCCATCAAGAAAATCTGTGTAAAACTGTTTTGAAAATCAAGCATGTTATTGACCCAGTTTTCAGTGTCATCAACCTCATCAGATCAAAATTACTTAATCACAGACAGTTCAGGGCATTACTTGACGATTTGGAAACTGAACATTCCGATGTGCTGTACCACACCAGTGTTCGATGGCTGAGTCTCGGCAAGGTGTTGAGGCGAGTGTGGGACCTCAGAGAAAAAATAGTGATGTTCCTAGAGATGAAGGGCATTGAATGTGATTTTAATACTAACATTGTCAATAAAGAGTGGAAGTTAGACTTTATGTTGCCATTGAAATTATGGAAAAGTGAAATGAACTGAATGTCAAAGTTCAGGGCAATTTTGTGTTTGCACATGAAATGTATGTACATGTAAAATCATTTCGGGCAAAACTCTCACTGTTCTCCAGACAAGCAAGTGAAAAAAGTTTTGTCACTTCCCTTTGCTGAAACAAGAAACCATTTCTGGTGAAATGACTGAAAAGTATAAAGCCCAATTAGATGCACTGACTGATGAATTTGGAAGGAGATTTAAAGATTTCAAGAACTTAGAGCCACAGTTCAATATTCTCAGTTCCCCTTTTAGTGCAGAAGCTGATACAGCCCCAGAGGACATACAGTTAGAGCTTCTTGACTTACAAGCAGATCATGACCTGAAAGAGAAATTCAAGTCAGATGGTTTGCTGGATTTCTATGGATTTTTATCAGAAGAATCATTTCCCAACTTGAAAAACGTTCCAGCTAAACTTTTATCATTGTTTAGATCAACATACATTTGCGAACAAGCTTTTTCTTGCTTGAAGATCAACAAATCTAAGAATAGGTCTTTATTGTCGGACTGCAACTTGCATGCTGTCATGCGAATTTCAACAAGTAGACTTGCTCCAGATTTCAAGAATATTGTTAAAAATTGCAAGCATTTAAAAGGGAAGGTGCGTGCTGGTTAGGTGGCCTAACAGACCCAGTCGAGGTAAAAGTCCTAAAAAGAACTGAAAACCCTCACCGAGCCAAGCAAACGTGATGAGGAAAGGTGAAAAAATGGATGTGAAATATGAAATGATTATGAGAGTGACAATGAACATGTAGGTGATATCAAATTGAATACGAACCGCGCGCGCGCGATAAAAATTGACCGAAAAGCTGATGGCGACCGTTCCGAAAAATGCGTCCGTCTGGCTGCGATGCTGCTCCTCGAATGTTGTATGAGGAAGATGGATGGATGGAGTGTAGGGGACGCTTCCGGAAGTGGATGAGTGCAGTATTTATAGAATCCGCATGTCTTCTGGGTGGAAAATGTAGACTTTGTAATGTGAATGTAATTGCTTGATTGTATTTAGTAATGTTTTCCTGTGTGTTTGGTGAGTTAGCCATTCTGCTTGTAATTGTAAATGTAATTGCTTGATTGTATTTAGTAATGTGTTCCTGTGCGTTTGGTAAGTTAGGCAGTCTATTAAGAAATGGTGAATTGTGTTGTCTGTTATGCAGTAGGTGCATGGCGTGGGTTGATTGTTTAGTTGGTAAGTGTAGCGGGTGGAGTTAAGATTAATCTATTGAATGCTTTTTCATAAGTTGTGTTTAGTTTGAAGGGTGTGCGGGGTGGTTGTCCCTTTGAAGTGAGAGTTTATAAGTGATATTATTTCTTATTTATGAATTGGGAAGTTAAATTGCTTTCCTCTGTGTGAACCCGAAAATGCAATTCAGCCAAGTTATAATTAATTTTTTCTATATATTTAATTCTAATTCATAATTTCGTTTATGGCCTAGTTTAAGAAGGTCAAACTGAACAGTAAGAGTTGTGTAATAGGATTATAGCGATAGTTATTAACACAATAACAGACTATTTCGGACACTGTGAATAGCTCTATTGGACACGGTCCAGCAAGTATTGCGTAAGACGGCTCGCCGTGGAAAACTCACCTACGTAATTGCATGCATCGTAGGGAAGGGAGGGGGTATGATAACCACAGACAGACACACAGGCAGAAGAGAACATGAACATTTGAGAGAGTGTGAGAGGGGGGAGAGGGTACATACGACAAAGAGAGGGTGCTAAAATTCTAATAAATCAACCACCTAATTGCATGTGAAATAATTTTGCAGTTGACAGTGGGGTGGGGGGCATTTTAGCACTAAATGGAATTTATCAAGTCATGTAACTACAGATAGATTGTACTGTAGAGTCTAGTCATAATGGGTCTTATTTGAAATCACACTACGTCATCTTTTCTATTCAATAGATTGTACAGTTCAGTTAGAAAGGGTTGCCTGTCACGTTAAAAAGTTACGCTATGCACCATGCTTGAACTTATAAACATACCTTACGCTTTACTGTTTACAGTTTCAAAATCGATAGATAAGAATCCAGGTTGAAGTCTCACAGAGATCTCACCCATTACACTAAATCAAACTAGATCAAAGTACAGTTTAAGCATTCACCGAGTACTGTTATTGAATGGCTACAGCGCCGAGATGTGCTGTTTGTTGCAAAATCTAAGGAAACAAATCCTGTTGTTGATTAGTGCTGGTGGCCAGTACAGATGGTCTAGTAATAGTTACTCTAGTATGAGTTTGATCGTCTGCAATGGGGTGGTTGTAAAAACCCTACTACATCTATTTGCTTGCTAGAATAATAAAATGAAAATGTAATCCACAGGCCAGTCGAATCCAGTGGAGCACAAATCCAAATGCAGAATGTTTTGTAATAAAAATCATTATCTGTAAAATTTAGAAATTCGAAAGCATGGGGTTTACACTCAAAACAACTTGGCATGCTGGGCAGTAATTGTGTTTTTTTGTACAATTTTTTGTTTTGCACACGAAATCTTTGTATTGGCTTTGGTTTAGTTTGATCAAGGTGAAGATGAAATTCAAGGAAATGTTGGCTGAACAGCCTAGATGGTGGTAATTCAGCAGAAGGGAGACCACCTTTGAAATGATTAACATCAGGATATTTTTCACATATTTGCCTCATTACTGCCGATCCGAAATCTGGCAATAAGTTGCTTTATCTGTGTGTTTTTTGTAAACAGTGCGAAATCAAAATAGTGAAAGAAAACTTTCAAAATTGTTTGTTGTGTTTTTGGTTCAAAATGGCTGCTCAACTTGAACAAAAGTAGGGGGGTGGGGAGGAAAAAGTGCCCTTTCAATGACTTGCTCATTGTAATAAAGTATCCAATGATGGAATTTATAACAGATTATCTGCTGAAGCAATGAACATCTTTCCTTCACTCTGATTGGTTATTTTGAGTGACTCGCATCACTTCTATCGCGCCTGTTGGACGAACAAGGTCAGTAAGACTTTGGAATTTTTTGACTATCCGGCTGTCTCGCAGTTGGTTGCGTGTTGAATTGTGGGGCGTGCTGCAGGAGACATTTTGAAGAATCTTTGAAAATACATTCTGAATAGCGGCTGACTGATATTCCCTTCAGAGTAAGTTGATTTCGGCAGAAAGTGTACTCACAGGTATGTTATATACATATCAATATACATTTGTGACATTTTCACAAAAGTAAAAAAAAGAGTGCATTGATAAAAATACTTCATTGAAGTTATTTTAAAATATACTTCTTTTAACACAAATAATTATTTACTTATTGGTGATATATTGGATGATAATTATGAGGAGATTCCTTCAACTTAACCATTTTAAAACTCTTAAAATTTTACAGGTAGTTTTTAAGCCCTGTTAGTGTTACTAAAGTATTACTAAACGGGAGTAAACCTATCAATTACTTACTAGTACGAGAGTAGTAGGCCTACTGAATTTATCACTAATATCAGAAATAGTTGATAATGAAATAAATAAAATAACTACATTAGGCCTACTTAGTAGATTGTTAAGAAACTGAGGGATCCTGTAAAGAAATGTTTTTACATGTATTCGTGGAACCATATTTCATTATTTGCGAAAGGGGACTAGAGTCTAGATTGACTTTCTCTGCAAATATATTTTTTAATTTTCATGGCAAACTACTACATGAAATAACAGATTTGACTAATATTTCAGAAAATAAAACGAAACACTATAAATGCATAAACATATTTTGCGCAAATGAAGTATCGGGGGAAAAGTTTTTGATTAAATTATTGTATGCCTATTTGAAATCTTTTGCTCGGTGTTGATTCCGTTTCATTAAATTTAAAGTCTAAAGTGTCAATGAAGAAAAGGAAGGGACATTTCACAGGTAGGTGTGTGTGTGTGGGGAGTTAACACCCCCAATTATTTTTTTAAAAATTATTACCAGTGCATAACATTTTTCCTTGACCTTATTTCTATTGTACGGCGAAGCGCAGGATTTTTTGTCAGACGGTCGGCTACGGCCTAGAGAGATTTTAAAAAAAAAAGTTTAATCAGTGCTCAGTTTGTACACACTAACAAATCCTCGGTGTATTTCTTTAGAATAGCTCATAATTTTAGAAGCTGCAATGAGACTGTCGTTAGAAAATTTACTTTGTTACTTTATAAGTTTATGTATATAAAGTTATGTCGTAAGGTTTATATGTATGCATGTGTACAAATATTTTTTTAGTGAAATGATTAAGGAAAATGGTTATTCAGAACTAACAAACCCTCTCTACATTTCTTTAGAATAGCTTATAATTTAGGAGCTGCATTGAGATTGTTATTAATAAAAGTATTTTGTTAATTATCATCAAATATGCCTAAACAGTTTCTCTTTCAGATGTATTTGTGTGTACAGGATTTTTTGTATGGAATGGTTGTGAAGAATTGTTATTTTGAAATGCTTTTTGTTGACTGTTTTATTTGTAAATTAAGAGTGACTGAGTGTAATTGGATTAAGGTGCCTGAGGTTGTTAGTAAAGAGATTCTTTTCAGTGCAAAACTAATCAAGGGAAGAGTTATTAGAAATGAAAATGATTTTTCACATGCTGGACCACTCAAACAATAAATAATTAGAAATGTGAAAGATTTATCACCTGCATATTATTGCTACTCCCCCCCCCCCATCCCAGAGAGCAAAGGTGGTGTTTTGTGCCAATAACATTCCACTGTTTATGCATTCATTTCATTTTTGTAAGATTGCTACAACTGAAGACATTTTTATTTATAAAACTAAATCTACTTTGTAAATTGTATGGATATTGATATTCTTCTATGTTGTATAAATATCTGGAGACTATGCTTTCACTGTTGATTATTACATGACTACAAGGTCTAATGAAATGTTAGAAATTGTAAATTAAAATACGTTAACAATTAAAAGTTAATGGCATAAGTGAAAGAATTATAAACAGAGAAACAATTATCTTTATTAATGAATGTTTTCACTATATTAGTATATATATATATATATAATGTGTTGACAGATTAGCACAAGTCCTTTACAAACGATGGAAAATAAAAAGTTTCATGACAAATTTGGACAGGAGTTCAATACAGGAGATATAATTGAATTTAAAACTAAAAGTCTTTTCCATTCTCATTGGGGCATCTACGTTGGTAAGTATTTTTGATAATTAATATGTTTGATTTCATCAATATTGCTTTATGTTCTTTTATTAAACAGACAATATTGAAGTATTATTTTGTTCTCCATTTATCATGAACAACAACTGAATTCTGAAGAAAATGTTCCAGTCTGGGAAACATTGGCTTGAGATTTGATTACTTTAAAACATATGGAAGTAAACATTTTAATATATTTATTAATAATTTTATGATAAGAAGTTATTTCTCATGATAGAAAATAGTATGAATATATAGAGAGCAAATGATTATCACATATTCGTGTTTTGTTCCTTAGAAAGAATTGTGAACTATGCACACAGAAAATAAGTGTTGACTGAAAGGTGACTAATACAACTGTTTGGTTCCTATATCATATGTGAAGTAGCACTAGACATATAAGATTTTAAACTAATGCGAGCACTTGGAGTCAAGAGTTAAGTTGCTTAGAAAAAATACATTAATTCTGAAGTACACATCATCTGCTGAGGCATTCTGTACACTGTTGTTTGATGTAGGGGAGAAGAAATGGAAGAAAGAGAAATTATTTCATTCAAAAACTTAACATTTACTCTTTGTGACAGGTATTTTGTGCTAAGAAGTGTTACAACTTATACTTATAATCTCTTCCATATATCTTGCTAGAACCATGAATAAACATCAACAGTTCTTTGTGTGTAGTGTTTGTATGTCACATCTTCCTCGGGTAATTTCTCTAAAACAACCTGGTCCTGTCCCATCAAGAGTTGTCGTGTTCTGGAACCATCTGTCGTGTAGTATCTTTGTACTAATGTCTTCTTGTAAAGCGATTGAAAGTGGAACTTCGTGTTGCCTTCGTGGCTCTGTATTTCATTTAGCAGTGCAATACTTTTTGTTCCGACATGTTCTCTTTTATGTACACTTTTATTTCTTCTTCAACCAACCATAGTCTTTTGGTTAAGTCACAGCTGTCTACTAAGCATGTCATTACAAATTTCCCAGGTATCACCATTAATTTTTTAAAAAATGAATAGCCTAGTCTAACACTAATAATGTTATTATCAAGTGGTATACAAATCAAATCAAAACACAAATCAAGCTATGGGCTGCATTGCAATGTGTGGTGACGGAGATTTTAAGTTTTACAATTATCACTAATTAATTCATTTAAATATTCCCTATTTAACTAATTATCACAAGTTAGATTTCATTACAATGAATATCAGAAACATAATTTAAATCACAATGATTCAATCAGATATAAAGAAATCAGAGAAGGAAGATATATATATAGATCAAAATAACACATCAGGAGATCACAATTACAGCACAGATTCACTTATAACAATGTATATTTCTATTTCTGTCAAGTTCTAAACTAGTCTAAATTCCAAAGTTCAACACAATCGTTGTGATTATTATTTATTAATTAATAACAAAACTAATAACAAGTGATTGAGAATCTTAACTAATAGTTATTAATATTTCTGTTACCTGAATGTCTATCACTTCTTAGCGGATTAAAAGATTAAAAGGATGTTATAAAACTATGCACTTTACACAATAATAAAAATTAAAATACACGTTTTATAGTCGCATGATATTTTCTATAGGACAAAATTCTTACTAAAACTGTAATAAAAATCCATCTTTTCTTTATATTTCACGTGCCGCCACCCGCCCCCAAATACATTCACTATTATTCCAACATAGGTTTATATATATATGTGCAAGAAGGTTAATATATTTAACAATATATTTATTAAATCATCAATCAAATATACAAATTATGATTAGATAATCTAAAGAGCTTTGACATTTACATCACTTCACAGTTACTGCCAGATAATTGTTTTCATTTATCATGCCATATACATCAGCAGTCAAATTAATATATATTCATCATTGAAATGAGAGTGGAGTTTCAGAGAGATAATGATTGTCGTCTGCAGCGAGTCACTTTTTATTTATTGACAGTCCAACATACCCTTTCCACAACTGTTCCAGAATTTTTGATATGCTCACAAAGCACACAGTGGTGAATCATCAAGAGCTGCGCATGCATTAATTACCAGTGCACATCATGCAGAATGTTCTAAAATCTTATGTGCACTACCAAAGCACACAACGAGGAATGTTGAAAATAATCAATGAACTCATGCCTCAATTTTTGCTCTTGATCGGAATTCACATGAATGAACGTGAAGCAACATCATTTCATGTAATCTGGCTCCAGAATTATAGGGAATGAGAGACTGCTGATGCTGACCTAGTCATTTGTAATTATAATGATTGAAAAATAACATGAGAACAACTCTATAGTAATGGAGATTGTCAAGAATGAAACACAATACTAAGATGTGAGTAAAATGACTCAGATAAATATTTTTAGATACCTTTATGAGACAAACTAGATAATCAGTTATTTCTACAATGCGCTGATATGCTCAAAGAAACTTTGTTTGTAGGCCCTGACTGAAATAGTTGAGAATTCAATTTTAGCTGTAAACAATCCTGTAAATTGTACTAACACTTTTAAAATTGAAACCAAGCTCAGAGCATTTTACAAATTACCTTTAGCACTGGGCTGTAGAGATCCTCACATTTGTATTGCATTAGCATTGTATTGGTCCTCATAATGTGGAGGAATATAGATTGCATGCATACTTACAAAATCTAATCATTTGGCAAGATTTAATAACAGTTAAAATGCTGCTATAATAAAGATGTCAGTTTTAAAAATGACTGAATGAGTGCTCAAGTCGTAATAGATATTTCATTTTTTTAGTAGGAAAAAAATCAATATTTAGATAATGTAATCATGGTCAATATCAAGGATGAATGATTTAATTCCAAAATATAAACATTTATGAGGTTCAGAAAGAACTTTTAAAATGACAAAAATTTATTCAACTATAAAGATGGAAATTAAGAAAACAAAATATATTTTTAATTACATTTCTGCTAGGATCCTAATGTGCTATTAAAGTGTGTGTGAAATAAATCCCAGATGTTGTGAAATTAGAAATCTTTTACACATTTAATGTCTTGAGTATTAAAATGTATTTCCCATTTTCACGACCTTAGTCGGACTTGCACTGAAGCTGTGAGACATTTAGTTTTTACAGTTGATAAACTTTGGAAAAGAAAAAAAATTATGAATTCTTTAATTGACAATGTTCTCAGAAACAGACCTCCACCCCTTGTTATTATTTTCAGATTTGAGTTAAACAACAGGCATGTTTAGATTAGTTTACTTGTAATGGACATCTTTTCACCTGAATTGCATCAATTTTTATGTGCATTTCTGTCAACCATTAAGACTAAGAGCAAATGGAGAGAAATGTGGATGACAATGATTACAGTACGACCACTACATCTCTATAGACTTTGAGTTTGAGTTAAGCAAGTAATAAGTAATTTGGTAACAGTTGTAGTTCCTAGTAATATTAATATCAAAACCTATTTCATCTTAAATGTTGATCTATATACTGTGTGTTATCATTGACCCTTAATTATAATTGATTTTGTGATGCCTGATAAATATAAGTTATAAATTAAATACATAATAATTTTCATTTAATCCATTGTGGATGTTGTTTTATGTTTGATTAAACAGAGTTAGAGCCATAGAGGTTGTTTGTCTAGAGTAAAGAATGATCTAACAATGAACAATTAGTACGTATATATTGTAAGAATGAGCATGTTGAATCTCTTAAATATCTACCTCTTTTCCAACAGTCACTGCACTTTATTATGATTTTATTTGGTTTATTATTTATAATGATTGTAATGATCATAATAATAGCAATAATAGAAATGATAAAATATTTTTATACGATGAAATTGTAATGAAGTAATTCATTTAGCATACTTGTTCTTACAGAATTATTATGTATATTCTTCAGTGGGCATATGTATTTGATAGTTTTAAAATAATATACTATAGTTTGAAATCTAGTTGTACTAATGAAAACTAAAAAAATAACTAAGGTAAATACAAAATAGGGATTAACACTTATCATTTATATGCATATTGAACTGAAGTAAAATAACTTAATAATAGTAAAAGCACACAATAATCTTAGGCATTCAATGCTAATTATTCAATAAGCAGTTAAATATTAATATGCATTTTGGTTGATTTTGATGTGTCGCAGGTTTATACAGGATTTATATATCAACATATGGATTTCATGACATTATACTGTTTTTTTGTTAAATGTGTCTTCTCAATGTCATAGGGAATGGAAAGTATATTGACTCTAGGCAGGTCGGCAAATTATCTAATTACATACTTTTTGGAAGACGTGAAATAATGATGAGAAAGAGAAAACTGGACTTAGTGGAAGAAGGAGTTCTGCATCGAAATAACTTTATGGATAAAGTTTATGAGTGAGTAGTGCTTTCTGCTGTGGTACTATAAATGTACTATTTATTTTACAATTGGAAAACACATTGCAAAAGTAAAATTCCTGCTTGCATATTTGAAACTATGCATATTATGTCATTTTGTTAGAAATGTGTGTGTGTTTTAGTGTTCAGGTAAGGTGATCAATTTCTAAAACAGAAAAAAGTGATTGAGTGCGCCACAAAAGCAAGCACACACACAGACTATTGTGAACCAATGCCACTTCATATATTATTATTAATAATTAACCGTATCCAAAAGTAATTAAAAGTCAGTGGAATCTTATTTTATTTTATTAATGATCCTCATGCAGAGACACCACTCGCCTCTCTCACTTGGTGCGTATACAGGCACTGTAAACGTTTCTCTCTTCCGTAACATAAAACAACATTTACGGTCACACAATGTTTCTGAGACTGAGAGAGGAAATGTCTTACTAAAGGAGAAGACGAATCCGTCCTTAATCTATATTTAGTGAGCCCCCCTCCACACACTTTCATCTCCATCATAGAGATATCAATATGCATAAGGTCAAGAAATTATTAAATCAACAATCAAATTGATTACTTGACATTGATATTTCCCAAAGCACACAATGACACATTAGAGAATTTTGTGTTTACACAATCCTTATCCAGAAAATACAGTTCATCAGTATGTCAATACAAATCACAGGATAAGGTCTTATCAGAGAACAGAAAAGGAGTTATTAGGATAAATGATAATAATTTCACAAATCTTGTTTAACTGCTTTCTCAATAGTCCTTCAAGGTGCCTTTGCAACGAAGACACAAATTGTAATAATAGTACAGAAATCTAGACTTCTTCTTTGCCACATCAAATTCAAAGTAAATAGACAGTAGATTTCTGTACTTCCGGTAAACTTTTAGATCTCGGCCAATTGGCTGGTCTCGTTCTTGTAAATTATTACAATTGGATAATAAAATCTACTCACTGGTCTGCATTACATCAGCAATTTCCAGAACATTCTCGATTCGGGTTGTTTACTTCCAAATCTGATACTTCATTTTTAAGGAGTGTCAAAGGTCATGTTACTCTGACAATTTAACAATTTATATAACAATTAAATTTTAAAATAGGAATAGTCAAATTTACTCCACCAAAACTATGTATGAGTGTGTGCGCGCACATGTGTATGGAGAGAGTCATGATTAGCTTGCATTACAGAGAGTAAGTGAAAGAAAGTTGTTGAAGCATATACATTAATGTATACATTTTTTGTTTCATTTTAGACCCAGAAAGCCAGACGAAATAGTGAAAACTGCTGAGGATTTTCACAATTTATCACTGGATGACGAACAAGATTTTCTAAACCATGCGTTTGATAGTAAACAGTTTGTTTTGTTTTGTCGCTATAAGAACGTACCAAAACCAAGAAGGTCACTTAGAGAAGTAGCATCTATTGTGCTCAACGGAGTAAATGTATATGCTTTGAGTAGAGCAGCAAAGTATATTCTTCACCGTTAAGAGCTGTATTTTCTACATTTTTGAGAAAAATCACAACTTTTCAGTGCATGAACATAAAAATTATGAAACTTATTAACCAGTGCTTAATTATAAAACTTATTAACAAGTGCTTTAATATAATCATCTATAGTTGTCTATAAACATCAATGAAAGACAGTTTATACAATTAAATAATTCAACTGTTAGTCATAGCATTTTATTAAAAATTTAGATTCATTTCACAAAAATTCACTGCTATTAGCACACTATAAGAAATGCTTGAAAGTTCCTGTAAATCAT
Source organism: Sinotaia quadrata (assembly GCA_028829895.1). Classification (NCBI taxonomy): domain Eukaryota; kingdom Metazoa; phylum Mollusca; class Gastropoda; order Architaenioglossa; family Viviparidae; genus Sinotaia; species Sinotaia quadrata. The sequence goes on from CM054183.1 coordinate 67,490,811, forward strand.
TTCACATAGTAGTTTATGCTTTCTGCATTCTAAAGTTCCAGGTGGAATGATATGACTATCAAACTCAATTGTTCTGAATTATTTATTATTATTATTATTTAGTTAGTTATAAACGTTTGCACAAAGGAATACATACTATTTAAGTATGTAAAATGAATGAACAAGCAAACTTTCAGTGATGAGAACTTTTCAATAGTCACGCCCGTGCCTATTGTCATTTGATTAATTGAATCTAAGACATAATTTTCTTTTTGTTTGTCATAAAGAAATGTATATAGTCTATTGTTTCTTTTTCTAATTTTCTTTTTGTTTGTCATATAGAAATGTATATAGTCTATTGTTTCTTTTCTAATTTTCTTTTTGTTTGTCATATAGAAATATATATAGTCTATTGTTTCTATGCTATCTGGAGGTAAATATATCATTATTGCATAACTGTTTGCTTATGGTGTACGAATTGCTTATGTTATATAATTATGTGAGGCAAAGTGATTTGTATGAATGTAATGATATTAAGGAATGTTCATGATAAAAGCAAAATCAACCAAAATCCAAATGCATTCTTTTTCATTTAAAGTGTTAAATTTTATTAAGGTAATGAAAATGAAATTGGCAATGTGTAGAATATTAAAATAGCATGTTACATTTTTAATTTTACATTTTCCACAGTCCATCTACTCAATTTATGTTTTGAAAGTTCTACTTTCAGATTCATGTTGTTTTGTCAGATTGTTAATTACTTGTGAATGCAAGAGGAGAGAAAGACGAGAAAAATTAAATGTTGGTTAATTACTTCCCTTTCCGCATCTTGGACATGTGCCACACAAATAATGAACAAACACAAAGACTTACAACGAAGATGACACGTCACAAGCCGTCTAATTTTAGGGTAAACATATAATAATCAATAACTAGCTTGGAGCCCCAGACTCTCCCTTTGTGGATGCAATCCCTATAACTAGTACACATGTGATGTAATGGGACAGTACATGGAAAGTCAAACTGAAAAGTTTAAACAAATTTAATAAAGAAATGAAGTTAAACAAAGAAAGTAACCGACATAGTAAATATTCTGCTGGAAATAAATGAGCCTTTATACTGTCTTCAATATAAGGAATTAGTGCACAATGTATGGTCTAAACTTTAAAGCAATATTTGGTAATGGCAATGTCTTTGGAGACTCTTGTAATTTCAACTTACCTGGTTCAGAGAATAATATAATCATTCAGTCAGCTTGAAGAGTCTCTTGATCATGAGGGAAGTATGTGGTTGGCACCTGGCGTAGACATGGACCATGAGTGTGAAATATAGGTGTGATGATTGGTGCAGGCCTTTCCTTTTGAATTAGTCATAATGTACAACATTTAAGGGTGACAGATGAGTGAGCAAATTGTCACTAATCGACAAACCACAATTAAATGAAAGGCTGCTTGAAAGAGTTCAAGTGACACACTTCAGTTGTCCAATTACAACTGATGTATAAAATGGGAAGCTTATGACCTCATCCCCAGTCACTTGAACTCATTCAAACAGTTTATAGGGATGAAGAAAAGGTGGACGTACATGGCACCTCCCCCACAAAATTAATTAATCCATGGGAATTCAATGATTACGGTTTTATTAAGAAAAAATTTCTGAACTTATCTTTGTCCAAATCACATCTCAAAGGTTTAAATATATTTATACAAATGAATAAAGTTAAAAGTACAAGCTTATTAATTTTACAGCATAGACACTAACATTTACATGTTGAATAAACAAAGTTTTAAAAAGCAAGAGTTAAAGTCATCTATGATAAGTACATGTTTATGTACAAAATAATTAGAATGTTAAAGTGAAAGTTTAAATTTTTGTAGTATTTTAATACTGAATTTTACTCAGAGATTGGTAAACGTAAATAGAATAAATCTACATAGTTCTGAAGAAGGGACTTAGGGTTTGTCAACCTATATTTCAGGGTCCTGTGTACAAATGAAGTGTGTTGTTTGCAGTTTGTGGCAACTGCTGAAAGAAACATGATGCACACGGTGCCAGAGTTTCAATAAGCCTACCATCCAACGACACAAAAGTTGAGTAATTTGTTAAAGGAAGTCGTGGCCAATTGTCTTCTTTAAAAACATTGGTTATGAACATTGAGCATAAAGATTGTCTTCTTTAATAACATTGGTTATGAACATTGAGCATAAAGACAAATCTGATCATTGAAGAAACACTGCAGTGATCATTGAGAAATCCTTTCTTATATCTTTCTTTATTCTTTATGATATTTTTCTTATTATCAAATTTAATTGTTTAATCGCTTCTATTCTTACGTGTCTTTATTAATGTAGTAGTTAAATGTAAGTGTAAATCCACCCTAATTGTAATGTTATACTTTATGTGCAGTTGTCCGCTGGGGGGCTGGCAAGCCAAATAAATATACACCTGATCAAAATATGTCAGGCCATCACATAAATCCACGTCTTACTATTCGCATCATCACTTGTAGGTGAATTAGTGTACAGGCTGGAATTCATTTCAACTAACTGCGTAAGCGCAGGTCACCCTAAGTAGTATATGACACACACTTTCCTTCGGCCGCTTAAATATCTTACTTGATTTCTATAAATTAAAGTTTATACAGTCTTGTCTTGCACGTCCAAGTTATCAGAAACACTTGGTAGTTACCACACGCAACCAGTAGTTGTCAGCAACACTTGGCAGTTACCACAAGCATCCAGTAGTTATCAGCAACACTTAGTAGTTACCTCAAGAATCCAGTAGTTACCAGCAACACTTGGTAGTTACTGCCCGCGCTAGTTGGATACAATTAAAATTTATTGATTAGGACACACTATTAATAATCAATAATCACTAAGTCAGAATAGAAACAAATTAATTAGGACAGGTCCGTAATAATCAATAACCATTTCAGAATTAATTAGGCCCTTAAAAATCAATAGCCCCCAATTAAGGACATTAGGGAACACTGTGTTCCAAGTCAAAGATAGTAATGAATAAGATAGCAGTGAATGTGTATTATTATTTGGATTATTATTTCAACAAGTAAACTTGCTCCAGATTTCAAGAATATTGTTAAAAATTGCAAGCATTTATATACATCTCATTAGAAATCAATAATTGTAATGACAATGTAGTCGGTTTATGTCTAAATTAAAGCCACTGATAGATAATTTAAAAAATTTATTATAATAAAAAAAATGTAAAATCTTGTTAACAAATTAGTTAAAGTGTTAGTCCATATTGTAAAATATAATGTATAAATGTATAAGTAAAATAAAATTGCAATAATTGGTTATTTATAGTTTTATACTGTTTAATAACCTATAAATAATTCATAATTACTTATTGTGATAGGTTGCTGTAAAGTGTAAACAAAGTGGATATAATATATATGTGCGGCCCCCCAATAGCTTTACATTTGTCAATGTGGCCCTACACACAAAACGTTTGCCCACCCCTGGACTATGGAATTACGACGTACTCAGCCAGACAACGCACAAATCAACAAACTGCAAGAGCAATACAAAACAGCGCTTAGAGTAATCACAAACGCACTCCCCAACACCAGACTGACAGAACTATATAAACAAACAGGTCAACTTAACCTCATAGAAAGACGTGACAGACAAATTCTGCGTCTATGGGCCAACGAATTAACCACAGCGACACACACTCAAACAACACACTCCTACAATTAAAAAAATGGGACAAGAAAGGATACACATTCCGAACGAAAAGAGTAAAACAAACGAAATGGACAGAAAAAAGTACCTCCCTTCCAGCTCATCAAAAAATTATTTAAAAAAACAGCCTAGACTTCATACGGACTTCCCCCACCCTTCAACCGTTCCCCCTCCCCCCGGAACGCACCCGCTCCACTAATCGACACGACGTTAACAGAGAGCGCAAAATACGCCCACCCCACAGAGAAGAAACAAATGGTACTAAATCACCTGTATGAACAATACCAAGACCATCAAAAAATATATACTGACGGCTCCAAAACCAACAAAGGTACAGGCGCAGCGGTACTCACACCTCACTGCCTCTACACATACAAACTACACAACGCACACTCTATTAGTCTATAGTCTATAATGACCGCCGAAATTGTAGCGATACAAATGGCGCTACAAGAAGTCCTACGCAATCCCCACACCCCCAAAAAACTCCTAATAATCTCCGACTCACTCTCTGCACTAAAGACCCAACCCATATAACACACACAGAGCGTTTAACATGAACAACATCACACAGCTCATTTTAAAACTGCAAAACAAACAACAAGAAGCATCCTATGGATCCTCAGCCACATAGGAATAACTGGAAATGACAGCCGACAAAGGGGCAAAGAGCGGCACTACAAAGGGAAAACCCATCTCAACGCCAATATATATATACATCAGAAATACAAACGATGATAAACAGGATTTTTTTTTTTAAAAAAAAACAACCCCCCTCCCCCCACAACAAAAAAATAAGTTGGCATACCAAGCCATGAGCAGACTCAGACTAAAGTCAACAGGGCTGTAACACCACCCTAATTCCCACCTAGAAGGTGTCACCACTGTCACACAGATAACACGGTTGCACATTTCCTCACAAGCTGCATGCAGTACACAGATGAAAGGAAAAATCTGAGTCAAGTGATAACAAATCTTGAGCTGCCCTATACAGAACACACGATCCTGTATCCACCACAAAAACAATGCACAAAGCACTGAAAAATTCTTAACAGACACAAACACCATAAGTTATATTTAAATAAATATTTTTTTAAAAAACACTGCACACAATCAGATACAACATCAAACCCAAAAGCACGAAATATGCTACAATGCTCGCTCCACATCAACCATACCAACTAGGGGAGTGGCTCCACAAAGAAGAAAAGAGGAGGAAAAAATAAATTAAAAAAAAATACCGATGAGACGGAAGACGGCCCTACCCGCACCCTGGAGGAAGAGAAGGATGCGAAGCCCTGGCTGAGCGCCTCCAAAGGCGAGAACATCACAGATGAAAGCCTTCAACCACTCTCAGCCAGGAGTGAAGAAAACGTAACAACAACAACAACTATTTTACTTCAGTGTGCGTATGGTCTGGACTACAGAGAGGTGTGAGGCCACATATTGTTGGCCTACACCGAGTTTGGACAATCTTTCTATCTTCGTCATGACCGGAGAGGAATGACTTGAATATTCTCCACGTATTGTATAGGGTTGGACGTGTGTTTTGTCACACTCAATTCCTTTATGGCAAATTGTAAAGCATTGTCAGTACTCTAGTTGGATCTGAAGCCTCGGCAGTGGTTGGTTGTCAGGGACAAGTACTGATGGATCAAGACTGGGACGTGAGAAGAATATTCTACGTCACTCACATTTTGGTACTGTTGTCATAGACAGCCGTCCGTGTTCTTCAGCATAGAACAGAGGGTTCCAGCGTTATTCAAGTGGGACAATTATTGCGAGTGTGTACGTGCTTCACTGTCAGTGGGTCGTGTTTCGTCATCAAGCGTGTTATTGCCAGATGTCAGTAACTGTGGCTTTTTGTGTTTGCCAGTGTGACCACTTTGTTTCGTGCAGATGTGTGTTCCTGCATTGACATTTCATTGTTTATGTCGAACACTTGTAAGTAGGAAAACTTTCTAGAGGTGCATTACTTAGGTAGGGTAGTTATAAAATAAATATTATCATCATTAACATTTTGAGTTTTGCATCATGAACTATTTTGCATAAACATTAATTGTTTAGTGGATAATTTTTGCGGTTATTTCCTCTGTTCTAAATTAACATCCATTGACATTGGGTTTTCACCCACTATTTATAAGACATTGATTTTTCTTAAGGTTTGATATTTTTCTACGGTTAGCACCGCTGATTACAATTAATTGGTCGTTTATCATCTGTGCTGGTTTTATAATGTTAATCACCATTAGCATAGTGGATAATTTTTGCAGTCAATACCGCTGTTGTGGTTAGGGTTGTATTGGGGCTACGCCCAGAGTATTGTGCCACTCAATTTTTGGCAGTATTAATTGCGGTTATCACCACTGTGCCCCATCATTGATTTCACTATCATTTTTACTTTAGTTTATTCACCTTCATCATTTCTTGTTCCCCTGCCCCATGAATGTCATGTGTGGATGCCTCAGAATGAACGACTAACACCATATGAAAGTTAGCCCCGTTTTTCTTTCTTTTAGAATAAATTCTTTGTTAACTCTTTTTAAGAGTTGGGCTTCCTTTCTCTGTTGCGGAAGTGTGCATGGTGCGGTTGTTTGTTTGTTCGTTTCATATATCCCTCACACAACATTCATACGCCTAATTTCACATTTTATCCCGTATCTCAGAATAAAGGTACCCCATCCCCCCACAAGAACATTCGTGGTGTCTGAGTGCGAGAGTTGGTTATCTTCATTTGGCCACTAGATGTGATCCTGTACATCCCGGCAGCTGGTCTGACGCCCCACCCACCCACCGAAGAGGAGAGAGAGGCCAGCAACAACACCCCATGCCAGTGACAACTTCTTTATCAATATTTAGTCTTGTAATTGTTTATTGTTATATCCAGACTGAACTAAGCATTATTTTGATATTGGCATTTTATTGTAAATTTGTTTTACCAAGCACTAGCTTAATTATTTTTTTATTGTATCCACCCAAGAAATTAAGCATATCTGGATATTTGCAGTGTATTTCTTCTTGTATCCATACTAAATGCTGAGATAGTTGGTTACCTGCAGTTTATTGCAAGGCACATTTGTCAGATTCCTGCCATGTTAAACTCTTTAACGACAGGTATTCTGTCTGATGCACACACCCAAAAAACATCATCAGTGTTTTAAAACACTAATGTTAATTATTATTATAGTAGGAAGAGCAGTTGAAGTTCATAAGTGAACTTATGAATCACTCCTTTTTAAACTCAAGCAGCTTATTAACATTTAATTACACACTTATGAATAAATTATTGTTTGAAAATTTTTATAGCCAAATCTTATTGTAGATTGCTTAAGATTAATTTTAGCATTTCAATATTTCACCCATAACTTTCTTTAACATTTAATATGACTTAGGAAGAGGTGCATATTATGTAACTAAATCTGTATGCATGCATAGTACTTAGTAGGAAACATAAATATTTTTAATTAATTTGAACAATGTAGAAAACATTTCTGTATGTCTAATTTAAATAATTTTCTTTGAATTAGTAAGCTTCAAATAGTTTGAATATTTCTTATTTATAAAAGATTTCCCCATAATTTCTTTGTTTTCAACATGCTTAATAAATGATCAGTCATTTCACTATAAGTTATTTTCTTAAGTGTATTTTTAGATCATTAGCATAAATACTAATTTTTAAAAAATCCCTGATACATAGATAAGTGGGTACCATACAATCATATATAGATAGAGTGATAGATATGAAAAGGAGACAGTAAAAAAATCATAAAATTATTCTCACCCTTCAACACCAGTATATGTGTTAGCTAATTTAGCACATGATGTTGATTGGTTGTGCATTTCCATTACCATGGAAATTTACACAAGTGACTCATTACTTAATTATTTTGTTTGTAAATTATATATAGGCAGATGTATAAGATAAATTATATTCATGTTATAATAATATGTTACTTTAAGTAATTGTTTAATCATTTCCAAAAGCATATACTTAAAGACAAAAAAAGTTATTTGTTAACAGTGATATATACAAGAAATAACTATCTTAAAGATCGTCTTTGATTCTGTGCATTAGTAAATGTTAAAAGTAATACATGGTAGGACTATCATATCCATTTTAACATAATTTCTGACACTATATAAAAAAGTATTTTTAAAATGTTATTGCATACTTTTAGTTCTTTAAACAGCGAGAAATAAATGCAGATTTTTAATGGATTTAAATGTGTTAACTTTTTTATGTTTGATATAATGTTGGAGAGATTATTTTCAAAATGTAGGACAATGTATTTTAAATGTCATTTCTTTCTTTCAATTTATGTTAAGTTGAACTGTTTTATATTACTATTCTATATTATGTAGTGTAAATCTTTGAATTGGGAAAAAAAAAGTAATAATTAATTTTAGTGCATTTTTTTTTGTTTGCATTTCAAAAAAATGAAATTGTTAATTCATGTTAATAAATGTTTTTCATATCAGAGATTTATGTTTGTTTTTCTTTTCTATTAAGTACATGCAATAAAACTGATATGTTTTGGCTATTTATTTCATTGTTTGTTCTGTCTTAGAAACACAAAATAATGTATTTTGTCACAGTGATTACTTACAAGCTATTCAAGGAGAGAATTTGGAATTTATCATCTCTGAGAATATTTGACTAATAATACACTGCTGACTTCAATTCATTATCATCTACTACAGCTATGTATGATCAGTGACAGTTTATATATTTTATTACCATTTAATTGAATAATAATTCTGTTATCTTTTAAAACTTACAAATCACTTATTCATATTAACATTACATGTTAAATGCTTTGCTTACATCTAAATAATACTTATAGAGTCATTTGAAATGAATGTCCTCATTAGTTAAGTATCACTTTAAGAATGTGGTCTTCTTTCTCCATACATACTGTCAGCAGAAATATATTAATTTTAGACATAATAATTCTGTTATCTTTTAAAACTTACAAATCACTGATTCATATATTCATTTATATACAAATCACTGCTTTGCTTATATCTAAATAATACTTATAGAGTGAGTGACTTGCAATGGCTGTTCTCATTACTTTAAGTATGTGGTTTTCAGTTCTCCATACACACTGACTGCAGAAATATATACATGTAGTCTGCACTTTGTATGTGTAATGTTAAATTTTAATTTTTTTATTATATTTCAATTTTAAACAAATAATTTAGCTTTCAATATTTTAACCCTAAATATGGTTTTGATTTTTATTTAACTACAATATTAAAGAAGTCTTCAAAAGTAAAGTGTCTTCAGAAGTCACTCAGGCCAAGTGTGTGTGTGTGTGTGTGTGTGTGTGTGTGTGTGTGTGTGTGTGTGTGTGTGTGTGAGAGAGAGTGTGTGTGTGTGTGTGTGAGAGAGTGTGTGTGTGTGTGTGTGTGTGTGTGTGTGTGTGTGTGTGTGTGTGTGTGTGTGTGTGTGTGTGTGCGTGTTCATGCGTAAGTGCATGCATGTGAGTGTGTATGTATTTCTCCACCTCCCTATATGCAGGATTTGTTGCAAGTTAGAATTGTTTCAGTTTCTTCTTTATAACATATGATTATATTTATATGGTGAAGTGAAAATGACAAAACATAATTTGGGACACCAGTCTTGATGATGGTGCATAGACAACATGCACAGTATGCACTGACAGGGGCAGGTATAGGTACGTACAAAAGTTGGTAAAGAGAGTTAAGAAAAAAAAAGGTAAAACAAACAAAATTAAAAAACTCCAAAGTTTCTTCTTAATAAAAACATCAAAACAATATAAATTGAAATTCATAAAACTGAATAATAACAAAACACACACAACATTTTAATACTGGAAGTGAAACACGTAAAACAGACACCATTTTAAACAACCTTTGCCATCTTTTTTTAATTTTTTGGGCAGATCATGAATTTGTATTGAAAAGAAACAAATAGACAAATGCTATAGTATAGTTTGATCAAGCCTTTGAGGGGAAATGTTAAAAAAAACATTTTAAAGGTGTGGGTGGTGATGTTAACATCAAATAAGATACATTATTACTTTGCATTCCCCCTTTTAAAAACAAGAAATCCAGTCCTTATCACATTAAAGCAAGTATATGTGTCAGTGGCTCATAACATTCTCTCCATGCATTTTTTTACCATACTTAGTTGCCTTAAAAATCAAACATGGGTCATGATACAAAACTGGGCCACAATTTAAATGTAAATGGGGCAGTAAGCAAGGCTTACATCTGTGTATTCACAACTCATTATTTCTGGGTCTTAATGACCAAGTGAAAAGGAATCTAGATAATGCACAAATATTTACATATCCCCAATACAAACAATTTCGGTTGTCTTGAATATCCTAGAAAAAGTCTAGACTGTTAACAACTTTTAAAATGTTCTTGTGCTGAAAAGTCAACAAAAATCAAAGCACTTGTTGATGCACAAAATACCAGTTACCAATGAAACCACCAGACAGCAAATAAGACAACATAATCAGTTATAATCCCTGGTAAAGGCATTTTCTGAGCTTCTACTGTAGTAGAGATATCAGTGCAACAGCAACAAACAACACTGTTACAGTCTGATAAAATGTCATGACTTCTTGACCCACTTGTTGTTTTCAAATATCCAAAATTTGAAATTCCTTTGTTAAAGTGCCCCCATGATACATCAGTATCGAGAAGCTTCTAGCAAAGAGGTCAGGAACGTTATGTAACTTTAGGCCATTGTCTAGATTCTCGAACCAACTAAATACCACGTGACCCGTCACGTGATGCGCTCTATGCATTTGGATAAATACGGTAAAAACGCGGTCGAATGGCCACTCCGAAATCCAGAAGCCCGACGTCGTACCGACATCTTGTACCGTCGCTTACTCGTGAGTCATAGAGGAACAGCCGACGCGATTGCTGAGATAACACTTCGACTTCTCGCAAAGGTACTGCATTTATTAATTGTATTTTGCATTTTGAACCATGTATGTAATTTTGTGCTATGCATTGCTACTGTAGCTTAAGCACGGTTCGTTGATAAATGACCAAAACCTATAAGTTATTGTATATAAATCATTGTAACTCTTTTTCATTGTAACTTTAATTTATATAACTTTAAATTCACTAGAGCCAGGAGCGCCTGTGCCCGACATGAATTTCCTATGTAATTCAAATTAATTATTGCATGTAATTTTAATGTAAATTGTAAAGCGCTTTGCTTGATTTGAATTGTCCTTTTGTATGAACTCTAAATTTTAACGTTGTAAATATTTGGTAATTCATACGTCATGCTTGTTAAATGTAACATGCGTGAGATTATATTCTCTAATCTAAATTGTAAACGACGCCAGTCGAATTTCTAACTCAAGCATTTAAATCGAATCGTGCTTAGGTTGGCGAACATTAAACGCAGAACGATTACGAAAGCATTCTTGTTTTCAGGTCGGTTTTTCCTCGGTTCCATTCTTGGTTCCAAGTCAATGCCCGGTTCTGAACTCTTTTGAGTTGAGTTCGATTCCTTCATAGTCCTACTACCATTGTGAGGCAGCGCCGACGAGCAGGTCTGCATGTCTTGTCTACACTTACAGTTCCGTCCAGCGTGTTAACTGAGAGACAGTTTCCATTGTTATGCTATGTGCATTTTGCTGACGAACGACAAGTGAGGTAGACCGGTTTGGACTGGATCACGAACCTACGCGGCACCCATCAAAAGCTAAGTTATAGCTTTGATGACCGAAAATCATAAGGAACATTTCTCATGGCAAATTCTCACGAATGATAACAAGTACATTCACTTGCTGAGTAGAATTAGACTTCGCGCTCGTATATTGATTATCTTGTTAATTGTTAAATCTTATTTTAATTGTTAAACCCTCTTTGTAGTACATTCTTATGCTTGATAGACCTAATGTTAACTCATGGTTTGGATGGGGGCGATTGAGCTGAATGACGTAACGAATGCATATTAATTTAGAGGAATTTAACGACTCCAAGCCAGCTTTTGTACATAAATTGTCAGTTCGTAAATCTGTTGTCTGCACTACAAGACGCATTTTTAAGTCAGTCGAATGATAATTTAGGCAACCAGTCTGTATAGGATAGAGAGAAGGAATTAATTTAATCTATCATTTTTAAAGTCCTTAAAAAATCTTAGGCAGGATATATAAAGAAATACTGGAAACGTAACAAACACATTAGTTTGATGTCATTTTCTTCAATACATTTACGTGTAAGACAGAATAATGAAAGAGAGTTAAGGTTAGGCGCAAAGTTCATTTGCCCTTCCAGTAATTTGCCACTTTAGCTGAAACAAAAGCCACAAACGCAACAGCAATTAAATCAACCACAGTTTGAGACTTTTTCACCTGGTCACTGGAAGATGTACCGTAGCGGCACCATGTTGCAAAATGTTCACAATTTGCAAATTTTAAACTATATTTCACTGGCTTATTATTTGCTTCTATGAACATGTTTAATGCCAGCTCTGCTGTTCTACCAGATCCACGAGGACTGAAACAAAGAACAGATTATCAGTATTAAATGTTGCATACATACATGAACATCAACATCTGATTAAAAGATATTTTAAAAATAATATAGTTTAACAACTTTGCAATACAATATTCTAAGCAAATACAGTCTGATATCCTAACACATAATTCAGCAGATTAGTGTCAATATAAATCACAGGATCATTCTTATCATAGAACAGAAATGGAGATATAGAGAGAGTAGTGATAATCATACATAATCTCAGTGATGATGCCATAATAGTCTTTTGCATGCTTTCATAAAAATGTCACAAGTTTCTTGTTTACAATAGAATTGTCAATTCTTCACATGCACATCTAGCATACTGAGGAATGTTCCATGAGCCACTGTTATCTCTAGACTAATCTGGACACGCTGCCATAATAGTTCCCTCAAGCAGAACAACAATGTAGCAATTTCCAGTAACTTCCTTTTACCAGAAATTCCACTATTTAGTCAGGCATACTTTGCTGCCATTCATTAATAGAGTGCAACATATCCTTACATTTACACACCGGGTGGAGACTTCTTAAATTTACAATGATCATAACAGTTTATAAATCAATAAACCAGGAACCAGGATGAAAATCCAGCAATACCAAAATTCTAGAAAGGCGGCTTCTTCCCTGTAAAATATAATCAGGGCACAAATGCTATGTTTTCCAGTTTATCATCTCTAACTCCATTCTTTCTTATATTCAAATCTCAAATTAAGTTTCCTGTAATAGTATTTATTAGCCTGATACACACATACCATAATAAATTATTAACTCACTCATTGAAAACAATGTCATGGGTTAACATATTGCATACAAGCGTCACAATTGTAGAAATAATAGTTTCCTCACATAATATATCTCTACATTAAAGTACACATATAATATATCAACAGCAAAATGCGCAAAACATTCCTTTGATTCCTATTCTAGTCTATTCTCTTTCAACCAATCAATTAAATCACTATTAAGCTAACAGCCACCTTTCATGACTGGACTTCAGCCACACCAAATTCAAAGTGATTAGAGAATAGAAATATTTCAGCAGGTAAACTCTGATCTCAGCCCATTGGCTGGCCTCATTCTTTGTAAATCTTAACCATTGGATAATAAAGCTACTCATCCGTTTAAGACCGGTTTATATACATCAGCAATTTCTAGCACATTCTCTTCATGAATTGTTATTTTAATACTGGTACTTACAAAACACACAGTACCCGAAGGCATGTCACGCTGATATTAAACAAGTAATATAATATTTTTTATTAAATAGGGACTGATAACTCTGCTCTGTCACACATATTATGTCTAAATTAATCTATACTCTATACATTTTTATACATACATTCTCTCATTCCCAGGTAGAATTTAGACATGAACTAAACTTTAACTAAGGTTATATCAGTTTTTGTTTATGGTTCTTTTACTCTAAAAATTTGCAGTGATATTTTGCTTCTTGATATGTTAGTTTCACATATGACGTGTCTAGAGTAATACATAGTGTCTAGAGTAATACATAGTGAAGTTAGTTTGTGCACTAAAGTGATTGCTTGTTCACAGCAAAGTTGATTTTTCTTAATGATTCTAGAGTCGTGTTCCTGATTTCCTCTGACTGTAGTGTTATTTCATTTGTGAATTAGCTGATTTATTTAGTATTAATTAGAAATAGATTTTACTGAGAAATGTGAGGTGCTCTAAGCACTTAGCATTGTGGCAGATTCTGTAGACAAATCTATAATGTTCAATGTTGCTTGCTAATATGTGGCAGAATTGTCTCACTGTTCAGTAAAATACTGAACTTGGAAGTAACAGTGACCTCAAGTGATTCAGAAAAATAAAATTTTGTGCAGTCAAAGATGCTGATATTTACAATTCAGCCAGTTTGCTATAGTTTTTTTTTTTCCAAATTGAACATTATTGGTTAATATTCTACAGTGAAATGATAGATTGACAGATATTGAGGTTTAACGGTTCACTAAGTCTGGCTCTTGTAAATATCATATGTTGATTTTCTTTGGTCGACTTCCCCAACATTTTAAAAAAAATACTAGACATGTATGGTCAGTGGATTGTAAACATCAGGTGAAGTCATCCGCTTCTGGCCTCATTTTATACTAATTTATGGTGCACAGCACAGCCGCCTGCTCGATGAAACAAGAGTGAACTTGTGAGTGTATTCTTGCCTGTTCTATTTGTGTTCATCTTATTTGGTATCTGTCATGTATTTTCATTGATAGATAATATTATTTCATGTTGTAGGAAATAGCTGAGCCTGGTTATGTTCTGAGATTGAATTCAACTTTACTCTCAAAAATTGTGACATATCTTTAAACTTATTTTGCACTGTTCTTATTTATGATTTGATCAAGCAGTGGACTGCACCTAGAAAGACTGAGAGGAATAAATAGTTCTTGATTTCTTAAGCTAGTTTGTAACTTATATTGAATCTTGAATATTTTGTATGCTACTTATTAAACGGTAGTTTTGTTGCTAACTTTTTCTCATTCATCGGACAAGAATTGTTTTGTTTTGTTTGCTTGTTTGTTATTTTGGGGTTGGTAGGAGGAGGGGCAAAATAGGTAAATCACTCTTGATAACAGGCAACAATTCTAATAGGAAATTTGTCCCCTATACTGCTGCTAATCTGTAACCTAATGATAGCAATAAATATACTGTTAATATTATTGTACTTCCTTCACATTGGGCCAGTTCTAGCATGGATGAGCTCCCAGAAAGGTAACTGGATTTGTGACTCAGTAGAAGATTATATAACATTATGCTTTAAAAAACACCCCTTAGTGCATCAACGACCACTTGCATACTTTGTAATATGCATACTCAAATTCACACATGTAAAACTACGCAAGCGCAACAATGCAAACACTCAAAACATGACCCCAAATCAATGACATACACTACTCCATGGAGACAAATACTTTACCTAGAATACTAATACTTTTCAAATACTTTTCAAAGGCTGATTTTCAACAGTCATTTTCCTCTTAATGTGATCTGTTTGTAAATCTGGACACATACAGGAACTTCAAGTCCCAAAATATATCAGTGTAAACTGCATGAATTTTTTATCACCATGAAATACCTTATTGATAGAATTTCTACTAAACCACCAATTTCCTTTATTCTGTTTTGTCAACGACTCAAAATACTCTATAAATTTTACTCACTGGAAGAATTCATCCCTCTCATTGTTACGATATACACTAGAAGTGCCCGCAACCGTCCACAGAAGATCTTTGCAGATGAAGGCCTTTTTAAAGTGACTTTCTCTGCCTTCAGAGAAAATGTTTCTGTTGGAGTTCCACGCTTGCAAGAGAGTGAGCATATCTTCCGGATTTGTGGTCAAATGGACAATATACTTGTCACCTGAGAAACAAATATATATATATATATATATATAGATATTATATATATGTGTGTGTATGCAGAGGTAAGAGTGAGTGTCCATTTAGTTACTGGCTGGTTTAGGGTTTAAATTTCATTTCATTGTTTGCTATTTTGCAAATGTCCTTTAGACTGATTCAATTGAATCTTAACCACCTCTACATTCTGTGAGAGCAATTACATAGCAGTCAATCTTGTAACATGCATCTGAACAATGCATTTTACAATAATGATCCAAGGTGGAAATTCGTTCAAGGGTGCAAGTAAACATAACATCTGTGGCATGCCTCCCCTTTCTCAATTCTTTTATTAAAGTTATGGTATGATTAAAATATCTCAATTCATAACAATAATTTAAATAGTCATAGTAGTTTGACTTTAATACTGTAAATCTTTATAAAATAGCTGTTTTCAATTTGAAACCTTTAATTTCTGACACTTTAATTAAACTTAGCTTCGAGCTTCACAACTCACCAGTTACATAACCCCTGGTCGAGCTTGTGGTCTGCTCCAGGCTGATAAAAGTGTACATAAAATCTTAAGTGTGGGTGAGTGGGCCCATGTCCCTTGGCCGGTGTACATTTAGGACTAGATGCACAAAGTTTCAACAAAAGTAAACTAAACAGGGACAACAGCTGTTAGAAAATGTAAATAAGGCATACTAGAGAGACTTTTTAGACTGCTTTATGAACCCACATGAGCATCTCCTATAGAGAGAGTTAAGTCGCCTTTCATAGTACTGTTTACAGACTAAATAATTATAAGTTTTGGAATTTGTGGGATTTCCTGGATTTTACAATTCAGTGATTTATTGTCAGCAGTGAAACATAGGTGTGCCGAAAAAGGGATTGCTGACTGAATGGCAGATTTCGGTTTTAACTGTACATACATACAGAAATGTTCCACGTAATAGGAAGATATATGGAACACAGGCGGTTTCTAATAAAAATCTACTATCACCATGCTTACCAAGTATTACTCAACATCTTAGAAAATAACGTACGGTCTGAATATAACAATGATTGCAGACCTGCCTATCCCCCAACTCAGGAAACTGGAAGATCAATGATCCAAAACCAGAAGATTTTTAATGGAAACCAGATTTTATGCAGTCTGGCATTTTAATAGAAATACCAATAATATAAAATAAATGCAATATAACAACAAATAATGTTAATATTTATAAATGAACTTACCAAATTTTGTAATGATTTATGTAAAGCACAACAATATGTCTATTATTTGTCTACTTTATTTGTCTAGTCCCCATTTCACTGTTTATTTTAGACAAATTTTTGTCAAGCATACCAAGTGTTAGGCAGTTTTATTTAGAAATACATTGGTCAAGGTATTTCTTTAGACTTCATTTGAAAAAGGATCTTCACATTTCAGAATAATGAACCATTGAAGTACTGCATCATGATCTTCACTTTTTCAGAAATTCATTAAATATTTCTACATGAATTTTAAAAAATATAAATAAAAATATATATTTAGTTTTTTATTATCTACTGGACAAGCCACAAAAAGGAACATATGCCTGTTAAAAATTTTAAGAAAAAAAGTTGTGATTTTTTAATTTATTGTATCCATCTAAAATATACTTTTTGGAGTACACGTAGAATTTTAAAAATGTATTTAAAAAAACAAACCTAAAGCATATTTGCTTTCATCCATGCATAAGCATTTAACTATATGTATGAGGAACTAGTATATCAAATTTCAGGGACACGGAATAATTACTATTACTATTCAAAGGTGGCCTTAGCATATAGTACAATGGAGGAAAAAAGTCATTTTGAGAAAAAACACATTTAAAGTAAGATAAACACTACAGAACTTGAAAACTGTGTTCAAAGTTGTTTATTTTTTTAAAATAAATATACCCTATCCATACCACATTGGACTGCTGTTAGTCATTTAGCTCTCTTAACACCACAGAATTAAATATGCTACCCTTTAAATCTTCACTGTATTTTCTAATTCTATACAACCAGAATACTGCAAGGAAAATTTTAAAAAATATATTTATGTATTAATCTACATTAATAACATTTTGAATATATGTTGTCTTTGTTATGAGCAATATCAGTTGTTAGTTTTAGAATATCTGGTTTAGATTTTATTTTATAAATTATTTAAATATATAAAACACCTATATTTTCCTAAATTTATTTAGGCATGTCCATTAGACTAGAGAAAAAACTGTGAAAGTTTTCCTGTAAAATTTAAAATGTTATTAAAAATACCCTATTCTTAATAAGCATGCTCTGTCAATTAAGAATTGAAGACCTGCCTATCCCCACACCCCACACCCCCAAGAAACCAGAAGATTTTTAATGGAAACCAGAAGATTTTACGCGAAGTCTGGCATTTTAATAGAAATACCAATAATATAAAGTAAATGCAAAATAAAAACAAATAATGTTAATATTTGTAAATAAACTTACCAACAAACAAATTGTCTACTTTTTGTCTAGTCTCCATTTCACTGTTTATTTTAGACAAATTTCAGTCAAGCACACCAAGTGTTAGGCAGTTTTATTTTGAAATATATTGGTCAAGATATTTCTTTAGACTTCATTTGAAGAAAGATCTTCACATTTCAGAATAACAAGCCATTGAAGTACTGCATCATGACTTTCACTTTTACAGAAATTCATTAAATATTTCATAAATGAATTTTAAAAATATATATTTAATTTTTATTATCTAATATACAACTACAAGCCACGAAAAGGAACATATGCCTGTTAAAAAATTTTAAGAAAAAAAATATGATTTTTTTTATTGTACTAGGTAGCCTCACTCATTTTTTCTACTAGATATTGTACGAATGTTTTATGCTCAAAATGTGTGTTCTGATGAAATAAGGTTGTACAGAAAAAATTATAGTGATATATATAATACTTTTTGAGATATTGTCAATTTAGTGTTGTAATTTGCAAAAACTTTCATTCATGAACAAAGCAAGAATAATTTGACTATCTGGTTTTAATGACAAGTTTAAAGAACAGCGCAGTGCTTGCATTTTTAGTGATTCTGTATTTTATATTTTTGCATTTTTTTGAGAGATGGGCAACACTGAACAAGCCACTCATTCAGAGAGCAATCTTTCAAACAGTAACCTGCAGTCTTTATTATTAAATTAATATTGGCAAAACTTTGTTCTCAAATCAGATTATTAGAAATTTCATAAATAGCTGTTACTTCAACAGCATCTCCTGACTAATACCATACTTTTCACAAAAAGCCCAACACTAAGTTTTAATGCTTTGGAACGAAAAGTTTCCCAGTTGTTACAAGGGATGTTCTTAAGTTCAGTCATAACCCTGCATGATGACAGTAATGGAATGCCATCACCAAATTTAAAGGAAAGATACTTCTCTACAAGAGATTTCTTCAAAAATCTTATTTCATCATGTCACACAAGATCCAACTGTTATAAGCCAGTTGGTATGTGGAAGTTTTGAAATTGTTGGATGTCTACCTTTTCCTATAGCCAGCAAGTGTGAAGATAAGTTAGTGTACTGCTCATCAGCTAAAAAAAAATATTCCACAAATGTTCAAACCTTAAAATTTTCTTTAAACAAATATGGTTCTTCAAAATAATCTGTAGGTAGGATAACTATAGCTGCATACTTTTAATAACTTGCTATTAATTCAAAGAAAAAAGTATACATTGCTTACCGGCTAAATGAGTGAAAGGACCAAACAATATTTAACTCTCACTCTTTAAGTTAGCTATAAGATTAAGAAACAATGTACAGTAACCTGCAGTCTTTATTATTAAAAAACGAAACAACAAACTTAAGTAAACTATTTCTCCATTTATATAGAAGTGTAAAGAAATTACAAATCAGGGGAAAATAATGAGATTTTTACAATGTAAAACTATGTTCAAATAAGAAACAAAATGGGACAAGAATTTTTTTTTAAATATATGCAGACGAAACAATAAACTAACTATTAAGTTTGTGTTACAGTAAACAGAACGCTTGAAAGAACTGAAACATTTCAGAGCTGATGTTTACAATTTTAGCATCTAGAATTGTCTTTTCTTGTTGAAATTAACGATGATTTAAAACTAATTTTTCTACATAATAAACTTGTCACCCATAGCTAAAATTAAATGAGCAAATAAAACAATATTTATAAATATCTGCATCTTTAAAACTAAATATTTCAAGAAAATATATTGTAATATATTAAAATATAAAAGTATATTCATAATATTGCAAAAGAATCACTCCAACTCCAAGATTCGGAAATAATTCTTCTTGAAAAATAATAATATGCTTACAAAAAAATTCAAGAAAATGAAAATCAACATTAATAAACACTCACAAATAGATATGAACGATAAATGGTTTCTACTGATCGTACAGGGCAGAATAATCAGCGTTAGTGTCGGTACACCGTGTCTCAAGAAATGAAAGCCATGACTGTGACGTGAACTGAGAAAGACGCTACGGGGTTTTGAATTTGGCAAGAACTAATAATCCCGTATTGTATCATGTTTTTGGAAAGATGTTGAAATGCTGAATAAAATGATATTTTTTTCCAATGACATTTGTGAAAAATATTTGACCCCCCAAAATTTCTCTCATACTTTTTACTTAAATTATTTTGTGTTATTTGTTAACACAATTCTGAAAAAAATACGAGTGTAGAGAGTTATCTCTCTTCTTCTTTTTTTTTTTTTTAACGGACCAATCAGAATTTAGCTTACTTATTCATGCAGTTATTGCAAAATTTGCTTGGTATCCGAAAACGCGAAAAAAAACGTACTCTGGCTCTTCCTAAGGCCAACAAACTTTTTGTATTTCAATACACAACATTTTTTTTTTAACACGAAGTTATCTCCCCTTTTTTGTTTTAAATGGTATCTGACAGTAATAGGGCCTGCTATAAATGTTGTCTATTCTCTTCTTGTTACACGCTATATCGTTCTGATATGAACTGTATGACATGATCGCTCAGTATTTCAAGCGGTAGTTAGAAATACAAAATTATATCAAGTAATGTATGAGTATGCAAATTGACGATCTCTCACAAAACAAAATTTCTATGTGTCAAAAACACAAGACCATTTCGTTCTTTAAATATGTACTACCTTTTTCTAGCTAGTTTCAGCAGATACAAAAGGGTTCTCTCCCCTTGTGAGAAAAAAATCGACTCATCGCGTTGGGATCTACTAGCATAATTGAATCAAATCGATGCATGAAATAGTTCTGAAAAATAAAATTATTGTTAGTATTTCAGATCTGTCCGATATCCTCTTTTCCAATATTTATTGATGGATTTTTGCTGTGGTCCTGTACAGTGTCTATAGCTATCATAGCATAATGCATATTTATTAAGTTTATTCTTCATTTTACTTTAGAAAAATGCGATTACTGGTTGTTGTTAACTCATTTTGAATCAGCTACTGGCATCACATTGATATGTTATAAATGAACTGTGACAGATTACAAATGTTCATGAGATGGTTACCTATGTCACAAACGGGGAGGGGACTCGTTAGAGCCGGGTACGAACTGATGTTTAGAGATGCAAGGGGTGAAGTCTATTTTGGTCCACTCCGGTGCATAGTCCAACAAAAGCCCGTGTGACATGTGCCAGTAATACGTCGTGTCAGGTTGTTACATAGACACACATGACATACACCATTGATGTTTGGGTGGGGCCCAGTTCTATTATGTCATGCCAAGGAACGTTTTATTGGCTGTGTGTGTTGTAAGTGAGTATCATGAAGTGAATAAATCGACAAACAGACGAACGGTAACTAACAATACGAATACAAATTCTTTCGCCCCTCTCAAAGTCTAAGAATAACAAGAGAGTTGAAAGATGGTTAAATCAGGTTATTTATTTCCCGATTTAAAGGGGGCACTACTCTTTCGCACAGTGATTAGTCATACATTCAACTTTCCAATGTCATACACTCTGTGGGAAATAAGGGGAGATGAAAATGATAAATGTTCCAAAAATGTAAAATAAAAGTTAATCATATCGTATACAAAAATAGGCCTACATTAGCCCTACATGTTAAATTCGCATTGTATACAAATACTAAAAAATAGCAGTGAATTTCTACTCACAAAAATGATAGTAATAATGATAAATTTCGGATCGATCAAACAAACAATTTTTAAAGTTCTATTTCCTAACAGTTCTATTTCCTAACAGTGCGCTTTTGCCTTCTAATTTTATTAACTACTCACAGTACTGTCAAAGTTCGAAGAGCACTAATAAGGGATGTTTTGAAGAGTTGACGTAATTGTGGAGATGTTTTGGAGAGAAGATGGTGCATCGTAGCCTGGCTCAATTCGTAGGATTGTTCAAAGTGAAGATGACGTAATCTGTCGCGTCACTCACAAGGGATGCTTGAGAAGATAGTGATGATAGATGGCACCTCGTAGCGTCGTTCATAAGAATGCTCTGAAGAGGTGAGGTGACTTTCACTGTTGTGTCACTCAAAGGTGCTCCAAAGGGAAGATGACGTATCGCTGCACTTGGATGCTTAGTTGAGAAGATATAGACGCCTCGTAGCGTCTTGGTAGGTGAAGACTCTGCAGAATCTAGGCACCACTCAGATTATCGTAATCTGATACTTAGTTGACTGCTGTCAACCTCGATAATTATCGTTGTTTCCAGGTTGTCATGGCAACAGACATCCCAATGACGTTTGGCATTATCAGATGATGATTCGTCTAATGAGTTGTGTCATCGCATCCTATTGAGTGTAGTAATTCGGGTCGTTCCCACGAAAACTAGCCCCTCAACTGCGGGATAGAATATTCAGACATAGCTCAGACAGGGGAGAACAAAAATGGCCTTTCAGTATCATTAACGCATGCAACCATTGCACACTTGAGCTGTCTAGAAGATTGAACTTACTCACTTGCCAGGTAGTCATTAAGCAAATTACCTCAATGCTTAAAACAAGGCGGTAGACGGGATGAAAGATGGGTGGAGAGAGATATTTCCAACTCTCCTCAGTAAATTTCCGTATACGTAATGAGACTTTACCACATCATTGAAGATAACAGCTTCGAATATGTTTCCCATGTTCATCAAACAAATAGAGACTCTTCCTTCTTCCTTCTAGCAAAAAGACTGCATTCTTGGACAAAGTTGCTGTTACAAAAGCTTGATGTTACATGGAGAGAAATGCTTCTTTGTCTAATGGCCACACTGTTTGACATGAGGTCATAACAGCGGCCATGTTTTCTCAAAGTGTTCCCATAGCTGATGTTAAAACTCAGATGTTTCTTTCTCTCTCAGATTTTATTTCCTCTCCCAGATTTAGATGGATGGAGTGTAGGGGGCGCTTCCGGCTTCCACGTTCCCAGATTTAGTTGGTTGGAGTGTAGGGGGCGCTTCCGGCTTCCGCCGGTTTCGCGCTGGGTGAGGGGGGTGTGGGGGAAAAGGGAGGGGGTGTAGCCTTCAGTCCTCCTTATTTATACAATTTTGAGAACTGTAGAACGAACTGTAGAACCTTCCAGAAGTTTCAGTCATGAGACGGGTTTGGTCGTTGAAAGTTTACTTATTTATCGTGCTGCATGCAAGAGGACCGTCACTTCTAATACGCAGTGGCTTTCTTGGTCGTCAACAACATTGACCCTGGTCACTTAAATAACATGTGACTGGTCACTTAAATGCGCACTAGTTTTCTACTTCATAAACAAGTATGCATGTAGACACACACACACACCCGTTATCTATAAATCTAAATACAACCTATTCATTTGCATATAGATCCTTCTTAAACATATATATACATTTTCGTGAAATAATATACATATATTATGTCTACACACAGTCTGTCTTATCTAAATGATGTAGATCAGTGGTCCCCAACCTTTTCCTCGTTGCGGACCGGTCAACGTTTGATAATTTTACCGCGGCCCGATGATGTAGGGGGGGGGGGGAGACGTTGATTGTTTATAGTTTAGATTGTTTTGATTTAATAATTAATTTAATTGTATTTAAACGTGCCTTCAAATTAAAATACAGTCACACCAAAAAATGAATATAAAGTGATTTAACATTTTAACTCACTAGAACGCTAAATCAATGAGAACCCTGAGCTTGTTTCTTTGCAACGAGACGGTTTCATCTGGTGGTAATAGGAGACAATTACACCCGAAGTGTGTTGCTTATGTCCAGTTTATTCCGTTGTTTTGTTTTGGTTGCTGTCACTGCAGAAAACCCCGCTTCACACAGATAGGATGTCGGAAATGGCAATAGGGATTTAAGTGCTGTGGTGGCCGTTGTTGTATTGGCGGGTGGGGGGGGGGGGTTTACAGAGCCCAGGCTAATACCACATCGTCTGTACTTAGTGTGTATGTGCGCCCAGGATGTTCACCAGTGGTGGTGTTGTTATTGGCACTGTTGTTGTTGATGTCACTGGTATCCGTTGGGCTGTATGTAGGTGGGTGTTGGCGGCCAGTATAGGTGGTCAAGCATTAGTTGAATTAGATCCACAAATATCCCCACTGCATGTGATGTTGCTCCCTGTGCTGCCACTGTTGTTGTCGTCTGATGTGTTGTGGCGGGCGCCTTCTTTTTGATTTGGGGCTCCGTTCTGTAGTTTTTCCTTGTGTGTCTGTTGTGGTTGTCTTTTTTGCAGTCCCTGGTGGTGACTCTCGCTGTGGATTGGTGGCAGTTGGTTTAGTCGTTGTTGTTGTTTCTTGTGGTGTAGTTGGAGCGTTGTCGACTTCTGTTTCGGTCTGTGCGTCAGTTGTCTTCACTTCTTTTTCTGTTTGTATTTTTCTTTCTTGCGTCTTGATATGTACCATTTGTGTGCTAGAGACTTTTTGGCGTTTCTTCTTATTTTCGGTGGTAGTTGTTTTAATTTCTTTTTCTTTGCTGATAGAGCTTGTAGTCTGAGTTTCCTTATTATCTGTTGTGGGTTTTGGAGTTTGCGAGAATGCCTGTCTGATTTCTTGTTTTGCTGTTTGAGTTGAATTCACCGTATGTGGAATTGTTTGTTGGTGTTTATTCCACTTTCTCTTGTAGTGGCTTGTAGAGTTTGGGTGGAAACGTGGCTTTTTCTTTCAAAGACTGTTTGAGTTGTGCCGTCTTCCTTTGTGGGTTTTCGCGTTGTTTCCTCCTTTTCCGTTTGTGAAGAGCGTGTTTTTGTTGTCGGCGTTATTTTCCAGATGATGTCTGTCTGTGTTTAACAGTCTGTTGATGTAGTTTTTTTTCCGGTTGTCTTGTCAGTGCTTGTTTAAAATCTTGTGGAGACCAATTGCGGTTAAGATGGCTTGTTGTCTAGTGTAAGTTCATCTTCCGTTTTTGTGTGGAAGAGGGTCAACTGCAAATTAGTGAACGCAGTTTTTTAGTTCAACGTTTTTAGTTTCTAGTGTGAAGGTGAAGGGGGTAACTTTTCGTATGCCCCCATTTTCGGTTGGTTTGCTGATTTCACAGCAGTATTTTGTCCAGTCTTCTCCTTTGTACTTCTTAATGTTTGCACCTCTTCAAGCCTCTTCTGCCGTATCTGTCTCAGCTGGGCTATGCGCTCGTTTGTGAAACAGAAAGGGCCGTCCGCATGTTCTGTGACTGACTCAGAATCGCGTAAAATGTCACTTGGTGGAGTGGGCAGTAGTGGCATTTTTGCCAGCCCTGAAAAGGGCTGAGGCTTGGTGCTGGTTTATCTGGTGTGGCGCTTTGACATGACTCTCCTCCCGGCGGTCCAATGGATGGAGTGCGTTCGTCGGTGGTCCGAAGCGAAGTGTGTTGGTGTGGTTGGGAAGTAGAGCTCGAATTCTTTAAAAGCAAAGACAGATGATCGTGCACCAACTGGGAGAATGAATACTCAGAGTCAGACTCAATCTCGTCCATGGAAAGTCGCACAAACCCGAGAGAAATACACCACAGTATATAAAATTGGGCGGCCCGGTACCATTTGGTCCACGGACCGGGGGTTGGGGACCACTGATGTAGATGGATGAACTAGTGTTTAGAAATTGAAAGTTATCTAAGCGTTAGAGTGTGAGGCATTACAAAATTGCGTCCTTGACCCGAATTACCTCCCTTACTTCACGTTTTGTTAGTGGAACGTGCGCGATTTTAAGTGAAATAAAATATTAATTCTGAGTCCCCCCCATCCCCGTGACACCTTAAACAAATGAAATATACATGTACTCCTACTCTCTCTTCATACATTAACTTGAAAAGCTTTCAAAAACAACCATACACTTACCAACATAGACGGCCCAATGGGCGTACCCAAACCTTGGGATTTCTACGAGATCTCCCGGCATTAGGTCACGATCATCCTTTATTTCAACTCTCTGGATTCGATCCCGTTCACGGGTGGTGTGTCCTTTTGTCTGATTTTTTAACGTCAGCAATTGGGTTATAATTCCTGATAAGTTGAAAGTACATTTTATAATTTTTTCAAGAACATATGAATAGAAATATTTCATTTACAATTATTTTATGCAAAAATGATTATATATGTCGTGTGGCACGACAGAGCACGCTGACTTTATTTACGATGTGAAGTGTTTTGTCAATGTTTTTATACGTGATTATGTCCATTACATAAATTGTATATTACTTATGATGAGACAGGGTTATATTTTAGTAATTCTTTGTTGTTGTTTGTCAGTAGAAACAACGTAACTAATTTAAATTAAAAAGTTAAATTAATTAATCCATTTACACGTTGAGTTTGGACTAAACAGCTGAAAATAATTCTCTACCTCTGAACATTTTCGCCTTGATGTATCTGTCGTCTGACGAGCCAGTACATGAACTGTCGATTTTTTTTTTGCTTTGACCCCACTGCCATAATCCAAGCTCGCTCAGCTTTCACAGCAAGAAAAACACGTGCTAAGAATAATTCAGGTAAAAAAAATTTCTCGAGAAAAGTTCTCAAGACACACAGCTAGCCACTGCTAGTGCAGGACAATAGCTTTCACCGAAGTACCTACACCTCCCACCCCAGCCAACAGTGACCCCTCTCCAAAAACAAGTGAGTAGAGGAGGAATATCAAGGTCATTTTGGATTCAATTAGGACAGACTAGAATAAATAATGATGAATTAGCAGCAAACTATGGTTATCCGTAAAGCAAGAGCGAATGCTAAAAACAAAATGTTATAAACAATGTGTCCGGGTAAAATGTAAGTTATTTTATAAGTAGCTTAGTTATTTGAAAGAATTAGAGATTGTTTCCAAGCAAGTCGAAATCTCCTTGAGATGGTCTATGGCAAATTATAAGCAAATCTGGCCGCGAAGGTGTACTGATTCATTGTAGGAAACACCATCCATCTCATTTACTTTTCATTGAAACTGAGTTATTTTTTTAAATAGAACTTTCTGGACTTTGTGACCTTTAGTCGTCTATCAACACGCAACCAACTGCGAGACAGCCGGACACAGTAAAAAAAATCCCAAGTGTCTTACTGACCTTGTTCGTCCAACAGGCGCGATAGAAGTGATGCGAGTCACTCAAAATAACCAATCAGAGTGAAGGAAAGATGTTCATTGCTTCAGCAGATAATCTGTTATAAATTCCATCATTGGATACTTTATTACAATGAGCAAGTCATTGAAAGGGCACTTTTTCCTCCCCACCCCCCTACTTTTGTTCAAGTTGAGCAGCCATTTTGAATCAAAAACACAACAAACAAATTTGAAACTAGCATGAATTTGTGATCACAACAAATACATGGGAGGGGTGGATTTTTTTCACAGTGTAAGGACATATCCTAGCATGAGAAAAAAAGTAAAATCACTAAAATGGTACAGAAAGTTTTCTTTCACTATTTTGATTTCGCACTGTTTACAAAAAACACAACAGATAAAACAACTTATTGCCAGATTTCGGATCGGCAGTAATGAGGCAAATATGTGAAAAATATCCTGATGTTAATCATTTCAAAGGTGGTCACCCTTCTGCTGAATTACCACCATCTAGGCTGTTCAGCCAACATTTCCTTAAATTTCATCTTCACCTTGATCAACTAAACCAAAGCCAATACAAAGATTTTGCATTTGTGCAAAACAAAAAATTATACAAAAAACACAATTACTGCCCAGCATGCCAAGTTGTTTTGAGTGTAACCCCCTGATTTCGAATTTCTAAATTTTACAGATAATGATTTTTATTACAAAACATTCTGCATTTGGATTTGCTCCACTGGATTCAACTGGCCTGTGGATTACATTTTCATTTTATTATTCTAGCAAGCAAATAGATGTAGTGGGGTTTTTACAACCACCCCATTGCAGACATGATCAAACTCATACTAGACCATCTGTACTGGCCACCAGCACTAATCAACAACAGGATGAGATTTGTTTCCTTAGATTTTGCAACAAACAGCACATCTCGGCGCTATAGCCATTCAGTAACAGTACTCGGTGGATAGGCCTACTTAACACTGTGCTTCGATGTTTTGATCTAGTTTGATTTAGTGTAATGGGTGAGATCTCTGATGAGGCTGCACCCTGGATTCTTATCTATCGATTTTGAAACTGTAAACAGTAAAGCGTAAGGTATGTTTATAAGTTCAAGCATGATGCATAGCGTAACTTTTTAACGTGACAGGCAACACTTTCTAACTGAACTGTACAATCTATTGAATAGAAAAGATGATGTGGTGTGATTTGAAATAAGACCCATTATGTGACTAGACTCTACAGTACAATCTATCTGTAGTTACATGACTTGATAAACTCCAATTAGGGCTAAAATGCCCCCCACCCCACTGTCAGCTGCAAAATTATTTCACATGCAATTAGGTGGTTGATTTATTAGAATTTTAGCACCTTCTCTTTGTCGTATGTACCATCTCCCCTCTCTCTCAAATGTTCATGTTGTTAATGTGGGGAACGCTTCCGGCTTCCGCCGCTTTCGCGTTTGGAGAGGGGGGGAGAGGGAGGGGGGGGTGCCTTTCTGCTGCTGCGTGTGCCCGTTGAGAAAACATGTCTGGCCGGCAAAGGCGGACTCCAAGCCCGGTGATCCGTGGGTTGAAGTCGATGTTGTTGTTCCTGGTGGTGGCGTTGATGTTGTTGTCGTTTCTGGTGTTATGGCGAGGGGGGTGTCTTACAGAGCCCAGGCTAGTAACACACCAGATCTATATCTAGTGTGTACATGTGCCCGGGTTGTTCGACTTCCCGACCTCCTCACTGTTGGCGTCGTTGTTGTTGTTGTGGCTGTCCCCGGTGTCCGTTGGGATGCTTGCATGTGGGTGCTGGCGGCGGCGTTGTTGTCGTGGCTGTCCCCGGTGTCCGTTGGGATTCCTGAAGGTGGGCGCTGGCGGCCAGTACAGATGGTCGAGTAGCAGTTGAATTAAATCGGCCATTGGATGGTTAAAATAACCCCAAGAGGGGTAATGTTGTTCCTGGTACTGCCAGTGTTGTTGTTGTTGCTGTCCGCGATGTTGGTGAGGTTGTTGTCGAGGGCACTGTTGTTGCCTCCGAATATGGGGTGGCGGGCGCCGTCTTTTTTTCTTTTCAAATGTTCATGTTCTCTCTCTGCCTGTGGTTATCATACCCCCTCCCTTCCCTACGATGCATGCAATGACGTAGCTGAGTTTTCCACGGCGAGCCGTCTTACGCAATACTTGCTGGACCGTGTCCAATACGGTGACCTGTCAAATGTGCGAACGACAAATGCGCGCCGACAAAATCGCGTTCGTTGAAATCGCGATAAAGATCGCCCAGTAAAGAATGGCAAAAGTAGTCTTCTAGTGCATTCACTTCAAATAGTCTTCTAGTGCATTCACCTCATATCAAACTCGTAATGCAAAAAAAATAATTATAAATATATATTAATCTCTCTTTCAAACTCTCTCTCTATAAGTAAAGTGGACTTCATTTGTGATAGATACCTTTAATGTAAATCTGTGTTTTAGCGGGCACATGGCTAGCAGTCTATCTAGATCGATGTAATAATGATTGCTATATGTAACTGGTTAAATAATACTTGTGTGAGTACTAAACTAAATGATTGAATGGTGCATGTAACTGGTTAAATAATAATTGTGTGCTTACTATACTAAATGATTGAATGGTACATGTAACTAGTTAAATAATAATTGTGTGAGTACTAAACTAAATCACTGAATGGTGCATGTAACTGGTTAAATAATACTTGTGTGAGTACTAAACTAAATGATTGAATGGTGCATGTAACTGGTTAAATAATAATTGTGTGAGTACTAAACTAAATGACTGAATGGTACATGTAACTGGTTAAATAATAATTGTGTGCTTACTATACTAAATGACTGAATGGTACATGTAACTGGTTAAATAATAATTGTGTGCTTACTATACTAAATGATTGAATGGTACATGTAACTAGTTAAATAATAATTGTGTGAGTACTAAACTAAATCACTGAATGGTGCATGTAACTGGTTAAATAATACTTGTGTGAGTACTAAACTAAATGATTGAATGGTGCATGTAACTGGTTAAATAATAATTGTGTGAGTACTAAACTAAATGACTGAATGGTACATGTAACTGGTTAAATAATAATTGTGTGCTTACTATACTAAATGACTGAATGGTACATGTAACTGGTTAAATAATAATTGTGTGCTTACTAAACTAAATGATTGAATGGTGCATGTAACTGGTTAAATAATAATTGTGTGAGTACTAAACTAAATGATTGAATGGTGCATGTAACTGGTTAAATAATAATTGTGTGCTTACTATACTAAATGACTGAATGGTACATGTAACTGGTTAAATAATAATTGTGTGCTTACTATACTAAATGACTGAATGGTACATGTAACTGGTTAAATAATAATTGTGTGCTTACTAAACTAAATGATTGAATGGTGCATGTAACTAGTTAAATAATAATTGCGTGCATACAAAGTACGACTCTAAGTAAACGGTTACCTTAAGTAACTAAACTCTTATGTCATGCCCATACACCACCGTCGTTGTCCTCCTCCTCATCATCACCACCATCACCGTCGTTGTCGACGTCATCATCGTCATAAAATTAAAAAAATAATAATAATATATAATTGCACGTAGTATCTCATAATAGTGATCTTTATATAAAATTATTAAGATTTGATATATGCTTCATCCTTTTCATTGCATTTGTGTAAGGATTATTTGCATGTAGTATCTCATAATAGTGATCTTTAAATAAAATTATTTATATGCTTCATTTTTTTCATTGCCTTATTTTGAGGATTATTTGCACTCAGTATCTCTTAACTTTGCTTTGTGTATCGAAATATTGATATATAGGTATGTAATTATTACATTCTTGTACGATTTAACATGCTGACCCTCTTCCACTCAAAAACGGAAGATGAACTTACCACTAGCTGAAGGGTTCTCATTGATTTAGAGTTCTAGTGAGTTAAAATGTCAAATCACTTTATATTCATTTTTTGGTGTAACTGTATTTTAATTTGAAGACACGTTTAAATACAATTAAATTAAAATTATTAAATCATAACAATCTAAAATATAAACAATCAACGTCCCTCCCCCCCCCCCCCATCGGGCCGCGGTAAAATTATCAAACGTTGACCGGTCCGCGACGATGAAAAGGTTGGGGGACCACTGGTCTAAAGCAATATTTGGAAATGGCAATGTCTTTGGAGACTTGTATTTTCAACTTACCTGGATCAGAGATGAATCAGTCAGTCAGTCATCTTGAAGAGTCTCCTTGATCTTGAGTGAAGTATGTGGTTGGCACCTGGCGTAGAAATGGACCATGAATATGAAATGTAGATGTGATGATTGATGCAGGCCTTTCCTTTTGAATGTGTCATTGTGACGTCATTCCAGCCATGAGTTAAGTTCTGATTGTGAAAGTGACTACAGTGTAGCGAACTGGCTTAGGATGAACTTGTTTTTACTAAATCTTGTTAATTTTTCTTTTATTAAATTTTTTGTTATTTTAAACGCGTATTTGTTAGTGAGTAATTTCTATCATTTTCGTGGTTCAAAGTGATAATCTAATGATTACGTCTTGTCCTCTGTTCGTCTATTTATAATCGTTATTTTTATAGATATATATATCTTTATTCATAATTATTGATTCTCAGCTGAGATCTGAGTGGGGACGGAGCCAATGTGGCGACGTACCAGTATATCGGCCTAACAGTTGCAGATATACTTATCTGCATCGGCACTTGTAGATGTATCATAACTACATATATTTGATATAATTCATTATTACAGTCACCCCAGGGTATAGCGGCGACATATTAATGTGGGCGTCGTCCGGAATTGTCTAAAAAACTTTTAGGGAATACCTCTAGATAAAAACATTGTGTACCGTAAGGGAAAAAAAACAACATTATTTAACGTGAGCGCGAAATATTTGTTTTCTCTGATGATAGCAAGTTAGCGCACTGAAGTCGCATTCTGTTTTCTTCCTTATTCTTTATGTGAATGCATTTTAAATTTTTATTGCTATAACATGTTTGACATTTGAAGAAATGATTTTGTTTGTATGAAACTGTATAGCAACGTATTTATAGACGTGCATATGACTGATGTGTATTCACAAGGCAGAGAAAGTACTTTGAATGCAAAATGAATTTGTGTTGGTCGTGGTTTCTGTCGCTTTTGCTGATTCTGTTGTTGCTGTTGTCTTCTTATGTGTGGTGGTGGGCGTTGTCTTTTGGATATAGAGTTCTGTTGTGCTGTTTGTCCTTCGTGGTTGTCTGCTGTGATTGTTGTAGCTCTTGGAGGTGACTGGCAGCGGCGAGAGGGGTGGGGCCACTCGTGTTCTTTCCATGTCGTCGATGGCGACCTCGATCTCTGTTCTGTTTTCTTCCTCCTTTGGGCTGTCCTCTGTTTGGATGTATTTGGAGAAAAAAGTATTTTTTTTTTTAATATATAGTAGGTGGAGTGTGTTGGTTTGTATGAGGAAGATGGATGGAGTGTAGGGGGCGCTTTCGCGCTGGGTGAGGGGGTTGTGGGGGAAAGGGAGGGGGTGGTTTAGCCCACTGGCTATGTCAAAGTAGTTCTCATGTATCATTTCCAATTGGGCAGCTGTCCGCAGAGTTGTTTTGTGGCTTACTCATTACCTCATGCCTGGCCGGTCAATGCTGTCTGTCACTGTGAGCTCTTGTTGTTCGGGTGTATCCTTTTTTTTCTTTTTTTTTTTTAATTTAAAAAAAAAAAATTTTAAGTTTATTATTTAATAATTATTATTATTTTAAAAAAAACAACAAAAAAACCAACAAATAATCCGGCAACACTTTCTAACTGAACTGTACAATCTATTGAATAGAAAAGACGACGTAGTGTGATTTCAAATAAGACCCATTATGACTTGTTGTTGTTAATGTGGGGAACGCTTCCGGCTTCCGCCGCTTTCGCGTTTGGAGAGGGGGGGGGAGAGGGAGGGGGTGCCTTTCTGCTGCTGCGTGTGCCCGTTGAGAAAAACATGTCTGACCGGCAAAGGCGGACTCCAAACCCGGTGATCCGTGGGTTGAAGTCGATGTTATTGTTGTTCCTGGCGGTGGTAAAAAAGGTCTCACCGGTTTGGAGCAACCGTCCTCCGTCTGCTCAGAGGAAAAAATATAAATAGATTTTAAGATTAGAAGTAATAAATATTAATGAAAAACATTAAAATTATGAAAAATAATAAAAGGTTGATTTTCAATAATGATTTTATTTATAAATATTTTGATATATGAATAACTGAGATAACCAGTGAAAGGGAAAGGCGGCTTCGGCCCTCCCCCATCCCCCGACGGAGGGCGGTTGAGGATGTGCGCCAAACTGGTGCGACCTGTTTCACCCCCTTCCGCCTGCCCTCTTGCCTTCCACCTCAGACGCACCGCGAGGCTGTGGGGATCCCCCAGAAGCAGACCAAGACTGAGAACATCGTGAAGATGAAAGGTCTATTGCGGCTTCTGGAGTGAGTGTGAGCGAAACACACAAACACACACACACACACACACACACACACACACACACACACACACACACACACACACACACACACACACACACACACACACACACACACACACACACACACACACACACACGCTTTCTATTTTTCGTTTAAAAATTATAAAAATATAAATTCATAAGATGCACGCTCAACGTATGGGTTGTCTGGAAAAGCCATAAGTATATCTAGTGAATAAAATATTTAAATTTAATGAATTTTTTTTTTTACAAAGTCTTAGTATACCTTACATTTATGTTGGTGTTTGTAAGGGGTGTGTTGGGAATCTGCTACACACTAGCACTGAACATCGATTTAATAAATTCAGTCATCATATTTTCAATAGCTGCCATTAATTAAACTAAAAGTTGAATATTACAGTCTGAGTTATGTATGTTACATTTTATAATGACGCTTATTACTAGTATTAAGTGTAATGCTGAAAGTAGCTGATTGGTTTGTAATTATACTAGCGTTTCCTGTTGATTTCTGACTACACCACTTGTATTCTACTATGGCAATTCTTTTCAGGTACAATTGAAAGTTATTTTTCTGACCATCCTTTCTACATGCATAGATTCTCAAACGTATACCTTATATATTGTAGCTGTACATTCTGTGTAAAGAGGAAGTTGTAGATTATGAAATATTTACTGTAAGACTTACTATTGCGTTATACAAGTTATTTCAAAAGAAATCGTGATTGATACCACGACTTTGTCAAAAATATTTGTCAATCTCTTAAGAGACAGGGATTTAATTTCAGCCAATAAAAGGAAAAAAAAAAACTTCCACGTGACAGCAAAGTTTAACTAATAATTAAATTGGTTTTGTGATTCGTATTAAGAAATAATGACAAAAATTAAGAAATTTCTTAAGCTACAATAAAAACTTTTTAAAGCCTTAATTCTGTTGTCACTATAATAGTTGTCATTTAAGATTTCTGAATTAAGTCTAATTACCTTTCAATTTTATTCAATTCTACAGTTAATTTTTTGCAGGGTGGTAAAGTAATATTAATAAGGGAGATAACCATTCAATTTTTTTTTTTGTATTTAGATCTTATTTCAATTAAATATACGTACGCCTTTATGTCTGATCTGTCTAGAAAAAAAATAATCATTATGTGCACATACTTTATGCATATTTTAAATTTTGTTTATCTACCATCGTTATGAATAAAATAGTTAAATTGAATGAAGCTTGGATTGGTACAGTCAAGTGCTATCAGAACAAATTTACAATTTTTAGACATGAACAGGTGAATTTAATTAATTAATAATCTATTTATTTTTTAAAAAAATTTTGTATGGGTAATATGGGATAGAAATTTAACACAATTACTCATAATACAACAAACTTGTTATCGACATTTGTCTTTAGGTTGAGTTGTAATGAAATGACATATTTCATGGGAAGTAACACTTAACTATTCTTACATAAAGAATTTTAACCGCAGGAGTATACTCCCTTTTAATGAAAAATATGTGTAGTTAAGCTTATATTGACAAGTTAATTCGTGATATAAAAAAAAAATTTTCCAAAAATACTTTTTTAATCTGAAGGACACGTTTATGTTTCTGAAATGTTTCAGAGGAGAAAAAATTACGAGTCACTTCAAATGTAGATTTAGAATAAAGTATACTTGACGTTCGAAGTAGTAAATATTAGAGTAGAAGATTAAACTTATAAAAGATATAGGCCAAGATCTAAGTAGGCAATTCAGGATCCAGTAAGTATTAGAAAAGAAGTACTAAAAAGTTTTCGTAAAATTGTTACGAATAAGAATTTGATATGCAGTATATTAATGAGATAACCATTCAACAAAATTATTTCAAAAGAAAATTTCTTTTTACATTTAACAGATGTACGCTTCGAAGTCTGTGATGTCTGGAAAGTTCATCACCATATGTATCTATACTTAAAATTATGAATAAAATAATAAAATATATAAATTTAATGAATTTTGAATGGTACTACAAGTCATAATAAAAAATACATGTTTTCTTAAACTGCTCTAGTTCTGATAATAACTCATTGTTGTACATAGAAAAAACAATGAAAAACCTCTAAAGGAAAAAAATACTCTTTGTCAGATGTAAAATTCAATGCTAGCCATTTGCAGTTGGAATTAGTTTGGGTTCCCAAGGCAAGTTACTGTTGGTAGATTTTTGCAACGTAGAATGTCGAAAAATTATGAGAAGATTTTGTTATCTTCAAATGTCTTTCTGGAAATGTCAAAACAATTCATAAATTCAAGATGAAAATAATTCTCTAATTACAAGTCACAAGAATAGTCATTTTGTTTGTTTACCGGAAATAATCCTAAAATACTATGCCCACTATGAAAATGATAATTTACAAGAAATAATCAAATGGTATTTCCAAAATGATGGCCAAAGCTCATCTCGTGGTGGTGGTGGTGGGGATCGATAGCAATTTAACGTCACCACTGGAGCTTGCATTGATCATTTCGTCATCAGACCTTATCTGATCTGGAGTGCCTCAGTGGGACCCCACAGTCTCACTTTGCATTCCGAGGTGGAGGGCGGGAGAGTTGGCAGAAGGGGGTGAAAAAGGTCGCACCAGTTTGACACACATCCTCAACTGTTCTCCGTCGGTGGGTGATTCATCTTGTAGTTGATTTGTTTGTTTTTTCGCTGACAATACCTCTCAGAAGCCGCAGAAGACTTTTTATCGTAGGACATTCTCGGTCCTGAGTTGCTTCTGAGGGGACTTCCTCTCCTCACTGTATTCTGGAGAGGGGGAGATGAGGAGGATGTGCTTTGTGAGTCGGGGTGTTCCTTGCATATCTCTGGTGGTGATTGTTTGAAAAGGAGCGTTCTGGCCGTTGAGGTGGTGGAGACCTGTCGGCAAAGTGATGATTTTCTTTTTGTTTTGATTTTTTTTGTAAAGCCTGCCTCTTCTTTGGGAAGTTTGTGTTCTCAGAAAGAATGTGTATATGTATGTTTGGGTTCGTGTGGTAGGAAGGGATAGTGTTGGGTGAGTCTGTAGTCGGCTGTGGTTTTTTTTTTAAAATTAAATTTTATTTTTAATAGAGTGTGAGGTGATTGGGTTATATCATGTTCTTGGGATTGGATTGGTTGGGTTTTTGAATGGCGTTTTCCTAAGTGTTTTTTTTTTAAAATCTATAAATATATATTTTAGTGTGTTTTTATTTTTTTTTGTGGTGGTGGTGGTTACGCTATCGTTTTAACGTCAACACTGGAGTTTGCGTTGATCATTTCGTCAAAGGACGTTATCTGACTAAAGTGCTCCATTGGGACCCCACAGCCTCATATTGCTTCCCGAGATGGAGGGTTGGAGGAAGGGGGTGAAAAGATCGCACCAGTTTGGTGCACACCCTCATCAGCCTTTCGTCAGTTGGTTGTTTTTTGTGGTGGTGGTGGTGGTTACGCTAACACATTTTTTTAACGTCACCACCGGAGTTTTCGTGGATCATTTCATCTTCAGACGTTCTCTGAACAGAAGTGCTCTAGTGGGACATACTCCCCTC
This sequence comes from Sinotaia quadrata, assembly GCA_028829895.1. Lineage (NCBI taxonomy): Eukaryota > Metazoa > Mollusca > Gastropoda > Architaenioglossa > Viviparidae > Sinotaia > Sinotaia quadrata. The sequence continues at coordinate 67,527,854 of CM054183.1, forward strand.
ACTAGTATTCAGGGAGCGCTGGTGGTGGTGTTGGAGGTGGAGGTTGGTTGGCGCTTGTACACAGTTGGCGGTAGACGTCTGGAGCTTGTGTCGTTGGGAGTGTTTTTCTTGCATGCGTCCAATGCCACTGTAGTTGAAGAATGATTTTTTTTCTTCTTAAGCTACTGCCTTTGGGGGTGGGGTTGTTTTTATTTTTTTTAGTTCTCTTATAGTGTGTTGATTGTGTGTGTTTCTTGCAGGTAGTGTGTAAGGGCTTTGTGTACTTTTATTGCATGTTTCTTGTGTGGGTACAGCAGTGTCAGTAGTGAATGGAAGGTGTGGGTTTGAGATTTCTTTCTTGAGTTTTTTCCTTTCTTGGTGATGTAGCAGATCTGAAGTGAGGAAGTGGTTTACTGTGTTATCAGTGTTGCAAAGTGTGCAAGTTTTGGGTTGTTCGTTGTGGTGGTGGTCTCAGATGGTTTTATTTAGTTGGAATCTGTATATGGCTTTGATGGCTGTTTTGTTTAGTGTGGCGGGGAGGGGGTCTGGGGGAGTGTTTTTCCTGAAATGTTTGTTTATAGCTGACATGATTTCTATAGTGCATATTGGGGTGGGTAAGGGGAGGCCCTGTGATATTCCTCTTTTGGCCCCTTTGTCTGTTGTTTCATTGCCTGTTATTCCTATGTGACTTGGCATCCATATGAAGGAGGTGTTTGTGTTTCCTTGTTGGAGTTTGTTTAAGAGGATTCTTATTTCTTTTATTTCTTGTTTGCAATTTAGAGAGTGTGGGTTTGCAATTGCTTTTAGGGATGAGTATGAATCTGTGAGTATTAGAATGTTGGGTGGAGGGTAGATGGATGATAATATGTTGGAAAGAGCCATTTAAATGGCTACCAATTCAGCTGTCATGATTGATTGGAGTGGGTGGAGTTTGTAGGTGTGAATACAGATCGGTGTGAAAGTGGCTGACCCTGTGCCTGTTTCTTTCTTTGTTCCGTGTATATTTTGGCATGGTCTGGGTAGTTTTTGTTGATAAGTTGTAATGCTATTTGTTTTATTTGAAGTGTTTGTTGTCGTAGTGGAACTCCAGATCGGATAACGTCTGATGACGAAATGATCAATGCAAGCTCCAGTGGTGACGTAAAACTGCTCTTAATCCCCCCTCCTCACCTTTAAGCTGGCACTGACTTTGCGATACAGAGAGCAAGCTGGGGGGTGGTCTGGAACCTGGAATTCCTAGTTCGAGATATAGAGAATATCGCTGGTCGCAAACTCGAAGCTAGAGGTGACTATCCAGAACCAGCGCGTCAGGTCGAACGCAGCCTCAGAATTGATATGACAGTATGCAGGTCTTGCCACCGATGTCTGTCGTCGCAACTTGAGTAAAGAGAAGATAACTCTGAACTCTTGTGTATAAACTTGAGTAAAGAGAAGATAAGTCTGAACTCTTGTGTATAAACTTGAGTAAAGAGAAGATAACTCTGAACTGTGTGTTTAAAGTGACAATCGAATGAGTGGGAGTAGAGCGAGGCTATAGCGCATGTTAGTTTAGAGCACTGCAACTTGCAGATTGACTTTTGATATTTTTATTAAATTATTTTTTATCTTTTCCACATTTTGATTAATTCTTTGAATGACCGATTATTGGGGTCGACTGGTGTGAACTATATATAATGGATGATTGACTGTCAAATCAATTAACAGGAGAAGACAATTTTGTGATCCCAAACGCAACGTTAATTAGTCTGCTTGTCATTGTGTTAAGTTGAATAATTTTCCCACTAGATTATTGCAACAGGAGTTAACTAGTCTGCTCGTCATTGTGTTAAGTTGAATTATCTCCCCACTAGATTATTGCAACAGGAATCAACACAGTGATAGAAGGAGTGGGCTATTTCGCGAGCTATTATTAGTATTGATATTTAACAACGAAAGTTAAAATCTCGATAATTAATAATACTATAACAGGGTCGTGTACAAAGAAACAGTGAGCATGGACAGGTTGAATAGGATGCTGGTGAGCCATCCACTACATCAAATATTGAAAATATGCAGTTTCCAAATTAATTCAGCCACTGACATCTATCTGGATAATCCGAAGGCCCCCTCCCCAAACATAAAATCTATCGGTGGGAAGATAACTGATTGGTCACCGCCCCATAGTCCAAGGCTTGACAAAGTCTAAGAACTAGCCACCTAAAGCAATGATTGAAAGGACCACCTACATATCAAAACTTTAACCAATTAAATAAAATAACACAGACAAATTTATAAACAAAACCACACATCCAATAACCATATGAACCTCGTAAAACCACAACAGTTAAAAGCAATATGTACATAGAAAATAAAATTAGAAAACAAACATCACAGAATAGACAGTCCCTTTCCACTCTCCCAAACACCCCTCATAACCTGTCCCCAGCGTGAAATCGACCTAGGCAGGAAGCGCTCCCCATTAAAATAAGAAGCTTCGTTAACTGAATATATTTTGAACTTTGTGTAACAAAATGGACACTTGTCCATACATTGTACCTGTGTTCAATAGGCAAATACTGTATTCTCTGCACTTTTAAGTGGCGTAGGTTAGAAGTGTACGTTTTTATGGAAGATATTAATTTTTAAATCGCGAACGAATTCACGATTCTTGCCATAAATTTATTAGCTTACTGGAAGCCAACTATAGCTGACCAATTGTCATTAAGATGCAGAGAAATGACTCTACTAGAATTATAAATTATGTTAAACGTGACAATTAACATCTGCATTTTAATAATTTACTAATATCTAATAAAAATAAAGACAAAAACAAAATATTTTTCAAAATTTTCATTTAAATATTAGTTTACTCTTTATTATGTAAACTTTCTGAAAACCTAAGAAAGAATTTAGAAATTTCGGAATGTTATAAATAATAACTATTACAAAGGGTGATAACCGATAAAATCGACAGTTTTCTCAACTACCAACTGGAACTTTGCTTTTCAATCAATCAATCAATCAATCAATCAATCAATCAATCAATCAATCAATCTATCTATCTATCTATCTGTCATGTAAAAAGCCAACTGTGGAGTGGAAAAAAAATCATTTTGTATTAGGCATGATTATCAAAAATTAAGAATATGTTGTGTTTATATTTTGCTCAAAACAATGCCCAAAATTTATTATTTGCATTTTTGATTTTTTGGAAGAAAGGGGCTCTTCAAAATCGTAATAGACACTGTTACATAATGGTTACCCTTTATTTAAATATGCGAATAGGGAATATAATTGTTAGTGGACTAGATTGGAGATGTAGGGAGAGAGACTGATTAATGCTGTTTAATGAATTTAAAATTTATGATCACATTCACGATTTTTGCCATACGTTTCACGTGAGTAAACACTGATCATATCTGCATTAGTTAGCGCTATAGGGCGACTGACAAAATTTATTATTTTTTGTCAATAACTTCTTTCCTCACAAGAACCGCAACAGACTTGTCATCATTTGATGTTCTCTGTCTTTGATTTGCTCCTGTGAGGATTTCCACTTTTCACCTTATTATGAAAAGAGGGCATTTTACTTGTTACATTGCATTTGGGGGTGATCAGTTCCTTGTAACCAGGTGGTGGCTGTGTTGTTTCGTTAGCTCAGTATCCCAATGTTGAAATGCTGACTGTTTCAAAAAATAAAGACTGTCAGAATATGTCCTATGTATTACTCATACATTAATAAATATAATCCAAATTAAGTGCGGCAACTTTTGCTCCGTCACAATTTGCATACCTGTTGATCTTTTGGAAGAAAGGGGCTCTTGAAAATCATAACAGGCACCATCTCGAACAGACGGCACCCTCACCGATGGAGGGCGGTTGAGGGTGTGCGCCAAACTGGTGCAACCTGTTTCACCCCCTTCCACCAGCCCTCCACCTCGGGACGCAATGTAAGGCTGTGACTCCTCCAGAAGCATCCCAAGACTGAGAATATCTTAGGATAAAAAGTCTAGTTTTGCTTCGGGGGTCACACATACACATACACCATCTCGAACCGGTGAGACCTTTTTCACCTACATCCGCCAGCTCTTCCCGTTTGGAAGTGTAGTTTTTATAGAAGGTGTTAATTTTTAAATCGCGAATGAATTCACGCTTTTTGCCAAATATTTTGTTAGCTTACTAAAAGCCAACTATTGTTAACTTAGTTACCGTATGCAGCAGAGAAATAACTCTACTAGGATTATAAACTATGTTAAATGTGTCCATTAAGATTTACATTTTAATAATTTAATAATATCTAGTGAGGGGAAAATATAAACAAAAAATTTATTAATATTGAAAGTTAAATATCTGCTTATTGTTTATTATGTAAATAATTTACTTTATGTTATAATAAATAAAAATTACTAAGGGCGATAACCAAGAAAATCGCCAGTTTTTCTCTTCTACCAACTGGAATTTTGCTTTACAATCAAGCATGTAAAGATCAGACGGAGGGCGGTTGAGGGTGTGCGCCAATCTCGTGCAACCTCTATTGCGGCTTCTGGGGTGTGTAAGCGAAACATACACACACACAAGCATGTTAAGGGCCAACTGTAGAGAGAAAAAAATTATGCATGATGTATTAAAATTTTATGAGTTTGATGTGCTTATTTTTTGTTTAAAGCAATACCCAAAATTCATTATTTGCATACCTGTTGATCTTTTGGAAGAAAGGGACTCTTAAAAATCAATAGGCACCATCACGAACAGAAGGTCCCTGCTAATGCAAACACAAATAGAAAACCACGACCATCAATTGTTAATAAATAGCCTTCTCCATCAAAAAAAGTTTCCAACAGATTTTGACAAAATAATGAAATATATCACACTGTGTTTAAAATTATTTTTGCATGCATGTTGTAAATTTTTATTATAATAACAAACCTACAATGTAAATTTATATGTGTAAAGCGGAGTTTAAAAAAATAAGAATTCTCATTATTTAATACAGTGAAATATATGTATGCATAGTAAAATTTTAAGGGTATAATGTGGTCTCTATTTATCTATATATACTTTCGTCTGCCACCTTCGAGGTGTCTATTGGAAGAGTGTTTGTTTTCTGAAAGGTAAAAAGACTTTATTGTTAAAATCGTGAACCAATTCACGATTCTTGTCAAAAATGTATTATATTACGTGATACGTAACATAACTGACCAATGTGTCTTTTTACATCAGAGAAATAACACTACTAGGATTATAACTATGATAAATGTGACATTTAAGATTTGCATTTTTAATAACTTATTAATGTCTTAAAAGAGGAAAGAAATAAGCAAATAAGTTTTTAATTTTTCAGGCAAATTTAGACATAATGTTTATAACGTAAATATTTTGAAACTGTATGAAATATTATATTGTATTTTATATTTTATAAATAATAAATATTACTAAGGGCGATAACCAATAAAATCGCCATTTTTTTTTTTCAACTTCCAACTGGAACTTTGCTTTTTAATCAATCAATTAACCATGATGGTTGAGAGTGCGCCAAACCGTTGCGACCTTCTTTATCCCTTTCCGCTTCCCCCCCAACCCCCAAACGTAAGTGTGGGGCGGTGGTCCCACTGTGGCACTCCAGATAAGTCTGATGACGTAATAATCAACGCAACCCCTAGTGCAGAGGTAAAACTGCAATCGAAACAAACACAGGCAGTCTTGCTGTTATATAATGGTTACCCTTTAATTAAATATGTGAATGCGGATTATAATTTTCACCCTAGATTGGAGGCTTAGATAGACATTAGAAATGGATAGACTAAATTCTCTTTATTAAATTTAAATTTGTGATCACATTCACGATTTTTGCCCTAAGTATCAGGTGAGTAAACTCAGATCATATCTGTGTTAGATAGCACTATATGGCGACTGAGAAAATTATTTTTCCCCCGGTAACTTCTTTCCTCACAAGAACCACAATAGACTTTTGGTGTTCTCTATCTTGATTTGCTTCTGTTAAGATTTCCTCTTCTCACCTTATTCTAAAGAGGGCATTCTTCATGTGGGGGTGGTTAGTGTCTTGTAATGCAGGATGGTGGCTGTGTTGTTTTGTTTTTGTTGCTTTATTTGTTTGGTTTTTTTTAAAAATTCACTGCCTAAAATGTTTAATAAAAGGTGTAATGTGTAAGGAAATTGATGAGTGCTTTTTTGGATTTATTTTTCTTTTTGTGCCATGAGGTTGGGCGTCATAGAATTCATTATTGCGTCATAGGAAGATTGGCACCATAACATTTAATTACATGGTGTTCATATGGATCATTGCGCGCGCGCACGCACGCACACACACACACACACACACACACGCACACACACACTAAAACTGCCTTGAGAATGTAATAAATCACAGGTGAGGATCTGTGAAGCCCAGGATTAACTTGCACAAACGACTAAATAGCTCCATCTGCTGTTGGACATATTTTTCAATAGTAAGAAGAATTCGTTTTATGAATAATTGATTTTTATTTATAAGGTATAGGAGAGAGATGTAACGTGGGAACCTAAACTGACCCTGCGCCAGGCTGTCTAATGAGTTTGCGTGGGCGAGATAAATATCTAAAATTAGAGTGGGAAGTGGGGGTGAATCTTTGTCGCTATTGAATCATTACACTCACTAGCAGAAAAGGAGGAAAAAGTGGTGTCCCTGGAATGGCCTGGTGAAAAATCATGTTTAGGAACCCTTTATAACTGTTGTGTCCTGCTTGGAACGACCAACACCAAAGCCCACAGGGCCGACTACGGAACTCTAAGACTTCAGTTGGAGACTGATTCAACTCTTGGGGTCCAACCTCCAGACTTCGCCAGTCATCTTATTAACTGTAAATTAACATTGTCTGTCTTTACCCTCACTGTGTGATCAAAAGTTTTAAAAGTTTTTTGCTGTTATAAATTATTTTCACATTTACAATGTTCAAATTAATTTATTTGTTGTAGTAGTCTTGATATATTTCTGAAATTTCATTCTGAGTTTACTCCTTGTTTTCCGAATATTTTATTTTCACACACAGCCGGAAGTAGGTTTTGTTTCATTTCCTTTTTAAAGTTTGTAATTTGTAAAATTCTAACAAATTTTATTAAAACAATGTGTGTCACTAAAAAAATTAAGATTGAAGATGAATGCCGTGGTTTTAATGATGAATGGACAACTAAGTACTGTTTTATAAAAGTTGGTAGCAAATCAGTTTGCTTATTGTGTCATGAATCAGTGGCTGTCTTCAAGGAGTACAATTTAAAAAGACACTACCAAACAAAAAATTCGGATTTCGGATACAATTTAACAACCGAAGAGAGGAAAAGGAAATGCCTGGAGCTGGTGAAAAATTAAAGAAACAGCAAACTGTTTTCACTAAACAGTCTTCAATTCAATAGGCTGCAACAGAAGCTAGTCTGGTGCTGTCACACAGAATTGTAAAACACAAGCCATTTTCTGATGGCGAGTTCATCAAGGAATGTTTGCTAGATGCAGCAAACATTATGTGTCCAGAACAAAAAAACAAATTTGACAACATTACTTTATCAAGGAGACCTGTGGTCAGACGTGTTGACAAGATAAGTAACAATTTGATGCATAAGCTTCAAGATGCAAGTAAAAAAATTTTGTGGTACTCTCTTGCATTGGATGAGAGTACCGATGTACATGATACTGCTCAATTTATACGTGGAATAAACACTTCTTTCAAACTCACTGAAGAGTTACTAAGTGTTGAGTCACTCAAAGACACAACCACAGGCCATGATATATTCAATGCTGTTAATAACTGTATTGAAAGAACTGGGTTGGTTTGGAACAAGATGGCTCGTGCTTTGACCGGAAAAAATGTAGGTCTGGTAAAGTTGATAAGTGATAAGATTAAAGCAGAATACCCAGACCATACATTAATTATTACCACTTCACTGTGTGATCCATCAAGAAAATCTGTGTAAAACTGTTTTGAAAATCAAGCATGTTATTGACCCAGTTGTCAGTGTCATCAACCTCATCAGATCAAAATTACTTAATCACAGACAGTTCAGGGCATTACTTGACGATTTGGAAACTGAACATTCCGATGTGCTGTACCACACCAGTGTTCGATGGCTGAGTCTCGGCAAGGTTTTGAGGCGAGTGTGGGACCTCAGAGAAAAAATAGTGATGTTCCTAGAGATGAAGGGCATTGAATGTGATTTTAATACTAACATTGTCAATAAAGAGTGGAAGTTAGACTTTATGTTGCCATTGAAATTATGGAAAAGTGAAATGAACTGAATGTCAAAGTTCAGGGCAATTTTGTGTTTGCACATGAAATGTATGTACATGTAAAATCATTTCGGGCAAAACTCTCACTGTTCTCCAGACAAGCAAGTGAAAAAAGTTTTGTCACTTCCCTTTGCTGAAACAAGAAACCATTTCTGGTGAAATGACTGAAAAGTATAAAGCCCAATTAGATGCACTGACTGATGAATTTGGAAGGAGATTTAAAGATTTCAAGAACTTAGAGCCACAGTTCAATATTCTCAGTTCCCCTTTTAGTGCAGAAGCTGATACAGCCCCAGAGGACATACAGTTAGAGCTTCTTGACTTACAAGCAGATCATGACCTGAAAGAGAAATTCAAGTCAGATGGTTTGCTGGATTTCTATGGATCTTTATCAGAAGAATCATTTCCCAACTTGAAAAACCCTTTTAGTGCAGAAGCTGATACAGCCCCAGAGGACATACAGTTAGAGCTTCTTGACTTACAAGCAGATCATGACCTGAAAGAGAAATTCAAGTCAGATGGTTTGCTGGATTTCTATGGATCTTTATCAGAAGAATCATTTCCCAACTTGAAAAACGTTCCAGCTAAACTTTTATCATTGTTTAGATCAACATACATTTGCGAACAAGCTTTTTCTTGCTTGAAGATCAACAAATCTAAGAATAGGTCTTTATTGTCGGACTGCAACTTGCATGCTGTCATGCGAATTTCAACAAGTAGACTTGCTCCAGATTTCAAGAATATTGTTAAAAATTGCAAGCATTTAAAAGGGAAGGTGCGTGCTGGTTAGGTGGCCTAACAGACCCAGTCGAGGTAAAAGTCCTAAAAAGAACTGAAAACCCTCACCGAGCCAAGCAAACGTGATGAGGAAAGGTGAAAAAATGGATGTGAAATATGAAATGATTATGAGAGTGACAATGAACATGTAGGTGATATCAAATTGAATACGAACCGCGCGCGCGCGATAAAAATTGACCGAAAAGCTGATGGCGACCGTTCCGAAAAATGCGTCCGTCTGGCTGCGATGCTGCTCCTCGAATGTTGTATGAGGAAGATGGATGGATGGAGTGTAGGGGACGCTTCCGGAAGTGGATGAGTGCAGTATTTATAGAATCCGCATGTCTTCTGGGTGGAAAATGTAGACTTTGTAATGTGAATGTAATTGCTTGATTGTATTTAGTAATGTTTTCCTGTGTGTTTGGTGAGTTAGCCATTCTGCTTGTAATTGTAAATGTAATTGCTTGATTGTATTTAGTAATGTGTTCCTGTGCGTTTGGTAAGTTAGGCAGTCTATTAAGAAATGGTGAATTGTGTTGTCTGTTATGCAGTAGGTGCATGGCGTGGGTTGATTGTTTAGTTGGTAAGTGTAGCGGGTGGAGTTAAGATTAATCTATTGAGTGCTTTTTCATAAGTTGTGTTTAGTTTGAAGGGTGTGCGGGGTGGTTGTCCCTTTGAAGTGAGAGTTTATAAGTGATATTATTTCTTATTTATGAATTGGGAAGTTAAATTGCTTTCCTCTGTGTGAACCCGAAAATGCAATTCAGCCATGTTATAATTAATTTTTTCTATATATTTAATTATAATTCATAATTTCGTTTATGGCCTAGTTTAAGAAGGTCAAACTGAACAGTAAGAGTTGTGTAATAGGATTATAGCGATTGTTATTAACACAATAACAGACTATTTCGGACACTGTGAATAGCTGTATTGGACACGGTCCAGCAAGTATTGCGTAAGACGGCTCGCCGTGGAAAACTCACCTACGTCATTGCATGCATCGTAGGGAAGGGAGGGGGTATGATAACCACAGGCAGAAGAGAACATGAACATTTGAGAGAGTGTGAGAGGGGGGAGAGGGTACATACGACAAAGAGAGGGTGCTAAAATTCTAATAAATCAACCACCTAATTGCATGTGAAGTGGGGTGGGGGCCATTTTAGCACTAAATGGAATTTATCAAGTCATGTAACTACAGATAGATTGTACTGTAGAGTCTAGTCATAATGGGTCTTATTTGAAATCACACTACGTCATCTTTTCTATTCAATAGATTGTACAGTTCAGTTAGAAAGGGTTGCCTGTCACGTTAAAAAGTTACGCTATGCACCATGCTTGAACTTATAAACATACCTTACGCTTTACTGTTTACAGTTTCAAAATCGATAGATAAGAATCCAGGTTGAAGTCTCACAGAGATCTCACCCATTACACTAAATCAAACTAGATCAAAGTACAGTATTCACCGAGTACTCTTACTGAATGGCTACAGCGCCGAGATGTGCTGTTTGTTGCAAAATCTAAGGAAACAAATCCTGTTGTTGATTAGTGCTGGTGGCCAGTACAGATGGTCTAGTAATAGTTACTCTAGTATGAGTTTGATCGTCTGCAATGGGGTGGTTGTAAAAACCCTACTACATCTATTTGCTTGCTAGAATAATAAAATGAAAATGTAATCCACAGGCCAGTCGAATCCAGTGGAGCACAAATCCAAATGCAGAATGTTTTGTAATAAAAATCATTATCTGTAAAATTTAGAAATTCGAAAGCATGGGGTTTACACTCAAAACAACTTGGCATGCTGGGCAGTAATTGTGTTTTTTTGTACAATTTTTTGTTTTGCACAACTGCGAAATCTTTGTATTGGCTTTGGTTTAGTTTGATCAAGGTGAAGATGAAATTCAAGGAAATGTTGGCTGAACAGCCTAGATGGTGGTAATTCAGCAGAAGGGAGACCACCTTTGAAATGATTAACATCAGGATATTTTTCACATATTTGCCTCATTACTGCCGATCCGAAATCTGGCAATAAGTTGCTTTATCTGTGTGCTTTTTGTAAACAGTGCGAAATCAAAATAGTGAAAGAAAACTTTCTGTACCATTTTAGTGATTTTACTTTTTTTCTCATGCTAGGATATGCAGTCCTTACACTGTGAAAAAAATCCACCCCTCCCATGTATTTGTTGTGATCACAAATTCATGCTAGTTTCAAAATTGTTTGTTGTGTTTTTGGTTCAAAATGGCTGCTCAACTTGAACAAAAGTAGGGGGGTGGGGAGGAAAAAGTGCCCTTTCAATGACTTGCTCATTGTAATAAAGTATCCAATGATGGAATTTATAACAGATTATCTGCTGAAGCAATGAACATCTTTCCTTCACTCTGATTGGTTATTTTGAGTGACTCGCATCACTTCTATCGCGCCTGTTGGACGAAGAAGGTCAGTAAGACTTTGGAATTTTTTGACTATCCGGCTGTCTCGCAGTTGGTTGCGTGTTGAATTGTGGGGCGTGCTGCAGGAGACATTTTGAAGAATCTTTGAAAATACATTCTGAATAGCGGCTGACTGATATTCCCTTCAGAGTAAGTTGATTTCGGCAGAAAGTGTACTCACAGGTATGTTATATACATATCAATATACATTTGTGACATTTTCACAAAAGTAAAAAAAAGAGTGCATTGATAAAAATACTTCATTGAAGTTATTTTAAAATATACTTCTTTTAACACAAATAATTATTTACTTATTGGTGATATATTGGATGATAATTATGAGGAGATTCCTTCAACTTAACCATTTTAAAACTCTTAAAATTTTACAGGTAGTTTTTAAGCCCTGTTACTAAAGTATTACTAAAAGTATTACTAAACGGGAGTAAACCTATCAATTACTTACTAGTACGAGAGTAGTAGGCCTACTGAATTTATCACTAATATCAGAAATAGTTGATAATGAAATAAATAAAATAACTACATTAGGCCTACTTAGTAGATTGTTAAGAAACTGATGGATCCTGTAAAGAAATGTTTTTACATGTATTCGTGGAACCATATTTCATTATTTGCGAAAGGGGACTAGAGTCTAGATTGACTTTCTCTGCAAATATATTTTTTAATTTTCATGGCAAACTACTACATGAAATAACAGATTTGACTAATAAAACGAAACACTATAAATGCATAAACATATTTTGCGCAAATGAAGTATCGGGGGAAAAGTTTTTGATTAAATTATTGTATGCCTATTTGAAATCTTTTGCTCGGTGTTGATTCCGTTTAATTAAATTTAAAAGTCTAAAGTGTCAATGAAGAAAAGAAAGGGACATTTCACAGGTAGGTGTGTGTGTGTGTGGGGAGTTAACACCCCCAATTATTTTTTTTTTAATTATTACCAGTGCATAACATTTTTCCTTGACCTTATTTCTGTTGTACGGCGAAGCGCAGGATTTTTTGTCAGACGGTCGGCTACGGCCTAGAGAGATTTAAAAAAAAAAAGTTTAATCAGTGCTCAGTTTGTACACACTAACAAACCCTCGGTGTATTTCTTTAGAATAGCTCATAATTTTAGAAGCTGCAATGAGACTGTCGTTAGAAAATTTACTTTGTTACTTTATAAGTTTATGTATATAAAGTTATGTCGTAAGGTTTATATGTATGCATGTGTACAAATATTTTTTTAGTGAAATGATTAAAAAGTTATGTCGTAAGGTTTATATGTATGCATGTGTACAAATATTTTTTTAGTGAAATGATTAAGGAAAATGGTTATTCAGAACTAACAAACCCTCTCTACATTTCTTTAGAATAGCTTATAATTTAAGAGCTGCATTGAGATTGTTATTAATAAAAGTATTTTGTTAATTATCATCAAATATGCCTAAACAGTTTCTCTTTCAGATGTATTTGTGTGTACAGGATTTTTTGTATGGAATGGTTCAAGGTTGTGAAGAATTGTTATTTTGAAATGCTTTTTGTTGACTGTTTTATTTGTAAATTAAGAGTGACTGAGTGTAATTGGATTAAGGTGCCTGAGGTTGTTAGTAAAGAGATTCTTTTCAGTGCAAAACTAATCAAGGGAAGAGTTATTAGAAATGAAAATGATTTTTCACATGCTGGACCACTCAAACAATAAATAATTAGAAATGTGAAAGATTTATCACCTGCATATTATTGCTACTCCCCCCCATCCCAGAGAGCAAAGGTGGTGTTTTGTGCCAATAACATTCCACTGTTTATGCATTCATTTCATTTTTGTAAGATTGCTACAACTGAAGACATTTTTATTTATAAAACTAAATCTACTTTGTAAATTGTATGGATATTGATATTCTTCTATGTTGTATAAATATCTGGAGACTATGCTTTCACTGTTGATTATTACATGACTACAAGGTCTACTGAAATGTTAGAAATTGTAAATTAAAATACGTTAACAATTAAAAGTTAATGGCATAAGTGAAAGAATTATAAACAGAGAAACAATTATCTTTATTAATGAATGTTTTCACTATATTAGTATATATATATATTAGTATATATATATATATATATATATATAATGTGTTGACAGATTAGCACAAGTCCTTTACAAACGATGGAAAATAAAAAGTTTCATGACAAATTTGGACAGGAGTTCAATACAGGAGATATAATTGAATTTAAAACTAAAAGTCTTTTCCATTCTCATTGGGGCATCTACGTTGGTAAGTATTTTTGATAATTAATATGTTTGATTTCATCAATATTGCTTTATGTTCTTTTATTAAACAGACAATATTGAAGTATTATTTTGTTCTCCATTTATCATGAACAACAACTGAATTCTGAAGAAAATGTTCCAGTCTGGGAAACATTGGCTTGAGATTTGATTACTTTAAAACATATGGAAGTAAACATTTTAATATATTTATTAATAATTTTATGATAAGAAGTTATTTCTCATGATAGAAAATAGTATGAATATATAGAGAGCAAATGATTATCACATATTCGTGTTTTGTTCCTTAGAAAGAATTGTGAACTATGCACACAGAAAATAAGTGTTGACTGAAAGGTGACTAATACAACTGTTTGGTTCCTATATCATATGTGAAGTAGCACTAGACATATAAGATTTTAACCTAATGCGAGCACTTAGAGTCAAGAGTTAAGTTGCTTAGAAAAAATACATTAATTCTGAAGTACACATCATCTGCTGAGGCATTCTGTACACTGTTGTTTGATGTAGGGGAGAAGAAATGGAAGAAAGAGAAATTATTTCATTCAAAAACTTAACATTTACTCTTTGTGACTGGTATTTTGTGCTAAGAAGTGTTACAACTTATACTTATAATCTCTTCCATATATCTTGCTAGAACCATGAATAAACATCAACAGTTCTTTGTGTGTAGTGTTTGTATGTCACATCTTCCTCGGGTAATTTCTCTAAAACAACCTGGTCCTGTCCCATCAAGCGTTGTCATGTTCTGGAACCATCTGTCGTGTAGTATCTTTGTACTAATGTCTTCTTGTAAAGCGATTGAAAGTGGAACTTTGTGTTGCCTTCGTGGCTCTGTATTTCATTTAGCAGTGCAATACTTTTTGTTCCGACATGTTCTCTTTTATGTACACTTTTATTTCTTCTTCAACCAACCATAGTCTTTTGGTTAAGTCACAGCTGTCTACTAAGCATGTCATTACAAATTTCCCAGGTATCACCATTAATTTTTTAAAAAATGAATAGCCTAGTCTAACACTAATAATGTTATTATCAAGTGGTATACAAATCAAATCAAAACACAAATCAAGCTATGGGCTGCATTGCAATGTGTGGTGACGGAGATTTTAAGTTTTACAATTATCACTAATTAATTCATTTAAATATTCCCTATTTTAACTAATTATCACAAGTTAGATTTCATTACAATGAATATCAGAAACATAATTTAAATCACAATGATTCAATCAGATATAAAGAAATCAGAGAAGGAAGATATATATAGATCAAAATAACACATCAGGAGATCACAATTACAGCACAGATTCACTTATAACAATGTATATTTCTATTTCTGTCAAGTTCTAAACTAGTCTAAATTCCAAAGTTCAACACAATCGTTGTGATTATTATTAATTAATTAATAACAAAACTAATAACAAGTGATTGAGAATCTTAACTAATAGTTATTAATATTTCTGTTACCTGAATGTCTATCACTTCTTAGCGGATTAAAAGGATGTTATAAAACTATGCACTTTACACAATAATAAAATACACGTTTTATAGTCGCATGATATTTTCTATAGGACAAAATTCTTACTAAAACTGTAATAAAAATACATCTTTTCTTTATATTTCACATGCCGCCACCCGCCCCCAAATACATTCACTATTATTCCAACATAGGTTTATATATTTATGTGCAAGAAGGTTAATATATTTAACAATATATTTATTAAATCAACAATCAAATATACAAATTATGATTAGATAATCTAAAGAGCTTTGACATTTACATCACTTCACAGTTACGCCAGATAATTGTTTTCATTTATCATGCCATATACATCAGCAGTCAAATTAATATATATTCATCATTGAAATGAGAGTGGAGTTTCAGAGAGATAATGATTGTTGTCTGCAGCGAGTCACTTTTTATTTATTGACAGTCCAACATACCCTTTCCACAACTGTTCCAGAATTTTTGATATGCTCACAAAGCACACAGTGGTGAATCATCAAGAGCTGCGCATGCATTAATTACCAGTGCACATCATGCAGAATGTTCTAAAATCTTCATGTGCACTACCAAAGCACACAACGAGGAATGTTGAAAATAATCAATGAACTCATGCCTCAAATTTTGCTCTTGATCGGAATTCACATGAATGAACGTGAAGCAACATCATTTCATGTAATCTGGCTCCAGAATTATAGGGAATGAGAGACTGCTGATGCTGACCTAGTCATTTGTAATTATAATGATTGAAAAATAACACGAGAACAACTCTATACTAATGGAGATTGTCAAGAATGAAACACAATACTAAGATGTGAGTAAAATGACTCAGATAAATATTTTTAGATACCTTTATGAGACAAACTAGATAATCAGTTATTTCTACAATGCGCTGACATGCTCAAAAAAACTTTGTTTGTAGGCCCTGACTGAAATAGTTGAGAATTCAATTTTAGCTGTAAACAATCCTGTAAATTGTACAAACACTTTTAAAATTGAAACCAAGCTCAGAGCATTTTACAAATTACCTTTAGCACTGGGCTGTAGAGATCCTCACATTTGTATTGCATTAGCATTGTATTGGTCCTTATATAATGTGGAGGAATATAGAATGCATGCATACTTACAAAATCTAATCATTTGGCAAGATTTAATAACAGTGAAAATGCTGCTATAATAAAGATGTCAGTTTTAAAAATGACTGAATGAGTGCTCAAGTCGTAATAGATATTTCATTTTTTTAGTAGGAAAAAAATCAATATTTAGATAATGTAATCATGATCAATATCAAGGATGAATGATTTAATTCCAAAATATAAACATTTATGAAGTTCAGAAAGAACTTTTAAAATGACAAAAATTTATTCAACTATAAAGATGGAAATTAAGAAAACAAAATATATTTTTAATTACATTTCTGCTAGGATCCTAATGTGCTATTAAAGTGTGTGTGAAATAAATCCCAGATGTTGTGAAATTAGAAATCTTTTACACATTTAATGTCTTGAGTATTAAAATGTATTTCCCATTTTCACGACCTTAGTCGGACTTGCACTGAAGCTGTGAGACATTTAGTTTTTACAGTTGATAAACTTTGGAAAAGAAAAAAAATTATGAATTCTTTAATTGACAATGTTCTCAGAAACAGACCTCCACCCCTTGTTATTATTTTCAGATTTGAGTTAAACAACAGGCATGTTTAGATTAGTTTACTTGTAATGGACATCTTTTCACCTGAATTGCATCAATTTTATGTGCATTTCTGTCAACCATTAAGACTAAGAGCAAATGGAGAGAAATGTGGATGACAATGATTACAGTACGACCACTACATCTCTATAGATTTGAGTTTGAGTTAAGCAAGTAATAAGTAATTTGGTAACAGTTGTAGTTCCTAGTAATATTAATATCAAAACCTATTTCCTTTTAAATGTTGATCTATATACTGTGTGTTATCATTGACCCTTAATTATAATTGATTTTGTGATGCCTGATAAATATAAGTTTAAATTAAATACATAATAATTTTCATTTAATCCATTGTGGATGTTGTTTTATGTTTGATTAAACACAGAGTTAGAGCCATAGAGGTTGTTTTTTAGAGTAAAGAATGATCTAACAATGAACAATTAGTACGTATATATTGTAAGAATGAGCATGTTGAATCTCTTAAATATCTACCTCTTTTCCAACAGTCACTGCACTTTATTATGATTTTATTTGGTTTATTATTTATAATGATTGTAATGATCATAATAATCGCAATAATAGAAATGATAAAATAATATTTTTATACGATGAAATTGTAATGAAGTAATTCATTTAGCATACTTGTTCTTACAGAATTATTATGTATATTCTTCAGTGGGTATATGTATTTGATAGTTTTAAAATAATATACTATAGTTTGAAATCTAGTTGTATTTCTCTAATGAAAACTAAAAAAATAACTAAAGGTAAATACAAAATAGGGATTAACACTTATCATTTATATGCATATTGAACTGAAGTAAAATAATTTAATAATAGTAAAAGCACACAATAATCTTAGGCATTCAATGCTAATTATTCAATAAGCAGTTAAATATTAATATGCATTTTCAGATATTGGTTGATTCTGATGTGTCGCAGGTTTATACAGGATTTATATATAAACATATGGATTTCATGACATTATACTGTTTTTTTGTTAAATGTGTCTTCTCAATGTCATAGGGAATGGAAAGTATATTGACTCTAGGCAGGTCGGCAAATTATCTAATTACATACTTTTTGGAAGACGTGAAATAATCCTGAGAAAGAGAAAACTGGACTTAGTGGAAGAAGGAGTTCTGCATCGAAATAACTTTATGGATAAAGTTTATGAGTGAGTAGTGCTTTCTGCTGTGGTACTATAAATGTACTATTTATTTTCCAATTGGAAAACACATTGCAAAAGTAAAATTCCTGCTTGCATATATGAAACTATGCATATTATGTCATTTTGTTAGAAATGTGTGTGTGTTTTAGAGTTCAGGTAAGGTGATCATGTTCAAAAACAGAAAAAAGTGATTGAGTGCGCCACAAAAGCAAGCACACACACAGACTATTGTGAAACCAATGCCACTTCATATATTATTATTAATAATTAACCGTATCCAAAAGTAATTAAAAGTCAGTGGAATCTTATTTTATTTTATTAATGATCCTCATGCAAAGACACCACTCGCCTCTCTCACTTGGCGCGTATACAGGCACTGTAAACGTTTCTCTCTTCCGTAACATAAAACAACATTTACGGTCACACAATGTTTCTGAGAGAGGAAATGTCTTACTAAAGGAGAAGACGAATCCGTCCTTAATCTATATTTAGTGAGCCCCCCTCCACACACTTTCATCTCCATCATAGAGATATCAATATGCATAAGGTCAAGAAATTATTAAATCAGCAATCAAATTGATTACTTGACATTGATATTTCCCAAAGCACACAATGACACATTAGACAATTTTGTGTTTACACAATCCTTATCCAGAAAATACAGTTCATCAGTATGTCAATACAAATCACAGGATAAGGTCTTATCAGAGAACAGAAAAGGAGTTATTAGGATAAATGATAATAATTTCACAAATCTTGTTTGACTGCTTTCTCAATAGTCCTTCAAGGTGCCTTTGCAACGAAGACACAAATTGTAATAATAGTACAGAAATCTAGACTTCTTCTTTGCCACATCAAATTCAAAGTAAATAGACAGTAGATTTCTGTACTTCAGGTAAACTTTTAGATCTCGGCCAATTGGCTGGTCTCGTTCTTGTAAATTATTACAATTGGATAATAAAATCTACTCACTGGTCTGCATTACATCAGCAATTTCCAGAACATTCTCGATTCAGGTTGTTTACTTCCAAATCTGATACTTCATTTTTAAGGAGTGTCAAAGGTCATGTTACTCTGACAATTTAACAATTTATATAACAATTAAATTTTAAAATAGGAATAGTCAAATTTACTCCACCAAAACTATGTATGAGTGTGTGCGCGCACATGTGTATGGAGAGAGTCATGATTAGCTTGCATTACAGAGAGTAAGTGAAAGAAAGTTGTTGAAGCATATACATTAATGTATACATTTTTTGTTTCATTTTAGACCCAGAAAGCCAGACGAAATAGTGAAAACTGCTGAGGATTTTGCAAATTTATCACTGGATGACGAACAAGATTTTCTAAACCATGCGTTTGATACTAAACAGTTTGTTTTGTTTTGTCGCTATAAGAACGTACCAAAACCAAAAAGGTCACTTAGAGAAGTAGCATCTATTGTGCTCAACGGAGGAGTAAGTGTATATGCTTTGAGTAGAGCAGCAAAGTATATTCTTCACCGTTAAGAGCTGTATTTTCTACATTTTTGAGAAAAATCACAACTTTTCAGTGCATGAACATAAAAATTATGAAACTTATTAACCAGTGCTTAATTATAAAACTTATTAACAAGTGCTTTAATATAATCATCTATAGTTGTCTATAAACATCAATGAAAGACAGTTTATACAATTAAATAATTCAACTGTTAGTCATAGCATTTTATTAAAAATTTAGATTCATTTCACAAAAATTCACTGCTATTAGCACACTATAAGAAATGCTTGAAAGTTCATGTAAATCATTTCACATAGTAGTTTATGCTTTCTGCATTTTAAAGTTCCAGGTGGAATGATAGGACTATCAAACTCAATTGTTCTGAATTATTTATTATTATTATTATTTAGTTATTTATAAACGTTTGCACAAAGGAATACATACTATTTAAGCTATGTAAAATGAATGAACAAGCAAGCTTTCAGTGATGAGAACTTTTCAATAGTCACGCCCGTGCCTATTGTCATTTGATTAATTGAATCTAAGACATAATTTTCTTTTTGTTTGTCATAAAGAAATGTATATAGTCTATTGTTTCTTTTCTAATTTTCTTTTTGTTTGTCATATAGAAATGTATATAGTCTATTGTTTCTTTTCTAATTTTCTTTTTGTTTGTCATATAGAAATATATATAGTCTATTGTTTCTATGCTATCTGGAGGTAAATATATCATTATTGCATAACTGTTTGCTTATGGTGTACGAATTGCTTATGTTATATAATTATGTGAGGCAAAGTGATTTGTATGAATGTAATGATATTAAGGAATGTTCATGATAAAAGCAAAATCAACCAAAATCCAAATGCATTCTTTTTCATTTAAAGTGTTAAATTTTATTAAGGTAATGAAAATGAAATTGGCAATGTGTAGAATATTAAAATAGCATGTTACATTTTTAATTTTACATTTTCCACAGTCCATCTTCTCAATTTATGTTTTGAAAGTTCTACTTTCAGATTCATGTTGTTTTGTCAGATTGTTAATTACTTGTGAATGCAAGAGGAGAGAAAGACGAGAAAAATTAAATGTTGGTTAATTACTTCCCTTTCCGCATCTTGGACACGTGCCACACAAATAATGAACAAACACAAAGACTTACAACGAAGATGACACGTCACAAGCCGTCTAATTTTAGGGTAAACATAATAATCAATAACTAGCTTGGAGCCCCAGACTCTCCCTTTGTGGATGCAGTCCCTATAACTAGTACACATATGATGTAATGGGACAGTACATGGAAAGTCAAACTGAAAAGTTTAAACAAATTTAATAAAGAAATGAAGTTAAACAAAGAAAGTAACCGACATAGTAAATATTCTAATTCTGCTGGAAATAAATGAGCCTTTATACTGTCTTCAATATAAGGAATTAGTGCACAATGTATGGTCTAAACTCTAAAGCAATATTTGGTAATGGCAATGTCTTTGGAGACTCTTGTAATTTCAACTTACCTGGTTCAGAGAATAATATAATCATTCAGTCAGCTTGAAGAGTCTCTTGATCATGAGGGAAGTATGTGGTTGGCACCTGGCATAGACATGGACCATGAGTGTGAAATATAGGTGTGATGATTGGTGCAGGCCTTTCCTTTGGAATTAGTCATAATGTACAACATTTAAGGGTGACAGATGAGTGAGCAAATTGTCACTAATCGACAAACCACAGTTAAATGAAAGGCTGCTTGAATGAGTTCAAGTGACACACTTCAGTTGTCCAATTACAAATGATGTATAAAAGGGGAAGCTTATGACCTCATCCCCAGTCACTTGAACTCATTCAAACAGTTTATAGGGATGAAGAAAAGGTGGACGGACATGGCACCTCCCACACAAAATTAATTAATCCATGGGAATTCAATGATTACGGTTTTATTAAGAAAAAATTTCTGAACTTATCCTTGTCCAAATCACATCTCAAAGGTTTAAATATATTTATACAAATGAATAAAGTTAAAAGTACAAGCTTATTAATTTTACAGCACAGACACTAACATTTACATGTTGAATAAACAAAGTTTTAAAAAGCAAGAGTTAAAGTCATCTATAATAAGTACATGTTTATGTACAAAATAATTAGAAGGTTAAATGGTGCCTATCTTTGAAAAATTTAAACTTTCACTTTAAAATTTTTCAAAGATAGACACCATTTTAGGTTCAGGATAAGCATTGCACTCCTGTGTAAGCTAATTTAATGTCTAGAATCTCAAAGCTTTTTTTTTTATCTGCCATTTCATTGTTTTTGTGTCAGCATCAGAACCTCTATCACTGTTTAGTTTACTTTCAGCATTAAATCACTCCCAAATTCTAAACTGTCCTAATGTAGGAAAGCTTCCTTCTCAATCTCTTTGAGTAGTAACATTAACAATAGCATATCACACATTCAGTTTCGTGTATACTTGTTTCTTTCTCCCATTCATCATATCTAGATGTCAAACTTTCTCTATGCATTCCACTAATTCTACTCTGAGTGGGTGTCATAATTTCTATTCTGTGTTTCAGTTCATTTTCTATCCCCTTTCTTACAAAGGTCTATTATTATGGGTTCCCTTTCAACACCGATTTCTCTTCCACATTCGGCTAGTGTTGTTAGGGGCAGTTTTAGAATTATTCACTAAATTATACATATAAATTATTTTATCAAAAAGATGTTTTGTAAAATAAATAAATACATGTATTTAAATTGGGTCATTAAAAAAATCTGACACATCAAAATTGTCACCACCAAACCCATACACACCCAAACACTCCCACCATAAACACCCCCATCCAACCCACCCATTCCTGACCCTGTAGGCAAAAGCGAACTCAAAACTCAAACTCTACAAACAAGGAAAGCAGCCCAATATAAAACAAGACATTTACATCTTGGTCGAAAGTACTGACAAAATCTAAAACTAATTAGGAAATCGACTGTAGCTCTACAACTGTCAAAAAAATATATATTAAAAGAGCCAATGTGGTGATGATATTCGTGCACTTATACCCTCTGCTGAAACCTGTAAGTGTACTCGCGCAACCAACGGCCTACTCCACATGTACCGCGTCTACTTCAAGATCTAGGTGAACTTCCTAACGAGTTCACTCAGAAGTAGGACCAAATCCTGAACAGTTTCTACTGTACGATAATGGGCCATACTGTAGCAAGAGAAGTTTAGTTTTGGGTTACAGTCAAAGCGTGAAAATGTTTGCCGATTCAGAAACAGTATTTATGGATGGCAACTTTGCTATGCCTCCAAATATTTTCTAACAACTTCATGTCATCTGTGTACCTTTTGAGGAGATATGTATTACTTCTCTGTATGCTCTTCTTCCAAACAAAACCCGAGCCACTTTTGAAGAATTGTTTCAAGTGATAGTTGATAAGTGTGCAACCTTGAACTTTGCTATTAAAGTGCAAACCGTCGTGACTGACTTTGATGACGGTGCTTTACAAACAATTCTAGCTGTGTTTGGATGTGACATCATCAGGAAAGGTTGTTTTTATCATCTTACGCAATCCACTTGGCGTAAAGTCCAAGAGGTGGGCTTAACACAACATTATAGTGATGATGCTGGCTTTCGCTTGTTTTGTGGCATGATTGACGCACTAGCCATTTTGCCTCTTGATGATGAGCTACCTTAAAACTTTCATTCCAAATGATGTACCTGAATCCGAGGAGTTACTAATGTACTTCGATCGCACTTATGTAAGTGGATACTTTCGACACGTTCAGCAGCCTGATGAAAATGAGCATCTGATAATGCCTTTGAGAATACGCCAACTTCCTCCTATGTTCGCCCCTCACCTCTGGAATGTGCACCTTGCCACCTTAACCAACAATCCTCGTACAAATAACATATGTGAAGGATGGAATAATAAATTCTACAATCTCGTTGGGCATTATCATCCCTCAATCTGGCATGTAATTCAATGGTTTCAGCGTGAAGAAGCTACAGTCAGAACTATTACTTTGCAAAATGATGTCAGCAGACGACCACAGAAAAAGATATGTAGGCGCTACGTCCAAATGCAACGTCTTCGAAATTTGTGTGTAGCCCTACAAGAAATCCGCATTACAGTGCCAGACTTTCTTTGTGGAGTTGGTTGGAACATTCACCTTAAACGTGAATATTAAATCAGAAGCAAAATATCAAACGCTAAAATCATACTATCAAATGCATAATAGTAACCATAAGTGAATGAAAAAAGCATTACATTTTTAAAAATACTGGTATCTTCATAGCACATAATTATGCAGTTATAGAAACCTCGTAAATTAACCTGGGTTTTTTTTTTAATGTAGTTGTGTGTTTTTGATAATACTGTACTATTTTCTTTGTTTTATTTTATGTTTTAAACAAGACAGTCATTGTCGGTTGTGTTTACTTTACTTATTTTTAAAGTACTTTTCTTGTTTATTAACTACGATTGGTAACTGTAGAATAAAATGTTCTTAAAAATCACCTAACATACATTACCAACAAATGTTTAGTGTGATGTGACTGCTTGAAACATGATTTCATTGATGATATTTTATTTTATGTCAATACGTCATTTTCTTTTCACTTCTGGAAATTATTTCCGGATCGAGATTAAACATTTGAACTGTATTAGCTGTAATATTAATAGTGTTCTATTGTTCTTGTACTAGGCGGCGATTATAAAGTTTAAATATGGTATTAATTGATGTCACGAAAAAGGGGGAGTAATCATGAAAATTTATTTTTTTTCCCCTTGATTGTCTCCAATTGCCCCATACGCGATCCAACGGACGTTCGCAGGGGTCATCTGCGAGCAGGGTGACGGGTTAATTAAGTGCACTGACAGCGAGTTCATTTCCAATTACTGCCAGGGGGACTTATTTTGTTTACATACACTGCCAGCAATTTTGCTAATTTCATGTTTTTAACATCTTTATAAAAATACATTTAATTAATTATTAGTGCTAGATGCTTGATAAAAAAGTTTTCATGCAATTCCTGTGGGGTACAGAAGTCATCGTAAAGAAAAAAAAGAAAAATCACATTGGCTAACACCATGAGCATAGATCTGAGCTGGTTTGTCATGAGTGCTTGCAGCATGGTCTTTCATGGCATTGCGCACTTTGGCGAGACGAGCTTGAGACTCATTTGAAGCATGATTGTGAGATTGGCCTACCTCGGGATTTTCTTTCTCAAGGTTTGTCGTCAAAATGCCTCGACAATGACCACTTGATCTTTGTACACATTTCCACCACAGTTTGTTTTTTTTCGAGCTGCATGCTTGGTAATCATAAATCCATTGAAGCACAGCTTTGAACCGTATTTATTACTGTCAATAATCTCCATGACTAAAATGAGTCTGTATCTTTATATTGGGAAAACATTTTCTTTCTACTCACTGGACTTATCACTATAATTGATTTTTTTTAAAATTGTGCATTGAACTCCTCTGTTGGGACATACGGAAAACACTGTATTTCGTTTTGTCAACTGGATGTGTACAATTGACTGTTTCTGAAGAATGTGCAGTAGACTCCTGTGTTTCTGTACTTCAGTTGGATGTGCAAACTATATGGATTTTTCACAAAAAGTGTTACAGAAAATGAGCTCCTGTGTATTTGCTAGGGGCCAGCTATTTTGTGCAAGGCCTTGCAGCAAGTGCTATAATTAACATTTATTTATTTCAGTTGTATGTGTACTGTAAAAAAACACATTTTTACAAATAAATTTCAGTGATTTTGGCTTCATCATTCCTTTTCCTACCATGTTTACTCAAGTACTTTTCACAAGGACTGCAAAATATATACATTTGGACAAAAATTCAACATGAGGAAATGATTTTCATTTACAAAAAAAATTAGGACTAAAAATTATGCAGAAAAACCAGTACTTTTGTATCTAATCAACAACAGGATGAGATTTTTGTTTCCTTAGATCAGGGGTCTCAAACTCATTTTACCTGGGGGCCGCCGAAAGTAGAGTCTGGGTGAAGCTGGGCCGCATCATTATTCCCTGCTGCCAGAGACCTGGCAACGCTTCCTCTTACATAGCTCAGACACATTTGGCTTCAGGGAGGAAGCCACTGAGACCCTCAGTGTGGCTTGAAGATGCTCATCAGTAAGTTTGGACCTGAATTTTGACTTATTAAAGTTCATGGTGGAGAAGAGCTTTACACGCAGATAGGTGCTCCCCAAAAGGCACTTGGTCCGCTTGAACATCCTGGAAAGCTCAGGGAAGGTAAGGGGCAATTCTCTTAAAAACTGCCCAAGCTTTTCTGTTTTTCCACTCACCTCCCTGAACTTGGCTTTGAGTTCAGAATTACAATGTATGTCAATTAGCTCCATTTGAAGCACAGGAGGGGAATCTTCCACATCGAAGGAGAAGGGGTCAGCAAATATTTGAAAGGTAGTTCTGTGTTTCTTGAATTCTGCTGACAAGCTGCCCCGACAAGCTGCCCCTGGCCTTGTAATTTCTTGTTCAGTACATTCAGCTCTTGTATGATGTCAACAAGAAAAGCTAAGTCCATGAGCCATTTGGGATCACTTAGTACAGGAACAGCCATCCCATCCTTCTCCATGAAGGTTTTCACTTCTGCTCTCAACTCATAAAACCTCTTCAAGAACTGTCCCATGCTAAGCCAATGTACCTTGGTTATTTTTCTGTTCTTCCTTTTCTGTTCTTTCAGTCTACTATTTTTCTTCTTTGCTAAACCATTCACCTGCTTTTTCGACATGAAAATGCTGTTTTTTCCGAACCACTCATCTGTGTGTAGGCCTGTAGGGTCTATAATCTATATAGAATTAGCTTGCTAGATCTGGATGCTTTTGAACTTTGCTAAACAGTAGCAATATGTAACAGGCTTGGGAAAGAAAGTCGCCGAGTTTGGCAACACACCGTTACTGTCACGATCCTGACGTATGGTAGCCCACAAGTGACAAAAACAAAAACTCCCAAGCTGCGTGAGAAAAACGTGCGGGCCGCACTATCACTAAACTTTGATATCAAGTGGGGGCCACAAAATATCGTCACGCGGGCCGCAAATGGCCCGCGGGCCGCGAGTTTGAGACCCCTGCCTTAGATTTTGAAGCTTTCAGCACATCTCGGCGCTGTAGCCATTGAGTAACAGTACTCGTGGTTGCTTGCTTGACGCTCTGTGCTTCGAACTTTTGATCTAGTGTAATGGGTGAACCTCTGATGAAGCGGCACCCAGGATTCTTATCCTAAATACCGCAGAAACACCCCCAAACACACGGACTTTTAAAAATTGACTGTTTTGGGGTGTCAGGTAGATTTTTATAATAATCTTTATAATAAACAATTGAAACACTGTGAGTACATAGATTCAGACACTGAGACTCATCATTCAAGATCAACGAAAGGTAAGGGGACTTTTTATTAAATATTTAATTTTAAAATTTTAAAAAGCAATAATTTTAAAATTCTCTCGTAAGTTTAGCAAATGTTACGCTTTACCTTTTGAAAATCCATTGAGATTTACGGTCGCTTTTAATTTTTTAGTATGCTAACCCATCCAATTATCGCTGAGCGGCAAAACAACCTGCCATGGTGGTGCATAGCGTAACTTTTTAAAGTGACGGGCAAGAGGTTAAGAAGGTAAATGAGTGATTGTGAATGGATGCAAGTAGAATTCAAATTGTATTTTTATTGTGAATTTTGTAGTATTTTAATACTGAATTTTACTCAGAGATTGGTAAACGTAAATAGAATAAATCTACATAGTTCTGAAGAAGGGACTTAGGGTTTGTCAACCTATATTTCAGGGTCCTGTGTACAAATGAAGTGTGTTATTTGCAGTTTGTGGCAACTGCTGAAAGAAACCTGATGCACACGGTGCCAGAGTTTCAATAAGCCTACCATCCAACGACACAAAAGTTGAGTAATTTGTTAAAGGAAGTCGTGGCCAATTGTCTTCTTTAAAAAACATTGGTTATGAACATTGAGCATAAAGACAAATCTGATCATTGAAGAAACACAGCAGTGATCATTGAGAAATCCTTTCTTATATCTTTCTTTATTCTTTATGATATTTTTCTTATTATCAAATTTAATTGTTTAATCGCTTCTATTCTTACGTGTCTTTATTAATGTAGTAGTTAAATGTAAGTGTAAATCCACGTCCTAATTGTAATGTAATGTCTGTTGTAATGTTATACTTTATGTGCAGTTGTCCGCGGGGGGGGGCTGGCAAGCCAAATAAATATACACCTGATCAAAATGTCAGGCCATCACATAAATCCACGTCTTACTACTCGCATCATCACTTGTAGGTGAATTAGTGTACAGGCTGGAATTCATTTGAGCTAACTGCGTAAGCGCAGGTCACCCCAAGTAGTATATGACACACACCTTCCTTCGGCCGCTTAAATATCTTACTTGATTTCTATAAATTAAAGTTTATACAGTCTTGTCTTGCACGTCCAAGTTATCAGAAACACTTGGTAGTTACCACAAGCAACCAGTAGTTGTCAGCAACAGTTGGCAGTTACCACAAGCATCCAGTAGTTATCAGCAACACTTAGTAGTTACCTCAAGAATCCAGTAGTTACCAGCAACACTTGGTAGTTACTGCCCGCGCTAGTTGGATACAATTAAAATTTATTGATTAGGACAAACTATTAATAATCAATAATCACTAAGTCAGAATAGAAACAAATTAATTAGGACAGGTCCGTAATAATCAATAACCATTTCAGAATTAATTAGGCTCTTAAAAATCAATAGCCCCCAATTAAGGACATTAGGGAACACTGTGTTCCAAGTCAAAGATAGTAATGAATAAGATAGCAGTGAATGTGGATTATTATTTGGATAAAAATCAATCGAAATCAATTAACTTAATTTTTTTTAAAGTAATCGTAACACTCTATATCCCATTAATTTAATGAAATACCTTACATCCTAATTTATTGTTAGAATATTGTCTTAATAATTTATATTTTTTTAAGAAAGTAATGTCCACAGGGGAGACCTATAGTATTAATACAATTTGCCTGTTTGTATTTTTATATTAACTATTTATTTCTCTCCAAATGTAATACGGATAAACACTTTTTCCTCTGAAAAATGCTATTTAATTATTCCGCGAAGAACGGCAAACTTGCTATATTGCATCCATAAATAGCAATGAAGCTGGTCACGAACTTTATAAGCTGGTCACGAACTTTATAATCTGTAAGCATGTGCTTAAACTAGGCCAAGGATTTCTGGTTGAAATCCCACACTAGCGTTTCGATATTTTCCCATTCTGGTTTTTACTTGTTTCGCTAATCTCATTTTCACTCTTGAAATTTTAAAAAGAAACGTTTTAAAAGCAAAAAATTTTAAAACCCTCCGATCTGCCTTTTCTTTTCAAAATTCATGCACAGATTTGCATGTAACTCGCGTATCGTTGAATAGTAACTGGTTTATTAATTCATGTAACTCGCGTATCGTTGAATAGTAACTGGTTTATTAATTCATGTAACTCGCGTATCGTTGAATAGTAACTGGTTTATTAATTCATGTAACTCGCGTATCGTTGAATAGTAACTGGTTTATTAATTCATGTAACTCGCGTATCGTTGAATAGTAACTGGTTTATTAATTCATGTAACTCGCGTATCGTTGAATAGTAACTGGTTTATTAATTCATATAACTCGCGTATCGTTGAATAGTAACTGGTTTATTAATTAGTCTTTGTTTATATGTTATGCAATGACGCACGCATCGATTGCTTGTTGGGTGATGATCGAAATTGATAACATTTATTTCTAACTTAAATGGGAGTTCTGATCGATTCGGTTGCTCATACCATTTGATCAATATTCTGATGCAATGGCTGCTTCTTATTTGTATGTTTTACAAAGATCAATAACAAAAAAAGTTCCTGTTTTCATGTTTAGTAATGATACAAACGGTCTTGTTTTATATTTTACAGTTGAGAGGCAATGTTTGAAAGGTCCTTGATTTTATGTTTTACAATTAAACAAATCTCACTGTTTGCATTTTGTCTTGTGATCCAAATGTCTTTGCTTTTATGTTTGACAATGATCCAAACGTCACTGTTTTATTTTGTTCTGTGATAAAAACGATCGTTGGTATGGTAATGACTAAATATAACATTTTTTAAAATTTTGTTTTGTGATACAAACGATCTTTGGTATGGTAATGACTAAATATAAAATTTTTTTTTCTATCTTAAGTTTGTCTTGGTTGTGTGTTTTTATCAGTTTCATAAGTTGGTAGGGTGGTTGTCTGTTGTCATCCCATTTTCCCCGTTGTCCTGTGTTTGGTTTTATGGCGAGTCTGCGGTCCTTTAAAATATTTCTTTTTACTTGCTCTGTCCGTGATCTGACTCTTCTTAAGAAATAAACTCTGACATTAGAAATAATTCAGACGTGGCTTGCATCGATAAATGGCTTAGGCAAACCTGAATTAACTTTTTCTTAGAGCAAGTAACGGTTTTTATATAGCATTAGACTAGTGGAAGCGCTCTCCTTCCTGAACGATTAAGCCATTTACAGCATAGATTTTTTTCTTGGTCTCTTCCTACATCAGATAGATTGATTACTCACCTGTGTCTCACTGTCATAGACAATAGCTTTTTAAAAAAAGATAATTTGAAAAAATAATGCTTCATATAGAATTTCCTTTTCACAATCATTTCTCTGTGGGCCAGCTATGTACAAGTATGTACGCTATGGCTTCAATAATATTCACCATGTAATAATTACGCTGAACTGGCTTCAGAATCATACTTTTATAGGTTTACAATCAAGGGGTCGCTTAGCAACTACTTGCTTACCACCAAGGCAAACTGGTACTTTAACTTTTGCTTACACAGCGCAAAAGCATACTCTACTGGCCCAGTTCATTCTATGCAGCTACCCTATAGAGTATGCTATGGGCCCAGTACATACTATACAGCTACTTGTAATGTATATTACTGGTTCAGGTCATGCTATGCAGCTACCCTACTGAGTGTGCTACTGGCCCAGTTCATGTTATGTTGTGCAGCATGTCTAGTTTACTAAATACACTGCTTGCCTGACTTTTCTGTTCACGATAAAAAAATGATTTTGTGATATATATTGAAACTATCTGTGGAATTATGTGTTAGGATATAAGACTAAAAGCACTGAAATTATTCCAACATGGTGTCATGGAAATATTGATGTAAAATAATCTTTCCATTGTATTTGTTTTATGTATATTTGAATTTTGATTTAATAAATTTATTGTTAAATTTATTAACCTTCTTATAATTGGTAACCATATGTTGGAGAGATAGTGGATGGATGGGGGCTCACTAAATATAGAATAAAGATGGATTTATCTTCTCCTGTGGTAAGAAGTTTTCCACCTTCGGAAATATTGTGTGAGAGTAAATGTTTGTCTTTAATGTTCTGGAAGAGAGAAAACGTTTACAGTGCCTGCATATCTGCCAAGAAAGAGAGACGATTGGAGTCTGCTGAAGAATTATTAATAACCTAAATTAAGATTCTGATCACTTGTAATTAGTTATGGATGATTAATATTGATAATAATGAACAAATTAGGGTGGCGTTGTATCACACTATGTTCACTGCACTTTAAGACACGCAATGTGCCTTTTCAGGGAACCAAACACAATGGCTATGTTCACTGTACATTATGGCACGCAATGCGTCTTTCAGGACACTAAATACAGTTTCTATGGTCATTGTACATTACGAAATTGGATGTGTTTTTCAGAGAACTAAACACAATGGTTATGTTCACTGTATATTACGGCACGCAACATGTCTTTCAGGGAACTAAACTCAATGGCTGAGTTCATTGCATATTACTCATGCAGTAAGTCTTTTAGGGAACTAAACAGAATGGCAACAGCAATACGTATGATACAACCCGTTCGTCACTTTCATTTCAGCTACACATCACGATATTAGTTTTAATTTCGCAGCAATTCTTGCAAAAGCTTATCTTGGTTTTGAAAGACTTAAGGATGATCGATAAACTAATAAAGACAGTTCTATCGAAAACTTATATCTTCATGAATTACTTCGCATTGGAGTGTAAGCCATGATAGTATGTGGCTTTACCTCAGCCAAATGTTTGTGTTCATGTGTGCGTGCGTGTGTGTGTGTGTGTCTGTGTGTCTGTGTGTCTGTGTGTGTGTGTGTGGTAAAGGGGTGGGTAACAACATTTTTCATAATTCCAAAAGGCTGCAACTACTGATTTAAAGAATATACAGGTTAAAATACTGTAGAGTCAAAATGTAGGAGTGCAGAATTGTTGGATTATTTAATGATAGAACTCTCGGATTGTTTGAATGCAGAAGTGTTATAGTGCCGAGGGACAGAAATGTTGAAAAGTGGTGTTGAATTAACAAAACTGGTAAGCAGTGTTGCAGTGTTGACTGGTATAAATATGCCTAAGCAGTGTTGCAGTGTTGACTGGTATAAATATGACTATGCAGTGTCGCAATGTTGAATTGTAGAAA
This sequence comes from Sinotaia quadrata, assembly GCA_028829895.1. NCBI lineage: Eukaryota > Metazoa > Mollusca > Gastropoda > Architaenioglossa > Viviparidae > Sinotaia > Sinotaia quadrata. The sequence continues at coordinate 67,559,924 of CM054183.1, forward strand.
TGTTGGTAAACTAGTGTTATAAGTTTTTGACTGGCACAAGTTGCTAGTTCTCATCAATATAGTTGTAGTCCTTTTTGACTGGTACAATTTTCCAGTATATGTGTAAATTTTTTGGCTGGCACAATTTACCAGTACTCTCACTATAGTTGTAATGTTTTTTGACTGGCACAACTTTCCAATTTTGTCTTCCTAGTTGTAATGCCTTTAAACGCAAATTCTAAAGTTTTCATCAATATAGTTGTAATTTTTGTTTTTACTCGCACAATTTTACAATTTTGTCATTATAATTGTAATGTTTTATAAATAGATATAATTTGCCAGTTCTCATTGATTTTTTCAGTCCTCACCCATTGTAACGATCCTGAGTTCCTGACCTTAAAACCTTCCATACACAATTCAGTGCACTTCCACGTCCAGAGTTCCTGACCTTAAAACCTTCCATACACAATTCAGTGCTCTTCCACGTCCAGAGGTCCTGACCTTAAAACCTTCCATACATAATTCAGTGCACTTCCACGTCCAGAGGTCCTGACCTTAAAACCTTCCATACACAATTCAGTGCACTTCCACGTCCAGAGGTGACGTAAATTGAGATCAAAGTACATCCGATTCCCCGGATGGTGCAATGCCTAGTGGGCTAGTGTAGACACGGCGTTAATATTGATACCTCTAGAAAAGGGTGTTGTAATCAAGAGGGTATAACACATACAAGTGGTCGACTGAGAACACTACTCTAACATCCGGAGACGATAAGCTTCCACCCAAAAAATAAAATAAGAAAATTTAGCAACTGACAACACCAAAAGCAAGCACCAAGACAAAACTCCAACGGTAACAGCACCGCCAGTGCTCCCCGAATACTCGTGAGGGGAGCAGGTTCCACTGGAGCACTACAGATCAAAGAACATCTTATGATGAAATGATCCAAGAAAGCTCCAATGGTGACGTTAAATTGTTAACATAATCACCACCACCCAAGAGGGAATAACTCTGTATTAAAAAAGAAAGAATGTTATGCATATGGACTGCCATATAGAATCCTCAAGTATAATTTTTTCGACATTGATTGGTTTGTGCCACAAAGAGTAATAAGCACTACCTGCACTATATCCTGTCCTACAACTTAAGAACTTGTATTGCTGTAATTTTGCAAACAGAACTATTATTGCTGTAATTTTGCAAACAGAACTTGTATTGCTGTAATTTTGCATAGAGAACTTGTATTGCTGTAATTTTGCATACATACAAAACTTGATTTGCTGTAATTTTGCAAACAGAATATGTATTGCTGTAATAGAGAATGCATAATTCGCACTTGCAGTTCGTTAATATCACGTACCGACGAGAAGAGAAAGGTCACAGTCATTGAATGGTACGTTTTTCTTAGCAAAGATGCTTGTCTTTCACAAAGTAGAATAGTTTTAAAGTGATACGTGGGTATTGCAGAAATTATTTACTTGCAAGGTTGAAATACTTGATTTAAATTTACTCTAAACAATTTCCACTGATTTCAACAGGGCGTGAGCAACAGTTTCACACCCTATGCGAGACTTAAAATTCCAGTTGTATTTTGCACTATCCATTATTAGAATCAACGCTACTCGATTCTACAAAAGCATGTCGCCAATATATATATTTCTATGAGAGCATGCTATTTTTTAAATTTAGTTATTTAATTTAAATCACACAAAATTTACTTATTGTTGGAATGCGCCCTTAGAACTTTTTGCGCCTTAAGTCATCGCCATGGTTCACCTAATGGACAGCCCGGTCCTGGACTCATTTGTGTTAAAGTAAAAGTTATTTCCCTTGTACTGAAGGTTATTGAAAGCCCGGCAAAATTCTAATCTTTATGATATAAGTACAATATCTCAGTCTTAAAAGGTCACATGGTCCCACAATCATAAGAGGTCAAAGGATGAGAAAAAAGAGCGATTTGTCTGACAGCCGTTACAGGCATGCCAGGGTCAAAGAGGTCAAAGGATGAGAAAGAAAACCGATTTGTTTGACAGCCGTTACAGGCATGCCAGAGTCAAAGAAGCGGAGACCGTCAAAGCCAGGGAAAACTTTGGCGCGCGACTGATACGCCATGTGACAAAGCAGTCAGTCAGGCAGGCACGCACTAGGAACTGAACGGACGCGTCAAACCTCTGTCGCTGCTGCGTCTAGGTCTGCCGCCGGCTGCTGCGCCTCTCGACTTTTGCACGTGCAGACGTTTTCTTTTGTGTATGTGTGTGTGTGTTTCGTTTCTACTCGTCACCCTAAGTCTGTGGCATTTGGCACCCTATCACGCTTACGGGACAGTGGTTCTGCATCATTGAACTCACATCAAATGTAGAGGGTCAGGTAGTCATTCTGGAAGCGAAGTGTGCTTTGGAAAAACGTTGACAAATGAACTGAGGGTTCAGTCAGTACACCCTTTGATCAGTATGAGAGTGATCAGTGATGTGTCTTGTGACTGAAGTTAAACTTAACTGGCCGTTGGGCAGCTTCACAAGTTGCCTTGAAGGGCGTGGCGTTCACAGACTGATCAGGACAGAGGTTGGGATGCAGTCTGCAGCCTATAGACAGACGTTCGTGAGTGGAACGCTGTTTTCATAAAAGCGGAAACTTTGAATGACGAAGAGAATTTTTTTGTTGTTGTTGACAGAGTGCAAATTCAACTGATTGCTTGCTACCATTCAACATCGACAAACTCGAAATCCAATTCCTGACGAGCTTCATTTGTATTTTTCCGTTTCCAAGATTCCTGTCAGAAATTTCTGAGTGAGTACACAATCTTCCTTTGCAGTTAGAAATAAATGACACGTAGGAATGAGTTGTTAAATTCTGATTTAGTATTAATTATTTCAGTTATTTCCGGGACTTATGGCAGCACGATAGTATTTGTTGAGGTTAAAGTTCAGTTGAGTTGTTTGGGGGGGTTTTGTGCGTACGTCCATGCGTGGTTTTGTGCATGATGTGTGCATGAGTGTAACTGTTCAGACAAAGAGACTGTGAGACTGTTGAGCGTCATCTTATCTTTTGTCGTCCTGGTTTAGCGGTAGATTTGTAACCATGGTTTAGCGTTAGATGTTGTAACTTTAACTTGGCGGTAGATTTTTAACTCTGGTTTTGAGGTAGATTTGTAAACCTGGCTTAGCGGTAGATTTTGTAACTTTGGTTTTGGGTAGATTTTGTAACCTTTGCTTGGCGGTAGATTGTGTAACCCTGTCTTGGCGATAGATTGTGTAACCCTGGCTTGGTGATTGTGTAATTCTAGCTTGGAGGCTGATTTCATATTCCGGGCTTGGAGGTTTGGCAGGTAGATTTGTCACTTACCAGCGTTATTAAGAACAGATGATAGTTGAAAATTTCTTTGATCTACTGAAAAAGGGAAATAAATATTGATGTGGATGGGTCTGATTGTTGTGATTGGACATGTTTGATGGTGTGATGGGACCTGTTTAGGTGTGATTGGACCTGTTTGGTGTGATTGGACTATTTAGTGTGATTGGACATGTTTGGTATGATTGGACAGTTTGATGTGGTTGGACAGTTTGATGTGGTTGGACTGTTTGATGTGATTAGGCCCATTGCTATGATAAATTGACCTGTATCTGTGAAAGAATATGTTGATGTTATTGGATTTGATGATGTAATTGGATATATTGTTGTGATTGAAACGGTTGATATAATTGAAAACTATTTAACATTAGACCTGTCAGTGTGACAGCTGAGGCAGGATCTAATGATATGATTGGAGCTGCTGAACGTGTTAATGTGATTGAATTTATTGATGTAATTGGACACTGATATGTTTGGACTTCTTGGTGTGCACAGACCCACTGCTATGATTGTATCTGTTGTTATGATGGGATCTCTTGATATATCTGAACAAGTTAATCTTATTGAAAATGTTCAATGGATTGAATCTGTTGGACCAACTGATTTAATTGGATTTGCTAATTTTGATTGCATGTGTTAATATGATTAGTTTTGTTGAGATAGGACCGGATGATATGATTGGACAACAAAGCTGAACCCTCTACCGCCGAAAACGTATTAAGGTTATCGCCATATTTGCTTCAGCATTTAAAGAGTTAAGAAAAAAATTGAAGTAGTTTTGAAATATTCCACCACAACCTCGCACAATGCAGATCATAATAATTGCAGTCCATATTGGCAATTATCAAAGAGGTCTATTATCATTGGCTACAAAATAGTTGCCTGTTTCAAAGTTAACCAATACCCAGTCTCAACTTTAGTCTCTGCTTGCCTTGCATATTTTATTTATTCTCTTATCTCCCCTTGCCCAGCTTTTATTCGTAGTGCCTTGCGTTCGCGCGACGAACAGTGTTATCTCTGTAAGTCTCCAAGACACTGTACAGTGCACACGCTAATTAAAATAAAACGTCATTTTCTCTTTGTTGTAATTACTAATGAAGTGTCCCCCCCACCACACAGTGTAATGCATTAAATAAGTCTGAATTAACGCCCTTCTTGAAATAGAAGAGCAAACTCAATACTTTCTTAATTTAAGCACTCATTTCATAAACTATACCTGTACGATAAAATGATAAACTTCAAACCAGGAGAGAAGGCGGCTTCTGGGGTGAGTGTGAGTGAAACACACACAATACACCCACCGACGGAGGGTGGTTGAGGGTGTGCGCCAAACTGGTGCTACCTGTTTCACCCCCTTCCGCCAGCCCTCCTGCCCTCCACCTCAGACGCACCGCGAGGCTGTGGGTTTCCCCCAGAGGCAAACCAAGACTGAGAATATCGTTAAGATAAAAAGTCTAATGCAGCTTCTGGGGGAAGAAAACGAAAGAGAGAGAGAGAGAGAGAGATTATGAGTTAAATGTTCTCTGCTTACCACACTAGACACTAGTTTGTGGAATATGTTCAAATAAAATTCTTGACTAAATAGGATTAATATCAAATAAACTGCTTGCCAAACTGTTTACGAATATGTCCATATAAAGAACGTACCAAACTAGGATATCTGTTTGAGAATATGTTACAATCCAAATGAAATGGGAAATGCCCCTTTGATGCAGATTGGATGATTAAACTTTTGATTCTTATTCTCAACTTATCGTAGTATTTAGAATTAGATGATTACGCGTTTGAGTCATTTTCTCAAATATCGTCTATTTCCTAACGGATAATGTGATCGAGAAGAGCGTACATTGTATATCTCGACCTTCGAAGAAATTTTACTCACATGTAAATTATTCAGGACTGTTGTAGATGTAGTACTTTCAACTTGAATTTATTTTTTCTGTAAAATTAGCCAAAATTAAGGCTCATAAAATAAAAAAAATGTATAAAAAAAAATCGCATCGCCTCTATTCTGATATTTGATATATGACGTTAACAGAAAATTTCACCTAAAATATTTATTTTAGCCTGAGGCAGCTTGCTGAAATGAAATCAGTGATCCGTGAAGAAAATAACATTTACACCAATACATTTTTCTTATGCTTCCGCTATGCAATCCGGTACATCGACATACGTAAAGATCAGTGTAATTTATGCTTGTAGATAATGTAGACCTATTTATGTTGCCACGGTAACAGTCAATGCTACTCTCTCCATCTCACCTGCTATTAACATGCTATTGTATTGAAGACAGCGCCCTGAACTATTAACATGCTATTGTATTGAAGACAGCGCCCTGAACTATTAACATGCTATTGTATTGAAGACAGCGCCCTGAACTATTAACATGCTATTGTTTTGAAGACAGCGCCCTGAACTATTAACATGCTATTGTATTGAAGACAGCGCCCTGAACTATTAAGAACTATGGCACACACCAGCTTTTACGATGCTGTCTAATAAAACAGGAATTTATTTTGGTATTGTCTCGCCTCGTTTTATTCCCCACTCACTTCCTATGTTCACCTTCTATATTTGTTTTGTTCTGTCATAGATAAAATTTTATAATGACTTTAAATGGATATGACAATAAATTATTAATATTTCTTATAGCAAAAGAATGAATAATTAATAATAATAAAAAAAAAGTAACGGATAGAAAATGGTTGACTAAAGAAGTCATGGGAACGATGGCAACAAAAGCAACCCAGACACTGGCTGAACTCAATCCAAATTTGTGGAACTCAATCTAAATTCATCCCAGGGCAGACTGAACTCAAAATCAATCCAGATATTGATTGAATTCATTCCAGAGTGGGTTGAACGCATTCCAGAGTGGGTTGAACTCCATCTCGATGAACTCAAACAAGACGCGGATTGAATTCAATCATGACCTGGGTTAAATTTAACCCAGACGTGGGTTGAACGCATTCCAGATATTGGTTGAACATACTCTTCGGTTTGAACTCATTTAAAACGTGGGTTGAAGCATAGTCTGATGTAGAATGAACTCATTAGAGACACAATTTGAATAAAACCCAGACGTGGATTTAAGTCTATCTATCTATCTATCTATCTATCTATCTATCTATCTATCTATCTATCTATCTATCTATCTATCTATCTATCTATCTATCAAGTATTTTCTATCAGGTGACACTCGTGGCACGATATTTATGTATAGACACATCAAAACCAAGGCAGCATTTAAATTTAGAACGCTTTCTAAGCAAAGTAATTGAACAATTACAAGAAACGACGAATCAATAATTAATAAACTATAAAAAATAAGCACTGAAATGTTTCAGCCGTTTGATGCATAGACAAAAAATGTTGTTGTAATTTTCATTCGGTTTTGTACTACTGGGCCAGCAGCGAAAGGTCGTGTGTTCTGTGACGTTGACTGACATTGTATTGGCCACCACGAATGAGAATCTTGTGGTCTGTGACATCTGCAAGCGGTGTACCTATTACTTGTCGGCAGTTTTAGTTTTAGTGAAAATGAATGATTATATCCCCTCCATGTTCACGAAACGGTGATTATTAAGACTTTAAATTATAAACAATACTGACCTCAAATCAACGGATTGGTGCTAAGGAAGAATTACTGTAGAAAGAAACAAATCTGAGGGACAGCATGACTCTGGTGAACGCTTTCAGTCATAGATTACGTGGCATCATTGTTTGGCAATCACTAGTGAATGCATTAGTCACGTGATTAACCACGTGGCATCATTGTTTTGGCAATATCGGTGATACGGATACCCTGCAAGAGCAGTGCCGATTAGTCTCACTTCAAGAGTTAAATTTATCTCTATGGTAACAAGCTAAAGATCTTGTGAAAGCGTGCGCACGTGTTGCGCGTCTCGTTTGATTGTAGTGGACCTTAGTCAGGGATTTCTGGAAAGAGCTACACAGGCATGATCTTTCCATTTCCAATCGGGGAAGTAAGCCACGAAGAGACACGAGAGGGGGTAGGTAAAAGTAGGGGAAGTAAGCCATAAAGAGACATGAGAGGTAGCTGGTAAATGTCGTGATAAGTCATCTGCCCCTTGTTTCAGTATCATCATATGCTCGCACGCACGCACGCACGCATATGTTTATACACACTCTCACACATACTTATACATTCTCATACACACTTTTTTTGCCACTCTCTCACGCATTCACAAACACTCACACTCGATTCACCAACTCAAACTCCACCCCCACTCCCGAAGAAACAAAACACTTAAAAAAAAACTAACTCTTATCAAAATACATTGAAAACGCTCAAAACATATTGAAAATGAAACCTCTTAGATAAAAGATAAATCTCATTTAACAATAGACAAGTTTGACTCATTTGAAAATACTCGTGACATATCGAAACGTTCAAGACACTTTCAGAATATATACTTATATAGCACATATGAAAACACCCGTGACTTATTGTAAGCACTAATAACAACTTTAAAACACAGTTCACAGTACATTCAAAATATACGTGACACACACTGAAAGTACTGATGGCTATTTGAAATGCAGCGGCATGTAAAAGCTAACAAAACAAACCCATAAAATTAGACCTCATGATACATTAGATCACTTTAAAATTTAAAACAAACTCATAAAATTAGACCTCATGATACATTAGATCACTTTAAAATTTAAAACAAACTCATAAAATTAGACCTCATGACACATTAGATCACTTTAAAATTTAAAACAAACTCATAAAATTAGATCTCATGATACATTAGATCACTTTAAAATTTAAAACAAACTCTTAAAATTAGACCTCGTGACACATTAGCTCATTTTAAAATTTGCTGTGATACAACTGATAAAGGGAACATAAATAAATCCGGAATGGAATTAGCTACAACGAGTGCTACTGTATTAAATAAACTATACCGATGACTATGACATTCAAATTACACTGAATAACCGAGACTAGTGAATGACACCGAATAACCGAGACTAGTGAATGACACTGAATGCAGTACACTGGGACGAAAACGATTGATAGCACATGTGGTGAAATACGAATTCTTGTACATATGAAATAAACTCTAGTACAAGTGAAATAAAATTAGTGCTACTACATGAGTAATAGAACGAGTGTGCTAGTGCATGCGAAATAAAGCGAGTGTGCTAGTACATGTGAAATAAAGCAAGTGTGCTAGTGCATGTGAAATAAAGCAAGTGTGCTAGTACATGTGAAATAAAGCAAGTGTGCTAGTGCATGTGAAATAAAGCAAGTGTGCTAGTACATGTGAAATAAAGCAAGTGTGCTAGTGCATGTGAAATAAAGCAAGTGTGCTAGTGCATGTGAAATAAAGCAAGTGTGCTAGTACATGTGAAATAAAGCAAGTGTGCTAGTGCATGCGAAATAAAGCGAGTGTGCTAGTACATGTGAAATAAAATGAGTGTTGTACATTGAAAACATAGTGATAGTTCGTCTGAAATAAAACGAGTGCTAAATAATGAGTGCTACTAAATATGAAATAAAAGGAGCACTGTAAAATAAATAAGTTCTAATACATGTCAAATAAAACGAGTTCTGGTCCATGTCAAATAAAACGAGTTCTAGTCCATGTCAAATAAATGTATTCTCATAAGTGTGATATAAATATATACATTTGATTGTGAAACAAAACGGGTTTATGTGCACAATTGCACGCGAAGTAAAACAAGTGTTAGTCCACTGGCCTGTGCCTATCTAAATAGATGCGTCACTTTTCTATTTTCTTCTAGAACGGCTCTTTCATTGAGACGGAGCCAATCCGCGAAATCAGATTTTATATAGATACCATACTAACCTGAAAACCATTCCAGGCATCTTATTCAATAGCATATCATGAATTGTATTTCTTTGTATAACTTATTATTTTTATTATTTGTATGGTTTTGGTTTAATTGTATAATTTATTATTTTATACTTTGTTTTATTTGTATGGTTTTGGTTTAAATGTATAAGTTGAGAAGCGCGAGTATGACGTCATATATTAATTGTAACTTATGTACTTGTTGTTACATATACATTACTTATGAAGACAGTTAATGGGATTTATGTACAAAAGAAGTCTGAATGCAATTTCATCGAAGGATCACATAATACAGATCATCCGTACCCGGGTAAATCTTACATATTACAATTATTAATATTTATTTTAATTTATTCTAAAATCTCGGTTGAAATATTATCAGAATAACGTTAAAATTTATTTAAATTATCAGTTTACCAGGCATAAACTCGTGAAGGGTCAGTGTTAGTGCTGAGACAGTAAAACGTCAAAGATCAGTATTGGAAGCGAGCCCAATTCAATGTATCAGTATTAGAGATAAAACAGTAATAAGTCAAAGTTCAGTACCGGGAAGCGAGACTAATAAGTCAAAGTTCAGTACCGGGAAGCGAGACTAATAAGTCAAAGATCAGTATTGGAAGCGAGCCAAATGTCAAAGTATCAGTGTTAGAGACGAGACAGTAAAACGTCAAATTGTCAGTATTAGAAGTAAAAAGTCAAATCAGTATTTAAAGCGAGACCGTAATAATTCAAAGTATTAGTGTTAGTGCTGAGATATTAAAATGCCAAAGTAGTAGTGTTAGAAATGAGTCAGTAAAAGGTCAGAGTATCGGAGAACAACCAATAAAAATAATTAGCCCACGAACCTAGGCAGTAGAAAGATGGGTGAACAACAGAAATATGTTCATTATCTTAGAACAACACATGGTCGTTTGGGATTTTTTCCTCAGCTACTCGTGAACGTTGAGCTAAACGACAATAATTATAATTAGTGCTTACAGTTCATTAGACAATTTGTGCTCATAATTGCTCATTATTATTAATTATTATTATTATTACTGCTGTTACGTCACTTATCGGGGTGTAAGACCCAGGTGTCTGGTGGGTAAAAATTGATGCCTAAAGTAAGGCGCTAATTGGCCCCAAGGCACTTAGACTGGTCGGGGTGTGACTTATTTCGAATGACGGAACAAATGGCCGCGGTTACTTTTGTTGTTACTTCCCTTGGAGGTCGGAGCCATTGGAAACAGTGAATGTTGAACTATTGGTTTGTTAGGTGAACACAACCCTTAAGTTGAATTGGCGCTTTCGTGAGACTGGAAGTGTTCGCGGAGACAGTAATTTTAGATGGCTATGCCCGTCCTTAGACGTGTGATGTGTTAACTCCATATGTCTTAGTACTAAGTTCAAATCCTTCCAAACCTACCAACATATGTCTTAGTACTAAGTTAACATCCTTCCAAACTTACCAACATATGTCTTAGTACTAAGTTCAAATCCTTCCAAACCTACCAACATATTAATAAATTTGCTGGATGCATGCGTGAATTTGCAATTCTAATTTAAACTGTAACTTGGTTTTTGTAAATTTTAAGTTTATAAGAACAGAGAGTGTGAAAAGGAATGTACTTTATAAGAACAGAGTGTAAAAAGGTGTGTACTTTGTAAGAACAGAGAGTGTGAAAAAGAATGTACTTTTATTGTGACTGTACGATCTTACCGAATACGTGTTACAGCTCATTCAGGGGATCTGGTATGTTAAAAGTATGTTATTAGAAACGGTTACCTGTGCTAAAGTAGTCATTAGAATTGTTTACATGTAGTTACAGTTCATTCAGGAGTTCTGTGTATAAAAGCAGTTATTAGAAATGGTTACATATGCTATGTGTTGTATGATGGGAAAATATTCCCACATATATATTTTATTATAAATTTTCATTTGTGGAATGAGTGCGTATTGCGTCCTGTTTACAGAGAAGGGAAGCCCTGAAATGAATGAGAGACATGTGTGGAAGATTAGGGACTGGCGTTTAATGTCTGCGGTGTTTGAAGTCTGCGAGCGAGGCGGTCAGCGTGTGGTCAGTGTGTACGCTTAGCGGGTGGTTAGAGTTGTTAGAGGGACATAATCATCTTAGAGCTAATGAATTGAACAGATCAGAAGCTGGTCTAAGCAGGGTAATAAAACCCACAGTGAAAATGTTATCTTCACTACTTCCTGAAAAATCGTCTGAGGGTGACGACTGAAAGGGTAGTCCGCCCAAAACAACACTGGGTCGTATATGAGAGAAGAAAACCCTGGCTATATAGGTAAAAGCGTCTTTGTATTTGTGTGAATGGTTAAGTTTTATTAGGATGTTATATACTATGTTTTATTTATGAATATATTAATATTCTTCCTTTCAGAGGCCTATGCCAAACTTAGTAATTATTAATCGAGCACTGGACTGGACACTTAGGCTTTGCAATTGTTTGTGTTGCAGGGTTTTTTTCTGGTTATTGTGTATTCTCGGCTGCTCGTTTATAGCTGCCTGTTGTTTGCCTGTGTGGCTGTGCCTGTGTGGCCGTTCTACTTGTCCCGGCTGAATTGGGACGTGTCGATCTATTGACTGGAAAATTCAAGTCTACAAGACTGACATCATTTCTGTGCTTAAGCTAAGTGCCTATTCAGACAGTGACTTCAGTATAGATGAACTGGCTAAGGATGAACTTAATTTTCTAAATCTTGTTAACTTTTTCTTTTATTAAATTTCTTGTTATTATTTTAAAACGCGTGTTTGTTAGTTCTATCGTTATTTTCGTAGTTCAAATGATAATGTAATGATTACGTCTTGTCCTCTGTTCGTTTAATTATAATTGTTTTCTATATATATATAATTATTCATAAACATTAAATCTCAGCTGATTCTGAGTTGGGGGCGGAGCCAAATTGGCGACGTACCAGTATATCAGCATAACAGTTGCAGATATACATATTTAACCAGTGACCCATGTTCTGCACCGGCACTTGTAGATGTCTTTTATCAAAACTAATTATACAGAGTTGGTATAAGTCATTATTACAAAGTCACCCCAGAGTATAGCGGCGACACTATGAAATACTTTTGTTTTAAAGGTTTTAAATTAAAAAATGGGATCCTGTAATCATTTGTGGGCTTCTCAGAGATAACATTACTGGCATTGTTTACTGAAGTAACCTAGGCAACAAGTCTCGAATGATAGGCTTCTAATCTTAATTGCATGTAATCGTCTTAAAAAAAAAAAAATCAGAATAACGATTTGAACCTGTTACCGAAGCTGCGCATTCCGAAATGCAAATTGACAAATAAAAGAAAAAAATCTTTTTCAGAAAAAAACCGGTTTATCTATAATTACCCCCAAAAAACCATTCCTCTGAATGCCAACTCGATAAATAACATTAAAATTCATTTAATATTCATTCAACATTACAGAGACAAATCCTTGTGCGAAATGCCATTTAATAAATAACATTAATACTTTATTTTTGTGAAGGATGAAACATTATCCTTACGATTTAAACTAAGAAGCCCACTTCCAATTTTTCTTTGTTTTTATGTACTTTTATATCAGGGGCATACGCATGCAATTAAAGCAGCAGCGACAAGAAAAAAAATTCAGTTTTAAATCAGTTACATGGAAATATGATAGGAGAGAAGTGCAGTCACACTGGTGGATGGTGGAGAAATAATACTAGGTACTGTCAGACAGGTGATGAATGGACAGATAATACTAAATATTGTCAGACAGGTGGATGAATGGAGAGACAACACCAAATACTGTCAGACAGGTGGATGAATGGACAGATAATACTAAATACTGTCAGACAGGTGGATGAATGGACAGAATGGACACTAAATACTGTCAGACAGATGGATGAATGGACAGATAACACTAAATACTGTCAGACAGGTGGAAGAATGGACAGACAACACTAAATACTGTCAGACAGATGGAAGAATGGACAGACAACACTAAATACTGTCAGACAGGTGATGGATGGACAGACAACACTAAATACTGTCAGACAGGTTATGAATGGACAGACAACACTAAATACTGTCATACAGGTGATGAATGGACAGACAACACTAAATACCGTCAGACAGGTGGAAGAATGGACAGACAACACTAAATACTGTCAGACAGGTGATGAATGGATAGACAATACTAAATACTGTCAGACAGATGGAAGAATGGACAGACAACACTAAATACTGTCAGACAGATGGAAGAATGGACAGACAACACTAAATACTGTCAGACAGATGGAAGAATGGACAGACAACACTAAATACTGTCAGACAGGTGATAGATGGAAAGATAATTAGAGAGGAGCAATATCAGACCACTGGATGGATGGAGAGTTAAATAGAGGGAATACTGTCAAACTGGTATCGAAAGAATAAGAAATGAGAACACTGTTGAAGATAATAACACGTGGACTATTTCCCGTACCTGAGTGTGTAGGACCATCACAGAGTAAAAACATGTCGATGTTTTTACATTATTCACAAAAGCGAACTAATACTTTCTCTGCTTAATTCCGTGTACAGATACCTTGGATTTTGCATCTTCCGAGTTCTGACAATTCTTGTGGAAATGGAGTGTCAGAAGTACCCCATGACATAATGGAGTATCAGAAGCAATGTTCCCTCTAAAACTGCTGCGCGGCCGGGGCAGCTCAAAATGCCGCGCAGCAGTTTTAAAATTCCGCGCACAAGTTTTGGTGGCAAGCTCAATCAGCCGCCAGTTTCGCGCACACAGGAAAATTATTAGAGGGAACGTTGGACAGAACTACTCAAAATGGAGTGTCAGAAGTAGGCTATGTTATAATAGAGTGTCAGAAGTACGCCATGAATTAATGGAGTGTCAGAAGTACGCCATGAATTAATGGAGTGTCAGAAGTACGCCATGTTGTAATGGAGTGTCAGAAGTAAGCCATGTTGTAATGGAGTGTCAGAAGTATGCCATGACTTAATGGCGTGTCAGAAGTATGCAATGTCGGGAGTGTTTAATTCCCTATAACACACTTTTGCCTGTTACTAAGTACTATATTCTATGCAACAAAAGACTATTCGTATAATCTCGCTCTACACTTTGAAGTAAACTCAGGGTGTGTGAAAACGGGTATGCTTTTAAGGAAACGCAAAACTGCGCCTGAGCATGTGTGCTTCAAGTATATTCAAGGTGTGTAACATGGGTGTGCTTGAAGTAAATTCAAGGTGTGTAAAACGGGTATGCATTAAGTAAGCTAAAGTGTTTTGGATGAACAAATAGAATAAGCTAATTGAATGAGTAAAGAGATGGAGGGAATAAATGATTGACAGATGTTAGTATTGGACAGAATAAGGATTGGCAGATGTGAGTATTGGACAAAATATAGGTAATATATATGAGTGTTGGACAGAATAAAGATTGACAGATGTGAATAAAGATTGCTAGGTTTATATAATGGAGATAAAAAAAAGAGATAATTTATATGATTAATGGGTGAATAGAATAATGGATTGATCGATGCGAGAGTAAGGAATGGACAGAATAAAAAATTGATCGATGCGAGAGTAAGGAAAGGATAGAATAAAAGGTTGGTAGATGAGCCAGTAAAGGACGGACAGAATAGCAAAGTGATATACGGGCAAAGAAACGACCGGGAAGAGAAATAAAGAATGGATAAACAAATAAGTGGTTCCCAAAACGCGATGCTCACGGGCACCGAGTTATTTACGTGCGCCCGCCATAAGGTGTTCAAGAACTAATGCAAATTCTTTTCAAAGGTTGTTCCACCCAACCTTTCGTTACTTATTTTAGGTTTTTTAAAATCATTCAAAGCACAACTGATTTTGTTGCTGTCACATATGAAAACGAAATCCCTTGTACATTCCCCAACTATGAAGAAAATGGTTTGTGACAGTGATTTTAACCCTTCACTACTGGTTATCCACATTCAAACACCTCTGGAGCATTTGAAAGAAACTTCAACACTTCCTCAATGTTTACCAATCAGTGGTAACAAAAATGGCTACATCGAGTATAAGCTTCACTCAAGTAAGAGGAGAAGTGACACTGGAGATTTTGGACCTTCAAAACGATATTTTTCTAAACTCGTCCGCAACAGATAATAATTTTTTGGAATTTGGTTAAACGAAAAGGGTCTCCTGCTTACGTAATGTAACGTACAACATAAAATCTTATTTCGATTTCACTATCTATGTGAAGTTCTGTTTTCAACGAACAAAATAAAATCAAAATACACACCTGGATAGAATAAAACATAACATAACATCTTGACAGTTACTTACAAATGGGAATATCATATTAGTCTCCCAACTGCTTACAAATGGGAATATCATATTAGTCTCCCAACTGCTTACAAATGGGAATATCATATTAGTCTCCCAACTGCTTACAAATGGGAATATCATATTAGTCTCCCAACTGCGAAAACTGACTGAGGAAATACAGTGCCGAAAATCACACTGACATTACAAAAGAACAATCGAATTAATTTTTTTTTTTTTTACTCAGTACTGATAAGTGCTTATAATTAGAAACGTGTGTTTAACTTTTTCCAATTTGTTTGTTTGCTTATTGAAAGTAACAATACAAAGAATACTTTTAATTAACCATAAATGTTTATGTTAAAGTAAGAATAATGAACCTTTTTTTTAAAAATAAGTAAAAAGAAAACCGTTATGATAATTACTTTGTTAACCGAAACATCTAACGTATCTTGTAGAAAGATTTAAAAAAGAGTAAATTTGCAAAGTATAGTGAAAGACTAATTGCCGAATAATTTAATGAAAACCTTTTACGTATAAATACTTTAACGTTATGTATTACTAAAAATGATGTTTTGAGTATTGTTTAATGTCCAGTATAAAATAAGCTTTGAAAAATGTTGTTGGCGTCCGCTACACTTTTTTTTGAAAATTTGAATGTGACCTTGGCCATAAAGAACATGGGGACCACTGAAACAGATTGTCACATGCACAACTGATGAACAACGATTAAAGGAGAAAATATTTAGGAGGTAATTACGAATGAGAGAGACAGACAGGCAGAGAGAAAAAATAAAACCATAATTTCACTTTAATTTCTTTGCGTAACCACTTCTATAGAGTTGGTATTGATTCCTTTCTCAACTGTGATAGTTCTGGACAAAAGACATCTCACATGGAGTAACGAACATGCGTAACGATTTATGTGACAAAACCTAATTTACACTTCAAGTATCAGCTTTTGAAGTGATTTTGTGCTAAATCAAGCGAGAAACTTCACAAAGTTGAAAAGATCTCATTTGCTAAATATTGCGCGATGCCTTCCCACGTCCTCTGTGACTCGTCTGCAAAATGGGGGATGTTTGAATCTTTTGCTAATTAACGACCGACTGCAGAATAGGCTGTTTTCTTTCGCACAGAAACGTTTTAACGAAACTGAAGAAGAATCACCGTGTCGTAGCCCTGCAATGTTCATGTTTAGAAGATTTAAGTAATCTCAAAAGCTTTCTAAATAATCAATATCTAAGATGCAAAGATTTATTTTTTATCCGAGTGGCCCTTTCACTTTTACTTTCCGTATTTGATGATCTAGACTCTCGAGGCCTATTTGCGGATTCGCTAATACATTTCAGGGATTGTGACTCGGGTCATTTTTTAAAAACTGTCTGCACTAACGCGACAACTCTATCCACTCTGACTGATACAGACATCTGCTGAGTACGATGTCCACATATATATATATATATATCTAACGCAATTCTAACGTGGGCTTATGCTGGCGTAACTATGAAATGTGGCGTATTACGAGCACGTAAGGGTTAATTAAAACCAGAAACAACAACAAGAGAGACAACACCTCTCAAACCAGAAAAACAACAACAAGAAAACTCAGACAACATCCACTCAAACGAGAGATGAAATCTAATAACCATCATCTGGAAAATTCCACCGAAAATGAAAGTCATCGCTACCTAGACAGGAAAGAAAACAGGCCTTCTCACAGACACCAACAACTGTGACAGAGGAGAAAATAATCAAGACACCAACTACCGTGACAGAGGGTAAAAAAACACAGACAACAACCATGATGAAAAAAAAGAAGACAAACAGAAGAAAGAACATAAAATAGACCAAAAGTAAAAGCAAACAAGAAAAAATAACTTCATACAGACTGAATCAGAGAGCATGAAGAAAGTGGACTCAATGACCGCCACCCTCGATGAATACGCAAGGGTGCTTGAGGACCCACTACTCTCAGAAAAGTGTCAGAGCCACCAACAAGAACAAACAACAACAGAGCCATTACCAGTTCAAAATCACCAGACACGAGTAAACAACAAAAGGAAAAGAAGAAGAGAAACAGATCACCACCACACATTAGGTGAGTCATGAGTCGTCAGCAACAAACAGGCAAAGAAAACAAAGATAAACAACACAACACCAACGACAACGACAGCACAGAGAGCAGCAGTTTTCGCAGTGGGGATTTTGTAATCACCCCATTGCAGACATGATCCAGCTACTGCTCGATATTCTTTACTGGCCTCCAACACCCGTCTACATCTATCCCAAAGGACACTTGGGACATTTACTGGCCTCCAACACCCGTCTACATCTATCCCAAAGGACACTTGGGACATTTACTGGCCTCCAACACCCGTCTACATCTACCCCAAGGACACTTGGGACAGAGACGATGACAACGACAACATCATCAGAGAGGAGGACGGGGTGGGGTGGGGTGTCAACATCCCGGCATATGAACACACTAGGTACAGACATGGTGTGCTACTAATCTGGTCTCTGTAAGACACCCCCACCCCTCTCCCCTCCAACATCGGGTACAGTAACAACGACAACAGCAGTAAACGACATTAGCTAAAGGACAACCGGGCTAGTGCATGCTTATGCCGGCCAGATTAAAGTGCCACGGACTCACCGACCACCATTCATCTTCATCACTCTACATCTTTACTTTTAACAACCCTCCACTCTGTCCTTTCATCACTTACAGCCCTCTCAAATCTCACACATCTCATGCCAGGTAGCAAAATAGGCGCAGGCCGGAAGCTGCCGTCATCCTAAGCCAAGCTGTAAGCATTCATTATTGTTTTAATTCTAGGTTCTCTGAGTTGTATACATGTACTTTTGTTTTAATCCCAGGATCTCCGAGCTGTATACATGTACTTTTGTTTTAATCCCAGGATCTCTGAGTTGTATACATGCACTATTGTTTTAATCCTAGGATTCACAAGAAGACATTTCTTCTTTTACTGCTGACAACATTCATAAAACTTTCAAATCATTTACTTTCAAATCAAATCAAATGAATTTTGATGGCGCCCAAATGTGATTTTAAAAAAAAATAAATACAACTGAGAAATTGTTTGAGAAAGTTGCTGGAAAATGTTGCTTGTTAATGTTGTTTTAAAAAGTTGAAAGATAACTTTGCTTTAGAATGTAGCTACATTTGTTGCTTGAGAATGTTCACTGGAGAACATTTCTTACGAATGTTGATAGAGAATGTTGCTGAAAATGTTTCTTCAGAAAACTGCTACATAATGTCATTCAAGAATGTTGCTGGACAATATTTCTTGAGAATGTTGCTAGAGAAAGTTTCTTGTCATGACTGGGGGGTCTCGTTTGGCTGTTCCGGTATCTCGGGCAGCTCGTGACATGTGCCAGTAATACGTTGTCTTCAAGATTTTACAAAAGACACAAGACAGGCACCATTGATTTTTGGGTGGGGCCCGATTTATTCTGTCATGCACAGGAACGTTTTATTGGCTGTGCGTGCGAGTATGAGAATATGATGGTATTGAATATTGGACAATCAGACGATTGAAACGAAACAATACAAATATGAAATCTTTCGTCCCTCTCAAAAACTGTGAATAACGAGTTTTTAGAAAGTGTGAATTAGGTTTTATTAACCTAATGGGGCATTTCTCTTTCACACTGTGGTTAAATCCATCATACACCTTTCCAATGTCATACACTCTCTTGGGAGGGGAGGGAATGAAAATGATGAAATTTTAAAAATAAAAGTAAATATACAATTCTTATGTGTTAAATCGCACCGCTAACATGAACAACAATTAATACATGAAATAGGCATGGATTTACCACCTTAAAGTTTGTTACATATATGTTTCTTGATAATGCTAATAGAAAATGTTGCTGGACAATGTTTCTTGAGGATGTTGCTAGGGAACATCATCATGAAATATTGCTTCAGTGTTGCTTTAGAAGTTGGCCACAGATCCTGTTGGGAGAATGGTGCTGAAGAATTCTGATAAAATTATGAAACACACTCTCTTTCTTCAATTATCCTAATT
Source organism: Sinotaia quadrata (assembly GCA_028829895.1). Taxonomy (NCBI): domain Eukaryota; kingdom Metazoa; phylum Mollusca; class Gastropoda; order Architaenioglossa; family Viviparidae; genus Sinotaia; species Sinotaia quadrata. The sequence continues at coordinate 67,579,433 of CM054183.1, forward strand.
TAATAAATTTATAGATGTGAGTATACTTTGTTTCTTTTTACACTTTGATGTAAGCCATTGAATACAATCAGCACCGATGACACCAGGAAGCAGAACAGCAACAGTCGCAGCTGGATAGATCTGAATAGCCAAGCATTCCACTGCTGGTTCATATCCCCCTCCCCAACCCTTTGAAAAAGCATTGAGTGCAATTAGCTATTAAAATCATTGCGCCTTGGGAAAGGTCTGAGGCATAACCCATTTTAGGAGGTTTTGTTTGACCAGCTGAATGGGAAATGTTTAATGTTTAGTATCGGGTCAGTGATCAGCATGCGACTACATCAAGAACATGAACTCATGTCATCTTATTTTCGTTATTCAATAAAAATGCATTTAAGTCAGAAAATTCTTATGAAAATAACTCAATAAGAGATACCAGAATAAGTAGGTGTAGAAAGGTTACTGGGGAACATAATTTGAGATATCCCATTTCAGCACACAGCTATTTGTGATTTTCTGACACATTCGTGCAAAAGGGACAGGTCTATTTCCCCACAACTAGAAGATCGAGTTGAATTCAAGCTATGCCGTGAAAGTATATCTTGTCCTTCATTGAGATACATCTTTCAGTAGTGTTTCTAATAGTTTACCGCTGAACACAGGAAGCGGAAGTACCGCCAATTACAGGAAATGAGTTTTTCGATTGGAAGTTCTGAACTCTAATGATGTAATTTCTTTGCTACCTTGGAAGTCTACATAATTTCAGTTTATTGATGCAGGAACTTGAAAGAATGGCTTTTCTAAAAGTATTAGCCGATAAATTTAACAGACATGTAGCGGTGATAAATATGCCTAATCGATGGTAATATATGTAAAGCACAAGTTGGTATGGCATAACGACATAAGTACTATAAAAGTTTTCTTTTAATGAATGCACCACTTTTATGAAGTAAATAAATACCCCCATCCGGTGGGCATATAGTTCAGATTTCTTGAAAGGAGACGTGTTTTGTTTATTAACGAAATACGGTCTTCAATAAAATTGATGATTAGATGATACCAGAATAACAACAACAACAACAATAATAATAATAATAATAATAATAAAAGTATTAATACAAATGGCTGAAATAGGCAAGATTGAAAGCAGAAAGAGAAGCACTCATAACAGCTGCACAAGATCAAACACTCAACACCAAATCACAAAACGAAAATGATGAAAATCTCAAATGATTCCAAATGCAGACTCTGCAAATCCATGGATGAACTACAGAACACATACTATCTGAATGTCAGGTTCTGGCTGGAACAGAATACGCCAAAAGACACAACGAAGTGGCAAAATACATACATAGAAATCTGTGTGAGAATTATGGCATAAAATACCTACAACGAGCATGGATGCACCAACCAGATGCAGTCATCGAAAGAGAAGAAGCCCATATACTGTGGGACTTCGAGATAAGAACAGATCGGGTGATTCCTGCACGGAGACCAGACATTGTAGTTTTTAATAAGTCCAACAGAACAGCAACAAGTTGTCGCTGTTCCTAGTGATAGAAACATAAAATCAAAAGAAAGAAAAAAATAGAAGTACCAAAACCTCAGATTAGAAATTCAGAGACTGTGGAATGTAAAAATACCAGTGATACCTGTAGTGATAGGAGCCTTTGGGAACATAACAACCGAGTTGGAAGGTTATCTGAATAAACTCCCTGGAAACCACAGACTCGCCCCACTACTCAAAGCAGCGCTCCCACAACCTCTGTAAAACCTTGGATCTCCAAGAATCTTGGTAAGATTCCGAGACCTTGAATCACAACCGACAGTCAAACAAAAGTCGTGGAAATAGGCATAATAATAATAATAATAATAATAATAATAATAATAATAATAATAATAATAATAATAATAATAATAATAATAATAATAATAATAATAATAATAATAATAATAACAATAATAATAATGATAATGATGATGATGATGATGAAATACTGCCTTTGTATTGTCTTAAACTTTAGTTATACATAGTTCGTCTTCGCCTCGCATTTACGGTTTCAAACATGACCACGATTTTCGAACTTTTATCCTTTCGCCTGTAAGAGGAAAACATCGAACTTCTAACCAGCTAGGGTCTTCAAAGATTCAGATGTTAAAAATAAGTGCAACAGTTGAAAAATCGAAATTTAGGCTTGCGAAAACACTTACCAGAAAATTGGCAAGGATGGGCAAATGGACAGGCAAACTATGAAATACAGGAAGATGTTGTTCGTCTTGTTGTATCGACCATGTGGTGTAATAATCTCTTGGGGAAATCTCTATTTTTTTAAAAACTTTTGTTTCTTTCCTCACATTCTCTCTGTTAACTAGTTTCTTTAATATATGCAACTGAAGTTACCTGCTGTCATTTCTTCACAGATCGCCAATCCACTACTTTCTGTGTGTAAATTGTTAAAGCTTATTTTGTTATGATTCCGGTCTTTTTTTTATTTTGAAAAAGTATTCTTCTTCTTCTTGTTGTCTAGAAATCTCTTGGCGTGCCTTTCAATGGATATGCAAATATAAATGCTCCAACATAATTTTCTTCACAGTGACGAGTTGCCAGAGCCACAAAACGTAACGCAGGCAAAAATATAAACACGCACTTTCTTCATTTCACAAATTCGGACACATAAAGCAACTTTTTTCATTACACAAATCTCGACACTTACATAAAACAACTTATCTCCCATTATACAAATTTCGACACTCATATAAAGCAACGTATTTCTCATTTCACAAATCTCGACACTTACATAAAGCATCTTATCTTCCGTTACACAATTCCCGACATTTATATAAAAGCAACTAAAATCTCGACATTAAAATATATATATTTTTTCCTCATTACCCAAATCCCGACACAGTTATATGAAAGATATATTTTCCTTAATTCTCAAATTTCAACCTTTATGTGCAACAATTTATCTCCCATTATACCAACTCCAATACTTCCTTAATGTACAAATCTCGTAACGTACATTATATCTCCTCATTATACAAAGTGTTAAATTATATATACTTCCTTATTACACTAATCCCCACAAAAGACACGTATATTCCATTGCATAAATAAAACAGAATAAGAGAAACTGTTCCCGTTATACAAATCCCCACAGTTATCAAAAGCCCGGTATCTTCTATTATATAAATCAAACACAATAAGAGAAATTGTTTTCATTACACAAACCCCCCACATATACCGAAAGACACATATCTTCCTAAAGTGAAAATGCATATCATTACACAAATCCATTCACTTAAATAAAAACTCATATCACTGCACAAATTCCTTTACTGAAGTAAAGATATTTCTACATAACTAAACTCCCGACAAACATCTCTACATTAATCAGATCCAGAATTACATAGAGACACACATCTTTACATTAATCAGATCCCGACTCTTACACATAGACACATACCTCTACATTAATCAAATCCAGACTCTTACATAAAGAGACACATTTTCCTATTACTCAAATCTAGATACTGGCATAGCTCCCAATGACATGTATTTTGTCATTTACACCAAGGCAAGTGTATCCTCTTGCACACATTTACATTTTACACTTTGCACATTTACATTTATCTCCCTTTAAATGAATCTCATCACATAAGGACACAATGCTCCATATTAAAACTGGAATCGCTTGAACTAGATCTGTCTAGCATAATAATAACAAATAATTATAATTATATGTGTGAGTATATAAAAAATTCTGTACACGATTGTGGACGCGCGTATAATAAAGGAATAATATATGTGAATGCGCGTTAAAAACTTAATAATATATTATTTATATATATTTGTGTGTGTGTGTATGTGTGTGTGTGTGTGTGTGTGTGTGTGTGTGTGTGTGTGTGTGTGTATGTGTGTGTGTGTGTGTATGTATATGTACGCAAACAACAACGTAAATAATATGCGAAGTAAGTGTTATATAATTTTTAAACATTATATAATTATCTTCACTTTGTGTATTAATTGAAACTTCAAAGGCGTTTAGTAACCAGAATATTGCAGGTCGATATATCAGAAAAGGTTGCCATGGATTCGCATTACGGTGATGACGTTGAAGGTTTTAAAAGCCAACAAGAACTACTAATGCACAAAAAGGTCCACTTACACAAGTCCGTGGATTCTCACTTCGGCGTGACGGCTCATTCCTTTCCTCAAATTTTAGTCAATCTAGACAGTCTAAAGAGTAGTCACTTCCCTCAGGAATCATTCGATTAAATCCAGCCGGTCCAATTCAGTCATACCAGTGTTCAAATGTTCAATCAATGTAGTTCACTGAGTCATAGCAGTTCTCAAATGTTCAATCAATGTAGTTCAGTGAGTCATAGCAGTGCTCAAATGTTCAATGTAGTTTAGTGAGTCATAGCAGTGCTCAAATGTTCAATCAATATAGTTCAGTGAGTCACAACAGTGCTCAAATGTTCAATATCAATGTAGTTCAATGAGTCATAGCAGTGCTCAAATGTTCAATATCAATGTAGTTCAGTGAGTCATAACAGTGCTCAAATGTTCAATATCAATGTAGTTCAATGAGTCATAGCAGTGCTAAAATGTTCAGCGATACAGACATAAGACAGTGTCTACAACAAGTGCTTTAGTTGTTGATTTCTTTACTGACAATCTAGTTTCATCAGTCAGCCCATACCACTTCAATTAGCGATTTCAGTTATTCATCAGATCTCTAAAAGTAGGTCATTCTAATTAGCCATGTCTTTCTTAGATAACTAATCATCATTCTGATTGGCAAACAGCCAAACCAATATAGCGCCCTATTTCTCGCAAGTCGAGTATTTCAGGCCGTCTTGAACATCGCTTTCTTAGTCCACTGGTCAGTCATATTATTACTCGACAGTCTGTCAAATTAGTCAGTCATCTCATTACTCGACAATCTGTAAAATGAGTCAGTCATATCAATTAGTCATATCATTACTCGACGGTCAGTCAAATCAGTCAATCAATTGTTGTTATGATACTAATACCAATACTCGAAAATCGATCAAATCAGTCAGTCATACTATTACTCCACAATCAGCCAAATCAGTCAATCATGTCAAAAATGTCATCACAAGGAGTGACCAAGGTTGGCTCATGTTAACATTGGTAACAAATATATAATTATTAAGTTTAGAAATAGGGACAGGCAAATTTACTCCACCACACATATCGTTACAGTCTGTCAAATCAGTGAATCAACTCATTCTTCGACAGTTTTCTCATTTCAGCTGTTCATAACTTTCCTTAACCAGTCAATCATCACTTTCTTCGATCGTCTGTAGAGTCAATCAAAGCTTCCTCTCCCGTCTGTTCAGTCAGTCATAAATAGTGTTTTCAATGTGTGAGAGAGACACGTAGAACTGACATAATAATGGTGGTTAATAAACTTGTGACTTTTTTGCAAAAGTGCATGAAAGACTATTGAGACAGTATTTAATTCAGGTTATGTCAAATCTACTATTGTTTATCTCTAATAATTCCATTTCTGTTCTCTGATAAGAAATATCCTCTGATTTGTATTGATACTAATGCTGAATTTTATTTAGGATATTAGACTGTATAAAATATAGAAATTATTTGAATGTTGTTTAATATGGAAATAATGACGTCAAGTAATCTTTTTCATTGTATTTGTCATATGTGTATTTGATTGTGATTTAATAAATTTATTTTTAAATTTATTGTACTTCTTACACATATTGAAAACATTATGTTGGAGAAGAAAGTGGATGGATGGAGGGCTCGCTAAATATAGATTAAAAATGGATTTGTCTTCTCTTTTAGTAGGTTTTCCATCTTCATAGACATTGTGTGATGGTAAGTGTTGTCTTTAATGTTGTGGAAGAGAGAAAACGTTTACAGCACCCGCATATCCCCCAAGTGAGAGAGACGAGTGGTGACTGCTGGAGAATTATTAATAACATAAATTAAGATTCTTATCACTTGTAATTAGTTATGGAAGATTAAGTAATTAATAATAATCATAACCATTAATAAAACGGCGTTGGTGTCACAGAGTCCATGTAACGTTTGTTTGACATCTTAATATAATTATCTTTATAATTTAAATGGTATTTGCTTACTAATGCCTGTTTTGGTTTTTCGTTTTTATGAACTGCTGCTGTCATTTGGCTTATTTCTTTCCTAGTACACTCAATTTTATTTTCTATTCTTCTCTTCCATGGTGGTACTGATGGTTTCTTTGTTTGTGCTTTGCTGGTATTATGTATTTTCCCAATTATTTTTGCTGTAGCATATATTAGGCTATTGGTTTCTATAATATCTTTTGTGGATATGTTAGTTCATTATTTACTTCTTCAGTGTGGTCACCAGCCAGAATTGTTAAATTAGTTTGTTGCTGTTCAATATTTTTAATTCTACGATAATAAGAAGCTTATTGTGCAAGATTGATCTTTTCTGGTCCAGGAGCCGTTGTTCACTGATAATATCACCTGGATATTTTTTTTTTTGCCTGAGTTCATGAATCCTTTTTCTAAATCCTCTTACTTTGGTTGACTTTCATAATAAGAGCCTATTAACCGTATATTTTCCTCTTTAATCCCATTCCTCCGAGGTTTTTCTAGTGTTCCAGGAGCCCAATTTCCATTAGAGCATCCTGAAACCATTAGTGTCTGGTGCATGTATTTTTAATGTGGGCGAAATATGATCCGTGTTAGAATCATTTTCTTTCTTCTCCATCATAATTCAGAAGGGTAAAACGTGCATAACAATAAAATGAAAATGAAATGTTATTAATCTCTAGATATCAATAAATTTGCACACAAAAAATCAGTATAATTGGTAAATAAAAGACAGACAGAGATGATAAGTGAAGTAACACAGATGCATTGATAAAAAGAATTAAAATTAGCAATAGAATTACCCTTGAGAATTCACAACTTCACAATACATATGTTGATTGATGGCTTGTCTTTGCACATTAAAAGTCCCACATTATAAACACAAAATATAATTCAAACACTCTTATTCACACTTTTAACACTCCTTTATGTGAATCATTTTTCCAGCATACCAAACCACATTTCACTTCATTTACACGCACGATATCTAAGTCGACCTCACTTGTCACCATCTTGTTCCGAGACTCTTCTTCTTATTATTATTATTATTCAGCCTATTTCCACGACTTCTGTTTGACTGTCGGTTGTGATCCAAGGTCTCGGAACCTTACCAAGATTCTGGAAGATCCAAGGTTTTACGGAGGATATGGGCACTTCCGAGGAGCGATGCTTTGAGTAGTGGAGCGAGGCTGTGGTTTCCAGGGAGTTTATTGGAATAACCTTGTAATTCAGATGTTATGTTCCCCAAGGCTCCTATCACTATAGGTATCACTTCTGCTTTTACAATCCACAGTCTCTGAATTTCTAATCTGAGGTCTTGGTATTTGTCTATTTTTTCTCTTTCTTTTGTTTTTATGTTTCTATCACTTAAAACAGCGACAGCAATGATTGATACTGTTCTGTTATTGAGAACTACATTGTCTGGTCTTCGTGCAGGAATCACCCAATCTGTTCTTATCTCGAAGTTCCACAGTATTTTGACTTCTTCTGTTTCGGTGACTGCTTCTGGTTGGTGCATCCATGCTCTTTCTGAGTTTTTATGCCATAGTTCTCACACAGATTTCTATGTATGTGTTTTGCCACTTCGTTGTGTCGTTTGGTGTATTCTGTTCCAGCCAGAACCTGACATCCAGATAGTATGTGCTCTGTTGTCTCATCCATGGATTTGCAGAGTCTACATTTGGAATAATTTGAGATTTTCATGATTTTCGTTTTGTGATTTGGTGTTGATGGCTTGATCTTGTTCAGCTGTTATGAGTGTTTCTATTTCTGCTTTCAATCCTGCCTATTATTATTATTATTATCATTATTATTATGTCTTATTATTATTATTGTGACGTCTGTTTGACTGTAGGTTGTGAACCGAGATCTAGGAATCTTACCAAGATTCTGGGAGATCCAAGGTTTTACGGAGGATGTGTTCACTTTCGAGGAACGCTGTTTTTAAGTAGTGGGGCACGTCTGTGGTTTAAGGAGAATTTATTCAGAAAGCCTTCCAATTCAGATGTTAGGTTCTCCAAGGCCCCTACCACTACAGGTACCACTTCTTCTTTTACATTCCACACTCTCTGGATTTCTAATGTAAGGACTGGATATTTTTTTATTTTTCTCTTTGTTTTGTTTTCATGTTTCCATCACTAGGAACAGCGACAATTGTTGTTGTTCTTTGAACGTATTGAGAAATAAAATGTCTGTTCACTCGATCTGTTCTTATCTCGAAGATCCACAGTATTTTGACTTCTTCTGTTACGGTGACTGCCTCTGGTTGGTGCGTCCAGAATTGAATAGAACATTCAACAATGGTCAGTATTTTTGTAACTTTTGAGGTTATCGATATTGCCTCCCTTGCCATATATTGGGATGTCTCGTGGCTTGGCATCCTGCTTCTCCCATTTATTAAAAATAATAAAACATCTCTGTTACAATTAATAGCTATTCCACTGTGTATTTAATCAGTCATAATGTCACAATTAATAGCTATTCCAGCGTGTATTTTGTATCAAATCAGTCATTCTTTTACAATTATAGCTATTCCAGCGTGTATTGCTTATCAAATCAGTCATTCTTTTACAATTATAGCTATTCCAGCGTGTATTGCTTATCTAATCAGTCATTCTTTTACAATTATAGCTATTCCAGCGTGTATTGCTTATCTAATCAGTCATTCTTTTACAATTATAGCTATTCCTGCGTGTATTGCTTATCTAATCAGTCATTCTGTTACAATTATAGCTATTCCAGCGTGTATTGCTTATCTAATCAGTCATTACAATTAATAGCTGTTCCACTCTGTGTGTTAGTTTCCTCTTACATTTCTCCTCACACTGCTGTCACTCTGCAGTAGTCTCCTCTTTGTATGTATTTGTTGATTTGTTATATTACCTACTACCTACTCTTTGTATGTTATGAATTTGATCGTTTATTAAGTATGTATTTCTGTTAACAATTATTGAGTGTATATTTGTACACTTTTCTATATTTAATATCGTTCCGAACTTCAATATCATTTATTCGCAGAATTATTTTTTATTTCTGTCTGATATCTCTTGTATTCTAAACTAACTTTAACAGTGCAATCCTACTGTCTGATGTTGCGTGCGTTCTAAACTAACTTTAATAATGCAGCTCTTCTGTCTGATGTTGCGTGCGTTCTAAACTAACTTTAATAATGCAGCTCTTCTGTCTGATGTTTGCCTGTATCCTAAATTAACGTTAACACTGACTGATGAATGTCGCCGTAACATAGGGGGAAAACCTCCATTAATTTCTTGATGTAGATCTATTCTTATTCTAACTAATTTTAACAATGCAGCACTTCTTTCTGATGTGTGCGTGTATTCTAAACTAACTTTAACAATTCAGTATTGATGTCTGATGTTTGAATCTATCCTAAATTAACTTCAACAATGCAACTCTTCTGTCTGATGTTTGCGTGTGTTCTAACTAACTTTAACAATGCAACTCTTCTGTCTGATGTTTGCGTGTGTTCTAACTAACTTTAACAATGCAACTCTTCTGTCTGATGTTTGCGTGTGTTCTAACTTCAACAATGCAACTCTTCTGTCTGATGTTTGCGCGTGTTCTAACTTCAACAATGCAACTCTTCTCTCTGATGTTTGCGTGTGTTCTAACTAACTTTAACAATGCTACTCTTATGTCTTGTCCTTAGTTCCATGAGACAAACGAGATGTCACTTTCAGTGACAGTGATTGCCTTCCCAAAGCGTTGGCAGAAGTCTTGAATTAAAATTTAAAATGAAGCCCAAAGACAGAAAGCATTCAATGCACAAGAGCGTAGTTATGGTACGCTATTCGTTATGTCCTGTATATCTATGTATGCGTGCCATTTACGTCTGGTTATGTCCCATTTGTGTCAGATTATGTCCCATTTATTTCAGGTTATGATTCATTTATGTCTAGTTATGTCCCTTTTATGTCAGGTTATATCCGTTTGTGTCAAGTTTTGTCCCCACATACATTAGAAATAAATAAATAAATCTAAAATAAACAAATACTACTACAACCGCTACTAATGATTTAATATCGTTTAATAACGAACTAACAATAATAATAATTATTATTATTATTATTATAAAGTACCATTTAGTATATTATTATTAAGTACGTTTTAAATATAAAAATAAAAAAGGAAAATGGGGCAGGAGAATTATTAGAAATGAGAAGAGGCGGTTTCGGCCCCCCCATTACCCCATTCCGATGGAGAGGGGTTGAGGGTGTGCACCAAATAGGTGCGACCTGTTTTACCCCCTTCCGCCAGCCCTCTACCTCAGACGCACCGCGAGGCTGTGCGGCTCCCCCAGAAGCAGACCAACACCGAGAACATCATGAAGATGAAAGGTCTATTGTGGCTTCTGTGATGAATGTGAGCGAAACACACACAATATTTTAGTTTTGTAATAAATGTATATCGACCTACAAAACAGAAAAGGGTGTGGGTGAGTGATGGTTGTGGCCACTTTACGAACTTTTAATCAACCACTGACTGTCAAGACGACTTATTTGAAAACTGGTCACCCTAAAACTCCGCAGTTCGTATCTTTCAAACAACTCCCATCCTCCTGGCTGAGCCGGAAAATGCTCAACTCTTCTCTACCCGGGTTTTCAGTTTTGTGAGTTGTTCTGGAATGGGAGGTTTCCTGTTATATGGTTAATATTGACATCTAGTCTACTATACTCTTGACGATTTTTAGATTTGTTTTCCTGTTGTATAATTAATACTAACATCCGGTCTCCTATGATTCTGACGACTTTTAGATTTGTTTTCCTATTGTGTAATTAATTCTGACATTTTCTCTAATATACTCGTGACGACGTTTAGATCTGTTTTTTTTTTCTTTTGTGTAATTAATACGGACATTTACTCCAATATAGGCCCTACTCGCGATGACGTTTAGGTCTGTTTTCTTGTAATATTAATACTGATATCTAATCTAATAATAAATATACTCGTAATGACGTTTAGGTCTGTTTTCTTGTAATATTAATACTGATATCTAATCTAATAATAAATATACTCGTAATGACGTTTCGACCAGCTAACAGATTCACTCTTACGTGCTGATCTGTTGTCCTGCCATTGAAAAAAGAGCAAGTTACTTTATATTCTTTCACCTCGTAAAATATTTTGAATTGTCAGAAATATTTGGTAAACCATTGTCTTCTAAACAGTGAAAAACTATTCCTTTTCTATTTGCTTTCTGAAAATAATTTTATTTTTCTAATTATTTTCTGTTTTCTCAATAATTTTCTTTGAAGTATAACTTTCTTATTTGCAACAATAACTTCCGTATACTTTGTATGTCTCTGTGTATGGATATCTTAGTATAATTACTTATATTGTTAATATAATTTCTATAATTTTCATTAAAACAATTTTGCTTATAGTTAGCAGACAAATATTACCATTTAATTATGTACTAAACAGTACTGTTTTACAGCAGTGACTGTATCTCACCCATCTTTGTTGTTGATTGTAAATTGCAATTCTCTGCACGAAGACATGTTGGTGATAGCTGAGCTTCTGTTTCGTTTTTGTTAAAAGATTTTGACGTCAATTCTGTTGTGATGACGTCACAATGACGTATGTCTTACAACACGAATTACAGGCAAACTATCACAAGTCTGAACTAAGACAAATTAACCACATAGAAAAATAAGGGCAAATGAACAAAAAACATTATATACAATAAAAATAATACAAATTTAAAGTATACGCAAAATAGCATAAACATAAAATACACGCAAATCAGCACCAATTTGTCATGCAGGCAAATGAAAACAACAAGTAATATAGGTAAATTAAAAAAACAAAATGCAGGCAAGTGAAAACAACATGAAACAAAGACAAATTACACAAACATAAAATACAAGCAAGTGAAAACAACAGGAAATAAAGGCAAATTACACAAACATAAAATACAAGCAAGTGAAAACAGGAAATAAAGGCAAATTACACAAATATAAAATACAAGCAAACGAAAAAAAATATAATGTAAGTAAACACTAGCGATAACATCTAGACACATTTCGAAATGTGCAAATTATTGCGTATTTGTATCTTTGTATATGTGAATATAATTATGTGTGTGTGTGTGTGTGTGTGTGTGTGTGTATTTTGTATGAAAAGGTGGTGACGGTGGATATTCTATGCGCTTGGATATGTGTGTGTGTGTGTGTGTGTGGAGGGGTGATGCAGCTGATACATTTGGGTATATGTGTGTGTGTGTGTGTGTGTGTGTGGAGGGGTAGTGTAGTTGATACGTTTGGGTATGTGTGTGTGCGGAGGGGTAGTGTAGTAGATACGTTTGGATGTGTGTGTGTGTGTGTGTGTGTGTGGAGGGGTGGTGTAGTTGATACATTTTGGTGTTTGTGGAGGGGTGGTGTAGTTGATACATTTGGGTGTGTGTGGAGGGGTGGTACATTTGGGTAAGTGTGGGTGTGTACATAAACATACAGAGCAAACGGGCAAGGAAAACACGTATTTATCGAATCAGCTACTTTCGTGCTTGCATGCCCAATTCTAGGAACCTAAAAATACCTTCTTTTTTCTAAGAAAAAAGGGGGGAAAATGAAGGGCGTGCCATTGCCTGCCCTTTAGAAACAGCTTGTTTACAGGATCAATTCCTTGCTGGGTTCGGGGGAGATAATCGTTCTTGTGTTATTTGATTTTTGGTGTTCTACTTTCCCAGTTTCAGTAGTAAGACGATATTTAGATATTTCTCTGACCAGTTCTTTCATTGGAAGAAGAATGTCTTTTGAAGCCGTGTTTCAGATGTAAGACAGATATTTCTCTGACTAATTATTTAATTTGTTTTAGAAATTATTCTGACTTTTTTTTAGTCTCAATCTGTTTTATTAAATCTATTATCACTCGAACCAAATTAATTTGTTCATTATTCATTTTCTAATTTCTGTTGCTTTGATTTTGTTGTTTCTTAAGAAAACGGTAAAATGAATTGTTTCCTTACATTTCTTTAAAATCCTCACCACTACCACCATCCCTACTACAGTAAACAACGAAAAGTGTAAAGGGAATGTCGTTCTTTGTTTTAAAAATTGTGCATAGATTTATTTACATCGAGAGTGATCTCTCCTTTGTTTACACAAACTCTCTATACCTTACTATGTCAGGGTCTCATTTCTCTACACATTCTCTAGCTAATGTACTACTAATGTACTTTATCAGGGTCTCATTTCTGTACAAACACTTTCTCTGAATTACTCTATCAGGGTCTCATTTCTTTACAAACACGTTCTCTGAATTACTCTATCAGGGTCTCATTTCTGTACAAACACTTTCTCTGAATTATTCTATCAGGGTCTCATTTCTGTACAAACACTTTCTCTGAATTATTCTATCAGGGTCTCATTTCTGTACAAACACTTTCTCTTAATTACTCTATCAGGGTCTCATTTCTTTACAAACACGTTCTCTGAATTACTCTATCAGGGTCTTATTTCTGTACAAATACTTTTAAAAATGTTTTATATAGTATCATTTATTCATTCATTTTTATAATGTACTATATCAGTCTAGTTTCTTTAAACTCCGAAGATATATATAACTGTATATACTTTTTTATGTACAGTCTAATTTCTTTATCAACACATTCCCTAATGTACTATTTTAGGTCTAATTTCTTTACAACACTTTCCCTATTGTTTTTTTAGGTCTAATTTCTTTACCAACACTTTCCCTAATGTTCTATTTTAGGTCTAATTTCTTTACCAACACTTTTCCTAATGTACTATTTTAGGTCTAATTTCTTTACCAACACTTTCCCTAATGTACTATTTTAGGTCTAATTTCTTTACCAACACTTTCCCTAATGAAATATTTTAGATATAATTTCTTTACCAACACTTTTCCTAATGTAATATTTTAGGTGTAATTTCTTTACCAACACTTTCCCTAATGTACTATTTTAGGTCTAATTTCTTTACCAACACTTTCCCTAAAATACTATTTAGGTCTCATTTATTACAAACACTTTCCCTACTATTTTAGATATAATTTCTTTATAAATACTTTCCTAATGTACTATTTTAGGATCTCATTGTGGAAACATGAATAATAAATCAAACTATAACGAAATATTTCTTGTAGAAATTATTTTTCTAGTTAAACGTGAACTTTGCCATTTACTTGTAGATATACAATGTAGAATTTTGATTATCGATTAACGGGACTGAAAATAAAAGATCAATCTAAAAGATGGTGGTTGACACGGTGTGTGATTTTGATAAGGAATGTGAAGAAAACTGTAAGTTGCACTCCCAGATTCAATCATCGCCAGTTATGATACACAATCAGATGTAATGTAGATATATGTTCTCGGACATTTAACAGTTGACTCTCTTGTAGAGTCAGGTATAATGTAGATATGTTCTCGGTCATTTAACAGTTGACTCTCTTGTAAAGTCAGATATTAACAGTTGACTCCTGTAGAGCCAGATATAGTGCATATATGTTCTCGGACATTTAACAGTTGACTCTCTTGTATAGTAAACCCATATACTGAACACTCCTACATATGGAAACCAAACATTGAAAATGTCTGCATACTAAACCCGCACTGATTGAATCATTGTTCATTGTGCTGTCCTTAAGAATATTACTGTTGTTGAATAAGCATAATGATTTTGTTTAATAATTTTATTACTGACTCTTGCGCAGAATCTTATTCAAATTCCTTTGTGAACTACTCTAACTCACACCAAGCATCCACATGTATTATGGAATTCATACTGCTGTATCCTACCATATTGTCGAATCACATCGCTGTATCACAATATAGAGTTGAAATCACACCACTATATCTTACCATACCGTCAAATTCAAACCGCTGTTTCACAACATATTGTCAAATTCAACCACTGCATCACATCATACTGTCAAATTCACACCGTTGTTTTACACCATACTGTCGAATTCTCACCGCTGAATCACACCGTACTGTTGAATTAGCGTGGCTGAATCACATCGTACAGTTGCATTCACAACGCTGTTTTCACAGTTCACTGTCGAATTCACACCACTGTATCACACCGAACTGCCTATTTTAAATCACTGAATCACACCGTACTGTCGATTTCACATCACTATATTACACCTTAGTATCGTATTCACATTGTTGCATCAAACCATAATGTCGAATTCACACTTCTCTATCAAACTCTGCTGTTTAATTCATACCCCTGTGCTATACCGCACTGTCAAATTCACACTGCTATATCACATTATAATGCGATCTGTTCCAATTTACACCCCATTATGTTGTATTGTCTCATTCACACCGCTGTAGCATAACATTTTGTCGAATTCACATCACTCCATCACACCGTACTGTCGAATTCACATTGCTGTATCACACAGTAATGTCTAATTAACACCACTGTTCTACGCCATACTGTCGAATTCATACCGCTGTATTGCACTGTAATGTAGAATTTAGAAGACTGTATTTCACTATAATGTCGAATTCATACCGCTGTATTGCACTGTAATGTAGAATTTAGAAGACTGTATTTCACTATAATGTCGAATTCATACCGCTGTATTACACTGTAATGTAGAATTTAAAAGGCTGTATTTCACCATACTGTCGAATTCATACTGCTACATCGCACCATGATGCTATTGACAACACATGATCGAATAACACATATACACATTTGCCACAGATGTGCGTATTTGTAATACGCGTATGTACTTACAACACATGTAAGTATTTGCAACAAATGTGTATATTTAGATAGCATATATGTATTTACAACACATAAACGTATTTACAACACAAATACGTATTCACACATGTGTATTTATAACACATATACGTATTTACAACCACATATACGTATTTACAACACATATACGTATTTACAACACATATACGTATTTACAACCACATATACGTATTTACAACACATATACGTATTTACAACCACATATACGTATTTACAACACATATACGTATTTACAACCACATATACGTATTTACAACACATATACGTATTTACAACCACATATACGTATTTACAACACATATACGTATTTACAACCACATATACTTATTAAAAACAACAATAAAATACAAAAATAAGCAAGTGCATGGGCACATTGCAGAACAGTCTTTCAGAAACTCCACACGTGCACCATAGCGTTGTGGGTGTGGTGTACACATCTTCTCGGGGGGGGGGGGGGGAATTATGGATATTTGACGTCCCCAGCTAATTTGCAACAGTTCGTCTCACATCTGTGCAGAAGACGAAGCTAGTGAATTAGACAAAAGACAAGTGCCATGTTGGCAGAGGTCCCCATTACTGCCCAGACATAAACGTACTCTTACGAAGACTAACGCTGCATCACAAACGACACAAAGTACTCTTGTAATCTAATCCTCCCCTCCCAGTTATTTAATTAGTTATTTAATGACCTATATCATAATTCGTAGGTAATAGACTAGTCAATCTTAGGGAATATTGGGTAAGGTATCTGCTATAACCAACATTGTACAGGATTTCTGCCATAATCAACATTGTACAGGATTTCTGCCATAATCAACATTGTACAAGATTTCTGCTATAATCAACATTGTACAGGATTTCTGCCATAATCAACATTGTACAGGATTTCTGCCATAATCAACACTGTACAGGATTTCTGCCATAATCAACATTGTACAGGATTTCTGCTATAATCAACTTTGTACAGGATTTCTGAATACTCAACACTAAATAGTTCCAAAGAATGGATTCTTTACTTAACTTAGGAGGAAGGCGAACATTCACACAATACACGAGAAGGACGCGCTTGCAAGTTGTGGTTGGTGTACAAGAGTGAGTTTCGTTCACAGATCCTTGTCTTTCAGGGTGACGGTCATAAGGTGGGTTGACCGTCAGGCAATAGTGATGACAGGACGCATGGTCAAGGAATTATGAATGGTGGGCAGCACACTGTTCCAAGGCCGGAAGCACCCAATGCACAGGCTGTCCAAAAGCGGGAACTGACAGGGTATTGGTGGGTGTCACCCTGTAGTTGGAACAATGACGGTTGATGTGAAGTAGCATTGTGATAGCGTGTAACACAAGTGATGCATGAAATGTATGATGTCAGACAGTAGTGAGACAGCAAATACAAGTGACGAATGCTTTTCGGGCAGTACCATAACAGCCAGTGACAAGAAACACCAATACTACAAGTTATTTTCAAAAAGAATGATACATGCAGAGTTTTAACAAGTACACAGATATATTGTTCAAAAGCCTGACACGTATAATTTTAACAAGCAAACAAGCGTATTTGCAAAACAAAACCACGACACATACTAATTTTTAATAAGCACATAAACATATTTTCAAAGAGCATAACCCAAATAAAGCTTTAATAACAATAGACACACGCGCAGTTTGAATAAATAGCACACAGCCAAATTCTTAAACACTTACCTCCTTTGTTAGGGGAAACAGATCAAAAGGGGCGACAATTATATCGGTTGTTTATGCAGAAAATAATGATCAACATGTGTTGTGTGTTGTTTAGAAAACCAGCATGTGTTGTGTGTTGTTTAGAAAACCAGCATGCGTTGTGTGTTGTTTAGAAAACCAGCATGCGTTGTGTGTTGTTTAGAAAACCAGCATGTGTTGGTGTTATTTAGAAAACCAGCATGTGTTGTGTGTTGTTTAGGAAACCAACATGTGTTGTGTGTTGTTTAGAAAACCAGCATGTGTTGTGTGTTGTTTAGAAAACGTCATTAGTGAAGACAGGAAATAATTCTTAATAATTTATTCCTTCAGCAATAAGAAAATCAGTTTATTTTTTGGTAAAACTATATTTATTCATCTACGAAATCTTTACAATATTTTGGCAGACGGTTAAGCATCTAGAAATCTTGTCATTAAATGGCAGAAGTCGCTGAGAAAACTGTACATTAATGTGACAGACATCTTGGTTAAGCGCTAAGAAAGCTTGTCATTAATGTGACAGACATCTTGGTTAAGCGCTGAAAAGGTTCTACCTTAATCCGGCAGACATAGCCCGACTTTTTTGAAGGTGGACACATTACATAATTGCATTATTTTTCTTTCCATAAATAACAAAGTCACGTATTAAAGCACCGTTAAATTCCCATTCTTTTCCCGCTGCGTTGCATGCACGCTTGCGCGTGTATGCATTATCATTATTGTGCGCGCGTGAGTGTTTTTGTATTGGTCATATCTGTATGCACGTGCGTTTGTGTCTTGTGTGTGTATACGCGCGCAAGTTAATAGCAGTTATATTGACTGAAAAATTGACTAAAAACCTCTAGACTGTGAGGTAGCTTTAAGTTGCCAGCATTTTGCTTTGTCGTGCATTATTTTATTTATTGACGAGTGTTGTGCGCATGCGCGATTGTGTTGCTGGGTACAGTTATTTATTTAATGTATTTCGAATGCGGTGATGTCAGATAGACTAGATGAATAAGAACTACATACAGTGTCTGAAACTTCACCTTTTGCTAAATCAACGAACACAGGAAACGGACACAGTCAGCCAGACGCATGCGCGATTTGTTCACAAGTGTCCACTACTATCTCCTTTCTTTCAAATTTGCATAAGCAGGGTAGGCTCCCTTAGTAAAAATGTCTACATTAAAACAATGCTTAAATAAATAATTATATTTACACTAAGGCAGTAGAAGCTACATGTCTCTCGCCTTTGCTAGAATCCCCAGACACTAAGGACACAAAGTCACTAAAAATAATAGAGATTAGACAAAGACAACTCTAGAAAAGAAGCAAGCACGGTCTCACCAGAGCTACACCAAAAAGAAGAAAATTTTAAAAATCGAGGAAAAACAGGAAAAAACAGCTTCTCACATCGGAGAAGCTCAGACAGACAACAAGAAATCGTCGTGCCAGAATGAAAAAAACCCACCCACCCCAACAACAACAACAACAACTTCACCAGATAAAGTACTAATGTCATCATCAGCAGAAACGGATGGCTTCAGTATTCACAATGGATTGTGGATGTTTGGGGTGGTGGTGGTGGTGGTGGTACATCAATAAATAAAATAAACCTCTCTTTCTGAGGGGTTTGCTCTATATGACTAAAAAGTGGAAATAATGATAATTTCACCTGAACATGTATAGATTATGATTAAATCACTTCGTACAGAAAAGGAATAGAAATTACATTGTAAAATAATGAGTTCAAAGGGACAAACAGAGGCATTTGACGTCATTTTGACGTCATTATTAATTCGATTAATCAAATCTCAGCACAGCACTGAAAGAATGCGAATACGTTTTAATTAGTACAAGGGAGACAATATTGTACGAACGAACAAACTTCCACTTCATAAGATACGGCTATAGGAACTACGTAAACAACTAAAATGACAGACTTTGAGATGACACAGTCACCCAAGAGACATTAAAATGACACACTGAAAGTGTCACCAACATTGAAATAACCCCAAAATTCAAAAGACATTATAATGACATGCTGAAAGTGTAATTAACATTGAAATGACACAGGCATTCAAGAGACATTAAAAGTAACAGACATTGAAAGAGTCACTAACATTGAAATGACACAGGCATTTAAGAGACATTAAAATGTTACACTGATAATGTCACTTAACATTTAAATGACACATGCATTAAAGAGATTAAAACTGACAGACACTGAAAGTTCACTAATATTGAAATGACGCACTAAATGTCTCATTAAAAGTGAAATGATACAGGCATTCAAGAGTCATTAAAATGACAAACTGATAGTATCACTAATATGGACATGACACATGCATTCAAGAAAATTAAAAGTGACAGGCACTTAAAGCCACACACAGTCTTTGAAAGTGAGAGACACACAAAAATCATTTAAAATGACACAGACCTTCTGCAATAAAATCTTTGTTACTTGTACAGCTATCTATACACTTTGCTCTGAAAAATGAAGCCTAACTCTTTCAAACAGGCAAGCAAACATGCACTAAAACAAGTAAGTAGACAAAGCAGCATAAAGAAGCATTTATACAATACAAATAAGTCCCACAAGAAAGTACACACACAAACAACCACATAAGCAAACAAAAGTTCCTAACCGAAGAAAAGATAAACACAAGAAAGTGACACAGAAACACACAAGCAAACATTTTAACACGTGTATATAACCAAAAACAAAACCGCATCCAAACGCATACACAACCTCACCGATGAAAATAGGGGCGAGTTATGCTTGCAGATATCGAGGTAGGTGTATATAATTTTTGAAGTATCTTGGCTGTCATATATCGACCGAACTCTTTTTTTTTGTTGATTTTTTTTAAAAAGTCGGTAATAAACGTTAATTTGCATTCCATCTAAGTGAATTTGTTGGAATTAAATGCACGACCTTAACCATCAAACATTGGCGAGTCAGACAGTCTTTATAACGATGTTAATTTTGTTAGTGCTGTTCTAATTTCAATCCATACGTCTGCCATTAGGGAGTAGTTGCTGACGTCATTGGCACTAACCTTTTGAGGACGCCCGCACGTACTTCAGGTGGTGGAGCGGAAAGGTTTACAGCAGAGGACAAACGAATTCTTAGCAGACGATTCTAAAGACTCCATGTGTGCATAGGTTAGTACATCTAATTGTGTGCGTGCATCCAAGAAAGCAGTTAAATAAGAATTATTGTGAATGCGTTGACCTTGAATTACAAATTGTAGCGTATGCGATGACCAAGAAATACGAAATATTGTGAATGCGATGACCAAGAAATGCGAAATATTGTGAATGCGATGACCAGGGAATACGAAATATTGTGAATGCGATGACCAGGGAATACGAAATATTGTGAATGCGATGTCCATGGAAAATGAATAGTAGGGTGCTATTGAGACTGTATGTGCAAAGATTGTTCATTTGATCAAATAACCAACAAGTCTTTCTCATTCTTACTCCCGCTCTCACTTTCTCTCAATCTCAACCTCTTGCAGTCTTTCAATTATCTCTCTCTCTCTCATTCTATTGTCACTCTCTCATTCATTCTTGCTCACTCTCTTGCACTTTATCACCATTAAACTCATTCTGACTCTCTTTCTTCCACTATCATTTTTATTTTCTCACTCATTCTCTATTATTCGCAATCTCTTATCTCTGTCTGTCTGCATGTTTGCCTATCTATCTGTCTGGCCATCCATCTATTCTAAATCAAGTAACCTCGATGAAAGGATCTGAGGCATGTTTCTGGCTCCTTCAGAATGGGAAGCAGTATACGTCAGATTATTTAATTAAAATATAATCGAATTAATTATTAAATTAAAAGACCTGGTCGGTCATGCCAGTGTCAGGGCGAAGTCTTTCATAAGGGCGGGGTGGAGGGTGGAGTGGGAAGTGCGCACGTCAACTTCGTTGCCACTTTTGTGTCTGCCATAGCAGACGACTAATTTGATAACTGCGACACTCGCTGCCGTGGGGCGCAGTAAAATCGCGATCTCTTTCTTCATCCGCAAAACAAGACACAACTCCGAGAAGATAACCTGTCGAGACCAGTGCAAACGAGACATAAGCACTGAGAAAGAAGTGGAATATTACTATCATTCATATCAATAACAGCAATAATTTTTTTTTAATGACCCATTTTGACGATAGAATTGTGAAGATTTGCAATGAGACTTTCATATGTTATTCACACTTGAAAATTATGGAAGAATTATCTTGGAGAAGAGAAAGAAATACTAAATCCACATAACATTTTACATTCTGCGAATTCACCTGAACATTTTGTAGGAACATTTTTTTTTAGTGGAGAAAAGACACGTGTATCTGGGGATACTTCAACATCAAGAAAAGACTGAAGAAAGATGAAGGTGGTTTTGAACTAGTCAGACAAATCCTCAAAGCCAGAATTAATTTATGCTAACGGTGGCAGGTATTTAAAACAGGGAGAAGTTAAATTTTGAGGATTATATTATTTTCATCTATCAATACACTGCACCTCTCTTATGCGAACAAGGATTGGAAGAATAGTCTCCATGTACACCTGCCCTTCCCAGTGCTAGTCTTAGTATTACAGGCAAATACCACGAGTTAACACCTGCCATTCCCAGTGTTGGTCTTATTTCAGGCAAATATCACGAGTTAACACCTGCCATTCCCAGTGCTAGTCTTAGTATTACAGGCAAATACCACGAGTTATCACCTGCCCTTCCCAGTGCTGGTCTTAGTATTACAGGCAAATACCACGAGTTAACAGTGACCTGATATATATCCCGAAAGACTAGTAGTGGACACATACGTTCAAAGGCCCCTTATTGTTCAATTTATTAATTATAATTATACGATCCCCCCCCCCCCGCCACTACGATGACCTTTTCTTTCCAAATACAACACTCGGAAATGGGGGATGTTAACAAAGAAATAAATTTATTAACAATATAAATGTATTTCAAACACTACACAACATAATTTAGCATTTAATAAAATATGGACGTGCACCACACACACACACACACACACACACACACACACACACACACACACACACACACACACACACATATAGCCCAAAGTTCAGCGATAACCTTATTGGTAATTCTAGCTATGATTCAGGGCTTGTTACTTCCCACAGCCCTTTAGTTAGTGTCTGTAATAGTTTCTTGCAGTTCTTCCACTCCTCACAGAGTATTCCTGAAATACTTTTACTGTCAATAACACACAAATGTACATAAAGTTCATAACAACTCAAGACAAGTGCAAGGATTAGATAGATAATTTTAGGTTGATATGGCCTTAATTTGTAGAGTTCTGTCCTTACTGACTTTTCGCCTGCAGTGGGATGAGTGAAAATCAGAGACGGGGTACTCGCTCGTTCACTTCAGCCAAGCACTTAAGGTTGAATGGCAGGTGCAGCCCACTTGCAGTCCAAATCAAGCATAGAACAACAAGAAGGAACAACACTTAAGGTTGAATGGCAGTTGTAGCTACTTGCAGTCCAAATCAAGCATAAAACAACAAGAAGGAACAACACTTAAGGTCGAATGGCAATTGTAGCCCACTTGCAGTCCAAATCAAGCATAGAACAACAAGAAGAAGGAACAACACTTAAGGTTGAATGGCAGGTGTAGCCACTTGCAGTCTAAATCAAGCATAGAACAACAAGAAGAGGGAACAACACTTAAGGTTGAATGGCAGGTGTAGCCCACTTGCAGTCCAAATCAAGCATAGAACAAGGAACAACACTTAAGGTTGAATGGCAGTTGTAGCCCACTTGCAGTCCAAATCAAGCATAGAACAAGGAAGAAGAAGGAACCTTCACGAAGAACAAGAAAGAACCAAGAAGAATGAAAAAGTGCTGCAAAAACTTGCTGGAAAAAAACAGCATCGTGCATAAGCGTCCTGACTGAACTCACATTATCGATCTTCTCCTTTTAGCAACTCATATTTATTTTAATAATATGGAGTCCAATTATTTGGCGCTCTCTCAGCTTTGACTGATTAGCGTTGTACTCTTAATATGGAAAAACAATGAAATTGTGCTATATGCTTTTACTATGAATTACCTTCATATTAATATGAAGTCAAGTATACACAGTCAAGTATAATATAAAACAAGGTAATATTTCATAGATCAAAATCATGCTCTGAGATCTAGGTCTGTAGCATTAAATATGCTACAAGTTTCTAATAGTGGCTACATATCTTTTAGTTGCACAAATACATTAATAATAAATCGTGCTTACAACTGAATTAAAATGTAGCATAAGGGTGAATTAAAATAGCGGAATATGAGGAAATATCTTTTAATACACGTTAGCATAATCACTATCACCCCTATACATGATTTATAAGTACAACCGGACTGATCTTTCTTGGCAAAAAGACCTTTTTACCAGTGTCTTCTGGGAGAAGGTGGCAGGATGGTGCTATTATGATAGCGTCTGTCTGGACTATGAGTTGTGGGTCGTTTTTCCGCGCAAACAGGGACAGTCACATTGTCAGTCTGGCTAAATATATGGGATATTATTACAACCTGACCCGCGAGACGGGCCGGGTTGGATAACCTTGCTAGGGCCTCTCGCGCAAGAGGGGAGATAACACGAATATGCGAAAACGCTAGATCTAACGTTTGGACTGCTTGCGCGAGTTTGGCAGTAGATTCTAATCGCTAGAGTCGCCAAGATGAATGAAAGGCGGCCGGGTCTCGTACCGTGACAATGTTAGTTTTTCAAGTTAAGCATAAACCCAACTACATATAATCATATTTCTTTTAGTGATTATATGTAAGTTGTTTACCCCCATATTTTCTCTCTATATTGCGGTTATTTATTGATTCCTGATATACGTTTTAAGTGAATTGTATGTATCTATTATCTGCAAGGGTATTTTTTCTTATATCAGCAAGTAAATTTACCAATACATATACATTAGTTATTTATATATTGATGTAAATGCCTTTTGATTGACATGTATAGTGTTGCCTTCGTGTCTAACCTATTTTGAATAAGTGTGATGTTTATCAACGTGGATCAGTGCAAAAAATATATTATAAATAAAGAATAACTTCAAATGAAACATCGGGTCAACGATTTATTGACCACCCATCAGAACTCCTAAAGCATACTGAATTTGCACTTTGAAACTTTGTTCCCAAAGGCTTGAACCCTTTGCACCACTCCTACCACCCATTTCGCTGTTCCAACGGACAAAGCCCGGTCGTATAGAGTCTGCTGTTCACTGGTCTTCAAAGCAGCCTTTTGCCCGCTCTCTCTTCACTCTCTTGTTTACCTCCCCTTTTCCCAACACCACTCCTAATAGCGTCCCCTGAGGGTCAAAGGTAAACTAAAAACTGGATCCACCAGCAAAGCCATAATCACCAGGAGTGCCAGTGACAAGCGTTGGATGCACTCGTTAAAAATTAATTACTTCTGTTCCTGGTTCGAAATCGATAGTATTCGAACCTCCCCAGATGTTGGTGTTTAAATTACATGGACACTTTTATCGTCTTCACCGATTTACTGGTGAGATAGTTCAGATTAGAGGCATTAGTACGACTCAGCAAAGGGGTCGACTGCTTACATTTAGAGATTAGTACAATTTTACACTTTAAACTTTTTCCAAATGTACCTCTTGAGACCAAGGCCTGATTTATTTCTTACTGCTTAATGGTGTTACCTATCAGCGAACGAAATTGAAGTTTGAACTCAATCGGACTTATCGGTCCCCAGCATTGAAGTCCGATGTTCTCACGTGGTCTTGGTTAGGTCAGTGAGGGCCTCATTTGGACCTTTCACATGGTACTGGCATCTAGAATGGTGACACGTATGTAATTATCCTAATGTGCACCATCATGTTTAGATGTGAACAACTATATTAAAGATGCTGACCTCATTTGGTCCCACACTGTTTGGAATTTTCCAATTGGGAAGGATATGATATGAGGACATGTGTCTACGCAGATTTATACACAACATTTTGTTGTGTGAGTTATTTTCAAACCAGTATTACAAGAAATCTCAAGTAAACTTAGTCAAGGAGCCTCCTGCAAATAATTGTACAAGAATGAAGGAATATTTAAGTTCAACTTATTTTTTTATTCAACAATGTTATAGTGAGTATCAGTACTAGAATTATTTTGCTGTTTGATTTCTTGTTCGGCATTCGAGTTTTCCGGTTGGGAAATGAGCAACACGAATCCGCCTTGCTTACACATGACTGCATGTCGAATAATAATTGCCACTCAGTAGTCATTTCTTTATCAAGAAGTCCATTTTTCTCTGGAAACATACATTTCACCCCAAGTCTCTCTTGCTCTCTATTTATTAATTCAAGCATATGTCACGAAAATTTTAATCCAAGCATTAGTTGCCCTCTACCTATTAACCCAACAGTCACATGTCACGGACGTTGTAATCCAGTCCTTAGTTGCCCTCTACTTATTAACCCAAACGTCACATGTCACGAGCTTTTTAATCCAGTCCTCAATTGCCCTCTAACGTATTAACCCGAACGTCACGTGTCACGAATGTTTAATCCAGCCCTCAATTGCCCTCTACCTAATTACCCAAACGTCATTTGCCAATCCTCAATTGCCCTCTGCCTATTAACCCAAACATAATTTGTCACGAAGATTTTAATCCAGTCATCAGTTGCCCTCTGTTTATTAACCCGAACGTCACATATCAAGAAATTTTAAATCTTTCCTTGCCCTCTATTTATTAACCAAAAACGTCACATGCCACGAACTTCTTAATCCAGTCATCTCTTGTCCTCTCAAATGTCACATGCCACGAACGTTTTAATCTAATCCCTTCTTCACATATGATTAAGCTCAAAGCCCCACTTGTCACAGGTTATACTCTAGTCGAGTGACGAAATACAATGACAGTGATGGCTATAATTAGATTTAACTAACCTAATAGTAATGGAGAGCAGCTAATACAAAGTTCTCAATAGTTCTAAATACTCCATACAAAGTTCTAAATACTAAATACATAATCCATATTAAATACTAAGTTCTAAACATTAAATATTAAGTTCAATGTTTTCAATAGAAACAACAGCAATAGAGAGAACAATGCATTATCGCAAGTAAGTTTAAAATCATATAACCAGTACATCTTAGCTTGGATTTCCGTCTGCATTTGCAAAAGGAATTCGTTTCACAAAAGAAAGGTGACATTTATCACGTGACATTTCTAAAATAAATATACTTAATAGCAGATGCCGATTTTAAAAAAATGAAAATAATGAGAATTATTTTAAAATTCTTAGGAATGGGCAGACGATAATTTCTCCCGATTCATCTAGACCGGAATACCTAGTTGACAATGTCAAAATGTCAAAATCCGAAATGGCGTCCACGGATTTTAACTGAATCGTCATTTGTGTCGAAATAAAACCATTATTTCTATTATTAATGTTTCTATACATTTGTAGTGAGAGAAACACATTTGCTATTTATAAACGCGCAATGAATTCGTCCTAAATGTAAATAATTATCAACAATGCATTATCAATTATCTACAAATGGAACTATATTCTCTTCCATGAATAAACAAATTAATGGCTTCGTTGCACGCATATTGCGCCATGCTCTTTCGTGGCCTGAAAATCACGGAGATCATTTTGCCAGAAGAAGAAAAAAATATCTCAGTTGGATATGCACTCTAAAACGCCTTCTGCGCACGCGCGACATATAAAACAATAATAGTACCGGTCAGCTGCGCTCGTTGTGCAGTACCAACACAAAGTTAGCGGCCCTGAGGGACACGTGACTACAACATGAAAGCCCAATGGTCCAATGAGTCAGGCACCCACAGGTGCGCTTGAATATGCGGCGTGCACTTTTCGACCAAAGTTAGAGGGCTTTCCTACGTTCAATGACGTCACAGGGAAACAAACAACCGCAGGCCTACCAGTGACGCTTGACACGCCCATGAGAGCCTGGTGAGAATTCTCCGGGGCAATCGTGATTTACGAGATGGGAAGCCGTGTATTGTGTACGAGGTGGACATTCGTGACGATGTCCGAGATGGGCAATCGTGATTGTGTATGTGATTATTTTCGTCAAGGACTCTCAAGAAAAGTGCTTTGTAAACTTGATGTTAAAATAATTAAATTAAGTTGCGAAAGTTCCCAGTCACCATTATATCATTTTGCGATTCGTTCCTTTTCTGAATTCTAAATCGAATAAAATATTTTTAAATGTTTGCCTGCTATCTGCATCGCTGGGCTGGCGTCGCTGGGCTGACGTTGCTAGGTTGACATCGTTGGGCTGGCGTTGCTGGGCTGGCGTTGCTGGGTTGGCATCGTTGGGCTGGCGTTGCTGGGCTGGCGTCGCTGGGCTGGTGTCGCTGAGCTGGCGTGATAAAACATTAATTAAATACGAGTTTCTACTGAGTACTTGATCAAGGTAATATAACACAATTTTATATAGTCACGTAAACATTAGACAACGGCGCTTTTACAATTATTTGACTGGACAGAGGTTTTGAACACGTACTGAGACAGAGCCAATCATATGCAATGTTATATTTTGTAAAAGCATCGTGTGCAAATTGCGTCCCGAAAAATTATCTCGACTAATGACAAATACTGATGTGGAGAGAGAACAAACACATCAAAGAGCGGTAATCCAAGCCTTATTGCTAGCGGTAAAAAATGTTTTCAATCAGATCTCGAGATATAATGATAATTATTTATGGCAACCATGTTGTGACTGTAATAACCATTCTGTCATAATACCGGAATACAATATGATGTGTTTGTGTATATATTTATGTGCTTGTGTGTGTTTGTGTGTTAGAGAGAGAGAGGGAGTTAACAAAGACGGAACGGTTGCGTTCGTTCAGAGCCAACACACGCGTACTAAAAGACTTGGAAGAGCAGTTGACATTTTCGTGTATTTTGTACATCATTATTGTTGAATACGGTTAATACTTTGTTTACATCATTTTTTAAAATATAACCTTGTACCGTAATCAGAGTTATTGCAAAACGTTAGAAATCGAGACACATATGCATTCTTTTGATTCATTTGTGTGTGTGTGTGTGGTAGTGGTAGTGGTAGGGGAGGCGTAATTGTCACTTATTATTAATGTCGTATTGTCACTTATTATTAAAGTCGTATTGTCACTTATTATTAAAGTCGTATTGTCACTTATTATTAAAGTCGTATTGTCATTTATTATTAAAGTCGTATTGTCACTTATTATTAAAGTCGTATTGTCACTTATTATTAAAGTCGTAATGTCATCTGTTAGCTGTAGTCTTAATGATGCTTGTAAGTTAGCGGTAGTAGACCGTGATATCTGTAGAGGTTTATTCTTTACCCAGCGATGATAGCTGTTAGTTATCAATCTATATACTAGTGTGCTAGGTCATGGCTGTTAGTTATCAATCTATATACTAGTGTGCTAGGTCGTGGCTGTTAGTTATCAATCTATATACTAGTGCTAGGTCATGGCTGTTAGTTATCAATCTATATACTAGTGTGCTAGGTCGTGGCTGTTAGTTATCAATCTATATACTAGTGTGCTAGGTCATGGCTGTTAGTTATCAATCTATATACTAGTGTGCTAGGTCATGGCTGTTAGTTATCAATCTATATACTAGTGCTAGGTCATGGCTGTTAGTTATCAATCTATATACTAGTGTGCTAGGTCATGGCTGTTAGTTATCAATCTATATACTAGTGCTAGGTCATGGCTGTTAGTTATCAATCTATATACCAGTGTGCTAGGTCATGGCTGTTAGTTATCAATCTATATACTAGTGTGCTAGGTCGTGGCTGTTAGTGTCACTCTCTGACCCGAATTAATTAAAATATAAGACTCGTGATATGAGCCTCCAGGTGAAAAGCATCATCCGTCAACATTTAGCAGTAACAAAGACAATACATACATTACAATAAGGATATTACATAAAATGAAGATAATAAAGAATGAGGTAAAATGTGGATGAAGATTAATAAAATTATATATGAAAAGAATATTAAAAGGTTCACCAATACACAACAATTTCAATAGTAGATCCTAAGCTATCCCAGAAGACTAGAATGAACCCCGCTATGTCCAATACACTAAATTAAATCATTTACTGTTCACCACGAGGGACACATTTCACCTTTTCACCATACAGTTATTATCGAATGCGAATGTTCATCAAAATTAAATTTATCTCTGAAAAATTCCACAAAAGGATCAAACTTCTAACTCTAAAAAGCATAAGCACCGTCTTGATACGGGATGTTATCGTCACGTGGCCTTCATGAATACATGTCTGCTGTCCTGCTGGTGACAGTCACAAGTGGAGTTCCCACATGAAGTGAACTAAAGTTTCAAGTTGAGATCTCTGACAAATGAATCATGAAGAAAACTGGGAATGAAAGTAAATGGATAAGAAAAGGCCCTGCTATCTAATGGCTGCAATAATAAGTATTGAGTAAAATGTATTTAATTGTGAGCTGTGTCCATACGACTAATTCACGGATTACCCCCTTTCGCTACTCTGACTCTGGAAAGAAGTACAAATTAGAATAAACATTATTTCATCTTAAATCATATTCTTTCACACAATAAATTAGCAAATACTCATTTCATTCTTCTTGCACCCAAAAATAGAATCTGGATAAAACACTATATCTTGTGAAGATTTCCAAACCATCCTAATCATTCAAGTCTATATGACTTTGTGGCAGAATAAATTTGCCTATCCCTATTTCGAGACTTAATTGTTAAATTGTCAAAGTGACCTGACCTTGGGCACTCCTTATGATGGTATTTTTGTAAGTGTCAGAGTTGGAATAAACAACTCGAGTTTAGAATATGCTAGAAATTGCTGATGCAATCTGTGACGCGCGCGGTGCGTTAATCTCTATTATGCTTTATTACTTATGAATTTGTTTATCATTAATAACCAAATCGCTTATCAGTAATTAAATGTATGATTCGTTTCCTAACCTGAACTTCCTACTCATATACCACTATAAGCTTAGACACTAACGGTACATAACTTCTATTCACAGGTGGAACTTCTTACTTAAAGAGTAATCTAAAATCACAACATAAATTAACCTTCATTGAAAACAATAGCTCCCGAACCCCCATCCACCCACTAACTACTCCAGACATGTATCAATGCACGTGTAAGAAGGATATACATAAGATAACAGATTTATTATAAAAATAATATCTATCACAACAAATACAAAATAAGTTTGGAAACAGTTCACGTATTTAAATGTCCGACATCTGATACTCTAATCTAGATAATCGATATTCTATAATGTCTGTCTGAGGAACAATCTAACCAGAATTACGATTTTTCATTAGATTGAAGAGAAGGAGAATTTAGAGTAATTTAGGGTATCATTATCTGAATCTTAGATACAGCTTCATAGAGAAGATACGATGAGATTTGTTGTCAACACGATGTCGATGTCCCCCCCTTCCTCTCATTCCGTAGTTGGTTGAGCACAATGAGATCGTCTGATCTCACACGGTAATGGTGGGTGTATCTCAATCTCTCACACCAACCTATATTCTCAGAGTCCGGTCTGAAGGCAATCGTAAGCATTGGTAAGCCGTCTGATCAATAATATATGAATGGACTTAGAATGATTTTTGTGTTAAATTATTGTTCATGCATTTTGATTGATATATGTTAGAATTTCTATTTGATTCATTAATATGTATAGCTCATGTTAGAAATTATGTATTGATAAATGAAGGATGTAAGGGGCTAAACAATTCTCTTGCACCTAAGCGCTATGCTCCCAAGTTATTTCAGTGTGGGTGTGCCTTCAAAGTTCAAGTTCAATTCCATCTTCAAAGTTCAGAGTTCAAAGTCAACCTTCAAAGTTCAATGTGGAGTCTTTAATCTCCATTTTCAACTTTCCTTCAATTAAATCAATAAATCTCCTCGGAGTCTGACAGTTTATATTAATTTGGTAGATCGTGGTAGTTTCATGCTATTTGTTTGACACTGGTGTGTTATTTTTACAATGTAATAAATCTTTAGTTAAATTTAAGACATAATGATCATTGTCCATATGTCAGCGTATGTTATGAGGAATGTAATGACGCTCGGTTGCCTCCCTTACTTCTCTCTAAAAGGTATAACATACTTTCTATATCAGCTTACAAGAACAAATGATCATTAATGCTAACAACTTTCACTATCAACTTCACACAATCACATTTCCACGGTGGGCATTTTGTTAAAGGGAAAAGATTGTCTTCACGGTGACCGATTTTAAACACGCTTTTTACTATTACCTACTAATATACTAATAATAACTTACACACCACACCAGATGTAATCCCATAATTATTTTATTATAGCAGAGATAAAATTAACAAGCCTTGATGCTTTCAGCAGACACGTCACGTGGCGCGGGAGGGTGGGTAGGAGTGGGTACATAGTAAGCAGCTTATTAGGAATAGCAGACAATAGTTCAGAATCGATTTCTCCTGCGAGAATACGTCAAGTGGGTTTTTATTTTTATGCGTGGGGGCTCCAGCAGCCAGCGGGACAGTTCGTGTCGTTTTGTGTTGTCTGACTTTGTTTGCTTTATATTATTTACAGGCCATCCCGGCCAATTTGCCATTTCTGTTAGCTTGGCACGGAAATCGCTTCGCTCCTGCAAATTTGTTAGCCGGTTGAGTGCAGTGACCGACACGAGTCGTCTCTCAGAGCTGTGACGGTAGCATCAAAAGAGCTTTAACCAGAATCAGTCAAATGCTCTACTGACCTACAGACCTTGAAGCGTAAATGAAACTAAAAGAAATAACAGCAACGAAAGAGAAATAATAATAATAATAATTAAATAAAAATAATAATAATAGAGCAAACAAGTAGAATAACAAAAGCAATAGAAGAAAAGCAACAATAATAATAGTAAGAACAACAGCAACAACAAAAAAGAAAAATGATGATGATGGTGTTTGCGGTGGTGATGATGATGATGATGATGACGATGACGACGACGATGATGATGATGATGATTTAGATGATGATGATATAACAATGGAGGACAAAGCAAAGTTTACAAAAATGAACGGCAGAAGATATGTCCCCGAGACATTAACTAAAGATTGCAGAGAGATCGGCTTAAAAGTTGAAACAAATACAAATTACAAATGGCTGAGAGAGAGACTTAAAAATCGAAGCAGAGGCTTTTTTCACTGCTACTCATGATCAAGTACCCAACATCAAATCCCACGAAGCAGGCCTCTTGTAGATCTCAAATTTCACTAATGTCGATTTTGCAAGAACACTGATGAAACAAGTGAGAAAAACATAAAATCAAAAGAAAGAGAAAAAAATAGAAAAATTCAAGGATAGTGGTATGAAAGTGGATTACTGATTGATGGTATTGTGAAGGCTGGTTACTGGTGTTACTGGTTCTTTGATGGTGGTGTGAAGGTGGGTTACTGGTGTCTTTAACGTTGTGGAAGACAGAAAACGTTTATAGCGTTCGCATATCTGCCACGTGAGAGAGACGAGTGGTGTCTGCTGGAGAATTATTAATAACATAAATTAAGATTCTCATCACTTGTAATTAGTTATGGATGATTAATTAATAATAATAATAATCATAACCATTAAATAGGTGGTGTTGACGTCACAGATAGATAGATAGATAGATAGATAGATAGATAGATAGATAGATAGATAGATAGATAGATAGATAGATAGATAGATAGATAGATAGACAGATAGATGTGTGAGTATTGTTTGTGTGTATGTGTACGTGTATACGTGTTTGATGGAAGAAACACAATGATAAAAACAACGTCTGAAATAAGATGGAAAGATAGAAAGAATGAAGAAACGGAAAGAGTGAAATAAAACTTGAAATATAATAAAGTGAAATAACAACATAAGATATAATAAAGGGAAATAACAACATAAAATATAATAAAGGGAAATAACAACATAAAATATAATAAAGGGAAATAACATAAAATATTAAATTAAAAAAAGCAAAAATAAAAGAAAGGGAATGGAAACAGGGGCCGAGAGAGAGAAAGAGAAGCAGGAAAGAAACAGGGGCCGAGAGAGAGAAAGAGAAGCAGGAAAGAAACGTGCAAGTCTATTTAAATTTAAAAGATGACGAAAGCTGTACATCAGAAAGTTACAATCCCTAGTTGCTCATCTGTCTTCCGGCAAAATTATAAAACGATAGCTACAGGATGGGAGCAACAAGACTTCGCTCATCAGATTACTTTTTTTAAAGTGATGTCACGTTGTTGTCTCCCCTGTGAAGCAGTTCCATCAATTAGATCTGCGCAGTCACGCAACATTGACAAAGAGTTTTATTATCTGTATGAATGCTAACGACTTCATCTTTTTGTCTCGTCCCAAACTCCTGATTTTGTTTGTTTTTCTTTTGTAGTTGATGCCTGTCTGCCGCCTGGAGGCCTAGTCGCCGCTAAGTCTGAAGAGATTGGTACAATAAATCTGTGTTGAAAATGTATCTAAATGAGTACATCTAGCAGATCAAACTAGTGACATGTCATGTTTTCAATGAACATTGCTTTCTTTCAGCACCGCGAACAAATGACATTAATGACATATCATGTCTTCTAAGAACATTTACTTTCTTCAGTACAGCATGCATATCTAAATTAATGCTCTGCCGTGTTATGTTGTCTAGTGTCGTGTCACATCCCGTCATGTTTTATTAATTTCTTAGTTTTAGTACACAGGGCAAATTTCACAGTTAATACCCCATAACTTTTTGTCATGTCATCTAGTGTCATGTCACGTTGTCAGTGTGTATTGCTTTATTTCAGTAAAGCATGGCAGTCACCGTTAAGATCCTGTCATGTAATCTCGTGTCATGAAATTTGCTCAGTCATGACTTAAGAGGTATTGTTTTATTTAGTACCTCAAATATACCACGGGTGTTGTAATGCGGTGTCTCGTCCTGCCTTTAAAGATTATGATATGTCTCAAATCCCATGCCCCGACATGTCTGTAAAGATTATGATCATGTGTCATGTCACATCATATCTTCAAATATTATAATCATGTTTCATGTCCCGCCATATCTTCAGAGATTACCGTAGTGTCACGTCTTGTCATACCTTTAGATATTATCACCATGATGTGCAAAATTATGACCCATTATGCCTTTGAAGTTTATCGCATTGTCAAGTATCATCATTATCGTCACGTCATGTCCCGTGATGTCTCCGTCATTTTAATGCACAAATTGCAATTTGTGGTGGAGAAAATGTGCCTATCAAACAGTTGTTTGTAAACTTAATTGTTATATAAATTGTTAAATGTCAAACTGACCCGACCTTGGGCACTGCTTGTGCTGACATTTTAATTGTCAAAGTTGGAAGTAAACAACTCAGGTAAAGAATGTGCTAGACTTGCTGATGTAGTCTAAACCTGTTTAGGGTGGACGAGTAGTTTTTATTATCCAATGGTTAAGATTTACAAGAACGAGACCAGCCAATGGAGCGAGATCTAAAAGTTTACCTGCTGTAAAGAATTCTATTGTCTAATCACTTTGAATCTAGAATGGCAAGAAGTCCGGTCATGAAAGGCAGCCATTAGCTTAATGGTGAGTTAACCTGCTGATTGAAAGAGAATGGACTTAGAAAAATTTTGTGCATTTTTGCTATTGATATGTTGTTAAACTTACGTTTTACTCACATATATAATATGTGAGTAGACTATTATTTCTACAAATAGTGAACAATAATGTTTATATGTAGTATGCTAAAGACTTGACATTGTTTCTAGTAAATTAATATGTTGCATTCATTAAGCTGTATGAATGTATCAGTCCAATAAAAACATTACCAGGAAACTCTAAGTTGAGAATTGAATGTTAGAAAGAATGGAGTTAAAGATGAATAAACTGGAAACAAGGCGTTTGTTCCTGATTATATTTTACTGGGATTAAGCAGCCTTTTCTTGTTTTACCTGAATCTCCCGGTTTACTGATTTATAAACTGTTACGACCATGGTAGGCATGAGAAATATCTCCCACTGAGTGTAAGTGTAAGGATACATTGCACTCTGTTGATGTATGGTGGCAAAGTATGCTAACTACACTTTAAAATTTCTAGTACAGGGTTACTGGAAATGTCTATATAGTTGTTCTACTTAAGGGAGATAATACGGCAGATCGCCCACATTATCCTCGAGAGAAAAGCTGCTTATTAGTGTTCTACAACATGCAAGAGAAACACGTGGAGTTGACGGAGAACAATGAACTTGTGACTTTGTCACAAAAGTGCAAGAAGACTATTTAAAGACTATTGAGGCTTCGCCTAGACAATTTTACATACAAAACTATTATCGCTTAAAGAAAGAAAGAAAGAAAGAAAGAAAGAAAGAAAGAAAGAAAGAAAGAAAGAAAGAAGTTATAATTCATTCATAAATTCAGATGATTAAACATTGATTATTATTTATTTACACACACACACACACACACACACACACACACACACACACACACACACACACACACACACACACTTGTTAAATACTCATACTCATATGCACACAAACAATATTCTGTTTCTTGGCACTATGAAGCAGTCTCTTGATGGTAAGGATAAAAAGCTTACTACTTGATTGCACTGAATTTAGAGGCAAAATAGTACGGCTGCAGCTAGCTCCAACGAATTATGTACAGGCTGGCTGTATCCCTGCATAATAAATACAGCACTGAATTTAGAGGCAAAATAGTACGGCTGCAGCTAGTTCCAACGAATTATGTACAGGCTGGCTGTATCCCTGCATAATAAATACAGCACTGAACGCTTAGAGAGATAAATGTTATGGGCCTTTTTGCTGCAGGAGAGAATTTTCAGGCGAAAATAGTAAAGAGCAGTTTTCTGACTTTGCAAACCTTCAACAATTTCCATTGCAATAACCATTCTGAAGATTTCCTAAGTTTCTCTGACTGACGAAACAGCACGTGGCAGGAGAGTCGTCCTCCTGGCCAATTTTTTTCGTTTTTGTCACACTTCATGGTACCGCAACATTCCTCATATTAAAGAATAATGAAAAGGATTATTGGCAATATCGCTCTCTCTCTCTCTCTCTCTCTCTCTCTCTCTCTCACACACACACACACACACACACACACACACACACACCAAAAATAATTATTGAAAAACGACAAAATTTTATTCTGAAGCCACGTTGCATTTAGCATGGTGCCATTTTCACCATGACCTTTGACCTACACTCTCGTGGGGAAATGACGTCAGGCTGTACATTACTTTTCCCAATTAAAGATTTTTTTCTTGTTAAAAAATTAAAATCTATTTGTTCGGAAGGGGGAGAGTGATAAAAGAAAAACAGAGGGAGACATGGTATGTATGTGAGCGTTGTTTAGGAAGGTGCATATGTGTAAATGAATATATGTTTGTGTGTCAGTTTGCTTGTGTGTATAAAGGTAATAATTATGAATAACTGTAAATGGTTCTTGTGAATATGTGCTTTAAAATATCTGTTTTGTAGATGTAAGAAAGTATGATTTATGTGTGTTTCGAAGTGTGTGTCTGTGTGTGTGTGTGTGTGTGTGTGTGTGTGTGTGTGTGTGTGTGTGTGTGTGTGTGTGTCCGATTAATACTACAATTTCGTTCCTTTCTTTGAAGGAACGTGGCGTATCGATCAGTAAACAGTTTACCAAGAATACAATGCCGATCAGAAGAACATGTTAAGGATGTATTTTGATTGCTTTTGTAAAGGAACAGGTTTTTTGTTTTACACTAACTTAATGCCTTAAAGCTAGTATGTAAGAAAAGGATTAAATAATTTTTAAAATTATGAAATATGCACTGTATATAACAAACATTTATTTAATATACAGTGAGTTATCCGAGTTATCCTGTAATGTTGAACTGAATTTACAGTATATAAATAAGTTAATCATCGTATTGAAATTGAACACCAAACAATAACGACTCTCCCTTAAAAGAAGACGAAAAAAATATATTTATAATTCTTTCGCTTGGCTCATTCATCTGATACACCGTAACTTTGAGTTTCAACGGATGGAAAAAAGCGCCAAAATAGGGCAGTCCCAGTTATTGTGTTCAGGCTCACGCACACACACACACACACACACACACACACACACACACACACACACACACACACACATGCGAATACACACACGCAGGGGGTGAGGAGCGGGTCGCTACTGCAAGATTAGCGATTATTCGTCTCACGTATGGCTGCCGGTAGATTAGACCGCCCGCATTAGTTGCACCACTGCAGACTGAATGCTGTGCTTCTCTTTCAAAAGGGAGAGAATACAAAGTAGAGTTTCAGCGACTGACTCTACCTTGTTCGTCATCTTCATTTATTAATCCTACTTACAACTTTATTCAGTCTACTGATGATAGTTCGTGTATGTGATTAGTCTAATGAAGGAAGTAATTATTGTACACATCAGCAGTCTATGGATGGCGTCAAACGGTTTGAGATAGCAGTATATAAATAGCATAATTCTGACATACGTCTGAGAATGCAAAGCGTCTGAAAATGTCAAAAGTCAGTTTTAAATAAGTTAAAGGATTATGGATGTAAAAAATAAGGGCAGTGTTCAGATTCCCTACCAAACCATTAAACACAGGATGGTAAGGAGTTGTTCTGAAGTGCCTTACTCTCAGAAGTTGGTTAATCTTTACTCGCTAGTCAATTGTCCTCCCATCTTCCGGAAATCCAACACGCGAGAAAATGGTAAACAGTGCATTTACTACTGATGTGGTACTAATAGAACTAAGAGCAACCAAGTCAGGGTGTCAATGAATGTAAAAATCCACCTGCAACGTCACCTCGACGAGTGCGTGAATTCTCCAATAAGATTCCAACATATGATTGTTATATATGTGAAAAAAAGGTAAATAAATTTATTAAATCAACATATGAATATAATCAAAAAAGCGGGTTGACATTTACGTCACTTCACAACGATGTTTGACTAAAAGTTAGACACTCATTCACTTTATCCTAGCATAGACATCAGCAGTCAATCACGCACACACAAGTAATTATCCATATCTTGCCAAATCGCCTTCTTTACGCCTTTCAGCGCCCCCTACAGTCTCGTGGCCTCCAAAGACGAAAGATTTGTTGCGAGATATCCGTCGGTAACACATGCTACATGTCGCAGCAATCTGTTACGGTGACAGTTTCAGGTCATGTCTATTTTTTCCCAGACTTTGGTGAGCCTGTACAAAGCACTAATTATCGGGGTCGTCAGCGGAATTAAAGTTTAATTATTCATTGCTGAAGGAAAGCGCTGTCACTTGCAAAGTTGGTCACGTTTTTAGTGCGACATTTATTCTGAGAAATAATTTGTTTCCCCACTAGCTTCAGCTATCGGTATTATCGACTTTTAGCACTTAAATGATGCGGGAAGATATCCGGAGCTTGCAGACAACAAGGACAGGAAACGCTCTCATAATGTGTATACTTTATACCTTCGCCATTTTGTATGTTTGTAATGACCACACACGTCCTTCAGATAGGTAGATATGTGCATGCGGACGTGTGCGTATCTACGTCATGCGCATGGGTATGCATGTGTGCGCGCGTGTCTGATATGTGTTCGGGTAATTGTGTGTGTGCATTATAAGTATTGATGATTGTGTATGTGTGTGCAGGTAGAGTGCAGTCGAAAGAATCCAAGCATTTCCAGTGGCTTGCACA
The DNA here is from genome assembly GCA_028829895.1 of Sinotaia quadrata. Lineage (NCBI taxonomy): Eukaryota > Metazoa > Mollusca > Gastropoda > Architaenioglossa > Viviparidae > Sinotaia > Sinotaia quadrata. The sequence goes on from CM054183.1 coordinate 67,618,741, forward strand.
ATGCGTGTGTATGTAGAAAGAGGCCATCAGTTCATTCAAAAATGAAACTTTCTGTATCCATTTGATCAATCACGAACAGCATAGAATGTTAATTAGAAAATCACTTTAGAAATCACTGCCTGTTACTATACGGATGTTGCTATAAATAGAAATAACGCAGTGAGCATAGTACAAGTGTTACATGAAATACTATTGTAAATAACAAGGACAAGGACAAACCTGTCTCTTTCGGTAATTTACATTGTTGAATGTTTTATTGCATAATTTTAAAATTAATTAAATCATTCATTAAACAACTACTCAGAGATATTACTGGGGATGGGGTGGGTGGTGTTATTGATGCCAAATAACTTCTGCGCAACTTTTAGTTTAAGTCAAACACATTTTGCACAACTTTTTATTTTAATCAAACAACTTCTGCACAACAACGTTTTAAGTCATACAACTTCTGCACGACTATTGATTTAAATCAAAGAACTTCTGCGCAACCTGGGTCTGCATACATAATTTTGTTTTAATTTATTTCCTAATTTTATTAATGTTTCTTACACATATAGATTGTGCATGCTTATGTTTGACATAAAAATGGCACCGTACATTTGTGCTCAAAGCGAATATTTTTATTGACATATTTATTGTATGAGAAAAAAAACTAAATTAGGAAAGTGTACATATTTAATTCTGCCAGTAATATGGGAGCGATTAATTATTGTCATGGCTATCGCTAAGTTCGTATTCCCTATCAGTATATTCATTGTCCTTTTCATCATCAGTACCATCATCAGTACCATCATTATTCTTTTAATCATCAGTACCAGCATTATCCTTTCCATCATCAGTACCATCATTGTCCTTTTCATCATCAGTACCATCATGTATCGCAATTATAGACGTCATCACCAGCTGTACACATATCACCACTACACTCAACCCATTCCAACCATCACCACTAATATAGTTGTCATTACCACCTCTGCAATCATCACCAGTCCGAACACAACTAGCACCATAGTCATTACTATCTTGACCACAAAAATCACTACTACTGCCACAATTCCCAATACCAACAAAGCAATCATCCCCATTGTCGTCAACAATATTACCATCCTTCCACCGCAACAACCACCATCCCTACTAGTCATTATTGTTGTCACCCTGCCAGTTCTGATCCCGTATTCAGTCACATTTCTGTGAACGTGTCAGTCAGGTTATACATGTGTCAGTCAGGTTTTTGTCGTACCATTCTTTTGACATATCGGTTACTTTTTTGACATGTCAGTCACTATTTTCTGACGTGTCAGTTATGTGTTAGACGTATCAATTACGTTTTATGGACTTGTCAGACATGTGTTGGGACGTATTAGTCACGTATTTGGACGTGTCAGTCAGTTTTAGACGTATCAGTCACATTTTGGACGTGTTCACCTCGTGATCGGAATCACTTCGTGCAAGCAAAAGAATCAGTAATATGTTTTGATGCCGTTGACACACTCATAGAACTACTACCCCCGCCCCCCATCCTGTCTTCAATTCTACCCATAGCGGCACACTTTGTATCAAGCAGCAAAATCGCGGATATCACCCTAAAATTTCATTTAGCCACCTGCAAATGTTAAAAATAAATTTATCTCCTATTTTTATGGAAGGTCAGCATGACAGTGCCATTCCTGCTGACACATCTGGTTTTACTATTCTATGCGATCTATAATACACGCTAACAGGTACTGCTTTTAGCTCTATGGTTATCGAAATGTTTTTTTTAAAAAATAAATCTTACAGCAAATCAAGTGCTGCTTTAGCTCTACGGTTATCGAGATTTTCTTCATAAATCTCATAGCAAATCAAAACATTTTTTTTAAAACGGATGCATCGAATATTACCCTAGATACATTTCGCTTCAATTTTGTTAAAAGCTTTGTATCGTTGACGAGTGTTGACCTTGAAAAGTTTATACGATATAAACGAGGAGATTAAAAAATATAAGAGAGTAAACAAATCCCAATTATTTATTGGTCTGTGTAGTATGATGTTCATACATGTGTTAACAATCAAATTCTCTCGCGAGCCATTGTATCAAATTCTGTAGGTTACATTTTGCTTTAGGGTTTTTGTTGTTGTTGTTGTTTTGCGAGTTAACCGTTGTAAAAACAAATAAAACTAAAGTAAAATTTACTGACACACCCATATTTGAAGGAGGAGATTGCAGTATGTACCTATCTTAAGAAATCGGCGTTAGCCATTTTAATCTGTTTACTTTTAAACACAGTCGACCTCTCAATCGCTCCACATTTCGTTCAATCCATCTGTCTTAAGCACCAGACAGTCAGACGACGTGTGCAACCTCATCAGCTCTGGTATTGCACCGGCGTCGTCTGCCGAATTTCCCGCCTGTCCCTTTAAGAAGATTTTCATATCCATTTAGCCCAGACTCTAATTCAAGAATTTGGCGGGCAGCAGTGTCGCTGATTTTGTTAGCACGCGGTAATAGTACTTGGTGAGCTCATTCCATTATGGTCACGGTTTGTCGTAGTGTATATGGCGTTGGCAAGGGTAGGGTGGGTAGTGGCAGTAAAAAAAAGGGGGGGGGGGTTCAAAGGGGTAGGAGTGAAGTGGTACCTTCCTGGGTGCGTTGTTGAAATGGAAGAAGAAAAAATAAAACTACGAAAGAGATTTTATTAATTCGTATACGACCTTTCCTTAAAGCTAAGTACGCGCAGGTGTGGTATTGTCTCCGCAGCATTAAGTCTATTTCTGTAAAGCCGAACACTTTGGAGATTTCACTGAGTGAAGGAAAATGTACTGGCATGATTTGGTTACTCGCCAACCGATGCAGATGGAATATGAAACGCTTTGAATGGAAAAGATTATGCGTCTGTTTGGGTGATGTAAATTTAGTTTATATTTGCTGTTTGCAGATTGACGATAGATGTTTTTAAAAACAACAATGTTTAAAAACAAAGAGCCGTATTCCATTCTAATAGTTCACCCACCAAATACAGTGTGTTAAAAGAAATATCATGCAATATGCCACAGATATAAAATACATTGTGTTTCAAGATTAAACGTTGCTAACATAACATAGACATCAAATACAGTGTGTTGAAAAGTTTATAGCACACTTATGACGTTTCCATCAAGTAAAGTGTTTAAAGATACATAATTAACTTATTCTGTAAACGTCAAGTGAAGTGCTTAAAGATACATAATTAACTTATTGTGTAAACGTCAAATGAAGTGCTTAAAGATACATAATTAACTTATTGTGTAAACGTCAAATGAAGTGCTTAAAGATACATAATTAACTTATTGTGTAAACGTCAAATGAAGTGCTTAAAGATACATAATTAACTTATTGTGTAAACGTCAAATGAAGTGCTTAAAGATACATAATTAACTTATTGTGTAAACGTCAAGTGAAGTGCTTAAAGATACATAATTAACTTATTGTGTAAACGTCAAGTGAAGTGCTTAAAGATATATAATTAACTTATGGTGTAAACGTCAAGTAAAATGTTTAAAGATACATAATTAACTTATGGTGTAAACGTCAAGTGAAGTGTTTAAAGATACATAATTAACTTATGACGTTTCCATCAAGTGAAGTGTTTAAAGATACATAATTAACTTATGACGTTTCCATCAAGTAAAGTGTTTAAAGATACATAATTAACTTATGGTGTAAACGTCAAACGAAGTGTTTAAAGATACATAATTAACTTATGGTGTAAAAGTCAAGTGAAGTGTAGATACATAATTAACGTATGGTGTAAACATCAAGTAAAGCGTTTATTAAAGATAAATAATTAACTTATGGTATAAACTTCAAGCGAGCTTTTGAGATGAACAGTAAGCGTACGACAAGGAATATCCAGTACGTTTGTTTGGAATTGTACAATGTATTTATGACATAGTCATCCAGTAAAGTTTTGACAGATAAATAATTAACTTATGACGTAGATATCAAATGTGCAGTGCTTAAAGGTAAATTATTAACTCGTGACGCAAATATCAAATATGGAGTATTTAAATATAATTAACTTATTACTAATTAATATCATACGCTGCGTGCTGTGTACTTACTAATGACTTACAAAGAAAGAGGGGGAATACTTATATGTTAACCACTGTATTTATGATTTACCCAGAAAGAAACAATTATAATCAAGCGCATTGCACTTTTGATTTACCCAGGAATTAACAAATTATTAGCAAACAAGCGTAGCGTACTTACGCTTTACTCAGATACAAATATTTATAATCAAACGAAATGCACAGATAATTTACTCAAATACGGACAGATTATTTATAGACAAACTTATTATACTTGTGAATCACGCAGATCAACTATAATGACAGATTATTTATAAACAAACTTATTATACTTGTGACTCACACAGATCAACTATAATGACAGATTATTTATAGACAAACTTATTATACTTGTGACTCACCCAGATCAACTATAATGACAGATTATTTATAGACAAATTTATATACGTGTGACTCACCCAGATCAACTATAATGACAAATTATTTATAAACCAACACATTATATTCTAGACTTAAGTATAAATACAAACGATTTACCCAGATATAAAGTATTTAAAAACAAGCTCAGCATACTCTTGATTTATCCAAATATTTTCAGAGTATTACAAAACAAACGTTTTGTACACTTGGCTAACACGTATTCTTTATAAACACACACATTGTATTCTTATGATGACAAGACATTCACATGATGTTGTGTACACTTGGCTAACACGTATTCTTTATAAACAAACACATTGTATTCTTATGATGACAAGACATTCACATGATGTTGTGTACACTTGGCTAACACGTATTCTTTATAAATACACACATTGTACTCTTATGATGACAAGACATTCACATGATGTAGAATACAGCTATACAAGCACAATCCACGTAAAAGTGTAGAAAACCTAATCAATATTTCCAAGGAAGACAGTTTTTAAATGTGATGCTTACCTTTTCATTTCTCTTCTCTATCCCTCCTTCTTTCCTTCCTTTTTTCCAAACTTTCTTCTTTCCTTCCTTCCTTACAAACTGTTTTTCTTTCTTTTGTTCATAAGTAAATGTGGAATATTGAGACGTGGTCTAAAGATTAAACTGATCTTAAAATGTCACTGCTGTTTTATCTCTTCTATGTGTTGTATTTGGGGGATTTATTTTGAAGCCGCCTAACAACTAATAAGAAAAATCGTGCCAATTCCAATCGCAATTATCCAAACCAACTAACCAACAAAAACAAAACACTAAAATTAAAAAGAAACCTCCGAAAACAAAATCAAATAAAACTGCTGTGCTGTTGATTTATTTCTACTTCTTTTTAAAAGTTGCATTGATAACGTCCAATTGCTCTTCCCTTTTAATTAAAGGGCAGTAGATCAGATACTGAATAAATGGAAGCATATTTCAACGGTAATGCTCATTTCTTTTGTTTTATTTCTTTTGACATTATCGTGCTCGAGAAACATAAGACCTGTATTGTGTTCCAGGGAATGTAGTAATGAATGCGATAATAATATAATTGCGGCATTAACCACGTGCACGATACTTGGAAAAGCCGAGACAAGAAGTGGCTTGTGATAATCTATAGATACATATGCACAACGCTTGGGAAAACCAAGACAATTGTCAGCCGCACTTTTAGATGTATTTTTGTTTTATCTTGAGTCATTAGACCAGATTAGAAATAGAGAAGATAGGTATTATTCTTTATTTTTATTTATTTATCAGCTTTGCATTCTTGTGTCGGCAAAATAATTATTGATCAGCATTGCATAGACATTTCTCTTCACCACAACAGAAATAGAAAGATGTGTTAAATTAAAATTAAAGAATTGGTATAACTTTTCAAAGAAAAATTGACTTTTATAAAAAAACAACAACAAAATCAACCACCAGAGACTCTAGTTTTAATGGTGGACTGTTTATTTTTTAATTCTCCAAATGACTTAATCACCGATCCTGACAATGCGGATGACGCAAGTGCAGTGGATCGGTTGTCTATATGTGTTTTGTGGCAACAGTAACTCGCAGTGGACCGGTTGTCTATATGTGTTTTGTGGCAACAGTAACTCGCAGTGGACCTGTTGTCTATATGTGTTTTGTGGCAACAGTAACTCGCAGTGGACCTGTTGTCTATATGTGTTTTGTGGCAACAGTAACTCGCAGTGGACCTGTTGTCTATATGTGTTCTGTGGCAACAGTAACTCGCAGTGGACCGGTTGTCTATATGTGTTCTGTGGCAACAGTAACTCGCAGTGGACCGGTTGTCTATATGTGTTTTGTGGCAACAGTAACTCGCAGTGGACCTGTTGTCTATATGTGTTTTGTGGCAACAGTAACTCGCAGTGGACCTGTTGTCTACATGTGTTTTGTGGCCACAATAACGCACAGTGGATTGAGATTTTTTTTTTATTTGCACACGATATATTCTGCTGAGCCGGTGGAAAATTAAACAGAAAACCACTAACTAAACAGAACACCACTAACTAAACAGAACACCACTAACTAAACAGAAAACCACTAATTAAACAGAAAACCACTAACTAAACAGAACACCACTAACTAAACAGAAAACCACTAATTTTTTAAACAGAAAACCACTAATTTTTTAAACAGAAAACCACTAATTTTTTAAACAGAAAACCACTAATTAAACAGAACACCACTAACTAAACAGAACACCACTAACTAAACAGAACACCACTAACTAAACAGAACACCACTAACTAAACAGAAAACCACTAATTAAACAGAAAACCACTAACTAAACAGAAAACCACTAATTAAACAGAAAACCACTAAGTAAACAGAAAACCACTAACTAAACAGAACACCCTAAACAGAACACCACTAATTAAACAGAACCCATTTCATACAAAGACGAGAACACTAAAAACAAAACTGAATACAGTCGAGAACATCAACAATTCATACAAACTCTACACATTTCGCATGAAGCGCTAACTTCTCAAATAAGATGACTTTTTTTTTTAAATTGCACACGATATATTCTGCTGAGCCGGTGGAAAATGAAAAGAGAACATGGCTGGTTGGACAGTAACTCAAAGTGGTCGTTTGCCCAGAATCTGATCAATGAACTGCCGTTTCAGTTACAGGCAGCTGAAATAAAAGACAGAGTTCATTATTTAGTTGTGACCCGAACCGTCAAGTGGTTTTGCTTGCTAATTAAGTTTTGACAAGTTAAACGTTATATTTATCAAGCTCAATGATGTATTGGACAAGGTTTGGTTGAACCAAATTGGAATTGTAACCCGATCCGCCAGCTTGCCAAATTAACTGAATCATTGAATCAGCATCATTGAACAAACTAAAACGTACTTTTAGCTGGCTAAATGTTTGGCTCAACCGATCTTTATTCTGACTAATTCGCCCTTAATGAACTGTCACTTGCTAATGTTTGGCTCGACCGAACTTTAATTGTGGCCTAAATCGCCACTGAATAAACTCACTTGCTGAATCTTGAAATTTTATGGCCCGGATCGCCCATCATACAACAGCCATAACAAATAGAATAGTAGTCTTTCAAAAGCAATACATAACATGTTTTTAAGAAAAAGAAAATACAACTTCAATATTATGGTATTTAGAAGTTAACGAAAAGAAAATACAACTTCAATATTATTGTATTTAGAAGTTAACGTAAATGGTTTCGGTTTTCCTCCCGAAACACTTTTTTTTTTCAATAGCTGCAGGCTATCTCACATGATTGTCGTCTCTCTGGACAATAACCCAACAGGCGCAGGTCTGTGTTCACAGCTTAGCGTCAATATTTCATCAGCTATGTTATCACTACTTCAGCTTCAGTTTTCTTCCCTGAGAAAAGCTACGTGGCGTGCCCTTCAGTGTCACAAAGTAGAAAATACAGTGATGTTTTTTTCTACCACAATATTTGGAAATTATCTTCCGGTCGATTATCGACATGAGTTATTCGTCATTCGGAGCGACTCGCATGTATATCGTGTTGACATAACAAACTGTTGTGATCTCACCATCTTTTCTTACTGCGCCGTGGCATCTGCACGGGATTTATGTCGATTCGATTTTTTCACTTGCCTATTTTTAACGTGTACCATCAAACGTCTTAGCTTTGAAAGAAAATAATAGGATCTGTTCACCCTTTGTCTGCTGTTATGTCTTGACTTCTGGAAGAGAATTTGAACGTAGTTTTATCAGCCGTATTTCGACATTTTGGGTCGTTAAGTAATGACAAAATATATTATTAAGTGCATTTCGACATTGTTTCAATAGATCTATTCGGGCAGAATGCTTTATCAAATTTATTTTCGACCTTCGTGCAATTGGTCTATTTGAGTTTGATCTTCTGTCAAGTGTATTACGACATAATATGGTGTAATTTTGGACTGTTTTGTCTAATGTGTGCAATGAATTTGAACATCACGTTTGGTCAAATGATTGTGGACCTAAATTTGTGTCATGTTTTTCAACATAATATTTTGGTAGATGTGTTTTGACATATTGTTGAATCACAGGTATTGCAGGTAACGTGGTATTTCGGTTCTATTGATTGGGTGCATTATTTCAGACAGTGTATGAGCATAACGTCTTCGAATGAGATTTTAAATGTGCTTGGTGGACATGCTTTTATTTAATAAAAAAAATCCGGATATTTTTATTCCTTAGTCGTGTATGTCGGGTACATTGTTTCAGGACTGTATGTCGGGTACATTGTTTCAGGACTGTATGTCGGGTACATTGTTTCAGGACTGTATACCTCTGTTGAGGGGGAAATCGTTCGTGATTTGCAACAAAATGATGCGACCTTGATGATGGGGTGCACGTCGTCCAGAAAACAGCAAATGTCTAAGTCTGAGAAAGGTATGTAAGAATGTAAGACTAAATGTCTATGTCTGAGAAAGGTAGGCATTTTTGAATGTAAGACCAAATGTCTAGGTCTGAGAAAGGTAAACAGTCTTTAAGGTGAGACCAAATAGCTCAGAAAGGAGGACTTTTTTAAGGTAAGACTAAATATCTAAGAAGGGCAAACATTTTTGAATGTAAGACCAAATACCTAAGAAAGGTAGATATTTTTAAGGTAAGACCAAATGTCTAAGTCTGAAAAAGGTAGATATAATTATTTAAGGGGATACTACATATTTAAGTCTAAAAGAAGTGTACAGTTTTTCATGATAAAAATCTTTGGAGAGTTAGCATATTCGAAAGGTAAGCAGCTTGGTAAAATAGGTCGATTAGAAGTGAAAACAACAGTAATTGTAAGCATATATGGGACATATGAACAGTTTTTAAAAGTAAGCTTATTTAAAGATTTGCCTAGTCTTTAAAAGTAAGAATAATAGAAATGTAAGCAGTCTTCCAAGGTAATTGGGTTGAAAGGTAAGTTGTTTTAAGGTAAGAATGATAGAAAGGTGAGTTGTCTGTAAAGATAATCTGGATGGAATGGTACGCTGTCTTTAAAGGTATGCAGGATGGAAAGTAAATAATCTTGAAAGTTAGGCAACTTGTTAATTTACGCATTTTTAATGTACTGTTTCATACTTGATTTACTGACTGTGTACTGTTTCAGACTGATTTACTAACAGTGTAATGTTTCATACTTGATTTACTGACTGTGTACTGTTTCAGACTGATTTACTGACAGTGTAATGTTTCAGACCGATTTACTGACTGTGTACTGTTTCAAACTGATTTACTGACTGTGCAATGTTTCAGACTGGTTTAATGCGAGTGTACTGTTTCAAACTGGTTTATTTAGAATCTACTATTTCAGACTGGTTTATTTTATATATTCACACTGGTTTATTGTCAGTATACTATTTCAGACTGACTATTTTACAGAGAGTGTACTATTTCAGAATGGTTTATTGATAGTGTACTGTTTCAGATTGGAATGTTAATTTGTCTTTAATAATTATGATTAGTAGATTACATATTCTATTTTAATAGTCTGTCTTAGTTACTATTCGTCTTATTTTAGTGAAATTTATTTTTTGTCGTCATTGAGCTAAATCGTGACGTAATTTACAGAGGATGTTGTATGGTTATTTTTATGTTAGTGATGATAACGGCCTCGTGTTTTAGTCACTACGTATATGCTTTCATATATATTTCTTAGCGATACAAGCGACCTCGTGTCTTGCCTAAGTAACATGCCCTATTGATATTTTTTTAATTGCTTATTTTTAATGAAGCATTCATCATTTATTTATACATTTGTTAGTGATGAAGGCGGCCTCGTGTTTTACCCACGACCTGTGTGTTCACATTTATTTCTTTTTACATCTATTTATTATCTATTTACAGCGATGAAGGCGGCTCTGCTGATCCAGCGGTGGTATCGCCGATACATGGCCAGGCTTGAGATCAGGCGCAGGACCACATGGAACATTTTTCAGTCCATTGAGTACGCGGGTGAGCAAAACCAGATCAAGGTAAGTAATGGTCGTCATACGAGATGCGTAAGCATTACAATATACGGATGCGTTACTGGATAAGGAACATACCAGATGCGGACGCATTATTTGACACGGACACATTACAAGATACGACGGCGTTGTACGATACAACTGCACATGATTACAAGAAAGAAATTAATCATACACGGACACATTACAAGACATGATTACAAGAAAGAAATTAATAATACACGGACACATTACAAGACATGATTACAAGAAAGAAATTAATAATACACGGACACATTACAAGACATGATTACAGGAAAGAAATTAATCATACACGGACACATTACAAGACACATGATTACACGAAAGAAATGAATAATAGACACATCTGAGGTTATTCATTCTGACAAGGCACAGTAGCATTAGAAGATAAAGACATGTTAGTGTAGATGGCAAGGTTCCCCTCTTTCCTACCTGCTAACAACTTATCAAATTACTTTCTTTTAACAGGTAAAAAAGAGGTGAACCTTTTTAAGAAATCCAGCAATCTAGATTATTACTAAGAAAGTACTAAGAGGTTTGTAATTTGATTACTTTTCCTTTTCCTACAGACAGCCCCCAACTAGATGTTAAATCAAGCTTAATAATAATCCCCACGAAGGATTAAATAGATCCATTATTTATTGAATCGAAACTGTCATGCCTGCCGCCCGCGTTTTACTCTACCCGGTTAAAATCACCTCTGTACGATGTTAAGGTTGAAAATAGCAGACACTATACCCGGTTAAAATCACCTCTGTACGATGTTAAGGATGAAAATAGCAGACACTATACCCGGTTAAAATCACCTCTGTACGATGATAAGGATGAAAATAGCAGACACTAAGGAAGATTGACTGATAATGTCATGTACAACCTCGCCAGCCCACGCAGTTACAACCAACCATTAACAGATGAATTTCGGTCGAGGTGAAATGATAAGAATTTAACAATAAGATGAATTTTAAAATTAAGAAATAAAATAAGTAGAGGTTTTTAAAGATAAGGGGAAACTATTCACATTAATTCTACACATGGTAATAGTCTTTCCCTTGGTGACAAATACTACAGTTTCATTCGTAACAAAAAATTGTGTTAACATTCAATTATAATTCTGGTGAATTGACGCACATTGTTCACAATTCTCTTTTGTTGACCGATCTTTCCTCATAGATATAGCACTGAGTAATTTTAAACACTTCATGGGTTTTTTTAATTTAGTTTTTACTAAAAGTCAACAGAGTTCAAAATCAACAAATCACAAATAAATCAAGTGTTCCACGTATGAATCAGTTCGAACAAGCAAATGGGTACACAAATCTCAAATCTAAACCAGTCTTGGCTCTCAGCATTTACAAGTCTAAAGCCTTCAGTGTTCCAGTTAACTCCCTTTGAAACTCTGAAGTCAGTCTACAACACACTCACTGGTTTCTTTCCCCTTATTATCGTGCTCTTGCTGCTAGAACTCGTTTCCCCTTTTCAAATTTTTTTCTTGTCTTACAAGACAAAATTAAAATAATAGAATGAATTAATTTTAATTAATGTCCACCATTCTAGCCACTGTTTTACATTTTCTAAAGCTCATGGCTTAATGTTTCCCCATAAAAAATAAAACCATTCCCTCTCAACACTGATCGTAGTAATACCCACACATTAGATATCATTAGTTTCCACACAAAAACGTAACCTCACATACGACTTGAATACGTCAGGTAAGCGGAACGATGGCTCTTGAATTTAGCTCCATTGTTGCAGTTAAATGATTAAATTATTTAAGTACACAATCACGTTCATGTTGTCACGTATTACAAGAATAAAGCATAAACAAGAAAATTTAATGCAACATAATGTGAAATCCCTTACACAGACATAATGAAATATGGATCCCATGAGATAAGGATGCATTATCAGATAGGTGATATCACAAGGTCAAGTTATGGATTAAACAGTATAGAGATTGAATAGGTTAGTGATTAGACAGTCTGTGGAATGGTCATGTTATGAATTTAACAGTCTTTAAATTGACCAAGCTAGAATGAGACAATCTAGGGATTGATCAGATCACATGTGGCCAATCATTTTGGATTATACTCGCTCTGCATCTAACCAAGCGATAAACATTTGCACCGCATTGAACTGATATCATTAGTAAAGGTTTCATGGGTCACTGATCCAAGCATGAGTTATAAACAACCACCACTTTGAGATTTTTAGATGGCTCGTGGCAATGCTGTTGACCTGTGAGTTAAGTAATTACTTCGCAACATTGTCTAAGTGTTGTTACAGATTGAATAATGAAAATAATCCACAGAAAGTGAAGCGCGATTTTAATACAGTACTATACTTTGACAAGGTAGAATTAATAAGATTTTGTTTGTGAAAGGTATCTCACATTTTACTGCATTTGTTTAGTTTTTGTATATTCTACATAATTATAGATTGTGAAGAAAAAATTACGTACAATACATAATTTAATCATTTGATTGTAAATGGCCTGTGGCATTTATCTTGCCATTTGCATGATTTTGATTAATAATGGTGATGAGAATATTGTGCGTAGCGCATGTATACTTAATCATTGTGGTTTTGTTCGTCTTTTATCAACTGATTGGAAACTGTGTGTTTCTATTAGATTTATTTCATTATGATCAGTGTCAAGGCCAAATGATATATATGGAAACAGTAAGTTACAAGGTTTGGAAACCTTAAATTAGGTGAACAAGTTCTTTGTCTGTAAAGATAGAAAATAAGTAAAGTTGAATCATTTCATGATTTTCATTTTTGTCTTGTGAAGTACTAACAATTACTCAATCTTCTGATGCTGTATAAGTGATATTTTAAGATAATGTTTTGCTATTAAAGTGTATTTACATTTAATATGTTTAATATTGCTGCTTTAGACTAGTACTCGTTGTCACTGTAAGAGATCTATCTCGTCTGACAGATGATTGGCTTTAAGAGACATTTTTGCTGTAAGAGATGTTCTGAGATATGTCCTAGTTATTAATTCGGTGGCGAGTTCTTCTGTCAAAAGTGCATAATCAGTTGTGGATGCAATAGACATTGATTTAGTTCGTGAATCTAACTTTACCTCAAGATCTCCTCCTCATTGAGTGAGTGAGGGCAAGCACAGGATTGTGCTGTCTCTACTTCTTCTGCAGATATGTGCATACATGAGCACGTTTATGTGTTTATTCGAGTATGTGTCTTTGCAGGTGTCAGTATATAGTTGTGTGTGTGTGTGTGTGTGTATGCGTGTATTTTAGTACATGATTGCGTCTGAGTGTGAGATTCATATGTGTGTTAAACGTTCGTTTGCATACTTAAGCGTGCTATTGAGTGAGATTGTGTGAACACAGTGTGTGCGTGTGTATGTTCGTGCATGTGTATAAGCATATGTCCACTGTGAGTGTGCGTATTTGTTTGTGTTTTTCATCCATGCCACTGTAAAATCTGGAGAGAAAAAAATCACAGGAGAAAAACAAAATTTTTGCATTTACCACCTTGCTGATTTGCAATGGTACACTCCTCAAATTTCTGCCCAACCCGTCTATCATTTCCTCCACCCCCCACCCCCATCCCTCTCTCGACCGCCTTTTATGCTTCTCAAAACCCATAACACCAATACTATATCACCTTTTGTACAGATATCTCGCAACGACTGACTGATACTCTCTCCCTCTCTTGCAGCTGTATAATTTCTTCAACTCTATGATGTCACAGTTCTCTGCCGATAATGCCGAGCAGGCCAAAATTATGAAAGCGTTCAGCCAAGAACAACAGCGATCGCTATCCGCGGGTAAGCAATTTCAATTTCTACCAGCCACCCTTATATTCAATTATACCCACAAATATTTGGAACTGAAAAGTAAAGCCTACCGAAGTGGACAGTAGCATTGCATTGCAAATATAATTATTTACTTCAAATCGGCTTCTCAGTTCTCTTTATTTGTCTGATACAATTTTGATCTGTTTGACAGTGGGGTGTAGTGTCAAAGGTCAGTGCACTGGCACGCTGATTCTATGCTCAGTAGTCTAGGGCTAAGGTCACTGTATTGGCAACCGAAAGCAGGAAGATGCATTTGAGTACATGCCGAGCAGTATCTGAGAATGAAACTGTTTCATTTACAAATAAAAAAATTAAAAAAATAAAAATTACCAAAAAAAAAATAATATATCCATTTTCTTCACGAGGAAGGTCATTCCATTATTTCTGTAAATGTAAAGATTTTTTTTTTATCTCGATATTTCTGTTACAAACACATTTTGGAAATGTAGATTTTGAAATTGGAAAAAAAAACAAGGAAGGGAGGGAGGGAGGGAGTTCTATTCTCAAAATATCGTACCAAACATTCTTATTATGTATATTATAGTAATGAAGCCACGGTGTTACCATGTCATTAACAGCATATAAATCAAGAAATATCCGCAACGATACGCTACACTGCATTTTGTAATGAGATAATTTCGCCACAAGTAGCTTAATAAATTAACAAATATTTTCTTTTTTTTTGCTTATAACAATAATCAGTTAAAAATGTCAACGTCAATGAACACATAGATATTACACAAGTAGCTTAATAAATTAACAAATATTTTCTTTTTTTTGTATATAATAATAATCAGTTAAAAATGTCAACGTCAATGAACACATAGATATTACAATCAAGTAGCTGTTTAACGTACCTGAACTTAATGTGTGTTTGCGATGAGATATTTTCTAACACAATCTGGCTTGAGAATAAGCTCGCTCCACCTGAAGAGGAGGGAGGGGTCGTGCACCCACTAGTTAAGTACCACTAGTCGAAAGGAAGCTGTTATGGAATAAATAAAGCTGACACTGTGTCTGTTTGCGTGTCTGTTTGCGTGTCTGTTTGCGTGTCTGTTTGTTCTCGATTCACGCCGCATGCTGAGAGGAATTTAAAGGTTGCGTTTGAACCCCTGAAACGGTTGTAGGAGTTTCAGGATCTGTTTCACAGCAACAGGGTGCTCCCTCCACTAACAAAAAATAGGGCGCCCGGCTTCTCGACTACACTAATCTAAGATGGGCTGTTAATTTGATCCACAGCCACAGGAAAGAGCTATGAATCCTAAATTTTCAATGAAGGTATGGTTTGCCTCAGGGACGAACACAGTTATGGTCCGCTGCCAGCCACAGGGAAATTTTAAAAAAAATAATAATTTGTATTATTCATTTAATGTCAGTTATTCTCTACACACTTGCAATGCCGGATTTTCCTGCTAGTCTTTGAATATTTGAAAGTAATTTGTTTCGATTAATAAATAGATCCCAAAGCTGCAATCAACATTTATTGTACTGGGATTGCAAGGCCTTTGATGGAAAAGCAACACCCTAGGGACTTCGTTTCTCTTTCAACAGTTTCTTAGTTAATATTAATGTATTCGAAATAAAGAAAACAAGTTGCCTTTAAATTCCCAGTCGTGACATTGATTATTTTGATTTATTATTATCTTCCCTTATGGAATTCTTTAGAATTCTCTGTATGTTTGCAGCAATACATCATATTCTGCCTGCTGTGATTTAAAATTCATCGTTTTAAATCCTATAAGTATGAAATTAATTTCTCTTTTCTTCATTCCAACCAACAAGAATTCAGATTCCTTTTAAAAATCCTATCAACAACAATTCAAATTCATTTATTAAATCCTAACAACAAGAATTAAAATTCCTGTTCTAAATCATACCAACAAGAATTCAATTCCTGTTTTGAAAAATACTACTAACAAATATCTAAATGACTTTCCTAAATCCTACCATTTTTTTAAAATCCTAACAACACTCACAGAATATTTGCACTTTTTAAATGAATCTTCATGAATCGTGTCACCACTCGTAACGTATTTATGTCATATTTAGACATATCCGGTCTTGGCCATTTTTACGTGGTGAATACGAGATGGCAGGAGTCTAAGTCAGAGGTCAACACAACTACTCTATAGTATAGTGCTATGTGACTGGATGCAAACTTTATCTGCTGCCAGCTTCTCGACCCAAAATGCCAAAGTGTGGTGCCTTTACGCCCAATCAATGCGCTAAGTTGACGTTCAGAAAATGACGCCCAGCACATTTGCTAGAAATTATTTAATTCTAAGTAACAAATCTTACAGCTCATTTGTTACTAATCAGTTAATACTACCTAATGAATCCAACAGTCCATTTCTTAGTAATTAATTAATTTAGCCCAATTAATCATACAACCCATTTGCTAGTGATTAATTCTACCTAATGGATCGGTGAGCATTTAATTCATACTACCCAATGAATCTCTCAACCCCTTTGGAAATAACTAATTCAATTTACCCAATGGATCGCACAACCCATGTACAAGTAACTAATTCAATTTACCCAATAGATCGCACAACCCATTTACAAGTAACTAATTCAATTTACCCAATAGATCGCACAACCCATGTACAAGTAACTAATTCAATTCACCCAATAGATCGCACAACCCATTTACAAGTAACTAATTCAATTCACCCAATAGATCGCATAACCCATTTACAAGTAATTAATTCATACCACCGAATGGACTAGTAAACCAAAATAATCTTTGAAATGGGTCCAATGAATTGATTACATTTTCATCCTGTAGCTAACCTTTGCTCGACGCGGCTCTTTCAAACAATAAAATGAATAATTTAAAATGGTTTTTCTTTCGAACTTCACCCAACTCCTTGTCAGATCGCCTGATTTAGGAATTGAAGTTATTTTCTCTGCTTTCTCTACTATTATGATTTACTTAATTTTTTTTTTAGGCTACAACGGTGATGACGTTGTCTCCTAGTTTTGACGACACGAATGGGCAAGCAAGTCTTCAGTTAGTTTAATGAGACGCTGGCCCCTAAAGGATAAACTCAGTCCAGAGCGCAACACCTTTCAAGACTCTGTGCACGCGACTTTCACAAGACTATATTACGTCACAATGCCTTGAAATTGCTGCCAATCAGCTAATTAGAACGCGTGTTGAATCACGTGGTAATATCACATGCTTGATTCAGGAGTGCAGTATGACCCAGTCAGTCAAAATTACTGAAACCCTAGTCATCTGGCTTCACGCATAACAGCCCCCACCCCACCCCACCCCAAAATGACGCACTGTAACACGCATTATTGTAGTTGCCGTCTACAGTCTCCTTGAGAAATCTAATTACAACACACTGTCTCTTCCATCAAGGGGATAAAATTCTTCCAGCACCCCCTAAATCCCAATGGCATTGAAAGCGAGTAGGTGTGATCGTGATCAATAACCTTGACGGTCCGTGTGGCTTTAAGTGAAAGAGGTGTTTCTTGAAGTCCGTTTATGATACAATCCTGGGAGAACATTTCAAAGAACTTAATGGGCAAGTAAAATAAGAAATTGGAAATTTTGGAATTTTCAGTCGCGTATTATTAGTGCGCTTCGTGGTACATCATGTTCCCTCAATAAAGTCGCTTGATGTTGACTAGCCTAGATACAGGGACCGCAGTGTTGGTCACCCGATTAATAATGCCTTGTTGTTTTCCGCAAAATTCTTGCACAGGTTTGTCGCAAAACTTCAGGCATGACTGCAACATTGTAATTTGTTTTACTATGAAAATTGGTTTAGATTGTATATATCTGTGTTAACATAGACATTCATTAGAGGAGGAAAATGTCCCGATGTAAATATATTCACCATCACAGCTGATGGCATGTGTGTTGTGTTGCCGTTGTCTTATGACATGGAGCAATTTAATGCATTTCGTAGCTGTAGAGGTGTAGTGTTAACGTTGTCTTATGACATGGAGCAATTTAATGCATTTCGTAGCTGTAGAGGTGTAGTATTACCGTTGTCTTATGACATGGAGCAATTTAATGCATTTCGTAGCTGTAGAGGTGTAGTATTACCGTTGTCTTATGACATGGAGCAATTTAATGCATCTCGTAGCTGTAGAGGTGGAGTACCTGTAACTTTGTAACTCTCTCGTTAGTAGTAAACTCTCTGACTCTCAGACCTCCTGGATAACGACAGAAAAGCAATTTTTTCGATTCACTTAAGGGTTTTGCTGAAATCAAATGTTTAACTTATTACCACCAAAACAAAAAAAATGTTCAATCCGTTATTACAACCAATTAAGTTTTTGTAAACAGGACTCGTAAAAATAGCAATAGAGAGTGTCTGTCAGCATAAATACACAGAATCTATTCCAGAAATTTATTTTTTCAATTTATTCCCATTTGATTTTTACAATATACTAAAGACATCGTCGCTGGAACTGTTGGTAGATTGTACCTTGTTTGCTGCAAGCTTGTATAGAATCAGAACACCCTCGTCAAACCTCTCAACCGGACTGAACTTGGTGGTCCGCGTGTATCTTGGTCACGCGAACTTGACCGTACCCGATAAGAACAGCTAGGCATGACAAAGGAGGAAACAGTACCCCGTGTAACAAGATCACCGCGAACACTCGCCCCTCCGAAAAACAATGACACATCTTAAGATGGACCCTCAGCGCTTGTCTGTTCTTCTTTGGATGTCATGCTTGCTTGCGGTTCCTTTTACTATTGATAAGATTTGTGCTGTCAACTTTACCTGTTAGTGGTGCGTAATTGCTTTTGTCAGCCATTTTATTACCACGTGTTTGGTGAAAGGTTGCTTAATCCATCATTGTATTGTCACGTGTTTAGTAACATATTGCTTTGTCCGACATTTTATTGTCACGTTCATTTTGTTGTGACACGTGTGCTTTTTTTCTTTGTGTTCTTTGTACATGCACAACTGTTTGACTCCGATGTGTTTCATAACACGATTTTCTTTTGCATGTCAGATTTCACTAAGACGTGTTTGTTTCTCACAGGTTTTACTTGTTTTTATGCAACAAAAGGCCTCAAAGCCAAAGTTTTCAACAACGTATACTTAGGTCACAATATTGCAAAGTTACAACCCCACCCCTTACAAACAGGCAGAAGATAATCATTCTCTTCATTCCTTTTTATCGATGTCATCCTTACGAATAGGCAAAAGATAATTCTCTCCCTTTTTTTCTTTTTTTTTTTTTATCGACGCGTGCTTGTTTTTCACAAACATTCTCGAGAATCTGGCGCGTATCAATTCTTGTCATTTTGTCGAGCACTTAGAAAGTGATCATGACATGACTGAAGTGTTTCTGCTTTGACTAACAGTTTGCCATATACTTCTGCGCCCACGTCCTTCCCTGCGCTTTCAAAGGAATCAATCCCCCTTGTTTTTAATGAAAGCATTTGCAAGAGTATCGATTGGTCTCCAAGAGAAATTACTGCGCTCTTTCCCCAGACGTTTTGCTTGCAATATTGTCGAGTTCGCTTTGTGTTTTGTTTCTCGTATTTAAATGAATATATATATTTATTGTTTTCCTCCATAGGAAAATATTTCATTATAGACACTATCCGAAGTTTTCAATAAGATGGCAGTTGCCAATAGAAATAAGGAATTGTCTTTCAAAGCGCCCAAGTGTTCTTTAACTAGCATATGGTTAAATATCGCATGTGTGTCTGCAATTGGGAGCGTACGTACGTACGTACGTTTGTGTCTTTCTCTGGCAAGCTGAAATTGGAAACGATAATTGATAATCTGCAAAAAATGTCGGTGCGCTAATAAGAAAAATGTTAGTGTGTGTATGTGTGTATGATTTTATATGTGTGTACATTAATGAGTGCTGGTGCGTACATGTGTATGCATGTATATATATATATATATATGTGTGTGTGTGTGTGTGTGTGTGTGTGTGTGTGTGTGTGTGTATGCATGTGTTTCGTATGTATGCGTGCAAGCGTGTTATGCTTACAATTCCAAATTACAGTTTATATTTGAAGAATCACATTGGACACCCTATATCAGAAAATGGAGTTGCACATTTTATTGATCTTTTTCATTTAATCTTTTCTTTTTTCTGTTGTTATTAATGCTTGTCTAAAATCAGTAATTTTAGAAGAGTCCGTCACACTGTTGATTATTTTAATGCCTAAAGGAGCAGTTTGATAAGTTCATTAGATAGTTGGTTTTTTTTTTTAGAGTTTTGATTCTATCTTTTATTTGTTCTTTCTTTCGTTTTTTCTTTCGTCAAATTTATGTACGACGATCATATACATAAACTGAAAATTAATCCACTGATCAAAATATCCAATTAAAAGAGCGCATATTTAAAACATTCGGTGATTTATTCCATATTTCTATTGGTTCAACCAAGTACTGGAAGTAGGTTAGAATAAAATTTCAAATATTATTTTTTAATGTCTGCATATATTATATTTTAATAAGTAAAAAACAAAGTTTATAATTATTTGCCTACAGTGATATAATTATTTGCTTGAAATTAGACTAGTCTAAACAATTATTTTGAAAGAAATTACATTCATCATTTTTTTCTTTACGTGTAATGACGTGAGAGGTGTGCAGTTGTTTGCTACAGTTTTGTCTGGTCTAGTATGTAGCGGAACATAGCAGAGAATGACCTCCCCCTACCTACAGCAATCCTCAGCTCGCTCTACCCACTGAAGTTAGAAAATTAATCTTATAAACTATGAGCGGATCTTACGTTGTTTGGTTGGCTGGCTGGCTGGCTGGCTGGTTTAATGAGGCACTGCTTCCAATGGATGACTTCGGTCTAGATCAGTGCTGTCCAACTTGTAGCCCGCCGGAGCTCTCACAATATTTATTTTTAATTCAATTTCGCCAAATTTTGTCAAAATGTTTACATTATATCTCTTCAGTCTTTTCAGTAATTATTGGACTAATTCTAAGTTTATTTGAATTTAAGTGGTAATTTTAAATATTGCATAAAATAATAGTTTCTATAGCATTTAATTCTAAAAGAATTTTAATGACCTTATTTGCTTGCTAAGATTCAGCGGATAATGACAAGCATATCAAATAAAATGGACAACACAGCAGCCCAGCCTATGGACAGTTTGAACCAGTCAACACAAAGCAGAAAGTTAAAGAAGAAAACCGTATGTTTAATCCGTCATGGGACTTTGAATTTTTGTTCACAATGCCGGGTGATAAGTCTGTGTGCTTGTTCTGCCGGAATTCCTTAACTGTTTTGAAAAAAAGCCAATCTGCAGAGACACTTCACTTCCATGCATAATAATAGCAATAATTAGTAATTGTACATATCAGCCAGTATATTAAAGGTCCACGACATTTTACAATCTAATCATTTAATGACATATATTTCATAATAATAGCAATACTAATAGCAATAATTATTAATTGTACATATCAGCCAGTATATTAAAGGTCCAAGGTCATTTTACAATCTAATGGCAAATACCAACATAAACCAGATTTGTTTATTGAAACAAAGAAACAATAATAACATCGCTTTTAATCATTCTCTTAAGTCAAAATGAGGGCATCCTGTTTAATGTGGGCTTACGTTCAATAGCTCATGTCAGAAATGCCATTTTCCCGTCCTGGGAAATTGCATGATTAAATTCTAAATGTACCGTGAGTAAATCTAAGAAGATACATAATACGTCATTTAGTCGTAGCTAGCACAATTTACAGCGTATTAACGAGTTTAATGACTTTTTTAGATAAAAAGATAAAGCCCGCACTTGATTGATTTTTAATGGAGTATGTTTTACCAGTAAAAGTACTAAGTTACTTTTTAGTAAAGCTACATTTTTGTCTCCTGACACTGAAGAGTTGTCGAATGACAACGAAACCCTAGTTTTGAGAGAGATTTGAACAATGACCCAGAATTCTTCGAAAGAATCTCCCTTTAATTTAAAACAAATCCATTTATCTCTAGATCAATACATTTCATTAAAGTAAAAATAGCTCTACAAATTTCTCAACATTATTAAAATGCAGTGTTGCTTGATTTAACCCTAGAGGCGACACCTTAGATGATATTTCTTGTATTCAAGGGACAGAATTCAGAATTCAGAAAGGAGTTCAGAATATGCAATGTAATACACTGGCATTTTACTCTCAGTGTTATTGCTTTGAATTCAAGGATTTGAATTTTAGGACTTCAAAACATGTACTGCAATTTTTTGAGACCACATGAAAGATTAAATTCAGATATATTACCAGAAACCGTTGTAATATAAAGATTGTTTAAAAACGGGTACGTTATGCACGGTTATGTTTAGTTTAAAACGGTTGTGGTTAGTTTAATACGGTTGTGGTTAGTTTAATACGGTTGTGGTTAGTTTAATACGGTTGTGGTTAGTTTAATACGGTTGTGGTTAGTTTAATACGGTTGTGGTTAGTTTAATACGGTTGTGGTTAGTTTGATATGGTTGTGGTTAGTTTGATATGGTTGTGGTTAGTTTAATACGGTTATGGTTAGTTTAATACAGTTGTGGTTAGTTTAATACGGTTGTGGTTAATTTGATCCATATCAGACTACAATAAAAATAAAATCAGACATCTGTGTCTAGACTGAATCATCAGTTAGAAAGAGAAAACGAGTGCGCTTGGGTGTAAACGACAACGGTTTCAAAGAGCTATAATTTAATGATTAATGGGTAAAAACACCATCATAGGTATAATCAAATTTGCATATCCTCCGAGTGGTCAAGTTTAACAATGGTCACCAGATGATCCAATATCAAAGCAATACATCTATCACTTAAGTATATAGATGATGACGGTCTATGATTTCTATACATCATACACACTGTCCGGCCTCGACATCTATCATTCACACAGAACGTCTGTTGGTTCTATACATCATACACACTGTCCGGCCTTGACATCTATCATTCACACAGAACGTCTGTTGGTTCTATACATCATACACACTGTCCGGCCTCGACATCTATCATTCACACAGAACGTCTGTTGGTTCTATACATCATACACACTGTCCGGCCTTGACATCTATCATTCACACAGAACGTCTGTTGGTTCTATACATCATACACACTGTATGAGATATTTTTTTAGCCAGAACATTATTTCGGCTGAGTCAACATAAATTATTTCTTAAAGCAAAAGACACTAGGCAGTTTGACTGAATAACAACTTGTCTGTACATACAACAAATTGTTTAGCTGACCTACTGCAAACATGGCATTTCATTAGACCCTTTTTAGGGAGTTTTTTTTTTAGCAAAGATAGCATTTCATTTATAACATTTTTAGAGGAATATTTTATCTGACTTACCGCAAAGATAACATTTCATTTAAAACATTTTTAGAGGAATATTTTATCTGACTTACCGCAAAGATAACATTTCATTTATAACATTTTTAGAGGAATATTTTATCTGACTTAAGCAAAGATAACATTTCATTTATACCATTCTGTACAGAGACGAAGAGAATTGTCTGATTGCCTGGTAGGTTACCATGACAATGACATTGTGAAACGATTTCTGTTTCCTTGTTCAGACCTACGAATTAAATATTAAACTTTCTTACTAATCTTGATCACATTGATAATGAGACATTGTTTTAAACACATACAGAGAACAGTGCATACAATCACATTGATAATGAGACATTGTTTTAAACACATAGAGCAAACAGTGCATACAATCACATGATAATGAGATATTGTTTTAAACACATACAGCAAACAGTGCATACAATCACATTGATAATAAGACATTGTTTTAAACACATACAACAAACAGTGCATACAATCACATTGATAATGAGACATTGTTTTAAACACATACAACAAACAGTGCATACAATCACATTGATAATGAGATATTGTTTTAAACACACAGCAAACAGTGCAAACAGTAATCACTGTAGGCATTCCTTGCAGTTCAACAATTAAACCCCTAAGTTGAAATGTGCTTACTCTGTGCTGCTTCTTATAAATGTGGCTGGTAATTTTTTCTTTGTGTAAATATTTAATTTCTTTGCTTAAACTGCCATTCAACGGAATAAAGAACTGTATATTTTTTTACACTTTTACCATATTAAGAGATATAAATTGTATTTTTAAAGCTGCCATTCATAACTAATTACTTTGTAAATCATATGTGCTACTGTAAAAATTTCATTGATATTTTTATTTTGCACGAATATTTTGCATACCTGCACCTATTGACAGTGTATTGTATCTCATGTTCTACTTCACACACACACACTCATATGCTTACCCCCACAAATATACATGTACACATACGCACATACACACGTACAAGCATTCGCATACACTCATTTGCACATAGTGGCACACAGACATCACACGCGTTCGCGCACATACACACACACACACACACACACACACACACACACACACCATGATACGGACAACAATCTAATCAGTATCCAGCGGAATCTAAATATTTCTCGCTGTAAAATTAACTTCCGCCGGAAGCGATTCCTCTAAATCTGTCTAATTTCCTCCTTCCTTCTCTTTTATTCAAATTGACGTACGTATACCGATGCTGAGTTGCAAATGACAGCGTTGACAAGGTAGTCAAACACGTTTTACTGTGTGCAGCAACTATCATGTCTGATGACCTTGAAAACGAGGACAAGGTCTTACTAAGGCAGACAGATCCGGACGTCATTTCAGTGGAAAGTTCGTACAAGGGACCTCACCTTTCGTTTCCTATCACCCGGAATGAAGTCAAGGTCTTGATTGAGGCATTCAGATCAAAGCAGGTATGGACTTAGTGTGGTTTGAGTTGATTTATTTTATATCTTGCTTTCACTTCTAAAAAAGTGATGAAAATGCTGTATGCTTTATGTGACGTGTGCGTGTGTGTTTGTAAGGGAGAGAGAGAGAGAGAGAGAGAGAGAGAGTGTTGAAAATTTAATGTTATTTCATTTTAATTTCAGTTTGCCAAGTATTCTTTTAATATATATATATAGATGATGACGTGAACGAACATCAGCGGAATTCTTGATAAGTATTGAAAGTCCAGTTCTAATTTAAATGCAACTCAAAAATAATTTTAAATGCTAATGTTTCAAATCAACTTAATAATTGCCATCTGAATAAATCTCTAATTCTTTGTCTACAAGATTGGGGAAAAAGTAACTGTCAGTTTAGCCTTAGCTTAATTACATGGACTTTATGAAACTAGTCTGTTGATCGATCGAAGGATGACAGAACGAAGTGACGGAATAATGACGGATGGATGTGCAAAATAAAAAGTAAAAGGGCGTATTAATGGATGAATGCGGTAAGAGATTGACTGGTAGATGGAAGTTTGAATGAATGGGATAACGAATAATATGAGTAGATAAATAAACAAGTAGATGCTGGAACAAAAGGATAGATAAGCAGAGGAAGAATAGATCTATCTATCCTTTAGTTTTGTCGACCGTTAGGGTACCACTGATGACCTGACAACCAGTTTCTTTCATTCCATTTTGTTCTCTGCTAATCTTACTATACTGCTCAGTTTCAGTCCTGTCCACTCTGAGATGTTATCCTCCCATCTTTTCCTCTGTCTTCCTCTCCTTTGCCCTCCTTGCACAGTACCTTGCATGATTGTCTTGGCAAGCCCTGTTGATTGTGTGACATGCCCATACCATTTTGCGTTTTTTCACAATGGCCAATAGCTCTTCATAGGGCCCAATAGCTTGCCTAATTCTGTTTCTCATTTCCTCATTCGTGACATGATCTCTATACGAAATGCCAAGTAACCTTCGAAAGCATTTCATTTCAGTAGCTTGTATCCTCCTTTCGAGATCCGCTGTGAGGGTCAATGACTCACAGGCATATATAAACACAGATGCAACCAAGGAGCGCATCAGTCTGATGTTTGAGCTGACTGAGATGTTTCAGTCTTTCCAAACTGTCTTCAGCCTTGCCATTGCTGTTATTGTCAGCGCAATCCTGGACAATATTTCTGGTTTTGATCCCTCGTCTGACACGATGGCTCCTAAGTACTTGAATTTATTAACTATTTCCAATTTCTGATCACCAAGAATAGATGGACAACGGTAAATTGCGATTGTGTGAAATTATGGACGGTATAGTTAGACTGGTGGATGGATGGACGAACAAATGAATAGATAAATGAGCGAAAACATGGGGAGGAAGATGGATGGATGGAAGGACTAGTGAAGGGAGGAAATTACAGGTAAATGATGGATTATGAAGCCTTTTCACGGTGCTCCATAAAATAAATCACTTCATGACTTGTTTTCTAACAGCAAACATGAAGAAAGTTAAATTGATTTTAAAATTATTTCACATTTTGATCATTAAACAGCACAATTAACTATATAATCCCTATATTATTTCACATTTTGATCATTAAACAGCACAATTAACTATAAAATCCCTATATTATTTCACATTTTGATCATTAATAGCACAATTAACTATAAAATCCCTATATTATTTCACATTTTGATCATTAAACAGCACAATTTACTATATAATTCCTATATTATTTCACATTTTGATCACTAAATAGCACAATTAACTATATAATCCCTATATTATTTCACATTTTGATCATTAAATAGCACAATTAACTATATAATCCCTATATTATTTCACATTTTGATCATTAAATAGCACAATTAACTATATAATCCCTATATTATTTCACATTTTGATCATTAAATAGCACAATTAACTATATAATCCCTGTATTATTTCACATTTTGATCATTAAACAGCACAATTAACTATAAAATCCCTATATTATTTCACATTTTGATCATTGAATAGCACAATTAACTATATAATCCCTATATTATTTCACATATATAATATAATCCCTAAACCGGCAGGTGCTGCACGTCAAGTACTTGCTGCAACTGTTGCACGAAACGCGACGGATGTTGCGACAGAGGGGTAACATTAACCATGCGACGACCGCCATCGCACACCAAATCACCGTATGTGGTGACCTCCACGGCAAGCTGGATGACCTTTACATGATATTCCACAAGGTGTCGCCACTTTTGCTTGGTGGTTTTTCTTCTTTTTTTTCTTTTGGAGAGTTGTTGTCTCGGTTAGCCCGGCATGCGGAAGAAAGCTTGGCTTATTAATGAGACCTATTCACTAGTAGGGCGATAGTTTTCAAATGTAGAGAACACGTTCGTTTTGCATGCGAATTCTTTAACAACAATTGCCGAGATGTCATTTGACATAATTCATATACAGAGGCAAGTTCTACACGGTAAAATTACAAAATAAGTTTGACATGTGTATTGGCTCACCGCATAATTTTAAGGAAACGCTGGATTGGTAAGTAAACTAAAGAGTTGGAATCGCTAAACTGATCAATAAACTAAAGGGTTGGAATCGCTAAACTGATAATAAACTAAAGGGTTGGAATCGCTAAACTGATCAATAAACTAAAGGGTTGTAATCGCTAAACTGATCAATAAACTAAAGGGTTGGAATCGCTAAACTGATCAATAAACTGAAGTGTTGGAAGCACTTGATTGATAAGTAAACTGAATGGTTAGAAGCGTTAGAATTGTTGACTTCTTGCAATGTGTATCTCTTCAGACAGTGATTGAGTCCAAGTAGCCTTCTATTGCCATCTTAATGTTTTGTTGACTAATGTTGCTTTCAGCTTTCCCTTGTTAGGTATTGCTGTTGAATTTTGGTTTATTTCTTTCCTAGTGCACTCTGTTGGTACTGATGGTTTTTTTGTTTGTACTTATGTTTTCCAATTATTTGTGTAATGATGTATGTTAGACTAGTGTTTCTGTGATATCTTCTGAGTGGATATGTTTTAGTACTTCATTTGCATTATGAATTGCTGTCCTAAGAACTTTTGTTTTACAGCTTTCTTGTTGGGTTCTGCATAAATGTTACTTATTTTTTCCATGAAACCTTTTATGTTGCTTATTTCTCCAATCTGGTCGTCAGTTGGGTTTGCCTGTTGTGAGGTTGTGGAAGTTTCATTGTCTTCCCTTTCGGTGCAGAGGGTTGTGATATTTTTGTTGCTGTTCTATCTTCTGTAATTCTAGGGTTGTGATATTTTTTGTTGCTGTTCTATCTTCTGTAATTCTAGGGTTGTGATATTTTTGTTGCTGTTCTATCTTCTGTAATTCTAGGGTTGTAAGAAGCCTATTTTGCTGTTCTATCTTCTGTAATTCTAGGGTTGTAAGAAGCCTATTTTGCTGTTCTATCTTCTGTAATTCTAGGGTTGTAAGAAGCCTATTTTGCAAGATCACTCTCTTCTGGTCCAGGAGCCGCTGTTCACTAATAATATCACCTGGATGGCATTTGAGCCAGAGATCATGCGTCCTTTTTCTGTATTCTCTTATGTAGGTTGGCTTTGATAGCAAGAGACCATTATTTGTATGTTTTCGTCTCTGGTCCATCTCCTCCGACTAACGTTCTCATAGTTCATTTTACGCTAGAACACCTTAAAACGTCAGTGAGTAGCGCAGACCTTATTAGCCCGGGCGAAGTCTGATCCGGTATAGAATCAAATTTAGTTTTCTCCATCATAAATGAGGGGTGAGGATGCAGTTTGGAGGGAGCCACTTTCCCCTCCTTCCCTCTATATTCATAACCACAACTTCATATCCTGATTTTCACAAATGACAGCAACCATGACTATAATGCTATCAGTATCCATAGTTACATCCATATTGACATCCACATCTTCATTCACATTATATCCATATTTTCACATATTCTATCAACTATGAATATAATGTTATCAGCATCTATAGTTGTATCCATATTCGCATCCGGGTTCCTTTTATGTCTGCACGTCTCGTTTGCAATCTCATCCTTGACGGCATTATGTGGCGTCTAATTAGGGGTGCGGATTCAAGTTGTTAATTTGTACCCATTACCCGGACTAACCTAAGTTTAGCCCCATTCACCAAATTTATTTTTTTAAAAGCACGACATTATAATGGCGCAAACGGTAGATAAATAAACTGTGATATATACCCATGAGTCAAACCGAAATATTAAAGTAGTCATAGAAGAGATCGGTCAGTAATGACCTACTAACTTGTCTAACATTAGACAACGAAATGACTAAATATAAAGAAATGTCTAAATCTAGGACATTAAAATGTAATTTAATAGGCAACGAGAGACATACTTCACAGTGTATTGAATGGAAGGGGGAGTAACTCTAAACATCATGGGGATCCTAAATTCCCCAAAAGATAAACGGTATCAGTGCCCAACTAATTAGCAAAATTTTAAAATCATAATTCCCAAATAAATACATACTTTACAAATGAGTAAAATTAAAAATTTAAAACTGAAACGACTAAATAAAAGTAAAATCTAGAATAGAATAGAAAAGATTAAATATAGATAGAGAAAAGATTAAATAAATAGACATAGAATAATAATATGACAGAAGGGCAAGGTAGAACCGAAAAGAAAACTAGCCAGCTCCAAAACACGCCCGAGTCGGGGGGGGGGAGTACCATGGGACCAGTTATCGATGCCAGAACGGCTGTCTTTGGAGGGGACTTGGTGCGATTCGGCTGGGAACTGAGGTAAGAGGCTTACTTCAATCCCGTCCAGACACGTTCTGAAAAGAAAAAAAAAACAACCTTTGGTCACAGACAGAAAGCGAAGTTCTATAACAGTTTTAAATGGAATCCCAACAGCCCCTCGCTCCTGCTTAAAATAGGCGAAAACTGGAAGCATAACTAAATCAACTAATCTGCCATTCATCGAAGGATCCAACGTATATGATTAGGTGCCGATCTGTGGAGAGAAACTCACAGACTAGGAATCTGCCCGCCTGCATTCTCTGACAGAATACAGTCACACACTGTGTCACATCTATCGAGACAGCCTACGTTCTCTGACAGAATACAGTCACACACAGTGTCACATCTATCAAGACAGCCTGAGTTCTCTGACAGAATACAGTCACACAGTGTCACATCTATTAAGACAACCTACGTTCTCTGACAGAATACAGCGTCATATATATATCAAAACAGCCTGCGTTCTCTGACTGAATACAGTCACACACAATATTATATCTATCGAGAGAAATACGCCGATATAAAGCTTAGCAACGATTATAATTATAGGCTAAAGAGTATGTATATATATATATATATATAAGCAGTGCTGTGAGTGCACTGTTGCAGGGAAGGTTTATAGTTCACTATAATCGCATTCCAGACAAAGGGTAGCGGTGATCGCTCCTTATATAGACAGGGTTTCTGTAAACCATTTTGATGTAATGCGGAAGTGTTGCGACATAATGCCATTTTGTGACGTATTAATACCTAATTCCGTAGTGACAGCCATATAATCAATATGCACATTACGCAAAAGCATCATATATATTTTCTGTACATTCTTTTTAAAATCTACAAGTTATATGTACATCACACTTAGATGCGTCAATATCAGACATGAAATTAATGTTGTTGCACATAGATATGTTTATCATAATTGCAGAGTTCTACAACGAACACCTTAGCATAATAGTCAGAACCCCATGCTACCGCCACTGTTGCACTGGCTTAAACCACTTTGACCACCTGCTGAAAATAATTCCGGAAATTAACGGTGGAGTCCCAGTATCCGGGACGCTATAATACTCGAGTCATTGGCTGGAGATAAAGGAACAAAAATGACGACATTCTGAAAGTCTACTACGAGTCCTGACGAAGCAATAAGGTCTGCGTCAAGAGATTTCGATTCAGCTGTCATTGAGGGAAAGAGCGTCTTTGACTTAGTTCCATTCTGGGCCTCCTCGCCTGAACGGTCTGGTGTCGTCTGCTCTTTCTTTGAAGACTGTCAAGCGAAAAATCTCGTTGTTGACGTCGAGTGTAGTAATGAAAAGAAAACTCTACTTGTACTGTAAATATATTTATCCCCCTTGAAAATGCAATGTAACATTGCTTTCTACCTACAGGAGATAGTAGTGTAGATTTCAACTATTAATACCTAGCGATATTTAACTAACGAATTTTTTAAAGTAAACAAGCTATGGAGGGTACCAAATTAATGTGTCTTTTGATTCTTGTCTTCTTCTTAATTGTACAAACCAGGTCAGTGGATAGATGGTACTGTGAGACTAATGAGAATGTTGAAAGCAGACTGAGACTATTAAGATAATGCTGATACTTTTGAAAACATACTGAGACTATGGAGAACATGCTGAGATTACGTGGAGAGAATACTGAGATATTACTGAAACATCGCAGGATTTACTGAAACTTTATGGAGAGATTCTGAGACAAAAATGAAAAATATATTGAGACTGTATAGAACATATTGAGACATTATGTAGAGTAGTGAGTCTATTGAGACTACTGATATAAAGAGATATCCTGTTGCTTGGATTATTGATATCTTAATGAAACTTTCTGTAATCTGGAATTTTATGTCATACTGAAAGATCCAAGTAGCATGTTGATTTATTTGTGTTAAAGAAACTTTCTGTTCTCTGATTATTTAGATGCATAATTAACGTCTTTACAGTCTGGTATTATACCAAATTAGTACCTCTATAGTTTGGTTTTCATAATGAATATCAGTGTTGCCTGGCACCGTGGATGTCACAATGAACATCACTGTAGTCTGGCACTACTGATGTAATAATGAATGTCACTGTAGGCTGGCATTAGGGATGTCATAATGAATGTCACTGTAGCCTGGCATTAGGTATGTCATAATGAATGTCACTGTAGCCTGGCATTAGGGATGTCATAATGAATGTCACTGTAGCCTGGCAATAGTGATGTCATAATGAATATCACTGTAGTCTGGCAGTAGTGATGTCATAATGAATATCACTGTAGCCTGACAGTAGCGATGTCATAATGAATATCACTGTAGCCTGGCAGTAGTGATGTCATAATGAATGTCCTATAGTAAGACATTAAACATGTCATAACAAATGTCCTGTAAACTAGTATAAAATCCATATGCATTCAATATTGCAGAACGGGCTACCCTCAGTTGATAACCCATATGTGTTTAATGGAGACTTTGTGGATCGAGGGGCTTACTCAGTGGAAGTGGCAACCGTCTTGTTTGCGTGCTTTCTTGCCTCCCCTAACGAGGTCTACCTTAATCGAGGCAACCATGAGGACCACTTGATGAACATAAGGTATGCCAGGGCTTAAAATAACACAGGTCAAAAGTCATGCAACCGTTGTGCTATCGTCATTATTTTTTTTTCCTCCCAACACAAATACAAGCATAGTCATTATCATATTGTAGGAAAAAAGAGCCCAGCAGATATAAGATAAAGATAGTCTTTCAAGACAAAACACTCTCTTTGTGTATCATTAAGACATTAAAGGAAAAGAACCGTGTATGACAAATCATTAAGACATTAGAGGAAAAGAACCGTGTATGACAAATCATTAAGACATTAGAGGAAAAGAACCGTGTATGACAAATCATTAAGACATTAGAGGAAAAGAACCGTGTATGACAAATCATTAAGACATTAGAGGAAAAGAACCGTGTATGACAAATCATTAAGACATTAGAGGAAAAGAACCGTGTATGATAAACATAAAGACATTCCTACGAGACAAACAGTACTCTATATTTATATATATATCATAAATAAATTCCCATGAAAAGAAAACCTTGCATGTAATTCATAAATACAATTCATATGAAAAAAGCTGTGCCTAGCGGAGTAAATATGCCTATCCCTATTCCTAAACTCAATTGAAAAATGTCAAATAACCCAAACTTGGGCACTGCTTTTGCTGATATTTTTAAGTCTCAAAGTTGGAAGTAAACATTCTGCTGGTAACACGAACCAAACAAAAGTAGCAAAATATTATAATGGAAAACCTTGAGGGTAGAAATAACTAAAAACAATATTCTTTTTTAAATGTTATGTAAGATAAAAAGCACTTTGTTTTCATATTTAACAACTATGTTTTAATATATGATATAAAGTATATTATTTGAAATTTGAAATTTGTAAATTGTAGGTCAATCAGTGTAGTTAATGTTTCACCATGTTTTCACAATGGAAGTTCTGCTTTTCGTTTCGTACATAATTGAAGGTGTAACGCGCAAGCCACTTATTTAATGAAAATTATTATTATCATTTATGAATCTTTCATAACTAATTACAAGTGATAAGAAAATTAATTTAATTTATTAATGATCTTCCAGCAGACACCACTCGTCTCTCTCACTTTGCGGATATTTTGGCGCTGTAAACGTTTCCTCTGTTCCACAACATTTACAGTCACATAATGTTTCCGTGAGTGGAAAACTTCTTACTAAACAAGAAGACTAATCCTACTTTTAATCTTTATTTAGAGAGCCCCCTCCCCTCTCCACGCACTTTCTTCTCCAACGTAAGATTTTCAATATGCGTAAGAAGGTCAATACATTTAACAATAAATTTATTAAATGAACAATTAAAAATATATTTGACAATCACAATGAAACAGATTACTTGACATCAATATTCCACGACCTCACCTCACGTTCGGATATATATAATTACATTCCAACAATAGAGTCAATACAAATTGCAGGTTAATCCTATCAGAGAATAGAAATGGAGTTATTAGAGGTAGGTAAAGTCCTTTTTTTTTATTTTTTACATGACCTGGATTAAACGTTGCTTCAATACTCTTCACTTGCTTTTGCAACAATGTCACAATGTCTGTGTCAACACGTGTGGAAAACACTGACACACTATTATATTCTCGGACGAACTTAGCGCTCTCCTCATCGTGTCAGTTCCTTCAAGAGGAAGACGATGATTACTGCAATTCTGGTAACATCAGTATACCAAAATTCTCCCAGTGTATCCAGCATATATCCAGCATTACAGTGTATAGTGTACTCCCTATGTATCCAACATATAGATCAAAGTGTGTAGCGTACTCCTTATGTATCCAACATATACATCAAAGTGTATAGCGTACTCCTTATGTATCCAACATATACATCAAAGTGTGTAGCGTACTCCTTATGCATCCAACATATACATCAAAGTGTATAGCGTACTCCTTATGCATCCAACATATACATCAAAGTGTGTAGCGTACTCCTTATGCATCCAACATATACATCAAAGTGTGTAGCGTACTCCTTATGCATCCAACATATACATCAAAGTGTGTAGCGTACTCCTTATGCATCCAACATATACATCAAAGTGTGTAGCGTACTCCTTATGCATCCAACATATACATCAAAGTGTGTAGCGTACTCCTTATGCATCCAACATATACATCAAAGTGTGTAGCGTACTCCTTATGCATCCAACATATACATCAAAGTGTGTAGCGTACTCCTTATGCATCCAACATATACATCAAAGTGTGTAGCGTACTCCTTATGTATCCAACATATACATCAAAGTGTGTAGCGTACTCCTTATGTATCCAACATATACATCAAAGTGTGTAGCGTACTCCTTATGTATCCAACATATACATCAAAGTGTGTAGCGTACTCCTTATGTATCCAACATATACATCAAAGTGTGTAGCGTACTCCTTATGTATCCAACATATACATCAAAGTGTGTAGCGTACTCCTTATGTATCCAACATATACATCAAAGTGTGTAGCGTACTCCTTATGTATCCAACATATACATCAAAGTGTGTAGCGTACTCCTTATGTATCCAACATATACATCAAAGTGTGTAGCGTACTCCTTATGTATCCAACATATACATCAAAGTGTGTAGCGTACTCCTTATGTATCCAACATATACATCAAAGTGTGTAGCGTACTCCTTATGTATCCAACATATACATCAAAGTGTGTAGCGTACTCCTTATGTATCCAACATATACATCAAAGTGTGTAGCGTACTCCTTATGTATCCAACATATACATCAAAGTGTGTAGCGTACTCCTTATGTATCCAACATATACATCAAAGTGTGTAGCGTACTCCTTATGTATCCAACATATACATCAAAGTGTGTAGCGTACTCCTTATGTATCCAACATATACATCAAAGTGTGTAGCGTACTCCTTATGTATCCAACATATACATCAAAGTGTGTAGCGTACTCCTTATGTATCCAACATATACATCAAAGTGTGTAGCGTACTCCTTATGTATCCAACATATACATCAAAGTGTGTAGCGTACTCCTTATGTATCCAACATATACATCAAAGTGTGTAGCGTACTCCTTATGTATCCAACATATACATCAAAGTGTGTAGCGTACTCCTTATGTATCCAACATATACATCAAAGTGTGTAGCGTACTCCTTATGCTTACACACCGCAATAGACGTTCCCACACCTTCCCAGTCGTTCAAGTTTCTGACAGGTGAACGCATGTAGCGTAACTGGAAACTGGAAACTTAAAACTCGAAACTTGAGAATGCGAGTGAAAGGCTTCTTGTTCACTGCAAAATAAATTAAGAAGCAAACATAAGTGTCCCGTTTATCATAATATAACTCCATTCTTTATCATAATATAACATCATTCTATCGTACATCCCATCCTCAACTTACAATTTTTACATTTTCCTGCAACAGTATTTACTAGCCTGATGCACACATGGTAAAATAAATAAAGCATATCAAACAATGTCACAAGTGTTAGCACCCTACACGTGTGCAGCTTAGTTCAAACATTTGTAGAAATAACAGTCAACTCACATAGTACATCTCTACATAAACACAAGTATAACATATCAATAGTAAAAATGCATGAAATGTTTCATGAAAAGTACATTCTCTCTAAACCAGTCAGTAACTCACCATCGAGCTAACTTCATTTCAAAGATTAACTTTCTCCTTTGTCACTCAAATTCAAAGTGATCAGAGAACAGAATTTTCTACATCAAGTAACTTTTTTAATCTCAGCCCATTGTCTGGTCTTGTTCTCGTAAATCATGATCATTGGATAATAGAAAACTACTCACTCAGTTTGCATTACGTTAGCAATCTAGAATATTCTTGCCTCGAACTGTTTACTTCAACTCAGACAACTTTCAAAAATAACACCAAAAGTAGTGCCCAAGGTCGGGTTACTCTGAAAATTTAGCAATTTATATAACAATTTAAATTTTAAAATAGGGAGAGGCAAATTTTCTCTGTCACAGAAAGTGTGTCACTTAAAGAATGTTTCACTTTGTGCATAATGTTCACAAAGGAAGCTCTGCTTTTAGTTTCATACATAATTGAATGCATATACAGAAATGACTATAGATTTACTGTTATGTAAGATTATGTCCAAGTAGATGATTTCAGATTTTTAGTTTTGGTGTTCGAACGTATATATTCCATACAAGGTCAGTGCGTTTACCAGACTTAGTCATGACGTACAAATGTATCACGTCAGCATTTTAGTTTTCAGTGTGTACCTGAAAGAGGGTTCAAACAGCAATTTACGAAAATAAAGTAATGCAAATTTCCTGCTGTAAACGGCGTAATTCACTCACTGAATTCCGATACTTGATCCTGACATAATTATGGTCTGGCAGCGTCATTAAATTGTCAGTGATTTATGTTGGGTCGCTTAATACCTCTGTGCCCAAGCAGTCTTAAATTTGCAACAATTAACAGTAGCAAGAAATATTGACGAAATAATATCAGCATACAATATGTAATGAAACTGATTTTTTTATACAGATGCGAAGCATTATTATTTAAAGTTATAGCAATATTTAATAAAGCAATTAACAAGAAACAATAATGAAATAGGTTTCATATTTCCAGAGTATGGTATCATTACAACTCTCAAGTTTATCATTTTAAGAAAGCCTGACTTGCCTAACTTTGCCTAACCGAGCACTTTTGCTGCAGTCAATCAACGCGGAGATTACAATGTCCACTTCTTTATTTTATTCTATTCATGTTCTTGTCTGTCCGTTTTCGCCTATTTAAATGCATTATAAGCACTCTCAGTGTAACAAAACGTAACTGCACACTTGTAACGAGTATGTTCGAGTCCCTCTGCACGCTGAATGATTTGAACTTGTTTTCTGATATTTAACTGATTTTACCCTGTAGACTGCTATTTGTCTGATTTTATCTGTAGGCTGCTACTTGACTGATTTCACCTTGTCGACTGCTAATGACTGATTTCACATTATATATAGTGTTTCTTGACTAATTTTACCTTGAAGACTGCTTCTTTATATTGTTTCTTGACTAATTTTACCTTGAAGACTGCTTCTTTAATGATTTCACATTATATATATTGTTTCTTGACTAATTTTACCTTGAAGACTGCTTCTTAACTGATTTTACCTTATATATATATATATTGTTTCTTGACTAATTTTACTTGAAGACTGCTTCTTAACTGATTTCACCTTATATATATTATTTTCTTGACTGATTTCACCTTATAAAGATCGTTTCTTGACTAATTTTACCTTATATATACTGTTTCTTGACTGATTTCACCTTATATAGATTGTTTCTTGACTGATTTTACCTTGAAGACCTCTAATTTACTGATTTTATCGTGTAGGCAACAACATCATTCTGTTATAATAGCATTTTATAATTCCATTTCTCACTTTCGTGCAAGATTTCTCTTATTGCTCTTTTATATTCGTTTATTATTTACATTCATGCCTTACTAGCTTTTATTTTATTTATTATTTACATTCATGTATTATTAACTTTATTATTATTTACATTCATGCCTTACTAGCTTTTATTTTATTTATTATTTACATTCATTTACATTCATTAAATTTTATATTTTATTTATTATTTACATTCATGTATTATTAACTTTATTTATTATTTGCATTCATGTATTATTAACTTTAATTATTTCATTCCACAGGTATGGATTCATCAAAGAAATAATGCGAAAATATAAGGCAAGTTTTATTTCACAGACCCCACGTGACTATTGCATGTCAGCCACTGGTGTCATTGGTTGTATTTTATTAAAGACGATACATGTACGCGCGCACTTGTGTGTGTGTGTGTGTTTGTTTGTGTGTATGCGTGTGTTTGTGTGTGTATGTGATGTTAAAAATAATTTGTAAATGATGTAACTAGTTACCTATGTTATAAACTCCTATAGCATAGACTTCTTTAGAAAATTCCTATAAAATCTTTTAATTTTGTCCATGAATAAATTGCCCAGATTAAAGAAAAAAGGGATCATGTTGTGTATTGAAATATGTGAATTGTGACCACTGATCTGCATAAATGTGTTGCATTTCCACGGAGACCACTGCTGGGGACAGTTGTTGCCGACCCATGGTCGGAATTGAATTTTGTTGAATTTTATTGTGAACGTTATCGTGTAGCGAGAAAAGCACAGCCGGAAAAACAAATAGAAACATCGTAAAGGAGTGAGCCAGACAATCCCTTCGCACAATAAATACAACTCATTAGTGTAAGGTTTAAGCAAAGAAAATGTATTTTCATATGTAACTTGGTTGACCATTTTCAATATCCGCCTTAAGCACAATAAATACGACTCATTAGTATAAGGTTTAAGCAAAGAAAATGTATTTTCAAACGTAACTTAGTTAACCATTTTCAATATCCGCCTTAAGCACAATAAATACAACTCATTAGTATAAGGTTTAAGCAAAGAAAATGTATTTTCAAATGTAACTTAGTTAACTATTTTCAATATCCGCCTTAAGTACTGTAGAAGTATTCGCAAAACCTCATTATCAAGTTATCCAAAACAAGAGAGCAAACCATATTTTATTATTTATAACGCTTGTAATTGTGACAGTAGTATTGAAGAATCAAGAAACATCTGGTTTCAGATAGAATATTATCAGAGTTATCTATTCATTTTTGGATAAATATTATTTTCTACATTCCGTACAAATTTATTAGGTTGAAGCACTGTAGTTTAGCATATATATTGCAACTTATTTTCTGTTTTGGTTACGTAAAAAGGACGTAGTTTGTGGGTGCGTAGCAGTGCGCTTTAAGAGCATTTGTATATTTATGGTTTCTTGGTGAAATGTTTAATGAATAGATGTAATATTTTGTGTGGTTTATACGGGTAGTCGCTATTTTTGTTGAGTATGTGTTTAGAGGGCCTGTGTAATGTGTTTTCAAGATATACGAAATATTTCTCTCTGTATGTACGTAAAGTCTTAGTGTTCGGGTTCGAACTGTCTTTCATAGTGTGAAGATGCAGTCTTTCGTCGTGTGAAGGTGAAATCTTTCGTAGTGCGAAAGTGAGACTTTCTTTACTATTTTGTATGCGTACATCTTTTTTAAAGTGCAATAAGCCTGTATTTGTGAATATAATCTGTTTATGTTTATTAATGTTTATTAATGTAACAATTTTAAGATGGCCTTGCAGTATTTTGGCACAAGTTAGAAAAAAATTTAAACAACAGACTCATCTCATTTTATCACGTTGTAGAAAGGCACGTTATAAGGCAGACTTTTATCATTTTGACACAAGTTAAAAAGGCAAGTTATAAGGCAGACTTGACACAGTGTACAAAGAAACAATTAAAGACAGATTCGATTCATTTTAGCACAAAGTAGGAAGGCAGGTTTAAAGGCAGACACAGGGTATGAAGTAGGAAGTTCAGTTTAAAAAGAGACTCATAAAATAAAAGTAGGAAGGCAAGTTTAAAGACAGACTTATAACACGAAGTAGGAAGGCAAGCTTAAAGACAGACTTATAACACGAAGTAGGAAGGCAAAAAGACAGACTTATAGCATTTCGAAAAATGCAGCGTCAGATTCGTAACATTTGTCCATTGCTAACATGTCAATCTGCTGCGAAAGCAACATTTTACTTTGAAATTAAATATTTTTTCCCATAAATAAATGGCCTTAATAGATCCTGCACAATCACGCAAAGCAGTCAGATTCCTGGAAAATTGAAAGGAGATTTTTAAGACATAAAAAAAAAGTACAGAAAAATATTTCCTTGTAAAGAGAAACAAATAGCTAAAGAAAAGAAAACAGTTTTTTTTTTTACTTCTTTCTTTTACAGGAACATGCAACGAAAGTAATTAAATTGTTTGAAAACTTATTCAGCTGGTTGCCAATAGCAACAGTTATCAACGAGAAAGTCCTTGTGGTACACGGGGGCATATCCGAACAGGTGGACATCGATTTTGTTCAATCTATAGATAGGCACAAGGTATGTAAACAATCTGTACTGTTACACTTTGTACTCTCACGTTTTAGAAATTGTGTGTGTGTGTGTGTGTGTGTGTGTGTGTGTGTGTGTGTGTGTGTGTGTGTGTGTGTGTGTGTGTGTGTGTGTTTCAAACTATAGACAGACACAAGGTACGTGAACAATCTGACAATCTGTACTGTTAATTTTATACTCTCACGTTTTAGAAAGTGTGTGTGTGTGTGTGTGTGTGTGTGTGTGTGTGTGTGTGTATGTGTGTGTGTGTGTGTGTGTGTGTGTGTGTGTGTGTGTGTGTATGAAGGAAGAGAGAGATGCGTACACAATATTTAATTATTTAATGAAATATTATACAATAATAGTGTTTCAAAATATATTTAGAGTTCTTTGCTGTTCAGCGAGCTGCCAGTCACAGAGTTTTAGTTTGCTTGGATAGTTGGGGAATTTTTTAATAACATTTATAGCGATAACATGAGAGTTATTTAAATAAAAGACATTAGATATTTTTTTACAATCTAGAAGCTAGAGCTACCCATTCATGATGGTGTGACCTCATTCTCGAGACAAAAATCCCTCTCGTCAACCAGCTTCAGGCAGTAATGAGAAAACACGAAGAAAGTAAACATCATGATCTGTCCCCATGACAACCATGAATAAACAATTAATTCTTAGGCACTTATTGGTTTATGGAATCGGGCGTGAGAGTGAGATTTCCACGTGTACGTTTGCTTGATCCAAATATGAATTGGTCGGGGTTCACTGCGTAGATTATCAAGTGCATACTTTCAAGGAAATATTTCCTGCATGAATTTTAAAGTGTAAATTTTACTGAATAGGTTTGCAAGTGTAATTTTCCTGCATAGATTTGCTAGTGTAATTTATCAAGTATAATTTTCCTGTATAGGTTTGCTAGTGTAATTTATCAAGTGTAATTTTCCTGTATAGGTTTGCTAGTGTAATTTATCAAGTATAATTTTCCTGTATAGGTTTGCTAGGGTAATTTATCAAGTGTAATTTTCCTGAATAGGTTTGCTAGTGTAATTTATCAAGTGTAATTTTCCTGCATAGATTTGCTAGTGTAATTTATCAAGTATAATTTTCCTGTATAGGTTTGCTAGTGTAATTTATCAAGTGTAATTTTCCTGTATAAGTTTGCTAGTGTAATTTATCAAGTGTAATTTTCCTGCATAGATTTGCTAGTGTCATTTACCAAGTCTAGATTTTCCTGAGTAGATGTTCTAGCTGAATTAATCGTGTGTAGATCTTCATGCATATATTTGATAGTATCATTTATCAAGTGTAATTTTTTCTGCGTATATGGCTAGTGTCATTTATCAAGTATAGATTTTCCTGCTTAGATTTGCTTGTGTCATTTACCAAGTGTAGACTTTTCTGCGTAGATTTGCTAGTGTCATATATCAAGCGTAGATTTTCCTGTGTAGATTTGCTAGGTGTCAATTTTCCTGCGTAGATTTCTTAGTGTAGTATTCCAATTGTTGATTTTCCTGCGTGGATTTTCCAGTGTCATTTACTGCTTTCCTACCAAGATAGAAAGCTGCGATTGCTGCACGCATGCGTAGTACTCTAAACCGTGGTCTGTCGTGTAATCGGGTTTCACAGCATCTCAGTTCAGCATCGAATAATATCCTATCGCCCGTTGTCAGATGACTGACTGGTTAACTGATTATCTGACGAGCGTAATGTTTATTTTTATTTATCGTTTAAAATTTTAATTCAAGTTGGTGGACAATGGTTTTTCTTTATTTATTTTATTCCCGAAATAAAATTTTGATGCAACCAATTCTTCTTTCTGCTCCATCAGATACGAGCGATTTAAACAATTTATTTAAATACATTTCTTTTATTTAATTTATGGAATAAAACAGAGTCAGAATATTAATTTTGAAAACTGACAAGGATATTGGAAATATTAATATAGGTCAGTAGATCAAGATCTCGTTAATTGTTTATATATATGTTTTGTATGCTTGTTTGTTTGTGGTCAAGTGGTCTATACAATGTTCACTCAGCATTAAAGCGAAAAGAATCTTTCTTTCTTTCTGTCTTTCTTTCTTTCATTCATTCTTTCTTTCTTTCTTTCTTTCTTTCTTTCCTTTTCTCTTTCTCTCTCTAAATATATAATTTTTACTTTTTAGCATTATTAGTAGCAGCATTGACGAAGGGAATGGTAAATACGACTATAGCTATATATGTTGCTTTTGTTTGCCACAGTCACTCCTCTCACACACTGTATGTAGGCAGGAATACTGTCACAAATGGACATGACTGGTCACACGCCAGGCAAATCCAGGCAAATCAGTAAACAGAGAAATGTCTCGTCTCTATTCACACTCTTTCATGCCTAGACATAACTGGTCACATGCCAGGCAATCCAGGCAAATCGGTAAACATGCCTAGATTTGCAGATATTGGGCAGAATGAGCAAAGAGTCTGCTTTACGAACTAGTGACTTACAACAAAGGGGTTAATTAAGACAACTGGCTGCTTTAGTTGCTGTTACAAAGACAAAATATTTTTTGCAGTTCACACAATAGACAAAGTTTTATTTAAAAATTAATACTAAAATAAATATTACAGTGGAATAACAGTTCTCACTCTTAAGTGAGCACAGGAACATGAGAGTGGTTCCACTAAAGTCTCTATTATCCAAAAATATAAATAATGTTGTCTTGTAATTGCTTCTTTACTGGGGGGGAGGATGGTTCCAGAGCAATTGGAGTAGGACATCTTCGTAGATAGGATTGGCAAATGACGGCTTGGATTAAGTTCTGTAGAATGATAACCAACTGGTAGCACAGGTTTGTAATAGTTTCGTGTAGCCTAGAGACAGAACCAGGCCAAACATGACTAGGGCTTCTGTGTAAACTTATGTTGAAAGTGTTCCAGCATGAATCCATTGCAAAACAAAGACAGTCCCACTTTAATGGTTACCCCCCTTTACTAATATACTTTAGTCGTTTGTTACAGTCTCAAGAGAGCAATAATAATATCACGTGATCTAGTTGGTTTGTGCATCTCTTTCCGATACACGACATCACATTTTCACACAAAAGATTGTGATTGATGTAATAAAGTTATCTTGCAGAAGCTTCATGCATTATGTCTTTTAACTTCAACTAAGACAACAGTATGCAGAACGTGTATATAGACAGTGTGAGAGTAAATATGTGTATATAGACAGTGTGAGAGTAAATACGTGTATATAGACAGTGTGAGAGTAAATACGTGTATATAGACAGTGTGAGAGTAAATACGTGTATATAGACAGTGTGAGAGTAAATACGTGTATATAGACAGTGTGAGAGTAAATACGTGTATATAGACAGTGTGAGAGTAAATACGTGTATATAGACAGTGTGAGAGTAAATACGTGTATATAGACAGTGTGAGAGTAA
This sequence comes from Sinotaia quadrata, assembly GCA_028829895.1. Taxonomy (NCBI): domain Eukaryota; kingdom Metazoa; phylum Mollusca; class Gastropoda; order Architaenioglossa; family Viviparidae; genus Sinotaia; species Sinotaia quadrata. The sequence continues at coordinate 67,662,564 of CM054183.1, forward strand.
ATACGTGTATATAGACAGTGTGAGAGTAAATACGTGTATATAGACAGTGTGAGAGTAAATACGTGTATATAGACAGTGTGAGAGTAAATACGTGTATATAGACAGTGTGAGAGTAAATACGTGTATATAGACAGTGTGAGAGTAAATACGTGTATATAGACAGTGTGAGAGTAAATACGTGTATATAGACAGTGTGAGAGTAAATACGTGTATATAGACAGTGTGAGAGTAAATACGTGTTCCTTTACTAATCAGTAAAACAAATAAATAGTCGAATAAATCAACATGATTCATAAACAAATACGGTTTCTTCCTTGTATGTATGTTATAAATTAGAATTTGTCTACTTAGTGTAGTCAAATTAATATAAAAATACTCAAAATTATATTACAAAATACTAATATTTAAATAACAGTGCCTGTGGTCCTTCAAATAATAAATTAGGAACAAGCTCCATTTATACATTATTCCTTTTTCACTCTTTCCCATTTGGTACTTCAGGTACACATTATGTACTTCTATTCTTTGTATTATTTCATCAGCTGACTGTTATGTCTATGTGTATTTTGCGTTAATACGTTTTCTTATTTGAGTAACATTCTATCCACTATAAATTAGTTGTTAGCTTTACTTACGTTTTTGCCCTTTGACACACCGTCAGCTGCACATGTTGTCTTTGAACAGTTCGTGTCTGTCTTGAGACCTCCATGTGCAGTACATCTCACCAAGGACAGACTGCAGACCAAAGAGCTCCAAGAGCTTCAAGAATGGAGACAGGTGACTAATGTCTTTGCCATTTTCTTGCTCCGTTGTTGTTGGGGTGGTGGTGATGGTTCTATTAATGTTGTGTCTTCCTCTAAAGCCTGGAGTTTTCAGTTTGTGGACAGGCCTTGGAGGCACTTGGCTTCCCTCACCGGATTCTTTGTTGTCACGTGAGTGTCAAGAAAATCAGAAATTTATGTGTGGGGGGGAAGGGGGTATGTTGTGTGAGTGTGCGAACTACCAGTTTTGTAGTTTGATTGTAGGTTATTAATTTGAATGATGAAAATCGCATGCATTCATTTTTTTTTAATTTTAAGTAAAATATTAGAAAGTTTGTAGTTTGCTCGGTTTTCTTTGTTGGTGTACGTCATTGTGCATATTTTGCTGCATGCGTGTTTCTATTTATATCTTTGGTGTCGTGATTACAAATGCGCTCATTATCCGATATTGCAGCGAAAGTTCAAGATCAAAGTGATGACGATTGAAATTTTCGTCACTGTATATGTATATCATAGCATTAAAAACTAAGTCAATAGTTTAATGTTGATATGTAGGTTTTGATTTGCTCATGTTCTAGAGTTCGGTCCTTGATGTTACTGGGTGGACGTTATGTATTTTTTTTAGCAACACACACACAAAATACGCATACACATTAACTGATTTCATTTTCTTAAGAAAGTTAGTAAGTATTGAAAGGGCACAATGCATTACACAAAGTTATTTTCCCTTATATCCCCTTTCCCAGCAGCTCCAAATAGCTGATTCATTTCTTTTAGTTAAGGGAGGTAAATCCGTTAAGCGGCAGTGTGCCCTTGTGGGAGCGGAGATGGTAGGAGTGGAAAAGTCTAAACAAAGAAAAGAATAACTTTTCACTGTAGATCCAATGTCAATCCCCAGGTCCTATCCCATAATGCTTAGTTCTTTTCAAGTTAAAATGCAAACTTCCCGGGTATCATCAAGGTTTCATCCATCGAGGTCGTATCAGAGGTAGCTGTTCTTGATGCCGCCATATCAGCGTATTGTTTTAGACATCTTTCTTGAAGCGACAGTTCGTAGATATTATATACCTACCCTCTGTTTTTGTAGCAGATTCTTGTGTTGTTTTGTGTTTTAGTACCATTTGCTAAAGGTTGATACTGGTGTGGTTTATTTTGTTTTGTGAACGTTGCAGATATTGGACCTACTGTGGAGTGACCCCAAAAATATCAAGGGATCCATGCCAAATACATTTCGGGGTGGTGGGTGTTACTTTGGACCTGACGTCACTCAGAGAGTTCTAGATTCGCACAACTACACTCTCCTCATTCGTTCTCATGAGTGTAAACTTGACGGCTTTGAGTACACTCATAATAACTTGGTATGTACACCTGTAAACTTGCTTTGAGTACACTCATAGTAACTTGGTATGTACACCTGTAAACATGACGGCTTTGAGTACACTCATAATAACTTGGTATGTACATCTGTAAACTTTACACTTGAAATACAATCGTAGTGACTTGGTATGTACACCTATTGTAAACTTGACGGCTTGGAGTACACTCATAATATAACTTGGTATGTACACTAAACTTGACGGCTTAGAGTACATTCATAGTAACTTAGTATGTACATTTAATGTAAACTTGACAGCTTGGAGTACATTCATAGTAACTTAGTATGTACATTTAATGTAGACATGACGGCTTTGATTACATTCACAATAACTGTGAATGTATGCCACAGTGAAATGGGCAGTATGACAACACATAAATAATGAAACTCTTGTAAGCCTAGTGCGAAATAAAAATAAAAACTGGACCACAAGCTTTTCCATTTTCTCGTAACTCTGACATTTTCATTAATCGTGTTATCATTATAGTAATTTTATATTGTCTGATGAAAGCTATACAGCTGAGACATTGGTACTTGTAATTGTGTGTGTAATGTATACTACACAGCACTGTGAATGTTTATGTATTGTACACTCCACAGCACTGTGAATGTTAATGTATTGTACACTCCACAGCACTGTGAATGTTTATGTATTTTACACTACACAGCATTGTGAATGTTTATGTATTGTACACTCCACAGCACTGTAAATGTTTATGTATTGTACACTCCACAGCACTGTGAATGTTCATGTATTGTACACTCCACAGCACTGTGAATGTTTATGTATTGTACACTCCACAGCACTGTGAATGTTTATGTATTGTACACTCCACAGCACTGTGAATGTTTATGTATTGTACACTCCACAGCACTGTGAATGTTTATGTATTCTACACTCCACAGTATTGTGAATGTTTATGTATTCTACACTACACAGCACTGTGAATGCTTATATGTTCTACACTACACAGCACTGTGAATGTTAATGTGTTGTACACTCCACAAAATTGTGAATGTTTATGTATTGTACACTCTACAGTAGAGTGGATTTTTAGGCAGCATTAGTTTATTTTCATTTTAAGCTTAACGGTCTTGTTGTTATTATTATCATGCAGATGTTTAACCTATGTTTAAATTCTTAAGGCTTTGTGGGAATTGTTTCAAAGACACTATTGTGGGTTGCTGTTGTGAGTTGTTTTGTTTTTCGGGGAAGGGTGTTATTGTTATTATCGCATATGACTGTAGCACATAAATATTCGTTCACACATACATAAGCAACTTGTATAAACACGCTACATTACACACACACACACACACACAAACACACACACACACACAAACACGCACACGCACACGCACACACACATAGACACACTGCAAATGCATTCAGAAATAAACAACAATACGTCATACACTCTGATAACTAGTGGTAGCGTTATTTTCATAACAACATTTCCTTCCACCCTTCGGCACTGTTGTAATGATTTTGCGTAATGTGCCGCGACATAACCCTACAATGGTCGTCTGCTCTTAGGTACTGACCGTGTTCTCAGCCTCCAACTACTACGAAGACGGCAGTAACAGAGGCGCTTACGTCAAGCTCCTCGACACAGACCCGAAACCTCAGATCGTGCAGTACAGGTCGGGTTCCTCCTCGCGCCGCAAAATTACCTTCACACAAAGGTCAGCAGTTATCTTCTCTTGTACTTTCTTTTTCGTGGTCACTACGCACTGCAAGACTGCAACTTCGTATCCTGCAGTTTATTTAAAGGGACGTTAGAATAACGAGTTCGATCCCTGAAACTTCTTCAAGTATAGACATCCTGTGTACGCCTTCAAATCATCTTCTTAATTAAGTAGTGTACAGATACCTTTATTGGTAGTGAGAAGATTACGTCATTATTAGCTAAGTAGTGTACAGATACCATGAGCATGTAAACTACTTTGGTTATTGTTAGGGTTCAAAATTTAATAAATTTTAATTTTTTCATGACATGCAGAATCAGCAAACTTGAGTCATCTGCACTGACAAGTTTGAGAGATATGCTGATTGCTTCTCAACTACAGCTACTTCCTGAATTCCAGAAGTTTGACAAGGATGGAAATGGTAAGGAAAATGGAATTGATATTGGCGTGCTGAAATGTGATAAGGATGGAAATGGTAAGAAAAATAGAATTAATTTTGGAACTAAAGTTTGACAACGATGGAGAAAAAGAAGTGAAAGGGAAGTTACTCTGATATTGAAATTTGACCAGAGCACAAACTCACTGTACTGGACAAAAATGAAAAACAAAGTGATAGGAGAAAATACTCCAGTTATGAAGTTTGAGGAAGTAACTCTAGTATGCTAAAGGAATATAAATTTTGCTCCACGGTCTCATATTTAGAAATTCCACTAAATCCTCCAGTATGGGCTATGTAGTCCATGGATAGTCCATTCGTAAATCTTTCTCTTTTTAAAGGGCCTGTTCCATGCTCACTTTCAAACAGATTACTGTTTGTGTATTTACTTGCTATTCTTTGTTTGTGCGTTTGCTTGCTATTCTTTGTTTGTGTGTTTGCTTGTTATTCTTTGTTTGTGTGTTTGCTTGTTATTCTTTGTTTGTGTGTTTGCTTGCTAATTTTTGTGTGTGTGTTCGTTAATTCACATCTTCATTGTCGTGATATACAAGACCAACAGGTTTGTTTTGTTGTTTCATACGGCCATTGCCATTGATATACAAGACCCATATATTGGCACAAACTTTACTCTTCAAAATATCGACTCGTGTCTCGAGGTCAAATGACGTCATTTGCATTTTAAAAAGTTAAGTTTAGCAATATGCTCGTTCAGTCACAGAACAGAAGAAATGTTAAAATTTAACTAAATAAAACACTCCCTTCAATTCGAGTCATAGTTCTGACATTGAAAGTAATGGAAACCACGTTGACTGTCAAAGCGTGGTGACCGATTCCTCATTAGAGAAAATGCCAGAACCTGAAGACTTATCGTTGTATTTGTATCTGAACTGAGCCTGGCACTTGGATATTTTGGTCCTTCAGATATCATTTGTCTTGCGAGTTGTTTGTTTTGTTATTGATTGTGTGTTCGTTTTTGTTGTTTAGTGTTTTATTTTTGTTGGGTTCGGTTGGACGGGGTGGGGTGGGGGGAATATTGTTGTTGATGGTTAATGAAAGACATTCCAGAATACCTTTACCTACCAAGAATGTAACCGTTCCTTATTAAGAACTGTGTGAGTCTCCTCAACGCGTGTGCTCGCAACACATACACCAAGATTGGCCGCAACCTTTCCGCACTAAGTATTTCCGGGTCCTGATAACTCTGCTTTAGGATCCTCAAATCGTTTCTGGATTCTTCAGGTGTCACGTGGTGGTAAATATATCGAAATTTTGACAGCGTGCATACCGCCAAGTAATGTATAGAATACATTATCAGTCAGACACTAAGATTCACAGGCGAATGACGTAAATACACCGGGTTATAGACAACATACAAAGGCCAGGTGACGTTGTCATTAATCTACTGTAAAACCAAGCGAGCAGTATATTAGTGCCGAATAAGTATATAATTACATCACTGTATAAACTGCTTCAGCCATGCACATGCAGAGTGACGTATTACTCCATATACAGTTAAACCGTATACGTCGAGTGACGTGTAAACTACTTATGTAGACGTTAAAGGAATAAAACATAAACGTACAAATATGTGATAAACACAGGTTTGTGCACAAATCAAGTGACGTATAAATTCGTCTCTTGTTAGGCACATACACAGGCTAAGTAGATCTAGTGTTAGGCCGACAGGCATGCACAAACTACGTTACGTGTAAATACGTCTAATGTTACGTGCAGGCATGCACAGACCAAGCTCTAGATAAATACATTTACTGCTAGGCGTTCACAAGCCAAGTGACAATAAATATATCTTCATATTAGATTTCTATATGCAAAGACCAAGAGTCGTTTAAATAATATATGTAATGTTATACATATGCAAATGACGTGAGCATACAAATACTCTTAGACACAGGATGTTCACTGTGGCATCACGCATGCATACATCAACTATTAAAATACAGGCATACAAACTTCAGTTTTTTTATAATTGTTAAACTAGGACAAGCACAGTGTAACAAACACGAATTTGCAAACAATTACTGTTGAACACGGGTATAATAACTTTAGTAACATATTAATACTGAATTAGGACAAGGACATAGTAAAGTGTGTGTGTGTGTGTGTGTGTGTGTGTGTGTGTGTGTGTGTGTGTGTGTGTGTGTGTGTGAAAAGAATTTCCTTCTACTGGAACAATGTCTTTTAATGCAGGAGTAATAACTGCCAATGACTGGTGCTCAGCTATGGAAGCCATAATGGACATCGAAGTGCCCTGGCGCTTTTTAAGGTCAAGGTTGGTGCAAAGCGATTCGCAGGGCCTCGTGATGTATCACTCCACTTTCCAGAAACTTCACGTCGACAACGGAAACACGCAGAATGATGTTAGCCACTTTTACACATTCCTCAGTTTACACTGTTCACTGAAAAATATGCTGTTGACTTCGGTTAAAAATAGACTATTCTTCAGCCATTTATAAAACTATTCATTTATTGTGCTAAACCATGACTATTGATCTTCAGTTACAAACATTTGATAGATCATTTTCTTACAGACGTATTAATTAGAATTTAGTTATAAACACAATATTGATCATTACTTATATAAGTAAAGATAGATATTGAACACTCTACTATTATAAAACTGAGTACTGATTATTCACTCATTAATCTATCACTGATCATCCAACTGTAAATCAGCCATCGATCAATCTCAGATGTATCCGATATTGATGAATTGAAGGACACTATGATTAATCATTCAATGGTAAATCGGCCACGATAACTTATTAATCTATTTCAGCTTATACACTGATCAATCTATGGTAATACTCATGATTCATAATTTTACTTATTATGTGTATTGATCATTTACTGGTTGTCCGATTGTCGTCTGATAAATGTGTACTATTCTTCAAGCTTTGTTAACCTACATCTGTAGATCTGCCATCAACTATTCAACAAAGTACCACTATGACTTTCCCCTTCTCTCTCTCTCTCTCTCTCTCTCTCTCTCTCTCTCTCTCTCTCTCTCTCTCTCTCTCTCTCTCTCATACACACACAAACACAGAGAGAGTAGAGTTTTAACAACCTATTTTAATATGTTTTGTTGTTTTGTGTATGGAATATGCTTGTTGCTTTTATAAACTAATTTTCTCTAAGGAGGGTGAGAAGTGTTTAGTGGTGTAGAGTGTTGATTTGGTGAAGTAATCATCATTATGAACGTGAAAGTGGCGGTGATAGGTTTACTTTAGCCACTATAGTTTACTAAGCTTACTTTAGTCACTATATAAGCTTACTTAGTCACTATATAAGCTTACTTTAGTCACTATATAAGCTTACTTAGTCACTATATAAGCTTACTTTAGTCACTATATAAGCTTACTTAGTCACTAGCTTACTTAGTCACTATATAAGCTTACTTTAGTCACTATATAAGCTTACTTAGTCACTATATAAGCTTACTTTAGTCACTATGATCTCGATCAATCGACCTGAGTCAAGTTTTTCTGGCTTGAGCAATTTATTTCCCAATGTATGTCTTTAAACTCACTTTAACTCGTACTTGTTGATCGGTTTTGCTACTTTTATTGGTCTTAATGATTTTAATGATATATATCCCATTACTTGTCACATTTCTTAACCTGGTCACTTCAAAATAATAACACCTCAAAAGTGTCTTGGGGATTAAAAATAAAATTGACCAAGTTAACCTCAAAACGTTGTATATTCCACTTTATGTAGACTCAAGGTGGGTGTTTGGTCAAATCTTAGAGCTTGGGTAAGTTTAAAATGTTATGGAAACAAATAATTAATTACTTTCATATCCCTCATTAATTTTAAGTCATTTCCAGCATTACGTTCTGTAAATTACGTTAATCACGGGAAATGCCACGTTTCCTCTGCTTTGCTGTCATCCTTTCAAAATGTGCAGTCAGTCAGTCACCACGATTACCAAATTTCCTCTGCTTCGCTGTCATCTTTTCAAAATGTACAGTTAAGTCACCATTAAGTTTTCGCCTCTTTTCCAGGGAGTCCTGTCAGTCACAGAGATGCTGTACCGCCACAAAGACATCCTGGAGACCATTTTCCGCATCTTCGACAAGGACAATTCTGGTTTCATCTCCATGAAGGAGTTTGAGGAGGCATGCGAAATCCTCACCCGTCATGCAAGCATCCCGCTGCCACAGACGCAAATTGCCGACGTCGCACGCAGCCTTGACCTCAACAAAGACGGTCAGATCGACTTCAATGAATTTCTGGAAGCGTTCCGCATAGTTGACCGCGACAGATCGGTTACGTCCCCTGATTTCACCAACACTATCGATCACGATTGTGTGGACGGGGTGAACAAGAGCAAAATGGGTTCACAGGTCGAGTTGGTAGTTCCTTGCAGTCCGATCCAGTCAATGACCACAGTTCTCAGCGCCACAGACGAAAGACTTTCCTAGCAGTGAGCTGGGCGGTTGACCAGAATTGACTGATTGGCAGACCGACAGTATTCTGGGCGACGTCGTTTTTTGTTGTTGTTTCTTTTTTGTAATGCACAAATGTGTTCAAACCTTCAACTTTTTTATATACTCGTGTGGAACAGTTTTGTATACCCTACGTCATTCCCCTTGCTAAGACTGACAAAGCGCAGCGTTTGGTTCGTCCCGTGTCACAGTGACCTATTTATTTCAGTGCCAGCAAAATAATTGCCAAATAATTTGCGAAGATATCTTTTTTGTACACGTACCTGATTTCATAACCAATAAAGATTTCTGTTTGGATACTGAAAACACACTGTGTTGCGTCTGCTTCAAATGTGTGCACTATGAAAGTTTCGTTTCCTGTAGAAATTCTAGCGGATGTCTTAGCACAATGACCTCATAGATCGATTCCAATCACCAATGCCCATTAAATTTTCAGATTTAACGCACTTCTGAAAACGTTTCTTTTCACACCTGCACTAATTCATTTGAATCACTTAACGTCATGGATAAACTGTTGGTTCTGTTACGAATAATGGCAAAGATTTGAATTATCTTCTGATTAACAGAAGACCGAAAAAGCTGCTACTTAATATAATAGAATCTTCTCTTTCACTAAAATGACTTAACTACAGTTGTAGTAGGCCAGTGCAAAGTCTGTATACGCACAAACGTTGTTCTATCTGAATAAAAGTTGTTTCATTTCCGTGCAAAATTTTCAGACCTTATTATTTATTTTTTAAAAACACCTTTCAAATGTAAATTAGCATGCATGTATTCTATCTAAAACGTAAATAAATGAGTAAAATTATAAGCGTGCGAACATATTGTAAAAATATTAACAGAGTAGCAATTTCATTATTTCAAAATCATAGAATGATCATCATTATATTTGAGACACATTGACCTTCATAGCTCTTAATTTCTTGTACTGATAAAGAAATAATCTTTAACAAACATGAAATAAAGGACTAAGGAATTTTAAAACATAATCGTGTTTTGTAAGTGTACATATTAAATAATATTACGAATACCATGGATGGTCGGTTATATAGTAATGCTCTAACCAAACCCAAAATATATTAACGTTAAAGCGGCAATAATGACACAGTCGCATTCATTATTTCAAAGCTTAAAATATTGCAATGATAAAAAGTGATTAAAAACTTTGTCTGGAGTGTGTTAACAAATTATTTGAGATTTACTAACCCTTCCGTATTTTTCATATTACTGCAGATATCAAAATAAGTTTTGATCCTAAAAAAAGTGAAACATTCTGTGCTGACAACGGTTTTAAGTGTTGTACCCCGCACACCCTCCAAGCATCCACCAACGGCCCCACCTCATCCCCGCATAGTAAAATCGCATCAATATTACTTTGGTTAAAAAATTAAAAGCCGTAAATTAAAATGTAAGCGGAAGCTAGTCGCATTATTCATGGTCAACATCACTGTCATCATCATCAATATACTGTCTTGACTGAAAAACAGTTCGGCTTGAGTAGATTTATTTTAAACAAGTAAATTGTTATTAAACTCATTTGGTAAAATGTTTCTGTTTATTTTCGGTGGGATGAGGGAATATGTTACTGTTTATTATTTTCTTGGGAATTTTTTCTTTTGATGGCTTTGCTTTGTAAATGTGTCAATGTCATTTTCTTTTTGTCCGCAACATGCTTCCAACCTTACAACCTAGAGTATGTAATGAAGTACTCGGGGTAGTAGAGACTCAGTTCGTACACCACAAACTCTCTAAATAGCCTGGAATCAGAACTTGTGGGAGTTACCGCCGGCCGGACATGTAGAGTTCTTGCATTTCTTGCACAGTGGGCGTTGCCATTTCTGTGGAGTTACGTCATAATTCAATATGGCTGTCCTATGAGTACTCGCATCAAGGTCATTGTTTTGTTGTAGTTCGTGCGCGCATCGGGTGTATCTGGAACAAAGAGGCGAAGGCAAATTATTTCTCTTGTCTTGTTAAAAAAGCGTTGGGAGCCCTTCTGGTGTAAAACGGGGGGGGGGGGGAGGTAGGAAAATGTTATCTTCCCTGACGTGTGAGAGTGCTGACAGCTATTTTAGCATATCTGAAATGATAAAAGAATAGCAGGTTGTCTTTCCTTTCTCGCTTTACTGCTGAGAACTCTTTTAATATATCTGAAATGATAAAAGAATAGCAGGTTGTCTTTCCTTTCTCGCTTTACTGCTGAGAACTCTTTTAATATATCTGAAATGATAAAAGAATAGCAGGTTGTCTTTCCTTTCTCGCTTTACTGCTGAGAACTCTTTTAATATATCTGAAATGATAAAAGAATAGCAGGTTGTCTTTCCTTTCTCGCTTTACTGCTGAGAACTCTTTTAATACATCTGAAATGATAAAAGAATAGCAGGTTGTCTTTCCTTTCTCGCTTTACTGCTTAGAGCTTTTTAATATATCTGAAACGAAAGAAGCAAATCAAGTTATTTTCCCTTGCTTTTTAGTGTTGAGAGCTATTTTGGTATAGCTGAAAGGGAAAAAGCAAGACTGGTTATCTCCCCATTCTTGATGCAATGTTGAGAGCTCTTGATGCCGAGCTGAATTGGAATCTGATGTCCTGAATGACACGTTAATATTTTGTGGAGAGTATGAGGAGGGTGTATCTGTGTTTATTTTAGTGCATGCGTGTAAACGGAATGCACTTGAGTATGTGTATTTTAGTGTGCTGTATGTGTGCGTGTTAGTATACATGCATGTAAGCATATGTTTACTTGGGTATATATGTGTTATGTGTTAGTATCAGTGTAACTGTGGAGCTGACGTAGTGACTTAACACAGGTACTGTCATCATTTAAAGACATTTCTTTAAAATTGCTTTATTGTACTTGTACGCACAGACTTGTTAAATGACCAAATCCGAAACCTGTAACATTTTAATGTGATAATTAGGGTTAAAACCTGTAACATTTTAATGTGATAATTAGGGTTAAAACCTGTAACGTTTTAATGTGATAATTAGGGTTGAAACTTGTAACAATTTAATGTGATAATTAGGGTTGAAACTTGTAACAATTTAATGTAATAGTTAGGGTTGAAACTTGTAACACTTTAATTAGGATTGAAACCTTTCATACTTTAGTGTGATAGTTAGGGTTACGTCTTTACGTTTCTTCGAAGCAGTTTAAAACAATTAACTGACTGCACGAGACTCCACGTATTGCACACACGCGCGTGCACATACGTGAAATACGCATGACCAGCCCAAACACCTAACTAATCAGACTAACTAATTAGCCAGATTAATTAACTTGCCATCAAAGTAAAGTTATATTATCCAAGACTTGGTTTGCAATTCCAATAAACTGCACTTCTTCTTTGTGCACTTGCTATTTCTAATGACGTTCTTTCCCTAAAATTCTAACTAGCTATTATAAAGATTTAATTGACTATTTCCAAGAATTCACTTGCTATTCCTAAAGACTTCATTTGCTATTCTTAAAGATGTCATTTTCTATTCTTAAAGACTTAATTAGCTATTCCTAAAGTCTTAATTTACTATTCCTAAAGATTTCATTTGCTATTTCTAAAGGCTTCAATTGCTATTCCTAAAGACTTAAATTTGCTATTCCTAAAGATTAAACTTTTTATTCCTAAAGATTACACTTTCTATTTCGAAAGATTAAACTTACTATTCCTAAAGATTTAACTAGCTATTTTACTACCTCTGCTAGTCCTAAAGACATACTTTACCATTCCTAAAGACATACTTTTCCAAGACACATTTTAATCAGACTGTGACAATAATGATGCCTCAAAGGGACTGAGGTAGTAAAGTGTGTGGTTCAAGGTGAAGTGCAAGGTGGGAAATGATTTGCAAGGTATGAATCACAAGTCGAGAAGAGAGAGGTATAAAGTGTGAATTACAGGGTGAAAGGTGTGAGAAGCAAGGTAGTGTGCGGTATATTGTGGGAGGTACAAGGCAAGAGATTTGAGGTATAAGATGAGAGATGCAAGGTATACGGTAAGATATGCAATGAATAAAGTGAGATATGCAAGGTATAAGATTAGAAGTATAAGGTGTGATATGCAAGGTATAAAGAGAGATATGCAAGGTATAAGATGAGAAGTATAAGGTGAGATATGCAAGGTATAAAGTGAGATATGCAAGGTATAAGATGAGAAGTATAAGGTGAGATATGCAAGGTATAAGACGAGAGATGCAAGGTATAAGGTGAGATATGCAAGGTATAAAGTGAGTATGCAAAGTGTGAGATACAAGGTGGGAGGTGGGTGAATGGCAATGAGTTAGCTTACAGTCTGTTTTCCATCACGAATGAAGATAATCAAAACCATTCATTCACAGTCCATCTTAAAACTACATCAATATTACAATAAGAAGCAAATATACAAAACCAGAAATCCCGTATACAAGTTCATACACAAATTGGGAATGTCATATACAAGTCCAATTGAATCTGTCTTTGTTCATGACTTCCTGGCATCAAAAGAAAGAGTGAGAACAAAGAAATAAAGGGAGGTAAAGTTACAGTCTTTTGACACACAGACAGAGAGAGATTATCTGATTTTCCAAACCTGCTTGCTAGTAGTTACTAAGACTACTCTGCTCAATAAATTTTTAAAGCAGCTCATACCTGAAATAGTCAAGTACACAGAAGTAAATGTGTTTTATAAATAAAGTTTAAATTACAAACCAATTACCTTTATTCCACAATAATGCACCCATTGTTTCAAAGGCAAACATTTGTTCATGTTCATATTTTTCCTTTTTTTCAGAGTGGCTGCATTTAAGAAACACTCTCCAAATCCTCTCCTCATTAACACATAATAAGAGATTAATGACAACATCACCATTTGCAAAATTTATTAAGAAATATAATGCCAATAATAAGACATTAATGATAACATTACCCTATATCAAAATTTATTAAGAAATATAATGCCAATAATAAGACATTAATGATAACATTATCCTATATCAAAATTTATTAAGAAATATAATGCCAATAATAAGACATTAATGATAACATTACCATATGTCAAAATTTATTAAGAAATATAATCCCAATAATAAGACATTAATGATAACATTACCCTATATCAAAATTTATTAAGAAATATAATGCCCATAATAAGACATTAATGATAACATTACCCTATATCAAAATTTATTAAGAAATATAATGCCAATAATAAGACATTAATGATAACATTACTATGTGTCAAAATTTATTAAAAACTATAATGCCAATGTGCTCCTACTGCTGCAATCCACAGATTATACAAGCCCATTTTTTGGAAATGACATTAATAAACTACAATTAATTCATGAATTTAATAAATACACTCACAAATGCCGATTTAAAGAGTGTGTGTGTGTAGTACTTGTTTGTAATTGTATATTGTATTTTTTAAAACTAATAAGTGCACCTCAAAAATATATCTATAATGATATGGTAGCCTGCAGATACTGAGAAAATATAAGTTGACTGAAGTAAAAACAAATTCCAGTTAAACAAAGAAGGTGGAATTTTCACCATAATATTGCTTTTCTATAAAATGTAATGAAACCTAAGTCTGCTTGCCAATAACTGCTCTCAAATGTCTGACAACAGCATTAAAATTAAAAGATTAAAAAATATAGAGTTTTTAAAAAACTGGCTTGATTATATTCTTCAAATAATAAAAGTATTTCATTAATATAAAAAAAATCAAAGTGATTTCGTTTCTTAAAACTTAAACCATCATGTTAATTGAAATGTGAAATAAATTTAATTTATTGTTTCAGAACAATCAACAGGACTGATTTGTTAATATCATGACAAACACATTGGAAGGAATTATAAATCTACAATAATATTTATTTATTTATTGTCAAGTGATATACTGGGTTTTTCAAATGCTTCATGAAAGCACCACCAACTAGCAAAATCTCCGTATAAAAATGAATACTCATTTATGAATACTCATTTACATCCACACAATGATTCTCCATATAAAACTGAATACTCATTTATGAATACTCATTTACATCCACACAATGATTCCCCATATAAAACTGAATACTCATTTATGAATACTCATTTACATCCACACAATGATTCTCCATATAAAACCGAATACTCATTTATGAATACTCATTTACATCCACACAATGATTCTCCATATAAAACTGAATACTCATTTACATCCACACAATGATTCTCCATATAAAACTGAATACTCATTTACATCCACACAATGATTCTCAAAAGTAGAACTAGGTCTGTTTCAAATAATACATATATACCAAGGTTTTGTGTGAGTGCATTGTATATGTGTCTGCATGAATATGTGTGCATGTATATGTGAGCATACTTTTTAATTATGTGCGTATGCTTGTGTGAGCAAGCATACAACTATTTAAGGAATGACAATAATAAATGAGATATTTCTATGCTATAATGTTCCCAACCATTATTAAAAGACTAATTTTTTATAATTTTTTATAATTTTTTGTTTGTTTATTTTATGCACTGTGTTTTGAATTTTCCATTATAATTTTATTTCAAGCATTGCAACAAAACACTTAATTAGCCAAGTTAGTTACTTAGGTCAGGTGGAAAAAATGCCAATGCTTAAATAATTAATTGTTATGTAAAAATCAAGAAAGCTTACAGTGTCTTTTTGTAAGTCATTTGAAGGTGTCTAAGTTCTTTCTACACAGGTGTCTTTTTCTAAGTCATTCTATACAGGTGTCTTTTTTCTAAGTCAATCTACACAGGTGTCTTTTTCTAAGTCATTCTATGCAGGTGTGTTTTAAAGTCATTCTATGCAGGTGTCTTTTTCAAAATGCTTTCCTCTAATTTGGGCTCAACCCCACTTGTCTCTCTTCTCTCAAAAAAAAAATATGAACAAACGTTTTACACACCATTCAACAACAAAACAAAAACCCACTTTGTGCCTATAGTAGAAGTCATCAACAAAACTTTTCTCTACTTTGGGCTCAATCCACTTGTCTCTTTAGTGAGGTAGTACCTACTTCTTCGCTAATATCTGCCATCTGCTGCCCACTGGAACAAAAAGTGTCACACTCTCTTATAAACAATGAAGTATTCAGGGTAGCACTGACATCCTTGGTAGACAACAAATTCTCTGAAGTTTCTTTTATCATAGTTGTCTATCACTGAGTCAAAGTGAGTTGAATTTGGGCAAGCACACTTGTCTTTGAAACATTTTTTGCATGGAGGACGAGAAAATTTGTATGGATTTTGGCTTGTGCTCAGGTAAGGTGTTCCAAGCAAGACACGCATCAGAATCATCATTTTATCTCCTTTTGTTCGGTTTGTCTTTGAATCTGAATGAAAACAAATATCATAAATCATTTTATCTCCACCTGTTTGGTTTGTCTTTGAATGAAAACAAAATAGTAAATCATTTTGTCTCCCCTTGTTAAACTGAGTATGAATGAAAGCAAAATATTAAATCATTTTATCACCATCTGTTTTGATTTGTCTGTGAATGAAAAAATATTAATTATACATCATTTTGTCTCCCCTTGAATGAAAACAAAATATCATATATCAATTTGTTGCCCACTGTCTGGTTAGTCTTTTGAGTCTGGATGCTTTATCTCCCCATGTTTATTTAGTCTTTGAATGAAAGCAAAATATCTTACATCGTTTTTTTCTCCCCTGTTAGGTATGTCTTCGAATGAAAACAAAATATCATACAGCATTTCATCACCCTTGTTGGGTTTGTCTTTGAATGAAAACAAAATATCATACATCATTTTGTTTCCTCCTTTCAGTTAGTCTTTGAGTCTGAATGAAAACAATACATAAAAATTATTTTATTAAATAAAGATAGATGAAAATCTTGCATGAGTATTTCCTTTATTTTTGTATTTTCTTAAACTTGTATTTAATTTGCTGTTTTCAGCAAATGTATAACATGGTTCTTGTGGAAGAAAATGATCAAGTTTGAATTTTATTCTTGGATGATCGTTTCAAAATATTCAACAGTGAGAGACCAAAAATCAAGGGAGATGACAAATGATTGAAAAAAGCGTAATTCATAAATAGGAAGACATGACAATGAAAATATAATTTCACTTTTTAACACTGCTGTTTCTCTGTCAACTGTATTCCTATCCTATTTAACACCAGTAACTTCTCGAATGACACCGTGCCTAAAAGCTACATTAAGAACAAAGTACAGCAACGTAACCATATAAAACTCATTCATCTTTATATAGACATAATTCAGCAACGTAACCACAAAAGGATAATTTATCATTTTTACAGGGACATAATACAGCATTGTAATCATTTCAAAATCATTTACCTGTACACTGTGACATAATACAGCAATGTAACCACACACAAAAAATCATTTACCTGTATATCAAGACAATACAGCAATGTAACCACACACAAAAAATCATTTACCTGTATATCAAGACAATACAGCAATGTAACCACACACAAAAAATCATTTACCTGTATATCAAGACAATACAGCAATGTAACCACACACAAAAAAATCATTTACCTGTACACTGTGACATAATACAGTAATGTAATTACATAAAAATCATTCACCTATATAATGAGACAGAAACAGCAATGTAACCACACAAAAATCATTCACATATATACTGAGACATCATACAGCAATGTAGCCATAAAAAAAAAAACTCGTTCACCTGTATACTGATCAGCTTTTGTGGAACTTTCAGATGCATACAGACCTCTGCCCAGCATGGCATTTTCACTAGCCAACCGACTATCTAGTCCATGATTCACAATAGCCTTTTTGAATTCTTTTTTGAAACCATGGAACAAATAATGCTCGTTTACCTGTAATAGAAGTGAAATAAAATAATGCTGAATATAAAATAAAACACAATGAAACTGAAAAGCTCTGTATATTGGAATAAAACAATGCTTCAGATAATTATCCAGAAGAAAAATGAAAATAAATAATCCAAAACATTATGTAATCTAATAAATACAACAGAAACTGGGTGCTTGTTCATTATGTTTGACTCATTTTTTTCCAAAAGCATTTAAATTGAAATTATCTTGAAATATAATGATTCCAAAATATCTTCAGTGCAGTTAAATTAAAATATATTCTGAAATACAATCAAACATAACTATTAAAATACAATTAAAAAAACTGAAACATATTAAAATACAATAAAAATTGAAAATAATTATACAGAAATAAAATAAAACTGAAATACAATGTAACTAATAATATATATTGAAATACAATGAAACTGAAAATATACTGAAAAACAGTACACCATTTTCAAAAGCAATTGAAACAAGGCATATTCGAATAGTTCAAATCTACATTTAAGAAACATATGGGCATTATCAAATGCTTTCCTCAAAGGAAAGTTGCCAACCTTTTAATGGCTTACCCTTGACAAATAAAATAAAAAGCACACATATAGGCAACATTCACATTACCAAACACTTTTCTCAAAGGAAAGTTGCCAGCCTTTTACTAAGTTTTAATGGCTTACCCTTGACAAATAAAATAAAACGCACACATATGGGCAGCATTCACATTATCAAATGCTTTCCTCAAAGGAAAGTTGCCAACCTTTTAGTGGCTTACCTTTGACAAATAAAATAAAACACACACATATGGGCATAGATTAAATTGAAATTAACATCTAGGTTGTAAAAATAATTCCATCTGGTGCAAACCAAAAGATATTTTTAAGAGGAAGAAAAACTGACACATTTAAATAGCAAACAATAATGCTTTCAGGATATATCTATTCTAGCTTGAAAAACTAGCAGATGGCTCCCATTGCATCCTGCATAACCCCAGCCAGGCCTCAGTGCAGTGTTTGGGGTTAAAAGGGTAGGGAGGGAAGGATAAAATGAAGAGGACATTATGGCAGGGACTCAAACTAAGACCCTTGATAAATTTTCAGCATTTGATAAATTTTGCAAAAGTATTTTGGTTTTAAAAATATATGTGCAAATATGTGTATATTATGCAAGATCGTTTCAATGGACTTGCTATACTCATTAAATTATCAAAAGGCATGAAATTAAATTTACATTTTTTTCCTTCAATAACTGAAACAAAATGCTAAAACAAATTGTTAAATAAGAAATTCAAATTATTTTTCACTCTCAATTACACCATGTTTATCAGGCACTTTAGTTTTGGTAATATTGGCTGCTATGGCCTCAAACTCAGCAAGAGGCCCTGCTTCTCTGGACTTCTGAGAAGGCTGCCAGAACTAAAAATAAAGGGGAAACAAATATAAAAATAATCTGATGAAAAGGAGGTCCTGTCTCATCCATCTATGTATTAGCACCAACTAATATCCAAAAAAAAGTGGGAATCTTTCAATAGTACATCTCATACAGCCCAACACAAAATATGCAAATTAGTGGGGTTAAATTTCCTTGGCTTATCCAAGTCACAAGCAGAAACAATTTTCCATATTCTTACTTTGATTTGGCTTGTGACCTAGCCACACATGAAATGCAACCACTGTAGAATGGCTAAATTACTTACTTCTGAGGGCAGGTTTTATTATTCTTACATACAAATTTATAGTGTGTGTGTGTGTGTGTGTGTGTGTGTGTGTGTGTGTGTGTGTGTGTGTGTGTGTGTGTATGTGTGTGTGCATGTGCATATGTGTGTGTTTGTGTGTGTGTGACCATGACTGTGGATTTGAGGCATGGATGTCATAGTGTGGGGTTGGGAGATAAAATGAACATTTTTTGTGTTCAGTGGTGGCTGCAAGGTCAGACCTCAAATGTGCAAATAAGGTTCGAACTCAAACACACTGCTCGCAACAGCTGGAGTCCTTTTGATCCACACACCTACTTTCTGGTTCTGTATTGTCAAGCAGCCACCCAAATGTCTAACCTTAGATTATATATAAATCATCTCACTGAAAATTACAGTTGTCTAGTCTTACTTCAGGTACATAATTCATCTGACTTTGAGAATTATGAGTGTCGAGGCTTACCTCAGGGTACATCTCACGACAGAGTGGACTGTGCTTAGGAATGATGTGTGTGGTCTTCACAGGACCTGATGAGCCCTTCAGGTTTTCTATCGGAGTGCAGCAAGATTTTTTACTGGGTTCACTATTTAATCTGCGCAGCAGCATCCCTCTTGCAAAACTATATGCTTCCCACTGGAGTTTATGTTCCAGTCGTTTTACTTTGATCACCTGCAATTTAAACTTCCATTCTGCATATATTGACAAAAGAAGAACATTTGAGCAGTTGAAGAAGCATAATTAATATTATTTATATATGCTAAATATATACCTAGAAGTTGAAACATTTTTCAGCTGATGGAAAATAACAAAATGATATGGTAAGATAGCAAAATGCTGCAGTAAAGAGAAATATGATGAAATAATATAGCAAAATTATGTGCATGTGTCCTTAATACAAGTATTAGTATTTGTGAACATTGATTGACATGGTTTGGTGTTGTGTATGATGATATTCCTACAAGGTCCACTAAATTATTTTTTATCATCCAGGTAGAGTCTGACTGTCCAGCAGGAGTTATATGATCCTGAATAAGGAAATAACTTGTACGATGTATTCAAGTCAGAAAGGCACAAGTGGGTGAATGATAAATGCACTTTGTGTGGTGAAATACAATTCAATGCCAACTGGTATGTGCTTATGCTTTTTTGTGAAATAAAGAAAATCTCAAAATACTGACTTAAATAAATCTTTATTTACTATTTGTTAAATCTCCTGTACATCTGTGGGTGGTGGGGTCATATCCATGGGTGAGGGAGTTTGTATTGTTAATCAAGACACACACATCTTTTAATGTAGGTCTCTTGAATGTTAGAGGCATGTCTGTGAAACTTGAATTTAAATCTAAGATAAGCTATTGCAAGAGTGAGAATTCAGAATCCGGTAATATTTCCATGGTGATGCGAGTCTGTGAGACTAGTTCCCCTGCTGGAGATTTGATAATTAATTAAATAAAATTATATTAAGATAACTATGGTTCTCATAATGAATGATGATCCCTGACAGTTTGTCTGCAATATGTCAGTAGCAGAGCAGATATATGAACAGGATTATGTCTATGTCTTAGGACAAAATCTTGTGATTGTCTGCTTACCTCAATATTCTTATGGTGGAGATGGGTGCCATCTTTACCAACTCCAACAAGCTTTGAATTCCAAGTTGCTTGTACCAGTTTAATGACAGATTTCCTCTCAAGATCATTGACATTGATCAACTTTCTATTGAAGACTAATTCTTGCATTTCCTCAAACATGCTTTTATCATGTATCTGTGAAGAAGACATATCATTCTGGAATGTCATCACTGCCAACAACAAATCATACTCAGGCATAAATAAGGAAGCATAAATATATAAACTGACATTGTTTATGTATAAGAACATAATATTCTAGAACGCAATCATGGCCCGCTCTGACCGAGTCCTAAGATACTGTTAATTATTTCCCTTTAATAGGACAGCAGAATCAAACTCTAACTTTAAAGCTGAGGAAGTTACAAGTTACTTGAAAGTAAGTATGTGTAGCAGCAGTCACTTTGAAAAGGATAGTCACAATTTCTAACAGTTCTCCCTTAGAGACTATAATAGTTTGGCTATAATAGTTTTGTTTACAGTTTAACATGTTTATAATCTAATTGGTACTGCTATTTAATTTCATATCTTAAATCTGTTTCCATCATTAAAACTGATTAAGCTGCAAGAGTTTAAAATTTTGCATAGACTAAGAGAAAATGACAAAATGTTCTTGTATGGTTTATTTTGACTTTTTAAAATAAATAAATAAGATATCAGGATATATACCAGAATTTTTTTTTAATTAACTGGATATTAATGATTCAGTTTTATTTCATAATCTAATTAAAAACTTAGAGAAAATTATGAAGTTGTGTGGATTGTTTAAGAATAAATTAAATTTAAAAAAATAAATATCCTTAGATATTAAAAAGTATTATTCTGACTTCTTTAAACTGTCCATAGTAATTAAATAAGTAAAGAGTGACTCCCACTCAGTTGCCTTTAGGGATATTAAATGCATACACTGACTACTGTTAAACTGCAATCAAAATGAATACATAATGGAATATGGCTCATGGAAAGCTGCCAAAAGAGATAAATCAACATGACTTAATGAACTACCAAAAGACATAATTCAACAATCAAAGTGACTTAATAAGTTGCCATAAGAGATAAATTTTAATACACTGACAATGAGCTGCCCACAAAAATTAAACATAAATCATTTTTTAATTTATTTTTTAAAATAGTAAAGACAAACATTACTTGCATTCCAATGACCGCAAACTTATTAAAGAAAAAATGTAATTTTTCTTCAGACAGTCACACCTCAAATAATGAAAATAAAATTTACACCTATTCAAGTAACCACAAAAATTATACAAAAATCAAGGTAATGATGTTCAGCTGTTCACAAAAATGGATAATAAAACAGGTGGATTTTGATCAGCTATTCGTAAAAATTAATTACCATCTATATGCTTTATTCAGCATCATAAAAATAATAAAGGTGTGACTACTATGCTGTCCACAAAAATTAATTAAAAGAATGTTTGCAACTATAAAGTATGGAAGAAGAAAGAAAAAAATTATAATATTTCAATAACAATATTGGAGGTAAAATAACAAGGCAGCTGTAAAAATATATTAAAGTAACAATAATGAAGGTAAGATAACTCCAAAAAGGATATTTTGTTTGTATTACAAAGGTATATGGTTTAATATATTACATTTGCAGCATTTCTTTTTCTAAAGAAAATTGTGGAAAATACTTTTCCTGCATGCTTTTTTTCTCAGTCTAAAAGAAAATTCTGGATATGTCTTGAGCAAACCAAGAAAATCTGTGTCTTATAAAATTAATAATATATCCACTTATGTCAATGAAACTCTTCTGTTGTTTTCAACTTGCAAAAAAAATCTGAAATGGTTTTCCTGTTGCTTCTTTTTATAAAGCAAACTTACCAATATGTGGAGGGTGTTGAAAAAAAAAAGGAGACCTGTCAATATGTGGGAGACAGAGATGGTGAGACAAAGGATATCAAAACCTGGCTAACCTAACACTATGTGGGGATGGTGAGACATAAAGGAAGTCAAAAGTTAGCTGACTTTGACAGACAGAGATGGTGAGACTTACAAAGGATTTACAGTAGAAACTAGAACTGGCCTGTCAATATGGTAGTGAGACTCACAATTTTTTTTTTTTTTTTTTTACATAGAGATCTGCCAATATGAAGGTGGTGGTGAAAATCACAAAGGATTTTAATAAATCAATAAAAAAAAATTTAAAAGTAACAGACCTTCCAATATGTAGGTGGATGGAGAGAGTAGGAAAAATGGCCAGTAGATTTCTGTTGTTTGACAATTTGCTTTTCAGCTTGCAGAGTCCGAGTCTCCAAAAGTTTGTTCCTGACAATAAGAATGATTTTGTTCACTTCGTGGTCACGTCCACACACTTCAATTTTTTCACCTGGAGAAAAAAATTACATTGAAGTAGTTGAATTTGCTTAATTAGGCACACAATTCTTACATCTATGACTGGAGGACATCAGGCTTCACAAAATTATGTTCATATAGGTTATAAAATTATATCTACTAACCCTGATAGTGATGCCATTTCTCAAAATATTGAAATTTTCTGTCGCTTACAATGAATCTAGTAAGTTCTGTTGAGAGCTAATGTAACCACTTCTAGAAATGTTATTCTAGTGCTAATATCATAGATACTTTCTTTCTTCATAAAATATTTATCTGTTAAGAATAGTATAGTGTTCAATAGGAGAAAAGGTAGTGGGGAGAAAAGGTGTTTTACAGTTTTATGCTAAAATGCATTGGTTAAAGTGTGTTGGTTCAGCTGAACCTTATGCCAAAATATCAAGATAATCTTGTTTAATGGTTGCAATATATATATATATTTAACTTTAAGTCACTGTCTATTCAGATATAAGTTTTAAATACGGTATTTAGAATTTTCATACTGCTTTGGTAAACAAATAATTATAAGGAAAAAATAAAAATATATCAGCATGCACTTCTTTTAACAAAAGTAAAAAAAAAATTACCCCTATCTAGCCATTTAATCAGAACGCCACAGTCCACTGCTGTCTTCTCAATTTCTTCACAATCCTTGGGACGGAGTTTCTTTAGAGTTTTCTTATCCTGCACAGTGTCTTTGTACAGAAACACCTTCCTGATTTCTGCCAACAGTTTGTCATGCACTGAAGTCATGTCTGTTTCAATCCGGGTACAAAGAGATGCTATAAAATTGTCTGTACTTGTGTTGTGAATACCTGGATCTTCTAAAGAAACAATAAATAAAAGATCAATTTTTTAGGTTTGTAAGGGGAAGTAATGCTTATTTTGGGGCAAATAAGACCAGAGATGTATGTGTACATCTTATTATTTCAGACTGACAAAATGCATACATTTTATGACCTGATTGAGTGATTCAATGACTGATTAACTGTTTAGTGTTTCTGGTAAAATGGTTGGCTGGTTATTTGTTGGTTAACTGATTGGTTGGCTAGCTGGTTGGTTAGTTGTTGCTTGGTTAAATGGTTGATTGGCAAGTGTTTGCTTAGCATTCACTTCCACCATTCTTTGAGGAAATGTATGAATACATTATTTTTCTTTTCACATCAATTATATCCTAAGACCAGAAATTTTATGCAAGGTCTTATATGAGTGGTTGAAAGTACGTCATATTTATAATCACATTCGTTCCATTTTCTTTTTTTATTTTAAACTAATTAAAGTCTAATTAAATTAAAGTCTAAAATAAAGTCAGCCACAACAACCTGTTTCTTTCTGAGGAAAGTCTATAAAAGGCAGATCATCCTCACTCTCACTGTCATCATCACTGTCTTCACTGCTACTGTTGCTGCCACTGCTGTCTTCAGTGTTGCTGTTCTTATCACTGGCTGACTCATTACCAGATACATTAAGTCCAGTAGCATTCCCTAAAGCTGTCTTTCTGTGGAGAACATCTTTAAAGGTTGCAGCAACCTCCCGTTCATATAACACAAAAGTTATGGACTGGAAAAATACAGAAATATAAGAAAAATTTTTTTAAGGACCCAGTATAATGGAGATCAGAAAAGAGTGAAACAATAATGAAATAAATGAGCAGCTGACAGCTTTTTTAAAAGACTATGTCAACTTTACAATTTGAATATGCAAAGTATAAGGGTAAGAAGAATAAAAGGTGAGTTGTATGGCTAGATTTGTCATTATTTATAGTGACAAAACAGATCAAAAGAAATTAAAAAGTAGCAAAACAATTATAAACTTAAAAAAATAACATAAAATAACATAAAAAATAACAATTATTAAATATCAATGAAAAATAAAAGGCAGAAAAAAAAACATAAAAACATTCAGGATATAAAGGCATGTTTGTACAATAAACTCCAAACTAAGTATACCATACTTCCAAAAAATTTACAATCAATAAATTAATTACAAACAAATGATCAACAATACCTTAAACAGATAAATCAGTCTATAAACTGGTATTTTTTCAAAAACTCTCTGCTAAAAGAAAACAACAAAATATTGTGTCAATCTGCCATTCTTAAAGTTATCCCCATCTCCTCCATCACCACTTCCCATCCAAGATTATGATTACTAAATCCCTATGGTAGGTTTTGCCTTCTTTTAAAATTTAATACTCCACCAAATTAATTACCAATGTATTTTTTAAAACATTTTCTTTTTTAAATCTGGAAATTCTTATCAGCATTACTTTTGGTTACTATATAAGGCAGACATAGAAAGCTTACAAAGGCTTAACAAAAAACAAAACAAAACAAAAACAAACAATGAAATTAAAATGAATCAGTCCCACCTGCAAGAGATCAGGACTGGTCCGGAGAAATTCCTGAGTTCCCGCAAGCATGGCATTAGCAACCACATCTGTGGGTAGCTTAAATCGTTTTCCGATTCCTAATGGAGGAAAAGCAATTGAGATCTGATGTGCTTCCACAGCCTTTTGAAGACATTTCTGTACAAGCACTTTCACGTGCTTTTAAAAAAAAAGTTTGTAATGTTAGTCTTTTCTTTTATTAAGCATCTTTTTAAAAAATATTTTTGTTAAGTATACAATATGCAGTTTGTTTCAACATTATTTACAAAATAAAATTATTTGTTAGACATTTTAGGCATTCCAGTCACTGCTTCAGTTGATGATTATGTGCTGAAATGTGAACATTAACAAAAGTCTTTTATAAATTTTCTTGAATATGAAATCTCATCACTGTGTGATTTAGAAGAATGAAAAGTCTAAGTATGTAAAAAATATATTTACCACTAAATTTTTTTTTAAAAGCTAGATGTCTGGATAATGTTCCTTGTACAAAAAATTATTTTGTGTTGTAATATAAAAGTGTAGCATTTTTGAATGAAGAGGACTAGATAAAAATATTGAGCCAGCTAAACATTAGCTAAAAACTTGTACTAAGTTAAACTAAAACAAATAATTTAAAACCAAACCCAACTCTCAGCTTGTCATGACACACTACAAACAATACAATTTCAAACATCATTTAAAACTCACCATATGCATTAACTGCAATGAAAACTCACTATATGCTTTAAATGTAATGTGTACTCACTGAAAACACTAAATGGTGGCTTCATATATTAATTGTGGTGTGTACTCATTGTATATACTTACTAATATGTACTCACTGTATGCACTGATTGTAGTGTGTCCTCATTATATGCATTTGATGTGAGTACTCACTGTATACACTGACTGTGGTGAGTACTCATTATATACACTGACTGTGGTGCGTACTCACTGTACACTGATTGTGATGTCTATTCATTGTATGCACTAATTGCAGTGTGTATTCACTATGTACACTGATTGTGCTGTTTACTCACTAAATACACTGACTGTGATGTCTATTCATTGTATGCACTAATTGCAGTGTGTACTCACTATGTTCACTGATTGTGGTGTTTACTCACTAGATACACTGACTGTGGTGTGTACTCATGAGTACATTATGGTGCACATCACTGTATGCACTTATGGGGTATATAGTCATTGTTATGCACTGACTGTGAGGCTACTGACCAGATTCACTAACTGTAATGTGTACTCACCATATATAATGTATACCATACTATATGCACTGTATACTCACCGTTTTCACTGACTGTGGTGGCCACTGACCAATGATGACATGAAACAAATATGATGCTGTGAATCCTCTGTGTGTTGCTGCTGGTGATTCTTTCCTGCCTCTGAAATTTTGTGGTGAAATGTGTGTGACGATCACTTTATTAACGTCATCCTCTTCACTGACTGCGTTCTTTAATTCCTAATTGACAACCAATTATTGTAAATGGTGGTTAACTTACTGAAGGAAGTGACAGAAGTCAATATAATTGAAAATTTTCAGAAATTTGGCCAGACTTTTAGTTGGGTGAAAAAACGTTATACTTTTAAAAGAATAAGTGGAATTCATTTTGATTACAACAATCAAGCATTTTTGTAAAAGAGTTCCTCAGTAGTAGACATTTCTTTATTTTTATTGAAAATAGAAACTATTTCAGCTTAAATTGTAAAGAATATATGATAAATAATATAGATAAAGCACATATGCCTACAAACACATGCACACAAACACAAATATGCATGCACATTCAGACAGTCTTGGATATTAACAGAAGTCTTAGTTTTCTATAGCAAATTGATCATTTCTTATTTCTAGTCTTCTGGTATTATATATCTTGGACTAAGTATGTATTTAACTTAGATGAATGTGTGTGTGTGTGTGTGTGAGTGTGTGTGTGTGTGTGTGTGTGTGTGTTTGTGTGTGTGTGTGTGTGTGTGTGTGTGTGTGTGTGTGTGTGTGTGTGTGTGTGTGTGTGTGTGTGTGTGTGTGTGTGTGTGCATGCATGCATTTGTGTAAATTTGTGGGTCTCAAGGTTGTTAGCTGACTTTTAAACTTTTAGTAATAAGAATTGTGAGAAATATTTGTGGAATTCCTTATTTACAAACAAGGCATACTGTAGTGACTCCCAAATGAAACTATTACTTCCCATTAGCTGCAATTTTAAGATATACTAAACACTCTATAAACATCAATTCAATATGAATGAGACTGATTTACAATCACCCATATACATGTACTGTTATTTCTTACATCAGTGATGCAAAATGTCAATTCCCAACAGGATGATTGAGCAAATGTTGAAATTTCTGTGTCTTTTGCATGAGTAATGGAATATCTTATGTCATACTCTTTGTATATCTATTTAGCTACTCATCCATAATTTTTGCTTTAATATATTTGATCATTGGTGTTCCATGAGTTAAAAATTAGAATTTCCCTGGTATCCTATTGTTGACATCATTAATGTCACCAAGATACATCTCTGAAATTTGAACCAAGTATGTGGGATTTTTCTAGACAACAAAATAATCACTCTAATACAGCTAATGAAGAGATTATTTATTTCTTATCTCATTAGCTTTTAATAATGCTTATAAGGTTGCATTTTGGTCTTTATAGGGAAAAAAGTCTGAAATCTCAAAATTAATGATTTCCAGCTTTACAAAAGGATTTTTTTTTAAATGATAAACAACCTTCTTATTTGAAGACAGACATGATGTAAGTTATGTTTGTTACTCAAATTTTATAAACAAATATTATAAAACATCAAAAATACCAATAACTTCCATAATTTCAATTAAAAATTAATACTATTATAAAGCTTTATGTTTATAGAATCAAGTTTTGTGAAGAAAGAATACTACCTAAGCCTTTTAAAACAACAATAATAACAACAGAACCTTCTGCAGATTTCTATAATCAGGATGTAACTTATAAAGATTTTTAAAATTTTCAATGAATTTTTATGCAGAATTCCTTTGCTACTTTTAACAATTATTTTATCTGGTTGGCAAAGTATGTTCTTTTATGATTTAAATTAATTAAAAATAATAAAGCATGTTGATTTCCTGCCTTTCCTTTGCTATTTTGTATTCATTAAGGTACACTTACATGTAATTACTTTAAAATCTTTTCTGCTGGTGTTACCTTAGGTCATGACATCAAATAGAAAGGAGTCTGCAGACGTGGTTATCTTAATCCTAGTAAAGTGTATCTTATTCATTATCTCATCCTCTCTCTCTCTCACACACACACACACACACACACACACACACTCATCACATATTTCACATCAAACAGCAACATTTTCCATACATGCTTAGTAATAGTGCTCAGAATGTACAAACCAGAGATGTGGCATATAATGTACAAACCATAGAGATAAAATATAATGTACAAACCATAGAGATGAAATATAATGTACAAACCATAGAGATGAAATATAATGTATAAATCATAGAGATGGCATATAATGTACAAACCATAGAGATGAAATATAATGTACAGACCATAGATGTGAAATATAGTGTACAAATCATAGATGTGACATAATGAACAAACCATAGAGATGACATATAATGTACAATCCATAGATGTGACATATAATGTACAATCCATAGATGTGACATTAGTGTACAAACCATAGAGATGAAATATAATGTACAGACCATAGATGTGACATATAGTGTACAAACCATAGATGTGACATAATGAACAAACCATAGAGGTGACATATACAAATCATAAAAGTGACATATAAAGCACCAACCATAGATGTGACATATAATGTACAAACCATAGAGATGACATAATGTACAAATCATAAAGGTGACATATACTGTACAAACCATAGAGGTGACATATCATGTACAAACCAAAGAAGTAGCATATAATCTACAAACCACAGCTGTGACAATGTACAAACCATAGAGGTGACACATATTGTACAAACCATAGAGGTTGGTATATGTACAAACCAAAGTATTGACATATAATGTACAAACCACAGAGGTGACACAAAATGTACAAACCACAGAGGTGACATTCTGATAGAATCAAATGAAGGTAAGAGCTTAATAAGCACCTTCTCAGCCTCAGGGTATTTCTTCAGAAAAGCAGCACCTACAGCAGTGTTTTTCATCTGCAGATCTTCAGCAACAATACTGACCAAAACATTTACCTGCAGATTACATGCACAGAGATCTAGAGATTTTCAAACAATGTCATGTTCCATACAAAAATAGAGGTCTAGAGACCAAGAGACCAAATGTTAATCTGCAGCATACAAATGCAGAGGTCTTCATATCAAAATATTAATATGCAGCATAAAAACACTGATGCTGTGATGCCAATGCCACTTAGTTAATGATTATGATTACTATTAATTAATTAATCATTCATAATTAATTACAAGTGATGAGAATCTTAATTTATGTCATTAATAATTCTCCAGCAGACACTACTTGTCTCTCTCACTTGGCGGATATATGGGCGCTGTAAATGTTTTCTTTATTCCACAACATTAAGATATTTACTGCCACACAATATTCTTACAAATCCATCTTTAATCTACATTATGCAAGCCCCCATCCACCCACTTTCTTCTCCTATTATCAATATATGTAAGAAGGTCAATAAATTTAACAATAAATTTATTAAATCAACAATCAAATATACATATGACAAATACAATGAAAAAGATTACTTGACATTAATATTTTCAGGAAATCATGTATGCATAATTTCTGTACAACACTGTCTTATATCTTAAAATACAATTCAACAATAGTGTCAATATAAATCACAGGATAATTCTTATCAGAGAATAGAAATGAAGTTATTAGAGATAGCTATAATAATTTTTACATAACCTGAATTAAATACGGTCCTTCACGTGCTTTTGCAACAATGTCACAAGTCTATTGTCCACATCAACACATGTCTCTCTCAGCACAGGTCAAAAACACTGATGTGCTGTTATTCTCTCGAAGCCAACTTGGGCGAGCCCTCTTTTGCTGTGTCAGTTCCTTCAAGCAGAACAACAATTGTAGCAATTTCTAGTAACTTCACTGTACCAAAAATTGCCTGATATAATCAGCATAATTTGCCACGATACATCAAAGGAGTATTCCTTTACACTTACATACAGTGCTTCCCACCCCTACCATGGTTAGTTGTAGCAGTTTACAATCAGTGAATCTGGATATTCAAATAACATGAGGAAAGAAATACTGCTTTACCCTGAAAAATATAATCAGGGAGAAAACCTAAGTTTCCATTTTATTGCTTTATAACTCTATTCTTTCTTACATTCCAGTCTCAACTTACAGTTTCCTGCAAAGGTATTTATTAGCTTGATACATGCACACAGCATGATAAATACAGCATTATCAAAACAACATCAAGTGTTAGCACACTACATATGAGCAGCTTAGTTCAAACATTTGTAAAAATAATAGTCTACTCACATAATACATCTCTACATAAAACACAAGTATATCAATAGCAAAAGTGCATGAAATATTTATAAGTCCATTCTCTCTCAAACAATCAGTTAAGTCACCAGTAAGCTAACGGCCACCTTTCAAGATTGGACTTCTTTCCACTCCAAATTCAAGTGATCAGACAATAGAATTTTCTACAGCATGTAAATTTTTGGATCTCAGCCCATTGGCTGCCTCATTCTCATAAATCATAACCATTGGATGAATAAAACTATTCACCCAGTTGGATTAGTTTGCATTACATCAGCAATTTCTAGCATATTCTCAACTTGGATGTTTACTTCAACTCGGACACTTACAAATATCATCATAAGGCATGCCCAAGATCAGGTCACTTTGACAGTTTAACAATTTATACAACAATTAAATTTAAAATTAGGGATAGTCAAATTTACTCCGCCTCAGATGTCTACACACTAAATGTTGCAGGCAGTATACCAACACAGATGTCAAGTATTAACATGCTTACAAATATAGGCATACAGACTCCTGTGAATTCATGACTAGATGAGAAAATATTTTTCTAATTTTCCTTGTGATACTACTGCATACAATCACCCAAGAATGATTAAATATTAATTTTCAATAAAAGTTCAAATGTTTACTTTTTCAGATAATTGTGCAGCACAAACATTTTCTGAATCAAATCAGGCTAACTCCAACAAAGATCAAAATCAATGGCAATGTCAAGGTCATAAACCAATGTAAAATATAACCTTATTAATAATTCAGAATATTTATAAGTATATGATTCTCATATATAACTGACGAATAAAGGGGCTGCATAATGGAATTTGAGTGGGAATGTATTTTGCTTGAGACTTAATTATCTCCCTTGAATGATGTGAACTATGTACTGTAGCTGATACAATGCAAAACTTTGTTACATTAAAGACTAATTAATCATAACTATTAATTTATCTGCTATTTCTTGTAATTATTTAGAATATGGTCAACTTAATCACTATATGAAACATACAAATTCTGTATATAGATTGATTGCAATAATATGAACCTACACGAAAGAGAACCCCTCAGTAACTTAACCTACAAGCTGTATCTGCATGATGTCCTAGGAGAGGCTTTGGCCCCCCACCCACCGATGGAGGGTGGTTGAGGGTGTGCTTCAAACTAGGTGCAACCTGTTTCACCCCCTTCCACCAGCCCCCTGCCCTCCACCTCAGATGCACCGCGAGGCTGTGGGGCTCCCCCAGGAGCAACCCAAGACTGAGAATATCACGAAGATGAAAGGTCTATTGCGGTTTCTGGGGTGAGAGAGAGAGCATAACTCTGCATGATATTTTAAGTTTTGCCACACAATATACAAACGCTGAGAGTCAGTATAAAAGTATACTGTTTGCATATGTGCAAGACTGAAAGATTTTACAGCAATGAATCGAGATGAAAATTAAAAATGAATAGACACATGAAATTATGCATATAGCAAGTTCAGTCTATATATGGTGCTACATTTGACATGATGAAATATGTCTGTGCTTGACACTCTAACTATGCACTACTTTTTCAAAAGATCTTGATTACCATTATATGCAAATTACTTTTATCAACATGTCAGTAAAAACACTGCAATAAGGCCCTGTACATGAAACTGAAAGCAAAAGCTTTGTCAACAGCATGGTATTATGACCACAAAGTTGTTTATGTGTTTGTGTTACTTTAAAGAAATTTATTTATGCAGAAAATGTTCAATAAGATGCAGACTACATGTAACTAGAATCTATATTTTAACATAAATGTATCTTTGAAAATATGCAAATTAAAATAAGTCAATGTTTTTGAAAATGAACTAAAAGTACTTTAAATGAAATTAATCCAAACATCTCAATAATCTGAACATCTCCATGCTTGAATTAGATCATCAAGACTGGACTGTATATAGAATTGGAGCTGAAACTGTTTTGCCCACCAGTGTGTTTAGTAGTTTAACCCTTTGACTGTCCAGTTTTCAAATGTGAAATATATTGAGTTTGTGTGCAGTAGCAAGTCATAATCCAAATGCCAAAGAAAAAGAAAACAATGAATAGCAGTTAATATCAGGACTTAAATGTCTGCAGATAAAAGCTGTTGATTTTGCTGATGGAGAAAAGTGCTCATTAATTAAAAAAAATGTATAATTTTCTTAGTATCAATCTTTGCCCCTAAATAAAAATTTCACTTTTTATTCTAGGAATTTCAAAATAAACATAGGGGAGATAAAAAGGTCTTACATTTTCTGACGTGATGTCACCACATTTGATGGATATTCTAGTAGTGCCAAGGGTAATGCTCACTGGCTTGAATGGACTCCCAGTATTAATATGGTGATGGGTGCGTCTTTTG
Source organism: Sinotaia quadrata (assembly GCA_028829895.1). Taxonomy (NCBI): domain Eukaryota; kingdom Metazoa; phylum Mollusca; class Gastropoda; order Architaenioglossa; family Viviparidae; genus Sinotaia; species Sinotaia quadrata. The sequence goes on from CM054183.1 coordinate 67,696,072, forward strand.
TGAGAAGATTTTGCAACAGCACCGTGCTTCTCTTGTCTGTACTGTTGAGTGTCTCTTTTCCCACAAGTCCTTTATGAAACAAATACAAAACAAAAAGAAAACAAATAAAAAAACTGCACCAAATAACTCTGACAAATTAAACCCTTCCCAGCTGAACACTTAAAATACACATAAAACCACTTCCTGGAAGTACAATGATCTGAAATAAAATAACTTCCAATCTTTATGGTATATAAACTTAGTGTCATATTGTATTTCAATTAAGTATTTTCCCTTAATATAATATGTTGCAAAGTCCTGTATAGCTATATAAAATTGAAGCTTACTATATATAATTTAGCAATATTTATTTTTAAATGATCACATGCATTATGTAATAAGCACAGTGAAGAAGACAGTATATATAAAATATAAAGTTTACTATTGTACAGTTAGAAAATTAGTAAGAAGAAAAAATCCAAAAAAAAACCCACCTTAAGCTGAGATAAATAAATTTATTTATTTATTTAAAGCAAAATGAAATCTTTAACATTTACAGGATTAATCTCGCTAAATGGCTGTAAAAATACAGAGTATAAACAAAATAATACAGAGCTTACAACAGATAAAAGTGATCTGATTAATCATTTCAGAAATACAGTATATCAATTTTTGTTGGGTTTTTTTTTGGGGGGATCGAATATTATATCTGCTTCAGAAAATATATCTGAATAATATAAGTACATTCTTCAATAAAATGTATAACACATCTCACCACACAGCAAACACACATGACACCAACACACAGAGATAGGAACATTCATTTTCCTGCTCATGGCGATCCATGCTACAATATCCCAAGGCAAGTGGCCAACCGCAAGAGGGTTCTAAACCCACCAGACTGGTTCCTGATGACAGCATACAACCCAACAGAAAGAAACAACAAACTTCAAACACAGCCTTTAGTTCACCAGCCCGGCTATTGATGGCAGACACAACAAAATTCTGCACGCCTCAACCCAACTGTGACAATACGATGGTGAGATGGTGAACCACTACAGTCGGCCACAGGACACAACATTATGACAACTACAACACATCAGAAAAGACTTGCACTATGAACTCCACACATTGAGAGCGGCATAAATCCATGGGCACAAAGACTGATGGGTCTCAAACCTGCCGCTCTAGTGCCCATGGTACAAGCAACAAAACACACAAGGTGGCTCTGAAATGACCCGGAATTAATTGTACATACTAAATACCAACTCAACTACAGGAAAATTTTGGGAACAGAACAAAAAAAACAACCAATTAAAAAATATAATGTCAACCACCCTCTTCAGAATAAGTGAGAAGAGGAAGGCTCCACAGGAATCCACCAAAATCCAAGAACATCTAAAGAAGTTAAAAAGTTTTCATTCAATTCCTATGGAACAGAAGAAATTAAAGGAACAACAACAACAAAATGTAAAATGCCATGTCTATTTAAAAGAACACAGCATAGTTTGCAAATTTTGATTTTTAGTTTTCCAGAGTGTGCCCATTTTGATTGTATAGATGGCAAATTAGAGTGGAATTCTAACAGCTTTATTTTTACTATAGATGGCAAATTAGAGTGGAATTCTAACAGCTTTATTTTTACTATAGATGGCAAATTAGAGTGGAATTCTAACAGCTTTATTTTTACTATAGATGGCAAATTAGAGTGTAATTCTAATAGCTTTATTTTTACTATACATCTTTCTGATGTATGTCAACATAGTAAAGTGACCATTAGTAAAATGACCATATCATTCTATCTTGGTCACTCAAGACCAAGCATGTAGGAATCTACACAAATCTATATATTTAGTTTTAAATGTCATTCAATCATTTCAACTTTTCAAAATGTCCTGGTAAAATTTAAGTAATCAACAACTTTTGTAAATGCCATTATTTAGGAGACAGATGCATAAACACACAAAGTGGCAAAACTGCTCTGTACCATAAACTATCAAGACTCTTTCTTTTTCTGCATGCAAAGGTGTGTGAAAGGTTGACATACTAATGCATAGGACATTTTGCTATTGTTAGGTGTAATCATATTTGTATCATGATATGAATGAATCAACAGATTAATCACCACAAGCCAGCAATGTTATATTACAATATGACCTAAAGGCTGGATTTAGAATAGAAAAGATTACACCAAAACTGATTTAATATGCCAAAACCTTTCTAATTATTCTGGTCAAATAAATATGTTTTAATGCTTTATAAGTTTACTGTATTTTTGTTATCACAAATTCATTTTGATATATCCCATAATTGTAATGTATTGAAATTGTTTTATACTAGTGAGAATGTTACCTGGTGCAGGTTAATGAACCACAAAAGAGACAGTATCATTAAATTGTAGAGTGTTCAGACAGAAATTAATATAGCATCAGCATATGGACTTAAATAGCAAGGAAATGGACAAGTTAACATATCACCCCTATATTGATCTAGGTCCAAGGCTCATGGTGGTGGTGGTTTTGGTGATGATGATGGTGGTGGTGGTGGTGATGGTGATAGCTTTGATGATGATGATGATGTGGTGATGATGATGATGATGGTGGTGGTGGTTGTGGTGTTGGTGATGATAATGATGGTGGTGGTGGTGATGATGATAATGGTGGTGGTGGTGGTGGTGATGATGATGATGATGATGATGATGATGATGATGATGATGATGATGATGATGATGATGATGATGATGAAATACTGAAATAATAATTATAAAATATAACTACTTAACTTACCTGGTCAAAAAACACTTTGGCAGAGGACACCTGGGTGGCAGATTGATGGCCAGAAAACAGTCCACACCTTGTTTCTTCAAAGTTTGCTCAAATCCAACACAGAACTGCTCTATCCCCATGGCATTCAGCCCATTAATTACTAAAGCACGATCTGTTGCATGAACCAAAAGAACAAATAATTCTGTTACAAGCCAGTGTTCCATTGTGACACCCAGTAAACATCTGCTCTTTTTCTGTGGTCAATCTTACTATTATGTCCAAAAATTCTTTGATTAGTTAATTACTAGACCTGATGGATATTCTACTGTGGAAAGAACATACCTGTTTACACCTCACCTGAATAGGATATGTTTAATGGAAAGAACTTACCTAATTATACCTCACATGAAAAGGATGTATCTAATGGAAAGAACATACCTGTTTACACTCACCCAAAAGATAGTACCAGTGGAAAGAACCTTTTTATACCTCACCTGAATGGTATGTATCTACTGGAAAGATCATACCTTTTTACACCTCACCTGAATATGACGTAAATTTTGATGTCAGATCAACTGTGGTGGTGCAGGATGTAATCCGACTTCTGATGTCATTGAGGTTTGTTTGCAACTCCTTCTTAATATCTTTAGGACACTCAAATTTCAGTGAGTAGCCATTAGTGTTTGATAATTGTTTCACTGTTCCTCCATTTGCTCTGCCAGAAAGATAATACACACATCAAATCAAATAATATAATTACCTGAGGTCCCATTTCAAAACCTTCAAGGGATATAATACAACTGATGCTCTAACCCTTCCCTTCCTAACAACTATCAAAAGCATAAACACACACACACACACACACACACACACACACACACACACACACACACACACACACACAAGCACATACATACAGCTATGCTGATGATTATTGGGTTTCATTCAAGTTACATTTACTGAAACATGGAACTAGAGTTTAGGGAGGCTATGTGCCAATCATTGTTAACTTTGATCATAACTCTGACTGTTCAGTTGTGTTAAAAAAATTATTAGTAAATGTAACTGACAAGAAACTGACAGTACAAACTGTTCAGGAACTAGCAAAGACTCAGTGTGCTACACAACAGGTGAGTAATAATATCTTGATAATATTTTGATTGAGATTAGACAAACGTGGGGGGGGGGAGGCATGCATGTATGCATATGCAACACAGTAAAAAATACAATTGCAAAGAGAAGTGTCCCTATTTAGTGACAGACAGATATGGACAGGTAAGTAGGCAGGCAGACAGATGAAGAGACAAACAGAGAGACAGATGTATATAGACATGTACCCACATAATCAGTTCTTTGACTCTGTCCAGGTGGGAAATGTACCACTGACTGCAAGCTCGATCTGCCAGTGAGCCTGGGATCACAAACTCATTATTGCAAGCCTGGAACTGTTTGCAGAAATTCTGCAGCACTTTTACAGCCATGCCATCAAATCCTTTAATTCCAGCTATTACAAGCTGACCAGTAAAGTTGTTGATTGATATATGTACCATATGTTCCTTTTCTAGTTGACTCTTCAGTTCCATGAAATGTGTGCTGGTAAAACACCGGGACTGGACCTGAGTGAAAATAACAGCAGGCATGATTGTCAAACAATGATTATATCAACTGACTGTTGAATACTAAAAAAAAAATAGAAAAGTTCTTAGAAATAACAATTTACAAGAACAAAAAAGAAATGGTTTACCAACAGAGTCTCTTGGTATAAATCTTTCTTTATGTCCTCCAGTAAGACAGTCACATCTTTACTATTATGTGCAGCACACTTTACGCAGTTTACATCTACAGTCACAGAACAGTTAGGGTGCACCTGATGTAGCTTCTCCAAATATTGTTGACCTTTGACAGTCTGTAGCATCATGCCAAAAGGGGGAGATAACTGCAGGCTGTCCTTTTCAAGGTTCTGTCACATATAGCAGTTCTTTCATGAAGCCAGTAATGCAATGAGATTTTACTGTAAACATCTACTTTTTCAGATAGACTGAGTTTATTATTTATAAAGCTCAACAGAAAAGTATGATTCACAAATGCAACATACAAATCAACCATAAGTAATGGTGCTAAGCTAGTTTTGAGATGAATGGATGGATGGATCAATATGCAGAGAGGAGAGACATATAGATAGAGAGAGAGACAGTGAGAGAGAACTGACATATCGATAGCAGACAGAGAGATAATTAAAATTATACAGATGAAAATTATATTGAGAAGTGGACAGAGTTTAGTAATAAAGAGAGGGATAAAACAGAGTTGAGTAATAAAGAGGGAGATAAAAAAATAGATGAGTAATAAAGAGGGAGATAAAACATAGATGAGTAATAAAGAGGGAGATAAAACATGGTTGAGTAATAAAGAGGGAGATAAAACAGAGTTGAGTAATAAAGAGAGAGATAAAAAAAGAGTTGAGTAATAAAGAGGGAGATAAAACAGAGTTGAGTAATAAAGAGAGAGATAAAAAAAGAGTTGAGTAATAAAGAGGGAGATAAAACAGAGTTGAGTAATAAAGAGAGAGATAAAAAAAGAGTTGAGTAATAAAGAGGGAGATAAAACAGAGTTGAGTAATAAAGAGGGAGATAAAACAGAGTTGAGTAATAAAGAGGGAGATAAAACATGGTTGAGTAATAAAGAGGGAGATAAAACAGAGTTGAGTAATAAAGAGGGAGATAAAACAGAGTTGAGTAATAAAGAGGGAGATAAAACTCTTGTGATACATCAAAGGTATATAAAGCAAAGACAGTCATGCATAACAATGTAGGTAAATTTACAGATATTATTCAAAAAGAAATTATGGCAATATTTAGGAGCTTTTCACTTCATTTTCTTATAATTCTGTTTTAATTCATAATCACCTATGCATTTCAAAACAAAAATCATTACTTTCTTTCAAAATTAACAACATGATATGCACAGAACCATGGTGCACAAAGTGGAGATAAATAATAGCATAACAAAATGTTGGTATAATGAAATGTTGGCATAACATGAAATGTTGGCATAATGAAATGTTGGTATAACAAAATGTTGGCATAATGAAATGTTGGTATAACAAAATGTTGGCATAACATGAAATGTTGGCATAATGAAATGTTGGTATAATGAAATGTTAGCATAACATGAAATGTTGGCATAACAAAATGTTGGTATAATGAAATGTTGGCATAATGAAATGTTGGTATAACAAAATGTTGGTATAATGAAATGATGTCATAATAAAATGTGGTATAACAAAATGTTGGTATAATGAAATGTTGGCATAACGAAATGTTGGCATAACGAAATGTTGGTATAACAAAATGTTGGCATAACAAAATGTTGGTATAATGAAATGTTGGCATAACAAAATGTTGGCATAATCAAATTTTGGCATAACAAAATTTTAGTATAATGAAATGTTGGCATAACAAAACGTTGGTATAACGAAATGATGGAATAACAAATAGCTCTAATTTCACCAAATATGTAGACTAGTGCTGATCATATTAACGTGTCTTTTTCAAAATTTATTCATGTCAGATTAATATTAATAATGATGTCACTATAAATTCATTAAAATGTAAGAATTAATAAAAATAAATTTCAGCATAAGGGTAGTCAGAAATTACACTCAAAAGGTGAAAACATACAACATCAATTACCTAACACAAACCCAGATTTTAAGTATTATATATATATAAAAACTCTTTCTACCTGTATGCACTCCAACAACTTTGACTTGGCATTCTCACAGTCTTCTTCAGTGCCATTAAACTCAACCATGTCCTGCTTTTCCAAAATGGTCAACTTGCAGCCGTGATTTTCAGTGCAAAAATCTGTTAATAACCGCAGGCAGTATGCTGGCACTTTTACAGTCATAACCTTTTGACTTTTAAAAAAGACCTGATTCTCCACCCTTTGTCCTGCTAACTCTTGAGATTCCCAGTTGTTCAGTGTATCTAAACTTGCAGTCTCTGAAGCAACAGACAAAAGTCTGTCGCTGCTAGATTGTTTCAAGGTAGAAGACGACTCTGGTTCATGAATAAAACCATGATATAATGCTAACATTCCCCTACCCTCATGGATACCTGTTTCTGTGTCATATCTTTGCTGGAAAAAATCAGGCATCTGAGTATCAAAACTACTGAAATCTTCTAACTGGTTTAAAGATGCAGAATGACGGGTAACTGTGTCATCATTTTGATCCATGTCCATTTTCCAGCCACATTTTGGAGTTAAATCATCAAAGTTTTCAGTGAGTTCAGACTTGTCTAATGTTCTTGAGAAGAAGTTTGTTTGACCATGCTTGTCCTTCCACTGATGAGCCCCTTGCATCTGTCCTGGAAATTCTTTACTCTCTTCCAATCCTCGACCATAAGCTTTGCATTCCAGTGCTGTACAATCAGAGTTCAACATTTCACATTTTTCTAACCTGGTTTTCCCCACATAATCCTTGTTCAGTGTTAAGTATTCAAATTCTTCAATATTTTCCTCTGCACATCTGAGACTTAACTGTGCAGATGAGAATCCAGCTTTATCTGCTGGAAAAATATCATTATTTGCTAGTTTCTGATTGTGAATCTGTTGTGGCATTGGACCTGCGGAAGGTTTATTTGATGGTAGTGTTGTGGAAGTGACTGTTGAAAGCAAAGTAACTTCTGATACTTTTGGAAATAATGGTGATGATCTGTGTGAACTTGTTGCTAAAACTGATTCAGTTTTTGTTGGTGTATCACTTCCAGAAAGCTTATTTGCCACTACAGTTACATTATCAGAGGGTGTAGAGAGAGGCTTGCATGTTGATGAAGTTGACTCCATGAATGTTGATGGCGCTGGTACTTTGCAGTCTGCCAGTGCTCTTCTGTTGAGTTCCTGCAGCAGAGTCATGTGAAAATCATTGTAACAAGGCTCCACAAGAATGGTGGACACATTATCTGGAGAGTGCTCTTTCCTTGCTAGTGCAGCCTTGGCCACTGCAACAGATTATATTATTTATTTTAGAATCTACTGATGAAATGTTTTATGCAGAAAAGCTGTCTAGTAGGGTCCTGTGAGGTGCTTGCAATGTTTAACCCCTTAGTTTGAAAATGTTTTTGGCTTTCTGCGCTGTTATTCATTTTTTCTAAAATGCATGAAAAATATGCTTAAAGGTTTTATCTCATAATTGATTTCATTAGAACTTTTTAATCATTTCTATTATTGTTTTATATTATATAATCATCTAAAAAGTATCTTCACAATAAATAGTATCCTCACAGTAAACATGTCAGAAATTAAGATATTATTATTATTATTCAGTATTTCTCCACAACTTCTGTTTGACTGTCAGTTGTGAACCAAGGTCTCAGAATCTTACTAAGATTTCAAATATCTCAGATATTAGTATTTTTCTATTTTTCTCTTTCTTTTCTTTTTATGTTTCTGCCACTTGAAAGAGCAACATCAATGACTGTTGCTGTTCTGTTAGACTTAATTGAGAACTACAATGTCTGGTCTTCATGCAGGAGTCTCTCAATCTGTTCTTATCTCAAAGTCCCACAGTATTTTGACTTTTTCTGTTTTGGTGACCGCTTCTGGATGGTGCATCCATGCTTTTTCTAGGGTTTTTACTCCATAGTTCTCATATAGATTTCTATGTATGAGTGTTACCACTTTGTTGTGTCTTTTGATGTATTCTATTCCAGACAGAATCTGACATCTAGAGAGTATGTGTTATGTTGTTTCATCCATGGATTTGCAGCAGTCTGCATTTGAAATCATTAGAGATTTTTGTTTTGTGCGACTTCAAGCAGTTATTATGAGTGTTTCTGTTTCTGCTTTCAAACCTGCCTCTTTCAATCATCTGTATGTTGATTGTTTTGTTGATGTTACATTAGCTTGTTGCACAAACTGGCCATTAGAGGTTTTGGGTCCAGGTTATTTGCTAATGCATGCTTAATTGTTTTCTTCCATGTTTCTTTGTCTGTTTGTGGAGGTTGGTATAATCCACTCATCAATACTGCTTCTATCAATGGCTCATCTTTGTTGTTATTCTAGATAAATGCACCAGGCCTATAACATCTCCTTCAATGACATCTTTGATTCTCTTGAGACCCCTTTTGAGTTACATAGAGCCTATCTATATTTGCTTTTGGGTGTAAGGCTTTATGTATTGTGAGTAATTTTCTTGTTTTATGTATAATTCATTTATTTCATTTGTTGTCCAATCTATGATACCTCCAGTGTAGCTGATTAAGGATAATGCATATGCATTAAGGGCTTGTATTTTGTTAGCCCTATTTAGCTTGTTCAGGACTTGTCTAACCTGTTTTCATACTCTCTCTTAACTTTGGACTTTACTTCACTCTGTATATTTTCTTGATGTGATATCCCCAGGTATTTACATCCCTTTTCCATTATAACATCATTGATTTTTCTGAGATAAATTGTAGGCCCTCTGTTGTTTTGATCTTGCTTTTCTGGACGATAATTCTTTCACAGTCCTCACTGCAGATCTTGACATTATTGATCAGCGAGGTGATGTCATTCTCAGTTTACTATATAGCTTTAGATCGTCCATATACCTGAAACCCTTTCCAGCTTTCATTTTGTATCCTAATCCTGTTTCTTGGATGACTCAACTGAGAGGATTGAGGGCAATGCAGAACAGCAATGGTGATAGGAAATCACCTTGAAAGATTCCACACTTTATTGCTGTCTGCAATTTCTATATCGTTGCATGTTAGGGTGGTTTTCCAGTTTTTTCATTGACTCTTGAATTAGGTTCTGTACTGATGGTATTATTTTGAATATTTTGATTGTTTCAAGTATCCATGAATGTGGAATTGAGTCATTGACCTTTTGATATTCAATCCATGTCATTGCAAGGTTTGTTCTTCGCTTCTTGCTGTCAGTAACTATGGCTTTGTCAATTGCTAATTGATCCTTTGTTCTTCTGCTGCCTGGTCTAGCACCCTTTCGTTCATTGGTCAGAAGTTTGTTTCAAGATGAGACATTATTTTATCATATATAATTCCTGATGGTAATTTGCAGGTAGTTGATAGGCATGTGATTGGACAATAGTTGTTTGGTGTTGTGCCTTTCTGTGGATCTTTCATAATCAGAATTGTTTTTCCCTTTACCATCCAGGCTGGCAAGGTTTCTGGTTTGTTTAATGTGTCTTGCAGTTGTTCAGCAAGTCTAACATATAAGGAGGTAAGAGATGTTTCAAACAGAATATTTGTACTTGGTCTAGGCCTGGGGCTTTCTAGTTTGCCATCTTTCTTACCTTCTTCTTGATATTGTTTTTAGTGATAGTGACATTACATTGTTGAAGTATGTCTTTATGCTTATCTTTCAGTCCTTGATCCATCAGGCTGAGTAGTATGCATTTTTTGATTGCTCCAAATGTTTTCCCAAAAGGCAAGGTGTCCTGAATGCTTGGCATCTGTTGTTCTGTTCTGGAATTTCCTTTGAATTCTTGATAAAGTCTTTAGTATAGTCTTCCAGGGTCAGTTTTTGATGTTTTGTTATGTTGGAATTTCTGACCTCTTCAGATGGTGGTTGAGTCCTAGTAGTCTTTGTTTTGCGTCTTCTATTGTAGTCTTAATGCTTTTGCAATTGAGATGGTATTTGTTGACTAATGTTGCTTTCAGTTTTCCTTTATTATGTATTATGTATTGCAGCTGTCATTTGGCTTATTTCTTTCCTAGTGCACTCTAAATTTTTTCTATTCTTCTCTTCCACTGTTGGTTTCATTGTTTGTACTTTGGACGGCATTGTATGTTTTTTCAATTATTTTAGAAGTGGCGTTTATTAGACTATTGGTTTCTGTAATATCTTCGTGGGAATATGTTTTAGTATTATTTGCATTATGAATTGCTGTTCTTAGAGCTTTGTTGTTTCTCAACCTTCTTGTTGGGGTTCTGCCCATATGTGACTTATTTTTGTCCATGGAATAGTTTATGTTTCTAGCGAGCTATGTTGTTCTTCAGTTAAATTGTTGGTTATTTCTCCAATGTGGTCGTTATCTGATTTTGACTATTGTGACTTTGTGTAAATTTCATTCTCTTCTATTTCAGTGCATGAGGTTGTGATATTTGTTTCTATCTTTTGTAATTCTAGGGCTGTAAGAAGTCAATTTTGTCTGATTGCTCTCTTCTGGTCCAGGAGCCACTGTTCACTGATAATTCACCTGGGTGGTGTTTGAGCCAGAGCTCATGTATTCTTTTTCTATAACCTCTTACTGTTGATTGGTTTTGATACTAAGAGACAATTATTTGTATATTTTCCTCTCTGGTCTATCTCCTCCGAGTTTTCACTAGTGTTCCAGTAGCTCATTTTTTACCTAGAACACCCTGAAACATCAGTGCCTAACACAGACCTTGTTAAACCAGGTGATGTCTGATCCAGTATAAAATCAATTTTTTTTTCTCTATCATGATTGGGATGGATGTGGGTGTAGTTTGGAGGGAGTCACTTTGCTCTCCCTCAATAGTCCACAGACAAGATTTGAAGCTGTCACCTATCCATGTTTGTCAACACAGCACAAGTAGCTTAACTTTCTGGGTCATTTTGCCCTCCACTATCCACTGAACTATCAAGACACCTAATTTTTTTTTTAATTATTATTATTATTATTATTCATCGTTTTTTTCATGACTTCTGTTGATTGTGAGTTAAGAACCAAGCTCTCTGAATTTTACCAAGATTCTGGGAGATCCAAGGTTTTATGGTAGATGTTAGCTCTTGTTAGGAGCGCTGCTTTTAGCAGTGGGGCAATTTTGTGTTCTCCGGGCACCTAATTCAGATAGACTTCAAATTCAGGTGTTATGTTCCCCAAAAGATCTTATCACCACATGTATTACTTCTGCTTTTACATTCCATGGTCTCTGGATTTTTAATCTAAGATCCTAGTATTTTTCTATTTTTCTCTCTCTTTTGTTTTTTTTTTTGTTTCTATCATGTGGAACAGCAACATCGATGATTGTTGCTGTCTATTGGACTTATTCACAACTACAATATTGGGTCTTCGTGCAGGAATCATTCATTATTTCAAAGTCCCACAGTATGTTGACTTCTGTTTCAATGACTGCTTCCAGTTGGTGCATCCATACACTTTCCAGTGTTCTCACAGTTCTCACACTGTGCATCCTTACACTTTCCTGTGTTTTCATAGTTCTCACACCAATTTCTATGTGTAGTATTTCTGCCACTTCATTGTGCCTTTTGGTGTATTCTGTTCCAGCCAAAAAGTGATATCCAGATAGTATATGTTCTGCTGTTTCATCTATGTTTTTGCAGAGTCTACATTTGGAATCATTTGAGATTTTTATGATTTTAGTTTTGTGTGATTTCATGTTTAGGGCTTGATCTTGTGCTGCTGTAATTAGTGCTTCTGTTTCTGCTTTCAAACGTGCTTCTTTTAACCACCCATATGTTCAGTGTTTTGTTGATAATTAATTTATCAGCTTGTTGCACATATTGACCATGGAGAGGGTTTTGGCTCCATTTATTTGCTATTGTCTGTTTTGCTGTTTTCTTCCATGTTTCTTTGTCTGCTTCTGAGGTTTGGTATAATCCACACTCATCTTTACTGCTTCTATCAGTGTCTCATCTTTGCTGTTATTCCAGGTGTAGCCTTCAGGCCTATAACTTCTCCTTCAATGACATCTTTGATTTTCTTAAGTCCTGTGCCTCCCATTTCCTGAGATACACATAGTCTATCTACATCTGCTTTTGGATGTAAGGGATATAAGAATTGCGAGTAGTTTTCTTGTTTTTCTGTCTAGTTCATTTATTTCATTCATTGTCCAATCTATAATACCTCCAGTGTAGCTAATTACAGATAATGCATAAGTATTAAGGGCTTGATTTTATTAGCCCTAATTAGATTTGACTTTAGAACTTGGCTAACTGGCTTTTTATATTCTCTTTTAACTTTGGACTTTACTTCACTCTGCATATTGTCTTGATGTTGCAGTATCCCTAGAAATTTACATCCTTTAGTAGTAGTAGTAGTTTCATTATTATAATATTATTATTATTTCAAACTATTAACTTTTTTTTAATTTAGAGTTCTTACCAGAGGATATTTTCTTATAATAGTTCTTGCTTTTAACATCTTAACATATTATCAATTAATGCATGAATGATTAATTTTAAAATTAAAACTAGTTTTATATTACAAAACTGCATCTGAACTCCAGATTTTAGCTATCATGAATATGAAAATTACTTCAATAGTGATATCAGCTATTATGAACAAAAATTACTCCATCATATTATCAGCTATTATGACTGAAAATTAGTTAAATCTGCTGTTATGAATAAAAAATAGTAATATACATCAGTATTATCAACTCTTATGAACGAAAATTACTCCCAACAGTGATATCAATTACTATTATTTATTAAAGAAAATGAAAATGAGCCAATAAAGAAAATGAAAATGAGCCTTAAAGAAAATGAAAATGAGCCTTAAAGAAAATGAAAATGAGCCTTAAAGAAAATGAAAATGAGCCTTAAAGAAAATGAAAATGAGCCATAAAGAAAATGAAAATGAGCCATAACGAAAATGAAAATGAGCCTTAAAGAAAATGAAAATGAGTCTTAAAGAAAATGAAAATGAGCCTTAAAGAAAATGAAAATGAGCCATAAAGAAAATGAAAATGAGCCTTAAAGAAAATGAAAATGAGCCATAAAGAAAATGAAAATGAGCCATAAAGAAAAGAAAAAGAATACTTTCAAGAGGTGTACAAAGAGAGTATTCACAATATTACCTGTGCTTGATTTGAATGTCACCACTGCCAGGCCAAGCAAAGGAAACATTTCACAGCTCACCACACTTCCTTCGTCACACCCAGAAACACAACTGTCAAAGTAGTAGAAAATGTTATCATGAGAAAGTTGTGATTTTTCATTGTGGACAAGGATGGCCATTGGAGGTTCACTGATGGAGATCAAAATGATGTTGGAATCTTCAAGCAGTTCCTTATCACACTGGCTCTGTGCAGCTGCAAGATCTGTATCTGCAAATGTGAAACCGGACTTTAATGTTAAGCATATGTATTGCAGGATTCTAGTTAGATATGTATATCTGGTCCCTTCTTTAATTTCTTAGTAAATCTGATCTAATTCCAACAATTAATAATAATATTAATAATTGTTCTATTCTGGAATGCCACCTCCTGAATGAATAAATTTAAAAGCTGGCCTGTGTTAAGAATCTGTTATCAGATTTTGTGTACTCACTCTAAAATTACCTCAGGGAAGGAAAGTGAACTCACATTTTGACCAGCTAGGTGTCAGCACCAAACCTACATAGTGACACTCTGATGCTGCAAGCATGGTGCATGGGTGTTTAGGAGTCGTTTAATTCTGCTTTGAAAGGATCACATTGCCCTAATTCATCTCAGTCAGGTCAACTTAAAAACAGGGTTAGAATATAAAATGAAAGCTGGAAATGTTATCAACCATTTACTGTACATGGTTGATCTCAATCTCTATGGTAAAAATGAATGTGACATCACTTCGCTGATCAATACTGTCAAGATCTGCAGTGAGGACATTAACATGAATCAGGATCAAGCTCCATTACCTCAAACAGGGAAAAAAATCCCTCTGACAAAAGTGGAACTTGATCCCATGACCTTGAAAGATCAGCAGCCAGATCTATCACCATCTATCTTGTCCAAGTGGTCAAAGTCTGTTCATCCTTTGACACCAAAACAATAAAAAAAAATCCTCTTTCAAAACAAGAGCATGTCAACATTTATCATACCAATGCCACCTATCCTGGAAGTTATTGTCATGCTATCCAACAATTCCCATGTCACTCTAACAAATTAAAGCATCTTTTCCCTAAGGATTGGATCTAAGAATCCCTAAAGACTGGATCAATGGATCAATAAATCACCAATGGATCTGTAAATTCTGGATCTATGATGGCAGACACATGCCTGTGCTGAGTTCACTATATCAGTGATATATATTTACTATTCTATATGCTTTTAATTATTCTATTGTATAAATTTGTGGTAAAAATGTTATGTAGTATTCATTTCTGTAAAGAAGCCACAGCTAAATTTGGACTACATATAATTCTCATTTTCATTTTAATTTTCATACTTAATTAACTAATTAGTTCCCAAGCTTAGAAAAATGTGTTTATTGGAAAATCCCACCAGTCAAGTGGGGTCTCGATCTTCAAACCTAAATGTGTTAATTGGAAAATCCCACCAGTCAAGTGAGGTCTCAATCTTCAAACCTAAATGTGTTTATTGGAAAATCCCACCAGTCAAGTGGGGTCTCGATCTTCAAACCTAAATGTGTTTCCTGCACACTCCCTGTGGAAATAAAGGAAATAGCATTCCTATATGAATCATGATCCACTAACTAATCTGATAAATTATTGAACTAGTAATACTAAATTACAAAATCATCTTGAGCTTTTAAAAATTCAGTAAAACTAAAACAGACTGGATATCCAAGTGAAAGATAAAATATTTTTTCAGCATCTCTAATTTGTATGCATTGTTACTGAATAAAGTATATTAACTGATAAATAATAATAAGCACCTGTTAACGGTTCTGTGAAAGTAACAAGAGCAGCATGGGAAATGTTTTGAAAATATTCCACTCCATTTTCAACAACTATTTTCTTTGTCATGACTTCCAAGTAGTTCACCAAATGATCAGTTGAGCATTGCTGGGATATGTTCTGGGAGGGAAAAAAATCATATATAAAGTGAGACACATGTAACAGAAAATATATTTGTCGGGCAATCTGTTAAAGAAACAAACAAGGCACAATGTAGAGTTCGTTATTGATAGTAGAGTGTAATCTTAGTCAAAAGATATCCGATACATTTGCCAGTGAAAAATTAGACTCCAAGATGGCCGCACTTTGTTTCATTTTTAGAAAATCTAATCAGAACAACAGGAAGCTCTATCAGGTCCTGGTTTCATTTAAAATACATATCTAAAATGTAATTGTTAATCACATTTTCCCCCTAATCTGAGCACACTCTTACGACATGCGTACATACCCAAACAATTAGTTTCTTTGTCCAAAATCTATCGTCTGATGCCATTGTGTTCTCTTAAATTTGCATGCTTAAGTAATTCCCACATCAGTGAAAATAGAGTTTGGCGTATAACCCATTATAGTTATTTATACGGGACTTTCCAAAAAGATGAAAACGAAACCAAAATTACATTGCGACAAGGGAAGATACTCTTGATACCTATTCGTATCTGCGTTAAGCTCATGTGATACCTAATATAAATAATTGATAAGAAAAGGAGAATTAACAAACTTCGTTAAAGACAAAGCAAACAAAACAATAAAATGATTGCTGCTGAATCACAGACCTCGCGTATTACTAGTGCTTTTATAGTAGTAACTATTTAATTAGATAAATAAGAAGTTAATTTACAACAGAAAACTAAACTGCTTTTGATACCATGACTGTATGCGAAGTATGCGCCTTAGAGGGGGGTGGTATAAGGCGAATTTTTTTGTAACCAACCTTTTCAGGGATAAGAATTGTGAGATATATTTGTGGAATTCCTTAAATTGTAAACGAGATTAACGTAGTTACTTCCAAATAAAACTATTATATATCTTATAAGGGTGCAGTTGTAGAATGTAGGCTTACTGATCGATCTATAAACTTTAATTCTGGCAAATGTTACTTTTCCTTCAATTGATTTTACAGTCTCCCATATAGTTCATTGTACTTCTTAATGAACATCAGATATTACATCAGTGATGCAAAACGTTAACCTAACAGAATGACGTAGTAAATTGTGGCATTTCGACTCCTTTGAATAATGGAACATGATTGTATTCTCTTGTAAATTATTTCTGTTTATTTTCCCATTAAATTAACAGTCTAATTTTTGTCGTATTTGAGCCTTGAAGTTTCGTGAGTTAAATTATAATTTCAAATCTCTGCTGACAGAGCTAATAAAGAATGTGCTCATTTTGTATTTCTTAGTAGTTAGAAGTCTAAAGTGATCAATGTCCTCTTACTTGGTTACCAAAGACTACATATATGCAAACTAGACACTGAACTGTAGATCTTCTCAGTGCCAGCAACATCAGTAACAGTGACACTGTCCGATTGTTGGTAATTTCGTTAAAGAGATTCCAAATAGAATTTCCCAAGTAATCATAGAGTTGAGTGTCACCAACAAATGTTGGCCTTTAAATGTGCCTGTTGATACCTGTGAAATTATAATTTAATTTAGTAATTGTGTGGTGATAAAATGAATGAAAAAAATATCAACAAGATGTTCATTCCTTTAGATAGAAATATTAAAATGTACTTTATTAATTCAATATCCGTTCCTTATTGAAGCATGGAAGTACAGTGCATATCTGTTATTAGGTTAATACCAAAGCCAGAATGACAATAAAATTTGTCAAGACTTTCTCCTTCCACTAGTAATGGAACATATAACTGTGCCACTTATCTTGTCAACTTTGTCAAAGGGATTTTCAATAGAATCCCCCCCAAAAAAAATAAAAAATAAATAAATAAATAAATAAATATGCTGAATAACTTAATGATTTAGGAATTTTACTTATTTAGCTTTTGCTGACACAGCACTAGAAGGATATGGTCACAGAAGATAGCCCTGCAACTAAGGCAGAGTTTGTTTCTGGTAGACTAAATGTCATAATGATAAAAAATATAAGATTCATAAGATAATCATGTTTTATTGAATTTTCCTATAAATGAAGGCCTGTGTAATAAATAAATACTTGTTTCTTTGCTTTTGCCTGGTTTTATTTAATCTTTGCTGCTAATCAGCATAGTTAAGAATTCCTTCAGGCATACCATTGGCTGTCTGGAATAGAAGACTGAAAAGGGTAGACCTAGCCTCCTAAAGTCGAATGTTGATTTTGAAAAGAGCAGATCTTTAGCCTTCTAGGGTAGAAGATTGATTTTGAAAAATCCAGACCCCTATACTCCAAGGATAGAAGATTGACTTTGAGAATGTTAGACCCTTAAACTTAGAAGACTGATTTTAATAAGGTCAGGACCCAAACCTCCTAAGTTAAAGAATGACTTTGAAAAAGACCCTTAACTTCCTAGAGCAGAAGACTAATTTTGAGGTGGTCTAACCTCCGAAAAAAGAAGACCGATTTTGAGAAGTGCAAAATTCTTAAATGGAAGACTAACTTTGAGAAGGGCAAAATTCTAGGATAAAAGACTGATTTTGAGAAGGGCAAACTTCTAGAATTTTGAGAAGGGCGAAATTCTGGAATAGAAGACTGACTTTGACAAGTGCAAATTTCTAGAAGACTTATTTTGAGAGGGACAAACTTCTAGAGTAGAAGACTGGTTTTGAGAGGGGCAAAATTCAGGAATGAAAGACTAACTTTGAGAAAGGCAAAATCCTAGAAAAGAAGGCTGATTTTGAGAAGGGCAAAATTCAAGAATGGAAGACTAATTTTGAGAAAGGCAAAATCCTAGAAGAATGATTTTGAGAAGGGCAAAATTCTAGAAGCCTGATTTTGAAAGGGGCAAACTTCTAGAATGGAAAACTTTGAAAAGGGCAAAATTCTAGAATAGATGACTGATTTTGAGAAGGGCAAAATTCTAGAATGGAAGATTGAGAAAGACAAAATTCTAGAAGACTGGTTTTGAGAAGGGTAAAATTCTACAATGGAAGACTGACTTTGCAAAGGGCAAAACTCTAGATTAGGAGACTGATTTTGAGAAGAACAAACTTCTATAATGGAAGACTAACTTTGAGAAAGGCAAACTTCTAGAATGTGAGACTGATTTTGAGAATGGCACATTTCTAGAAGACTGATTTTGAGAGGGGCACATTTCTAGAATGAGAGACTGATTTTGAGAAGGGCAAAATTCTAGAAGACTGATTTTGAGAGGGGCAAACTTCTAAAATGGAAGACTGATTTTGGGGACAAACTTCTAGAATGGAAGACTAACTTTGAGAATGGCAAACTCTAGAATGGAAGACTGGTTTTGTGAAGGGCAAACTTCTAGAATGGAAGACTGATTTGAGGGGCAAACTTCTAGAAAGGTTGACTGATTTGGAGAAGGGCAAAATTCTAGAATAGAAGACTGATTTTGAGAAGGACAAACTTCTATAATGGAAGACTAACTTTGAGAAGCAAACATCTAGAATGGAATTTGATTTTGAGAGGGACAAACTTCTAGAAAGGTTGACTGATTTGGAGAAGGGCAAAATCCTAGAATAGAAGACTGACTTTGACAAGGGTAGGTGGCTAAGATTTGAGAATCCTCAAATATTTATAGAAGAAGAGTCGGGATCTTCTATTGGAAGTCATCTTCGTTCCATCACCTTATGTTGGGTGCCATCCAACTTCTTCTTCATGTCGTCTTCATTTCTGCTGATTTCTGTTGAGGAACACGGGCAGCTACCTAATGAATAAAAAATTTTCACTCTTGCAGTCTAGTGACTCACCAGATCGTTCCTGTTATTAACTGAAGGACAAACTTTTCGGCACTACACAACGAATCCTCACCAACCAGTCTTGATGTGTAGAGCACTTTATGTGTTTATCATTATTACTCAGTATTACTCTCTGAATTTCACTAGGACCATCAGAGTTACTCACATCTGTCAATATTAGTGTTACTCTCATATATGAACATCAGATTTACTCACAATATTCATTATTACTCAGTGCTACTCTGTAATTCAATAGGACCATATCATAATTCAATAGGACCATATAATACTCCCACTTGACATTATTACTCAGTGCTACTATCTGTATTTCATTAGACTACCAGATTTACTCACATTTGTCATCATTACTCAGTGTTACTCTCTGTATTTCATTAGAGACACCAAATATATTCTCATTCACTCTGTCTCTTACTGAACAACATTCTTTGCTTCTAATCCTGAACATTTATAAACTTTTTGTTTCTTAAATTAGAACAGAGGGGTGATTTTTTTAACAGCTTACATGCACCAAAACAATGTGACAGAATGAGTATGGTGAATCCAAAGACAGTTTAACTCACCCGGTGTTATGGACTAAATTATTAAAATACCTCATCACATTATTATAGAATGTACAACCGAATCTTTTTATCTATATAAATGTTTCAATTCTAAGACAATCACTGTGAAAGACAGATGGTTTAATTATTATTCAAAAGCAATAATCACAATAATCACAAATGTGAGAAAATGAATGAAAGTGTTAACCATGTATTAGGTGGAGTTATATTGTGCTTATTTCGCTAATGAATTTAGTTGGACTGATTCCAAACACCACAATGCTGGTGATACACTGAGAGCAAACACTGAAAGGATTGCACTGATGATTATATATCAGAGAGCAACAAAGAGTTATGGCAAAAGTTAATGCCTGAATGAAAATTAGGTATAAATAATTTAATGGGTAGACACACTGGTACAAACTTAACAAATATGGAACATGTTTGACTGGGTGAACCTATATTTGAGAAACCAGAAAGTGAGATTAAAGCAGGTTAATTAACCAGTAATTAAAGGGTAAATCCAGAAATTGCATGTCTGAAAGATGTTAGAGAATTCAAACTTTAGTAGCATCACTTGGAATTTGTTAGCAGAAAGAAGCAGACATACTGGTGCTCCTGGTCACTAAAATTCCAGTTGCACAGCTAGTGGTAAATAGAACATAGTAAAGTATTTCTTTTGATACGGTGCTGGCTGAAGGAAGAAGAAAACATTCATCACCTTTGGAGTCATTCTTACAGCTATATTCACCATGACATTCAGTGTCATAAAATTCAGCTTATTATCTAATAAACTGGTCTATCCTTGTATATTGTTATTGAAATTACTAATTAAGATATTTCAGTACAAATTTAAAAAATACACACCAAAATCACCAAAGGTGAGATTTATAAATATATTGATAAAGTTTATAAATATGTAAAGAAGCACTATAGCAATAGATTAAAAAAAATATTTATTTTTTAAATAGCACCATTTTTATTAGTATTTCTTTATTTACTACAAATGTTTTTCTTCAGCAGACAAGATGTTCATTATTTTCTTGTGAAAAAGTAATATTTGTGCAGCTTATATTGCCTTTCTAAAATCAATTTTGTTTTGCTAACATTCTCACCTGTGATGCATAACACATTACTAGTTTACACAGTTAATGATAAAACAAACTGGCATTTTGTTGGATTTCTTGAATGATTTATAGTTCATAAAAATAGTTAACTCTGGTACAAAAATATATTTCTACTGTTCATGAAATGGAAGAAAATAGTAAACACATTTCTAACAAGGCTTCATACTGGATATTATTTTTAAATATTTCATAAAAAGATGTTTTCTGTGCTTTAGTCTGAAATGTCTTTTTTTTTTTAATATTAGAAAGCCATCAAGAAGTAATGAAATAATTATATTAGTACTATTCCTCTGTAAGTAGTTATCACAACAGAACAAAAACCAAAAACATACATCAAGCATTTGCACATAAGCAAATGATTCTTGTTTATACCGTTTAAGGAAAATGTTGAAATTTGAAATCTTTTCTGTTATTAGGAATATGACTTATCATAAAATCTTCTTTTTGATTTCAAAAGTGTAACAGTAATTTCCCTTGTTTTGCAATGTCTCATAAAAGGCACTCCTCATTTAATGACCTACCTATTTAATGACCACTCAGATTTACGACCAGCTCTCCAGTGTGGGGAATCACCTTTCTCAGTCTCATTCTTGTGGTCAGTCAGTATTCACTACAAAGCATTCACAATCTCCAAGACTATACATATAAGCTCCTCACTTATCGGCCAATTTGCTTAATGACCTAGTCGTGTGAATGGAACTCAGTCATTAAATGAGGAGTGCCTTTACTATTACACTTCAGAAATCAAATGAAAGATTTACTGACAGGTCATAATGATGTATCATAATTCAGAGAATGAGAAATTATTTATTATAATAAAGAAAAATGTGGAAATTATGTATCAAATAAAGATAAATACAAAAATGTTGTGCCATAATAAAGTGCAAATTTTTTATCATAATAAAAAGAATGTAGAAATTATGTATCATTAATAAAGAGAAATGCAAACAAAAATGTTATCATAATACAGACAATAAAGAGAAATGTTAAAAATATTATATCATCATAATGAGAAATGCACACATTTTGTATCATGATGTACAGAAATGTGGAAATTATATATCATAATAAAGAAAGATGCAAAAATTTTGTATCTTAAGAAACAAATGCAAAAAAAAAATTATAACGAAAAATGCAAAACTGTTATAAAGCAGAGAAATGCAAAAATGTTGTATTATAATGAGAAAGGTGGAAATTATGTATCATAATGTAGAGAAAGTGGAAATTATGTCATGATGCAAAGAAAAGTGAAATTATATATTGTATTGCTGGGAAATGTGGAAATTATGTATCAAAATGCAGAGAAAGATGGAAATTATGTATCATAATGCAGAAAAGTGGAAATTATGTATCATAATGCAGAAAAGTGGAAATTATGTCATGATGCAAAGAAAAGTGGAACTGTGTAGAGAAATGTGGAAATTATATATCACAATGCAGATAAAGGTGAAAATTATGTATCATAATGCAGAGAAAGGCAGAAATTATATATACATATTATATTTTAGAGGAGAAGGATGGTGAGGCTAAGAAAGATATTTATGATAGTTGTTAATCTATGCAATACTATAACAATTTCTCACAAGAAACATAATAGTATTAGATGATACAAGTTTCATGCAAAATTCTAAGAGAAAGTTTATGAAATATTGTCATTTGAATACACAAGTCAGTCATCATCACTTTACAAGATAAATAAATGCCCATTTTTCATGCACTGTAAAAATTAAAAATCTTCAGTTATGAAATAGCAATTGTTATTGTTAAAGGTATAAAAGTATGGGTATATTCTAAATGATAAAAATGCAGTTCTTTTCCAAGATTGTATTATATTTTACAAACTGTTGCAAACATAGCTCTTCATGACACAAACCTGCTTGTATTAAGTGCATTTTGAAGACATAATATTCCAAGAAGTGGCATAAAATGTGTTCTTTAGAATTTTAAAACAATAAAGTACCAATGTGTTTTAGCCCAATTTTTTCAGAGATATTTGTCTAAAAGCCAGTGATATATTAGGTCTCAAACATCATCAAACAAGCAAATTCAATACATTTGGATTATGATGAAAAATATGAAGACATAAATTGTAAAATGTCATCTCTCTAGAACCATATATATCTTAAGACATGTTTCATATATTAAAAGAATGAGGAATTTATATACAATCTATCTTAAGCAATCATTTTATGCTTACTATTTTAAGTTTAGCTTACTGTTATTATATAACAAATTTTACATAACTATTTAAATATTTTGAAAGTGGTAAAACTTGTATGACTTTAATTTACTTTATTTTTTTGTGTACAGTTTTTTTTTATATATACATATGTCTACAATTTAGAAAATAGTTTAAGGTTATTTTTTTAGTTTGTTGTGAATAAAATATAAAATGTATAACTCAATGCATAAAGCATGTACACATATAACTGTATTGTGTGTGTTTATGATTATACATATATTATTATAATTAAGATGATATGCTAAAAAATGAATGTGTGCATGAACAGGAAGTTATGAAAGTTTCTACAACTAATTACATCAGCATTCAGAACTGTGCTTCCATTAACAATACAAAGATGTTTACTGTGCATACTATTGTTGTAGTTTATCATCTCCAGATATAATTAGTCCACGTTCTCCAAATGACAGTAAGCCACTCAATAAAAATTAATTTGAGTCAATATCATCATAATCATTATTCTTCTCCCATTTAAATGTTTTAGAGAACAAATTATTTATTGAAGATTATATTTGCCATGTTAGTGCTGCAAACCTTGAATACCTTCCCCCCTCCCCAACCCGAAAAAAATAAAATAAAATACTTGTAATACACTGCAGCATGTTTACCCTGTTTGGTAAAGCCTCAAATAATAATTTAAATGTGTCAGGTTTTCAAAAACTAAATGCTAATTACTAAGAAAAAAACCCAAAGAGAATGGTTAGAGGGTAGTCTCAAATTGTTAATTAATCACTCATTAAATAAGAAAATACCAAGAAACAGATGCAAATGCATTTTGATAATGAAAAGCATCTGTTGCTTTTAGTTCACACTTTGGTTGTTAATACTTAAATTTTTACACCTACACCCTCCGGTATGTAATAAAGTACTCTGGGTAGCACTTGTTTATGTCATATACAACAAATTCCCTGAACTTTCTTCCAGGATAAGCCTCAATCACAGAGTCAAAATGTTTAGAATCCATACAAGTGCATTTGTCTTTTAGGCATTTCTTGCAAGGAGGACGAGAGAACTTCGGTGGATTTAAATCAGTGTTGAAATAAGGTTCCCCAAGCAGAACACGTGTCAGAATCATAGTTTTATTCCCTTCAGTCCGATGTGATTTATGGTCTGAAATGAATAATATATATATATAAAGGTAGAAAAGCACACAGCTTACAAGATACCTTTATAAAATTTATATAAAGAATATACTATAATTAAGACAGAAGATGGATAGATTTTTTTAAAAACATCTTTCACATCTTTATGCTCAAATGTTTTTATGCTTTGAATTAGGAAATAAAACTGCCAGTATGTTGTTGTCAATAATCAATTAAAATAAAAAATACCTCAGAATCTTTAATGAAAGCTTGTTATTTGTGAAAAAATGACTAATTTTAGACTCAGGTAAAACCAAAACACACTAATATATGCATTCAACATAAGTTGCAAAGATCTTAAAATAAATTTTACTTCTATTATATATGTTTAGATTAATTTTCTTTCATTTACAGCTAATTGTCTTATGTTTACAACACACACACACACACACACACACACACACACACACACACACACACAAACACACACAAACACAAACACAAACACACGCAAAAGTAGGTAGATACAGATAAACACTAGGGGTGTGAGTGTCAAAATGCTAAAATATCTTAAAATGATTTCCAAAATATTTTTAAAATGTCTAACATATGGGAGTATTTATATATACATGTATATATATATATATAGTTCATAAATTCTGTGAAAATCTGGGCATCACCTCTGAATATCAAATGCCAAGAAGATAAATAGTAAGCTGTGTGTGTATTAAAGGTATAGAATATAAAATCCTCTGACAAATAATATTGTTTTTTATAAATGTAGTTTTATGTTTCCATTTCTCCACTGTTAAAATGTTAATAAACAAAATTATGTTTTTTCTTATGTAATGTAAATATAAATATCTATATTAATGTTTTTCTAGTGATTATTATTAAAATATATATATATTTCCTCTGATGTCTTAATTTGGGACTTTTCTTTATAAACTGAAGAGTTCTAAAAAATGTGATAATAAATACATTTAATTACAGAAAATTTGTAAAAACTCTGAAAAAGAGTCATTTCCTTTGAAACTTACAATACACTATTCACCAGATATGTCATTTCAATGAAAGTGTGAAATCACAGGCATCTTTATAGTCAAATTCAAATTAGCTCAAAGAAATTGAGACATACAAAAGAAAGAGAGGTGGAGGAGGGAGAAAAAGTGAGAGAGAGTGAGAAGAAATCAGTAACACTACATAAATTAAACAAAAGTTTTTAAACAAAACTGGATTTAAAAAGTGTCATGAAAATTTAAAATTGAGAAGCAAAATATGAATTTTTACATTAAATGAATATTGAAATTCTGCTAAAATTTGGCCTTTTCACAGATATGAAGTAAAAAATTCTTGACTACAACTTATATTTAGATCAACATAAAAATTTAGACAGTTTCCCAAAGCATCAGTCAAAATGGGACTAATGTTTAAATTTACAAGGTATTGTATCTAGTTCTTGTTGTACTAAAAAAAAAAAGTCTTACACAGTAATTCAAAACTGTAATAAATTTTTAAAAATTACTAAATATTAAGATATGGTTTTAGAAACTGTATATGTAAGTGCATACCATTTGCAGATTAAAAGATTAAATAATCCAATGTAAGAAAAGAAAATTTCTTGGGGGCAGGGAGCATTCATAATAGGTATGATTTATTTACTTGGTAAACTTGTATTTAAGCATAATTTATTATTTCTATATGTAAATTAGTAATCACTTGTATTTTAGTGTAATAAATTATTACAGTACATTATAGTGAACAAGGCTGTTTTTTATAATTAAGCTGTATGTTGTTGAAAGTGATTTTGTTACTAGTATTATTAAATGAGTTATTAGACAATAGATTATTCAAACTATTTGTTTAGGTTATATTAAACTGTCATTTAAAAAGAGATATGTCATCTGCTATTCTGAAGAAATGGTTTTATGATTCATGCTACTATAGGAACACAATCTAAACTAACACTAACCTTAACATTAGCCTAAATTCTACACCAAACCCTATCCCTAACAAATTACATTAAAACACAATTCTGTCATTTATTATGACTTTTCATTTTCTATAAAATTTAAAAGTATAAAAATTAATCTCCAAAAGGATTTTTGTTAATTTTATTTTGATTATGTATTATTTCAGTTACTGTATTATTTTGATTATGTATGAGTAATGTAGTTTTTTTTGTTTCTAAATCACATTTCAATATAGTCATTTTCCCAAATTATTAATCTGTATATAGGACAGCCCAGCAGTATAGATGTTACAACTGGTCGCTTTTTTTTCAAACCGGTCAGCTTTTGTGGCACAGATACAGCAATTATAATTCTATCCACTGAGTCACACAAATGTCAGTTACCTGCATACTGGTCAGCTTTTGTGGCACTCTCAGCAGTATAGATACCCCTACCCAACATGGCACTATTGCTAGCCATCCGGAAGTCAAGTCCATCTCTGATGATAGCATCCTTCACCTCAGTTTTAAATCCATGGAACAGGTAATGTTCATTTATCTAAGTGAATAACCATGACTTTAATTTTCTTTAAAATCATTAGTCAATAGATGATTTTCAACAATGGTTTTTTAATAGCCTTAATAATGTGAAGTTACACATATCCAAACTGCAGTTATAGGTTTTTCAAGATATTAAAAAATGTATAATCAAATATTAATTTAAATAAATAAAGACTTAAGCTGCCTCTAACAAGAAGGCAACATTTGTAAGACTGTACATCTCTATTCTCAGAGGCAAAACAGAAAAAGAGCAATAACCTTCTGGTCATTAGTTCTTAAAGATCTAATAACCACTACCAATGGAAAATAAATATCCAGATCTGCATATATAACATTTTTGTAAAGGGACTGAACATTTAAACAGTCCACATTCAAATTAAAAGACAAGACATTCTGAGAAACATACTGATTTTCAATCTTCATGTTCAAGTTAAAAAATATAACAATAATAAACTAAAACTAATGAGACAATATAATTTTTGTGAGATCTGTATTGTATTTGTTTCTAATGATAGAAGAGCAAAATAGAGGGAAGCAAACAAACTAAATGTGAGTGGTCCCCATTTCGAACGTGTATAGCAGTAGAATAAAGTAAAGAACTTGCTTATAAGTGTTTTGTTTCTATCTGTGCAAGGTCTAGAAGTATACTTTACAAACTGGCTATCAACTGAAATTTCATAATTCTTTTTAATATCTAAAATTATGAGATCTCATGGTAGACATAATGTTCAGGTTAATTTTTTTCCCATGAATAGATATTAAATTACATATTAAAAATCCAATGAAATTATATGCTCTAGATTATAACAGATATATTTCAATTACCCATCTGATATTCTGTTTTGTTTTATGATCGAACACACAAACAGTGGTACATCAAGCCTGCTTTATTGGTTCTGCACCCAGCTGCTAAAGGTTAACGGTGAATACCTAACATAACAAACATAGTTAATGGTGAATACCTAACATAACAAAGATTATATATGTGGTTAGCAATGAATACCTAACCAGGTCTGCAAGCATGCTTGCTTGCAAGGCTAACAATGAATACTAACCTATCATACCTATATATATGGCTCAAAGGTTTAGGGTATTTTTTGTAAATATGAAGAGAGATTTAAAAAATATTATAGTTTACAAATAATGACAGACGACAATGTACTTACAGCTAAAGATAGACATAACATTGTGCTACAGCTAAAGATAGACATAACATTGTGCTACAGCTAAAGACAGACAAACAATTTGTGCTACAGCTAAAAAAGATACATATGCTTGTACTACAGCTGTGACATCTTACAACATTTGTATGTGCCATATAAAAATAAAAGCACTTTGTGATGTTCTGATTGCTGGGAGATGTAATTAGTGCCATATAAAAATAAAAGCAGTTTGTGATGTTCGGATTGCTGGGAGATGTAATTAGTGCCATATAAAAATACAAGCAGTTTTTGATGTTCTTATTGCTGGGAGTTTGAATTTGCAGAGATTGGGACTGCATGAATCTTATAATCAATTATTTTGTATAGACAAAATTAAAATAGCTGAGAAAAGCAACTTAAAATACTAAATAAATAAATAAAATGTAAAGTAATTAAGCTCTAAATCTACTTTTTCTTTTTATGGCATGGGTGGGGTGGGGTGGTGATTGGATGTGGTGTTTTATTTACTTCTGGTAAATGCATTAACAAAACTTAAATTGTTCAGATAAATAGAAGGAAACCGTTACATACACACACACACACACACACACACACACACACACACACACACACACATTCATAAACACATACACTCACTTTAGTAGCATAACGTCAAATGCTGGACTCTTGAAAAAAATCTAAAATTCCCCACATTCTCTCTCTCTCTGATATTGTGTGTACTTTTCAAATTTCAAAAATATTGGGTCCCTTCTGTTGAAAGGCTCCCAAGTACTGTGGAGCCATAGGGTCAGTAGTTATTCCACTGAGTCACTTGTATGCTTTCACTCACATACAACATACTTATATTTAATGCATACATGCACACAAACTTGTATGCTTTCACTCACATACATACTAAACACATACTTAATGCTAGCACATTTGCTTACATACTATGCATACTTAAACCTTACAAACATACATACAATATGTACTTAATGCCTACACAGACAGACATCTGCAAACTTTTTTAATGCATACATATGTATTACACTTACAACTTTAAATATCAAGACTCATCCTGCACCCTTTTTACCTGTGTATAAATTTCACTGTGAAGCAAGTTATCTTGGGGTATGAGCTGTGTTGTTTTTACAGGACCTTTAGAATTAGGAACATTTTCCAGTGGAGTGAAGGAAAAAGCAACCCCCTCTTTAGAATTTTCCAGACAGCGGAGTAACTTATTTCTTCCCTCACAGTACCTGCAACAAAAATTTTCAAGTTTTTCTTTTCTATCCATGTGTTTGTATTTTAAAATATTAAGTAATTTTGTTAAGTTCATTTTAATATTTATGAATTTAAAGCCGAAAATTGTGGAAAGTTATTTTTGGTAGATTGTTAAACTTGACTGTTGCTAAGTGAGTACTTGGGCAGCTATGCAAGTTATTACTGCACCAGTAAAGGGTTATCAACAGATCTGACTTGATTGGGAACAGGGTTACTGGAAATTGGTTATATGAATCTCCGTTCCAGAACCATATGGCAGAAGTTGGGTCTGGCTTTGGTCTGAAGAGATTGCACATATTTCTTGGAACAGTTTGGGTAGCATGCCGAGAGGCACACATTAGACCCATTATCCAAAGCAGGCAAAGTGAGCCTGTGACATTGTTGCAAAACCTGTGCCATGTAAAATTAACTATCAATTTCCTTTCACCCCTACTCTAATTCTGTGATGAGAAACAGACTCACAATTTGATTATTGATTACTAACTTGACTAATTTATTGTTAGAATAGAGTCTAGATAAGTGGTGGACATTATCTGAACATTTATCCTCAATAGAAGCAGAAGTGTCTGTGTTCTCTTTTTCAACTGCATTCATTTGTATGTTTAGATTTTTGATTTAATAAATTTGTTGTTGTTTCTTATTTGTCCTTTTTATGCATATTATCTAAATTATATGTTTGGAGTAATAGTGGGTGGATGGGGGGGGGAGAAGGCTCATTAAAATAACTTTAAAAGATAGATATAATTACTCTTTCAGCAAGAAGTTCCACCTACAAAAGAAATTATGTCAGTAGAATGTCTGTCTAAATGTTGTTGAGTAAGGGGTAGAGTTTCTACAGCACCAGGTGATCTGCCAAGTGAGCGACAAGTTGGGCATTGTCACGGTAGAAGGGGGGTAATCAGGAAAAAAAAATTTTTCCAAAGATTTTCTTACCTCCTTTTACTTCCTCGCGTGATATGCCTAATTTTGTATATATGTTATGGAACGAATGAGTGGTATGGTACATGCATTGCTGGTGAGTTTGTGTGCGTGCATGCTTATTTTGTGCATTTAGCACTTTAATTTGTTTTATTTGTTCATATATTTATGTTAGAGTTAGGTAAATATGTTAACAATAGATAGAAATTGTAACTAGCTTTTTTTAGCTCTTAAATATAATTTTAGAGAGGGATTATATTCTGCAGATGCACCTTAGGTTGTGAATGCACCAACAACAATAGGGTAGTCATAAGCTTTTCGTGCTTGTTTTCTAGAAAACTTGGTTTTTATAAAAGGACTTCGCATCCATATTGGATTGAGTGTGTGGGAGTGCAGCCTGTCCACAAGGTGTCTTGGAACTTCATTGCTTTTTTCTACACATTGGGCCCACGCACAGGTTTTATTCCCAGTTTTCCATAATTCGGAATTTACCCATCGAGTGTCTCCAGTTAGTGGAAATTGTAACATACCAAGGTCTTCTATCAGAGTTGATGACAGTTAAATATGGCGCCTAAAATCGACATTCATCATACATTCGACCACACAACTTTATTTCTTCACCGCTTTTCAACGGGAACAGACACTTAGGTCTTCACCGGGTGTCGGAGATTTGCATTTTTTCAGTGCAGTTTCAACGTGCTTTATGTGCAATATTTGTCTACATTGGATTCACAGTCCCATTCATCAATGCAGCTGTGTTTGATTCTTTATAACTACTGTGTTGTGCCAGCATGTCGGCAACCCTGTGGCTTTCTGTTCCCATGAAGCAGATCCATTGTTCAGTGGCCGGTTCATCGGGTGTGCATCACGTAACTGTGTTCTTTTTATGCCAGTGTGTTGGCAAGTGTGACTTAACCATTTCATTGTTCATGCAGACGTGTGTTCCTGCAGAAGTGTTTCAACTTTTGGTTTCTAACATTTGTAAGTAGGAGAACATTTAGTTAGTGGTGCATTCTCTTAGGTAGTTTAGCTGTAGTTTATTAATATTACTGACATTTTGGATTTCTACCTTAAACATTTTTATGAACATTTTTTATGAACATTCTGGTTAAAACTTTACTATTGACACTTGGGTTTTCACCCTGTACTTTTTCTACAGATATCTAATTTGATTGAGATAACTTTGTGCTTGATATTTGTGGTTATCACCGCTTTGTAACTTATTATATTATTTTTCCTGTGTTGGGTTGTCACCCACAGATTTTTAATGCTAATTATCATTAGTGTATGATAAATATTTGCAGTCGTCACTGCTATTGAAATTTATTACACGTTATTGTTTGATTGGGTCTTCACCCAGAGAACTGTGCCAGTGATTTTTTTGGGCAGTTGTTATTGCGGTTTTTACCGCTACTCATATTGTTGATTTTTGTCTCTTTATTTTTATTTATTCATCATTTTCATCACTCTTCTTCCCCACCCCATGAATGTTGTGTGTGAATGCTTCTGAGTGAATGACTCATGCCGTATGAGAGTAGCCCCATTTTAGAATAAGTTTTCTTAACTCTTTATTCAAGAGTTGGGTTTTTTCTTTCATTTTTGAGAGAGTGTGTTGGTGCGGTTGTTTGTTCATTCATTCCGTTCGTCCCTCATACTACATTTATATGCCTACTCACACTCAGCTGACTTTTACACTTTACCCCACATTTATAGTATTTTTCCCCCACAAGAATATCATGGTGTCTGTATGTGAGAGTGGTTATTTTTTACATCTTGCCATTTGGTGTAATCTTGGCATCGTGGCAGTTGATCTTACTCCCCCTACCCATTGAGGAGGAGAGATAGGTCAGCAACAACCAGCATTGCCCCGCGACAGGCATCTATTGGGATTTATTATTAATATATGGATTATGATTTCAACACTTTTGTTTAGTTATGGATTATTAATTAGAATACAATAATAATCATAACCAGCAGCAGGCGTAACTCACAATACCCAACCAGGAGTGGGTTACAGTACCTTTCCCATAGCTCTGGATTTTCCATGCGCTCCACTTTGATAATCTGCAGCAAAGTAGATGTTTGAAATGTTTGAATGACTTCAATGATATTACTGAGTAACAGTTAATAAGACAAAGTGCACTTAACAATCAAGAACATTTTTTTGTGAACTTGACCCTCTAATTTTTCTTAGACATGAATATTTACACTACTCTAAAACTTACTCTTCTACTTGTACAAATAAACAAATTATGGGTAACTGTTAAAAATGAATAATTTGAAAACAAATTGTCCCAAATTGCTATTCTAAGATTTTTCATGTAACTCCACTATTTAGAACTCTTTCTTTTGAAGTGCAAATGTGTTTTTTTTAAAAAACCTTAATCCTTTCTTTGCTAGCTCAAGTGGTTATTGAACATTTATGAAGAAAGCTTGTCTCAATCATAGTAAACTCAAATGATCTTTAAATGTCTTCCTAAAAAATATATCAAAAAACTTAAACTTCAAATGTTACTCAAATGGATTTTTAAAATTTTTATCAAGAAGTGTTGACTCTTTGTTAGCTCCAGTGAGTTTCCAAATGCAATCAAGTCATATAACTTTTAAGGAGTCTTGGAAAGATAAGATGCTGCAACGTAATTAATTTACACTAATTTACATATAACAACCAATTGTAGGATTCAAGCCAATCTCTGACCTGAATAGCCTGATGTCTTGGAAAGATAAGATGCTGCAACGTAATTAATTTACACTAATTTACATATAACAACCAATTGTAGGATTCAAGCCAATCTCTGACCTGAATAGCCTGATGTTGAAGACTGACAGCATCTTTGCCTTTTCCTACAAAATTGTGGTCCCATGTGTTCTGTACAAGTTGTTCTATTGTAGCTCTCTCATTGCTGTGAACAATATGCAATTTCTCATAGTTTTGTTCACTTTTGTAGAAATCCTCAGTATCTTCAAATTTACGTTCCTTACACAACTGAAATAATAGAATAACATTAAAAAATATATGTTCAAGTACTAATATGGTTAACAGTTTTGTGTAAAATTTTTAAAACTAAAAAGAAAAAGACACCAAATATTTAAGAAAAATTAATATCTAGTTCGTAGGGCACCTAACAGCTGGTATGAATATACCAAAAATAAATAAGTATTGTCTGTATCAGTTTTATTTCTCATATTGCATCATAACTAAAATTGTAAATGAGAATCACTTATGTCGGCTAGTGATAAAAATAAAAAGTATGTTGGAACACAGTACCTGCTGGTTACTATGATAAAACAAACTCCAGGCAAGGAGAGGATACATTTTATTTATTAAAGTATGATTTAAAATACTATTTTTTATTTATTAAAGTATGGTTTAAAAACAATATTATTTATTTATTAAAGTATGGTTTAAAAACACTCTTATTTATTTATAAAAGTATGGTTTAAAAACACTATTATTTATTTATTAAAGTATAGTTAAAAAACACTATTATTTATATTAAAGTATAGTTAAAAACACTGTTATTTATTTATTAAAGTATGGTTTGAACCATATTTATTTATTAAAGTATGGTTTAAAACACATTTATTTAATAAAGTATGATTAAAAAACACTATTATTTATTTATTAAAGTATGGTTAAAACACATTTATTTATTAAAGAAGTATGATTACAAAATACAAATATTTAGTTATAAATAAAGTATGGTTAAAAAGACTATTATTTTGTTATTTAAAGTAAGGTTAAAAACACATTTATTTATTAAAGTACAACTAAAAGACACTATTATTTAGTTATTAAAGTATGATTAAAATACTTTGTTATTAAAGTATGATTAAAATACTTTGTTATTAAAGTATGATTAAAAAATATTATTATTTATTTAACAAAGTATGGTTTAAAACACATTTAGTTATTAAAGTATGGTTTAAAACACATTTAGTTATTAAAGTATGGTTAAAAAACACTTATTTTTTTATTAAAGTATGGTTTATATAACAGTATGTTTTAAAACAAATATTAAAATATTAAATATTTATTAAAGTATGATAAAAAAAAACCCCACTATTATTTATTTATTAAAGTATGATTAAAAAACACACAATTTTTTAGTTATTAAAGTATGGTTAATAACATATTTATTTATTAAAATATGATTAAAAAATGCTATTATTTAGTTATTAAAATATGATTAAAAAACACTATTTAGTTATTAAAGTATGGTTTAAAACACATTCATTTATTAAAGTATGGTTAAAAAACACTGTGATGCCAACGCCACTTAGTTAATGATTATGATTATTATTAATAAATTAATCATTTAATCAATCATATCTAATTACAAGTGATGAGAATCTTATGTTATTAATACTTCTCCAGCAGACACCACTCATCTCTCTCATTTGGTGCAGCCATTATAAATGTTTTATCTCTTCCACAACATTAAGACAACATTTACCACCACACAATGTTTCCGTGGGTGAAATTTAGCAAGCCCCCATCCACCCACTTTCTTCTCCAACATAAGGTTTTCAATATGTGTAAGAAGGTCAATAAATTTAACAATTTATTAAATCAACAATCAAATAAACATATGACAATACAATGAAAAAGATTATTTGACATCAATATTTCCACAAAACCACGTTCAAATAATTTCGATAATTCACAGTCATATTCTAAGATACAACTCAACAATTCAAGACAAATCACATGATAATTCTTATCAGAGAAAAAAAATGGAGTTATTAGAGATAAGCAATAAGCTTCTATGTAACCTTATATAGACAAAGCTGCAATTCTTTTTCACACGCTTTTTATATCAAGTCACAAGTTCACGGTCTTAATCAATTTCACATGCCTCTCTCCGCACACATCCAAAAAATGATGCACTGCTGTTTTCTCAAAGACAACCTAGGCGTTTTCTCCTGCCATACCAGCTCTCTCTCAAGGAGAATAACAATTACAGCAATTCTGGTAACTTCCTTATACTAGAATTGCTTCATGTGGTCAGCATACATTACCACCATATATCAACAAAGTGTATTGTATCTCCACATTTACAAACCACTCCCTGCCTTTACCGCAGTCGGTCATAGTGGTTCATGAACAATAACCAGGATTCAAAAATCACACAAGGAAAGAAAATAGAAAACAGAAAAGGCTGATTGCCTGAAAAATGCAATCAGGGATCAATGCTAAGTTTCCAGTTTATCACTTTATAACTCCATTCTTTCTTACATTCCAGTCTCAACTATCCTGCAATGGTATTTATTAGCCAGATACATGCACACAGCAAAATAAATACAGCATATCAAAACATTGTCAAATATCTAGCACACTATATATGAGCAGCTTAGTTTGAACATTTGTAGATATAGTACTCTATTCACATAATACATATTATTAAAACACAAGTATAACATATCAATAGCAAAATACATTAAATATTTCTAAGTCCATTCTCTCTCTCAACCAGTTGGTTAACTCACCATTAAGCTAACGACCACCTTTCAAGACTGGACTTCTTTGCCATTTCAAATTCAAGTGATTAGACAATAGATTTCTCTACAGCAGGTAAACTTTTAGATCCCACTGGCTGGTCTCATTCTCATAATTCATAACCATTAGATAATAAAAACTACATACCCAGTTGGAACGGTTTGCATTACATCAGCAATTTCTAGCATATTCTGAACTCTGACACTTTCAAAAAACCATTACAAGGAGTGCCCAAGGTCAGGTCACTCTGACAATTTAACAATTTATAAAACAATTAAATTTTAAAATAGGGAAAGGCAAATTTACTCTGCCACAAACATTATTATTTATGTATTAAAGTATGGCTTAAAACACATTTATTTATTAAAATATGATTAAGAAACACTATTATTTAGTTATTAAAGTTTGTTAAAAAAACACTATTATTTAGTTATTAAAGTTTGATTAAGAAACACTATTACTTATTTATAAAATAAAAATTGTCCTCGCCATCTATTGTTTGTAAAAAACTAAACAACACTTATTATTAATATTAAACATCTATGACAATGAATAGAGAAACATTCATTTTCATAGACTTGAATGACAAATGCACATGGCTGATATCAATAATCATTCTCAATATGATTTGGAGAAGATTGAATAATTAATATTGTTACAAAATAACTTGAATTAAACATCTCAGACAAATCTTCTAATTCATGAATTTCAAACATGCAACTCTTAATGATGCAAATGTTTATTGCTGTAGGGATAAATATGAGTTTAAAAAATTACATAAGATACCAAGACATATTTTCTGCACATATTATGAAGTAAAAGAATTTAAAATGTTTAACCAATTCAATATACTTTCCAATAACTTGGAAAACGATGACTTTGCCGCTTTCCTTTGCCAGATTCTTTTTGTGCCTGGAGGTGCACCACAAGTAACCTGTCTCTGATGAATGCCATCACCTTTGCCACACCCACCTGTTGTCCACATATAGTGAGTGCTTTATTTCCTTCTGCAATAATAATTGTGTAAAAGTTCAATTAGCGAAGAGAATATTTTACTCTTGTATCTCTCAATCAGACATTTCAACTCTAGTAATATTCTATCATCTATGCAGATATTTCTCTTTTATACCTCTAATTAAATATTTCTCCTTCAATAATATATATATATATATATCATCCATGTAGATATGTTTCTCTTTTATATCTAATTAAATAGTTTTACATTCATAATTGTCTATCATCCATGTAGATATATTCACCATTTTTCATCTCTAAATATTTCTACTCTAGTAATATTTTATCATTCATGTACCCAGAATAAAAGTTATCTACTCGGTAGATCTCCCAAGACATCTTTTTCAACAGCAAGAATATCACTGCTTCTGCTGCATCACTGTTTAATTAATCTGTACATTTGTAAATTCAATTTATTTAAGTTTCTTTTTGTGAATATATGTATTAATTACATATATAATCATTTTGCATGTGGATTTATGATTATTTTTTGCTTGTTTAAATAAAATCATTAGGTTTTTTAAGAAAACAGAATTAGGGTACTAAATGAAATCAGGCATGCTATCATCCATTTACTGTAGATGGATGATCTAAAGCTATATGGTAAAATTGAACATAACAACAATTTGCTGATCAATACTGGAACAACAAAGATGATCCACTGATAAAGGAAGTAAAGATGAGTGGGTTATACCAACCCCCTCAAACAGAAAAAGAAACATGGAAGAAAGCAATGAAACAGGTATTAGCAAATAGTTGGAGCCCAAAACCTCTACTTGGCCAGTATGTATGACAAGCTGATAAGATATCGATAAAACAACCAACATACAGATGGTTGAAAGAAACAAGTTTGAAAGAAGGAACAGAAGCACTCAGCTGTATAAGATCAAGCACTAAACATAAAATCACACATAATAAAAATCATGAAAATCTCAAATGATTCTAAATGCAGACTTTGCAAAAACATGGATGAAACAACAGAATACTATCTAGATGTCTGTTTCTGGCTGGAATAGAATATATCAAAAGACATAACGAAGTAGCAAAAATCATACATAGAAACCTATGTGAGAACTAGGAAGTAAGAACCCCAGAAAAAGTATGATTGCACCAACCTGAAGCAGTCACTATGACAGAAGAATCAAAAATACTGTGGGATTAGATATAAGAACTGATTGAGTGATTCCTGCATGAAGGCCAGCTATTGCAGTTCTCAATAAATCTAGCTGAACAGCAACAATCATCTATGCCACAGTTCCAAGTGATAGAAACATAAAAACAAAAGAAAGAGAAAAAAACAGAAAAATACCAGAATCACAGATTTGAAATCCAGAGACTGGGGAATGTAAAAGCAGTGATACCTATAGTAAAAGGAGAACATAACATCTAAGTTGGAAGGCTATCTGAATAAACTACATGGAAACCACAGACTTGCCCCAATACTAAAAGCAGCACTCTTCAGAAGTGCCCACATCATCCTTAAAACTTTGGGTCTCCCAGAATCTTGGTAAGATTCCAAGACCAGGGTTCACAATGGACAGTCAACAGAAGTCATTGAAAAAAGGAATAATAATAATGATGATAATGATAATATAATATAATATAATATAATATAATATAATATAATATAATATAATATAATATAATATAATATATAACTCTATATTTAAGAATGTATCATGCTGAACCTAAAGGCACAACATTCTTTAAAACTGTTCTTATTCTGCTATAACCAATTTGTAGACAGTATGAATCTTTAGAGAGTTTATGTTTTTCAGTGCCGGTGTAGCTATACATTGCTGATAATTTATGCTTGTTCACAATAGAAAAGTAAACTTGGAATGGATCAGGATTTTAGCATTATTAGCTGAAAACTTTAGTGTGTGTCTGTACTACAGAACAGGGCTATTGATTATTATAAGAGATGAGGATCTTTAATAACTCAAAATTACAAAATTACTAAATTATAGGATATTTTATAAGACTGGTATTTCAAATTACTATTAAAGTCACTGATACCACAAAACAAATGTGTTATAAAAGTAGATAAACTAAAAAGAATGTGTTAAAGAAAATTATTGCCTACTTACTTTGTCATTTATTAAACCTTATGTCATTCTGTCAATATTCACAATTTAAAAATTCATTACCTGATATGTTGATGCATTATTTCTTAATTCACCTCTTTTCATATTTCTAATCTTGCCAATTGGAGATGATAAATGGTAGGGTTTATGCAAGATGTATGATGTTTAGCAAGCATTATTTTAACTTTATTAAAAATTAAAAGTTTTATTTAAATAATCTGCAGGTTAACAGGCCATAAAAGTCAAATGACCTCACCTGCCAACCAAAGTTGAATAATACCAATAGTTTGATGATAAGGAAGTATTTTTTTAAGTTTCTGTTACAACAGAAGCTATGAGAAATATGTGCATTACCCCATCCAGGCTGCATTTATGCCAATCCACCACCACTATCATCACCCCAAAATAAATGAGGCCCTAACATTCCAAATATTTTATTGATGACTCTAGAGTAGCCTTATCAGTTCAACATCCTATTATTTCATAACATACAAAAAAACTGTTAATTAAATTTAATATACAATTAGAAATGTTAATTAAACTTAATATGCAAATAGAAATATTAATTAAACTTACTTTCACCAGTTACAACAACACCATTTTTATTAGCTGCTTTTTCAATGGCATCAAAATCTTCCTGCTGGAGTTTCTCGATGGAATTCATTTCCTTGATGCTGTCATGATACAGAAATGTTTCTTTCAGCTGCATCACCAGTCTATCTACTACTGCATTTTCATTTGTTGGCCAACGGAAGCAAATTGATGCTTCAAAGTTGTCAGCATTTTGTAGTGATGTGTCTAAATTATACAACAACAAAAAATCCACAATTCACAGATTAGTTCCTTTGGAGTCACCTGCAATCTTGGAAAGGTTAGAATAAGTTCAATTAAAGAAACCAGTTCAGTAATAAAAAGTAAAGTGTGCAATATACATTGAAAGAAGAAAAGCAATTACACATGTGTAATATTAATAGATTTCTAAATATAGAAAGTAGAGTGGTAGCCAGAAACCATTTTTTTAAATTTATACAATAATATGTTACTGCAGTATCAGTAATAATATTTCTTTTATCTGAATATATATTATTATTTGATTCGCCCAACTTTGGGACTCAAAATACACCCCAGTTTGTGACTCAGAATACAGTGAGTGGAATCAAGTCCCTCCAGACCTATCCAGGACCAAGAATGTCTTAAACAAAAGGCCCATGCAAACTCTGAAGAGGAAGGAAACCAACAGACGACCAATAACACCTCCACCAAGGAATCAACGAACAAACTAAAAGGTTTTCTTTAAAATAAATAAATAAATAGATAGAGCTAATGTTGTAAAAAGTTAATTTAATAATGGAAATTGAAATATTCCATTTCAATCTGACTGCATGAAAATCAGCATCTATAATAAGCAAAAAAATAAATATAAAAAAGTATTTTTAAAACAGAAGCAAACAAATGATGTTGTTATTTAATATTTCAAATGAAGCAGAACATAACCTTTTTGTTATTTACTTGCTCCCCACAGGAATTATATTGTTTCTTGGTAATTCCTCATCTCTTTTCACAATTACAGAAATATGTAATGCTTATATTCTTATTTTTGTTCAGATGACTTTTATACCAACATAAAAGGAAGGCATCTTAATCCCTGTTCATAGGGTTTTTTAAAAAAATTTTAAATAAAAAATATCTTTGAATTGATAGCAGATCTGTCCACCAAGAGAATCTTGTGACTGGATAAACTATTGGCCTTGGCAAAGGCTTGTAGCCAGTAATATTTGATATTAGCCTTGGCAAAGGTTTTTAGCTTTTAATATTTAAAATTAGCTTGGCAAAGGCTCATCATTTAATATTTTTTATTTCAGCCGTGGCAAAGGCTTTTAACTTTTAGTGTTTATTATTAACCTTGGCAAAATATCTGAAGAAATCAGATACTTACATTTCTGATGGTAGGGACTTGAAGCAACATATCTGGTGTCTTGTATGATATTCTAATGCTGTAACTTTGCTTCAATAGTCAACTTTCTAGGGAACTCTCTATCAGGACATAATAAATGACATGGTATATTTTTTTTGTCTTTTTGACAATGTTGTCTCCTCATAGTTATCACTGTGTACCAAGTTCACACCAGACCCAGAGTGATCTGAGAGCAGGCCAGGGTGTTCTTAACATCAGACACAAAATGATAGAAAAACAGACAAGGTTTTGTTGAAATAGACCCAGATTATAGACTGACAGAAGAGCAAGCAAAGAATGTTGTCAAAACTCACCTAGAATGACATGAGAGCAGGCTAGAGGTGATGTTGACATTGTTTACAGGCTGATATGAGAGGAGGATAGAGGTGATGTTGTCATTGTTTACAGGCTGATATGAGAGGAGGATAGAGGTGATGTTGATGTTGTTTACAGACTGATATGAGAGCAGGAATAGGCACTGTCAATATAAGGTGTCCAGAAATTTGCATCACAGGCTGAGGGATCCCAATTGACCCAGTGTAGTACAGCATTCATGTTTTAAATTTTTAAAAATCCTAATAAGACATATTTAAATACATTTTGTCTTTGTTTTAAAGTATTCATCCTAATAAGATGTTATTTAAATATATTTTGTCTTTGTTTTAAAGTATTCATTCTAATAAGACCTTATTTAAATATATTTGTCTTTGTTTTAAAGTATTTATCCTAATAAAACATTATTTAAAAATACTTTGTCTTTGTTTTAAAGTATTCAAAGCCTAAAAGGATGAGGAGTTGGACTAAAAAAGGATATCTGCTGTATATATTAATTCCATATTTTATGCTGCTAATGTAAAATGTGCAAGTTTATATGAAAATAAAAATATAAGACTTTGTGCAAGAAGTCTGCAATTATTAAAAGCTCATAAAAAACAACAGTTATGCATTAATTTAATCAAAACAAATAATGAACATTTAATAAATTACATGCTGAAAGTTGAATATCCTATATAATAATGTGAAAGAAAAATATCAGAAACAGAAGAATTTATTCCTTTCAACATGCTTTATTCATCATACTACAGATACTACTTATCATCATAAGACATACTTCAGAATCATAGTATTTGCCTAAAGACAATGTAATATTTTCTTAAACTGCAGTCAACAAAAGGTTTCCAAACAACAAAAGTTAAAACATTTTTTCTTCATGAGTATCCAAAAAAAGATGTGTATTCACCTCTAATGCCTCCAGCATCACTGTCTCCACTAACATCTTCAGCATCACTATCAACAAAAATGTTAGTCTCGCTATATTTCTGTGTGTTTGACATGCTTACAAATTTGACTCCATCTGAATGAAGCATCATCTCTTTAAGACACTGTATAAATGTCAGAATCATCCATTCATCGAAAACGACGAAGGCAATGCTCTGCAAACAATAAGGCCAACAAAAACAACATCATGACCAAACTCAATAAACCCCACGATTGTGATGGCTGATGACTATGGCCATGATCAAATTCAGTAAAAAGCAGTATGATAATGATTATCTCCAGCTGAATACCTAACCAACAATATTAATTATGCCTGGTGTTTACAACCTAAGTCAAGTAATAACCAAGACATACAAGAATAAAAATTAAACTCAATAAATTACTAACATGAACTAAGATGATTATAATAAATTCAAGCAATTACTAAATAACATATTCAAAGATAGCTATTAATTAATACCAAACTGAAATGTCCTACAAAATCAATTACCTACTGATAATTATGAACAAATTCTATAAATAACCAAGAAACAACTATGGCAGATTGATTATAACTACGATCAATAATGGTTAACAATTACAATCAAATTCAAGTATTGATCAATAGTAGCTGAAAATTAAATAATCAATAAGATCAATCATGGATGATTACATCTAACCTCATTCATTAATCGACAAGATCAGTAGTAGCTGATGATTAAATAACCAATAAGATCAATAATGGCAGACAGTTATAACTAAATTCATATAACACTAACAAGAATAATGGTGATTAATATGTACCCCTTTCAGTAAAGAATCAAGGAAAAACAATAACAGCATACAAAATCAGTGATAACTGAAAATTTTAACTCAAGTAATAACAAACAAGAGCAATGATAATTTAAACTATATATAAAGCATGTTTTGGTAAAAACAAAACTTTAGCTTTGTTTTAAAGTAGCATTTATTTAATGTTTAATTATTGATTATTATATAAAACTCCATTAATAACCATCAAGATCAAAGATGATTGATGCTTATTATCAAATGCAATAAATAAAAAGCCATGGATACATACCTGACAGCTTTTGAAAATCTCAAAGCAGACTTTTTACTGCATTTTTTGTTTGTTTGTAATGAAGTAACATTCACCCTATCCCATATCCAATCATTCACTCATCAAAAAAAGGTAATTTACAGATTTAATGAAAATAAATGATAAGGTTTTATTAAAAATCTTTATCTAGATTATTCTATTATTCTAATTCTCTGATGAAAAGAATCAATGATTCATGAATGTTGATTCTTTATCTTTATTTAGATCATTCTAGTATTATGGTGAAAAGAATCAGTGAATGATATCTGTTGATTCTATATCTTTATGCAAATCATTCTAGCTCTATGATAAAAAAAATTCAATTGCTAAGTGATGATTCTATTTCTAGTATTAGACCATTCTAGTATTAAGACAGAATTGATCACTAATTTAATAAGCATTGATTCTATATTTTTTCATAGATCCTTCTAGTTCATTTGTAAAAAGAATGAGTGGTTGATGTTCATGAAGCAGTTTATTTCTTGTTAATTATATATCTTTTCTGTCTACCAAAATATGCTTATTCTAGCTAACAATGCAATCCTGGAGAAAATTACATATAAATAAGTAAACAGTTTTACCACACAAAAGATCCTTTATTTTAACCCATAAAACTTTTGCAATTTGTTTAAATCTGATGATTTAATTTGATAAATTGTGATAAATTACAAAGTGCAGTCATCTTCATTTCTTGAGTAAAAAATCGTTTCCTCATATATGGTTTGATCTCTTTAAGATTTGTGTAGCACAGATTTAATTTGATGACTATTGCTCTTTGTCTCATCTCTTGTGCATGAAGTAAAAATGCTTCTTCATAGTTTATCATATGAGCTTGTAAAGCCAATCTTTGAAAACAGCCCCCTTTCTCTTTTCTTAGAATAGTTTGATCTGGAATAGTGGGAGGGGCTATAAGTCGTCTCTGTTTATTTTAAGTGATTAAAAATACTCCAAATTACTGCTGAACAAAGAATACAATGCATCCTAGAAATAAAGCAGAAAATATCTGTTCTAGGCAAAGTGTTAATGGAGAATACCTATCTGCAGCTTTTGAATTCAAATATTTTAATGTTTTAGTGATGTCTATGGTGGTTGGTGACAACTGAGAGGGGGAATAATAAATAAATCTGATTTTTTTTAAATGTGAAAGAACTATATTTTAGACCTCTTACACAAGAAGAAAATACATTTGAGAGTTGCAAAAGTTGGGAGAGTGGCAGACATGAGGATGGCTGATGTTTATAATAAAACTTGTGTGGTTTCTAACTAGCACCAACAAATAGTTTTGGTCATAAGTGTTAATGTGGCAGTTTGCAAAACATTGTAGATGTTAATGTGGCAGTTTGCAAAACATTGTAGATGTTAATGTGGCAGTTTGTAAAACATTGTAGATGTTAATGTGACAGTTTGTAAAACATTGTAGATAATGTTAATGTAATGATTTGCAAAACATTGTAGGTGTTAATGTGATGATTTGCAAAACATTGTAGGTGTTGTTAATGTGGCAGTTTGCAAAACATTGTAGATGTTAATGTGATGATTTGCAAAACACTGTAGGTGTTAATGTGATGATTTGCAAAACATTGTAGGTGTTAATGTGATGATTTGCAAAACATTTTAAGTGTTAATGAGAAGGTTTGCAAAACACTGTAGACAAATGTGATAGTTGCAAAATGTCATGCATCTTAATGTGACAGTATGCATTAAATGCAACAGTTTGAAAAATATTTAGGAGATAATGTGATCATTTACAAAAAGTTGTAGGCATTAATGTAACACTTGAAAAATATCATAGGTATTAATGTGACAGTTTGTAAAACATC
This sequence comes from Sinotaia quadrata, assembly GCA_028829895.1. NCBI lineage: Eukaryota > Metazoa > Mollusca > Gastropoda > Architaenioglossa > Viviparidae > Sinotaia > Sinotaia quadrata. Next base: position 67,740,881 of record CM054183.1, read on the forward strand.
ATAGATGTTAATGTGACAGTTTGCAAAAATAAGTGTTAATATGGCATTTTGAAAACATAATAGGTGTTATTGTGACATTTTGCAAAATGTCATCAGTGTTAATGTGAAAGCTTTCAAAACATGTCAATGGATACTTGCACTGGCATGATTTAATATGAAGTTAGATAAGCTTACAACTACTGCACTTGTCTGACCTGCAGGGATCCAGGATTTGTTTTCAGAAATTCCAATGTACTTGAAACCATGGCATCAGCCACCTCATCTTCTGAGAATCCAAATCTTCTACCAGTACCAAGGGGAGGGAATGCAATGGACTTTTGCATTAACTGCACACTTTTTGCAAGGCAGTCATACACAAGAGCTCGCAGTTGCTAGACAAAAACAAATGTATTCTCAATGATTTTTAGGCAACCACAAAAATATATTAAATTTATGCGATAATTTTATCTATCAATAAAATATTTAGAATAAGTTATTTACACTCACTGTTCATTGTTGTGCATGCTAGTACCAAAACAAAAGACACTGCATTAAACATTGGCCACTCTTTTATCTTTATATTAAAAGTATTATCTTGACTTTTTTAAGTTTTACCATTAAATAACTGTGGTACTTTTCAGTCAAACTGTTTATTTAACTGAAAAAGTGTCTCAGTTTTAGAATCTTAAAGATAGTTTTTAAATGTTATAGAAACAGAGCTGTCTTTGTAAAAGATAAACAAAACAACCAGTAACTATGATAAAAACAAACTTATGCCTTTATGTATCACTTCATAAAATAATACCAGTGTTTTGGATATTTAACAGGTTTTTTGAAAACAAAGAAGAAAAAGAGCAAATTGGATAACTTTGGAAAATGATAATTTAAAATCTATTATTCTCCAACAAATTGACAATAATAAAAAACAGCTAAACAACAACACAAGAAAATATGACAAAAAAACCAGCAAAAAAAATATAATGCTACAATACAGCATAACAATATTGTGCCACCATAATATAATGATACAATGCAGTATTACAGAAGAAACATTTCAAAAACACAACAAACACTGCAACTTCATAACAAATTAAAAATGTTATTGCAATACATAATAATTTAACAAGACAACTCAGCAGTATTCCAAAACAATATAATGATATTGCATCCTTTAAGATTATTCTTTTCATCAATGCTCATTTGATCACCTTATGAACAGAATGTGAACGCCATTTGCGAATAACAGCATGAAGCAAAAAAGATGACCGAAGACTCTGTCCAATGGGAACTTGTGTAGCAAGCAGCTGACTGTGTTTAGTGTTCAGTTGTGCCAAGAGCTGCCAATAATAATTATTAAGTTTGTAAGTTCTGGTTTCAAGGTACATGTTAGTGTTAAGAGTCACTTTTTCTTAAATCACTTTCTTTGAATTTTTAATGGGCTAATTAATGGGCTAGTGATTTTGCTTGCATTTGTTTGTTGTAGTATTAAACTATTTGAAGAAGAGTCAAAGATAATAGTAAACTGTTTGGCTTCATCATTAAAAGTCTAAATATGTAGTCTTGAATTAAAATATTTGGTTACTGATAGTTTTCAATGTCTTGAAACATAAAATGCTTGGCTTCATTTTTTTAAAATCTAAGTATTTAGTGCTAAAGAAAAATATTTGATTCCACATATTATTCTATGTTTCATTATAAGATATTTACATAAAATACTTGGTATCATAATTTTAAATCTAAATATCTAGTGCTAAAACAAATTATTTGATTAATAATATTGTTTAATGCCTTGAAACAGAAATACATGGTTTTATATTTTTTAAACCTAAATATTTAATGGTGAAATAAAATATTTGCTTACTGATACTGTTCAATGTCTTGAAACAAGATGTCCTGATTAAATACTTGGTATGAAAGTTTTAAAAAAGTATAAAATGCGCAAAAATAAAATGTTTACATCATTGCTTAATGCGATAATAATAATAATAATGTAGTGAATTATCCTTAATACTTTGCATTGTTTTAAAGGAGAGATTCCAGTGAGGGATTCTTTGTGCTAGGGGAGTGGATCTTGAATGCACAACCTTCCAATGCCTATATATAAGTATAAATATAATATCTATCAATGTCAGCCTATTGAGAGTTCTAGTCTATATTTTTTAAATACCTGCTTTCCAGCTGCTGTCCACTTCTTCAAAATGGCATTGCCTAGAGTTGTGCGGCTCATTTCCAAATCTTCTCCAACAGCATTTACAATAACATCTACCTGGTAAACATAATGAAAATGTTAACCTCATGGACAAAAATGATGAGAACAATCTCCAAACCGGCTAATGTAATGAAATCACTTAAGACCAAGAGAAAAGTCTGTTAACCATGGAAATAAGAAACAAATAGTATAAGGCTTATCTTCTATTATATATAATAAATTTCATAATTTTTATGGATATTTTCAAATAGATGCATTTGAAAGTATACATTTTTGCTATGCATAATGTTTATAATGTACACAAATGAAGATAACAGAGTTTGTGGGAGCCAAAAGTCACTGTTTAAACTAAGAACAGACACTCAAGAAATAAAATATTTTATGCACTAGTATTGCATTTAACTGCACTATTTTACTATAAAAATAATTAAGAAGGCAGGTCTTGAAATTGCCTTGATTCAAAGTATTTAGCCATCTAAAGCTGTCTGGTTGTTAAAATGTTTTTAAATTGAAGATGGATCAGTAGGAGTTTTGGAATTTTTGTTTAATTTTTATTTTTATTGCCAAATAACAACCTTCTAAATATATTACTGACTTCTTAAGTTTCAACAAAATGTTTAGAAAATGTAATTAATTACATATATGTTTTTTTCATAATGATATATGAATTAACCCTGTATTTGATTTTATTTCACTTGATCTTTGAATATTCTCCAACTTCCTCCATAAATATGTGATGAGAATGTTAACTTTTTGTTTATGCCTGGTAAATGTGTTGAGAACTTTAACTAATTTTCTTCCTGCATGGAAATGTGATGTAATACAAACACAAAATTTTTCTCATTGAGCAAATATGTCAAGATCATAAAATTATTTGTATTTTTTCCACTGGACAAATGTGATGAGAGCCTTATTTTTCCTCACTGGTCGAATGTGACAAAAACAACTTTATCACTTTTTTGTTCACCAGACACATGTAGTAATAAATACATCATTAACTATAATTTTCAGCTGTGAAAGTTGCTTGACAAATGCAAATTAACTGAGTTCTTCATAAAAAGTCAAAAATTATCATTATTGACATTATTCCTTCTTCCTGAGATTTACTGAGTTCTTCATAAAGTGTCAAACTTAATCATGAATCATATTATTTTTTCTTTCTTATGGAGGTTTATTTACCTGTTCATTGGTGATGTCGCCACCTTTGACTGTGATGATGGTTTTACCAACCATGACACTGAAAGGCTCCAAGGGTGAACGCGCATCAAGGGGTTTGAGAAATGTATCGGATAAACACTGGCTAGGATTTTTTGTTCTAGTAATGATCCTGATGACAATGTTAAAAATTATTAAATAAATCTTTTCAAATTGTAAGGTGATTTAAAGAATAGGATAAGAATAAGTCATGATATTTATCTTTCAGGGAATTTTTTTTAAAAGGTGAAAAGATATTTATTAGCAAAAAAGGCTATATGCTTTATGGCAGTATGTGATGCTTTGGTGTCATCATTTTGGCACTAGATGTTTTCACATGTTACATTAAGCAAATATATTGATGTCATTAAAGAAAAGAACTATTTTTAAAATGTAATTCTTCATGTCTTATATTATAAATGTCATAAAATCATACACAACTCAGAATTTGTATTTAATTCTTAAATTTCAATCATTAATCTATTAAATGTTACATTCTTTGCAGCATTCCACTATATTCTTCATTCTTCTATCCATGATTCTTACATTTTGTTGGAAATTTGGAACTTCATCAATGGAATCTGATCTGTTCAATAGGGACATGATACATTTTAGGAAGTATATATCCATGGAGAAGAGCCATCTATGAAAATGCGGGGGGGGGAAATGTTTTATGACATTTATAATAATACAATCAATGAAGAATGAAACAAAATAAATAAATATTAATAATCTGTTATGCTGGATTCATTTTGTGAATCATCTGTGGGCATTTTATGCAATAAGTTAACTAATAAATAAATTTGCATAGTTAATGATGCCTAAACATCCGGCACCTAAATGTCTGGTGACAAAACAGCAGTGCCAAAACATTCTGCTTCAGTTTTATGACATAAACATAAAATAATGAGGCGTGCAATAGTTAGACAATTTTTTTATATATTTTCAGGGAAGATGTGGCATCCTATACACTATAGAAATATGTACTGTGGATGGCACTGCATTTTGGTGTGGTATGATGTGGTATAGATATGGCATGCTGTAGAATGCATAAACTGGTACAATATCCTATGGTATAAAGCATGATGCAACATAACAATGTGGTATATGGCATTGTATCATACTGTAGGGTATGGAGAAACCTTTGTATGGTACGATATGTATATTTTATTATTATTATTATTATTATTATTACTATTGTGGAGTTTGACATGACAGAGCAACATGATATATTATGGTTTGGTATGATACTGTCTTATATAGTATTCATGAATTGAATGGTTTGGTATAATATGGCATGAAAATGGTATACAGTATGGTACAGCATGGCACTGTACTGAACTGTTTGGTCTGGTATTGCATGGCATTGCCTGAACTATTTGGATGGCATGGCATATCATAGTAATGATCTGAGAAGGATTTTGGTTTTTTTCTGTTAATTATATTTTGGAAAGAAATATAGTCATTATGAAATCTATTTTCTTCTATTAATTATATTTGGGAAAGAAATATAGTCATTATAAAATCTAGTTTCTTCTGTTAATTATATTTGGGAAAGAAATATAGTCATTATGAAATCTATTTTCTTCTGTTAATTATATTTGGGAAAGAAATATAGTCATTATAAAATCTGGTTTCTTCTGTTAATTATATTTGGGAAAGAAATATAGTCATTATGAAATCTAGTTTCTTCTGTTATTTATATCTGGGAAAGAAATATCGTATAGGTGATGTTAAAGAACAGCCCCTGTTATTATTTCAGGATTGTGGTGTTTAGGGTAATGTTAGCAAGCATGATCGAGGAATGGGACTAATACATCTGAAAATGTTAATTTAAGCAAATAAATGATGATAAATAGAGATTGTAGTCTCTGCTAGATCTGTAACTTTTAGCTTAAGAAAGGACAGTGCTGTCTTAAATATTGTTTTTTTTTAAAAATCAATATCATACCTGTTTAGTGATTAAATTGTTAACTTTTCAATATAAGTTTAGACTAAATAAATAATATTACATTCATAATCATATCACTGATATTACTCAAGTGATTGTTATTATTATAGAAGACATGGAATATTGAGTGATTGTTATTATTATAGAAGACATGAAATATTGAGTACCCTTATGTTCTGACACCTAATAAGAATATATTCAATATAATATGATGTAAAATCTGATCTAATTTCATAATCTCTGTATTGGAATCAATTCATTAAAAAAACAGAAATATTCTGAGCAAAATCTTGAGACCTCACTCATTAAAACAAAATCAGATATCTATTCAAATAATTTATAATGGTAAAATGTGCTTTTATTCAACCAATGACTGCTCCTATTATTATTAAAATATGAAGGTTGTTACTATAGCCATGTTTGATTAAATGTAAAATTCTTTACCTGTTGTGGGGAAGAGGGCATTTTGGAGGCTGGGTGATGGCCAAAATGCACTCAATACCTTCTTTTCTAAGGCTGTTTTCCACTCCAAGGCAGAAGTGTTCTTCACTGTGCAAACCATTTATCAACAAAGCTTGGTCTGTGCAGAACATGAGAAACTTAGTAAGTTGTACTAGTTTATGTAGAAAAGTCATCATTCAAAATCTAATACCAAACTTCAGCATGTGACCAGCTACCCATACAAAACTGCTGCACAACCAAAAATTATACAAACTAACCAGCTTACCTGAATATGAGGTGAACTTGGACCTCAAATCAACACAAACAGTTTGAATTCCATTGGTGATGGTGCTCAGCTTGACTTCCACTTGAGCCAACAACTCTTCAGGACAAAGATATGTCAGCCTATATCCGCTGGGTGATGGCTGTTCATACACTTCTCCTCTATTTTTTCTGACAAAAGAAACAGCAAAAAGAAACAAAAATAAAATTCCACGTCAAACAACTGCACCCATCACCTATTTCCTCCACCATCTAAGGTCAAACCCTGAACATATTAATAAATGTTAAAATTATTATATATCCTGTATTTATAGATTTATTAATTGTCACAAATCTTAAAAGTTCAAAATATATTACATGAGAAATAGCTCTGATGTACAGATATTTTGTTTATTCTGTATATTCTTCCTAATATGTATATGTGTATGTGTTTGTGTGTATGTTTGTGTGTTTTCTGTGACTTTTAGAAAGCAGATTTCAGCAAATACATGCTTTTAGTATAATATTATTACTAACTGCTGAAACATTCAGAAGTGTACTAAGCAGTGAAATTTGAACTGCAAACTGAGTGAAAGATAAATTCACAGCTATTCAGTTTTCCATCACAAACAAATCTGGCTTTTCTTTCTTTGTTTTATTTGTTATTAAAATGTTAAGCCCTTCAGCCTTGGCTGTTTGTATTGTTTTAATTTTTAAAGAGGTTTTAGACCAATATACTATGTGCTTCAAAACTGATGTAAATAAAAGAAGATTAACTTAATCATCATAATATATTATAACAAGTACATTAATTTTTATGTATGTAAATTCCTCCAACTATGGGGATAAATTTGTATTACCAAATGCTGCAACAAATAAGATGGCTTATATTTTTAGAACATAACATGCCCTATTTCCAGCATAAAGTTTTAGCAATGTCATAATATGATTGTGGCAGGTCAGATGACTGTGAGCACAGAAAAGGTGGCTAACATCCATCATTGAACTTGAAAAACAAGTTTGTGGGCTGCATACAGGGGATAAAAAGACTATAATACACTCGTAGTCTTGCAATCTATAATTTCCAATGCTAATGAAAGTGTAAATAAAACCTGATTTCTTGCATGATTTTTGTCAGAACTCTTGAAAATCCCATTTGCAAGCTCACAATTTGCAAGTGGAAAAATGTCATTTGCGGGGTCAGGAAATAACAAGTAGGCTATCATAAGACAATATTTTATCACAAAAAAATGTGATTTTCTACCTACTTTTTAGGAAAATAATTTAATTACTGGCAATCAGTTTGATTTGAGTTTCAGATTAGATGTCAGTCATGATTGCCGAGAGCACAGAATTTGAATAACAATTATAATGCAGGCCTTCTTATACGTCTTGAATGAGTACCGCACTCGAGTGGAAGGCATATTTGGCAATTGTGCATCTGTACCAAAGTAACCCAGCAATATTTGGATCAGTTTAGATTCAGAAGTAGGGCTGTGGAGTCAGAAGTCAGAGTCATGAAGTCAGTTTTCTGGAGGTCAGAGTCAGTAAAATTGCCCCGACCTTCAACTCCAAATTTTACCAGATTTGAGGCTAAGGCAGATCCATGTTTGAACATGAGCGGGGGAGGGGTACCAAACACTTTTTTTAAAGTCTCAAGGTAATCGTTTATTATTAATTTAGAATATTTTAAGTACCAGAAGTAAAGTACTTTGTGAAGTTACTGATACAGTGAGTTAAAAACAAAAAAATCTTCTGTATAAATTAGAAGTGTGAAAGGTATGCAAGAGGAAGATGAGAAGATAGCTGGGTCACTACATGACAGCATTCAATCATCTTCATAAACAATAGCCATGAAGATGAAAATTTTGAAAAGTATCTTGATGTAGCCCCTGTTAGTTTAGGTATTTGTGTGTGTCATCATCATGTATGTAGGTGTACAGTTGCATCCCCACGCTCTGTTGTAAAATGGGTCACGACCACTCCCTTTGTTTCAAATCGCGCGCTATATTGGCATTAGCTGTGTTAGAGTGCATGCTTTTATTGTTATATACTGTTTTACCGCTCCTTTTGTTTCAAATCGCGTACTATATTGGCGTTAGCTGTGTTAGAGTGCATGCTTTTATTGTTATATATTGCTTTAGGTAGTTAGTAAGTGAAGTTCATATATATATATTTAGAAAGGAGATAGTTTATATTTTTAATTGATGTATTTTTATATGATGAATAATGTTACTGTATTTGTGTACTTTGCAATTTATGTGTATGTGAATGCTTTTCCTGAAGCCTGCCAACACAGATTTTATTTTATTAAAGGTTTAATTCTTCAGATTATATATATGAAAAGATCTGTATAAGTAGTTTCACTGTATATTTGAATTATTATGTAATTGTTAGGCATATAGCTATAATTGATAGTGGAAAGCAAGTAAAGAAACACAAAAGTTATTTTTAGAAGCCTTTCCACACTAGATTTTCGTTTTCATAACCCGTGGGTTTCGGGGAGGGCCGCTCCCATAGGATATAATGAGCGGGTGTGGTTTGAGTGAGTGTCTGTCTGCCTCTGAGAGTCTGTCTCTGAGGACCTGTCTATATATAAATAAAGACCATGTAACAGCAACCAGGCGTTGTCAACTCTGTTATCATGACTGCCGTCCATCATCGTCGTTCGTCAGTATTGTCTCAATGTTTATGACCCAGGGTACTACCACTCTGGATCTCCATCCACTTCATTGACATACAGGATTGATCCAAATGTCAGTGTTTAAATTTGAAAATTTCAGAGAACGAGAAACTCCATCATATTTAAGTAAATTCAAAATAAATTTTTACCAAGCAGTGAAAGGGGTTGAGAATTCTGACCATACTTCTAAACTAAGCACTAAAACTGCAATACCCTGGCTACCCCAAGATTATTCAAGATGCACTTTGATTGTCAGCATTAACACCGACTCAAGGCACTCTGAAACATTTGTTTTCTGCCTTCAGAATCGTCAAATCCAATTTGAGAGCAGTAATGAAGCTGGATCTATTACCAGCGAACTTTTTCAAGAACCAGTTCAATTTTTGATAAACATTATAATTAAGGTTTTGTTATTATTATTGTATGATTGAAAAGAAGTTTTTAAATGAAATCTATGAAAATCACTTCTTCATTTATTTGCACATACACCATACTCAAACATATAAGTTTATAATTTTATGCCATATGATAGTAGTAGTAATAAACGACAGATGGAGTCAGGAATCAGTTTTCTAAAATTTCAGGAATCATATTGATCGACTCCACAACCCTGTTAGGAAGAGTAGATTTTATTATCAAGCAGTGTCTCTTCAGACGTCATGTGACCAACATAGGTGTCATGTGTTATGTGTTAATTTCCCGGGCTGTGTTTTAGGATAATTCTTTTTCAGTTTGTGTTGTTTCAATTTTCAGTGTCTTTTATTAATTACCACTTCAATAGCTAGTTTTAAAAATCGAAATAATGAAAACCTTCAACATAATAAGTGAGGATGCAGCACATATATATATATATATAATAAAGTGCTGAAATCAATTGCATGGAACAATCATGGCCCAGAATATATTGCAGCAAATCGGTGAATCTGTAGAAGCAGACAAATCTATTGTTACAAGGGATGGAGTTACAAGAGGTGTGTTGTGCAGAAATTAACTCTTGAAATGCAAATAAAAAAATAAAATAGCAAGGAGGCATAATTCATGTTTTATCTCAAAACTTTTACAGCAGGGCTTTACAGCACAAAACAAAGATGAATGAAACATATTACTGAAAATTGTTTACAATAATAAAGTAATTAGTCATTAAACAAAGTTAGTAAATAAATTTCAAATTTAATTAATCATTTAATTGTTTTTTTTAATTTATGAATGGCATTGCTATCATTCTAGTTTTGGACCTATTCCATTGTTGCTGATTACAGTGGTGATTGATCTTTAAAACACTATAAACATTTCTGAATTAATATCATAAGCAGACAGATGTAACTCATGGCTTTGTTGGGGGATAGTATTCTATTTACAAACGGGCAAAAATAAATATAAATATTTCTAATAAAAGGCAGTCAACATTTATCTTTAAAAATTGTTTAATTTTAATTTTTTCATTGGATTTCATTTTTAATTATTTTGATGATGTACATTAAGAGCAATCTGGTTATTGCACTACACAAAACTTTCTCATTTTAATGATAAAAACCAACAACATACACAATTTTTTCATGATTCTACTCCTTGAATTTAATAAGTGCTCACATAATCAGCTCCTTGATTTCATCCAGGAGGCAGCCATACCACTGCTTGCAGGCTTGAGCAGCCAAAGCACCAGCCACATGAAAGTGTTTCTTATTCTGCTGGTAGTTCCCTGGGTTGGCGTGGCTTCTTAGAGGAATCTTAAAATAAGAAAACACAGGCATGGAGTCAAAAGTGTGATAAGAGAACTTTGACTGGCTGGACACTTGGTGAAACATTAAAAAAAAAGAAATATTTCATAAAAATACACAGACAATATAAATTAAAGTTTGACAAGAAAACTGAAGATGGGTTAGACAGCTCAGAGAAACCTTAAAATAAGAATTGTTTAAAAGTAAAATGCATGTAATGGTTACACAAGTTTAAAAACTTGAGCTAACAGTTTTGGGGACCTTAAAATAAGAAATGTTTACTAAAAATATACAGACAATGTGTACACAAGTTTGATAAAATACTAAGGCTAACTAGGAGAACCTTAAGAAATGTTGAAAGTCTCATGAAATTATATTTCAATATTTTAAAAAGTTATATGATTTTTTATTTTGTCATGTATTGCTCATTTAACCATTGCAAAAAAAAAAAATATCCAATGTGAATACCAAAGGGGCAATATTGTTGCATAAGAGATAATTTTAGTTGTACGAGTACATATAAAAGTTATAATTTCTTATGAGTAATGTGTTACTTACTTCCCTTGCTAGATTAAGCATTTCTCACTGTATTTCACATTTTACTAAGCTAGACCATGCATAAAGGAATAAAGCCATACAAAATAATGGCGCCCAGAAGAAAAATGTGTCAGTATTAAAGAGGTTTAATAACTGGGTTTTTTTTAACAAGGGAGTTGGTTAAAGAATGTGGTAGTATGATGAATATAGAGAATAATACTGAACCTGATTTATATTCTGATGAAGTATACACATCACTAGTTCAATAAACCAGTTTGACACAGAAGGAAATTTGTTCATCCCATTACAAATACAAGTCTGGAGACAATTGTTATATATACGATGAAGAATATTAGGATATGAGTATTTAAGTAAATAATGCACTGAAGCTAATAAAACAGTAACTGGTTTTATTGAAAAATTCAATACTCTGCTGATAAGGATATGTTATCATGAAATTATACTACAGCACAAGGGTGTCCGAAAGTATGATCTGCAAGTCATACTTAACTCTTGAAGGGTGTATGTGTGATATGCAAGGCACTTTTACTTCAATTTAAAAAATTCACAAGTAAATATGCCTTTCATTTTTACATCTTTGAAAACTCAGACTTAAAACAATCCCCCAATTCTTTGATGCATTGTTTGTATGTGCTCTCTGGACAGTTATTAAAATCAAGAAACAATAAGAATTTGTAATAATTTTAAAATCCTTAGTTTATAATAATGTCAGCAAATTAAAAAAAAAATGCCAAACTGATGAAGAAAATTAATTTCATAAGACAGATTTCTGAAAAATCTCCATTACATAAGTCCCTATCATGAAATGAGGGGGGTCAGTTTGTTTACCTACAAATTTTTAATATACTGTTTTGATAAATTACAATTATTCTTTGAATGATGAAAATTGAAACTTATGTGCTACCTGAAAATAAACTTATTCTGTTGCCTACGTTCGCTTATGAATGGAAAGATGGCTTACTTCCAGCACTTGAATGAATGGTTAAAAAGATGAAGTACACATGGGCAAGTATTGATTGGGGATTGGTGTTAGTAACTGTTCTGGGCAGATGCATTGTGCATCTTAAGAGGAGTTTAGACCAGTGCACTGCCTAAGTGTGTCAAGCTGTCTGTCAAAGTCATAGGAAGTGTGAGCAAATTTTGCTATATTTAACTGGCTGAGTCAGGTGACCAAGGGAGATGGGCCAGGACAAAAAAACAGCCTTGTCCATGAAAGAACCGAAACTGACTCAAGAGAAAGGTGCCTTGGTCTTGGAAGCAAGAGTCTCCTTTAGTTGGAGAGAAGCCAACAGAAGTTTGAAGTTAAAAGTTTGAATCCTTTTTTTTTTTTGAAGAGTTGCAGTGTTCAATACCAGAGTTTTATAAATCTGTATCATTGCAATCAAAGGTGGCATTATATGTTGTTCCAAACTATGTTTGGTTAGGTCACCAACTTACATTAGAGAAGCTACTTCTGCATGTGCGTGTGTGAGCTGCAAATGTGGTGGTGAATGGGACAGACCACCATAACTCTACATGAGAGAGCTAAATGCAAAAATAAACCTGGAACATTTGTTTGTCTGTATTCTAGGAAGCCAGTACATCAAAAATGAAAACAGTCAGAACATTGAAACATTAGGCAATTCATTTTAGGTCACACTACTCCATGATGAGAAATTAGAGTCATACTTCATATCTATTCTTTTAAATTCTTCTTTATTTGAAATTTTAATTCTTTAACTGTTTAACACTTTCTTTTGTATCATTGTTAGTGTATTGTTAACTGTAAGTATGTCTCTTTTTGAAGTGTAGCATCATTTTGCAACTGTTGCATCATTGTATTGTTCCTTTGTGTTGCAGTTTTATTGCAGGGAAGGGAGGGGCAAAACTAACCAATTTAACCAATTTAATAATAATAATTATCAGAACATCACCCCTATATGACCAAAGTCGATTGCTGCATTGGCACCTGTAGGTGAGTTGGTGCTTTTCTAAAGCCAAAATATATCCAAGCTAACTGCTTGAATATAGATCATGCCAGGTATATGATAGTCCCTAGTAAAAACTAGGCAAGTGGGTGTTTTTAGAATTTATTTTACAATGTAGATAATAACTGGGTATGAGAAAAGCCAAGCTACATGTATTTTTGATTTGTTTTATTTCATGGCCTATGAGCAATACCCAGAATGCAAAGTATCCCTCATCACTCAAAAGTTTTGGGCATCTTTACTACAGTCGGGTTATGATGGTTCCAAATTCAGCAACCCACTAATATGAATGAGCCCATAAGAGTTCATTAATTTTCTATTTTTTAATTGTAGCAACATCCATTCATTACTAATTATGAATGAGGGAAACAGTTCAGACAGAAAAAGAGCAGACACTGAAGCATATGAATGTGTTATTTCTGTTAATATTACATTAATGTACAAATTTGAACTTACAAACTAATTCATGTCAAAACATCCTTAAAAATGGAACTTTCATAAACTGAGAGACCCAGCATATGGTGACCACAACATATTATTTCCTTATATAATTTACTGTTTATGTCCCATAATAAACATATGTTCTTAGCTTTTCTGATTTAATTTTGTAATAATCCGATTATTATGTAATAAATAAAACTTATGTTATGTATACTAATGTAAACACATGAAGCATTTTTTTAAAATAAGTGCAACATTTATTAGGGGTGTTGTATATGAATATCAGAACATTGTTCTTTTCTGTGAAATAAAGATTATATATATTCAGATAATGTTTGGTATTTACCTTCCTAAATATTTGTATAGGTTCCTGTATTTAATTTAAATAGATGTACACAAAAAGAAAAAGAAAATTAACACAATGATAGAATTCTACACTATTGTAATTCCTGAAAACTTACTCAATTACTTCTAATTTATCTTATATTTATATTAGAAAAATCATTTTTAACAATTAATTTATGATTCTAATTAGACCTTAGAAATGTTGCTAAGCTTACTTAGTTTAAAGACTTAGATATAAATAAATGCAAGCTATTTTTAAGATGAAAGACTGAAATGTAAAATAAATAAACGACATTATTATGATGAAAGACAGATAAATAAATGTAAATCATTATTAAAATGAAAGACTGGTAATATAAACAGACACAAGGCATTACTAAGATGAAAGACTGGTAATATATAAACAGACACAAGGCATTACTAAGGTGAAAGACTGGTAATATAAACAGACACAAGGCATTACTAAGATGAAAAATTAGGTAATATAAACAGACACAAGGCATTACTAAGATGAAAGAGTGGTAATATAAACAGACACAAGGCATTACTAAGATGAAAGATTAGGTAATATAAACAGACATAAGGCATTACTAAGATGAAAGAGTGGTAATATAAACAGACTCAAGGCATTACTAAGATGAAAGATTAGGTAATATAAACAGACAAAAGACATTACTAAGATGAAAGACTAGGTATTACTGGACACAAGTAATTGTTATGATAAAAAGAAAACACAAACCTCACTAATCCCTTTTGTTCAGCTCTGACTACCAAAACACAAATTATAGGTATATCTGTTATATTGTTACCTAAAGCTAAATATATGCAAGTTACAAATTCATACTTGTTAAAAGCCAACACTAAAAATATGCAAGTAACATATGCACTTTAAAAAAAATACATTTAAAATTATTATGACACAAACCTGGTGTGTTTGCCCTTGAGACCTGGCTTGTATCTGAGGCATTTGATTTGGAGTAAAGAAACTCTGCTGCTGTGCTTGGTGCATCGCAGGAAGATAAAAACCAGCCCCAGCTCCAGGTTGAAACATTTGGCTCAAATGTGCTGTTTGTTGCTGGCGAAGTTTTGTCATGTGCTGCATGTACTGAGATGCTAATTGAGCACGTCGGTCTTCTTTGCGCTGAGCCAGTGCAACATAAAGAGGTTTAGAAAAAATGATACGCCCATTCATATGTGTTATAGCTTCTGTAGCCTCCTCCGGTGAGCTAAAGCATACAAACCCAAAGCCCTTAGAATGACCACCATCAGACATAACTTTAGCACTTGTAATTGTGCCAAATTGGGAGAATTCTTTTCGGAGCTGTTCATCATCAATAGTTTTATCTAAGTTTTTGACATACAGATTAACACCTTGGTCATGATTAATTTGTTCCGTCTTGATCTTTTCCAAATGATCTTTTACTTCTGCCTGGCACTCAGATCCAGCTCCAGGTTGAAACATTTGGCTCAAATGTGCTGTTTGTTGCTGGCGAAGTTTTGTCATGTGCTGCATGTACTGAGATTCTAATTGAGCACGTCGGTCTTCTTTGCGCTGAGCCAGTGCAACATAAAGAGGTTTAGAAAAAATGATACGCCCATTCATATGTGTTATAGCTTCTGTAGCCTCCTTCGGTGAGCTAAAGCATACAAACCCAAAGCCCTTAGAACGACCACCATCAGACATAACTTTAGCACTTGTAATTGTACCAAATTGGGAGAATTCTTTTCGGAGTTGTTCATCATCAATAGTTTTATCTAAGTTTTTGACATACAGATTAACACCTTGGTCATGATTAATTTGTTCCATTTTGATCTTTTTAAAATGATCCTTTAGTTCTGCCTGGTGCTCAGATCCTTTTTGTGCATGGTCACAATATAATTTTCTGCCTCCTATTTCTGCTCCATCAAGTGTGCCTCATTAGCCTTCTCTGCTCCTTCAGGCTCCCCAAAGCCACACGATTTGCCATTTTCATCGGTCATAACCTTTGCAGAAATGATTTTGCCATTGGATGAAAACAGATCCCTTAGTCTGTCATCATCAAGCTCCTCTGCAAAGTTTTTAACATATACATTACTGAACTTTTGAAGCTTGTCACCCATTAACATTATGCGCTCCTTGTGTGTAATGAAGTAGCCCACACTTCTAAACAAACAAACACATTAATGCTTCATGCACTGAATATCTCATATAACAATTTAAATAATCTCTCATCAAATATTAATATCAAAGATCCTGACAAAATTTCAAAACTTAAGAATCATAAACAATAAATATACAGTAAAACCTCAAGTAACCTACATAATAGATAAGAAAAATGATCAGATAACCATGCCACACTCTTTCAACTACCATTATACAAACTGTAGTAGAGTAAATTTGCCTATCCCTAAGCTTAATTGTTATATAAATTGTTAAATGTCAAAGTGACCCGACCTTGGGCACTGTTTATGATGATATTTTGTGAGTGCCAAGAGTTGGAGTAAACAACTCAGGTTGAAAATATGCTAGAATTTTTGCTGATGCAATCCAAACCACTTCCAAATGGATGAGTAGTTTAGACTAATAGTTTCACACTTGTTCATAACAAATCTAACCAGTGGGGATGGACTAAAAGTTACATTGTTAAAGTTATATTCTAATCATTTTGATTTAAATATAACTCAGGTCATAAAGGCAATCATTAGCTTATAGTAAGTTAACTGAATGATAAAGGATGAATGGACTTGGAATATTTTGTACATGTTTGCTATTGATCTATGATTTGAATTAGAGAATGCTTATATAATTGAACCATTATTTCTAAGTTCACTAATTTGATTATGTTGTACTCAATGTATTGTATACTTGTGAATTTTTATTGATGCTGTATTTCTTATGATATGCATGTATCAGGTTAATGAAATTGTTGCAGGATTTGTAAGTTGAGAGTGTTTGTAAGAGAGAAAAGAGTTATAGAGATGAAATATATCTCAAATTTAGCATTGCCTTTATTTGACTTTTGCAGAGAAAAGCACACCTTTTTTCACTTCAGGCTGCAGTGACTACTGTTCTCTACCTGATCACACTGGTGTGTGCATCCAGCATTACTGTCAAACTTAATCAGTAAACATGAAGCTGTAAGGTGATTCCTGAAAATTCCGTTTGAGAGCCAATACAGTGAAAATTGAGGCTTGAGTTTATCTTGAGAATTCAAGAAGATTGTTTAGAATATTCCTCATGGTGTGCTGAGTAGTACATATGAAGATTTCAAAACATTACCCCTGATGTGCTTCAGAGCGCATGGGAAATTCTGGAAGATTCTCAATGGTGTGCTTGGAGATTGCATCAATGATTCTAGAACAGTTGTCTAAATGCCTAAAAAGGGTATGTGAGGCCATCGTCTAAATAAGACAGTGACTTGTTGCGAACTGCATGATTGAGAACACATGCTAGATACAGTGGCCATCTTTAAAAAGGTTATGTACACTGACTTGAATTATTTCTCTAAAACTCTCATTTCTATGATGATTTATGCCTATGAACTTCATTTTATATATATATATATATATGTTCATTTGACTGTTGATGCCTATGCTAGCCTAATTCTGTTTCCCATGCAAGGAGGGCAAAGGAGAGAAAGACAGAGGAAAAGATGGGAGGATAACATCTTAGAGTGGACAGGACTGAAGCTGAGCAATACAGTAAGATTAGCAGAGAACAGAATGGAATGGAGGAAGCTGGTTGTCAGATCACAAGTGGTGCCCCAATGGTCGGCAAGACTAAGGGATAGATAGATAGATAGATAGATAGATAGATAGTCTATGCTAGGATAAACTTAACGATTGTCTAGCATTAATTGAACATTGTTGTTAAGTGATGTAAATGTCAATGCTCTTTTGATTGTATTTGTTATATGTATATTTTGAGTTGATTTAATGAATTTAATGAATTTATACACCTGACAACATATTGATAACCATATTTTGGAGAGATAGAGGGTAGTTGGGGGCTTGCTAAATATAGATTAAGAAATGGATTTTCCACCTACAGAAATATTGTGATGGTAAATGTTTGTCTTTAATATTGTGGAAGAGAGAAAAATGTTTACAGCACCTGCATATCTGCCTAGAGAGAGAGTCGAGTGGTGTATTCTGGAGAATTATTAATAACATAAATTAAGATTCTCATCACTTGTAATTAGTTATGGATGATTAAATAATAATCATAACCAATAACTAGGTCGACATTGTGTCACACAAATGTTTTAGCAAAGAGTCAATCTCCAATCTGCACAAGGATAGAATCTTAGAAATAAGTTATTATCAATACATGTAACTTGTCAAAGGTGAAATTATCTCAGAAAAGTGTAATAGTTAAACAGCTTTTATGGTTGAAACATTAGAAATTATTTATTTTTTTTAACTGCAGAAGCACATTTGACATATGACATGCTGTTTTATTGGCTGATGCTTTTGATAAAGAAATTGTGTTCTGAAAGCCTGAGGCACACAGCATGGATACTTATTTAGCACTACACTCAGTGCTATATTTATTTCTAACATCTATATCCTATACCAGTAAGTACATTTACTTATATGGACAACTTTTATACTCTTACTGTAATTACTCTATTTACTATTTATTTTAGTGTTCTTGTCCAAAAATGCATTATAATTCATGTAACAAAGTCTAACTCTTAAACGAAAGTCTTATCAGTTTTAGCATATGCCATAAACAATCATCAATCCAGGAGCCATACAGCTTCCACTTACTGCAGTGTTAAGCATCTATATATTATCACTAGGGTATTTGCCCATCATATGACGGGTGGAAAATTAAAATGAATGCATTGATAATTGCTAAGAATAGAAATGAATTTGTTTATTAGAAAGCTTGATTATATGTCAAATTGCAAGTGAAAATTCGAGCATCATTTAACAAATGACTTTGACAGTCAATTTTTTATGAGCACTTTGATGTTGACTCTGTTTCATGAAAGTGATAATGCAGCATAAAGCTGACCATGTGAAAATTTCCTTCCTCCCCCTTCCTTCCTGCCTTCCTTCCTCACTCCTTCATTTCTTTCCTCCTTCCCTCCCTTCCCATGAATGTGACAATGCAACCTAAAGCTGGCCATGTGGCTAAAAAAATCCCAGGTGTTTGATTATCAGTCACATTGCGAGTGAAAATTCGAGCAAATGACTTTGACCATCAATTTTTTATGAGTACTTTGAATGCGACAATATAACATAAAACTGGCCATGTGAAAAAATCCCAAGTGCTCAAAGGTCAAAGACACTTTAGCATTGCTCCAAAATCTCCCAAATGTTCAAGGGTAAAGTTGATCATGTGAAAATAAACAAAAACCCCATGTGCTTGAAGGTCAAGGATGCTTTAGTATTATATACAGATATAGCTAAAAAAGTATATATATATATAGAGAGAGAGAGAGATGGGACAAAGTTATCTCATGATCCCCTATTTAAACTAAACTCCTAAAATGTTTTGCAACTTTATTTCCTGATTGGCTTGTTCTTTACATCATGGACATTAAATGCAAATATGATGAATTTTTAACTTCAGCAAACATTGTTTGCTTTTATTTCTTGTGGTGGCATTACTTCACAAGAGTGATAACGAATCAACACACTGTTTGCTTGAGGTGATTTTTGTGAAAGTAATAAGAAATTTGGAACCTACTTTTGAGAGCTAATCATTCCTCTTTGCAACCAATTTTTTTAATTTAGAGTCAGATTATGACTCAAACTTTGAAAATGCTGATAAAAGATTTAAGTAAGTGATGCTGTGAATTTTATACTTTATTTTTCTCCTCAGCCAATATTTTATTACCAATAGACTTCAATTTTGTTCAATAGTTTTTTTCAGCAATTTAAAAAAGAAATTTCTCATTCATAAGCCTAAATATGCTAAGTAAAAGGGCATTTCTTATTCCAGCATCCAGACAAAAGATGACAGGTCAAATATTTTTTTCTAATTGCATATTCTGAATATACCTTTGCTTCAAACGAACATTTATTTCTCAACAAATTTGTCTACTACAGCTTATATTATCCTTAACATTTACTTACATGTATAACAAATACAATAATACCCAAATTATTTATAATTATTTAAAATATGTAAGATGCAAGTTGTGAAATTAATTACTACTGAGTGATAATTAAAAGACTTATTAATTACCAACTGATTTTGGCTAAAAATAAAAAAAAATTATTATAAAGACCAATCATATTCTGAGTGTTGAGAAAATTTGAAGTTCATTCAATTTTATTCACACTCAAGCAATGCCATAACCTAATTTGTCTACAATTTTGTCAAAATCATTATGTGACTTGAAGTGATTTTGACCATGATCAGCTAAGAAAGGTTAACAATTGTCACATATCTAAAATAACACATCTCACTAAACATTTTACTGTTTATGTATTCAGCTTGTGAATATAAATACTAAACTATTTTTGCTATTTCACATGAGGGACATACCAGAACTGTGTAAATTTGTTTTTTATTGAGAAAAATTAAAAATCAGGCTGTTTCTAACTTTTGCTATTGCAGCACATTTTTCCGTCTTTTATGTGATGCTGCATTAGAATTTAGACTGAGTAAGTGATATTTTATTTTCTGAAAATGTACTCATCTTAAGTAATAAAACTATTTTGAGTGTGCAGCTTCTGACAACTGTTTGGAGCTGATAGCTAGACATGCAACTTCCTGTAAAAAGTGTGTTACTTCACATTACATTACCAAACTTCACATAAGTGAAACAGGAGATTAAAAAATCACATTGCTGACATGTCTACTTCTCATCATTCAACTCATCTGATATTTTATTCAAGATGTACAAGAGAATATAGCAAATTTATGGTGACTCTATTGATAGTAAAGATATGGAATCATACTTCTATAAACTAACAACTCTTAAATCAGATGGTCTTAATAATAGACTTTGAACCTGAAGGACAAGTAGAGATAATTATTAATAAAGAACAAATGACTTATCTGACCTCATTTTAATTTTCTGTAGCTTTAAAAATCAAATGTATATGATATTTAGTGCTTGATAACAAATTTCATCAACATTTAAATGTAGGTATTATTCATTTTTTTAGTTTAACAGTACTGTGTTTATTTCATTATTTAATATTATCCTAAATCATAATTTTAATTTTTTCAACTAAATGTCAATTTTACTCTGGTTTATCTGGTTTCGTTAAGTACAACAGTGCTCACTTTCTTTCTTAGAACTATGGCCAGACATGGATCTTTACACGCACCCTACAGGCTTTTTACACTAAATAGTTTTAAAATATCATTCGAATTAATGACATCTTCATATGGTAACTGAATCAATCACAATGCAGTATTTGTATGACTTACCCTTTATTCTGAAATCTCCTCTAGTTACATAACATGGTTTACTATTAATAACAGATGTAATCATTTTAAACAATAACCACGATCTATTGTGACATCAATGATTGTTACAGTGCCGGATTAAACCCTGTGGAGGCACCTAGGCAGTCAAAATCTCGGGGGTGGGGCCTCGCAAATTATCTCCTAATACAGAGTTTTTAATCTGACCAAGAAACAATGGGTAGATTACATTAATACAGTACTTTCTCTATAGTCTTTAACGTAAAGTTTTCGTTTCTTTGAGTTGATTAATTTTTTTGGAAACAATTTTTTTTTAAAAACTTGATTGTATTGTTGCGAGGCCCCTAAAAGGCGTGGGGCTCACAGGCCGGTGCCTTCTCTGCCTATTTGGCAATCCGGCACTGGATTGTTATTACTATTTTTTTTTTAACAATGCGCACGGGGTTTTTTTTCATACATATGTTTTCAGTCCTAGACTTATACTGTTCTCACTTGCGTGTTCTGACTTCTGTTTGCATCGTATTTGGTCTTCGATCCAGTTACTGTGATTTTAAGTATCAACGCTGCATTCTCCGGGATAATCTTTTAGGTCTACATTAAAGTCAGAGTATGAGATGAATGCACTGATTTTAAAATCGAAAATAGAAAGTATCCGGATGTATTCTCTGAAACGGCATGCTTTGGCCATTAGAGTTCTCCCCTCTTCGTACTTTCGTTTTTAATGAAATCAATGTGCTGGTCACTTGTTTGCAAGGTTTCTTGTATGGTTTGCTTAGAAAAGGGAAAAAAAAAATTTTTTTACTGCTAATATTAGTAGCAATATAATACAGTTTACTTCATACGCAAATTATGATGCAAATACGCATTTTCAGTGCAACATTGCAATTATGCACGCATTCTTTTGGAACTAGTGCGACCTCTGAGGAGGATGTACGCGTATTATTTTTCCTCAAGAAGTGTATTGTAACCATGGCAACGCTTAGTGTTCAGCTCGCGCAGCTCTCTTGCCTTGCGATACTAGATTCATTCTTTCATTAATTAGGACGCTGGAAGCTTCTAACTTACGTCGATTTCTTTGCCTGGCACGAGGTGTGCTGTTGAAAGAGTTAAAGATGATGACAGACGGTGGAGGTTGGTTGACAGGAAAGTTGTAGAGTGGTAAGCCTGTGACATTCGATGCCTGGCCGGTAGAAGCATAAGTAGCCCGATTTTCCATGGGCTACTGCTGTGGTGGTTAGTGTTGCTGTCTTCATGGTTGTTATTATTGTCACTGTCCCCAGACTTCTTGGAGACATCCATGTGTTGTTTTATGTTGTCTCTACTGACTGTTAGCTCTCTGACATAGACACAATTGAGGCTGTTTTGCTGGTCTCCCTGCCCTGAAAAAAGGGCTTAGAAGTGGCATTGGCTGTAGCTCTAGTATTTCTTCTTAAAGCATGTCTAGTCTCTCTGGAGGCTCAGGACAAAAAAATAATTTGCTACACTTGAGCTGCAAGGATGTATTTTTTACCATCTCTCTGTCACGGTGTACTGTGGGGTGATGTTGTAATAATGAATTATACCAAATATTAGCAATTAGTTAATGACATAAAACATCTACAAGTGTTGATGCAGAGTATGGACCACTAGTGAAATATGAATAACTGCAACTGTTATGCCGATATGCTGGTACATCAAATTCACTCACAAACCCCACTCAGTAATTTATACCAAGAAATAGATTTTATAAAATAAATACACAAATAGATATATAGATTGTTACATTTCAGCATTTGTTTAAAGACCCTGTCTCAGCTTGAGTATTTGAAGATTGTTAATTTTAACGTTACACCTATGCTGGCGACAGACTTGTTGCCAGACTCACCGTTCGGTCTCCTCAAATTAATTCTCTTGGTTTAGATATTAATTATAGTGACAGATGAATCTGTGTAATATTGCATGAATTGGGCATGTTATCTTAATAATGATTAATTATACATATAAAATCACTCATACATAGCTCCACCCTCAGTCCAGTTCCCTTTGGTCTTTTTCTCTCACTAATAATTAGTCAATTCCTGTTATTATGATAACAAAAATATAAAATTTTAACATTTAACAAAATAGTGAATCCATAATCAATGCATATAAATATGAAGGTCATCCAGACCACCTATTTTGTCTTTGAATATTTATATGGATTGTAATGCAAATTCTTATCTCAGAATCTGTCAGACACCCACTTCAGTTGTTGCTGGAGTTGGAAACACAAAATGTGTGATGACAGGGTCACCCTGATATCTAGTAAAGAAGGAATGCCTTGCATATATGTAGGAAGTGGGCCCATCTTGCTACAAGGCAATCTGCTTTCTACAGGTCCAAAGAGGTTTGCTATTTTAATCCTGCTGATTTTAGAAACTCCTTTCATTTAATAGTGGATGGCTTTCCAGCAGGAGCAAAAAATGTTACACCATTTTACTAAGTTTACATCTTATATTACCATTTTGCATTAAATTATATTTAATTCCCCATGAAAGTTATACTGATTTAACTGCAATATTCTGTACTTTGAAAGTTTAATGTAGCTTGTTAACCATGCTTTACTGAGATATCCACATATATGGCTATCTACCAAAGGTGGGCAACAGTTTTACACAGCCAGATATTTAAAACATCTAAAACTTGCATCCATATACCGGAAAAAATGTTGTAATAAAAGAACATTGGTTAATACACATAAAATCAAGAGTTCATCTATCCCGTCTAGCCCAATTTCTATGTATATGTATGTATATGTATGAGGGTCTGTTCAGTTCATTGATTGTTTTGAGCGCACTTAACTAGGGTCTTTCAAAGAGCTGCCGTTGTCTACTTGACTACATGGTCTTGACATCACGCAGCAGTTGTCTTCCATCACGGTCAATCCCAACATCGGATAAGAGCTCTGGGTGGCATCCTCATCAGATCTTCCATTCCTTTGGGGTGAATCCCAAGACCGGCACTTTGTACTGTTTGTGTGCAGTCAACATGGATGTGATTATCTGCCATTGCAGGTACTGTGAAAACGTGTGCATCTGAGGAATTTAGTTCAATGAGGAGTATATATGAATGGACTCTGGGTCAGCTAGTGGATTAACACTACATCATGATACGGAACACAAGTGACCAAATATGGGCATCTCGTATCCAGTTAATGGCCTTTCCTTCACCTTGGAGTGACCTACATACTACTAACTCATAAAAACTATTGCACCAGCAAGCGCAAGGAGATAGCGGAAATATCTTCTCATAAATTAAATAAAGATAGTTAATGAAACAATTAATAAAATACAAAAAAATGTTTCATAACTTGGCATAATTTGCCTAGACTTCCCTGACAATCAATATGTAGACAACTTTATTAAAATGATAAACATTTTGCCTTGTCTTTAAGTTGTTAATGTTTTGGCACTTTTAATACAACTGTTTTATGCTGAGCTGCAGGTTTGACTTTTGGTAAACAGGGAAGCCTGAATGTATTTATCTTCACAGGACTAAAACGTATTAGAAGTGAACCTCTATCAGACCTCTTTCTGAGAAACTAGAACCTATTTAGAATGAGCAATCCTCTATCAGGCCTCTGAGAAACCAGAACCTATTTAGAATGAGCAATCCTCTATCAGGCCTCTGAGAAACCAGAACCTATTTAGAATGAGCAATCCTCTATCAGGCCTCTGAGAAACCAGAACCTATTTAGAATGAGCAATCCTCTATCAGGCCTCTGAGAAACCAGAACCTATTTAGAATGAGCAATCCTCTATCAGGCCTCTGAGAAACCAGAACCTATTTAGAATGAGCAATCCTCTATCAGGCCTCTGAGAAACCAGAACCTATTTAGAATGAGCAATCCTCTATCAGGCCTCTGAGAAACCAGAACCTATTTAGAATGAGCAATCCTCTATCAGGCCTCTGTCAAAGAAACCATGAACCTCTATCAAGCCCATGTTGGAGAAACCAGATAATGTGAGATGAATAAAAGTTAAAACTACTAACAATACTTAAGGGGTAATTCAAGAAGCCACATGGATATTAGAGAAAAATTAACCTTAGAAGCATCATCTGAATTTGATAGTTGAAATAACATGCATAATTGTGTTCCTATTTGTTATTTTTAACCATTTTTTAGTCCTTTTGTTAATCATATACCATTGTTGTTTATTCCTATAATGCACTGTTAACTCTTTAGTCCTTGATTGTTAATGGTTAATTTACCTTGGGGCTCCAAACACTCCATTTACTGAATGGTTATTTAATGTAAAAAAAAAAATAAAACAAATTAGTTTGTAAAAACACAAGAAATAGGTAAAAATGAAAGGCATTTATATACAAAATTAGGAATCATGTCAGTGATGAAAGCACAAAACATGTAGCAAAAAAACAGCATATGTATTTGAAAAAGTATTCAGATACAAAATTGTGAATAGTATAACACCATCCAAAATGCTGTGAACAACTACAACACATGTCTATTAAAAAAATATTTATATGTACATTATATGTCTGAAACTTATGTAGCTATAAAAGTATTTAGAGCCATCATTATAACTCCAAAATTTGTATTAAAAATAATTAAAATTTACAAAATGATGACTGACACCAAAAACAATGCACAAAGTATTTTTGAAAGTGTTCAGGCATAGTGTTGGTAACTGAAAAGTGTTCAAGCATAGTATTGGTAACTGAAAAGTGTTCAGGCATAGTATTGGTAACTGAAGAGTGTTCAGGTATAGTACTGGTAACTGAAGAGTGTTCAGGCATAGTACTGGTAACAGAAGAGTGTTCAGGTATAGTACTGGTAACTGAAAAGTGTTTAGGCATAGTACTGGTAACTGAGAGTGTAACACACACATCATAATGCAGAGAAAAATAGAAATTATGTATCATAGTGCAGAGAAAACCAGAAATTGTGTGTCATAATGCAGAGAAAGCTGTAAATTATGTATCATAATGCAGAGAAAGCTGTAAATTATATATCATAATGCAGAGAAAGCTGTAAATTATGTATCATAATGCAGAGAAAGCTGTAAATTATGTAATAGAATGAATGTGAGGTCATGAGAATCTATCCAATAATGTAAAAATTCTCAAAGAACTACATCAATCATGAGTACCAAAGTTATATTGCAAATGTGTTCATAGTACCATTGAGCTTGAAGATTTCATTACCCATACATAAAAATAAGGGAAATATTTATATATATACTTGTGATAATGATGACAAACAGATTTCATTATGTATACAAAAAAAAATAAGGGAAAAATTTACAAATGCACCTATAATAATGATAATAAACAGATTCCATTACAGGTATAAAAGAAAGTAATGGAAAATAATTCACAAATATATCTATGGTATTGATGACAATCAGACTGCATTATATGTACTTTCCAAAATTAGCAGGAATCATATTTTCGTTTTTAGAAATCTGTTGGTCCTGGACATAATTTGGTCAGTAATAGTTAAATTTTCAAGCCTCTACACCTATCAGTATGTAATAAAATACTCTGGGTAGCATTTATTTGTGTCACATACAACAAATTCCCTGAAATTTCTTCCATGAAAAACATCAATCACAGAATCAAAGTGACTCCACACAAGTAGATTTTTCGTTTTTAGAAATCTGTTGGTCCTGGGCACAATTTGGTCAGTAATAATTAAATTTTCATTCCTCTACACCCGTCGGTATGTAATAAAATACTCTGGGTAGCATTTGTTTGTGTCATATACAACAAATTCCCTGAAATTTCTTCCAGGAAAAGCATCAATCACAGAGTCAAAGTGTTTAGAATCCACACAAGTGCATTTGTCTTTTAGGCACTTCTTGCAAGGAGGACGAGAGAACTTCGGTGGATTTAAATCAATGTTGAAATAAGGTTCCCCAAGCAGAACACGCATCAAAATCATAGTTTTGTCCCCATCAGTCCTTTGTGATTTTGGGTCTGCAATATATCATTATATGGTTACACAGGCACATCATCAACAACATATCTTTATAAAATTTAGAATAAAATTAACTATAACTGATGTGTGTTTACACATACTTACATCCTTTCTCATCTTCAAATCTTGATATGATTGCCTTGACCTAAATATCTCTGTTTTATGAACAGCCAATCACAATTAAAAAATATTAAAACTTAAACATTAAGGAGACTTGTTCTTTCTGTAAAACTTACCTATTTTGATTCTTATAATACTGAAACATATCAACAAGTGCTTTCAACATAAATTATAATAATCTGAAAATATTTTTTTATTCTAATACATGTATTTGTTTTCATTATTTTGCTTGTGTAGAGATATCCTTCTTAAAAACTTATTGCACCACAACACACACATGCACAGGTGGGAGTCCGAGTGACTAGGTAGGCACTGATAATATAAACACTGCAGATGTGAATGAATGTTAAAATATCTGAAAATTACAAAAAAATATGAAAAGACTATATGACTCATAAGTGTATGTAAGTGCTATTTAGGAACCCATATATGCAAACATGCACATACACACATAAAAGGGTTACTAAATTTTGTGAAAAATTGGGCATCGCCTCTGAATACTAGAGGCCAAAGAAAAAAAACCCACAGAAATCTGTGTATATCAAATGCCTTTATTAACATACTGAAACAAAAATAATTAGATCAGTTTATGTCATTGTCCTGTAATTTTTTTTAAATCTGTATTTCTATTTTACATATATTTTTATTATATTATTTTTATATTGTTGAATTTTATTTTTAGGTTTATATTTTCTTCAACAATTTTCCCCTTATCCACTGTTAAAATTATGATGAATAGAATTGATGTTTCTTCTTAAATATCTTAATGTGGGGTTTTTATTTACAAACTGAAGAGACTTTATAAATGTGATGACAAATATATTTAATTACAGATTTAAAGTGAATATAAAAATAGTAGGTTTTCTTGCAACTTATCACTGCTCCTAATCATAATATATCATCAGTTCTTATTTAAAAATGAATCAATATTTGGATATTATTAACAAGATGAAGCATTTCATTGAAACTGTAAAATCATGTGCCACATTTCAGTCATAACACTGAATTTAGCTCACAGAAAAACTAAGAGAGAATTGAAAACAGTGTGTTGCAGCAAAGGGAATCCTGGTGACAGATCTATATCAATCAAAAAAAAAAATTAATACAAAATTGGATTTAAAAACTGTCATGGCAATTTTTAATTTCAGAATAAAATCAGAACTGGGCTGGAGAAGAACACTAACACTAATCCTATCCCAAACTTTAGCAAGCAATAAATTACACTAAATTTCAATTCTATCAGATAATATTACTTTTAATTTTGTATAAAAATTAAAATAGTCAAATTATTGAACTTAATCTATCACAAGAAATATTTGTAATTTAATGCTGAAAAACAACCTTCCTAATCAGTTTTATTTGTATATCACATATTAACAGAACTATTTTGTTTGTATATCACATATTAACAGAACTATTTTGTTCGTATATCACATATTAACAGAACTATTTTGTTTGTATATCATATATTAACAGAACTATTTTGTTCGTATATCACATATTAACAGAACTATTTTGTTTGTATATCACATATTAACAGAACTATTTTGTTCGTATATCACATATTAACAGAACCATTTTGTTTGTATATCACATATTAACAGAACTATTTTATTTGTATATCATATATTAACAGAACTATTTTGTTTGTAGATCATATATTAACAGAACAGTTTTGTTTGTAGATCACATATTAACAGAACTATTTTGTTTGTATGTCACATATTAACAGAACAGTTTTGTTTGTATATCACATACTAACAGAACTATTTTGTGACACAGACATCAAATTCCAAATCCACACAATGAGATCACACAAATGTCAATTACCTGCATACTGGTCAGCTTTAGTGGCACTTTCAGCAGCATAGACACCCCTACCCAACATGGCACCATCACTAGCCACCCGAAAGTCAAGTCCATCTCTAATGATAGCATCCTTCATCTCAATTTTAAATCCATGGAAGAGGTAATGTTCATTTATCTACAGCACAAGCGATTACCATGATTTAGTATATATTTTAAAGTCATTATTCAATAAATAAATTGCTAAGGTCTTTTAATAGACTTAATAAAATAATCCCCAAAACTGAAAACTATATTTTTCTAGATATTAAAAAATGTAAAATCACTTATTTTTCTAGATATTAAAAAATGTAAAATCACTTATTAATTTAAATCAATAAAGACAATTTGCTACTAACAAGAATTTAAAATTTATAAGAATGTACACAGCTTATTCTCATTGGCAAAGGAGAAAAACATCTACAAAAGGGCAATAATTGTTTGGTTAATAGTAATCAGTAAGTATATTTACGTTATGTCACAAGAATAAGTTAAATGTTTTATTAACTATAATGTTGGAGATTTTTATTACTTCTCAATGTGATTACAGTGTATTTTTATGCATGGAGCTAATGTATATTTCCTGTCAGAGATGTATTGTGTGGCATTTGCAGTGGTTCTAATTGTAAATGCATAATGATGAAATTTGTGGACAGCTTGCATTGTGAGGTACCATTCTCTTTATATATTGTAAAGTCTATTGTTGAACTAAATTATAACCTGAACGTAATGTATTTTGTTTAATTGTAATTGAATGGTGAAATGAAACCATTTACTAGAGACTATGATGATAAAGTGTTGAGATTATTTGAAATTTTTAGATGAGACAAAGATAGGCATATAACCTTTTACTACAACTGAAGACAAACACATAACCTTGTGTTACATCCAAAGACAGACACTTAACTTTTAATACTACTGAAGAGAGACACAACCTTTTACTACAACTGAAGACAAACACAGAACCTTGTGTTACATCCAAAGACAGACACTTAACTTTTAATACCACTGAAGAGAGACAACCTTTTACTACAGCTAAAGACAGATACATAACCTTTTATTACAGTTGAAGACTGACACAAAACTTTTACTACAGCTGTAGACAGACATAAACTTTTACTACAGCTGAATACAGACACATAAACTTTACATTACAGCTGTGGTATCCTATTTGCAGCACTTATATGTACTAAATAAAGTTGCATGCCACTTGAGATGTTCAAATTGTTGGGAGTTTGAATTACTATGAGTTCTGAGGCTGCATGAATCTTACAATTAAACTATTTGTGCATACAAAATTCAAAAACATCCTTCAGCAATAATTTAAAATGCTAAAGAAAGAAATAAAATGTCAATTCATTAAACCTAAGTCCCAGTAAATGCATCAACAAAATTTAAATTGTCTAGATATGTATAATAGACTTGAGAAGAGACTTCAAATAAACTGCACATAAGCACACACACACACACATACTTCATTCAAACACACACACACACACACACACACACACACATACTTCATTCATATACACACATATTTCATTCACACACACACAAATACTTCATTCATACACACACAAATACCTCATTCATACACACCCATACTTCATTCACACACACACATACATACTTCATTCATACATACACACATCATTCATACACACACACACATACTTCATTCACACACATACTTCATTCATACACACACATACTTACATAGCAAATAACACATTTAATGTCAAATATGTACATACTTGCCTGCTTACACTCACATACATACAGATAGACAGACAGACAGACATATATACACTCATACTTTATGCACGCACACACACACATATTTGATGCATCAAACATATTCCTATTCTTACCCTTATACACTTATATACTACCCACGTGAACTTCTATACATTAATATACATGTATTTTAAATGCATATATACACACACATACTTACAGATTCACATACACACACAGATGCTTAATGCATGCATACATACATGCATACACACATATACTTCTATGCATACATACTCATACTTAATGCACTCTTTCACAGACACATTTACATACACACACATACATGTATAAACTTACTAAACACAAATATGCAAATGCAATCACAGACATACTGTCACATACTTAGAAACAAGGCAACATCCTGCACCCATTTTACCTGTGTATAAATTTCACCATGAAGCAAGCCATCTTGAGACATAAGCTGTGTTGTTCTTACAGGACCTTTAGAGTTAGGAGCTTTTTCCAATGGAGTGAAAGAAAGAGTAGCCCCAACTTTGGAATTTTCCAAACAGCGGAGTAACATCTTTCTTCCCTCACAGTATCTTTCCCACAGCTCTGGATTTTCCATGCGCTCCACTTTGATAATCTGTAACACAGCAGATTTCTGACCAACTTCAATACATCGTTCAGCAATGATAAATAGTTCATGAGACAAAGCACACACAGTATTCAATGACTCAGCTGTCATTTTGTAAACTTTTCCTCTAGGTTTTCTTTCTTATTTCATTTTATAATCTAATCTAATCTAAGCCAATGTATATCTTGTTTACTGTTCTTGTAAAATAAATTACCAGTAACTGTTTAAAAAGGCCAACTTGAAAAAAATTGTCCAGTTAGTACCTGTGATATTTTAACAAATATTTTTCATAAATCTTTATCCCTTTCTCTGTTAGTGGGTTACCACACATTTACCAAGAAAACTTAATTAGCCCTCTCTTTGTTAGCTCAAATGATGTACTTAACACATTTATCAAGAAACTGTATTCCTATCATTGTTAGCTGAAGTTGTTTACTTAACATTCATCAAGAAAACTTATCCCTATCATTGTTAGTTCAAGTGGTTTACTTAATATTTATCAAGAAAATATATATTTGTCAGTTCAAGAGTTAACTATAAAGAAAATGTATCTCCTATCATTGTCAGTTCAAGTGGTTTACTTAATATTTATCAAGAAAACATATCACTATCAATGTTAATTCAAGTGGTTAATTTAATATTTATAAATAAATTTGTCTCCTATCATTGTCAGTTCAAGTGGCTTACTTAATATTTATCAAGAAAGTTTATTCCTGCTTTATTTAATTCAACTGATTTGCCAGTTGTTTGTCAAGACTGTTACTTTTGCTACAAGTGCTTTCCCTAACATTTATTAAAAATTTTATTCTTTTTATGTTAGCTCATATGGATTCTTTTAATATTTATTAAGAAAGTTTAACCCTTTCTTTGTTAGCTCAGATTTTAAAAAATCTTTAACCTTTTCTTTTGTTAACTCAGATGAATTTTTAAAATGTTTTTCAAGATTCTCTGTCTCTTTTCTCTGTTTTCTAGCTTATGTGAGTTTTCATATATTATCTAGTTGTGTAACAATTGAGTCTCAGCATGACCAGATGCTGCAACAAGTTAACTAACATTGATTTACATAAATTTATACCAATCAAGTGCAGGAGTCAAGCCAATGACTGACCTGAATAGACTTATGTCGAAGATTGACAGCATCCTTGCCTATTCCTACAATATGGTGGTTCCATGTGTTCTGTATAAGATATTCTATTGTAGCTCTTTCTTTGCTGTCAGCAATATGCAGTTTCTCATATTTTTGTTTACTTTGGTAGAAATCCTCAATGTCTCCAAATTTATGTTCCTTACACAACTGAAATGATGGAATAACAATGTAAAACAATATATTCAAGTTATAATATCATTAAGAGTTTTGTGGGTGTGGAATTTATAAAAAAATAAAAAAATAAAATACCAGACAGCTGAGAAAAATTAAACATAGATTTATGTTTGTATGGCACCTGACAATCAGGATGAATACCAATGCTACAATAAATAAGTTTTGCCTGAATCAGTTGTAATTCTCCTACTGCCATAATAACTGTAATTATTAGTTTTCTTGAAAATACAATAATTTAATTTTAAAAATTAATACATCTAGTATTTAATTTAATAGTTTGCAGGACTGATATTTTCTCTTTTTTATCTAATACAATTTTTGGCTAAAATAAACTAAAAATGAAAAGTAGGTTTGCAGAATGACAACATTACTCACAGGTTAAATGAAGAAAATGTAAAAAGAAGAACAGTAATCCAGGTGAAATGAAGAAAATGTACAAAGAAGAACAGAGTAATCCAGGTGAAATGAAGAAAATGTACAAAGAAGAACAGAGTAATCCAGGTGAAATGAAGAAAATGTACAAAGAAGAACAGAGTAATCCAGGTGAAATGAAGAAAATGTACAAAGAACAGAATAATAAGACTATCAGGGCAAAATGAAGAAGACTAAGGGGTAAGAATAAAAGCTATAAAAAAAAAAACTAAAATAGTTATTATAGGCTTTAACAAAAAGCAGTGGTTAATGGGGTCCATTTTGTAAGCAAACTTCAAAACTGCAGTAAGTATTTCTTAAAGAGAATCCAAACTGATAGAAAGAAAAAAAAACATTTTGGACAATATGGAAAGTAAGTAGTTCATTTTTAAGATATGCATGAGAAACACATATATCTGCTATCAATTAAAAAATTTCTTAAACTTACTTTCTGTTGGGTGACTATGATGAAACCATATTTCAGACAACATAGAAAGGGTGCATTTTATTTTTAAATGTACAATCAAAAGGTGCACCAGACTGTCACAGATTTTTAAATGTGTTCTCAACCTATCAGAAACTGAATAATACTGGTATTTAAAATCTCAGTGTGTAAAAGAAGCAGTTTATTTTCAAAGACTTGAATGAGAAACTCATGGCTTCCATCAATAAACAAGAGATTGTACTCTATACCATCTGGAGAAAAATCACATATCACAGGTATAACATATCACACATTAAATATATCAGACAATATATAAAATAAGCAGTGTGTGACGCCTATGCCACCTAGTTAATAATAATTATTATTATTATTAATTAATCATCCAAAACTAATTACAAGTGATGAGAATCTTAATTTGTTATTAATAATTCTCCAGCAAACACCACTCACCTCTTCACATGGTGGATATGTGGGCACTGTAAATGTTTTCTCTCTTCCACAACATTAAAGACAAACATTTACCATCACACAATATTTTCATAGGTGGAAAACTTCTTACTAAAGGAGAAGACAAATCTGTCTTTATTCTATATTTAGTGAGCCCCCATCCACCCACTTTCTTCTCCAACATAAGGTTATAAATATGTGTAAGAAGGTTGATCAATTTAACAAGAATTTTATTAAATCAACAATCAAATGTACATATAACAAATACAACGAAAAAGATTACTTGATATCAATATTTCCATGAAACCACATTTGAATAATTTTAATACCTATACAGTCTTATATCATAAAACACAATTCAACAGATTAGTGTCAATATAAATCACATGATAATTCTTATCAGAGAAAAGAAATGGAGTTATTAGAGATAAGAGATAATAGTTTCTACATGACCTAGGTGCTGTCTCAATAGTCTTTCATGTACTTTTTGTAACAAAGTCACAAGTTTATTGTTTACATTATTACTGTCAACTCCACATGTTTCCCTCACTTTGTAAAGCACTGATTAGCCACTATTCCCTCAAGGCTAACCCTTCGCCATAGTAGCTCCTTCAAGCAGAACAACAATTGTAGCAATTTCCAGTAACTTCCTTGTACTAGAAATTGCTCGATGCAGTCAGCATACTTTGCCACCTTACATGGTAGATACTTCTTGTGTCTACCACAGTCCAGTCCTAACAGTTTATAATTAGTAAACCAGGAGATTGTGATAAATAAGAAAGGCTGCTTTTTCCCTGTAAAATATAATCAGGGAACAAAAGCTAATTTTCCAGTTTATTCATTTCTTACATTCAAATCTCAACTTACAGTTTACTACAATAGTATTTATTAGCCCGATACATGCATACAGCATAATAGTTTATAAATAGGTTCACCAGAGACAATGTCAAGTGTTTAAAATACTACATATAAGATCATAGTTCACAATTTGTGGATATAATATTCTACTCACATATGCATCTCTACGTAAAACACAAGTATAACATATCAATAGCAAAAATGCACTAAGTATTTCTAAGTCCATTCTCTCTCAATCAGTCAGTTAACTCACCATTAAGCTAACGGCTGCCTGTCATGACTGGACTTCTTGCCACTCTAAATTCAAGTGATTAAACAATAGAATTCTCTAAAGCAGGTAAACTTTTGATCTCAGCCCATTGGCTGGTCTCATAATAATAAATCTTAACCACTGGATAATAAAAATTACTCATCCAGTAGGAACTGGTTTGGATTGCATCAGCAGTTTCTAGCATATTTTCAATCAAGTTGTTTACTCCAACTACAACACATACAAAAATACCAAAATAAGGAGTGCCCAATTTACAATTTATATAATAATTAAGTCTAGAAATAGGGATAGGCAAATTTTACTCTGCCACACAGTCATTTTCAAAGACTTTAATAAGAAAATCACCTGACTGCTGCTGATGAAAATGTGCATGCAATAGCTATTGGTATTGTTCATCAGAAAAATAGTACAAAAAGATATTTTTCTGCATGTACTGTGAGGTAAATAATTAGAAATCTAAAACAAGATCAACACACTTTCCAGTAACTGGGAAAACAATGGCTTTGTTTCTTCCCTTTGTCAGATTCTCCTTTTGCCTGGAGGTGTGCTGCAAGCAACCTATCTCTGATGAATGCCATCACCTTTGCCACGCCCACTTGTTGTCCACATAGAGTTATTGCTTTGCTACCTTCTGCAATAATGATAATTCATATTACCCAAGATCTCTCAAGACATCTTTTACATCAGCAGAATAATATTGCTTCTTCTGTCTCATTATTAATTTAAAATGTATATTTGTAAATTGATTTTATATATGTGTCTGTGTAAATACATTTATTTTATTATTTATTTAGCCATTTTGTACTTAATTCATGGTTTTGTTTTTTATATTACCACTAGTTTTCTTCTAAGAACTTCACAAATGACTGTATGCAAGAATGTGTAATAACTATAAAACACTTAGAGTTTTTATTTTGTTAATTCATCTTAGTTATTATTGATAACCTTTATTAACTGATCAAGGTTAATAATAATATTATTAATGACAATGACAACAACAAAGAGTTTGAGTTTTTAGACAGTTTGAATTTTAAACAGTTTGAGTTTCAGTGCAGATGTAAGCATAGATAGCGGAACTACTACTAGTGCAGATGTAATCATAAGCATTATTACTATTTAAAAAATCATTTTTAATTAGTAGAGAATATCTGCTCATGATAATTACTTCCTACTTTTCATTTTACATGTATTAACCTTATGCAAGTTGTGTCACTGTCCAAAATTGCAAATCTTTGCCTGACATGCAAAGTCATCATTGCTATAATAATTCACCTTTTTTCATATTGTTAATTCTCTCAAATATGGGATATTAAATGTTAGGGGTTATGCAAAATTAGTGTATAATGTTAAGTATTTCTTTAACTTGACATAAAATTAACTATTTTATTTAAATGATCTTCAAGTTAACATTTATAAAAGTCAATGACCTCATCTACCAACTAAAGTAGAATAATGCCAATTGTTTGGTGACATGGAAGTAATTTGTTTAAAGTTACTGTTATGGCAGGAACTAATAGAAATAGTAGTAGTGCCCCTAACCATGCTGTATTTATGCCAAATTCACCCCATCTCTATCAGCTGAAGCTTTAACATTCCCAAAAGTTAAACTATCTCACGTTTCCATTACAGACTCATTATTTCTTATTGTTGGTATACAGAGCCCTGAGCAAATCTTTGCAACTAACTACTCCTCTACAATAGTTTACTGAAGTCGTAGTCATAATGTGAGCATCCTAAAAGACAACAATCTTTAAATCAATCACATATCTTCCTCTAATACAGACAACCATCTAATCAGAAGGGTTCCCAGACAATTTTGCCTCATAAAATCTGTCACTATAGTTATTGATTATAGTCAGCATGAGATCAGTAATTTTTCTTATCTATAAGGACCCATCTTTGCAGGTTCAGTGTTCTTGCATTATTCATCAATGAATTATTTTACCAGTTCAACTTCTATCACTTTTTTTCCGTGACTTCTTTCTGGTAACTAATCTTACTAGTTCACAACTTCTATTATTTTTTTGCATTGGCCTTGATATTTTCTTCCATGACAGTGATGGATATGACTCCTTGGGGTGATCTTTTCCAGATTCAATTTTCTTCAGAAGTACAGATACTCAATTTTCCCTCACACACCATAGCCCTGGCCTGATACAATCAGTTGAATTAGAGAATCATTTAACCATAACAGAATCAATTAATCTTGAAGTGCATTTTATATTAGTGACTTGGATGGAAATAATGTATTATTGCCACAATTTAATAAATATATTCATTTGAAATGTTTGTAAAACTTTTGTAATTTTGTTTTGAGGATTATTTTTTTTTTTTGGTCATAAATGCACTGGTAAACTTAATGTACAAATAGAAATGTTAATTAAACTTAATGTACATTTAGAAATATTTAATTAAACTTAATGAACAAGTAGAAATGTTAATTAAACTTACGCCCAGCTCTCACTAGCACACCATTTTTAACAGTTGCTTTCTCAATGGCATCAAAATCTTTCTGCTGGAGTTTCTTGATGGCATCCATTTCTTTGATGCTGTCTTGATACAGAAATGTTTCTTTCAGCCGCATCACCAGTCGGTCCACTACTACATCTCTATCTGTTAGATGACGGAAGCAAATGGATGCCTCAAACCTTCCAGGATTATTTTGTGATGTGTCTAGATTATTAAAAAATCCAATTCACAAGTTAGTTCCTTTTTCATCTTTGGGAGTCATCTGAACTCTTGGAAAGGTTAGAATAGTTCCAACTAAGAAACCAGTTCAGTAATGATTAAGTTTTTGGAATACATCAAAAGAGGACAAACAATTACACGGGAGTAACAAGTGTGTGGTTTTGTGTAGTATTAGTCAGAAATTTTTGTGAACAATACATGCAAAATTTACTATTGCAGTATCAGTAATATCTTTCTTAAAAGAACATTCTTTAGTTCTAAAAACACCAAGAAAATCACAGGTTCTGTCATGCTTACTGTTTTTATTATACACAGAGGTAGCTAGGCATTTAGGCATTTAAGTGTTCATTCCACAAAGAAGACACTAGACACAGAGGTACCTAGACACTGAAGTGCTAACTCCTCACAGAAGACACTGGATATAGAGGTAGCTAGACATTTAAGTGTTGACTCCTCAATGAAGACATTCAACCAATATTCCCAAGCATATATATTCTTTAGAACAAATTATGCAAGTACAGTGGGAATCCAAATACTCTTTGGTCAGCCACAGGGAAAAAAGATAGTCAGCCATGATGATAACAAAAAAAATTAAAAGTAGTTCAGGTGTCAGCCACCAACAGTTAAGAAAAAATATATGTCTTATCACAGAGATAGACAAAAGGTCAGTGTAGAAAGTAGAGAACCAGCAAAATGATTTGAGAGAAAATGACACCACAGACCTGGCTTGAAAAAATATCTTTACTCATACCAAGCAACAAACTGTTAACTATGGGACATCACACAAGGAACATGCTACTAGGTAAACTCTTAATCATTTATATCCTCTTAGTTTGTTAGGGTCTTGGCTTTAGTTTGTATTAGTATGATTCCAACAGTCCACTCACCTGATTGAATGAAAAAAGTAATCTAAATCTATTGCACTAATACAGGGGTGGGCAAAATCCAGCCTACAGGCCAAATCTGGCCCGTGAAGGTTTTTTGATAAACCCACCAAGCTATTCACAATTAAAATTGCCATCTGGCCCATGATATAGCAAACTAAAAGTCAATAAAACAAATGGGTATTGTTATACACTGGCAAACAGCCATGGCTGGGCTGATATTACTGCCTCTTCTTATGAGAAGAGTCACCTTCACTCTCAACTCTCTAACCATCTTCTAAATGTGTATTTACAAGTCTTTATACATATGGTTTCATTTACAAATCCATTCATAACATATATCTACAGATCCATTTATAAAATACAAAAAAGGTCCATTCTTAATATGGCATACATCTAAATATCTAATAATAACATATAATAAATTTAAAGGTCCATCCCTTAATAACATATCCTCAATCTATAGACCCATCCATTAACATGTCCTAAATCTACAGGTTCATCCATTAATTAAATATCCTAAATTGATAGGTTCACTCATAACATACATCAACAGGGCTATTCACTATATATCATACATCTACAGATATATTTGTAAAATATCACACATCTTAAGGTTCATTCATAATAAATGTATACTATTCATTCATAATATATTAATTATTCCTTTATTGTAAAGTGTTCTGTCATAGTATACTGTTCATTCATAATAAACTATATTTTAGATTTGCTAACTCAAAGAAATGTTGATTTGAAGGGGTGGATGAGATGGATTGAAAATGTCAAAAAGAAACATGAAGAAAAGAAAGAGGGAAAAATTTCTTACTGCAGAATTAGTTCTTAAATTTTCATCTTAATAAGACATCATTTGAATACTTTTTGTCTACATGTGAAAATATTCAAAACCTGAAAGGATGAGAGGGGCTGAACAGACATTTGCTGAATGCCTTAATTCCAAAATGTATGCTCATATGTAAAGTATACAAGCTTTTATGACAATATAACTCTGTACAAAATGCTCCTTTTCAGAAGAATGCAACTGTTAAAAGGTCACAAATAGTTATGCATTAATTTAATGAAAATGAAATGAATGTTCAGTAAGTTATATGCTGAAAAATGTATCTCTAATATAATGTAAAAGAAAAATATCAGAAACAGAGGCATCTTCTAACACATGCTGCTCTTCATCAGAGGATGGTTAAAAATAAGTCATTGACAATTAAATATTTTCTTAAACTGGAGTGAAAAAGGAGTTCTGAAAACATAAAATAACAAATGCAAGAGTTTAAATCTGTCTGATTACTTCTTATTTCTTCTTGAATTTCCACAAAAGATGTGCCGTCTTCACTACTGACTCCAGCCTTAGTGGTACTGCCTCCACTAATGCCTTTAGCAACAGTGATAGCAGTCTCATTATGTTTTTGTAAGCCAGACATGTTTACAACTGCAGCTCCATCTAAATCAAATGTCATTGCTTTAAGACACTGTATAAGCGTCAGAATCATCCATTCATCTGACACGATGAAGGCTATGCTCTGCACATAAAATAAATAATAGATGGCAATTATAACCAAACTAAATAAAAACTGTGATCAGTGATGGATGATGATTATGGCAATGATCAAACTCAATAAATAACAAGATTAATAATGGCTGATAATTATCGTAAACTGAATAACTAAACAACAACAATTATAATGGCTTATGTTTAAAACCTAAATTCAAGCACTAACCAAGATAGTAGAAAAAAAAGGCTAAAAGTTAATACTTATTAAACTCAGTAAATTGTTAACAAGATCACTATGGATGATAATTATGAACAAAATAAATTACTAATAAGATCAACTATGCTAGAGATTATAACCAAACACAAGCAATAACTAACATAATTTAATCAATGATTCCTATTAAAAATTATCGAACTCAAATGTCCAACAAGATCAGTTATAGCCTTGATAATTATGAACAAATTCATTATATAACCAAGAGACAACTATGGTAGATAAATATATCCATGATTAATATTGGATGACAATTACAACCAAACTTATGTACTGATCACAAGATCATTAGTGGATAATGATTAAATAATTAATCAATAAAACCAATAATGGCTGACATTTATGACCAAACTCGGGTACTGATCACAAGATCATTGGCAGATATAATGATTATAATCAATAAGATCAATAAATATTGACATTTATAGTCAAACTCAAGTGCTCTGTAACAAGATCAATGGCAATTAATATGCACCCCATTTAATTAAGACCTAATGAAAATGATAACTATTAACAGACAGAATCAGTGGAGGCTGAAAATAACTCTAGTAAAAACAAACAAGAGCAATGATTATTGATTATTACTATGAAACTCCATAAATAACCATTAAGAGCAATGATGCTTATTATCAAATATAATAAATGAAAGATCATGGATGCATACCTGCCAACTTTTGAAAATCTCAATGAGGGAGAATTTTCACTGCATTGTTTTTTTTGTCTGTTGCAATTAACATTTACTCATTCATTAAAAGAAAATCAACAAAAAATAGTAATTTAAATATACTGAAAAATGTAATCAATTCAAATTTAATTATATTGTGCAAAAATTAAAAAATAATTCAAGATTCATTTGAGAAAATTAACAGTGTTCCATTAATATTAATAATTCAGTAGCATTGACATGCATTGTTTACAAATTCAATATTTGTGTGTGTGGTGTAGGGGGGTGGGGGGTGGTTGCATGTATTTGCAACTTCCCTAACAAGTTTATAAGTGTAGTCTTATTAGCACAATTTTGTGGAATTCTTTATCAAAGTAATTTTCTGTTATGATGAAAAGAATTAGTGATTGATAAGCATTGTTGCTTCTGAATCTGTAAGTAGATCATTCCAGTTCTATGATGAAAAGAATCAGTGATTGATAAATTCACTTTTTTTGGTTCTAAACATAAGAATTATTTTACTTTTTGTTAATTATATGTAATTTTCACCAGGATTGCATATTTAGTTAGACATCTTGTTATAGATAGTCTTACTAAATATGCAAATCTGAGGAAAATAACATATAAATAACAAAAAAGTAAAATAATTCTATGAACTAAAAGTTTGTTTATATTAACCCATAAAGCTTTTGCAATTTTAGTTGTTTTATCTGGTAATATTTTACAAATTGTAATACAAAGTATGGTCATCTTTATTTTCTTTTAGTAAAAGTCATTTCCTCATAAATGCTTTTATCTTTTGCAAGATTTATGAAGTACAGATTTAATTTGGTGACTAACATTGTTCTTTCCCATGTCTCCTTTACACGAAGTAATAAAAGCTTCACTCTGTCTTATTAGCTTGTGGCCAATCTTTGAAAGCAGCTTCCTTACTTTTATCAGAATATTTTGATTTTGTTTTTTTTTGGTTTTTGGGGGGAGAGAGAGGCTACTGGTATAAATCTTCCTCCTGTTTATTTTCAAGTGAACAAAAATACCCTAAAATAGTTCTATACAAAGGAGAAGAATACACTGTATCCTAGCAATGAAGCAGAGATTTTAGGCTGAAAATGTTTTGTGGTGGGTACAGTTTTGAGTGACGGCTGGGAAGGGAGAAAAAATTTCTGATTTTTTTGTAATGCAAAAGAACTATTGCATGAAAAGAAAATCCAATTAAAGCAAACTGGGAGATCTTGCAAAAATTTTGACTGAGTTGGCAGGTATGAGGAGAGCTCATGTTCATAATAAAATCTTGTTAAGTTTCTAACTAGCACCAACAAATATAATTTCAGTCATAGGAGTTAATGTGACAGTTGACAAACATATAAATGAATGCTTGCGTTTAAATGATTCATTAGGAAGTTTGATAAGCTTACAGGTTTGATAAACTTACAAGTTTGAAAAGCGTACAAATCTGATAAGCTTGCAAGTTTAAATAGTTTACAACTACTGCACTTTTCTGACCTGCAGAAGGCCAGGATTCTTCTTTAGAAACTCCAGTGTACTTGAAACCATGGTAGCAGCTACCACATCTTCTGAGAATCCAAATCTTCTACCAGTACCAAGAGGGGGGAATGCAATGGACTTCTGCATTAACTGCACACTTTTTGCAAGGCAGTCATAGATGAGAGCTTGCAGATGCTGGATAATAAAGAAAAATATATTCTCAACTAAGTCAGTGAGTTTTATGCAACCACAATAATATATTAAATTAATGTGGTAACATTTTGGCTACCAATAAAATTATTTCTAGTCATTGTCCATTGCTGTGCATGCTAGGTACAATGAGAAGTGATTGTTATTGTGTTAAATGTTGACAACAGTTCTGACCTCATATTACAATTCTTAACTCTTTCAGTTTTACAGTTAGCTAATTGCAACACTATTCACCACTACTGTTTATTTCACTGAAAAAGTGTGCCTCAGTTAATTTTATTTTAGGATCTTGAATGTAACTTCTGAATGACTGTAGAATCAGAATTGCTTTTGTAAAAGATAAACAAAACAACAAGTAACTATGACAAAATATAAGTTATTATGTAGCATTTCATAAAACAATACCTGTGTTTGAGATATTTAACAGGTCTTGAAGAGAAAGAAAGAAAGAAGCAAACTGGATGATTCTGAACAATGATAATTTTAATTTTATTACTCTCCAACAATGAAAAATAACAGATGAATAACGTAGGAAAATAATATGTGATGAAAAATAATAAAACAATAAAACACAAATCAATACAACTGTTGTAGAAGGAGCTAAGCTTTGTGTACAAGTTTGCTGCCCTTATGTAGAAGTTTTGCTACCCATCTGCCCATCATGTCCTTTCCTTGTCTTCATGTGTATCACTTTAGAAGACAATAGTAAATTTGTGCCTTGACTGGTT
The DNA here is from genome assembly GCA_028829895.1 of Sinotaia quadrata. NCBI lineage: Eukaryota > Metazoa > Mollusca > Gastropoda > Architaenioglossa > Viviparidae > Sinotaia > Sinotaia quadrata. Next base: position 67,784,497 of record CM054183.1, read on the forward strand.
GGGTCAAGGATTACTCACTGGCTTTCTTCAGCCATGCTTTAAAATTCTTGTTGCTCATATATGGACACTTACGGTGTACATATTTTGTCATTATATACTGTTTTATGTATTTTTCAATTTCAGTAGATGTTTATATTTAGAAAAATAATAGATTATATTTTTATTTATATATTTTGTGGTAACTAATATTACTGTATTTATGTATTTTATGATTTGTGTTGTCTAAGAATGCTAATGCTTTTCCTATAGTGCACCAATATAGATTATAATTTATTTTAGATTTAATCCTTTAAATTGTTAGTAAAGAGTTATGTTTTAAAGCATAATCATTGTAGTTTTGTGACATAGTTTAATGATCACATAACACTTAGGAATTTAGATGTAATTTATATTTAAATTAAGTAAGGAAACAGGAAAGGCCAGAAGTGCCACTTTTAGAGGTCTGTGCCAACTTTGCAGGCTGGATCTTACTCCTCCGCCTGCATTTCATAGTATATTGGTATGCTAGGTTGTTTGAAAGACATTGAAAAGACAGTTGGAGAGATGAAGAAAGACCAGGACAGAATCAAATCATGTAGAACAAGAGAAAGAGAAAATGAGTGACAGTGCAGCCTATGTGACTGTGTTGTCACGAAATAAAGTCTCACCTTTAAACACGGTGTGTGAGTACTATCTCTTGCTGTGGCTGCCACCAATCATGTGTATTGTCCATCACTGTCATCATTGTGCATACTATGATCTACTATACCTCCATCACAACAATACAACATGCCGTAATTTGACAACACAAGGAAATATTACAAAAACAAAACAAAATACTGAAGCGACAAAACAAAAACTATATCAAAACAATATTACATCCTTTAAGCATATTCTTTGTATCAATAGTTATATTCATTCACCTTGGGAATAGAATGTGAACGCCATTTGCCAATAATGCCATGAAATAGAAAAGATGACTGAAGACTTTGTCCAGCAGGAACTTGTGTAACAAACACCTGACTGTATTTAGCACTCACTGGGTCCACACTGTCAAGTTGTGCAAATAGCTGTCAATCAGATTTATAATCCATAAGTCAACATTAATTTAGCATCCCCAAGCTGTACAAATAGCTGTCAATCAGATTTATAATCCATAAGGTCAAAGTTCATTTAGCACCCCCAAGCTGTGCAAATAGCTGCCAAGTTTTTATTCTGTATGCAGGGTTATGAGTAGGTTAGCATGTGTGTATACATGAGTACATGTGGACATGTGAAATGTAAAATGGACAGAACAAAAAAGAAACAACTGCGCTCACTCACTCTCAAAACAAATAAAGTCAGAAGCTTCCGTTTTAAAATTTCTAACTAGGTATTTATTTCAAAATGGGGACCTCCTTTTGCACAGTTGTTAATCATCCAAGACCATTCACACAAACATTCATGGGATGGGGGACAAGAGCAATGAATGATAAAAAGAAAACAAATAGTAAAATAATAAACAATCTCTCTTTGTGGTAATCACACCGCACAACATAACATGCATATATGAATGACAAAAATATTCAAATTTCAAGGGTTCTCTAACCTGAACGACAAATGTTCAATGAAATATCCTGATAACTCAGTAATATTAAAATGTTAAGAATTCAATATTCAAATTTCTAATGATCCTAAATACTAAGTATGCTGTATCTAAAAAAAAAAAAAAGTTACTCACTCATAGATATTGAAGAGTGGTGAAAATTAATAAATGTCAATGAAGGAATGAATACACATTTCACAAATGAATAAATCCAAATGAGAATACACAATGATGATAATCCAGATAGGAATACACATAGCAGGATGGTAGGTAATATACACAAACACACTATATCACTGATGTTCAGATGAAAAGAAAACTACACCATGTCACTCATGTGTCAGAATCTGTATCCCACCCTAACCACAGAAAGGGGATGATAAATGATGAACAAGGAAAATAACAGCTATCTTTGCTGTACACGGGATGTATGTATCATCCAAAGGAAAATGGCAGCTTCATAATCTGTCATACACAATGGTCTCCTGATGACCACTGAAAATGTGCCTCCAAAACTGATGTACCCATATAACATGATGTCATTCGCACTGCAATTCACAATGCAATGACCACTCATATATGGAATATGTCAGACTCAGTTCATTACTTTAAGACAAACGTCAGTTGACTGTTTATTGTGTGCTGCAGACAGCTTCAGAAATAGAAATCTGAAAATGGAAGCCTGAGTCCGCAAACTTTCATTTGTTTAGAAAAATTTTCTAAATTGGCACTTAAGAGTCCATGAGGTATAATAATAGATCCATTTCTAACTGCAGTTGTCATGGACTATGGCACAAAATTTCTCATTTCCTGCTTATATACTGGGCTTCTAGAATTCTCTAGAAAGTTCTGAGCATCCAATTAAAGCGTGCATTGAAAATAAATACACGAACACAAGATTCCTATTGTTTAGTCTCAGCGCACTATACAGTTTGTCATGGCACATTGCTAACGTTATTAAATAATTTTTTAATAAATATTCTGCAATCGTTCTTCAATAAATTCTACACACACACACACACACACACACACACACACACACACACACACACATATATATGTGCATTCATGCAAACATGTGCATGTGGTAGACAATCCTTTCAAAACATTACATAAATAGTTATTGCACTCTGTGACCATTAAATAAAATAATAATAATATTCAAAGGAGATAATTTTGATGAGTTATCTACCTTTCCCCATAATAATGTTCCGACAAAATATCTGACATCAGTATAACAAGTGTGCATTAAAGATGTTTTAAGATGTTCAGACAAAATGTCTGACATCAGTATAACAAGTCTGCATTGAAAGTAATCAAACAAAATGTTTGATTTATAATTCTGATTAAAATCTGAATATAATGGTTTTAGACAAAATGTTTGATTTTTAGTTAGTGTTAAAATCTGAGTATAAGGTGCTCAGACAACGTGTCTAATTAATAGTTAGTGTTAAAATTTGAATACAAGGTATTCAGACCAAATGTCAAACTGATAGTTAATGTTAAAATCTGAGGACGAAGTGTTCAGTCAATATATATGATTAATAGCTAGTTTTAAAATCTGAATACAAATTCCCAGACCAAATGTCTGATTAATTGCTTGCTTACTTACTTGCTTATTTCCTTGGATTCCTCATAGAACAAAGGGCCTCATCTGATTAATAGCTAGTTTTAAAATCTCAATACAAAATGCCCAGACAAAATGCTTGTTTAAAAGTTAAAGTTAAAATCTGAATATAATATAAAACGTTAGTTCCTTACTAAACTGATAAAATCAGAAGAAGAATTTAAAGTATAAATATAATATTTAGCAATGTTAGCCTATTGAGACTTCCAGTACATATTTTAAAAATACCTCCTCTCCAGCTGTTGTCCACTTCTTCAAAATGGCATTGCCTAGAGTTGTGCGGCTCAACTCTAAATCCTCTCCAACAGCATTTACAATAACATCTACCTGGTAAACATAATGAAGGTATTAGCCTCTTTTTCCTTACACTCATCAATATTTACAATAACATCTACCTGGTAAACATAATGAAGGTATTAGCCTCTTTTTCCTTACACTCATCAATATGTGATGAGAACAATCCCATAACAGGTAAATGTGATGAAATCATTAAAGACCAGAAAGCCAAAAACTGTCAGCTAAGAAATAAGAAACATAAATACCATGAGGTCTTTTTTCTGGAAGTATACAGTATATTTCAAAGACATCTCTTGTGGATATTTTTTAATAAAGACATTTTAAACCATGTTTCTCTGATGTACATAAGTGAGGGTAATGGCATGTGAGAGACCACATTGATGAGTGAAGATCTGACACTCAAGAAGCCAAACATCATCTGCACTAGTGTTGCAGGTGATTGTACCCTTAGCTACAGAAAATTAGTCTTGACTGCCTTCATTCAAATTATTCATCCTAGGCTGTCTGGTTGTGAGGTTCCTTAAATGGCAATTTTATGCATCAGCAAGAGGTTTTTAAATGTAATTTTACATTTTATTATGAAAAATAGCAACTTTTAAAATAAATTATTAACTGCTTAAGCTTTGCCAGAATGTTTAAAAGAACTGTAATTACTTACATCACTGGTTTTCATCTATTCCAGCTCTATCTGTGTATAATGCATTCCTTCAAGCATGTGAGAGTCTTTTCCCACATGGCCAGCTTTACCCTCGAGCAAGTAGGATTTTGGGGGAACAACGCTAAAGCATCCTTGACCTTCGAGCGCAAGGGAGTATTTTTTTTTTTTTATGTTACCAGCTGTATGTAGCATTGTCAGTTCAAAGTACTCATAAAAGAAAGTGATGGAGAAGGTCGTGTGCTCAAATTTTCACTCATGTTATGACTTTATTTTTTACATGGCCAGCTTTATGTTGCATTTGTTTGTTTGGGCAACTTTGCTCTGTCACACTAACTAACTAACAAATTATCTATCAACCTATCTCTCCACCCATCTATCTTATCACCTTCTTCATAAGCCTATATAAGGTGATGTTTAAATTCATCTTGCTTTATTGTTTAGAAATGTACGTAAATGTAATAAGGAAGGAAGGAAGGTGGAGGAAGGGAGGGAGGAAGGAAGAAAAGAAGTGGGAGGGAGAGAAGGAAGGTACAGTAAAGGTCATTTGCTAAATGATGCTCAAATTTTCACTTGCAATGTGACTTATAATCAAGCCTTCCAATAAACAAATTCATTTATGTTCCTAGCAATGCATTCATTTTAATTTTCCACCCATCATCACGGGTTACATTGCTTGGTTTATTTCACTTTGTCTCTGCATTCTCCCCACCCATCTTCCATCCTTAAAATATGATGAGAATGTTAACTTTCATCTGCGGGGTAAATGAATGAGAACTTTAACTACATTTCTTAAATGGCAAATGTAAACAAAACCAATATTTTTCTCATTGAGAAAATACATAAAGATAGCTTAATTATTTTTATTTTTTCCACTATACTAATGTGATAAGAATTTTATTTTTCTCAATGGTCCAAAGCACTTTATTACTCTTTTGTTCAAATGCACTAACAATTACAGCAATAACTACAATCTTCAGATGTTAAAGTTATTCGACAAATGCAAATTAACTGAGATTTTCATAATAAGTCAAACATAATCATTAATCACATTATTCTTTCATTTTTTTTAAATTAGGTTTACCAATTATGTCAAACATAATCATATTATTTTTTTTCTTTCTTATTGAGGTCTATTTACCTTTTCTTCGGTAATATCACCACTTTTGATTGTTATGATGGTTTTGCCTACCACAACACTGAAAGGCTTCAAGGATGAATGTGTATCAGATTGTGGGAGAAATGTATTAGATGAACATTGACTAGCATTTCCAGGCTGACCAGGATTTCTGGACTGACTAGCCGTTTTTTTGGTAATGATCCTGTAGATAATGTTAAAACTATTAAATAAATCTTTTCAAATAGTAAGATAATTTAAAGAATGGGAAATTAAGTTATGATATTTATCTGTCATAAAAAATGTTTAAAATTAAAAGATATCCGTTAGCAAGAAAATATTAGTTTTATGACATGGTATGTTATGACATAATCATAAAATGGTGTGGCATGCTATAGTATGGCAATGGTATGTGATATATAGGAATGATATGAAATTATATGATATCATGGCATTGTGTGATGCGACTGGCATGGCAAATGTGGTGTGGTATGTTTGGGTTCAATATGGTATGTTTGGGTACAATGTGGTATGTTTGGGTATAATGTGGTATGTTTGGGTATAATGTGGTATGCATAAAATAGTATGAAATGTGGCATAACATGGTATGACATCCTATAGTATAGGGTGTGATACAAAATGGTATGATGTGTATACATATATATTTTAGTAAGATGTTATTGGTTTTGACATAGTTAAGTAATATGATAATATATGTTGTATACTACTCTTTTATATAGCATGACATAGCTTAATATTTTGGTATAATATGACAAGAAATGGCAAGTTAAAGTAGAGCATGACAAAATATGGCAATAAATTATTTGCCACGGTCTGACATATACTGAAATCTTTTAATAAATTAAAAGAAATAATCAGAGTAAATCTTGGAGTTTCCCTCTATAGTTCATAACATAAATCAGACTCATGTTCATATAATTTATAATGTAAAATAAGCCGTTATTAAACATACTGATGAAATCAAATGATTGCCCCTATTATTATTAAAATAGGAAGGTTGCTACTACAGCAATGGTCAATTAAATGTAAAATTATTTACCTATTGCAGGGAAGGGGACACCTAAGGGGCAGGGTGATGGCCAAAATGCACTCTATGCCCTCTTTCCTAAGGCTGTTTTCCAGTCCTGGACAGAAGTGTTCTTCACTGTGCAACCCATTAATCAGCAAAGCTTGGTCTGCACAAAAGGAAAAAAGAAACAAAGTTGTATTAGTTAATGCAAAAAAGGCCTGGTTTGCACAAAAGGAAAAAAATGTTAAAAGTTGTATTAGTTAATGCAAAAAAAGGCCTGGTTTGCACAAAAGGAAAAAAATGTTAAAAGTTGTATTAGTTAATGCAAAAAAAGGCCTGGTTTGCACAAAAGGAAAAATGAAACAAAGTTGTATTAGTTAATGCAAAAAAGGCCTGGTTTGCACAAAAGGAACATGAGAAATGAAGTAATGTTGTATTAGGTTATGCTGACAAAGCTTGGTGTGCACAGAATGAGCTCAAGAAACAAAGTTGTACTAGTTTATGCAGAAAAATTGTTGCTCAAAATCTAATACCACAATGCAGCATGTGACCAGCTACCCATTAAAAAAATGTTAACTGCTGAGTAAACACAAAAAAGTATTCAAACAGCTGTAAACTATACCTGAATAAGATGTGAACTTTGACCTCAAATTGACACAGACAGTGTGAATTCCATTGGTGATGATACTCAACTTGTCATTTACCTGACCTTGCAATTCCTCAGGACAGAGATAAGTCAGCATGAAACCACTGGGTGATGGTTGTTCAGACACTTCCCCACCGTGATTTCTGTCAAAAAAATGCAAACAAGAAATGAAATAACATTCTGTTTCAAACAATTACATCCATCTCCCATTTCCTGCACCATCTAATAGACCCTGAATATCTAGCTACAATTATTAAAGATCATAATTATTATATATATTTGGTTAATTCATTATAGATTTTTAATATTCATAACATTAAAGTGAAAAAGCATTGATGTACAAACATTTTAAAGAGTTTTTCCATTGTGTATTTGTGTATATGTTCTGTGACTTCTAGAAAACAGACCCAATATTAATATAAGTGACTGTTGAAAAATACACAAATGGATTGAACAGTGAAATTTAAACAGTGACCTGAGTTAAAACTGTGATAGTGATTAAAGATTAACTCTGCAGTTCTTTAATTGTAAATATCAAATTTACTTTTATTCTTTCGTTGAATTTTTGTTGGTGGTGGTTTCTTTGTATTTACAAGACAGCATGAAATTTTTACTAATAAGCTATGGCAAATCATTTTGGGATTTGTGTTAATGTGTGTGCAGGTATAGGCAAGCATATGTATATGAATATACAGAGAGACAGAGAGATAGGTAGATAGATAGGTAGACAGTGTGATGCCAATGCCACTTAGTTAATGGATATTATTATTATTAATTAATTATTCATCCTAAACTAATTACAAGTGATGAGAATCTTAATTTATCTTATTAATGATCCTCCAGCTGAAATCACTCATCTCTCATTTGGTGGATATGTGGGCACTGGAAATGTTTTCTCTCTTCCACAACATTAAAGACAAAACATTTACCATCACACAATCTTTCTGTAGGTGGAAAATGTTTTACTAAAGGAGAAGACAAATCTGTCTTTAATCTATATTTAGCAAGCCTCCATCCACCCACTTTCTTCTCCAACATAAGGTTATCAATATGCATAAGAAGATCAATAAATTTAACAAGAAATTTATTAAATAAACAATCAAATATACATAGGACAAATACAATGAAAAAAGAGATTACTTGACAGTGATATTTCCATGAAATCATGTTTGAATAATGTTTATATTTCATAATCTTATATCCCCAAAACACAATTCAACAATTCAAAACAAATTACAGGAGAGAACAGAAATGGAGTTATTAGAGACAAGTGATAATAAAGTTTTTACATATTGTGAATTAAGCGCTGTCTCAATGCACATTGTCTGCTGTGAACTCCACGTGTCTCTTTCCATACAAATTGAAAACATTGATGTGCTGTTATTCTCTCAAAGCCAACTTAGGCACTTTTTCTGCTGTACCAGTTCCTCAAGCAGAATAACAAACATAGCAATTTCTAGAAACTTCCTTGCACTACAATTGCTCAATGTGGTCAGCATACATTTCCACCATACATGAATAAAGTGTATCCTTACACTTACACAAGGCAGTAAATGCTTCCTGCATCTATCATAGTCATATAGTCAGTGAACCAGAAGATTCATATCACACAATGAAGAAAGGCTGCTTGTCCCATTAAGCTAATGGCCGCCTTTCATGACCAGACTTCTTGTCACCCCAAATTCAAAGTGAGACAGAATAGATTCTCTAAAGCAGGTAAACTTTTTAATCTCAGCCCATGGGCTGGTCTCATTCTCGTAAATCATAACCATTGGATAATACAAACTACTCACCAAGTTGAACTAGTTTGCATTACATCAGCAATTTCTAGCATATTCTCAACTCAAGTGTTTACTCCAACTTGACACTTTCAAAAATACCATTGTAAGGAGTGCACAAGGTCAGGTTACTCTGACAATTTAACAATTTATATAGCAATTAAATTTTTTAATAGGGATAGGCAAATTTATTCTGCCACAGATAGATAGACAGACCAACAGACAGATAAATAGATAGATCCACTCAGTATTTTTGGTATGCATGGTTTGTCAGGATGTTAACCACTTCAGCTCGGCTTTATTGCTTTAAATCTTAAAGAAGCTTTAGACCAATAGACTATGTGTTTTTCTTTAATAGAAAATGAATAACTGAACAAAGAGATATTAATAGATTCAGTAGACTTATCTCTCCTTGAATATGACTACCACAATATATTATGACCGCTACTAATTTGTAAGCATATAACTACCTCTAACAATGATGATACATTTGCTACCCTAATGTTGCAACAAATAAGATGGCTGATATTTTTTATGTACATTTCCCATTTCAATCATAGAGTTTTAGCAATATCATAATGAGTGCTTTGATGGTGTCTCTGTTACATGAACATGACAATGCAACATAAAGCTGGCCATGTGAAAATTTACTTCCTTCCTCCCTTCCTTTCTTCCTTCCCTCCCTCCCTTCCTTCTGGCCATGTGAAAACTTACTTCCTTCCCATTCTCGTGACCGTGACCATGCAACATAAAGCTGGTCATGTGGCTAAAAAAATCTCTGAATGTTTGATAATTATAAGTCACAGTGTGAGTTAAAATTTTAGCAAATGACCTTGACCGTTAGCTTCTTTTATGAGTACTTTGAATGCAATAATGCACATAAAACTGGCCATGTAAAAAAAAACTCCTACATGCTCAAAGGTCAAGGACACTTTAGCATCATTCCCAAAAATTCATGTGTTCGAAGGTTGAGGATGCTTTAACATTATATACAGAAAGACAGAGCTTCCTTCCTTCCTTCCCAGCCATGTTGAAACTTCCTTTCTTCCCTCCCTCCCCCACCTTCCCATTCCCATGAACACAACAATGTAATATAAAGCTGGCCATGTGGCTCAGAAAAACTCCCAAATGTATATGTTCGAAGGTCAAGGATGCTTTAGTGTTGTTCAAAAAAAACTCCAACACACTTCTGGCCATGTGAAAACCCCACGTTCTTGAAGGTCAAGGATGCTTTAGCATGTTATACACAAATAGAGCTGGAAAACTATATATATGGAGAGAGAGAGAGAAAAAAAAATCAAGTAAATATAATTTTAATTTGTTTTTCTTTTTTTTCATCACTTTATTCTTAAAATATTCAAAAGCAGCATGGTATTAAAAATTATTGTCTTCACAGTATTCATATATCAAGCATTTTGTAACCTGAAAAAATATGTAATGAACAATCACAGTCATTTCTATAAGTGTGTGATGTCACATGAGATGCCTTTAAAAATATGTAATGAACAATCACAGTCATTTCTATGAGTGTGTGATGTCACATGAGATGCCTTTAAAAGGTAGTGTGATGGATTTAATCATTCATATGCTTGAGATTTTTTCACTCCATGTATAATTGTAGGAAGTACTATAACTGTGCAAGAGGCAATGTTTGCCCCAGATTGTTTGCAAAATCATTTGTATGATCATGGGTGGAAGTACCATAACTGTGCAACAAGTAAAGTCTGTTCCAAACTGTTTGCAGTTTAAAGAAAAAGAAGATAAATGGGACACAATTAAAAATTTCATACAATGCATACAATTATAAAATGGTTAGTCCTTTAAACAAAAGTTGCAAACAAATATCAAACTTTATTTACTTATATTTTTACTTATAGCTGACATAATTTTCAGTTAGTGATGGCCCTGTTCTGTTGTTGCTGCTTACAAGGTGGTGATTGATCTTAATAACACTGCAGTCATTTTATAGTTATCAAAAGCAGTAACATGTGCTCACAGCATGCAGGGTGTGTACTTTATTTATAATGTGCAACTATAAATATAACATGCTTGTTTACTATGATGAGTGACTTTAATTCTATAGACACTTCATAGTTATCATCATCAACATATGTAATGTATGCTCACAGCATGCAGGGTGTGTACTGTATTTATAAACAATCAACAATAATTATAAATATTTTGAACAAAAGCTCACAGCATGCAAGGTGTGAACTATATTTATAAACAATCAACAATAATTATAAATATTTTGAACAAAAGCTCACAGCATGCAGGGTGTGAACTATATTTATAAACAATCAACAATAATTATAAATATTTTGAACAAAAGCTCACAACATGCAGGGTGTGAACTATATTTATAAACAATCAACAATAATTATAAATATTTTGAACAAAAGCTCACAGCATGCAGGGTGTGAACTATATTTATAAACAATCAACAATAATTATAAATATTTTGAACAAAAGCTCACAGCATGCAGGGTGTGTACTGTATTTATAAACAATCAACAATAATTATAAATATTTCTAATAAAAGCCCACAGCATGAGGGTGTACTGTATTTATCAACATGCAACAATAAATATTTCTAACAAAATGCCTTCAGCATTTAAATAAAAGTTTGTTAAATGTTAGATTTTTAATGTTGATTTTGTTTTTAATTATTTAATTTCAATTATTAAATTGTTGAAGATTATGGCAAACAGATCACTACACTGTTCAAAACCTTGTCATTTTAACATCTTCACTGCCATGAACATAGTATTTAATTGATTCAAATTAATAGTCAGAATGACTGGTAAAGACCAATTATGCATAAGGGCATATACTTTACTAGCCTAATACCACTTTCATCAGTTACTTTCATTCTATCATTGCTTCTGATTTTACACAGACAATTTGTCTATATAAACCCTTGAAAATTTGCTTGGAAGACAACTATTTAAAAAACTGGCACTGAAAACATTGATGAATGAAAAAACGGAGCCATGTATAGAGTTTTATCATGATTCTACTCCTGGCAGTTAATAAATACTCACCTGATCAGTTCCTTGATTTCATCCAGAAGGTAGCCATACCATTGTTTGCAGGCTTGAACTGCCAAAACACCAGCAATATAAAACTGTTTTTTATTCTGCTGGTAACTCCTGCTAAACTCCTGGAGTTCTTTCAAGACATGATCAACATCCTGTCGGATGCCATGTATCACAATTTCTCCTGAGAAAGGACTGGGACTCAGACAAACCAAATAACCCTTTTCCAGTTGACTCTTGAGATTTGAAAACTGTGGACTGACTAGACTGCTTGGAAAAGCCTTAAAATAAATGTTTAATAAGAAACATAGGCAATAGATATAAAAGTGTGATAAGACAACTCAGGCAGGCATTAGACAGCCTAGACAGAGAAGCATTAAAATAAGAAATGTTTAATAAGAAAATAAGAAATGGAAATATCTGAAAGACTACCACATTTAAAAGTTCTAATAATTTATTGGGGATATACAATTACATTTTCATTAATGATGGCATAATAGTTTTGGCATCTTTCGATGTACATTATACTTAATCTCAATGTTACAAATATCTTTACTTTGGCATTTAAATTCAGTCTTTCCTTTAAAAGCAATGATGCTAGAAATATCTTTACTCTGGCAGTTAAATTCAGTCTTAAACTGACCAGTAAAGCAATGAGGCTAGTACTATGTTTACTCTGACAATTAAATTCATTCTTTAACTGAACCATTAAGGCTGTTAGAGTCATCTCTACTCTGACAAATAAATTCTTTCTTTAAGTGACCACTAAAGCTGTGAAGTTTATAGATTAAATTCAATCTTCAGCTAACTGTCAATAAGGTTTGCATTTAAGGCTAGGTCAAGTTCAAGAGTAAGTATTCATATATATCAAGCAAATCTGGATCAGATTTAGTAGTAAGGCTGTTATATATCATGTGGGGGATTTTTTTAAAAGCATTATATGCTCTTAAAATGTATTTTAGATGAAAGTCACATTGCAAACAACATAAATATTTAGTATGTTTTATGTTTACATTTAATAAAACAAAGTTCTTTTAAAAATACATACATAAAAATAGTTTTACAAGCTGTTAATAGTGAAGGTAGATGTGCAAACGAAAGAAGTTAACAAGAAAAATTAATTTTAGTTAACTATTTAGTAATAAATAATGACAAGTATTGTTTACCTTGAAACTCTCCTGGCATATTTTCAGTTTTAAGTCATTAATCAATGTCTGGACATCATTCATGGCATGTGCAGCACACTTTAAATAATCATCTTCTAATGCCACAGAACAGTTAGGGTGTGTCTGACACATCTGCTCCAGAAACTGTTGACCTGGTACTGTCTGGAAGAGGGTGGTTACCTGAAGTGGGATTTGAATCTTGTCTTCTGCCAGCCCCTGTAAAGTGTGCATGGGTAAAATATGTGATAAGTGTGAATGGATAAATTGTGTGATAAGTGTGAATGTGTAAAGTGTGTGATAAGTGTGAATGGGTAGATTGTGTAATAAGTGTGAATATTAGATTGTGTGAATAGGTAGATTGTGTGATAAGTGTGAATGGGTAGAATGTGTAATAAGTATGAACAGTAGATTGTGTGATAAGTGTGAACAGGTGGACTGTGTGATAACAGTGAATGGGTAGGTTGTATGACAAGTGTGAATGGGTAGATTGTATGACAAGTATAAATGGGTAATGGGTAAAAATATATTACTTTGTTATTTAGTCCTTAAAATGCATGCAATGGTACTTGAATTTTAACACATCCATAATATTAATTTACTTGTGTGCTGTGCTTAACTGCTTCTTAGAAATAAGTAAAAATTATGCAAACAATGGCTATAATTAATCACTTTCTTAAGGTAAATTTTATAAAGGGTAATATAAACACTTTATTTAATGTGCTTTAGTGCACATATTTTTACATTATTATTAAAAGTGTAATGTAATTCCAGTTTCAATTAAAAAAAAATCAATGATAGACAATTCCTAATTAGGGTGTACTCATATTCATTGAATGCTTTCCTTACATAATAAAAATTGTTAGATAGTTCCAAGGACATTATTTTAACACAATCCTACAACTCAAAATTAATCTAGAAGTGACCAGACTTTGACAGATAGTGCCACATTTTAGTTACTAAAACTGACTATTGAGGAACTTACACATAAATAGTATATAAAACACATAATAGAATTATCCTCTTACTTGGACAAGTGAGAGAAATGAACACTTGGCTTCATCACAATCCTCTTCGGCTCCACAAAATGTCACAACATTTTCTTCAACAGAAATTGTCACAGTACACTTGTCATAGTTTTGGGTAAAGTATTTTAGCAAACGTAAATGATAACCTGGCACTGACTCTCGCACAGTCTTCTGATTTTTCAGTTTTTTATTTTCTTTCTTATATTGCTCTAACTCTGCCTGCAGTCTTTCCTTTTCTATGGCATCAAGGTTTTGTCTGACCTCTGCCTGCAGTCTTTCCTTTTCTATGGCATCAAGGTTTTGTCTGACCTCTGCCTGCAGTCTCTCCTTTTCTATGGCATCAAGGTTTTGTCTGACCTCTGCCTGCAGTCTCTCCTTTCCTATGGCATCAAAGTTTTGTCTGGCTTCTACAGATGACTTGTTTGCTGCAACCTGGTCTTCACCATAATTATTTGATTTCGGGACAAAGATATGATTAGTGCTGGATGTATGCATGTCCTTAGCAGACAAGTCATTGCACTCTGCATCCAACCTGACCATGTCCTGATGGATATTTTGATGAGGTTGTCCTGAAAACACTCTTTCATCTTGGAATTCTTCCTCATGAGCTGTAAGTTCTGCATCTTCCATTGGAGGTGAGCATTTGAAGAGTTCCTTTCCTTTCCTTCCTCCTCTGCTGTAGTCCCCCCTCCCAACTCCCCTGCACTGTTCTGTGTGTCTGTTCTCATCACTAGCATTACCTGTTGCCAAGGATACCTCTTCTGTGCAACCCTGACCTTTATTTTTCCCACGTTTTTTCCTTTTCTTGTTCTTCTTTTTGGGCAAAGACTCTTCTCTATTTGGTGTGAGATTTTCTTGAATGTAAAAGTAGTCTTCCTTAGCAGCATTGCTAAACTGCTCACATCTTTGCTGTTCATTACTGTTTCCCCTTCCCCATCTTTGCTGTTCACTACTGTTTTCCCTTCCCCATCTTTGCTGTTCATTACTGTTTTCCCTTCCCCATCTTTGCTGTTCATTACTGTTTTCCCTTCCCCATCTTTGCTGTTCATTACTGTTTTCCCTTCCCCATTTTTGCTGTTCAATACTGTTTTCCTGTCCCCATCTTTGTTGGTCATTACTACTCTTTTGTCCCCATCTTTGCTGTTCACTATTCTTTTGACTCCATCTCATCTGCTCAGTGCTGTTCACCAGTGCTTGTTGTGGCTGTGAAGACCTATTATAAAGAAACTGCTGAGACTGGGGAAAATTCTGTTTTCCTGGACTTTTGAAAGGCTGCTGACTCCATGCCTCTGCAGAGCTTTGCAGATGAAAGGTTGAAACATCAGATAGGTTTCTCTCGAGTAAACCTATTTCTACTACAGGTGTTGGCAACAATCCTGGATTGTTTGATGACGGGGTCACCCTGATATCTAGTAAAGAAGGAATGCCTTGCATTGGTGTAGGGAGCAAACCTGGCTTGTTGTTAAATGGTAACCTACTTCCTGTGGGTCTGAATGGTTTCTTTTTTAATCCTCCTAAGTGTGGAAGCCCTTTTTGTTTAACAGCTGCTGACTTTTCAGCATCAGCAGAGGATGTGAATTCATCTACAGATGATGTACTAGTTTCTGTCATTTTATTTACATGCTGATTTTTCTGCTCACAAAGTTCTTTTAATAGTGGGATGTGAAAATCTGTATAGCATGGCTTCACATGCACAACAGAGTCTTTTGTTGGGTAATGTTCTTCTACGGACAGGACACTTTGAGTCACTGTAAAAAAAAAAAAGTCAATTAAATATTAACCTATTTAAATTGTGATGTACTGTAAATGACCCTGTATTTTATGTACACCATATTACCTAGATGCTAACCTTTTCATTGCCAAACACTTTAGTATGAAACTGGCAAACTGAAGTCTGTAATGGAAGTTTGTTGTTGACTTTTTTTCTTGTTGTTGGGATGTATGCCACCATTGGAAACTGGTCTGGTGAGTTTAAAATCCACCCATGGCTCACCATTTGCATCAGAACACTGTAGTGTGGAAAATTGCCATGAGTGGGAAAAAGATGTGAAGCGCATGAATTGTTGTTTACATGATGAGTGTGTGCTGAAGTTTACATGAGGTTAGTGCATTGAATTGTAATGTTAATAGTGCTGCTGTTGTGAATTGAAGTCTTGTGTCTGTAGCTTGTAGTTTTCTTTGTTGGAGCATGGTGAACTGATACAAACTGTTCTTGAAGACTGTTAGAGAGTTTCCTTCTTTACTCCCCAGGTGTTAGTCCAGCAATTTATATAAAAAGTCTCACTCAGATTTGTGTACCTAAAAAATATTCTATGTGTACTATATGACCTATTTAAACTTAAAATTAATTACAACAATGGTGATGCAATGATGTCAAAGTAAAATGCAGAGTTCACCATTTAAGGTTAGATTAATGTTGCAATAATAAACAGAATTCTTTAATTTAATGCATTTGCTTGCTTGACAATGGCTTAAAGTTTGATTTATATTACAACAATGGGCAGAAATTCTTTACATATTTGCAGGCAAATGGTGTGGCTTAAAGTTTTATTTATATTACAGCAATGAAGAGAAACTCTGTACTTTAACACATTTTTGCTTGCAAGTGACAGTGGCTTCAAATCTGATTTATATTACAGCAACTGAGAGAAATTTTTTATTGTAACAGTTTTTTTACAAGTGACAGTGGCTTCAAGTTTGATTTTATATTACAGCAACTGACAAAAATTCTTATATTTAACACCTTTGCTAAAGAGTGCAAAAGGCAATTTGATTACAAGAAACAACATCAACAAGCAAAACACTGTGATGCAACATTACCATTACTTGAAGAAAATGTGATGACAGCCATGGCTATCTCAGGAAAAATATCACAGCTATTTACATTTCCATCCACACAGCCAGAACGATGGCTGTCAAAGTAATAAAACAGGTTGTCATGACTGTGATGGGAACTCAGATCAGAAACAAGAATGGCTAAGGGTGCTTCTCGGACAGCCAACAATGTCACTATGCTTTTATTCACAGATTTTTGCTGACTTCGAGTCTGGGCTTCACATACACACTCATCTAAAAGAGAAAAAATGTTCAAAAAAATAATAATTAGTGAAATGTTTACATTTTTTTGAAAGAAAAAAGTTTAAACTACACTTGGAGCTGTGATTATTGCATCAATATAAATTAAGTGGAAATTAAACTTCTAGTGCTAAATTGCAAATCTTACTTGAAACTGTTTTGCTCTCCTTTCACACCTATCATCCTATAATGAGAGATAATAATTAAATGTTCAATATAGAAATTTTGTTCAAATGGGACAATAATGTTTGTATCACTAACAAATTCACAAGACTGCTGGATTCACATACACTTTTCTTGTCTGCCTAAACAACAACACAGACAAGAAGTGATAGTGTGGATTAATTATAAAAAGAATGCTTACAATACAGTAACTGTGACACTTGATTCTTTCTGTACCCACTATAATTTAAACTTTTCTTCACTTACCATTCTCAAAGCATTTATTCTCTATTTAATTTCTGTATGCATATAAAAACAAGTTGAGCTAAACTACACATGTCTAAGTTAAAAGAAGAAACAAAGAAAGAAAGCAGTGCTCCGAAGAATTGATGATAAAAGATTGTACATAAAACGTTGCAACATTTTAAATGGAAAGAAAAGGGAAGGGAGGATAAGTTTCATAAGAAAGTCAGAATAGCTAAGACTATCAGTAAGCACCAGAGTTCTAACACATAAAATTAGAGTCAAATGAAAATATTTTTTAATGATATTGCAATCAATAATCCTGATAACTGATATGCTGTTTAATTATCAAAATAATGGTAGTAAAAAAGAGATTGGTGACTGTGAGGCAAAGGCGCTAACTCAACCTTAGTACTGGGATTTTTCTCAACCAATCCTTATCCACTGTTCAGCTCAAGAATGTTGAACTTAATGACCATGAGTATAAGACTTAGAATTCTTTGTTGATGAATGTCTTAAGTTTTATTATTAAAATTAAAAAAATAAGAAACAGTAAATAGAACAGCTAAACCACTGAAATAATCACCAATACAATACACCTCTGACTGTACTGAACAGTCAATAGAAAGATTGAATGTTTTTCCTAGAGATCTGAATCAATATACTTATTCCCATTTGTTGTTTTTTTAAGTGTATGTTTTAAATTGTTTAACCCCTTAACTTAGGTTAGAGCCATATATAATAGTTAAATTCATGAGGAGACAAATTTGCTAAGTTTGTTATAAATCAATATACTTATTTCCATTAGTTTTTTTTTTAAGTGTATGTTTTAAATTGTTTAACCCCTTCACTTGGGTTAGAGCAACAGATAATAGTTAAATTCATGAGGAGAAAAATTTGCTAAGTTTGTTATAAATATAATCATATGTAATTACTTGATCTCTTCCATCATCTCAATCTGGTTGAAGCAGATTGTACTGGGGGTGAAAAACACTCAGAAATCTCAGAGAACCAAATTGAAAATGTCAACAAAACCCTGGCAATTAAAGGGTTCAAAACAGTTTACCATAAAATTCATAATATATGTAAAACCAATTATTTCAAATTAATTAACTGTTCATCTGGCTACTATTATTGTTTTCTCAAAGTGGATTCAAGTTTTATCACTAGAAAAGCAATAGTACTACTCCATATTCAAGTTATGAAATTTATGCTGGCATTTGAAAATAATAAAATGTTGTGCTATATTTGCCTTTATCAAACTGATTCATAACATCAAGAATAAAACACTCTGGTTTTGATAAATGATTTAACATTAATGTTTCAAACACATTTTATTGTGAAACTTAAGCAAAATTGCCATTAATATAAAGAAAAATAAATAAAACAATATACAATCAGTGATAAAGCAGATAATGTCAACATACATATTTGTTTTTAAATTAGAAATAACTCTTTTTATGCTGCAAGAGAAAATATATAATAATATAAACACTAATATCACCTTTAATGCAAAAAGATTTAATAATAATTTTAACCAAACATTATGAAACAATATGCAGATTATATAAATTCCTAAAGTACTCAGATCTATCTAAATCTACTTCAAATTATTCATGCTCATTTAGAATTAGTGTCACTTGACTGTAAATTACTTAGTGAGCAGTGTAATGCTATAATTATGACTTCACTGAATTAATTCTGCTTGGAAGGGGAGATTACCTGAGAGTGACTCCATGAATGTAACAAGGGCAGTGTGAGTGATGCCTCCAAAGTATTCAATTCCATCCTCAGCAACCTCTTTTCTGGTAACAATCTCAAGAAAATTCTGCAGAAGGTCATTTGAGCATGTGTCTGGTAGATTCTGGAAAGAGATAAAATTACAATATTAGTTCAAGGTGTTTTCTTTCAGAAAATATGCACATGAAAACATGCATGCACACTTCTAAATATATTCTGATAGTTGTAATATGTACCCTCATGAAAACGGTGAACAGTTTAGACATAAAAGATTTTACCTTAACAATGAACAGAAATTTAGTTAGACTGTGAAATTAAATTAAGTACTCTGATTAAGTATAGAAAAAAAGTGAAAGTAATACACCTAATATATATATATATATACAAGAAACATAAACTAGTTAAAAGAGTAACTGATACAGTGATAGTGATACATGATCTAAGGTATTGATGCTAAGGTATTCCAAGAATCATATGACAGTTTATTAAGAGGAGAGTCATAAATTTTGGGGGGAAAGAGTGAGGTAATTTGGAGAAAATTTATTATTTAAAAAATTTCAATAAATGTTAGGTTTATTTTATTACCCTTTACTGTTTTATTTTTATCAGAATTTAGTATGTAATATATATTAATATACTGTGCTTTCTCAGTCTGACTTTTGCATCTTATGAAATAGTAATATAAATAAAAGTCACAATATAAACATACTTAATTTCTACATTCAAATTTCAAACATGTCAGTTATTAAAAAGTCACTTGTATCTATATTTCTTTGTAAATATAATTAGTATCTATAAAATTCATTATCAGCATTTGATTTTATCTATTATGCCTGCTCTTAAACTGGTGTTTCTTATTGAGTTGAAATTAGAATGTTATTTTATATTATTCGTATGTTTCACATGATTTTAATAGTGAAGTTATGATCTTTTAGTGTAACAAAAGGTTTTTTAATATTTGTTTGATATTTGATACCAGATAATATTTCTGCAGGTTGTTGTCTACTTAAACCTAGCTAGGGCGTTTGAAAAAAATGAAATGAATACAATACCTTTTTCCTATATACACGATTAATTTTCTTTTTCAATAAAGTATTCATATTGTAATTTATTTTTCTTATGATGTTTGTGTGTTGACTTTACTGGCACAATCAGGGTTTGTTTCTTTCATGCTAAATTATTCACTGGTAATTGGTATGGTCACACTATACATAATTTTTATTTTCTTGCTAAATCGTTATTGGTGAGGATACTACACATATATTTTATAAGAGTAAAGAAGATACATTAACTGAATATTTAGTATTAGCCAATAAAATTATAATGAAGCAATAATAATGACAAAAATAATTATATATATATATATACACACACACACAAGTATATATAGCCTACATACTTTAAATAGGTTCTTTTTTTTAAAAATAAAATAAAAATTAAGAAGATCATATACATACTAAATTAAAGAAACTTGGTACAAACAAAGTATTCTTGATTCATAATTATTAATAAATAAAACTGGACTTATTAGTATTATTCAATTATTTGCTTACTGTTTTAATACAATAAGGCCTAATTGGTTTACAGTTAGCCAAGTACATTGATTTATTCCAATAACAAATTTGAGACAAAATATGCATAGTATGTGAGAGATGGGGGAGGGAGGGAGAGAGAGAATGTGTATGGTATGTGTGTGATTTTGCAGTTTTAATGCAAGTGCAATTCAAGGAAAATATTTTTTTTTAAATTGTACACTATAGGCCTACCTTTACAATTAGTTTTCTTTTCCAAAGCTGATCATCAGTTATATTCATTTTGCTTTAGTTATATATAGTCAGCCAAATCAACTGCCTATTAGGCTTTTGATGACAAAACACTCTTAACGGGAAATGATACAATTTCTCTCTAATTTTATCATAGAAATCGAAAGTAA
Source organism: Sinotaia quadrata (assembly GCA_028829895.1). NCBI lineage: Eukaryota > Metazoa > Mollusca > Gastropoda > Architaenioglossa > Viviparidae > Sinotaia > Sinotaia quadrata. Next base: position 67,805,593 of record CM054183.1, read on the forward strand.
CGGTGCAATAAAGAGAGACAACTCTTGCAAACAGAGTATGCTGACATCATTGACCACGTGATAACCACGAGCATTGTTGTTTTGGTTGGCAAAAACCGAGGCAGATTCCTTGTAGTTACTTGTAATATACATTTTGTGTTTTATATATCTCAATATGGTAACAAGCTGCAGCGCCCCAAATTGTGCAACACGTTTTAAGAAGGGTTCCTGTATACGGTTCTTTCGATTTCCAAAGGAGGATGCTAGGAGAAGGAGATGGATTATGGCCCTAAGACGAGTTTGTATCGATGACCCAAGTAAAATGTGGGAGCCAGCAGATCACGATCGAGTATGCAGTCTCCACTTCATAACAGGTACTTGATAAAGCCGCTCTCTTCATCTGTCATGTTTGTATTATTTCTTTTAATGTCTGTTTATCGACGTTTTATTCATTTTTTGATTGAAAAGGTAATAGGCAGGCAGTACAGTGGGCAGTGATAAGTTTGACCTAGTTCATTGGTGCAAAATGGATTAGGTGAACGTCAATAACCATAAGTGTGTTAGACTATCAGTGCTATTAGCAGCTGGAAGAAAGATATCAGTAAAAGGAAATGTCAGCACATGAGTTCACGAAAAGTACACCAGCACTGCTTTACAATTCATATTAATATTCATTTAATAAATATACAAAGGTCATGATTAAGTGGGTGTGTCAGTAGATAGGGTTGTAAATTTAAGTATATTTTTTTAATTCAGCGTTTCATGGATCGGGTATTCCATCTTTTTCGTTAAGTTTGGTCATTTCTAAGGCAAAGAATTTTTCTTAATGATCAAATTATTGATTTTCCATTGTAAGTAAATGAAGGTGGTTCATTGGTTGTTGAATGAAACATGCTTGAAACAGTAATTGAAATACAACAAAGTTAGGTGATGGTAAATATTTAAATAAGCTGAGATGTAATTGTTTATTTGCTACTTTCTATAAAACATATTTCTAAGAAGTCAAGGAGAGTGCTCTTTTCACAACATACTCAAATAATGCCAGAAAAAATGTAGACCGTTTATGCTTTTGATTTTTTTAATTCAACATATTCCATTAAAATTCATAAGTCCCTAAGACCTTAATTAGGAGATCTAATACAATATTTGTCTTTTGTCAATATTTCGCTTGCTGACAGGTTTATATTGTGACTAAACATTATTTCTCCCTCCAACCCAAACACACACATAAGCATAGAATATATATATGTAAAATAAATAAATACAAATTTGCAAATATTGGTTGCAAGGATACAGTGAATTTTGTGTGTGGTTTTTATTATTATTATATTATGATTTACAAGTCTGGCTGTACCAGCAGTTTAAAAATAGTACTAATTTTTAAGGTCAAAATAAAAACCATATACACAGAACTTTCATTTTAATGTAGCTATGGTGGGATTTTTTAACTGTGACTTTGTTGGTTGCAAGGATACAGTGAATTTTGTGTGTGGTTTTTATTATTATTATATTATGATTTACAAGTCTGGCTGTACCAGCAGTTTAAAAATAGTACTAATTTTTAAGGTCAAAATAAAAACCATATACACAGAACTTTCATTTTAATGTAGCTATGGTGGGATTTTTTTACTGTGACTTTGTTGGTTGCAAGGATACAGTGAATTTTGTGTGTGGTTTTTATTATTATTATATTATGATTTACAAGTCTGGCTGTACCAGCAGTTTAAAAATAGTACTAATTTTTAAGGTCAAAATAAAAACCATATACACAGAACTTTCATTTTAATGTAGCTATGGTGGGATTTTTTAACTGTGACTTTGTTTTGACACATTGGAAGGGCAGTTTTTACAACTTTTGGCATTATTTAATCGATCATTTGACAGATAATAGAACAGAATAAAAATTAACATTTTACTTTGCTGCAAACTAGTTGAATAAAATTTTGCAGTTCTTAATCTTAATATTTGCAGTGTTTCACCAGTTTCCACAAAGTTGTGCTTTGCTAGCAGAGTTTATATAAAGTGGTAATTTTATTCATAAACAGAGAAATTACAATTAAGTTTAGTTATCATTTAAAATAAAAGACCTTTCAGTCTTTTGCAGTGATTTCTGAATATATTTTATTTTAAATTTATTTTGCCCATAGTACTAATAGTTTTAGTGACCAAAATCAAAACCACAAAGTAATTTATATAATTACAATCATAATCAAAACATTAAAGTGATATTTTTTTCATTAAATTCTGTAATTATTATTAATTTTTTTTTTTTTTTTTTTTTTTTTTTGGGGGGTGATGGTGTTTTGGTCACTGTCCCATTCAATAGGGTAAATGAATAAAGCATATGAAATTAAATACAACTAAACAGTTATGCTGGAAAGTTTACAACTCTAAAGAAAATGTTATGAGTCACAGTATGCTCACACAAAATAATGAAATGGTATTTTTAAATAAAATCGTAGGTCAGTCAGTCAGAATATATTGAATTGTTTATGACAAATTCATTGAGCATCCATTTTCTGTTTTACCATTTGAGGTGAAACTTGTCATTCGAAAAAAACTTCTTGTAATTCCAGAATGGAAATACATTGCACCATTGTTAGCCAGTATCAGTAAATTCTCAAAATATGTGGCACCTGGAGAGACCTAAAAAGAAACAAACATACAACAGGAACACAAGAATTCAGAGAAATCAACAAACAGATCAAAGAAAGTTTGAAGAAAGCTAAAGAAAACTGGATCGGACAAAAATGCACAGAGATTGAAAACAGTTTGAGGAAAAACAACAGCAAACTGGCATTCCAAATTGTGAAATCTAACAAGAGAGCAATGACCAAGAGTCAACACCATTCAAGACAAAAATGGGAAATGCCTCACAGAATTCAATGAGGTAACAGAAAGATGGAATGAATATTGCCAAGAACTCTACAATCAACCATCCCAAGGAGACCCCGAAGTGCTTGCAGTGCCAGAGTCCTCAAATGATGATTTTCCCATTCTCAAAGAAGAGATGGAAGCAGCAATAATAGCACTAAAAGAATGGGAAAGCAGCTGGAGTTGACAACATCCCAGCGGAACTTATCAAGAGTGGTGGTGAAGCAGTGTTAGTTTTACTAACAAAAATATGCAACAAAATCTGGCAGACAGGTGAATTACCCACAACAATGACACAATCATTGATTATAATTATATAAAACTCCCAAAGATAGGTAATCTTCACCTATGCCAAAATTATAGGACTATCACTGTTAAAAAAAAAGTAAGTTGAAATGGTATGGCCATGTTACTCAAGCCAACAACCTCTCCACAACAATCCTGCAGGGTAGCATTATGGGTGGCAGAAAACAAGACAGACAGAGAAAAATGTGGGCCAACAAAATCGCAGAGTGGTCTTGGAAAAAATTTGCAGATTTTTTACAGAGTTTGGCACATAACCGAGACAAGTGGAGGGAGCTGGTCAACTGTTCAACACTAGGTCAAGGGATAGATGATGATGATGATGATCAGTAAATTTGAAATGGTTAAAATGACTTTTGAAATGGTTAAAATGACTTATAATTTATATACAAAATTACTATTTCCCTCAGTGAGAAAGTTGCAGTATAGTAAGGTATACAATAAATCTTCAGAGAAGGTGTTTTCCTAAGCACACCCACCCCCATTTCAAAATAAGACAACAATACACTATGGTTTAATTTCTCATTTAATTATGCTCCAGATGTGCATATTTAAGAATAAATAAATAATGTTAATAAATCAATCTTTTTTACTTATATTTTATGTCTATATGTTGTTTTAGTAAAATTACATGCACGTGCATACAATTCAAACTGGTCCATAATATTCAAAAGCATTATCTTTCTTTTCCCCTTAAATTGCAAGACCTCTCCTATAGCTATATATAATTGTTCCAGGTGCCCCATCAAAATATATTGATCATGTGGACTTTGTGCCAAGTATATTTTGTTTTACACCTCGGACTCCTTCAACTAAACTTCCCGGCATCAGACATCACCAGCGAAAAATGACACAACAAGATGCATCAGAAAATATTTTTAATGCAACAGTTATACAACAAACAACATCAGAAAATAATTTTAGTACAACAGTGATACAACAAGAAGCATCAGAAAATATTTTTCCTGCAACAGTCAAAGAAGAGAATGATACAGAAACATTTAGCCTTGAAAACAATGCACCAGTACATGCACATGAAAATTATGCAGTGTCAGTCAAGTTGGAAGATGACACAGAATCACTTGAGCATGAAAATGATGCAGTATCACTCATACATGAAGATCATAATGTATCATTTAAGCAGGAGGAGGATGCAGATTCACTTTCGCATGAGATAGATGCTCGTTCCCGGAGTGTGGCAGCAAGTGCTCTTCTGGAGATATCTACTGCTACTACTACAACCACCCACAAAGTTTGTGACAGAGGTCAGTAATATTATTTTTTTTATTAATTGAAATCACATGTTAAGTAATTTGTGTACAACTACCTTGCAAATTAGATCTCAAACAATAATCTCTTTGTGCTTCAGTTTACTATTTGGGTTTTTTTGTGTGTTAACTGTTATTGATCCAATTTAATAATACATTTACAAGTAACGATTTAAGAAAATAATTACTGTTAAAGAAGTATTCCAAAGTATGATTGGTTGAGCATATAACTCTTTAACAGCTTTGAGTGTACAGTTTAAAATGAACATCTGACTTTGATAAATAGGTCATGTTACTGTTACAGATTATTAGTTTTCAAGCAAATATCTTTCTCCTAATGCTTCCCTTGGTATTTGAAAAAAAAAGAAGAATATTTGAACCTTTGCTAAAACGTTTTTGCACAGTTAGATGCACAACAGCTTGTTACTAAATTTAAAATGTTGAACTGATTCTAAATGATAAAACTTTCACTGTGGTTTGGTATCCTTTAGCCTGCTACAACAACAGCAGATGATATGTCATGTGGTCTTTGTTGTCAGAAAGTTATGTGCCTATAAAAGAGTAGCTTTTTAGCTTTCTATTTCATCATCAAGCTCATTAGATACATTGGTAACATTGAAAATCTTGCAGAAACACTATTTGATCGTGTATATTGCAATATCCTTCAGAACTATGACTTTGAAATTTTATATACATTATCAGAACATCTAAATCTGTTTGAAGTCTTTTGCACAATTAACCTGGATTCCTCTTCACTTGGTCTTTAAGTTTTTGTGCTAATAAAACGAAAATGCCTAAATAGTAGGTCACATAAATTATAATCAATGGTCACATAGATTTGAATTCATGGTCTCGAAGATTTGAATTCAAGGTCACTTTGAACATAATCATAATCAGAGACCTTGCTGTATTTATAAATTATAAGGACAAGTAGCTTGTGTTTAATAGGCCGGGGAACATTTAACCACAGAATTATGGAGCTCCACTATTCTCATCAGGGTAAACAGCTGGCAAATGATTACTTTAAAAAATATAACAGTGATATAAGGGTAAATTAAAAACATATAACCTTCTTATTAATTTGTTTTTCTCTCTTTCAGGCACTGATCCGGGGGATGATCCATTATTTGCAGCATATAGAGAGCTCCATATGGCATATAGCTCACTACAGTCTGATTATCAGTTTTTGATGTATGAGAACCGAAAACTCAAGAGTGAAATTATAGATTTGAAATTTTCCTTTAATAAGGATGGTGGTGAATCATTATCAGTTGCAAAAGGATCAAAAACTGCCAGCCATACATTTTTGATGTAGACATGCAGAATATTCTAGGATTTTCTATAACCAAGAGAGTTGTAATATGTGTACTGTTGAGTTGTTTTGATGAATAGTGAGAACACATGTGCTGGTGAACATAACCCTGTCTTGACAAATAGTGAGAACAAATGAGTGCTGGTGATTACCACCTTGTCTCGACAAATAGTGAGAACAAACATGCTGGTGATCACTGCATTGTCTTGATAAATAGTGAGAACAGACGTGTTGGTGATCATTGCATTGTCTTGATTAAATAGTGAGAACAGACCTTGTCTTGATAAATAGTGAGAACAGACATGCTGGTGATTGCTGCTTTGTCGTAGATAAATAGTGAAAATAGACATGAGCTGGTGATTGCTGCTTTGTCTTGGTAAATAGTGAGAACAGACATGGTGGTGATCACTATTTATCAAGACAGTTGGAAACTGTTCTCTGATTCAGTGCATGTAGTGTTTCTTTATTTTTACATCCATACATTGTATTGTAAGGAATGGACTTGTTTTCAACATAAAATCACCTGACCAGTGATGACACCAGACTAAAGAATCTTCCTGCCTTTTGCAGCCTCATGAATTTTGTGTGTGTGTGTGTGCATGCGTGCCTGTGAGCGTGTGTGTGTGTGTATACTTTTGTACATAATTTTTCTTGGTTAAAGCTGTTAACTTAATTGAGGTAGTATGCTGCACTGGAAGGAGAAAGGTTGCTGCCCCTGTTAAGCAATTCAGTATGAAAAACAAGAATGTAAGTCATTCTAAAGCCTAAGCCATTATAAGGCTTTGAAAAGATTTACTCAGTTTATATCCATTTGACATATCTGTTTTAGTGAAATTTTAAAAAATTCTTATGAAATTTTCACAAAGCATTCTGTGTATTCACAACAACACATCTGTTGTATATATTTATTTAATTTTAAATTTAAAATCTCTGCCATTTTGGTATTCTTGTCATTTGCTTGAACAGCTGACATTTTTTTGGTTTGGTGTGTTAGCTGCAATACAAATGCATATCTATATTAGTTAGCATTTGGTTTCTTCTTTTAAAAAAAATATATATATATTCTCAACATTTAATGCAATTTTACAAGAAAATATTTCTTACTTAAAATTATTATTGTAATTTTTTACAAGTTTGTGGGGGGAAAAAACAAAAAACAAAACATATTCACCAAGAATGGTCATTAAAATCTATTCATTCCAAAATGTAAGTCTTAATCTTAAGTAAATCTATGTAAGTAATATATTTCCTTAATAATACCTTATACAGCATTTTTTTAATGCAACTTTTTAAAAAATGTGAACAATAAATATTGCTGTCACAATCAGTAAGTACATATCAAAAATGTAAATTAAAAAATGTTGATATATATACACATGTTCATTTGATTATGTGTGTATGTATTGAGTGAAATTGTTATCAGCTGGTGTGGGCGGGAAGTATATCATTTAAAAGCAATATGATTATGGTACTCCTAGTGCTGACACAAGTTTTCATCTAACATTCAATACCAGGAAATAGTGAGGTGTATTTTCCTTTATAATTATACTAATTTTAATGGCTGTTTATAAAATATAGATAAATCATGATGGAAGCTAGCTGTTCCAGAGCTTCAGTGTAGGTGAGGGTCGACAAAGAAAAATCCAACTGACCAGGGAAGGGTTTGAACTAGTGTCAAGACTATGCAAGTACAGTTCACACCATTACCTCACTACCACAGAGCTAACAGGAACATTTCTTTTACTATCTGTAAGATAAAATTTATGAATTATGAGGAGCTATCATTTATATGTTGCAGGTTTAGCCTTTATGTAGATGGAGCAGATTTTTGCCTTTATGCAACTGGAGTAGTTTTTGTCTTTATACAAACATAGCAGTTTTTGCCTTTATACAAACATAGCAGTTTTTGCCTTTACATAAATGGAACAATTTTGCCTTTATGCAAGTGGAGCAGTTTTTTGCCTTTATGCAGATGGGGCACTTTTTGCAAACCATATGCAATATTTATCAATCGTGTGGTGCAACATTTGCCTTTATACATTTAGAGTTATATTTGCATTTATACAGATGGAGTAGAGTTTGCCTTCATATGGAGGAGTTTTTGCTTCTATACATATGGAGCAGTTTTTGCAAACTACCTGCAATATTATTAGTCATATGGTGCTACATTTGATTTCAAACGGATGAGGTTATATTTGACTTTTACATGTAGCAACTTTGCTACATACAGAAGGGATACTATTTCCTTTTATTAGTGCAATATTTTGCCTTGATGCAAATAGAGCAGATTTGCCTTGACATGGTACAATGTTTAACTTACAGAAATGGTGCTGTTTTTTCCCATTCTTATGAAGCAGTATTTGTCAATATTTTTTCCATTCATACAGGCCGTATTTGCTACTTCACTGTTTACAACGGTTTATAAAATGGAAGCAATTCTTGGACTCTGAAATGTTACACTAATCATGGGAATACTGCATGCTATTCCAATTTGAGAAATAAATTAAACAATGACTGTAATACCTAACTCAGTTTACTTACTATAACGACAAGCAAGCATAAGGAAATTAAATTTGTAGATGAATAATTTGTTAAAATGTAACATTAACATTTACTTAAGAAATGTCAATAACAAAAAAATAATACAACAGTAATTACTACTGATTCAATACTAAGAGTATTTATTTAAATTATGAAACTTAATATAGTATATTAATCAGTTCAAATATTAAGTAGTTCTAAAACTGCTGTTTTAATTTAAAATGTATAGCCAAGGTAGTTTTCCTAATATAATAACTTAATTGAAAATTACTATTATTAAAATGTTTTTTACATGCATTTGCTTATTCCAATTAGTTGGGCATTATTGTCTGACCGACTAAGGCTTACATAGTGTTATACATTTTCTTAACTTACACAAGACAATTTTGCATAATGTACTTTAACTGTGTACAGCTAGTCGTTGACTTATGACTGACCTGCTTTATGACTACGATTTGACCACGAATATGTACTGTACATTTGGCAGTGCATTTGTAAGATGTGCAGAAAAATTATATAAGATAAAGGGTAGTCCGACATACAACCAAATCGACTTCCGACCATTCTGTTGGAACCAATTGCAGTCTGACTGCAAGTCAACAACTCACTGCAGTTACAAAATTTCTGTATTTTGCATTAGAAAATTGACATTTACTGATTTAGTGTTTGGTGTTGGTAGGGCATACAGTTATTTCCTTTACACTCGCACTTGATATTATAAATATTATTATTATATATTAAACAGCATATACTGTTTAAGTAATCATTTACAAAAGAACACATTTAGCAATATGTATATGACAATCAATAAAGATTTTTTCTAAGTAGGAGTTGTTTACATATTTATTGTTTATATTTCCACTTTATTGTTTTATAATACTAGTCTTTATCCCTCTATTTTTATTTATCTTAACTTTAGTGAGACCTCTGCTTCCACTTCTGTTAAGTACTCTCTTTGGCAAGTATTTGATCTTTTAAAAAAGAGAAGACAGAAATTGGGATCTTTTGATTTTTTTGTGCTTGGTTGTTAATGAGTTTTAGTACCTTAGTTAAATTTTCTGTTAATGCTTACTAGCATTCTTAAAGTTTCTTATCATTGCTTTTACACTACAGTAAATCTGACAAGCAGTTTCTGTTTTCAACTGTTGATTATAAAATATTTTATTTATAATATATAACACAATAAAAGAAACAAGTTTTTTGAGGGAGAAATCCAAATCCACTTTGCCTACAAAATAAAACTTGGTTAATTTTATTTTTACATGTGTATAATAAAGAGTAAACATTAATTTTTCACTTCGTCTCATAAGCCATTTATTGTACATAGTGGTTTTTCAAACTTTTTACACCTATGGACCTATAACAATAGAAATATTTCACGGACTGTTAAGGCTAAGAAATAAAAAGCATTATTTATATAGTACTTTTTGTATTAGAGTTTCACTCTCATAAACTGCTTACTTCTTCCCTGAGTTTGACAAGGCGTGAAAGAACCCTTCCTCACTTCTGCTTGTTTTGAGAAGATGTTGGTGTTCTGAGTCCAAAGTCTCACACAGTGTGAAGAACATCCTGGAGTCCATAGCTCATCTATGAACTTCATTTATAATCTTCAGTGTCATTCATCACATTTAGGCAGGAAATTTCTGCGAAAAGAAAACTTTATAACTCGTACAGCAACCAACGTAGTACACCAATGCAGTGCAGTTCCCATGCTCTCTCCTTGCATCTCCTATATGATGAGTTTTGCCCCTTGGCTCACTCTACCATATACTCCCACCATTAAATTCTTAACTATAAAATTTAAAAATAAAATTAACTTTTACCGAAAGATGCTTATCAATGTTCCAGCACATTAATTAATCTATTTACCATATCCCTCTTCCAAATAAAATAAAAGTACTTAACAAGTAAAATAAAATTAATTGTATAATAAAAATACAAACAAACGAAGAAGAAGATAAAACTCAACCAAACCCCAAGTCAATTATCATAATTTATTGTAGTTGTCAACTAGAGGTGGTATGGGGGCTGAGCCGGAGAAATAATATTGATAATCATAATTAATATAATAAAATGGGAGATAACGTTACCAGCTTGGGCGCGTCAGCTGATTTATCTGTTGGTATGTCATTTGAGTAATAGCCCGAATCTTTGGCATATTCGTGGAAGATAGGTGAGGCTGTCCGGCTGTCGCTAGTTCTCTAATTCTCTTCTAATTGATAACCTATTGATATTTGGGAGTCTTATACAGTGACAAGCTCGTTACACGTGACACTGGTTAACAATCAATACCATACACAGCATTAAAGTATCTGATAAAATCCACAAACACTAAATTTAGCAACATTTTAAATTACATTTAAATATCATAACTTATGTTACGATATTTTTTCAAAATTATAAAAAGTAGGATATAAGACTGTAATGTCATAAACTGGAAGAAAAGAGTGCATAACTGAAATGTAGTTATAATAAAGACATGGTTTAAAATACTATTATTGAATAATAAAGTTTTATTTTAAAACACTGAAAAAAGTATCTATAAATTAATTCGATTTTAATTATAAGGTTGTCATCTTGTTTGTCATATAAAATATTTTTACTTTCTTTTTAAGGAAAACTATTATAAAAATATAATTTAAAATATGTAAGGGAAACAACTTCTCGTGTACACGCATGCTTGAAGACAATAAGATTGAGCATTATTTTCTCTGTAATGCATTATAATTATATATTTTCTATCAACTTTCAAATCTCCACGGACCGGTTAAATATTTTACAACTGTGAACCAAAAGAGTATTATCACTACACTGTAATAGAAAGATGAGCAAAAAAGTAAATGATACAGTAAAGTGCTCGGTTTTGTTCATTATGAGTATTCTAGTTTTTCCAAACAGCTTTTGTTGAATTTATATTTAATTTTAACTTTTTCGTTAACAAAGCTTAGCCTTCATATTTAAATTATCAGAGATCATTGCTTCATTGTTATATTCAACCAGCTCAACTAATATAAAAATTTGATTAGAATCCGTATTGATTGTACGGTCTGACAAATGTTAATAGTCAGCCTTGCGGTACGTTCCAGCAACTGTTTTAAAATTTAAATAAAATAGTGTCTCTCCCTTGCTAGCACACACTTAAGTGATTCTGTGTTCTTCTCATACAGTCAGACCTGACTTTGACAACTACAATATGCTTGTTTGTATCTAATTGCCAATACTTAATGACATTGAGCAACTTCTTTCATGTTCTTATTTCACTGCCATCCATTGTCAAAGTTTGTTAATTGGAAAGGTATACTAAAAAGGGCCTAGGCATAAGTAGGTTAAGTGTGCATGCTTAAAGAAGTCCATTATGAATGTATCAATTAATGGCGGTGCCCTGCACATAAATTAATTAAGACCATGTATTATGTAGAGTAACTACAGAATATATGTAAACTACTGAATGAAGCCTATAATCAATAACACTTAACTGGCAGATATGGATGAGGAACTAAAATGAACAAAAGTCTGAATGTGTTTATGCCTACTAGCAAGAAGAATATATTAATAATAAGTATGAGATAATATATAGTGATGAAAACATTCCAGAATTACTGGAAATAAAAATTTATATATGAGATATATTAATCCTAGAAAAAAATGGCACTGTTATAACAGTGGCTTCCACTGGTCAGTGGACCGATGCCAGACATTTTAAAATACATTTATAATATCGTAACATAAGTTTATTTTTTCAAAATTATAATTGTTAAGATATAAGACTAAATTAAGTTGAAAGAAAAGACCGACATAATTGAAATGTAATGATATTAGAGACAGATCTTACAAATACTATTATTAAATAATAAAGTTTAATTAAGAAATGCTATAATTTTTTCAAATATATTAGTCAAATATAATATAATATTATAATCTGGTATTTATCATATGAAATATTTTCACTTAGTCTTAAAAACCTATTACAGTTATATCATTTAAGGGAAATAATTTCCCGCTTATATGCATATTTGAAGGAAATATGTTCGAGCATTTTTTCTTCTCTGTATTGCATTATAAATTTTCTATCAAATTCTTTATCTCCACGAATCGATTATTTAAATCTGTAAAGTAAAAAGTATGACAAACACAAGATTATAACATTATGTTTTAAAAGATTTTAAACTTTGATAAATTTTGCAGCATTTCCTAATTAAACATATAAACTAGTAATAGTATTTTTAAGACCTATCTCTTTTATAGCTACATTTCTATTATGTCGCTCTTTTCTTCTGGTCTGCATCAGTCTTATATCCTAACAATTATAATTTTGAAAGAATATCGTAACTTATGTTACGATATTAAATTAAAACTACTCACAGGAGTAAAACATATATAGATTAGCATGGGATCCCTATAATGGAGGACAGATAAGGGTGTGTGCCAAATTGGTGCGACCTTTTCACCCCCTTCCGCCTGCCCTCCACCTCGGAACGCAATGTGAGGCTGTGGGGTCCTACTTGAGCACTCCTGATCAGAGTTGAAATATAATTTAAAATGCCGTTGCTAATTTTAGTATTTGTGGATTTTCATCAAATACTTTAATGCTGTGTATAATATTGTTTGTTAATCTGGATCTCTTCCAGAACCGGTTCCACACAGCACATAACAACAGTAGTGGCAAACTACATTTCTGCCTCACAGGAAAAAAGGTGAACGCAGTTGTTGGTTAATTTTGACACTAATCAAATTCGATGCCTTCGCCGATGACAGCAGCTACTACTTGTCAGAAGAGGGGTCAGCTCTTGCGGCCGCGGATTGATTCAGTCTATCTGGACGTAGATGCTGACAAAGATGTAAAGACACTACGCGGGTGACGAGATGGGTCAGGCATAAACTAAATCGAGGTGATGATAAATTTTGAGGTTCGATTTGGCAACGCAAACCCGCATGACATCTAGCACATTCTGCAAATTATGATTTTCCCTGGAAGGCCAAAATAATCAGCATCATGGTTTGTCACGATTTCATTGTCGAGCGACAGGCAACGAGAAGATAGCCATTGTATTCTCCGCGTTCTTTCGAATAGAGGGTGATCTCCATGGCTCTGGCGTGATTCCTGATTTCGTCTTGTTCACCCGGCCCTGAAAAGGGCAAAGGGCTAATGTCTACTTGTTCCTCCGTCCCTGAAAGGGGTAGGGTAGTAGAGTTGATAGTCGATCGGGTTGAACGTGTTTCCATGTTGAGCTCGAACGTGCTTCTCCGTCGGTAGTCCGATGCGAAGTGGAATGTGAACGCTCGGGTAAATGACGTGAAAAAGTACATTTTATATGAATGGGAGAGTGAGGAGGTTGTTGACTTCAGTAACTGCTGGGGTAAATGACGTTAAATAGTGAGGAAAGCTAGATATTTACTGTTTTAAAGGAATCGTCTTTTATTAAATTTGAATTATTAAATCGTGTATAGACCCACGATTTTTGCCAAAAGTAAATTGTGACATATTCGTCACCTTCTCACGCACAAATAACTGTACCATGAGGTTGTCTTCAGAATAAGATAATACTAAAGCAGGGTTCAACAATAGTATTAATAAGAACAACTAATATTTTTTAAATTTGACCAAGTAATTTAATTTACAATAAGCATGTCAAAATAATATCAATAATGCATAATAGTTGCAATAAGAAACTGATAATAAAATAATTTGCAAAATGTATATTTTATGATAATTGAATAAAGGGAAATAATCACCTAAAAATAAAATTACTAAAAATGCGATTTTCATGAATAATGTTTACTAAAATATTGACTTTAACTTGCACAAATACTTAATATTCAATCGTAAGGAAACTTGTAGACTCTCTTGAAGAGAAGTAGGCCTATTCAATCATAGCATAACATTTACGTCATCAAACGAAGAATTAACAGAAAATGTACCTTCATTATCACCAATCCCTACTGCACGGAAATCAGACGAGCCGCAAAAGTGTTTCGCTCACACTCACCCCAGAAGCTACAACAGACCTTTCATCATCATGATGTTCTAGGTCTTGGTCTGCTTTTGGGGAAGCCCCACAGCTTCGCGGTGCGTGTGAGGTGGAGGGAAGGAGGGCTGACGGAAGGGATCTCTGGTTTGGGGAGGTTTGCCTCAAGTCAAATTTACTCCCAATAGTGGTTGCGAAAATTAAAACTGTCTACAAGAACCCAATGTCTGCAATAATGATTGCGAGATTTGACACTACCTACGTGAACTCGGTGTCCGTAAAAATTACTGCAGGACTTGACAATGCCTACAAGAACTCGATGTCCGTAATAATGATTGCGACCTTGACACTATATACATGAACCCGATGTCCATAATAATAGTTGCGGCCTTGACACTACATGAACCCAGACTGACCTGTCACTGCACTTAGACTGACATGACTGACAGCATGTCGCTGCACTTATACATACAACATGCCACTGCACAGACTGACATCATATTATCGCACTGACTAACATTAGCGGCCAGTTTGTAGCACACGAGACCCAATTTATCGTCATTTCCTTGCTTTGAGGTAAGTAGTGGGGTTACTCGTAAATTTTTCAAACATACAGGATCGAACCCTTGTATTTCAGCTGTACTACCGCCTATTCCTAGCGCACATTACTGATTACACATTAGGATCTATAACTTATCCACCCATGGCCACTGAAATGTTCGGTTTTAGACTAGTACTAACTAGTAGTAGACTGAGCGACCAGATAATTGTTAAGTCAGCTTATGGACCGGCTTTCATGCGGCATGACGTCATTTGATGACATCTTGGGGTGACAGCGCCTTGCTGAACTGACTTCCTGTCCGTGTATAGCAGTTAGGATCTGTTAATTAATATATCACATTGAATCTTCTTCTAGTGTTTCTGACCGTAAAGCAGAACATTCTCCTGCCTCAACAGGCGTTTCGTCACAATACATTACACCGATTTTGCAGATTGTTTTTCATTACAGAAATTAATTAGATTAATTAAAATGTGTTTCACATATTAATAAAACTGATCAAGAAAGTAAGTATCATTTTGGGGGAAGCCTATTAACAAATTTCATTGAAAACGTGTGATTTTTCACTTTTTAAATAGTGCCAAATAAAATCATTATATGCAAAATAAAAATTATTGGCACCTGCGAATCGCAACGAACCAGCAGCTTGGACCATTCATTAGGTACTTAGCTACCATAAGTGCTCCTAAAGTCTTCACCTCCAATTTTCCTTTAGTACCAGTGCATACACTTACAAAATCATCAATATTGGAAGTGCATGGTGTTAAGCCTAGGTTCATCCATATCGTTCTGATTAGTCGGTCGTAAACAATACATATTGGGAAGAAGGGGTGGGGAGTGGGAGAGGAAAAGAAATATGTTCGTGTTGTCACAAAGTTTGTAATATTACCACACACACACACACACACCAACTCTCTTTAACATTTTTTATTTGTAATTTTTCGCAACCCCAGCTTCCTCCCATCCTTGCACGACACACTTTAAGGACAGTTCCAAATAATTAATTGATGTTTTCATCGAACACTAAACATTGTTTTTCCTTTAAAGATCATATATTTAAAACGAATGGTGTTTATTTAGAAAATGCTGAGTAGTGAAAGGTTTATCAAGTATGTCAAGGTCGATACTAAATTAAGCGAGTTTTTTTTCTCTACTTTAAAAAAAAATAATATAAAAAATTATTGGACAACGAATTGTCGTCACCAAACAGTATGGCGGACAAGTCCGTGGGTTGACTTCTCTACTCTGTGATAAATTGTTGGCCACTTTGAATCTGTGCGTTATAACATTTAGACGCATTTGATTCTTGGATTAAATGTCGCTGATGGTGAGCGAGGGACTGACAAGCGTCCATCTGCCATGAATTACGGCAAACGAATCGCGCTCTTTCGACCGTCAAGTCGTAGTATTGAAAGGTGAGTGTTCCACTGTTTATAAATTACACTAATCTGGTACTGTAAATAACTCTATCTTTCGGATAATTGGCTTGCGCGAAATCTGTAGCATTGGAGAAATTTAATACATGTACAAATAATTTATGTTAGTAATATCTGTATTTTATGCAAGCTTCATACTTCTTTTTTAACTCATTGTACTTAATATAAATGAAAAATCAGACATTGCGTGGGAGGATATTTTCTCCTGACTTCCAACTAGAAATTTGTCACTAGTATTATTGTTATAGACTTTTTCCTTGATCAGCCTTATCATGCTCGTTATTTAAAAACAAAAAGAGATTAAAATTACTTTGTGTGTTTGGACTGAACAGTTTGATAACTTTAAAATTACTAATTTACTGTCTTTGTACAAAAATATTTTTACTTTATTCTGGGTAATCTGTATGAAAGTAACGCAATGTATCGGTGAGCTGTGCTGAATCAAGAATTCATTTAATTATGTTTTTTTCTCAAAAAAAATGCATTCCAGGCAAACCACATAAAGAAGAAAACAAACAAAAGCATTTTGCTTGCCAAATCATTTATTTTCAAAGTGAAAATTAAATTCCCTCCCCATTTCATCATATATTAATTAAAAATATTTTTTTCAAATATATATTTAGGCCAATTTTTATTTATTTATTTTTTTTTTTTAGCATTCAGCAGATAGCTTGTTTAGAAATCTGGATATAATATGCCTGTGAATAAAAAGGTCTTTTTTTCAAAGCACTGTATAGTATATCTATATGACTAAGCACATTCATTAATCTCATTAGAGCTTTGCTGCAAACCTAGACTCTATTGCAGGAGATAGATCATATGTTCAAAACCTATTCTGGTTGGTGGCACTCTTCAATTAGTACTTGTTGACTCTCATGCAGGAGATAGAGAGATCATCTGTTCAAGATCCAGTCTAGTTGGTGACATTGTTCCAGTTAGTAATAGTATTTTTCTAATTAACATCCTCTCCTCTAATTCACTTGTCCAGCTCAGAGGCCTAGCAGTCAAGTTTCTTTTTTAGCTTTCACAAACCAGAGCGTTTGTACAAAGAATTGTTGATGAACATTATATAATGCTTTTGTCTTATGTCATCAAGAGAAATAATTTATTTTATAATGAACATGGTAATTTCTGAAATTATTGCTGACTGATTGCTCTTCATCCATGATCTAAATCATAGACATCTTTTAAACATTTTTTTTTTTTAGAATTATATTTTTACATAATTTATAAGGAACACACTTACCTGTAAAGAATTAAGAAGTAGTTTCAATTAAAATAGATAAGTATAGAATAAATAAGTATAATATAATATAGTATTAATATATTAAAATACTTAACATGTATTATTGTAAGAAATGTTTTGTTAAAATTAATATTCACAGTAAGACACTAAGACAAGTAAGAGATTAAAGTTTGTTTTCAACAATTTTATTTATTTCTCTTTTTTAGTTGACTGAATAAAAATTTAATATTTCCAGATAAAATCTTTTAAAAAGATGGTTAACATGGGGACAGGGAACAAGAATGATTTGTTGCAGTTAAAAAATGAAACTCTGCAGTACCTACATGTATATTATATGTCATACACCATATAATCGTACAACACACACACACACACACACACACACACACACACACACACACACACACAAAATTATGCAGATTTAATTTGGTTATAGCCATTAAATGATTAATGAATTGTGGCTTCAGTTGTACAATATTAACATGGTTAAATCTGTATTATAATATTCATGGTTTGAAAATGAAATATACATAGCTTGGATAATTTACAAACAATACAGCAGTAATGTAACCTGCAAGCTGAAACTTTATAACTTGGTTAGAATTTACAGCATTAATGTAACTAATAAAGTTTAAACTGTACTGCTTTGATGTAAATATATCCTATGGTTAGAATTGTGCAGGTTTAATGGACTATAAAAAGTATAATTACATAGAACATTTACAGAATTTATATATAGAAATATTTAATTTTTAATAAAGTAAAATTGCACAGCATGAATAATTTTGAATATGGTTCTGCATTACTAGTATATAATTATGTAAACATTTCCTTTCATAATTTTTTATTTAAAAAAAATCAGTTTGGACATAATATTGATATTAAAGCAAACTTAATTTTGATTTATTGCTGCTGGTTAGGTATGTTTGATAGCAGAAAATGTCATTTTAAATAAGTTTACCTAAGGGTAGCTGAAAATGTGTCATTTTGAATAAGTTTATCTATGGGTAGCTGAAATTGTTTCATTTTAAATAAACTTATCTAAGGCTAGCTGAAAATGTGTCATTTTATCTTTTGTGTAAATTGATCTTGCTTTATTTAATTGAGTTTTGTGGTATGTTCACTTCTCTTCATTTCATTCAAGATTTATTGTACTAACAGTTCTTGCCAGTCCAACCCTTGTCTACTTGACGTTTTCCATCTTGGCTTTCAATTGTTTTGTCTAGTGTGTTATTTATGGCTTAATAAACATATCTAACTATAAATTACTTTGTGTTGTAAGTTTTCTTATTTTAATATGCTTATAAATATTTCAGATATCTTTTTGCTTTGTGAGTTTTCTTGTTCTTCTTTGGTTTATAATTATATTAAAACATAACTAGTTATTAGAGCTTTGTAATTCTAATTGATTTGTATATTAATTCAATAAATATAATCAGTTACAGTTAGTATAAAAACATGTAGAAACAATTCATCTTGTGACTGTAAGAAATAATTAACAAGCTTTCAGGAATCAGAGGTACACTTACCCAAGAACAATTAGAAACTGTACCCCAGAACCATTTACCGGTATTATGAGTATAAATGTTTCTACAGTTCTACTACTTCTAGCTTCATCTTTTATTCAAGATGTCCAGTTTAGTTTTTGGTTCCCTTCAAGAAAGCAGAAGTTTTTAGTTTTTTTCCTTGGTCTAAACTTAGCCCTCTGCAATCTAGAGAAGAGGGGTCATAGGACTATTTTAGGGATGCATGAGTTTGTATACTGGTTCATGCCAAGCACAAGTCAATACAAACTATAAAGGGAGTCTCAAACAAAGGGCATTTCAGCCAAGCAAACAGTTGCTTCCGAATAAAAGGGTTTACCCAGAACACTAACCTAGTGGTGGTGGTTTAGGAACAGATGCATTGCAGTTCTTTTCCAGTACATCTCCATCCTCTTGAAAGTCAAATGACTGGAGACTTTTTTCTGACTACTTTCATGATATATCATAGTCGTGTCTGGAGATCCTTTTTTCCCTAATCAAAATCACGTCTGAAATTCCTTTTTTCCCTAATGAAAGTCACCTCTGAAATTCTTTTTTTCCCTAATCAAAGTCACCTCTGAAATTCCTTTTTTCCTATCAGTTTTCTTGCTAGATGATAGAAAATAGATAGCTATTATGAGATTCACACACACACACACACACACACACACACACACACACACACACACACACACACACACACTACCCAGTTTTGCTCTTAGTGTTTTATGCTATGAAAATCTGCTTAAGAAATGTGATAAATATTTGTCACTAAATAATACTTACCTGACTAGATCAGTGAAATCATTTCATATTCATTTAATTCACTTGATATTTATTTCAAGTCTTGTGTCTTGCAACTGTGTTCATTTTTTTCCTCTGACATTTTCTTTTGATATTCCATCTTTGATGTTTAAAATTTTTCTCTTCATTGTCTGAAATGCATAAAACTAAGCACGTTAAAGGATTTTGCAGGAACCATTCAGGCAGAGAGCCAAGAGTTTCCTTCACCATTGATCAATGAAATGTGTTTCTTTCCCTGTCTTTGTTGTTACTTGGTGTGGGAGAATTTGATGTCTTAGACTGCATTCTCTTAGCACCTCAAACAGTTGGGCGAATTTAAACTTTTTTGTGTGGGAAAGGTTGGATATAGAACTACAGGGCTCAAACTTGTAATTAGAATTTACTTCATCAGCGTCTAGCCATGGGGAAGGGTTTTCCTGCTTTAGTGGATTCCTACAGATACAGAATGCATCCATTTTACGATGAATTTTATCGTCGGTGAGTGAAAATATGAATAGTTATTAGTACATGTACTTCTCTCTGCTATTGCAGTGGTAATTGATGGTGGAAACAATAATGTGTTGTGGTTAATGCTTCAAGGATTTTAAAATATAAATAATGATTTATGGTAAGTACCTACAATATTTTAGTTTTGTTTTCCCCAAATGGCTGACCTAGTCATAAATTCACACACTTTCCTTTCTTGATAATTATTTTAACTCTCTAGACAAAATTAAAATTTTTAATTTGATTATTTTAATTCATTTAAAATAAAATGTTGATTTAATGTCATAGCAACAAAAGCTTTCTTTAGCAACTATGAATAATTTCTCTTTTTTCTTTTCTCGCTGTCTCACCCCAGAAGCTGCATTAGACTTTTTATTCTAAGAATTCTCAGTTCTTTCATTCAGTGGATTTTATATTAATTGTTGAGAAATTACTGTGGATGGTTGTAATAGTCAGTGGACTTGTTTTTACAACACATCTGATTGATAACAAGTGTGAGCTGCAGTTTATGTTATTTTATATTTGAATAATATATTGGGTGTCACTCTTCACTCATAGCTGAATTATATTTGGAAATGAAAATTTGCAATTCATTGTTTAGATTTATTTTCCACCTAAATTGTTGTGTGTTGTATTGATTTTTATCATTCATTTGTCCTATTTACTTTTACCATTCTTTAGTTCTATTGATGTTTGCCATTCAGCTCTATTAATTGTTGCCAATGCCATTCATATTTTAGTCATTTCTTCTGTTATTTTTTGCCATTCAATTTATGGACTTGGGATTTATTTAATTTATATAAACATTTCTAAGACATTCTGTTTTATTTAGGTTTATTGATTTTCCTTTATAATATATATTCTTTTACCATTCCTTATTAAAAAGCAGTCAGTTCTTATTGTTTTTGTTTGCTTTTTGATTTATGGAGTTATTAATTATTTATGCAATATTTTACAATGCAAAAAAAAATTATTTAGTCTTATTTTATTTTCCTCTTAAAAATACATTCTTTCAAAATATATCTATATTTATATCATGAAAAATATTGTATGTGTAATAATATATATTATGTGTGTGGTGTGCATGCATTTGCACATTTATTGTTATTAATTCAGTACTTTTTCTTTTTTTTTGGTGGGGGGGGGGGAGGGTCTTTTCCCAATACTGTGATATATATAATTATTTTTGTTTTAAAAAGAAAAAACTGTTGACATTTTCTTAATGTTTAATATTATTGTTTCACCTTCCTGCTAAGTAAAGTTTCATGTGACACTATTTTACTTCCTTAAGTTAAAGTGCCAAGAACTTTGTGCGGTTTTGGCTATTATCTGTTTAGCTTTGTCCTGCTATCTAGGAAGAAAAGTCTTTTCCCCTCCCACATAATTTAATTTTTTGCAAACTGTTGCTGTTAAACTTGCAATTTTGCATTGTTTTGTAGTGAAAGTGTTCTGAGCCTGGATGACATTGAAGATGATGAAAAAGACAATGTTAAGAGGTAAGTTCAGATAGAATATATATCAGACATACAGTATATAATATATATATATAAATATTGTTTTATTGAATTGAGGTAGAATTTGCACATATGAATACATTGGATGATCAGATTATAGGATTTGCATGTATGGATATACTGGATGATCAAACTATAGGATTTATAATACAAATAAACTGGATGGTTGGATTATTATAGGAGTATAAAACTAACATATTTGGAGATACACTAGCTGATTGAACTATAGGATATATAAATCAATACAATGGATGATTGAATTATATCAGAGGATCTCAGACTTTGAATCGCAATGGATTAGACATATACTTTGAATAATTAGATAAGGTTAAACATGCAGTAAGGAGAAAATGGAGTTAAGATTACGTGTCCACTTAAATTGTTTTGTTCTAAGTCTAATGTTCTGCCTTCTTGACAAAAAATATGAATGTGAATATTTTCTTATTTTCTACATATTTAAGCAATCAGTGACATTGTTAATTGTTTTGTATTTTATAAAAATAATTTTAATACATTTGCAAGTTGTATTTGCTTAGAATTTAGATCTTATTCATAAACACTTTTGACTTTAATTGTAGAATCTTGCCAAATACAGGGACAATTTTATTGTCACTGTGGAATAAGAAAAATGAAAGATTAGTTTGTCAATGTTTGCATTTACTGACAGGGCCTTCTGACAGTTATGCTTGTAAATTACAAAGACCAATCTTGCATTTATTTTTCTTAGATTATGTCAGCAGTAAGATGGGATTTGGTGTTTATTTTAACAGGTTCTGTTCTTTTGTTGTGAACAAACTGATTCTTAAATTAAAATTGTAAATTTATACTGCTTAGGTGAGGATCATATATTATCTTAATTTCTACTGGTTAGGTGAGGATCATATGATATATTATCTTAATTTGTACTGATTAAGTGAAGATCATATATTATCTTAATTTGTACTGGTTAGGTAAGTATTATATATTATCTTAATTTGTACTGGTTAGGTGAGGATCATCTTAATTTGTACTGGTTAGATGGGGATCATCTTAATTTGTACTGGTTAGGTGAGGATCATATATTATCTTAATTTGTACTAGTTTAGTAGTTATGTGAGGATCATCTTAATTTGTACTGGTTAGATGAGGATCATATATTATTTTAATTTGTGCTGGTTAGGTAAGGATCATATCTTAATTTATACTGGTTAGGTTTTAAAAAAAAATGTATCATATATTATTTTAATTTCTACTGATTAAATGAGGATCATATATTTTCTACTTAATGTTAAATTGTATATTATTTTCTTAATGTATGCTGGCTAGATGAGGATTACATATTCACTTAATTTATACTCATTAGATGAGACATACATCATTTTCTTAATCTGTAGTGCTTAGATGAGTATCATATATTAGTTTCTTGATTTATACTCAAATTCTTTTCTTTTCTTTTTCTTTTAAGATTTAATTTTTTTTTTAAATAGTAAAATACTAAACAGATAATTTTTGATTACAGGATATTTCTGAAGGTGATCACACATTTTCTGTAAATTAATTTCACACATTTTAATTGTAAAGTTGGTGAAAATTGATAAGTTTTGTAGATTTAATTTTACTGAGTAGTAATTATAATTACTGTTGTGAAGATGTTTATGAACTAGCTAGTATATCTTACTGATGTAAACTCTAATTTTGTTGAGTGCACTGAAATATAATGGGTGTTCAAAATGTGGTTTATCAGCAAATGTGAATTAATATCAGCCTGTTTCTGTGGGCTTACATTTGTGAATTTAGCATTTGATATGTAATACTATGTTTAGTACATAGTATATTAGTCATTACATATGATATATATTTATACTTATATAGTATAGTACTACTTATTATAATTTCAAATCTTGATAATTTAATTTGGAAAAAATACCAAGAATTCAGACCTCATGAAAAGGCTTGTTTTAATCAAATGTTCAACAGAAAAACACGAAATCTTAGTGAGAAAAAGAGGCGGGACCAGTTCAATCTGCTTGTCAATGAGCTATGTTCGATGGTGTCATCCAGTAGCAAAAAAATGGACAAGACAACTGTCCTCAAATCGGCCATTCAGTTCCTCAAAACACATCAAGGTAGTGAAGAAAAAATATTGCTATAGTACTGAATATTTTAAAAAATTATCTGAATGAACAGTTACACACCCAAGCAAGCACCCATTCACACAGATAAGACAAATGTCCTCAAATCAGCCATTCACTTCCTCAGAACACATCAAGATATGGTGAAAAAAAATATTGCTTTATTATTGACTATTTTAAAATCATCAGAATAAATGTTTGTAACAAACACAGAAGTAAAGTTATCTGTTAACATTTATAAGTCTGGAAAATGGAGCTAAGAGTTAAATTACAAGAACATATTTTCTTTTTGAGCAATAATGTCTAGGATGAATAAGAAAATTGTGAAGCAAATAGTGTCAGCTTAACACTAGACAGAACATTCATATTTTCAAACATGAATTCTAATTAGTTGATGTGATATTTTTGGTTTCAGAAATTTCAGTGCAGTCAGCAGCCAATGAAATTAAAGAAGACTGGAAACCAGCTTTTTTGTGTAATGAAGAATTTGCACAGCTGATGTTAGAGGTAAGCACAAAATTGAACTTTTCATTTTCAGGTTTAAGTAATTTGATATTTTGCCCAAGATATTAATTCTTTAACATAGATATTTTGTTTTCTTATAAATTTATTGCACGTACTCTTATCTTGTTGTATTGTCAGTTTATGCCCACTTTGTCTTTGACATGGAACTGAGTAAAACTGCAGACTTGCAGGTGAACTGGTTTACAACTGTGCATATCTGAATCTTGGAAAGTCCTCTCTATACGAGGACAGGATATATTTAACATAAACTGTCATAGCCTACATCCAAAATGAGTTTCTTCTCATTCTCTTACTCATTTCAGATATTCACCAGTTGCACATTTTCTTGAAATTTGCAGGAATGCTTCTGACCAATTTATATGTTTACCATATTTTTGGTGAAATTTTAAAATTCAGATCAAAGAAAACTTTGTATTAAATGTTATATGATTTACTCAATAAGTATTCCTATAGACATATACATTTTTCTGATCTGCACTTCAGTTTAGTGCTTACAATATAATTATTCTTTTATAAAATGAAAATTAAAAAAGAAAATCATTGAACAGACTTTTTGGTCTTCATAAGGTATATTATTGTGTTTTTGTTTTGTCAGTATGTTTGAGTTTTTCCAGCAGTAGTCATGGCATTGACATACTGATATACACACAAGATCTTAGGTTTATAAGAAAAGGGTCACTTTCATGCTCTTATTGATTTTAAAGAATATTTTTATTCTCACACACACACACACACACACACACACACACACACACACACACAACACACACACACACACTTCTTCCCCTTTAAGTAAATTTGTTTGTTAATACAAAACAAAGGGCATTTTAAAAATTAGAATGACTTGATACATGCAATTTTGGATGATTCATAATGTAGTTAAATTATAGGCTAATAATAGCATCATTATTGCTCACTAAAGTCACTTTCTTGTAAGATCTATTTCTCAAACATAATCATGTATTAACACAAATATTTATCTGTACTGTTATATTTGTTTATATATTTCTTTATGCTTTTGTGAATTTGTTTATTATGTATTATTTTTACATTTTGTGACATATGCTTCAGGCGGTGGACAGTTTTCTTGTAGTGTTTACACAAGAGGGAACAGTTTTGTACGTGTCTGAAAGTGTCACATCTTTGCTGGGACATTTGCCGGTCAGTAGTTTTCACTTGTGTGTGTACAAGCCATTTTCTCAGTGTTCAAGTGGTTTAAAACTCAGTTTTAGATCTGTTACATTATTTTCCTTATTTCATTTTTGAGATATAATTCACATTATATTCTTTTCTCGTTTTATATTTCATATTATTTTTCTGTTCTCTTTCTATTTTAGATCAAGCTTATTAGACAACTAAGAAAACTATCAAAACATGAAGAGTTTACATATAATTATTTATCTAACAGTAAATTTGGGTCTTGGGTTATAGCATTCTTGACTTTTGGTAGGCATCCCACTGATATGAATGAGCCCATAAAAGACCCATTATTTATTTTATGTTTCGTATCAAATTTCACTTACATGTATATACATTTAATTGTAGTGACATCCATTCATTACTATTAATAGTCAATGATGCAAACTAGTGATGATGTAGATGAATAAAAGAAGTTTACCAGTCAACACTGATACTCCGGCATAAGAAGATGTAACTTTTATCCTTGTTTCGCTAACAGATACAAACATTTACATACAAATTCAAGCTTGTGTACAAAATCAGATTACAAAAGACCTTAACAACAGAACTCATTCATAACCTAGACCCTTCTGTGTTTGGGTTCACATCATAATCAGACTAGAGTGGGCCATATTGTAAAAATAAATAGCATAAAAATATGGGTGCCTAAGCTTGATGATTCATGGAGCTCAGCTAATAAAATGACATCAAAGTGGGGAAAAAATGAATTATCTAAAATAAATTTTGTAATTATTATGAAATTGTGTTTATTGAATAACTTTCTGTTCTAATATAAAATTAAAATGTCATTTCCAGATATATAGCTATAATGTTCACAAAACAGCAACATACAGTATTATCACTAAAATAATGCAGAATTAAATGTGAATAAAGAAGTGCAGTAATTTTTCTTAATACTTAAGAAGGTAGTGTCTCCTGCAGTAGAAATTGTACACCAACTAAAAAAAACTCAGGTAAAGACTATTCAAATCAAATCAAAGAATATTATTGGAGAAGAGAACAAAAGAATGTAAAAATAATATGGAAACCAATAAAAGGAAATTACTCTAGATAACTTTGGAGCTTGGGAATTGTTTCCCTTCTATATTAGCCATGCTTAGATGGTGACATCTTCTGAATGTATGGCATTTTCACAGAAATACATAGTACATACAAATACTAGTGTTTGTGACATTCTCTTGACATATCTTGTGATCAGATAAAGTGAATGTGACAATTTTGACATATCTTGTGATCAGATAAAGTGAGTGTGACATAATTTTGAATGATTTTTGCTTTTGTTTTTATTATTGAAGTGTGTTTATTGTGCATAAGCTTTTTTACTGGAAAAGCTATTCACATTGTAACTATACCTCACTTCACAAGGTTTTGGAATATGCATGCTATCAGCCAGCTGTACAATGCTGTTTCAAATACAGAGTATATGAAATGCCCTGTGACCTCTCATTTAGCAAAAGTTAAAGGAAAATATCTCTAGATACTTTCATATAAAGTATTTATGAAAATATGCAATATATTTTAATGACTGTGACATACATATATATATATATTTGCAAAATGGTCTTGCAATCAGCATTCAAGAGGTTTATCAGAATTCTAGAAAATTGTAAAAGCAAAGGAAATGGGAAGATTTTGTTCTTCAATCGTTGTATTATTTTGCACCTAATTTAGATTATATGCACAAGTTTTCTCTATACTTTATGTGGATATATATCTAGTATTTCTGAGCATTTCTCTGTTTTTGCAGATGGATCTCATCAACAAATCCCTGTATGACTTTGTTCATGAAGATAATCATGTAAAACTCTATAATCTTTTGTCTACCTACTGCATGCAGACAAACAATATGGGACAAGATTTTGAGAAAGGTACTCCATTATTCTGTATCCCTCTTTCCCTTCCGTCTTTTTATTCCCTATTTAATCAAATGCTTGCTTACAAATCAGTTTTCCTGCTTCTAAGCCTTTATAGGTCACTAAAAAATAATTTATAAAATGCAGAGCTCCAAAGACTTTTGAGGATTCAGTTGGTCTTATCAGGATTCATTTCGAGGATTTGATTTATATTAAACAGGATTCATTTTTAGGATTCAGTTGGTCTTATCAGGATTCACTTTTTATGATTCAGTTGGCCTTATAGGAATTTATTTTGAGAATTCAGTTGGTCTTATCAGGATTCATTAGATGTAAGGAAGTCTTTTTGTACAAAATAAAAAATATAAAGTAAAAACTGTTGACTTTGTTATAATTACACTATATTTAGTCATTCCATTATATCTGCATAACATTACCTTATAACTGTTGTCAAGTCTTAATAGCTTTAATTTAATTTAACCCATTTCTGATTTTAGCATACAGGCATAAACACACATTACTGCCAAACTACTCTATCCATTGATAATTGAGCAAATGGAAAGCATATAGAAAAATGGGGGGAAATACATTACTGATAGTCTGTTTATTTTTAAGGTATAAATATTGAAATGTGAAGATAAAAATGAAACAAAAATTTACTCTCCAGCACATTTGAAGGCAGTTAAGGGGTTACTTTGCATTTAGAATTCCTGGTCTGCTTTTGGTTACATTTATGAATTCTCACCAACTCTGCAATATATCAGTATAGTGCAATATCTCTTCTGAAAAGCATAAAATAATTCAGCATATAAAAAAATTAAACCTGCTTATATCTTTCAAGATTTTATACCTACTTGCAGAGACTGTTACCTCACTTCACATTGTTGGTTGCATTTGAAAAAATATCTTTGGCAAATGTTTTGATACTAACAGGACTAATGTTTCACCTATAAATAATTTTAATATAATTTAAACTAATTCAGAGGCTTTTAAAATAAAATAAAAAGAAAGAAAAAATTGTGAATATTTCATGAGAGGTTGAATACACTTTTCCTCAGTTTAAAGATTCCTTTGATTTTGTTTTTATTTTTATTGACCACAGAGAACAGCGTGAACTTCACCTGTCATTTTCGGCGAGGAACAATAGACCCTGAAGACCAGTCAACTTATGAGTTTGTCCGCATTTCTGGAACTTCTCGAGTTTTGTCAAATGATGAAGGTGAGTCTTTGTTTATGAGAGGAATTTAGTTTTCTGAACAAATAACATATCATCACACTGTTTTTAGTGATGAGAAAAATAAAGATTTTATGTAAATGATCAGAACAAAACTTTTAGTCAACAGATTAAAATGCAGTTTTTTTTTTAAGACTATCAAAATCTTGGTCTTTATTTTTTTTGCTCATATATCAAACACAACAAATCTGTACATCTGTAAATTTAGCACTCTTGATCAAATAAATTATATGTTTTCTTTAAAGAAATAGTTGTCAGAAATCTTGTAAATAAAGAACAGGTTTTATCACAAATTTTAGCAAACAAATGTGAAAATACACTTTATTCATCTTAAATGATATGTCTGAATGTATTAAAATTTATTTTGGTTGATTTCTTTTCACTTCCAAAGTTGATAAGAAGGAAATATAGGTTAGATTATAAAACTCTTCTGTCGTTCACTGTTTCTTTTTTTTTTTTATATGAATGTCTTGTCACACTCTTTTTGGGGGGTAAATTTGCAATATGCACTTGTATATTTTGATTCACAGAAATACTTGGGCTTGATGCCTTGATTGACCAGATGGGGATGCAATCGCCAAGCATGTCTGTCTGTTTCTGCTGCACTGTGCGTCTACAGACATCACATATTATCCGAGAAATGTCTAGCGTGGATGAAACTACCTGCGAGTTTACATCTCGTCACTCTCTGGAGTGGAAATTCCTCTTTCTTGATCACAGGTACACTAATCCATTTGTCTGTCCATCTGTCATCCTTCCAGCTATAAAGAAGGGTTCACGCCTTCACTCTATCTATTAATATCCATTTTAGAAAGGGAAATATTTTTGCAGACTGTACACTTTACCTACTGATAAAAATAACAGATTGCTTTGTTTATATTGTTTGGAAAGTAATATATTTATTCCTAATAGGTATCCAGTTGTGGTAAACATTGCATCTTTAGCTACAGTCATATATATATGACTATAGTCACTATAATCACTATATAGTGAATAATCACTATAAAATAAAGCATAGAACCTAAAATTTCTCACTGTATTCATATTATCATGAATGCACTGGCATACAAATCTTAAGTCGAACAGTTATGCATGGTGTTTGTATGTTGAGCAGTTCTAATTTACTTTTTATCTCTATCTCTTGGAGTAAGTTAAGAGTTGATTCCCTTGATATATCACTACTTTTATGTGTATGTGTTGGTTCCCCTAGAGTATCATAAACTGCATACATTATAATCTGTTTGATTACAACAATTACTGAAGATTGATGTCACGAGTTGATGTTGATATATCAATATCTGTATGAGTTATTCTTTTAATGCTGATGTTGAGTAGAGTTATAATTAAGTAGCTGAAATATATTCTTGGTGAGACACCTGCACAACAAACCCATTTCAGAAACTTTTTTTTTTTAATTGTAAATTTGAATTTCATTTATTTATTTAGAGCTCCACCTATCATTGGGTACCTACCATTTGAGGTGCTGGGCACATCTGGCTATGATTACTATCACCCTGAAGACATAGAACGAGTGTCGAAATGTCATGAGCAGTGTGAGTATAGTAGAATCATCTATTTATATTTTCAAACACACATTGAACATTTTGAGCTGGAGGCTCAAAGGTATTCTTATTTCCATATTTTAAATTCAAATTTGACTTCTTCTTGTTCTCTAAAATACTATTTTATTAGTCATTAAATTAATATGAATTATTTAAGTCCGAGAATTTGTCTCTTTTGTAGTGATGCAAATGGGAGAGGGAACTTCTGGCTATTACCGCTTCCTAACCAAAGGACAGCAGTGGATCTGGTTACGGACACGTTACTACATTACTTACCACCAGTGGAACTCTAAACCTGAATTCATCGTCTGCACTAACACTGTTGTCAAGTATGTGTTCAGAAGTCTATCATTTTCATTGTTTTTTAAAATAAATTATCAGACTCCACAGAATGACTGCAAAGGCTTTTGGTTTTATTTAATAAATACTGATGCTGGAACCAGAGTGCTAACATAGCATAACACAACAGTGCTAACCAATGAAGATATTGTTCATAAGAGTTTGTGTAATTACACACATAAGTAGTAAGATATTTATTCACAGGTGAGGGACTTAAATATATTATGTCCAATTTAGATTGTTATTCCAGTGTCATTATTCTACAAAATTACATAAAATCTGTTGTTATAATTATATCTTACTTATATATCTATTATATATCTAATATGCATTTGCTTGCAGATTTTCAGACGTGCGATCACAGCTTCGCAAAGACATGGGATATATGGAGGAGGAGAATGTTTGTTGCCGTTCCCAGTTGGACTCTGGAAAAAATGACAAGTCCCATCGTAGTCCTTCCATTTGTTCAGCCTCATCAGGAGGTCAGCCCCCGCTCTCCCCCTCCTCATCCACCAGCACTCAGCATTCACTGTCAAATTCGTCTGACTGTGTGTC
This sequence comes from Sinotaia quadrata, assembly GCA_028829895.1. NCBI lineage: Eukaryota > Metazoa > Mollusca > Gastropoda > Architaenioglossa > Viviparidae > Sinotaia > Sinotaia quadrata. Next base: position 67,836,783 of record CM054183.1, read on the forward strand.
CAGTATGGTATTCTTTTCTCCCGCATGCTTTTGCTTGAATTGTGATTGGGCACTCTTGTGGGAAATGCACCAAGGAATGATTTGATAGTTACTAATGCAAATTTTTATTATTTAGTCTAGAACTAAAACAATAATGGCTGTTAGCTTTGCTTTTGAATGCTTGTTTTCTAAATTTAAAATTAGAATGAATTAAACTGTCATGTAGACAGTTCAAATTCACAAATGGAGCTTACCTTTAAATTAGGATTCATTGAACTGTTTTGTAAGGGTATTAACCTGTTGACAAATAGAGTTTATGTTATGTGAGGGCAGCAGTACCACTTGACAAATTCGGATTAATGAGGGTGCTGTGTGAGGGTCGTACCTGTTGACAACTAAGATTAATTGAACCATTATGTGGAGTTGATACATAGATTTATTTTCAAATTAGATTTAATTGAAGTGTTTTGTGAGGGAAGTACCTGTTGACAAATAGAGTTTATCTTAAAATAGGATTAATGATGTGTCTTGTGAAGGAGTAATTTCCTATAATTACTCTTAGACATGTACACTATCAAGGTGCTCTGCTTGAAAACATTGCTTCCCCAAATTTAATCTTTCCAGTGTTATTGTTCTTTATCCCCAATTTAATCTTTCCAGTGTTATTGTTCTTTATCCCAGATTTAATCTTTCCAGTGTTTATGTGTTTTTGTTTAGCTTGCTGGTTTTATTTGTTGATTTTTTAAAATTGTTCCCACAAAGTCTACAAGCACAATTACAATGAGGATTTAGTTGCAAGTGATGAGAATCTCAAGATACTAATGTTTAAAACTGTCTACATGATGCTTTAGCACCTGATTGAACTAAACTCATTTTTAAAGTTTGAATACACCAACACACTTCAACTGTCATCTGTTTTACGCATCACTACCTGATTGTACTAAGCTCATTTTCATTATGCATCTATATCTGCACTATGTTCATTTTTAATCCAAATAACATTCTACAACTGTCTTTTATTTTACGTGTCTGCAACTAGATTGCACTAAGCTCATTTTCAACCTGAAGATGCTAACAATCTACAACTCTCATCGGTTTTATGCATCTGATTGCACTACTCTAATTTTCAGTCTGAAGGTATTAAAATTATACAACTGTCCTCTGTTTTATGCATCAGAATCTGGTTGCATCTATTGTCAATTCTTACCGCCCTTTTTTAATTGACTGTTTCAATATATTAAATTAGGTTTGTGCATGGTCTTTTTTCTGTCAATTTGTGTTTATTTGTTCTGCACATTATGGTGCCTTAGTATATGGTGGCCAATTCTTAAGGTACAAAATATTAACTTTACAAGTTTTGAGTATTTGAATTTTTCCAGAATTTTGAGAAATTACTTATTGGTTTGAACTAAATTGTTCTTCACTTATCTTTCATTAGATTTGGTAAATATAATTATAGTAGTGCTAGATTTCACAAACATATTTTTTGATGGTTTGCTGGATTTTAATTTAAACTATATACTATTTCAGTATAAATTGTTTCATAATATGCTACACGATATCTCAGTATTCGTTGTTCCAAATGCTTCAGTCATAGCACATTTGATTCTGTATGTATATCTCAGTCTTCTTGTACAAATCTTCCTTCAGATCTTTGCTTGTGGAATTTTGGTGTGCTTAAGCTTGCTTTACTTCAGGAATGTCTCCCAAGCACTTTTAAGTAGTATTATGTTTTGATAAGAAGATTAGATTTTAAAATTGTATATATGTATATTTATTATTTTAGTTTTAGGAGTCATATCCAATTAATTATATTTTTAACCCCTCCCTGCATACTTTATTAATTATAATTATTTGCTTGCACTTTACTCATCACTAACAAGTATGGTGTGGATGGTGATTGCATTTTTTAACTCTTTGTCTGCCATTCTTTTTAACTTTTATGCACTTGCATTTCTCAATAGTTCCATAGAATTATTTTCATACATCAACAATTTCTGCTCAGAACCAGAATATAATAGTTGAAGGAGAAAATAAAATGAACAACGAGAATGAACTTCGTCTACTAGACACATTATTACATCATTTTGATGGATCTTGACATTTTGGCATGCAAAGAGTTAATATAGTACTAGTTTTAGTTAAAAGAGGTGTGTGTGTATATAAATATAGGTATATATTCTGATATGAATAGTATTTTATGTATGACAAAATAATGTTATAAATATAAAAGTAGTATAGGATTTGTTTCAGGAATAACTGGATTATTGAAAAAAATTCACTATGTAAATGAATATATTTTAAATTTGACATTTTTAAAATTTAGTATTTTGAATTGTAAACATGCACATCATTAACTGTTTAAGTATGTTTTTATGTAGTCAGGAGTGGTTAGACACATTTTTATTTGTGTAGATTTTTAATTGTATTTTGTGAGTGATACTTGACACCCATCTTTGTTTATTTAAGTATGTGTGATCCAAAGTCAATTTGTGTTTATTTGTAGGTTTGAGCGGTCAGACATCAGATGTAGATAGTTCACAGCACCCACATTCCACTGAGAAAGAGCCAAATGCCACAAGGAAACATATGACCAGCCAGCTACAGACCTTGCTGCAGCAGCACTTGCAGCGCAACACCGCACTTCGACAGTCACCTCGCATTGTATCGCCATCGACCACGCTCACCCCACCGACAAGCATACCTACAACCAACATTCCATGCATTGTTTCCAACATTCTGCCAATCATGGCCATGCCACCTAACTTGATTTCCTTGCCACGCAGCCCAAGGGTCAGCAATCAACAGGTGAGTTGCAAATAGTTTTTGTAGAAGATAGAGGTACACTTTATAATAATGCAGCTGGTAACAAATTAAAAAAAAAAATAGACAGGAAAACTTAAAATCAGCTTTAAACATAGTAATCTGTGAGGCTGAGGAAAATGTTATTTGCATACAATTTCAGTCATGTATCTGCAACTCACCCATAACATGCAGAATAAAGTGCTTGTTGTTTTTCACAGATTTCATATTTTTAAATATGCTCCAGTTTGTCATACATTTCAGACCTTAATTTACTCCAGTTTGTCATAGATTTCAAACCTTAATTTGTCCTTGTATTAAATTTACTCCATTTTATCTTAGATTTCAGGCTTTAATTTGCTCCTGCATTAAATTTACTCCAATTTGTCAAAAAGTATAGATCTTAAATTTTTTTCAACTTGTCAAAGACTGTAAGTTTTAATTTTTGTACCTTGTTACGCAGATTTTAGGTCTTCAATTTGCTCTCATTTGTCATACAAGTTCAGATGTGAAATTTTTTTTCTTCATTTTTCCCCTTAAAATCTTTTTGCTTCTGTCACTTATTTCACATCTTCAAACTGTTCATTATTAAACACAAAAAGTATTGCTCATATAAGATCTGACACATTAAACACAGAAGGCACTGCTCATTTTAAGATCTGATGTTAATCCTAAGTAGCATAAGTTTTGCAACAAACCATATTTTGAATAATGGATGGCTATGGCAACCTGCTACATTAATTTTTGTCAGGTTTTTTTTGCAGATACTGTAAATGTGGATGTGACTGATTTTGTGTAAACTTTTATTTTCCCTTCCTTTGCAATATTGCATTAATACATAAAAGTGGCAAATTTGGTACAGAATAACAAACTGTATTGAATTGTCTTCAGCCAGAGTTCACCTTGGATGCTCCCTTTAGAGAATGACCAAGTAACTACCAATCAATCACTGGTTTACTTGTTAGAAAACTGACACAAATAACTACCAATCATTCACTGGTTTACTTGCTAGAGAACTGACACAAATAAACACCAGTCATTCAGTGTATATTTTATGTTGTTTTGCTCGTTTATATACATACACAGTGTGTAGTTGGTTTGCTCACATGTATTTATACACAGTGTGTAATCATTTTGCTCACATGAATACATACACAATGTGTAGTTGTGTGCTCCTGTAAATATATATTATTATTTTATGCATACACCATGCTAGTTCAATTCAAAATATTTTCCATTGAAGTTATATCTTTCTCTTTGTAAGCTGCTATACATTAAACCAAGAATGCATGGATTAAACAGCCTTCACAGTTTAAAAAATATCTGTCTTTCTAGAGATTATGATAAAATAATATTTGTAGTCTAGGGTATACTTTACTGTGTTAAATTCATTTCTTGGTAGAATTGATGATATAAATAATATTTGTAGTCTAGGGTAGACTTTATTGTGCTAAATTCATTCTTACTAGAAAAAATGATAAAAGTAGCCTTTGTAATTTAGACATGACTTTATTGATTTATTTTATTGCCTTATTTGAAACAAAGAGTAGTCTGAGGTAGATTTTACTCTAGCTAGACATGACTTTATTTATTTATTTTATTGCCTTACTGGAAACAAAGAGTAGTCTGAGGTAAACTTTACTCTGTTGAATAGTCATTGTGTCTTACTAGAAAAAATGTTAAGAGTAACCTATGCAGTCTGACATAGACTTTACTTTGTGTTAAATTCTGCACCTTACTTGAATTAATTATAAAAGTAGTCTTTATAGTCAGAACTCGACTTTATTGTGTTAAATTCATTATCTTCCTCATGATAAAAGTAACCTTTATATCCTTAACTAGACTTTGTTGTGCTAAAATTAATTGTCTTATTAGGATTCTTGATAAAAGTACCTTTTGTAGTCTTAACTAGACTTTGTTATGCTAAAATTCATTGTCTTATTAGAGTTATTGATAAAAGTACCTTTTGTAGTCTTAACTAGACTTTGTTATGCTAAAATTCATTGTCTTATTAGAGTTCTTGATAAAAGTACATTTTGTAGTCTTAACTAGACTTTGTTGTTCTAAAATTAATTGTCTTATTAGGATTCTTGATAATAACTAGACTTTGTTATGCTAAAATTCATCGTCTTATTAGAATTCATGATAGAAGTAACATTATAGTTTTAACTAAAATTGAGCTTTCTACTGATTTTATTCCTACACCTACTCAGAGCAACATGGTTTTCTAATCCCGACAGAATTCTGGATTTCATAATATACATGAATAAGATCATCACAAATCGTTTTTATTTTAACAATTGGATATCCACAGAGAAGTATCCGTACGATACTTTGCTTCCTATTTCAACAAACATTCTTATTTTTCTCCATAGGTGGTAACTCGGTCTAGCAATGTGGAATCATCATCTTTAACAGTAAATCCATGTGTTCAGTCTTTGGTAAGTTTTGATTGCATTAATTCTTTTAAATAATTTCTATGCAGTTTTATTTTTTACATTTGTTACTGTTATTGTCATAATTTATATTAAGGCTTTATTGCCTTAATTTATTGCTCACCTTGGTAAGTTCTGATTATATAATAATCCTCAATTTTATAAATAAGATGATAGATTTGTATAGGAGATGATAATCTATGATAATTATAATAGGTGAAGTGGGTTTTTTTGACTGATTTCAGTTTCACATTGCTTCTAATTTTTGCACTTGGGGACAAGTGTCAAGGGAGAGATTTATAAATTATACTCTAAACAGGAGAAATAAAGCTCCTCAATTAAAGTTAGAGCATCTACTTATTGTAACTGCCTAGGGATCTACTGTTGTACATTTTGTATCATTTCATCATGGAATAATACTGAGACCACCACCTTGAGCTTGAGAGTACTTCGCTTTACCTGTAAGCATTTCTTTAACCCCAAATATTATTTCATCCAGGATCAAACTCAGGTTCATTTGACTAAGTGATTTGCAGCCTACTTTTTTCTGCTGCCTAAGTGAACATGTGTCATGTTTTAAATATCACTAAATCATTTTGTTTGACAGTCACCAAATCATTTTGTTTGACAGTCACTAAATCATTTTGTTTGACAGTCTCTAAAATTATTTTGTTTGACAGTCTCTAAATCATTGTGTTTGACAGTCTCTAAAATTATTTTGTTTGACAGTCTCTAAATCATTGTGTTTGACAGTCACCAAATCATTTTGTTGGGACAGTCTTAAATCATTTTGTTTGACAGTCACCAAATCATTTTGTTTGACATTGTAAAATTATTTTGTTTTGAGAGTCTCTAAATCATTGAGTTTGACAGTAAGCAAATCATTTTGGTTGACAGTAACTAAATAATTTTGTTTGACAGTCACTAAATCATTTTGTTTGACAGTCACTAAATCATTTTGGTTGACAGTCACTAAATCATTTTGTTTGACATTTTAAATGTAATTTGATTTATTCCAATAGTGGTGACACAGTTATTTGGTGAAATACATGTTAAACCCCCAAGTTATAAAATACAAGAGAAATAATTTGTAGTGCTCATTTGATGTATAATCTTGTAGCTAATGACCCACCTTACATACAAATGGTTTAGGGTCTGGTAGGATGTATCAGTCTTGCATCCTGTTAAGAATAGGTAATGTGTCAGTTGGACATCCAGTTATGGAGAAGCAATGTATTAGTGAGGCATCCAGTTCACAGCTTCTTTGTGTACTTTAAGTTTCATTTGTTCAGCTGGATTGCTGATGGTAATATATATGCACATTTATAAAACATATTCAACTATCCTAATGGCTAATTAGTGAAACACTGTGCAAGGCTACAAAATATGTTTAACTTTACATTTCTAAACAGTGTTTGCTTGTTTTTTTAAAATAGTAAGTTTTGGAGGTTAATGTAGTTTACTTCTTTATTGCATTTGAATTATTTTCTTTATGAAAAATGTTTTCTCTTTCAGAAAGGTAACTCAAATTATAGAAACATAATCTTTTCCTTAAATCACAAATATAAAATTGTAATTTTTATGAATTTTCCTCACAGTTAAATAACATTTTTTTGTGTTTTCTGCATTACACAAGTGTTAATTTGTTTTCTATGCTTGATGTTGTTGCAGTCCATGCAGGCCAACCTGTTTCTCACGCCTGCCCAGAAATTTCTGCATGATCAGTTAGTGCAGAAATCTGAACAACTTCAAGACACAATTCGACGTCAGCAAGAAGAACTGCGACAGATTACACAGCAATTGGCTCAGGCACAAACGACAACACCATCCACACTTATAACCATGCAAAACACAGGTAACTAGATCCACTCACACTTACAGATAGCCATGCAAAACACAGGTAACTAGATCCACTCACACTTACAGATAGCCATGCAAAACAAAGGTAACTAGATCCACTCACAGATAGCCTTGCAAAACACATGTAACTAGATCTGCGCACACTTGTAGATAGCCTTGCAAAACACTGGTAACTTGATCCACACACACTTGTAGATAGCCTTGCAAAACACTGGTAACTTGATCCACTCACACTTGTAGATAGCCTTGCAAAACACTGGTAACTTGATCCCCACACACTTGTAGATAGCCTTGCAAAACACTGGTAACTTGATCCACACATACTTGTAGATAGCCTTGCAAAACACTGGTAACTTGATCCCCACACACTTGTAAATAGCCTTGCAAAACAGACAACTAGATCTGCTCACACCTTGCAAAACACAGGTAGCTAGAATCACATTTGCTTTTCTTAAGAAAAGACGCCTGTACCTTGTACTGCCTTTTCTTGCCAATTTTATTGTTGAACTATTATTAAATCATGTTTTCAAAAGAGCTAGTAGATACTAGTAGTATTTACCATCACAACAAAGGCATTTGTTTAGATATTTCTAAAGCAAGGATTGTTCACACTTACAGCCTTGCAAAACGTTACAACTAGAACCACCTACACTTATTGCCAACAAGATGTAATTAAAACAGCACACATTTATAAGACCAGGTAAAATATGTGTAACTTTGAATCATTCAAATGCAATAAAGCAAGATGTCATTATACCTGCACACATTATAAAACCAAGCAAAATATAGGAATTTTGTATTATTCACACATTATCTTACAGGTAATTAAAATAACACATTTATATAACCAAGCAAACTTATATGGACCTGTAATCATCCCCTTTATCATCTGCATATCACCAGGACCCAAAACCTTAATGTTTTGTATATTTAATTATTTTTTTTGTTTATTTAATTATTTTAAAAATATTTTAGTATTTACAAGTTTAAATAACAAGAATCTAAGTTATTTTAAAACTGTTATAGCAATTTTAAATTTGATTAAGCACATCTTTAAAGAAATGATGCCAAAGTTATTATTAACTATTTTAAAACTTATTTAGTCATTTTGAGTTTAGCTAAATACAACTCCAAAGAAAAGAGGTAAGAAGTTTTCAAATTATGTTCTTTTCTTTTGTTGTTTAAGTTACATCTTCATCCAGTGCACCAGTTCTGTTGACACCAAATGGATCTGTGACTACTACCTTGGATGCAATGAGCACTAGCCGAGGTCATATTTTGCTCTCTCAGATTTTGGATCCTTCAAGGTCAATTACAACCCCACAGCCATCAGTCAGTTTCCAGATTGTTTCGCCAGACCATGACTTGGGGTTTAGCAACAATGATTTATCTGATTCTTGCTAGCATATGCTTGGACAGTCACAGGGTTATTCTTCAGGTTAAATGTATTGAACTAAAAATGTATTTTGCATGTGAAAGATTGAAGGCTTGTGCAGGGTCTGTGATGTGCAAAATTTTCTGACACAGGAAAACACTTTTGATATACTCAGTTTTACACCCAGCATTTCAAGGCTTTGATCAAGACTTGTTACTGACCATGATTACATTCAAAGAACTACTTTTGTTCTAGTGTTCACAGGTCTTTGATGACTGTTCTACTTTCTATCTACAGAAGAAAGTTATCAATATTTGTACATGTTTGTGTAAAATATTCAAAGATGATATTTATTATTTTCAGTCAAATTTGTCTTAACTGTCCAAGTTGTTAATTGTGACCCGAATGAATATTGTGTTTTTCATGGATTTCATTATACTTCAGTAATTTTTATACTTACATATTGTCCCACTATAATCATCTACAGTGCTTTTGGCTGTGTGTTACCAGAATACAAGTGAAAAATTCATAGAATAGATTACATTACTGAAAGGGGAATATATAGGATTTTTTTTTTAATCAGTAGAATACTTAAAAATTGATAACTCCTTTTACTTAACTGATAATCTTTTTGTTCTCTTTAATACAAATCTATTTTCCAGCGCATATTTTATAATATACTGAGTAAAAGGGTGAATCCATTTTACAGTACAGACTGTACAGTGGACTGATTAAAAGAAAGAATTAATTTTTAGCATTAACCGTCCTGTGAACTGGTTAAAGGCAGAATCCATTTCCAGCGTGGACTTTGCAAACTTCTTTGGTGCTCTTTTCACTGGCAGTTAAGTCACCTGTCACTTTTTTTGTCATCTGGCTTGTGTCATCTGCTCAATTTCGCCTAATTATTAATCACAGATTCACTCACAAAACTTGAGTGTTATAAAAAATGCTTTATAGGGAGGCCAAGACTAAACATAAATCATTAGAATTGGTTACTCACCCAAGAAAATGCAAATTGCTGCTAATGTCAACTTTGTGCTCCACCTGAACTGAACAAGTTATAAATTTTGAAAGAAATACAAAGAAATGTAGGAATTTTAATGCATTGGATTAAATAATTATTGTGTTTAGATTCATGTATCAAATGTTATAATATCTGAATTCATCAGATTAATATGAAATCAGAAATGGTAACTCAATTCATAGATACTAATAAGAAAATTCATTGTAAACATAATTTTAAAATATTCATAAAGTTTCACATTTAATGTTACTGTCTTATTGATCAGATCAAAGCATCAGTTTCCTGGTCACTAAGAGTTTTATTTGAAAACTGGGGGTTAGTTTTTCAATCGCTTTCTTTTTTACTAAATTGAAAATGTTATTTTATCTTTAATTTTTATTCCTGAGATGAATTTTCTTATTGTCTAAAAGAAGAGATATAGCAGACCTGTCTCATTCTAGGAAAACTCTTTAATGCTAGTTAACCTTCCATTAAAGTATTTTTTTTAATTAATGCTAATAGGTACATGAAAAATGATGTTATTTCAAATACCCACTACTGGAGCTAGTAAATGTACCTCAGTGAAAAGAACATCATATAGACAAAAGCCTTATAGATTAAATGTTGTTATTATGTATATAAAAAATGCGAGTAAAAATATTATGCTGACAGAATGAAATGAGAATACACAAAAATTACACAATGGCACAGAAGTAAACTGACTCAATAGATCTGAAAATTGTTTTCATATAACACTGTTCACACAGGAAATATAAAGCTTTGGTTAGCAAATTTGGTATACAAAAGGTAAACTGCATGTAATTGAATTTTGCAGTTTGCAAACTAACGATTGGAGAGAAATTACTATATTATATTTCTACTTCATTTTAATGGTGGTTTTGGATACTTAAATGTTGGAAAATGTGTTTGGTATGATTATGACAGTTGCTAAATGAATTGTGGATACCAGTGACAAAGGGGAGGGGGGATTTAAAATATTCTTTAATATAAATATACTTGTGAGTTTGAAAGTTTTATTTTCTGTTTTTAATTGCATGGTTGTATTTAAGGTTTTTTGTTAAATGCAGTTACACCACATGATATTCTGATAATAAATTTTTTATTTGTTTTTTCACATTATCATTGCCAAGTACATTTCATTAGATTTTGTTCTCATTGTTTATTAGAAATCCTGTTATTTTTTAACGTGTGAGAAAAAAGTACAAAATTTACCTTTGTACATAATCATGTTTAAGCAAGAGTAATAGTTACTGCCTAGTGCTTGTTTCCAATAGATTACACCTAGACTTGGTTTCAAAAAGCTAAGTATGTTGCAAATTAGAATTGTCGTGTCATTCTCTTCTCTGATGGGACTTGTGTCATACATTTACATATTGTGTTCACTGTTTCATACAAAATCATACTGTGTTACATATGCATTCACATTTCAATGTTTACAATTAGCAGTTTTAACTTTCATACCATGACTTAGCTTTCAACAAACAATAGCAGACATTTAAAACTATAGGAAATTTGGGGGAGTTTAATTCATTTTATATTTATAGATCTAATACATTTGAAGCATTTATCTGTTGTGATGGTCAATACTCCTTGTCATGACTGTTAGGTCTAAACTTTCAGCCATGGACTACAGTTACAATCTTACATTCATTATAAACTGTCATGTTAAGATAACTTATAATTAAGGGTGAATAACTGAGAACATGACTTTTATGAAATTGTTATAAATGAATACACTACAAGCTGATAATTCAGTACATTACACTTCTTGCTTTGAATAGGTATAGACTTTTAGACACGAAAGTGTGTGTTCTGCTACACGTCTTGAGCAGCAAATCAGTTCATTACACTTCTTGGCTTGAATATGTGTATAGACTTTTAGAATGAAAGTATGTGTGTACTGCTACACGTCTTTAGCAGCTAATCAGTGCATTACACTTCTTGGTTTGATTCTGTATGGCTTTTTATGTATGTATACAGTATTTTGAAATATATTTATCTTTTAGAATTGGTATTAACTTCCATGTGACATTAATTGAAATGTTTCAGATCAATAGCACATATATTTTCGTAAGTTCTATTTGGACTGTAACACATTTACCAGTTTTATTACAAATATCACTACCACTTCTTGTAATAGAGTACCATTTTTTTAACTCAGATTTTTAACAAAAATTAATTATCCTTTTAAATTATCTTCTCAGGAACTATTTTAATCCAGGACCTACTTGGCCCGTTTACCTCCAGAAATATTATAAAACTCATTGTTATTGAAATCATGAATTTGTGCTGTGGTTGACTAGTTTTATGAACAGTTTGGTGATTGATTGCATTTTCAAATTTTAATTCTCAACTTTAGGTAGGGTTTTCTCTATAAAATTGACACTAAAAGGACCAAGTGCCTTTTGTTCTTTATGTTGCATGTTGATTTACTTATTATTTCACACTTGATATCAAATACCAGTGTTTATCTCCCCTGATTGCAGGATGTGTTCAGTTTTGTGCCTTCCTAGGCATTATATTTGTTACTTTCATCTTGTATAATCACTAAATTAGGCGAATATGTGCAATTTTAAAGTAGAAGTATTTTTTACTTTATTTTATTTTGTATTATGATTAATTCTGTGAGAAATATGTTAAAGTGAAAGCACGAGTTAGTATGTACGATGAGTTTGTCTTATTTGTCTACTCAGATATTCTGAATGGTTGTGTATTTTAATTGCCGTGCATAATGTTAATCATGAAAGTCATCATCAGAACTGGATTTCATTTCTGTTTGTGATTGTTTTAAACAACAGGACACTGTTTAATCGAACCTGAGACATCATGGTTTGATAGGTCTCATTTTGACTGTGCATTAAGTAGTCAGTGTTGTGTTGTGATTGTTTTAAACAACAGGACACTGTTTAATCGAACCTGAGACATCATGGTTTGATAGGTCTCATTTTGACTGCGCATTAAGTAGTCAGTGTTGTGTTGTGGAATTCATTTTCATCTTTTAATTAGTCAACTCTGTTATTTCATTTTTTTATGTTTGCATTAATGTGATATATTTTTTCTTTAGTTATAAAATGTTGCCATGTAGTCTTCAAATTATGCTGATTCAGTGGATTGGAAAAGAGAGAAAGATGCTGGTGTGTGTGTGTGCGTGCGTGTGTGTATTCTTACATATGGATATGTAACACCATGAATATAAAAATGCCTATGTTGTGAAGTAAATATTAAAAATAATTTTTCTTGTTGTTACTTGCCTTACCGTATCTTCAATTCACTTCAAGGCCATATGAAGTAAAAGAATTGTGAAGAGTAATTAAAAACAAAAATAAGTGTGTCATTTTACGATGTTTGGGATTGTATGAGTTTACTTGAGGGAAAGATACTAACAAGAGTAAGCATTTACATAAAACATTCACAAATTATAACAAATATTTGACAACATTAATAAGTAAACAAAGTATTCAAGTACATGAATTCTAATGGGCTAATATTCTAGAGCAACATAAGTAATATGGGCTAATATTTTAGAGCAATCTTAGTACTGTCTTCAGGAATCTTAATCTCAGATTTTCTCCAATGAAGAGACAATTGCACTCTTGCCCTAATAATGTTATTATACTTCACACTAAAGCACTAGAGTCAGTATTTGAATGACTTTTGAGTGAAGTCTCTAGGGATGAAACGGCAAAAAGCCAGATGAGGATTTTAGGAAGAAATTAAATATAATGTATGAAAATAAACATATTAGAAAATTAATATAATACTATGAAGTACTCCATGACTTTTGTCACTTTTCCCCCTTAAACGCAACACATTTGCAACTTTTGCAGTGTACTAATAAGCATTCAAGGAAGAATTTTTAATGTTTGTTAAAAACTGAAAAAGTACCAGAAGTAGGTAATAATAATAATTCAGTCACTTTTGCAATAATGTGAGTGTAATGTATCAAGTCTGAGGTCCGAATTGGTTAACTTTCTTGCAAATGAACTGAGGCTGTTATGTAAATAATATTAGACATGAAATGAGGCAATAAAGGAACTAAGACTGTTATCTGTACGATATTGGACATGAAGTGAGGAAATGAATGAACTAAGACTGTTATATGTAATGTTATTGGACATGAGATGAGACAATAAATGAATTAAGGCTATTATCTGTATGATATCGGACATGAAGTCAGGTAATGAATGAACTAAGACTGTTATCTGTAAGATATTGGACATGAAGTCAGGTAATGAATGAACTAAGGCTGTTATCTTTGTAATGATATCGGACATGAAATGAGACAATGAATGAACTAAGACTGTTATCTGTAATGATATTGGACATGAAGGGTACAAAAAACCACCCCACTGTAAGTAATCTAAAATTCAATCTATTAATAAAAACCTCTGTGCACACAAATTAATTACGAGTAAATAGGGCAAAGTAGGATTTAGGATTTGAACTTTTATCTATTTGCTACTGAATTGTGGAGGAGCAAAATAGCTCCAAGACTCTGCAGTGATATTTTTTTAGAAATAACTTTGTACTTGTAGCTATTTTAACGGCAGAAATTGCCATGCTTTTGCATGTTGCTAATTTGTTGCTTTTTACTCCTCCTTTTCTTGACTTTTAAAAATGACTTCCCCAGGGAGTATGTTTTGTGATTGAATGATTTATGAAATGAGTGATTATATTCACTGCACAAAAGAGAGCCCCTAGGTAAATAAAGTTAAATCATACCCATCAAAAAAAGTAAATTGTTTAATATTATTTTGAAAGGGTGGGTGTGGTGTCTATATTGTATTGTCCTGTATTGTCTAAATGTTCCACTCCACATACAGTCTTGCATACAAACACGTCAGCATACATAACCCTTGCATGCATAATAAACGAGCCAGACAAATATCCATGGTGGATGCATGTTGGACATTGATGGTCAACCAAGTCCTACACAGTGTTGACAAATCACTAAGGGACTGAATAAAGTTGTGACAGTGGAGACGTAATGTAAACAATAGTGGTACACTACATTTCCCCACTGTTCACTTTCTTTGTTCAACCCACCACCACCACCACCTTTTTGTGTGACACCTTGACAGATTACCCTTAATATTAATATATAATACAGATAATTGACAGATTACCCTGAATATTAATATATAATACAGATAATTGACAGATTACCCTGAATATTAATATATAATACAGATAATTGACAGATTACCCTGAACATTAATATATAATACAGATAATTATTTAGTCAAGTGAGAAGATTGTCTTAGGTTGTAATACATCACTGTTTGAAAATCCTGGCAATTCCTAATGGGCTGGTTGCCTAGCATATTTAATTTAACTAAAAGTGTAAAAAATCCTTTCCTTCTGACTTGCTTAATATCTCATCATCTTTGAAACAAGCGATAATTGTGTTACATCAACTACTTTTGTCCACATTTGTTCACCATACAGATTTTCCTTAGTGCTAAACAAATATTATTGCTTTATAATAAACAGCAAACACAGTTTTTACAATAATCGGGTGGACAATTCAGACAAAAACTTGCCAAACAGTTGGAAACTACAGGTTACAATGGCTGACTCACTTGTACATTAATTTAAATGATAAAGTAAATCTTTAGTAAATGAAGTATCTACATTATAAATAAAGTTTTGTAAAAGAAGATGAACTTTTGAATTGGAAGCATCATTTTGTATTCTATTTATTTTTTTTATTTAACCCACTTATCATCTGCTAGCATGGTCACTTAAGAGCTCCTGCTGAAGTCAGAGTGAATTGACTCATCAAGTTAAAGTGTTCTACTATGGTGATCTAAAGGTTAACAATTTACATTTTAAATCTTACAAAAATACTTTTTATTTTCATGTATAAAATACTTTAGTGTTTTGAAATACTTATATATTTTTGTTTATAAAAAAATAAATTAAAGATATCTTTTCCTCCTGTCTTACAATTTTCTAACCATTATAAAATATTTTTCTATTTTACTCTAGTAGTTATTAATTATTACAGATTTTTAAAATCCTTATGCACTTCACAGTTATACTTGAGATTGGATTTTGCCAGTGTTAAATGAAACAGGACACATTCCTTTTTAAATTTAGATTTAACAACACATGCATATGCACAAACTTTCTTTATTTCTATTAGTTATTCATAAAACCTAAAACAGACAATAATAATAAATTTATTTAAAACAGTTAAATTTATGTTTGTTAGTTTATATTTTGCGAGTCACACTTTTACATGGATAAATGATATAACTCTATAGGATCAATGAGATGTATAGATTCATCAACATTAAAATTTTCACATACTAGAAATATTTGGCAGAGCCCCAAAAGAAAAGTTCAACAGGAATTCTTTTCGACATTATAAAAATGCATAAACAGACAAAACTTTATACTGTGTATATAATGGAACAAAGTTTGAGACAAATAATGTACTGGATCAAATGAATTTCAAGACTTTGCAGGTTAATTATTGTTAGAGAGATGTTAACAGACAATATTCTATCATTCAACAAATGATAACTCGCATATAGCTGTACTTTAGATAAAGAATGTGCAATCTGGACATGAATTCATGCTCGCCTTATGATATTGATGTGCTCTGGACCAACCAGAAGAGAATGATCACAAATATTGAAATGCAAGTTTTACAGCAGAGATCACTGTCTCATACAAGAAGGCTTTAAAAGATATGAGCATTCCATTCATTGAACAAAAAGGTTGAAAGACTTCATTTACATGTGTTCTAACAATCACCAGACATTTTGCATATTACCAGATTTGTGTCAGAAAATGAATATTTCCCTTGAGCACATTTTCAGCTCATCTACATTATTGCACCACACAACAGAAATTTACTATCAGTCACATAGCACAGAGGAGGTTAATCTTTTTATCAAAATTTGTTCAGGTGTTGCCTCTGAGCCAGAGTTTACGTTTTTTTAAAGCACATGATCCAAAACGGGATTTTAAATGTTCCAAAGCTTGACCGTCAGCTTCATTCAATAAAACAGCATCATCTTCATGAGACCATATACAGCAACCTGGAAAGGAAAAGATGCAAGCACTGAAAACTTTTAAACATTTTCTTCTGATAAATATATAGCATTTCATCAACTGACAATTTTTTTTACACTATCTCAATACCTGTTGTTTGCATGCTCTTACATATTAACTCCTGTTGCAATGCCAATAAATTATATTTGTAATATTTTATTTTTGGTATTAAGAAAAGCATACCTTTATGATTTTCTTTTGTAGAAGCTTTATTGCATAAAAAATATGACAACAATTTGTAAAAACACAATGGCGTAAGGGCACAGATTGAATATGTCACACTGTTTGTGTAAACCCATAATACATTAAGTAATACATTAAAACTTTTGTGTCCTTCCCTCATTAGTATCATATATGGGTAAAAAGGTTGAGCTATTTCCTTGTTATTTCTGATCAGTAGAAGTGTGTTGAACTGTCTTTCACAACTTTGGAACAGAAGAGGAATGTATTTTCTCTGAAATTTTCCTACTATTTTTGAGGCTAAAGAGGATTCAATGAATATTCAAAGATGCTGTCATGATATGTGACATCTTGAGTTGTTGCATTATGGTGATATGGAACATTTGAGTTGTATGTGTAGGTATGAGGCATCCACTACTTTGAGTTGTATGTGTAAACATGAGGCATCCATTACTTTGAGTTGTATGTGTAAACATGAGGCATCCATTACTTTGAGTTGTATGTGTAAACATGAGGCATCCACTACTTTGAGTTGTATGTGTAAACATGAGGCATCCACTACTTTGAGTTTGAAAACATACTCATTTCAGATATAACATTTGTCAAGTGTTTATCACAATTATAAAACATAGTGCATTAAATAAAGTCTCCAACATCCCTGTAAACTCTGGTGAATATAAAAAGAAATTTACTTTGATAAAATCAACAAAAAACATTCTTTGCCTAAAAATGCAGTTTAAAAAACAACAACAATAAAATCAAAACTAAAAACACCTTCTATCATTTTGTGAGAACAGTCCAAGGTGAAAAAAAAATTAATCTAAAAAGAAATTTAATTGGCATTCTAATCAATCAAACCTAAGACAGGTAAGATACCTGGCAAAGTGAGCCCAGTCATCATCCAATATCTGGTGGCAACCAAGTCTCCACTGTTCCACCACAAAAGTGCTTTTGCCTCCAATTGTGTTAAATCAAACTCTTCACAGAAAATCTACAACAAAAATTCATGTCCTTATCATTTAAAATATTTAAAGATCCAATGAATAGAAGTTGGTAAAAGGCAATTCAAAGTTACATATCATATTCTTTCCTGATAACTTCTAAGATAGAAAGAAATTTGCCTACAATGTATCTCATCATGTGTACATTAAAATCCTAGTGCTAGTGCATCTAGGTATAACTGAAGTTTAGGGAGCATGAAAAATGGCAATGGGTATGTAAGGGAGCAACTAAAGATACCAAATATGGTCTATTTTCCTTGCAGGGGGGGGGGGGGAGATAAATAAAAAAATTAACTCTATGACTTTCTAAAATAGAAAAACAGCATAAGGTGAAATTAACACAAAATCAATAGCATGGCTTTCTACTATAGAAGCAATGCTTATGGTGAGATTAAGAAAATAAATAGTACAACTTTCCGCTATAGAAACACTGCTTCTGGTGAGATTAACAAAATCAATGGCATGACATCCGGGATCCCACTATAGGAAACAAGCACAAGTTCCAGTAAAACAACAAGATTCCGTTAGATATTACCATTTGGTAAGATAAATATGTACAATTAACACAGGTCTTACTGTCAAAAGGCAATTTGCGATGGAACATTATCAGCAGTTCAAAGGTGAAAATACAATCTCTTATTTTTTCTTTTTTTGGGGTGTGTGTGTGTGTGTGGCTGGGTGATGAATGGGGAATCAAATGCCTGTTTGTGAAGTTCCATATAGATTCCTGAAATCTCTACACACCAAAAGATTACTATATGAAATTCAATGCCACACAAGTTGTACTGAAATACTGAAGAATATAAAAGAAATCAAATATCCATAATTATGGTTCTAAAGTGACTCTCAAAGATGTGAAAAATGGTACACATCAGAAGCTACAATGCTAAAGAGTTTCAGTGTGCAGTTTCCAAAGTCTGGGAAGGGGAGGGTGGAGAGAGAGTAAAGAAAGAAAGAAAGTAGAAAGTTGTAACCTGCAATGTGCGTTCATTAGCAGCTTTAGGCTCGCTCCCTTGGACAGGATTATCATTATCCGAATCTGTAAATAGCATGGAAAAGGAAGCAAATAAATGCTACAATGACAGGGATGATATCAAAAGATCTTATTTTCTTCTAAGGACTGGGTAATTAATTCATGACTACTTTCAAATGCTATAATGACAAGGCTGATATTTTCCCCCCTTTATACACTAAGGAGTGGGTAATTTGCGATTATTCTCAAATTCTACAATGACAAAGATTTCTTCTTTTTCCCCCCATACAGATACATTCATAATTACTCTCAAATTCTACCATGACAATGATGATATCTAAAAGATTTTTTAACACCAAGGATTGGTTAAATCACTATAATTACTCTTGGATGCCAGTTTAAAGGCTAGTATCAAAAACTTTTGATTTTTAAAAAATATTAAGGATTGGGTAATTTATGATTACTCTCATATGCCACAAATCCTGGCACATGATAAAGTTTACAAATTGTACAAATGATAGGACAAATAAAAATATCACAGGCCTGAATCTTCCATTATAAAATCCCTCATTTTCGTGGCATTTGGAGAATCTGGGGAAAAAAGCATGAAGAAAAAAACAAAATTAATTCAGAACATAAAATTCAAGCCTGTGATTTTAATGACTTTGCAGTGTGTTTTGACTATAAAGAAAAATGCAGATTGTATAGCAAAGAAACAATCAAAAGTAATTAGGAAGAAAGCATAATTTAAAAATTATTACAAAGTAATATGCTGGATTAATATCACCACAGTGGCAAAATTTACACTTCTAATATTTAATATTAGCATGCCAGAGATCTAGAAAGAAAAGAAGCTCATAGATTTTATTATAAATTGGTTCTATTTCATCATAATGAAAGTTTTTCATTGAAAAGTATCCTTGGAACCAAAATTGAGTTCACATTAACTAATATTTTCATATTATTTACTTTATAAATTTCTGTTCAAATTAATACGAGTCATTCTTTAATAAATAGCTTTAAGATATTATCCATAAACTTATCACTTTATTTCTGATAATACTTTAACAATAAATAAACAATGCTTCCAAAAAGATGAAATAGAGCAATTCGCCATTTTTTGATTTACAGCTAATTGTATTTCTAATTATGTTAGATTATGAATGAATATAGTAATGATATATTATTATATTATACTGTATAAACAGTAATTTAAAAAGGCAAAATGAGCAATATATGCATGTTATAAAATGACCAAAAGTTTAAATATACCCACTTCACATCACATTCATACTATATTACAATAACAAACAATACAAAGTACAAGGAAAGACAACTTTGAGATCCACATTTGAGATTTATTGATTTTGTAAACATAAAGTGCATAATTAAGATAAAGAACTCCTTTTATTAAATATAACTCTTTTGACAGGAAGCAACAAATTAACATTAATTATAATTACACAATGGTGCATAATAAGCTTTATTTTAACTTTGATTTTGAAGGCTATATCCTGCAGCTTTGAGTAGAAATTCAAATGAGTGTCAAGAAACTAAGTGAAGCTGGGTCATTTATGTTTCCTGCATTATGTTCATATATCATGATATTTATAAAAAGCCATTATCCCACCTTTCATTTTGTATGTTTTAATGAAGCCTTATTTGTTCATGAGCTCCTTTAAATAGATATAACTCATTAACTGGCACTAGCATCAACATTAGCAATTATCTGCATTTCTTCCTTCCTTTTTAAAATATCCTTAGGTTATTTTTAA
Organism: Sinotaia quadrata; assembly: GCA_028829895.1. Taxonomy (NCBI): domain Eukaryota; kingdom Metazoa; phylum Mollusca; class Gastropoda; order Architaenioglossa; family Viviparidae; genus Sinotaia; species Sinotaia quadrata. The sequence continues at coordinate 67,857,252 of CM054183.1, forward strand.
ACATTATTATTGGGCAATAATGTATTTAGCAAATATCTTGAATACAAATAATAACAAATGAATGGGTACATTGAAAATTTTAAAAAATTATCTTTCAGGAAATCTATTTTATAAAGAATGACTGTACTTATAGGAAGAAATATTGAAAGAATTCAGTTTAAATGAGTTAATATATGGACCTTCATGACATATGACATTAAATTAATAGCTCACTTATTAACCCTTTAAGGGGCAGAGCGGCCCAAAACGTTTTTACTACCGAAAGGGCAAAACGTCCAAAAGCGTCCGTAGCAACCAGTGCTTTTTTCTTCTCATATCATTCGAGAAATCGTGAGACTTCCGGTGTCTACAGGAAACATGACGTTTGTACAACGATTTCCGCGCCATTTTTAAGTGTTTTCATGTGGCAGCATTCATTTTTTCATAAAGTTTTCTTTGTTTTTCGCGTTTGGTGTTTCAAATGGATTTCTTAGAATCGTCGAGCGATAATGAGGAGTTTAATGGATTCGATTTATCGGATAATGAGGTAAGAGAAGTTTATTTTGAATCGGATGATAGGATTAGAAGTGACATTAATGTCAGTAGCGTGCACATGTTGCATCTTTCAAATTTTGGAGGAGAGTTCATCAGATTCTGAGGATATCGAAGAGAAGTAGCGGGGAGGGGTATCTGGAGATGCACATGGTTGGAATAGTAGTACTTTAGCACTGAATATATCGGAATTTATAACAGAAATGGGGCCGAATGTGACTGGAATTAATGATAGTACTCAGCTGGCTAGTTTTTCAAAGTAGAAACGTTTGACAAGATATCAGAATAAATGAACGAGTACGCACGTCCGAAAATCGTGGAAAAACAAAATGGCGATCCAGGTTGGAAGGAAACTAATGCCACTGAAATTAAGGCTTATTTTGGGCTTATGATTTTGATAGGAATTTATAATCTGCCGAAAAAAGAAATGTATTGAGTGTCTGAAGATAGATTAGTGTTCCCGGCATCAACAAAGTGTGTGTACATGGTGTTTGTAGCGGACAATAACTGGACAATATTTTTTTTGTGTAAATATATATTTTCATGCAAGGATTCAAATTTAACACCTGAAAGTATACTTCAATTAAGGATATTAATAAATCTGCTTTCATTTCCTTTCATTTTGCATTTTATTTCATTGAAATATATGCACTAATACCTAAGATATGATGTTTTTACTAACGTAACCCTAAATCTCACTGAAACCCTGAAAAATCTTGCCCCTTCAGAGTTAGAAAAAGGAAAAACGTCTGCCCCTTAAAGGGTTAATGTCATCACTCTTTCTTTGCTGGTTATTATTTTTTTAAAATCTATTATTGAGTTGAAACAAGTTAATATTACAACAGGGCAAATACGAGTTGTTCATGCCAAGGTGCTTTCCTTCTGCATTTACCCACTCTTTTAGTTTTACCTTATCTTGGACTTTTCTGGTATCCAGTGCTGTTCTGTTTCCAGGAATTAAAAAAAAAAGTATTTTGGGTATTTAAAAAAGTTTTAAAATTTAATTTTAAAAAAACTAAGCATGATATTCCAAATCTAACAACAGATTATTCTTATCTAAATCAGAGACAATATGTGTACCAAATTTGAAGGCTGTAGCATGAAAAGAAATTTTTTTGTTCTTTGCGTGTAGTAATGTGGCCTTAATGTGATATCACAAGGTAAACACACCAGACATCAGTTCTTTGTTATTTATGTAAAACTCGAATGCATGCACTGGACTACAGACAGTGCAGTTTGTATAATCAGTCAGTGGCTGGTGGTTAATGTTTAATATGTTATTATATATCAAGCTAGTGACTGGTGGTTAATGTTTAATGTGCTATTATATATCGTCAGTGGCTGGTGGTTAATGTTTAATGTGCTATTATCTATCAAGACAATCCAACCTACTAGCAGATCTGGGGTTAGATTCACTTACAGGGGAAAAAAAGCAAAATATTTAATACATACCACATTCTTCCTCTGAGAGATACAACTAAAGAAAAAACAAAATAATAAAAATAAACAGAGCTGAATACTAGATAAAATGTGTGACATACTAAGAAATAAACTAGCCATCTAAACACTAAACAAATTTCTCAAAACAATTCTGAATAAAAAGGTTCAAAAATAAAATATGTTGAAACGTTTCAATTGGAAATGTTTATCAACACATTTAGTGTGCATGTGTATATTTTACTTCACAGCAGTTACTAAGAGTCATTCATAAAAAGCAATGAAGTAAAATCGCAAGTTTAAGTGTTATGGCAGCATTCATTTAATATTCAAATGCAGCTTTCAACATTTGTACATTACACATGATTTCGACTAGCCAAATATCTAAATCTTTATGTTTTTTGCTCCCAAACAATGCAGAAATATAGTTTGTCAACAAGAGTAACATACATATAAAAATTAAAAGTAGTCAGCATGGGTGTTACAGTATGTGTCATCATAAACTTGTATACTCAGTTCATCATACAGGCACACTGTACTAAGTATCATAATTTTGATTAATGTGATTTTTGCTTTAAACATTGCTGTCAAAATGTAACCCCAGCACAAGATGCAACTTGAATAAAAAATAACTAAAAAGAAAACAAGAAAACTTACTGGAAAATCACCTTCACTGTCCTCTGACTGCTCCTCATCAAAAGTTAATGTTCTCCTTGTAGCAAAATTCTCCCCTCTTAAGAATCTCTCTTTCTGATTGTCATTTAATTCTTTCTCTTCATTCACACTGAAATCATCATTGTTTGATTATACTTTATAACAAAGGTAATATCAATCTGTTCAATCTAAATGCTAGAGGATGGATAGGGTTTTGGACTATAGCAAAGGTTGTTCCAATCTCTAAAAACTAGAACTAGGGAAGTTTGGAGTACAGCAAAGGTGGTTCTAATCTCTAAAAACTAGAAGAAATAGGGAAGTTTGGAACACAGCAAAGTTGTTTCAGGTCTGTTCAGTCTAATGGTTAGAAGACAGATGAAGTTTGAATTATGCCAAAAGTATGCCCAGTCTCTTCAATGTAACATCTATATTAAATATATAACAGGCTGACAGATAATGTTTATTAACTTTAAGCACATCTTCATAATCTTGCAGGCGTGGCACCACCAATATTTTTCATATTAAATATTGTGTAGTTAATCCTTGTTCAACATTTCAGTAGATAATTTTTCACAACTTTCTCTACCAATTTACAATAAACCTTAGAGTTGTAGATTTAATGGCTAAAGTATCCGTTCAATATATAAATGCTTACACATTTAATTCAGAAATAATAAAAACGTGAATTTTTGATTAAAATTTGTATTTTCGTTTTTACATATATTTCATGGATCGAAGACTCTAGATAATGCTATCAAACTTAATTACTAAGTGATTATAATTATAAGCTGTGTGCCTTAACCAGGGTTTGTAGGCAATTTAGAAAAAAATTTAAAGTCTATTCAAGGACTTTTTATGAGCTGAGTATTATGATATTCAAGGGTCAACAAATTCAACTTGTGCTCTAAATTAAAAAATAATAAATTTGTTTCAATAATATTACATTATGTTTTTGTTACAAACAAATTAAGATAATATAAGCAAATTTAATATCATTGTACAATACTATGCATTAACCCTACATACTGAATTCTTGCTTGTAGTGATTACAGGTCAAAAGAGAGTTTGCCCCATGCATAACAAAAACAGGTCCAATTGGTGTTGCAGTAAAGATTTACTAATAGTACATAGTGCTAATATAATGGTGAAAGAATTAACAATGTCCAGAGCTAAAAAATTACTTCAATAAGTTTTGATAATACACCCTAACCAAAAGAAATGACATTACAGCTGACCCTAGCTAATCAATTTATTTTAAAATTTTAAGTTTTGTTCTTTAAAATTATGAAATCGTCACATTTTTCGAAAGCAAGATGCAATCATAACAAAAGATCAGAGTATAGGAAATATGACCTATATTTAAAATATACTAAAAGAAAGCTTTGTTTATGATAAAAGTGGCAAATTAATTTTACAAAGCATTAAAAAAAGAAATCAATAAATCATGAAATAAGATACTAAAATTAATTTATATAACTATATAGACAAGTACATTTTAAAAGTTTTGCTGTAAAAATGATTTCTGGAAACAAAACTGTACCTGCTACAAGTAGCCTTTTTTGAAAAACATATTTTTTCAGATGACTTGCTCTGTAAAGTTTGGGTATGTGATATCTCTCTATTGTTTTCTGTTTGCTGATTCTCTGAATGATTACTGCCTGTGAGCGCATGAATGGAATGGCTCGAGTCAGCTTGTTTTCTGCACTGCTCATAAAGATGTTGATCAAACTCATCAGTTAAGGAAGAATCTTCACTCTCATCTATATTATATGACAGTCCTTTTTCTTCTTGGAGACACAAGAAGTTTACAGTGGAATCAGACCCTGATGAAACATTGCTGCAAAACAAAGTAGTTAATTAAGTGTAATCATCTAAAAAATAAAGGAAGAAAAAAATCAAAATGACATGTAGAATAGTTTTTTTTAATTGTTAAGACAAAATGAAAAAGAATGGGTTAACTGAAAAAATAAATAAATATTGTGATGTGTAGAGATGTCAAAGGTCTCAAATAACAGGCTTAAAGAGTAATAATTAAATTCTTTAAACAATGTCAATATAGAGATAGCAGCTCTCTCTGACTGCCATGTGCCATACTGTATCAAATTTTTAAAAGATTGGTAATTAAGAGAAGAAAAATTGAGCAATTTCAGTGATTTTTGCCTTAGTAATCATTCTTAACAGTAGATGATTTGGAAAATGACTATTTGCACACAATAAATATTAGTGTATTCAAAATCTATGCAATTATTGCAATGGAAGCTATTTAAATATGCAATATAAACACACTATCCTTAATGTTCTATATTTTTGTAGGTAAACCTAAATTCAAATATATGTTAATTAAATATCATGTTAAATGTAATTTGCCATTTTAAAATGTGCAATTTGAACATGTGCAGAGAACATGCACAATTAATGAGCAACAGCATTGGTTGACATCTACTGGCAAAGTTCTTGCAAACATTGTGCCTCAGCATACGTAAATGAAAGGTAATATTTCCTTGTGTGCTTAAGAGTGATGTCTCATTTAGTGTAGCATGTTTGCTATTCTAATTTTAACCAATCAGTCTGAAGTAAACATGTATATTGCCTCAGCAGCCAATGTGTTCTAATTTTTTTCATTGGATACTATATTTGGAATGAATCAGTTTCATTCAAAAAGGGGTTTTCCCACTGCAACCCATGTTGGTACACGCTTGGCAGCCATTTTGAACAAAGTTTTTTTTGATAGCCTGGCAAGTTTGAAGGCCGATTGCGTGTTGACTGCTTGATCCTACCTAATAAAGTGAATTGTGTGGCTGATTTTAATGAACTGTAGATTAAATTCAACCGGCCCCTACTGGAATTTTTTACGTAACATTGTGATAATACCACCAAAACCGGTAGTTATTTGTCAAAGTACCATGTAGCTTAGTGTGGTTTTCATTGTGTGCAAAAAACATGGAGCTTTTGCTTGAAAAATATACATTTTAATTATAATTTTCTCATTTGAAAATTATTATAGAACATTATTTTTGAAATGTTCAAAGAAGAAAAGTGGTTTTATTGGATTTATTTTCATGGATTTGGGCAAGTTCGCAAGTTCTACAAAAAGGTAAGACAATTTTTTCTAATTATTATTAATTTTTTAATAAATAAATTAAAAATAAATGAGGTACTAAGTCTATAATAGTTTTTTAATTAACTAATTTTCAAAATATTTGTAGAATAGTAATAAAAAATAAAAATAAAAATTAAAAAATAATTTAAAAAAAAGATCATATAATTTTCAATTTCAACTAAAAAATAAGAAAACACTTTATTATTTTTTTATTTTTGAACTTTAAATAAATTCAAAATTATACTTTTTAAATTAATTAATATGTCTATAATAAGTAATAATTTAAATTTTTAAAATCCATTGATAATTAAAGTCGGTTTTAATTTTTTAGCACACTGACCCATTCAATTATTGCTTAGCGGCACATCAGTGTGGAATGGATTCAATGCATTAAAAACCTTCAATATGAATCCTTATAATTTTTTTAAAGAAATTTTTCTTGGTCTCTCTGCTACATTCTGATCATGATTTGATCACATTAATTTGCACTTGTAATATGATGAAGAACAAATCAATTAATTCTTTAAAATACAAAAAACTTACAAAATATCACAAATCACCCTTAAGAGATCTAAAATCCACATCACAGTTAATAATTGGTGTTATAACTACCAACAATACAAACCCATCATTGTTTTCTTGGTCTGTGCTTGAAATTATATGTGATTCACCACTATTTCTACCTGATGATGAGAAAAAATTCAAACCAATTATTGAACAACATAAGGACAAACACAAGCAATATTACACATCTAAAAAGCAGAGATAGCATGTATGTCAGATAGCTTAAGACCATTAAAATTCAGCATTATACATCTAACAAGAAGTTAAAGGGTTAGAATATATATAAGGGGTGTTGGAAAAGTTTGTGGTCTGATACAGAGATGGGTTTTGAATTGACCTAAGGATGACATTTTACTTCTTCTTTTGTACTGACATATGTAACACTGTAATTTAATCTATCAAGAACTTTGTGTTTGATAGCTCATCAAAATTAGTTTTTATAAAAGATGGAAAAACATTGCATCATGCTATCATCAAATATTTCATAAGAATAAAATCACAAATAACAGGGATAATATTTTAGGAGAATCTGCTCCTTTGTTTTTGATGGTAAGACCAGGAGATTCTTCTGCTAAAAACAGAAAGTAAGAAGGTCTGTAAGTGCGAGAGCTTGGATTGACCTCAAAAACAAGTCTGCTGCAGTCAACACCATAAGTGGATCATTACCTTTACTGTACTCCCATTCTTAGTAAATAAATATAAATAATCTTTTCAATGGATTCCAATTTCTATCCCTTTAAAAAGTTAAAGCACCAAATAAGAAACATCTGGCTCTGTAAAATTTTTTAAAAAATAGATCTGTGACTGCTTGCAACAGTTCCTTTATCTGAACAAATACAGCAAATACATATTCAGAAATATAAAATGTTAAAAAACTGAGCATGTCTGCTTACCATCAGCTGAAGTAGACTCTTTCTGAAAATTTATATTTCCAGTTAAGCGTGTCTTCCAATGGTCTGGGATGTTGTAAAGATTCAACTGCTTCATGATAACGTAAATGAATCGAGAGCGCATGGACTGTGCGGTGTGTGGTGTGAGCTGAAATTAAATAAAGCACTGTAGACATAGATTGTACTGCATCAATGTAAACAATGACCTGCGCTAAAAATGCAATATACTGTTACCCCGAGATTATTCAAGAAACTGCTTTGATTAGCACAGTCAAATAGACTCAAGTCACTATGGAATGTTTGTTTATTGCCCTCAGAAACATCAAATCCCATTTGAGAGCAGCAATGAAGCTGGATCTATTAGAAGCAATCTTTCTAAAGAACCAATTCAATTTAGATAATAAATACATTTTGAGTTTTTTGTATTTAAAATATTTAAAAATGAAATCCATGAAAGCCACTTTTTCATTTATTCACAACTATACCATACTCATACATAAAATTCCATACAATTATAATTTTATGCCATATGGTATTAATAATAAACTACAGTTTAGGTCAGGAGTTAACTTCAAAAATTTCAAGAGCTTGACTGACTCCACTATCCTGTTAAAAAGAGTCAACTGCGTCAGCAGCAAGTACCTGTCCCTGTCAGATATCACATGACCGATCTGGGTATCATGTGTTGTGTGTTAGTTTCCACAAGCTTTGTTTTAGTTTTGCTTTCTTTTTCATTTTGTATTATTTAAATCTTGTGACTTTTATCCATTAAAAAAAAAAAATCTAAATAATTATAACCGTCAAAATAATAAATGACAATGGAGCAGTCAAATACATTTTTGTATTTTTTAAAGTTATACTGAAACCAATTTGTGGAAAAATCATTGCCCAAAACTCATAGCAAACTGGTGAATCTAGCAGATGAATCTATTGTTACCGGGAGGGGGGATGGGAGTAGCGTTGTGCAGTTATTAACTCTTCAAATGTAAATAAAAATAAAAAGTGGGGTTGCAGTGATATATAAAAAGTGCAATTATTTAAGCGAGGTTGCAGTGGTATATAAAAACTGCAATTATTTATGTTCAAAAAAAAAGTAATCAAATTTAAGTATTTCTTATTATTACCAGAATGATAAATATACAGTCAGGGGCTGTTTTTTTGTTTTGTTTACCTCAACCTATTACTATATATTGAATGTAAATAATTGTCATCCACCCCCACCCCCTTATGTTGGCATTTTTTCACTATCGAATTGTTATAACAAATTACGAGTTACTCATAGCTACAATTTTGGAGGGTTGCATACACACTCAAATCTTATTTTTCATGAGTGTTAATTAAGACTAACAGATTACATTTTGGTTGTTGTTTTATTATGTGAAGAGGTTTTCATTCTATTGAAAAACTAAAAACTTTGTTATTTGGTTTTAAGTTCTCTAACAAATTTCAAGAAAATAAAAAATCTTTTTGCAAAAGAAATGTGATGAATAATAGAGTATATAAAAAATAAAGCAAATTTATGACACAAGTAAACTGTCCCAAAATATATGCAAAAGTATATCCATAGATAATTTACTGCATCTAATTATGTGACAAAATTATGTCTAACCTTAATTAACTCCATAATTTCCCATAGCTTCTTTCCTTTTACATTCAAGTATTGGTCTTCTTCCATGATATATTTTATGATAGCAATATCATCTGCCATGGTATATTTCAAGCGTGTACTAAATAAGAGCAATAGAAAAACACACAATAAAAGTTTGATTTATTATGAATATATTGTTAAGTTTTATGAAGAGAAAAAAAATATAAGTATGACTTATAACTAATATGTGTTTAATTTTATAATGCAAACAAAAAAATACTTTTAGCTATTTATGCTACACAAAACTTACAAACTAAAATTGATAACATCTGCTAGTTCCACATGTAAATAAATCAGTCGTAAAAACTGAAATGACCCATAATTTAAACAAATTCTAAGTCGATGATTGTTAATAAAAAAAGGAGGAAAACAGAAAGAAAATGGATGAGTGACTGACAAAACGAATACTTGACTGGTGAGTTACCTTTTCTTCTTTGTAGGCAATGAGATGATAGTTGTAGCTGGGGACATGCTATCATTATCATCGGCACCATCATCTAAAACAGGACTGTGGTGTCTTAGTCCACTGCTAAAAAGTTCAACAAAAAATAATGCTGTTATGACAATATATGCACCAAAATTTTCTGAGTCAGTGACATTTGACAACTGAAAGTTTTCTGACAATTTTGATATATTTTGAATAAATTGATGAACACTGTAAATAGATTATATACTTTCTTTTGCATTTAAAGTTTCACATAGCTTGTGTGCATTTTTAAACCTGGGTGAGTAAGGGTAGAAAAACCTGTGAATTATATTTAAGAATGTGAACATCCAGATTATGTATTAAAAAACGTATTTGAATAAACATTTTGTTTATTACTTAATATTATCTTCTCAGGATAATAACTTAATTCATTTTCTATTTAGTTAAGAAAAACAGACCTTTTTTAATATGATGATTAATATTCTTTATCATTCGGAAAAGAATCTGGTTTTCACATTATGAAATATTAAAAACTATAACTTCAAAATGTGGAAACCAGATTCATTTTAAACAAATGTTTTGATATTAAATTAATTTAGATTAATAAAGAAAATATATTCATAGTAAATGTAATAAGATAATTATATTGCTTGTTTAAAAGTATTTTTCGTCTGGTAAAACTCATCTCAACTTCACTTTCTAAGTTTTGTATGCTTTTAATTTTATACGTATTCAAACTCCTATAATAATTAAATATCAACACAATCCACTTTATTTTTTGCACTTCATAATACAAAATGGTACCCTCATACAGAGAATGACCCATATGCTTGCATTATTTGAGTTTAATTCATTGATAGATAAATATATATAATAATAAAACTATGGGTGTGGGTTTGTGCAGGCTTAAGTAAAAAAAGTACTGGACAGATTTTTTATAAGTCTTTGTTGTATTCTAGTGCCCTAGAATCAGAATAGGCTACACAACACCATAAGGTAGCTTGCCAGTAACCTTAAAAGTGAAGCTGTGAAAATATGTTATCATAAATAAAGATCACGTGTGCATGCCTTGGCTAATTACAACTGTTTAACCTCTGTGAACAATGGACAATTCGTGTTTCACTTAGATTGCTTTTCTCATTCTGGGTATTAGTTTACATTTTACTTTTTTTAGGCTGTAGTAAATATTATATTCTGATTTAGATGGGTTCCATTTATGTTAGCTCTTATTTCTGCAATGCTTCCCTGAAAGAGGTCAAAGTAATTCAGTCTCAGTGAATGCAAAAAGAACCCAACTTAGGCAGCTCACAGAAAGTCAATCACAGAGAGAAGAGCATCTGAGTTTTCAGAGACAGGCAGTCCACTTTTAGAGCCACTGGAAATGCTCCACAGCATGAGATATGATTAATCAACCTTCATAAATTAACAAAAAAATTATAGTTAACAGAAATATTCTGCCAACGTTTAAGCAAACAAAGCCACAAGCAAAAGCTAGTATTAGTAATGAATATGTTTACCTCCATTAAAAAAGCCAACTGAATATCTATTCACTTTTTCAAGAAGTAGTTATGAATTTTGAATGTTTTCAGGGTCACAGCAAACAAGTTTTCAGTGAATTGAAAACATTGTATATATTTTTCATTTACACATTTTAATTTCATTTCTTTCTCTAACAGTAATACCATTCCACAATACGATTACGAGATATTATCACAAGATAGTCAAAGTACCCTTAATGAAATTATACCAGAAACACATTTTCTTTATTAGTAGTAATAATACACAATGTAGAGACTTTTAATTTTGTTTGAACTGAATGGAAATTTGAACTATCCATGTTAGGATGCAACTGTTCCACTGTAAATAATTGAAAAAATAAATGAAGCAAAAACTGAATAAGCAATATAAATGTGGAAATAATTCTTAATCAGTATTAAATGAAAAAAAAATAACATAGTACAGTTCCTAATCCTATGCCAATTTCTGACATCAACCAAAACTTACTTTTTTGAAAAGTTAAGTGTATTTTAGTACAAGTTACAACACTTACCACTTTCTCTTCTTCCTGGATATCTTATTCTTCATGGGAATCCCATTTTCAAGCTGAAATTGTGCAGAAGGAAATAAAGCTAAATAAGTTTACTTTTAGTTTTAACACCAGGCATTAAATAAAACATTAAATAATTCTATCAGCTGTGTCATATGATATAGCATTTAACATTTTCAGTTTCACATACCCAATTAAGGTACTCTATCACAATGTGCTAAGAAAGTGCACTCTGACAACATCAAATAAAATTTGCTTTGAAAGTGCATACAATTGCAAAGGTACTTCTTGATTTTTTCCCTAAATTTGCTTTAAAAGGTGCATACAAAAAAATTAATAATTTGCTACAAAGGTGCACACAAGAGTATTTCTGAGCCTAGCAATTTTTCTACAATTTGCTTAAAATGTTTAGGCCCTATACAAATGTACTTGTTAGCAAATTTTTTCATCATAATCCTAATACTACAATGTTTTATAAAAGATACCTTGTCTAGGTTGAATTATGCATTAATACAGTGATTTTTTTAAAAAAAAGATTTGTTGTTGCAATCAGTAGTTGTGTACTAAACTACTAACCTATTGCATAAATCTTTAAATGGATGACGAGAACATTATGGTGATACTGATAGTTACAATTAATTGTAAAAAAAAAAAAAAAAGATGGAAATACTAACATTTCTTTTATATTATTTTAGATACTAATTTTCTTCAGACTATTCTGTTACAAAATACCCAGAAAAATCGGAGGCATGGAGGAAGAGACCAGGCCAAATAAAGAGAAAAACAAAAAGTGCTCGGAACAGACCAAGCCTAGTATAAATATAATCTTTTAATGTTTTATCAATATCACTACAGGCAGCGACTTCAGACTTTGACAGTAGGCTTACCAAAAATCGGACTATTAACTTATAAACAAAGATCGAAACACACCACCCATTATTCGATCAAAGTGGATAGGCCTATATTTTATATAAATATTATACTTATAGTTATACTTATAAGTTATAGGCCTAGACCTATACTCTATAGGCTATAGGAATTGTACGACACAATGACATTGACAAGCAATTTCGGATTTTAAAAGGGCACTTTGGAATACTTATGCACATACACAAAATATGTTCTTTGGGCCACTTTTAATTATATCAATATATGATTAAATTAAAAATTCTCTGTCGATGATTCTACTTTCTAGATTCGATCACATGTGATTTAGATTTTATATATGTACTAATGCCGTAATGGACAGTACGGCTTAAGTATGCAACTAAAATTAGAATATAAAAACTTACAAAACAGCAATAAATTATGTATCCATTACTGTTTTATGACATTTTATTATTAACTTTTTAAAAGTTAAATGGAGTCATAAACGAGCAGTTTCAATTCAATTCTCTTCGGGTTTTTTTTTTTCACAAATGACGACAAACTTGTACTTACCGCCATTTTTTTGACGGATGTCTTTTCACTCAAATCATAAGGCCTACAAAATGTATAACCTCTGTGGATTACAGAAACGAACCTCAAAAAAGCTACCAAACATACTACAAACGAATTATTTAAGCCATATGCCACTAAAATTGCGCCAAAAAACTGAGTCCCCGTCACGACCGTCGAGGATGGAAGACCCAACAACTCCGTCCGTAAATGACTATTGTGTTTCTCAATTAGAGAAAGGTTTGGATGGGGTGGGGTGGGGGTTGAGACAGATTAGGGTTAGGGTTTGCTACAAATAGAAATCGAAAGTAAATCCATGCAGTAAATCTGTTATTATTTAGAGTTATCTTTTCATTAAGTTTTCTTTCTACATTTAGTTCTTGTTTCTGCTAATTGCTGTGCTGCAGTAAAAAATAGCATCGATTACTAACACTTTCTACATACATATAACTTTTGTTCCTCGTTATGAGGTATAAAGAATCCCCACTACCCACCCACACACCTTTTTCTTTTAGTTGTGTTGCTTTTACTGGGCCTTCCGTCCAGATGGTCCTGTACAGAGTGCCTGTCAAAAACTGTTTCATAGAACAGAATTAGCTTGGTTTCTTTCAACATTTTAATTAGATTGAAAAGAGCTTCTTTACTGGACTGAATATAAAAGTTTAATTTTGACTGACTATTTCGAGCTATTTGGTTTTGGTTTTTATATTCACGCTTTTCACTACTTTTTTCATTAGCGTTCGTGTTTAGGTCCAGATGAGCCGCTCAGGCTCTCAATCCAACGGATTACTGAGTTTGAGAATGAAAAAAAGAAATACTAGAGCTGCAGTCAACATCACACCCAAGCCCATTTCAGGGCGGGGTATGTGTGTGTGGGTGTGTGAAACATGATTTTCTTTTTCACCCGAGGCATATGTAGGAAAGATTGATTTTGTCATTAAGTCAAATTACACAAGGTTTGACTGTCACCTAAGTGGCAATGAATATCTAGAATTCTAGATGAAGCTTAGGATGGATTACTCCATGTAATCTTCATAACCGGAAATGACAATACTTTACGTCATGTAATAGATATAAGCAAGATCCTTGGGGGGGGGGGGGAGTTCCTAGAGTTCAACAACCCATCTGTGACAGACACAAACAACACCCACCAGCACATGTGAAAAAGAAATGAATACTCAAATTGTTTGGAAAATACCAACAAAAATGACAATTATAAAGCCAACTCTTCCCAAACAACAAAACAAACAATGAGGGCTTTTCACAGACAACTGAAACTGAGAAAAAAAATCTGAACTACTCTCAGTGTCACTACTCAAAAGGAAAAGAAAAAGAAAATAGCTAACACAGGGACAAGTAAAACAGAGATGAAAGAAAAAAATAAACCAGACTGATCCAGAGTTCAACAATAAAACTTTCTCACCAGAAAAATCAGACACACTGACAGAAATTGAGGCCGCCCTCAAAAATTGCACAAGGTGCTTAACGCCTCTTCTCTCTTGTCATTGTTAGACCCAGCATTAAAAACCAATTAAGTGAAATGGAATCTCGGTCAGTCACATATAACATATATTAAATATATATTCATCAAACCCTTATCATCTTTTAATCTGAATTTGTATGAATACATTTTATTACATCAGCAGTTGCCTGTATGTTAATTGCATCATAATATTTTACTTTATATACTGTAGTATTACTTTTAACATATTCATAACATAAAGGTATATGACAAATTTTCTTACTATAGTCACTACCAGGACAAAAACTGGTCTTTATTTTCAATCTGCTGTTAACTTTAGTTGGTAAATCCATTAGAAGGCATTTGATACTTATTTAGTTATTATGCATCTGCCATAACTACTTGTGTACAAATTAATAGATGAAGTAACTTGATCATAATTAAATATTTTACTGTACAGTCTATGGTTTCATAATACTTCATATTATCAAAGTTATAGAATTTTGTTGTACAAATTATACTACCATTAGTAAGATGGCAAAACTGGGAATTTTTCACTTTAATTTTAGCCTTTTTGGGGGGATAGGGAGTGTAACTTTACAAGATTGTTTGATCAGATATACACAATAAACTAATAATTGTAATAATAAAAACAAATGCATATATTTAAGTCTTAATAAGACTATTGAACTAATATAGCATTGGCCATTAACTGTTCATTTTAAAACCTTTAGATTAAATAAAATAGTACACAAAACAAAATACAAACACACACAACACTTATACAGTAATTCATGCATAAATACTCAAACATAATATATATGAAAAAGAAAGTACTCTACTAATAAGTAAAGTAATTATAAATTTACTCATTTAAAAACGTGACTATTGCTATTCTCTATATTGTTCATTGTTAGTAAGTAAATTTTAAATTATATACAGAATGATAATTCAGTATTTTATTTACAACATAACCACCTGCTATTCTCTAAATGTTAGTACAGATCGTTAATACTATCACTAATAGTAACAAATATCGGTAGTACATGTAATATATATATATAATGACAATTACAAAACTGTACTTTTAAAAAAAAGCTTTTGTCATTCATATACAAAAATCATACACAACTAAATTTAATAATAGTATATTTGTCCTTGAACTTAACGATAATTACCCTTGTTTTGTTTTTGTGTTTAGTATTCTTATGGAGCTCTTTAGCTTTTGTATCCTATTAATTATTATTTGGTTTAGACGAATCAGATGATCGTGCATGGAATGGTTTGTCGGGATCCACTTTGTTGTGGTGGCAGGACTCCCGCTCCATCACAGCAGTGCGCGAGGCATCGTTTCATCATTACTTCAAGGGTTTTCCCTTCTGTGAGGGGAGAGAGATGGGCCTGTAGCTACTAGGGTCTGTTTGAAGTTTTCTAGGTTTTAATTAGGTATGACATGAGATTTCTTCCTGTTGTTAGGGAACTATTCTTTTTGTGTGTATTTGGTTAAAGATTTGGATAATTACTGACTGTAGGTTGGGGTAGACTTTTGCGATCATTCAAAAGGTAATCTGATCAGGCCCAGGGGAAGCGTCACCTGTTTTGCTCCATAGGGTTGCTCAGAGTTATATTGATATTGTCATCTGATCATTTGTTGTACCCTTTTACTGGTGGTGGGTGGGTGAGTTATGTAGCTTCTGTTTGGGTTTTGATAATCAGGAATCTTGGGGTCAAGGTTGTTATTTAAGCTGTGTGCCTGAAACACTTTTGTGAGTATGTCAGCCTTTTCTTTTGTGGTCTTATACAAGTTATAGAGAATGTCATTGAATTTGAAAATTGGGAGGTGTGTTTTTGAGGAGTTGTTTTGTGATTTTATCTCATCCTTCTCTGGTTCGGGTATGGTGTAAATTTGCTATCGAACAAACAACAAGAACACAGAGGAAAAGAAAATTCTTCGAGATGAATTTACCCAAATGAACAAGAAAGTTAAGAAAAGTGCCAGAAAGGAGAAGAGGCGTTTTATGATGTGCTAGCGACAGAGGCGGAGCAAGCAAGGTCATCAGGACTCTCTCAACTAAGAAGCGAACATGGACAAACCGGTTAAAGACAGAGAAGGAAACCCCATCAGTAAAGAGCAAGACCAGAGACAACAACGGGCTGAACACTTTGAAGAACTTCTAAATCAAACCCCACCATCAGTGAGACTAGACATCCCCCCCCCCCCCACCTGCAGACTCACCGCTCAAAGTCAACACCAACCATCCCATGAAAGCAGAAATCCTAAAAGCCTTGAAGATCTTGAAAAATGGGAAAGCAGCTGTCCCAGATGAAATTCCCCAGGAGACACTCAACTACAATCAACCTACTGCTGCCTCTACTGTAGAGGTTTGGAGGGAAGAAAGAGTACCAGCAAACTGGAAAAAAGGACACCTGTTAAAAACTTCCCAAGAAAGGAAACCTATGATCCAGCAAGAACTGGTGTGGCATCCTGCTACTGTCAGTACCTAGCAAAGTATTGCCCCGTATTATCCTTGACCAGCTGAAAGACACAGGGGAAGAAAATCTTGGACCAGAACAAGCTGGCTTCAGGAAAGACAATGTTGTTTACAGATCAGATAGCAACACTCCAAAATCATTATTGAACAATCCTTGGATTGGCAGGCAGTGCTGTACCTCAACTTCATCGACTTTTGCCAAGCATTCAATAGACAGAGAAACCATTTGGCAGCTCCTCTTTCACTATGGAATCAACCAAAGTTTCATCACCCTGATCCAGCAACTTTATGAAGGCGCCACCTGCCAAGTTATCCACAATGGCAAACTGACAGAGGATTTTGAGCTGAGAACATGAGTCTGACAAGGATGCATGCTCTCCCCAATGATCTTCCTTTTAGTGGTTGACTGGGTGATGCGTCAGACAACTAAAACAGGAAGAAACTTGAATCCAGTGGTCCCTGACTCAGTTCCTTGAAGACTTGGACTTTGTGGACGATTTGAGCCTGATGTCCTAGAAATGCCAACATATGCAACAGAAAACAAATAACCTGATAAAAGAAGCATCCAAGACTGGACTGCTGATCAACCTGTAGAAGACTGAAACCATGACCCTGTTAAAAAAGCAGCAGAACCAATCACCCTTGGAGACAGCAAAATGAAAGAAGTCACCTCTTTCACCTATCTGGGCAGCATTGTATCAGCAACAGGTGGTTCCGACGAGGACATCAAAGCCAGAATCAGGAAAGCTAGATACACCTTTATTACCCTGAGACCAGTCTGGAGATCAACATCCCTGTCTGTCCGCAACAAACTATGAATTTTCAACAGTAGCGTTAAGTCTGTCCTCTATGGCTCAGAGACCTGGAGAGTCACCAACACCCTAACCAACAAGCTCCAAGTATATATCAACAGCTGCCTTCGTGACATATTGAAGATCAGGTGGACAGACAAAATAAAGAACACCGATTTGTGGCAGCAGGCAAAACCAAGATCCCATTGACCAGCAGATTGCCAGGTGGATATACAGATCAACAGACTCAAGGCCAGAGTGGAAAATTAAAGTATAAAATCATGTGATTTTAAAAAAGGTTTCAACAAGTTTTGTAAATATGGCATTTCAATTTGCTTCTTCTATTTGACTATACAGTAGGTCCTGTCACCATAATCATGTTAGTTCTGTATCTTACTTGAAACGGATTGTAGAATGATCAGAGTCCCTTTAAAAGATATATACATTTTTATTTTTCTGATACCAAAATCTCTCTACCATTAACAGTACTTTTTTGCCATGATTTTGTCATCCAGTGATTTATATGCTGTATGTTAAGTGATTTTGTCTACTACTGATTTATATGATATTCAGCAACACAATGTGTTAGATTTAGTTTCATTGTTTTATATTTATAGTTAAATAATAATTAAATTGAAACATTGCCTATTTGATAATGACTTACTATTAATCTTTGACTGGTGCGAAGACTAAGCATTATTGTCACCCTCTTGCATCTAATGCAAACTTTGACTGGTACAGAGAATAGGGGCTATTGTAATCTTCTCTATTAGCAGTCTCTAACACACAGCTAATGAAAGGACCCCATAATATAAATTCAACTGCCAACATAGTTGCATCAGCTGAGAAGAGGTAATGTAAACACACAGGCACAATTTTCAGCCAATCCAAATGCTTTTGGTTGGACTCACTTGATCAGCAATGGCCTTTTACAATAATTGGGCTCTTTCATTCTTTTATTAATTGCTATAATCATAATATTACATCAAACCTATAATTTTTCACTTCAAACATCCCTATTTTTTTAAAACAGTTGCTGGTCATGTATTTATTTATGCTGCATAGGATTTGCTTACTATAAAACACAACAAAATACGCATCATTAAAGAACACATTTAAACTTATACATAAAGATAAAGCAGTAGTGAATTATTAAACAATATTCTTTATAAGATATTGACATAACATTATCATGACATCACTATATACAATGATTCAGTTGATAAATTTGGTATAAAATCAATTGAATGTGTACAAAATGGTTACATCTATGCTACATCTGCATTTCTGGAACAACTGATAGTGAGGATTACAATAGCACACATAACAATGTTTGCTCCTGTCCTTGAAATTATCTAATTATCCCTTAAGTCCAGTTTAAACTGAATAAAAGATATAATGAAGTAAAAAAAAATAAAGCATATAGAAAAGCAACTGTTAAAAGATAAATGGATTTTATTAAATTTAAAGGAATTGAGAAAATGAACTGTCCCTCTGAGATAGGAAATAAAACAGTACAGCATAACACTTTTTTTACAACCATTTATTTATACACTGCAATCTATCTCAAATCACAGTATTTACAAATTTTTAATTTGTTTACTCAGTATTTACAGCTAACTAAAATGATATGAAATATATTGTTTGAAAAGTGTACATACCCGATATAACATTATGAATACAAACTAATAAATAAATCAGCAATGAATATTTTTTATATACAGTAAAAAAACAAAAAACCTTTAGTTAAAATTTCCCCAAACTGGAATACTCTGAAGTAAATATAGTTTACTGCACTCACGTTTCAAGAAAAGAAAGAATATCCTAGAGCTTTCAATAGGTACAATTTGCCGTTGTGCGTACACATAATCTTGTATTGTATGAAAATACGACTGATCTTATCTTTAATGCATGAAACATTCCATCTTTTTTTCCTTTTACTGAAACAATAATATTTTAACAATGACTTCTTATAAATATATATTCAACAAAAGAGATAGTTTGCATCACTCTATAATGCTTTATGAATA
Organism: Sinotaia quadrata; assembly: GCA_028829895.1. NCBI lineage: Eukaryota > Metazoa > Mollusca > Gastropoda > Architaenioglossa > Viviparidae > Sinotaia > Sinotaia quadrata. The sequence continues at coordinate 67,876,762 of CM054183.1, forward strand.
AAAGTACATGCTAAAGGATTAAATATAGCACTTCAAAATTATATAAACTCTGAAAGAATTTTATTAGTATGAAAATTTCCATTTTAAGCACTAAATTTTCCTTTTAGTCTTAAGTACTTAAGTGCAAATATAAATGGGATGGTAACAGAAATTAACAGCAATGAACCTCCTGAAAAGAGCTGCCAACCCTTGTTGCATTTGTGTGTATGCACACGCACGCACGCACGCACTCATGCTCACACACACACACACACACACACACACACACACACTTTGTTAAGAGTGGATATATGGTAAATAACTAAACTTGTTTAAGGTGTTTAACTTGTAACATAACTAAACCTGTTTAAGGTGTTTAACTTATAACTTTAAAAATTTTATCTGTAGATAATAATGCACAGTAACAATGAATTTTGGTTTCAGCAGTTGAATCCCAAGAAACTGGCACAAGTGCAAGTTGCTATATCACTGAATAAAATATTTAGTACATAATTCTCTGTACCTATAACTGACAAAAATAAATAAATTAAAAAAACAAAAATAACACATTTTATTTGTGTTGAATGTCTATATATATAAAAAAAACTTGGGTAGTGATTTAAGCACAAATTTGACAGAAAATGGTGTTCTAGCTCATTTATACTACCAACATTAAGTCACACCAACCATCAGTGCAACTTATCTTTGAAACAAAAATTAACATTAAATTTTTCAGTACATTTTATATGCATATGTACATGTAATTACACAATTACATTCAACAGTACAACGAATAATAACGGATAATACTTATTTGTCTGCAATAAATGAAATGGTGCCTGCTGCTAAAGGACAAGGTCCTGCCTAAGGTTATTTTGTATCAAGCACATAATCATTTAAAACTGTTAAGTGGAACAACTTAGGTAAGCACGTAGAAAGAAAAAAGAAAACACTGAAAATTTCCTTAATAGGCATCAAGTACTGGAAACCTGTATAAATAAAAACTAATGATATAAAAAATAAAAATATAAAAAGTTAATCAAAGAAACTCAATGAGAATTATGTAAGCACACCTTTAAAAAGTTGTCAATTTTTGCTCATTTTCATTTTGTATTTCTAATTTGAGCTTAAAAAATAAGTATCTTAAACTCATGTTCAAAACAACTCTTCTTACCATTTAAAGCAAAAAACCTGTAGCTATCTTAGTGAAAATGCTTTGGCGTGGTGTGTGTGCACACACATGCATGTTGTATGTGCATGTGTGTGTGCATTCAACAGGCATAATGTCTTCAATCAGTGGATGAATAAGTATAAGGGATAATTTTATGGACACCACCCTTTAAGGGTTAAATAACTTTCACAGATTGTGCAAGTGACAAAATTTCCTAAAGTTCTTCATTAACACCCTCCCCCAAAAATTAAAAAAAAAAGAAAAAAGAAAAGAAATGCAATTTGAGCTTATTTTGGACAGAATATTATGGTTTCTAATTGGACCAGCCAGCCAATGAATAGAACAAAACATGGTACAAGGGAACCAGTTGATAGCTATACTTGAATAAAAGCTTGGAGACTGATGTCATAACATTAAGAATTTTTGCTTAAGAAACAATTATTGAAAGCAGTATGCAAGCAATTGAAATAAAAACAATAGTTACTAATGCTTTAAAAATTAATTACTTTTTCAGTTCACAAAATTTAATGGACAATACTCTCACACTGAGTTATATCCCATAATAAATCAATACACTTTTTTTGAAAGGATGTAATCATTAGCATAATGGACATAGTAACTTGACCTTTTAGACAAATATATTCATGTCTGGAGAGTTAAATGGGTTAAAACAAAAACAAATTCATGATTTGAAACAAAATGATAATGAGGGAAATAAAAATAGGTCATATATCATTTACTTCTGAAATATGTACATTGTATATATGAACATACAAGTATAGAATTCCTCATGAATCCAGCAGTGTTATTTTAAAATAACATAGCCCAGCAACAGTGTTCATATCCAAAGACAGAAAAAAAACAACAATAAAGAACTCCTTTGGAAAAGATCAAGAGTAATGTTTTGTTATAGTGGTTAAATATTGAACAAAGCAAAAATGAGCATTAATGAAACAAAGAAATATGTCAGAAGTTGATTTAATTTTGCATACCTAGTAGCATAGAAACAAAAACGTCACAACTGTTGTCAAATCTATCAAATCAAAAATCATAAAATATCACAACTGTTGTCATAGTCTATCAAGTCAAATATCATAAAATGCTGTATAAGACTAATTTTAGAACATTTACAACAATTGGTAACTTTTGTGGTCACACAAAGAGATCTGGTTACAATGAAATATAGTGTTACTCATTCTAACATAGAAGAATACATTTAATGTGGAGTAGGCAAAGTATATATTCTAATAGATGATTATATCAGATTTAAAACATACTGATCTCTTTAAGCGAGCAATAAAAAAATGACACTGACCTGTATGAATCTCATCCAAAAATTTATAAAATCCCCACATCTCATTAAATTAAAAGCCTGCTCTCATTGTTTTGATGGATTATTTTTAAATTCAAAATATATGCAATAGGAAATTTGTAAACACAGTAACAGTTTTCCTTAGGTTTTAAAATTTGAAAATCCATTCATTACTTCATGTCACTCAAACATCTTTCTCTCTATTTATAAATAATTACATCTATCTAAAATCAATATGGCTTTTGAAGTGGTGAATTCCACACAGCAGAACTTGTCCGTTTATTGAAACGAGCACGCTTGCGTTCAAACATTCCATTGAGATCAGGTGGATCAATATATCCAAATATGGCATCAAGATCAGGCGGATGATAAACTTGACTGATCAACAGGGCCTTCAGACTGGCACCTACAAATAAGTGGAAAGAATTTTTTAATTTTGAAGTCTAAACTAAACTGAATGTAGCACAATAGTACTGAATGTCTTCTAAGTGTTTCAAAAGATTCAGTAACATTAAAAAAGCACAATGAATATTGGTACTTTATTGGTTCACAATAAACAGTGAGCTCCTTTAGTCTCTTAGTAACACAAGAGTTAAGATTCTGCCATCTACATCTGCAGTGTACCCTTCTTTAAGCCTCTATAACATTAAAAAACAACAAGAAAAATGGTTAAAAAGTACCAATTTACATTTTCCAAATCTGGAATATTTACAATGTTTGAAATTACTTTTTTATGCGAAAGCAATATCAGTATTAAATTCTTTAGTTTTAAAAAATATATAAAATACCTATTTTGTAAAAAAAAAAAATTTGTAAAAATAACAAATCTTTTGAAAATTAATATTTGTCTTTGACTCAAGATGACAAAAGTTACCTGTTGGTGTTGACAAAATTTAAAGTTTGAAAAGGCTATTGAAAAAATTATACTTGTCATTTTCTGTAAAATTAAATGTCATTAAAAACCTATTATTCTTCAGTTAGCAGGACTATTTAGTTAAACATTAGCTATTATAATTTTTTAAATACTTTATGCATTCCTTTAAGAGATGTGTTCTGAGAGGTGACACACATTCATGCACATACACTACATTAAAATGAAGATCAATTACCTTGTACACTTATTATAATTATTTAACAGTAAAAGCAAATATTTTGAGACTTCGAAATGTATTGAATTATTAATACACTTATTTATTGAAATTAAGGCACAAGACTAGTAATAGTAATAGCACAAGAATAGTAACACAACATTTGCCTCTATTGAAGTGAATGAGTACTTCCAACTTCATCTCTAAATAATAGGATTTTTGATGCCTTACAGAAGGTACTGCTAATAGAACCTGTCAAACATGGCAACAGTATGCAAAAGAAAAGTATAGTACCTAATCAAACAGCAAAAAGTAAGCAAGGAAAAAGTATAGTACCTAATCAAACAGCAAAACGTAACCAAGGAAAAATCAAACAGCAAAACGTAACCAAGGAAAAAGTATAGTACCTAATCAAAAAGCAAAAAGTAAGCAAGGAAAAAGTATAGTACCTAATCAAACAGCAAAACGTAACCAAGGAAAAAGTATAGTACCTAATCAAACAGCAAAAAGTAAGCAAGGAAAAAGTATAGTACTCAATCAAACATAGTGACAACTCAATAAAGGATAGAGAAAAGAAGGCAAATGCACAAAAATTTCAGGTTCACGATACATGGATATCAAAAGTGTGGATAATAAAAGTTATTTGTATCATCATTTAAAAGTCATTTTCACTAATTAAAGATAAATATACATATTTATTATCTGCTTATGTTAAAATGATGAAAATTTTGTTGATTCTTTTAATCTTTGCATACATTACTTTTTAGCTGCTATTTGTTGGTTATTCTAATACTGCAAAAAAAGAATAGTGTACTTACATGTGTGCTAATAGTGTGCTAACCGTAGCAAATAAAAATAGACCAAATATTAATTGTTCTTGTTCTTCTCTTACAGGTTATGTGATCTTAGTTCAGTATGCTAAATCTGAAACTTGTTAAATTTTTGCATTGACTTCTGTACAAACCTGAGGCCCAAGATGGAATCTTCTTTCTAGGAGCTTCTTCATCATCAGTGGCATCATCTGAGTGCAGATCAGATATGTCATAGTTTTCTAGTGAAGACTTCTTTTTGGGCCGCACAGGTGTGATTGGATATCTAAATATATTTGAGAGACAGACTTTAAGAATCTTAATCAAGAGAGAATAAAACAGTCAAAAATGTAAAATAAAAAAGAACTGCATACACTATATATAACAGAATGAATATGGGGTGGGCAGAAAGTTTTCAGCTGAACAACAGATAAACTGGTTTTTAAGTTCTATACATCCAACATTTAAGGACAACTAGAACTTAAAAGACAAGAATAATAATTAAAAAATATTAGTGGCAGGCATTTCTTCTCAAAAGAAAAATATTTTATGTGAAAAATCCAACTATTTCAACCTGATAGATTACTTTATATTGGTGATTTATTGAAATGACGATTTGCGATCAATAACTGATTTTCAAACTTGCTTATTTATTCATTTTCTTTTAGTAAAATAGTAGGTTTTATCCACTCCTGCATAATTTATAAAGAATATGCTTATATCTCCTTTTTTGCTCCATAGAGTCATCAAAGAATTTCAGGATTTCAACACTTTAATATTGCTTTAAGAATGGAACACAATTCAATTTTTATTTTTAGAGAATACATGCACCATTTAAAAAAGTAATGTCATACCTGGTATCAATTTTAGCATTTATCATCACTTTCTTCATTGAACTTCTCAGTCTCCATGACAGTGCAAGAAGGTGTGTTATTTACTGTTTACTGGTATTTGACACAATGAATCACAAGATCATACACGTATTTTGTGTACGAGCAGAGTCAAGATGACCAAAGGAAGCTAGTGTATGCTATACATTTGTTAGTTATTCCACTTCTTATTTTTAATCTTGTAGTCTATCATGTGACAAAGATTCTTCCTTTTCCCATGCAAATGAGGGAGTAGGAGATTAAACATAACTTTTCTATCATGGAAATTCTAAAACTATATACCACAATCCATCCATCAACTGATGCAACCAATAGCTGGATCTGATATGGATGATGACTTATCTTCATTTTGTCAAGATGACTTATCTTCATATATGATAATAATTTGCCTGAAAATAAACTTGCCAGTCATTAGCAGTGGTTGAGTTGCTTCTGCAACTCAGAATAGTTGGGTTTTGAAATATGGCGAATAGATGGCAACCATGGACTACAGATCGCCATTAATGATGTGACATACAAATTAATTTGATTAGTATTTTTTAAAAGCAAATTTCTGAATACAAAAATGTCATGAAAAAATTTATACTTGTCACATTTTCTTTAAATTGATCTGTAGTCCATGTTTGCTAGGCTATGACAGTTTTAAGTTTTTAAGTTTTAAGAAATTTATAGTAATCAGCTATTAAATGATAAATTCATGCCTATCTCAGCAAAGTACTTACGAGTCTGGATTACATGTAGGCTTTGCAGCAGCTACAGAAAATGTAGTGTTACAGGATGAGGAATTTTTGGAGATCGAATTGAGTTTAAGTGTTGAAGTGACGTTGATGTTCATTAAGTTGCGATTGTGCTGCAAGATAACCTGTTGCAATTGAGCTTCCACTTTCCGCTTTTCTTCTTCATCCGCTGCCATCCTGGCTAGGCGCTGCTTTTCCTAGAGTTATTAGAACAAAGATATACAACAATTACTTAGATAAAATAAACACTTTCACTTACAATTGCAACAGTTCAGACATTTGCACTTTTAAGTTTTTAAAGTCATTAACAAGTATTGCTATCACTCAACAAACCTTCCCATTTACTGTAGGCTATTTAGACCAACTCTTTTTATTGAAATACAAAGATTAAAAAATGTTCTTTTAATGATAAATTTTGATTTGTTTTCGTGATGTACCAACTGTGATATTATTTAATAATTAAGGTGCAAAATTACACAATTTAACAACAAAAATTCTGGCAATTAAATCACTTCAATATGCTTAAAACGTGTAAGACATACCATTTCTCTGAGTTTTTCCAGCTCTAATTGGATTTTTAGGTCTCGTTCTTTCCTCTTTTCTATCTCTTGTTTTTCTCGTTCTGCTCTTTCTTGCACGGCAGTCTTTTCTCTAAAATAATTCCATATAATAAAACTAAATAGAGAGCATGATAAAATTACAACATCCCCAACCCGCCATAAACAGAGCGCACCACAAAGAAATAATAATTAAATCATGCAAATGTCTTCACTGAATATGACAAAGTTTAAAAAATAAATTAATCCCTTCACTGAAAGCCATTAATAAAAAAGTTTTTTTTTTTTTTAATTGTTTCCATAGATGTCAGTATTGTTATCATTAGTAAAATATGTTTAATGCTAGAATGGAATTAAATAACAGGAAAAAATGGGCAAATACATGTGCTCAGAAAGTCTGAGAGAGTTATCTGTCACATAATGAAACATATCTAGAACCCAGCAATACACTAAATACATATATCACTGAGTTGATTTTATCTCTGACAAGAAAATTGATTATAAAATAAAACCACTAATAATGTGATGACATACAGCATAATCTTCAGAAACATAAAAGTGATTTATAATTTTCAGCTAAACATAATGTTAACTTGTTTATAAATGCACAAGAAAAGAAAATAAGGTAAGCTCTCATTTTATAAGAATTCTTTCAGGTATGGCTATAGCGCACTTACTTGCCAACCGTTTCTGCCCAAGTATGGTTGGGCCCGGATCACATGGGTTTGTCAAAAACTCATGTTCTTATTCAGTTTGTTTTCGCATTTGGTAAAAGCTCCAAACTCTACTTCTTTCTGACAACCCAAGCATGTGATTGAAAATGTTTTCAGCAATTTTCCAGCATTTCTTTAAGTGATTTTAAAATTTTTGTGCATAAATGGTGAGTCAGAAATATGATTTTCAGTAGTCGAAGTTGCTAAATTCGTCACGATCTATCATTCATGCTTTATTTTACATTCCTATTTGTGTTGTTTTCATTGTTTGCTGTTTTGTTTAATCTCTTTCTCTGACTTTGTTTTGTTAATAATAGTGAATTATTTTGATTTTTTTCAGACTTTTATCCTTTTTTACCACTATTATGGGAATATTAATAATGAATAATGATTTTTTTCATGAAAATTTATAGGCATATTTAAGACTTATTCATGAAGCAGTTCTTTATTTTTTTTGAAAATACATGTTTCAGAAAAAAAAATTATGGGCAATTATGCAGAGCAGCCACTAACAGATGCAGTGTTGGCCTGCACTTCTCGGCAGACGGCAGTGAGCAGGCTCAGCAGCAGTGGGCTGCAGGAGTAGATACGCAGTTGTTCAGCTGAGGTACAACTGAGTTAAGAAGACATCACACAGCTAAACAATGTGAGCTTTGACATATTTCAGGTTCAAAGTTCAAGTATCTGGGCAAGGAATGCCTTCCTGTAAGATTTAGATTACATAGGAACAATAAATGAGGATGAAAGACAGAATAAGATTGTAAAACATAAATATTTTGAATAGAGTCAACAACCAAGATGACTGAGATGCAATGCTCAGAAAATTTACTGGAAGAGATGTGAGAATACAACATAGTAGAAGACTGTCAATATGATTATATTGGAATGAAGTCACCGAACAGGAGGACTGAAATATACTGAGAAATGTTTTGGGAAATGCTCCCTTTGCATTCTACTTTATTAAAAGTAAATATGAGTATGACTTCACCACCCACCTTTGTTCTTTAAGTAGAAGCTTTTCTTTTTCTCTCTCCAAATCCTGTTGCCTAATTTTCTCTGCCAAGATTTGACGTGCTCGGTCAGATTCTGCTTGCTTTTCTTCCTGTCGCCGCCTTTCTTCTGCCTGTCTCTGCTGACGTTCTTGTTCTTCATATTCCTTCTTTCTCTGAAGGAACTCTTCATGTCGTCTCTGTTCTTCTTGCTAACAAAAAGAAACTACATGAGTGTATCAAACAGGGTTCATAGGCGATCTTTCAGGAAAAAAAAAAACCAAGAGCCTAATTTTATAAAATTCAAGTACTACTAGTTTATGCAATAAAATTCGAAAAAACAAAATTTGTTATACTAAACCTTTGACATTTATTTCTGTTGCAAACAATTTATGACAGCACAAGCAAAATATACAAAATTGTATAGAAATAGAATAATTATAATTTTACATAAATCTTACTAATCTAAAGTTCTGTTCTCTGGTACATCATAAAATCATGACACATTCATTTTTTGCTTATATGCAAATGAATCTGATCAAAATCGTATTAAGAATGAAATTAAAAAAAAAAACTCTTACAAATTACTCTCAGATTATCAAACAGTTTTTCTGTTTTACAATTTTCCTGAAAGAAATTAATTTTGTATTAAAAGTTTCCGGTTGCCTCACATGAAGCATTCATAGAGTACATCATAAATCAAAGTTCATCAAATAAAACAACAAATAATACAAATCTGGTTAAAAATTTACAATGAAAAGATGATTTCAAAACATCCAGTGACTACTGCTTTACTGACTCCAGCTTTTTGTGAATATACTCTGTAGAATATCTAACAGTTTTTTTCTTTTGTTTTACAGTTCTGACGGAACTTAATTAAGTGTGGCAGTTACTCCAGTCATTCAGCCTTTAGATAATGTGGTACATCATAAATTATGACAACGTTCACCAAATAACATAGACAAATTTGGTCAAATATTTACAAGAGTTAATATATTTTCTAAAATTGATTACTGCTTTAATAATGCAAGCCTCTCATCCAATTTATGCTGCAGATATCTAAGAGTGCCTTTTTTCTTTTGGCAGTTCTCCTGAAGAAATTTGAGTTTGTAATATGTCAAGTTTCCAGTAACCTCAGCTTCTTCAGCATACTTATCAGCTGATTTGGTCAACTGTTCGTAGTCAATTTTTGCCCTTTTTTGATTTTGTTTCAACTCCTCAATTATTTGTAGTACATCAGATTTTCTTTTCTTACTTTCTTGTTCAACCGTTCTGGCTTTCTCACTTCCCAAGAAAATAGTATATCGACTGTGTGCTTGTGAAACTGTCACATTATTCAGCCCCACCCCCCACCCCCTAATATTCCTCATATGATCACAAATAATTCTTTATTGTTTGTGTTGCAATATTCTCTACTTCTACTTCTTTATTAAAAAACAAAAAACAAATCTTCTATCCACAGAGGACTGCTGGTGAGATAAAACAATTAAAAATTTCATGACATCTGAAAGCTTAGTATAGGTAGAACATTTGTCCACCATAAAAGGCATTAAAAAAAACTCATAAACTCTCCCAGATCTCACATCAAAATCAGCAAAATTCTGCAACCCAAATGTAGGAATATGTTCAAAAAAGAATTATATTGCTAAATGGCGTCTTCAGTGTCAAAATCTTTTATTTATTTTTTGCATTGTGAAGCATAAACACAATACTTTTGAATTTTGCTTTGTATTTGTTATATTATATTTGATTGTTGATTTAATAAATTTATTTAAAAATTTTTTGACCATCTTACACATATTGATAACCTTATGTTGGAGAAGTGGGTGGATGGAGGCTCGCTAAATATAAATTAAAAGACAGGTTTAGATTCTCCTTTAATAAGAAGTTTTCCACCTATGGAAATATTGTGTGGTGGTAAATGTTTGTCTTTAATGTTGTGGAAGAGAGGAAACGTTTACAGCGCCCGCATATTCGCCAACTGAAAGAGACAAATGGTGTCTGCTGGAGAATTATCAATAATATAAATTAAGATTCTCATCACTTGTAATTAGTTATGGATGATTAATTAAATAATAATAATTATAACCATTAACTAGGTGGTGTTGGTGTCACAATAGAATTGCCAATTTGGAAATTTTACTTAGAAAAAAAACACAAGAACAATATTGTGTAATTATATGAAAAATATGCTTTACTTTAGTATTTCAAACAGAAATACATTAGGTTTAGCATTCTGGCAAATCAGAAATTATAACAGTAAGCGATATAAAAAAGAAAAAGAAATGCAGGCACACAACAATAAAATGATAAACCAATTTCTACTGATTACTAAGAAAGATATTAAATATTTACCTAAAAACTGTGAACCAGGATAGCAGGTACAAACATGGTACCCATCCCACAAGCACTCATGGACATCCCTCTGTTTAGATTGCAACTTCTTGTTCAGACTCTCCTCAAACAGGATTACAAAAGGTCCTTTGATAGAGCTCACAAGTTCTTTTTTGAAATGTTCAGCAACACTAATAACACTCAGATAGGATTATTTTTGCACCTCAAGAAAACTGGCTATGATCTCACTGTCTGGAAACATCAGCAAACAATTTGCCAATACTTCATTGGAGTGATAAGAGTTGTGGCTGACAACTGTTTTATAATCCACAAAACATCTGCTCTCAATACATCTGATTTGTTCAGAAAACTGGAGATTGTATAATTTGCATGGGGCACAGAATCCATTGGATTTATAGCCAACATAGTTTTACTTGCTGAAGAAATGCTTTTTAACACTGAAGAACCACTGGCTTTACTATCCTCCAAAATGAACTGATGCTAAATAACGAATTTAATGATCCAGAGGCTACATTTGATTTATGCTTTAATCCAGCTGCATAGGGTGTTAATGCACTTTTTTCCATTTTCCTGACATCAGTATCTTTTTAATATACCGTACACATTCACATTGCTTTGTGTCTATCTATTTCACACACTTGTATCCAACCAGCTATTGTATGAAATTGTTCAGAGGCCATCTCCCACATTATTGGAGTATGCTTGAGTGAATTACAATTTTAGAAATTATAAATTAGCTCAAGGATAACAGTTATTCCCTGTTTTCACTTCTAAAGAAATGCCTACAGAGTAGACATGACTATTAAGGGTCAACATAAAGACAGAAGTAATACCACCCATTTTGAACAAAACAGGATTAAATTTATCTTGTGATCCCAAAGGAATTTTGTAAATGCCAAGGAAAACAAATAAAGCTAGAAACTTAAAAAACTGGACAGCAAAAAACAATAATATGCTCAAGTTCAGAGTGATAAGTAGGTTATCTTAAAATAAAATACAATGAATCTTGATCCAATGGGATTTGAATGCTGAACAAGACCAGCACTAATTAAAACAAAGCTTTTAAAATGAAAGCTTTTAAAAAAAAAAATCCAAATATTGCAGAATTGGACTCACCTGTATAATTTGTACACTCAGATACGACTAAAATATTTACTTGTGCATTAGTGTGGTGAAATGGTTTTTTGTCTTTATATTGTTTTTAAAACTTTTGGCAACAAATTTTATATGAACTAACATTGATTTAAGGATTTCATGAATTTAAATGTGTTACCTGTCTAAGTCATTTCTTTACCTGTTCTAAAAGTTTCTTCAAGCGATCTTCTTCTTCTTGTTTTCTCCTCCCATCTGCCTCCAGCTGTTTTTTTAACCTGTCATTAGTAAATGGCAAGATTTCTATGTGAGATTTTTTTCTCCCATAAAAGACATTGCAATACAAATTAGAGTTAAATGTTCTACAACAATACCTTATAGCGTCTTGGGACTTTAACAATAAATGAGCATGAAATTCTCTCATGACATCACTAGTACATTTAAATTAATACATAAGATATTAAAGTGCATATTATCAATTGACAACAATTTATCATGAAGTGTACAACTACAGAGAGATGGGTGATGGTTTAGGAATTTCAAAGGTATACAAAACAAGAGATTTCACCCTTGTATGTTTTTTTCTCTCTCTTAAACTCAATCTTTTGTATTCAAGGGGAAACAAAACTCTGCTGTACTTCACCTCAAATGTTTAATGTTACAAATATTTAACAAGAAGGCCTCTCTACACATATTTGTGTTAAGCTTTTTAAACTTATTTAAGTTACATTTGTTTAACTTCTGCCATGTCTATTTCATAGAGGTTATGATTTTGACAATCATTAAAAAACATAATCAATTAAGTATTTGCAAATAACAGAAATATACAGTGGTGTGAACTAGCAACACTAATAGGATTATGTGTTTTGTTTATATGTTAATTAAACTGTTTAAAAAAATAATTAATACAAATTCAGGGTTTACAAATTTTATGTGGGAGAAAAAATCCAAAACAAAAAATAATCTGACATTAAAATATTATTTTATTTAAATTAAAAAAAAAAAATTGTACAGAATACTCTTAGTGATGGTAATTATTATCATGGCTTGTGCTTATCTTCTTTCTATTAGTTCTATTTTATCAATTAAATTACTGGTCTTTCTATTAATTCTATTTTATCAGTTAAATTACTGGTCTTTCTACTAGTTCTATGTTATCAGTTAAATTACTGGTCTTTCTATTAGTTCTATGTTATCAGTTAAATTACTGGTCTTTCTACTAGTTCTATGTTATCAGTTAAATTACTGGTCTTTCTACTAGTTCTATGTTATTAGTTAAATTACTGGTCTTTCTATTAGTTCTATGTTATCAGTTAAATTACTGGTCTTTCTACTAGTTCTATTTATCAGTTAAATTACTGGTCTTTCTACTAGTTCTATGTTATCAGTTAAATTACTGGTCTTTCTATTAGTTCTATTTTATCAGTTAAATTAATGGTGCTTCTTAAAGGAAAAAAGATTTGATTTTTAAAAGTAAGTACTTAAAATTATGATAAAAATTCTTTATTATTAATTAAAATAAAACTTTAAAAGTTTTATTTTTACACATCCATCATCAGTGTTATCATTACAAGTTTTATTATTTTGCTTTTCTGCCAAACCCATGTTTAAAATTCCCACATTTGAATATAAAGATTTATTTTTCCCATAATAGGTAATATAATTTTATAGTTAAGAGAGTTAAGCACAACCGAACTGTAAAATTGGGTATCTTTTTAAAATGTGAATACAGTATCATTCAGTTGCAAAAATGTGTAGATATTGCATCATTAAGTTGCAAAATGTGCAGTTATGCATCAGTTTGCATCATGCTAAAAAGTGTAGATCTAGCATCATTTGGTCACAAAAAAAGATGTATATATTGCATTATTTGGTTGAAAAAAAAAAAAGTGTAGATATTGCAATTAGTTACCTTAAAACTGTAATTTTACACAATGCAGTACAAGTTGAACAAAATTACAAATATTAATTTTTCAACCCTCAAAACAAATAAATAAAATAAATACATTCATATTCTGCTGTTATCTTAAATGAAAATATTAATTAATTTTGTAACCTTTAAAAATATAACTTTAAAATTACCTTAATTTTTGTTTTTCTCTCTCTTCTCTAAAACGGTCTTCTTTCATTTTGTCTGCTGAGTTCAACTTCTCCTTACGTTTTTCAGCTAAATTTTTCTTTAAGTCGTTCTCTTTTTGTTTCCACAGTTCCCGCATTTCAGCCACCTTCCTCATTCGTTCTTCTCGCTTCCTAAAAAGTTTTCAATACACCAACATATAAACATAATAATGTACTCTAATAATAAAGTATTCCCAACATGAAACAATTGTCAAAACATCTATAATTAATACTTATTAATAAAGGAAACAGTAGACTTTCAATAATCTCATTTAAAAATTATGAGTACACTGGTGTCTTGATATTACATGCCCTGATATATCACATACCTGCATACAATGCTGAAAGCCTGTGGACCCCACTTTTTTTTACTTTCCAGCCTCTTCAAATTACATGTAGAGAGTTAACAGCACTATATCAAATCAAAAGGCTCAATTTGTTTTGCCGACATAAACAAAGTTAACAGCACTATATAAAATCAAATGGCTCAATTTGTTTTGCCGACATAAACAAAGTTAACAGCACTATATCAAATCAAATGGCTCCATTTGCAAATGTTTTGCAGACCATGCCTAAATTTTGTACAGTATAAGTGTTCAGTACATTGTACATTACTTGCCACTTCATAAACACAGCTTAACAAAGATCACTATTGTTTTCAAAAACATCCTACCACTATCTAAACAGAATTAACAGACATTTTTTTTTCACACATTTGTCAGAGGTCTTTTTAAAGTACATATAGTAGAATATTTTCAATACTGTGTGGAAACAAGTTACAGAAAGTGTACTGTTTAAATTTATGTGCAGTTAATTAAGCCTAACTATTATTTTGTCTGAAGGCAATCTATGCTCCAGACAAATTAGCACTATGTAAAGTAGACTGTCTGCCTTATTTTTGACATGAACTAAGTGTCTTAGTTTTGGGGTTAAACAGTTTCTCTTGTATTTCATTTGCATTTATTGGACCAAATAACAGGACAAAACCCCAGTATGACGTAATGTTTAGAAATTGCCAATATGGATACAATATACCACATTTCTGACAATACCTTACTGTTAATAATTTTTGCCTTGTCATACAAGACTAATAATTTTCTATTACTTTTAATAATGGATGCCAAATATCATTTGTTACACTACTACCAAAAGTAATTATACAAATCTTTGGTCTAATGATTATTTTAAAAGGAAAATCAGCGCAGGTATTAATTTCCCAAAAGAAAAACAAAAGATTCATTGTGATTATTTGCACTCGTAAATAAATAAATATTAAAATGTTGGACAATATTCTACATTAGTAAAAAAAAGAATACAATAATATATAACAGAATAAAGAATAGAATATAAAAATAATACAGTCATCAAAGGCCAACAGTTTGCTTTTATGAAGGTTCCTTAACACTGATATATTGAGACTGTGTACAATGTTGAAAGGAATATTTGAATCAGATTTATGAAACTAAGTATACAATGTTGATGGCACTATTAGAAAATACTTGAATCAGATATAAATTATCACGGCACAAGAACTTGTATCAAATCATATATAATGACTCTTACAAGAAAACACTTTATTTATAAAGTCAGTAACAGAACTTCACAATGCAAACTAAAAAAATAATATGCACAGAAATAAGAGGAAAAAAGACATAAAACCACCAAAAGCTTGAGGTTTGATAAGATTAACTTGGAACAAATGAATAGGAAATAACAGGAGAGAGAAAAGGAAAGAAGTAAAACACCTTTTCTGTTCATCTGCTTTGTTCTTTCTCAATTCATCAATCCTGTTTAATCGTTCTTGTTCTCGTTTCTGTTTTTCTAGTAGTTCCTTTTGCCTTTGCTGCTGAATGATCTGTAAAGACAACAATAATCAGTTATGTGTACAGGCAAAAATAGTCAGTTAATTATAAAGATTACGACAACAATAATCAGTTGAGAGTTATCTTTAAAGACAAAATATATTCAGTTATTATGTAAAGACAACAATATCAGTTTATGTGTAAAGGCAAAAACAGCCAGTTAATTATAAAGAATAAGTGAACAATAATCAGTTATCTGTAAAGAAAAACAATATTCAGTTATTATGTAAAGACAACAATATATAATCAGTTATCTATACAGATAACAATAATCAGTTACCAGTACAGACACCCTTATAAAGTCAGTCATAGCAATAATCAGTTAATTGTAAAGACAACAATATTCAGTTATCTGTAAAGACAAACAATATTCAGTTAATGTAAAGACAACAATAATCAGTTATCTATATAGATAACAAAATCAATTATGGGTACAGATGCCCTTATAAAGTCAATAGTAACTATAATCTATTACTAAACCCTTAAAAGTACAGAGAACATAAAGTCATAAAGAAATAAGTACAGTTAGCTACTGCAAAACTTCAGTATAATCCTGGGAACAAGTCATTTGTAAAGAATTGCAAGGCTAATATAGTCAACCTGATGTGTGGTCAAAGATCTATTAACTAAGTAAAAGGTTTCTTTGTTTAGACGAAATATACAGATTCTCTTAACTCTTTAACTGCTATTGATTGTTATGTTTTTGAAATATTTTTTAGTGACAAACTACAACAAAAGCCTTGTGATCAAATAAAAATGAAACACAAGCAGGAGCAAGAATGTTACTGGCCACATAATTTGATATTAATTCAAATAAAATAATGTCCCCAGGAGGCCTACATTAAAAATCAAGTGAAGAGAAATCAGAGTCAACTAGCTCTGGATTTCAAAGTTGAAACAATAACTCTAGAACTAATTTATCCATTCCAGATATAATAATGAATTTAAAATAAAATTAAAAGGAAAAAAGGAAGGACAAAGCATGCTTCATATGATGCAAATTGTTTGCCATTTGGAATGCTTTGATCTTGCCATCATGCTTAAACATCATCAAGGTATGAATGGTTATTAGAATAAATTTTGAATTGTTTTTAAAATGAACATTCGATGTAGACAAGTTCACAAAAGTTTTTGTAAGTGCACTTATCAACTATGAAATGTTTTTTAAAATATAATTTTTGTAATTATTTAATATTTTCTAAAATTTATTATTTCCACAAGTAACCCTTCTTAAATCAGCAGCATACCAAAAGATTAATGACACAGCTGTTCATCCTTTCATATTCATATACATTTTTTAATCCATCGTAAAACTGGGTGAATGGTATGTATCTATTATAAATCTTATAGCTGTTTCATAAGTTGTAGGTGATTTATTCTCTTCCCTATCATCAATTATTCATAATTAATATTTTGCCAAGTGACTACTTTGCAATGTAGAAAGTTTTTCAGATGGCTAGTGAAGAAAGCTGGGTACCACATCTACCAATTTACTGACAGCTAAGAAGCATCAATCTCACTGCAAAATCTGCCGATATTAATTTTTTAGGACACAAAACTTTGCAAAGTGGAAGCACACAATGGTTTCTCAATCAAACAAACCAAAGCAAACAAGATCATTTATTTTCTCATTTTCTCAAAAAGTGTCAATTTAGTACAATTTCATTTTGAGGGAAAGTGTTGAATTTTTTCTTACCAACTGACAAGGCATGCCCAAGTGGCAATTTAGATGATTTCTAATTAAAATTGTTATAATTTAAGATATAATCTGAAGATTCTTTGTAAAACCAACTTAATTAAACTCTCTTTTTCTCTGTCTTTCTGCAATACAGAAATAGCAATATAGAAATAGAGATAATTTTGTCCAACAATTCAAGATAAACTGAGAGAACTATTATTTTGCTTCAGAAAGTCAAAGAATTTGTATTCCTTATCCACAATATTATTGGTTCAGTAATAGATACTCTGCATGGATCACAATGATGAAGAATGAAGTTAATCTTTAATAGTTTAATTAATAAATTTTAATTTTTTTAATTGTCTTATCTCTAAATAGAGTATTTTCTTTCAAATAAATCTATTCTTAATTAACCTTGCATTGAAACTTTTATTTTTATAAACCTGAAGATGTTTTTAGCCAAGGGTAAAAGAAACCTAAGAATCATGAAATAATGTACAAAAAATTAATTGAAAATGTAAATGACACATTCTGGTTTTAATTTTCTGCAATTAAAAGCGGTCAAAACCCAAACAACAGAATGTTAGTGCGGTTGACATTAACAAAAAGCACATAAAACTCTAAACAAGAAACACAATATTCTACATAATACAGAATAGTTGACAGACATATTGTTATCTGTATCTTTAAGAAAGTAGATAATATTAAAAAATATTAAAAGTATTTATTATAAACCATTTCCTGTTCTGATGAAAACATTTCTTTAAAATTTGTAATATGTATATTATTATGTTATTTCTATACATGTTGAAGTTCTTTAAATAAATAATTTATATTAACAACACAAACAGAACAATTACTAAGTATTAAAACAGAAAGAAATGTGTTAAAAAATATAAATACAAATATAAGAAATAATGTTTCAGCAGCCTTCATCAGGACAATACTGCTATGAATAATGATGGCATAGGAACAGAGAAATGAATCAGCCTATTAATAAATAACTTTTCTGAATAGCAACATAACTTTAAATATTTATAAATCAGGTCTATACATTAAGATCTACAACAGGTCTATCATGTAAGCAATGATATACATTTACAACTAAAAACTGGATTTTATTTTCCAATTATGATGGTTGAAAACCAGTGCTTGATTTATGCAATATAGATCTTCTTGATCAAATAAATACTGTGTTTTGGATTATCACAATAATTTTTTTAAAGTACATTATTTAAAATTTTTAAATAAAGTGCCTCCTGTTGTTTTAAGCTGATTACAGCATGCTGAAATTTATATAAACGAGTAAATAAACCTGAAATGTGGGCTTTCTTTGTGGAGTATTGTGCTTCAGGAAAGATGTTACTACTCCCGAGGTAAGATGCGCTGAACGTGAAGAGCTTTTCTTTTTAAGCTGGGTAAGGAATGAAACTGGCTGCTTAACCTGTAGACAGATTTACAGTTTGTTGTCGGTTACAATAGTGGAATCTTATAAACACACTAGTTTAAACTATATCACTTACAGATTTTCAACAGAACAATAAAGACTAGAGGAGAGATCCATTTTGGACTGGACTTTATTTCATTATGCAGGGTACCAGAGAAAAGTTTCATGCCAGGTGTTAAGGTTAAGATGTGTCTCAGTGAAACGGTAGGTTAATTATAATGAGTGAACAGACAGGGTAACCATACCAAGTGAACAGGTGAGGTAACTACAATGAGTAAATAGGTATGGTAATTATACTATACCTAGATCAGATAATGAAGACAATAGTTTGTCTTTGTCAGGTGAAATTATGCCAGCCTCTAATTCTGTTAAAACTTAATTAATACTTGTTAATTTTTAAACTGTCTAATCACTTTGATTTTAAATACCATCTCTTTTAAAAAATCCATAATTAGCCTCATATTTAAACTTTATTAACATTAATATCATGATGAGGTGAAAGGTGGATTAACTATAGTGAGAGGTCAGGAAGGGAAACTATACAGAAAATGAAGATGGGGTAGCTACACTAAGGGAGACGGTGGCACAACTAAGAGGTCAGGTAGGGAAACTATACAGGAAATGAAGATGGGGTAGCTAGCTAAGCTACACAAAGGGAGCAGGTGGGACACAAAACAGTGAAACAGGTAGGATAAATACACTAAGTGAACAGACAGGATAATTCAACTATGGGAACAGGTAGGATAAATATACTAAGTGAACAGGCAGGATAAATACACTAAGTGAAGAGGCAGGATAATTCAACTATGGGTACAGGTAGGATTAACTATGTTGAGGAAATCAGTGGGATAACTAGACTACACCACAAATGGGATAACTACGATATGGGGAAAAAGTGAAGGAACTGCAATGAAGAAACAACTAGGATAACAACCAAGAGAAAAGACAGAAAAGGTAGGCTAACTAAACTGAGAAACAGGTGAAATAACTTCAGAGGAGAAAAGTTGGGGTAATGACATTATACTAGTTCAGAAAACAGAAACAAGTGTTTAAGCCAGTTCAAAAAATAGAGCAACAACAGTGTTCATTCCAGTCCAGAGAACAGAGTAACAACAGTGTTCATGCCAGTCCAGACAACAGAGTAACAATTGTGTTCACGCCAGTCCAGACAACAAACTGTATTCATGCCAGTCCAGACAATAGAGTAACAACTGTGTTCATGCCATTCCAGACAATAGAGTAACAACTGTGTTCATGCCAATCCAGACAATAGAATAATAACTGTGTGTTCATGCCAGTCCAGACAATAGAATAACTGCATTCATGCCAGTCCAGAAAACAGAATAACAACTGTGCTTATGCCAGTTCAGCTAAACAACAATTATCATGCCAATCCAGCTAAACAACAATTTTCATGCCAGTCGAGCTAAACAACAATTTTCATGCCAGTCCAGCTAAACAACAATTTTCATACCAGTCTAACTAAACAACAATTTTCATACCAGTCCAGCTACACAACAATTTTCATACCAGTATAGAGAAACAATTTTCTTGCCAGTCCAGCTAAACAACAATTTTCATGCCAGTCCAGAGGAATACAGTTTTCATGCCAGTCCACAGAAACAACAGTTTCATGCCAGCCCAGAGAACAGGGTAACTAAAAGAGTTCATGCTAGTTCAGAGGAAAGAAAAACAATAATGTTCATTTAGTTCATAGAGGAATAATTTTTACCTTTATGTGACTGGAAGGACCAGATGGCTCAATGTCTTCATAGTCACTATCACTGAAAGCAAAGATAAATATGCAAAATTACATATTTATTGGTAGAATACTGACTTAAAAAAAAAAATTTAATGTTACAATACAAGTAGGGTTTGTTCACGTTTTCCTGACAGATTTTATAGGAAATAGTTTAACAATAAACTGTTATTGAAAACAATTTAATTAAGCAGAAAATTCTCTGTTCTATAAGACTTTAACTTATTATATCAGACAGTTCTGTTTTAAGGAATATGCTAAATTATCTAATAAGGATAAAACTCACAGGTTATTTCCTTTTTATGTAAACAAATCTGCTCTCAAGGATGCTTTCACTAAAGAGCATTAGTTCCTCTATATTTAGCAAGCCTTCTTTATTCTTTAAAATCACACTATAATATATTTTTTATTAAGTCTTAGGTCCTAGGCAAAGTATATAAAAGATAATGTGCCTGATATCAGACCACCAATCTAAACATAAGTGGGTACAAACAGACAGTTTTAACAAAAGAAATTTCAATAGTCCCAACCCAAAAAGACAACAGTCAAAAACAATTAAAGCATGTTACAGGACTGAACACACAATATACAATATACATCGTACACAAAGCACATTTATAACAACTGTTTTAAACTGTGAGCAACACATTAGACCAGAGTTTTTCAACTGGGTTCTGCGAGAGATTGCTAGGAGTTTCCCCAAGAGATCGTAATGGGGAAAAATAAGCATTGCTGATATAGTAATTTTTATGGTTCCCTGAGACCTAGAAATTATTTCAAGGGTTCCTCCAGGTAAAAAGATTGAGAAAGGTTACATTAGACCATAGCATAAAAAAGATGCAAAAGAAGCCATCAAAATACAATTCTAAGACTGGCCCAAAATAACCAAGTAATCTCTCTATACCACAATTATAGAGGACACACACTGCATATAATACACAAATATTTTTTTCAGTTGACAGACATAATTATATGCAATTTTGTTGTTGGTAGTTTATTCATATATATTGGATGCAGACAAATACTGCATTACATTGGTGTGGGAGGAAAAAGTCATTGTAAACACAGGGACTGTGTTCAAGTCACCATGTATATTGAAAAAAATACATAATTTTCTTACGAGCAGTTTCATTTTATGTTATTTTTAAATATCGGAAAGCATTTCAAACTTTTTATATGAGTATTTATTAACAATATATTCTGCATTACTATTTTGCTTTTTAAAAAGCACCAGATATGATTTAATGTCTTTTTATGTACTATAATGCAGTGCCTGGATAATAATTAATCAATATACATATAAATGAGTATTCATGAAACAATCTTTGAAACATGAAACGTTTGAGTTATCACTTTTGAGAGTGAGTCACCAGCAGCCAGAGAAAGATTATACCTCTTAATCATCTGACACAATGTGACTTTAGCATTTGTTATGGCTCATTCTAAATCTGTTTACTTTTGAACCACAAACAGTTTCAAGCTTCTCCTTCTTTGGTGCAACATAATCCAAATGGAATTGAAATCTGTGTGATGCTTATAGTTGTTCTGCCACCATGGTTGCATAAAAAAATTGAGTCTATGCACAGTGCAAAGAATATG
Organism: Sinotaia quadrata; assembly: GCA_028829895.1. Classification (NCBI taxonomy): domain Eukaryota; kingdom Metazoa; phylum Mollusca; class Gastropoda; order Architaenioglossa; family Viviparidae; genus Sinotaia; species Sinotaia quadrata. The sequence continues at coordinate 67,898,917 of CM054183.1, forward strand.
ATTGTCTAAGACAAGGAATTTCTTCACTGAAAGCAAAAATCCTGAATATTTCGGAATATAAATTTGAAAGAGGGTTTCTTCTTAACTGGAGATTTTTTTTAACACTATTGGTGTCTTCAGCACTTCTTTCTAAAACAGATTTTAATCTGACCATGAATGAATAAAAAGCCAAGATCTGAGAATGAAAGTTGACAATGGTGCACTTTATTTTAATAAGCATGAGTAACAAGAAAATCCAAGTGAGAACCAAAAAAACTTTTACGTTACAGATTTGGTTCACTAGTTTGTCTTTTGGATTCTAAAGTAAGAAATTTTCAAGAGTAAAATAAATGAGTGAAATTTCGATCTTGCTGTAATTTTCTGCCTAAAGTCCATAATAATGTAATTTCAGTCAATTCTCCACTGTAATTAAAGCAAATTCACAAGGGTAAACAGATCTGCCATTTTGTTATATTCTGATGACAGACCTTTACTGACTTTCATCAGCAACTCAGTTTGTTTTAATAAGAAATAAATAATTTCCCTCATAATAAATAAATGGAAAATACCAGTCTAGAAAAATCAAGTAGCAAATGTGAAGATGTGAGGGAGTAAGTGCATATATGCTCATGCGTTGTAAGAATATATATATATGCTCATGCGTTGTAAGAAAGTGAAAATTCCATCCAATAAAAAAGTGAGCACTTCTCATATTGTCAAGGATAAAATGTAGGTGTGAACAATCAATAAATAAAATTGCATGTACAATGATGTAACTTCTGGATGTACAATATGAGAGGAAAAAGATAATAAACACTTACTCATCTGCTTCCATCACTTCATCTTCATGTTCTGCAGAAACACAAGATATAATTATAAATGTTGATAAGGCAGAGAAAATTACATAAAGAACAACTGTAATTTATTAATTAGATATGATTTTATAGGTTTATAGCACAAAAATATAAATTCAAAAATAAAATTAATTAGGCAGATGAAATTTTAATCTTAAAAAATCTGTTTTTTAATAAATTAAAGACTAGTGTGGAATATCAGAAAACTTACATCTAAAACACCAACAATAAGAAAATAACAATAATTTCTAATGACACATGCGCACGCATGCACACACATAAAAAGATCACACTTTCAAGTCTCTCTGTCATATCTGATATAACAACTTACAAAAAAAAAAATATGTGACTTAGGTTTTTCCACACACCTGATGCATAATTTGGTGAGGTTGAATGACACTCTTCTTTTGCATCCTGGAAAAAAAAAAAGCATAAAAGGTCTGAAAGGTCCGGATGAAATATATATATGTGTGTGTGTGTGATGCTGTCTGGGAAAACCCAGATACAGTCACTAAAATTGATTTTGCGTTACAGCCATTTGTGGTCGATCACTCCCCTTTGATAGTCCAGGGAAGTATGTACTTAAAAAAATATATAGTAAAAAAAAAAAAGACATAAATTAATATTTTTGTTAAAAATAAACATGAGATTCTGAACTTATAAAAAACCCACTTTTGAATTTTTTTTTTACTTTAGTGCTACAGCCATTTGTAATCGTTTACTCCCTTTTGATAGTCCAGAGAGGTATGTACTTAGAAAAATGTATAATTAAAATGTGGTTTTTTTTAATAAACATGCGATTCTGAACTTAAATAAATTATAAAATACCCACTTTTGAATTTTTTTCACTTTAGCTGGGTTCTCCCAGACAGTATCACACATATATATATACACACAGATAAAAATTCTTGTCTACATCAATACCTTTTGACTTAAGTAATTATACACCATTTTTCAGTAGTACCATTCCTCCATTTAATAAGCACAAAAATATATTTTTTTTTCCCCATTCTTGCAGATATATGTAGGCCTCTCTGCCATACCCACATTTCTTCAGTTTTGCTGACAGTCATCTGTGCTTAAATAAATTTGTTCATATAATAAATAATTATGTCTCCAACAATGAGAATAGAGTTTGAGGTACATGTATCTAAGTGAATTGAATGCAAGGAACTTTCATGACATTTAACATGCATGTTTACATGCTCTCTGTTACACTTAAAACTTGTACAAGAAATTAATCATTTAATTAACTTTGATGTAAAAGTTAAGATAAATAACTCCATCAGTATATGGGTTGTCAGCAATGAATTCATCCTCATGTTTGAATGCAGTCTACAAATGTTGAGTTAAAAAAATAATTGTCAAAATTTTAACCTTGAAAATCATTGATAGTGGTCTAGCATATATATATACTGTTTCTCAGTTCTGTAATCTAGCATATATATATACTGTCTCAGTTCTGTAGTCTAGCATATATATATACTGTTTCTCAGTTCTGTAGTCTAGCATATATATATACTGTTTCTCAGTTCTGTAGTCTAGCATAAAGATATTACTGAGAACTGAGAATAATTATTATTATTAATATTGAGAACTATTATTAAAGAACTGAGAAATAATATATTTATGCTAGACTACAGAACTGAGAAACAGTATATATTTATGCTAGACTACAGAGCTGAGAAACAGTATATATTTATGCTAGACTACAGAACTGAGAAACAGTATATATATTAATGCTAGACTACAGAACTGAGAAACAATATATTTATGCTAGATTACAGAACTGAGAAACAGTATATTTATGCTAGACTACAGAATTGAGAAACACTATATATTTATGCTATACTACAGAAATTAGAAACAGAATACTAAATGCTAGATTACAGAACCGAGAAATTGTATATTTATGCAAGACCACATAAGAACTGTTATGTTTATGAAAGATTACAGAATTGAGAAACAAGAGTGTTTATGTTAGACTAACAAATAAAACAACAAGAACACAGATTTTCTGGTTTACTGAAGTGAGAAATGATAGTGTTTATTAGATTAGAAAACAGAAACGGCAGTGTTTATACCTTACTGCAGAACCTAGAAGCAATAGTATTTATTCTAGTCCAAAGGAAAGAGACAAATGTTCACCTTTATCTGACTGGAAGGACCCACTGGATCAATGTTTTTGCAGTCACTGAAAACAAAAATATATTTATGAATTTTCATCTCTGTTGATAGCAAGACTTCAATTTATTGTTAACAAGAGGGTAGCTACTTAAAATGTAATGCTTTAATAAATGCTTACTTTGTTTATATTTTTCTGTCTTTATGTATAAACAAAAATGTTTCACCTAGCCAGATACTGAAGACAATTAGAGTTAACACTAAATTCACTTTTTAAAAAAAACACTCTGATTTGATTCTTTTTTATGGTATTCTATCCATAAGTGGGCACAAACAAGAATTTTACAAAATGCATCAATACATGATGTAATAGCAAGAAAAGCATTTAAAACTAATTACAGTAACTGGTAACTGAATAAATAATCTGTGCGAACCAACTGCATAATTGCTTTATCAGCAAAAACCATATCACAAATGATAGACATGCATAAAATATCTCTATATAATTTTAAAACTGACCCAAAATCAATTATATCAAAGTTTATTTTGTACAATGATTATCAGATTACACTTATGCGAAACTAAACAACCCCCACCCCACCCCCAAGATGTGTGGGGAGAGGAAGGACAATCAACACAGGTCTACATTTTTTGTTGGTAATCCTACCTCTTTTGAACAAAGAAAGTTTTAAAAAAATGTATTGTACACTTACTCATCTGCTTCCATTGCTTCATCATCACGCTCTGGAGAGAGACAAGATATAAATGTACATTAAGCAGTGTAAAACATAGACATTAAATGTAAATTTAATTATTTATTAAATATGATCTAATGGGTGAATAGCAACAAAAAGAAAAAAATACAAAATATATTAAAATCAAGTGGTGAGATTTGAATCATTAATATAACACTTTGTCAAGACTTGCAGAATATGTAAATGTAAATTATTAAAAAATCAAACTAGGTAGACCCAATCAATTACAAACAATCATTCAGAATAAAACACACAAGTTTAAATCAAAAGAGTAGCTGATATAAGGTTATAGACAGGATTCAAATATAAAGATTCAGAGAAGTTTGTACTCTATAATGCAAACTACTTATTTACTTCCTGTCTATTTCTGTGTATAGTATTATGTTACAATCTACTTCAAACAGCTTTTGCCTTTAGAGTATGCTATATTTGAAAGTTTTAAAACTTGACTAATACTGATTGTTTAGCTTTTAATTTGTATACATGATTCGCACAAAATCACAATTGTCTACAATTTATTAGATATTTTTTTAATTTAACTTTGTGCAAAAAATGTGATTTACATAAATTGTGTGCACTTGACACTAAAAGGTGTTTTAAGGTTAAAATTCATTTAATGGAAGAATATTGTATTTGAGAAATACAAATTGATAAAACTTTCTGCAGCTTGCAGCATTATTCTTAAGTGGAGTTATTCTCTAAAAGAAACATTCAGTTACAGTATAGCAGAAAGGTATTTGTAAACTAGGAAAAAAGCGTCATTTGATGGGATCAATTGCTGTAAGTGTTTTTATTTTAATTTTTGATTTGTTGGATTTAATTAAATCCCAATCACATCAGCTTTCTCATGGTCTTACAGCAAATTATTTTGGTAAACCATATTTTTAATGAATTTTAAATCATTACCATTAATCAGTTCCCTGTTCAGATACATCAATAACTTTAATTTATGACATTGCAATACTGTTGAACCTTTAATAAACTTTATATATAATTGACCATGGCTAAAAACCTTGAATGGACTGTGCACTAAACATATTCAGAACAGTCAAACTGACAGAAGAATGTGTGAGGTGGTCATGGCCTCCAATAGAAATGAGGGAAAACTGGTTGAACAAGACCAAATTCCACCATTTAAGAGAAAACGTATAGTGTGGATATTTAGTAAAGCTTTAAAATTAATGCAATGATCAAATAAAGTTAATGTAGACCTTTTTGATTAATCTAAGAAAACCAAATGCAACAAGCAGTGAAGTCAAAATATACAGGAAGGACTACAATGGCAGGGTCTAAAATAAAAGAAAAGGATATACTGGGGGAAAAAAAATCACTTCATTGTTGTGAAAATGTACAAATATGACAGAAAATAATGCCTAAGTGAACAAGGCTACACATAAAAATCACTGGTCAATTTCACCTGACAAGACTAAACTCAGATACCACAAGAGAAAAAATAAACTCCACGTCATTTGCTTTCTTTACTTTTAAAATAAAGAGTTAATTGAATACAGTGACTGAACATATACCCCAATGACTGACCAGGCAATAAACTGATATGAAATCACAATGAGCAAATTATAGAAAAGTCATCCAATTGCAAGCAACACAGACAAGTCAAAATCAATCAAAGCTTGTATGATTGCAAATGACATTACACAAATAAAATCAATCCATACTTGTATGATTTAAGTGGCAGACAAGTGAAAATGAAAGAATATCATCTTTTTCTTCTTAACTCAGCCATTGGTTGTTGTGAAAATGAAGAACTTGAGTAATAATATTACAAGACTTAGTTACAGTATATTAATCAGGCACCAATGTTAAACATAATTTTTATAACATTTTGCCGTCATCACTTATGGGCTGATAAAGGATGATTATATCATATTTGAAAAATAGCAATTAATAGTAGCAGTATACATTTTATACTAATTGCACTATACTATTCATCAACATCAGCATGTATAGAGTGCTACCACCAAAACTTAAGTGTGGACAACTTATGCATTTTAGAAAACAAACTGCATTTCAGACTATACTTCTGTGTCTATGCATTTTTGAAGTATGACTTCTGAGAAGCCAATCAAAGAATCAAATAATCATTGTTCAAAATCACATTCTTGCTGAAAGTAACTTGCAATTCTAAATAAATTCGTTTAAAATTAATAAAGTGTGACAAGTATCAAAATCAATACGTTTAGGATTTTAAACAGCTCTGAAATTTTAATATATATTAACAGCCATTACTAGCACATTAAATTAAAGGTTTGTATAGCTTATCATCCATTACCTTGGTGGACAGAGAGGGAATGTATGGCTAAAGCCATTTATAATTTTATAAAACAGTTTTGTAGAAAAAAGATTTCAGTATACAGGCATTCTCAGTGATAAAATATTCATTCAAATGGAGAGATGGTCATACATGCAAAATTAGGTATCTCTTTTGGCTAATTCCCAAAGCATTATCTTTACTATTTCTATAATAAATTTATAGTAAAAATGATCTCATCACTGATATAAGAAAAAGTATTCTGAAATATGTGTGAACAAAATCTCAACTGAAGTGATATTTCTGCATTCTCTAATTTATGGCTGCAAGCAGGTAGTCTCATCCAAAAATTAAATATTTTCAGATCTAAAGAAATTGGTTTCAAATTAAAGGAAATGATGCAAAATTAGTTTAAAAGATATTGCAATTTTGAAGTTACATAAATAGAGTGCGTCTGCGCAAAATGTTCATGATAGCAAAACTTTGGTGGTCAACCATGCATCAATAATAAATGCTACGTGCATTTTTTCATTGAATTTTACCTGTAGAATAAGAAAATGGCAAAATATAAACAATAAAACTAACAACAATAATCAAATTACAAAATGAAATATCGAAAGACTTAGTTTATTCCACATACCTGCTTCACAATTTGGTAGGGGTGAATGGCACTCTTCCTCTGTATCCTGAAATATATGCACATGTACAAAAGACCTTGAGGAAATTTAAAATGAGAAGTTTATAACATTCAACATGAAAAAAATTCACACAAGTCAAAAAGATTTTAAACAGAGAAAATATGGCTGTGAAGTTTCAAATGGATCTTACTGCAAAATATTTATTATTTTATTTTTATTTATTATTATTTATTATTATTATACTTGTAGGACATTTTCATTATTATCAACTTCAATGCAAATATTACTTGTCAAAAGCCAAATAACTAAAAGAGTCATAAAGCAAACTGTTACATGCATTTTAAATAAAGTAGATAAATTGAATAACATTGTCTGATTGTATATTTTATATATAGTATATCTGTAGCTACATTTTTCTGTATACCTGTTTCGAAACATCTATTCTCCAAGTAAAATATATTTGCATTCAGTGGTAATTCAAATTATGTGAGGGGTTGTGCCATATTTTTTTAAAAAGGCTTTTTTATAAGAGTGCTGTAACTTGTGTAAACGATTTATTCCTAAATGATGCACAACATAAGGTCTCTACAGATAATCTTTGAATTAGCTTGATTTCCTTAATGTCAACCAAATCCAAAATAGAAAAGATTATAGACAATGTTTTAGAGTGAATCAGTTGTTTAACATAAAATGTTATGGCATATTTTATAAAGTTATAAAGAAGATGAAAATGCCCTGCTAGGAATTACAAGTTTACTGAAAATCGAGTAGCCTACATGAACAGATTAAAGTAGGGTTCTTACTGATATGAATACCAATTCAATCTACACTGGGTAAATATTGTCGAGTTTAGTAATGAAACAGTACTTCAAAATTTTGCCAATGTCCCATAAACCATCTACCCTCTTTTTACAAAAGAAAAACAAGTTTATATAATTGCAACTACATATATTTTCAACAACACCAACAGGACATGAAAAAAAAAAATATTGCATATGACATTTTCATTTTTACGAAAGTGAAAACTCAGTACACTTACTTGCATGAAAGCATGCTTGCAAGAATAGTGTACCAGTTGTCACAGTTACGTATGCATATATGTATCATACTTTGCAGCAGTCATCAAAGCTGCATAAAAAATACTTTTAATGAATGAGCTTCAGAATAATGGACAGCAAAGAAAATATGTTTTTAATGGTGGACCAAACCGTAGATAAGGTAAATGTGTAATCTGTTCATAGTGACGTGCTGTAGCGAGGTTTCCTGTAAAAACAATGGAGTCAATACCTACATAAGGGGGGTAAAGAAGGTTGTAAGTGTAATGGTGAGGAATTTCAGGCAACCAAATTATAAATCCATGCAGAAAAAGACTAATAAACAGTGAATCCTTCACACACCCCACCATCACTTTCTCAGTTCTACATTCAATCCCCCAAAAGGGTGATTACTTCTAATGCAAAATGTCAAGAATACGGTTCCCATTTTCAAGTGAGGGCAACCATAACAAAGGGGAACAAAATCCAGATTTTTTCCCTTACTGTTTTATGATTTCCAATTCCAAGATTTTTCCAGGACCTGAAAAAGCTAACAACAAACTCCAAATCATTTTTGGAACTTTCAGTCCTGCAAGGGAAATTTTGATTTTACTATAAATGTATCAAAAGTTGGGTTATGAATTTATATATCCATTTATGTGTAATTCATTAATAATTATATTAACATATTTATTTTTTGTGTATTAAATTGTCAAAATGTATAGAGTTCTTACTATATATATATTGTCTTTTCTTGATATTGTTCTTGTTCATGCTACATAAACCGGTCGCACACATGGAGCAACATGGTTTTCATCTTTTGACGTGCAGCTCAAAAAGTCTCTACCTTCTGCAGGAAGCAATGGAGTACAAATCCCATTCACACAAAATGCTACAATACTCAATATTTTTCAAGCATTTATACCAGAGAATTTCAAACAAAAAATTGTGGAGTCCATGAATAGTTATGCATCAGTGCTGCTAGTGCAACCAAACATTTGTGAAGTATCCCATAATCAGACAATGGCATAATACAGAGGTATCTGAAGTTTTTTCAATTTTTAGGGCTTATTCTTTTGATGGGAATAGATAGGAAGCCTTGCATTTTTCAAAGGATGAATGAAGTTTATGCTCATCCTTTATTTCATAAAGTCAGACCGCAGATTTAATTTGTTGCTAAGCTGTTTATATTTTTTTAATAACAGTGTGCCTGAATCTAGCTACCATATCCAGAAATTCAGACGGATTATTAATTATTTCAGACAAGTATTTACGTCAGTTTATGTGCCTGGTGAAAATATTTGTGTGGATGAGTCTTTGATGCTTTGGAAAGATTGTTTATGTTTCAGGCAGTATACAAAATGTAAACGTGCACCATTTGGAATCAAATCTCATGAAATCTGTGAGAATACAACAGGCTATGTTTTCGATTTCATTATGTACACAGGGAAAGACACAGTACATTTGTACTGAAGGGAATCAGGGTGAGAAAGTGGTTCTAACACTTTTAGAACCACTGATAGGGAAATATTATAAGCTGTACACAGATTGCATTTTTACTAGTCCCACCCTAGCACACTTCTTAGGCAAAGAACACACATATGCAGAACTGTTATGGGGAATAGAAAAGACATGCCAAAAAAATTTCCAGAACAACTTTCAATTGTCCATAGTGATGGCATTTCTTGTTTTGCATGGAATGACAAAAAAGAATTCTCATTCTTAGCACAATGCAACAAGACAGAACAATAATAAATATGGGCAAAACTAATTACAAAACAAAACATCCAATTCTCAAACCAGCATGCATATGTGATTACAACAAATACATGGGAGGGGTGGATTTGTGTGACAGTGCAACAAATGCATACCCAAGCAGGAGAAAATCAATCAAAGCAATGTAAAATAATTTCATTGCTAGACTTTAGAGGTGCAATAATTAGGCAAATATTTAAAAAATATCCTGATGTCAATACATCTAAAGGTAGTCACCCTTCTACTCAATTACCACCATCTTTGCTGTTGGGCAAACATTTCATTGCAGTTTTTCCTCACCTTGATCAAATTAAACCAAGGCCAAGGAAAAAATGTGTTTGTGCAGACAAAAAATTTGAGAAAAGGACATATCTTCCGTGTCCAACATGCGAAGTTGCTTTGTGTGTAACCTCCTGCTTTGAAATATTTCAGACTTTCTAAATTCTTTTTTCTAATTCTTTCCTCTTGTCTATTTTCTTTTATGTATTACATCAGCAGTTCGTTTGAACATTTACAGTCGAACCCGGATATGTCGACGGCCTAGCGGTTTGCCAAAAAGTGTCGAGATAACTGATGAACGAGATTACAGAAAACCAATATGGCGGCAATATATTACAGTACTATAACATGCGCTTGAAATTTCTTTATGTACATGATGTGCGTTAACGAATGAGAATGTACATGCACATGTTTGGTGAATTTTTACACAACAGCATTGCCGTGATTTGTTTGATGACGCGATCGGCATGCTATAAAAATGTACATACATGTACATGTTTGCTAACAACAAAAGGTTTATGTACACATGGTTAATGTGGTTTCTTTACAAAGTCTAAACTGCTTTGTTGCTTTTTTCCTTTAACATTCTACTTGAATACAAATGCTTCAATATTACATATAACGTGCTTGAAATTTCTTTATGTCAATGATGTGCGTTAATAAATGAGAATGTACACGGACAGGTTTTTGATTTTTGTACACAACAGCATTGCTGCGATTTGTTTGATGACATGATCGGCTTGTTATAAAATGTACCTACATGTACATTGTTTGCTAACAACAACCATATTTGTGCAAGTCCAAAGAGCAGAAGAATTGTCTTTTACCTTCATCTGACTGGAAGGACTAGATGGCTCAATAACTTTACAGTCATTAACTCTGAAAGCAAAAAAAAAAAATGATATAGTAAATGATAAACAGATTTCAAAATATGCTTTAGTTTACTTAATGTACCAATAAATGTTTGTTTACAGTTTTAGTTGTTTGTTTTGTACACTTTTAATAAATGACAATGTTTCACCATAGAGGAATTGAAGTTTTTAAAAGAATTATACTTACTTATCTGTTTCCATCGCTTTATCTTTGCACTCTGCAGAAGTAAAAAATATGTGTGAAAAATATAATGTATGTATATTAAAGTAAAAAGTAAATTTATTAAATATCTTGTAGATAAATGGTACCAAACACAAAAATATAAATCAATAATAAAATAAAATTATCTATGAAATTTGAATCTTAAATATTAGTACATCCATCAACAATTAAAGACACTAAGGAAAAACACCAGAAACTTCAATACAAATAAACATAAAAATACCCATCTTCACTTTCAATATACAATAAATAAATACAATTTAAAAAAATTAATGCACTTTCATTTCAAAGGAAAAATTGTTCTTGTTCTCATCATGTCTGGTCTTAAGTTTACTGTCTTAATGAACTTACAAATGAATATCATGTGACTTAATTTATGCCACATACCTGATGCACAATTTGGTGGGGCTGAAGGACAGGCTTCTTTGGTATCCTGAAAAAAAGAATTTTTTTCAAGTAAAATAAGATGCCAAAATTCAAATAGTTTAGTATTTTTCTAAGCTTCTATACATGAAAAAGATATGTGATTAGGTCTTTCTCTGTCTGTTAGCAAGTCAGAACAATGAATGACAGACCACCCGTGTCTGTGGGGAAAACCTCTGGGGTCATTTGTGAATGTTGTGGCATGGGAAATAACCTTAGGTCATTGGCAAGTGGTGTGGTGTGGAAAGTACTCTAGGGTTAATGGTGATTGCTGTGGGGTGAAAAATAACCTTAGGGTCAAGATGGTCATATCATGCAGTCCAAGAAGTAAAGTATCTTTATCCATGTGAGATAGTTCTATAGAGAAGACATTAGAATATGCTAATTTATGAAGGAATTTGCATAATTATCATATTAGGTACAATTCCTGCTTAATGTCCAGTACTGTTACTTTGCCACTCATGATTCTGCTTAATACCCATTACTGTTACTTTAATATTCAAGATTCCTGTCTACGACCATTAATGTTGCATTGTCACTCAAGATCACCTTGTGATGCATTCAAAGTATTCACCTATATCTAGAAAGATGTGACCAGCTTACCTCTGTTAAGTTTATTACTGGACCAGAAACAAGATTTTCTTTCTCTTGCAAAGTCTTAGATGATGTTGTGCAGTTCTGTATAAGTCTTAGTGCTGTAGACACATGTTCAGGTTGTGTTCTTAGTCGACGAGGTGATGTAGAGGCAGCAGTAGCTTCACAGTTTTGTATTTCAGTTAATCTGTTGCATATATAAACAAACACATAAGCACACATACACCAGAAATCTGACCATAATATGTACATATACAATAAAACTTTGTAATAGGAGCCATCCATTTAGTATGTATTCTCGGAGGAGAGTTTCTGTGATATGTATTCATGTTGCACCGGGGGGAAAAAAGATCAAGTAGTACTTATGCCTTATGTATACATAAACCATAGATATCTTTATAAGAGTGATTTTTCTTTTACTTACTTTATCAAGAGGGCTTATAATAATAATAATGATAATAATAATAATAATAGAGACTTCATAAACTGTACAATTGTATGAAAGCTCTAATCTCTTTCTACTATATTTATATACAAATACACAAGATCTTCATGTACAAACGAAGTACTAACTAAACATAATATTACAGAAAAGAATTCATATGCAAAATGATAATATACAACAAACAATTGTTGTCTATGACTATGTTTAATTAAATGAATTATTAGACACAGTTTTAATTTGGTTTATATTTTACTTGTAGTGAACTTGACAAATCACACTTTCATTAAAAAGCATTGATCAAAAATTATAACAGTAACAATATCTCAAAAAGTATTAAAGCCATCATAATTTTTTCTAAACAACCCTATTTTATCAGAACAAATATATTGAGAACAAAATGTTTGTACAGTATTAAGTAGAAAAAAAATGAGTGGGACTACCCAATGTAAGCCAAGCAGCAAAATCCAAATCAAATCATGCATTAGAGTGGGCAAAATATTTCTTAATGCAGCTTCTGTTATTTAAAAAAAGAATCATTGCTTAGCTATCAGAATGTAAAGCTATTCAGCAAAGAAATGGTATATGATCTAACTTTTATTAATTAATATTTCAGTGTTAAAATGCTTACAGTTATCAGACCCACTGCTAATATAACAGCAATTATTTATATTAGAAAGACACACAAATAAAAAAGTTATTTTAGTATGTGAACAGCATGAAAATTATTATACACTTACTCATCTGTTTCCACCACTTTGTCTTCATGATCTGCAGAATACAAGATAGAAACGTCCAATTAACTTGAGCAGTTAAAATTCTAAATATTGCAGAATAAAGTGGATACATATATAGTACACAAAAAAAAAATACATCTCAATAAAAAAATTCAAATGATGGGATTTCAAATATCAGCACAAATATAAAAAATTGAAAGATTAATATGGAATAAAACTGAAAAAATAATAACTTTAACATAATAATATGATAATTTTTAAATAAAAAAAAAATCACACTCATTTCTAAGGAGATGAACTGTCATCATATCTGGTATTAAATTAACATTCATTATAGATTTGAAATATCAAGTGACTAAGTTTATTCCACAAACCTGATGCACAGTTAGCTGGGACCGAATGATATTCTTTCTTTGCATCCTAAAACAAATAAAAGAAAATGGTGAATTTTTGTAAATGGGAAGTTTTGGAGTGCTTTCTTCTCTCTCTCTCACACACACACACATGCATGCACGCAAATAGGTACAATAACATATGACAATTAAGAGCAGCTGAAGGGGACAAGGAGGTAATGCGGACCTCAGGTCAAATAGAAAGTGTGAATGAAAAATTAATGAATACTGGAACAATCTAGAACTATGAAGTATGATATTAGATCAAGGACTGCAGAAAAGATCATGAGTAGCATTGGACAGAACTACAGTAGTTGTAAACTGAGAAACATTTCCCTGTTATCCCACAACTGATCCTGACCAAACAGAATATATTTTGCAAGAAACACTGAATAATGGATCAATGTTGTCACAGTTATGCAGACGTGCTTATAATATAATGTTGTTATTACTAAGCGTCATAAGCAACATTAAATAATTCAGTTCAGTTGTATAGCTTTTATAAAACAAAATATATTTCCCAAGAAGGACCAAAAATATACAGACTTTTTTTTAGCACTATACTTTAGTGAGATCTGCCTTGGAAAAGTAAGCCAAAATGAACTGACACATTCAATCATTATATCTTTTAATATCAAAATAATCTAAACTTAAAACCAACACTGAAAATATAAAGAAATTATTTAATTTTATGTTGAAAGAAACTTCCTATGCTGTAGAATTTATTTTGTGCATGATTTGTTATTAAATAAATTGTTTGGCAAGGAAGTCAACATTTTAGTAATGATAACAGAGTAACAACTTTTGACCATTTAACAGAAGAAAGTTTAGTTGTCTACATTTTAAATTAAAAGAACTGGAAGAAAGAAATTGTGGTGTATACTATTACAGACATTCGGAATTAAAAGTAAACCACAAAAAAAAATCACTCTACCTTTTCAAAGGCATCTAGACACAATGCATATTTTCTCATCCTTGCAATGTACAAGTCAAAAATTGTTTTAAACTCTAAAGAAAGGAATATTGTATTTAATAGGCTCGATATTTATATATTTTAAAAAGTGGCTAATCATTTCTCTACAGATCAGAATAAATTTTATCTAAGTTAATCCATCTATCTATTTTTAGTATTTATTTATAGCAAGTGAACAATAAAATAACGATATAGTAATAATATAAGGGGAAAAGAGAATAATCAGGAAAAAAAATTTAAAATAAGAGGAAAATTAAGTGAATGTCACTTAAATTTAAAATTTAAAAAATGTAAAAAATTTAAAATGAGAGGAAAATTAAGTGAATTTCACTCTTACCAGTATTCTTTCATTATCTGTTTGTGCTGGGACACTTTCTTCATTTACATATTGGCCAAGAACTACATCATCAGAATTAAGCAGCTGTACACTGGGTCGACCATGTGTTGAGGTAGGTCTTGCCTTGGATGCAAGAACTTTAAATGACTTTCGTTTGTTTGCTTGAGATGACTGTCTGCATGAGGTGATTGACTGAATAGGAATAATAAAAATACATTTGAAAATGATGGATTTGCACATTTCAATGTCTTCTTCTTTAGACAAATTACAATTATAACATGAAAGAAAATTGTTTTACATTAATGTTATTACTATTCCTAACATTTTAGAAGAAAAAAATCACATCATCTAATGCTAATGAAACTGAACAGAATCTAAAGTATCTCCCCTAAAATATTATGACATAAGAAGCCATGGGAAACTTCATTTGCACATCAGTGGCATTCCAATAACACTAATACTGGAGATTTTGTTAGATTTAGGTTTCACATCCACTTCCAACCAGGGCTGGTTCTGCAAACAGGCACAAGTGCCAGGGAGAGGTTAATGTTCTGGAAGAAAGATGTACAGTAGTGCCAAGGGTTGAGAGAGTAAAGGACAGAGTGAGCATCTGGTAGATTTTGAGGGATATAATTTTGTCCAGGCAATGGCAAACAGTCTAATATGTCCAAGTTTTAAGAGTATATTGATGGATCTTCAGCTGTGCAGCCTGGAGAAGACAGGGTATGATTTATCATCCTATCTGATGGATTAGACAATAGGTTACCACCTTGAGCATGATAGCAGCTAAGCATTACATGTGAGTTTTCCTAAAAAGGATTGAACCCCAGTCAGATGAGTGAGTCTAGAATTTTACCTCACTCTACAGCCTGTTTCCACTATATAGATGACATCATCATTAACTTTCGAATGAAGGTTTATAATAAAACAGTTTTACTTCTTGCTATAGTCTGTTTTCTCAGCAAAAACTCTAATGAGAAAAATATTTAGAAACAAGTTTGCATCTTTATGTGAACCATACTTAAAGCCATGCGGCCTAAATGCAACCATCCAAATTTTAATTTTCTGGTGCACAAGAATAAATTATTTAAAAAGTGGAAAGTAGCTCTGACATCTGTCATCCAATATATAGTGTTGGTATATTATGATCAGATTATAAAAGTAATTTTAGAAAATGACATTTTTATTTAGCATATTAAATACCTTTAAACTTGCACTAGATTCAATGGTGATGAGACCAAATATTCTATCTCATTATATTTAATTTGTCTGTTCTTGGGGCCTCAAATTTATTATTGTTGCTTCATCAATGTCACCCTGATCTGAGTGGCTTACCTCAATTAAGCTTATTATTGGACCAGGAGCAAGATTTTCTTTTTCTTGTAAATGCTTAGATGCAGTTGTGCAACTCCGTGGAACTCGCTGTGAAGTGGAGACAGGTACAATCCGTGTTCTTAGTCGACGTGGTGGAGTAGTGTTTGCAGGATCTTCACACTGTTGTGCTTCATCTAATCTGCATTTTTTTTAAAGAATAAATATTTTTTTGTTAATATTCACACTGTTGTGCTTCATCTTCTCTATTCTTTTATTAAGAATAGTTATTTATCTTCACATTTCTATGCTTCTTCTTGTGGGTTTAAGAAAAAAAGAATTAATAATTATTTGTTAATGTTCATATTGTTGTATCAAACATATTTTTTTTCAATTTTCACAATGTTGTGCTTTAATTAACATACTATTTACTAATTTAGTATTTTTATTGCACATATTTGAAAATCTTGCAAATATATATATATATTATATGGGATGTATTTATAAAAAAATTATAGTACTGCAAATAGAAAATCCTCAAAAGAAATTATGTTTTCTCTATGTTTCTTGTAGGTTTTAATAATATAAATAAAGAGTGAGGGTTATGTTTTTGGACATTAGAAAAGAAATTATGAAACAATCAGAGGATAACAGATGAAAATCCTAAGACTAAGACAAGAGCATTATCATGGATGCAGCAAGGGCTATGTATCTACTACTACCACCTATTGACTGAAAGAAAAATAATCAGTAGGAAGTAGAATGCTGGATTTCATAATTACAAACAATATAAATATAAATGTGTCTGTATATCCACAACATT
Organism: Sinotaia quadrata; assembly: GCA_028829895.1. Classification (NCBI taxonomy): domain Eukaryota; kingdom Metazoa; phylum Mollusca; class Gastropoda; order Architaenioglossa; family Viviparidae; genus Sinotaia; species Sinotaia quadrata. The sequence goes on from CM054183.1 coordinate 67,915,731, forward strand.
CTTGAACATATAGGTCAAATAACATGTGTGCTACCATAAATGTTGTAAAAACAGATATTTGTAGTTTTCACTGTTCATGTTATAATTTTACAATAAATCACTCACATTGAATATTGCTTTTTAAGCAATTAACTATGAATAGAAGCACCAGAATGCACTAGGTAGTGTGTGGATGTGCATATAACTAGAGTAAATTAAAAGAAGCATTGAATCAATCTTGTTTTGAACATATTCCAACCAAATGTTATGACTGTCAATGTGTGCATCCTTTTGCTTTTTATTAAATATCACCAGAGCAGATCTCAAGAGACAGTGGACATGAAAAATCCACCACAGAGCATTTATGTATGCTCTTTTCATTTCACTACTTCTGATAACCTTATACCAGAGATATAGCTTAGTCATGAAAGGAAGGCAGTTAAATAGTGGTGAGTGCAGGTGAGTGACAATGTTGTCTGCTACAAAACCATGCACAGGCATACTAATCAAACAGGGGAAAAAGACATATGGATGCAGCAATTCTGACCCAACTAGTCATATATATCGTTGAATCTGTAGGAGCTGATGAGTCTATTCTTACCAGTGTAGTGAAGAAATTAACTTTCAAATGCAATTAAAAAAATCTAGGCTGTTTTAAAGGTTAGGTAAAATGTTTTATAAAAAAAACCCTGCAATTATTATGTTAAAAGAGAAGTAACAAAATCAAAGTATTTATAATTATTATGTCAAAGACAAATATATAGTCAATTCTTTTTGTTTACATGAACCTTTTATTATATATTCGATGCTAACAGTTGTTGCTGTTCCCCCCCCCCCCCACACACACACATACACTCCCAGTTGTTGGCATTCTTTTACTTGCAAGCTGTCAATACAAACTGCAAGTTTCTCATAGCTACAATTTTTTTGAGGTTTGTATACAGTTAACAATTTCTTCATCAACCTGAGAGTGAGACAAAATGGTGCTATAGCATATAAGTATTCTAATAAAAAATGAAAGCTACAAGGTGAAATATGTTAATATTGTATTCTGCAATGCTAGAATGAGCCACATATACCAACTTTTGAAACTGTTGTCATAAATTGTAAAAAAATATTTAAATAAATTCAGAAACTTTTATCATTTAGAAAAATCAAATTAGTAGAAAGCTAATACTGTAATAGTAATATACATCAAATGCAATGTTATATCAAAGTTCAAGGGACCATAAAAAGGGTTAGAAATATTCAAGGTTTTATATATATATATATATATCCATCCAACTACACATAAACAGGACACAATGTAATTAGAAACATGTTCAACATGAGCCTATATTAGAGTTTAAAAATAGCTACCATGTATAATTACTGTGCATGAAAAGAATATTTGCTGCATTCATAATAATTATATGTAAAAATGAGAATTCAAATAAATGATTTAATAAACATATACCAGTGAACAACTTTGGTGGATCATTGCATATGACTAGAAATGGATGTCGTGGAATACATAAATTGGTAAAGTGTGCCACAGCTATTAGGAAGACAGTGCATGTTGATGTTTAAAATATAGTCAATCATGAAAGAAAACATTGTTATTTTTATTTATATCTAGGATGGCATTAAATTGAAAGGCATTTCAAGCTGCTTAACAATGTCCATTTTTCTTTTTTCATTTTCTATGTATAACTGTGCATCCATTTTATCATTTAGTCTTTTAATAATTGTATTTGTAAAGAATGTAACATCACATACTATTTTACATGCAAGCTTGTGAATCAGTTTAATAATTAATAGCCTTTTTATTTTTGTAACATCACATTACCTTTTACATAATGTACTATAAACATGTGAATCTGTTTTATCATTAACAGCCATTTTTATAACATCATATTACCTTTTACATAATATATTGTAAACACGTGAATCTGTTTTATCATTAACAGCCATTTATTATTTTTGTAACATTATATTACCTTTTAGTTTTACATAATATACTGTAAACATGTGAATCTATCATTAACAGCCATTTTTATTTTTGTAACATCACATTACTTTTTACATAGACTACCATATTTATTTTTCAGTTTTGTAATGCTATAGAACTGTTTACAAAATTCTATTGAAGTGAATCAAGCAAATGATATCAACCTAAACTAATGTGCCAATGAAGGTATTTAGTCACTTGCATGTTCATTCTAAATTTTCAGCACATTTAAATATTTGCCAACTTCGCCTTTAGAGTCAATATTTATTTTTAAAATCTATGTCATTTTATCTGACCAGTTTATTAGCAAAATTTACAAAAATTAAATGTGCACATTACATTAGTTATTTTTTTAAGATTATGTTCTTTTCTTGCCAATTTTGAAACAACAGTTCAGATTCTATTTTGTATTCTTTTTGATTTTAACATTTTAACTTGTGATTAATTTTATCATAAATTAAATCAAGAACTGTACACTTATAAAATAAAATATGTCAGGTATTATTTAATGCATAGTGGTTACATGAATTTAAGTGATGATTTTACAGTATAAAACTAGTAAGGAATATATAACATTCTATGCTAAAGTAAATGTTACCTTTAGTTTTGCCTAATTATAACAAAATAGCTTAGTAGTACAATTTATTTTAAAACTGAATACATTATATTTTATGTGCAATGACACACACACACACACACACACACACACACACACACACACACACACACACATGCATTCACGCACAAACACACACAAACAAGTCTGTATTTCAATCTTTCAAGTGTGAAACTGTACCAAAAGGCCAGTACCACCTTCAATCTACAGAGTATATCTATCTATTAACACAGAAAATAGAAATAATAAATGACAGTAAGGTAATGTTGTAATATACTATTTAAATAACCACTATTTTCTCTTATAAAATATTTCTTATCAGAGTGTTGATGGTTATCCAATATGCATGTAATGCATTTAAAAATAAATGTATTTTACTTTTATTTGCAATTTATTTTTGTTCCATAGTCCAAATCCCAATTTACAGATGCAACATTTTCACTATTTATGAGTAAATATATCAGGCAAATATATTGGTAAGCTGCATATTTATATTATTAACACACACAACAGATACATCATTTGTTTCTAGTAATTAACATTAAAAACAGTTATAACAAATAAATATAAAATGTTGTAGTTTTTTTCCTTGTTCAGTTGTTGATCGTGGACTTCACATAATTATTACATTTCAAACAATCATGTTTTATTAGTTTAATTTTATCTGTATCAGCACAAGTAATACCAATATAACAAAAATAAATTTCTCATTATGGTCATGAGTTCATGTCGATCATTTCCATTTTAATTTAAATTTACTTTGGAAAAAAAATTATTAGTCCTTAAATTATGTAAAACACGCATATTTAGTAACAAAGAATAATCATATCATATCTGGTAAATGCAATAAAGTGTGGTGACATTTGCAGAGCAATTTGCACTTCTACATACTAATTCACCTACAAGTATGTTTATCATGCGTTATTCTATCAACATGAACAATCTCAGATAATCAAGATCACCTTGGAAACTTCTTGTCTGTATCTTCTTCCAAAATGTCATATATTTTAGCTCTCTTACGAACAGGTTTCTTTTTAGAAGGTGTCTTTGGGAGTAGCTGAATCTCAGAGCTGCAACAAAACATTTTATAAAGCAAAGTAAAAATAAAAATCACACTGATAGTAAACAGATAAATTTAACATTTAAATAAAAGTGTTTATTGTAACAGGTATATATAATTATAAACCATAATGTTGTTTTTCAAATCTATCTTTAATAAAAGATTAAAACCACAATATGACTTCAGTTTGCTCACTAGTGAAAGTAATATAAATGTTAAACAAATACTTACAAAAATTTCCAGGTGTATTCTTTATTTTTCTAATAAAGATAACTAGAACTAGAAGCATGCAGAGTCCTGCAAGATGTTTAGTTTTAAATATAAGAAATCTAAAAAATGCATATGGGATTTCTCACTTTGAACTTAATTTTTTAAAATGTTTGGGTTCAAATAATATTCATTCTGGTTACAAATAACAACTAACAGAACATAATACTTTTCATCTAAATAAATCAAATTTGAAGGTTCTGATGATTCTAAATGTTATGGCTATTATTTCATAGTGTTTGGATATTTTAAACTACCTTACATATTTGATTAATTCTAAAGCAACTCCAAAACATCAATCTTACCATTAACTCAAAACTGATTTTTACCAGAAGACAGTCCATTCTTTTAATTATATGTTTTATAACTTCTCCATTATATCTGTTTAGAAAGAATCTGTTAATAATCTCTGCATCACTTGATTGGAAGACATTATTGCATAAATGAAAAAAAAAAAAAAACCCACAAAAATTGATTTGCAGAAAATAATCTAACTCATCTGACCTAACAATTCAAAATGGTTACTGTGATGTTAATGCCACCTAGTTAATAGTTATGATTAATATTATTATTTAATCACCAATAACTAGTTACAGAACAACCCATAACTAAATACAAGTAATGAGAATCTTAATCTAAGTCATTAAATACTAAAATAGTTATTCAGAAGAAACCATTCGTCTCTCCCACTTGGCAGATATGTGGTGCTGTAAACGTTTTCCCTCTTCCACAATATTAAAGACAAACATTTACCGTCACACAATATATCCATAGGTGGAAAGTTTCTTACCAAAGGAGAAGACAAATCCATCTTTTAATCTATATTTACTGAGCCCTCATTTACCCATTCTCTCTCCAACATATGGCTATCAATATGTGTAAGTGGGACAATAAATTCAACAATAAATTTATTAATCAATAATCAAATATACAAGATAGGAATAAAATCAAAAGAGCACTGACATTTACATCAATTCACAACAATGTTCAATTAATGCTGGACAATCATTCAGTTTATCCTAGCATAGACATAAGCAGTCAATTAACATAAATACATAATCAAGTTCATGGATATCATCATGGAAATGAGAGTAGAGTTCAGAGAAATAATTAAAGTCAATTTACATAACCTTTTCAAAGGTGTTCACAAACACAGTTTGCAACCAGTCACTGTTTTTCTTATTCAGGCAAGCCCCATGTGTTTCTTCTAGAGGCACATTATAACTGTTCCAGAATCTTCGATGAGCTCCCCAAGCACATTGTAGAGAATTTTGTCCTGAATTTTACGTGCTCCATCAAGCACATCAGGAGGAATGTTCATAAATTTCCATGTGCGTTCACTCAACACACCATGAGGAACATTCAAAATAATCTTTATGAATTCTCAAACTCAAGCCCCGTTTCGCAGTATTGGCTATCAAACGGAATTCACAGGAATCAAAATACAGCAACACGCTCTAGTGATAACTTGACAACAAACTGGATTCACAAACCAACATGACCAAGCAGAGTACAGTAGCCATGTGGCATGATGTGACAAAAGAAAAAAGCGAGCTTTCTCTGCAAAAGTCAAATTAAGGCAGCACTAAATTTCAGGCATATTTCATCTGTAAGTTCCTTTCTCTCTTATATACATCCTCAACTTATAAATCCTGCAACAATTTGTTAACATGATAGACACAGCATAAGAAATATAGCATCGATCAAAATTCACAAGTATAATCTATATAATGTACAATGTAGCCAAATTAATGAACATAGAAATAATGGTTCAATTATATAAGCATTCTCTAATTCAATCACAGATCAATAGTAAACATGTACAAAATATTTGTAACTGTAAGTTCATTCTTTCTTTATTAGTCAGTTAACTTACCATTATAGCCATTAGCTAATGATCGCCTTTATGACTGGACTAGGGTTATGTTCACATTCAAAATGATAGAATAGATTACTTCTTCAACAAAGAAACTTCTGGTCCATCCCCATAGGATAAAATTGTTATGAACAAGTTGAGACTATTAGTCAGAAAAACTACTCATCTAGTTGGAACTGGTTTGGATTGCATCAGCAATTTTCTAGCATTATTCTTCACCAGAGTTGTTTACTCCAACTAAAAAAAATATAATCACAAGGAGTGCCGAAGGTCGGTTCACTTTGACAATTTAACAATTTATATAACAATTAAGTTTTAAAATAGGGATAGGCAAATTTACTCTGCCACAGTTACAAACAGTGAGATGCAGTTGCATTCTGGATGTAGGAATTTAGGATTGAAGTTTTAATTTACTAATAAAAGTAATATCCAAAATTCTTAGTGTGCTGAATCAAATAGTTTGCCTGCAGCAGGCTAAAGGTTATTAATATTACAGTCCACATTTTTTCAAAATAAATTACAGTATAATTATGCCATAATATAATTAAAAGTAAATTAGTTATGATGTTAAATTAGGTAATCATGACACAGAAATTGTAAATGCCATTCAGATTCTTTTGAAAAAATAATAATTTGAAGAGGGCATAAGAAATTTAGCTATAGCACTCAAATGTGAAAATTATGATGATGATAAAAGTCAATATTATAATAATACTAGGTAGTCCCACTCATTTTTTTCTACTTGATATTGTACAAATGTTTTATGCTCAAAATGTGTGTTCTGATGAAATAAGGTTGTACAGAAAAAATTATGATGATAGCTATAATACTTTTTGAGATATTACAAATTTAGTGTCGTTATTTGTGGTCAACTTTTTTTAGACGTAATGAATGTGTGATTTTACAAGTTTATTACAAGTAAGATATAAACCTCACTGAAAAACAATCTAATAATTCTAATAAAGATAGTGACATACAACAAGAAAAAACAGATATAATGCAAAATTTACTTTTCAGTTTATTATAAATTGCAAAAGAAAATGGGCTTTTGTTTCATAAAATTGCTCGCAAAACGCAACAAAAAGGAACATTCATGGCATCATAACATATGCAACTGATGAACAAAGTACATCCAAAGTGCATATTATTAAATCATGTACCATATAGTTAATGCCTATTTTTTTCTAAAGGCATTGCAAAGAAAATGTGGAAATTATTGGAGGCTGAAAATGACCATTTCAGCAAATTTTAACCAAAAACAGCTTTAACGAAGGTTATTACAGAAAACGTAAACAAGCAAATGGTCATATCTCTGAAACTATACATCATACAGAGTTGGTTCACATATCAAAATGATCAGCAAACTATGCTCTATCTATATCTATAAAGATAATTTCTGTTTAATTGCATATTACAGTTATCATTTGACTGTACAATTTTTATGTACAAATAAAATTAAAACGTATAAACAGTCACATCTCTGAAAGTATACATCATACAGAGATGGTCCACATATCAAAATGATCAGTAAACTATACTTGATCAATATGTATAAAGATAATTTCAGTTTAATCACATATTAAGTTACATTTTACATTTTATCAAGCAATTTTTATTTACAAAGAAAATTAAAAAGGATAAATGGTCTCATCTTAGAAACTATACATAACACAGCATTGGTTCACCTATTAAAATGAGCAGGATGTTATCTATTTATCTAAAGACAGATAATTTATTTATAACCTTTTATCTGAATTTTCTTACAACAGAAACTCATATTTAAAAAAAACAACTTTAAAACTGTATACATGGTATTCTTTACGCACAATTCATAGATATAAAAACATGCTTGACAATAATATTATTAATTATAACAAAATAATAAGTAATAGATTAATACACATCTTTATGTTCTGAAACATTGTGACAGGTATTAAAGCATTGAAAATATGTATGAAAAATGAATTGCTAAAACTCTGTGAACATGTACATTAGTGACATGATATGATATTTAATATAATAATAATTCAATTCTGTGATATTTATTTCCAACAATGAATGTGCACAACATAGATTCAAATATTAATCACAGTACATATTTTTATAAATAGAAAATTATTCCTGTAATGCACTATAGTCATTGGCTGTCCGGGTTCTTCTGTTGGTTGTCTCCATTGTTAAACCCCATTTAAAAACAAACTTCACATCCACATCATCACAGTCCATGGTATCACCCCACCCCAGTAAATGAGATGCTACAGTCTGAATAATGCTTTTAGTTTTCTTTCCTGACACCTCTCCCTCCCCAACTAAGCTACCAACACATTTCACAACAGAATCTGTAAACTGTCCCTTTTCATCTCTAGTGACTATCTACAGGAGAGTCTTTTAGCCCTTCAGTGCATTCAATCATAGGTTGGATGTATTTTTGTGATTCTCTAAGCTTACATTTCAAATCAGCAACTGTTTTGATACTTTTACTTAGATTTTGTTGTGTCTGCTGAAGGATTTTCCTAACCTTTCTCAACTTTTTCAGCTGTGCTCTCATTTTTAAGATTTTGCTCTATAAGCTTTTCTTTGAATTTTAATGCTTCTTTTGATCTGTTTAGATTATTTTTCTGTCTACATATAGCAGCACTATCTCTTATTTTCTTTTTAAATTTTTCACTTACACATGCTAGCTCGTTTGTTAAGCTATTTTTTCTGACTGGCAAAATGAAAGGTTTGCTGATAGTTCTTCTTTCTTTTCAGACAGCAAATGAATCTTTTGTTCTGAGTCAACTTTACTTTTAATACTAGCTTCCTTCAGCATCTGCAACTCAGTTTCAACTGTCTCCATCTTACTTGTACTAGTTTTAGATTTCTGCATACATGCTATCGTTTTCTTACATGCAGCAATCTCATGTTTTGTTAAGTCTAGCTGTTATTTTAAGACTTCACAATCTTGACAACTATCTCTAACTAGAGTTCTTCTAGTAGTAGTAATACCTTTATTTAAAGGCTGATTCTTTTTGAAGAATCTTTCATTCAAAAATAAATCAAGGTTCATTTTACCATCTGACTTTGAAACACAACGAAGAAGAGCATTGTAGTGCTTGTGTATTGTACTCATTCTGTATTTCAGATTTGTGATTGTTTTGAGCGAGGGGCAAAGTTGTACAAGCCAACCATGCAGAATGTGATCTTTCAAACTTAATTTTTTAGCAAAACTTTCAAGTTCTAAACAAAGAACATACCATAAAATATTTAATCGACATTTTAATAATGTGATATAAAATCTTCATGTTAACTTATTCTTAATTTATGTACCACCCAAAAAATTAAAAGATCGTGAAACCAAAACAAAGGCATAAGCCATACAATTTTTTTAAATTAAGAGGAAAACATTATGTTCAAATTCAAAACAAACAGGATAAAATTATTTAAAATATATATATATAAAAGCATTCACTAAATAAATATCTTATTAGCATTATTGTAAATCCAATGTGAAAAGAACATTTCACAGACTCAAGTGTTTCGGTTGTTTACTATTTTTGCATCAAGAGTTATCTTTTCTTTTTTAAATTATCGTCGTAAGAAAACGATTTTTCTAAATAATAAGATTACCATCATGACTTAAAATTAATTAAGTAAATAAAATAATGTATTTAAATACGATCTGCGACTTCAAAATATGTATTGCAAGGAAATAGCAATCAAACTTTCGCGATAGAGTGACGTACCGACTTACCTATTTTCAAACTACGGAATTGGTAGTGATGGTGATGACAAAATGAATAATTCTGCTTTAAAAATAGAGATATGTTTACAAATAAACTAATCACAGAGTAAAGTAATCATTATTAAATGCTTACAAAAGATCTTCCCGATAAGAGGTTTTAATTGTTCACATAAAATGTGAGAAAAATCAGCGGTAGCGTCAACGCGTGTTTCGCACGTGGAAGCCATGACTGAAACAGGATGCGTACTACGTGGTTTTCAATTCACCGGATCTACAAAGGGGTCACTAATCAGGGGCTACAGCATATCATTAGAGAGATATTGAAATTCCGCAGAAAATGATATATTTTTCATTATTTTGTGATAAATATTTCTTCCGAAAATTTTAGTTTGAAAATTTTACTTTGAAAATTTATTTGGTTATTCTCATCAAACAAAAATGAAATTTATATGAGTGTAAAGAGTTATATGTCCTCTATTTAAAGGATCAATCAGTTTTAGGGTTACAAAACGCTTTTATCATCCGCTTTCTTCTTAAAAATTGGTACCCGAAAACGTGAATTTTACTTTTTCGGCCGTGAGGCGACTTTTGACCCATTTTTGTTGCAACCCTAAGGTACTTTCGTCAAAGTTTATGGATACTATAATAAAATTCAGAAAAACAACAACAAAACAGTTCGAAAGACAAAACATCGATCTTTATTTTCATATAAAAATGGTTAGTTGAGGTTTAATGTGAAGAAAACCGCTCTGGAGTAAAGTTTAGCAAATTTGTGTGCGTTTGCGAGTTTTTGCCTGTAAAGCGGTGGCCGTGGGACTACCTAATAATACCCTTAATTTTTTTTAATATTTAATTAATGTTTCTCTCTAAAATTGTAAAAACAAAATAGTGTATGCATCAACAAACTCACACAAACTGATATCTCCCAATCTATATTAACTCTATTTACATCATATCTTAATACTTAATATAGGCAGAAATTCCCTACTTAAAGTGGACTCAAGCAAACATAACTAAGATTAAAGTTTGCTTGTGTTGAAAAGAAAAATGAACTTACTTTAAAAAACTTTTCTTGCATTCTGCTAATATCTCATCTAGCCAAACAAAATCATCATCCACAGAGTCCAAGACATCTAAAACTGATTCCTGAATTGTGGTGAGGTTAATAAGGTTATGAAGTCCAAACAACTGATCCATCATAACTAACATGTGGAATCTGCAATTTATATCACATTTAAAGAACATTAATAAATTAAAATGATTAAATGTGTGTGTCTGTATTATATACATACACATATTTAAAAACATGCAAAGAATTTTTAAAACCATCCTATAGCATTATACTAAAGAAAATTATATTTAATCTAACAACATTATTATATATTATTAATTCCTTTTAAAAAGGATTACAGCACATAATTTAAAAAAATAATAAAGGAAGAATCAGACTAATGTATTTAAAGAAACAAGTTCTATTAATATTACTGTTATTATATTAGTTGACTTTGAATTATGTTCCCATAGCTGTGTATGTGTTTGTAATATAGAAATTGTTTCATGGCACAAAGTGGTTTTTATTTAAATAAATTAGCATTACTTCATGCTTATAAAACCAGCAATTATTCTTTTGTTGTTGTTGTTTGTTTGCACTTGATGCATACTAATTACTAAATGTATTTATGCAAAATTCTGATTTATCAACTATAATGTACTTGGGTACAAAAATTATCATTATTTCTATACATTTTATTAAATAAATCCTTTTTCCACCAAAATTATTTATAACAGATACTGAGATAGTTAAAAGGGTGTCATTTATGACAGACTGATGCTAAAATGGCTCTCTAAGCATTTACATGTTTGGGAATTTATGGAGTCAATTTAATATGAACAAGTAAATGAAGTATATTTTATGTGCTACATGCACTTAAGTATGCTCTACATAGGGCCTACATAACAGCTTCAAGCCTTAGTAAAAAATTATATCTGATACACATTTCTTGAAAGCCCAAAGTGGTCTACCAATAATAATAAATAATGATATGTATTTACATGCACCAAAGAGCTCTAAATGCCCATTAAACTCAACATTCAAGAGCTAGGGAGTGGGCAAGTGAGATAGGGAATAAGTTAGGAAGTAGGCAAGTCAGTTTATAACAAAAATTATACCCCTGCTAAAAATCCCTTCTTAATCTCAGGCATAGAAAATATTCCCAATCTTACTAAAGTTTCAAATAATTGCTATATAACAAAGAATAATTTAAAGTTGTTCTTAAAAGCTCACAATTTAAAAAAAGTCAATCTTTTCTTTTAATTTAAATAAAAAAGGGGTGATGTTAACAAAAATATTTTGTCATTTAGGTTTAATCACTGAATGAATCAGTACAAAATATTTTTAATGGTACAATATGAAATGTCACTTAGACAAGAACTGTTATTGGTGGACAAATGAAATTTGCAAACTGCTTGTCTATCACTGTAGTGTATCAGTATCAGACAAATTAAAACTTTCTGGTATTCTCCACCTTTGCCATACACTATAGGCCTACAGTCTAAAACAATAAACAGAACAATATCACAAGAACAGGTTTATTAAAAAAAAAAAAAAAAAGAAATTACTAATACAATCGAATGGTTACCGGGGTAACGGAGATCATAGTCGTATCGATTTTATGATTATGATGGCTGAAGAAACCCAAACAATATTTAGAGTTTATTTACATTGTGTAATAATATAGAGCAGCTATAACAATAATATCAATATATAAATTATACCATAAATTACATTTGCAATTTTAAAAAAAAATCTTATTTTGTATTCTGTAATGACAAACGGGTTAGAGTGAAACTTAAGTTAGTTAAATATAATCACATTGATTTTTAAAAAAATGTATCTTGCCTGCTCCGATGAATACTATACTCCCACAAAATAAATTCAATCTATTAAATATATTGATACATGAGCTTATAAGTATGCTTTCTTCACATTCATATAGGCATAATAAAAAAAACCTTCCTCCGTTCAAATTTTGTTACAGCAGTTTAACCAATGGAAAAACGTTTTTGGTATGACGATACAAAGATGTAAAGCTTTCATTGAACATATAGTAAGAATTTACATACATTCTAAACAATTAGTCAGACAAATAAATAATATAAAATTATTTTATTTCAGTTAGGTATAACGTTTATAAAGAAATAAAATAATTTTCTATGCTACACAATTGCATAGTTTCGTATTTTAGCCAACAGTGAGCTATATATAGTTCAATGATTCCGCCAGCCCTCCGTGTTTGGTAGAAAGTAGTTTGTTGTGTAAAGTTGTTGGTTTGTGTTGTTTGCTAATCTGCCCTCCACCTCAGACGCACCTCGAGGCTGTGGGGATCCCCCAGAAGCAGACCAAGACCGAGAACGTCGTAAAGATGAAAGGTCTATTGCGGCTTCTGGGGTGAGTGTGAACTAAACACACACACACAGGGGAAATTTTGTTTTTTCACACGAGTCCACCTGCAGCAACTTCAAGACATCACACCACTATTATAAACAGACTATAAACTCAAATACACTTTACTACTACTTAAAATAACTGTTGGCACCAATACACGGATACAGAGCAGAAAAGACAACACATAAACAACTCAATCTATTACAATGTCCAACCAAATATGCCGTACATTCAGAATCAAAATAACAGATAACTGCCCACCACAACAGAAACACTATTTCACCCATCAAAACAACATGAAATATTGATACACAAAACACTCTCATAGACTTCCTAGCAGACACATATGGACTAGACAAAATATGGCAAACTAGTTACATAAAAATTATTGGAACTCCCAGGATTCCCTAACCTCAACAACTCTCCTCCACTGAGAATCCCTCAACTTCTAGGTGGTCACCCCCCAAAACAAAAAAAGAGAGAGAGAGAGAAAAGGACAGCTTATAGTAGTATAAAATGGTTTGCACACCGTTAAAACATTTCTGTTGCAATGAGCTATTAATACAAAAATAAAAGTTACTCAAATATGTTGAATTTAAACAGCGCACATTCTTTAGAAATGCGCTGTGCACTATGGGAATTTTAATCTTGTACCACCATTATAAAAATTCGTAACTCGAATATTCCTTGCTTGTTTAAAAATGTAAAGCACATCCAACAAATCTGTATTAATTTTTCATGATTTGTTAATCTGCAAATTATTATTTTAATTTTAAAGATGTCTTTTTTGAAAAAATAAATATTTAATTATATTTGTTATTCGTTATTTAGCCACATTTAAACAACTGTTTCAATACATGTCTGTTCACCCAAACAAACTAAAACATTTGCTTAAAGCACTCCCCCCAAATTAAATATTAGAACACAGATTACTGAAACCAAATTATGCTTACTTTTAACGTGTATGTTATATACATTATTAAAAATATTATTTGTATCAATCTTGAGCAATTTATTATTATTTTCAGTGGATGTTTAATAATGTTCCAAATATTTTCTGCTTGGGTTCGTTTCAGTGAAAAGGCATTTGGGTGTTCACTGAAACAAAGTGAAGGTCATTCAACGCCAGTGAAGATATAGTTTCAGTGTATTTCCATATCAGAAACTCCAGTCGTATTCCTAATATAATGTCTGATATGTTGCAAGACCCCGGCATGCAGCGTTTTGTTGAAATGGAAACACAGAGGCAGCGTTTCCAGCAGCTAGTACACAGCTTGACCGACCGATGTTGGGACTCTTGCATGGGAACTCCTGGTCAGAAATTGGACTCGCGTACTGAAGCTTGTATAACAAACTGTGTGGAGCGCTTCATTGACACAACTAACTATGTTGTTAATCGACTTGAGTCTACTCCGGTTTTTGGTCCATCATCCTCAAAGGAAAAAGAAGATTCCTAGCTATGTTCAAGAAATTTATTTGAAATAACTTTCATTCATAAAATTTAACAGCTCGGATAAACTGGTTCTTTCAATTCAACCTGAAGGTTTGAGAAACTCATTACTAATTGAGTACACCCAGTATTGATGGTGGTTTTGGGATGCTTGAGTTCAGCATGGATGTGAAAGATTTTATAATTGTTAAACTGAAATATTTACTCTGCAACATGTGTATTGCTGCATTTAATGATTTACTCTTAAGTCTAAAACACACAATTGAGTGAGGAGCTAGATATTCATATACTGATGTACTGGTGATATTGTTTTGCACACACAGACTCTCATGCAAGATTATTATATTATTTATCAATTAAAACTGTTTCTATTACGAATATGTAATAATATACCTGATGTTTAAAATACATATTTATTACGCTCTGTCATCTTCATAGGCTTACTTCGTAAGGTAAATGATTGGACATAAACTTTAGTTGATCAAATTGAATTATTGATTTCCCTAATGTACTATAAAAGTGACTACCATTTGTCACATCTGATAAAGGTGATAGCTATGATTAATATGTTAGCATTTTCACTCAGAGTTTTGCTTATGGAATTTGTTATATAATTCTAATATCAGCAGAGGTCCAAGTAAAGAGAACAAATTCTTTAGCACTTTTTAAAAAATGACTAAAATCTAGTATTTTAATAGTGATAAAGTGAAAATATTATTATTAGTGCAACATGTGTGATGTAATATTAATAACCACTGTTCCTACCAGTAAATAGCTAAAATTTTTGAGCTTTTTTAAAATTACAAATCCTAGATAGTAATACTAATAATTAATATAAGTAATAATGATAAATAAATTTTATTATTAAAGCTACATAAGTGATGTAATATTCATAAGATAATGGCACAGAATAAATATTTGGTCATTGTGCAAGTAAAAGAAAAAAATATGTTAATTTTGATTTTTGATGTAGTCCATATTAATTGTAAATATATGTTTGAATTGACTCTCAAAGTCTCATTATGTTTGCCCATTTAAAGAAAGAAACTTGAATAAGACAGAATAGTAAGTTTAATCATAAAATGTCAATCATTTCCAACATGTTTATTATTATTTTTAAAAAAATGTTTTAAATAGCAAGACGTGAAGTATCTAAATAAAAATGCAGTAAAACCACATTTTATTTTACTATATGTTTTTTGTCATTGCAGTCAGTGTCATTGTATTACATGCATATACAGCTTAATATGTTAACGAGTTATTAGACTCATTCACTTTATAGACTCAGATTTCTGGAAATGGATTCAGATCAACAAAATATACATTTGTTTCTGTTTTTTTGAAACTATTAGTTGGTTATAAAGATTTAAAAGATGAGTTATTTCTGTCAGTGTCATTGTATTACACGCATATACAGCTTAATAATATGTTAACTAGTTATTAGACTCATTCACTTTATAATATAGACTCAGATTTCTGGAAATGGATTCAGATCGACAAAGTATACATTTGTTTCTGTTTGTTGGAAATTATTATTTGGTTATAAGATTTAAAAGATGAGTTATTTCTTTGCAATGAGTACCTACACTTTAAGCATAATCAGCAGTGCAAACTGTTTATGAATAAATTTCATTGCATGAATTCTCTCTAAAAAGGTGGTGTTTAATTTTTCTTAAAATTCCTTTCATAAAATTTACTGAATATAATTTCAATTCTAGTAAGTAACCATTTTGAATCATCTGAATCAGTAAATTAGAAGAAACCACTATTTCCACATTCTGTTTATGATGCCAGCACCACTTAGTTAATGGTTATTATTATTATTAATTAATTAATTATCCATAACTAATTACAAGTGATGAAAATCTTAATTTATGTTATTAATAATTCTCCAGAATACACCTTTTGTCTCTCTCACTTGGCAGATATGCAGGTACTGTAAATGTTTTCTCTCTTAAAAGACAAACATTTACCGTCACACAATATTTCTGTAGGTGGAAAACTTACTAAAGGAGAAGAGAAATCCATCTTTAATCTGTATTTAGCAAGCCCCCGTCCTCCCATTTTCTCCTCCAACATAATCCACAAATGTGTGTGAAACATATTTTTTGTTTCTGTTCATAGAAAGTTAATGATTGATAGTCAATGCAGATGTATTGCAAATTTTTGATAGTGACTGAGAGTCGAGAACATTCTTTGTCAATTAAATTCTGCATGTGATTTATGTTAGATCATAAGGCTTTATTATATGTCTCAAGTGTTGCAGTATTGCAGTAGATTATGATTTTTTTCTAATTAAAAAAAAAAATGAAGTTTTAAAAAAAATATACTTTTTGTTCAAACTTCAAGGAATAACTTTTATTTTTCTCATACATGTTTTCGATTAGGGTTCCAAGACTTAGTGAATAGTCTGTAAAAGCATATCTTTTTTTTGTTGTTGTTGCTTCATACTTAGTTTTAGTTCCAACATGGGCTTTCTTTATTAGGTTGAATTCAAAGCTTTAATGATCAGTTAGATTTCATAAGTCATTGCATTAATCAACATACTGATTATTTTTATAAGAAAAGAAAGAGATGGAATTTATTTTTCTCATTGATTTAACTTTCAGCTTTCACTTTAGTGCTTGATTGGTATGTGTATTTTTATAGATGGAGCCTCTTCCTTTAAACTGGCACCTTAAAAAAAATATTGCCCTCATGTGCTTGTGTGTGCTTGTAGATGCCACTTATTGTGATCACATTTATCCGGTTATGTTTAGATTCTATTAGTATTAAGTAGTAATTCTAATAAGTGAAAAGTATAAGAATAGTGCATTTCCTGTAAAATATATTCTTATTATACAAAAACAATGCACCCATTTTATATGCAGCTTATCTGAGGTAACTTTCAACAAATTAGAAGGAACTTTAAACTGAAATTCAAAACATTACTTTTCTGTAAATTCATAAATATGGCACCATTTAACTTTTGTATTTGCATGTCAAGAACTAATATAGTATCTAAATGCAGATCTTCTTTACTACAACATTAATGCAAATAGCCACATAATTTAACTTTCTTTGAATTGTTATTACATTTGTTTTAGAGAATTAAAAAAATAAAAATAAGGAATTAATAATGATTGATGAATGCAAACAATTGGTACACATCATGTTAATCTGGGAGCTCTTGGCACCAAGAAAACCTATATAAACAGGAAGTATAAATTTGTCAGCATTTCTGTTGGGACTACAAGTCAAGAATATAATTTAGTGAAAATTAATATTTTTATAATTCATAAGTTTTATTCTTTGTTTATTAAAAAAAACTTATTTAAGAAAAATGCATATCCTCTATCAAGGTGAGAAATAAAACCTAGTCAAGAGTTTTATTGAGGTTTGTCATACAATTACCCATTAAATGAGTTTGCATTGCATTTCACAAATTACATAGGCACTTGATATTTAAAATATATTCTTATAAATGAAAATTGATTTGAATGAATAGAAAAAAATAGATAGTACTTTGATGATATTGCATCCATTCTTTAGAATAGATAAAGATGAATAGATATTGACTTACTTGACTTATTTCCTTGGATTCCCCATGGAACAAAGGGCCTCAACAACAGCTCTCCATCTCAGTCTATTCTGGGCAGCCTTTTTCAGTTCACCCCATGACAGGTTGCAGCTCTTCATTTCCTCTTCGCAGGATCGTCTCCAGGTAGTCTTAGGGCGACAGACCCATCTCTTTCCCTAGGGGTTCCACTGCAAAGCCTGCCGGGGGATGTCCTGTGGGGTTGTGTCCTATCCATCGCCATTTATGCCTGGCAATCTGCTGGTTGATGGGATCTTGGTTTGTCCACTGCCATAAATCAGTGTTCTTTAGTTTGTCCACCTGATCTTCAGTATGTTGCGAAGGCAGCCATTGACGAATACTTGGAGTTTGTTGGTGACTCTCCAGGTCTCTGAGCCATAGAGGAGGACAGCCCAACCCTCCTCCTTTCTCACCCGGGCTTGGGACCGGCCACGGCATATTTATGAATAGATATACATATGTAATAATATATTTTATCTAACTATACTAAGCATGAGATGTACACTAAGCACTTATCATGTAATGTTCATATATCACATAACTTATATGCTGCTGTATCTTTCTTTGTGCATAGTGAGAGTGTCACGAGTCTGATAAAAATGTCCGACCTGATGACCCACTTGCCTTGTTTACTTCAAATTCGAATATTTGAAACCCTTGGCCCTTTGTTCAAAGCTTCCTTTTTCTAGGTGCTTCTAGAACAGGTCAAGATGTTATGTAACTTTAGGACCATTGTCCAGTTCTCGAACCAACCACATGCTTTGCGAACAGTCACGTGATACGCAATATACCTTTCTATATATGTACCCACACGCTTCCGCTCCCTCACTTCGAGCACATTTTAGCTAATTCCATCAGCTTACTCGGGTCGTGAGAGGCAGCCGGCGCCATAGAGAATCAAGGTACCCTTCGACTTCTCTCAAAGGTATCATTTTATTTAATAGTATTTGCCTATGTATTGTTTAAGTATGTATTTGTGCTATGTATTATATGACTTCCATATACACTTGAGCATGGTTCAGAGAAATAGCTGAAAACCCTATATGTTACGGAATATAAATTTATTGTAACCATTTTTCCATTTCTGTACTTTAATTTATATTGTTTTAATTCACTAAGAGCCAGAATGCTGCGCTCGATATGAATTCTTCATGTAATTCAATTATTGCGTGTAATTTTAATTGTAAATTGTGAAGCGCTCTGTCGGCTTGAATTACCCCTTGTATGAACATTAATTTAACGTTGTATCTATTTTATTGCTTCATACGTCATGACTGTTAAATGGAACACATGTGAGACGATTATATTTTTTCTAAAATCTAATTGTAAGCGACGCGAAGTCGAAACTCTTTGTTCAGCGCATTTAATTGAGCCATGCCTAAGTAGGGCCTGTTAGGTTGAGAATTATATCCAAACACGTTGCATCCACAGGTCGGCTCATGGTTCATGTTCACCATGCCTCACCTGCATTAGCTTATTGGTGTAAGCGTGTCGAAATCCACTCTGAGGGCCATGCTGCAAAAATTCCAGTTCCTAGCCACTAACAAAGGGACATCATTCCTTATGCACCACGTGTGTCGTTAAAGGGGGACTGAGGGAACGAATCAGCATGACTGAGTGTTGAGACCAAGGACACAAGAATAGAGCTAAGTGCAAGATCAAGTGTACAGATCTCAAAGGAACACTTTTCTGGCAATTTAGATTGACAAAAAATCAGGCATAGGCGCGTAAAGACAGAGTGAAGACTATTCGCGTTGCATTCGATTTATCGTTAATTTGTTAAACTTTATTAAAATCTTATTTCCTTTGTTAATACCTCTTGGTAGTTGATTTCTATGCACAATAGACCAATTAGATTAATTCTTAGATTTGAATGGGGGCGGATGAGCAGAAAGATTGATGACGAGTGCATATTAATTTAGAGGGACTTAACTGTTTTCAAATCTAGCTAAAAGTTCGCAGTTTATTAGTCTGTAAATTTGTCGTCTGAACTACAAGACGCACTTTTAATTAGTCAGATAATAAATTGAGCAACCAGTCTGCGTAGAATATGAGAGGAAGAATTAATTATATTTAAAGTCTTTTAATTATTCTAAGCAGGGTCTTTAAATAAATACTGGAAACGTAACAAGTGTGGGTCGTCGCGGGATTGATATGTATTAAATTGTAAATTGTAACATTTTTATACATAGGGCGCATCATAACCTAGAAACGAACGAACGAACAGAATTGCCAATTGTTCTTTTGATTTTTGTATCACTGATTTTCTTTGCTTTTGTTGTGACATGTGCATGTATTCTTTTGCAGAGTAGCGTGCATGTTAGTTAATGTTGATATATTTAAGCGTAGTTAAATATGTCATGTTAGCTATTGAATGATTTATTTAGTATTGTGTTACTGAGTACTTCATTGTGAGGAGTCGAAGGTTATACCGCCAGCTAGGAGAGTTATCGGTAGTAACAGACTTCGGACTATTATATTTAGGGTGCTAGATATAATGTGTAATGTTGTATGGTAGGAGCCGTGACATTACGAAAGTCTTGGAACAGCGGACACTGTGACAAGCAGGTGAAACGTGTAAAGAGTTAACGCGTAATTTATTTCGGAAGGTGTTCTGAGTAAATTAAATAATTTTTGTAAGGTTGTAGCCTAAAAGTTATTTTCGGGATAAGCGGAGTTATCGCCGACGGTTAAAACACACAATTCACGAGATACATTCTTATTGTAGCCAGAGCGCTAAGACAGTAAAATGGATCTAGAGCAGATTGAAAACCTGAAAAAGAAGGGTTCCTTAATAGGATACCAGGGTGACGAACTGACTAGCTACATTAAAACTGAGCTAGAGAAAGCGGAAAAAGCGGAAAAAGAGAGACAAGAGATAGAAAGGGAAGAACGGTTAGCTGCCCGCGAAGCAAAAAAATTAGAGGCTGAAAGACTAGCCGACATCGAAACAAAACGTATCGCAGCGGACACAGAAGCCAAACGCATCGCCGCAGACGCGGAAATAAAACGGTTAGAATGGGAAGTAAAGAAACTAGAAGTTACCAATCCAAACCGTGACCGCAGAAGCAGTGGTGATTCGCGTTCTAGCGATGGAAATAATCACAGTAGAATTGAAAATATCATTCCAAAGATAAATATGGTCCCATTTGATGAGAACAAAGATCAAATAGACGCGTATTTAAAAACGTTTGAAAAGTTAGCCAGAGCAACAAACATTCCAGCGGAACATTGGGCGATAAATTTATCGGGATTATTGCAGGGCAGTGCGAAAAACGAGTTCAATAAGCTTAGCGATTCTGAGTCAGATAATTACGACACAGTCAAGGCCGCATTATTGAAACGTTACAAACTCACAGCCGACACATACCGACGTAAGTTTAAACAGGCCACTAAAGCCAGTTCAGAGACGCACGCACAGTACATACGACGCGTAGCTGACTTGTTCCAAAGATGGATAGATCTAGCCGAAACTCCACAGACGTACGCAGGTCTTAGGGATGAAATGGTAAAAGACCACATTCTCGGGTCATACAAATCAGATCTACTGATTCACTTAGCAATAAGGGAAAAATCTACGCTAGAGGAGATAGGCAACGCCGCCGATCGCTTTGATGACGCACATTCTCAATTCTCGAACGCACACGCGAACAACAAGTCTCGACCGAACGAACCGCAGACTCGAAAGGATAAGAAAAATGACGGGAAGGCACCTAGTGAGCGTGATGATAAAACATCTAAACCCGACACTAAAACCAAGTCTGACAAACAGAAAGATAAAAAGAATCTTGCATGTTACACTTGTGGTGATAGTGGCCATTTTTCACGAACATGTCCTGAAAAGAAAACAGCTAAAGTTTATGCAGTAGAAAGTCATACACCTAAAACGGAAAAGTCGAATCGAACACCAGTACAAGCAAACGGTCACGATACAATCGCTTTGCTTGATACAGGGTGTGAGCTAGACGCTATTGTAAATGCATCATTAGTTAACCGTACCGACTACACAGGGGAGACAATCTCTGTCACCTTTGCAAACGGCGAACAAGACATTTTACCAGTAGCTGAAGTCTCGATTGTTTCAGACTTTGTAGAAGGAACAGTCAAAGCGGCAGTTATGGAAAACTCACCGCATGACGTGATCCTTGGTTGCAAGTATGTTTTGCCGTGCAAAAAACAAACTTCAACTGAACCACCACTGGTTAACGCTGTAACCAGAGCAGCGAGTAGTAAAGACAAATCTGTAACTGCACCGATGTCTGCCGCACCAGCCGTAGATAAAGCAACAGTTAGCGAGATTAAAATATTACAAGCTGAGGACGAAACACTAGACAAGTTACGCAGACAAGCTGTACTTGTTAGTGACGTCAACACTGACGATTCGAATAAGAAAGCGTGCATTATTCTGAAAAAGGGTTTATTGTACCGCTATTCGAAAGTGGGAGACGAATTTCGGAAACAATTAGTCGTTCCACAAACCAAACGAAATGACGTATTACGATTAGGTCATGAGAGTCTTTTTGGTGCACACATGGGTGTACAAAAAACAACTAGTCGTATTACAAGTGAGTTTTATTGGCCGGACATCACTGCCGATATCCGTAGATTCGTGTTAAGTTGCGACACATGCCAGAGAACACAGTCTAAAAATTCAATCAGACCCGCACCGTTAGGAGAGCCTGAACTGATCAGTGAACCCTACAAGCGCGTAGCATTGGATTTGATTGGGCCTATAATACCCACCTCAACGAGAGGTAATCGATACGTGCTGACCACTATTGATTACGCAACAAGATTCGCCGACGCAGTACCATTGAAAAATATTGATACTGAAACTGTCGCCGAAGCCCTTTTCGGTCTTTGGAGTCGTGTTGGAATTCCTACTGAAATTTTGACGGATCAGGGGAGTCAATTCATAGGCAACGTAATGAAGGAAGTAAATCGTTTACTTTCCATCAAACATCTTACTTGCACACCATACCACCCCCAGGCAAATGGTCTGATTGAAAAATACAATGGGACATTAAAAACAGCACTTAAAAAGCTCGCCACAGATAAACCGAAAGACTGGGACAGATACATCCCTGCCCTACTATTTGCATATAGGGAGGTGCCACAATCTTCCACCGGGTTTTCACCATTTGAGCTACTTTACGGACGTACTGTACGCGGACCGATGATGATTTTGAAGGCACTTTGGACTGATGAAAAGACAGATGACGAAGTTAAGACAACTTATACATACGTCACTGACTTAAGAAACCGTCTTGAAACTATAGGCAAGATAGCACGGGAAAACTTGACGATAGCTCAGTCTAGACAGGCAGAATATTACAATAAGCACACCAAACCTAGAGAATTTGAAGTTAATGACAAAGTGTTATTGTTGCTTCCTGAAGCACATAACAAACTTCAGATGAAATGGAAGGGGCCCTTTGTAGTTACCGCCAAGCTAGGGGGACTGAACTATAAGGTGCAGACAGGAAAGAGAGAGAAAATCTTTCATGTTAACCTACTCAAAAAGTACATAAGCCGTGAGGATCAAACCACTCAAGCTGATTTTGTCGTAGCGACGATAGTTACAGAAGACGAGGGGGATACTGATTGCGTCACTGGTACTTTACCAAACTGTCCTCTACAGACGGACGAAACTGTCAAAGACGTTAGGGTAAATGAAGCCTTGACAGAAAGACAGAAAAAAGAAGTGAATGAATTGCTTAATGAGTTCTCATCTACTCTGACAGACAAACCAGGGTTGACAGACTTAATAGAATTTTCACTGAAGCTGACTGACAACAAACCGATACGTTTGAAGCCGTATCCGTTGCCACACGCTAAGATAGATGACGTTAGACGTGAGATTAAGACTATGCTAGATCTAGGGGTCATAGAGAAGACTGACAGTGCCTACGGATCACCCATCGTGTTGATTAAAAAACGTGATAACTCGTTCCGTTTTTGCGTAGACTACCGCAAACTCAATCAAGTGACAGAGTTTTGTGCCGAACCTCTTCCTGATCCGGATCTCATCTTCACTAAGCTAGCTAACGCTCATTACTATACCAAAATAGATTTGTCACGCGGTTTTTGGCAAATCAAGGTCAAGGACACTGATCGACACATACTAGCTTTCACTACACCAGTAGGAAACTACACATGGAAAGTTATGCCTTTCGGAGTTTCAAACGCTCCAAGCATTTTTTCTAAAATGATGCGGTCATTGTTAGAACCACTGTACGGACGTGGAGTTGAGAACTTCATGGATGATTTAATTCTAGGCACCCAGACATGGGAGGAGCACTTAACACTCTTACGAGATGTGCTAGCCAGATTAAAACAAGCCAACCTCACTGCCCGCCCTACGAAGTGTGAAATAGCACAATTCTCCTTAGACTTCTTGGGACACAAGTTGAGTCATGGAACTATGTCGCCAAGTGAAGCTAAGATAGCACAACTTAAGGACACTTCACAACCGCTAACAAAAACACAAGTTAGAAGTTTTCTTGGTCTTGCTAATTACTACAGAAAATTCGTACCAGATTTTAGTGCCATTGCATGTCCTCTGACTGACTTGACACGTAAGAATATGCCTACAAAAGTAGTGTGGACTGATGCATGCCAAAACGCTTTTGACACACTGAAATCTAGACTGACTTCAGATTTAGTTGTTAAACTGCCAGATCTGACAAAACCATTCTTGTTAAGGACTGATGCTAGCAACACAGGATTAGGAGCAGTGTTATTACAAGAACACAATGACACCAAACACCCAGTTGCATATGCAAGCCGTAAACTCACAACTACTGAACAGAAATATTCCACCAGTGAAAAGGAATGTCTTGCAATAGTTTGGGCCATAAAAAAGTTCGAAAACTATTTGTACGGAAAAACCTTTGTCATTGAGTGCGATCACCAGCCGTTGGCCTTTCTCGGACAGGCGCAATTTACGAACAGCCGTTTAATGCGTTGGTCTTTGTTTCTGACACAGTATGACGCAAATATTCATTACATCAAAGGTTCTTTGAATGTTGGCGCAGATTACATGAGTCGTGCTTGATGCCATCAAGTGCCGGTACTGATAGAATGTTGTTTAATCAATTAACTGAACCCTACGGATTCCCTCCTGTAAATATGAAATATAGTTGCACACTTTATTTCTAAGAATGTCGAAATTTTTTTTGTGTAAATTTTTCTTCATTGTGGACTTCTACATTTTATCATACATAATTTGTAGGAGGCATTTTATCTTGGCAAGATAAACGCCTCAAAAGCAAGGGGGTGTCACGAGTCTGATAAAAATGTCCGACCTGATGACCCACTTGCCTTGTTTACTTCAAATTCGAATATTTGAAACCCTTGGCCCTTTGTTCAAAGCTTCCTTTTTCTAGGTGCTTCTAGAACAGGTCAAGATGTTATGTAACTTTAGGACCATTGTCCAGTTCTCGAACCAACCACATGCTTTGCGAACAGTCACGTGATACGCAATATACCTTTCTATATATGTACCCACACGCTTCCGCTCCCTCACTTCGAGCACATTTTAGCTAATTCCATCAGCTTACTCGGGTCGTGAGAGGCAGCCGGCGCCATAGAGAATCAAGGTACCCTTCGACTTCTCTCAAAGGTATCATTTTATTTAATAGTATTTGCCTATGTATTGTTTAAGTATGTATTTGTGCTATGTATTATATGACTTCCATATACACTTGAGCATGGTTCAGAGAAATAGCTGAAAACCCTATATGTTACGGAATATAAATTTATTGTAACCATTTTTCCATTTCTGTACTTTAATTTATATTGTTTTAATTCACTAAGAGCCAGAATGCTGCGCTCGATATGAATTCTTCATGTAATTCAATTATTGCGTGTAATTTTAATTGTAAATTGTGAAGCGCTCTGTCGGCTTGAATTACCCCTTGTATGAACATTAATTTAACGTTGTATCTATTTTATTGCTTCATACGTCATGACTGTTAAATGGAACACATGTGAGACGATTATATTTTTTCTAAAATCTAATTGTAAGCGACGCGAAGTCGAAACTCTTTGTTCAGCGCATTTAATTGAGCCATGCCTAAGTAGGGCCTGTTAGGTTGAGAATTATATCCAAACACGTTGCATCCACAGGTCGGCTCATGGTTCATGTTCACCATGCCTCACCTGCATTAGCTTATTGGTGTAAGCGTGTCGAAATCCACTCTGAGGGCCATGCTGCAAAAATTCCAGTTCCTAGCCACTAACAAAGGGACATCATTCCTTATGCACCACGTGTGTCGTTAAAGGGGGACTGAGGGAACGAATCAGCATGACTGAGTGTTGAGACCAAGGACACAAGAATAGAGCTAAGTGCAAGATCAAGTGTACAGATCTCAAAGGAACACTTTTCTGGCAATTTAGATTGACAAAAAATCAGGCATAGGCGCGTAAAGACAGAGTGAAGACTATTCGCGTTGCATTCGATTTATCGTTAATTTGTTAAACTTTATTAAAATCTTATTTCCTTTGTTAATACCTCTTGGTAGTTGATTTCTATGCACAATAGACCAATTAGATTAATTCTTAGATTTGAATGGGGGCGGATGAGCAGAAAGATTGATGACGAGTGCATATTAATTTAGAGGGACTTAACTGTTTTCAAATCTAGCTAAAAGTTCGCAGTTTATTAGTCTGTAAATTTGTCGTCTGAACTACAAGACGCACTTTTAATTAGTCAGATAATAAATTGAGCAACCAGTCTGCGTAGAATATGAGAGGAAGAATTAATTATATTTAAAGTCTTTTAATTATTCTAAGCAGGGTCTTTAAATAAATACTGGAAACGTAACAGAGAGCTTAATTGAAATACTAAATCTCTGCAAGTGTTGATTATTTGTTAATTTTAAATTATTTTTTTATTATTACATAAAAATATGTAGAGTACTGGGTTTTAAAATGGACTGGGTTTAACCTCCATGTTTTTAATTTTAACATATTCCAGTCTTATCTTTGTTATGTTTTACTATAAATTTATTTTTAAAGATAATGAAATAGTGTTTTGTGCTTCCAGTGTGTGACAAATAAAACTGTCCTGTTTGTATAAATAAATGATGAGTGTGGAAATCATGACAACTATCTGTTAGGACAGTGAAAGTATTGTTCTATTGCCGAGAGTTGTCATTTGTGATAGTTTAATTGTAATAAACATTCAGATAGCGGAATAATTTTATATTTTTTACAAAACCCCTGCTATCTGATTAGGCAGTGTCTGATCACTACATTACTAATACTTGAATGGATGATGAAAGCTCGAAAATCCTATTCATAATTTACCAAGTCCTTTTGTCCACAAAAAAGCAGAAAGCTCTTTGTTGTTGTTTGTTACAATTTCAGAAACAGTATAAGGTGGTGTTCATATTATCTAATTAGAATCCAAATTTTTGAGAATAGATAACCTTTCAAATTGGACAGGAATGTCTGCTTTCTACCTGTTTGATAGATACATTTTCAAATGTAGAGGTAAATCAGTTTTCTACCTATCAGATAGATAGGTTGATAAATGAATTTATTACACCCTGGCACTCAGTCACCACTTGCTGTCATACCAAGAATCATATTTATGAGGCCTAATGATGTATAACCAAATCTGTAATATCATTTTTAGGAACAAGTTTGCAATCTAGAGAGAAACTTCTGTTGTTATCAGAGAAAATTTGAATTGAAATACAATCCTGTTTTTTAACTTAAGCAAAAGTAACCAAAATTATACTGATTAAAGAAAAATGCTGGAGAAGACCAGGAAATCATGAGATTAAACTCTTTTCAAATGTGCTGCAAGAAGTGGTTATAGATTATTTACAATTCTGCTCACCAACACAATCAAAAGTACAGAACAAAATGTTACATTATTTGTGTGATATATAAAATTTATTGGCGTAAAATCAAAGTATGTAATCAAGAAAAATAAAAATCTCATATATAAAGCAAAGAAAGATTTTATATACTACTTTGCTAGATTCCATATTACGAGGGGGCAGGGTGGTTGATGAAACATGCACGAACTTAAACTATTATCTAGAAGTTAGATGATGAACACCATTCAATTTAGTAATGAATGAAATAACATTGATGCTAAAATATATATTTATAAAAGTGAATTGTGATAGCTGATAATAATGAACATTTATAAAATCTTTAAATTTATATACATGGATTATATAATCTGGCTCCTTACAAGAATTATTAAATAATGATGTAATTGAATAAAATAAATTGTTATTGTTTGTGACTTCAATCATTACAACAGGTTGCACATTGTTGAGATTTTTTTTAAATTTGAGGGGGAATTATTAACGTTAAGTCTATAACTAGCACAATAGGAGGTCTTAAAAAGTTCACACACACTGAAACCTGACATATATAACTGTTGAAAGAACTATACTTTTACTACAGTGTGGCAGGACACTAGAAAGTAATAATAAATCATTTGATTGCATTATGTGCAAAGCAGTATAACATTAAATAATAATATGCACTTCTGAGAACATTGAACTACAAGTTGACATAAATCACTTTTGTGTGTGTGTGTGACAGCAATCTGTAATACAAAATTTTTTAAATAAATTTTATTAATTCAGAACATTGTTTTGTTCAATTTCTTAAGATATGTGATGATTTAAAATGTTAATATCAATAATTTTCATTTTTCTTTCACAATTAAGAAAATCATTGTGCACAACAGAATATTTATATTGATAATTCTAAAAAGGTTAAACAGAAAACACTTTCAAAGCATGGCAGAAACAAAAATATATAGATCTGGTAACTGAAGTTTAGTTTGTGTGTCTGAAGGAAACACAAAACACAAATCACCATGGCTGAATAAACCAATGATTACCACCAATTCTACAGTTTCAACCAGAAATGTTAAAAAAACCAAAAACAAGATAGCTCAGTTCATGTACTCTATATGTAATTTATAATACATATTTTACAAATATAAAAGTATCTCAAATGATTAATTATATGTAACATTAATAATATTATAAACAATATTTATGTTCCTGATATTTAATGAAAATTTTTTCGAACACTAAAGGAATAATCAAAAGCAATGGATGAAAGTTTTGTGTTTTTAAATTTGTGATATTTTATCTCTGATTTTTTTAACTACTAAATTTAAGTATCTGATGGTGCATGAAAATTATAGACACATTTTTGTTGTATATTAGTGGATTCTGCTCTCTACTGCCTCTGTGGTGTTTATGTACAAACAATTGATCCTTTTCTTGAGCACCTGTCAGTATTGTGAGATTTTTCAGATTTGCAATGCACACAGGCTAAAAGCAAGAAATTACATAACAAAATTAGTTACAGTGGTCACCATACTACTAAGAAGAGAGAGGCCATGACATTATTTTCTGTACAAATTTATTTCCTTCGGACAGGAAATACAGAAGAAATGGATTTATAATATTAAATGTTTTGTGGTGATAAAATATTTATTTACACTTTGTTTCCACAAGGATTTGCATTTGGGTGCAATAATACTAAAAGGTATATATCATGGGGTTTCATTTTATTCAAAATGAGTTTGGTTATATTAAAATTTTACATAATTTTTATAATTAGCTTTATTATCATGTTCAGAAACTTATTTTTATATCAAAAGTACAGATAAACTAGTCTTGGGCAACAGATTGTAATAATGGTTGCAAGGTATGTATATATAATATACCTTGCAATCTAGTTTTGTTAAATTCTAAGTTTCAAGAACTTTCAATTTATGGTTAAAGCTTGTTTAAAATCTCTAATAAAAATTTAAAGAAAATATCTACCTAGGGTGATGGGTAATTATTTTTTCCATGGTTTTGGAAACCCAAAGGTTATTTACATTTTATTCCTTTTTCAATGAACATTTAGTTTGTTTTTTTTAAAGGCAGAAAGAGGAAAAACAAAAACTATTAAAGTAAATGTGACATATTTTAAATCCAACAGAAATGCACAGATAGAAAGTTACATCTTACTCCAACAGCATCCAATATATATATATAAATTTCTTCAAGACAACAAAAGTAAAATTATCTGGAACACACTCAAAAATAAGATGTTTTGGATTTATAAATACTTAATTACCAGTCTAATTAAACTAGTCTATAACTGTTTCTTAATTAATAATCATACTGTTTAAAAATCATGCCAAAAAAGAGATTGGTTAAGAAATAAAAATAACTTTTAATGAAATTATATTAACAAAATGTATTCATTCTAAGAAAAAGATATATTATTAAAAGCAGTCAGCAGAAATTGAGTAAAAAAAAAAAAAAAAAAAAAAAATCAAACATAAGATTTAGCTTATGGTCTGTTGCTTATATTGAAATACAATGCACATGTCAAAATTCATTGTTAAATATGTTAAAATCTTATCAAAATCCTAAATTTTTTTTGATTGTCTTAACACACACACAATGAGAAGAGATCAAATTAACAAAAGAAAGGAAGAAAATCATGCAATGTATGCACTTGAATGAAATTTTAAACAAATAAACATAAATATTTATGTTTACAATCTATGGTTAAAAACTGTCACATATTTAAAACATTTTTTTGCAGTACTTGACTGTATGCATATATACATCAACTCACCCCAAAACAAAAAAATACATTTAAAAAATACATAATCATTAATACGAAAAGGAAAGTCCAGAAAATTAAATAATTATTTTATATGACTAGCACTCAGATCAGGTGTGCATTTTTGCAATCGATGCAGAACTGAGCTAACACCACCACATAGATTGTTTTCTTGTCATTTCTCTGCTATAATAATGTTATATGGTTAATTTGGACTCTTGTATGCAAAATGGATGATTTTTGAGTATATATATATGTGAAGAAAAAAAATTAATGTATTCTACACAATTAGCTGAGATTAAAAGAGAGAAATAAAATGCAAATTGCAACATTTGTGATAAAACTGACTATTTTCAGGAGCTGATTGTGATGAAAGCTGACTATTCTCAAGAGCTGGTTGTGATAAAAGCTGATTATTCTAAAAAAACTGACTGTGATAAATATTGACTATTTTTCAAGAGTCAATGGTGATACAGCTGTTCTCAAGAGCATATTGTGTACAAATGATAAATAAATTCAAGAAATACTCTATTGCTGGGTTTGACAGAAAGAATATATCTTGTATGCAAAATGGATGATTGTGAGAATCTTTTATGTCAAATGGATACTTTTACAAAAAAAAACCTTTAAATGTGATCTTCAAACAAGTTTTGTATTGTTACTGATCCTAATATTTCTTCATGATTATTTTGCAAGTTACAACCAATTTAGTTATTATATATTTTATTTTCACCAGAAGCTAATGAGATAAGTATATCTGCATGCCCATAACTAGACTTTATTATTTCTTTTATCTCTCACACAAAAAGAAATGGTTGTTTAAAAATTTATAAGAGGATTGGAGGATTTGAAGTCAATATTAGAGATGTCAATCTGTTGATACCCAAAATTCTAATTTTAACTTGGAAGAAAATGATTTCCCCAAACAACTGCCTAGTCCTCCCTTTTATCTAAAAGAAAAAAATTGCATGTAAACTTCATCATTGCAACAATGTGCAGTTAGGATGCTTTATTTCTAGGTCTGAAATGTTGTAAAATAACAAAACCAATGCACAAATAATTTTAGGTTTTTAAAAAGAATAAAGTTTATATCCTGATGTAAATTTCTTGATACCCATTTAATTCTTCAGAAAGAGATAAAAATACATGTTTGCTCTAAACACATCCACTAAAAAGTATGAGGGAACTATATGATAGATGAAAAATTATTGTGTACTTTTCATGAAGAACAGAATGAACATAACCGTAAAATCAGTTTTTCCTCCAGTTGTGTAATTCATGATTTATTGTTTTACTTTAATATTATATAACTAATTTTATATTTTTATAATACATTCTTTATGGAAAGTTGCAGTAGGAAAATATTTGATATATTTTAACAAAATACCATTTTAAAAACAAGGCAGCTTCAGGTAATTAGGTTCAATTTGATTATAATCTGTGTATAGGAGTGTTTCTTTAATAGAATTTAGTTACACTGAATCTATCATTTAAAAAAATATGCATTTGCACATTAATCTTAATTAATGATTAAAGTGTTTCACTGCTGTGTTTACATTCTAGTTTAATCATGCGAATACTAAGGTTATATACAAATAAATTATCTAACGTCTCACAAATTTTATTTCAGAGCACATTAATACCAAGTAGCAAATGAAGAAATATCAAAACCAAATCATGCTCATATTAAAGCAAGCACGAGACTGGGTATTTTCACAATTAACACTTGTGGAATGAGGGTTACACTATTAAGTTGGGGTTATTTTGACTCATTCTGAAATCTTTAAAGATTTAAGATCAACCACAATCATATATAATTACACACACATACATGCATATAATTTTCAACCATATGAATCTGAATACATACATAATCTGTTATTTTTTAATGAACTATTTTTGATGAGAAATTCACAATTTTTAAAAAACAAATAACCTATATATAAGAGTGCAAACATCATTATACACAACAACAAAAACACTAAATTAAAAAAAATAAATACCCACCTGAAAAAAAAAGGAAACAAGAATGATACTAATTTTGTTGTTATATGTCTAATCAATACAAGTAAAAACCACTGCCAAATTTGTTGAATCCCTGTACAACACTTACATACATTATATATATAAAAAAAATATGTATATGTAGAAAAATTATTTACAATTGATATATTTTTTTTTACAAGCCAGTCTATCTTATAATAAATCTTATCGAATAATAAAATGTATATTAACATTCATTTGAAAATTTAAAACATACAACCACATGGACGGTTCAGTGGCTGATAAATAAACTGATTAAAGTTCCTTTAAAAAAAAAATATTGTTGTACCCAGATAACCCTCATGAAATTAAGTCCAAAATATGAAATTTTCACAAAACTGGATAAAAAATAATAAACCAGCATCACTCATGCATTATACTGTACATGCGGTCATCAAAGAGTAATATGCAAAGCAAGCTTTATGTCAGATAGTATATACTATATATATGAAAAATTAAAATTTTGTGTATTCTACATACTTAGCTAATTAAAAGAGAGAAGAAAAAAATGCATTCATCATTATGATGATGAACACTTAAGAACAAAATTCAAAGATGTATTCATACATCACCACTACCTACCCAACCTTTGATAAAAAAAAAAAAAATTAAAAATTTCATAACATAACTATGTTCAAGATCCAAAACAAATTTGTAAACAGCACTTTGATATCTGAAGTACAATGTATCCAATATAAAAATTTAAAAAAAATACAATTTATGATAGTCAGTATTAGTCTTGGAAGAAAGAAATTACGTCTCAAATCTTGTAAATAAAGCATGCTATTCAAATGTAGACCAAAATATATTATTATGGTAAAAGTTAATAATTAAATTAACAAAATAATAAGCAAGTTAATTGTTAATTAATAAAATAAAGATTTAAAAAAATAAATAAATAAAAGTTTTAAAATAATAAATAAGAACTGTGAAATATTTACCACTGCAAATAAAGTATTTTATCAGACATCTGGTACATGAATAAAAAATTGGTGCAATTTCTTATTCACATTTTTGAGGGGTGGTTTCTATAAATAAAAAAGCATTCACATATTATAAAACATGTTGTCTGAAATGGCAAAACAAAGCATCATTTTAAAATGCAGATGCTTTCTTGAAGAATCCTAAACAAGAGTTTCATAAATGAAATATAAAGCAAAATTTATAACTAAAATAAATAATAATAATTATTAATAAATGTGTACAATATAACATACATGCTTATAATGTACATTAATAATAATGAATATTTATTTGTGCTAATTCTCCAAAGAGCTCCAAGAGTTGAAAATTATGCCCCCTCTACTATCTACAAACAATAGCTATGTAGTGAGTTGAGTAAAAAATCTCAACAACCAAGGCTGAGTTCAAACCCATGACCTTGCACATGTGAGACTCGAGCCTTTTATCTCACAGCCACCAAAACCTCCTCTGGAATGGGACATGGTTACCATAATGACAAAATAACAACCCTCCTAACAGACATTCACTATTGAAAAGGAAACCATTCCAATAGAGTACTCTCGTTATTAAAAAGAAAAACATTCTCCACCCACCATGGTGCTTAGCGACTAGAACACCCAAATATAGAGTACACAACACTATAACTTTGAATAATCTCATTAGCTGAAAACTCATTCATCAAGTCTACAAATAAATTAGAAATATAGAATGTAATAATGCCTTTTGAAAAATATAACAATGTTGAACGAGTGAAATTAAAGTAAGCTCCCTGTAGACTTTAATATAAACAGGAAATATCTGAAGCTAGCTAGCCTACAGGAAGGAGAAAATTTAATTTGCTTAAGAAGAGAAAAGAGTAATTAATATTTTTTAAAGAACCCTTCAACCTCACCTAGAAGAGATCAGTACTGTGCTATAGTTCTATGTTTGTAGCAAACATTATTATGAGAAAGCAAGATAAGGTAAACCCTTTAGCATCACTTACGAGAGATCAGTAAAGTGCTATGTTTGAAGCAATCATTATTATTATGAGAAAGCAAGGCGAGATAAACCCCTCAGCATCAATTATAGTTATAAGAGATGAGTAAAGTGTTATGTTTGTAGCAAACCTTATGAGAAAAATCTTTCAACATCACTTATGAGAGATCAGTAAAGTGCTATGTTTGTAGCAAACCCTGTTTATGAGAAAGAAAACAAGGTAAAATCTTCAGCATCACCTAGGAGATATTAGCAAAGTGCTAACTATGTAGCAATCTTTGATTATGAGAAAGCAAAGTAAGCTAAGTTACATAAATGTTCCTTTGTGTCCCAAGCAAGCTAGCATATGACGGAATCCAAAACAAGAATGTTGCAAAGCAATATATTAACAGATATTATAGCCACTATGTATACTTTACAACAGATTTTTGCTTTAGAAAAAATTGGGACACAGGAAGGGGGGGGGGGGGAAGCAACCATATCATCAACACTACCTGAAACTGATTGTATTAAACCTTGTTCTTCAACTGAAAATACAAGCACAAAAATATAGCAGTTTGTTTTTAAAGACTGTTAACCCTCGATCTTCAATGTGAAAATAAATGCACAAAAATATAACAAATGTTCTTTTTAAAGTCTGTGTTAATTGTCATTCTTCAACTGAAAATATATGTACAAGAATAAAACATAAAGTTTATTTTTAATGTCTATGTTCAATTCAATCCTACATATAAACACAATATAGACAGAAATACAAATTTTCTTTTTAAATTATGTCAATCCCTACCCTTGACATACAACAAAAAAAACACGGGCAGTAAAGTAAATCTTAGTGCTTTGATGTTAACAGCTAAAACTTTACAAGTTTATCCACTCCTTTAAATGTACTTGCAGCAAGAACTACATTTCATAAATAAAAACAAAGAACACATTCTGTCACCAGCTCATGCAGTTGCATCGGGTAAAATTTTATGATGCAAAAAGACTCATAACACCCCAAAACAAAGAAAACATAAGTAATAATACTATGTAATATTTATTTTACACAGAAATGGAAACATTAAAAAAAAAAAAGAAAAGAAAACATCTATTCAACAATGTCTTAGTCCATAAACCCACAGTTCAGTTTGAAGTAAGAATACAGCAGTAATGTGTCAAAGTAGAATAACAAATACACAAAGTACAAAAGTCTGATAAAAAAAAAAGTAGCAATGGGTTCATCTCTAGGATAAAATGAACATTCAAGACAACAGTAAATTTACAAAATAGTTTACATATAAGAAATATATCATTCCTAAACTAAAATGTGTAGAATGTGCACAAATGTGGCTGTAAATAAAATACAAAAGTAGAATATGCACAGCTGTGCCTGTTAATACACTAGCAATTTTTTAAATGAATTAACAACTTGAAAGATTACATTACAAAGAAACCCAAACATCCCCCAGAAAATCTACTACTTAATCAGATACAGAATGGCAGACCCAAGCAAAACCCTTTCACGTCATTCAGAAACTAGGAACACTTTATTTACCTCAAGTCAATTTTTGTTGGAAGTCTTCTCTGGTTAGTATTTCAAATTTATTTTCAAGAATGAATGAGAACAAAATAATGAAAAATAATGTCAGATAATACTCTGTAATTGATGTTATAATTAACAAAAAACCAGTCACTTCTCAACTGCATTCAATTTTAAATCTTGCTGAAACACTTTTGTCCTTAGAACGTGGATTATTATCACTGCTGCTTATAACTTACTGCTACCGAAGCAGAAGCTGGCTGATTTATTATGCTGAGTGTATTATATGCCAACTGCAAATATTAATGGGAAAAATTCCAACCTAAAATGATATTTTATAAAACAAAAATTGTATCTCAAACATACTGTGCCCACCATAACTCAAATTCTCAGGAACTTAGACATATAGTCAGAAAGTGACAAACACACTGGCAGAAAAAACAGCATGGAAGAGCAAAAATGATGTGACATGAATGATTTAAAAAAAAATGTGTCAGGAAACCCACATAAGATTAAAAAAAAAACAATACCGCACAATGAGATCTGAACTTTAACCAACTTCATTGTGGTGCATGTAGCACCTTCAATAAACATTTAATGGCATAACAGAAATCTGCTATCATTAAGTCCCTTGGGAAGGAAAACAAGGAACAAGTGACAAGACAAAAGCAGATTATTGCTCTATCCAAGATGGCTTTTCTGCATTGGGCCGCTTGAGAGTGATGTTAAACTGTTTAAGTGTGGCCTCCAGAGCAGCAGCATTTCCACTGAAGTATGCTGAGATAGCATTGTGGAAGAGCAGAAGCTGCTTATGCATCACTTTAACCTGCACAAGGCACCAAACACACCTATTATTCATCACATTAACCTGCACAAGGCACCAAACACACCTATTATTCATCACTTTAAACCGGCACAAGGCACCAAACACATCTATTATTCATCACTTTAACCTGCACAAGGCACCAAACACACCTATTATGCATCACTTTCACCTGCACAAGGCACCAAACACACCTATTATGCATCACTTTAACTTGCACAAGGCACCAAACACATCTATTATTCATCACTTTCACCTGCACAAGGCACCAAAAATCTATTATTCATCACTTTCACCTGCACAAGGCACCAAAAATCTATTATTCATCACTTTCACCTGCACAAGGCACCAAACACATCTATTAATTATTCATCACTTTTACCTGTACAAGGCACCAAACACATCTTGTGACAGAAAAAATGCAAATAAATGCAAATAATTAATTAAATATATTTTTTCTAAGTATCTTATATTAATTCTAATTTAAACCAAAATTGTTTTATGTATTTGTCAATAAAAATTCATAAACAATCATGAACAAAACTGCCTGTGCTGAGACTGATGATTATATGCAATTTCTGGAATATATAGAATGCCAGCCTCACACCTTAACAGTCAACAATAATAGACTAATTGTCATCGGGCAAGCGATGCTATTGCATAAGTAGGATTAAAAACCCTCGCATAGCTGACCCATATCTGTATTATAGGAAATGCCCCTGACTGTTTCTAATGAAGTTATTGTTGGCTAACAAAAGACTCAAACTCCTTTTGTTTACACAAGTTCTGCGACTTAAGTTAGAGGATGCCTGAAGGCTGATGCTACCTGACGCTTCTAGTACCTTCTTGAACAAATAGGGCTGTTAGTATAAATACTGGAGTACGCTCTGGAACCCTCACTACATATTTTTACTATGGTCCCGATGGT
Organism: Sinotaia quadrata; assembly: GCA_028829895.1. Lineage (NCBI taxonomy): Eukaryota > Metazoa > Mollusca > Gastropoda > Architaenioglossa > Viviparidae > Sinotaia > Sinotaia quadrata. Next base: position 67,953,581 of record CM054183.1, read on the forward strand.
TTGCTGGCTTTGGTTGGAGAAAGGGCTAAATCAGGTATGTCTGGACAGTTATGTGATCAGATGGAACGAAACTCTTGTTGTTAAATTATTCGTGTAAATGTTATTTACTTTACTGTTAAAAACATTACAATTTATTTTATACTTTCACATTGATCTTACTGACGAAATGATTGTTAACCAAAGTCTATAACATTAAGCCTGTTAATCTAAAGGAGGCAATTGTATATCTTTGTTTAATATTGTAAATTAATTGCAACGAAATATCTATTAACGTTATGAGAGAGACAGCAACAGAATAGATTAAATTAATGTTGTTAGGAGAGAGCTGACACATGCGTTTATCTATTCTCCAGTGCCTCAAACCAGCTTTGGGAAACTACTTGTTGAAGTCACGTTTTCAAATACGCTTTAAAGTTACAATTCTTTGAAACTGCAGGCTGAAACTACAGGAGCTAGCACCAAAGCTACGTTGTCAAGCTATGTGTGGAGCTACATTTCAAGCCTTGTTGAACTTCGAGTTTGAGGGTGAATTCAAGTTCAAGTCTTCTGGCGACAATTGTTGTTGCCATCCCCAAGTACTATCCAGTATGTGTGTGTGTGTGTGTGTAGCGATTGCCAAGACCCTACAGTTGTGAGGTGCACAGCTGTTAAGTCAAGGGACCATCGAATTCGCTTACCAAGTTGGGGTAATGAGTTCATCTTTCTAATTGGTTGTGAACCAATGTTTGAGGGTGCAGCATGGGTATTTTGATGTCTGCATTTCCAGACTTGCACGAGAGAACAGCAGGGGACGCCGTGATGAAACCAGCATTTATCTGTGACTCTCATATTGTTTCAGTGATGGAATAACTGTAACTGTATTGAACTGCGAGAGTGAGGACTGCTCATTTCATTTGTGCTCGAACTTTTGTGCATCATTAATGAACTGGTGGCTGCCCATCCACATCAGTATTGCTTCACACCTGGCAGCTTCAGTGACAAGTCCACATCAACGAACACAGAGACAATCAGGTGAATGCATGTCTAGCTCTCAGTTTATGTTGTAACGTCTTTCTATGTTTTTTCTAATCTTCTATTTTCTTATGTTGTAATATAAAAGTTTAGTAGAGATTAGTATTAGTTTTGATACAAACTGAAAGACATTGAACAATTCTAATTTTAGGAGAATTTAATTGTAATTATCAAGAACTAATATATAATTGTGATCTGCTTGTAAATAGTGTATAAATGATTTTGTTAATTATTTATTATTTACACGGTTAATAGAATTGTTGATTTATTCTTTCCACTCTGGCTTAAGTCACTTGCTATAGGAAGTATGTAGGTTTGAAAGGGGGGGGGGGGGGGCTGTCAAACTAAGTAATCTAAAAGTCAGTCATACATACTTTGGGAAAGAACCCCTCAAACTGTGGGAATGTGTGCGGGTGAGAGAGAAATTACTGTAATACCAAATTAATACAAATTAACAGGATTGCATTTTCACTCTGGATGAGTAACACCTAGAAGAGGGAAACAATTAGCTTAATTGTAGATTCTAGGGCTTGACTTAGTTTCCCAGACTCCAAAAGACGATGACCTGGTCGAAGTGTGGATTATGATTATAATATTTGTAAATTAATTATGCATAGAACCTTGAGGGAAGGTTATATAACCCCACATTTCACATATCTATTATTCATCACTTTCACCTGCACACAGCACCAAACATCTATTATATTATTTATCACTTACACCTGCACAGGGTACTATTAAACAATCACTTGTTAGTACATTAAATGAATACAAAGTAACACAATGCACAGAAAACATCTATTATATTTATTCATCACTTTAACCTGCAATGAGGTACTAAATAATCAATTGTATGTAAACAATAATACAAAGCAAATACACATAGACTATAAATAAACCAGTTATAATTCTGCACACAACAATATACCATTATTTCTTTGTGCACAGTAAAATAAACTAGCATTATTACAATATTAGAATGCAAATAGTACATACAATACAGCTATTATTTTGCACACATACACCCAGCAACTTTATGTATGCAGTAATACAAACACAATGTCCATGGAACATAAAATTCACAGCTATTATTCTATCCTTTCAAAAACCTTACTAAATAGTTACTGTATCCATGTAGTATTACAAGGTAACACAATGCAATAAGTTATATTAGTTCTTCAGATAAATTTTTCATAACTCAATAGACTTACTTTTTTCATTATTTATGTGAAATTGTTTTTTAAGTATTTTCTGATCTGATGAAGGTTATTTAGCTTAAATGTTGACTACTGTATTTTTGTTTTATATACCTACAAAACATTGTGCTTCTTGTTGCATTGAGACAAAACAACTCTTTTTTTCAGAACTTCTAATATAAATGATTGAGTAGAAACTAAGCTTTAAGTCTTTAGGGTCAAGGGTATTGTTTTGAAAAGGGACTTTATAATAGTTGTTTTTGTCTTTTTTTCAAATAAGGTAAATATCAGATGAAAGAGAAGAATTTGTCACCTAGAGCACATGATAAACCATCTGAGCATAGTGCTGTGAGAAGAGGATCAAATTCACTTGACTTTGGGAATTTCTTCAGGATAGTTGACAAAAAATGCTCAGATCCTGATTGAAATGTAAGAAGTAGCTGTTAAAATTCTGTAATAAAGTTTGAAAGGAAATGGCAAGTTTAGAAGTATGAAACTAAAGGCCAAATTCTGTTTCTTCAGTCATGAAAAATAAAACTGCAAAATGATCTTTTAGACTGTCTGCAAGATAATGGTAGAAAGTGATGAAGATTTATTTTCTTGCCAATAAATTATCTCTGATGCAGAACAAATGCTAAATTCCCTCCCACCCATCCCATCCCCATGGTTTCTATACCACTATAAAATTCTTTGGATTGGTGTAGATAAATTTGCTTGTATTTGGTCAAACTTGATAATATTCACTATCTTTCAGTTTTACAGTGCTTTTCCTTGGCACAATGCAGCTTCTCATTTGTGTTGCTGTACAAAGAAACACATATCCATGCTGCATGTCAACTAATCCCTAGTTTCCAAGAACAAGGGCTTCCACTTCAATTAACAGGACTGTAACTATAACAAGAACATACTGTACTAGGTTTAATTAATAAATCATTTTGTCTTCTTCCTCCTAATCACTGCTAAATATGTGTTTTGAGGTAGAGGGTGATGCTATCCATTAGTAGACTGTTAAATTTTGTGTAATTATGTCCATGCTAATAGAATGTGTGTCCACAGCTGAAGAACATTCATGTTATCAGCATTTAGATTTATTGTTTCATTGGAGTGAAAGATGTTGAACAAATCAAAGAGTATTATTCCCCAAATTATTCAGCTAGGGTTTAAAATGATAAAATTTAGTGTTTACATTTCCCAGTAAGGGAAAATTGCTTTAAAAAATATTTTCCCCTAACCATCGTAGCAGCTACAATAATACTGTTGGTCTAGGGAAGGATTTCTCACCTTGCTTCCACAGAAGAATTTGCTAGGGACTACCTGAGAGATCATAGTTGAAAAAAAAATATAAACATAGATATAATAATTTGTATACATGGGCTCCCCAGAGACCTGAAAAAATTACTTCAAGAGTTCCTCCAGTGTCCAAAGGTTGAGAAAAGTTGGTCTAGAGTGTGTGGGCACTTAATACTGGACTAAAGCTTAAATGAAATTTTATAAAAGCTAGCAAAATTTAGTTTCCCATATACACCAGACAAATACCTTATTTTCCTCCAAAAACTTGAGTTTGATATTGACGTCAGCTCTAAGACGCTCAAACTTAAGTTTATGATCTTCATATTTTCTTCGTGACTCCTCTACTCGTGCTGCAGAGGCCTGTTCTCTAGGTCCTAGCTGAAGTGCTTCCAACTCATTCCGATAGGCATCATATTCCAATCTGTATAGCAAAACAACTATTTAAAAATTTATATTTTATATAAATCTTAAAAGTTTATGATAATATGGAGACATAATATATATACACACTTTGCAAACAACCATTCAGTTTTATTTTCATCTAAAGAAAATGACTTTTGGTTGCTCCACCTTTTGGCAGCTAGTCATATACAAATTCTCCTGAACACTAAAACTATCTGCAGATCTGCAAAATTCTTGTCAGGATTTCTATAAAGAGTGAAAATGCAGTGGAAAAATTAAGAACAAGCAAACTGCACCAAACTACAAAGCTATTACAATCAATGCACCAGATTACAAAGTTATCATATTATTGCACCAAACTACAAAGGTATCACATTGCACCAAACTACAAAGTTATTGTATCATTGCATCAAGCTACAAAATTATCCTATGCAACAAACTACAAAGCTATCATATCATTGAGTTTGGTGCAATAATTTGTTAGCTTTGTAGTTTGGTGCAATGATTTGTTAGCTTTATAGTTTGGTGCAATAATATGATCACTTTGTAGTTTGGTGCAATAATAATGTAACTTTGTAGTTTGGTGCCGTAGATACTGACTTTTAAAGTAGAAGAAACACTACTTGTCAGCTTAGTTTATCATAAATAATTCTGAAGTAAATAGTCGTCAGTAGTCTTCATAAGAGTAACAATACATCTTTCATAAACTTCTTCTGACTTAGATAAAGTCATATTTAGGAAAGGAAAGATTATGTGTGTGTTTATGCACACGCATGTGTATGTGTGCGTGTGTGTGTGTGTGTGTGTGTGTGAGGGAGAGCGAGAGGAAAGAAAGAATATATGTTGATTTTTAATACATTAAAAAATAATGGCATTACTTAATCCACATAATAATATTAGAATGCTTATGCCCTAAGTAGTTTACCTTTTTACCTTCTCTTAAGTACAAAATTATTTTACAAAACTTCAATAACATTTACTTCTGACTCTAAGGTTTAGAATTATTATAAAGACTTAAAGAAATAAAACTTTATTTTAATTATCAAAGAATTGAAACTGTCATTTGATGTAATATTGGCCTGTTTGAACTGTGCACCATTTCATATGCTTTATGCAACCTGGCATTCATCTAAATTATATTAATATTTAAAAGTTAGGCCAACATTTAGTTAAAAATAATAATTTGCTCTTGTTCTCATAAAGCATCTTTTTACTCCCCAACAAGTTCAGAGACATTCTGGCAACTACTATCCAACAATTTATGTTGTGCTCTTGTTTTGTCTTAATGAAATATCTGATGTCTTGTAAAGTAATATTTATTAATATTATTTCTTTACAAATTAAAAACTGTATTTATAATTCAATTTGATTTGATAGAAAAGAGAGAGAACACAATGATAAACTTGGTTGAACTTATTACAGTTTGTGTTAATGCAGAATGTTATACAAATATTATGAATGATGTACAGGATAGAATCCCCAATCTTAGAAATTCCCAAAACCAAAAAAACTCCCTAAACAGAAAATTCCTGCTTGTGCTGTGTTGATGTCAGTTAAGTGCCAACCATCATTGGCACAAGGTGTCTATGTTGATTGATCACTGTTTGTTTTGCTTATTCTCTGCTCTATTGTGCAAAAATATTGCTAAAAATGTTAAAAAGGCCTGATAACCCAATGAGTAACATTGATAAAAAGAATAGGAAGCATTTAAGTTTATTAATAAAACATAAAATGAATTTGTTGAAAAAAGTGAAAGTGTGAGATGTCTGACAGAAGAGTTTGGTGTTGGAAAACTGCTCAGGTTCTATGCTGAAAATGATGAACAGAAGTAGGAAATAAAAAATAATAAAATAGGAAAACACTACATAAAGCCAAAAATTAAGGTCTCAATTACATTTTGAATGAGTGGATCTGTCAGCATTGCATTTCACATGCCATTTACCGCTCAGGTGATCATGAAATTAACAAAGATCTATCATAAAGAGCTCCAACAAGTCATGTATTCCGAAATAAAAAAAATACAAAATCGAAAACATTTTCAGTTCCAAGCATTACCAATTACTGAATTAGGGATACTCAACCTGTAATGTGTGTAGGAAATAAAGAAATTTCACTCCTTTCAGAAAAATAACTGGTCATTAAATGAAAGCCAGAAAACACGAGACTACAATTCAGACAATGACTGTTTATAAATGAAAGGACAAATGCAGATGACTAAGTGCTATGCCATGTGAAACAGAAAAATAAATTAAATTCCAAGTTTTCTTGTAAAAACATTCAATTAGTATGATGAATAAATGTAGATCTAACTGATAGACCCAATAAAGAGTTGGCTCAGAAAATGTGACTGTCTCAAATGAACAAAACTGAATGCAAAAGAACTCAATCTGGTACTAAAATGGCAGAAAGTTGAAAACAAACAAAAATTGTGCTTTGAATGAAAAGAATATATATTAAAAACTATGTCACATATAACGAATGCCAAACAGCTAGTATCATACAAATTTAAAATATTTTAGCTAGTTAATAGCATTCCTTCTGCTGACTTCAACACAGATAAATCTGCACATCAATCTGCTCATCCTTGTGAAAAATTATTTATAGAGTTTGGTACAATGATACTACAGTATTTAACTGTAACAATCATAAACTATCAAAACGATGCATAAAGCAAAACTTCTGAGAAAGCAAAAATTATACAGTATCTTTACTCCAGCAATGTAGCTCTCTTGAAGGAGAACACAAATACAACCATACGATGCGCATATGTATGTTTATACATATCTGCATATAACATGCACATGTATATATATTATTTTACTTGCCTTTTGCCCAGAATTATAAAATAACTCAATCTTCAGATGAATGAATATCAACAAAATGAATAATTGCAGAAGCAGATAAAAAACATAATTCTGAGTATCTATATAAAAAAAGGGCTATAGTTAAAATACGACAAATCCATAGCCTTGTCAAACCAGGTTTGCATATAGTTTACTCTAGAGTCTTTACTGGACTGAATGACAATGAATGAATAATTAATATTCACAAACATTGCTGAAGACTGTCTGAGAAATGAGCATATTAGAAATGAATATAAAATTATAATCAATCAAGTTGTCCACAGGAAAAAAATCGCCTCCCATGACATTTCGAGCCAAGTTATATATGAAGATCAAAATCAAAATTATGAAGAAAAATTAATCAGAAATTTTATTTTTCCATCTTCAGCATTTTAAATTAATCAAGTGTTTTAGTTTATAAAGCAGAATATGTTTTGAAAAACCTTGGAAATTAACTGCAAACCTTGGAATTCCATTAAAGCACTGAAGTTCTCAAGCTTGGAGCACGAATTCAGTTTCCTACATACACTGTTCTTTATTCAATGTCAAAATGAATCAATATATATTTATCGAAATGCACGCATTATGATTGTCTAACTTTTAGTTAATCAAATGTATAGAAACTTTATTTTAAATGCTGAAAACTGCAGAAGTAAATCTTACCTTGCACTTTCATACTGTCTGATGGTCATTAACGTATCTTCCATTGTTTTGTTACATAATGTGTTGACTGATGAAGTGAAGAAATTCAATGCACCTAAAAAGAAAATAGATATAGTTTTGAACTGTTAAAGCATTATTCAATGATCAAATACAATTTAAGTAGAGAATTAAATGGTTAAGATAAAATGTCAAGAACATAAATAAACTAAATCTCACCAGTGTATTAAGTTTTAATTATAAAATAATTTACTTTTCAAACTGATTTTAAAAAATAAATTGGAATAATAAATCTTTTTTAAAAAAAAAAATCCAAAAGTAGTATTTTTTCCCATAAATACACAGTAGATCCAATATAACAGTATATGGGGTCCAAGATACTGGACCCCATTATAAGTGAGTGTATGCTGTAACCTTTTAATTATTTGGTAAAAAGGATTCCTGTATGCAAAATTTCTTGTGCATGAAGAATGGTTCAAATTCTGCTTTGACTTTTGCTTGACCAGTGAGGTCCAGTACAGACATAGTAATTCACATATTTTTAATTTTATGCAATTTTATTTGACCTTTGTTTTAAATCAGTCAGACATATTTGCTGTATGGATGTGAAAACTTTGCTGACGAAAAAGAAAATTTTAGATCATTGTTTTAAATTAGGCACACTTGCTTACTATACATGTTTAACAAAGCTTTGTTGACAAAAAATCAGAGTTCAATTCTTGACCATGTTTTAAGTGATCTTTCATAATAGCAAGCAAAAGTTTGGATCCATCCACAGAGTGTATATTATTGATTCTAAATTATTTTATATTGGGTGAACTTGTGATTATTATGTTATGTAGTATATTATATTAAGTTATATTATGTACAAGTGAACTCGTGATTAATAAATACTTTTTATTAAAAAAAAGTCTGCTCTAATATATTCAATTCTACAGGGTTGAAATGCATACTTTTTGTTGTTAAATACAACATAATTTTTGTTAACAAAAGCTCAGAAGTAATTCTAAAAAATTTGAGTAAATAAAGGATATGTATAAATTTACAAACAATCATACTTACTGAGAAGGATTTCTCCATTCTTTACAAGAGCATGCTGAGTCTCAGAATTGTAGCGGAATTCTTCTTGAAGCTCTGGAGACTTCTGTGCCAATTCAGAGAACCCTTCGCCCAATGCTCTCTGTGTCTGCACTACATTGTAATAATGCTGTGTCAGCATACGAGTAAGCCGCAAAATGTTGGCATATTTTCGCTGGGTGTCTCGAAGAGATTCAATTTTTGACTCCATCTCAAGATCAACCGTTTTTGATCCTTTGCCAAAGCGCTCAGATATAAACTGTCGTGTGCATTTAAATGTACTCACACTCCAGTCTTTGATGGTTTCTAGTTTAGACTGAGCTATGGCAGTCATATTGGACTTAGGAACAAAATCACCATTATTCTGTGGGCCAGACAAAGGAATGTTGCTGGTAGCTGCAAGATTCACATAAAACTTGTTACCACATTAAATAAATTTAATTAAGGCTTTGTACTATAATTATTATAGATGATGCTATTTGAGTCACGTACAAAACAAAAAATAAAGCTAATCAAAACTGTATAAATTACTTCAAAGTAGTGTGCAAACTCTAGTGACCTCATTAAATAAAAACAATTATATACTGAAGACATGTCAAAACTATACAAAAATTACACCATATCAATGGCGATTTTAAAATGACATATTTTCTAGCAAGGAAGAAGAATTTTAAGTGTTGATGGCAACAGCAAAAAACCTGCAATATTTAGATCATTTGATTTAATCAATACTATAAAAAAAAAACATGCCATTAAAATTTTTAAAATGTACAAACTATTATTAGTATAAACAAAAATAAATAAGTATATAAACATATTTTTTCAATATTATTCATACCAAACCTTTGACAATGTACGTATAAATTGCACATGCAGTGAAGTCTCTTATCTCTGTATAATAAGTAACATTTTATTCAATTTAACTGCATCTCACAGAGTTTAACTTAAGGAACAACTATAACAAGAAAGATAAACTGTGATAGAAAGAGGTGAAGTACTTTATAAAAGATCTATATTATAATTTTCTTTATACATGTCTGAATACAATGGAATTTCATATAATTATTGTTTACCATATTGTAAAGTAAGAAACATCTGATAAATGCATAAGTGAATACCTATCTGATAAATTTATATTATTAGATTTTTTTAATATAAAAGATTAATACTGATTAAGATATACACTGAAATGACTTAAGATATTATGATAAATGCTAAGCATTAGTTCCACTTGCCTCCTCCCACCTCTTTTATTGTTTATTCAGTCACTGAAATTATCTCACTTCAGTCTCACAATCACAGTGAATGATTACTCAACATTTCTAAACATTACTTGCTGATAGCTTCTAAATTCTTTTTTTTTAGTGAGAAAAAATTCCTTATTGGAAGTAAGACAAGGTAATTAAACTTAAAATATTTATAATACCAAAAAGTACAATGCAGAAGAGAAAGTAAACAAATATGAAATACACCTATTTGCATAATGTAGACTTTCTTCTCATTAACAGCATAAATTATCTGGAGAAAATATCCTGTTAAGATCTAGCAACAACAATGAATTACTTATGTAAACAAAAAATAATAAGTGATAATCTAATAATAGTTAAATTTGATGCTATTTGAAAAAATATATATATATCATACATACTTACAAGCATAAAATGTGCTTCATCACTTTGAAACAAATACCATAATAGTTTAATACTTAACAAATAACAGATCTTCCCTATGCTTGCTGGAAAAATTTGGGATGACATTAAGTCAGCAAAGGTTAATTAACAATCAACACTTGTAAAAAGTTGTATGAATGTTAATATTATAAGTGTAACATTTAAAAACAATAATATATTTTTATTTTAAACATTTGATTAAATTAAACATATAACACATAAGAAGTCATTATAATACTACATATAAACATTATCATTTTCTTTAAAAATAAAACAATAATTAATCATTTCAGATCTTTAACTTTAAAATGCTATATTACCTAACAATGACTGTTAATACTTGCTCTCCTCAATGCTGGATAAATAAAACATTTTTATTGCTATATAATTTTTCAAAATTATATATCAAAGTATTCTTTGCTTAATAAAGTTAAAATCAAAATGAAGTGAAAGAATAGGCACCAACTGCCTATTTACCAAAGTTATCATCCCTTGAAAATGACTACCAGATACTGCACTTACTATTAAGTTTCATGAACTTTTATCTGAATTAAAGGCAGTTAATGGGTTACTATTTATAAACATTAAGCCACAAACATACAAAGACACACATAATTTTATTGTAAAGTCTTAGGTTGTTGTAAATATATGTGTGAAATTTATAATTCAATAAAAAATTAAAAGAGTTTAAAAATAAAAGAAATAAAGGAATATTAGACAACCAGCATAAATATTTACTCTTTGCAATATCAAGATCTGCAACCATTTTCATTTTCCCCATCAACCCACCTGACTAATATTATTATTATAATTCAATAATGAACTATAAACAACATTTTTTTGGTGAAAATTAAGTCAGAAGGTAAAACTTTTAAAAGTTATATAAATTAAACAAAACAAACATACAACAAATAATGAAAGCAAAGATTAGATATATATGCAGAGTGCAGGGGTTTCAGTGACAAGCCTAACACTACTTAAAACTATTCATACAGTGCATTATTTGGAAATGTATAATTAAAAAATGTTTTTAAAAAATATATTCTATTTAAAGATAATTTTCTTAACTGGGTTAAATGTTTTACAAATTATAAATATGTAGGTATAACCAGCCTCTATATGATGATAGCGGATAACTACTAAATTCCGAAAAAATTACCATTTAGTCACAAGTGCTGTGATTATGTTCCATATTTATCAAGCTTGAGAAATAGTTTGTTGAATAAAACTATCTTCCTAACTTTTCATTAATGTATTTTTTATTTGTGAGAGATGAGTGGAAGCATGTACGATTGCATTAAATTAGGTACAGTTGGCATGTTTCGATAGCCGTGGCAAAAATCTCAATCTCCGGTTTTACCATCATGTTTTGATATACCTTGCAAACACTAAAACGGGTTCCACTATGATTGTCCTATCAGAATGTATCTTATATCAAACTAAAGAAAAATGACTAGAATGCAACTGTGTTAGTTTCAAATCTGTATTTTTATTTTTATTGTATGTAAAAGTTGATTGAAAAAAGCCTATTTTTCAATTACGTTTTTGCACAGTTATTTCTGAAAATATAGATTTTTTTCTTATATCAATAGAAAGTAGAAAATCTCTTCTTTAAAATGGTATATAGCATGCAAAGTGGCATTTTTGTAGCGGAACCCGTAGAGCGGGAAAATGTGCAACCCAAGCGTGCGCGAAGTAAACATAGGCCTAAACATAAACGAAGCGCGTGATCGCCATGGTGTTGTTGGCTGTGCTTGTTTCTCTGCTGCGAAAGTAATTCACTAAGTTTAATTAACTATAACTCTTGCGCTATTTGACGGAAATAAAGATTGTATCGTAAAGACGGCAATGCGTTCGAGATCGTCATGGGCGTGAGCGAGAGTCAACAAGTATCGGTCTTCTAAACAGTCATTATTTATCATTTCTGCTGTAAATTTTATTAACAATGTTTGATAATATCTGTCAGACAATGATCACACATTGATCCTAGATAGTTTTTCCCACAAAAAAACTGGTTTATTAACTAAGTTATGATGGATCACGAATGACAGCCATTTAATTAATCATAACGGGTAGCGCCAATAGCAACAGCCTCAAATATGCATTAATTATTTAGTTTTTGTGAGGCTATACCCTATCATTGTATCTTTTAAGAGTTGGTAATAGGTTAAATTATTGGTTCATTTTAAAAACTGGCCAAGACTCTGAGGGACCATGTTTCAGAATACATAATACTATTGTTTTTATTTCAACCTGCCACCAGGTTTCAATCAGCCCTCTACCCTTATTTTTTAAAAATCATAAATTTTAAAACATAAGACATTAATAAGTGCATTTTAACTACAAATGTTGGCTAATTTTAAGTTGTTATTTCATTATAATTACTTAAAGTTTGCTAAACAAGTCAAATGGAACTCAAATTAAGCAAAAAAGCATTAATATGGTTCATTTTCAGTGTTGGCTCAAAGTGCCATTGCTCAATTTGTGTTTTTTCTCATTTTTGAGAATCAATAACTCAAAAATTAAGACAGCTATTGCCTCAGAAAAAAATCAGGCTTCATGTCAGCATTGGATACATTAGGTATGCAAAAATTTAGCTCTGTCAGATAATTAGTTTTTACTTTAGGGTGATGAAAAAATGGCAAAGTGTAAAATACATATAAAAAGCTTTTTCCCACATTTTTGAAAATTGCGTAAAAAAAAAAAAAAAGTAAGAAAGATTAAGCAACTATTTTTTGTAAACTGACTTCTTTCACCATGATAGGTATATGGTGTAAATTTCATTCATTTCCAAAGACTCTGAAAAAATGGCTGGTTATACCTAAAATATGTTATCAACAAAATTAAGATTATAAAGATTATGTTTACAAATTCTCGTGTCTTAAGTGACATTATGATTAAGAATACAATTCAATTTACGCAATTTAAAAATAATTACAAAAACCTAACAAATAGTCAAAGTTTATTTGTATATTTGTTTTAAAACCAATATTACAGATGATTAAGAAAAGAAATGCTTGAATGAATGATTTATCTACTAAACCTGTGGAAGTAATATGTTCTTGGTCCAGAAAAACCCCAAAACAATAGGAAAGCATGTATACAAAACACACCAGGAGGCATGGTAAAGGAGCGTGTTAGCCTGCCTTGTTTAGCTGCACTTGATGGTTCAATGGTACTGGTGCTGTAGGAGAGGCTTGGTCCAGAATAAGAGGAACTCATGCTGGTGGGTGATCCTCCTTGCATGCTGGACACAACAGGTTCATCATCCAGCATTTCTTGTAGATCACGTTCAAAGCTGTCATCTTCTTTGCCATTCATTGCTGGTGGAGGGTGGGTTTCAGCCATTCTGATGCTCAGCTAATCTACAACAGTAAAACTTTTAAGATAATTCCACATTACATACAGATGAGGATATTTTACATATATGGTGTATGCAAACTGCAAATGACAAATTACCAAAAAGGCATAAGTGATTATGAACACAGTATTATATATAGATATGTTAGAGAATTCTAAAATTTTGCTCAGATGTTTTGCTAAATCAGTATGCCAGATAGTTTGGCATACCTTTTGTTTCTGTTCAGTCAACATTCTTGAATATAAATGTATTTACTTAGCAATCCCATGATATAATTGGAAATATGAAGGGAAATAACTCAGTCTGGAATACACATTATCTTAAATATTTGCTGTGTAGATGGAATACTTCTAAGTTGTGTAAAAACTTCAACCTTTTCTTAAATTTATGTAAAGATCAGTCATTTAAAACATTTTCTATGAAAGACAAAGGACAATATGATCTACAAAAAACAAACAAGTCTTTTTATGAAAAAATCACTCTCTGCTGATTATTAGTTTAAAGTAAATAACATTTTGTCATTTCAGAAATTTATGTTAAATTTTAAAATGATGTGTATTCCACAGAAAACTTCAATCAATCAGAGGTGAACTTTTGTTTTGATTGCTGGACCACTGATTTCCAGATATATCATTTACTGAAGACTGCACATGTAGATGTGTTTCTAATGAAAATTTATATTACATTATTACTTTATTAGTACAATTTTCAAAACTGTTACAAACCTAATAAAAATTTCAATACAATCAGATTGATAACAATTTTCAAATACAGCAAAAGAAGAATTTGCATCTGAGGCCATTTTATAAAGGGTAAAACTTGGTAAGAGAATAAACTAAAGGGTAAAAGAATAATAAGAATAATAATAAAGTAAGAGAATAAAATAAAGGGTAAAAGAATAATCTTTTTTCTTAGAATAAACCAGCAACATCTGCATACAAAGTATGTAATTTAAATGCTTATAAATTATCTGAGCAAAATCACCATAAAAGTGTTCATACACATAGGTCACCAACAAACATTTATATATTGATACAAAAGAGGGGGAAATGTCATCAATAATCAATATAGGCATTTTAACACATTTATTTATATTCGTAAATAAATGTGCAAATAAATTATTTACTGCTATGCCGTAAATTAATTTATTTACAAAAACTATTATTACTAATGCAGCCTGTTACTGTTAGAAAACACGATCTCAGACCAGAATCCTTTTTATAACTAAAAAGCAATATACAATACAAATATTAGAGTTTTGGAGTATATTACTACGGAGTAGATATATATAGTTACAAAATAATACTGATCGTAATAGTTTGTAAATGTCATACTCATAATACATAGGCTTATACAGTAATTATAATTTATACAAGGCAAGAGTTAAAGGGTTCGAAAGAATAACACTGTTAATATAAATCTGTGTAAACAGATACGCATAAGTGACTATTCAATGATTGAAGAAAGATAAACACTCTGCGTTTTAATTAATCATCCTAATAGTCTTATTCGTAATCAATGTGAGTGTGAACGTTGTGACACTGAACAATATCGATCACACGAGTGTCTACACTGATCAAATGTAAACCGGAAATTTGAATTTAGTATGTACCTAAAACTCAGAGTGAAGGTATTCCAGATCTGAGTCACGTTAGCATCAGGTCTGTGAGCGGGGCAATAGTGTTGCAATTGTAAAAACAATGAAATGCTTCAGCTAGGTTATTTACCTGCTGAGTTCGCGTATCCCCACCGACGTGTTGATGACGTCATAAACTATTTCCGGTTTTAAAACTACAACATATTTTAGGGATACAAGCGACCCAATCCTATCCCACCTAACCCCAAAAATAAAAATAAAAGAAAGAAGAATTAATAAAGACTGTTGTTTTCAATAATTCTGCTCTAGGTAGCCCTTCTAATAAGAAACAATGAATCATTAAACTGATTAAAAACAGCAACAAAGAAAAATATAACTAATATTCTGTTTGTTGATATCAATTTATTTTCAAAAAATAGCTATAACATCAGCATAGTCATTTCGTCATGAAATCTCAGTTTGTACTCGGTATCCTATATTTCTTGTGTGCGATATTACTTTTTTGACTATCTTCATAATGTAATCTCAACGAAATTAAAATCCGTGAACGTCAAAGTAGACACATAAACAATAGAAAAGTTTGTAAACTTGTACCATCAGTTGTCTAATATATTAAAAATGTAACTCACTCTTCTCGTTAACTACACAGATCCATCTGGTATCTGTGCATTTTTTAAAAGAACTATTTATTTAGAAAGGCTGAATTAATTATAAATTGAACTGTTTTTGCAGGAGACAGGACTGGAGTCAGAGGGGAACAGACAATAAGAAGGAGCATTGACCAGAAAAATATCTAAGACTATGGGAAAAAGTAGTATCAAACTAAAATACATATACGTCATGTCTTTTCAGAAACTCACAAGGGTTAAAGCTCACAAGGCAACAAACTTTGATAGGCGCGTTTTCGTATGGGTATAGGTTATGAGTTGGACTCGGTCTGCTAAAACGAATCTTTAAAATAACATTATAAAAACCAAACAACATAATACAGGGAGTGCCGAATGAAAACACTGTTTTAGTTCAGCACTAACACTCAACACTATGCTCAAGAAATTCTTACTGGGATTGAATAGATAGATATAAGAAAGTATTGATTAGAACTGGGGATGTAATGTGTTTTGTGTGAAATTTATTTTATCTCATTATGTTTACCTTCTTGTACGACCGGGAAGAATAAATAAATTATTAAGATATACAATTACAAGCTTATATCTATTGTAATCCGTTTGGTAAAATACAGAGCGAGAAAATCAAGTGTGATATTCGACAGTTCCGATCGATATTCTGGTCGTTGTAACGTACGTCGTAGACTAGTCAGGATTATACTATATTATGTTCCAGTCTGTGAAATGATATTCCATATAGTCTAGGGTTGTACTACAACATATTCCGGTCTGTGAAATGATATTCCATATTCTGATAACAGACTACTATGTTACTAGATAGTCCCAACATCGCTGTTTTGCAGTAATAAGTAGCGTTTAATACACAGATTTAGTGATTTTCTGTAGTGAAGTGCGATACTTTAGTAGTTGCGGATGCAACTTGAATAAAATTAAAATAATTTCCTTATCTAACACGCTATTGCATTTTATTTATTGTGACTTATTGACGCATTTCACACCAAATATTCTTTTCATTAAAACTTTAGAAAAGAACTGGATTTGTTATTTAATTAAACTGGATTAATTGTTTAGATCAAACAGGTAAGATCTTGTCGAGATACTGTAATAGTATATTGTATGCAATTTACAACTTTCACGCTAGTAACCTAATCAGTCATATTTTTTAAGAATAAAAAGCATGTCCGCTAAAATTCAAAACCCCATATGACAAATTTAATCAACCACCACACGCTCCCCCCTCCCATACAAACGAATAATACTTTCACACACAAGCAAGCACGCATGCACATAGAACACACACACACAGATCACACACGCATTCACACAGAACACACACAGCTACAAAAAGAAAGAAAAACCTAGTCGGTGACACTTTCTCTCTCAGCATTTATTAATTACAATATCCAGTTAATACCTGACATCGTATATATTTTACAAAGAGATTTATTAGAGTATGTCACTTAAAACTTAGAAAGGTAAGCCGGTTGCATTATTTATTTAGCTTCACACTTATGTGGAGTATCAGTGTCATTATCAACCAAGTACTCGAATTAACGTCACTGCATAAAGGTATAAAAGTTGAGCGCTAGCACTAATGTTAAGCGCGCGGGCAAACAAATGACTTCGGTCATTATTAATAGCCATCTCGTCTCTGTTTTAAAAACCCAATATTGTTATCATCAGTGTTACCATTTACAACACTGGACAGCAGAAAAATTACAGCGATTCATAAGTATAGAACCATTAGTGGCATATGTTTTCTCGCAATAACTTTAGACTTACAAAATAATTAATGACAATACAATATAAGAGTTGAAAAGAGAATTAAATGCACTTTTAAATCATGTTGTATTTAAAATAATATAGTCAATGCTTGTAACATAAAGGCTTAAATCTGAGAAGGAAAACATTCAAATTTCGCCATTCCTAGCATAACATCTTGGATATGTAGTGTCGTGACAAGCATCCCCCTCACCCCCTCTTTCGGCAGATTGCACAACGTTAATAACACTGTAAATTTTAGTACGTTTTGTTTTTGTAAGGAACTTAACACTTTATTGCATGTAAACTGTTTGCCCCTGTAGGCCTATTCTTCATATTTATAATAGGAAAAACATGGAAGCAGTAGAGTGCATGCATACTTTCACAATTTAGCTATTTGACACAGTGCAATATAAAGGTGAAAATTAATTACAATTAATTAGTTCCATTATTTTCATTTCGTGTTGTGAGACTTAACAACCTATGTAGTGCTAACGAGCGAGGACGTTTGACCGACAAGTGCACGCTTAATTAATGGATGCGATGGACAGCTTTATATCCAGTTAGTGCACATTTAATTAATTCTGTGGCGTCAGCATTCATTTATTTATTTTATTTAGAGAGATTAATTTAGGTTGTTGATGGACTCGATTTCAACATCAATTGTCGACTGAGTTTACTCCTTTGAGTCTGAAAAAAATAAACCAACAGGAGTAGATAATAATCATGAAAAAAAAAAAAGCGCAATCTGATCGCTGGCTATGGAAACTCTCCAGCACTTGGCAGCATTATAATAATTATTACAGTGCTTCTGCAGCTTTTGCTATATTTTTAATGTATATTTAATTTTCATTTATTTCGAACAGTAGTTAAGGGGTGGTGGTGGAGGATAGCGGTAGCAAACGTGATGAATATTTAGTTGTTGTATACGTACTAATGCCTTTTGCTATCACGTACACCTCAGTCGGCTGTTGATATTTTTTTCATTGTTATTTTAGTATTTTTCTTGATTTTTTGTTTGTGTGATTTTTTTCTCGACTCTAGTTTATCCGATTTAAAAACTTTTTATTTAAAAAAAATTTTTTTTGTTTGTTTTAATCTTCTACACTCTTATCATGGTCACCTCCCGACTCCATTTGTGACAAAAACGACATTATGATAATAAATACATAGTAGTAAAATTGATTCAATTTTCCCCTAACAATTTCCACATGGAGTATCGATCGATATTTTGTGGGAGCGCCAAATGAAAATGAGTTAGTTCGTCATTACCGGTTGTTTTTTTGTTTCAAAGTTCTCTTAAAAGAAAAAAAATATCAGAGGCTGTTTAATCCCCATCCTTATAAAACCTCGGAACACAAGTCTGAATGTTACCCTTAGATCTTCTAATTGAAGTGTATTAAAGTATCGATCATTGTTATTTTTAAAAAAAAAGCACATCTATTAACATACAACAGAATTTAGATTGAGTAATGTCCCCTAGTTCTCAGAGAGTCGTACTTTCGTTTCTTTTAATAGACGATCCGGGAAAACACCGTAGAACAGCATTCTGATATCAGTCATATAAAAACCACTGTCTGATACAAGAAAACGATGGCGTTTGACAGTGAGCCATGGAGAACAAAACTGATCGTAAAGGTAATATTATTTGCTGGGAATAAGTCTCTACAGGTATTTCTTAGATCTAGTGCGGGCATGCCACATCCTGCGATTTCTGACTGCCATTACTACACTGAAGTGACATTTATAATTAGGCCTAATGGCTAACATCATGCAGTTAGTGCTTTGCTTGTAATTATCGATCATTTGTTATAACCACAGACACTATATTTTGCACCTCATCAAAGAAAGTAAATGTAAGGTACGAATTAAATTATTAAGTAATATTATAGAGAAACTTTAAGTTTAATATTTTTACTAGCTTAAGTAGGTGAAAAGAAAATTGTTTTATATAGGTTGCTTTTGTAAGTGCATATGCATATTTATATAACTGAAACTTAGTAAAAGCGAAAGTGGAAAACCCACAGATTGTTTTGTTATAGTTCGAATCGTTCTTTTTATTGTTAATTAAATTAACAATACTTTTGTGCTTATTTTATAGGTTTAATAAACTTCAATCATTTGTACATTTTTACTTTCAGTCCACCAGTTAAACTGTTTCTGTATCAACCGTTTTATATGTCCCTACACTCTCAACCAGTTTTCTCTGTCAGTATATTTAATTATAGTAAGTTTCTACCATATACTTTATTTGCTAATTTGTTTAAAAGTTGTTGAAAAGTTTTCTGAATTATGGTATAATTTTTACATATTTTTTTTTTAAAAAAAGGCTGCAAATTGAAAAGTCTTTTGTATTATGATATATTTATTTTAAAAATGGCTGTAAGTTGAAAAATCTTCTGAATTTTGATATAATTTGTACATATATTTATTTTTTAAAAAGGCTGAAAGTTGAAAAGTCTTCTGAATTATGGTATAAATTTTACATATATATATATATTTATTTCAAAGGATAGTGAAAGCTAAAAATGTAGTGTGTATAAAAATACAAAATAAAGCAAATTGAAGTTTAATGCATTACAAGTACTTTAAAGTAAAATACTTATATAAAATATAATGTTGAGAAAACAAATATTTACTATGCAATGGATACTCATATGTGCATATATGGATCCATGTAGCTTGGACTAATGTAAGCTGGAGACTTACTGTATCTGATGACAGTTATAAAATTTCCATTACATTTACTGAATTAATGCATCTAAATGAACAATTTTATTTACACACACATGCATACATACACAGAGGACTGATCCTGTTGTATAATATTAATTGGTTCCAAAAATCCCATTGTATTATGGAATATTTGTAATGTGAACCAAGTAATAAATTGTTAAATGTACTTTTTATCATACAGTGAACTTTATTTTATTATGAAGAGTCCATCATATAGTGATTTGATTATATGCTGAACCTGTCATAAATATAGCCATTGTATATAGGTGTGTGTGTGTGTGTGTGTGTGTGATAATAATGATAAGGCTTGATATATCAATTAAATTTATAAAATCTCTAAGAATTTTACAATAATTTCACATGAAACACACAAAGAATTTGTATAAACTACTTAAACATATGAAAACTAAAAGTAATATAACAAAAACACATGAAACCACTGCAAAATTACAGTTTGTAACAAAGAATTGTATTTCAGTTGAGAAACATAAATAAAATGAATTTACAATCAACATAGTAATATATATATATATATATATACACACACAAGAAAAAGGACACATAAATAACAATGAATTTACTGATGCACAGCTAGAACAAATATTAACATAAGGCAGTGCTATTCATGCTAATTCAAAGATGTCTTGAGTGCCCTTGAAAAGTGTCACAATGTCTTTGTATCTTGCCTCAACAAGAAGTGAATTCCAGGTGAATGAACACTGAGAAGAAAGGAACTTTGACTGTATAACTTGTACTTGGCTTTCAGCTGTTGAAAGTGCATTTTTTCTAACGATGAGCATAAACTTTGAACAGGAGGTAGATCTAGAAGGCACTTAGGTCTGAATTCAGACAGTTAAGCAATATTAAAGAGAAAAGTTTTACAATAAAACGTGTAAGAAAGTAGAAAAGACTTAAAACAAAATTACTCTACAGAAAGTTCAATAAAAAGAAATTTTGTTTCAGCTTCAAAAAATAATTTAAAATGACATTAGTGAAACAGTAGAACTGGTTTGCTCTTACCTCTCAATGCAGTAAAAATAGTTTAGTGCAGGCTCATGCACCGCGCATGCACACATATGAATTATTAAACTGCTTTTTTTGTTATTAATTATAGAAATTGCTTTTTACAGTGTTCAGCAGGGGTTAAATGTATAATATTTTCCTGACTATAATGATCATACTGAACTATTGCTGAATATTTATGGTAATAAATTTATTTCATTGTATGTTTTAGAACATTCCACAGAAATGCTCAAAAGACCATCTGCAGAACTACTTGGAAGTTGTGACCAAGGGAGAAGTGGAGGAAAATGGAGTGGAGTTTGTGTGGGATATCTATCACACAGCTCTTGTCTCATTCACAGATCCTTTTACAGGTCAAATTGTGGATAAATTTTAGATTTTAGTTTTAAATTTTATAGTCATCTTAAAATATTTGCTTTCAGGAAAAAGATTTATGATTATTTCAGAGTTAAATAGCTAAGTTAGACAAGTTTGTAATTTTAATTTTGATTCTCTTTTAATTTTAATTTTGTTTCAGGAATATTTTACTGTATATTTTGTGTTATTTTTCGCTCTCAATCACCTCTGACACATTTATGATAAAAAAATAGATAGATAAGCCCTTGGTTTTGCTCACCTAAATGTCAGTCCAGAATGTGTAGTCATATGTAGTTACTAATGCATAACATAGCTTTATTATCTGTCCATGAGGCATGGCAGTACTAGTCACATGTTTACTGAAGCATGACAGCAATATACTGTATTCAGCCCAGGAAATGTGACACTATTAGTCATATGTGGTAACTGATGCCTGACATAGCTATATTATCAACCTCAAGTAGCATGATATTAATGGTAAAATAGTACTCTAAGATTTAATTCTTTTAACTGATTCTCTCAGTCACATCTAGGTTTCTCACACATTTTTCTTTACGTACAATGAAAATTATTTCCATTGTCACAATTATTAAAATTTTGTGTTAATTTCCA
The DNA here is from genome assembly GCA_028829895.1 of Sinotaia quadrata. Lineage (NCBI taxonomy): Eukaryota > Metazoa > Mollusca > Gastropoda > Architaenioglossa > Viviparidae > Sinotaia > Sinotaia quadrata. The sequence goes on from CM054183.1 coordinate 67,975,803, forward strand.
TGGTAGATGGAGATAATACTCTCTGCAATCTCATATTTACTTGGATTGTATATAGATAATAAATAATCAGTAAACTTATATATTGTACTTTCTGTTATAAAATTTTTAATTTTTTAATACCATAAAGGAAACAGTATAATGCAAACAGTGATGACACAGAATGAAAATTTCAATAGATTGTTCAGCACAAACAGTAGACTTGACCTGGCTAGTAAGGTCAGGAAAGTTATAAATATATCACAACTCCCATACTTTATTAAAAAATGGTTTATGATAAGTGTTTAGCAATAATAAATTATATTCATTGCTGACAATATATCTCATGGTGCTGACAGGGGTTTGTAGTATTGGTTATGGAGAAAGAGAGAGGCAAGTTACATTTACACTCATTTGTACTGTGCTCAGTTCAACATTGACTTATTTCTGGTTAACTCCACTTTGTACTGATTTTGCAGACTAGTTCAAACAACTATGGAGATATTTTGGTTCCTAGAAAGAAATTATAGAACAATGAAACATACAGAAACAATAATGGTATGATAATGTGTGGTTGGTTTTATTTTTCTTTGCAATTTTACTCAACTGTGGTCAGTCACCTCTCATTTTCAGCTGCCAATGATCTGTAGACTGTAGTGCACATGTACACACACACTCACTTACACACACACTCACTTACACACACACTCACTTACACACACACACACACACACACACACACACACACACACACACACACACACACACACACACACACACACACACACACACACATACACATGCCTGCATGCATCTACAGATGTGAACACACATATTAGTAAGACACATGCACTCACACAATATTTTGTTATCCCACCCAATGAACTAGACACTAAGAACAAGCTGGGTAGTGGTTATGAATTACCCATACTTTTTTCACTACAAGCCAAGATCATATCAGGTTTGGAGCTTTAAGCAAAGAGTGGTAGGTACCCTATGTCTTCACAGCTTGTGCCTTCATTTCTGGTCATTCTGCCTTGTGTGCTGCTGCAATGAGAGAAGCAGGATACTGGTGCAGTGGAAGAAGCAGGATACTGATAAGTGAGGGATGTTGATGCAGTGAGGGATGTTGATGCAGTTAGAGAAGTGGATGCTGGTGCAGTGAGAGAAGCAAGATGCTAGTGCAGTGAGAGAAGCAGGATGCTGGTGCAGTGAGAGAAGCAGAATGCTGGTGCAGTGAGAGGAGCAGGATGCTGGTGCAGTGAGAGAAGCAGGTTCCTGGTGCAGTGAGAGAAGCAGAATGCTGGTGCAGTGAGAGAAGCAGAATGCTGGTGCAGTGAGAGGAGCAGGATGCTGGTGCAGTGAGAGAAGCAGGTTCCTGGTGCAGTGAGAGAAGCAGAATTCTGGTGTAGTGAGAGAAGCAGGTTGCTAATGCAGTGAGAGAAGCAGGATGCTGGTGCAGTGAGAGGTGCTAATGCAGTGCAAGGAGGATGCTAATGCAGTGAAAGAAGCAGAAAGCTGGTGCAGTGAGAGAAGCAGGATGCTGGTGCAGTGAGAGAAGCAGGTTGCTAATGCAGTGAGAGAAGCAGGATGCTAATGCAGTGAGAGAAGCAGGTTGTTGATGCAGTGAGAGAAGCAGGATGCTGGTGCAGTGAGAGAAGCAGGTGTTGTGTAGCAAAAGAGAACAATCTAAAGAGATTAAGAGATGTTGAGACTGACTAAATTTAGTGTGAGTTCCACCAGAATCTGATTTTTTGGTTTTAAGTTCTCAAATAAGTGATCAAAAAGCACTTGTTCTTGTAGGTCAAATATTCTTGGCCACTTTATGTTCTTGGTAACTTGTTGTTTTTGGTCATGTTTCTGGTCCCATATTGTTCTAGGTTACTCATCCCTAGTCAAATGTTCTACTTTACCCATTCCTGGTCACTTTGTTCTAGGTCACTTGGACTGCTAGTCTAAATCATTTCTTCCTGGTCACATGTTGTTCTAGATCACTTATACCTAGTCATGCTTCTTTGCAGCTTGCTGTTCTAGTCACTTGTTTTCTTATAAACACCACATATAAATTGATTTCATTGAAGTTTATGCATTTATTTCATTTGATTTTAGCAGTATCAGAAAGTAAGAGATTAAGTGACAGATCAGCCATTTCTTCCTCCTGCAGCACCAAAGGATGTAAGGCTCACTTTCTCAGTGATACTGGAGAAGTAAATATATTATCTTTAAACTTAAATTGTTAAAATTATAGGGTATGGGGTCATCATGGATAATAGTTTCCATTATTTTTGTTTTTTTATTTTGTAGATGATAGTTTGGCTGATATGCAACAGCGATGTGAAAAAAGACCACTGGAAGGGAACAGAGTGGTGTTGCTTCCAATAAGTACTGCTCCAAGTTCCATCCTTGTTCGTAATGTGGGGCCAAACTTAAGCCAGGATAACCTTTTCTACTACTTTGACAACCCACGGTCCGGGTGTACTGAAGAAGGCGGGGCAAAAGATTGTGTGCTTTATGCTAAGATGGATGTGGCAGTGGTCTTTTTCAGAACAAGTGCAGGTGATGATCAATAGAATAATTAACAGTCACACACACGATACACATGTTTACACATACATAGAGACGTGAATACACACATACATGTATGCATGCTGGTGCACATACACACATGTATATACTCACATATATCAATCATATTTCTTAGGACATTTTATTGTTTTAATGAGGTACTATATCAGTAGTTAATAGTCTCACACACACACAAACACACACACTTACTCACACACACACACACACACACACACACACACACACACACACACACACACACACACACACACAGGTGCACATTTGCATCATATGAGCATATTTGTTGAGAATGTTTGGTAATACTCTACTCAGCTTTTCTTAACCTTTTGACCCTAGGGAAACCTTTGAAATAAAAAAAAATTACTATATCTATGATTCTTTAAAAAAAATTCATAATCTCTCGGATAACCCCTAGTGATCTCTCATAGTGGATTCTATGAGAATCCTGGTTGAGAAACTCTGATCTAATTCATCAGCATCTGTATATAACACATCATGCTTAATAATCTTTGTCTGTATTTATAAATAAATGCCAGTAATGCCTGTGATGTCCTACTCTGCATGTATAACAAATGTACAACTTGACTTTCACTTAAGTAATATGCAGTACATTGTGCAGTCTGACTTTCACCTAAGTAATACTAATATGCAGTACATTGTGCAGTCTGACTTTCACTTAAGTAATATGCTGTTACATGTGTTTGTGATTTATAGGTCACTTGTGACATTGCATATTATAGTGAGTCACATACCATAAATTGTCCTCATAATGACTAAACAAAAATAAATCACAATATATGTAGATGAAATAGAATTGTTTGTACAATTACTGAAAAAATCCAGTTTTGATTTAGATTGATAGTTTTAAAAAAGTGTTTTGCGGTGATTATATTCACTAAGTGATTACATTTTAATAGTTCAGTTTGGTTGTTGAATATTTAACTGAAAATCATTACCATTTTTAATATAAAGTATATTTTTAAACTGTAGATATGTTGCAACAATGTGTGATTTAGTATGACATGATATAGTTGTGGTTGGTAGAGTGATTATCATAAATGCTAACCATATCTTTCAGCAGTACAAATTTTGTAATTTTTTCACAGATGCTGAAGCTGTTTTATGTACACGAGAGCACTATCCTTCCAAACAGTCAAGTGTGCTTGTGGAGCCGTGCTATGAGGAATTTCATATCCCTTTGTTAGAGGAACTCACTGGTATCCAAGGAAGAAAGAAAACAATGTTAGGAGATCCCACCCTTGAGGAAGCTGGACCAGATAAGATGGGAACTCCAGAAAGGCCAGCATTGCTTCCAACACCAGCACTACCTGATCCATCTCCAGTTGTTTATAGGGAGAATATTCGAAAAGGCTCTTACCCAGACCAGAATGACCAGAATACAGATGCTGATCAATTTCCTGTGCCCACATTTGAACGAGGTAATATGAATAAAAAACAGAGAAACAGAAACAGGCGTCGCAAAAATAGAGGTAATAAAGATCATTATAATGCACCAAATGCTGGCCATGTGGGATTTGTCAATAGAGAACAATGGGAGCGAGGGAGACAGGGCTTTAGAAATAGGGATTTTCCAGCTCCAGCAAACACTGGTTGTGACAGGTTTGAAAATAGAGATCCTTACTTGGGGAGATGGGGCTTTAGAAATAATGACAGTAGAGATTTTCCAGCAACAGAAGACTCTGGCTATGAAAGATTTGAAAACAGACATCGTCATTGGGAACAAGAGAGAGGAGGCTTAAGAAATAATGGCAACAGGGATTTTCCAGCAATAGCAAATACTGGCTATGAAAGGTTTGAAGATAGAGATCCTTGCTGGGAGAGAGAACAAAGAGGTAATAACCCAAGGAACAGGGGAAGATGGGCAAGAAAACATACTGGCTTCATTTCGCGACCATCATCATCATCTGAGCTGATAGATCATCAAGAAAAATATCAAGGTGGTCACAAAGAGATAATTAGGTTGGATGAACATTGCAATGTTCTTTCTTCTGATAAGATTGGTTATCCTGGAGATGACCAAACTTATTCTTCTGACAGAGAAGATACTGTGAGACCTATCAATGCTAAGAGTCCCTCCAAAGCAAATATTCAGAATCCAACACAGTTCCATGGTAGGTGTGATGAAAAAAAGCCCTTTATTCCAAGGTCTAATTCCCTACACAATGTCTCATTACAAGAGGATATCAGTCAGAGTCAAAGGTCACATAGTACTGTATTGTTGTCTGAAGACTTACCAATATCTCAAACATCCGAAGGTTCAAAACCTCTTGTAAAAGAAAAACAGCTACAGGCAGAACTTGAGAGGCTGAAAAAAGAAAATGAAAAACTGAAAAATCAGCAGACCATCCATGAGTCTGTTCCTCCCTATCGCCTGCGCCTTTTGAAGGACTTTGCCATTCAGTGCCAGGTTTGCAATGTGACCATTTTGGAAGACAAGGGCATTGTAGAATACAGAGGTGCTGAAGAGGATTGTCTCAAAGCCAAATGTGATTTTCTTTCACGTGTACAGGTAAGTCCATTCAATTTTACATTTCTAATATATACTTCTTTGCTTCCTCATTGTTTGAAATGTTGAGTAATGTTCCTTATAAGTGTACAGGCATGGGTCCTTCCTTGTTGGTTTCTGTGGCGGAGTAAATTTGAGTATCCCTATTTCTAAACTTAATTTTTTATGTTGAATTGTCAAATTGCCCAGTCTTGGGCATTCCTTATGATGGTAATTTTTGTAAGTGTCATTGTTGGAGTAAACAACTTGGGTTGAGAATGTGCAAGAAAATTGCTGATGCAATCCAAACCAGTTCCAACTTGGTGAGTAGTTTTTCTGACTAATAGTCTCACACTTGTTTGTCATCCAATGGGGATGGACCAAAAATTTCTTTGTTGAAGAAAGTACTCTATTACTTTGAATTTGAACATAACTTGAGTCCGGTCATAAAGGCAATCGTTAACTTATGGTAAGTTAACTGACTTACAAAGAAAGAATGGACTTAGAATATTTCATACATGTTTGCTATTGATCTATGACTTGAATTGGAGAATGCTTTATGTAATTGAACGATTATTACTATGTTTACCAATTTGATTACATTGTACATTATACTTGTGAATTTTGATTGATGCTATATTTCTTATGCTGTGTGTGTATTGGGCTAACAAAATTGTTGCAGGATTTGTAAGTTGAGAATGTATTTAAGAGAGAAAGGAGCTTAGAAATGAAATATGCCTGAAATTTAATGCTGCCTTAATTTGATTTTTGTAGAGGAGCAGGCTTTTTTTGTTTTGCTTTTGTCACATTGTTCTGCAATGACTACTGTACTTGCTTGGTCAGGTTGGTGTGTGAATCCAGTGTTGTTGTCACCATATCAGTAAAACATGTTGCTATAAGTTGATTCTTGTGAATTCCATTGGAGAGCCAATATAGTGGAAATAGTGGCTTGAGTTTGGTCTCAAGAATTCAGGAAGATTATTTTGAATGTTCCTCATTGTGTGTTGAGTACTACACACAAGACTTCGAGAACATTCCTTCTGATGTGCTTGGTAGTGCATGTGAAATTCAGGATGATTCTCTATGGTGTGCTTTGTGAGCTCATCAGAGATTCTGGAACAGTTGTGTAATGTGCCTAGAAGGGATACGTGAGGCCATCGCCTGAATAAGAGAGTGACTTTTGTGAACCACATGATTGTGAACACGTGCAGGCAACAGCTGCCATCTTTGAAAAAGTTAAATGTGCATTTGACTTTCATTATTTCTCTCAAACTCTACTCTCATTTCAGTGATGATATGTATTAACTTGATTATATATTATGTTATTGACTGCTTATGTCTATGCTAGGATGATTATCCAGCATTAATCAAACATTGTTGTAAATATCAACGCTCTTTGATTATATTCATATGTTGTATATTTGATTGTTGATTTAATAAATTGATTGTTAATTTTATTGACCTTTTTACACATACTGATCACTGTGCTAAATTTAGATTAAAGACGGATTTATCTTCTCCTTTGGTAAGAAGTTTTCCACCTATGGAAATATTGTATGATGGTAAATGTTTGTCTTTATGTTGTGGAAGATATAAAACCTTTACAGGACCTGCATATCTGCCAAGTGAGAGAGATGAATGGTGTCTTCTTGAGAATTATTAATAACATAAATTAAGATTCTCATCACTTGTAATTAGTTAGTTAGTAATTTTCTACAGCATACCAAGATAGCATATATAGTTTTTTTGTGTGTGCAAAATGTCTTCCTAAAAATATAAACTAAAAAATTAAAATAAATGCTGTCTTACCAACTAGTATAACATTTCCTTCTTCATTCTTAATACTCCTTTCCTAAGACGCTTCTCACAGTATTCAAAAATCATTTGCAGAATTTAGCAGAAGATAGTTTGCAGATACCATCTCCTATCACCATAATTCTGCGTTCAGGACCTGGGAAGCAGTATCTCCAGGAGTTATCTCAGGCATATGGAAATTGCTCCATGGCAATTGAGGACAATTGTGTCAAGTGTGCTGCCCATGACATGAACAATGTGCAAGGTTTCCTAGGTGACATTAAAAGGAATATTTGTCAAAAAATAGTCGATGTAAGTTTTTGATATAATTTTTATGCATTCTGTATCAGATCTACCTAAGATTACAGATTTTCTGTAGAAAGTACTCTGAACTATGGCACCATATTGAGATACTTAAAAGTATAGTTTGGTTTGTCATGGCAACAGATCAAAAAAGGAATGTCCGTTCACATTCAGACTGTTAAAGCTGTCTAATATCTTTCAGTAACTGCAGTGAATCATAGTTTCAAAATGAAGCATGTTTGCTTGTTAACTTTCACAAACAATATTTTATTGTTACATTCTTATTTGCATTTTGAATTCTTGTGATTTATTCCTAAGATTGATAAATACATGGTCTTAGTACCTATAGTATATGCCCACATTTCCATTGCTGGAGTCTCTATGTGTATGCCTGCATCTCCATTGCTGGAGCCTCTATTACTGTGTGATTGGTTTTCATTATCAGCACATCAGGAGAAGAATGTTTTCTTTTTACTTTTTGTTTCAGTGAGAGGTCACTTCATTACTGAGAGAATCCTAAAATTACTAAAGGTAGAGGGGTTTTCTGTTGACTGAAATTTAAGACCTAGGCAGGTCTTCTTAAAAAAGAAGCTAAATAAGTAGACAGAAAATGTATTTAGAAAAAGACTTTGACCTTATTGCAGTATATGATGAACTGTAGATCCCATTGAAAATAATAAATGCTTTAGAAATCTTTGGACAAATGTTGCATTGCTATTAATTGAAACATTTGTGGAGTAATGATATTTCAACCACCTACAATCCTCTGAAACTTACTAACTCTATCTGTAAAAGTGTTACAAATTGTATTAATATGTGTATAACATTTGCTTTATCATAGTTCTTTAAGAGATACTGTCTCACTTGCTTTATTATTGAAATATATTACAAATGGTGTTGCTATAATGCTCACTTTGTCTAAGTTATTAAGGATATTCTGTCGCTGTTGCATTATTAATGGAATAGTGAACATATTTTCTTTTGTAAATCCATTGAGTTGTCATTCATGCTCTGATTTTCTTTCTCCCTTAAGCAGCATGGTTTTTATCCCCAGTTAAAACTAGTCTACCCTGAATCAATGGGATTTACCTCACAGAATCCTATGGGATTTTTTAAATAATCTTTTATTTGAAATTTTTTTAAAAATGACTATCTGTCTTTTATTCACTTCATACCTCATTAGCTTCTTTGATGAAAACAATCCAAAATTGCTTGAAATGCGGAGTGCACAATACAGAACAATATCATGGTAATTCAAAATCTCCTGGCTTGTTTTAACACTTGGGTTGTTTCATTATCTTACTGTTGATATAATATAAAAACACTTTTATAAATTTTAATCTATATATCTCATTTAAAATATATCTTTTTCTCCCAGAGTATGAAAGTTTTATTATATTGCATTGGTTTGTGAAATATAATTTTTGAAAAAATCATCACAATCTTAAACTTGATGCCTCTGCAAGCATTAATATGTTATTAAAAATAACTTATGAGCTTCATTGGATTAAGTATTTGGACCTGCAATAATGCTTAGCATTTTAATGTGAGAAACCCTATGGGATCAAACTGTAATCTGTTACTCGATTACTTGAATGTTTGTCTAATACATAATATATGGTGTGCATTATCTCCATTCAAATCCAGCACATTTTTAGATTAAAAAAAATTCTCTCTAGCCATATAATAAAAGGAAAGAACCACTTGTTAATTTTTTTTATTAACTAAATTAATATCATCTTTGATCTTTATTTGCACAGGTTCCTATAAGTTGTCTGACCAACCCTGAGTTTTCTGCACTAAGAATCCAGAATGAAAAAGATAAACTGGTTCGCATTACTGACAATGGTTCAGGAAAGCTCACAATTGATGGGATCAATGGAGATGTTGATATTGCTTCCAGGGAACTGAAGGAGTTAGGCAGTAACTATCAGCTTGGCAAGAGACAGTTCTCAATTCCTGGTAGTCTGGCAGCTCGAGCCTGCAAACAGTGGTACTCATCCCAGATAGACAAAGTCAAGGGGATGATTTTGTGAGTTAATTTATCTTTTTACGTTTGTTATTGTTTTGCTGTTAAAGATTGTGATCAGACTACTTTGTTATGTTTGCTCAGATATATATATGTGGCAGAGTAAATTTGCCTAACCCTATTTTAATACTTAATTGTTAAATTGTCAAAATATCCTGACCTTGGGCACTCCCTATGATGATATTTTTGTAAGTGTCAGAAGTAAACAACCCGAGTTGAGAATATGCTAGAAATTGCTGATTTAATGCAGACTAGTGAGTGAGTAGTTTTTATCATCCAATGGTTAAGATTTATGAGAATGAGACCAGTCAAATGGCTGAGATCAAAAGGTTTACCAGCTTTAGAGAATTCTATTCTACTCTATTCACTTTGAATTTGGAGTGGCAAGGCAGCCTTTAGTTTAATGGGACAAGCAGTGTTTCTTTCTTTGTGAAATCTCCCGGTTTACTGATTGTAAACTATTATGACCGACCATAGTAGAGGTGGGGAGCAGTGTGTAAGTGTGGAGAATACACTACACTTCATTGATGTATGGCAGCAAGATATGCTGACTACATGAGCAATTTCTGATATAAAGAAGTACTAGAATTGCTGTAATTGTTATTCTGCTTGAGGGAGCACATGACTTATGAGCAAAATATGTAACTCCACACCCTTACACATGTGACTTATGAGTAAAATACATAACTCCACGCTCTTACATATATGACTTATGAGTAAAATATGTTACTCCATCCCCTTACATATGTGATGGCTATTGGATGTCATACTGTGAAGGCAGCATCCATACATTAGAACTTGGTTTGGCCATATTGTAACCTTCACTCTTTAAGTGGCTTAGCTTCCCAAAAGTGGTTAACCACCCCTTTTATTGGCCTTGTACATGGGTTTTTAATTCCCACATTTGTGACACTGAACTCAGTGACAAAAATAGCAACATGCAACATGACATTCATTGCAATTCAAGTGTTTACACAAAAAAATTGTAGGTTTAAATAGCATAATTTGGACTGAGATATCCTGACAATTATCTATGCAAATATATTTTTATTTCAAAATAAATTTTATTTTTTATTTTATTTTAAAAAGAAATGTGTGACTTACTGTGTTGTAGGAAAAACAATGGTGATGTATCAGAGATGTCAACACCCACTGGCTACACACTCACATTTCAGTGTCCTAAAGATATTTATGATGAGGTGCGCAAAATCTGGCAAACTGTTGAAAGTGGTATTTTCACCCACAGTACTGATCTTGCATCCATGTTCACTTCATATTCAGGTATGCTGGATTACTGGGTTTCATTGTTGGCTGCTTTTTCATATTCATTTTTGTAGTACATGAATAAAACAGGTTGTCAGCATTTTTATTTTTATTTTTTTAAAAAGATATTTGCATAAGATGCTCTGTGTATGGGGTATTTAGTTGACAAGTTGGGGAGGTGTGTGTAAAGACTAAGTGAACCTTCCATTCCTAAATAAAACACACACATGCACACACTATTCCTATCTGCAGTGGTGACTAAACAAAAAATAAATTCCTTTCACACTTGAAGCATTCTGGCAACCTTTTAGAGAAATGTCGATGTTCACAATGAATAAGCCATGAGCATGACACCTGATGCTGCCAGGCTGCTTAGGACACACACATTACAAACTTTACAGATTTTTGTAAAGTAGATTGTATGGAGCATTGGCCAATTCCACCAAAGCTGATTCAAATTATGCCATATCATAGCTCATTCAAAGCCTACCAGGAGTTGAAAAAGTTTCATTCATGTTTGGTGTAGAGGAAGATCAATGGCTATTGATGATGTGCAAAGGTTTTCATCTGACTGGGTCAGTAAGGCAGATATGATGCCACCCATGACAGTTGGTGATGATGAAAGACAGGCACTGATCTGGTCACTGACAACACATCTTACAGTGCTCATGACAGCCAGCCATTGATATGGTCACTGACAGGACTTCTTTCTGGTCACTGACAACACATCTTACAGTACTCATGACAGAAAGCCATTCATCTGGTCACTGACAACACACTTACAGTATTCATGGTGGCCAGCCACAGATCTGGTCACTGACAACAAGTCTTAGAGTACTTATGACAGCCAGCCGTTGATCTGGTCAAAGACAATACATCTTACAGTGCTCATGACACCAAGCCATTGATCTAGATTCTAACACATCTTACAATGCTAATGACAGTTAGCAACTGATCTGGTCTCTCAGAACACAGGTTTAAGTGAATATGACAGTCAGCCATTGATCCTGTCACTGACTACACATCTTACAGTGTTCACAATGGGAAACTACAGATCTGATCACTGACAATAAATCTTCCCGCACTCAAGACAGCCAGCCATTGTTTTGCTCACTGATAACACATCTGACAGTGTTTATGATGTCAGCCATTGATCAGGTCACTGATAACTCATCTTATAGTGCTTGTGACAGATAGCAACTGACCTGGTCACTGACAACAGATCTTACAGTGCTCATGACAGCCAGCCATTGATTTGGTAACTGACAACACATCTGACAATGTTCATGACAGTCAGCCATTGATCAGATCACTGACAACACATCTTAGAGTGCTCATGACAAACTGCCAAAGATCTGGTCACTGACAACTAACAGTACTTATGACAAATAGCCACAGATCTGGTTACTGAAAAAGCATCTTAAAGTGCTCATGACAGCCAGCCATTGATCTGGTCTCTTGACAGGACTTCCTACAATGATCACAACAGCCAGCCACTGACAACACATCTTACAGTACTCAAGACAGACAGCCATTGATCTGGTCACTGAAAACACATCTTAGGTGCTCATGACAGCCAGCAAATTGATATGGTCACTGACAACACATCTTACAGTGTTCATATCAGCCACCTATCAGGAAACTGACAGGACTTCTTACTGTGCTCATGACAGCCATCCACTGATCTGGTCAATGACAGCACATCTTAATAGTGCTTATGAACACTGTGAGATGTGTTTTATTTGAGATATAAATAACAGTCCTGAACATTTTAATTCAAATGGATAAATTTTAATTCTTATATAGTGTAATTTCTCAGTAGCTCTAAAGATGTTCATAAAAGACAGAGGTAAAACTTTTTCAACATGGTGTTGACAACTTTTTAGTTACAGTAGATCATTAATCACTTGTCTTGCTTGATGCGAGACAAGATACTACCTCTAAAAGGTGTATCAAAAAATTTCATGCCACTTAATGTTTTCATATCAAACCATGCTACTTTCATGGTATATTCAGTTTGTTCCAATTCACATTACAATATACAGACAGTAAAATAAAATACTTTCCATATCTCTTTTTATACAATGTCTGAGGCAGGCCATACAAAATTGAGTAGGCAGAATGTGTCTCTTAGTTTGCAGTTGCCAAGTTCTATTTTTATGCAAAACCTCTTCCTATTTGTTTTACATTTAAATATAACATGGCTGGCTGTTTTGCTAAATTTAACAAATATTTGCTATGGTTTGCTGTGTCAGAGCGGACATTGGTGATTAATGGTTTGCACAATGTGGGAACGGAGCCCTTTTGTCAGGGACTGGAACAATCTTTCAAACAGAAAGGAGTCGACTGTTTCCTGGCTATCAACCTCCCACCAAGGTGCCCCCTCTCCAAATGGAGGTATCAAGACATACCAATACAATTTTTGATTGTTGACATTGTTATTTTACTGCTTTTAGTTTTTCTTGTGAAATTTACCTTAAGAAGTTTATTTTGTACAGTTACCTGTTAAAAATAAGACAAGGTACATATAATTTAACTGACCTGCTTTGTTCAACATTGTAGAGGCAATAATAGTAGAATTATCATCAAATTTTTGTCTATCATCATCATTGAAGTTTATTAAAGTCTTGCAAGAAATTAATTATTCCATTTAATAGTTACTTGCTGTGCAGTCCGGTTTGATAGCTCTCACTTTTTTGTTCATCCCACCTCTTTATTTTCAGGACTGAGTGAAGGGTAAATAATTCTCTACACATTTATTATGTGCATTGTCTCTTATTATATCCATGTTTCTTTTTAGCTGGAATTTTCATGGAATCCTTGTTTTTGATTAAATTTGACTAGGTAAAAGAATTTTCATGGAATCCTTGTTTTTGATTAAATTTGACTTGGTAAAAGAATTTTCATGGAATCCTTGTTTTTGATTAAATTTGACTAGGTAAAAGAATTTTCATGGAATCCTTGTTTTTGATTAAATTTGACTTGGTAAAAGAATTTTCATAGATAAACTGGTAAAGAAAGCATAAGTTATAAATTACTTTACTTTTTGTACTTTACACCATAAAAATATGCCTCACCAAGGTTATTTTATGGTACTTTTTTGTGGCACCAGAAAGTTCCAAGTTATGGTTCAGTGATATCGATAGCACTGTATTATGGTTAAGTCCTCAGTTTGACATTTCTATGTAATGGTTAAGTCTTCATATTGACAGTTCTGTGTTATGGTTTTACCCTCCTTTTGACAGTTCTGTGTTATGGTTAAGCCCCCAGTTTGACAGTTTGCCTCTATTGCTTTAGTGAAAAAAATGATTGCATTAGTTATAAGCAGCAATGGCAGATTTAATTTGAAAGTTTGATGAATTTGTTCCCATTGTTTGAAAAGTCTCTTAAAATCTTTGATGAAATCTGAGAAAACTGGTTCTATTCATGGTATTTCACAAGACAAATAACATATCAGAAAAAGATATATGAAAAGTTTAAAATGTATTAATTTTGATAGCTCTCTTTGGTGTTCAGTAGTGTCAGATTTGTTAGGTTATAAATTTTGCTAATTTTTATTTTAAAGCAATTTTAGTAATTAGCAAATAAAATAACCATTACTCTTTGTAATTATTAGATCTGTTTTTAGTATTTAATTAATAATTAGTATTACATCACTCGTTTTCAGTATGTAATTAGTATGTTATATCACTCTTGTATTAGAATGCCTTTTTGTTGTATTTTTTAAACAGAATCAAACTTGGCATTTAAAAGAAAAGAAATCATGGTTGTATGTCTTGATTATGTTGGCCAATTACCAAATACACATCTTGAAGCTAGACAAAATTTAAATTTTACATGTATCTAATAGTATTTTGATTGGCATTGTTTTCTGGGTGTTCATGTTAAAACTGTTAGTTTCTTGTGGCTGGCCTTGTTTTCTGGGTGTTCAAATTAGAACTGATAGTTTCTTGTGACTGGCATTGTTTTCAGAGTGTTCATATTAAACTGTTAACTTCATGTGGCTGGCCTTGTTTTCTGGGTGTTCATATTAAAACTGTAAATTTTTGAATGGCATAGTTTTTAAGGTGTTCATATTAAAACTGTTAGTTTCTTGTGATTGGCATTGTTTTCTGAGTGTTCTTATTAAAAATGCTAGTTTCTTTTTGAGACTGGCATTGTTTTCTAGGTGTTTCATTTAGAACTGATACAGTTTCTTATGACTGATATTGTTTTATAGGTGTTCTTGATAATTTTAACTTCATTAAATATTAGAGCTAATATTGTTTCTTGTGATGTTACACATATTTTTAGTGACTCTTCACAGTTTTTGTTACATTTCTCTTTAAATCCTTTGAAAAACAAAGTAACATAACTCTGTCAAGGCATGTCTTAAGCTGACACTCAGAAAGCCACTTTCCACTCTTATGATATATACTTTACATAGAACGTTATCACTCTCAAATAAGATGCCAACTGACACACATTAAAAGTTATTTTCACTCTTAAGATCTTCTATGAGAAGAGACAACTTGTCTCTTGTATTTATCATTTCACTGATTTCACTGAATTACTCAGACATTTATTTCTTTTTCTTTGTTTATGATTTGCTTGCTAGCATTTATTCATTTGATCAATAATGGCCTTAAATATAGATTTTTTTCAGATGTTTGGATGACCAATGTTAAGATATTTCTTAGATTCTATATTCATGTTAATTGTGTTTGTACAGGTATTAAAGCATGTGTTTAGTACATATGTGCATTTATCTAATACAAGATATGAACGGCTGTAAATGATCTTAATAGCTTGTCCTGACAGAGAAATTTTGTTATAATTTTTTATAAACAGTTTCAATAGACAAGTGAAAAGGCCAGACAAACCCCATGATCGAATTAAACATGCTTCAAAACCGCATCAAAACAGATACCACCATCATCGCCACAGAAGCAGAGGTGGTGGTGGTCACACTCCATTCATTCCATATAAAGTTACAATTGGCAGCACTAATATCACTGTAAAATCTGGAGACATCACTGCAGAAAATGTAAGTACATGAAAAATAAAGAATTATAATTATTTCTGAATGGGACATGTAAATTGTAACATTTTAATGTTCTTTGTTTATAGCTGCTTGAGTAATAGTTTAATACAACTGATTGTTTTCTTTGCAGTTATATCACAGTATTTTGATATTGGATAAAGTACTGATATATCACAGTCTTTTGCTATTAGATAAAATAAGTGAGGTTAAAAGAATGTTAAAGCAACTGTTAAGGTGACAGTTGCAATTTTATTGAAAATTATTTGATCATTGTGCAGGTTGACATCATGGTGAATGTTGTTGCTGATGACTTAAAACTGAAAAGTACAGCTGTAGGCTCTGCTGTTTTAGCCAAATGTCCTTCGGCTGAACAGGTAATGTTTGAAAAATATTAATAATAAACTTACAAGTGCTATAATTGTTTTTAATCTAGTTCTTTGTTTTGGGAGAGGTGAGTGGATTATTTATTTATACGAGCATCTGGTTCCCAGCTTACAAATAATTCAGAATATGGCCTTATTTTCTGCTAAGGACCAGCATTTATTTTATTTACTTTTAGGATTCTGAACAATTTATTTCCTCTAAAATATAAACAGTTAAGTGTTTAAAATAAATTTTTACAAAGTGATGACACTCCTAATATTAGTTTAATCTTTTAAAATTGTCCTTCCTCTGTCTTGTTCTGAGACAGCCTCAAAACCCACCACATTTCGCCTCCTTCACTTGTCTCTTCAAAGTTAGTCATTTGCATGACTTTTGTTTTTCAATATAACAAATAAATATACTGAATACTAATCCTTTTTCTTGTTCTTTTTTTTTATTAAAACCAAATTGCTCTGTCTTGGGATTTTGGGGCCTGATGCTACATGTATGAATGTGAAGTGCTTCGAGATCTTTGTTTATGAAGTACTAATAAAAATCCAGTTTATTGTTATTATTGTTAGTAATTTTAGTGTTACTGTTAAAGCATTTACCCATTTAAAATAGTGTCTTTTCATTGTTGGATCTCTTTCTGGTTGTTGCACTTTTATGCAAAAGAATTTTAAAATTAGTATTAAATATCTAAGGAATGCACAGTAAGGATGAATTATACCAAACATCAGTTCATTTTCAGTTAAATTTATTTAATACATGCACATGCCCACATAAAACATATGAATATTAATTATACATTATTCATTTAGGCATTGAATGATAAAAGCCAGGGCATTAAATTGGATGGCAGTGGCCAGGTGATTGTCACACAAGTGTCACAGATTACACATATGCAACAACTTTTGCTTGGATTAAATGTTCCTCAGGCTGCATCAAGTTTACCTGCATCCTATCTGTTTCATGCTGTCATCAGTAAATGTGCACCCAGTGCTGTAAACATAGTAAGTAGTAAAGCTTTTGCTTTACTCTTTTAGTGATTTCTGCTTTCTATTTTTAACTCTTTTATCTTGTTATTTTGTTTTTTGTCTTATGCCATGTTCAGATGACATAACCAGGCTATTTGCACAGATAGGGAGGAAATATATAAATAGATTTGTGGAAATAAGAATTTACACCATTTTGAATAAATGGAATATGTGCATCCTGCAGACACAGGTACACATGGCAAAAATCAGCACTTCTAAAATGACCCAGTATGGTTAAGTGCAGACAGGTAAAATTGAAGTTTAATTTAAACACTGATTATGATTTTTAAAATATATAGTTTTAAATTCACATTAAACCAGTATATGTTTTAAATGTCTGTATTCATTGAAAATATTTAATCTCTTTAATACACATACCTTACATACCTTACCCATGCTCAGAAGCAAGCATACTTGTTGTAATATACTCATACACATATATCTGATCATTAGTAATAATTTTTCACTCTTTCATTTTGGTCATATTTGATAGCATTTGACTGACTGAACACTTGCATTATTTAAAGCATGATTTCACACAAGTCTTTTAAACAAATTGTCATATTAGACCAGTCAATCAAAGCTGAGACCGCTTAGCAAACATACTAGTACATGTAACATAAATGTTTCTTTTGGAAAACAAACATTATATATGTTATATATTTGCTGGACACTTGATAGACAGGAAATTAAAACACTTTTGATATATCTGTTATAACTTCAATTTAAGCAAGTCCAATAAAATCACACATTTTAAAAAATCTTTTAGTAGTAATGTTGTGTTTGGGATACTTGATTGTTATTTGATATAAGCATGTATTTGATAATCTTAAATCGATTTAATGAGACTGCATAATATACATTAATTATCATTGTATTTGTTTTGCCTGTGGATAGTGTTACACTAAATTTTGATATGCTGCACAATATTGTGTTTCATTAGCAAGTAAAGGGGCTTGTTCAGAAATGTTTGACTGAAGCAGTAAGAGCTCGGCAAAGTTCCATTGCCTTTCCACCCCTAGGAGCAGGTAGAAGATTTGGATTTTCAACAGATGTAGTAGCACTTGCCATGATTACCAGTGTGCAAGAGTGCCTGCAGATGTATCCAGGTCGAATCCAAGTGAGTAAAATTTAAATTCCTCTAAGAGGTAATATTATATTGCATATCGGTAAACACATATTTGTTTGAACTTCAATTTGTGATATAATGATTTAGCAATTGAGATAATATAAATAATACATTGGTGTTTTTACTTATATCCACTTTATTTTTTGCAGAATATCATCTTTGTGGTATATGACAAACAAACTGCCAAAACTTTTAAAAAGATTCTCATACAACGGACTTCACTTCAGGCTGGGACAGTCAATGCTGTTGATGATGAATCAGCAACTGATGATGAAAACAGTGGACCTGACAATCCAGTTGATGATGACAGTAGTGATGACAGTGATGATGATAACTCTTTCATCGAATTTGAAGACAAAGAGTTGGGTATGTCAGCATGATTGATATTTCTTTAAGTTGACAGTTTCAATAAGAAAAAGATTTGTTAAATATTATAATAAGATTATTATTCTGACTATTATTAGTTACATTTTCTTTGCTCTGGATTAAACTAAGACTGATTGGATCATTATGAGATTGTCTGAAATATAATTATTAAAATTTATTTTTCATGCTAAAATTTAGAAATTTAAAATTTCATGGACAGTGGAAATAAACACTGAACCCTGTGGATATTTGTTATGTTAGATGAACTACTGTTGCTGTTATTTCTTAGTATTGCAGAAAAATTATGACATAGTGTTCCCAATAATTAAATTTAGAGCATGCATTAAAGTGAAGACAAAATTACAGTGACAACACGAGGAATGAAAGAATTATAAATATAAATGAAATTTTTGCCCCCAAATGATTGTGAATAACAGAATCATTGTTTATAAAATTAATAAAATTATTTCTAAATTAAAACAAACATCACTTAAAAATTATTTCTAAATTAAAGCTAACATAGAACATGGAAACTATTTAGTTTTAATGTTTTGACTGTTTGGAAATAAAACTATAAATAGTCAAATGCTTATTTAAGAAGCTGAAAAATTTCAATGAAACCCTTAAAAAGCCCAAAACAAATGAAGCTTATTTCTTCTGATGTAGATTGAGCAGGACATGCAGGAAATATGAAGAGCTTCCATGCCTCTTAATTTATATATTTTAAGCCTAAGAATGCTTCATTTGTATATGTTATCTAGATTATGACAGTGTTCAGCCAGTTTTCGCCGGACCCAGAACAGGAACAAACAAGTTTGAGGCGATAGTGTGCTCTCAGTCACAAGGAAACTTAAATACCATTAAAGACAAACTTTTGAAAGGACTTCGGGACACTTTTATCTGGCAAGACACTATCACGGACACAAGAACCATTAAGAAATTCACCTCAGCTGCTTTTGGGGAAATAGAAAAGATAGCCACACAAAATGGTGTTATCCTGAGCAATGTAGATAAAGGTATGTATTAAGCAGATGAAGTTCACATATTTTTTATCTGGCTGATTATCTCTTTTAACACTTACCTTGCTGGGGCATCCTTGAAATTTTAGAACTTTTTGTCAGAAAGTTTGAAATTTATTCATACAGCTATTTATTTCAGAATCGGAAGTTAAAATATATATTAAGATGGACTATTAATATGAAGAAGAGAGTTAGGAAGTTGAAATTCTTCATGGAGGCCCCTTTTATCCCCAGAATGGAAATGGGTGATCAGAGTCTGTCCATGGCCCCCATAGCACACCCTACACCCAAATATTTATGATGGGCAATTAATATTAATTAGAGAGCTAGGATGCTAACTTTTTTCATGGAGGAACATACAAGATTTAAGGGGAGGTCAGGGTCTTCCTGGGGTCCCCTGTTATCTACATATGTAAGATAGGCTATTAATATGATTCGGAGGAATGTTTTATCACCAGGATGGATATAAGGGTTTAAGGTCTGTCACTAGCACTTAGAGAATACTAAAATTTAAATTATTTTTGTTTATAACGGTTATTTTCTACACCTAGACACTACATATTTTTCTGCCTCTTCATATTATATATTAGGTCTGTACCACGATAGACACTCCAACGTGAAGTCTCAGTCAGATGTGCAGTGAACACTCCAATGGCCCTTTTCACTAATTTATGAAAAATTAGAAAATGGCCATGCCAGAACTCAAGGTGAAGGAAAAGACACCTGTGAATTTTTTTGCACATCTTATTGATGTCTTGCGCACATATACACTGCCAGAAAAGATTTCTCCTATCCTTATAAATGATCGATGTTTTTCCTTGAACCATCAAAGGTTTGAGATTTGAAGCATGACCAAAGCATGCTCAGAGAGTCCCTAATGTCATAAACATCTATTGTGTTGGCACATTTTCAACTGTCTAAAGGTGCATTTTCTAGAATTACACAAAAGAAATAAATAACTAAAAATAGTCCCTATTGTCATAAACATCTATTGTGTTGGCACATTTTCTTCTGTCTAAAGGTGCATTTTCTATAATTACACAAAAGAAATAAATAACTAAAAATAGTCCCTATCTGAATAACCCTGCTAAGAAATAAATAATTAAATGTAACTCCTATCTACACCTAACATAATCAGTGTTCATCATGATGAATAAATAGAACAGTGTATTGTTACAATACATACATAACAAACTCACTGACTGTGAATGTATAGATACTGCTTTCATTCACAACAACAACAACAACAACAACAAAAATAAAAAAATATAGCGCTCTTGTTACCAACTACAAGGGAGATAAAAATATTAAGAAATAAATTTCAGTGATCACTTCCCCTTCACCAAGACACCTATAAAATTGCAAAAGCTTAAACACTTGATTAAAATTATCTGTTGCATAATAAAATTATTTTTTTTGTATCATTATTTATATGATTTTCTTAAGGGCTGCATATTAGATATTAACTTAGAACAGAAGAACATAACACCTTCGATTGAGAATATCAAAAGTATGCGCCTAATAAAACTATACTTGAACTTCCTAACAAAGCTGCAAGCATATTGAAAGCAAAGCAGAGCTGTAATTTTAAACATGAAATAAGATTTTAAATCTATTTTCTTAATATTAATATAACAATATAACTGTTAGTAAGTCATTTATTTTTTGTGAAGTTAGTTTTTAATTTTCTAATGGAAATTTTCCTTATCCTTTTAATTTTTGACAATTTATATTTTACTATAGGATTTACTGCTTTATTTTAGTATATCTGTTAAATTATATATTTTTTCAATGATTTTTTTAAAAAATGAATGAATATAAAGGTATGTGTCACATTGTTGACAAAAAGAAAAAATATATCTATGTATGAAAAAAAATATCTATGTATGAAAAAAATATATCTATGTATGAAAAAAAATATATATCTATGTATGAAAAAAAATATATATCTATGTATGTAAAAATATATGTATCTATGTATGAAAGAGGACTGAAGAAAGGTGCTAATTTGGGATTTTTAGAAACTGGAAGGTATTTTAGATATCTAATAAATGAAAAAAATGTATGTCTAACCAGGTGGCAAACAGGTATTAATGGTTCGTGGGCAAGAACTGGGAGTGAAACGAGTTGTGGATGTCATTAAGGACAAGCTGATTGAAACTCATGCCCTTCAGGCCAAAAAAGAAGAGGCCAGGAGAAATAAATATAGCCTCAACAGCATTCCTTCAGACACACACCACCCACCCAATTACTGGACAGTTAGTAATTTGCTTCTATTAAATTTGGCTGGTGTAGTGAATTTTATCAAATTTTCTATTTTTGTCAGGGTACTAGTTTTTTAAAAAAAATCTTTGGTACTGAACAGTTTAGAAAAATAAATCTGTGAATACTTATATTATATTTACTTCTCTTCTAAAATATGTGTTATTATGAAGTTTGACATATTATCAATTAAGAATCTGCATATAATATTAATTATATATAATCTCTCTTAGTGACTACATCTGTTATTATCAAGCTTGTGTTTTAATATAATAATAAATAATATGAAAAAGGAAGAAACTTGGCATCACCTGGGTTTTTGAAAAATACTAAAAATTGCACTACAAATCTTACTTTATAAACATTTCAAAATGCAAACTGTGATTGCAGTAGAATTAAAGATTTTCATTAGTCCAGCTGTTATAATAGAAATTCTAATTTAATCAAAGTCTGCAATTTAGGCTATTCTTTATTATTATTTAACCCCTAATATCTTCAGAGTTTTAAAAATTGCCTTTGCTGATTTAGCTGGTGAAAAACACTAATCATCCTTTTTTGACCTTGTTTGGAGAGAGGAGAAGGTGCTTTGTTCAAAGGTCACTAATAGTGTTCCAGACTAAACAACACAAAGTAATAGATTTTATTGTTTTTAAATGATAATAGAAATAGATTATAGAAAATGCATGTAACTTCTTTTTATCTTTATTCTGAGTTCTATTTCATGAAACCAAGTTATAAGTTAGCTAAAACTCATTATATTAATGAAGTAAATTACCTTTCCGTTACTTAAAGTGAGAAACCATTAAATTACCTTTTACAATCATTTTAAGCTAAAAATATTATGAACACAAACTCATTTTATTCAAGGGTTCACATTGAGAGCTTTGACAAAAATAATTATACAGATGTAAAAATCCAGAGTCTGCCTGTTTGATATCATAGCATTACTCAGCATGAAACATTATTACAAAATGGAATTTTTTGTTGAATGGTTTATATTTTTTAACTTAGTTTCTTTTGATGTTTCCGATGGTTCCATAAGATGACAGAACTGTGACAATTTAAATGAAAAAAATGTTGTTATTCCCAAAGCAGACTTTTTTCCCTTTCTTTTCTCAATAAGAATTTTCAAATTGATTGCATAATTAGTATGCAGTTTTGTATTAATTCTGCTACCACACCCCCACCACCACCACTCAACCACACACACACACACACACACACTTTGATCTTAATGGCAACTGGATTTCTTACTGAATTCTACCACACACATATAGTAGAAAGCACCTAAACTAGAAGACAATACACAGCTGCACAATTTTATTAACTAGATTGCCAATCAAACAGGAGAAATCTTAGCTGAATGTCTTTTAGTGTCTGCTAACTGACATATATATATTTAGATCAGTGATGACTGTTAAAGACCCATTGTAATAAGAGTATAAAAAATGAAACAGAAGTAGGCAGCAATTGTGTTTAAAAAATAGTTTAATACAAATTTTACATATATCAAAAGTATGACCCTATAAGATAAATTTGTTTCAGAATACTTCTTGTTACAAAATCTATAGTTTTAAAAATTGTCATGCTATCTTCCATCAAAAATTTCTCATATAGCTGTTGAATGAATAAACCTAATATAAATATTTACTTTTTAAAGATTAAACACGAAGACAAATATAATATCATTTGAAAAATATTCATACTTTATAATATGACAGATATGCAAAGGGAAAAAAGTAAAATCCTTTGAAGAGTTGTTGCACAAACTTTTGCCCTCAAGTCCAAGTCTTTATAAAGTGGACAGTAATGAGTTTGGGGCCATTGACCAAATCATTCAAGCAACTTGGACTCAACAGTTTGTTGGACATGGAAAAGATGGTGTTGGCCTCAATCACAGAAATATTAAGGTAAATAACTGACTTGTGACTACTGATTAGAAATATTATTTCTACTTTGCAGCTATGATTATTAATTATCAGAATTATTATAACTACATTTTATGTTTAAATAACAGTTTGTCATAAACAGAATGGGTTGAAGACAAATTAGTTTGTCAAAATTGAACACTCAGAGAAGCTTAAATAATTTTGATATGTAATGTGGTGGCAGCACACCATTAGAGAATTAAAACAATGTTAACATTAAAGGTCATAATTTAAAAATAAATTATATTTATCTAAAATAATATAAATATAATGTAATAAAATGATATCTATAAGTGCTGCAACTAACTGTAGGAAGATTTAAATTTTAAAAGTGTTAAGAGAATTTTGACGTTACAGAATGCAGAATACAGTATGTAGAATGCAGTATTAGAGGAATCTTAGCAGCTCTGACTTATCAATAGAACTATTGAGAAATGTAAGTTTTGATATTTATAGGTTGTCAGAGTGGAACGTTTAGAGAAAGCACTTATGTGGGAGAGGTACAGTGAACAGAGAGAAAAATTGCTTCGACTTGTGAGGGGTCATGGACGGACACGAGGCTCTTTGATCCCAGTGGAGAAGCTGCAAGGCTCAACAGGTCCTGTGAAAACTACACAAAACTTGAGCAGGGGCAGTCCTCTTTTACGGGAAATTTACCCAGAGGTGAGTAACCAAACACACACATACACAAACATTGACCAAGAAATCAATGAATATCTCAAGCAAAAAAACAAACAAGTCAATCATACACTTAAATATACAAAAATATCACAGACATGCAAAAAATAATCAAAGATTTAATACAAATTTACCAATGCAATATCTG
Source organism: Sinotaia quadrata (assembly GCA_028829895.1). Taxonomy (NCBI): domain Eukaryota; kingdom Metazoa; phylum Mollusca; class Gastropoda; order Architaenioglossa; family Viviparidae; genus Sinotaia; species Sinotaia quadrata. The sequence continues at coordinate 68,000,213 of CM054183.1, forward strand.
GTAAATATAGTGTGATTGAGTGGGTTTAAACCATGAGCTTCCCAGCTTGCTAATCTGTCTAATTACACCTGTAACAGGTCTTCGTAACTTTGCAGATGGAGTAAACTCCATCAAGACTCAGAGACTTATCTGTTAAGTACTTATTCTATCAGCCTCTGAGTGTTACCGGTTTCAGAACTCCCATCACCCTTGCAAGCACGAACACTTCTAAAAATATATAGGAATTCTGGCCCTCACACACTCTCCTTCAACTTAAGGGGACACTTCCTAAGATATGCTGTTGTCTGACTTATATACAAATGAAATTTAGCCCCCACCCCCTATGCATGCATATCTCCTTTATCTAAGCACCGAAGTGGAAGTGTAATGTAACAATAACAAATTTATTCAATGTGATGAATAAAAATAGTAAGTTATACATACAACAAGAAAATAATAATCACAATAGGCAACATAATTAGAAAAAAAGAAAATAGTCTCTTCAATCGAAGTTTAAATCCAAAATAAAATCTGCCACTAAACTGTTTGGTTAATATTGAATTGTTTATAATTTCTGGAAATGTTTATGACAATATTCAGTTCACTATAAAGTCTCCAGACTAAGAAATCATGTGAGAGGTAGAGAATGTTTATGACAATATTCAATTCACTGTAAAGTCTCCAGACTAAGAAATCTTGTGAGAGGTAGAGAATGTTTATAGACTGAAGAAGCCAATTGCCTTATGTAAGTTGTGCAGGCTGAGATATCCTGCTAGATGTGTCAGCAGAATCAAGGTCAAGGCAACTCTCTGTGTACTGATGTGTTGAAAAAGTTGGACCATTTCATCAGAACTACTCTTGCTTGACTGGTGGCGAAAGTGATTCTTGTTTGATTCAAGTTTTAACACAACTTACATTGCAGTGTGGAAATATACACGATGAATAGGTGACAGTTCAGTTAAGGTGAGATAACAGAAGATCGAACCAGATTGGAATGAAGTCACAGAATAACTTGAAAAAATTCATCAATGGTTTGAAACATCTGTTTGAAATAATTAACACAGGTGTCAGTCCATTGGTAAGAAAGAATTCGGCTTACCAATCTTTCATCTCTCTCTCATACATCCACACACATATCCATAAACTAATACATTTCTTTCGGCCACATCAAATAGGCAAAATTATATCATAGCCATGTTACTTAAAAAAATTAAGAAAAGAACACAATTAAAATCTTTCACATGTAGAAGAAAACAAAAAAACATCTATACATGTTAAATTTACAGGTTTAGAAGGTTTTCATGAAAAATGGAAGATGCAGTTGTATGACTTAACAAACTCTAATTACAATAAAATCTTTAGAGCATCACAATTAAGAAAAAGTTTAGATTGATAAATTTCGAAATATACAAAAATTATCAACCATTCCAAACATACCAAAATGTGCCAAATTTGGGACATGTATTCAGACAAGTGTCAGGTCCCAATTTTGGTTTATATACTTGTGCACCCTAAATTCTATTGTTAAACCAAAAAGAAAGGTCTAATCAACTTGACTGGCTAACATAAGGCCTTCGAGACATGTTTCTATTATGTTTAGATTCTTAAGTGGGGAGACATCTGTTCTCTTAAAGGGATAATATTTCAAATTAACAGTCATAGAAATTCTTGTGACAAGGTTGGTTAGCAATGGCTTATGTTCTAAACTAAGTCATTTATGAGAGTTTTACTTCTATTTATGAAAGCTGAGTGACATGGCTGCAGGCAGCTTGTGTCTGCTCATGCATGACTAAGGTGCACATCTGGTGGCCTGCGAAAAGAGTACGATTACACAGTCACCTAGATGCCACTAGTCTGGACCGTTAAACCTTTTATCAATACTCTAATGGTTATTTTTGTGCTCACATTTACAAGAAAAGTCTTAGCAAGAGTAGTGAACATTTAATAAAATTCAAGAAATTAAATAAATTTAAGAAAAAATATAATAATTAATTATCACTTATTCTATTTGCATTTTGAGTGTTACATATAGCATCCTAAATTTGTATTATGAACTCTTTTCCTGTGAGAGTTGTTAATGTGCTGAATATAGTTGAATTCGTTAGTCCATGTACTAATGTGCTAAATGCGGTTGGCTTCATTAGTCCACAGACTGATGTGCTGAATATGGTTGGATTTGTTAGTCCACAGACTGATATGCTGAATGCGGTTGGCTTCATTAGTCCACAGACTGATGTGCTAAATATGGTTGGCTTCATTAGTCCACAGACTGATGTGCTAAATACAGTTGGATTCGTTGGTCCACAGACTGATGTGCTTAATGCATTTGGATTCGTTAGTCCATAAATTATGAGTTGTATATAATGCTGTTTTGTTTGCTTGACTTTCAGGTAAATGAACACTACCTATTTCATGGCTTCAAAAAAGATCTCAAAGATGCAATAGTGAGAGATGGGCTTGACAACCGAATGGCCAATGACAAAGCTATGTTGGGCCGTGGAGTCTATGCCACAGAAAGTCCAACAAAAGCTGATCAGTATGCAGGTACGTTTTAAAAAAAAAAAATTAAATACTGAGTGTTGTTATTGGTTAGTAACATAATTTTTTTAATATAAAACACAATTGTTAAGTGTTAAAAATGAAACAGTACAGCGTAAAACATTGAAATGTTTTATAGATGTAAAATGAGTCAACAGTTCAACTAAATAGCCTTCATCAGGACAATAAAGGACAACTTTTCTTAGTGGCTGTTGTTGCTTATAACCTAGCTGAATGAAAATGAGGAACCACCCATTCATACAAGTAATTCATTTAATTAAAGCTTAGTACATTCTTACATTTTTTTCTTCATCTGTTATATTGTTATTAATAAATGAATTTTCTCAATAAAAGCTATTTAGCTGAAACATGCTTTTGTCATGTATTTTTTAAATTATCTGTTACTTATCTAAAATTTTTTGTTGTATAGGTTTAATAATTGTGAAACACTCGCAAATTGCTAACAATAGAAATCTATTATAATACAAAGTTAACTTTAATAAAATCTTTAAAGCAGTCACAAGTTGCCACTTTGAAATGCCAATGTGAGTTAATCAACTATGTGAAATTAAACAAATGACATACTTTTGATTAACATTTCCACAGGCAACAGCCTGCAGATTAAGCCTATTACAGAGAGTAATAAAATAGACTCATTCTAGTTTAATCAAACAGTTACAGGAATATTCTAAACTAGCAAAACACTCATTTTCTTTGCTTTGTATTTAAATAAATACAGTAAATAAATCCTACCCAATTAAAACCTGGTAAAAATTACAATGAATGAAATACTGTATTACTGAATTCAATAGAATATATATATAGTGTTTTAGATTTCCAGAAGAGAATAACAAACTAAAAAAAATTGCAACAGTTTTCTGCATTATGATCTTTCATTTCAGACTCCAAGACTCAGAGGACTGGTGGCGAAAAGATGATGATACTCATGAGAGTTTTGTTAGGGCAACCATTTTTAAACAAAGCTCAAAATCCAGTGAAATATATGCGACCTCCCTGCCAGCAGTGTTTAAAAGACAGCTGTACTTGTTCTGGTTCAACTCACTTTGACTCGGTGATTGACGATGCTGGCAGAAACTTTCGGGAGTTTGTTGTGTATGATCGACATCTCTGCTATCCTGAATACTTTATTACATACAATAGAGTTTAAACTGTGTGGAGAAAACAATGGGATTGGTATAAGAACTGTGTATTGTTATAAATATATATGCATCCTTCCAGGAATATTTCATAATGAATAACCATAAAAGGTTTCAATTTACATGTATATATATATATGTTAGCTGAGGAAATTTACGTGTGTTTATTATTGTAAGAGACAAACTTGTTATAGCTGTCAGTCCTATATATGCTAGTGTGTATTGTGATCCCATTATCCATACTAGATTTTATTAGTGGATGCATATGTACTCATTCATAGTTAGTCTTTACTCTCATCCGTCACATTTTTCACCTTTAAAATAACTGACTCATTAACTTTAATGACAGGTATTGTTTACAAGGCCTTGAATCTGCCAACATGCCTTGATAAAAACAAACTCTGTCCTGGAGTATTTATTTTAAAAGATTGCATCAGTTCTGACTATTTGGGGTTGTGGAATATTTTATTCATTCAAAACTGACAGATAACAAAATAAATAAGGCATTCTGATATTTTCACTTTGAATATTTTAAGCATATTAATTTATTTCTTTTATTGATTTTTGTAAAATAATATATTTTATTTGCACTTCATATCTTATGATCTGTAAGCACTTCACAATTAATGATATCAAGCTTGCCACTGCTAGTCTAAGAAGAGGCTGTGTCAGTTGAAAAAAATCTCATCAACATGAGAAAGGCTTGAACTCATGACTGCAAACAGGTCCAGCTCAGAGACTTCTTGGTCACCTAGCTCCTAATAATGTCAGTACTTAAAAGGGAGGAAGTGTCCTTTAATAAACGATTTGAATATTTTCTCCAATTGACATTCCCAAACTCACATTTGTTGAACTGTTTTGATTGTGAAGTACTTAAAAAGCACCCCCATATTATTAGTATTATTCAGTAATTAGTGTTGCATTTTTAATTTAAACTGTATAACAGAATGGCAATGGTTATATTTATAAACTTCAGATAATGGAGATTGATGAAGATTAAATTTTTTTAAATGATAGGTTGTGTAAATACTTTACTGAGATTTAAAGATATTTGAAACAATTGCTAGTGATAATAATAAAGTTTTAGTAGAAAATTGTTATAGAACTTTTAACTTTACTTTTTTATGGATAGCCCTTCAACACTTCTAAGTTAATGTGTTTCTGAATATTCAGATTTGACTAATTGGAATTAATATGCCAGGGTATCATAGCTCTTTACAAAAATTCAAACTGTCTGTAATTTAATTTTAAATTGTTGCTCTTCAGTACAAATGTCCTAACAAATTCATCTGTCATGTGTATGTCTGTTGAATATAATAATTAAAATATGCATTTTCAAGAGTGTGTTCACTGAAAACAATTTGTTTCTTTCTCATTGAAATTTATGTAATAAAAGGATTCAAGAAAGGACAATAACATCCATATTCATTAATAATCCAAATGGCTCTTCATCAATATTCAATGATCTCGTTCATCAGTAACAATATACACGTGTAGGTACTAATGAGTATATATACTCATGCAAAGTGTTCACGGTCTATGGCATGGTGGAAATTTAAAAATCAGGAAGGTATCTGCATCTGTAATAATAGTCTATTTCTGCAGTGAGATAGTTGTTAGACAATATAATTAATTGCCATGCAACATAACATAACACTATCATTCCAAACCAAAAGTGAAATTAGAAAGAAACTTCATGGTGAAAAAAGTGACATTCCAATCATATCATTGTGAAAAGTGACACATCCCAATTAAATCAATGTGAAAAGTGATCTTCAAATCTAGTCAGTGTGAAATATGGCAATCTGCTATTTGGTCATCATTGTAGTTTACAACAAATTTACACACTTAATTTACACAGGTTTACACTTGCACTTTATATGCAATTTACACTTATATAGTTTACATAAAATTTGCAATTATTGTTTACACAGAATTTATAGATAAACTTTACACAAATGTAGACCTAAACTTTTATATAAAGTTCAGCACAAAAAAGTACTTGTACTTAATTTACATTTATATTTTAAACTCATCAAGCTTGCATTTAGAGGGGTTCACACCATACAACTATAAAAGCTAAAGACACAACTGAATGTCAACTGCACTTCTGAAGTAGATATATCTACATAACATTAGATTATAATATTTTAATGCTATTACTAATACAAAAAAGTTGATTGAAAAAGGTTTAATTTATTATTACTCTGTAAGTCATTTAAGACAACAATGATCTGGAATGTTTAGTTGAAAGGAGCATAGATATTGATGTGTTTTGAGAGGGCTGGCGGAAAGGGATAAAGCAGGTCATATTTGTTTGGCGCACACCTTCCTCTCACAGCATATTGACCTTATCCAAATAAAATGATTATATTCTAGTTCACACAATTTTATAGTGTACTAATTTTGATAAATGCTACTTTTATTATTTTATTTTAATCTAAATTAGACATACATCCTCTACCTGTAAAATTATTTCAAATGCTGAACATCAAAGCCCAGCTGAACCACATAGTAAATGTTGACGTGTCAGTCTACTTTGTGAGAGTAAAGAAACTTCTTATAGTATATCTTTTAATGCTTTTCAGTTTACCACTGATTATCACTCTTTGTCACATTTGGCTCTCAATCATCTAGGGAGTGCTTCTGGCTTTTGCTGATTTTACATAGAATGGGGGAGACTGGCATTTTACATCAACTAGGCATCTTTGGTTTTAACAAAGCACAACTTTTGAACACACCTGGAGAGACCAATGGAATCAAAGCCCATTCCTCAAGTGGCTCAACACATTGCCATATTGTTCCATGTTTCATTTTATTTGTCTGATGCTTGTTAAGCATGCATTCCTGCTGTCCTTTATGCCTTCCTTCTTGCTGTTGTGTTTTGCTGCTTTTCTCTTAATTTTTATTTTGTTTTTATTTTCTAATTTTATTTTATAATATAGATTTTTAAACTGTAGGTGGTTATATATAAGTTTTAGGAATTTTTGAAAACATTTATTTCAGTTCTGGGGATGGGGGTGAGGTAAGTGTTCCTATTATATGATTTATAAGTATGTAAACATATCTTTGTTTACCTAGTAGGCTGTACTCTTTAATGTGTTTTGTACTGAATCTTTATCTACAGTCATGTGTCTTTATACTTACTTATTTTATTATCTTGTCTAAGTATGTTAATAGGGATTTATACTTACTTATTTTATTATCTTGTCTAAGTATGGTTAATAGGGATTTATACTTATTTATTATCTTGTCTAAGTATGGTTAATAAGGATTTATACTTATTATCTTGTCTAAGTATGGTTAATAGGGATTTATACTTACTTATTTTATTATCTTGTCCAAGTATGGTTAATAGGGATTTATACTTACTTATTTTATTATCTTGTCTAAGTATGGTTAATAGGGATAGTTCCCATCTATTGCCATTTAAAAAAAAATAAGTGCTGCTTTTATTCTTTATTATTGGTAAAGATAAAATTAGAATTTCCAAGTATCTACAGCTGATGAACTCATATCTATCATCCGACCTTATATACCATTGATTAAGGAGTCTTTGAAGTTTGATCTGATTTGTTGGATTTTCTTAGATATCAATAAACACTTTGTATTGATTGGGCTATTAAAAACCTGATATTTGATCTGATTGGTTGGATTTTCTTAGACATCAATAAACACTCTGTATTGATTGGGCTCTTAAAAACCTGGTACTCACTTCTCATTTGCTTCCAATAATATTGATTGTATTACATTTTAAACAAAATGTAATAAAACTAATTACTTGACAGAGCAGTAATAATAAATATTTCCCCAAACTGGTGATTCCTTTCTCTCCCAGCTGTTGATATTACTGCATTTCTGAGAGTAAGTTAGTGGACTTTGAAAAGATTAAAAAGTGGAATTCAAGCTTATAGCTTGAAGAGACTCATTATTAAAGCTGAACATACTAGCCTTATAGCACATTTTCTCACCTGTTCATTTTCTGTCAGAGGAAGTCTAAGAATGGCATTCCTTTGTAACATGGGATAAAACTTCAATTATTGTAGCTACAAATTGCTATTAGCTCTCCACTATCTTTATATCATGGGGAAGGACTGAGTGCTGTATATGAGTGACATAGGGCAAACAAATTTTACAAGTACCTTCCCAAAAGTATACACATAGGCCTGGAAGAAAACGTTATGTACATTTAACCCCAAATTAATTAATACATACAAATCCCTGGAATAATAGACTAATAAAGATAATTTACTAATATATCCTAATTATATCCTAGCTCAGGATTAAAGATCACTTACGAATAAATCCTAATTATATTCTAGATCAGAATTGAAGAACACTTACAAGCAAATCCTGATGATAGCACAGTTGAGGAGTCCCTCTGGTGAGACTGTAAAGCGAGACTCGTGAGCTAAAGGCTGCAGTGGCGGTCTGGTGGAAAAGTGCCCTGAAAATTTAAAACTATAAAAACTCACGTTTTCCCCCTTCCAGCCTGTAGTTTCACATTTTCCCCCCTCTAGCTTTCAAAACTGAATTCTCTTGCTGTCTTCCTTTCTTAGCAGGTACAATCTTCCTTCCATTATAGTACAATCTTTTATTTTTCCATTTTAGTACAACCTTCTTTCTATTTTAGTTTAACCGACGCACAAAAAAAAATCGTTTGCGACCACTGGAAACGATCTCTGTTATTTCATTTATCAACGAATCAATCTGATATGCATGCCGAAAACGGTAGTGCGAGAGCGTTCTGGGATAGTTTTACGACCGCTTCCTATTGTCGTTAACTGCAAGCTGACAAGCGTTAATGGAGAGATAATAAGAATAATAACGGTGATTCAATAGCGCGAGTTATATTTCTGAAAGCTATTAACGTTTGGTACTGATTACCCATACAATGAACAACAAATCTGTGAACAATCATTCTCCACACAAGATGGCAAAATGATGAATCCGCTCACAAAATGACAAAATGTATAATACATAAATGTTACTATAAATAAAATAGACATATAGATGTATCGTTTGAATACACAATGAAACAGAAGAGATCTTTACTTGCTGATAAATAAATAAGTCTTGGGAGTCCTCTTCAAAGCTCACCGTAATAGTCTCTTTGTATCTCAGCTCAGAGGATGCTAGTTTTCAAGTAACGTGGACACTGGTCACAAAAAATGTGGACCGAACGACTTGCACTTTACTGATGAAATTCTGAAAATTCTTACCATGAGCGTATGTATGTAGAGGTGAACAGATAACAGACAGTGAAGTGAAACAAAGAAGAGAAATGTTGTGTTCTGCTGTGAACAGGTAGCCATTAAAGACTGAGGAGAATGGGAGTGATTTGATTGGATAAAATTCTTTTTTTCAGACGACACAGAAGAGAGTTTAGAAAGTCAAAACGAATGGTGAAAGAATGAGTGGTTATTTGGCAGATTTTCTAGGTGAAATTTTTCCCGGCCAACTACTCTCTTTTCGATTTTTTAGCTGGAAAGAGGGCTTTAGTATAAGCGAGATTGATACACGGGGCCCGATTTATTGTCTCAACCGACGCCCTGGACACTGCCTTTACCATGGAGTCGCTTAAGGATCGAATGTACGTTTTGTATTTTCACTAGGAATCGAACCCTGGCCACTTGAGCAAGAGTCTAGTGTCACAACTCTTGCGTTATCGCTCATTGCCCTGGTGTTTAATTTTCTCATCATGGCACAATTGTGGTGATTATAGAAGTGAATGTTAATACATAAAAAATATAACTACGCTGTTCTAATTATGGTTAAGTAAGATTGGTGATGGATTTCAATTTGCTTGCAACTCTGTGAACAAGAAAAAACAGCAACAAAGTTCTGATAAATGTTGAAAGATTGATTGATTTAAAAGGGCTTTGGAATAGAGAGAATGTTTCGGGAGGGAAAGTTAATGATAAAGGATTTTTGTGACATCTTGAATTGTTCCTGAGAGAACAGAGATGGTTTCGAGATGAGAAGGTGAAAGATGAAGGACCTTTGGGACATCTTGAAAGGTTCTTAGGAGAGACAGTTACAGGATTTAGAGGTTAAACTGTAGGCTCCTGGAATAGGTCTGATGAGGTGGATGTATGCTGAGGTGAGGTGATGATTATTGAGGCGTCTGGATTAGGATTGCTTGTATCACGCCATGAGACTGACACACCAGTGACATCACACACACACTAACGCGTGCACATTTCACTTAATAAGTAACCATCATGATTTTTGATAAAGAAATCGCTTGCACCTTTATCTGAAATGATTGGCCTACAACGTACTGACAGTTAACGTCCAACACAGACAGCAGTCCTCTGCGTGCTGTCGATAAAAGATGAACAGAGTTTGATTATCGCCGCCTATCCTACTGATATCGAAATAGTTTTTATCGAACACGGTATGCTTTCTCGCTGTTTGAGGCTCAAGTAGTATGCGCCGTGAAGCCATCATGGAAAAATACAGAATGTGAACTTGCTTTACCAGATTTATCCGATTGATCTGAGAGGCGTCTCACTACCCCTCCCCGTCTAAAAGAAAAACCAGAGTTCTCATTCGGGAACAATTCAGATATGCCACTGCTGAATCTTAAGCCATTAATTACACTCATCTGTGCTTGGTATTGGACAGGTGAGTTTTGCGGATGTCTGGTGGAGCGTTTTTAGCATTCTGACGGACATTTGAACAAAGTTATATATTTGTGTTCACCCCCATTCATAGAGCATTTTTATTTAAGCCCACAGTCTTACTGACTGTTTTAAAACACATAATTAAATAACTAGATTGCAACAATCACATTTATGATTTTAAAGATACTATTTAAATAGTTGTATTTGCCGCAACACAATACTGACTTCAGCATGGGAAAGTCATTATTATATTTGTGTGTACATACCTTTTGTCTACTAATCATAGAAAGAAGAGTATAGTTGGTTCAATCTGTATAAGCACACAATTGTATTTACATTAAAAAAATATTTCAGTGTCGTAATATTTACCAAAAGTACTTCAGTGTCGTAATATTTACCAAAAAACATAAACATGCTTAGCATTCAATAAGATAATAATTGTGTTTAGCATTCACATATACACTCTTATGCTTATATTAAAAAAACACACACAAAAAAGTATGTTTAGCATTTAGGCAAAGTTATAATTATATTTGGGGAAAAAACGTAATTCTGGATAATAATATTTAAACAAATAAATATAATTATATTTTTGGAAAACACTTAATTATTTTTTATTATTCAAAGAGACGTTAATGTATTTATTATATTTGCCAATATACATAATATAGCTGAGCATTCAAAGAAATGCTAATATAATTATACTAGTCAAAATACATTGTTTCTGTAAGCCCATTACTAAAATTGCTATTGTTAGTTAATTGTACATAAACACACTATCATGTTTATGAGTAAACACTAGTTTGTTGCATATACCATCAGTTACATTTATCGTTCTTAGCGACACAAACATAATTTGTATTGTCATTTAAAAAAATTTAAAAGTTTAACCGGCCTAGTCATTCAAGCATAATTATAAAATAGACACCTTGTTTACCTACAGAGTATAATTATAAAATAGACACTTTGATTGCTAACACAAGTATAATTATAAAATAGACACTTTGATTGCTAACAGTAACACAAGTATAATTATAAAATAGACACTTTGATTGCTAACACAAGTATAATTATAAAATAGACACTTTGATTGCTAACACAAGTATAATTATAAAATAGACACTTTGATTGCTAACACAAGTATAATTATAAAATAGATACTTTGTTTATTAATACAAGTACAATTATAAAATAGACACTTTGTTTATTAATACAAGTACAATTATAAAATAGACACTTTGTTTATTAATACAAGTATATTTATAAAATAGACACTTTGCTTGCTAACACAAGTATAATTATAAAATACTTTGTTTATTAATACAAATATAATTATAAAATAGACACTTTGTTTACTAGTCAAAGGGACACGATATATATAACATATTGATTTTAAAGAGACGCCCCCCCCCCACACACACACAGATGATGCTTTATTTAAAATAAATTATATATGTCTCTAAGCTAAACTCGCGAGTGACACAGATGATGCTTTATTTAACATAAATTATATATGTCTCTACGCTAGACTCGCGAGTGAAGAGCGCGTTTATTACATGAATGTAATCAGTTAACCGCTCTAGCTGTCGTATTCGAACTGAAATTAACGATAACAAATTACGATAATCTGAGAGAGTGCAGTGTTGAAACTGCCATATGGACTTGTAATATTTTTACCAAAAAAAAAAAAAAAAAATTATAAAAAGACATTAGCTATTTGTGACACTTTTGGACACTGTCACGAAAATCAAGAAATATTAATAAATTTTTTTTTCTCTCCCTCTAAGTAACTTCTAACTTTAAACTATGAACGAAACCGCTAAGTTAATTAAAAGAGGGACAGGGTGAAAATGACCATTTGTCAACAACGGGAAAAACTAAGTCGGAAACATTAGCTTTAAGTTCGTGTCGGGGAATGGAAAAGATATAATTAGCTTGCAAGAGAATGCTGGCTTGACCCTCTGTGGTCAGGACACCACGCTCATAAATATATGTCAGCGTAGGGTACAAGGCAGGCCAGTGTACCAAGTTCATGAGAAGGTGCTAGGACGCCAATTATGTCCGTGACGGAGGCAGACTAAGTTTTTGGAAATGTAAACATCATTGTAAGAATCACCACTATAAATGTTTGGTAGTTTAAGTTGATATTGCTATTGTGAAATTACTATTGTTTTGTGAAATAGAAGTTAAGTTATTGGAAAGTTAATCATTGTATGTTAAGTTAAAAGGGTTGGTTTGAGTGACAACCATCGCTTACTGTGAATTAATGTACGGTTAGCCAGGTGGCCATGAGCTGCCAGTAAATGTAGTTTTTAAAATAAAATAGGAGTAGGACCCTTGCTCTGAGATTTTAGTGTGTGCTCTGAGAGTTAGCTAGAGGTTAAATGGATACGTAAATCACAGTGTCAACTGGGAACTTGATACTTTGGCACTGATAGAACTGGACGCCAGAGGTAGCCAGGATGGGCAGAGAATATTCCTAAGCACGTACCCTGCTGGTTGTAAATGGGCAGTGTTGGATGGGGGATGGCGTGCTGGAAGGAGGGGAGGTGTACCAGTCAACTCAGAGAAAGGGATGTGCAAGAACTTTGTGTATAAAAGAGGAGAGGGAACCATGAGCGGATGAGAAACGTGGAAGAGAAACGTGGAAAATGTAGCGTGTTGTAGGAGAGCGGAACATGCTCTCTGTTTCTCCCTGCTTTGTTGGTACCAAGAAAACTCTTCGAAGTTGGGAGGCAAGCAACTAGAGGATTCTTGGACCCTGTAACAGTGTGACACATGTCTACCTGGGCTGCGTAAGAGCGCGTCGTAATGACCGCTGCAGTTTTTAGATGGGCCGAATCAAATCAGATAGCCATCTCAGGTTTTCAAAGACTCTGTCAAAGACCGCGGGTGATCGATTATTTTCCAGGCAGAAGGCAAATTCCTGGTGGAAGTTTAATGTCACGGCGCTGGGAGATGTTGCAGAACGAGATGTTACATAGTGGTAGTAACTATCGTTGGAAGCAGTAGTGGTCATGCATGAGGCATACCGCCGAGAACGGCAAAGGTTGGCCGTTGTGAAGAAGAGAAGAGATGAGAAACGAAGTTGAGAGAAGAGAAGATGAGAAACGAAGTTATGATGAAGAGAAGAGATGAGAAACGAAGTTAAGAGATGAGATGAGAAACGAAGTTAAGAGAAGAGAAGAAGGGAGACGAGAGAACGCTGCGAGTTGAGAAATTAGGCCTAAGCAGAGAAGCGCACGGGAGCGTGAAGTGTAGCAGCCGTCGTAACAGTGAGAGCGGCCAGGTCGAGACGTCGACGATGTTTTTGTTGTATCATCAAACCCCCCCCAGCACAAGAAGAAAGTGTAACGATGTGAGCCCAGCACATGGAGAAAGAGCCGATAACGATGTGAGCCCAGCACAAGAGAAAGTAACGAACCATACGAGCAGAGAACAAGAGAGAGTAACGAATTATATGAGCAGAGAACAAGGAGAACGTGACAATACCTATGTGAGTAAAAGAAAATTCTAACTAATTAGGGAAATCTCAGAGCACGTAAACATAAGTATAAACTAGAACCTAAAACTAAAACTAGAATCTTAATTAAGCATTAAACTAAAATTAGAAGTAAACCTTGAAGTAAAAAGATATTGATGGAACCATTGAAAAGACTTGCAAGTTAAATGACATTTGTTTTGAACTTTGTGTATTATTATTGAACATTGATGTGTGGCGCCAGAACTCTGAAATAATGACTGTTCTATTATGTTGTAAAATGCTTAAGCAATGTTAGAAGTAGTACTGCATGAAGAAATTGAGTTTTGTATTTCTTTGATTTTAATTCATCATTTATCATTTTTCTTTCTTCTTTCTTCCCCCTTTCCCATGGGTGTGAGTGTGGATGGCTGACTGACTAACCAACGTGTGAGAGGAAACCTATAGACCAATAAATTTGAACTTGTACTCCGATATTGGGCCTTTCTTCTGTCTATGGTTTCGAAAGAGTGGTTGCTGTCGTTGTTATACGTTGTGTCGTCTGTGCCGTCTACACTTCACCCCTACCCGTATGCAAACACACATGCAAACATGTTGGCAATACGTAACCTACACGCAGAATTAAATTCGAGCCAAACAAACATCTTGGTATTCTGTGTGTGGATTTGTCATTCTCTTTATGCAAGTCCTACGTGGAGCCGGCAAGCCACCACCCTCCCCTCATCCGAGAGAAGGTGGGTGGCGACAGACACTCTTCATTCGTTATGATTATTATTTATTAATTAATACATATAACTAAGTACAAATGATCGAGAACATTAATTTATAGCTATTAATAATTCTCCTAAAAATCCAACAAGTCTCTCACTTGGCGGATTATAAGGGTGTCGTAAAACACTACTCTTATACAATAATAAGATAGACATTTTACTGTCTTATAATGTTTTCTGCAGGTGGAAACTTCTTATCAAAGGAGTAACAAAATTCCGTCTTTTATTTATATTTAACGAGCCCCCATCCACCCCTATTACTCCAACATAAGGGTTAAGATATGTGAAGAAAGGTTAATAAACTTAATAAATTTATTAAATCAACAATCAAATATACAACATATAGATAAAATCAAAAGAGCGTGGACATTTGCTTATTTTCACACAACAATGTTTTGATTAAACGTTAGACACTCATTCAGTTTATCCTAGCACAGACATCGGCAGTCAAATTCACACACACACACACACACACACACACACACACACACACACACACACACACACACACACACACACACACACATACACACACACACACGCAATCAATTTCATAGATATAACTCATCATAGAAATGAGAGTGGCGTTTCAGAGATATAATTATAGTCAAGGTACATAACCTTTTCTATGACTGAAGTTGTCTCTAGCGCGTGTTCACAAACACGCGGGGTTGCAACAAGCCACTGTCTTTCTTATTAGATGATGGTCCAAAATACCCCTCCTAGGTACATTACACAACTGTTCCAGAATCTTCTATGTACCCACAAAGCACACCATGGAGAATTGTCCAGAGCTTCGTGTTGCACTATCAAAGCACATCATGAAGAATGTTCTCAAATCTTTGTGAATTCTGAAGATTGGCTCTTGAATAGAATAAACTGGGAATCAACTTACAGCAACATGTTTACTGATAAGTTTGACGACAATGCTGGAAACACACACCAACGTGATCCGGTAGAGTACAGCCAGAAACTGCAGTCTGAACAGATACAAGGTTACAAAACAAAAAAACGTGCTCCTTCCTACATAAGTTAAATTAAGGCAATGCTAAATTTTAGGCATATTTCATCTCTAAACTCCTTTTCTTTTACACACATTCTCAACTTACAAATCCTGCAATGATATTCATTGGCCTGATACACATGCAGCAGAAGAAATATAGCATCGGGAAAAAATCGCAAGTATAATGTACAATGTAATCAAATTAATGAACATAGAAATAATGGTTCAACTACATAAAGCATTCTCCAATTCAAATCATAGATCAATAGCAAACATGTACGAAATATTTCTTTATCAATCAGTTAACTTACCATAAGCTAATGATTACCTTTATGACTGGACTTCAGTTATGTCAAAACCAAAGTGTTTAGAATATAGAACTTTCTTCAACAAAATAACTTTCGGTTGATCCCCATTGGATGAAGTTGTTATGAACAAATGTAAGACAATTAGTCAGAAAAATTACTCATCCAATTGGAACTGGTTTGGAATGCATCAGCAAGTTCTCGCATATTCTCCACCTGAGTTGTTTACTCCAACTCTGGCACTTACAAAGTTATCATCATAAGCAGTGCACAAGGTCGTTAATATTAGTAACAAATATATAGTTATAAAGTTTAGGAGTGGGATAATCAAATTCACTCCTCCACACTATTAATTCACATTAATGAACATTTCTAGTCTTGGCTTGCAATAAATACGAACGTAAAGCCTTGGCTTGCAATAAATACGAACGTAAAGCCTTGGCTTGCAATAAATACGAACGTAAAGCCTTGGCTTGCAATAAATACGAACGTAAAGCCTTGGCTTGCAATAAATACGAACGTAAAGCCTTGGCTTGCAATAAATACGAACGAAAGCCTAATCAAAAACGGCATCGTTCGGAACACTTCTGAGATTTATTGTGGTTAAGGAACACATTCTAACTTTTAACTTGTTGTACGTTTAGTTACAAGCAGTGACGGAGATAGTAGAACGTTTCTATTTTAATTTTTGTTACAACTGATACACAAGCGATTGCTTGCATTCCGACATGTGAAATGAGGTTAAAAAATTCTTATCTGCTCTCACCGTAATATCTCTCAATGGTGCGAAAGGCTTTGAAGGGTTACATGTGCTCATAATGACCTACTAACATGAAAGATTGGTATATTTAGTAGTTATGCTGTCTACAGCAGGCCGCCAAGCTTCTCTTACTCGCTAGACAACGCGTTGTTTACAGAAGTAAAGAGCTGGGTGATATATTTTATTTAAAAGATAAACTGTTTGCAGTCTTATTTTCACGTTGCACTTTTACAATCGTAGAGAAAGTTTTCATGGTTCCTTTAAGTGTTGCTCTGTTTACAAAATACAGAGGGTTTGCCTGATTTACTTCAATGTTATTCAATATACAGAAGTACATAGTTCTTTTCCTAGTTCATTTCAATGTTGTATATTATCTAGAAGTGCAGAGTGTTTGTCTACTTCATTTCAGTGTTGTATAATATACTGAAGTTTAAAGTGTCTGTCTACTGCACGTAAATGCTGTCTAATATACAGAAATGTAGAGTGTTTGACTACTTCACATAAACGTTATGAAATATACAGTAGTCTATAGTGTCTGTCTACTTCGCGAAAATGTGTAATATACTGAAACTGAAGTGTTTGTTTGCTTCACGTAAATGTTTAATATACTAAAATGTATAGTGTTTGTCTACTGCATGTAAATGTGTAATATAGTGAAGAATATAATCTTTGTCTATTTCAGTTATCAATGATATTGTTTTATTTATTATCAGTAATGTTGTTTTCCTTATCTGTATCGGTGATACATTTTTACTTTCCTCTATCAATGATATTGTTTTTTATACCTTTATCAGTGATGTTGTTTTAGTTACTTTTATCAATGAAATTGTTTTATGTACTCTTTTCAATGTTGTTCAACATACCTGTATCAGTGACGTTGTTTTGCCTACCTGTATCAATGATATTGTTTAACTTACCATTATCAACGATGTTGTTTTACTTATCTGATTCAATGATATTATTTTATTTACCTTTATCAGTTAGGTTGTTTTCCTTAATCTTATATGTGATGTTGTTTTATTTACCTGTATCACTGATATTGTTTTACTTACCTGTATCAATGATGATGTTTTAGTAACTGTATCACTGATATTGTTTTACTTACGTTGTAAGTGAGTTGCCATCCATATAAATTGACCTCGTTATTGTAGTTCACATACATGGCACTGCTATAATATCTATATCTGTGTATATGATTTACAATAGCAATAGTAAGGTTAATTTGAGCACTGTAAACCGCGCGACATAGAGATCTTAACTGATAAAGAACACTCATAACTCTGTTGATGTCACTCTTGACTGTATTGAGAGCACTCTTAGATTCATAAAATCACTTCCTACTGTATAGAGAACATTCTTAGCTTTATAAGAACACTTTCTACTGTATAGAGAACACTCTTAATCATTTTAAGAACTCTTTCGCTTGTATGGAAAATACTCTTAGCTTCATAAAATTACTTTCTACTGTATAGAGAACATTCTTAGCTTTATAAGAACACTTTCTACTGTATAGAGAACACTCTTAAATTTATTTTAAAAAAACACTTTAACTACACCGAGAACACTCTTTATGTCACATGTGGGATTATTTTAATGACCCTAGTTACAACATAAATTATTAATTATGAATTTGGGTTGAATGCTTATAACAGCCCACCCACTGGCCTAATTCACTCTTATATGCACTATATTGAATCCGACAATTTTACTTTATGGGGCAATTAACCATACAATACAGCGACAAACAAATTAGTTGATATTGCCTTCTAGGATGGACGACGTTATCTCTCCATCTTAATTAATCAACAATCATTCATTCACTCGCTCCCCAAGCTGATCCCCACTCACGGTCATTCCAAAGAATTAATTAAGATACTGGATAAGAAAAAAATAATAATGAAAACAATAAAAGAAAAGAATAATTTTGATATACAACAAATGGAAACGAGCGCATTCACCGCCCTGAATTGTCCCTTGTAGTCAAAATGTATTCTGACACAGATTGTGTTTGGTGGCCAGTGGTTTCAAGGTGAAATATTTAGCTCGTTTCACAATGATGGCGAAGAGACTGACTTTACACACTTGGGATCTGTTTCTGCATGGCCTCCATAGATGCTGAAATTCTTTCCTCCAGGTAGCAGACTACGTTTTCCGAAACGGATTTCTGCACAGAGTTGAATTTCAGACCAAATCCACATTAGAAATAAAGGAAGAAACAAAGGGCCCAGCTACAAAGATAACATTTTCCCTTGTAGCTGGCATAATTACTGTATTAAATATTAGGTAACATGATGACAGAAGGCGGAATTTTTTTTTATATTAGTGCTACTTCATCCAAAACACATTAGCGTAAATGCTAACTTACAGTTTCAAGAATTTCTATCATTAACATATTCATTTATATAACATGACAATAATTATTTCATTAATGATTACATTCATAGCTTGTCATCATAGACTTCTGTAATTAGTGAGTCATAACCAATTAATTACATTTAACAAATATATGACTTTATAATTTAGGTCAACTCACTTCAAATAGCATTACAATGAATAAAGAAATTGACACTTCCCAACAACATGCACCTTACAATTTCACCATCCTATGCTTACAATTAAACTGTTGCTAATGTCACATACTACCTCTCTGAAAAGAAATAAACAATAGCTCATGCATACAAATAATCATCAATAAGAAAATAAGAAACCTCCAACATTCTAATTAATAAAACTTTTCAATTATTATCATGAAGTCAACATAAATAAACATAAATATCATGAAGTCAACATAAATATAAAAACTTAACTGACCAATCATCATATCTTGCTCAACCCTTATTCTTGCATTCGCTGATGGACCTCTCTCAGATACAGCATGAATGGATGGGTTTTAGATGGTGAACACCTCTCTAGGCTGAACACAGTTCTGCCTAAGTCATGAGCGGAACTCAAATGCCCATATATGGTTATGGTTAACTTCACCCACATCTACAAACCAATCCTCCCATCCTCTACACTCAATGCATTGACCAATGGATCCTTTAGGCTACTTAACCTATTTCTATCACTTAAACACAGTGTGAAACAGTCACTATGGTTGACCACACAGCTGACTGTGCAACAGATCACTCTGAAGGTCAACAACAAATTACATGCTACAAATATCAATATCAATTATATAAAACAGAAACAAACTAGAATGAAAAATTTGAAAAAGAAAAGGAGCATAATTTGCTATTATGGGTGTAACCCATCACATAACAACAGTCCTAACTCGACAAAACAGCTTAACCTTATTGAGAGCACTCTTGATGGTAAAGTTTTAAATTATAGATAACAGTTCTAACTTGACCAAAACAGTTTAACCTTATTGAGAGCACTCTTGATGGAAAAGTTTTAAATTATAGATAACAGTTCTTACTTGACCAAAACACCTTTAAATATATAGAGAACAGCCAGTTTTATGAGATCACTTTTAACATTATAGTGAACACTCTTAAATTTATAGAGAATACTCTTAACTATGGTGAGAACACTCGTAGTATTACAATAACAATTTAAGCTTTACTTAGAACACTCCCAGCATTATAATAACGCTTTTAACTTAATAAGAACACACTTTACTTTAGAAGAAAACTTTCAGCTTTCTAGAGAACACTCCTAATTGTGCTGATACCACTCTTTAAAGACCACTTTTAATTATATTGAAAACACCCTTAACTTTATAAGAATACTTTTTAACATTATATGGACATTTTTGGTTCAATAAATAATAGTCATTACTTTATAAGAACATTTAAATTTAACACTCATTTCTTTATCGAGATCACCCCAACTCTAGAAATTATACAACACTCCTTGCTGAATAGAGATAACTTCAAACCTTATAAACTGTATAAAAATTTAAGTTTTAAAAAACACTACAAAACATTTTGTCTGTATATTACTCCTTATTTTATAGAGAAACTTGCTTGGAATGCCCTGCTAATCTTATAGAGCATAACACTCCCCATCTTTAGGCTTTCGTGAATAAAACGCTTTAAATCTTATGAGCACAATGCGCTTAATACTTTTAATCTTGAGCAAATACAAGACAAAGCGTGTAACACTTTACTTTTAATCATGTGAGTAAATACGGTACAAAGCGCTTAATAATTTTAATCCTACGAGTAAATATAGTACAAAGCGTTTAACACTTTAAATCCTACGAGTAAGTACAGTACAAAGCGCTTAACACTTTTAATCCTACGAGTAAATATAGTACAAAGCGTTTAACACTTTAAATCCTACGAGTAAGTACAGTACAAAGCGCTTAACACTTTTAATCCTATAGGTAAGTGCAATACAAAGCGCTTAGCACTTTTAATTCTACGAGTAAATACGGTACAAAGCGCTTAACATTTTTAATCCTAAGGATAAGTACAATACAAAGCGCTTAGCATTTTTAATCCTAAGAATAAATGCAGTACAAACCGCTTAACACTTTTAATCCTACGATAAATACAGTACAAAGTGCTTAACACTCTTATTTCTACGAGTAAATATAATACAAAGCGCGTAACACTTTTAAATCTACGAGTAAATCCAATACAAATCGCTTAACACTTTTAATCCTATGAGTCAATATAATACAAATCGCTTAACACTTTAATCCTACGGATAAATACAATACAAATCGCTAAACACTCTTATTTCTACGAGTAAATATAAATAGAAAGCGTTTCTAACTTTGCAGCAACCAGCCCCAACGAACATTCAAATATTCAGAGTAAAAAGAAAAAAACCCTTATAGAATAACTATCTGGATCAATTGTTTAGGAGACCCAGAAGTTATCTCACCGAAAAGTGCATGTAGAACTCACACAAATAATTGCTTGGAAATAACAATCAAAACAAACAACAGTTTATCATCTTTCCCAGTAAAAAAAATAATGTTACGGGTCGTACTACTTTACTTTAATATCTTAAATGTTATCATATTATCTTTTGGTTTTTGCAGAATGTGACGGCAGTCGATATGCGTCCTTTAAATGACCTATATATTAAGCCTTTATTCTTTATGACATGATGAACCTTAATACTGATAATTATCATACTGATATTTTGTACAACATTGATAATGTTTAAAGTGTTGCTCACGTTTCCGTGCAAAAAGTGGTATGGAAGTTATAAATTAATTACAACAACAATACAGCATAGTCAACTATGCACATGCGATAAGAGCTAATTTAAACTACTATTTTTTATTTTTTAAGGATTGTTTCTTATAATATGAGTTTGTGTGGGTCTTTAAATGTGTTCGTTTGAGTAATTGTGTGCATAAGTTTGTGCCTGCATTTTGTTGTAGCCGTATGTTTGTGAATGTCTTTTGCACGTTTGTGTGTTTTTGCTGTGATTATGAGCGTGATTACCTGCGTATGATTGTGTGTTTGCGCGTTTGTGTTTGTAAATGTTTGTATGTTTGTTTGCGTGTTTTGTTTGTAAATCTTTGTATGCCATTTGTGAGAGTATGTAAGTATGCTATGTTGTTTGTATGCATATATATGTTATGATTTTTTTAAAGGGTATGTGGTGGTGGTGGTGGTGGTGGTGTTCGATTCATGTTTACGCACTTTATTTCTGAAAGGGTTCTTGGTGACTGGAGATTGCCCGAATGGGTGGATGTCGCAGTTGGATGGATGTTATTTGCTGCAGCCCACGGCTGTCGAACAAGCAGCAGCTGCGACGCTGTGCAACAGATACAATGCTACACTGGCTTGCATCGCCTCTCAGGAGGAATATGTAAGTAGATCAGTATCATTTGTAATGTTTTGGCCTGTGAGTTTGCTTGTCTGTCCACTGATATTTTGTTGATGAGCGTCACATTGCTAGTCATAAAGTCAGAGAACGATTTCTAAGAGAGAGGCCACAAGATTAAGATTGTTCAAGTGTAAATCCTTAATCTCTAATGCATTATCTAACTGAAACTTATCTTGGGAACTATTTTATATATCAGTTCATACGTGCTAATAAGATAGCCGTACATTTATGGTAATATTTTTAAAAATTAACTTAAAGTGTTTTTAATTCGTTTTCAAGCACCATACAAACCTAAGCAAACAGATTGACCGATACGAAAACAAACAAGCAAATAAATACAATATTTTAATACATACTACAGCAGAAACGGATAAAGTAACACAGTTGAAGAATTTCACATGTGCAAGAACCTTGAAACTTGTAATGACCTTAACACGCGAGATCCCTGAACATTGTAATAACCTCTACACACGTGAGAACCCTGAATCATAAAATGATCTTTACACGCTCAAAATCCTTAAAACTTGTAATGACCTTTACACATGCGAGAACCTTAAAACTTGTAATGACTTTACACACGCGAGAACCCTGAATCTTAAAATGACTTTTACACGCTCGAGAACCTTAAAACTTGTAATGACCTTTACACATGCGAGAACCTTAAAACTTGTAATGACCTTTACACGCTCGAGAACTTTTAAACTTGAAATGACCTTTACACGCTCGAGAACCTTAAAACTTGTAATGACCTTTACACGCTCAAGAACCTTAAAACTTGTAATGACCTTTACACCTGAGAGAACCTTTAAACTTGTAATGACTTTTACATGCGCGAGAACCTTGAAACATCGTAACTGCATGCTGATCAGTCATCACAAGCCACTTTTGATCGGAAATACAGCACAATATGAACATTGAAAAATAAAAAAGACGATTTATAAAAGACATTTTCCATTTACCCTGAAACTTTTCTTTTGAGCAGAACATGTTTAGCCAGCTGATACGAGTTGGAGGACCTTCCACGTTTTGGATTGGGCTGCAAAGGGGAGACAACGGCGTGTACTTGTGGACAGACGGATCACCTTACAGTGCAAGTTACACGTAAGGTTCTTTACTTAATGACCTCTCTTTTATCAGCAATACCCCAAACCCCACCTCACCCATCCATCCAATGTTCTTTTTCTCGTGAATGAAATTTAAGAATTTTGATAAAATTACATTTGTTATTGACCATGTAGTCCTACAAGTATAAGATCTAGTAACTGCAAAGACGCGTGGCGTCGTCTTAGCGTTCATCGCGCTAAGGAAGAAAGCAGCAAATTATGTGTTTTGGGATTAATCGGTGTGTATTCACCTAAAACCACAAAACAAACAATAAACAAAATAAAACATCACAGTAAATTAAAAAAATATTCGGAGTTGCTGGGTTTTATCTGCAATAGGTTTTTTTTTTCGTAATTAAAAACAAAAGAATTCCGTAGTGAGGTGTATAGTGTTTCCCACAGTAGTCTTTTCTTAAAATTTTATTCTGAATAGACTAGTGAGTGTCCTTATCCATAGTGGATTGGTGAGTGTTTTTAGATTATTTTTTTAAATTCGTTATGGATATTGAGTATTTCTATAGTAATACTTTTATTCGTTATGGACTGTTGAGTGTTTCTACAGTAATATTTTTATTCGTTATGGACTGTTGAGTACTTTTACAGTATTTCTTTTTGTTCGTTATGGACTGTTGAGTATTTCTACAGTAATATTTTTATTCGTTATGGACTGTTGAGTGTTTCTACAGTAATATTTTTATTCGTTATGACTGTTCAGTGCTTTTACAGTATTTTTAAAATTCGTTATGGACTGTTCAGTGCTTTTACAGTATTTATTTTATTCGTTATGGACTGTTGAGCGCTTTTACAGTATTTATTTTATTCGTTATGGACTGTTAAGTGCTTTTACAGTATTTATTTTATTCGTTATGGACTGTTGAGTGCTTTTACAGTATTTATTTTATTCGTTATGGACTGTTGAGCGCTTTTACAGTATTTATTTTATTCGTTATGGACTGTTGAGCGCTTTTACAGTATTTATTTTATTCGTTATGGACTGTTCAGTGCTTTTACAGAATGTTCGGAGGAAGATTCAAGTCACCGTATCTTTTTCCATTGCTGTTCTTCTGTTTCCTTTGAAATGTGAAATTACTCATTTTCATACACTTATGTGAGGACTAGTAAGGGCTGCGCTTCCCTTATTGACTGTTAATGTTCTCACCAGTGTGCTCATTATTAATTTTTCCATGCCCTGTGAGGACCTCTTACGCTTCCATCTGAGGCTGTAAAGGACTAACCATGCTTTCATAACTTGTGACGATTATTTCCTGTCTGTCCTGTGATGTTCACCCATGTTCTAATACAGAATGAGGAGTTTGCCTGCACTGATACTTTGTGGTGTGTGTGTGTGTGTGTGTGTGTGTGTGTGTGTGTGCATATTCTTTGGAGATGATTGTGTTCCTGTATATTGTGTGGACTGCTAGTGATCTTATAGATTGTGATGTCTTTTATTTAAAAATACACAAAACAACTTTTGATGACGAATTGAGATATACCCATACCCAGCAATAAGCTAACATGAGAGTGAATGTGTTTGTGGCCCATTGCAAAGTCTAAGTAACACTCTTCATGGTTAAAGAGTTAAAGAGACAAAAGAATTATCAGTGAAATAAGAAGCAATTAATGACAGTTCTATTTTTAATTTTGCACGAGCATTTCCGATGTGCGTATGAAAATGTGCATATATGGTAGTGTGTATGCGCGCACGTGCGTATAATATTGTGTGTGTGATATTGAAACCAATCGGACAATTACCAGATCTTATATTCAAATTGTTCTAAGGCACTGGGTGGATGGACAAGAGGGCTACGGATATCAGGTTGGTATCTCTCAGTGCTCCACCATAAACAGTGAGACTGGCCTTGTTAGCATTCAGCCCTGTAATGGCCAGTACTGGCCGTTATGCGAGCGTCCTGCAAATCTCCGTGAGTACTGAATGTCTGATTTAAAGTTGGTTGGCTGATAAATAAACGGACAATTAGTCAGACACGTGATTTGAATGCCGGATTATGTATAAAGGATGGGCTAATGTATCCATGGACGGATGTACATAGCTTGATAGATTGATAGATATATAGGGGAAGCTCATAATGTTTTTAATAGATAGTAAGACAGATAAACATATACACAGACGTATTGCTTAATCACGCACACACACACACACACACACACACATATTCAGACAGACAGAAAGATAATAGGTATTAAGGAAGGCAGATAGCTAATTAGCTATAATATATAATAAAAGGTACACTACAGCAAGATAGATAATAGGTACATAAATAATAGATACCAAATCAAACAGAGAATATATACATAGTCAAATGACAGATAGATAATAGGCACAGAGACATACAGAATATATAGATAATAGGCACAGAGACATACAGAATATATAGGTACTTAGTCAGACAGACAGATAATTAGTGCATAGTCAGACAAACTGAAAGGTAATAGGTACATTGTCAAACAGATAGACACTAGGTACCTAGTCAGACAGATAGGCAATAGGTACATAGACATATGGATAGATAATAGGTACATCGTACGACAAATAGATATTAGTACATAGTCAGACATAGGTAATAGGTATAGATAGATAATAGGCATATAGACAGACATATAATAGTACATAGTCAAACATAGAGATCGTAGATAATAAAATGATACATACAGGTATAGACAGGCTGATGGATTGATGAACATTTAGTTACACAGACATATAGCTATACAGAGAGACAGAGAGAAAAATGATGTGATTCAGTGATAGTTCTGGGACATAATTAATTTTATAATTAGATTGTTATATACTTTACCTCATATCGAAAGGTCACCAGTAAAAACAATGACGCATCATAATATCTGTATTTATTGGAACATTACACAAATAATTTTTAAGTCTGTATTTATTGGAACATTACACAAATAATTTTTAAGTCTGTATTTATTGGAACAGCATATATATATTAAAATCTGTATTTATTGGAACATTACACATATATTTTTTGATGTCTATATTTTTTGGAACATTATACGATATTTTTAATGCCTTTACTGGAATATTACACAGTTTTTCTAAAATGTATATATTGGAACATTATAGATATATTTCTTATTATATGTATTTTATCGAAACATAATACAGATATAAACATTTATGGGACAACACATCCCTCCACCCCCGTGAATAAATAAAAAAAAAATAAAAGCACCCCCCAAACCACCCTTATATAACATATAATATATTATAGGTGAGTGAATCCCCCCCCACACCCCAACCTCTCCTATAAGCACTCCTCTGATGACGTGCTCAGGGTGAGCAATATATATTAAGGCTTTTTAACCTTTTAATATAAAAAGTGTTCCTATCACAGCTTATCCAAGTGCCACTTCTTCTGTGATGATCGTGTGTCACAGTGTGAGCATTGACTAAAGATATCACTCATTACCCTAGTTTCTGTTCTGTTCCACAAACGTACTGTCATTCCTACTTTGTCAGTATCTCATCGTTTCCAGCATTTACCGATGTCTGCAATGCCGAGGACGGCTGGTTGGATTTGGATGGCGCTTGTTACAAAATCTCTGACGTCCAGAGCACGTGGTTCGATGCGCGGCAGACGTGCCTACGTCACAACGGGGATCTTTTTGATCCTGGTAGTTCGCCCTACGTGATAAATAAATTGGTCTCGTGTCGAGAAAGCATCACGCATATCTGGCTTGGAGTGTCTGATACAGTGAGTGCAGTCTTCGTGCCAACACCACTACGAGCATTAGCAACCACCACTGTCATCAATGTCATGTCATGTCATGTCGTACACGCTCACGATCTTTATCATCATCTGTAATATTATTTGTGTCATTCGTTTGTGGTATGGGCGTTTTAGTACATGTTTATCGCTGTGGGTTAAGATTTGTGTGTGCGCGTGCGTACATTTTATATATTTTGTCATGTACATGGACTCATTTATATATGTATGTTGTGCAGTGTGTATTTGTATTATTTACACACAAATATATAATCATACCGGGTACTTGATAAAATCGTTTTTTTTTCAATAGTTTCAACCGGGTACGTGGATGTCAGTGAATGGAGGTCAAGCCAACCTGTCTTGGGCCACTGGTGCTGACGTAATTTTGTGAGTGTTTTGTAACTTGAAAAGCGTTAATTGATAATATGCTGCCATTAAGAATTCTCGTTTCCTCAAGATATTTAACTTTTCTACCCACGACATCTTGTCAGCATAGTAGAAAAAGAGTTAGCAGAAATATACAGATTAAGGAAACACCAGCATTTCTCTCTTGAAATATAACAAGAGAAGATATTTTTCGTTTCACCTCGCACTCCTGCACTTATCTGCGGAAAGTATAATTTGCATCGGGTGCACTTACAGCTCTATTTTTTTTTTACAGAATCGAAGACGTCATTTGAGCTCCAAGTGCACCCGACCCCACGGATTATATAATGCTCAAAATAGTGGAGACGAGAGTTTGAGAGCTTTGCATGCCTCTACCCAACTCTCTACCATTAATACTAGCTACGAGTTCAGTTGGGGAGATGCATGCAAAGCACAAAAGTTCTTGATAGCCTCAGAATAATCACGTCTGACTTGCTCTACTTTGAACTCGTAGCCAGGTAGAGATGGTAGAGAGGTGGGGAGATAGATGCACAACATTATACTCCTTAAATTTCATCTGACGTGCAAGAGGAAAGCCTGGGAGAAGAACTTAACAGTATCATTTCGTTCGAGTTACGGCGCCTTAGGGCTCGTTCAGTGTAAGTCACCAGAGAGCCAAGAGGAAACTGCCAACTAAAGCACGGAGAGCATCAAATCAGAAGAGACAGCCAAGGTTGCCATAGCGTTTCATTGAAGCTACGGCCTACTTGGGGCTCGTTCACTATGTGACGATAGAGCTAAGAGGGAATTATCAACAAAGCGCGAGGAACATCAAATCAGAGAGGATGGCCAATACTGCCATACCGTTTCATTTGAATGCCTTGGGCGCGTTCTGTATTCAGTACCTTATGGCGCAGTCATGATTCTAAATGATCCGCTCTCTCTCTCTCTCTCTCTCTCTCTCTCTCTCTGTGTATGTGTGTGTGTGTGTGTGTGTGTGTGTGTGTGTGTGTGTGTGTGTGTGTTGTGCATAGTTTATTGTATGTTAGTAGACTGACAGATCTATTAACGCTAACTTTGAGCTTCATGTAAGTTTATGAGTGGAATATAAGCAGATATTTTAAGCTTTTCTCAGCCGGATAATTAACATATTGAACTTCCTAGAAAATAGTTTATTTAACAGTATTATTATTATTTTAAAATCCTTAATTTAAAAAATATTCAGAAAACAGTGCGTATATCTTGTGCTGTAAACTGATGCATTTTCCTCGTGGTTATTTCTTTAACTAGCTATCATCATTAAACGTACCAGTTAGGCAAATAAATATTCCTTTATAACGAATGCCAAATTCTGTTAGGGCATTGAAGGGATTACACTAATAAATGTTCAGTTTGGTGCGAACAGATTTCATTAGGCCACATGGATTCTATTTCAGAGAGCAGGGAAACACGTGTGCAGAAGTTGTGACGTCACCAACCAGTATACTTCGTTTCCAGTCTGACGTCTGCTCGCATGAAAAGAAATACATTTGCAGTAAACCATATGGTAAATCTATGAATCGATTCGTTCATACTCCCCGCCTCCAACACCCCCCCCCCCACACACACACACACTAACACATATATACAAACGAATACTCCCGCATTCATCAGTTTGTGATACACTTTATAGGCAGTTTTATGTGTTATTTAGCTAACCAGCAAAGACAGTTATCTACTTAAACAATGCGTTTAAAAAATAATTGCGAGAAAAATAAATTATTTTAAATGGAATTTAAAATGAACAAGACACCCTTTACTGCTAAAGACCGACTCATAACACAGAATTATGACCCAAGTGAAATGTAGGAACTCACACGAATGCTAAGTTAGCAATAACGCTGGGAATTATGACCCAGTTGAACTGTAGCATATTAGGAGTTCATACAAATGTTAAGTTAGGCAACAGCTCTGAGAATTATGTCCCAAGTGATGCAGCACTTTAGGCGCTCATACGAATGTTAAGTTAGGCAGTATCACCGAAAATTTTGACCCAAGTGAAATGTAACCATCCCCTAAGCCCTAAGGAACTCATACGAAGGCTAAGTTAGGCAATATCACTGAAAATTATGACCCAAGTGAAATGTAGCACGTTAAAGAGTTCATACGAATGCTAAGTTAGGCAATAACATTATCCCCAGCTCACTGGGAATCTTGAATGCATGGGTGCGTCTGTCAGTCTGTTAAGATTTCTTTAGATAATATTTCGCTGCATTCAACAAACCTTATATAAACCAGCAGGTCTTTTGAAACTAATGTTGATTTAAAAGCGAACTGTTTTTCCGAGGCAGGCACGTGCCCAGAGGGGTGGTATGAGCACGCAGGGCGGTGCTACCAGTTACGTATCTCTGATTCTGATGTCACCACTTGGTTTTTAGCCAAACAAGCTTGCGAAGACCAAGGGGCACAACTTCTGATTCTGAACAGGTATTTGTAACCGTTTTAATACTGAACTCGGCATTTAACCAGTTCTAAAGTAGGATTCTGTCCATAAAAGTTTTTTTTTGAATTAAATTTTATGTGACAGACAACTGGGTTTGATTTTGGTGATACCCAAACACATCAAGGGTTAATCTCGAATACATGTTTATGATATTGAATTGGAGAAAACTGTAAACCAATAGGCTTAGGTTTAGAACTATCTCCCAACTCTGTCCCCAATTTTTAAATCTAAATATTGCAGAAAGATACAACGAATGTTGGAATTGGACATTAAGTAGAGATAAATATATCTAATAGTTTCTTGTGTGTGTGTGCGTGCAAATGTGTGTTTGTGTGTGTAAATGTATGCATGCATGTGTCCGTGTTTACGTGTATGTGTGTGTGAGCGTATGTGTATATGTGTGTCTGTGTTTACGAGTATGTGTATGTGTGAGTATACGTGTGTATGTATTTGTCTATGTTTACGTTTATGTGTTTGTGTGTCTATATATGTGAGTATATGCATACTGTTTTCGTGTATGTGTTTTCGTGTGTATGTGTTTATGTGTTAATGTGTATGTGTGTTTATGTGTTTTTTTGTGTATTTGTGTTTCTGTATTAGTATATATATATATATATATATATATGTGTGTGTGTGTGTGTGTGTGTGTGTGTGTGTGTGTGTGTGTGTGTGTGTGTGTGTGTGTGTGTGTGCGCACGCGCGTCCGTGTTTATGTGTATGAATATGTGTTTGTGTGTATGTGTGTGTTCTTAGTAGTTATTTTGCCAATTCCTTAACGTAGACTAAGGAAGATAACTTTGAACAACTGGCTGAAAATATATTCCACAAGATTTTAATTTCTTTTGCTGGTTGCCTTAGTAATAAAGGCAAAATAGTCTTCTCACATTTTGTGTGTGTGTGTGTGTGTGTGTGTGTGTGGAGCGAGTGTGACTGTATCATTAATAAAGGTTCAAAATTTAGCGTTAATTTTCTTTTTCTCTTAGCCTTGATGAACACAACTTCATATCTCAGACACTAGTTCAGGGTGGCGTTCAGTACACCTGGCTTGGATTTTCAGGTATTATTAAACAAGGAATTAATGTATAAACACAATTATATTAAATATCGAAGGTTATTTTATTTTTTGCAGACATTTTCAGTAGCGCCATTAATCAATCTCCTTTTGATCAAATCAAAGCATATATTGTCTTATTCTTCATGACCTATTTATATCACCTGTGACTTGTAATCATTCACTACTTGATCTACTCATAACTGACATTTTTAATTTTTAGCTCTTGTGATCCAGTTATATCAACTGTGCTTTGTAATAATTCTTGTTTGATCTACTCACAAAACTTATATTGTTAGCTTTCATGACCTACTTATATTATCTCTGCATTGTAATAAGACGCTTTCGATCTATTCACAACAATTATATTTACATCAGCTGTGCGTTATAGTAATTCGCTTGTGTTTTGTGGTCCTGAATCAAAAAGAATGAATGAAAGTTCGGCGACCACCTCTTCTACCGTCACAATTAATAAACTTTACAATTTGCATTTAGCTATAATCTATTTTTCCTCTGCTGATTTCAGCACATGTGGCAATGTTACGTCACATGACATTGTCATCATATTTGGCCGCAATACTGAGCTCACTAACAATAGGACAAAATATATAGGAGTTAATATTTTCTGAATACTATCAGTCAAGCTAAAGCAACTTGATTCATTGCATTTAATGTGTAAAGTTTTCCAACATAGGCCGGTAAGTGTCTACAACAACATTTACGAAGATTTGTTGATTATGTCTAGATGAAATGGCAGCCGATGTACTGACTTGGGTGGACGGAACTCCTGCTAATGGTACGGGTGTATTCACTGTGTGGACACCATCATTTCCTTATCTATTGCCTGGGAGACTGGACTGTGGCATTTTACATCTTGGTAGGTCGTTGTTCAGCAAATGGTGTACAAACACAGCTCACTGTCACTATTGTAGGAACAAACACAGCTCACTGTCACTATTGTAGGAACAAACACAGCTCACAGCTCAATGTCTCTATTGTATAGACAAAAACAGCTCACATCTCACTCTCTATTTAAGGACAAATTTAGATGTCTAGTGTGTGTACAGGTACAGACAGCTGATTAGACTGTAATATATACAGATATAAAGGTCTCTGCTATGGATACATATATATCTGTCAGTATTGTACATGCAGGCATAGATGTCAATGTTTTGTGTGCAGGTATAGATGTCAGTGTTTTATGTGCAGGTATAGATGTCAATGTTTTGTGTGCAGGTATAGATGTCAGTGTTTTATGTGCAGGTATAGATGTCAGTATTTTATGTGCAGGTATTAATGAGTAGATTGTACGTAAAATTATAAATATCAAGTTTGTTTGGACAGGTAAATATGCCTAAATTTTGAGTACAAATGTAGATGATTAGATTATTTGTACACACATCAATGTCTCAGACCAACATTAGTCATATTGGAGTTTATTTTGACCAACAGACGGTGTGTGGTGGCATAGAATGTTTGTACATATATTGATGGCTAGAAGTGCGTATACAGTTGCTGTGTTACACGAAAACAAAGTTTTGACATGCAGTACTTTAACCTTAGTTAATTGATTGTATGGGCCCTTGCTATATTGTATGAAAGCAAAGTTTTGACATGCAGTACTTTACCTTATTTAATGGATGGTATGGGCCGTTGGAATAGGAACTCATTAAAATGAAATGACATGGAGAATTGGACAATGGGTTGTGTAATTGGTGCTCTTGGAAATTGGACAACTTCAGTTTTGTTCAGTGGATTGGGCAAGTGCAGAGTCATCACTTGGTCAAACGTATTAAAGCGTCACAAGAGTTGAATGTATTGTAGAATCATATGAGGTCAACAATTGATCCAATGGATTGTGTTGTCTTTAGAGAAGGGTGCTTTCGAAATCACATGATGTCATCGTTTGGTCCCCAGGAAATAAAATGAATACGGCCGTTTCAGAAATATAACAGAAGAGCCGTAATGCATTGAAAGAATAGCAAAACAACGAGAGTTTACCCATTGAAAACTTATTTATGTTGATTAAGAAAAACAACGTTATTAAAGATGAGAATTAATATTTTACCGAGCAGCCGAATTTATCATATTATAATATTATAATATCTATCTATCTATCTATCTATCTATCTATCTATCTATCTATCTATCTATCTATCTATCTATCTATCTATCTATCTATCTATCTATCTATCTATCTATCTATCTATCTATCTATCTATCTATCTATCTATCTATCTATCTATCTATCTATCTATCTATCTATCTATCTATCTATCTATCTGTCTGTCTGTCTGTCTGTCTATCTGTCTATCTATCTATTTACCTATCTGTCTCTCTGTCTGTCTGTCTGTCTGTCTATCTATCCATCCATTCATCCATCTATGTGCCCTTCCATCCATCTGTCTGTCTATCATTTCATAATGGGATATTTATGTAAATGCTTATTGTAAAGTAAAAAAGACATTGCGTCTGCAAAACAAACATTACAATCTCAACTAACATTAAACATGTATGTATAGGATTTTACTACATGGCTATAGTGTAAGAACTAATGTCTTTGGTAGTATTTCGCTTTAAAAATTAAATACTGTAATGGGCTTTTACATTTTTAATGTTTTTTAAATTGAAAAATTGACCTCAAAACTGTAAATATTTCAGGAACTTCGAATGGCTCTTGGTCCAATGGCTATTGTTTTACTTTAAAACCGTACGTGTGTGAGATACACATCGGAAAAGTTCCATCGCTCCCTCCAACAGGTATGTTTTAAATGTGAAAGTGTATGAGATAATCCCGTCTCTTTCCTAGCAAGTCAATTTTAATGTGTATGATGTGAGATAATCATGTCTCTTTCCTAGCAGGTCAATTTTAATGTGTATGATGTGAGATAATCCTGTCTCTTTCCTAGCAAGTCAATTTTAATGTGTATGATGTGAGATAATCCTGTCTCTTTCCTAGCAAGTCAATTTTAATACGAACGATCTGAGATAATCTCACTTCTTTCCTAACAAGTCAATTTTAATGCGAACGATCTGAGATAATCCCACCTCTTTCCTAACAAGTCAATTTTAATGCGAACGATCTGAGATAATCCAACCTCTTTCCAAACAAGTCAATTTTATGTGTATGAAATAATCCCGCCTCTTTCGAAACAAGTATATTTTACACGACGCGTATATGCATGAAATAAATCCCCCTCTTTCGAAACAAGTGAATTTGATATGTGTATGTGTGTGAAATAATCTCGCCTCTTGCAAAACAAGTCAATTTTAATGCGTATGATGTGAGATAATCCCGCCTCTTTCCAAAGAAGAAAATTTTAATGCGTATGATGTGAAATAATTCCACCTCTTGTCAAACAAGTCTTTAATGCGTATGATGTGAGATAATCCCTCATCTTGTCAAACAAGTCAATTTTAATGCTCAAGCCTGTGAAATAATCCCTCTTCCAAAATATCAGTTTGAATGCCAACGCATATAGATGCTCATGTTCATAGGAAAAGAACTAAATTACTCCCTTCAGCAGGCCATTTTAATGTATGCTTGCTTTATTTAGTTGGCGCACATAAAGTCCAAGAGTTCTTTCACTTGAACTGGGTAGACTTAATGCACGAAGTGAGGGTTCTTAAAATAGGTGATGGTAGCCAATTTAATTTTTAAGAATCTCATTTTTTTTTTGTTCTTAATACTTATTATTACAATCAAATATCAAGAAGAGCTTAAAAATGATCTCAGATAGTTTTTAATTATAGCTTTATAAATATATCTTGAAGAATTATTCAATCGAAAATTGAAAATGGTCACTCTTAAGAAGATGGTTTTCTTTTCACACAGTATATATGTTTTAATTATAAATTATTGTTTGTTTATGGCAGAAATATATACTTTTTAATTGGCAGAAATATAATCTTTTTAATTATTGTTTGTTTATGGCAGAAATATGTACATAAATTGTCTGTTCTAGCTACTATAACGTCTGACAGGATGTTCTAGCTACTATAGTATAACAGGATGTTCTAGCTACTATAGTCTGACAGGATGTTCTAGCTACTATAGTCTAACAAGGATGTTCTAGCTACTATAGTCTAACAGGATGTTCTAGCTACTATAGTCTGACAAGGATGATCTAGCTACTATAGTCTGAAAGATGAATGAAAGTTATGCGGCCGGGTTTCATCCCGTCAAAAATACTGCTTGCATAATTTAATTTGTGCATATATTGCAAAACAATTTTGATATAAAAAACTGTTCTAACACTGGATAAATTAATCTGCATAATGAATATTGGGGTTTTGCACAAAAAATAGAATAAATAATAATTTGGTATAAACGTTATTATTATAATATGCATGCAATGCCCTACCAGCATACAAACACACGCAAAGCTGCAAGGAGTATATCTAGTTAGCTAGGTCATACATACATGTGATACATTTGTTATCAATCTGACGTTGGCAGATGGTGATAGGACGTGTATTATGTGTTCTTACAGCATCCACTGCCTTTAGCTGCGAGGCCGGGTGGCTTCTGTTCCGAGACCAATGCATTTTCTTTAGTAATGAGAAGACATCTTGGGACTCAGCAGAACATATTTGTGAGGTTGTTAACGCCCATCTAGTCACCATCACTGATGCGTATCTGCAGTCTTTTCTGAGCAGTAAGAATGGGCTGAAACTTGATTGTTGCTGTTATGTTGTTATTTAGTGGCTGATATTATTGCTATGGCTGTCTTGTACTTGTTGTTGTGTTGGGCTTTTGGTTGTTGATACAATTGTATTTAGTGTTGATTTTATTTGTTACTGCTGTTATTGTTTTATTATTATTTTCTATTTTGTTGCTGAAGGTGTTTTGTTGTTGCTGATGTTGTTATGTTGCTGTTACTCTTATATCTATTGTTTATTTTTCAACGATGATATAGTGTCATTGTTTTTTCATTGTTAACATTTGAGGGCTATTTTTGTCTTTTGTCATTTAACTGTTGCTATTGTTGCTGTGTTTTAATTTTATTTTGGAATTGTTGGATGATGTTTTGTTGTTGTTACTGAAGTGCTACCGTGTTGTTGTTACTGAAGTGTTTTATTATTGTTGTTTCTGAAGTGGTGTTATGTTACTGATGATACTGAAGTGGTATTTTATTATTATTCTTACTGAAGTCGTGTTTTATTATTGTTGTTACTGAAGTGGTGTTATGTTATTGATGCTACTGAAATGATATTGTTGTGTTATTACTAAATGGGACTGTGTAGTTTTTACTGGTTAGTGGTGTGTTATTATTGTTATTGGAGTGGTATTGTGTTATTTTGCTTATAACTTTGACTTTTAAAGTTTTTGTGTTATTTTGAGTGATAATTGGAGATGTTAGATTTTTTTTTTTACATTACTTACTGTACGTTTGATTTAATAATACAATATAAATATTTTTAATTTAACACTGAGCCATCAGACTACAAATATAAACAATTTAAAAATAAATAAATATAATAAATGTATTCTTAATCTTAACAAAAATAAATCTTTAAAAAGAATGTTTAAGAAAAGTAAAGGATAAGTGCTTTAAGACAATATGCATACATTAACAACCCTTACAAACAATAGACGACAATTATTTTATTATTGGATGTCGTAGCTAAAAACGAAACGAAATGCGATACCCTAAGTCGTCTTCTATCGTGTTCCAGTTAATCTGCCTGATGTTAGCGTGGCTTGGATTGGCTTGCGCCTAGACAGGAATGACAGAAAGTACTATTGGACGGATGCCACTTTGGTAAGTTAGATTATATAATTATTTGCAGTGACCTCAATAGTATAGTAAGAGTGTAACCCGGTAATCTGGAGGGAGGGAGGGAAGGTTAGGTGCATCCTTTCACGTTGAAGGCAGCAAGTGGAATCAACCACTGAAAAGAACTGATTTTCTTTCTTCACTCAATGCCTGTCTGAATGTAGGGGTGGGGGCGCTTCCGGCTTTCGCGCTAGGGAATGGGGGTGGTGGGTGGCTACGTCGTCATTGCAGTAGAATTTTTTCGAAGTCATCTTGTAGTGTTGTGCATTCCTTGAAGTAGACTTTTTTTATTTTTAACACATTTTGCAGTATCGTTGTGCGGTCGTCCGTTGCAAACATGTCTGGCCGGCAAAGGCGAACTCTAGCCAGGTAATCCGCGGGCTAAAGTTGTGGTGGATGTTGTTGCTGTCGTTCCTGATGTTAAAATAGGAGGGCGGGTGGGAGGAGGTGTCCTACTGAGTTCAGTCTGTACTTAGGTGCGCCCGGGATATTCAACCCCTTGTCCTTACTGGTGGTGTTATGGTTGTCGCTGCTGTTGTGGCTGTTCCCGGTGTCCGTTGCGATGGACGAAGATGGGCGGTGGCGGCCAGTATAAATGATCCAGCATCAGCTGAATCATATTCAGGATGGTTGAAATATCCCCACTGCGGATATTGCTGCTCTTAGTACTGCCATTGTTGTTGTCGCTGCCGTTGTTGGTGGCGATTTCTGCAGTGTTGTTGTGGCTGTTGCTGTTGTTTCGTGTCATGCATGATGTGTTAAGGCGGTCTATTTCTTTTCGTTTTCTTTGTTGAAGGCTTTGTTGTTGCTGTTGTTGTTGAGGTTGCTATCAATGGTGGAAGAGGGGGGGGGACATTCAACACCGTTGTCCCGTTATCGAGGAAAGTCTCGATGTTGACAGTTGTTGTTTATATTGTTGCCGCCGTCGATGATGCTCCAGGTGGCGTCTTTGACAAGAGTGAGAGAGGTGAGGCCTCAAGCACTCTTGCACACTCGTTCAAGGCGGCACCAATCTCGACTGATATGTCAGTAAAGACTTCGGTTTGTCTGGTTTTTCCTTTAATTCTGTTTTTCTTTTCGTCTGTGTTTTGGCGATTTATCATCTGCATTAGTGTATGTTTATTTTATTGCTTATAGCGTTTTTATTTTTAAAAATTGGTTGCTGTTTTAAATCATCATCATTATTTTCAAGGCCCATTTTACTGATGTATATTTATATCCGTGTTTTTACATTTACAGTTTCTTTCATATTCGATTGATAAGAGATGGATAAGAGATGGATATTCGATTGATAAGAGATGGATAAGAGATGGATAAGAGATGGATATTCGATTGATAAGAGATTGATAAGAGATGGATATTCGATTGATAAGAGATGGATAAGAGTTACAAAACAAATTCTAGTATCTGGGTAACTGAAAGTACGGGAACTGAGTAAGAAATAAACTAGGACGTCAGTGATTTTAATTGACGTCCTCTTGACAGGTTAATTTTACGAATTATTTTCCGGGTGAACCTGACGGAGCAGACCATGGTCTAGACTGCATTGAAATGATTGGTGGATCTAGCAATTATGATGGAGGGTGGAACGATCAGAATTGCAGTCGGCCTCAAGACTACGCGTGCCAGAAGGCAGCAGGTAAAATAAAAGCAAATAAACAAAGTCAGTCTCACAGAATGAAACATTATCGAGCAAACAGACCAGTGTAATTCTCACAGCAAGTAATATATAATATTAAGTTATGAATAAACCCTTGCAAATATAAAAAATAACTCGAAATACGCTTTTCAGTACATTGTAATTGTTACACTTTAATTCCATAAAATTCAAAGCATTCCTTTAATGTATTAAGTATAAAGCGATTTTGCTGATATTATAATTTTCCTTAATTGTTCAAAGTAATAATAATGTTGAAATGATGAGAAATAGTATCTATTCAATCTGAGAAATACTGTCTAGGCATATCTCAGTGTCACTGCATGTCACAAGTATCAGAAATAGCGTCTCTGCTTGTCTCAGTCTCAAAAAGTTTCTCTGCATATCTCAATGTCATTGCATGTAACAGTCTTAGAAAGAGCGTCTCTGCTTGTTTCAGTCTCAGAAAATGTCCCCACATGTCTCAGAAAGTATATGTGCATATCTCATTCAGTCTTAGAAACAGTAACTCTGCATATCTTCGCCTGTTAACGTTTCTGAATCGAGACTGAAATATTTTCTATAAATAATATGGAAATTGCTAATATTCTTCTCTTGTATTTAAAAGAAATACTAGAGCCACTTCTCTCTATCATAACCCCCCCCACACACACACACACTCACTTCTTTGGTTCACATACAAAGGTGTTTTACCTACCTGTGGACATTTGTATGTACCATATAGTGAAATAATGTAGACCGTAAAACAATTTATATACAAGGATTAAAATAAAATATGAATAATACTTTTTTCAGCCAAACTTTAATCCCTACCTACCGTAATTAAAAAAGCAAAACACTGAAGTTCTTTGTAAAGTATGTGTATATTTTGTTTCTAAAGTTATTGTCTTTTTTGCAGTCCAGACAAGTGGAGTTACTTCCCCATCATCAGTAACGTGTGAGTGTTTTGTAATTTGCCGATAATTTACTTCACCATCTTCAGTAATATGTGTGTTGTGTAATTTGCCGATAATTTACTTCACCATCTTCAGTAACATGTGAGTGTTGTGTAATTTGCCGATAATTTACTTCACCATCTTCAGTAACATGTGAGTGTTGTGTAATTTGCCGTTAATTTACTTCACCATCTTCAGTAACATGTGAGTGTTGTGTAATTTGCCGATAATTTACTTCACCATCTTCAGTAACATGTGAGTGTTGTGTAATTTGCCGATAATTTACTTCCCCATCTTCAGTAACATGTGAGTGTTTTGTAATTTGCCGATAATTGACTTCCCCATCTTCAGTAACATGTGAGTGTTGTGTAATTTGCCGA
Source organism: Sinotaia quadrata (assembly GCA_028829895.1). Lineage (NCBI taxonomy): Eukaryota > Metazoa > Mollusca > Gastropoda > Architaenioglossa > Viviparidae > Sinotaia > Sinotaia quadrata. Next base: position 68,040,134 of record CM054183.1, read on the forward strand.
TAAGTTCAATGATCTCGTGTATGTAAATGTGTGTCCACAAGACTTCAAAATCACACAAGTACGTATACTTAATATTATCATCTCAGTTTGAATATGTCTCTAAAGCATAATCTTAAAGATTTATATGTACGTGTCCGTAACATTATAATCGCCGACTTATACATGACTAGAATAACTGCTAGCTACGGATAAAAAAATATTTGTAGATATTCATTGGAATGTAGATGTATTTAATTAAGATATTTAATAACAATAACATCAGTCGCTGTAAGAAAATAACACTTGTTATACGAGAAAATAGCAGTGGCACTCGCTAGACCTGAGAGTTCTTTCCTTTACAGATTCCTGGTCGTACCGCTGTGGGTTGGGCTGGCAGTTCAACGCGCATGACAACTATTGCTACATGGTGATGGTTGGCTCGCCCAAGACATGGCTGTCAGCAAGGTACGACTGTATGAGGCGAGGTGGTGACCTGCTGAGCATTTCCGGTCCTAACGAACAAACGCTCATAGAAGGTATTTTTGTGTTTATTTGTTTTGCTTTGAAATGTTTGATTTTTAAAATTTATTCTGTTGCTGTTTTATTAATTAAAAGCACATCAGGTCTTTTGGAGACTCGCAGAACTGTAAGATGCTTCTTTTCTCCTGGTTTCGTTTCGAGCTGTGAGTTGTGTACCTTTGTTGCTGGGTTTGTACCTGTGTCGCCAGTGGAGTTGCAAGTTTTTGAAAGGCCCTTGTGCGTACCTTCGATTTCAAACGAAAAATAAAACGTAGTTGCATGCAACATAAATCAGGTAGCCAAATGAAATAATGGTTACATTCTGAAAGTAAAAAAATAGACTTCGCTCACTGCCAGCCCCCGAACGCCGGGGTCCTTGTTCATTGCACAGCCTGCCAAATCCGCTGTGTGTCGTATATATCAATTTTTTCTATAATGTCTTTATATAGTCGTTAACTTTCTTTAATGTCTTTATATAGTCGTTAACTTTCTTTAATGTCTTTATATAGTCGTTAACTTTCTTAAATGTCTTTATATAGTCGTTAACTTTCTTTAATGTCTTTATATAGTCGTTAACTTTCTTTAATGTCTTTATATAGTTGTTAACTTTCTTTAATGTCTTTATATAGTCGTTAACTTTCTTTAATGTCTTTATATAGTCGTTAACTTTCTTTAATGTCTTTATATAGTCGTTAACTTTCTTTAATGTCTTTATATAGTCGTTAACTTTCTTTAATGTCTTTATATAGTCGTTAACTTTCTTTAATGTCTTTATATAGTTGTTAACTTTCTTTAATGTCTTTATATAGTCGTTAACTTTCTTTAATGTCTTTATATAGTCGTTAACTTTCTTGAATGTCTGTATAATCTGTCATTTCCATTTGACTACATCTCTTTCTTTTAAAAATACGATTATAATATTTAATTGCTAAAATGCCATCATAATATTTCGTTTTTATTTATAAAAGATTCTTTATAATGTATCGTTTTCATTTGTAATGAATCTTTATAATCTATTGTTTACTTTTCTAGAATGCCTGAATAATTATTATTTCATGTCTATGATCTGTTTTATTTTAAGATTATTATTGGATACCTATGACCTGTTTCTTTTAAAGATTATTATTAAATGTCTCGGATCGGTTTCTTTACAAGATTACTGGTGGATGCCTATGATCTGTCTCACATAAAATACTAGTGGATGTCCATGACCTATTTATTTTGAAGTTTACTAGTACATGTAGGCCTACTCATTGAGGGATCAGTGGTAACATTGAGAGTGTGGCAGTGAACAGCTCTGAGTTTTACTTGCAGCAATGATGAGAACAGGGTACTCCCAATACCAGGGGCCCTTTTGGCTTGGAGCCACCGACAGCACGCACGAAGGTGGTTGGGAATGGTCGGATGGCACACCTTTCCGATACCTCCACTGGCATCCAGGTATTGTAGTGTTAACACCCAACATGAGGCACTGTTTTAAATTTTAAAAAAGACTGTTTATATGCCAACTTTAGTAAAGTGTACAAGTGTGATTTTAAGTTTTTAAAGAGCAATTTTTTCTCTTATTAATTAGTCTTCATGTATCTTTTCATGTTTATAAATAGACGTTTTTTTTTGTATTTTAATTTGCTTAATTATTTATTGTTGTTTTTCGTTTAAAAATGGTTTAATTTTTAATTTTGTATTCTTTCAAAACAATTGTAAAATAACGTCTTATAAGCATTATGCATTAGAAACTGGTTTAAACGCCTTTGGGCATAAAAAATAATTAAAATAATAAACCAGGCCTATAATATCTTCTTCAATGACATCTCTGATTTATCCCGATCTCCCATTTTTCGAGATAACATAGAGCTGTCTACTTCTGCTTTGGGTATAAGGCTTTATGAATTGTGAGTAGTTTTCTTGTTTTTCTGTCCAGTTAATTTATTTCATTTGTTGTCCAATCTATGATACCTCCAGTGTAGCTGACTACAGATATTGCGTATGCGTTAAGGGCTTGTATTTTGTTAGCCCATTTAGCTTGGACTTCAGGACTTGTCTAACACGTTTTTCAAACTCTCTCTTAACTTTGCATTTTACTTCACTCAGCATATTTTCTTGTTGTTTTAATATCTCCAGGTATTTATATCCCTTTTCCATTTAAACATCGTTGATTTTTCCAATGTCGATCCTGCCGTTCTGGACGATAATTCTGCCACATATTATTATTATTATTATTATTTTGTTATTGTTGTATTTAAGTGTTTTATGTGAGTATAGGCCTACATTCATATGAGTGACTTGCAAGAGGTGAGCAATGCATCTTTAAGTTATGAGACGTGCTTTGGGTCAAGACGATGTGTCATTGCAGGTGAACCGAACAACATGTACGACACAGGAGAAGACTGCTCGGTGATGATCGTGCGCTGGAACTATGAGTGGAACGACCGAGCCTGTGACGCCGTGCTTGACTACATCTGCAAGAAGCAGGGTAGGTGTCGAGTCCCAATAGACAAAACGCAACCAAACAGACATAAAAACGTTTGCAAGAAACAAGGTATGATTCGAGTGCCAACAGACGGAAACAAAACAGATATAAAAACGTCTGCAAGAAGCAAGCTAAGGGTCGAGTCCCAATAGACAGAAACAAAACGCAACAAAACAGACATAAAAATGTCTGCAAGAATCAGGTTATGGGTCGAGTCCCAACAGAAGGAAACAAACCAACATAAAAATGTCTGCAAGAAGCAGGGTAAGAGTCGAGTCCCAACAGAAGGAAACAAACCAACATAAAAATGTCTGCAAGAAGCAGGGTAAGAGTCGAGTCCCAACAGAAAGAAACAAACCAACATAAAAATGTCTGCAAGAAGCAGGGTAAGAGTCGAGTCCCAACAGAAAGAAACAAACCAAACAATAAAATGTCTGCAAGAAGCAGGGTAAGAGTCGAGTCCCAAAAGAAAGAAAAAAACAAACAAACAAAAATCGACTGCCCCAAATGCAGTGCTTTAATATGTCAAATCATTTCACCTACATTATGTCACAACTCTTTTACATTTCAATACAGCACACCACATTTATAGCATAGTTTAACTATATCAAATCGCAATTTCTCACATGACGAATTCACAGTCACATCACATCACGTCACAACTACATCTCTTCAGATCACAAAAAATTCTTTAAATGATTTGAAGGCTGAGGTGCATTAATTTCGATATATCTTATTCTTATGTGAGATAAATCTGATGCGCAATTAATATTTAGTGCCTTAGAGCTGAGATAAATGAAATGTGATAAATTTGTTTATTTTGTCATATACGTTATACATTCTTTGCACCCTGTGATATAGTTATTTACTGTGATAAATGCAATGCGATAAACTTTATTTTCTCATATCCGTTAAACATTCTTTGCACTATGTGAATTAATACATATTTACTTTGATAAATGCATTATGCGAAAAATTGACTATAGAAAATAAGTATATGTGAAGAATTCTTGCATCTTATACGTTTGTGTTCCCAATGAAAATACACAGGCTAAACAGTTAAAGAGGGTTATTAGCAAGCTGTTAACTGTAAAGATACGTTCATTCACTTACAGTTTTGTGTTTGCCGCTCGTAGTTATTACAAAGCTATGTTATAATTTGCGTTGTGATAACATACTTCATTTGAAACTTTCATAGTACTGCGTTTGTGTAGTTTATATTTTTCTTTTAAAGTGTCCCATTTCACTTTTTCACTTTCCAGCTGCGTCTCCTACTGACACCTTTAGCGTTCCGACACCACCGTCAACTTGTAAGTACTGCGTGCACACACACACATATGCACTTAATAATGCATTTAAACTATCACATACATACACACACAGATATGCGTACACGGTCACACCAATGCAATTGCACCCCTGTATAAACACATGCACTTAATAATACATGCAAGCTGTCAAATACACACCTACACGTAAACAAACACTTAATAATACATGCAAGCTGTCAAATACACACACCCACACGTAAACAAACACACATGCACTTAATAATACACGCAAGCTGACACACCCCCACACACACCCACACGTAAACAAACACATATGCACTTAATAATACACGCAAGCTGACACATACACACCCACACATAAACAATACACATGCACTTAATAATACATACAAACCGCACTCCACCCCACCCCCCACATATTCGTACACTGCGCACAGATGATTGAATAAATTGACTCTCTGCAGTCCAATGTGAGGCCCAAACGGTCATCTCAGGCGAGTACAGCATTCAGTCCCCTTTCTCGTTTTCCTCGTCCAGCGACTTCGACTACAACCACACGGGAAAGGACTCACGTCTCATCGACTCCAACCAACGTGAGATATTAAGTGTCGTGCTACAGCGAGATATTAATTGTTTGTTTTACCTGTGATATTGTGTAGTGCAACGGAAATATATCGTCTTTTTTACAGTGTAATATTGTGTAATCTTGCTAAACTATGATATTAAGTCTCTTTTACAGTGTGATATTGTGTCGTGCTACAGTGAGATATTAAGTATCGTACTACAGTGAGATATTAAGTATCGGCTAAGGTGAGATATTATGTCGTGCTACAGTGAGATATTAAGTATCGTGCTAAGGTGAGATATTGTGTCGTGCTACAATGAGATATTAAGTATCGTGCTAAGGTGAGATATTGTGTCGTGCTACAATGAGATATTAAGCGTCTATTTATATATATTGTATCGTGCTACAGTGAAATGTTAAGCGTCTTTTTATAGTGCGATATTGTGTCGTACTACAGTGAGATATTAAGTGTCTGCTACAAGTGAGATATTAAGGGTCTTTTTATTGTGATATTGTATTGTATAATGAGATAGTAGCTGCTAATATGCAGTAATGTATACATATATTTATTAGTGGATTTTTAAGTGTGATTTGCAATAATTTATTAAAGAGCATAGTTCGTAACATATATAATATAATTATATATTGAGATTAGTTTTGTTTTTGCAATGAGATACATATTTTTGCCTGACATTTAACAGTGAGATATTTCGAAGTATCACACGTTGACGTGTGTGTAAATTTAAGTGAGACAGTATAAGTTAATAACTGTGAGATAATTAAGGGTTGTTTTACACTTCTTGTAAACTATTAATGCTGTATTGTGGTGTTAACAATGAAATGTCTTCTTCTATAGCACGATATTAATTAAGTGGCATATTACTATGATTCATTATTTGTAATATTTCATTAATATATTAAGTAGCATAGCACTTTGACATAATATTTTGTACAGTAACCTATTGGCATATCACAGCGAGATAGTGTCAAAGAGCTATACTATAGTGAGATAGTAAAGTATCATAATGAGTAGTTAAGAGCTGCATTACAGTGAGTACTTAAGAGGTATATTATAACTATAATTATAGTGAGATAGTGTCAGACTGAGTAATTAAGAGCTATATTATAGTGAGTAATTAAGATCTATATTATAGTGAGTAATTAAGAGCTATATTATAGTGAGATAGTAAGCGTCAGAGTGAGTAATTAAGAGCTATATTATAGTGAGATAGTGTCAGAGTGAGTAATTAAGAGTTATATTACATTGAGATATCAAGTGTCCTATTCAAAGTGATATATCAAGTATCGCATTAGAGTGAGATAAGGAGCGTAATCTGTTCATTTTACACTGTGATCTTTTATATAACTTATATAAAGTATTCTGATTACATGAATCAGGCCTTCACCTTGATTTCTTCAGACAGTCTTCAAAGAGCAATTCACCCACTTGTTATTTAATTAATTTAATGAGATTGTTATTCTCAAAATGTGGTACCACACCAACAAGCTCCGACAAATTAATATTTTCCTAGGATTTTTCTAAGACAACTATCAAACGGATTGTTTGAAGGATTGTAATAGTTAATTCATTCAGTTTATTCGTTGATGTCTAGGCAAGGCGAAATGGGCCATGAAAATTAATTGATTTGGCCTACTCAGTCGTTGACCACCATTTAATTCATGATGCAATACTCTAAAACTTTGCAGTTGATTTCCGATAACCTTTGTCCAAGTTATTAAAAGTATGCAAGATGGTTATTTTAGATTATAGTCCTAAGACCCTTGCCTAGGCCATGTTTAATTTGCTGCCTCTTAATTAGTGTGAAAACAACACAACTAAACTTAATGAAAACAAAGCTCTACAAAGAAGGCGTCAACATTGAAGACATAAACTAATTTCATGTGGCCAATGCTTAAGACGAATAATAATGAAGAAATAAACTAATTCCATGTGACCAGTGTTTAAGTCGAGTCAGAGGGAAGACGTAAAGTAATTCCATGTGACCAATACTTAAGACGAGTATTAGTGTAGACGTAGACTAATTCCGTGTGACCAGTGCTTAAGGCGAGTCATAGTGAAGATCTACTGAATTGTGCCACCCATATTCCCAGGTTCTTGGCGACCGACCAGAGACCAGAAGGGAGAGTGGGTGGGGGTATTTTTCTACCAAACCATGGTGTTCCGAGGCATGTCCATCGCTGGTGAACAAAACTCCTACAACTTCGTGACGTCATTCAAGCTCCAGTACCAGTTTGACAGCACTTCTCCTTGGTACTGGGTGGAGAATCCTCCAGGTACGCCACAGGTGGGTATTAAGGTTTGAAACTGTTTCCTGTTGGTGCTCTGAAATATAAATCAGGGGTTTGCGGAATGCACAGAAATATCTGAACAAATTATAAAGACAACGAATTTTTCATGGATAGCAAGCAGCTTCTAAGAAATTTGAAAAATATATAGTTGGAATAGGCATCCCAACAGCACGAGACATGATTTATCGTCACATCCAACACTAAATCATTAGGCAGATTAAATTAGAGAAATCATTAATCATTAAGACTAATTAAATTGGACAATAAATCCATCTACCATTAGCTTAAGTGTTTTCCTATCGAAGCAAAATAAATAATCAGACAAATATTGATTTGTTTAGATGTTCGTTGTCATTTTTTTCGTTAAGTCTAGATTTGTGAAAAGAAAAGTGTCCTAGTAGAAAATAGTCCTACTCCTAGGTATTTTATTTTTGTGATGAAAACGATTTCATTCCAAGTTCTTGTTATGCACTACTATAGTTTTAGTGATGAAAGCGATTTCATTCCAAGTTCTTGTTATGCACTACTATAGTTTTAGTGATGAAAGCGATTTCATTCCAAGTTCTTGTTATGCACTACTATAGTTTTAGTGATGAAAGCGATTTCATTCCATGTTCTTGTTATGCACTACTATAGTTTTAGTTTAACGCTGTAATCTTGCTCCGATCACTGCTATTTTTGTAAGTTTGACATTATTGTTGTAAAATCGCTCCGGTCACATTTATTTTCTTAATTTGTTTTATTTGTGCTGTAAGTTTGTTGTATTCACAGACGTCGTAATAATATTAATAATATTTTTTTCATTTTAGATTTTGTCATAAGCTTTATTTTATTGTAAACGAAACGTTCCAATTGAAATTCTTGACATGCGCTTTATCTGTAATGTAAAAGACATGCGCTTTATCTGTAATGTAAAAGACATGCTCATCAACATTATTATCATAAACATTTCATCAGTATTGTAAATATATTTCATTCGAAATTGTAGACGTAAGATTTTTATGCGGTTGTGTGTGTGTGTGTGCATATGTAAAACAAAATTCTAGTTGGAATCATTTTATTAGAGTTGTAAGGGACTTTCAGCTTAAAATATTGTAAGGCGCATTCACTTGAGGCAAAAGGAATGTGCCAATCAGTGAAAATAAATGTTTCAAATAGTTACAACTCTATAAAAAATTGTTCTAGTCAGAAAAAATGTTTTAAAAATCTAAAAGCTATCGCTTGCCAGCAGTGTTTTGGTCAAAATTTTGTCTTTAGCATTATAATATTGGGAGATTGTTTAAAATCATGAACTGCTATAAGCGATATTTTCAAGATTTTTTATTCAGTTTGTATGCCTTTGAAGTTAGAAACTCCTATAACTCTTGCTGCACTGCAATCAAACGATATATTGACAAGCACTATTTCAATATGCATACACTACAGAAAAGGCTATTCTATAAGTATTAAAACACACATTGGTACCAAACACTTTGCATTATGCATGCAGTACAGAAAAGGCTATTCTATAAGTAGTAAAACACACATTGGTACCAAACACTTTGCATTATGCATGCAGTACAGAAAGGGCTATTCTATAAGAGGTAAACCCACTAACTTGTACCGCATTAAGAGATCCTTATTTGTACAGGTAACGCATTAGACAGGTTATATTTTAGATTTCCCCCCCCCTCTTTCGAGGGCATGTTAAAAAGAAATGTCTAACTTTCATAAATACTGAGCGTTAATTCTGAACAATAAAGTAATTCTGTGTAACATTGTTTCCGCTGGTTAACTGGTAGCACGAAACACTTCCTTCTCAGAGGTTTTATTTTAACTTAAGTTTATTTTTTTCTCATTTCAGATTTTCCAAGGCCCGCTTGATGACCAGACGTCGGCGACTGTTATTTTCTTGGTTCCATTCCAGGCTCAGAGTGTTCGGGTGTACCCCGAAGAGTGGAACAATCACATTGCTGTGCGGTGGGAGTTGAATGGGTGTATCACAGGTAGAAAAGAAATGATAATTGGGTGTGTCGTGAGGAAAGGAAAATCTATGATTTGAGTGAATGTGTCGTGAGTAAAGTCTGTGATTTTAGTGAATGTATCGTGAGTAAAGGAAAGTCTGTGATTTGAGTAAATGTGTCGTGAGTAAAGGAAAGTTTGTGATTTGAGTAAATGTGTTGAAATCTACCCGTCCATCCACCCATTCATCTATCATTCACTAAAATGACCCACCAACTAATTTATCATCCACTAAGCCAGTTTGTTCATTCTGTCAAACCATCCACTCATCATTTACTAAATTGATTCTTCTGTAATTTATTCACTAAATCTATCATTCCATTTTCATTCGGTACATAAACCCATTATTAATATTTTAACATTCGAAAGGCGTCCTCCCATAAAATGTAAGTACACGTTCGTCCCTTAAATGAACAAACACTTAACTGTTGGCGAACTAGAGTTTGGTGGATGTTTGACTTATCGAGCTCTAAGTTTAATTCATCAGGATTTGTTCTCTTTAACGGTCAGTTTCCAACTGTTGGTGAGTTTGTTGCCAATCACAAGCTGCTAGGGAAAATATTTAAATGAATGAAACGAAAGGATTCTAGTGCCGAAGGTGGGGGGTGACGCATGAGGATTTAGGATGACTATTTCTGTGCAATTTGGTTCGAAGTTGAGTTTCTTTCGCTCGCACAGCAGCAATCGTACTGAAACAATGCCATATATTTCGTTAAAAACAATGGTCATTATCTCCCCTTGACCTAACGATATAAATGCAAGCGTAACCATTAAGTTAGCTTTTTATCCCTGCACAACAGAATTCTTCCTCGATTCCTGCTCTCTCTCTCTCTCTCCGTCTCTTCTCTCTGAGACCGGTCACGTCGTCTTATTTTGAGTTGTCACGTGTGTCTCAGACCAGTGCCAGCCAGACTACAGTATCAGCGGGCCACTCGTCACCTCAGACGACGCTCTGCAGGCATCCAGCGATTCCGACACCAATCACACTGCCCATCATGCCCGGCTCCGCCCCCTCACGCCCGACTCCACTACCTCTTGCTGGCGCCCCGGGGATCCTCTGGATCCCACTTCGCCACCGTGGATCGAAGCAAACCTAGGAACAGTGAAAGTAAGGATTTCATTTCATTTCATTTCAGCATTTAATTATTATTTTTTTAAATTTCAAAGTGTCTGGTGATAAAATGTTGAAATGCTGAGTTTTCATTGTATTACATGGACTATATTTCAAAGGGCGATAATTCGGCTGTGTGGCGCTATGACTATTTGAATGCCAGTTTCTGAAGAAAATTAAGGGCGTACTAAAATGTAAAATTAAAGAGCAAATGTATATGCATGCCACTGTATGAATTGTGTTTATTCATTAAATCAGTAGGAAATAATGATAATGAAATACACATTGAAATTGCATGTGAGCGTAGATTTTACGAGGCGTGACAATCATGGGGAACCCTGATGCGGATGAATACGTGACACTCTTCCAAGTGCAGTTTCACCTGAATGACGGTTCCAACGTCTTCACCACATATCAGGAGCCGTTTGGCATGCTAATGGTAAGAGGAAAGAGCTGTTCATCCATCCATCCAAAATCTGTATATCTAACTACCTATCTATCCAACCCACCATTAGATTAGTTCATTAGTTTAAAAATAAATAGCAAAATAGTTAGCTATCAGTTAGTGCACCACCACAATTATTAGAAATACAAGGGTTGCAAGACAGAGGAAAACAGTACTCAATTCTGAGTTTGCATCCAAAACACAAACTCCCCAGGCAATGATAGTCGACCACGGCGCCAAACACACCACTCTACACACACACACACACACACACACACACACACACACACACACACACACACACACACACACACACACACACACACACACACACACACACATATACAGAGATATGCCGTAAAGTTTACACTGTAGACATAAAATTATTTGAATGTAGTTTCATGGAAATAATTGATGTCAACTAATCTATATTGTATTTGTTATAAGTATATTCGTTGTTGATTTAATAAATTTATTATTAAATTTATTCACCTTCTTACACTTATTGATAATCTTATGTTGGAGAGGAAAGTGGATGGATGGGGGCTCACTTAATATAGATTAAAGACGGATTTGTCTTCTCCTTTAGTAAGAAGTTTTCCACTTATGGAAATGTGATGGTTAATGCTGTCTTTGATGTGGTGGAAGAGAGAAAATTTTTACAGCGTCCGCATATCCGCCATATGAGAGAGACGAGTGGTGTTTTCTGGAGAATTATTAATAACTGATATTAAGATTCTCATCATTTGTAATTAGTTTTGAAAGATTAATTAATAATAATAATTATAATCATTAATTAAGTGGCATTTGTGTCACACACTTTCTTTTCCGCTAAAATTACAGGTAATGAATAAACCTTCTTCAAAATAGTAAGATATTGTCCATAAAGATAAAATTGGCGATGTCTTGGAGCTGTTTGTGCGCATTTTCCAGACATGTCATTGCGCGCTTTTGTCTTTGTTTTGTGGAGAATTTCACAGGTAACTCTAACAACACGAACTCCGTCACCCACTTTCTGAAGAGTAGTGTCCCCGTCCAGCGCGTGCGACTCGTGCCATTAGCCTCTCACAATCACGTGGCCTTGAGATTCGACCTTCTTGTCTGCAGTGTGGGTTAGTATCTGTTTAATATAGATGTTCGAATAGTAATTAATTTTTAAAAACACTATTGCTATATAATTTTATAGCGACTGGAATGTCTTTGCTTTAGTCGTCTGCTCTTTGTAACTTTTATATATATATTTTATGGAAGTGCTGATTTACTTAATGTTTCAGTCATCATTATAGTTATCATTATCGTCAGTTTTCACCTTCATGGTTTTCATTTCTTTGATTGAATTATTCTTTATTTCCACTAAATTACTGCAGTCGTTTTCATTATTGCTAAATCAATTGTATGGTATTGCAATTTAAGGGGTTAAGCATCAATGGCTAGTAATGAAGTGTTAATGAATAGCATTTAAGGGGTGAATAGATACGAGTGGCCAGCAGTTAATGGATTAAAGAATCAATAGTAATTAATGAATAAGGATATATATATATATATATATATTATGACGTGGAAACTGCACCCATTGAAGGCGGGGAATGGGGGTGTTAGTATCAAAATTAATGTCACAGTTTATCATTCTCTATACAGAGAGTACTCAGATCAGACAGCCGTTCTTGTGACATTGTTGAACGAAGAACACTTTTGATTCTTTTCAGCTCGGAAAATGATCTCTCTCCAGAACAGTTAGTGACCATCAAACACAGGAACAATCTAAAAATTGTTTCCACATTTGGGAAAGCAACCTGAATTCTCTCCTGTTTTATTATCTGGTACATGGTGGCTGAAACTTTTTTTTCTGCACGAGCCTGTTTGACATACAAGGGGAAAATCAAGAGTTCATCAACAAGATTGAGATCAACATCTTTTGGATATTCTTGTTCTAGTTTCTTGACACCATGGAGAATTTGTTCTCTTGTTGTTTGCACATCAATTAAAAACGAGAAATTGTCAGCAACACACCTATACACAATAGCTCTTCTGTCAGCAACACTCCTATACACAATAGCTCTTCTGTATAAATTTGAATGAAGAGATCAATTATAAGGATAAAAGAATGTATTTATCCTAAACTTATTTCTTGGAGGAATTTCATTCATGACTTCAGTTGTACTGACGTCATTGTGTTGTTGTCGTACTCTACGCCTTCTTTGAAGAGTTCCCTCCCCTACATCAGGTAGTCGTTTTGCTTGCTCTTTAATCTCATCAAAGTTTTCTCGTACGCTGGAAACAAATTGCAGAAGTAAACTGTATAGGTTTGCACACGTAGTCAATGAAATATGTGTACTTTGAAGGGCATTATTTACTTTGTGAAACTGCTCAAGCAAATCTGTAGATAGATGAAGCATGAACACAAATTCAAATTCTTCCATCTTCTGCAATAGATTTCGAGCTTTCGTCTAGTATCACTCTTTCCAGTATCATCATTATGGATGTGACTAAGTGTTCAAAACAATGTGAGCATAACTTTCACTGATGGCTGTCGTAGCTCTGGCTTGGGCCGCCCATCTTGTGTCAGATAAATGTTGCAGAACTTTTGAATGTGGTAGCAAGAAGTTTTTCAGCACTGCACACCATCTTGTAGAGGCTGAGAAAAAAGCCATAAAATTCATTCACCACGCCAAAGATATTCACTGCATCTAGACAAGAGTCAACTGCAGCTCCCCCAACCAGATTTAAAGAATGACCAGCACAGGGAACACATTTTGCAAATTTATTCTTTTCAAGAATTATCTGTTGAACGCCATTATACTTTACAGCCATGTTAGATGCATTGTCATATGATTGACCCTGCATTTATTGAAATCGATTTCAAGTTCTTGAGAGAAGTTTAGTATCAGTTCAGCTATTCCTGCACCTGTGTGATTCTTCAGTTCAATAAATGTCAAAAAAATCGTTCAACGGGTATTACATCGGCGCTGTAGTTTGTTCCATGTTTTTATCCAACTGTCTGCTTTTATCGAACCTAAACAACAGATATAAACACGCTGGTAAACAAACAACATGGCGGAAGACTGTAGCCTTCGCGCTGTTGAGTTTAATTTGAAATTTGAATGTAACAGCTAGTTTTTTCTTAACCCCATTTTGCGTACGTCACTACTGACGTCTTCCCTTGAAATTAATATCGTCTGCACGATCTGTTATCAAAATTAAATGTAAATAATTAACCTAAACTAGTCTCAGTTGACCGACACACGAATCGCGACTCAAGAGAAATTCATCGTAATTTTTTTTCCCAAAAAATGGGCCCCATCTGGCTACGGGGCCCTGTGCTTAAGCACACCTAAGCACGATTGTAAATCCGGCACTGATTGCCATGTTTGATTTATTATTTACTATTTGTACAGGATGTCGAGATATTGCACTGCTGTCTGATTAGACAGACATTGCCATGTCTGGTTTATTATTTACTATTTGTACAGGATGTCGAGATATTGCACTGCTGTCTGATTAGACAGACATTGTCATGTTTGGTTTATTATTTACTATTTGTACAGGATGTCGAGATATTGCACTGCTGTCTGATTAGACAGACATTGCCATGTCTGGTTTATTATTTACTATTTGTACAGGATGTCGAGATATTGCTCTGCTGTCTGATTAGACAGACATTGCCATGTCTGGTTTATTATTTACTATTTGTACAGGATGTCGAGATATTGCTCTGCTGTCTGATTAGACAGACATTGCCATGTCTGGTTTATTATTTACTATTTGTACAGGATGTCGAGATATTGCTCTGCTGTCTGATTAGACAGACATTGCCATGTCTGGTTTATTATTTACTATTTGTACAGGATGTCGAGATATTGCTCTGCTGTCTGATTAGACAGACATTGCCATGTCTGGTTTATTATTTACTATTTGCACAGGATGTCGAGATATTGCTCTGCTGTCTGGGACGCACAACGTGTCTGACTCGGCATTCACTGCCTCGACCTCCTTAGACCCTCTGCACTCGCCACAGTTTTCCAGACTTGGCCAGCAGTTTGATGCAAGTTCCGGTGGTGCTTGGGTCCCAAGGTTCAACGATGCACATCAGTATATACAGGTGCTGAGTTAGTTTTAAACTTTTTAATTATTGGTCTTGCAATCGTGTAGCTTCCTGGTTTTAGATGTTCGACATCATTTAAGGGTTAATTACAGTAGGTGAAGTTGCAAGAAAAAGAAATGTGATCGGATAGATGCAGAATGGAATTCTGATTGCAGTAAAAATGCGCCCAGCTTTCTTGTTTTAACTCTTCTTTCAACATTTTATAGAGGAATGACCAGTTGTGTCTGTTAATGACTGATGAGCACTGTCATCGTGGATAGAGGAGTCCACACAAGTGCCCTTTCCCCCTCCACCCAGTTTTGTTAAATTGTAAAATGCGCACACATCACATACACACACATGCACGTACCCAAACGTACATACACATTCATGCACATAAACAAACAAACAAACACACACATATCCATGTGTACATATATGCATGCATTCACACACACACACACACATACACACACACACACACACACACACACACACACACACACACACACACACACACACATTGATGCTTGGTTGTGTCGAGTTGCATTGACTTTATCACTGTTCATTTATTCAATACCTTCTCCAGGTCGACCTTGGCGAGATCATCCAACTGTGGGGTGTGGCTACTCAGGGGAGTGAGGACTTGCAGTGGTGGATTCGATCATACACGCTCGCCTTTTCTGTAGACGGGGCCACTTTTCGGACACATACAGGCGATGGCAGACTACCACGGGTCCGCTGTTTATCTCATTATCATTTCATATTGTCTTGGTGCATGCGTTGAGTGTGAACGGGGGGAGGGGAATGTAATTGTTTTAATTTCAGAGTGTGCTTATTGTATGTTGCTGTGCTCATATTGTTCTACTTTTAACATTTCGTTAAGTCATTCATTTGCCCTGAAACAACTTGAAAGTCATTCGTCTGGTATATCTCAAAGAGTATTTCAGCCCACACTATTTGTTTGTGTCTCAGGCAGAATTTCAACCCTGTGAAACAGGTCAAACTCGCAATCGTTTAATTTATCGAATTGTTGAAAGATTACTTTTTCTAATTTCTTCATATTAAATTTAAACATCAGCTTAAGTAGATTTTAAATTGTAACAATATGGATTTATTATAAATTTATAATTCCTTCTGTTATTCCATTATTCCGGCTCTGACTATTGTTTTAACAAAATTGTTTGGTAAATATGACGGCTCTGAATTTTCCGCACATTTAAATGATAGGATATTTTGACATTATCTGATTTCATCCGTTTTAAGTTTAAAAAAACTTTTAAACAGATATTTGACGGTAACTATGACGCCACGTCAGTGCGAAAGCACTATCTAGTGACCTCTGACACTGCTCGTTTCGTTCAGCTCTGGCCCATGGATTTCCACAATGGCATTGCCGTTCGCTGGGAGATCTATGGCTGTCCAGGTAAGACTTCGTCACTCTATCCAAATTTCTTCCAACCAAGATAATAAAATTCAGTATGGGTATTACCAACCAAGATAAATTGGTATGGGTATTACCAACCAGGATAAAATATTTCAATATGGGTGTTACTAACCAAGATAATATAATTAAGTATGAGTATTACCAACCAAGATAATATATAATTCAGTATGGGTATTACCAACCACGATAATTTAGTATGGGTATTACCACCAAGATAAGTTAGCATGGGTATTACCAAGATAATAAAATTCTGTATGAGTATTATCAACCAAGATAATATATAATTCAATGTGGGTATTACCAACTAAGATAATATAATTCAGTATCGGTATTACCAACCAAGATAATAAAATTACCAACCTAGATAATGTAATTCATTATGGGTATTATGAACGAAGATAATGTAATTCAGTGTGGGTAATTTTTCTTTAAAAGTGTCAATAGACAACATTTTGTGTGAAGTTTACCATTAAATTTGTTGATTTGAATCTGCGGATAATTATGCGAAATCTTAAGTCCCAAGTCTTCATTTCAGAATATATTGAAAAGGGTTTTTATAATACAACTACGTCATTACTGGAACGCTTAAAAAAAATTATGCCTTTAATAGGAGAACTATCTCGAGTCCCCATTCTCACAGGTGTCACAATAAAGTCCCCATTCTCACAGGTGTCACAATAAAGTCCCCATTCTCACAGGTGTCACAATAAAGTCCCCATTCTCACAGGTGTCACAATAAAGTCCCCATTCTCACAGGTGTCACAATAAAGTCCCCATTCTCACAGCTGTCACAATAAAGTCCTCATTCTCACAGGTGTCACAATAAAGTCCCCATTCTCACAGGTGTCACAATAAAGTCCCCATTCTCACAGGTGTCACAATAAAGTCCCCATTCTCACAGGTGTCACAATAAAGTCCCCATTCTCACAGGTGTCACAATAAAGTCCCCATTCTCACAGGTGTCACAATAAAGTCCCCATTCTCACAGGTGTCACAATAAAGTCCCCATTCTCACAGGTGTCACAATAAAGTCCCCATTCTCACAGGTGTCACAATAAAGTCCCCATTCTCACAGCTGTCACAATAAAGTCCCCATTCTCACAGCTGTCACAATAAAGTCTTAATATTGAATGATTTACGATAAAAGTCTGCGTGTGGTTCAGCTTAAGTGAGTGTCAAGAAACATGGCGGCAAAGCAGAGAATTGTAGGAATATTTATGCAGAAAAGTTAACATTTTGAGATAAAATAAAGTTGCATTCATTTGGGAGGAAAGCAGAGAATTGTAAGAATATTTATGCAGAAAGGTTAACAGTTTGAGATAAAATAAAGTTGCACTCACTTGTGAGAAAGGGGGAATATGAGATATGCGTCTCCTGATAAACGTGTTTAAAGTCTCAGAGATTCCTCAGAAATGTTAAACACCATGAACTACAGATGCAATGATCTTTGACATGCCCATTGATGTAACAACAGATATTTCAATACTCCTCACAGTTATATAAGTGTTAATCACTCTTTTTTAACTTAAGAATAATGCAGCATTGAAGCTGAAAGTTGTTATGGTATTGCAAATATTTCTCTTTTTTAAATTTAATTTATTTAGAGGCCGATTTCGCGCATTTTTTTTTAAAGCTATCAGCACAACAAAAACTATAAGGCAAAACAATCTAGAGGGTTAAACACCTCACAGAACAAATAGAAGTGCACATTTCCCCCACTCCACATGTACAATAACAATTTGCGGGTTTTGAAATGAGATCTCTCAATTTCAGTTGGAAAAAGATAAATGAGGAAAAGTTGTTAGCTCATAAATGACCTAGTACATAACATAACCAATTGTTCCCTTCGGTTTCTTACATTTAATAATATGGAAATTACAAAGTAGGCCTTAACATGGCCAGAAAGGGATTTCACTCAGTAGTGTTTTGCCATTGGTTTTGCAGGTCCTCAATCTGGCACTCTGGAAGGTTGTTTCCTAGACAACCCAGAGGATCGAGATCTTCCATATGAACCATTAATGGATCCAACAGCCGGCATCTGGCCAGCATCATGTCGCTCTCACTGTTTTCAAAAGGTTTGCCGTCTCTTTAAATAATATCTCGTTATTCACACGTCTTTCTTCAGAGTTGTTTCCCTTTAAATAATATCTTGCTCATTTGAGACTTTCAATAGAGTCTTTTACATTATATAATATAGTGTTTTCTTACGTCTTCCTTTCCATTTGTTTCCCTTTAATATCTTTCTGGTCTCGCATATTTCAACAGAGTTCCTTCGCGGTTAAATAATGTCTTGCTACTTCCACGTCCATTGTAAGATTTGTTTCCCTTTAAATGATATCTTGCTGTAGAGTTATTTCCTTATTAGTAACATTTTGCTGCTTGTAGATATTCATCACAGCTATTTCCCTTTAAATAATAAATAGCCGCTCTCTCCTCTTTCAAAACACTCCTGCTTTTAAAATAATATCTTGCTGTTCTCACATTTTCCTTAAGAGTTGTTTCTCTCTAACATTTGATCACTCTCGCTACTTTCAAAAGGTTTGTTTCACTTTAAATGAGCGCTTATCGATCTTACTAATTTCTTTGGGATGTTTCTCGTTACATATTCTCTCTGTTTCCTCTTTAAAAACAGTTTGCCACTTGCATTATTTATATTCAGAAATGTTTCCACTTTATAGAGCATCTTGTCACCCTGTTTTCATATGGATGTTTTAATTTCTCTCACCCCTTTCAAAATACTTGTTTATTCTTAAGATGTGACTTTCCACTTTCACTTCTTTCTAACGGTTCATTTTCCCTTTAAATAATGATACTTCGCTTTTACTTCTTTTCAAAAGTTCATTCCAGTTTAAGTAATGTCTCTATAAATGCCTATATAAATGTCTGTATATGTGTTTCTATAAATGCTTGCATTATTACTGATATTCTGCTGGACTGCGAGGTTTGTTGTCTGTTTTAATGACCTTGCCAGTTAAGTGAAACCCATTTAGTTAACTGCGCCATGAGCCACAGTCAAACAATCTAAGCGAGTCAGTGTTAAGTAAGGAATATTGTGAAAAAATAAATCATCAATCAATTGATTTTTTAATTGATATTTTTAGGGTTATTTCTATGCTGGTCTACAAAACGGTCACGAATGCTATTGTGGGGACACCTACGGCAAGTTCGGCAACTCCGTGACGTCATGCACGATGCACTGCCAGCCACCGAACGACCGCGACTTCTGTGGGGGAGTGAACGCCAACTTTATATACAGCACTGGACTCAGTAAGATTTAGTATTTCTTGTCGCTCAAGCCTGCCTTCGGTGTGTGTGTGTGTGTGTGTGTGTGTGTGTGTGTGTGTGTGTGTTTGAACTCTATCTTTATATACAACACTGGACTCAGTAAGATTACTATTTCTTGTAGCTCAGGCCTTCCTTTGTTATATTACAGACGTGAAATCTTACCAATCTCTTGGACACAAAAGTGGTGTGATTTGTTAGATACGCATCAGGAATTGCACACTTCATTATTGGCAAGGATCCAAGACATCGATTCCATGGATGCTTAGCTCCCGTATCATTTTACCAATCTGCCTCCAAGAAAATCAGTACTCTGTGCCAATGGCTAGGCCAGATTAAGTCTGTTCACCTCTTGGCCATTAGATCTTGTTGGTTATTGCCAATGATTACCTCGAGTAATTAATTATCCCAGATGGATTGTACAATCCAATGTTTTGTGAAAATCCTTCTTAATACTGAATGTACACTCCCAAGTCATCACACCCGTAAAAGGCTTCATGCACTAACCCATATGTTGTCCTTTTCGCTGGATTATATAATCCAATAGATAAGTGAAAACAGCAGTAATAATAATAATAATGTGATAATGATAGCAACTTCAACAACACCAAGGATATGATGAGAAAGACATCATAACGATGACCTTGAGGATAGCGACGATGACATCAAACAACATCAATAATACTAATAAAGAATAAGAATTTGTACTTTTACTATCATAGATAGATTATCGAAATGCCATAACTCACAGCAGAACATAGAATGCTGGTACGAGCTAACTACGTAAACGACAGCAGTTGTCTTTCTTCTTTCTATCTTCTTTGCTTACATTATATCTTTGATTCTAGCTCCTGACAACAAATTCTGCCCCCTAGGGTGGAGAGCGATGGGTGACTTTTGCTATTTGGTACTAGAGAGTAAGGCGAACTGGAACGATGGGCGTTTGACCTGCCAACAAATGGGAGCTGACTTAGCGTCTGTTAACGATCGGGCAGAAAACAACTTCGTCTTTAGTCTAATTGTTGGCGGAACAGGTAAGCAAAGGTCTTTGAATAGTATTTTTTTGTGAAAAGGTTTTAAGGGTTGTGACACATCTTGCAAGGAAACATTTGTGCTTTATGAAGTTGGATTAGTTGCTGGCCGGAACATTTATTGTTACGATGTAGGACTTCTGGTTCGTATATGAATAATCTACTTATTATGACCGTCTTTGATTACCTTAGCATTTCTTCCTCAGGTCTCAGGTTATTTTCACTTATGAATGATGTTTTATGGTGAGGAATTTAGGTGATGAATAGTTGTGTACATTGATGTTTTCATACCTCAGATCTTTGGTTATTTTAGGTGAGTCATGTTATTTTATGGTGGGAAGTTTAGTTGATTAGTCTTCTGTATACTGAAGCATTCTTATTTCGGATCTCGAAAAATGTACATGAGAAGAAAGGCGGAACACAGAAAGAGAATGGGAAGTGGGGAGACAGGAAGAGAGAGAGAGAGAGAGAGAGAGAGAGAGATGTCCTTGACACCACAGATCAGCTGTGTGAGGAATTTCCTGCAGTTCCTGTCCTGTGTATGAAGACAAAATAAAATATTTTCATAAAGCACAAATGTATCTTACACTTGTCACGTGCAACTAAAATCCTAAAATTCTAAAAGTTTCTTCCCTGACTGCCTGTCTCATCAGTCTCTTCCCTAACTGCCTCTCTCTTCACTCTATCATGACTGCCTGTCTCATCAGTCTCCTCCCTAACTGCCTGACTTCACTCTCTACCTTGACTACCTGTCTCATGAGTCTCCTCCCTAACTGTCTGTCTCTTCAGACTCCACCCCGAAATCCTGTCTCATCAGTCTCTTCCCTGACTGCCTGTCTCTTCACTCTTTACCCTGACTGTTTTGTCCAGCTGTCTGCTCATTAGTTCTTTCAGTGAATCATTGTTTTGCTTAAACATCCATACCTCTGTTGGATCAAAGTATATTGCTTATTACTATAATCTGTGTGACTAAACTGGCTCTTTTTTGTGGTCTTGAACGAACAATTTTAATTTCTGTCTCCTGGGTAGGCACTGGCAGTGCTTGGATTGGTCTGAATGATTGGGAGGAGACGTTCTATTACCAGTGGGTAGATTGGTCACGAGTGGTGTACACGGAATGGGACATTGGCAATCCAGCCACAGATCCCACCCAGCAGCAGCATTGTGTGGCCATCAACAATCAGGTGTGATGAAATTCCGATAAATACTGGAATGTTACTGGATCAAACTTTCATACATGCACGTGCGCGCGCGCACACACACACACATACAGACACGTACACACACAGACACCGCATGCACACACAACTTTAATTTCTACTCCATGTTTTCCCATGTCATCATAAAAGAAACTATTCTCAAGCTCACTCGAATAATGGCTGCTTTTAGAACTGATAAGTTGTGCTAGTGAATGAATCGATACATATCCATCCATCCATCCATCCATCCAGTCCGTCTATCCATCCGTCCGTCCGTCCATCAGCCCAATCATAGTAGTAATAATAATAAAATTATGATATCAATTATAACTAATAAAATGTTGTTCTTTGTCCTTATTATGAAGTTGAAGGTGATTTAGCCTATATTATTTATAATGTGCTTTCTTAACCCAAACTAAATATTTAGCGTATTACATATTGTAACTTACAGTAATATAATTCATTAACAATTTAAATTCAAGGAAGACTCGAACTGAATTATGTCATGTCATATAATCACCTTACACTATATCATGAATAAAGACTGACCTGACATCCTGGTTAACCTTGTAGCCAATCACGATACGCAGTTTTCTTTGCCTTTACATTGCAGCCAATCACGATATGCGACTTTTATAAGCTTTGGATCCGTGCAAAGATCAGTACTTACTTTAGATCTAATGTGCGCTTTTAGCAGAAAGTTATATTTTAAAAATTATCTTTTTAATGCAGCTTTGTGCGTCCCAGTGTCGAAATGGACAGGCAGCATATTTTTAGTGCTGCAGTGTTGCAAGAAAGCAAATGGACGATTGCTGCAGATAGGAGCGTGTAGTACGTCACTGTTTGGAAGGACACACTACATTTGATAGCTGTTGTCTGGAGACTTTGGATTGAAGGTTGGCCTATCGCTGATCATCACAGTATGGAGCGACACAGTACATCTGACAGTTTGATAGCTGTTGTCTGGAGACTTTGGATTGAGGTTGGCCTATCGCTGATCATCATGACGACTGACATCATGATGACTTTTTGGAGTTCAAAAGTCACACTGCTTAATAGAATAAGGAGTGGCTCAGGAGATTTTTCTCTGATAAGTGATAAGCCATCACTTTTCCCCATACAGTGTTTCGGGGTAAAAGATAATATGCTACCAGTTTGAACCATTCTTATTTCAGCATCCTTATGTAATGACTACTATTTGTATGTATTTGTACATAACATGATCATGTTTGTGATTTTAATGACAGAAACCTTCTTCAGATTTTACGTGAACCCCAAAATTCCAATGTTTTCAGACGGGTGGCTGGATGACTAAAGACTGCGGGACAGAACTGATGCCAGTGTGTAAGATGGTCAAGCGCATATCAGACGTTCCGCAGCTACCCACTGTTTCCACGGACTGCGAAAAGGTAATTCAGATTTGTTATCAAACATTTAGCAATGAAACAGCATGATGTCTGCATCTGGTATTAGCAATGTAATAGCGTGTTGTCTGTACCCGGTATTACTGCATCTGGAATTAGCAATGAAACTGCGTGTTGTCTGCATCTAGTATTAGCAATGTAATAGCGTGTTGTCTGCATCTAGTATTAGCAATGTAATAGCGTGTTGTCTGTACCCGGTATTAGCAATGAAACAGCATGTTGTCTGCATCCGGTAATAGCAATGAAACAGCATGTCTGCATCCGGTAATAGCAATGAAACAGCATGTTGTCTGCATCCGGTAATAGCAATGAAATAGCATGTTGTCTGCATCCAGTAATAGCAACGAAACAGCATGTTGTCTGCATCTGGTATTAGCAATGTAATAGCGTGTTGTCTGCACCCGGTATTAGCAATGTAATAGCGTGTTGTCTGCACCCGGTATTAACAATGAAACAGCATGTTTTCTGCATCCGGTAGTAGCAGCGAAACAGTATGTTGTCTGCATCCGATGTTAGAAATGAAACAACGTGTTGTCTGCATCTGCATTACTAGTAATGTTGAACGTACGTAATAAGCATCGTTGTCAACTGTGAGGCCCATTAAGGAGGTTAATATTAGAGATTCGCAATATTGACCAACTTCAAAGCGCAGTAAGGATTAACATTAGAGGTCAGCATTAGGGTGCAATAGGTATTATTTGTCGCTGGCGTTATTGCTTAAAATGACACGTCTGAAAGTAACTGGGTACTTGGGCTGGTAAGAATTAATGTTAGAGGTTATTGTGCCTACTTTGGCAACTGGTGGATGTTATGGGTCAGAAAGGGTTAATATTAGAGATCAGCATTACTGGTCATGAATCAGTAAGAGTTAATATACGAACATTGGTCATGATCAATGTGTAGTTAGGATTAATAGTAAAATCTGCGTAATTTGTCACCAGAGATCAGAGTTAAACAACACGTCATCTTGATTAGTCAGTGGTATGGCTTATTCAAACAATAGCAATTGGTGTCAGCATTGAGAATCAGTAGGGGGAGCACTAGAGTTAACATAATACGTCATCTTGATTAGTCAGTGGTATGGCTTATTCAAACAATAGCAATTGGTGTCAGCATTGAGAATCACTACATGGTAGCACTTGAGTTACTATAATTTTATTTTATTTTTCGTAACTTGAAGTATCAGAAAGCAAATTAAATAGGGTCGCCATATTGAAGTTCAGCAGTGAAGAAGATGGGTGGGGTGGGGTAGGGTTTGTGTTTTTTAAAGCCTTTTTCTTAAATCATTTGGAAACATGTACAATAATGGGTGTGCTTTAGTTACTCTATGCAAAGATCGGATTTAATCTGTCGAGCATTTAAGCTCTCGTGATACTACAGTAATGTTATAATGTAATGTTTAAGTAATGTTTAGCATTGAAAAACTGACTCAGACGAGATGGTGAAATAATTAGGCATTTACTTTAAATGTTTTGACACGCCAACGATACGCAGTTCCATTTCTTTATCTTTTCTGTGGCTGGCAGAGAGACTGGATGCCTTTCCGCTCCAACTGTTATGGTCTGGTGACAGATCTACACTCCTGGCATGACGCCAAACTTGTTTGTCAGACATCTACTGCCCAACTGCTTCGCATCCAAGACCAGTAAATACTTTGATGATCTTGTCTTTTTGTGTGCATGTTTATGTGCTTGTGTGCATGCGTTTGTGTTTGTGTGTGCTTTTGTGGTCGTGTTTTATTCTAGAGCATTAAAGCAATATATATCCATTCGGTGTTGTTGTTTTGCTTACTTAGATGTTCAGTGAACTCTTGCAATCTCGAATTTCAGCGAAAGCTTCCTTTTAAAATATATCCTGGAAGGCTAACAGATAATATCACTACATGAATCACTGAAAGAACTGAAGATACTTGTACGTAATAACTTATTAAACATAATAAAAGGTATAAATACAAATGACTTTCTTCAGTATGCATGTACCCGTTGTGGTATTCCATAGTTCCACGTAAAATCATGACGATACCGACCGTATTCAAATAGAGTTAATGCCCCTGTTATATAGAATTTTAGGGTGTATAACTATACAATCTTTAGTTCTGACCAGTGATACTGTTTCATTTTTTAATTTCAGTCTGAAATATATTGACCGTTTGTATATTATGGAAAATTATGTCTCACGCAGAATATTCCAGAATTTAACGTCAGACACTCTCCGAGACGCACAACGAACGTGAGAGCCCGGATGAATGACGTAGTAATTGTTGAGCATGATTTGCATGGGCAGTGAAACAACGGCACAATGTTCCTTTTCTAAATTTATTAAATTAAGTCTCTTATAGTCTCCTACTTGTCCTAATGTGTTTGGTCCTTGGTGTTCCATGGCGAGTTAAAATTTCACGGTGTTGTGGCTGGATACCACAATGATTGATCTTAGAAGGCCTCCAGGAAATATTCTCTAAAATTTGAAAAGATATTTGGTATATTTTATAGGACACTAAAACACATCAAGCTGTGCTGCTAGGGCTGAAGCTGTAACTTAAGTAGTTTCCGTCTGTAGTACTTCTAGTTACAACACTAAAACACATCAAGCTGTGCTGCTAGGGCTGACGCTGTAACTTAAGTAGTTTCCGTCTGTAGCACTTCTAGTTACAACACTAAAACACATCAAGATGCGCTGCTAGGGCTGACGCTGTAAAGTAGTTTCCGTCTCTAGCAGTTTTAGTTACAACGCCGTCATTGCCTCTTAACAGCAAGATCATGGTAATAATTATGTGTTTTCGTTGGTTCGATCGTTTTGAGTTTGATTTATATTTTTTCCACTGAAAAACAGATATGAACAGGCATTCGTGTCCAGTCTCCTGGGCTCACAGTCTGGATATTACTGGACAGATGTTTCAGACACGACCAGTTATGGAACCTTTCGATACTCTGACCAGGGTTTTGTGTCTTTTTCCTATTGGGGCCCAGGACAGCCAGGTATGTGTATTGATAATATAAACGTGTTTGTTTTTAAGCACGTATGCACACATACATATATGCAAACGCACATATGCACGCAAGCAGATGTTTATCAGTGCGTACATTAACATATTAGCACACCATGTACAAAAATACACATACTCATCACCACACACACACACACACACACACACACACACACACACACACACACACACACACACACACACACACACACACACTCTTATATACACATACTCATCCACACACACACACACACTCTTATATACACATACTCATCCACACACACACACACACACACACACACACACATACACACACACACATACACACACACACACTCTTATATACACATACTCATCACCACACACACACACACACACACACACACACATACACACACACACTCTTATATACACATACTCATCACCACACACACACACACACACACACACACACACACACACACACATACACACACACATACACACACACACACACACACACACACACACACACTCTTATATACACATACTCATCACCACAGTACATACTATTAGTATTACCACCATAGTACATCGACATACATGCACACAAACGTAATCTTATCACACACAAATACATGTACATATACATATATACATAAATACACATATCCACACGAATACGTATTATAAAGAGAGTAGAAAGAGTACGTAATGATTGGCTGATTGACTCATTGATAACTGACTGGATGGCCGAATGATTTATTTGGACAGCCAGACAAAGATAGAGGGACAAACAGATGGACACATATGCTTTAGAGACAGTATAATTACGTAAATGGTATAAATAAATGATAGAACTAAGATTTTCATCACAATAGCACTTCGTTTCAGTCTTGCAGTTGAGTTTTATACCTTGTATTTGATTCCAGATATTTAGCAACAAAATGTGCAAATGTCATACAATACGATATTTAGCACATCACTACCTTCTGGATCAATGCAAAATCAAAAGAATCCTATACCTACTGTACCAGTAAATATCTTCAGCAAGTTCAGTGCAATATATATAAATTAGCCCAATGCAATAAGTGTCTAATCTGTATACAGGCTGGCCCAATGCAATAAGTGTCTGATCTGTATACAGGCTTGCCCAATACAATAGCTGTCTGATCTGTATACAGGCTTGCCCAATACAATAGCTGTCTGATCTGTATACAGGCTTGCCCAATACAATAGCTGTCTGATCTGTATACAGGCTTGCCCAATGCAATAGCTATCTAATCTATTTACAGGATGGCCCAATGCAATAAGTGTCTGATCTGTTTACAGGCTGGCCCAGTGCAATAGGTATTTGATCTGTTTACAGGCTGGCCCAGTGCAATATGTATTTGATCTGTATACAGGCTGGCCCAATGCGATAGCTATCTCATCTATAAAATAATCATTGCTGGCTGAAATGTAATATTTACCACATATTCCGAGGATTGCCTCATTGTTATACATAACACATCTGCTGCCAAGGGATCCAGAACCAAACATTATATATCTACAGTTAGTGGCCAATGCGATATATAACATTGTTTCAATGACCCAAATGCAATATAAAACACATTCTCTACCATGACGCTAATATAACACACCCACTGCCAGTGATGACAAAAAAAAAATATCTACTGCCAGTGACGAAATATAACCCCACTGCCAGTGAATCCAATATAAAACGCCTACTGGCAGTGACGTCAGTATAAACACCCACTGCCCAGTGACGCCAGTATAAAACATCCACTGCATTGACGCCCATATAACACCCATGTCATTGACGCTAATTTAATAAATTTTAATAGTTAAATTCAAATATTTTGTGGGGAGTCATTAAAGTAAGAGACTCTTATTTTAAATGAAAAAAATTCACAATTATTGATAGTCCTGTTAAATGGCTGAAAAGTTAATTATAGGAATTAATTTAGTCTGAATTGCATATGCAGAAAATAACACATAGCATAAGAAAATATCACAAGCTTGGAATTTCGTGAAATTCTATTGTGTTGTAGACCTGGCAGTATTTTCCAATACACTTAATTACCATTTGACAGTTTCTTTCTGTGTCACAGAGTATGTAATGTTCACTATCAAATCAATTGAACCATTTGTCTTACTCCATAACATGTCTTTATGTTTTTGCAAGCTGTTCGCGTACACTTTGATTTGATGTATTTTTGCAAGCTGTTCGCGTACACTTTGATTTGATGTATTTTTGCAAGCTGTTCGCGTACACTTTGATCTGATGTATTTTTGCAAGCTGTTCGCGTACACTTTGATCTGATGTATTTTTGCAAGCAGTTCGCGTACACTTTAATCTGATGTATTTTTGCAAGCTGTTCGCGTACACTTTGATCTGATGTATTTTTGCAAGCAGTTCGCGTATACTTGGAATTCAACTCATCGCGTTCTTGTTACAGCTCCAGGCAAACATTGCGTGGCTCTGAACACAGGGCAGCAGGCTGGCCTTTGGTACACCACGAATTGCAGCGAGCCACAACACGCCATTTGCAAAAAACTGCGCATTGGATTCACTCTTCCTCCATTTGTTCCACCCGTGCCACCCAGCTCACGCTGCCCGGATGACTGGTTTCAGACCGATTACTCTTGCTTCCAGGTACGTTCTCTGTATTGGACAAGACAGTCTCCGCGTTTTATAAGATGCATTCTCCCCATTGCCAGGGCAATCTCTGTGTTTTATAGATGCATTCTCTGTTTTGGACGGAACATGCAGTGGACATGCATTGTCTTAGTTATGGGTACATTCTTATTTTTGTCTGAGTGCGTTCTCCTTGCACAGATATGTCGTATGGGTACATTCTTTATGTTTTTCGGGATATTCTCTTTGTTGTGCAGGTATGTTGTCTTTGTGCGGGTACTTTTTGTTGTTTGTACGCGTGCATTCTCCTTGTATGAATACATCCTATTTGTTGTGCGGGTGTCTTCTTTTTGTTGAAAGGGTATATGATTTATTTATTGTACTTGCTTTGCTGTACGGATACATTCTCTTTGTACACTCTTATTTTGTACGAGTGTGTTCTCCTTGTACGGGTATGTCGTATGGGTACATGTCTGTATGATAAAAAGGTGCATAATTGTATTTTTTAACAAGCGATTTCGAATAAGATGAAAATAGAGCTTAGTAGTATTTTATTTGATAACACTTCGTAAATGATATCACATCAGTATGCATATTGATAGGTCAGCTATTTTAAAACTAAAAATACAACTATTAAGAGATGAATACTTTTAAGTTTAAAAGTGAATCTAAGTATTATTGACAGAGCGCATTGTTTGCGTTGAGAGTACTTCAGTATACCTGCTAACAGTTCAGCAGTATCTCAGAACGGAACTTCATCAGCAAGACTGTTAACAAGTAAGCATCGACCTTATGGGCAGGTAAGCAGGGCTTAAGATACCTACTGACCGATAAGCACTGTGGTCGGTACTGAAACAACCTGCTGACATTACCTGTTCCAGGTAAACATACGTACGTCTTCTAGCGCGAGGCTGACGTGGGATGAAGCCAGACGGGACTGCCAGGACCAGGGTGCTGAACTTGCCAGTTTCCATGGTGCTGATGATTTTAATAACGTGTGGCGCCAGTGGCTAGCGTATGTGATTGTAAATTTTTGTTTTTGACTAGCTGGTTCTCAAACTGTAGATAATCATTTAAAGACTTCATCTAATTAAAATATGTTATTTGGCACCTACTATATTCTTAGATATTTATGTTAAAACTCTAATCAGACTGTTACATCTTATGCTAAGTGTAATCAGACTGTTACTTCTTATGCTAAGTGTAATCAGACTGTTATTTCGTGCAATCAGATTGAGTTATAGTTTAAGATGAGTGTAGTCATTAAAAGTCACTAAAAGTTCTGAAAAGTAATATAACAAAATCTGGTTTATAAATCCGATGAATAAAATAATTTATTGGTTATTCTTTGACTGATTGATTGAATTACTGATTGACTAAGTTTTGATTAATTAATTCATTTTTCAACTGAATGATTTAATTTGAATTGATTTATAATTTTGGCAAAACTTAATGATAACTATAATGTGTACTAATACGATTAGAGGGCATAAACTCCAGCACCTAGTCAACGGAGTGTATGGTTCTACTCCATAATGATAACTATGATCGGGTTGATCTACTTAGTTTGTTAAGCAGTTGTGGAAGTTGATAGGGTACTATTTTTGCTATTCGGGTAATCGTCATGTTGATGAGGTAGTACATTTATTGATAAGGTATTCGTTGTTGACTGTGCACTTTCGTTTTTCATCAAGCAATAAATTTTTCTTGATCTAGTAGCCACATTTATTGAATGGTTAGCTTGCTACTGGGGTACTGTGTTGCTAAGTATACGGAGTTTGCTGCTGAAATACTGAGTTTATTGCCGAGACAAAGAATATGTTACTAAGCTAATGAAACTATTTACTCTACTTCCTTGGCAAATATAATCCTATAGTCTTTTTCAGAGGTTTACTACCTTCGCAAATATAATCATATAGTCTTTTCCAGAGGTGAACATGATAACTATTGGATTGGTCTGTACTACAACGACATGGAGGGATGTAAGTTGTTTTTTTGTCATATAAATATTTGCCTGTGCATATCAATAATTGCCTATACATACTAAGTAATTGCGTGTAGTTAAACAAATGTATAGTGCATAGTCTGTTATATAAACAATGAAGTTTTAAATGCATCACCTGGATTAAGTCAGCTTAGTCTCTACTGAGATAAATGTAAACACATACTCGTGTGTGTACTTTGTGTGTGTGTGTGTGTGTGTGTGTGTGTGTGTGTTTTGTGTAAATGTGCGTGTGTATTCCTATTATATGTGAGGAAGCAAATATGCTTTGAATATATTCATGAAATTAAGGTTTTTCTGTCAAATTATTTACTACCCATTTAATCTGCTGATTATACTGTGAGAATAGAAAGAAATGCGACAATATTTTTACAAATCATAAATTTGCGTTAGCTAAATGAAATATTTGTTCTTTTTCTTTATAATTTTAGAGATGACTTTTATTAGTAATACTTCATAAAGATCGTTCAAGCTTCTTGGCATGACAGTATATCCTCGATTTTTGTCATCACACGTTGCTGTTTTTTATATGAAGCATTTTATATGATATTCGTATTATTGTCGTTGCTTGTAACAGCAACAGTAACCACAGCAAAAACCTACGCCCTCTACAAAAAGTAAAAATAAAAAAATAAAAGCCAAAATTTTATTTCAGCTCTCAAGTGGAGCGATGGGTCAGGAGTCAACTTCCTTCAATGGGGTCCTGGGGAGTCAGACAGCCTTCAGGGTCTGAAGAACTGTGTGGAGATCCAGGTGGACACTGGAAACATGGTGCACCAGTTCTGCTCAGCCTTGCGTAACTGGGTGTGTTCCATCGCCCGTGGTATGTGCAGTTTGACTGTCATGTATTAATGCATTAAAAAAAACTCCTGTCAGTTATTGCTTCAGTCAAACACTATCGTATAAGTTCGTTGCTAACAAAATGTCATCGGAGACATCAAGTGATGCGAGATATGACATGCTAAGATTTATATGACATGACACGTAGTGCATGACACAACATGACATGGCTTATGATGTAATATGATACGATATGCAATGCTATGCTATATGATATGACATGACATGATAAGATAAGATAAATCGATCGAAACAATACAGAGCAAATCAATACAATAGAATTTACTTAATGTAATCATAGAAAAGCATTACAGAGACTGCGGTGCATTATGGGATGCCCACAATTCTTCATTAACTCTAAACGCTGCTTTACACAACGATCTACTGTATTGGCAGGTTCAGTTCCAGTACCACGTACAACTCTGATCGCACCTTCAGCTGGAAGTCGTAAGTAATGCTGGATTGTCGACAATATGTCTTTTCAGCATTGTTTCACATTACTTTTCTTTTTCTATTTATATCTCTCTATCCATATCTATATATGTGATTATGTCACTGTATCTGTCCACATGTATAATAATATTTCCTGTCACAAGAAATGGTTAATTTTGATTTATCACTACTGTGAGGTAATACCCACACATCCGCGCAATAACCTAGACATAGTAACTCTAATAAGTACTCTAATGACACGAATGTTGTATATATAAAAGATCTTTAAGGGTAACTACCTGAATATGATCGTTATATATATATCGTTATAAGATCTTTAAGGGTAACTACCTGAACATGATCGTTATATATATCTTATATATTATCTTTATATTATCTTTAAAGGTAACTACCTGAACATGATCGTTGTATATATAAAGATCTTTAAGGGTAACTAACTCAACACACTATTGTTCTATGCATCAGAGATCTTTAAGGGTCAACCTGAATCACGAAAATACACATTTTGAAGATATTTATTTTCTTAGAAACTATAAAGTTTAAAGTGAATATCTGGTCGTTGAGTAGATTCAGGAAATGGATGTAACTAAGTGATTTCGACCCATATCATCCAATCAGAAGTTGTTTCGGATATTATCATGACTTATTTCCTTTCTTTATCCGCTTGCGGTTTTTTTTAAATATCCTCTTGAAAAAAACATTCTGGTAGAATTCTGAGATCAATAAGCAGCCAATAATAGAGAACAGAAGTCGTGAGAAGTCATGGATGCTGATGATGATAATGATGAATTCTTTTGTGCAGCTGGAAGCTGTTCTCCATTGGAAGACTCCTGGAAGATGTATGCAGGCTCCTGCTACTATGTGGAACCGGGTGCCAGTGATAATGCACTCACGTGGCGTGCGGCGCGAGATTGGTGTCGAGATCTGCAAGCGGAACTTGTGTCAATCACGTCACTTCCTGAGCAGCTCTTCGTCCAGAGTCTTGTTAGTAATAAAGATCCGTAACTTTGTCAGTGATGTCCTATTCAGTTGCTCTTCGTAAAGTATTTTTTCTTTGTTTTTCTTGTAGGTCGTGTACATTTGTTTTACCAGAAAGACCTTTAGATTTCTCGAAAGTTCGAAATTGTTAGTTTCAAGAGCCTAGCTGTTTGACTTACGAATGCTAATATAAATAATAAGATATTACAGCAAAGCAAGATATTGTAATAATCATTAAACAAAATGAAATTTAAATTATAAGGACAAAGAATAACGGAAGATAAGATGTTTTGTTAGAATATAAAGCTGGATCGATTTCAGATTTATTTTATTAATGTGCCGCATTAATTAGTAATATTTATCTAAATCTAAAATTTCATCTAAAGCCTTTTTAATCCACCACATTAATAATTAATTCTTTGTTTAATTAATCCACCATTTTTATAGTTCAGTGTTCATTAAATTAATCATATTTATGATGTGTGTTTAATTCATCACATTTATAAAACGATTATTGAATTCATCATATTTATAACGTGTGTTTATTTCATTCATCTTGCAATGTATTTATAGTATGTGTGTATTTAACTTAAAGCTCAGTAATGTAACCTCGATGGCACTGTGGATTGGACTAAACCAGCTGGACTTAGGACGTGGTATGAGGTACATACCATTTTCGTTTTGTTTTAATTTTTGTTTTTAAATTAAAATAATGATGGGAAGAAAAGAAAAAGATAAGAGAGAGAGAGAGAGAGAGAGAGGTCAAAGAGAGAAAAACAAGAGAGAAAAAGTGATAAAATACTAGAGAGTTGGGAACCAACAAATAGAACTCGAGACAGACAAAATGAGAGAAAAAATTGAGCAATGTAAAGAAAGCAAGAGAGAGAGAGAGAGAGAGAGAGGATAAACAAGGAGAGAATGAAAGAGTGCCAGAGAGAGAAACAATTGATAGAAAAATTATAGTGAGACTTTTATAAACCACCTTATAATTTCAATCAACGCTTCATTATTATTATTATTATTATTATTATTATTTCTTTCACTAGTTACAGCATATTTCACACAATATTGTATTTTTCTATTAGTTCCAGTGTATATATTATATACTTCTTCTTTTAGTGCTAGTAAATTATATATATATATTTTTTTCCCTGTAAGTTCTATTGATATAACCTTTTTTGTTAGCTATGATATTTGTTATAGAACTTTTACTATTCCCTTAGTTCTGATAAACGATATATAAGCTTTCACTATTAATTCTAGTAAATGTTATAGAACATTGTAGTTGTCTGTAATTTCTTGTATATATTATGTAAGTTTTTCTTTTTCTGTAAATTCTATTAGTTCAAAATAACAAGATTAAAAATATTATTATTATGAATGGATACATTAATTACTAGATTTTCAATTTAGTTATTATTGCTGGACCTACAGAATATCGTCTTTATTCGTATTGCACAAGATGTTGTTATAATTACAATGAAGTATGGTTAAAATTATGATTAAAATTATAATCAGTGTGGCAGAGTAAATTTGCCCATCCCTATTTCTAGACTTAATTGTTAAACTGTCGAAGTGACCCGACCTAGGGCACTCCTTATGATGTTATTTTTGTAAGTGTCAGAGTTGGAGTAAACAATTCGAATTGAGAGCATGCTAGAAATTGCTGATGCAATCCAAACCAGTTCCAACTGGGTGAGTAGATATTATTATCCAGTTGTTAAGATTTACGGGAACGGGACCAGCCAATGGGCTGAGATCAAAAGTTTTCCTGCTGTAGAGAATTCTATTGTCTAATCACTTTGGTGTGGCAAGAAGTTCGCTTATGGACAGCAGTCGTTAACTTAATGGTGAGTTAACTGACTGATTGAGAGACTTAGAAATATTTCGTGCATTTTGCGATTGATATGTTATAATTGTGTGTTGTTTTTTTAAACTAAGATGCTCGTATATAATATGCTAAACACTTGACATTGTTTCTAGTGAGTGTGTTCGTAAAATTGATATGCTGTATTTATTATGCGTGCGTGTATCAGGCTAATAAATATGTTGCAGGAAACTGTAAGTTGAATCTTGAATGTAAGAGAGAATGCAGTTAAAGATAAATAAACTGGAAAATTATGTTTGTTCCCTGATTGTCTTTTACAGGAAATAAGCATCCTTTCCTTGTTTTACCTGAATCTCCTGGTTTACTGATTATAAACCTCTATAAACTGTGGTAGAAGACACAATAAGTATCTACCATAGTACGTAAGTGTAAAGAATACACTGTACACTGTTAATGTGTAGTGGCAAAGTATGCTGACTACATCTAGCAATTTCTGGTACAAGGAAGTTACTGGAAATTGCTACAATTGTTGTTCTGCCTGAGGGAGCTAATACAGCATAGCACCAGATGACCTCGAGAGAATAGTGACTAGTCAATGTTCTAATGTGAGAAGGGAAACACGTGGAATTGACAGTAATATTGTGAACAATAAACTTGTGACTTTGATACAAAAGCACGTGAAAAGACTATTGTGGCTTTGCCTAGACAAGGTTACGTAAAAACTATTATCGCTTATCTCTATTTCTCTTCTCTGATAAGAACTATCCTGTGATTTGTATTGACTCTAGTCTGTTAAATTGTGTTTTAGGACATAAGACTGTATAGGTATTAAAATTATTTGAACATGGTTTTGTGGAAATATTGATGTAATCAATATCAAGTAATCTTTTTCATTGTATTTGTTTTATATAAATATATATTATTGATTTAATAAATTTATTGATCTTCTGATACATTTTGATAAACCTTATGTTGGAGAAGAAAGTTGGTGGATGGGGGCTCACTACATATAGATTAAAAGACAGATTTATCTTCTCCTTTATTAAGAAGTTTTCCACTACGGAAATATTGTGACAGTAAATGTTTGTGTTTAATGTTGTGGAAGAGAGAAAACGTTTATAACGCCCACATATCCACCATGTGAGAGAGAGGAGTGGTGTCTTCTGGAGAATTTTTATAACATAAATTAAGATTCTCATTACTTGTAATGAATTATGGACGATTAATTAATAATAATCATAATCATTAACTAGGTGGCGTTGGCGTCACAGTCAGCAATAATGATATATCATCCACTCAATCTGAGTATATTTTAGGATAATACTTTGAAGTTTTAATAAAAATTACACAGGTTGTATTATATATAGTTCAGAGAGGTACACTCAAATGCCTCAACAAAAATTAAAAATAAATAAATTAAACCATCTCTTTTTGTCTCTAGAGTAAAACTGCACTGTTGTATGTAGTTATATATATATAATTTGTGATTAATTTTTTAAATAAACTGGTGCTAATTAATGTGAAAGGGCCCCAAACGGACTTACTATATTTGCAGCTGAACCATACTATGTCTCTTCGCAAATTCTAATATATTGGGGTTTTGGGGTTTTTGGTCAGGTGGTCCGATGGCTCGCCAACTTCATTTGTAAACTGGAACGTCAATGAACCCAACAATTATGGCGGCTCCGAACTGTGTGTGCAAATGTTGCCCAAAAATGGTAATTGCTCCAGAATAGACCTATTCAAATTTATTAACGCAACAAAATATTAAAACATCGATTTTAAGATGGGCAGTAATGGTTATTAAGTCATCTCCTCTCTCTCTATATATATCCTTTCATTATCAGTGCTTCCATATGCACAAACACTTCTAAAAAAAAACTCCTGCATATCCCAGTACTCATTAACAAGTAGCTGTCTTGCAGAGCTACACAAACAATATATTTCATTGAAACATTCTATTTAACTTTAAACTCTCATTCTAAACAACTGCTTAGAGCTCATTGTTATAATGCAATTTTTAAAACGAAAGGGCTAACGGATACTGAATAGTAATGTACTGATCTTACTGACAATAAAGCACAGTTTGGCATCATTTACAAGTTTTGTTTATTGGGTTCTACTCATTAATATCACACGTTAAACTGTTGCAAAACTGCAGATGTTGTTTATTATTACTTTAGTTTAAACCAACAGAATTATCAGACTAAGACCTCAGGGAAATGAAGTATATTGCTGCCTATTATCAGACTAAGACCACAGGGAAATGAAGTATATTGCTGCCTATTATCAGACTAAGACCACAGGGAAATGAAGCATTGTGCCATGTTATATGTGGAAACAGAGGCTAACATCTTTTAGAGCAAAATCTGAGGATAAAGGAAAATTAAAAAAATCTGCAAAATATTTTGTGGCATCGCATAACGATTGTCCTGCTCCCAAAGTAACGATGTTCACAATATCAGAAGATCGTTAATACATTAATATACTATACTTCATAATGTTTCAAGGGTTCGTTAATACATTAATATACTATACTTCATAATGTTTCAAAGAATCATTAATACATTAATATACTATACTTCACAATGTTTCAAAGGATCATTAATACGTTAATATACTATACTACACAATGTTTCAAGGGTTCGTTAATACATTAATATACTATACTTCACAATGTTTTAAAGGATCATTAATACATTGATATACTATACTTTACAATGTTTAAAGAGATTGTGTTAGAAGCATTAAATTGGTTTCAAAATACATGTTACAAAATTTTTATAATAGTTACGAGGATTTTTTTTTAAAATCGAGAAAGAGAAGTATATTTGAAGATCATTAATTATTATAAAGTTATTCCACCTGTTCTCTAGAAGAATTTAGGAAATACACACCACAACTTCACTTAGCAGGTTTCCTCTGTGTGTGTGTGTGTGTGTGTGCGTGTGTGTGTGTGTGTATGTTTACATAAATTTATTTCTCTCTAAGGAAAATGGAGTGACGAACATTGCACGAGTACAAGTGGATTTATTTGTGAAAACACTTTGGGTAGCACCCTGCCCCCAACGACAGCCACCGTTCCCATGACAGGTTACTGTCCAGGTGGTTATGGTGCAATAGGCAACAAATGTTTTCGCATTTACGGCAATAGTCTCGGTGAACGACTCCTGAGCTGGGAGTCAGCCAGAGATTTTTGTAGATCTCTGGGCTCTGGGTACAGTTTGGCCAGCGTTGCCAACTTGGAAGAAAACTGTAAGTTTGTCTTTTTAAAAATTATTTTGTGATTATTGTTCATTTTATTTGTAATATAATTTTTTTAAATTTAAATTTTAAAAAATTAAATATATTATTCACATGAGGTTTTGCACCATGCAAGAAGGCATCTTTCCTACAAAGCAATAATTTATTTAACCTGTCTCTCCTCTTTGTGACTTATCTGTTTTTCTCATGTCTGTGTCTGGCCAAACATCTGAGGTACCGCCAGAAAAGTTGCGAATCAGCACTCAGTGTTTCATTGAGTATACTTATAACAAAGCACTGAAGTATTTTATTGAGTGTTTTTTTGTAACAAAGCACTGCAATGTTTTATTGACTGACCTCCCCCCCCACTGAGTTTATTGTCATGTGCTTGATGTTTTTCACATGTTTATTGTCATGTGGCTTTATGTTTATCACAGTGTTTATGGTCATGTGGCTTTTTGTTTTTTCAGTGCTTATTTTTATGTGCTTGATGTTTTTCACAGTGTTTATTGTCATGTGCTTGATGTTTTTTCACAGTGTTTATTGCCATGTGACTTTATGTTTT
Source organism: Sinotaia quadrata (assembly GCA_028829895.1). NCBI lineage: Eukaryota > Metazoa > Mollusca > Gastropoda > Architaenioglossa > Viviparidae > Sinotaia > Sinotaia quadrata. Next base: position 68,078,802 of record CM054183.1, read on the forward strand.
TCACAGTGTTTGTCATGTGACTTTATATGTTTTTCCCAGTGTTTATGGTCATGTGGCTTTTTGTTTATTCACAGTGTTTACTGTTTTGTGCTTGATGTTTTTCCCAGTGTTTATTGTCATGTGCTTGATATTTTTTCACAGTGTTTATTGCCATGTGACTTTATGTTTTTCACAGTGTTTGTCATGTGACTTTATGTTTTTCATAGTGTTTATTGTCATGCTGTTTGACGTTTTCACAGTATTCATAGTTACGCTGCTTGACGGGGACAGTGTCTCAGCATGGCTGGGATTGCAGAGGCGAGAGGATGGAAGTTTTGCATGGGTAGACAACTCAGAGATCACATTCACTCGATGGGATGACAACGAGCCTAGCGGGGGAATGGTAACTGTCATCACCTCACCTTTACAGTCCTGCTGAAACCAGCTTATAGACAATAATTACTTATATCTGTGCAGATTACGATTAAATATGTCGCTTTATTTCTGTGTTGCTGAAATGTTTGTTTACACGACCATAATTTTGTTCAGATTTACATCATACTGAATCATCGCTAATTTCCTTTCAAGAGCCACGCAAAGTATTGCGCCTTTATTTAATACTTACATAGCAGTATGTCTGTGAGATATAACACAAAGTATTGCACCTTTATTTAATACTTACATAGCAGTATGTCTGTGAGATATAACACAAAGTATTGCGCCTTTATTTAATACTTACATAGCAGTATGTCTGTGAGATATAACACAAAGTATTGCACCTTTATTTAATACTTACATAGCAGTATGTCTGTGAGATATAACACAAAGTATTGCACCTTTATTTAATACTTACATAGCAGTATGTCTGTGAGATATAACACAAAGTATTTATTGCACCTTTATTTAATACTTACATAGCAGTATGTCTGTGAGATATAGCACAAAGTATTGCACCTTTATTTAATACTTACATAGCAGTATGTCTGTGAGATATAACATGTGATCGTTATCTAAGTATTTTCTTTAGTTTGAAAAAAAAATTATTATTTGTGTTTTTTTAATTGTTTGTGAAAACAAAATATTTAAAACTTTTCTTTAGAATTTAACTCTTTACCAGTGACAATATTTTCAAAACACTTCTTAAGAATATAAAGCTGTTTTAAAACTGAGACAAAGCGCTGTACGTTTAAATAAACTGTCCCCAGAGAATGTCTGTAGTTTAAATATGAGGTAACTTCTCACAGAATGTCTGTAGTTTAAATATGAGGCAACTTCTCACAGAATGTCTGTAGTTTAAATATGAGGCAACTTCTCACAGAATATCTGTAATTTAAATCTGAGGCAATTAACTGTACATCTAAGTAAACTGTCACCACAGAATGTCCGTAGTTTAAATCTGAGGCAACTCACTGTACATCTAAATAAAATGTCCCCACAGAATATCTATAGTTTAAATCTGAGGCAACTCACTGTAACAATTGTAGAGGTCTAAATGGATTATAGTGTGATGTTTTGTAGAAGTCTAATTAGATCATAGCATGTTGTTTTGTAGAGGTCTAATTAGATCACAGCATGTTGTTTTCTAGAGGTCTAATTAGATCATAGCATGTTGTTTTGTAGAGGTCTAATTAGATCATAGCATGTTGTTTTGTAGAGGTCTAATTAGATCACAGCATGTTGTTTTCTAGAGGTCTAATTAGATCACAGCATGTTGTTTTCTAGAGGTCTAATTAGATCACAGCATGTTGTTTTCTAGAGGTCTAATTAGATCATAGCATGTTGTTTTGTAGAGGTCTAATTAGATCATAGCATGTTGTTTTGTAGAAGTCTAAATACACACATGTAGACCATAGCGTTATTTTTGTAGAAGTCTAAATAGACCGTAGCATGGTGTTTTCTGTTGATGTCTAAATACACACATGTAGACCATAGCGTTATTTTTGTACAAGTCTAAATAGACCGTAGCATGGTGTTTTCTGTTGATGTCTAAATACACACATGTAGACCATAGCGTTATTTTTGTACAAGTCTAAATAGACCGTAGCATGGTGTTTTCTGTTGATGTCTAAATACACACATGTAGACCATAGCGTTATTTTTGTACAAGTCTAAATAGACCATAGCGTTATTTTTGTAGAAGTCTAAATAGACCATAGCGTTATTTTTGTAGAAGTCTAAATAGACCATAGCGTTATTTTTGTAGAAGTCTAAATACACACATAGCGTTATTTTTTTAAATAGACAATAGCATGGTGTTTTCTGTTTGTGATGTCTAAATACATCACAACGTGGAGTCCATAGAATTAATACAGCATGTTGTTGGTTGTCACAGGAAATGAGGGACAGAAATTTTATTTTATTTCATTTTAAAAAACCGCTAACAAAACTAGTTGAAGTAACCCGAGTTTTGTTATTTTTCATATGTAGCATGTAACTTCCAGTAACGGTCACCTAAGATCTCTTTAGTAGACAGACGTTCGTGACAAAGTGTGTGTTATCATGTCATATTGAATATATATATTAGTTTGTGGAAAATATGTATATTAAAAAAATGGGACAATTGCGCACTAGAGTCACATGTTGTTTACAAGAGGAAAGACCAGTGCGCATTAGAATTGACCACAGAAAAACCTGCCGCACGGACATCACTAAATATCCAAGGCAAAAATGAGTCACACGGCATAGCTTCTGGAAAGTTCTGGAGACCTTCAGTAAAGCTATATAAGAGGCAAAATGAAGACTTTACTCTCAATGTTGAAAACGTCGATTCGTCTGAAGCCAGTCTAACTTCACGTATGAATTATCTCATGTACAGAGATTTCATAAAGGAAAGCTGCAATAATCTCTTTCCATCCGTTTTCCATCCGTCTGATGCCATATATTGAGTAACGAGGCAAAATTACTCAGTATAACTTTTGGCAAAGTGGAAAGTTCGCTGTCAAAGAAAACCCGATGTATGCGACGCTGGTTGTATGCAGTTAACGACACGAGGGACCAATTTGTTTTCCCCCCTGTCTGAGTTGTTTGACACATCTATCCCGCAAATTGAAAAGGCTAGCACCGAGATAAATCTTACAGATATCCGGATTTCTACACTCAATGTAATGCGACGACACATCCCACTGGACGACTCCATCCGATAATGCTAAACGTCGTTGAGGTGTCCGTTTCCACGACAACCAAGAAACAACGACAATTATCGAGGCTGACAATAGTCAGCTAAATTTCAGATTTCTCCCCAGTGATAATCTGATAGTGGTGCCTAGATTCTGCAGAATCTTCACCTGTAATGCGACGCCTCAATTGCGTCGTGGTCTTCACTTTGAAGTGCCGCTTATAAGTGACGTGTGAGCTTACGTCATCTCCTTGGAACTCTGACATTAATAGTGAGTAATAATTAGCATGGCTAACGTGCACATACTTAACTCTAGGACTCTAAGAAAATGAACACTATTATATCGTTTGCAAAATAAGAACTTTAATGTTAAAAGTAATGCTTATTTTACATGTCAACTATTGTTAAAGCGGCCCCATTTGCCGCATAGGAATTGTGTAATTAATCTTTATTTTATATTTTGAATTTCATCATTTTCATCTCCCCTTATTTCCCACAGAGTGTATGACATTGGAAAGTTGAATGAATGATTAATCACTGTGCGAAAGAGTAGTGCCCCCTTTTAAATCGGGAAATAAATAACCTGATTTAAACATCTTTCAACTCTCTTGTTATTCATAGTTTTTGAGAGGGACAAAAGAATTTGTACTATTGTTTTGCACCGTTCGTCTGTTCGTCCATTTATTCACATTTATGATACACACTCACAACACACACCGCCAATAAAACGTTCCTTGGCATGACATTAATAAACTGGGCCCCACCCAAACATCAATGGTGTATGTCATGTGTGTCTATGTAACAACTTGACGCGACGTAGTACTGGCATACGTCACACGGGCTTTTCTTGGAGGTGCACCGGAGCAGGCCAAAAATAGACTTCACCCTTTGCATCTCTAACTTCAGCTCGGGGTCGGCTTGTAACGAGCCTCCCATTTTGTGACATTGGTTTCTTATTATAACTTATATCGTTTGGTGCTATTATTATTTTCATTTGCATAATAGTTCCACAACCCACATATTTTGAGTTATTTTAGGAAATACATTTACTATATATACTAGTTTAAAACTTCTTGTTTCTCTTCTTTTTTTTTTTAAAGAAAGGCAAACACTAGTAGTCCTTCATTGTACATCTAGCAAGTATAATTGCAAAACTAGATTACCCTGTTACTGAAGATTGGTTTTATTTCATTCTTTCTTTGTTTTCTGTAGGAGGCTTGCATTTATTTGCGTGGAACCGCCCGTTATGCAGGTCTTTGGAATGATGCTCCATGTGGGCAGCAGAGTACCTACGTGTGCCAGACTTACAGAAGTAATATGTTTTGGGTTTTTTCATGTTCTTTCTCCTGTTCATTTATTTCTGTTCTCCTTCTGGGCAGCAGAGTACATAGACTTATAGAAATAATATGCATTTGTTTGTTTTCCCTGTTCTTTTCTAGTTCTTTTTATTTCTGATCTCCTTGTGGGCAGCAGAGTACTCAGACTTACAATAGTAATAAGCATTTGTTTATTTTTCCCTGTTCTTTTTCAAGTTCTTTTATTTCTGATCTCCTTGTGGGCAGCAGAGTACCTAGACTTACAGAAGTAATATACAATTGTTTTTTTTCATGTTCTTTCTCCTGTTCTTTTATTTCTGATCTTCAGTGAGAGGTAGCATTTGCCAAATTAGATGCTGAGGATAAAAGAAATAGAGAGCTTGGTTTAAACCAAATGGAGTTACAGGAAGATAGCACAAAGATAAGTGAGAGGGCAGCTAAGGTTCAAGAAGCAAACATAAAATTTCCTTTTCTTTCCTTCAGTAGGAAAGAGGAAAATATTGTGGACTATGTTCTAAGATTTGAACAGTGTGCTGTAAGATTAGGCCTACCAGAGAATTCATGGCTTAACCAGTTAGTGAAAGGTCAAGACAGTATGGTATTTAACAGACTTCTGGAAGAACAAGCTACACAAGGAGCTTATAAGGCAGAACTGCTAGCATACTTTAAGGTGACTAGTGAGATGTACAGACCAAGGTTTCACCAGTTTAAGAGAGAGCAGACTGATATATTTTTTAAAGGCAGCTAGTAAGCTACAGCAAGTTTTGACGAGGTGGTTAGAGTTGGACAAGATGAAACTATAATTAGTTATAGTTTTAGCTTATGTTAAGGACAAAAGACCAAAATTCTGACGGGATGGCTAGATACAGCTGACAGATATGAAGAAATGTATGGGACACATGCTAATCTAACACCAATGCATAATTTTGAACCTTGCAGTAAATTAAGAAACAAGTGACGCCTAAACAACAGAATGACAAGTCAGATAAGAAACCTAACACATGATCCTCTCTTGCACCTCCTCCATTTAGTAAGACGAAAATTAGAAGTTTTCACTTACGAAAATATTGTGTGACGGTAAATGTTGTGGAAGAGAGAAAACATTTACGGCGCCCGCACATCCGCCAAGAGAGAGAGAGAGAGAGAGAGAGAGAGAGAGAGAGAGAGAGAGAGAGAGAGAGAGAGAGAGAGAGAAGAATTATTAATAATATAAATTAAGATTCACTTGTAATTAGTTATGGATGATTATTTAATAATAATAATCATAACCATTAACTAGGTGGCGTTAGCGTCACACTGTCCTATTTATTATTCCTGTCTTTTGTATTCCAGTTTTTAGTTCTTATTTGTTATTGTAATTCTTGCATTCCTGTGCTTTTCTTTCGCTATTTTTCTTTTCTTACATTTGTTTTTATTTGTTTGAAATCATCTTTTTCATCATTGTTTTGTTATTGTATTCATTTGATTATGCTTTTATTTTTATTAGTGTTTTTGTTGTTCATGTTCTTTATAACTCTGCACATGCTAGAGGTAGTTTAAGTAACGCAATGATTTTATTTCTGCAACTCTGTTTTTGTGAGTATGGAAATTACTGAACAATTGGAATAATTATGTTCATGTACAATAGTTTTCCTTTGTTAAACATTAGACCTATTTTCAACATATTCTCTGGCATTTAGAAAGTAACAGAAAAACCGACTTTGTTCCGGTGTAGAAAATGTCCCAGTCCATGCTCCCCCCCATCAACTTTATATATCACAGGGATAAATTATGCTTCTAAGCAAAATTTCAGCTTCCCACTTCTTGTGATTTATATTAATAGCCCTTATTTTATATTTGGGTGGAGCGGGAGAGGAGCGCTCCCGGGGACCCTGAACCCCTTGTCCATTCCATGATTATACCATACTAACATGCAAAATTTCAGCATCTTAGTTCTTTCCCGGCGGCCATGAATATATATATATATGGACATACAAACATACATAAATGGTCATACAGACATATAGATTTACATATATATGGACATACAGACATACGGACTTATAGGCACATATGGACATACAGACATATGGACATATATACATATCAACATATAGACAGACGTACGGAAATATGGACATGGAGAAACAGACGTACGGACATACAGATACATATGATCATGCAGGCATATAGACCTATGGACATACAAATATACAGACACACATTTTCAGCTTTATTTAAATTAAATTAGATTAAATAAATAGGTAAATAAATCCTGAAAACTGTTCTCCTGCAAAATGAGTAAAACTAATATAATAAATTGAAGGATCGTTTCAACAAACTGTTGTCTAAACAATTACATTTATTGCATTTAAAGTCATATATAGTGGAGTCATACACTCACATCATGCTTGTAGATTATTTTAGAATTAACACTGTCTATTTCAGATGAATTACTATTTTATTTTTTCCTATTATGTAGATTCAAGCATTACCACTCCAGAAGCCATTCCGAATCCTTGTGACGTCAATCTGGGATTTGAACCCTTCCAGGTGGGGTGCTATAAGTACGTTCAAGAACCTATGACATGGACTAATGCCTCCAAGTCGTGCAACACGGTGGCTGCGGACCTGCCAACGGTCAATGATGCTTTCACTCAAGCGTTTTTGCAGCTGTTCATCCGACGGAAAGCTACTAGTGTGGGAAACGTAGACGGAAACGGAAACCCAGTATCTGTGTGGATTGGTCTTAGCGATATTAAGGTGTGGATAGGTCTTAGCGATATTAAGGTGTGGATTGGTCTTAGCGATATTAAGGTGTGGATTGGTCTTAGCGATATTAAGGTGTGGATTGGTCTTAGCGATATTAAGGTGTGGATTGGTCAGCGATATTAAGGTGTGGATTGGTCTTAGCGATATTAAGGTGTGGATTGGTCTTAGCGATATTAAGGTGTGGATTGGTCTTAGCGATATTAAGGTGTGGATTGGTCTTAGCGATATTAAGGTGTGGATTGGTCTTAGCGATATTAAGGTGTGGATTGGTCTTAGCGATATTAAGGTGTGGATTGGTCTTAGCGATATTAAAGTGTGGATTGGTCTTAGCGATATTAAAGTGTGTATAATGGTGGTCTTTATGACGTCCGATTTTTATATTGATATTGGTCGGAGTCGTCCATTGAATACGCGTCCGCGCACAATAAAATTGGGTGGGTGTGTAATTTTCGACCCCTCATCCCCTTGTTAAATGGTACAGAACCCACTTCTTTTCTTACTTCCTTATTGTGAATGCATACTTTTGTTTGGACACATGTGTCTTCCTTGCTGTGAAAACATACTTTTGTTTGGACACATGTGTCTTCCTTGCTGTGAAAACATACCTTTGTTTGGACACACGTATCTTCCTTGCTGTGAAATCATACTTTTGTTTGGACACATGTGTCTTCCTTGCTGTGAAAACATACTTTTGTTTGGACACAGGTGTCTTCCTTGCTGTGAAACATACTTTTGTTTGGACACATGTGTCTTCCTTGCTGTGAAAACATACTTTTGTTTGGACACACGTATCTTCCTTGCTGTGAAATCATACTTTTGTTTTGACACACGTCTTCATTGCTGTGAAAGCATACTTTGTTTGGACACACATGTCTTCGTTTCTGTGAAAGCATACTTTTGTTTGGACACACATGTTTTCGTTTCTGTGAAAGCATACTTCTGTGTGAACACACGTGTCTTCGTTTCTGTGAATGCATACTTTTGTTTTAGATATACATTTCTTCGTTGTTGTGAACACACTTTTGTTTGGACACACACGTCTATTCCACATTCTACCATACTCTTGTTCGTTGCGCAAATTTGTCGCCCAAGACTTATCTAGGGATAGGATGATTTTGGGAAAGGGGTCTTCAAGCACAGAATGGTTTTGGGTGTAGGGGGTTACATGATTGATAGGACGATGTAAAGAAAGAACAAGTAAAGAGTTTAGGGAACAAGGCAGAAATAAAATGATTGTGCTTTTGTTGGGACATTATTTTAAGAAACTAATTTAATTTGCTGAACACACCCTTCTTTGTGTCAGAAAAATACTCTGTTTAAAAATACTGAATATTTGTTTTTCTCCAGTTCTATGTAGTTACTGGTCTAGAAAACAGACAAGACAAATAGTGATGCTCAGAATGTCTTGGTAAATGATCTTGATGTAGAAAAGTTATTACACTATACTTATGATTTGTTATGTGTACTTATGGTTTCTCCTGTATACTTATGTATATATATGGTTTCTTATGTATATTTATGGTCTCTCCTGTATACTTATGTATATAAGGAGAGACCTGTATACTTATACTTATGAATGTGGAATAGATGTGTGTGTCCAAACAAAAGTGTGTTCACAACAACGAAGAAATGGTTTCTTATGTATATTTATGGTCTCTCCTGTATATTTATGTATATGTATGGTTTCTTATGTATACTTATGGTTCTATCTCATATACTTATGGCTTCCTATGTATACTTATGTATATGTATGGTCTCCCCTGTATACTTATAGTTTCTTATGTATACTTATGGTGTCTTTGTACTTGTGGTCTTGTGTTTAAATCCTTATAGAAGTAGTATCATTGTGTAGCCTAACCCGTGACATCACCGTGTCCAAATCCTTACCCGTGTAGTGTCAGTGTGTAGAGTTCATATTTTATTTCTTGCTTCAGCACAATGGACAGTATACCTGGAATATCGGATGGCCAGTTACCTACAGCAACTGGGCACTGGGTGAGCCGTCGCAATCCCCAGGTGGAGGATGCGTAAGCATGGGGGGAGGAGGGATGTGGGCCGACGATGCTTGCGCGCTACAGTTGCCTTCCGTGTGTGTCATCTTAAATGGTTAGTTCGAGCTGCACGTGTAAGATTTATTTCCTCTGGTGCGTGTGCACGTGCGCAAAATTTGGCTTTTGTTTTCAGACCTTTCTGTAACATAATGAAATAAGTTATATATTGCTAAAAATGGACATGCACCCGATCTATGAAATCGGATGATGTCGCCATGAAGTAAATGGAATGAAATAGACGAGGCATTTTCTTCCTTTTCAAATTTAAAATTACAATATTCAGAAATTTAATAAAATCAAAATTTAGTAAACAACTTGAATTTGGACTGTTTTTTGCGGCTATTGTAAGAATTAAAAGTTGCAATGATTCTTTATAGGTGAAAGAAGTACTTGAGCAATCCATCCTATAAGCTTGTATGAAAAATAATCCTTTCAATTTTTTTTGTCATTGTGCATACTGAGTAAGAATTATTTAATACACACTTACGCATTACATAGCAATAGTTTACATCGAAGTGTGAGGTTCATGCACATAAATCTTTCTCTCAGTTGTTTACCATATATATTTCAGCCAACCCAATGTTCACCCCTCAGCCGCCCATAGGGCAGTGTGTTGGTTCTGGATGGTTTGCGTTTGGAGCCTCCTGCTACCTATTTCTTGGAGAGGACCGGCAGTCATTCTATGAGGCACGGTTGCGCTGTGAAGAGAACCATGGGTACATGGTCTCTATCCATGACAACGTCACCCAGGCATTTCTAGCCAGTAGTATCATCTCACAGACACCATACAGCGTCTGGATTGGACTTTATGGCTCTCAGGACGGTGAGTGTTCATTGCTTGGGTTGACCTTTATAATGAGTAACTATGGTGTGTGACTAGTTTCTTTTTGTAGCCTATTTAGCAAGTTGTAAATCACTGGTCATGAGAAAATTATGAGACCGGCTTTGAACTTGAATATGTTTGAGACCTTCTGTTGGGACTTTCTGGGTCTCCTCAGATGTTTGAAAACAATGATTTCAGATGAATCTTTTTAAGGGTCTTTGATTGCATTTGAAAACTTCTGTTGGGACTTGATGGGTCTCATAAGATGTTTGAGAACAATGATTTCAGATGGGTCTTTAAGGGTCTTAGAATGTATTTGAAAACTTCTGTTGGGACTTTCTGGGTATCAGACTGTACTTGAGAGCAATGATTTCAGATGGGTCTTTAAAAGTTTTCAAAAGAGTATTTGAAATAATTTTGTATGGGACTTGATGGGTCTCTGTATATCTTTCGAGAACAGTAAGTACATATATTTCTTTAAAAGGTCTCCGAATGTGTTTAAAAACAGTGAGATAAGTTGGGACTAATCTTATAATATATTTGAGAATGGTAAAAGATTTAAATGAAAATATTATCCCTTAACCTTGAACAAGTGGTATGGATGAATCACAGTGAAAAATGACTGTTCCAGTTTCTTCCAACCGTTTTACTATTTTGTATTTGCTTACAAGTTGAGATCCTAGGTCTCGGCTTTTTTTTGTGTTTGGCGATAGCTTCTCTAAGAAACACTTTTATTTCTAAAGGTTCCAGTTGTTCTTGGAGGTTCTGTTATATTCCATATCCAGCTGGACATTGTGGAAATGATAAAATGATGACATGCTGAAATGACATGTACTGTAACCGTGTGACTCCTGCCAAACATAGAGTAGGCTTGTTTACCTAATTAGGATAATCTGAGAAAACATTGCTGCTACTGTTTAGTATGAGCACCATCAGTGGACCATTTTGCCTTGTCTCTAATGTAAACTAACGACAGAGGACCATCTTGTCTCTAATGTAAACTAACGACAGAGGACCATCTTGTCTCTAATGTAAACAAACGACAGAGGACCATCTTATCTCTAATGTAAACTAACGACAGAAGACCATCTTGTCTTGTCTCTAACGTAAACTAACGACAGAAGACCATCTTGTCTTGTCTCTAATGTAAATAAACGACAGAAGACAATCTTGTCTTGTCTCTAATGTAAACAAACGACAGAGGACCATCTTGTCTCTAATGTAAACTAATGACACTCTGTGCCCGCTGTTCCGGATTTAACTTTTATATTCTGTCTTGAAATATTGCACCTAAAGGTGACACGATATATCTCCCACTGTACTTTATACATTTTATTTTTCACTTCGGTTTTGTTGAGGTATTTGGCATTTATTGTTTTTTCCTTCTGACCTATTGTCACTATACTCTTATGACTATATTAAGCACACACGTCTCCTTTTCTTATTTAGTTATAGTTAACAACAAAGCATAATTTTGAAATCATGATTACCAGTACCAATGCTGTTTACAATGTTTAAAGAGGCAATAGGTAGTAATTCTAATTTTACTGCACAAATGCTTGAACTTTTACTCTGTCAAGCACTTGAACTATATGGTAAAGAATAGACAATCCCATAATTTTAATATGAGTTAGTTTTTGTCTCTTTGATCTTCTAATGATTAGTTCAGCTCATGTGCAAACACTATCAAAAGGCCAAAAATTCTGTTTACTTTCCTTTCCATTTGCAGAGGGCTTTGTTTGGATCGATGGTTCTGCTGTGCAATTCACAAATTGGGACACAGGGGAGCCATCTTACAGAAATGATGACAATGTTGAGGAACACTGTGTAGCCATAAATCCAAAGACACTTGTGTGGAGTGACTTAGACTGTGGTCTGCATCTAGGATACATATGTAGCAAGTCTCAAGGTACATAACTGCAGCAACAGTTGTGGCTGATGATTGTTGTCAGGAAGAGACATTGGGAAGAGAAACATGTACTGGAGGTTGATGGTTAGCAAGACAAAGAAATAAATGCTTTAACGTTTTATGGATAAAAAGTAAACAGACTCTTATAGTCATGCTGAATTGCAAAACAAATAAATAAATGCTTTAACGTTTTATGGATAAAAAGTAAACAGACTCTTATAGTCATGCTGAGATGCAAAACAAATAAATAAATGCTTTAACGTTTTATGGATAAAAAGTAAACAGACTATTATAGTCATGCTGAGTTGCAAAACAAATAAATAAATGCTTAACTTCTTATGGATAAACTCTAAAACAGGCTTTTATAACCATATTGAGCTGCAGGCTAAATGAATAAATGCTTAACTTCTCAATAAAAGTAGAACTTTTATCATCATGCTGAGCTGCAAGACAAATAAATACATTCTTGTCTTCTTTGGGAGAAAAGTAAAACAGGCTTTTATAACCATGTTGAACTGCAAGACAAATAAATATATACTTGTCTTCTCTAAAAAAGTAAAACAAACTTTTATAACCACGTTGAACTGCAAGACAAATAAATATATACTTGTCTTCTCTAAAAAAGTAAAACAAACTTTTATAACCACGTTGAACTGCAAAACAAATAAATACATACTTGTCTTCTCTAAAAAGTAAAACAAACTTTTATAACCATATTGAACTGCAAAACAAATAAATACATACTTGTCTTCTCAGGGAGAAAAAGTAAAACAGGTTTTAACACAGCCTTCCTAATTAGTCTTAAGTAAAGTTCTTGCATGCAAAATTTGGATTATTATTGGGAATACTGTAAAGTCAGTAATGAAAATGTTAAAACTTTATTCCTTTGATAAAATAATTTATGATTACTGACTTTGAAAATTACACCTTTGACATTCTCTTATTCACTCTCACTAAGAGTAACATTGTCCAGAGATAGCAAAAAAATTAAACACGTGACTTGAGATCTGCAATTTCTTAGGGTCTGCAGAGGATTCATTTTGTCCTAGACCTAGAATGTTGATAAGTGGGTTTTCAATAAATCATTCATTCAGTTTCATTGCTAATGCATGTCCACAGATGTAAATGCCTTTCATGCATTTAACAGAACAAGAAAAAATAACATATTATATTTCAGATATCACTAAACTACTATCATAATATCACTAAAGTAATGTAACTTAAAGTTTTATTCCTTTCTTGGACGCTTCTTAGTGTCAGAATAGATTCATCATTATACATATTCTAAGTGTGCTCAATGGAGAATTATAAATCCTTTTCAAGGCCTCACTGGTCTTTATACAAAGAAGTCATTTCTGTTGCCTGGTCTTGCAAGTGCAATTTCTGTTAAGTGACTTTCCAAAAGGAATTTTTCTTGCATGCACAGTTTATTAAATGATCTTGACAATGCAATTTATGTCACCTGACCTTGCTGCTATAATTTTGTTTATTTTGTCAAGGCAGTTCCCCTTAAATGACCTTATATGGTAAGTTAAGAGATTTATTTTAAGTCAGATAATAAAATGACAGTTAACATTTTTCTTTTTAATGATGGTGAATAAATTGATATAAAAAGTATTAACTAGTCATGGTATTCATATAGATGGCTGATACCTCTCTCAAGCACAAATTATTGCAGTTAATGAAATAATTATTCTAATAATGTGAAATAACAGAGAATATTCTGATGAATTGTGTGCAAAGTTAATTTGGTGAACTTACAGTTAAAAAAGAAAATCCTCACATATTGCAAAATAAGTAAGTAAACTCTGATAGACAGCCTAGTCATGAATCTGGGCAAGATATTCACAGTAATTAAAAAAATAAATAAATAAAATTATTAGTAATCAGGAATCACGCAGCCAGGTCTTTGCAATTTCCCTATTACTGTGTAAATTATGTAACTAATGTAATATGAAAGAAAAACTTTATCGTCTTCAAACATCATTATCTGCAATTATATATTGCAGAGCATGACACAAGTGGTCTGACGCGCCCTCCAATGGCTGACCCAAATGCTGGTCAAGTGCCTCCCACTATTAACCAGGAAACTCCACCAGCCCCTTCTGTTCCCGGGACACCTGCTTTGCCTTCTACTGCAAGCCCCAGTGGCTTGAGTTCTATTACAATCTTGACTCCTTTAAAGTTGTCTTCTGTCACATCTCAGACATCTAAAATATTCACATTGTCTACAAATCATGGTGTTCTGCCTACTGTTCAAGGACAAACTGGTAATAACAAAATCAAGAAATTAAAAAAAATTAAAAGTAGCTGTTAAAGTGTGAAGTTTACTACTTTTAAACAATGTATGACATGTATTAATATTTGGATTATGCTAATTGTTATTGTTATGGGTGTCAAAACTAATGTCTTATTGATGCAAAAGTAATCTAATGTGAATTGATTTTAGGTATGAATATCAGCACCAAGGAAACTGAAAGAGATGTGTCATTAACACCTTCACTACTGCAAAAATTAATGTAATGTAAACTGGCCTAATCATTAAAACAGCTGCATTTAAGAGGCTAAGGGATATTAGGATTAACATACATTCTTTCTCATCTACCAAACTTCAACACTTAATTCTTTATTTCCCCCTAGGTCTTAACCCCCGTCCACAAAACTGTTGGAAGTGGATTTAAAGTTTAATAGCCTTACCTTATTTCCTTGGATTCCCCGTGGAACAAAGGGCCTTGATAACAGTTCTCCAGCGCACTCGATTCTGGGCAGCCTTTTTCAATTCATCCCACGACAGGTTGCAGCTTTTCATTTCCTCTTCACAGGATTGTCTCCAGGTAGTCTTAGGGCAACCGACCCTTCTCTTTCCCTGGGGATTCCACTGCAAAGCCTGCTGGGTGATGTCCTGTGGGGGTTTCTGCAGGGTGTGTCCTATCCATCACCATTTCCACCTGGCAATCTGCCGATTGATGGGATCTTGATTTGTCCACTGCCACAAATCGGTGTTCTTTAGTTTGTCTGTCCACCTGATCTTCAGTAGGTTGCAAAGGCAGCTGTTGACGAATACTTGGAGCTTGTTGGTTAGGGTGTTGGTGACTCTCCAAGGTCTCTGAGCCATAGAGGATGGCAGACTTAACATTGCTGTTGAAAATTCGTAGTTTGTTGCAGACAGACAGGGATGTTGACCTCCAGACTGGTCTCAGAGTAATAAAGGCATAGCTAGCTTTCCTGATTCTGGCGTTGATGTCTTCGTCAGAACCACCAGTTGCTGATACAATGCTGTCCTGCTAGGTGAAAGAGGTGATTTCTTTCAGCTCGCTGTCTCCAAGGGTGATTGGCTTCTGCTGCTTTTTTAACAGGATCATGGTTTCAGTCTTCTCTAGGTTGATCTGCAGTCCATCTTGGATGCTTCTTGGGCCAGATTATTGATTTTCTGTTGCATATGTTGGCATTTCTGGGACATCAAAGATAACAATATTATGAATTTCTTTATGAATAAAGAATTTATTCAAAGATAGCAATAGTATAAACTTCTTCAGACTGTCAACTCTGTATGAAGGAATTATTCAAAGATAACAATAATATAAACTTCTTCAGACTGTCAACTCTGTAAGAAGGAATTATTCAAAGATAGCAAAAGAATAAACTTCTTCAGACTGTCAATTCTGTAAGAAGGAATTATTCAAAGATAGCAATAGCATTAATTTCTTGAGACTCAATTCTGTATGAAGGAATTATTCAAAGATAGCAGTAACATGAATTTCGAGACTCAATTCTGTATGAAGGAATTATTCAAAGATAGCAATAGCATGAATTTCTTCAGACTGTCAACTCTGTATGAAGGAATTATTCAAAGATAGCAATAGTATGAACTTCAGATTGTCAACTCTTATGAAGGAATTATTCAAAGATAGCAATAGTATGAACTTCAGATTGTCAACTCTTATGAAGGAATTATTCAAAGATAGCAATAGTATGAATTTCAGACTATCAACTCTTATGAAGGAATTATTCAAAGATAGCAATAGCATGAACCTCTTGAGACTGTCAATTTTGTATGAAGGAATTATTCAAAGATAGCAATAGCATGAACTTCTCGAGACTGTCTGTATGAAGGAACTATAAAGTTTGCCATATAATTTCCCAGAGATGGAGTAAAATTATCACTGGTCCCATAGTCCCTCAAAAAAAGGGCTTTGGTGTGTACACAGAGATGCTGGGAATGGAGAGAACCTCTTTACCCATCTCTCATTTTATATTATTTGAAATATATTCTCTTTCAAGTCCTCTTTGTACTAACCATCCTATTTTCTTAATTGTTTCAGTTGCAGCGCACACATACACATGAATTTCTCTTAATTTTACTTACATTTCTTTGTGCTTAAAATAATATGATCAAAACTACCTTCAACAAGAATTCAGTCAATGTTCATGAATATCAGTTAAACAGTTGAGTAAACTAGAAAATGATTTGGATCAAGAGTTGCTTAATATAAAACAGATTTAAAAAATCATGCTTTAATTATTCTGATGTATTAACCATATTATGCAATAAGGATATTAATCAAGATTCCATTTTCTTCTTAAATAATTTTGCTTGTCTTACAGATGCGCATACTCTTAGTGCTGGCGAAATTGCAGGTATTGTTATATCCGTTCTTGTGGTAACAGCAGCAAGCATTATCATCATTCTCTACGTTCGTTATCGACAAATGAAAAACAACATCCCCCTTGCAGTTGAAGAAAGCCAAGGTTTTACCAATGTAATGTTCACATTTAATGCAGCAAGTCAGCAGATATCCTCAGCACCCCAAACAGAGGCACAAAGAAGCAGTGAAGCATAGCCAGAAGAACTATGCTACTGAATAAAAAGTTTGTTTCTAATAGGACCAATGAAAAATTCTTCAACTATGCATTAAAACAATAACATTATTTAAGTTTCATGTTTTAAAGTAATGAGATTATATGTCCAAGTAAACATAAAAGATATCTAGCTGATTACCTATTTAATTTATGAAAATTTAATTTTGTACTATGGTAGTTGCATGAAAACAATACCACATACTTACATGTTTTGTACAATGTAAGCTGATCTTTCCAGAACATGAAAGCATGTATTATTATTATTTATTTACCTTTGATGTGAATGTGTAGGGCATTATTGTTTATTTCTTGACATGAAAGTGTGGAGTATTTTTGCTTATTTATCCTTGATGTGAATGTGTAGCATGTTTGTGTTTACCAGTATCACATTTGTGTACTGAATTTATGCCCACCTCCCATCCCTTAAAAATAATACTGTCTGTATTATATGTAAATTTAACAAATTACAAAATCTTAACAAGATATAAAAATTTGTTTTAGACTTTATTTTATTAATAGCTAATTGGTGCAGAATGAATGATATATATATATATATACATACATTTATAACAAAGTGATAATGGTAAAGCTGGTTTTGACTGGAAAACATGGAGAAAAATATTTAGAGACAAAATGCTTGAATCTAGTGCTTATTGTCATAGATGAATTAAACAGGTTCAAATTTATGCCAATGACCCCAAATATAAAAAAAAAATTGAGCTATAGAAATTTTACTTCAGATACATAAACCTTGCAGCATGGAGAATAGTGTTAAGGCATATGCATTCACCCAGGCAGCATTTGGTCTGCACAGATACTGAATTAGGAATAGGAACAGTAATTCAGGGAATGCCCACCTATAGTTAATAATATTTAATTATTTTGCATTAGGAGTAAATTTGTTTCATTGCAGAATTAAGCTTGCATAACAGATTATTGTCAATAAAAAAAAATTCTGGTATATATTGTAATTAAAGATTAAAATTCACAGTAATTTATCAATAAAATTGTTACTTAGTGCATTTAAAAAGTACAGGAAATGGATATTACAGTGCACTGGTGCAAGTTTCATTAAATCAAAATGACAAAACAGTTTCTAAATCAATGTACTTTTGCCTTCGCTATAGTTCAGATTTGCTTTAATTTCCCCCAATTTCCTAAAAATATCTGTCAACAAGATAGAATCCAGAGCAAGGATAATGTTTATTGAAATGGCAGAATCATCCTGCTTCTCCCTCTGCTCACTCCTCACTCACACACACACATGCACACTCCTCCCCCCCAAACACACACATACACCCTCCTCCAACACACACATGCACCCTCCTCCCACACACAGAAACATACACCCTCCTCCCACACACAAATGCACCCTCTTCAGCCTCTCAGAGCCAGCTTATACAATAATCAGGGCTAGTAGGACATCAGAATCAGATGGGGAAAACCTTTGATTAGTTGGAGACTTGGTTTGGGAATGAAAATTATTTTAGTTTATTCTAAAGTGTGGAATTATTCTTAACAAGTTTTATTAGAACATTTTTTTGTGGAACAATTGGATTAATTATTTCTAGAATTTTAAAATGTTGCTTTAGTTGAAAGAAATGACAGATAAACATTTAGAGTAATTAAAGTAGGTTATACTTTTATAGGGTTTAAAAAAAATATTGTTTTGCTTGAAGAAATGACAGAATGCACAGTGTCATGAATACCAACATTAGACTATTTCCCTGATTCAACCAGTGTAGACAATGTTTATGTTACAGTGAGCAATCACTTTCTAAGAAACCCATTTGCTCATTGTGGTATTCATCATTACATCATCTACTCCTCTTGTCAGCATCACAAACAATATTACACTGAAGAGATTTAGCTTTGGAATTAATGCAAAATCATTGCCTTTGCTTATATTCTGACTATATAAAATTTAATTTTAAATGAATTTGATTCATTTCTATATTAAACAGAACCTTAAAAGTTATAATATTCAGACAATGAAAATTTCAGTATTTTCTAAGAATTTACCAATGGTATTATTATGTCTTCCAATGCATGCTGAAGGAGGAAAAAGGCCTGTACCCAACCGAAAAACACTTTTGAGTTGTTGGCAAGTTTATTCCCCAAACCCATAGGCAAAGACATTACCCAATGCCAGAAAGAGGTCATATTAATTTATAATCATATTGTAGACAAATTTCTAATATTTTTAACAAATTAGCTCCATAGCAATAGGCAAAGACATTACCCAATGCCAGAAAGAGGTCATATTAATTTATAATCATATTGTAGACAAATTTCTAATATTTTTAACAAATTAGCTCCATAGCAATATTTTTTTATTTTTTAATAAAACAAAAAGATCATATTAAAATTTCTGAGATTTCATGAATAAACTAGGTTATAGCACTGTAAAGTGGAGTGCAATATATTCCTTAAAAAATGCAACTAGGGTACTGAAGTTCTGTTAGCTGCTAAATTAGTGTTGAGCTTCCACCACCAGCTAAATTAGAAATAAAGCAGTTAACTTTATCTTATTTAGAAAAGATAGAAAATAACCTTTCAACCTTTTGGAAAAATATTAGAAACTATATCTGATATCTGTCTGTAAGTTAAAGAGGGGTAGTAAGTAAGTTAAAAAATTGGTGAAGAAGGAAATAAAATTAAAAATAATGCAGTAAATACAAAATCTGTATAAAGGTTTTATTGTTGTAAATACAGAGTCCCCAGGTTATAAGCATCTAACTTATGGCATTCCAAAGGTATGAACCAAATTATGAAGTCCAATTCACCTACAATGATTCAACACAGCAAATGGGAGCACTACTATATTTACAAAGGCAGAGGAAATTATTATTATTATAATACTATTAATATAATATAAAATACATAATTTTATAAATTCTATTTAATAAAAATGCCAAAAATTTGATAATTTTTGTCCTGTCTGGCAACACTGGCCAGGATTAATGGCACCACCATTTAAAATTGGATCTTGTATGCATGTACACTTTCATATGTATACATCATATTGTGCATATTCTTATTCAATTTCTGAGAATACTCCTAAATAAAAAGCTGATGCAAGAGCCAATGATGCATGAAAGAAGAGAAAAACAATAATAATGGAAGAGAGAGTTGATATTATAAAGTGTTCTGTCTGTAAGACATCATTAGTTCAAGGAATAACATTAAAACTTTAATTATAAACTGTGCTGTTACAAATTAGCTTTATTAAAATTTAATTTTTTATTAATGTTTTTGATTTATTTACATAGAAGTAACTTGTTTGTAATCCAAGAAATGTCTGCATGTTAGTTCATTATACATCTTAAATCTGCTAAATGTACATAAAATAATTTTTTCAACATCACACCTATCAACCTATCAAATATTGTTTCAGCTAGGTAATATTTAAAAATAAAGATTCATTTGAATTGGCCAGGTTAACATAAAAATTAATGTTCTAGAAGAGACTAACAGAAATAGTGAATAGAGTTAAGTTTCGAGTGAAACAATGTGGCAATGTATGCTTATTGAAGCCAATCAGACATAGTAATCAAATTTTCTCAACATCTCTTAGAATACATGTTTAGTAAAAATTCAAACATTTACAATAATTCTGGAAATGATCTACCCCCAAAACTTGAGATATGATTAACTGGCATTTAATTTAATGTCATATGCATCCACAGCAATTATTTACATATACACTAGTAAAATAATTACAATGTTAATTTTTAGCAGAGTATTTGAAATCAACATTGTAAAACAAATCCAGTTAAGATGTATGTGGTAATTTATTTAAAGAAAATAGATTTGTAACTGAAGTCCTGCCATTTACATTCCCAAGAGTTTATGATTTAAGCAGTTTAAATTGGTTTAAAGGTATATATGTGAAGAAGAGTATTAGAAAATTAGGTTTTTAAATTTTGTGTCAAAATTCAAATTGGTAAGTGGGTAAATAACTAACCTGATAATTATGCAAGCAGCTGGAAGAATGTGCAAAACAATGTACAACTGGTATATTTTGTTGTTTATCTCTCTCTCTTTTCTAAGAATTTTATCACATAAAATTTGACACTACACACGTGAATTTCTTAAGTTCATTTATTGTACTGCAATTATTCTAATCACATAATCTTAAAAAACCAGAGCTTATAATGGCTGGCTAACAATTTTTCTTCAAGCATTCTTTCTAACAATCCAAGCTTCACACTTGTGCAATTATATATATATAAACCTATTCACAAGCAAAATATATTGAACTGTAATTAACAATTAACCCCTTCACTGCCAGTATATATATCATGATATCATGCATGTCCAACAACAAATTTAAAGACAATTTTGCCAAACTTGAATAATAGTTCAGTTAGCTGCTGTTATATCATTCTGGCTTTGGGCAGACTGTACAGATGCTATAAAACATTAATAAATCTCTGAGAAGGGAGTTAATGTTTAAAATTCCGTATAGTGAAGGGGTTAAAAAAAAATATGTACAACAAAAATTTGTTAAAATAAAATAATTTTAAAATTCAACTGACACTGGTGAATTACAAAAGCTTACAAATTTCCCAGATGATATAGAACTCTACTCAAAGAAACTCCAATTTATTTAAATAAACAAAATTATTTGCCTCAACTGTAAAATTCTTCACTCAGTCAACTAAAGAAGGTGTTTTCTTCAAATATTATTGGAGGTTTTATTAATGCTTCATTTAGTGTACAATATCAAAGCCAATTACAACCTGAAGCACAGATTAACAATCTCCAAATGAGGGTCTGAGTGAATCAGATGGGAAAGAACACAATGACCACTAACATGCATATGCTTAAGTCCCATACATTCAGTAAACTCACCTCCAATCCCCATTAACTCATCAAATTGTGATAAAACATATCTTTAGAAAGATAATTCTTTAAAATTTAGAGAGAAGAAAGACAATTCTATATAGATAAAAATGTATGTCTGAAATAGAAAGTGAAGACAACTCTATGAAGGTAAAACTGAATAAGAGTAAAGACAACTCTAGGAAAGTAAAAGTGTGAGAAAGATGAGAGAGAGAAAAAAGGTAATTCCATGTACACAAAAAAAACTGGAAGTGAGAAAGGCAGAGAAGACAATTCTATACAGACACAACTACAAGAGAGAAATCAATCGAACATACCCAAATAGAGATCATATTTGGTAGCGATATATAAAAATCAGTACAAATTACAATCTGCAGAATGCCAGCTATCCAGTCTAAACTTTTTCTTGCAGACAAAGATCAGTTTAGAAAGCTCTTACTGGACCTCTAGTAATAAATTCGGACATGACTAACTTCATCTCACTGGATTAACCTCAGCAGGAAAGTCATAAACTGCCACACACCATGTAAGTATTCGCAACCTTCCTGATGCTGCCTGACAGATCATATTTATTATTTTTGGTGGACTGTGCTTAAATTTTCTTTTGTATCCAATTTTAAATACACTGTTTTGCTTAATTTTTATAAGCCACAGAGAAGTACTATATGCAACTTTACTGACTGTTGAATGTCAGCAGAAACCAATATAACAATGCAGACAATGTTAACAGCACAGAACCACTGAGGTTCAACACAATTCTGTAATGACAGCACTCGAGGTTTTTGGACATCCTCAAGGTCAGGAAAATAAACCGTCCTAAATGCATACCCCAGGTACATGCAAATTAACACTTTGCAACCTGTCACACCACAGCTTTGACAAGTGAGGTACAATAGTGTTGATAATTATTCAATTGTTATCATATACAGGGTCCTTGGAAGGATGAAGAGTGCATTCCTTGATGGCAGAGTAAAAGCAGGAGAAGTGTTTTAATAAAGAGTGTTAAACCAATTTAATACTATTACATCAAAAATGCTTACAGGAACGATCAGAGTTGAAATCAGAGTGCCAACATTTAACCCACCTTTCACCAACTTTCCTCAAAATTACTTACTGTCATCTCTACCACTTCATAATACTATCAATGACATTTCTAAATTACTACAATGTACAACTACTGGAAAAAAAATTCTGATTCATTATTGCATAATGACTAGCAGTTAATACTTTGGTTTCTATGTAACCAAGGGAGATTGAACATTATTGTAAACAAATGCAAAAGATGTAAGTGAAGTACTACTGTAAACTAGTATAAATATGTAAGTGAAATATTACTGTAAACATTTTTGAAGGTGTTAGTGAAATGCTACCACAAATTAGTGAACTATAAGCCACTGAATTATTAATGCAAACTAGTGTAAACATTGGAAGTGGAATAACATTGTAAATCTGTGTAAAATATGTAAATGAAATTACTGCAAATTGTGTAAAATAAGTGTTATTGTCAACATAGAACACAGAAAGTGTAAGTGAAATGTTAATTTAAAAGATGAAAATGAAATATTACCATAAACAAATGTACAAGGTGATAAAGAAATGAGAATCATATGTAATTTCGATGCCCTACAAATCAATAATGCATATGACTTGGTAAAAACTCAGTTTAGTTCAAACATTGATTGGATGCACATTAAAATCAAAAGCCAGAAGTGGATAAAACAAACATGACCAAAATAATTATGTTGGAATAATTTGTAACAGTAACTAAAATGTAGTCTGTAGCTTGTAGATAATAAAACAAGCTGAAGCTGGTAAATCATTCAACATATTGCTATGAACTGATAATCATTGTATAATGATGGAAATAAATACAAATAAGTTTATATTCAACAGGGAGACAAAACAGTGATTGAGGAATGAGCACACTGTAGAAGAGAGATTGATTAACTTTTTATGTATTTAATCAAAATTGCTCATTTTACTTGTAGTACAGGATTCACCCAATCTTCTTTTAAATAAGATGCTTCTATATTGGCTTGCATGTGATCACAGACATAAGAAAATTGTTTTTTGACCAGTGTTCACATCCATCCACTCATCACTTGACTTTTATCACAAATCAAATCATTCCACCTCCATGCAACAATCATCCACTGGTCAAAACAGTGATGTAAATGTGCTTTGGCTGTATGCAGTACACCTCATCAGGGTACCGGTACACCAAATGAAACCACAAGGTCCTCACGATGCTGAATACGGACTTCCCTTATCGCTTTGCTGGCTCTTTCTGCTAAAATTGTTATCTGCAACAATATTTTTTTTAAGAATATGAGAACCAAGGGCAATATTTAGTTAAAAACTTGTAAAAAAATAACAAAAAATGGTGGCAGTGCATTGCTGTTACCCCAAAAAGTATATAATGGTATTATATAGTATTAATTAACTGATACTCTAAAACCAGAATCTGAATTAAGTAATACAATTGCACGCATATATCTTTCATTTCTGTCACTACATCTTTATTGTTGGTCATCATTTGATGTAGAGATTTTATTGTCTTACTCCTGCCAATCATGATTTTTTTATTCATAAATGTGTTCATTTTGGCTGCTTTGTGGAAGATAGACATCCCTAAGTCATACATGCAGATCTCCATTCCTCAGCCATAGGTCTACAGTCACACATGAGAACACTTTATGGTCACGAGTCATACATACAACACATATTTTCTACATTCCTGAGAAATGCAGATCCCTATTCCTCAGCCATACATGTCTGCATTCACACATGAGAATGCTTTATATCCACAGTCAAGAGTCATAGATATAACACATATTTTCTATAGTCCGGAGCCATACATATATACACTATTTATCCCATAATAGTGTACTCTATGCCATGAGTATACAATGGTACTCCTGTTTACATACACAACGTAAGAATTGATTTTCTAATACTCACCATTTGAATCTCAGCAGGTGACAAAGGGGGAGCTGCCAAAACCATCTGGGGAGCAGTGACTCCACTTGGAAGTCCAAGTTTATAGAAGCCAGCTTTCCCAGAATTACCAAGTGCCATCTTTAACCGATTGCTGGTAACACAAAAATAAAACAAAGTAAGAATTGCTTTAATAATAATTCCTGAGAAGAATTTAAATAGTTAATTAAAAAATATACTCTAAACAAATGTGAGAAGGAACTAGAAATTTTATTCAAACATTTTGCAAATATGCTAGTTCATCATAATGTTTTTAAATTCTAAGATTAAAAATTGTTAAAATACAAAGCACAACCAATATAAAAGTGGAAATAATAGGAATTTAAAATATTAAATTTGATTTTTACAAGAACTGACAAAACACAAAACAAATCAAACTGCATTTTATTAGGCAGTCACTGTTTTACAGAATAAAAATGTACTAACATATGCAAATTTGCTAAAATTTATCACATAGCAGATTTCTTCACATTTAATCTGAACTAATCATTTTGTGATATAGAAATAAAGACTGAGGTTTCATCTTTTATTGTGCATTGTTTTTTCTGAACTTTATAATTGTATTCATAAACTATGATGAAAGTACCTTAGTATTATTTCAAAAAATGATCATTGAGAACATAAAGCTTAAAATCAAATTCAAGTTTCTGGGTGCCATTTTTAAAGAATTGTTCCCTCCCCCAACCCCAAAACTGATTAAGACATTAAAAAGAGAGAGCAGACGACACTCATACCTTTTGTACAACTGTGCTAAGAAAAACCAAGTAATTTTTAAAAATAAAAAGTTGAAGGCAGTTTTCTTGAATCAAATGTTTATCATAAAATAGTGGAAAATATATAAAATTTCTAAAGTATTTCAAATTTTTCTAACAATACGACGCAATACAAGGTTTACTAATCCATGTAGTTCGAAATGAGGAATAAGTTAACTTGAGGATGGTTATATTATTTAATTATTAAAAGCAGCAGATTAATTAAGCTGTACTTACTGACCTTTATGAGCAAATTTAATTTCTTGCACTATGTTTTACTTTATTGTAATGAGTGAAAATTGTGAGGGTTGAATATAGTTTTGTTTTATCCTTTTAGCGCATGAACAGTAGGTTTTTATGCCTTCACATTATTTAATTATTTATACTTTTATAGCAGTAGGTCAATTCCATAGTGTATTGTTCTTCAGCAAGTGTGAAGCAAATTTAATATTTTTCATAACATTTTTTTAATTGAAATTTGCAAGAGTTAAAATTTTTAGCTAACATTCCAAGTGGTCCACCACCAAAGAGAATGAAATGAGAGATAGGGGTTGCAAGCTAAGGTGAGCACAGTGCTGTCTGTCTGTCTGTCTGACTATCTCTCTCTCTCTCTCTATATATATATATATATACACACACACACACACACACACATACATACATACACTATGATACTGGATATTTCATTGGTAAGGTTTTTGAAGTCCACACAACCAGCAGAGCTAAGACTTAATGGAACAATATAGAAATAAGAATATTTTTAAGTGGGATGATTGCATGGACTGAGATGATGTGGATGTTTGTTTTCAAATTGGGTATTACAAAGGAGATATCCAAATGAAGAACCTGGACAGGATTATAGAGCCTTACAAGAATAATTTTTATAAAACTCTGTACTGTGACTAATGTAACTTACAGTGTTGCTCTTATTTTACTTCACCAGTATGAAGCCACTGGGCATTGTTAAGTACACTACTTCTGTTTGAGACAAAATATGCAGTTAATCATGTTGTTTCTTTATGCTTATTGTATGTATATATTGTCTTGTTGTACATATTTATTATTTGAAATAAATATCAGAGAATTAAAATTATCCCTTATTTAAAATCTACAATGCAATTATGCTAAATATCTTATCAATACTAATTATTTAATTTATGTACACAGGGGTATAACACTGTTTAACCATGAAGTTTCCATTCATATTTATTAATGTAAACATGGGTTATAGCAATGATTTAACCATGAAGTTTTCATGCAAATTTTCAGAACTTTTAAAAAAAGAAACAAAAGAAATCTAAAACAATATGCCATTGACAAAGGTACTTATTTATGATGGAAGTGTATACCTGTACTGGCGTGCTCTGTCATGGTATTCATGTGATTCTATAATATTTTCATTTGATGTGACATCAATGACTTCTCTGGCATTTTGGTTAAGTATCTGTGCCAGTGCTGACTGCTCGTCTTTCTTGTCATTTTCCTGTGTATACTGTGAACCAGACCGGATCCTGCAAACATTAAGTTTCAAACAACTTTTACCCATAATATCAAATGAGTGACCAAATATTTATGGAATCAGAAAGATCTAAATTCAGCTTCAAATGAATTTAAACTTTTAAAATTAAAATATACTTTTAAAATATAAATTTAGTCAATAAGAACAATACAAACCTGAATTTCAGTTCATTTATTTATTTTAAATTATTGCTCTTAACGACTTAAGTGTATTTTTCTTAGATATGTAGTATATCTTTGTTAATTAAAAAAAAAACTTTGGAAGTATTAAGGCATTTTAAAGTTAATCTCATCTGAATGGTAGAGTAATTTATACTATAATATTTTCCTTCTAACTGTAATATGACAAGAGCACAAGCATTAATAAGTCATTAAAACAAACAAACATAACATTCAACCTCCCCAAAGCAAAGATTATAAATAGCAATTTTTTCCCCAGTTTGCAAATAATATGACTATGTATACTCCAACAGATCGTTTGCACAATGAGTAATAAACTTATAAAGTCCCAAGCAATACGGGCTAAGGCTTAAGATATATGTGACTATGTATTGCTAGATCTTAGGGGGAAGGGGGACAAAACCCAGCACACAAGCATGTACAATTTGATATTTAATATGTACCATATTTCATGGCAGTACATGGATGAGTATGTACCAACTTTCATGCCATTAACACACACACACACACAGACACACACACACACATATATTTCAAAGCAACAAACTGCATGAATAAGTACTATATTTCCTGATATTTGCTGTAATAAGTGTATATCTCAAGTATAAATTGATCCCTAAATAAATCAAAATCTTAAGTTTAGAATTAGTTAAACAATTTTGATAAATAAACGAGAATTACAATGATGCTAAATAATCATTATTCCTAAACTATTTTCATACACAACAAACTAAGAGTACTGGGAAAGTGAAGAAGTGTTATAGCACAATATGACAGTTTGAAAGCACATATTATCAGTAGCTATTGACAGGTGTGTTGATTTCAATGACTACCATGTTTAACAACTTAACTGATTTCAATGACCACCATGTTTAGCAACTTAATCACCAAAAGCAGAACTTTTGCATATATGATCACTTAAAGAGAGGTGCATTCACACGCATATTTGTTTATTCTAGTTTATCAGGAACATATGGTATCTAGATGATTTTACTTTTTCATTACCATATTTAATAATTCAATCACTATGACTGTATGAGTATAACTATTTAATAAACTATGGCTTAAGATAATTAATTAAAAACATTTATGACACTTTGTATACTATACCTATAAAGAAACTGTTTAGAACTATGTGAGGGTTGTCATGCCATAAGTATTACTATTAGCACATGCCATCTTTCATGTGTACCAACATATTTGTTTTTGATAGTGTAGACATGAGCATATTTTTGTTGATCACAAACAGGAATAAATTTCTCAAGAAGTATTTATAGTAACATTAATATGTATGTGCATATATTTCATGGCAGTTTCTGAGAGTTATAAGACAAATCTTTTAACAAATTAAGTTTATGAGAACAGATATCCTCATCCCAATTTATCTGTCAAGATGGACCAAATTGTGGAGTTAAGCATATGACTTTAGCATTACAATATAGAATTAAAAACTGTGACCCTAAGTACACATGGTAATCCACACCTAACAATAAATACATTTATAACTTTGACCCTGAAAAGTATACTTAGAACTTTGGACCTGCACACTATCCTTACCCATGTGTTGGTGGTGACTGATTTACAAGGTTGGGATCGATCAATGGTGTTCTTTCATGTGGGACTGAATGCTGTAATGAAAATAAAACACTCATAATTTATATACAACCATTAACAAATTTAAACTGGGACTACGGACAGGTAAGTGTAAACATAAAAAAATACATGCACCAATATTTTAATTTAGAAGTGATCTTTCTATGTTCTGAAACAAATATATGATAACATGGAGTTGGGACAATGTCTGATCTGTGTCAAAAATAAACATAATTATGATATGAAATATTGGCAGTTCTATCATAGAGATTCACATGATCTAGTTAGAAGACTCAATATTTATAATTTATTTATATATACTAATTACTATTAGTATTACTGAAAATATACCTTTGATTTTATTCACTATTTTATGTAGCTCTGACATTATGCACTAAGATACTATATGTTAGTTGTTACGATTATTTTAACTATTAGTTTAAATGAATTGTAAATAGTTAAAATTTCACATTATAAGATTATTGCTACATGCAATGTGGAAAAACTAAAATAAAATATAATAATACAAGGAAAGAAGTAAATGTTTAATAGTCTAGTTCTATTCTTACACTGATATTTTAACTTGTTAGTGTTACTTAAGTGTTATTATCCATTACTATACTACAGTACCACTAGCAAAATTTGATAGTGAAATATAGTACAAAAATTACAATATTTGATTATTTCCATTTATTCTTTACAAAATAAAACAACAACACCATGTGACTAACAAAACCTTGACAATCTTAGTGAATCACCTAGTGTGTTATAAATACTATTTAGGCCTATATCAGTTATTTAGTAGGCCTGGTTGTTTTGAGAAAAGATTTTTAAAATTAAAAAAAAAAGGTGTTGACAGACACTGTGACAGGATTGTGTGTATTTTAAGAATTTGTAAACAACTACTCAAAAATGCTACGCAAAATTCTGAGTTCTTTAATAATTGATAAATAAATCTGTGTAACTTCTGAGTTAACATTTTAAAAAAAAGTTGTTCAAAGGAAAAGAACACAATGACAATTATAAAAATATAAGTGAAAATTTTAAGAAGCATGTTGATGTTTTGATAAATTAATCCAATGCATTATAAATGTATTTACCAATAATTTCTTTAACAACTAAAACAACAGTTTAGTTGCTTTAAAAAAAAAGAACTTTATAATATTAATAGAAAACTAGTTGCAGTATAGTTATGACTAAGAAACTTGAGAGATCTAATTCTAACAATCTAACTTCTAAGAAATACATAAAATGTCCTATCTCTTATGTTTATACAATTAAGGGTATGTGCACTTAACAATTAAGTAGGTAATATATTGGCGACAATAATTATTAAAATTTAATATTACCCCATTATCTTTGTTGTCGTCAGAACTAAAGCAACAACCCATATCGATAGCTTTCTTTCACATGACATAAATGCCTCGACTTGAAACAGGAAATGAATCTTGGCGTTCCTTAAACAGAACTATTTGTTGTATTTAAAACAATTTAAAAAAAAATCAAGTTAACTGTTATGTACAAAGATTTGATTTGGCAAAAAACGAGTTGATAATACGTTTGTACTGACAGTTAAATTAGCCCTAAGAAAGATATTTACATTTTAAAATGTTTTGGAATAATAAAGTAAAATAACGGGAGGTAAACTCGATATTTCAATTGCAGAAGGTTTTGCAGTTATCTCCCATGTTCTAGAACACGTTAAAACGTTAACCTCCTGTCCTACAAAACACACTGCTAAGATTGTATGAACATTATTGAATTTCATTTTAACTACTGCGAATTTTACCATTTGCTAAAAAGGTAAATAGATCTAATAAAGGCGAAACATACTGAGTTAATTTGACCTTAAACTTGCGATTAATCAATGTATGAATTTAGAAGAGAACAACTTATTTTAACTTTAGTACAACTACAAGTCTTAGTCAGTCTGCTATAAAGTATAGGCCTAATACCAATGCTTATTCTGGGAATTTAGAATAGCACCCAGAAGTATCACTATTCTATTACTACTACTGTACTGTATTACTTAGGACAGTATTTAGAAACACCGCTATACTACTGCTACCTTACTTCAGTACTTGTCTTGAAATTTAGGATAGTACTACTACTAGTTACTACTTACTATTTGTACTTAGATTTAGAACAGTACGTTCAGTCATCTCTATAGTATAATGCTACTAGTACTACTGAACTACTTGTACTAGGAGTTTAGGACATTAGTATCAAAATTCATCTTAGCAGTTTGACTATAGCTAAATGAAAGTTGAATTTCTCTGCATTTGACTATGATCTGTTATTTAATTTTAAGTTGTATCTCAGTTACTTTTCAGTACTGTATTGTAATTCAAGTCTGGATGAACATAAAGTTGATAAACTGTGCGTTGCCAGCATTCAAGACTTCTTAATTGGTTCAACCTCCCTCCCGCCTTCTATATATACTAGACCTTTCCAGTAATCTTAGGCCTTCTTTCCAGTAATCTTCAATGATTGGTCTAATCTATATTAAACCTTCTTTCCAGTAATCTTAAAAGATTGTTCTAGTCTAAACTAAGCCTTCTTTCCAATAATTATTATAATATTAAATGATTGTTTTAGTCTATATTAAGCTTTCTTTCCAAGAATCTTAAAAGATTGTTCTAGTCTGTACTAGGCCTTCTTTCCAGTAATCTTAAAAGATTGTTCTAGTCTATTCTAGGCCTTCTTTCCAGTAATATTAAAAGTTTGTTTTGTCTGTACTAGACCTTCTTTCCAGTAATCTTAAAAGATTGTTCCAGTCTACTCTCTAAGTATTAAATAATTATTTAGGCCTTCTTTCAATAATCTTTGATAAGCCATTTATTATGATCATTGCTAGTAAATTATTTTTGTATTCAAGATTTTGCAAAATTAAATATTTTATATCATTTTTAATATAACATTGAATCATTTAAATGTGTTGTTTTCTTCTTCTTTTAAATTGCAGGTTCAATAATGTTTAACACACAAGACATACAAGCCTCTTCACTCTGTTTTTGCTACATTGTTCCTGAAGCTTTTGAAAATTGTTATTGGAAATTGCAAATAAAGAAAAGCTCTTTGTAGTTACAGTGTATGTGTGTGTTTATTTGTATTGCATGTGTGTGTCTGCTTGTGCATATGTGTGTATGTATAATAACTTATGTATAAACTGTTTATTGTAGTAACTAATTATATTAATAGATACATATTTAGTCTATATGTGCTACTGATGGGTCATAGCTCTGTATAGTATAATTAGCTGTAATTTCTTTCATCACAAACTGTGACACAGATATAAAACAAATTTTGATTCAAATTTATACACAAAATACTGCCACTGTATGGCTCCATCAAATCCCAATATGTTAAGGTCTGACGATTAAATACATATTTTGAAAACACTTTGTAATTTTATTTTTGTAACAGTAAGTTCAGAACTCCATCTAGAGATTTGTCCAGAGTCTCTGGTAACAGTATGGCCAAGGCAAATACCAAGCATGCTTCA
Source organism: Sinotaia quadrata (assembly GCA_028829895.1). NCBI lineage: Eukaryota > Metazoa > Mollusca > Gastropoda > Architaenioglossa > Viviparidae > Sinotaia > Sinotaia quadrata. The sequence goes on from CM054183.1 coordinate 68,110,999, forward strand.
GGCATGAAAGAGCGACTGTTTCTAATGGAACGAAGTGGAGCACCAGTTAATCTCACAGGGGAGATAAGTGAAATTTTTGACATGCAAAAGAAAGATCCAAAGTCAAAGCAGTTAAGACGTTGGCGAAGAAAATCCAGTTTAACTGAAATGCCAGGAGTTGCATTATTGAGGTCAGAAGAAATGAACGGATCTGAAATAAAAAATTTAAAATCGTTGCTGAAGACCTTGCGAGTACAAAAATGGGATACAAAACTCTACCTAGACCTTCGATTTTTCAGTGTTCGAAAGAAGCTGTCTAAACTTTCTCCAGAAAGAAAAGCTGAGGTAGTTTTATTCTTGTTTAATTATTTCAGTTTGATTATTTAATTTTGTTAAAATGCTCTCTTGCTGTTGTGTGTGCATGCATATGCTTTCAATTGAAAAGGAATAAAATTATTTTAATTAATATTTCAGTTGAAGACTAAATTGTTTTATTATATAACTTCAGTTTCTATATTTTATAAAATGTTAAAAATAAGTTATTATGCACTGTAAAAAAGAAACAACAATATGTATTTCTCCATTGAAATATAAGATCAATTTATCCTTGCAGGTGGTAATTAAATGGCATTTTGTATATCGAATGTTGCGTACAGTGGCAAGAATTTCAGCAATATTGGCAGCCAGGTATTGACTTTTAAATTACTTTTTATATAACGGGCTTTGTAAATCAGCAGAAAGATAATATGTACATTGGCTCTTGCTGTCAGTAAGCTATAATCATACTACTAAAGCTTTTTACTCTTATCAACACAGCAGGAAACCATCCTCTGTATATATTACTGCCAAAGGTGTGTGGTTTTGCTTGCATAACTAATATTACAACTACGTTAAGTTAATCTTGTCTATAATTTATATTGCTAAATTTTGCTTATTAGAATGTAGGATGACCATGTAAGGAAGAGTGTTCTGAGAACATACATGGATGAGTTCTTAGAACATGTGTATTTTACTAACCATGAGCCACAAAGCAACACCAGAGCAGAACAACATGGGACAAAGACAGGCTCAACAGACCATCTGCTACGATATTCATTTAGACTATAGATGACATCAGGCAATCCTAAGTGGCTATAAAGTCAACAACTGTACAGCTTCAGTCAACTTCTGTCAGATTTATCTTAGAGTTCACTCAGAAACATTCAGTGTTTTCATCTCACATCCCACAGTTCCATAACTGTTGTTTCTTAGCAGTACTCTTATAAACCCACCTCAGGTGTTAAATCAATTGTTACCAATATTTTCATCATTTGTAAACTTTATGCTACCTCCACACAAATCTATTGCTCTGTGCTTGAACTTATCATTCTCCACTAGTTTAAATATAGGTCATTAGAATAATTTGTGACATTGTTGCAAAGTATGCAAAAGACTATTGAGACAAGTGTGTAAACCAGGTTACATAGAAACTATTATTATCACTTATCTCTGACAACTCCATTTCTGTTCTCTGGTAAGAACTATCCTGTGATTCATATTGACATTAAATTGTTGAATTGTATTTTAGGATATAAGTCTGTGTAGTATAAAAATTATTTGAACACAGTTTCATGGAAATATTGATGTCCAGTAATATTTTTTCATATGTATATTTGATTGTTGATTTAATAAATTTATTATTAAATTTGTTGACCTTCTTACACATATTGATAACCTTATGTTGGAGAAGAAAGTGGGTGGATGGAGGGCTTGCTAAATATAGATTAAAGTTTTCCACCTACGGAAATGATGTGTGACGGTAAATGTTTGTTTTTAATGTTGTGGAAGAGAGAAACATTTACAGCACCCAATATCCACCAAGCGAGAGAGACGAGTGGTGTCTGCTGGAGAATTATTAATAACATAAATTAAGATTATCATCACTTGAGATTAGTTATGGATGATTAATTAATTAATAATAATAATATTAACCATTAACTAGGTGGCATTTGCATCATAGCCATGTTGTTTTTGTTTTTGTTTTTTTAAACTGATCACAAAAATGAACAAAAACAAGTTTATTTTTAAACAGATCACAAGACAACACACCATGTTTGCTTTTAAACAGATCTCAAGCCAAAACATCATGTTTGTTTTTAAACAGATCACAAGATGAAAACATCATGTTTGTTTTTAAACAGATCACAAAACAAAACACCATATTTTTAAAGCAAATCACAAGACAAAACACAATATTTTTAAACAGATCACAAGACAAAATACCATGTTTGTTTTTAAACAGATCACAAGATGAAACACTGAAGAATCTTACCTTTGTTGAGATGTATGATGCAAGCATAACACCCGTTGTTTATAAATCAGGGAAAACCTTTGTTGACTTAACCTGGCACAGTACACCAAAACCTGTAAATATGTATATATTATATAAATATTTTTTATCCCTATTTTACTTTCTGTTTTATCTTTTTCAGCAGCATGACTGTCAACATGTTTGCATGTGTTTGTTTTTCTATGGGCCTTGTTTCTTGTCATACTTTTGTTAACTTTGAACCAAGCCTTTTCTCTGCTTATCAAAGTACCATGTTATTTCATGCCATATATGTGGATTTAATGTATCATTATTACCTTGTTATTTCATACCATATAGATAGTTAAAATGTATCAGTATTACCTTGTTATTTCATACCATATAGATAGTTAAAATGTATCATTATTACCTTGTTATTTCATACCATATAGATAGTTAAAATGTATCAGTATTACCTTGTTATTTCATACCATATAGATAGTTAAAATGTATCAGTATTACCTGTTATTTCATACCACATAGATAGTTAAAATGTATCATTATTACCTTGTTATTTCATACCATATAGATAGTTAAAATGTATCAGTATTACCTTGTTATTTCATACCACATAGATAGTTAAAATGTATCAGTATTACCATGTATGACAATACAAAAGTACAAATAATGTAACTACTTTTTAAAAATTATTTCTCTAATTAATTAAATAAAAATATTTTCTTCATGAGATATATTTTTCTTATAGCTATAATGGTATGAATGATGGTTATGCTGTGAAACTAAGTTTTGCCTGGGATAATGTCTAATGTCCCACTATATCAGGTATCACTGGTATGAATCAGGTGTGAATTTGCAAGCTTAGCGCATCAGTCTTGACCAAAGGATATTTTGGGGTTTCTAAAAGACAATTCAACATACATAATGGAGCCTCTTTTCCTGCAAGACTTCAACTGACCACCTCACTACCTGAATAAGTTAATGTCTTTAGACTGAATACAACCGTCATACATTAAGCAATAGTAGCATGGCTCCTGGCCATGATGTGCATAGTCCCTAATGCTTAGTCTTAGATTAAGGAAACAACCACGATTCCTCCAGCATTGTCGCAGATAGTACATATTGACTGGTCATCATGTTCTGCATATGAATATGTCCCATTGTGGCCAGTCCTGTTGTTCCAAGGGGCCTTGAGACAGAGAACATAACAGTAAGCTTGGACATAGTTATATGTGGAAGTGAAGTTTGTAGTTTTAAAGATTAATTATGCTCAAATATGTTTTTGTCATAATTTATTTGATATTTTAGAATCAAGGTTATTATAATTTTCACAGCTGTAATTTTAATTTGTCTGAGAGAGAGAGAGAGAGAGAGAGAGAGGTGATGGAAGGAATTAAAATATAAACACTTATTTAACTATTCACACAATGTCATCCTATTTCTTCAACAATTTGTGCAAATCCATTTTTTTTTTTTACTTCTGTTCTTCTTAATGCTGTTTTCCTAGTTCTGTGATTGTGATATTACTGGCTTCAGTAAGGGGACTGAACCCACACCGCGATGCTATTGTCTACTCCAGGAGAATTGTGTTTCCCTAGACAGGACAATTAGACTTTGACCTACCTAGGTAAAGATGCTGCATTTCTTCATCTTCAAGTGTGCAAAAGTGGCTCTGCTTCTATACTTTCTGGGACTGAGAGTGGCCCTGATGCCTGTCATAAAATGAGAGGTTTCAAACAGAAATATCAAATACAAGTCTATGGGTGATTCCTTCCAATATAGGTATCATCTCATAAATTTGTTTCTTTTTCTTCTCCATTTCTATTAATTTCTGGAACTGTCTCATATTGTTTTCAAAGTGAAATTACCAAACAAAAAGATGTAGAAATTAGGAAAATGTACTTGGGACTGATAAACAATTATTTTTGTATGAAATGCATTGTGCAAAGTATACGCTAAATTTTGAATGAACTGATTTAGAATATTTAATTAACTGCATCAAATATTATTAGTTGTGTGTGATGTATATGTAGCCCTTGTTTAGGTATTTGTGTGTCATCATCGTGTATGTATGTGTATAGTCGCATCCCCACGCGTGCAGCAAAGTAGGTCATCGGCCGCTAGTGTGAATCACCGGTGAGTGCGTGCTTTTATTGTTTATGACCACTCCCTTTGTTCTAAAGCGCGCGCTATATTGGCGTTAGCTGTGTTAGAGTGCGTGCCATTATTGTTATATATTGTTTTAGGTAGTTAGTAAGTGAAGTTAATATTTATATATTTAGAAAGGAGATAGTTTATATTTTTAATTGATGTATTTTTGTATGATGAATAATGTTATTGTATTTGTGTATTTTGCAATTTATGTGTGTGTGAATGCTTTTTTTGAAGCCCGCCAACACAGATTTTATTTTATTAAAGGTTTAATTCTTTAGATTATATATATGAAAAGATCTGTATATTAAAGTATAATTAAAGTAGTTTTATTGTATATTTGAATTATTATGTAATTGTTAGGCATATAGCTATAATTAATAGTGGAAAGCAAGTAAAGAAACACAAAAGTTATTTTTAGAAGCCTTTCCACACTAGATTTTCATTTTTATAACCCGTGGGCTTCGGGGAGGGCCGCTCCTATAGGATATAATGAGCGTGTGTGGTTTGAGTGAACTACTACAATTAGAGTCACCTAAAGTCTGGGCATTGGTAACAGAACTACTACTTAGAGTGTCTGCCTCTGAGTCCCGTCCTTGGTCGTCTGTTGGCGGTGTGCCGTTGAAATAAAGATCCTATGAAAATGTAAAACACGTGTTGCGTGTTCTGCTGCCTCTCTCCTGCTGTGGCTGCCGTAGCGGTATTGTCTGCTTGTCTGTCTTATCATCATCGTCATCGTTCATCCAGTCATCTCCTCGCATCCTAGAGTGACCTATATGACGAACAACAACTACAACAACCACACTCGGTCCATCCACAACAAATATATATAATATATATATGAATTTGCCTTTGTCAATACTTAGAAATCCAGTTGAATTATTCTGTTTTGAATTTGTTATTTTTATTTTATTAAAATAAATTCTTTTGTTATTGTTAACAGTTATGCTCTTCAATTCATAAAGAAAGATTGTGTTGATTGATTGTTAGATCAGGGTGAATGTTTATTTTATTTGTGAGGTTGATCAGGTAGCATTCCCTCAGTTAGTGTTCCACCAAGAAATGTGAAGACCAGATCAGTATGGGCAAGAGTGTAGCTGATAGCACATAAGTTGATATTTTTGGTTTGAATCTCAATATGGGTAATTTATTGTTCATTAAAAAGGGACTGAGGCTTGACCAAGATTTCTTCTCCACAGTTATAAAGTCCTTTATAGGTGGGGTTACATATATTAATTAGGTGAGTTATTAATCTTTTAGACCCTGTTTATCACATCATGATATTTCATACAAGAATAAGTTGTTTCAGAGTTCAGGTAATATCAGACATAAATAATTCAGTCTTCACACTGTTGTCTATACAGATAATTCATGTTCAGCTTATTTTCTACAGGGATAGTTCATTGTTCAGATAATTTTGTTTGTAATTGGATAACTCACTGTTTTTATTATCAGATAACTCACTGTTTTCATTATCATATAATTGGACAACTCATTGTTTTTATTATTGTATAATTGGATAACTCACAGTTTTTATTGTGTAATTGGATAACTCACTGTTTTTATTATTGGATAACTCAATGTTTTTATTATTGTGTACGTGGATAATTCACTGTTCAGATTATTTTCTACATGGATAATTTACTGTTCAGTTTTCTTTGTGTATATTGGAATAAAAAAATTACTGTTCAGATTATTTGTGTAAGGATAATTCATCATTCATATAATTTGGACGCTTTATTTTTCAAGTTATTCTGTATATTGAAAATTCATTGTTCAGGTTATTTTGAACATGTTAATTCATTGTTCAGATTATTTCTACATAGAATATTCATTGTTCATATATTTTATATATAGATAATTCACTCTTCAGGTTATTTATATATGAAAAATTCATTGTTCAGGTTATTTTGTGCATGGAGATAACTCATCAATGAGATTATTTTGTATACAGATAATTTCTCATTCAGATTATTTTATACTTGAATAATTTATTGTCCAGGTGTGCACATGTGTGTGGTGCCTATTGCTTTTGTAAATATGTATTTAAGGTTTGTATCTGTGTATATTTGTGTGAGGTCTTTTATACAATGACATACATTTGTAGGTGTATTTTACTAAAATATGTATGCATAAGAATGCTTTATAAATTAGCTAGAGTTTGTGGACTTTTTAATATTATTTTAATATTATTTTTATTTAAGTTTTAATATTATTTTTTGTCTTGTGTTTAATAAATATGCTTGTTTCTTTTAGATCAAGGTCAGTATTTCTGTACAGATGATCTTGAAAGACATACCACCAGAAGAACGGACAGAGAGTGATATTGACAAGGTCTGGATTTTTAATTGATCATTCTCTTGTTGGTGTGTAGATTAGTGTGCAGTATTTATTTTCTTCTTCTTCTTCTTCTTTTTTTTTTTTATTGAAGTACACTTTTAAATAAAAGAAATATTATTATTATGTAGTAAACATAAATAGAAGAAAATATTCATTTGGTTTCATTATTGAAATATTAATTCCTTGAATAAGCAGATTGAGCATTCCTTTCTTTTTTTGTAACTGTCTCTGCTCGTACTCTTACAAAAAATATAATGCTATTTGCTCCTGGAACTATCACTAAAAATGTAATGCTATTTGCTGAGGATTTTTACATTTCTTTTTATATCTATGCATTTAAAAGCTGTATATCTCAAGCAAATTAATTCTCTCTCTCTCTCTCTCTCTAAATATATATAAATATATACACACACACACCTATGTATTTGAATGATGAATATATAAACAAATCCAAAGATTTCAATATCGTATAAATTTCCATTTTTTTATTGTTTGTATGAAACAAATTCCTATTTTGTTTTGTATTCAGTTATTATTTATAATTATATATATATTTATAAATTATATTATTTATATAATTAGTTTTAATTTAATAATTTTTAATCATTTGTATTGTAAATTATGTGAGATGTATGAAATTATATTTTGCTTGAGGTAAACACTTTTAGAGATGTATCATATACATTTAAATTAGGTAATGAAATTGAACAACATAAAAGAAATTTATAACAGCCACATTTTCACATCTACTTATCAAATCCCCTTCAAAAAAACAAAAACAAAACAATGACCCACCCACCTTTTTTCTTTTGTGAATGTGTAAGGGAGTGATTCCATAAAATTTGTCAGAAACCCTCTTCATTACTTTCAATGATTCAGCAGGTTTGAGATTATTTCTGATGGATGCATGGTAAATAATCCATTTCTTTTCAGAGATATGGAGTGAGGGAAATGCTAACATTTTAGAAATTATCTACTTCAAAAATTATTTTCAAATCTCTAAAGAACGATGATTGAATCACACTGTATTAAAATGGATCAGGGATATTCTGTAAAATTACCTTGCAATTATATTTTTATAGTGTTAACTCTCATTAAAAAAAAGAAGAAAATCCTATTTATTTACAAGACAGGTATTGTACATGCGATGCAAAATTAGTTGCATTTTTTTTTTTTTGGAGGGGGGGGTAAACACTGTACATTCTGACTGAAGGTTTTAATGGATATTATATTTTACTTATTTTAACATTAATTTAGTAAATATGTATGTTTTGGTCTGTGAATGGGTCACCTTTTGCAGGTCTATGACTATGTGCCAAGGGTTGCCTTCATAAGCCACTTGTTTCAAACTTTGGATGATTTTGACTCTTTATATTATTAGATTCAAAATTATTTTTTTTTCTTTTGGTTCAAAATGCATTATGTTTTATTAAAATCATGATAAGTTTTTAATTAGAACTAAAAGAAAGTAAAGGCAAGTAAAAGATTTCTGCTTTCAAACTTTCAAATTATGAACTTTCATTCATACAAACAAGTAAATATTTCCATTTTTTCCAAACATTTTTCATTTCTGATGCACCAATGTCTCCTCTTTCACATCCATCAAGTACCAGCTCATCACTTTATAAGTCAGTCAGCCTCAACAGACCAGTGTCTGTACATGTACAATTATCATCTCCAATGAATTCATCAGCTCTATGACAAGCCAGTCAGCTTCAACAGACCGGTGTCTGTACATATACATTTTTCATCTTCAGTTAACTCATCAGTTCTAAGCTAGTTAGCCTGAACAGACCAGTGTCTGTACATGTACATTTTCATCTCCAATTAACTCATCAGCTCTATCACAAGCCAGTCAGCCTCAGCAAACCAGTGTCTGTACATGTACATTTTTCATCTCCAATTAACTTATCACTTCCATTGCAAGACAGACAGTCTCAACAGATCAGTGTCTGAACATCATATTTTTCAACTCATCCACTTAACTCCTCAGTCCCATCATAAGTCAGTCAGCTTCAGTAAGCCCAGTTTCTGTACACGTGCATTATTGAACTATGCTGTGGGTGATTTTTTGCAAGTTAAAGAAGTGAATTTGGACTTACGAACCAATGATGTTCATAAGCAAGGTACAGCATACATTAACAAATGTCTCTGTGATGTGCCTGCACAAATAAATGATTTCCAGATACCTGGTTTGCATGCTTCTCCTACTAGCAGCTCTCTCTCGCTTCTCTCTGTCTGTAAACAGTTTATCTTAACATACTGGGTTTATGCTCTCTAGTTTTGCTTCATATTTTCAAGGCTGTTGCTGCACAAAAGTTTTAACTGGCAGTACTAAATTTGTGTCAGTCAACTTTATTCTTATTTGTCCCGCACAATAGGTTTAAGTGGAATGGGTTAGAAGGATCAGTAAGGTACAGAAACTGCATAATCCCTTTATCACAGTAATAGCACTTTTCTTCAGTGGAAAAAGCCCTTTCCATTTCCATTGTCTTACATCAGATTAATGGGCTATATCTTATGGGGGTTCTAAAACATCAATTCAAAATAGTGGTACAGTGATATAATTGTAAAGTATTTAGTTTATAAAATTAAAATGTGACACTACAGTGAAGCCTTTAGTTTATAAAAATGGAACAATGTAACTCTTAAGAACTATATGCCAGTAGAAAATCTATTGGTGTAATTTTTGTGATCTGTACAGTGATCTACATAATTACCTTGTGCTTGAGTACTGAAAAAGTTGTAATCTGCTTGTAAACAGTCTTGTGACCTGTATGCCAGTAGCTATTTTTGTAATCCACTGATATAAGTTTGTAATCTGTCTGCAGGTATTGCTGGGACTGCAGTATGTGGATGCATTTGCCAGATTACAACCAAAAATTCAACGGCATCTTGCAGCTGCAGCTATGTACCAGTGGTTTGTGTGCTTCTTACTTAATTGTTTATGACAGTCTTTATGTCAAAACTCTACAATGTGTGGAATGTATATAAAAGAAATGATGTGTGTTGAACTTTGTGTCCACATGGTTAATCACTAGAGCTTCATAGAAGGCTATACTACAGTTGGATTTGCTTCCAAATTTGCTACTTGTTAGAATGCTTATTACATGTATTTTTTAATGACTAAACAAGTTTGTAATGCAAGCTTTCTATGAAGAAAAATCTTTGTCTTTATTGTTTACACATTTTTAATCTAGTTTCTCATTTCCTATTCATAATGCTGATATAAAATTTGATGATTGGGATTTTCATTTATCCAATTCACTGTTGGTCCAGGTAGAGTCCAGACTGTAAGCTGTCTGTTGTATTAATATTTGTCTGTCTGTTTATATACATGTCTATTGTATTTGCTGCCTGTTATATTTATATTTGTCTGTTTATATTTATAGTTTTGTTGTATTTATATTTGTCTGACTGTTGTATTTATATTTGTCTGACTGTTGTATTTATATTTGTCTGACTGTTGTATTTATATTTGTCTGACTGTTGTATTCATATTTGTCTGACTGTTGTATTTATATTTGTTATATTTATAGTTTAAGAAACTCAGCTGAATGTAAGCACATATATTTTTTGTGATTTGTTTTCTTTGGGCTTTCCTGTTATGTTGGATATTACAGAAATTGTAAATAGTAGAGGAAATATTATGCTTGTTTTTGAGTTTGTATGTGATTATTTAGTTTGTGCATTCATTAGTGCTTGCATGTATGTGTGAGTTTACATATGTGGAAATGTTTAATGCTGAAGTCAATAAATATATAAAAATGCTGTTATTTTTGGTTTTGTCTTTTTTCTAAAAAAAATCCTTTTTTCTTTTATTTATTTTAACTTAAAAATTCACAGTTATATACCGTTTTGAAAATTAACTTTTTTCAAGAGTTCTTATATTGACATTTAGATCCTTAGTAATACTTTTGTTAATGTCCTTCAAATAGAACCAGTTTATAAGCAGTTCTAAAGTATCTGATTGATATTACTATCACCAGCTTGGATTCATAATTACTTTTACCTAAACTGATTCCCAATTTTCTTGCCAGTATTACAAGCCAGCGAACAATCACCAGGCAGGGACATGTTCCTCAGAATTTCTACTTCATTCTGGCAGGCAAAGGTAAAACTAAATTGGAGCAACGTTTGCTCACCTAATAACCTAATGACCTCTTTCTCTTTTCCCCTTCTACTTGGATATTAGTGTTTTTTGCAAGACTTTGTAATCCACCCCTTTGAAGGACTGGGACTTGTGTGACGTGCCAGTGATTAACAATTTTTGAATGTCTGAAAGGTTTGCATATAGTTACTAAAGTAAGAACTTTGGCACACACAACTGGAATATGGCAGTTCAGAGTTAGTATACTTACACTTACCAATTAAATATGGCAGTTCATACTTCATTGCCTTACCAAAGTAAGAACTCTTGTATTACTGATGGAATATGGCAGTTCAGAGATCATTAACTTACCATATACTTACCAATGGAATATGGCAGTTCTGAATTCATATACTTATCAAAGTAAAAACTTTTATACTTACCTTCTAAGCAAAGTAAAAACTTTGATACTTACCACTGGAAGATGGTACTTTAGAGTTATGTTTCATAGAATTCCGGAATAAAATTACATCACATCTAAATATTAGTTGTAACCAAACTCTCATAGTTACAGAAACTGTGTTCTAGAAACTTTAGATTCTGTTTAAAACACAGCCAAAGAAATTAACATTATTTATCAGTGTAGTAGTGCTAAATAGCAAAGTATTCTTATTTTATTTAAAAATTTCAAATTTAAATCAGTATACCTTGTATGTTTACTTTACAGCATTAATGCTAAACTAGTTTAACACTTCACTGAACAACATATTCACTTCATCACAGTTTATTGAGCAACATTTTCAGTCTAACAGTTGTTTTTAGCAGCATTTTCCTTTGAACATAGTAGCAACTGTTTCACTCTACACAATCCTACCCTTCCAAGAGAGCAATAAATCTAATCCTTTCACTTATGCAACTTATCTACCTTTCCAAGAGTATAGCTAATCCCATTCTTTCAAGAGTGCTGTTAATCTCATCCTTTCACTTATGCAACTTATCTACCTTTCCAAGAGTATAGCTAATCCCATTCTTTCAAGAGTGCTGTTAATCTCATCCTTTCACTTATGTAACTTATCCTACCTTTCTAAGAGTGCAGCTAAGCCTACCCTTTTCCTTTATGCATCTAATCCTACCCTTTTCCTTTATGCATCTAATCCTACCCTTTTCCTTTATGCATCTAATCCTACCATTTCATTTATGCAGCTAATTCTGCCTTTCCACTTACTGAGCTAATCCTATGTTTTGATGAGTGCAGTTCTACCCTTCCTGAGAGGACATTTGATCCTACCTTCTACTTATACAGCAATTCAAAACCGTTTAGCATACGCAGTAGTTCCCTCTTTTCTTCTAATAAATTGACCATTAATATCTGTTTTCTTCCCTTTTGAACTCTAATCCAGAGGTCCCCAGCCTTCTTATGGCCAAGAGCACATTCATATTTTCAGTAGAGTGTGGCAGGTGCCAAAATTTTTCAAAGCTTTTTTTAAAAAATGAAATAATATGCAAAACATCACATTTAGTAATACATAATATATGAATCTTTAACATTAAAGAGGTGATTTTACACATAAAATATTTTTATTCAATTATTTGTTAACCACTCTTTCACATTATGTGAGTTTGCTATTTTTAAACTACCTAGAAGATAAAGTAAGTAGTTTTTACAAAGTAAATATCATGAACTAAATATATTTATTATTCTCTCTTTAATGGATAGCGAGTAATGGTTAAATAAAAAATATTCTTTGTATTGTTACTTGTATCTGGATTTCAGTAAGCAAACAGATTTGAGAAAAGTTAAACACCAGTAGTTAGGGGTTAAAATCACTGCCACATGCCATTTTCTTCATGCATGGGAAATGCACAATAGACTTTGTCTTCATATGTGACATCCAAAGATCAGTTTTGCTTTGAATGATTTTATGGAACCTACAGAGTGATGAAGGTTGGATGAAACAGCCTGTATATGCACTACTTTTCACACCTCATTGTGGGCACCATGGTGCCCATGGGCACTGGGTTGAGAACCACTGATCTAATCCTTTCTATTAAACTGATTTTGTTTGTCATAAAATTACACTGTCTAAATTATTATTGTGCCGAAGATTCGATTTTTGAAACATCTTTGAAAAGATAATCTTTATTGATTCTTTGACTGTAAGAGAAACAATTGAGTTACTTTTTATAACTTAAAAAAAAATCATTATTTATTTTAAGAAGATATTTAGTGAGTGATTTAGATTTGAGTTATTTAAGTTAGATAAATGTTGAACATTTTTTATCCTATTAACTGTCACATGAAACAACTAATATGCATGCAGATGTTACATGCAAAATTTTCTTTATTTTGATAACATAGCTAATATTAATGAAAAAAAAAAAGAAAAATATGGAGATGATTGTCTGTTAATAAAAGATTTGACATTTGCAGAATGAGATATAATTATTATTTTTTTTTTTTTTAAGTTTTGATTTATTTCTCAAACTTTTAGTATTATTTCCTGAGTGTCTTCTGTCTATAATAGTTACATAGATCATTATTGTTGAAGGAAAGATTTATTACCTTCTGCTGTAAAAGTACACAAGTCATTACTGTTCAAGAAAAGATTTGTTATCTTCTGCTGTAAAAGTTACATATGTCTTTACTGTTGAAGGAAAGATTTATGATCCTCTGCTGTAAAAGTTACCATAAGTCATACTAATTATTAATTATTTATCAAGAATGGAGTCAAATAACTCATAATATCTAATATACATTAAGTTTTAAAACAGAAATAAGTTGTAGTCCAAATCAGAGCAATTTCATTTATTTATCCTCTTCTTCATTGCATTTTTCATCATTATCATCATCATCATTATTCTGTTTCCTTTGCATTGATACAGCTATGTCCAAGCGGTATTTTCCAAAGACATCTCTCACAGAGACTGTTTCTTTGTTGAAAACCGGTGATTCATTTGGGGTGAGTAAATATTAACTTAAGACAGTTGACTTTTATGTGACATTTACAACTGTCTGACTGTCTGGAACAGTTAAATAACCATTGAGCAAGTACTAACAATTTTTTAATACTTGGTAATTGTAACTTTGAGAAATCAAAACAATGATCATGGAATATGATCAGATGACGAAACATAGCATTCAGCCACTATACTAGTATGCACTTGAGCTATTGACAGAAAGATTATTATTTGTTTTGTTGGTGTCCACTGTTGGACATGTGTGTTACTATTCTAGTCTTTTTATGTAATGCATAAAGTTGTTATCAGAAGTTTTACAGGTACTTTACATTTATCAATAAGTGAGCATGTATGTATGCACTTTTATTGAATGTACACTTTCTGAAGTAAAAGAATTGTTAATTTTGTTTATTTATTTATGTGTTTGTTATTTAATTAGCTTTAAACTTGTGATTGCTTCTGCTTTGGTAAGAAAGAGCCATGCATTATTCAGTGTGACCCAACGTCTCACAACAGTCACTTCCAGAACAGATCTTGATCTACTAGTTATTCCAAAGGCAGTTTTTGTGGCTGTTTTCATAATCCCAGAACTCCTTCCAGATGATGATCCTATCATATTTGTAAGGTGAGGTCTGTGAATGGTATGCATTGGTGCAGTTAATTTTGTTAGCTATTGATGGGCTTTAATTTATTGATTATATTTACATAAATACTTTTAAATGCTAATCACTTTAGGAATAAACATTTATAAGATTTCAATTCAGATCAAATTATGTTTCTCATGCAGAACTAATTCATATAACAGATTAAATGATTAACAAGCTAGTGAGTGTTTAAGTTTTCATGAGCAGGAATAGAATCTTGGCCCCCTGAAAGAGATTAAGTGTCCATGTGGAAAGTGTCCATATGATTAGTGTCCGTGTGAATAGTGTCCAATGTCTATATAAAAAGTGTCCATGTCAATAGTGTCCATTGTCCATATGAATAGTGTCCAGTGTCCATATGAATAGTGTACATATGAATAGTGTCCATATGGATGGTGAACATATGGAAAGTGTACATATGAATAGTGTACATATGAATAGTGTCATTGTGAATAGTGTCTAGTGTCCATATGAGTAATGTCCATGTGAATAGTGTCTAGTGTCCATATGAGTAATGTCCATGTGAATAGTGTCTAGTGTCCATATGAATAATGTCCATGTGAATAGTGTCTAGTGTCCATATGAGTAATGTCCATGTGAATAGTGTCCAGAGTCCTGTGAATAGTGTCTAGTATCCATATGAGTAATGTCCATGTGAATAGTGTCTAGTGTCCATATGAGTAATGTCCATGTGAATAGTGTCTAGTGTCCATATGAGTAATGTCCATGTGAATAGTGTCTAGTGTCCAGTATCCATATGGAGTGTCCATTTCAATAATGTCCACATTGATAAAATCCATATGAAGTGTCCATTTGGATAGTATCCATGTGAATAGGGTCTGTATTTATATAGCATGTATTTGAAATAGTGTCCAGGTAAATAATGTCTGTATGTATACTGAATATGAGAATAGTGTTCATGTATATACAATAATGTCTTCATACAAAACATGAGAATAATATCATATGGATTATTACTACGTGAAAAGCTTCATTGGAACAATTACATGTACTTGCTGTTTATAGTTACCTATGCAGATGTCTTCTTATTTGCATAAGTAAAACATTCTTGTGCAAACTTCTAATACTATTCTTTTTGTACTAATATATTTTAATAATACTATTATTACATTTGAATTAAACTGATACAGATGAATAAACTGATTGTTAAAATTTGTATTTGAATAACATTTTGTTACACTGCTATGTGTGAATTTTGATGGTATACTGTTGATTTTGAATATTCCAAATATTTTGGTTCCACTAATTGTTTCTACTTGCAGTCAATTTTGGTTTATGGAGGGTTGGCCTATAAAATATCTAATGAAGTGCCCTCACCAGTGTTGTCTTCGACATTTCCGGTAATGTCTTATACATCACAAAATTCAACAAATTCTTAATTTTATCAATGATTGTGCAGTTTGCTATATCTTTTAAAGAGATAATGTTAAAATATAATATCTGGACAGAAGTATTCCTACAAGTTAAAGGCATAATGGCTATAACAGTTATAACAGATTAAATATAAAATGGTCCTACTTATAGACACCTACATTTGCCTATGGTTTTAAGTTTAGCCTACATCATTGACAGGAAAACATACCTCCATATACAGATATTGAGCACCCATCAACATTCTACCTTCCCACTATTCACTTCACTCTCACCTTTCGACTGTCCATGTCTGGTGGGTGAGTGACCTATATCTCTGATATGTAACAAAGGGTGGCTATTGCATCATCATTTATAAGACAGTATGATACTTGTTATAGAAAAATGAAAAATGGAATTAATAAGAACATTAATTAAATTAGGCATAATTTGCTTAGATCTCTCTAACAAATATAATACAAGAAGATTTGCAGTGAAGTACTGCAAAAATACCAAAACATTTTGTCAGATTAGCAGATATTTTGTACTATTTAATTAGTCTTTTAAAATAAACAAAATTGAATCTGTAAATCAAAATTGTAAAATTATGTCATGATTTTTCATTGCATCCATTTTTACTTTCTTATCTCAAATGGACAAAAGTAACTAGTTAGTAGTTTTGAAAGTAAGTTGTTATCCCTGGTATCTGTACAACAATTTTGTATTCCAAAATCAAATTCTTGCATCATTTGAGAAAGTTTTCTTTTTGATCAGAAATTTGATTGAACTTTTTCAGTATCATGCTCTTATTCTATTCAGACCAAAACACTTGTTTGAAAATCTTTGTGTAGATTGAATTATTCCCTTGTATTTAGTACCCAAAGAGAAAGTACAAAATGTGTTTCTAAAAGCAAAACTGACAGTACTAAGGGGAGACAGATGAAATTGAATATCCTAGATAACTCTAAACACCCTTGTTTCTGCTTTTCTGGTTTATTTGTTTTTAATACCTCAGTAATCAGACAGATTTGTATACCTCTTATTATTGCTATAAACTTACTACAAGCATTGAAAACTGCTTTTCTTATTTACCAAAATGCCTGTCAGTCAGTGCGGTATCAGTTTCGATTCCTCTTGACTATTGCTATAAAATGTCTACAAGCATTTAAAGCTACCAGTATTTACATCATTAAGTCAATGCCAATACATACTTCAGTCCTTCAAACACCAATATCCATCTCTCTTGTTTATTGCTATAAAATG
Organism: Sinotaia quadrata; assembly: GCA_028829895.1. Taxonomy (NCBI): domain Eukaryota; kingdom Metazoa; phylum Mollusca; class Gastropoda; order Architaenioglossa; family Viviparidae; genus Sinotaia; species Sinotaia quadrata. Next base: position 68,128,100 of record CM054183.1, read on the forward strand.
ACTTCAAGCAATTTGAACTTCATTCCTTAATTAATCATGAGCCATTACATTCACAACTTTTCCAGTCATTTAAGTACAAAATATACAATTTAAGTAACAGTATGCTATGACAGGATGTCATTGAATATCAAGAGAGAGAGAAAGACAGAGAAAAAACCCAGCTGGTATAATAATTGTTTTTTTTTATTATGTATCTGTGTTAGTCTTTTGCATAGTGAGTTATCTGCTTTTATTGAAAATGGTTGTGATATGATGTGTGTGAGCAAGCAATAGCATAAGATTAAAACACAGGTTATATTGCTATTATAACATAATTATGATAATGAGATAATTAAATAGATATACTTGTTGTATTAATGTGATTTTTTAAGGAGTCATTGCTTTATGTTCATTTACAGAAGGGGATACATCATTGAGAGAGACACCGCAAATTCTGAGTGGATATACATTATCAAGAGTGTAAGACATTCACATTTTTTTATTTTCTGGTGTCTGTCACAACAGAAACAAAACTGTTAGAAATTAATGATGAGTATTTAACTGAATTTGAGGTATGGAAATCATTCAAGGTGCACTAGTCCAGGTTTCATTTTCTTTTAAGTAGGGCTGATCATAATTATATGGCTTGAATTTTATTTATATAATTAGGATACAGTAACTGTTTGTTTGTCACAGCAATTTATCAGCAAAATTCTATGGCATATATTTGAGATTCTGGAACAATATATTGCTTCTAAATTTTATCTGTAAAAAATGTGTGAATGGGTCATATATTTGAAATTCTTGAAATTGTTCTTTAAATTCTTGAAATTAACTTTAAATTGTGTGTAGGATCATTTATATAAAATATCACAACATTGCAATATTGGTAATGTAATCTGTGAATATGTCGAAGGTTTATCATTGGCCTCAGACATAATATTGTTCATCTTGCTTGCTGATGACTTGGTGTCCCAAAGTATATGGCTCTCAAACAAAGCAGGCACTAACATGACAAAGTGCTCTGAGGAGGATATAAATTCAGCAAGAACCCTAAGAGAAGATACATACAGAATGAGCTCTTATGAGAGCATAAATTCAAAAAGAACTCTTAGAGTATAAATTCAAAAAGAACTCTTAGCAGAGTATAAATTCAAAAAGAACTCTTAGCAGAGTATAAATTCAAAAAGAACTCTTAGAGTATAAATTCAAAAAGAACTCTTAGCAGAGTGTAAATTAAAAAAAAACTCTTAGTAGAGTATAAATTCAAAAAGAACTCTTAGCAGAGTATAAATTCAAAAAGAACTCTTAGTAGAGTATAAATTCAAAAAGAACTCTTAGTAGAGTATAAATTCAAAAAGAACTCTTAGTAGAGTATAAATTCAAAAAGAACTTAGTAGAGTATAAATTCAAAAAGCATTATTATAATATAAATTATAAAATAACTTAGGAGAGCATAACTTTAAAAAAGAACTATTAGAAAATAAATTCAAAAATAGCTTGGGAGATCATAATTTCAAAAAGAGCTTTTAGAAGAGTATAAATTCATAAAGCACTCTTGTAGAGTATAAAATGAAAAAGATCTTAGGAGAGCATAAATTAAAAAGAAAACTCTTAAGAATATAAATTCAAAAAAGAACTCTTAGAGTATAAATTCATAAATAATATAATTCTTAGATGGACAGCAGTTTGGGATGGATAGAAAACAAGAGTTCCTTGAAGGATAATGAAAATCTGAGGATAAAAATATAATAAGAAGTGGGAAAGTACTCAGGAGATTAGAAATTCAAAAATATTATTTAGGAGGATAGATATGTCTTATGTCTTTGGAGATAGGTTTAAGAAATATTATTTAGGGAGGTAGAGTTGAAAAAATATCACTTAAAAGATTAGAATTTCAGAAATATCTCTTATCTCTTATAGTCAATCAGAAATATCACTTAGGAGGGTAGAAATTCAGAAATATCACTTTGGAGGGTAGAAATTCAGAAATATCATTTAGAAGGGTAAATCTTATAAATATCACTTAGAAGGGTAGAAATTAAGAAATATCACTTAATATGATAAAAAGTCAGAAATATCACTTAGGAGGGTAGAAATTCAGAAATATTAATTAGGAGGGTAGAAGAAATTCAGGAGCACTTAGAAGTTAGGCATTCAGAAATATCACTTAATAGGTTAGACCTTATAAGTAGCACTTAAGAGGGTAGACATTCAGAAAGAGCACTAGAAAGGTAGACATTTATAAGTACCACTTAAGAGTTAGAAAATCATGAGTTCCCTCCACCCATGAGCACTTAAGAGATTAGATGTGCAGACATATCAAGAGGGTAGAAATTTATGAGCACATAGATTAGACAACCAGATGTATCTTCATAGTAGAAATTTAGAAATACCAGTTAGGAGAGTAGAAATTCAGAATGACCACAAAAAAAGTAGGCATATACAGTTACACAACAGAGTGACATGGGCTCCACTTAGTTAATGAAGATAATTATTATTAATTAATCTTTCATAACTAATTTCAAGTGATGAGAATATTAATTTTTATTTTATTAATGATCCTCCAACAGACACCGCTCATCTCTCACTTGGCAGATATTTTAGTATTTCTTTATTCCACAACATCAACCAACATTTACAGTCACATAAGGTTTCCGTGAGTGGAAAACTTCTTACTAAAAGAAAAGACAAATCTGTCTTTAATTTATTTTTAGCGACCCCCCCCCATCCATCCACTTTCTTCTCCAACATAAGATTATCAAATTCAGTATGCATAAGAAGGTTAATAAATTTAACAATAAATTTATTAAAAGAAAAAATTCAAATATATATATATGACAATTACAATGAAATAGATAACTAAACACAATATTCCATGAACCCTACATATATATAATAATAAAAATATAATTGCATTTCAACAATAAAGTCAATACAAACTGCAGGTTAATCCTATCAGAGAATAGAAGTGGAGTTATTAGAGTTAAATGTGTAAATTTACGTGCTCTGGATTAAGCACTTCTTGACAATCTTTCACTTGCTTTTCAACAATGTCACAGTGTCAGCTCCCATATTCTTTCATTTTCTTTTGCAACAATGTCACAATGTCAAAATGTCCACACTCAGCATATGTTCCCGCCACTATGTCAGAGATAAACATAAACACACACAGAAACAGAGATTGGTATATTTGTGTGGTATAACTGGAATGGTGCTAAGAAATTGTTTTGTTTCCTTCAACCTAAATTACAGGTTATTGACATTAGTCTGTTTACCTCTGATTCAGGGCTGCTGCAAAGTCTTTCAGTATATGGCAAAGCAGACTTCCTCTTCATTGAATGCATTAAATGTCTTACATGAAATCCCAAGAGCAGCTTTGGAAAATACTTGCTCAATTACTCCACTGGGTGCATCAAGTGACAAACAGGAATTAGAAACAAGTAGACAAGGGTCTGTTGTTAATAAGTATACCACAGAAGAAAATGCCATCCTTGAAAAAATGGATCGTTCTTTTGAAACAGTAATTACATTAGGTAAACTAAATTATTCATGTTGCTAGATTCTAATTGATGTAATTCTATGGTTCAGCCATAACCTTTAATATACAAACTAGAAAATTAATTATGTCACTATTGCCTTATGAGGCAGCTGTAGTCAGACCAGTCATAGATGCGTAATTTCTTTGATTAATTACTCCACTTTATTAAATTGAATGTGGTAAATAGTTATAGTGATGTTGAAGCAGCTTCTATTCAGCCATAATCTTTTATAGATAAGCTAGGAAATTATGCATAATTTCTGTGACTAATTACTCCACAGTAAATTGAATATGGTAGATAGTTATAATAGGGATGCAAGCAGCTCTAAGTTAAGCCACAACCTTTTATAGACAAGCTGAGAAAATGAATTATATCTCACTAGTTCCCTCCCCTATGAAGCAGACAAAGGCCTGTGATATACTCATGGTATATATGACTAAGTACTCCATATTATTAAACTAAGTATTGTAGACAATTACAATGAATAATTCAGCAAAAAGATCTTCAGGAAAGAATGAAATTGGATTGATTAATATGTGTTTAAGATGGCATGACGTATTTCCACATTTACTATAGGCTGAACAGTATAATTAATTTGATGCAAGCATAAAGCACACTTGCACGTTTGAAATTGATCTTTCTTTATCCATAGGAAATGAACTAAAATTTTATCAGAAGAAAATAAAATTATATTAACTATGCAGCATTGAACTAGAAATTACTCCTTAGAAATATGTTTACTACAGAGCATTGAACAATAGGGATAGGTGAATTATAGAACAAAGAAATTTTGCAGAAATATTAGAAATATAGAACACTGAGTTACTTAGGAATATATATATATGCTTGTCATTTTCTTTAATTGTATTATTTAATAAATCTTGCATGTCGTTTTCTTTAATTAAATTTCTAACTTGCTTAGTACAAGAAGCTGAAAATATTGAATAGCCATGTTGGAAAAAAGAAAGTATTAAAAGTTGGTGGAAATATGGCAGCCACTTCTTAAATTCAACTAAGTGAATTAACAAATGGTTGAGTACACTTTGCATTGATGAAATCTGTAATGCTGAGAATTGACTTATAAATGATGGAATGAATATTGTGATGTATTGCAAATGATACTAATGAATGTGTTTCTGTAAAGGAATGTGTGATACCAAAAGTGCACATCTTTCTGTATTGTTATGAAATGCTGTGAAATAACTAGTCCTAACAGAAACTATTTAGTATTACTAGGACCAGAGGAGATCTCTGTATACTCTGGTGAAATTAAGCCATGTGAAGTTGGTGTGAAATAGCTGGTCCTAACAGAAATTGTTACTTGGACAAGAGAAGATCTCTGGTGAAATTAAGCCATGTGAAGTTGGTGTGAAATAGCTGGTCCTAACAGAAACTGTTACTTGGACAAGAGAAGATCTCTGGTGAAATTAAGCCATATGAAGTTGGTATGTATACTCCGGTGAATTTTAAGCCATATGAAGTTGTTCTGAGGGAAGTATGTGCTTCAGATTAACTGCAACAAGGCAAGGAGTCAATTCTACTAGAAGCTGAAACTTAGTGTTCCAGAACAACAAATCCTGAGAGTGGATCCAGCAAATGACTATGACTGTCATCTTTTTTTTTAATGAGTCCTTTGATGATGTCTCTATTTCATGAACATGGTGACAATGCAACATAAAGCTGGCCATGTGAAGAAAAAACTCCCACATGCTTGAAGATCAAGGATGCTTGAGTGTTGCTCAAAATACTCTCACGTGCTTGAAGAAATGTATTTTACACAGAGCTTGAAAACTATACATATGATACATTAATATATTCATTTTTGCATTAATAATAATGTCCTTTCATGTTCAATATTAAGTACATTATTGCATTAATATTGTTGTCTTGTTGGTCAATTATTTATCTTATTAGTAAATGGCCTAATAACTGAAACCACACCAATGTTTGCATTGTGTAGATCTAAAGTTTAACAAAAGGAAAGATAACAAATCCGAGAGGCCAACTAAATCTACTGTGCATAATCCAACACTGAAAAATATTCCCTCTAAAAAGGTCTGTATCTGAGACTAAAGGCATTTATTCACTCTAGTTTATTTACTGACTGCACTTAACATTTATCATTACATACATATGTTGGTTTTTTTAGCAAAATAAAACATAAGTACAGGTACATTGTTGTTTGAGAAAAGTAAGACATAAGTAAAGTCTATTGGTTGTTAAGGAAAATACGCACACACACCCACACACACAGTTTTAGAAAAGTAAGACATAATTTCATATATATTTGTCTGTACATGTTTTTGGGAAAGAAAGACATAATAAGTAAACATACATTGTTTTAAAAAAGTAAGATTAAGTACATATACATTGTTGTTGTTTTAGGAAAGTAAGATATAATACCCATACATTGTTGTTTTAGGAAATTAATACATATGTAAGGGTAAATTGTTGCTGTTATAGGAAAGTCAGACTAAGTACAGGTATATTGTTGTTTTTAGGAAAGTCAGGCATAGTACAGGTATATTGTTGTTTTAGGAAAGTAAGACATACATATCTGCTTATTATCTTCAAAGTTGAATTGATTGGCTCTATTTTTGAGTCATTTTTATTAAGAGTAATTAATTTAGGTTTACTGCATATAAAGATACAAAATTCATTAAAGTAATTCTTGAATTGTATATTTGTATTTGTATACAGTTATTCATCATAATCAGGGGAGTTATGATCTTCATTTCAGTTATGTCCTTCTTACACCCAGAGGCTATCAAACTACATTTGGACAATAATGAATGTTATTCACCATGCCCATTATTATGCTCATGAAACCAATCTGACCTGTGGATTTTTGCTAAAGCTCAATATAAACAACAAACACAGTTATTTAAATAATGCAAATACAAATGCACTCACATGTAAACACTAATACATCTATTTTTATCTCACCATCACAGTCTTACCCCATTTCATAAATCATTCAGTACATGGAATGATCACTTTTCTACTAGTGTACCAAAACCTAGTCATAATCCATGTCCACTCTACTTACGTAGTAAGTGTACTTCAACAAACGGAACTATCACTTTTACAATATTATTCAAAACCTGATGAGGCAGTGTGTCCAATCACTACTTAGATCAGTATATGTACTTGAACAGTACGTGAAATGATCACTATTAGATCACATCCATTCACTACTAGATCAGTATATGTACTTGAACAGTACGTGAAATGATCACTATTAGACTCAGATCACATCCACTCACTACCTAGATCAGTAGATGTACTTGAACAGTACATGAAATGATCAGGAGACCACATCCACTCACTACCTAGATCAGTATATTTACTTGAACAGTACATGAAATGATCAGGAGACCACATCCACTCACTACCTAGATCAGTATATTTACTTGAACAGTACATGAAATGATCAGGAGACCACATCCACTCACTACCTAGATCAGTAGATGTACTTGAACAATACATGAAATGATCAGGAGACCACATCCACTCACTACCTAGATCAGTATATTTACTTGAACAATACATGAAATGATCAGGAGACCACATCCACTCACTACCTAGATCAGTATGTACTTGAACAATACATGAAATGATCAGGAGACCACATCCACTCACTGCTTAGATCAATAAATGTATTTAAGCACATCTGAATGACAGGATGGGATTGTATTTAATATATTTCAAACTTTTAAAATTACCATGCAACATAAAAAAGAGAAAAACTGTTAAGAGTCATAATTCTGCACATGAAAGAGAAATATATTACTACACAAGGGATGGTGAAACATACAAAAAAATGGTATGAAACAATCACCAATATGACAGACTTAAAAGGTTATTGTAAACACTCATAATTATAGTCAGAACTTTTGTGCCATTAGTTGGCAGGAAGGTATACTGACAGATAATTTCATGCACTTGAATTGTGCGATTGGCATAACTGTGGTTGGCAAGGGATTACAGTATATTAAATCGAAACCATTTGAACTGAAAATAATTATTTGCCCATCTTATTGGTTATTCGTGGAGAGAAATTCAATTGATCTTTTCATTTTTTTTTAAATCCAAAATAGATCACACACATTGAGCAATGACTCATTAAAGTTTACATTTTAAAATTATTTTATGCAAAAGTTTGCATACATAACAGTGACCAGTGGTGGTTTACATTTTTTTGTAAGTAATAAAGGAAAACTAATAAAATAATACTTTAGTTTATCATGACTTAGACTGTTAAAAAGAGAACAAAATAAATTAAAAAATTAACCACCCAATATAATTTATGGATGCTTTTGTACTGTACAAGAGTTTTCACCCGAAGAAGCAAATTCAATATAAAATCCCAGAGGACTGCAGGCCAAATGTTGCTCCTAAACAACAGCCACAAGAAAAGTACAAACTCATTCAGACTTTACATGCCTTAGATGTTTTTGTGAGTAGAGTTGTATTTTGTTTTGTTTTCTAAAGTTATCAAGAATTATTTTTATTTGCTGTTGTTACACATATTTGTTTGAAGAATTGTGTGCAGTAAGACAAATGCTACTAAAAATAAAAGCAAATCTTGCTCAACTAAAGAATTTTTCTTCTAGTTATTTTTTTATTGGTTTTCATTTTTAACAAAAGAAATATAATACATGTATTTCATTTTACTTGATAAATTCAGATCTTAATCAGTCTATTTTTGTGATAACTTATTTAATTTATTTTAAATTTAGATCTTAAATCATTTTAATTTTCTGAAAGCATATTTAATTGGACTGGACCATGTAAATTCAGACCTTAATTGGTCTATTTTTGTGATAACTTATTTAATTTATTTTAAATTTGGATCTTAATCAGTTTAATTTTGTGATAACATATTTAATTGGACCAGGTAAATTCAGACCTTAATCAGTCTAATTCTGTAATAATTAATTTAATTTTCCAGTTTAAGTAAAGCCTTTTAATATTATGAATTTTTCAGTAATAATTTATGCATTTAATGTAAGAACATTATTAGTTCAGTTCATGGACAGTATATTTAATTTGTCCAGTTCATGACTTTAATTTCTCATTAACTAATCCATCTGCTTAGATAAAGTTGGACCTTAATCAGTTTCTTGATAAATTATATAATTTACCCAGTAATGTAAGACCATTTATCAGTACAATTTATGAATAATTTAATTAATTATCCAAGTAAAGTACACCCTTTATTAGTCTAGTTTCTTGATAATTTATTTAATTTAACCAGCTAATTCAGTACCTAAATATTTGCCCAGTTAAACTAATCAGTAAAATTTTTATAATTTATTTATTTTTCTAGAGAGGCCTTAATCCACTTTCTTGATAGTTTATTTAATTTTCTTCTTCTTCTTTACGTTCACTTCTTTTCCCCACAGGAATTGCGTGGAAACTTTTCATCTTCTTGATGTTCTCAGTTTCTGTAGAGTTCCTGTGGGGCCTTCCTCCTTACTCTGTTATTCTAGGAGGGTAGTACTGTTCAAAAAAAAAATTGGGGAAGATTTATGGAAGTTATGGAAGTAGTTTTCCACTTGCCTGTCATTGTTTACAGTTTACTTACATGTTTTATTAGTGTGTCAATGATTGTATGAATTGTTTTTCCTAGGAATTATGTTAATATATGTATAGAAAATTTAAAAAAAATTTTTAATTTAATTTGTCCGTATAAAGCAAAACCTTAGTCCAATTTTTCAGTCATGGTTTTCATTTGCCCTTGTACAGTAAGACCTTAATCAACCAGTTTCTCCAATAATTTTTAATTTGCCAGTCTATCATATTTCTCAACTTATCAGGATTGTTCATTATGCTAATGCTGATTTTACTTTATTAACTAAATATATTTATTGCATCCATTTTACTTATGTTCTTGTTGTATAAGTATTTATTTGTTATATATTGTCATTTGTTTTGTGATTCAAAATGTTAATTGTATTATACTATCTTTAATTTTTATGCATAGAAGTACTTGTTTTTGTGTGTAAATATTGTTGAGTGTTCGGAACTTTTAAAAGCATTTCATCATCGTAATTATTATGATTTTCCATGTTGAGTGGGTGGTAAACTGAACATTCATATAGCAATTTTAAGATTTTAAAATGATATAGAAGGAAGAGGTGGGAAATTTTGACATATTTCTTATTTTTAAATTTATTTATGCCATACTCTATTTTCTTCCTGTTTAAATTTTACTTGTCAATTTTTTAATGATCTATCAATTTTTAGGGTTTAAAATCCTTGAGAGAGTTTTCAAACAAAACAGAGACCATTAGTTGCTTGCATAAATGTGAAAGAATGTTATACTTTTTACAAATATTTTCTTTATAGGGCCTTGAAGATCTTCTTCTGGACAGAAGTAAACCTCCACCTATAAGACATCTCATGATGGTGAGGTTATATAACTTTTTAAAGTATTCAATACGAATAAGTATGACACTTTTATTGCATGATGACAGTATACTGAATAGTTAGAAGTACTCATTTCAAATAAGACTGAAACATTCATTTTGTGATGACAGTATTCTGTGCAGTAAGGAATATTCAGAAAAAATATGACTAACACATTTATTGTGTGACAATATTCTGTGTAGTAAGGAGTATTCAGAACATATAAGATGATACATTTATTTTATGGTGACAGTATCTTGTGTAGTTAAAGAGTATTCAGAAAAAATAAATGATACATTTATTTATATGATGACAATATTCTGTGTACAAGAGTTCTCAAAACTATTAAGACTGATTTATTCATTGAATGGTGATAACATTCTGTGTAGTAAGGAGTATTCAGAACATATAAGATGATACATTTATTTGTATGATGACAATATTCTGTGTACAAGAGTTCTCAAAACAAATAAGACTGACTTATTCATTGGATGGTATAACATTCTGTGTACAATTTTTGTAGGAGCTTTAGTTCTTGAAACAGTATGATGACAACAGTTCATCATAATTCCTTACAGCAAATTCTGTTTTTCAAGATATGTAGTTTTTTAAATTTTTTGTTCTTTGCCAAAAAATGTGAACAAATGTTTTTAAAAAAGGAAAGTTGTAATGTTATACCTGCAGTTTTCTTGTATTTAAGAATAATTCTTTAGAAAACTTTTACATATTAATGGTTTACATGTAGAGTTCTGGATCTGTATACTGGAAATGGTGAGGTAATTGAATTTAAATGTTTAACACTTTTTTTAAATAATGCATTTTCAGAGAGAAGAGGCCAAACATAAATAAATTTGTTAAAAGGCATTCTCTCCTCCTATATCACATCAAGTTTTCTTGCTTTTAATTTCTTTTTTACCCTATAGCTGAGTGATGATTGTGAATGTGTAATGCTGCGCAAGACATTCTATTTAAACCTTGCTGGATTCCATCTAAGAAAACACGTGATGCAGAAGTTAGAACAACGACTACAGAGAGACAGAAGAACAAAGGAAATGTTCAGTTTAAAGGTACAAAGGAAAGGTCATCAGAAAATAGAATCAGATGTGACAATAAACTTAAAAATAAAATAGGACATCACAGTATATCTGATGAATGGAATCTGACATAACATAGTAAATTTAGAAGCAGTAAGGTACTTGACACAATACAAATGGACACATGGAATCTTGTGTGATACACTGACACAGTACAAGTGGATATCTGGTAATGATACACTGACATAGTACAAATGAACATGTGATAATGATGCACTGACATAGTATAAGTGTACTGATGAAACACTGACACAGTAAAAATGTACAAGTGGATATATGGTAATGATGCACTGACCTAGTATAAGTGTACATCTGGTGATGATGCACTGACATAGTATAAATGTACATCTGGTGATGATGCACTGACATAGTATAAGTGTACATCTGGTGATGATGCACTGACATAGTTTAAGTGTACATCTGGTGATGATGCACTGACATAGTACAAGTGGACGTGTGGTAATGATACACTGACACAGTATAAGTGAACACACAGAATGCAATTTGACAATGATAAATCAAGTAATGTCACAACAGATACAAAAGAGAGTTATAACCTCAAATTCAATGTGACAGATATATGGCAGAAAAGGTGTACAAAAAATATCTAGCAGAAGGGGATGCAATATAAAAATGTGATACAGAGAGAACATTTGACAAACCAAGCCCAATATCCCTTTATTACTTTGATTGCAGGCACACCCCAATGAAATATAAAACGAAAAGGCATGGATTTACTGGGACACAAGTTTTCATATGATTTACTAAGGAAATACAATGAAAAATTCATCGCGTCACAATAACACAAGAAGATATTTTGAACACTATTTACTGATCACCACTTTATGCTTCCTGAAGTTTTCTGATGATTTAGCCAGGTAATACAATTTAAAAAAAAATATTGATTTACATAATTCATAAAACAGACATTTTAAAAACAATACAAACATACAATCATTTTGCTTTTTGAAGTTTTCTAATGATTTATCTGAGTAATAAAATTAAAAATTCATATATTCATAATAACAGATAGAAATGACATTTTCTAACACTCTACAGATGCATTCTTTTATGCTACCAGAAGTTTTCTAATGATTTACCTGAAGAAATAAAATTAAAGATGCATTGATATTGATTCATAGGGACATAAAGAGGACATTTTCTTACAATTTACAGAGAACCATTTTTATGCTTCACAGTTTAAAAAAAATATAAATAAATCATGCCAAGAAGTTTATTTATTTATTTATTTGTAACTTTGCAAGTGGAAGATAGTTTAAAAGCCAAGGGAAATACGTAAGAGTATATTTCACTACATTTAAACTTTATATACAATGCTTACACTTCTAGCATCAAGAAAATAAAAAATGTAATGATTTTTTTTTCAAAGATGATGCAATGATTTTGAATGGTTTACCTTGTAATTCTTTTATAAACTCCATGTTTATATAGAAATTAAAATCTTTGTACATTCTTAACTGGATTCTGTGATTTTCAGACATTGTTAAATGAACTTATTATCATCACAATCAAATGCTCATCTTTAAAGCCAATCATTGATAATGTATACAAGATTGATAATCAAGTCCACTTAAGTCTCAGGATTCTGATAAACTGAAGAAAACTCAAAATCACCATATACCATTGTTTCTCAAATGAGAGAATGCTAGGGGTCCCTGAGAGATCAAAGAACCCCCCCCCCACAAAAAAAACCCCCATCATAGATATAATAATTTTTGTGCAGGAATTCCCTGAGACCTGAAAATTATTTTAAGAATTTCTCCAGGGTAAAAAGGTTGAGAAATTCTGCCATATATACCAATCCATTTAGAAGTCACAATTCTTTTGCTAAGTTTTGCTCTCTGTCCAGCTCAACTTACACCATGACACCTTGTTCTCTGCCACTTTGTTCTTAACCTATGTACCCTGCTACTTTGTTCTTTAACACTGTTTACCCTGAAACTTTGTTCTTTAAAACTGTGTTGGATCACATTCTTTTTTTCCCTAGTGTGGAAGGGTGGATGTACGTATACAGAGCAGTGTGTGTGTAGCGCTTGTTTGAATCACGCGGCGCGGTCTGCTATATAGGAATGTGTGGCTGTGCCATTGGGTACACGTTTGACCGCCACTTATCATATTATATATTTATCAAGTAAAGTTAATATTTAGATATTCTAATAGTTAGTGGGATGTAGTTTATATTTATATAATTTTGTAAGTTAGTTTATATTGTTTTCTAAGTGTATTTTATGATTTATGTGTGTGTACATGGTTTTCCCCTGGCACATGAATATAGTTAATTATTTTATTTGATAATTTAGTTTGTGAATTATAATGTAAGGAAGTATTGTATTTAAAGAGTATTTAATGTAGTATTTTTTGATAGTTAAAGTATTATATAACTCTAGGTAGTTTAGGAGGAATTTATGCTAGAACGAAAGTACGTTAGCACAGAAGAGCCCGTTTAGCATTAGTTTTAGTACAGTTCCAGAATTGTCTAGTGGAGTCCCCTTTGCCGCCTGGACTTTTTAGATATATTGTATGTGAGAGAGTGTGCGAGAGCGTTCGTCTTGGTTCGTCTTTGTTCGTCAGGGTTCGTTTTTAGTCGTCTTTGGTCAAGAGAGGAGCGTGGTTGGCGGTGTGTCGCCGAAATAAAGATCATGAAAATGTAAACACGTGTTGCGTGTTCTGCCTCTCCTGTTGTGGTTGCCATATCATCCCATTGCATCTTCATCGTTTCATCATCGCCTCGCACCCTGGGGTGACCCATAACAACAACTATAACACCTCACCCCATCACACTAGCATACTGTTGTCAAATCCCATTCTGTTATTTTGTGTCTTATTTGTGTCAGATCACACTCTGTTAAGCATTGTTCTGTTAGACTGAATCAGATTACATTCTGTTTATTCTATTGCACTGTGTGAAATATGCATTCTATCTCTGTACTGTTAAAGTGTCTGGACAAACGTTTCAGTTCTCTAGCACTGTGTCAATTCACATTTGTTTCCTGTGGTACTTTATTGTCAGGTCAGCTTTTATTTTTGCCTGTTGCATTGCTTGCCAGGTCAATATTTTGCCTAATGCATTAGTGACAAATCAGCTCTTATTATTGCCTATTACATTGCAGGTCAGGTAAAAAGTTAATCTTTCATGTTGCATTACATGACATGTCAGCTTTTATTTTTGCCTATTGCATATTAGGTAAAACTTATTTTTGAATGTTGCATTACAAGTCAGGTTTTATTTTTTCCTATGGCATTATGTGACAAGTCAGATTTTATATATGTGTTGCATTGCACTTAATTGTTTTTTGTTGTCGTTGATGCAATTGTATCAGATCACATTTTGCTTTTGCATTTGCATTACAATGCCAAATCAAATTAAATTTTGCCTATTGCAATATCAGGTCACATTTTGTTCTTGCTTGTTTCAGATTAGTCAGATTACAGTTTGGTTTTTGCCTATTGCAATATCAGGTCACATTTTATTTAGATTAGTCAGATTACAGTTTGGTTTTTGCCTATTTCAGCTATGTCAGGTCTAGTTTGTTATTGCTCTTCTGTTCATGTACTATTCTTGACCAGATGAAGTGCTTGTTAGGTCACATTCCATTTCTCTGCTAGAGTTTTCTAATATTTATCCTTATATACTTGTAAACAGCAATTATAAAATCTATTTGAGTAATGAAAGGTTTGGCTGTTTTGAAGATCTGTCAGGGTAAATGGTGGAGGAATCCAGGATCACAGTTTTTCTGTGCATATGCATTCAGGAATAGCCATTTATAGTCCCTTAGCTCAAGAACAGACAGTCACTTGACCAAGGCAGCTACAGAACAAAGACACAGTCCCTAGACCAGGATAGCTCAAGAACAAAGACCCAGTCATTCGAGCAGGACAGCTCTAGAGGAAATTCACAATGTCTTGGCTAGGAAAGCTGAAAAGGACTTTCTTCTTTGGCTTTGGCTCCAGGCTGTAGTCCCTTGACCAGGATCACCCAAGAACAAAAGTCCCTTTGGCTGGGACAACTCAAGAACAAAGACTCAGACTCTTGATTAAGACAACTCTAGAACAAAGACTCAGTCCCTTGATCAATACAACTCAAGAACAAAGTCCTTTGACCAGGATAGCTCCAAGACAACAGGATAACTCAAGAACAAAGACAGATTGTTGGACAGGACAGGTCACAGTCTCTTGGCCAGGGCAGCTCAAGATAAAGACACAAACTCTTGACCAGGATATATAAAAAACAAAGACTCTGCCCTTGGTCAGGACGGCTTACAGTCACTAACTAGAACAGTTCAAAACAAAGTCTCTTGGCCATGACAGCTCAAAGAAAAAGACACAGTCATTGACTAGGACAATTCAGAACAAAAACACAGTCCCTTGGCCAGGATAGCTCAAGAACAAAGACACAGAAACTTGGCCAAGATAGCTCCAGGACAAAAGACAGTCTTTTGACCAAGACATCTCCAGAAAAAGTGTGATGACCAGGACAAAAGAACAGGAACAAGAGACCAGGACAGATCAAGAACAAAAGACCAGGACAGATCAAGAGCAAAGACACAGTCAGTCTTTGACTAAACAGCTCATGAACAAAGACAGGATGATAGTTGAGGCACAGACACTTGACTTACATGTTCAGAGTCTGTGAGCAGTGGAATGTCCATGAAATGGGAAACAAGTGTTGTGATGTGTGGGCTGGCCAAGTTAGGGTCACAAATCATGAATAAATAGGGATATCTAGGCAGGTGAATGAAAAGTTAGTCAAGTTACCTGTTAGTTTAGTTATACCACAAAGATAGAATAAATTTGTATTCAAGTTTTTAAAGTTTTTCTAGATCATGACAATTCTATCTAAGCTTCATAGGTGAATTACGAATTTTAAAAAAAAATTCAGTTTCAATCTAATGCTTAAAGGAAATCTGGCCATCTGATATGTAAAGATACATGTTACATTGTACTGATATGTGTATATTCAAAAATGTTTTTAAAATAGTGAAAAAGAAGATACAAATATTGTTCACAGAACTGCATTAAGAAAGTATATATAAAAAATTATAAAACTTATAAATCATCAAATCAGACCAATTCACATCATCTGAGACCTGGTTAAGTATATTGTAGCCATTAATTCAGCATTACTGATGAGACTACATGGAATCAAAAATCTGGATCTGAAAATAACAAAAGCAACTGATGAGTGGACACCAAATTTTGTTGTTTGCAGAACAGAAGTAGTACACAGATGAAGATTTATAAAGGTCATTAAAAGACTGTAGAGCAATGCTTAGTATAATCAGTTTAATGTTTAGCTTGCACATAAAGTAGCAGAATATTTTGCTGAAAATATAATTATCTGATAAAAAATAATTACATATATCATTTATATGACTCCACTGTATTTATATATTTATGTATACATGCTTGTCTCTATTGAAGTTCTGCATGCACTGATAGTGATATTCATTTATTTCACAGACACGCGCACGCACGCACACACACACACACACACACACACACACACACACACCGTAATTTGAAGTTCCCCTTATAAATAGATATTTACTCAGAATATTTTCTCTACAAATCTATGTTTTCTGTATACATTTTGACAATTTATTCTCTCAAGATGAGTTATGAATTTGTTCTTTCAAACTAAATTATGAAGGTCTCCATACACACTCTCTGTCAACTATTGTCTAATCAGTTTGTCATACAGTTATGTATGCACAGTATGTAACTAAACCTCAACTTGGCTCTTCGAACAATATTATATATCAGCTTACTGTATAAGAAAATCTCAACTTACCAAGTTCATCATACCGATGAAGTTATTGCTTTCTTGTCTGTCTGCAGCACCTATTGTGAAGCCATTCCGTATTTCAATGACACCTAGAAAAAAGAGCACTAAACTCTTCCAAATAATCAATTAAAAAAATTTAAATTGTTTTTTTTCAAGAAAACAACACTTACTCTATATAATGATCTCCCAGATAAATGTAATGTTGATTTAACCTGTTCTTATGAAATAAAGTTATATATGATAGAAATACTGTATACTAAATAGTCCAGGTTGTAGAAGTGAAGACCATTAGAAATGACAAAATAGTATGAGTTTTACTGGACAGTCAAAGTCTGACCTGTAAAATGATAAATAGTAATGAAGTCTTTTTGTTTTGTATGAGAAACCTTTGGGAATAACATAATGTGATTTATTACTCAGGCATGAAAAATGTTGTTATTTATAAATAAAATGTATTATGGATATTATTTGAGTGGGATGTGTAAAAACTAGCTCCTAGTATCATACTCAGTTATCAATATTATCAAATATACTTAAAATCTATAAACAGTTATTTGCAGGGTTTTCTGGTATTATTTAGATTTCCAGAATAAGGCTTTCTGTGGCAGTTTGAGTCCAGGTATAAGGCCTAGAATAGATCTAGGTTTCAAGGGAAACAAATATGCAAGTTGTGATGGTGAAATGAAGGAAGTAAGTTTCAGATGTAGCAGACTCAATGCTACAAATTGTCAACAACTGTGTCAATCAAGCCAAGTTTTAGTTTTGTAATTTTTCAGAGATAAGATGAAGAAATTAAGAGAGAAAAATATCAAACTGTAATAATATTTAATGAACCATAATTAACTACTAGTGATGAACTGTAAATACCAAACTGTAGGACAAGGAGTACTTTGTGAACTGTAATTAACTACTAGTGATGAACTGTAAATACCAAACTGTAGGACAAGGAGTACTTTGTGAACTGTAATTAACTACTAGTGATGAACTGTAAATACCAAACTGTAGGACAAGGAGTACTTTGTGAACTGTAATTAACTACTAGTGATGAACTGTAAATACCAAACTGCAGCAATATTTAATGAACCTTAATTAACTACTAGTGATGAACTATATTCACAGAATAATCCAAAAATAGGATTGGATTAGTGTTCCATATGTACACTTAATTTGGGCTGCATTCTACAACTGTAGCTCACTTCCTATCATCTTTTGATTATATAAATAATTGTTATTTATTTCATACATATCTTTGTTAAATTCTTTATCATTCATGTAACTTCATCCTGTAAAGTTTGTATCATATTTTTGTTGCTATTAATTGTTGGTGATAAATTATGGGGTCTTTGAATCAACAAGGCATTTATCCTCCATAAGAGGTGTTTGTGTATCAACTACTATCACCAAGTGGTCAGCATAATAAAATACGATCTTTAACTACAGCAATGTAGGCAGTATGAATTAGTAGCTCACTAGAGTATAATCTAATGCTGAACTTTACACTCTTAAAAGAAAACCTTGTCTGCATGTTCAGTCATTCAGTGTCATCCTCTTAACACTGACAGACCACCTTGCCCATTTGTCTTTTTTTTTTTTTAACATTAATTGATTTTAAGTCATAGCATAATTATCATTAGGATTGCATTCATAACATTGACACTGTTTTGGTCACATTAACACTGGTAACATTGGCCATCAGTCATTTATAGTAAAATATTCAGTAGGCCTATAACTTGAAAATTTGATACTATCGTAATCAGCGAACAAATAAAAATTGTTGTCCCAGACTGGAAAAACCTGAACAAAATTAAATCCTAATCACTGCTTTCCCTGGATGTTTGATGAGTCTAAATATATTTGCACAAGATTTCTCTGTAACTGAAATTGCCAGGAATTGATGGATGACAAGTAGAGATCATTTGCTGCAGACTCTGCTGTTAAATCCTGCATCTTTGTTATTCTTTACCTATTGATGATATACATGTTTTCATTTATGTCATGGATGCATTCATTTACAAAATTACATACAAAAATTTTCACCCACCTGTTGCAGCTCTTGAATCATTTGCTATCAGCGTTCCATCACTGGAGAACACCTTAGCCAAAACTTCAGTTCCATCATAGAGCATTTGAACATCCAAGGAAGTGCCTTTCTGTTGGAATAAAAGTCTTAGATAAATATACAATTTATTATTATTTGTGTGATATATATATAACCATAAATTAAATATATAATTTTTTACTGCTGTACTACCCCCACCCACACACGCACACAGTAATTCACTCTGGCCAACACTCAATAACAGTAGAACATTCAGTGAACAGAAAACATTATATTAGAACATACAATGAACAGTAAGAAAACACTATATTAAAATAATACAGTGATTAGTAAGTAAACACTTTATTAAAATATTCAGTGAAGAGTAAGAAAACACTATATTAGAATATACAGTGATTAGTAAGAAAACACTATATTATATAAAATAGAAAGAAATCTGTCGATCAGTGGGATCAATTGCTGCACATTGATATTTTAATTTTTGATTTGTTGGAGTTAATTAAAACCAAATTTTAGCTAAATGTTTCTTCATAAACTACATTTTAGTGATTGTTAATTCCTTACCATTCACCAGTTTTCTCTGTTCAAATCCAAAATTAAAATTTTATATTTAAATATCATTTTAATTTTGACATTGCAAGAGCACTGAGAGTGACATGTAAATTGACCATGGCTGAAAAACAGGTTCATGGAGACATATTCCAACCTTGAATGGACTGTGCATTAAACTTATTCAGAAACATCAAAATAACAAAAAGAAGTGACCCGACCCTGGGCACTGCTTATGCTAATATTTTTAAGTGTCAGAGTGGGAGTAAACAATTTAGGTAGAGAGTATGCTAGAAATTGCTAGTGCAATCGAAACCAGTGGATGAGTAGTTTTTTCTGACTAATAGTCTCACACTTGTTTATAACAATTTCATCCAATAGGGATGGACCAAAAGTTACTTTGTTAAAGAAAGTCTATATTATAATCACTAACTGACTGATAAAGAAAGATGGGACTTAGAAATATTTGCCATTGCTATATGATTTGAATGGGAAAATGCTTATGTAATTGAATCATTATTTCTATGTTCACTAATTTGATTACATTGAAATAATACTTGTGAATTTTGATTGATGCTATATTTCTTATGCTGCATGTCTATCAGGATGATGACATTTGTTGCACTTTTTGAAAGTTGAGAATGTTTGTAAGAGAGATAATGACATTTGTTGCACTTTTTGAAAGTTGAGAATGTTTGTAAGAGAGATAGAAGTTTTAGAGATGAAATTTGCCTGAAATTTAGTGCTGCCTTAATTTGCCTTTTGCAGAGAAAAGTGCACCTTTTTGCTTCAGGCTAAAGTGACTACTGTTCTCTACTTGATCACTTTGGTGTGTGCATCCAGCATTATCGTCAAACTTATCAGTAAACATATTGCTGTAAGTTGATTCCTGTGAATTCTGTTTGAGAGCCAACATGGCGAAAACTGAAGCTTTAGTTTGTCTCGAGAATTCAAGAAGATTACTTTGAACATTCCTCATGAAGTGTTAAGTGAACGCTCATGAAGATTCTAGAATACTCCACATGATGTCCTTTTGATAGAGCATGCAAAGTTCTGGACGTTTCTCCACTGTGTGCTTTGTGAGTTCATCAAAGATTCTGAAAGACAGTGACTTGTTGCAAACCTTGTGATTGTGAACACATACTGGCGACAGCTGCCAACATCGAAAAGGTTATGTACATTGACTTTAATTATTTCTCTAAAGTCCCACTCTCATTCTATGATGATTGATGTGATATCCTTGAACTTGATTATACATGTATGTCAAAGTGACTGCTGATGTCTATGCTAGGATAAACTGAACGATTGTCCAATGCTCTTTTAATTATATTCATATGTTGCATATTTTATTGTTGATTTAATAAATTTATTGATCTTCTTACACATATTGATAACCATATGTTGGAGAGAGAGTGGGTGAATGGGGGCTTACTAAATATAGATTAAAAGATGGATTTATCTTCTCGTTTCCAATTATAGAAATATTGTCTTTAATGCTCTGGAAGAGAGAAAACGTTTACAGCGTCCTTAATTCCACCAATTGAGAGAGACGAGTGGTGTCTTCTGGAGAATTATTAATAACATAAATTAAGTTTCTCAACACTTGTAATTAGTTATGGATGATTAAATAATAACAATAATTATAACCAATAACTAGGGTGATGTTGTGTCACAACTTGTAATTAGAGAGATTTTCAATACTACATTGTTGAACACGTGACATTGTTACTAGTGGAAATGTTATTCTTGATTTTGATTATGTTATCTTTTCTGCCCAAATGTGTGAATAGGGCTAATGAATTTTATTACAGGAATGTACGTTTGTGAATAGGGCTAATGAATTTTATTACAGGAATGTACGTTTGTGAATAGGGCTAATGAATTTTATTACTGGAATGTACGTTTGTGAATAGGGCTAATGAATTTTAATACAGGAATGTACGTTTGTGAATAGGGCTAATGAATTTTAATACAGGAATGTACGTTTGTGAATAGGGCTAATGAATTTTAATACAGGAATGTACGTTTGTGAATAGGGCTAATGAATTTTATTACAGGAATGTACGTTTGTGAATAGGGCTAATGAATTTTATTACAGGAATGTACGTTTGTGAATAGGGCTAATGAATTTTATTACAGGAATGTACGTTTGAGAATGCTTGTGGAGAAATATGGGAGCCATAATCCCCACACCCAAACAAGACAAAGACCCTATCCTTACCATCCTCTTACAGACCTATATCTCTCCTACCAACACTTGCAAAAATTATAGAAACAATTATTAACAAAACAATCTCACACCATCTCGAAACAATCTGCTGCCTAGCTTTTCAATGCCTTGACCACTATAAAATATACACAGATGGTTCTAAACAAAGTACAGGAATAGGTGCAGCAATTCACACGGACACAGGGGCCTTTACTTTCAAAATTAAACAAATCTCATTCACTCCTAAGTGCAGAACTAATCGCAATCAAAAAAGCACTCACACAAACAACCCAAGATCGAGAATATCTGATGATAAAATGTCTACTGCGGCCTCTGAAGGGAAATAGAAACGAGAAAAAAATCGGCAAAACTTCAAACACATCCATAAGCAGTCACATACAGCCTTCAAATAAAATTTTGCAATAGAAAAATTTCGCTGCTGATGTCAGTTCACACACAAATGCATAAGCATTACAAAATACTATTAACTACAAATGCAAAGTTAGAAAAATATGAATATTAATAAAATATTAAATAAATAATTAGGAGAGTATTAATTAGGCAATATTAAGTGATGGAAATTTAGATATTTACACTTGCTAAAATGTTATTCCCCTTGACCAACATACCAACTGATGCCTCTTTAGTAAATCTATTTCGCGCTCTGACAGAAGGGGACATAATTTCTAGAGAAAATCAAATTTATAACTTCTCTGCAATGCTGCTATTGGAAAGTTCACATCATAAAAAGTCTCAATATATACCAAGTCCAAACATGTGCAAAGAGTGTAAAGTTCTCTAAGTTAGATAGGCAGTCAGAACCGACCTCTGCAGTGAGGACAATGGGCGCAGGCAATCTGTCCTCAGAAGTGATGACCAGAAATGAAACGTCAACCTTGCCGGAAATGACACTGTCTGATATCTGGATCTTGATTGAGGGATCAGCATTGTCGCTCGGCGCCCCATTGTGCAGCAAAACCTGTGTACAGAATTGTGAACAGTTCAGATGTCCAATCTCTGCCTGTACTCAGCACACTCGGTCAACTCAAATACTCAGCCCACGCTCAGATGTCCAAGTCCTTCTACTCCTAGTTTGAACACTAGCCAACCCACTTGAACGCCCTACCCCCGCCCAAGATATTTTGCTTGCTTGAAATAATATATGACTCCTGAAAATAGTTCTGTCTTAAGAAAGTATTTTAATGTTGCTTAATAGCAGATGAATGAATATAATATTTATTTTTCTAGCATGATTAATTCCTCATCCAAAAATTAAAAAAGGAAGGGAGAAAACAAACATGAAAAATTGTCAGTATATCACGTGTTGATTGTGTTACACAAGCAGAAACATTTTATTAAGATTTTTTTTTTGGTGTTCAATAATATTCATATAAACAGTTACATGGGCTTTAAATTATTTTTCAAAATTATTAAATTATAAACTCTGCATTTATTAAAAAAAACAATGAATTACACACAGCTTTAAACTATTGTTAGTTCTAATCGAACTCATACCAAGATCATTATAAATCGATTTTTTTTTCAAATAAATAAATGCAATGAAAGATATTTTTAATTTACAGTGATATATCACTACTACTACTACTATAACTACTTGATGCCTGTAATTTGAAACTGCATTTTTACTCAACCTGGTTCTTGATGACTTCCGCTTTAGGTGTAAATGAAACAGTAGCCATGAACTTGTCCCGGAAGTCCTTATTAGCCAGACCTGGAACGGAGATGTAGTTGAGGCCACTAAACAGCACGTTGTCTTTGTCAGGGAAAGTGAAGTAAGCGGGGCTTGGTAACAGTTGCAGGAAGAACATGTTGATGGAATCGTCTTGGACGGTGCCGTCTTGAAAGTTAATACTCAGAAAAGCTCGAGTGATTGGAGCTGTAATGGTAAAACAGGAATGCCATTTAAAGTTAATACTCAGAAAAGTTTGAGTGCTTGGAGCTGTGGCTGTACAACAGGAACGGCTATTGCAAGTACGTCAAGCGTCACTACAGTCATTCGCTGCACACCACGCATCATGCATAAACAGAACTATGCAGGCAGTTCCGACACCATGCAATACAAATGTCCTTTACCTATAAAATTAACAAGAGTTATCCCGCTCCGTTTTGCCTACATCTTAAAGCCAGCCCATTGGATGTGTTTGAATCTCTGTCTCTTTCTGCCGTGATTTGACTAATGATTCTCAACGCGTTTCACTCTACGGACCACCGAGCCAATCAAAACATTGTCATGGACAATAGGCCAATCAAAACATTTCCGTAGACCACCAGGCCAATCACAATAATTTTACGGACGGATTAAAACAAATTTTAGTTATTTTTTTAAAAAATCTTTCTTTTTGTTGAGACATGATTGAAAAAATGTTTGGATTATCATCTCACTGACAAACTTTTCAATGTTTGGAGTGAAAAGTCTTGACCTATCACAACGAGTGTCGCTGTCTACAACCACGGAAGACAACCCCACCTCACTCTTACGAGTTAGAGAAAGGCAAAAGTGATGACGGGTTTAAGTCACTCTAAGGTTATGCTGACCTAGCAGTTCTCTATCTTGGATTACTAGTACACGGTGTTGGGCCGCAAAATCATTTCCCAGATCCAATAATTCCTCCTTCAAGTCTTGTTCAACACTATTAGCTTCTGTTACGAATGGATTCCTGACGAATTAATAAAGTCGAGATATAAACAAATAATTTTCTGTTACGAATGTCTTTCTTTTGGAAGAAATCTCCCGTATAATAACTACAAATCATATATTTGGTAACAAGACTCCACTAAGTGAGCACGAAAATAACAACAAATCATATATTTGGTAACAAGACTCCACTAAGTGAGCACGAAAATAACAACAAAATCACGCAGGTGATAACAAGACTCCACTAAGTGAGCACGAAAATAACAACAAAATCATGCAGGTGATAACAAGATTCCACTAAGTGAGCACAAAAATAACAACCAAATCACGCCCATAAAAACAAAATTCCACTAGGTGAGCACAAAAATAACAACAAAATCACGCAGATGATAACAAGACTCCATTAAGTGAGCACGAAAATAACATTAAAATAATTTGGCCCATGATAACAAGATTCCATTGAGTACAAAAATAACATCAAAATAACGCACTTGATAACAAGACTCCATTAAGTGAGTACAAAAATAACATCAAAATAACGCACTTGATAACAAGACTTCATTAAGTGAGTACAAAAATAACATCAAAATAACGCACTTGATAACAAGACTCCACTAACAAATTCCAGGAGATTCTAACCACCGTCTTGTTCTTGTTAGATCATTGACCAATCACCCCACTAACTTCAGTCCACTTTCGTCATGCAGTCATTCACTCTCGGGTGTCCATTTCACCCCGGGTGTCAGTTTCACAAACTGTCAGCACTCATAACATGGAAATTTGTACTTTTGTAGGGGATTTGAACACCTTACTTATTTGTACACCTTACTTATATATTAAAACAGCCATAAGCCCCGACAACCCATTCTGTAAGGGATTTTATACCTTTCTTTTTTCATCTATTAAAACAGCCATTTGCTTTGACAAACCATTATGTAGTGGATTTTTATACCTTTTTTCCCCCGTTTATTAAAGCAGCCATTTGCTCCGACAATCCATTTTGTAGGGGATTTTATACCTTTTTTTCCCGTTTATTAAAGCAGCCATTTGCTCCGACAATAACATTCTGGCAAAATGCTACCACTAACACTCATATAATCAGTTCTCACACTAAAGCAATTATTCTTCGAATCGTTTACTTTTTTTTAACAACAATAAGAACAAATATACCGTCAATATATTACAAAATATATCTCAGTCACTAAACCAGTATTCCACATGGATTCAGAGCTTTAGTGACAAGATGAGCGTGTATTGTCAGGTCATACCTGAGCAGAACTTCAATGCAAGGAGACAGGTGTATATGAGACAAACTTGAACAGAACTTTAGCATAAGGAGACAACTGTATAGCAGGCCACGATTTAAACAGAACTTTATAGATAGCAGGTCAGTTTGAACAGAACTTGTGTGTTTAGAAGACCATGCTTGATTAGAACTTTAGCGCAAGAAGACAAGTTTTTAGCAGGGCAAACTTGAACGGAAATTTAGAAAATCAAGTCAGTGTAAAGACCAATACACGCACACACCACATACACATACTCATGCACACAAACACACGCATGCACGCATACGCCACATCTACAGAGAACTACAGTTAGCATATATTTTAAAATTTAATAGTTGAAGAATGGTTTTAGAAAATATTATAGAAATGATAGTTTATTTCACTATTTAAAGCTGCCATTCTTTCAGAGTAGAAACCTTAAAATTAATCCCCTCAGCTCACTATACGCCCACTCATAGAAAAGCAACTCTATTACTAGAAGTCAAGTATAGGGGATGTAATAAGTATTTTATCTAATTATAATCCTCACTTTTAGGAAAGTTGTAGGCGTGCGCACACGCGACCGCTTCAGAGCTCCACACAGTGTTGAGTGTACATTGCTTCACAACATATCCCGGTCTGGAACCGGGTGAAATACACTGGACAAATTTTGCTGGATCTGAGGTATACGGGTAATACCCAATGCTGTTTTCGCTCGAGCAAAGTGCTGAAAATAACAATTAATAAATTTTAGAAATACAAACCAATAAATACCTCTGTAGTAAATTAAATTAAGAGTGCGTCTGACATATTGTTAAGATTTTTTCCTTTTTTTTCGAATACCAGTCAACCTTACATTGATGTAAAACAACCAAAATCAGAAAATCCATTTGTTTAACTAATATTATATTAAACGGCTTAGTATTTATTGTTGTTATCTATGCATCCCTTGCATATGTATAAATGAGTTAAGCCGGTTAAAACGGCTTAGTATTTATTGTTGATATCTATGCATCCCTTGCATATATATAAATGAGTTAAGTGAGCACGTTAAAACGACGTGGAAACTCTCACTTTCCCCCAAAATTCCTACATGAAAAGGATTGACCGACTGACTGATTGCTTACTTATTGTGAGTGATGATTGATTGATTCAGTGACTTAAAGATTCATTATTTCATCCACTTGTTCACTGATTGAATGGTTGACCCATTAACAGATTGATGAATTCATAGAATGACTGCTTGATTAAATGACTGATTAACGTTTTATTTATTCATTTCTTAATTCCCGCTTGGCCACTTTTGTTACTGAATGATCGATTGATTAATGACTTAATTGACTGGTGGCTGATTATTACTTTTGCATACATCGACTTGCGTTGATTCCAATTTCAAAACCCACAGAAATAAGTAAAATTGTTCACAACTTTAATAACAATCATTACAAACATGCAACAAATATATATAACATAAAAATATATTTTGTTTTTATGGAGGGTAAGGGAGGGGGGAATGCTATTCACCTACCATCGTAATCGTACATGTTAGCAACAACTTCTAAACTTTGTGATAGCGACAAGGCAGAAGAGGGCACCAATGGTGGAGTTGTACTGTTTAAGGTGGACGATGTCGACGAAGAAAACAATAGTCGTGGGGTTGGCAGAGTAGTTGATGTAGATTTGTAAGAGGGTGACTGATTTATCAATGACAGCAGTGTAGAAGAGAGAATTAAAGGAGAGGGGGTTGAAGAAGAGAGGGCTCCTGAAAACGTTTGCGCTGCCTGAGATGTCAGAGATGAGGGAATCGGGAATGATTCTGACAATGATAGGAATGTGGGAATTGACGCTGTGAATGAGGATGCAGAGACTGGTGACGCTGGGGTTGGAGACGCGGAGACTGGTGACGCTGAGGTTGGAGATGCAGGGTTTGAAGAGGTTGGAAATACAGATACTGGTGATACTGAGAATCGAGACTCAGAGACTGTTGTCGCCGAGGCTGGAACAGAAGTTGGTGACGCTGAGGCTGGAGACGCAGGGTTTGATGAGGTTGGAAATACTGGTGATACTGAGAATGGAGATTCAGAGACTATTGGGGCTGGAGTCACAGAGATTGGTGATGCTGAGGCTGGAAATACAGAGATTAGCCCTGTGGCTGGAGACAAAGAGAGTGGTGACGTTGAAGCTGAGCCCACAGAGATTGTTAAAGATGAGGCTGGAGACACAGAGATTACTGATGCTGAGGCTGCAGACATATAGATTGGTGACGCTGAGGCTGGACCCACAGAGATTGCTGAAGCTGAGGCTGGAGACACAGAGATTGGTGATGCTGAAGCTGGAGACACAGAGATTGGTGACGCTGAGGCTGGAGACGCAGGGTTTGATGAGGTTGGAAATACAGATACTGGTGACACTGAGAATGGAGACTCATAGACTGCTGGGGCTGGAGTCACAGAGATTGGTGACGCTGAGGCTGGAGACACAGATATTGCTGAAGCTGAGGCTGGAGACATAGAGATTACTGAAGCTGAAGCTGGAGACACAGAGATTGGTGACGCTGAAGCTGGAGACACAGAAAGTGCTGAAGCTGAAGCTGGAGATACAGAGATTGGTGACGCTGAAGCTAGAGACACAGAAAGTGCTGAAGCTGACGCTGGAGACATAGAGATTGCTGAAGCTGAAGCTGGAGACACAGAGATTGGTGACGCTGAAGCTGGAGACACAGAAAGTGCTGAAGCTAAAGCTGGAGATACAGACATTGGTGACGCTGAAGCTGGAGACACAGAAAGTGCTGAAACTGACGCTGGAGACACAGAGATTGCTGAAGCTGAAGCTGGAGACACAGAGATTGGTGACGCTGAAGCTGGAGACACAGAAAGTGCTGAAGCTGACGCTGGAGACACAGAGATTGCTGAAGCTGAAGCTGGAGACACAGAGATTGGTGACGCTGAAGCTGGAGACACAGAAAGTGCTAAAGCTGAAGACAGAGAGATTGGTGACGCTGAGGCTGGAGATACAGAAATTAGTGACGCTGAGTCTGGAGACACAGAGATTGGTGACGCTGTGGCTGGAGACACAGAGAGTGGTGACGTTGAGGCTGAGCCGACAGATATTGCTGAAGATGAGGTTGGAAACACAGAGATTAGTAATGCTGAGGTTGGAGACACAGAGATTGGTAACGCTGAAGCTGAAGACAGAGAGATTGGTGACTCTGAGGCTGGAAACACAGAAACTGGTGACGCCGAGGCTGGAGACGCGGAGATTGGTGACACTGAGGCTGGAGACACAGAGATTGGTGACACTGAGGCTGGAGACACAGAGATTGGTGACACTGAGGCTGGAGACGCAGAGGTTGGTGAAACTGAGGATGGAGACACAGAGATTGGTGACACTGAGGATGGAAACGTAGAATCTTGTGATCTCAAGATTGGAGACGCAAAGAGTGGTGAAGCTGGCATTTTAATAGAAGTTGATGGCAAAGATGGCGAAGTTAATGAGGATAAAATTTCCGTTGACAGGGTAGATTGCACAGTTGTGGGCGGCGTTTGTGGTGCCGCTGCTCTGGCTGCTGGTGAGAAAATCACTGACGCGAGAGACCGTGGTGACAGTAAAGAGTCTGTTGATGGTGATGCCTCGATGCTAGACGTCACTGGTGACACTGTTGACACGAGAGACCGCAGTGATAGTAAAGAGTCTGGTGCTGGTGACACTTCGACGTTTGATTTCACGGGTAACACTGGTAATAAGGAATCTGTATGTAAGTTTGAAGCAAAGACTGTAAATATTTACACAACACTGGCATCATTGCTAAGGGAAAGAAAGAAAGAAAGAAAGAAAGAAAGAAAGAAAGAAAGGAAGGAAGGAAGGAAGAAAGAAAGAAAGAAAGGAAGGAAGAAAGAAAGAAAGAAAGGAAGGAAGGAAGGAAGTTAGAAAGAAAGTTAGAAAGAATTACTAAGTAATAAAATGAAAACATTGCCTTTAAATTAAAACTTAATAAAATCTTAATTCTTACACAAATGGGACCTGCTAATCACAATCATTGTCACTGTTCATAATAGTTTATTTAGTCAGGTCAAATTTTGTAAATATATGTATTTTTCTATAACATGTTATATACAACACTGAATAACATACCCACACCCACACCCACACACACACACACACACACGCACGCACACACACGAGAGAGAGAGAGAGATTTTTTACATATTTAAATGGTAAAAGTAAACTGTTCAATGAATTTAAATGAAACTCAAAATAGAGCATATCAGAATGGAAAAGTAAAAGTGTCTTGTTCAATGAATCATTTCCATGTAGAAAACGATTTGAAAGCTAAAAGTAGTCATTATATTTCTTATTTACAAACATAAGAACAGCATCTCATGGTGTGTTTTCGTTTTGTTTTTTTGTGGTAATATCTGTTTACTAGGATAATATTATGTCTTGACTCTTTACAGTCCAGCATTTCCTCTCCTTTGGTATTATGCCAACGAAAAGTGAAGCGGGACAAATGAAATGATAATCGTAGAAGAAATTTTACGTCTAAAGTGGAAATCAGCAACTCTGTGTTAAGAAAAACTAAACATGACATAAATATGAGGAAAAGAAAACATGACGATATGTAAATGAGGAAAGGAAAACATGATGATATATACATGAGGAAAGCAAAACATGACGGTATGCATATATGAAGAAAAGTAAACAATACGATATAAATAAATATGAAAACAAAACATGACGATTTATAAATGAGGAAAGCAACACATGACGATATACATATATGAGGAAAAGTAAACAATACGATATAAATATGAAAACAAAAATGACGATTTATAAATGAGGAAAACAAAACATTACGATATAAATTTGAGGAAAGCTAACATGATTTATAAATGAGAAAAATAAAACATGACGATTTTTAAATGAAGAAAACGAAACATGATGATATAAATGAGGAAAACGAGACTTGGCGATATAAAATTACGAAAACACGATTATCTATCTATCTATGAAAATTAAACATGACGATATAATTATAATGAAAACAAAACATGATGCAAATGACAAAAACAAAACTGATAAAATATAACAACTAAACTTGACGATATAAATATGACGAAAACAAAACATGATGTAAATGACATAAAACAAAAATGATATAAATATGACAATTAAACTTGACAATATAAATATAACGACATCCAAACATGATAATATAAAAATTGATTACAACAAAATAAAGCGATATAAATATGACGACAACAAAACATGACAATATAAATATCGACGAAAACTAAACATGACGAAAAAACATCACGATATAAATATGACGAAAACGAAATATGATGATGTAAATATAAGAGCATCACAAACTACAAGTCAAATTACAAACTGAAACATTAGCATTGTTATCACACATTAACTGTAGTGTTTGTTACCATATATCAACTTTAGCGTTTGTTATCATAACATCAACTGTAGTGTTTGTTATCATATATCAACTTTAGTGTTTGTTATCACACATCAACTGTAGTGTTTGTTACCATATATCAACTTTAGTGTTTGTTATCACACACATCACTTTTGCGTTTGTTATACCAGTCGTCAGCCATAGTGTTTGTTATCATACATCAAATGTAGTGTTTGTTACGATACGTCAACTTTAGTGTTTGTTATCACACATCACTATAGTGTTTGTAATACCAGTCGTCAACCGTAGTGTTTGTTTATCACACATCAAATGCAGTGTTTGTTAACACACCTCAATTGTAGTGTTTATTCTACCATATGTCAGCTGTAGTGTATGTTATCACACGTCAATTGTAGTGTTTACTATCCATACGTCAACTCTAATGTTCGATAAACCACGCGTCAAGCGTAGTGTTTGTTACCACACGTCAACTGTAGGGTTGGTAAGCACATTTCAATTGTAGTGTTTGTTATCTATGCGTCAACTTTAGTGTTGATAAGCAAATATCACCTTTAGTGTTCGTTATCACACGTCAACTGTAGAGTTGGTAAGCAGACTTAAAATGTGGTGTTTGGTATACCACTCATCAACTGTAGTGTTCCTTATGCCACACGTCAAGTGTAGTGTTGGTAACCACACTTCAACTATAGTGTTTGTTATTACATCTCAACTGTAGTGTTTGTTATCACACACCAACTGTAGTGCTAGTTACCGCACGTCAACTGTAGCGTTTTTAATACCGTATGTCAGCTGTAGCGTTTTTAATACCGTTTGTCAGCTGCAGAGTTATTATATCACGCGTCAACTGTAGCACTTCTTATACCATATGTCAATTGTAGTGTTTGTTATTACACGTCACTAGTAGCGTTTGTTATACCATATGTCAATAGTAGTATTTGTTACTACACGTCAATTGTAGCGTTTGTTATACCATATATCAATTGTAGTTTTCGTTACTACACGTCACTTGTAGCGTTTGTTATACCATATGTCAATAGTAGTATTTGTTACTACACGTCAATTGTAGCGTTTGTTATACCATATATCAATTGTAGTTTTCGTTACTACACGTCACTTGTAGCGTTTGTTATACCATATGTCAATAGTAGTATTTGTTACTACACGTCAATTGTAGCGTTTGTTATACCATATATCAATTGTAGTTTTCGTTACTACACGTCACTTGTAGCGTTTATACCGTATATCAATTGTAGTTTTCGTTACTACACGTCACTTGCAGCGTTATTATACTGTATGTCAACTATAGTGTTTGTTATATCCTCGGTTATTAGTAATTAATATTCTATTTTCGTTGTTCAATAATGATTCAGTGTCCACCTACTTCCGGATATGAGAAAGGCAATTTCATCGAACAGCCCAGGTAGCTCATTGTCTGAGTTCACTCTGAACATCCTGTTCACATCTCCCGCAATAGAAAATTGCTCCTCCAAACTAATCGGCGGCGTTGACCCTGCATCGAATGCAACAGAAATGACAGTGGCCACACTCTGCAGCCATGGTGCTTCCATGGCAACAATCTGTGGGTCGTTGGCCGGGCCATCGGTGAAGATAACAACATGTCTAGCAGCATTTGCTCGTGCATGAGACATGAGACTGGATCTGCGTGACGTAAAAAAAATAATTCGATATGAGACTGGATGTGCAGTGACGTATACAATAATTCGAGACTGGTTGTGTAGTGACGTAAAAACAATTCGATATGAATGTGCAGTGACATACAAAACAGTTCAATATAAGACTGGATCTGTAGTGACGTACAAAGCAAAGTGATATGAGACTGGATGTACAATGACACAAAATAATTTATTATGAGACTGGATCTGCAGCACAGTCTTTTAAACGAAAATATGCAAACACCCACCCACCCACACACACACACACACGCACGAACAAAAGAGTTAGAACTGAGATTGGATCTATCATGCGTGAAAATAAGTTCTATAATACACAACTTAATCGATAGTACAGTTGAGGCAATACAGTTTAATATGAAGCCCCTGGAGACAATGCAGCACAAAACAATACAATATTGTTCGATACATTTAACACAATGCAATAGAGTACACTACAATTCTAAGTAATGCAAAACAATGCAGTACAAGTCAAATCACTACAGTGCAATGCAACAAAGTGCATTACAATTCCATACCCTACAATACAGACCAATGCAATTCAGTGTAGAACAATGCACTTTAATACATTATAGATCAATACAATAGAAGTGTAACACTGGAAACACAAATAGCATAAGTGATAATTAATTATTATATTTTTGTAACACTGGAAACACATATAGCATAAGTGATAATTAATTATTATATTTTTGTAACACTGGAAACTCAAATAGCATAAGTGATAATTAATTATTATATTTTTGTAACACTGGAAACACAAGTAGCATAAGTGATAATTAGTTATTGTATTTTTGTAACACTGGAAACACAAATAGCATAAGTGATAATTAATTATTATATTTTTTTTCTTAATTGAATGTTCACTACTCTCGCTTGGAAACTTTCCTTGTAATGTGAGCACGAAATAACCCTTAGAGCAGGGGTCACCAATACGGTGCCCGCGGGCACCAGGTCGCTCGCAAAGACCACATAAGTCGCCCATAGGACTTTTCTAAGACTTCACATTATTAATAATGTATAAAGGCAAACTAGAAGAGTGTATCAAACTGGTAGCCCTTCGTATGACTCAGTACCCATGAAGTAGCTCTCAGTATAAAAAAGGTTGGTGACCCCTGCCTTAGAGTATTGATAGAATTTTAATAATCCAGACTGGTGGCATCTGACCGATTGTGTAGCTGTATTCTTTTCACAGGCCACCAACTGTGCAACTTAATCATGCATGAGCACACACAGAGCGCATGCAGCCGTGTTGCTCAGCTTTTGTAAATAGAAGTAAACTCTCATAAACTAAATTACTTGTAGAACACAAGCCATTGCTAACCCACCTTGTTACAAGAACCCCTAAGACTGTTAATTTGAAAGATTATCCCTTTAAGAGAACAGTTGTCTCCCTACTTAAGAATCTAAAAATAACATGTCTTGAGGGCCTTAGGTCAGCCAGTCAAGTTGATTAGACCTTTCTTCTTGGTTTAACCATAGAATTTTAGAGTACAAGGTATATAAACGAGTCCAAAATTATAAACAAACACTTGTCTTAATACATGTCCTTGATTCAGTTAAAGGCACATTTGGTATGTTTGGAATGGTTGACATTTTTTTGTATACTTAGACATTTATCGATCTAAACTTTCTCTTAATTGTTATGCTCGAAAGATTTTATTGTAATTAAAATTTGTTGAGTTAACTTGTATAACTGTATCTTCCATTTTTTCAGGAAAAATCCTCTAAACTGTAAAACATTTTTGTTTTTGCTACGTGTGAAAGATTTTAACTTATTCTTTTCTTAATTTTTAAGTAACCTAGCTATGATATATTTTTGCCTATTTGTTGTGGCCCTTTAGTTTATGGATAAGATATGTACATGTATGAGAGCGAGAGATGAAAGGATGGGAAGCCGAATTCTTTCTTACACACGGACTGACACCCCTGTTAATCATTTCAAAACAGATGTTTCAAGCCATCGATGACTCGCCTAGCTGATCATTTTTATTCATTGGCTCTGCAGCTGGAGTATGTTGTATGATGAGGAATGTTCCCACATATATTTTATTTAAATTTTCATTGTTGTATTTAAATTTTCATTGTTGTATTTAAATTGAATGTTAGAACGACGAGTGCGTATTGCGCCCTTTTGACTCAGAAGCGAGGTCCTGAAAGGAATGAGTGTGCATGGGGGGGGGAGATTTATTGACCGGTGTTGGAAGTCTGTGGAGCGTGAAATAGGTTTTTTTTTTTTTTTAAATTTTCGTCTGTTCGTTTTATAGCTGCTTGTTTTGCTTGCCTGTGTGACTGGTTGCCTGTGTGGCCATTCTGTTACCTTAATATTTGTTCCTGGCTGGATTGGGACGTTCCGATCTATTGACTGGGTAGATTCAAATCTACAAGACTGTGACGTCATTTCAGTGCATAACTTAAGTGCCCATCCTGAAAGTGACTCCAGTGTAGCCAAATTGCCTTTGATGACTTTGTTCTTATAATTTTTATCTTGTTAATTTTCTTTTATTAAATTTCTTGTTATTATTTTAAAACGTGCATTTGTTAGTTCTATTGTTGTTTTCGCAGTTCGAAGTGATAATCTAATGGTTACGTCTTGTACTCTGTTCGTTTATTTATTGGCGACGTAACAGTTGCAGATATACATATCTAACCAGTGACCCATACTCTGCACCGGCACTTGTAGATGTCTTGTATCATAACTAATTACACATAATTGGTATAAGTCATTATTACAAAGTCACCCCAGGGTATAGCGGCGACAGAGTAATCATGTGACTTAATTCCAGCCTGGTTCTACAGTTAAAGAACTTTCGTCTGAAGTTTACCACAACTTTAATGAACTGCTACCTATTCAATGCTACGTTCTTCACAGACTGTAATGTGCATTCTGTAGTCTAGATTCTTCACAGACTGTAATGTGCATTCTGTAGTCTAGATTCTTCACAGACTGTAATGTGCATTCTGTAGTATAGATTCTTCACAGACTGTAATGTGCATTCT
The DNA here is from genome assembly GCA_028829895.1 of Sinotaia quadrata. NCBI lineage: Eukaryota > Metazoa > Mollusca > Gastropoda > Architaenioglossa > Viviparidae > Sinotaia > Sinotaia quadrata. Next base: position 68,163,792 of record CM054183.1, read on the forward strand.
GTAGTCTAGATTCTTCACGGACTGTAATGTGCATTCTGTAGTCTAGATTCTTCACGGATTGTAATGTGCATTCTGTAGTCTAGATTCTTCACAGACTGTAATGTGCATTCTGTAGTCTAGATTCTTCACAGACTGTAATGTGCATTCTGTAGTATAGATTCTTCACAGACTGTAATGTGCATTCTGTAGTCTAGATTCTTCACAAATTGTAATGTGCATTCTGTAGTCTACATTCTTCACAGACTGTAATGTGCATTCTGTAGTCTAGATTCTTCACAGACTGTAATGTGCATTCTGTAGTATAGATTCTTCACAGACTGTAATGTGCATTCTGTAGTCTAGATTCTTCACAGACTTTAATGTGCATTCTGTAGTCTAGATTCTTCACAGACTTTAATGTGCATTCTGTAGTCTAGATTCTTCACAGACTTTAATGTGCATTCTGTAGTCTAGATTCTTCACAGACTTTAATGTGCATTCTGTAGTCTAGATTCTTCACAGACTTTAATGTGCATTCTGTAGTCTAGATTCTTCCACAACCAGTTGTGTTAGGGAACTTTCTTAGAGATGTTAAACAAGTTTCACATTTACGTCGCTGGTCCTGACGAAACACTACTGTGCGTCACAAAGTTGAAAGTTGCCTTGACCTAAGTCCTAAGATATTGTGACATGCCAAGTGGGACAACTCTGTCTACGCAGCTTACATCAGGTGAGTGGCTTCTCAAATCTCAAATCCCTTGTTTCCTCTCCTGTGATTTCTTACTCTTCTTCATTGTCATAATCATTAGCAATTGATAAAGAATTCAACCAAACATCCTAAACGACATTTGTACTCCCCGAACAAGCAGATACTGTGGAAATTATAAACTGAACTGCATTTCTCATAAATATTTCAAGAACTATAGTAAATTGAAAATAGTAAACCAGATTTAATAATTGATTATTTTTAATCACTAATCTAGTTTGAAAAGACATTATTCTTTTTTTCATGTTGCCTGCCTTGCGATTACTATCATTATGTATAACTTATTGTCATTATGTATAACTTACTACTTATTTAATTTTTTATTCATTGCATTGAATAAATTTGTTATTGTTAATTACACTTCCACTTCGGTGTTTAGATAAAGAAGGAGATATGCATGCTTAGGGGGTGGGGGCTAAATTTATTTGTATTTAAGTCAGACAACAGCATATCTTAGGAAGTGCCCCCTTAAGTTAAAGGAGAGTGTGTGAGGGCCAGAATTCCTATACATTTCTAGAAGTGTCCCCCTAAGTTAAAGGAAAGTGTGTGAGGGGCAGAATTCCTATACATTTCTAGAAGTGTCCCCCTAAGTTAAAGGAGAGTGTGTGAGGGCCAGAATTCCTATACATTTCTAGAAGTGTCCCCCTAAGTTAAAGGAGAGTGTGTGAGGGCCAGAATTCCTATACATTTCTAAAAGTGTTCGTACTTACAAGGGTGATGGGAGTTCTGAAACCGGTAACACTCAGAGGCTGCTAGAATAAGTACTTAACAGATAAGTCTCTGAGGCTTGACCGAGTTTTTTCCGTCTGCAGATTTACAAAGACTCGTTACCCACCCAAACACAACCAGACCAAACATTCTTAAAGTAAACAAGTAATAATTTCTTAGAGTACATTTTACATAGATTTTAAAGTACACAATAGTTTTAGAGTACCCTTACTACGATTCTTATAAGCAACCCTTTAAGAGTACCTTATTTTCTTAGAGTACATTTTACATAGATTTTAAAGTACACAAGAGTACCCTTACAACGATTCTTATAAGCAACCCTTTAAAAGTACCTTTACTAGAAATTTTAAAATGCACTAGTAGTAGATTTTAGAGTATTCATGATGTAGTTTTCAAGTACACACTAGTAGATTTTAGAGTACTCATTTTATAGTTCTTAAAATACTCATCAAGAGATATTCAAAGCACTCACCTCATAATTCTTAGTGTCCACTGTAGACATTTAATGCACAGATCAGTTTAGAGTTGATGGTTAGAATAATAATAAGCTTTTGATATATACATTTTTCTAAAGCATCCACCATATATTTTCTAATGCATCTACATCGCGATTCATGTGAAAGCAATGCGACAGTTCATTCAGTGTCACTATCAGAATTCTTAAAGTACTAATATCTCATAGTTTTGAAGCAGTAATATTTCACATTTTTTAAAATAGGAACTAATATCTCACAGTTTTTAAAGTATTGATAACTCATAGTTCTTAAGTTTTAATATCTCGCAGTCCTTAAAGTAATGATGTATCACAGTTCTTATATTCTTATATATATTATAATCTTTAATATCTTTAAAGTACTGATATTTCACAATTCTTAAATTACTAATATATCACAGTTCTTAAATTACTAATTTCTCAGTTCTTAAAATACTGATATCTCACAGTTCTTAAGGTGGTGGAATTTCACAATGCATCTCAATTCTCAAAGTATTGATGCCTGTCATTTCTTTAATTACTGATACCTCACAGTTCTTAAAGTATTGGTTCTTTGCTGAAAGACCCACTTTACAATTCTAAGAGACGCATTATCAATTATGTAGCATCACTATCATAATTTTTAAACACTCGTGCCATAATTCTGAAAATGATCACCTCTCAATTATGAAGCATTCGCATTTCAAAACAAAGAAAACATTCACTTCACGGTCATAAAATACTCACCCCGCATTTATTAAACACCACTCACCTCACAGTTACAAAATTCTCACATGTCATACTTTAGAGACCACCCACCTCAGTTATAAAACTCACATGTCATACTTTACCTCACAGTTATAAAACTCTCACATGTCATACTTTACCTCACAGTTATAAAACTCTCACATGTCATACTTGACCTCACAGTTATAAAACTCTCACATGTCATATTTGACCTCACAGTTATAAAACTCTCACATGTCATACTTGACCTCACAGTTATAAAACTCTCACATGTCATACTTGACCTCACAGTTATAAAACTCTCACATGTCATACTTGACCTCACAGTTGTAAAACTCTCACATGTCATACTTTACCTCACAGTTATAAAACTCTCACATGTCATACTTGACCTCACAGTTATAAAACTCTCACATGTCATACTTGACCTCACAGTTATAAAACTCTCACATGTCATACATTAGAGACCACCTTCTTCACATTTAGCAAACTCTCTTGTGTCATAACTCAGAACCACCCCCCCATCACATTTATCACACTCTCCTGTGTCGTAATTAATAAAGCAGCCCTTCACATTTATCACACTATCCTGTGTCGTAATTAATAAATCAACCCCTCATACTTATCATACTCTCCTTTGTCATAATCCATAAAACAACCCCTCACGTTTATCAAGTTCTTCTGTAATAATTTATACCCCGCTTCACTTTTATCAAATTCTCCTGTGTCATAATTCAATCTCTCCCCTCATATTTATGGAATCTCTCTTCCATCATAATTCATAAAATCCCTCATTCATTTATCAAATTCTTTTATCATAATTCATTTATCTTCGTCACATATATGAAAGTCTCATGTATGTAGTAATTCTTAACCTCCCTCACACTCATCAAACTCTCTAGTGCCATAATTCAGAAAATATCCCCCCCCTCACATTTATTAAACATTTTTGGGTCTAATTAAGAAAATACCTTCCCTCACATTTATCAAACTCTCTTGGGTCCTACTTCAGAACACCCTCACATTTATCAAACTCTCTTGTGCCCTACTTCAGAACACCCTCACATTTATCAAACTCTCTTGTGTCCTACTTCAGAACACCCTCACACACGCATACAAGCACGTGCACACAGAAGTTTATCAAATCTCTTGTGCCCTGAGTCAGAAAACACCCACCTCGCTGCCCTCAGTGCGTGTCCGGTATTGCTGCCCATGAATTGTGGCGTGAAAGACACCAGAGCTTCTCTCAACACTTTACCGTCCGCAGTCAGAGGGGTGAGCGGACGCGTGGTAGTGCTGTAGGCCAACATCTGGAACCGTAACCCGGTGTCTGCATTGAGCTGGCTATTGCTGATGAATATGGACATGAGTTCCAGCAGGCCAGGTGCCCAAACGACGTCACTCGGATTGAAAGGGTTCGACCGTCTGGTATTGGCAGAGTCGTCCAAAATGAACACCACGTCCGAGAAACCAGTGCATTCTACGTTTGGCATCGTGGTTCAGACAGAAACAGAGTGAGAGAGTTGAAACGAGATATGTAGGGATAAGAAGATAGTTTGAGGTGAGAGAAGAGATACAAGGAAGAGAGAATGATAAGAGTGAGAGATAAAGAAACACGGAGAGAAAGATAGGGAGCAAGAGAAAGGATACACAAATTTCTGTTCATTATATAGCACGATACATAGGGTGATTCAGTATATTGTACTCTGGAATGTTAAGTTTTCTAACGACTGCATAAATTAAAAGAATGCTAACGACTGTAAAAAAAAGTTACATTTTTTAAGGAATAGATTTTAACAAAGATTCATTTAGTAAAAGTAGGTTTTGAAAACTAGCAGTCACTTGTATAGATATACATAGTGTTTCCTTTCTGATGCTGGTCATGAATCTCAGTATCAATATCAAGTATTACTATTATCATTAATTATGGATGTCTCTATTATTATCATGTATTGCCAATCATGGATGTCATTTTTATCATCATGAATGTCACTTTTATCATTGTGGATGTCACCATCATTCATGTGATGCCAATCATGGATGTCACTAATATTATCATGGACGTCACAATTATCATCATGGATGTCACTATTATCATCATTGATGTCATGTTATGTACAATGCAAACTGAGGCTGGTGAAAACTTTCGTCCTTCCAGCCATCCACCAGTCTAGCAGTTGTTGATTTGTTTGGTTCCATCGGTCTAGAAGCAGTTGGAGATGTATTTAGTTCCACCGCTCCACCAGACATGAAGCTATTGGAGAGGTGTTCGTTTTTAGCTTCCAGCAGTTTATCAGCATTGTAAGAGATGTGCCTGGTTCCACCATTCTACCAGAATGAAAGGTGATAGAGATGTGTTGGGGTCCACCTTTCTACCAGTCTAGCAGTTTATAGAGAAGTTAGTTCCACCAATCTAGCAGCGGTTAGAGACGTGTTTGTTCCACCATATTAGCAGCTCTTAGAGATATGTTTAGTTCCATCAGATTAAAAGCTATTAGAGATGTGTTTGTTCCACTAGACTAAAAGCTATTAGAGATGTGTTTGTTCCACTAGACTAAAAGCTATTAGAGATGTGTTTGTTCCACTAGACTAAAAGCTATTAGAGATGTGTTTGTTCCACTAGACTAAAAGCTATTAGAGATGTGTTTGTTCCACTAGACTAAAAGCTATTAGAGATGTGTTTGTTCCACTAGACTAAAAGCTATTAGAGATGTGTTTGTTCCACTAGACTAAAAGCTATTAGAGATGTGTTTGTTCCACTAGACTAAAAGCTATTAGAGATGTGTTTGTTCCACTAGACTAAAAGCTATTAGAGATGTGTTTGTTCCACTAGACTAAAAGCTATTAGAGATGTGTTTGTTCCACTAGACTAAAAGCTATTAGAGATAGGTTTAGTTCCATCAGATTAAAAGCTATTAGAGATGTGTTTGTTCCACTAGACTAAAATCTATTAGAGATATGTTTAGTTCCATCAGATTAAAAGCTATTAGAGATGTGTTTGTTCCACCGTTCCACCGTCCAGAAGCTAATTTCACGTTTCACTAGTCTAACAGCTGTTAGAGATGTGCTTGGTTCCGCCGTTCCACCAGACTAAATGCTATTAAAGATAGTTCCACCTTTTCACTAGACTAAATGCTATTAGAATGTCTTAAGTTCCACCGTTTCACTAGACTAAATGCTATTAGAATGTCTTAAGTTCCACAGTTTCACCAGACTAAATGCTATTAGAGGTTCTTAAAGGTTCCACAGTTTCACCAGACTAAATGCTATTAGAGATGTCTTAAGTTCCACCGCTTCAGCAGATTATTGGAGATTGGTTTCTGTGTTTCACCAAGTGTAGATGATGTGCTTAAGACAGAACCCTCCAATAAATAAATTAAAAGAATAAATAAACTGGACCAATCGATGCTACGTCAATTATATGTAATAAACAATGTATAAGAGTGGATTTAATTATATAGTGTTTGTGGTGGAATTGACAAAATTATATTCTTAACCGTAAAGAGACTTAACTATAACAAAAAAAAATATGTGCATACATTTATTTTATTGTTTAAATTATTAAACCTCACTTTATTAAACCTAACCATAATGATAATACTTGCACAGATTAAGTTTGCTTCAAGTTGTTTTTCATGCACTTACTGCGTGTCAGAGTGCCGGATGTCAGTGCAAAGACAGCACACAGTGATATCGCCACTCTTTCAACACACGATTGCATCTGGAAAAAAAGTATTAAAAGAGACTTTGAATTTGTGTCAAATAAATAAGGATTTTTTAAATTGCAAATTAACTTACAATCACAAAAATCCATTCTGAAGTAATTTCTTTCACTCACTAAATAAATAAGAACGAAGTGAGTGACTATCTTATCATACCTAACCAGAAGGGATTTCATATAAGAATACACAAAAGGTCAAGAGGTAATTTGACTTGCCGTTCTTTAAGGTCAACTCTTTGACGTCATATCCCTTTGATGCCCGGAGAATGATATTTTTAATTTGACAAAGAGAACTAGAGACGGATATTATCAAATAAAAATCTGAAAAATACATTTTAAACAAACAATTGCAAGGAAATGCTGGCGTACGTTTTAGTTGAGTTCAGCAAGACGTTTCATTATGTATTAGTTGAGTTCAGCAAGACGTTTCACTATGTATTAGTTGAGTTCAGCAAGACGTTTAATTATGTATAAGTTCAGCAAGACGTTTCAATATCGAAGGCTGCAACAAACATATGAGTTGGCGAAGTTAATATTTTTCTAGCACTATTTTTACATATATTTTGGAGATTTTTTTACTTTGATTTTGACAAAACTGGCACCATTCCAGCACTAGCATATGGATATTTTCTCAGATTGGTATTGAATTCCAGCACTAACATATGGGTATTTTCTCAGATTGGTATTGAATTCCAGCACTAACATATGGGTATTTTCTCAAATTGGTATTGAATTCCAGCATTAACATATGGGTATTTTCTCAGATTGGTATTGAATTCCAGCACTAACATATGGGTATTTTCTCAGATTGGTATTGAATTCCAGCACTAACATATGGGTATTTTCTCAAATTGGTATTGAATTCCAGCACTAACGTATGGGTATTTTCTCAGATTGGTATTGAATTCCAGCACTAACATATGGGTATTTTCTCAGATTGGTATTGAATTCCAGCACTAACATATGGATACATTAAGACTTGAATGACTACATATGCACAGGTGGAATGTTCAAAATGCAGTAAATCATGAAGACACCTGGAAGTGTAATAATGTCATTCTGTTCTATAATGAATATTCTTGCAGATGAAGATATTCCGTGCAATAACTCCTTTCAGTAATAAATACCAGATAATTACACAATTGCAGTTCAATAATGAAACTCACGGAATGACTAAATGTCATGTAATAATCATCACACACATACTGAGACGCATATAACGAACAGCCATATAAAAATGATCACACATACATATACGTACAGACAAATATGACAAAAAGTCATTTAATAATGATCACACACATAAGGATATGACGAAAAGTCATTTAATAATGACCACACTCATACACACGATATATGACGAAAAGTAATTTAATAATGACCACTCATACACACGATATATGACGAAAAGTAATTTAATAATGACCACACTCATACACACACGAACATGGACATGAAGAAATGTAATTTAACCATGATCATACACATCATGCATTATAGTGCAGTAATAAACATTGGGATAAAAAAAATGCCGTACAGACACTCCTAATCACAAACACTGACATGATAAATTCCTAACAGTAACAAATATTTCTTAAAATAGACAGACACATGCAGAGACAAAGCAAACCATAAAACATGAAAACTCCCAACCATGTAATTTAAAACAAACTATAAGAAAACAGAATCAGTTAATCCTAAACTCAGCACAAGATAAAATCAATCAATCTTACTCACATTACAAGACAAAACCAATCAATCTTAAACGCGTTACAAGATAATAAAATCAATTTGTCTTTAAACATACTATAAGACTTTAAAATAAATAAATCTTAAACACATTACAAGACAAACATCAATCTATCTTAAACAAACAAGACAATAAAATCAATCAATTTTTAAACATGCTACAAGACAAAATCAATCAATCTTAAACACAGTACAAAATAATGAATTCAATCAATCTTAAACACAATATAAGACACCAAAATCAATCTTCCTTACACTACAAGACAACAAAACCAATCAATCTTCCTAACATTACAAGACAACAAAACCAATCAAAGCCACAACAAGACAAAACAATCAATCTTCCTAACATTACAAGACAACAAAATCAATCAAAGCCACAACAAGACAAAACAATCAATCTTCCTAACATTACAAGACAACAAAATCAATCAAAGCCACAACAAGACAAAACAATCAATCTTCCTAACATTACAAGACAACAAAATCAATCAAAGCCACAACAAGACAAAACAATCAATCTTCCTAACATTACAAGACAACAAAATCAATCAAAGCCACAACAAGACAAAACAATCAATCTTCCTAACATTACAAGACAACAAAATCAATCAAAGCCACAACAAGACAAAACAATCAATCTTCCTAACATTACAAGACAACAAAATCAATCAAAGCCACAACAAGACAAAACAATCAATCAATCTTAAATACACTGCAAGAAAACAAAGTCAGTCATTCTTCAACACACTAAAAGAAACAAAACCTATCAAACATGCCAAACATTTTTTTAAATCACAAAAGAAAACAACAAAACAAATTCACCCGAAGAATGAAAGCAACAACTATCAAACATGCCAAAACAAACTTTAAAAAACACTAAAGACAACAACGAAACAAATTCACCCAAAAGAATAAAGTAACAACTATCAAAGTATTCATGACTTACCTCAGAAATCGGTAAGTTACTTGCCGTGATCTCTTAAATACCAATTTTATTGATTATTCTGTAACCGGAAATTGTTTTGCTCTTAACACTAAACTACCTCTTGACACTAAACTATTTCTTGTAAAGAATCAGCTAACCGTAACTGTGCGGAGGGTTGTCAGCCAACCCGTGCTAAGATTAATGGCCACCTCCATTTATATAAGCGTCCACAATGATGGGCGACTAAAAAGATTTCATCGAAATACAAACTCAAAGTCTCATTAAACACGCTTCAGTCGTCTTTTCCTATTTATAACCCCGGGCCGAAGAGGACACCAGCAAGGAGGAGTAAGGAATGCCTCGATGTTCATCTCTTTATTGCCATGCCTCTTGGCCAGGCTTAGTCTATGTCAGTAGCGTCATTGCTGATTTCTTGCCATGATAATCAAAGTGACAGAGTTGACTGTTAAGTCATGCAATTAGACCTGTACGTGACAGCGGTAATAAATCATCACATACGACTAAGCCAACAAGTGGTCTTTAGGGATTGTTTTTAAGGTCACTTCACTACTCTTGCCTCCGTGCCATCTCGTTGTTTCCAAACTAGGGCATCTTGAGGGAAAAGAATAAATGTCACTGGAACAGAGTTATAATGAATTTGTAAAATTATTATTGTATTTTTTGTATTTTAAACCAATGGCAGAAAATATACTGTCCCTCAAAGGACAACAAACAGAACTGACTATGCTTTATGGGAACATTTTCTACAGTGGCGCCATCTACTGAACAATGTAAAATGAATTGACTAGTTCCTCATTGGTTGTATTTACGATACTTTTTTTATACCGCGCACTTTCTACGTAAAATACTCACAATATTCTACGTGATTTAAATACAGTGTTTAGAATTTCTACGTAAAATACTCACAATATTCTACGTGATTTAAATACAGTGTTTAGAATTTCTACGTAAAATACTCACAATATTCTACGTGATTTAAATACAGTGTTTACAATTTCTACGTAAAAAACTCACAATATTCTACGTGATTTAAATACAGTGTTTACAATTTCTACGTAAAATACTCACAATATTCTACGTGATTTAAATACAGTGTTTACAATTTCTACGTAAAAAAACTCACAATATTCTACGTGATTTAAATACAGTGTTTAGAATTTCTACGTAAAATACTCACAATATTCTACGTGATTTAAATACAGTGTTTAGAATTTCTACGTAAAATACTCACAATATTCTACGTAAAATACTCACAATATTCTACGTGATTTAAATACAGTGTTTAGAATTTCACGTTTGTGTACAATTCACGCCTAAAAGTCTAATGTTTTTCCCAGTTCATCCAGACGTTAACTGGAACCACTTCCTTTTGGACAACAACCGCTCACTGTCGTCGTTCGTTATACAACAATTTATTGCATTAGACATGCGCAGTTATATTCACAATATTTCAGTAGCACATTTATATTTACGATATTTATGTATCAATAACACATTTTCAGTAACACATTTATATTTGCAATATTTATGTATCAGTAACACATTTATATTTACAATAGTTATGTATCAGTAACACATTTATATTTACAATAGTTATGTATCAGTAACACATTTATATTTACAATATTTATGTATCAGTAACACATTTATATTTGCAATATTTATGTATCAGTAACACAGTATGTATAATAAAGCTGTGATTATGTATAATGAATCGTGAGTGTATATAATGAATCAGGAGTATGTATAATGAAGGTATGAGTTTGCAAAATAAAAGCGTGGCTGTGTATAATGTAGGTGTGAGCGTGTATAATATAGTGAGTATGTATAATGAATGCGTGCGTGAGTGTAATAAAGGCACGAGTATATATAATAAAGACGTGGGTATGTGTAGGCGTGTGTATAGTGAAGATGTGAGTATGTGTAATAAAGGCGTGAGTATATATAATGAAGGAGTGAGCATGTATAATAGAGTATGTATAATAAGAGCGTGAGTAAGTGTAATAAATTTGTGCATATATATAATGAAGGGGAAAGCATGTATAATAGAGTGTGTATAATAAAGGCGTGAGTATTTATAATGAAGGTGGTGTGATTATGTATAATAAAGTCGTGAGTATGTATAATGAAGGTGGTGTGATTATGTATAATAAAGTCGTGAGTATGTATAATGATCGAATGCGTGATAAAGTTGTATTTATAATGAATTCACGAGTATATATAAGGTGTGAGCATGTATTTGGTGAATTTTCAAGGTCAAGCTTTCTCGGACAGAAGCCAACTTTTCCTGATCTTTGACCGCCTAATCATTATGCGTAGCCAGTAGCACAATGAACCTGATTTATCGTCTCATCAGAATGATTAGTCTCCCTTGGGCTGTGGAGCATTTAGAGGTCGCCCGTAAGTTTTTCACACACACCCAAGATTGGTCACTTAAGTCAAAGGCAACCGTCTTATCTCCCCAAAACACCATTCTCACTATTGCCACAGAATGACTCGTGACTGCAGGCGTTTCATTATTTTTTTTTATTATCGTAGTGAATCTGTGCCAGCCGCAGACTGATTTCTCGCTTGGATTCTTTCACCTCTAAAGTAATGTCGCTTCGTGTGAAATCAAGAGGAAAGATAAGCACTACCCTCCAGCACAATTAAGACTGAACACAGCCAAAATAGTCGACTTTGGCCTGACGTAATTTATTTGAAAACTTTAATGTATGCAAAATTTTTGACAGAGTTGTGGATTCAATCAGAAATCTTTCCCTACACAAAAGGAGCCAACCACCCCACCCCAACTACGACCCGCTCACCATCACCATCATCCCTACAAGAGCTCTTCATGTCAGACCACTAGTCGTCGTCATTGCAACACGAGGTAACTCCAAGGGAGAGAAGCGATTCTGGGATTGCATAGTTGCAGTCTGACACTCACGATTTTGCTATATTAATTATCGATGGATGCTTGGTTTAGGTTAAAATTTAAACATCTTTATTGCACCTCACAAACTGAAAAATAATTCAATTGAAGATAACATTACAGCCAAACAATTTATGGCGAAATTAAATAGAAAGAAAAATAACATGCGCATTATAAAGGAACAGTGGTTGAAATATCAAATTAACACTTTCGGTTAAACAACAAAAACGATATTCCAAGTTACGATTTGGTGTCAAAGAGAAATGCATGAAGTCCCGTTTGGAGATTTAATGTCCTTCATCCACGACTGACATGAGGAGTCTAAGGAACACACAACAGTATAAAGAGGTTTGGGGACACACGACAGTGTTAAAAATTTTGGGATCACACAGAGTGTAGGAGGTTTGGAATCACACAGGAGTGTAAAGAGTTTTGGAGTCGCACAACGGCAAAATGAGTAATCATTCATAGGGAGGCTTGAGGGTCACACAATAGCATAATGAGTAATACATTATAAGGAGGTCTGGGGTCACAAACAGCGTAATAAGTAATACATTATAAGGAGGTTTGGGGTCACATAACAGCGTAATAAGTAATACATTATAAGGAGGTTTGGGGTCACATAACAGCGTAATAAGTAATGCATTATAAGGAGATTTGGGGTCACAAACAGCGTAATAAGTAATACAATATAAGGAGGTTTGGGGTCACAAACAGCGTCATAAGTAATATATTATACGGAGATTTGGGGTCACATAACAGCGTAATAAGTAATATATTATACGGAGATTTGGGGTCACACAGCAGCATTAAAAAAAATAATGTCTCACAGAGATGTTTGGAGTCCAGACGAAGCAAAGTAAGAAACAAATCTCATCGGGAGACCCGAGATCAAATAACAATTCATAAAAGCGTATACAGATGGAATGTATTAACATCCAAGTTTGGAATTGGCGAGCCATCAACAAAGCATACAACCCAAGAAGGGTGATTGGGAGGAAAAGAAAATAATGTATGCGATGATACATGAAATATAAAGATAAAAATTTCTGAAACCAATTATATTTCTTTTTAAAAAGAACATTACTTTTATGCACAAAAGTGCTGCAACAGTTTGCTTTTATTGACTTCACTGCATTACTAGTTTCGACAGTCGTTTTTAGGAAAAGCAGTAAAAAATGGGTCATGCAAGATGCATCAAAACAACTTGAAACAGAAATGTTTAGTGTCAAAACGTATTTTATTTGCGGAGTTAGGTTTTATCTTTGGTCGTGATGTGTGTTTTACATATAGTGTGGGGTTGGTTTTTTAAATCTTTGGTCGTGATGTGTGTTTTACTATACTGCGGAGTTGGATTTTTTTTTGGTCATGATGTGTGTTTTACTTACATTGTGGAGTTGGATTTTATCTTTAGTCATGACTGTCGCAAAATGACTTATGTAGCCAACACCCACCCCTTCTCTAAAAGTATACTACACGTAAACCTACCTTCTAGAAAGGCTGACCCTTATCCTCAGACTGGAAACGTACCTGAATATTCTAAACAACTCACTAAATTAACCAATCAAAGCTGCATGATCATATTCAGCTTATGGTAGTCTACACAGAACCTGTGGTTTTTCCATTTTTTTTTGGAACTACTATGATTGGCACTGCATACAGTGAGTTGGACAGTTCGATTTTGCCACCGTGCAACATTTCTTGCACTTTGGTTTCAACAGCTTTGACTGTAGCATTTGAAACGGTATTGGGTTAACACTGTGTGGGGTTCGAATCTGGTAGTGTTACATAGAACTCTTCTAGTTCTGTGTGTCCTGGTTTGTCTAATTTTGACTTCACATAATTCATAAATAAATGACACTGGTGTATTAAAGTATCATAATCTGTAATGTTTACATTTACATTGCATGCAACTATACTAAACCCCAGTCAGGGGAGCTTACCTCTAGACGTAACTCTATCCACCCCCTCTCCTCTCCTCTAGCAACCGCTGCAACGAAATGAACATATACCACTTCTGGTTCCTTTCCGTGTCTAGAATGTATTACTAAATTATTTATAACAAGTTTATTTTAAAATCGTACTACATCATAGTTATTTTAGTGATTGTACATTACAATTACTAGGACTGAGGTATTATTTTTTAAACAACTTCAAAAATTTAATGTTAAAAAGTCTATTATGCTTGAGGAGGTGGTGGTATTCACTATAGCGAACGGACTTTACGTTATCTCCTTTAACACTCTTGAACGTACAAGCAGTTCGCAGGATTTGGTATAAATGACATATGTTTAGAAACTGATTGTCTCCAATTTTTTACACTTACCATTTTGATTTTCCGAAACTTTAGTGCATTTAGTATCCATTGTGAGAAGTGAGAATACAAACTATAGCAGCCAGTGTGACAAGTTTGTTGACGTACTCTAGCAGCCAGTGTGACAAGTTTGTTGACGCACACTAGCAGCCAGTGTGACAAGTTTGTTGACGCACACTAGCAGCCAGTGTGACAAGTTTGTTGACGCACTCTAGCAGCCAGTGTGACAAGTTTGTTGACGCACTATAGCAGCCAGTGTGACAAGTTTGTTGACGCACACTAGCAGCCAGCATAACAGGTATCTATCTATACATTATAGCAGACATCGTGACAGATATGTACACACTACAGCGGGCAATATCAGTTATGTCGACATTATAGCAGGCAACGTGACAGATTTGTACATGCTAAAACAGTGTGAGTTATGTAGACACTATAGCAGGCAACGTGACAGATATAACAGTGTGAGTTATGTAGAAATTATTGCATACAGCGTGACAGATATGTACACATTACATCAGGCAGTGTGAATTATGTAGACAATATAGCAGGCTGTGTGACAGATATGTACACACTATAGCATGCAGTATGAGTTATAGCAGGCAGCGTGACAGGCATGCGCACACTATAACAGGCAGTGTGACAGATAGAAAGAATGGTCGTATATAACGTCCCGAATTATAGCTGACAAAATCATGACTCACTTGAAACAAACAAACTTCTAAACAATGAACAAAAGGGTGCTAGACCAGCAGCAGAAGAACGAAGGACCAATTGGCAATTGATAAGGCAATAGTTACTGACAGCAAGAAACGAAGAACAAATCTTGCAATGGCATGGATTGACTATCAAAAAGGCCTATGACTCAGTCCCACATTCATGGATAATTGAAACATTAAAATTGTACAAAGTAGCGCCATCAATACAGACCTAATTCAGGAGTCAATGAAAAATTGGAAAACCACCCTCACATGCCAACACAAATATTGCAGACATAACAATAAATGGTGGAATCTTCCTAGGTGATTCCCTATCACCACTGCTGTTCTGCATTGCCCTGAATCCTCTCAGTCAAGTGATCCAGAAAACAGGGTTAGGGTACAAAATGAAAGCAGGACAGATCATCAGCCATCTACTGTACATGGACGATCTCAAGATGTATGGTAAAAATGAACGGGACATCACATCCCTGATCAATACTGTCAAGATCTGCAGTGAGGACATCAACATTAAATTCGGCCTTGAGAAATGTGGACGAATTGTCATCCAGAAAGGCAAGGTCAAAACAACAGAGGGCCCGCAATTCGACATCGGAAAAATCAACGATGTTACAATGGAAAATGGATATAAGTATCTTGGGATACTACAGCATCAAGAAAATATGCAGAGAGAAGTGAAGTCCAAAGTTAAGAGAATATGAAAAACGTGTTAGACAAGTCTTGAAGTCCAAGCTAAATGGGGCGAACAAAATACAAGCCCTTAATGCATACGCAATACCTGTAGTAAGCTACACTGGAGGTATCATAGATTGGACAGCAAATGAAATAAATGAACTGGACAGGAAAACAAGAAAACTACTCACAATACATAAAGCCTTACACCTCAAAGCAGACGTAGACAGGCTCTATGTATCTCGAAAAATGGGAGGCCGAGGTCTCACATGGACGATAGTTGTTTGGCGTTGTGCCTTTCTGTGGATCTTTCATAATCAGACTTGTTTTCCCCTTTACCATCCATGCTGGTAGGGTTCCTGGTTTGTTTAATATGTCTTGCAGTTGTTCAGCAAGTCTGCCATGTAAGGAGGTAAGATGTTTCAGCCAGAATATTTGTACTTGATCTGGGCCAGGGCTTTCCAGTTTGCCATCTTTCGTACCTTCTTCTTAATGTCTTACTCACTGATTGTGACGGTGCATTGTTCAGGTGTCTCATTATTATTATTATTATTATTTCCATTCTTTCTTAGCATATTTGGAGTGTCCAAGTCTCTACCGCCATTCAAATAAAAAAAACAAACACTGTAATAGATCTATACAATAGGCGTCATAGTACTCCAGCTAACCTAATTTTTAACATTAGAAGGGTGTTTTTTTTTCTTGTGGCTGATTTTTTTGTTGGTTTTCTTTGTTCATTTAGAAAGGAGCTAATGACCTAGTAAATCCTAAGCTGCAGCAACAGCTTACTCATAGTCCTGTATTGATTACATCACATATTTAAATTCCATTAAATAGGCTTGGTGTGTGTGAGTATATATATATTATATATATATATATGTGTGTGTGTGTGTGTGTATGTGAGAGAGAGAGAGAGAGAGAGAGAGAGAGAGAGAGAGAGAGAGAGGGAAGGGGAGACAATATCTAGTGAATATTTGAGAAACTCACCTAACTCTTCATCAATACCTGGCAACTTACCATCCTCTAACTGAAATATTTAATACCTTCTCTAACTACCTTAAGTTATATTTTAATTCAACATCGTGTGCGTTATCCGCTCGCCACGTTCTCTTACAGTTCTGTGTTGCGCTCACAAATGCACTCTATTAATCCACTGTCCTTCACTATCAGAAGTGCAAGGGTAAGTCAGACATTATGTTCTAATGAACTCCCAGAAGCATTTCTTTTCGTGCAAAATACTTTTCAGTTCTTTCGCCATATCCTTAAACTGATTTTTCTTTCTTTTATGTTTCTTACACTTGCTGATAATTGTTTTGTGCAAAATCCTGTCTCGATGTGCACCTGTCATTAAACCTGCTTGACATTTTTGTGTACATTTTATTTAAGTGCTCTTACTTGTCGACACCCTGTGACAAACCAAAATGCTAATCTAATATCAGAAAGACTGCTAGTGTGTTTCCGACAGTTTTCTCCTACACTTATTTGCCTTTGGTGAAGATAAGTGTGAAAATGAAGTATTTCAAAGCTGTATCATAAGCACATGCAATCACCCGCTCCTGCTTTCTCTCTCTCTCTCTCTCTCTCACTCTCTCTCTTTCCTCCAACAGGGCTCTAGCCATCCAACTTACTAAGAACTAGTACCATACGTATTTTGGTTTTTTTCACGTTTCTCTCCCTTGGTCCTACTGACCACTACACTATAAGTGAAAGAAATATGCTTACATACAAGCTCTTATTGCGTATGTTGGGATTCAACTCAAGATACATATTTAATGAAAAGATATTTCACAATTAGTCTATTTTTCTGAAGCAGTTCGAAAATACATTCTCGCCATGTAGTGAAGTGTTCACCACAAATTCTTGGAGTCAAACAACTGGAGAGTGGGTTGTCCAACAACTGTGCTTCAAATCCCAGTAGGAGGCTTGGGGTCACAGAGATGTGCGTCAAATACCTAAAGACATTTGGAGGTCAAACAGCAATATATGAAATCCAAATGGATTATTTAGGGTAAAGGATGAAAATTGCATGACATCGCAGTAGAGGCTCACGGCGAAACAGAAACGTACGATCGTAAGTTCGCTGCGAGATTGGAACGTCTCGACAGCTATCTCCCAGACAACATTTTAAAAACAAGTCTTAACACTCAAGCTATAATTTTTTTTTATTACCGATATTGTGTTTCCAATTTTGTCAGACGTGAAAGATAAAAATAAATAGAAAAAACGGGCCAAGTAAGACGCATCCAAACATTTAAAACGTTCGTCTGAAGTTCGATGTCGGAATTACAAAAATTTTCTAAACTGTTCAGTCACTTGCGGAGTGGGTTTTACTTTTGGTGACGCTGCATGTATATTTTATTTATATTGTGGACTCGAGTTTTACCTCTGGTATATTTTATTTAGATTGTGTTTTACCTTTAGTGAGCTGTATGTATATTTTATTGATATTGTAGACTGGGGTTTAACTTTGTTCACGATGAATGTATGTTTGCGTAAGATTTTCTTTTAATTTTTAAAAAATTCATTCACTATTTGGTAAAAAAAAAATACTTTTAATATCCACAGTGAGTAGGTAATTTTAAATAACTGTCAGTCTCTTCAGAGATTGGTTATTAATTTATCCTGGTCACATTCAATGAATATTAAAATATAAAATTTAAACAATAGAAAATGTATCTAGAAAAACAATGCATACAATAACTGACACATGAATAAAGCACGCAAGTAAACTGTAAACAACTACAGGCAAGTGGAAAACTAATTCCATAACTTCCATATATCTTCCACATTTTTTTTTTAACTACTATCTTCCTAAAACAGAGTAAGGAGGAAGGCCCCACAGGAACTCTACAGAAACTGAGAACATCAAGAAGATGAAAAGTTTCCACGCAATTCCTGTGGGGAAAAGAAGTGATCGTAAAGAAGAAGAAGAAGCGTTATGAATTTGGAGCGTATTTGACCTGAGCATCCGCTACATGTGTGCATCATGCATATATCTCTACCATGTTTAAAGCGATCACACCACACACACACACACACACACACACACACACACACACACACACACACATATATATATATATATATATGCATACACACACTTAATTAAATCACTATAATATTATCATTTCTCTTCCTGGGGTTGCAGATTATCAAGTACTGCCGTTTATTTTCTTGGGGATCACAAGCATGCGTATTCCAAAGCGATTTACATGGCGTGGTCTCTGGTAAGTAAGGGGCAAAAATTCTCTAATAAACTCTCTGGTAAGTAAGGGGCAAAAATACTCTAATAAACTCTCTGGTAAGTAAGGGCCAGGCCTGAAAATGGCGACTAATTTAGTCGCCATGGCTAGTGAAAAAAAAAATTGGCGACTAAAAAAAAAACTTTAGTCGCCAACTGCGACTGCGCTAAAATGAACTTTTTTGTGAACAACTATGGGTTTGTAAATTTTCCTATCCGTATTTTTAGTCAGCCCGGAAGTCCCCAAATTTTCACTCTTCATTTCCTGTACAAAGATCAACAATGAAGCGATCGGCAAGTGGTGCCCAGAGATCATTCCTCCCAAAGTGGAAGCATGAATTTTCCTGGTTAATTTTTGATGAGACAAGAAAGAAAATGACCTGTGCGATCAGCAAAAAGTACCCAGCATTGGTGGGAAAATGCGACTTCATCACGGGCACTGACAATTTTAAAAAAGAGACGCTGCAATGCCACTCCATTAGCAAAAAGCACATTGCTTCACGCGATGCTGACCTGTCTAGGCAAGGTTCAATAGTGGCTGGTCAGAGTACAATCCATGCGGCGTTTGTTCAGCAACGAACGAAACAGACTGAAAAGGACAATGTGGACTTGAAGTGCAAACTTAACACTGCATATATGCTGGCAAAAGAAGAGCTGCCCTTTACAAAGTTCAAACCGCTTCTTGATCTTCAAAAGAAAAATGGACTTGATATTTCGTCCACCTATGCAAACCATGTGATGGCAGCAGAATTGGTACACACCATTTCAGAAACCTTCAAAGATGAGGTTACCTTCTATTTCATTTTTACATCGAATTGTGTTAACAATAGACTTAGAATTCTAGCATGATTTATTTATTTATAATGTAATTTCACTTCACTATTGGCAATAGTAGACACAAATCAAAGCATTTTTTAAAATTATTAATAGTTCCAACAATAACAATAGCAGCAAGAGATAAAAAAGAATATTAATAATAAAATAATAATAGTAATACCAAAATAAAAAGACACGGAACTCAATGACGTCAAAAAGCAAACATGCATAGGCAAAATACAGATTACGTCACCCCCTGTGTGCATGCTGAACTTTTTGCTCTAAACATTAACATAAATAGCAACATGGTTTTTATCGTGATCATGTACCATTTTAATAACGCAGCCCGGAAAAAATAACTCGTAATGCACTATCGGGATTCAGTCGCCAGTTACATTTCTTCTAGATCTAAATTATTTGGTAATACTATTTATAAAAATAAAAATTAATTAAAATAAAATAATACATTATAATAATATGCAAATATATTATGGATTAAAAGTTATGCACATAAACACGGTTTTTATCATTCGTTTTTCTTTTGCATCTATTCTGAATGCTGATGAGCTAAGTTAATTTAACCGGTTTCCACCAGTAGCACTCTAACTTGTATCACATTGTTTGTAGGTTGGTTGTACAGTGAAGAGCAACAGTTACATCAGCATAATGATCCCAGCAGATGATGATGATGATGATTGATTATTGATAACTTTATCAGATTAAGTTGAAAGTAAAAATAAAAACATCACTGTAAAACAACACAAAATTGAGCTTTCGTTGTAAAAGACCTTCTTCAGAAAATTAAAAAAAATTCAAACTGAAATATCATAGATGAAATCACACATTGATTTGTATAACACTGACATCATTCGCTCTCTTTCTCTCTCTCTCTCTCAAACTCCCCCCCCCCCCAAATTATCTTAATAATATCTAGCTACTACTTTTATTAATAAAATTGACACGATACTATAGCTAATAACCATATGACCACCCAGATTACCTGAACAAAACAGTATTTTTTTTATGTTAGGCTATTTTGATTGTCTAGAAAAAAATTAAATTGGCTAGTAAAAATTTTAGTTTGGCTAGTAAAATTTTTAGTTTGGCTAGTAAAATTTTTAAGTTACTAGCCAAAGGCTAGTGGGACTTTTTTTTTCATTTTCAGGCCTGAGTAAGGGGCAAAAATTCTCTAATAAACTCTCTGGTAAGTAAGGGGCAAAAATTCTCTAATAAACTCTCTCGCGCGCGCCTGTGTCATTTAAGCAATGGTGTGCTATTCAACAACGAACAAGAATGCCATTGCTAGTCAAAGAATATAAAGTGGTCACGGATGTCAGATAAAGTCCAAGACTATCTGTAGCGAAAGAGCACCGACCGATTTGCCCCTAAAAATGTCACTTTGCTAAGGCCAAGAGATATTTTCATTGGCAGCATTCCATCAATCATGCTAGAAATCAAGCAGCTGCTTGTTTGTAAGCATGTTTTATCTACTGGATGATGGCTAGGTGTACCCCTAGTAGGTACTTGTCTGTAAGCATGTTTTATCGACTGGACGATGTTAAGATTTACTGCTCTCAATCTAGAACTTAGTCAATGCACTTATACACGATAGGATCGCCCGATTTTCAAGATGACTGTGTAGGTTGTGCCCTAGGTCAGATCTAAGTTTACAGGAGAGGAGAAGATTCAAAATATGATAGATTACACCTTTAGATTTCGTAAAAGATCAAACTGCAGTACCACATGGATGAGGAGTTTTTCTGACTAATAGTCTCACACTTGTTCATAACAATTTCATCCAATGAGGATGGACCGAAAATTACTTTGTTGAAGAAAGTCTATAGTCTCATCATTTTCATTTGAATATAACTTGATTCCAGTCATAAAGGCAATCGTTAGCTTATGGTAAGTTAACTGACTGATAAAGAAAGAATGGACTTAGAAATAGTTCGTACATGTTTGCTATTGACCTATGATTTGAACTGGATAATACTTTATGTAATTGCATCATTATTTCTATACTTTAGAAATTTGATTATATTGTACATTGTACTTGCAAATATTGATGATGCTATATATTTTATGCACTGTGTGTATCGGGCTAACAAATATTGTTTCAGGCTTTGTAAGTTGAAAATGTATGTAAGAGAGAAGGAGTTTTAGAGATGAAATATGCCTGAAATTTAGCGCTGCCTTAATATGACTTGTGCAGAGAAAAGCTCGCCTTTTTTCTTTAATTCAGGCAACAGTGTCTACTGTCCTCGTCATGATCATGTTGGTGTGAGAATCCAGCGTCATCGTCAAACTTATCAGTAAATGTGTGCTGTAAGTTGATTCATGTGAATTCCATTCAAGAGCCAATAGGGTGGAAATCTGTGGCCTGAGTTTGGTCTTGAGAATTCACAAAGATTATTTTGAGCATTCCTCATAGTGTGCTTGAGTAGTGCACATGAAAAATCGGGAAAATTCCTGATGTGCTTGATAGCGTGTGTAAAATTCTGGATGATTCTCCAAGGGTGTGCTTTGTGAGCATATAGAAACTTCTGGAACAGTTGTGTAATGTGCACAGAGGGGTACATTGGATCGTCATCTAAGTAAGAATGACAGTGACTTACTTGTTGCAAACTGCGTGGTTGTGAACCCGTGCCAGCAACAGCCACCATCATTGAAATGTTATGTACATTGACTTTAATTATTTCCCTAAAAAAAACCACTCTCATTTTATGATGAATGATATCCATGAACTTGATAATATATGTATGCTAATGTGATTGTACATGTCTTTGCTAGGATAAACTAAACAATTGTCTAGTGTTAATCGAACATTATCATGAAGTGATGTAAATATCAATGCTCTTTTGATTATATTCATGTGTTGTATAATTGATTGTTGATTTAAATGTATTGATCTTCTTAACCATATGATGGAGAGATAGTGGGTGGATGTGAATTTGCTAAATACAGATTAAAAGATGGATTTATCTTCTCCTTTGGTAAGCAGTTTCAGCCGTGGAAATATTGTGTGACGATAAATGATAAATGTTTATCTTTAATGTTCCGAAAGAGAGAAAGCGTTTACAGTGCCCGCCAAGTGAGAGAAACGAATGGTGCCTTCTAGAGAGTTATTAATAACATAAAATAAGATTCTCATCACTTGTTATTAGTTATGGATGATTAGATAATAGAACATGTATTATCATAACCAATAACTAGGGTGGCATAGGTGTCACACGTTTCATCTTAGTTAACGACCATGTTCATGAGATAATTACTTCACAATGATAAATAATTTCACGGTAGCTAATGGTACACAACTGATTTCGCTTTAATTAATGAGTTACAGTGTAACATTTTTTAATTTGTAGTGTCATGATCATCTGCCTAGTCTTGACCTACTTCACCTTCAACACATACCAACCTCTGAATCCCAGATTTATAGACCCAGTGGTGAGAATATCCTCTGAACAGATGCCAGACACTACGTATAGAGAAACCAATGTCCCTGAACAGAAATCCTTGTTCGTTACGCAGCATCACCCGAGTCCAACGCTCGATAGACACAAAGAATATTCCACAGAAAGTTCAACCGTGGCTGTGCTAATTTTGCAGGAAGATTCCGGTAGACATTTAGGCTTGAAAATCACAGAACCTGACACTATCAGCCAGCAGGAAAGCCACGCAGAGCGACATCAGACCTCGACAACTGCTCACCGAATTACTGTTCTTTTTGAGAACATCAACATCACTGTTAACGGAAGTAGTGATGAAATAATTTCTCGTGCTGAAAGCTCCAGGTCACACGATGAAATTATTTACGGGTCATCGACCCTAAGACCAACAGCAGAAAGAAATGGTGTTGCAGCTTTACGCTTCCAAAAGAACGAAACACGGGAGAGGACTCCAGGTAATCCCGCTAGCCCAACGGCTCACACGATAGACGGCATCCCGATACAAATCTGTAGCCCGCACCATCATATCGCATTCGTTAAAGTTCACAAAGCGGCCAGCTCTACGGTCGCTAACATCTTACAGCGCTATGGTTACACGCGGGATCTCACATTCGTTTTACCCAAGAAGAAGCGTTGGAGTGTTTCATACAACTACCTGAGCCGCCCTTACGAGTCTCTCACTTCAGACCGGATTTTCCCACACGCCAAAGGAGGACATTATGATATTTTATGGAACCACGCCATTTATAATCGCACAGCGTTTCGCGCAATTATGCCCCCAGACACGCGGTACCTTGCGATCTTACGCGAGCCCTTTGAACAATTCGTATCGACCTTCGCCTATTACGAGGGTATCACTCCCACTGATTTGAACTCTAACGGATCTTCTGAGTCACCAAGGGGTTCAAACCCCATAGCCGACTTCTTACGGTCTGGCGGTGACAAGCATCTGCTCAGCTACTATCGCAACAAACAGGCCGAGGACATGGGCATGCGCATTGAGCACGTGCTGAACTCCACGTTAAGAGCCCAGTACATTCAGCAACTGGCAGCTGACTTCGACCTGGTGATGATCACCGAACACTTCAACGAATCCCTCATCCTGCTCCGGCGCATGATGTGCTGGGACTTGAAGGACGTGCTGTACATGCCGCAGAATGAAAACGTTCACAGACGCGGTTTTGTCTTCGACAACGAGGACCGCCAGCGTCACCAGGTGCACGCCGCAGCAGACTACGAGCTGTATGAGTTCTTTAAGGAAAAGTTTCGCCAGAAGTTGCAGGCGCAGCGCGAGGACTTTCAAGAAGAAGTCGTGCACTTCCAGGAAGTGCTGAAACAAATTCATTATTACTGCTGGGAGCAGTTACCACTAGCGCGCCAGTCGGTCAGCCTGGTTAAAGCGTCCATTTGGAATCCAGAGTTTGTGCTGGATTCGTACGATTGCGAATTAATGATGTTGCCAGAACTGGATTTTCTAGATAGTATTTTAAACAGACTGGAGAATATTCCCATTGAAACATTCGAAGCACCATGGCCAAGAAGACTGATCAATGAAACGAACGTTTACGATTTAAAAAAAAATTAAAGCACTCTTCTCTTTATGTTGAAAGATAATGAGGCAGAATAAAACTTTTCACTAGGCACCACTTCCTGCAATTTCTTAACAGATATTGCAACATTTGCCGTCAGTTCCATGAATGAATAGATAAAATGTTGTAGCTGGCAACATTTCTTGTAGTTTCTTTGAGAATGAATGTTACAATCTGCAGCATTTAATGTTAGCTCCATTATTAGTAGAATAAAATGTTGCTGCTTGCAAAATTTCCTGTAATTCCTTTGAAGGAGCAGTGTTGTACTCTGCAGCATGTAAAGACAACTCTATAATGAGCAAATGACAGTAATTCAAATGCATAGAAATATACATTGCTAATGACAGTTAAGTCAAACGTATAGAAATATACATTGCTAATGACAGTAATTCAAACGTATAGAAATATACATTGCTAATGACAGTAATTCAAACGTATAGAAATATACATTGCTAATGACAGTAAGTCAAACGTATAGAAATATACATTGCTAATGACAGTAATTCAAACGTATAGAAATATACATTGCTAATGACAGTAAGTCAAACGTATAGAAATATACATTGCTAATGACAGTAATTCAAACGTATAGAAATATACATTGCTAATGACAGTAATTCAAACGTATAGAAATATATATTGTTAATGACAGTAATTCAAACGTATAGAAATATATATGGCTTCACTATGTAGTGTCTATTACGGAGCTGGCATCCATTGTTAAAGCATTATAAATATTTGTTCACTGCATAAAATGATTATTATCAAGATGACATCATATGTTGTGAACTGCAATACTGATTCATTAGTGAAAAAACAAATATGCTGCAGCTTGCATTTTACATATTTTTTTTAAATGAATCAATACAATTTGTTTAAAGACTGCAGCATTTTTGTTTCGACATGAAACATTCATTTATTAAATAACATTATATTTTGTTTCATTAATATACACTTGGCTCAAATGTTGACAAGTAATATGTTGCAAGTTGTAAGAGTTCAATTATTTTTACAAGAAAATCGATGAGTAACAAATGCTCACTAGTGTCCAGCTAATATGTCTAGTGTCCATCTGTTTTGTTTTTATTGTCCAGCTAATATGTCTAGTATCCATCTGTTTTGTTTTTATTGTCCAGCTAATATGTCTAGTATCCATCTGTTTTGTTTTTATTGTCCAGCTAATATGTCTAGTATCCATCTGTTTTGTTTTTATTGTCCAGCTGCATCCAGCGAATGTTTCTAGCATCTAATATTTCTAGTGTCCAGAGGTTTTCATTGTCCAGCAAATTTTTCTAGTGTCCAGCTGCTTTTTTTTTGTTGCTTAGCTAATGCTTTGTATTGTCCAGCTAATGTGTTCAGCCAGTATTTCTAGATTTCAGCTGTTTCTAAAATTCAAATGTTTGTATTGTCAGCTGATGTTTCCTATATAAATGAGGAATTTAAAGTAAGATCACATTAAACAGACTGAAGGTGCGGCAGCGGAAATCATAGCTGAAGAACAGGCAGGTGAACAGATTTTTAATCTCTGAGACTGCTATGTGAGAAGTACCTCCAGCACCAACAAGACCTTTATCATCTCTGTAGATTTTAAGAAGGTGTTTGACAGGGTGTGGCATGCAGCCTTTGGTCCACCATGACGCAGTACAACATCAATGCCAACATGATCAAAGTCATAGAAAGCCTTTACAGCAAGGCCACCGGTGCAGTCTGCTTCAATGGCCAATTAGGAGATTGGTTCAGGACAACAGATCAAAACCTGAAATATTGTCCAGGATTGCATTGATAATAACAGCAATGGCAAGGCTGAAGACAGTTTGGAAAGACAGAAACATTTCAGTTAGCTCAAAGATCAGACTGATGCGTTCCTTGGTTGTATATGTGTTTTTTATATGTCTGTGAGTCATGGACCCTCACAGCAGATCTCGGAAGGAGGATACAAGTTACTGAAATGAGATGCTTTCGAAGGTTGCTTGGCATTTCATAAAGAGATCATGTTACGAATGAGGAAATTGGAAACAATTAGGCAAGCCATTGGGCCCTATGAAGAGCTATTGGCCATTGTGAAAAAACGCAAAATGAAATGGTATGGGCATGTCACATGATCAACAGGACTTGCCAAGACAATCATGCAAGGTACTGTGTAAGGAGGGTAAAGGAGAGGAAGACAGAGGAAAAGATGGGAGGATGACATCTCGGAGTGGACAGGACTGAAACTGAGCAATACTGTAAGATTAGCAGAGAACAGAATGGAATGGAGGAAACTGATTGTCAGATCATCAATGGTGCCCCAACGGTCGACAAGAATAAAGGATAGATAGATAGAAAAGTATATGTACACACATCCAGTTGACTTATGAATTATTTGGAAATGTCATTTTTGTTCCATGAAATTTATGCAGGAATATCTTTGTCACTGCCAAAGTTATAAAGTGTTCAATTTGCTTGTTAATTTGCATTATTCTTTTGAAATGTTCACACATTTTCATTTTCACTGAAATGATTAGACTTGCAAACTGTTTCTTACATTTATTTTATGAAAATTCATATAAAGTTTTGTATGCATTTTATTTTCGCTGAAACCATTTTACTTGTAAATTGTTTCTTCCTATATTTTTTGGAAATACTCAAATAAAGTCTTGGGTATGCATTTTATTTTTGCTGAAAGCATTTGATCTGTATGTTGTTTCTCTCATTTATTTTTATGAAATATTCAAATAAAGTCTTTAACTACATATTTCTTACTGTATAATATTCTTATGTAATATACACATAACGTCTTGCAAGCATTTTATTTTCAATGAAATAAATCAATTACTTAGCTTTTATATTATATTATTCTTATGAAATATAGACAAAAATCTTACATGCACTTTTTTACTGAAAGCATTCAACTATCTGGATTTTACTTTATTGTTATATATATATATATATTGTTATATAAGAACATATACATCACATTTCATTAAGGTGTATTCAAAGGCAAACACTCAGTGAATACTCAGTCATAAAGGACACTATATTTATTTATGAAATAAAATAAAGAAACTTAACTAAACTTTGATTTTACTTAACATCTAATCCTTATTAAAAAATAGTATGCAATTAAATTTGCATGCTGACACCCTATGTGCATAATGTTTTGTTTGCCATTATTTTCACTGACAGCATTGTTTTCATTAAAATACTCAAGAGTATAAGTGTGTGTATGTGTGTGTGAGGGGAGAGTTTATTAATCTTAGAGGATCAATAAATGCACTAAATGTTATACCTATGCATATAAATCAGTTTGGGAGAATTGTGCTTTAACATATTTATTATTTATTATTAAACAATTTAGATTGTTTCTATATTAGCTTAAATCATAAATGTTATTTCTGCAAACAGCATGTGACAGATCTATTTAATAATGTGTAGCCTACCTAATTAAAAATAATAATACAGTTTAATAACTTTTATTAATATAACAGTGAATAAAACACATTTAACAATTCAATAATAAACAGTCAATAATAAAAAAAACTTCACCTTGTTTAACATATTGTAATCATTTATTACACTAAAATAATAGTGAAACAATCAAAAATAAAATAAATTACACTGAAATATAATTTTAACCCCCTATACCCCAAATGGTCCTACAGTTGGGTTGATATTACATTAAAAATAAATCATTTTCAAATGTCAGCACATACAATAATTCACTCTGAAAAACAAAAGTATACCTAAACAATGTTTGCATTTCAAAGTGTTAATGTTATATATTTATAATTAAAACAATAAATAAATGTCTATAATGAGCAGATGATATTTTTTCCAAGACAAAAAAACAAACTTTTTTCTTCTCATTCATAGAATTCCCAGCTAGGTCGCATATGGGTGGTAACTCTGTCTTACTGAATTAGAGTAAAAAGTGCAAATAGGATTGCATTGAACAGCTGTTTATTTCACTGTCATATGCTTCTTACCATTCCATTAGTGTTGCTATTTCAGAGTTATTAATCTGTAAATGTAAAAATGAAGAATGCTTTTAAATATAAAAGCAGGCTTCAGGTTATCACTTATTATGAGACTCCATCTGGTTTTCTTTCACACTACATGTACTTAATGTTAGTTCAAATTTGCAGGGACATTAACTCTGATCAAGCATGAATTAGAGTTACTTTTCATATGAGATTTCTATAAATCAGGGGTGCACGAACCACAGCCTGAGACAGGGCTCTGTGCGGCCCCCGGAGGACTTTAGGATGTTACCATTATTAGTGGCCTGCAACAATCTCTGTTCGATTTTGAGGCTGGCAACTACAAAACTCAAACCAAATATTGACAAAGTAGTTAACAACATTCAGGCTCACCCTTCTCACTAAAGACTAACCTAGATTAGTGAGGCAAAAACGAATGTAGAGCACATTATTTCATTATTTGTGTGTTTTTTTTTCTACCTAGCCATCCATGTGCAATCTGACTTGCGGCCCTCCACGCACTATCAAAATTTAGACCTCTGGCCTAACACATTTGTGCACCCTTGTTATAAATTAATAAAGGCATTATAAAACAACCCACAAATTAGCTACACCTTAGAAGCATAGACATATCTGCAAATGCAGATAACAAATAAATAAGTAATATTAAATTTTTTTTAAACATCTCAGAATAGCTACACTTTTAATTAACACTTAAGAATTCATAATTAAATGATGAAGTAGTATTGGAAAATAAAATATTTATTCTTTTCCAATAAAATATCCTATGTACAATATACATTAACCAAGAACAAAGTGTTTCAGTTGATGATTATGTTTGGCAAAATTAGCGATCAGTTAAACTGACCCTTTCCAGTTTATTTCACTTAAATTTATTCTAAGTAAAACACAGGTATTAAATGACTATAATGGGCATTTTCTTATCAATCAGACTTCAAAAGCAGAACAAATTGATTCTGAATTGCATATACTAAGAATATATAATATATATTAATAATACAAACACATGATTTCTGTTATATGGTTTTACATTTTTTTATTTTAAAAAAAATCATTACTTGTCTGTTAAAACAAAAATGTAAAAACTACAATCATTGTATTCTGCATCAGTTTATAAGCATGATTTACTGGGGTGTCTGTATCACCAGTTTATAAGCATGGCTTGCTGGGGAGTCTTGTGTCATCAATTTATAAGCATGATTTACTGGGGTGTCTGTATCACCAATTTATAAGCATGATTTACCGGGGAGTCTGTGTCATCAATTTATAAGCATGATTCACTGGGATGTCTGTATCACCAGTTTATAAGCATGATTTATTGGGGTGTCTGTATCACCAGTTTATAAGCATGGCTTGCTGGGGAGTCTGTGTCATCAATTTAAAGCATGATTTACTGGGGTGTCTGTATCACCAGTTTATAAGCATGATTTACTGGGGTGTCTGTATCACCAGTTTATAAGCATGGATTGCTGGGGAGTTTGTGTCATCAGTTTATATGCATATATGCTCACTAAGGCATCTGAGTCATCAGTTTATAAACATAGTTTACTGGGATGTCTGTATCATCAACTTATAGGTACGGTTTTCTGGGGTGTCTATATCATCAGTTTATAAGCATGGATACCGAGGTGTCTGTGGTTCATTATTTTATAAGGATGGCTTACTGGGGTGCCTGTATCATCAGTTAAAATGGATATTGAGGTGTCTTAGTGATCAATTTATATACATGTTTGCTGGGGCTTCTGAATCATCAGTTTATAAGCATGGGGTTTCTATATCAGTTCATATTAGGTTGTCTGTATCATCAGTGTGTGTTGATTTCATCAGTTTACACTGGGGTATCTGTATGTATCATCAATGCTGCAGATGCATGACACCTCTTTTTAGGCAATTGCATGTTTTCACTTAAATGAAACATTTCGATCAGGATACACAGAGAATGAACATTGATTAGTGTATATAAGTGCCATATGTACAACACCAGACAAATACTAACAAGTTCAAAGATGCAATCTATCTTAGTTAAGTAGCTGAAATGAAAGTTGACCTCTGCAGGAGGTAACATACACAGTGGGAAGGAAACAATCCTTTAGAATTCTAGGAAGAAGCCCCACAGTTTCATAATTACCTAGAAACCCCAAAGCTTCATAATTGTCTAGGAAGACACCCCACAGCTTCATAATTACCTAAGAAGAAACCTCACAGCTTCATATCTATCTAGGAAGACACCCCACAGCTTCATAATTACCTAGGAAAAAGCCCCACAGTTTCATAATTACCTAGAAACCCCACAGCTTCATAATTACCTAAGAAGAAACCCCACAGCATTATAATTACTTAAGAAGATGCTTTTTTATATTTCCTCTATAAAGTAGGCTTTCTTCCAACTGTACTTGTAAATATCTTGTCCTTAGCATTAGTACTGATTAGAAAATTCAAAATATCTTGTCAATAGAATTAATACTAATTATAGCTATTCAGAATATATTTTATCAGTAGCATTAGTATTGATTAGAGCAATCCAGACTGTCACTAGCACAAGTACTGATTACAGCATCTCAGACACCTGCCTTATGGAACAAGTTACAATTTCTGCATTGTGCATATGTGAATATTTTATAATAAACTCTCATAGATTTTTTATTCAAATTCAAAATTTACAAAATTCTCAATTTCAAGACTTAAAGAAAAATTCAAACAATTTCAGTAATTATATACTTCATTAAATAAAAAATAAGAAAAAGAAAACTATTTACTTCAGTTATATTCACAGGATTTTGAAAACAATACAATCAATCTCACTCTTTCAAACCTTGTATAACTTGACACTTTAATACCAAATGAGCATCCACACACATGCAAACACACACACATACACACACACAAAAAAAAAACACACACAAAACATACTAACTCTTACATTGCGCATCATCAGGTAATGAACTTCAGTCACCACAAATCAAACTGCAGTCAAGAGAAATTCCCAACATTAACAAGCATTCTGCAAAACCTCTGGAAATCTTCATGCAGATTTCTGAAGCATAGAGAAGACATGGTAAAATTCACAGTTTATGATAAGTTGCATTAGTTCTCAGAATGTGAGCGGAGAACGTTAACATCAACACGCGATTACAATTAATGATGGCGTGTGCAGGGCCAATGTAACCCACCACAGGCTGCTGAAATGATGAAGTCTAGCACACAAATGATTACAATTAATGATGGCGTGTGCAGGGCCAATTTAACCCACCACAGGCTGCTGAAATGATGAGGTCTAGCACACAAATGATTACAATTACTGATGGCGTGTGCAGGGCCAATCTAACCCACCACAGGCTGCTGAAATGATGAAGTATAGAACAACCTGGAACAATTAAAAAGTAAATTAAAAAAGTTATCCATGGAATTGTCTGAAAGTAATACATGATTTCTAGCTTCCTAAAATTCAATAATTTACAGAAAAATGATTTTGTGTATACAATATCAGCTGATTAAAATATGATTTAGACAAAAGAAAATAAGTTCAGATAGTTAATATAAAAGAAACCACATAATCAAATAATGTTTAAATGTGTGTGTGTGTGTGTGTGTGTGTGTGTGAGTGTGTTCATATTTATGATAATACCAACACTTAACACTGAAAAAATTCAGAGTGAAACATTTTTCAATAAATGAGAGGAGGAGTTATAAAATGTAGTGTGGAGAAAGCTTCTTTTCTCCTTTTCCCTTCTGCATGCAATCAGCAATTGCCTTGTGAAGCAAATCTCTGTGATCTGTGACCTTTGTGTACTTAACACTATAGTGATACTCACTAGGTTTGGCTCTGATAAATTATTTTAAAAATCCTGCAAAGATCTAGCAGTACATGTTCAAGGTAAGCATGTCCATCGGATCACTGTTCTGGTAGGCAGAGTGTATTTTTTACTTATGTTTCCTCATTTTGACTATATAAAAAGACCAGAAAATAGGAGAGATTTTCAGAAACAGTAATACTCTCTTAATAGTAATTAATACTCAATTGTCCTCAGCTGTTAGTTTTACTGCATTGTGAAGTAAGATCGTGTGATTTATATTTTCCAGATCCTGCGAACTGCTTTTACGTTCAAGAGTGTTAAGGGAGATAACGTAAAGTCCGTTCGAAGCATCATAGACTTTTTAACATTACATTTTTGAGGTTGTTTAAAAAATAATACCTCAGTCCTAGTAATTGTAATGTACAATCACTAAAATAATATGATGTAGTACGATTTTTAAATAAACATGTTATAAATAATTTAGTAATACGTTCTAGATACGGAAAGGAACCAGAAGTGGTATATACTATATGTTTATTTCGTTGCAGCGGTTGCTAGAGGAGAGGGGGTGGATAGAGTTACGTCTAGAGGTAAGCTCCCCTGACTGGTTTCGTATAGTTGCATGCAATGTAAATGTAAACATTACAGATTATGATACTTTAATACACCAGTGTCATTTATTTATGAATTATGTGAAGTCAAAATTAGTAATAGATAAGTTTTAATGTCTGCATTATTGGTCTCGTACAAAATCTGATTTGAGTTTCTTCCCTTTCTAAATAAGATATTGCATGGACGTCCTTGACGAACTTTGAGAGAGTATTCTGGTTTTTCTTCAGAGCTGTAACCTGTGACCTTAATAATTATTTATAGCTCGGTTTTATTTACATCTGGTTATATAATCAGTTATCATGATTATTAATTTCCAGCTTTTACTGACAAATTAGCTCCCAATTTTTTCTTATCGCTGATATTGGGGGATAAAAAATCATTTGACAATGTTTATTTTCTTTATTTGACTCTGAACCTATATATTATCGAAGTAATGACATTAAAAGTCACTTTGTCATGCTTTGCTGTGTACAGACGGCACCATGACACAGTGCAAGGTCACTTGAATCCTGTCAAGATAACGTACAGGTCACAGTACGGACCATGACACATTGCAAGGTCACTTGAATCCTGTCAAGATAACGTACAGGTCACACTACGGCACCACGATAGTGTAAGATCACTTGAATCCTGTCAAGATAACGTACAGGTCACAGTACGGCACTTGACATTCAGTACGTAACTGATGGGAATAACGACGTTGCTTGACTGTGATTGTTACCGGAAGACTGAATAGAAACTAATTTTTCTATTCACTCACACATAATACAAAAATATCCAGACACACTACTGCACAACACACAAACATACACATCATTCAATCAATCAACACTGCCAGTACTAGGAGCAAGAAAAAAATTGTTGTATGAAATAAAATATCTGCATCTTAACGCTCAAGTTCTTTAGAATCTAAAGACATGGTCTGAAAGTAACAACTCTTTTAGAAATACGTTAATAGTAAAGGAGATCAATCAGAATTTTATTTTATTTCCATCCTGAAATATTTTCACAACGGTTTAGAGTTTGGTGCACACTGTATGTAATAATTATGATGGCGACTTGTTACTAACGATCAATCACTCGCTGGTGAGATTTAGCAATAACTGATATTGACTCCAACCACACACGTTCGTATAGTAATAATCACACACACACACACACACACACACACACACACACACACACACACACTCACACACACACACACACACACACACACACACACACACACACACACACACACACACACAAGCATGTACACAACGGTAATAAAGAACTTGTTTTTTCTTGTTTCGTGCTGCTTTAAAATGGTTTTTGTAAGCAGGATTATAAAATGATTTTGGCCTATCTTGGCAATCTTTGCTGACATCAATGGCGATCTTTACTTGAACAGCTGGCCACGATTTTCTATTTTACCCTAAGAAAGCAATAATTAAATCTATAGCACACGCCGATGGGGAGGGGGTGGTGGGAGAGACATGAATCAATATCCTAACCATTGGTGACTATGATTTGCCTATTATATTTTATGTGACGACGTTAAGATCGCATGGGGAATAATATTGAAATGCATGACTATGAATCATTTCTACTGCTAGAAGAAGAAGAAGAAGAAGAATGATGATTATGATTATTATAATGATAATGAATAGCAAATACTTGGAGCCAAAACCTATTTGTGACAAACTAACGAAACATTAATAAAACAACCAACTTATAGATGGTTGAAAGAGGCTGGTTTGAAGCAGAAAGAGAAGCATCATAACAGCTGCGCAAGATCAAGCAATAAACACGAAATCACACAAAACAAAATCATGTGAATCTCAAATGATTCCAACTGCAGACTGGGCAAAAACAGCAGAACATATACTCTCTGGGTATCAGTTTCTGCTTGGAACATCACTTCACTACTACTACTACTTATTATGTGACACCAACACCACTTAGTTAATGGATATTATTATAATTAATTAATTATCCAAAACTAATTACAAGCGATGAGAATCGTAGGTGGAAAACTTCGTACTAAAGGAGAAGACAAATCTGTCTTTAATCTAAATTAGCGAGCCCCCAGCCTCCCACTATTTTCTCCAACATAAGATTATCATATGTAAGAAGGTCAATACTACTGTTACATTATTATTATTATTATTATTATTTCCATTCTTTCTTAGCATATTTGGAGTGTCCAAGTCTCTACCGGCCATTCAAATCAAAAACATACACTGTAATAGATCTATACAATAGGCGTCATATTATTCCAGCTAACATAATTTTTAACATTAGAAGGGTGTGGTTTTTTCTTGTGGCTGATTTTTTTTTTGTTTTCTTTGTTCATTTAGAAAGGAGCTAATGATGTAGTAAATCCTAAGCAGTAGCGACAGCTTACTCATAGTCCTGTATTGATACATCACATATTTAAATTCCATTAAATAGGCTTGGTGTGTGTGAGTGTGTGTGTGTGTGTGTGTGTGTGTGTGTGTGTGTGTGTGTGTGTGTGTGTGTGTGAGAGAGAGAGAGAGAGAGAGAGAGAGAGAAAGGGAAGGTGAGACAATATCTAGTTATCTAGTGAATATTTGAGAAACTCACCTAACGCTTCATCAATACCAATAACTTACCATTCCTGAAATATTTAATACCTTCTCTAACTACCTTAAGTTATATTTTAATTCAACATCGTGTGCGTTATCCGCCCGCCACGTTCTCTTACAGTTCTGTGTTGCGCTCACAAATGCACTCTATTAATCCACTGTCCTTCACTATCAGAAGTGCAAGGGTAAGTCAGACATTATGTTCTAATGAACTCCCAGAAGCATTTCTTTTCGTGCAAAATACTTTTCAGTTCTTTCGCCATATCCTTAAACTGATTTTTCTTTCTTTTATGTTTCTTACACTTGCTGATAATTGTTTTGTGCAAAACCCTGTCTCGATGTGCACCTGTCATTAAACCTGCTTGACATTTTTGTGTACATTTTATTTAAGTGCTCTTACTTGTCGACACCCTGTGACAAACCAGAGTGCTCATCTATTATCAGAAAGACTGCAGGTGTGTTTCCAACAGTTTTCTCCTACTTATTTGCCTTTGGTGAAGATAAGTGTGAAAATGAAGTATTTCAAAGCTGTATCATAATCACATGCAATCACCCGCTCCTGCTCTCTCTCTCTCTCTCTCTCTCTCTCTCTCTCTCTCTCTCTCTCTCTCTTTCCTCCAACAGGGCTCTAGCCATCCAACTTACTAAGAACTAGTACCATACGTATTTTGGTTTTTTTCACGTTTCTCTCCCTTGGTCCTACTGACCACTACAGTGACTACACTATAAGTGAAAGAAATATGCTTACATACAAGCTCTTATTGCGTATGTTGGGATTCAACTCAAGATACATAATCAAGAAAAGATATTTCACAATTAGTCTGTTTTTCTGAAGCAGTTCGAAAATACATTCTCGCCATGTAGTGAAGTGTTCACCACAAATTCTTGGAGTCAAACAACTGGAGAGTGGGTTGTCCAACAACTGTGCTTCAAATCCCAGTAGGAGGCTTGGGGTCACAGAGATGTGCGTCAATACCTAAAGACATTTGGAGGTCAAACAGCAATATATGAAATCCAAATGGATTATTTAGGGTAAATGATGAAAATTGCATGACATCGCAGTAGAGGCTCACGGCGAAACAGAAACGTACGATCGTAAGTTCGCTGCGAGATTGGAACGTCTCGACAGCTGTCTCCCAGACTGAAACCAATACATTTTAAAAACAAGTCTTAACACTCAAGCTATAATTTTTTTATGGACGATATTGTGTTTCCAATTTATCAGACGTGAAAGAGAAAAATTAAATAGAAAAAATGGGCCAAGTAAGACGCGTCCAAACATTTAAAACGCTCGTCTGAAGTTCGATGTCGGAATTACAGAAATGTTCTAAACCGTTCAGTCACTTGCGGAGTGGGTTTTACCTTTGGTGACGCTGTATGTATATTTTATTTATATTGAGGACTTGAGTTTTATCTCTGGTATATTTTATTTACATTGTGTTTTACCTTTGGTGACGCTGTATGTATATTTTATTTATATTGAGGACTTGAGTTTTACCTCTGGTATATTTTATTTACATTGTGTTTTACCTTTGGTGACGCTGTATGTATATTTTATTTATATTGAGGACTTGAGTTTTACCTCTGGTATATTTTATTTACATTGTGTTTTACCTTTGGTGACGCTGTATGTATATTTTATTTATATTGAGGACTTGAGTTTTACCTCTGGTATATTTTATTTACATTGTGTTTTACCTTTAATAAGTTGTATGTATATTTTATTGATATTGTAGACTGGGGTTTAACTTTGTTCACGATGAATGTATGTTTGCGTAAGATTTTCTTTTAATTTTTAAAAATTCATTCACTGATTTGGTAAAAAAAAAATTACTTTTAATATACACAGTGAGTGGGTAATTTAAATAACTATCAGTCTCTTCAGAGATTGGTTATCAATTTATCCTGATCACATTCAATAAATATTAAAATATAAAATTCAAACAATATTAGAAAATGTACTCATTAAAGCCAAAAGACAACTTAAACACGTTAAGTTTAGCAATTAAGTTAAAAGGCATACACCGTTAAGTTTAGCCATTACGTTAAAAGACATACAAGTTAAGTTTAGCCATTACGCTAAAAGACATACAAGTTAAGTTTAGTCATTACGTTAAAGACACATACACGTTAAGTTTAGTCATTACTTTAAAAGACATACAAGTTAAGTTTAGTCATTACGTTAAAAGACACATACACGTTAAGTTTAGTCATTACGTTAAAAGACATACAAGTTAAGTTTAGTAATTACGTTAAAAGACACATACACGTTAAGTTTAGTCATTACATTAAAAGACATACAAGTTAAGTTTAGTCATTACGTTAAAAGACACATACACGTTAAGTTTAGTCATTACGTTAAAAGACTGTCAGTCGAAAGTAAAACTTCGTCCGGCATCACGTCAATAAACATTCTAAAAATAAATAACAAAAGGAAATAAACTAGATGCACAAGGTGTACAGGAAGCCTGGTACAAAATACACGTTTAACGTATTAAACCAAGCCGCTTCAAGATACTAACAGGATGTTTACTAGAATACAAGACTAGGTTAGATTTAATGTATCTTTATTTATCCCGGTAACCTAACTGGGCCAGCAGTCCTGATAATGGGGGAGAACTGAACCACTGTCCAAGACAATTGATTGTAAATATACAGAGGGATGGAAGGGGGGAAAGTTCTGGTCTAAGGAAAAACAATGCCAGGATACAGGAAATGGTTAGAGATAAAAGTGTCATTTGTCAACATAAACTAGCATAGGTAGGGAAATGGGTAGTTTCAAGGAAATGCATTGTAGGATGAGAAAACCCTTGGTTTCAGATCTAATGAGTCCTCCTCACTGCCTTAGAACAAACCTTGCTCCGGCAGGAAGAGTAGAGTCCCAGAATTTTGCTCTGGTATTTTGAAGGAAAAATTGTTGGATATCAAGTCTAGAAAGACTCTACTGAGTACAATATTCTTAAAGGAAGGATTTATTGTGCTCCAACCAGATTACCTTTGATTCTTGGGGTTTGAAGAATGTGGAAGGTATGTGTGACTGAAATAGTAATCTTAGTTAAAACTTTGTGTAATGATAATGGAATATTTTGAGGGTTATTTATGTATCATATGTTTATGTATATTAATCATATTTATCATATTATTTATGTATTCATATCTTCCTTTTAGTTTAGTGTCAATGTGCTCAGGGAATTTAATAGCCATTTGACACTTGGATACTTTAAATTACTAGTCAGCAGTCTCTTACACTGCATTATTAAATTGCAGAATCACCAGATCATCAGTCACTCGACTACCTGATCAGCTATATCAGGGCACCTGACCAAGGTAACGGTCAGCTGAGACTGCCGTGGGTGTGAAGCAAAAAGGGGCTGAGCTAGCTAGCACTGGTCAGCTAAGGGCCACTGCCATGAAGATTTGTGTGTTGGCTGCTGTGAGACAGCGTTGTATTGAACCTTCACCTTGGACTTTAAGCTAAGTACTCGAACCAAGACATTGAAAACGAGTGCATATATATATATATATATATAGTAATTAAACTTACAGAGCCGTGATTCGTACAGAAAAGGAAAAGATATTAGGAAAAGAAAACTGACGTTGAAAATAACTTTTGGGCAAGAACAAGTACCTTCTTAGGGGAGGCTAATTAATTCCCTGAATCAGATTAGAACAAATCTTCATTTGTAATCTGTCATTAGAAACATTTTAATAATGGTTCTTTCTCTTATTTCTTTTTTTCTTTGATTGTTATATAAAGTTTCTTGTTACATTTTCATTAGTGTTGTGCCAATTTCACTATCATTTTAATCTAATATGATTTTATAAATGTCATCATCACGTCTGTCTAACGTCTGTCCTGAGTCTGTCTTTGTCTTATCTGTCTGTCTATCTTATCTGTGAGGAATCGTTTCCTCGGGAGGGCTCATACCAGTTACCGGAAGTGACGCCCTCAATTGTTGTCCCGTCATAGACATTCGTATTTATGGGAGGTGCCAACAAAGACACATACACGTTAAGTTTAGTCATTACGTTAAAAGGAAAGGCAGACCGGATGTTTTCGGCCATAGGTTTGAACGTAAGTATTAAAGTCTATTGATTGAACTATAGTAAGAGCGGTAGATAGGAAAACCTTGGAAGATTATCAATGAGAGTCGGATGCAAATTGTAGCTGTAAGCAATGTTAGCGGTAGGAAAACCTAGGACACTTCCATCTGTAAATAGCGGTGGGATTAATAACTCGTTATCATGGCCATCTCAAAGGTCAAGGTGTGACATCGGTGGGTCAAGTGACAGTAGGTAAGAACGTAATTCGAAATACAAATTAAAATAGCTACTCTGGGAGCCAGCCTAAATGACACACTTAGAGAGATAAAAATCGTAAAATGTTTGGTAGGATGGAGTTGCATTGAGTCAAGAAAAGAATGAATGATTGTGTTGATGCGTGTATATTGTTAGTGTTGTTGTATATTGTTAGTGTTGTTGTATATTGTTAGTGTTGTATATTGTTAGTGTTGTTGTATATTGTTAGTGTTGTTGTATATTGTTAGTGTTGTATATTGTTAGTGTTGTATATTGTTAGTGTTGTATATTGTTAGTGTTGTTGTATATTGTTAGTGTTGTTGTATATTGTTAGTGTTGTATATTGTTAGTGTTGTATATTGTTAGTGTTGTATATTGTTAGTGTTGTTGTATATTGTTAGTGTTGTTGTATATTGTTAGTGTTGTATATTGTTAGTGTTGTTGTATATTGTTAGTGTTGTTGTTAGTGTTGTACATCTTTTCAGTGAAGTTGCTTGTCTACACGATACAATGATAATCGCAATATAACAGCACATTTTATTTACAGAAAGTGTTTATAAACATGTGAGATTATCAATAAAAATAAAGAAAAAAATCGAGAAAAGAAATAATTTAACAGTTCCAACATTAAAAATATGTTAATTCAAATAATCTGATATATTACTATGTGACAGAGTCAAGATAAAATCGTACCTTGAACTCTTAACCCATTTTCCATTTTCCAAATCTGTTATTTTGGAACGCAGTTCTTTGTTAGAGCAAGTAACCGTCATGCTCTAGTATATACGCCTTTTCTTAAGTAGGGAGAGAACTCATCCAGTTATGCAACTTTCCAGACAGCACTGGAAACCTCGTATGACGCAATAATCTTGTGTTCTAAAATT
The DNA here is from genome assembly GCA_028829895.1 of Sinotaia quadrata. Lineage (NCBI taxonomy): Eukaryota > Metazoa > Mollusca > Gastropoda > Architaenioglossa > Viviparidae > Sinotaia > Sinotaia quadrata. The sequence goes on from CM054183.1 coordinate 68,204,778, forward strand.
ACGTCATGACTCACATCAGTAATCGATTATCGAAATCTACCGATATCTGTCTTCGTAGTGGGCACATTCTCATGACCAACTAACAATCCCGTCAGTAAAATCAGTCAATGTCTCGCTACCCTTTATCGGTACACAACTGAAAGAATTCGTCACTATCTCCTCATGTGTATTCAGTCCGTCAATCAACGTAGTATCATACGTACACAGCGTGGATCGCGAGAGAGAAAGACAGAAAACCCACCGGTTGATCTCTGGGGACCTCGTGCTACAAATACCGCCATATTGGAAGAGCTAAGTGATAAGTCTAATGCTCTTGAACTCAATAATCATATCAGAATCTGAGAAGAATCCAATTGACTTTTAAACGCACTAAATAGCATAGTTTAGGAGACTAAATGTCGTCTACCTTTTGATTAACATTGTTATTGTTTAAACTTATTAAATTTCTTATTTCTTGTTGGAACAATTATTCGTAGTTAATTTCTTATGCAATAGACCACAATAGGTTTGGGGGTGGGTGGGGGCGAATGAGTCGGAAGGAAGATTAAATGCATAATTAATTATAATTGTTTTAACGTTCCCAAACCGTGCTTTGTACGCAAGTTTGTCTGTCTGAGAATTTGTCTGACTCAACTACAAGTAGCGAATTTTAGGAGACTGAAGGATAAACTTGAGCAACCAGTCTGTTCAGAATAAGAGGGTGAATTTATTTAATTTAGATTCTAAAAATTTCTGAGCAGAGTCTTTAATAAATACTGGACACGTAACATACTACAATAACTCGAATAAAACCAGAGCAACTTTCCACAGTGTGACGGGCCCAGTGATGGACATCCTACCTCCCCCACTACAATCAAAATACAGACAAAAGAAAAATGAATTCACACCAGATTATAATAGATATTGGTCACATTTGAAAAATTCCAAAAGCAGCAATCCGTTTAGTAATTGTGAACATTTAAAATCGATTAAGTCTTTCAACCTGGTTGTAATATATACTTTCTACCTCCTAGCTCAGAGAGTACCCAGGTCCGTCCTTGGATTCACATCCACCTCATTCACATCCACCTCATTCGTATCCACCTCATTCGTATCCACCTCATTCCATTTTGTCTGAATAGCTGCGCACGTTTTGCTGTCAAAGAAATTAAATTAAAGAACTGTTTATTTAATGAGTAGTAATATTTGTAACCTGTTATTTCCGTATCTTGTTCGTACCAGACTATAGCTTTAACGTAATTAGTCAAGGCCTGAGGATTACTCATGTTTTCTATTTCTATTCAATGACTAGTTTTCGTACCAGCTAGTAGTTTCTATTATTAAAATGTACTGATATTAAAATATGAATAAAAACTATTGATTCTATAGGCCTCCACTCATTTTAATTAGCCTATAAGCAGAATACTGCTTAACAATTATGTATTGGGGCAAGTGTTCATGGAAGAAGTTAAAAGTGGTCACGTGACTGTCGTCGATCAGGATTACTTCGGATATATTACATTACGTAGATTATTGATTCTTTTCACAAACAACTACAGTTAAAGGAAATCATACAAGAGAGTATGTGAAAAAGAGAAGGGGAGTGGGGGGGAACCGCGTTGGTCTCGCCTTTCTGACTGGGAAGGGACGCTATACATCTCCGAATATTTCGTGCTATTTGCAAATATACGTACTTATTGCAAGTACACTTTGTCCACTACCCGCCCCCTTCATGTTAAATAACCCCAATTGGAATTTGAATTAATGCAGGTTTATCTGCCTTTGTATCAGTTTAAGTAAGTTTTTCTTCTGGTTGTGGTGGTTGGATGGAGGTGGAGGAGTCCGATGACTGATATTATAGATTATTGAACGCACGTATCATGAGTGTGTCACGAGGGACTGAGGACAAAGGGATTGGGGGTTAGAGGTCAGCACTAGAATAAAATCCACTTAAGATAGAATCATACCTTCTATCACATTATGAATCTGGAGCGTATTTGATCTGAGCATCCGCTACATGTGTGCATCATGCATATATCTCTACCACGTTTAAAGCGAACACACACACACACACACACACACACACATATATATGCATACACACACTTAATTAAATCACTATAGTATTATCATTTCTCTTCCTGTTGCAGATTATCAAGTACTGCCGTTTATTTTCTTGGGGATCGCAAGCATGCATATTCCAAAGCGATTTACATGGCGTGGTCTCTGGTAAGTAAGGGGCAAAAATTCTCTAATAAACTCTCTGGTAAGTAAGGGGCAAAAATTCTCTAATAAACTCTCTGGTAAGTAAGGGGCAAAAATTCTCTAATAAACTCTCTCTCGCGCGCCTATGTCATTTAAGCAATGGTGTACTATTCAACAACGAACAAGAATGCCATTGCTAGTCGAAGAATATAAAGTGGCCACGGATGTCAGATAAAGTCCAAGACTATCTCTAGCGCAAGAGCAGCGACAGCTTTGCCCCTAAAAAGTCACTTTGCTAAGGCCAAGAGATGTTTTCACTGGTAGCATTCCATCAATCACGCTAGAAACCAAGTAGCTACTTGTCTGGTACACGTTTTATCTACTGGATGATGGCTAGGTGTATCCCTAGTACCTACTTGTTTGTAAACATGTTTTATGGACTGGATGATGACTAGGTGTACCCCAAGTAGCTACTTGTTTGTAAGTATGTTTTATGGACTGGATGATAACTAGATATACCCCTAGTAGGTACTTGACTGGTACGCATGTTTTATCGACTGGATGATGGCTAGGTGTACCCCTAGTAGCTACTTCTTTGTAAGCATTTTTTTTTCGAGTGGATGATGACTAGGTGTACCCCTAGTAGCTACTTCTTTGTAAGCATGTTTTATCGACTGGACGATGGTAAGATTTACTGCTCTCAAACTAGAACTTAGTCCATGCACTTATACACGATAGGATCGCCCGATTTTCAAGATGGCTGTGTAGGTTGTGCCCTAGGTCAGATCTAAGTTTACACGAGAGGAGAAGATTTCAAAATATGATAGATTACACCTTTAGATTTTGTAAAAGATCAAACTGCAGTACCACATGGATGAGGAGTTTTTCTGACTAATAGTCTCACACTTGTTCATAACAATTTCATCCAATGAGGATGGACCGAAAATTACTTTGTTGAAGAAAGTCTATAGTCTCATCATTTTCATTTGAATATAACTTGATTCCAGTCATAAAGGCAATCGTTAGCTTATGGTAAGTTAACTGACTGATAAAGAAAGAATGGACTTAGAAATAGTTCGTACATGTTTGCTATTGACCTATAATTTGAACTGGATAATACTTTATGTAATTGCATCATTATTTCTATACTTTAGAAATTTGATTATATTGTACATTGTACTTGCAAATATTGATGATGCTATATATTTTATGCACTGTGTGTATCGGGCTAACAAATATTGTTTCAGGCTTTGTAAGTTGAAAATGTATGTAAGAGAGAAGGAGTTTTAGAGATGAAATATGCCTGAAATTTAGCGCTGCCTTAATATGACTTGTGCAGAGAAAAGCTCGCCTTTTTTCTTTAATTCAGGCAACAGTGACTACTGTACTCGTCATGATCATGTTGGTGTGAGAATCCAGCGTCATCGTCAAACTTATCAGTAAATGTGTGCTGTAAGTTGATTCATGTGAATTCCATTCAAGAGCCAATATGGTGGAAATCTGTGGCCTGAGTTTGGTCTTGAGAATTCACAAAGATTATTTTGAACATTCCTCATAGTGTGCTTAAGTAGTGCACATGAAAAATCGGAAAAATTCCTCCTGATGTGCTTGATAGCGTGTGTAAAATTCTTGATGATTCTCCAGGGGTGTGCTTTGTGAGCATGAAACTTCTGGAACAGTTGTGTAATGTGCACAGAGGGGTACATTGGATCGTCATCTAAGTAAGAATGACAGTGACTGTTTGCAAAATGCATGGTTGTGAACCCGTGCCAGCAACCACCACCATCATTGAAAAAATTATGTACATTGCCTTTAATTATTTCCCTTTAAAAAAAAAAACCTCTCTCATTTTATGATGAATGATATCCATGAACTTGATAATATATGTATGCTAATGTGATTGTACATGTCTATGCTAGGATAAACTAAACAATTGTCTAGTGTTAATCGAACATTATCATGAAGTGATGTAAATATCAATGCTCTTTTTATTATATTCATGTGTTGAATAATTGATTGTTAATTAAATAAATGTATTGATCTTCTTACACATATGTTAGAGAGATAGTGGGTGGATGTGAACTTGCTAAATACAGATTAAAAGATGGATTTAACTTTTCGTATTTGGTAAGAAGTTTCCACCCGTGGAAATATTGTTTGACGATAAATGATGAATGTTTGTCTTTAATGTTGCGAAAGAGAGAAAGCGTTTACAGTGCCCGCCAAGTGAGAGAAACGAATGGTGCCTTCTGGAGAGTTATTAATAACATAAAATAAGATTCTCATCACTTGTTATTAGTTATGGATGATTAGATAATAGAACATGTATAACCATAACCAATAACTAGGGTGGCATAGGTGTCACACGTTTCATCTTAGTTAACGACCATGTTCATGAGATAATTACTTCACATAAATAAATAATTTCACGGTTGCTAATGATATACAACTGATTTTGCTTTAATTAATGAGTTACAGTGTACCATTTTTTTTTATTTGCAGTGTCCTGATCGTCTGCCTAGTCTTGACCTACTTCACCTTCAACACAAACCAACCTCTGAATCCCAGATTTATAGTCCCAATGGTGAGAATATCCTCTGAACAGATGCCAGACACTACGAGAGAAGATCTTTACCGTTCGTATAGAGAGACCAACATCCCTGAACAGAAATCAGGGGCTGTGCTAATTTTGCAGGAAGATTCCGGTAGACACTTAGGCTTGAAAACCACAGAACCTGACACTATCAGCCAGCCGGAAAGCCACGCAGAGCGACATCAGACCTCGACAACTGCTCACCGAATTACTGTTCTTTTTGAGAACATCAACATCACTGTTAACGGAAGTAGTGATGAAATAATTTCTCGTGCTGAAAGCTCCAGGTCACACGATGAAATTATTTACGGGTCATCGACCCTAAGTCCAACAGCAGAAAGAAATGGTGTTGCAGTTTTACGCTTCCAAAAGAACGAAACAGGGGAGAGGACTCCAGGTAATCCCGCTAGCCCCACGGCTCACACGATAGCACCGCCGTTGGGCGGCATCCCGATACAAATCTGTAGCCCGCACCATCATATCGCATTCGTTAAAGTTCACAAAGCGGCCAGCTCTACGGTCGCTAACATCTTACAGCGCTATGGTTACACGCGGGATCTCACATTCGTTTTACCCAAGAAGAAGCGTAGGAGTGGTTTATACAACTACCTGAACTTCCCTTACGAGTCTCTCATTTCAGACCGAATTTTCCCACACGCCAAAGGAGGACATTATGATATTTTATGGAACCACGCCATTTATAATCGCGCAGCGTTTCGCGCAATTATGCCCCCAGACACGCGGTACCTTGCGATCTTACGCGAGCCCTTTGAACAATTCGTATCGGCCTTCGCCTATTACGGGAATATCACTCCCGCTGATTTGAACTCTAACGGATCTTCCGAGTCACCAAGGGGTTCAAACCCCATAGCCGACTTCTTACGGTCTGGCGGTGACAAGCATCTGCTCAGCTACTATCGCAACAAACAGGCCGAGGACATGGGCATGCGCATTGAGCACGTGCTGAACTCCACGCTAAGAGCCCAGTACATTCAGCAACTGGCAGCTGACTTCGACCTGGTGATGATCACCGAACACTTCAACGAATCCCTCATCCTGCTCCGGCGCATGATGTGCTGGGACTTGAAGGACGTGCTGTACATGCCGCAGAATGAAAACGTTCACAGACCCGGTTTTGTCTTCGACAACGAGGACCGCCAGCGTCACCAGGTGCACGCCGCAGCAGACTACGAGCTGTATGAGTTCTTTAAGGAAAAGTTTCGCCAGAAGTTGCAGGCGCAGCGCGAGGACTTTCAAGAAGAAGTCGTGCACTTCCAGGAAGTGCTGAAACAAATTCATTATTACTGCTGGGAGCAGTTACCACTAGCGCGCCAGTCGGTCAGCCTGGTTAAAGCGTCCATTTGGAATCCAGAGTTTGTGCTGGATTCGTACGATTGCGAATTAATGATGCTGCCAGAACTGGATTTTCTAGATAGAATTTTAAACAGACTGGAGAATATTCCCATTGAAACATTTGAAGTACCGTGGCCAAGAAGACTGATCAATGAAACGAACGTTTACGATTTAAAAAAAAATTAAAGCACTCTTCTCTTTATTTTGAATTTTATGATAGAATTTTAAACAGACTGGAGAATATTCCCGAACAAACATTCGAAGTACCGTGGCCAAGAAGACTGATCAATAAAATGAACGTTTACGATTAAAAAAAAAATTAAAGCACACTTCTTTTTATGTTGAAAGATAATGAATGTTATTATCTTTAACTGATTACTGAAAATCCACAAGTGAAAGCACGCGACCTAACACGATTCTCTTGAGATTCAACAAACGTCAAAAATTCCACTACATTTAGGAGTTCGTTTAGTTGAAATTTCTGATAATCTCAGATCTAAAGAAATACGGATAAAGATCTATATTACATATAATGACTTCATGTGCGTATATTGTTTCCTCAACATTTATCCTGCACGCCTGTTTAAGTAATGTATACTTGGCTCTTTAGCCTCATGAAGTTCTAATGAAATATTGAAAACTGGATCAAGCCTTATGGAGTTCTAATGAAATATGGAAAACTGGATCAAGCCTTATGGAGTTCTAATGAAATATGGAAAACTGGATCAAGTCGTTTTGTGCGTCACAGTTTTGACATGAAGTATTGTAAATTGGAGCACAGCTCCAGTCATGAAATGATAGTATTGATAGGAATATGTTTGTGTGAGTTATGAATTAGTTAATAGTAAGTTGATTCGTGCTCACAGTCAAGAATCAGGGTACCCGTGTCGTCATAAGACACTGACTATGACACTGGGAGGTCAGAGGTTAGGTCGGTGGGTTGACGCCGGTAGGGTCAAGTTCCGAAAGGGTACTTGCCTAACATGCTAAGTTTAAGAAACTACAACATCCATCTCTGGAACAAACGGATGAAATATATTGTCACATCTCTCAAAACTGCAGGACAAAAAGCTTTTTGAAGAACTTTTTGATGCGAAGCAATGCAATAATAATACTGTTCTATTAATCAGTCGTAAAATTGTCAACTGCAGGATTTTATTTATTCATAGATTTAACATTTGCTGTAAATTACTACCTTTCTTTGTGAGAGATGTTACAGGGTGTTGTGTGTGTGTGTGTGTGTGTGTGTGTGTGTGTGTGTGTGTGTGTTGTGTGTTTTATAGATATTACTTTGCTCATTATAGAGTTGTCATTTCATGCTGCAGAGTACAACACTGCTCCTTCAAAGGAACTACTGCAAGCAGCAGCATTTTATTCTACTAATAATGGAACTAACGTTAAATGCTGCAGATTGTAACATTTATCCTCAAAGAAACTACATGAAATGTTGCCAGCTACAACATTTTATCTATTCATTTATGGAATTGACGGCAAATGTTGCAATATCTGTTAAGTGGTGCCTAGTGAAAAGTTTTATTCTGCCTTATTACTGGTGCACAGATAAGATTAAATATTCCTAATGAAGTAATTCAAACGTATAGAAATATACATGGATTCACTATGTAGTATCTATTACGGAGCTGACATCCATTGTTAAAGCATTATAAATATTTGTTCACTGCATAAAATGATTATTATCAAGATGACATCATATGTTGTGAACTGCAGTACTGATTCATTAGTGAAAAAACAAATATGCTGCAGCTTGCATTTTACATATTTTTTTTTAATGAATCAATACAATTTGTTTAAAGACTGCAGCATTTTTTTTCGACATGAAACATTCATTTATTAAATAACATTATATTTTGTTTCATTAATATACACTTGGCTCAAATGTTGACAAGTAATATGTTGCAAGTTGTAAAGTTCAATTATTTTTAAAATCGATGAGTAACAAATGCTTACTAGTGTCCAGCTAATATGTCTAGTATCCATCTATTTTGTTTTTATTGTCCAGCTAATATGTCTAGTATCCATCTGTTTTGTTTTTATTGTCCAGCTGCACCCAGCGAATGTTTCTAGCATCTAATATTTCTAGTGTCCAGAGGTTTTCATTGTCCAGCAAATTTTTCTAGTGTCCAGCTGCTTTTTTGTTGTTGCTTAGCTAATGCTTTGTATTGTCCAGCTAATGTGTTCAGCCAGTATTTCTAGATTTCAGCTGTTTCTAAAATTCAAATGTTTGTATTGTCAGCTGATGTTTCCTATAAATGAGCAATTTAAAGTAAGATCACATTAAACAGACTGAAGGTGCGGCAGCGGAAATCATAGCTGAAGAACAGGCAGGCTTCAGACCAAGGCGAAGCACACGTGAACAGATTTTTAATCTCTGAGACTGCTATGTGAGAAGTACCTACAGCACCAACAAGACCTTTATCATCTCTGTAGATTTTAAGGTGTTTGACAGGGTGTGGCATGCAGCCTTTGGTCCACCATGACGCAGTACAACATCATTGCCAACATGATCAAAGTCATAGAAAACCTTTACAGCAAGGCCACCAGTGCAGTCTGCTTCAATGGTCAATTAGGAGATTGGTTCAGGACAACAGTGGGAGTCATACAAGGCTGCTTACTTTCGCCTATTCTCTTCAATATCTTCCTTGAAAGAATAGTGACAGATGTTCTGGAAGACCATGAAGGAACTGTTAGTATTGGAGGCAGAACAATAACGAACTTACGCTTTGCTGATGACATCGATGGCCTTGCAGGAAATGAGGAGGAGCTAGCTCAGTTGGTGAAAAAAACTGGACAGGACAGCTACTACTTTTGGTATGGAAATCAGTGCAGAGAAGTCCAAATTGATGACCAACAACATCAGTGGCATTGGGAATAACATCATGATTGGTGATCAGAAACTGGAAATAATTAATACATTCAAGTACTTAGGAGCCATCGTGTCAGACGAGGGATCAAAACCAGAAATATTGTCCAGGATTGCACTGACAATAACAGCAATGGCAAGGCAGAAGACAGTTTGGAAAGACAGAAACATCTCAGTTAGCTCAAAGATCAGACTGATGCACTCCTTGGTTGTATCTGTTTTTTATATGCCCGTGAGTCATAAACACTCACAGCAGATCTCAGGAGGATACAAGCTGAATGAGATGCTTTCGAAGGTTGCTTGGCATTTCGTATAGAGATCATGTCATGAATGAGGAAATGGGAAACAGAATTAGGCAAGCCATTGGGACCTATGAAGAGCTATTGGCCATTGTGAAAAAACGCAAAATGAAATGGTATGGGCATGTCACATGATCAACAGGGCTTGCCAAGACAATCATGCAAGGTACTATGCAAGGAGGGTAAAGGAGAGGAAGACAGAGGAAAAGATGTGAGGATAACATCTCGAAGTGGACTGGACTGAAACTGAGCAATAGGGTAAGATTAGCAGAGAACAGAATGGAATGGAGGAAACTGGTTGTCAGGTCATCGATGGTGCCCCAACGGTCGACAAGACTAAAGGATAAATAGACAGGTAGATAGATAGAAAAGTATAGGTGTACACATCCAGTTGACTTCAGAATTATTTTGAAATGTCATTCTTGTTCCATGAAACTTATGCAGGAATATCATTGTCACTGCCAAAGTTAAAAAGTGTTCAACTTGCTTGTTAATTTGCATTATTCTTTTGAAATGTTCACACATTTTTATTTTCACTGAAATGATTAGACTTGCAAACTGTTTCTTACATTTATTTTATGAAAATTCATATAAAGTTTTGTATGCATTTTATTTTCACTGAAACCATTTTACTTGTAAATTGTTTCTTCCTATATTTTTAGGAAATACTCAAATAAAGTCTTGGGTATGCATTTTATTTTCGCTGAAAGCATTTGATCTGTATGTTGTTTCTCTCATTTATTTTTATGAAATATTCAAATAAAGTCTTGCACACATTGTCACTGAACGTGTTCAACTACATATTTCTTACTGTATAATATTCTTATGTAATATACATATAAGGTCTTGCAAGCATTTTATTTTCAATGAAATAAATCAATTACTTAGCTTTTATATTATATTATTCTTATGAAATATAGACAAAAATCTTACATGCACTTTTTTACTGAAAGCATTCAACTATCTGGATTTTACTTTATTGTTATATATATATTGTTATATAAGAACATATACAGCACATTTCATTTCATTCCCAGGGATTTTTTTTTCAAAGGCAAACACTTACTGAATACTCAGTCATAAAGGACACTATATTTATTTATCAAATAAAATAAAGAAACTGTAACTTAACTAAACTTTGATTTTACTTAACTAAAAAAATATTATGCAATTAAATTTGCATGCTGAGACCCTATGTGCATAAGTCTTGTTTGCATTTTATTTTCACTAAAATACTCATGAGTGTGTGTATGTGTGTGTGAGGGGAGAGTTTAATAATCTTAGGGGATCAATAAATGCACTATATGTTATACCTATGCATATAAATCAGTTTGGGAGAATTGTGCTTTAACATAATTTATTATGCTGGAGTTAATTTAGATTGTGTTTCTATATTAGCTTAAATCATAAATGTTATTTCTGCAAACAGCATGTGACAAATCTGTTTAATAATGTGTTGCCTACCTAATTAAAAATAGTCTGAATAATACAGTTTAATAACTTTTATTAATATAATAATGAATAAAACACATTTAACAATTCAATAACAAACAGTCACTAATAAAAAAAAACTCCACCTTGTTTAACATATTGCAATAATTTATTACGCTTAAATATAAGTGAAACAATCAAAAATATAATAAATTACACAAATATAATTTAAACCGCCATACCCCAAATGGTCCTATAGTTGGGTTGATATTACATTAAAAATAAATCATTTTCAAATGTCAGCACATACAATAATTCACTCTGAAAAACAAAAGTATACCTAAACAATGTTTGCATTTCAAAGTGTTAATGTTATATACACTATTTATAATTAAAACAATAAATTAATGTCTATAGTGAGAAGATAGAACATCCAAGACAAAAAACAAACTTTTTTCTTCTCATTCATAGAATTCCCAGTGAGGTCGCATATGGATGGTAACTCTGTCTTACTGAATTAGAGTGAAAAGTGCAAATAGGATTGCATTGAACAGCTGTTTATTTCACTGTCATCATGCTTTTTACCATTCCATTAGTGTTGCTATTTCAGAGTTATTAATCTGTAAATAAATCTCATATTACATACTAAATGTAAATGAAAAATCTTTAAATATAAAAGCATTCTTCAGGTTATCACTTATTATGAGACTCCATCTGGTTTTCTTTCACACTACATGTACTTGTTAGTTCAAACTTCCAGGGACATTAACTCTGATCATGCATGAATTAGAGTTACTTTTCATATGGGATTTCTATAAATCAGGGGTGCGCAAACCGCGGCCCGAGACAGGGCTCTGTGCAGTACCCGGACTTTAGGATGTTACCATTATTTGTGGCCTGTAACAATCTCTGTTCGATTTTGAGGCTGGCAACTACAAAACTCAAACCAAATATTGACAAAGTAGTTAACAACATTCAGGCTCACTCTTCTCACTAAAGACTAAACCTAGTTTAGTGAGACAAAAACGAACGTAGAGTACATTATTTCATTATTTGTGTTTGTTTTTATTCTACCTAGCCATCCATGTGCAATCTGACTTGCGGCCCTCCACGCACTATCAAAATTTAGACCTCTGGCCTAACACGTTTGTGCACCCCTGTTATAAATTAATTAAAGGCATTATAAAACAACCCACAAATTAGCTACACCATAGAAGCATAGACATATCTGCAAATGCAAATAACAAATAAATAAGTAATATTAAATTTTTTTTAAGCACCTCAGAATAGCTACACATTTAATTAACTGAAGAATGCATAATTAAATGATGAAGTAGTATTGGAAAATAAAATATTTATTCTTTCCAATAAAATATCCTATGTACAATATACATTAACCAAGAACAAAGTGTTTCAGTTGATGATTATGTTTGGCAAAATTAGCGATCAGTTAAACTGACCCTTTCCAGTTTATTTCACTTAAATTTATTCTAAGTAAAATGCAGGTATTAAATAAATGTTTTGGGCATTTTCTTATCAATCAGACTTCAAAAGCAGAACAAATTGATTCTGAATTGCATATACTATAATATATTAATAATACAAAGACATGATTTTTGATATATGATTTTACATTTCTTTATTTTAAAAAATCATTATTTGCCTGTAAAAACAAAAATGTAAAAACTACAATCATTGTATTCTGCATCAGTTTATAAGCATGATTTACTGGGATGTCTGTATCACCAGTTTATAAGCATGGCTTGCTGCAGAGTCTGTGTCACCAGTTTATAAGCATGGCTTGCTGGGGTGTCTGTGTCATCAGTTTATAAGCATGATTTACTGGGGTGTCTGTATCACCAGTTTATAAGCATGATTTACTGGGGTGTCTGTATCACCAGTTTATAAGCATGGCTTGCTGGGGAGTCTGTGTCATCAATTTATAAGCATGATTTACTGGGGTGTCTGTATCACCAGTTTATAAGCATGGATTGCTGGGGAGTTTGTGTCATCAGTTTATATGCATATATGCTCACTAAGGCATCTGAGTCATCAGTTTATAAGCATTGTTTACTGGGATGTCTGTATCATCAACTTATAGGCACGGTTTTCTGGGGTGTCTATATCAGTTTATAAGCATGGATACCGAGGTGTCTGTGGTTCATTATTTTATAAGCATGGCTTACTGGGGTGCCTGTATCATCAGTTAAAATGGATATTGAGGTGTCTTTGTGATCAATTTATATACATGTTTGCTGGAGCTTCTGAATCATCAGTTTATAAGAATGGGGTGTCTGTATCAGTTCATATTAGGTTGTCTGTATCATCAATTTATAATGGGGTGTTGGTTTCATCAGTTTACACTGGGGTATCTGTATGTATCATCAATGCTGCAGATGCATGACACCTCTTTTTAGGCAATTGCATGTTTTCACTTAAATGAAACATTTCGATCAGGATACACAGAGAATGAACACTGATTAGTGTATATAAGTGCCATATGTACAACACCTGAAAAATACTAACAAGTTCAAAGGTGCACTCTATCTCAGTTAAGTAGCTGAAATGAAAGTTGACATCTGCAGGAGGTAACTTACACAGTGGGAAGGAAACAATCCTTTAAAATCCTAGGAAGAAGCCCCACAGCATTATAATTACTTAAGAAGATGCTTTTTATATTTCCTCTATAAAGTAGGCTTTCTTCCAACTGTACTTGTAAATATCTTGTCCTTAGCATTAGTGCTGATTACAGCAATTCAGAATATCTTGTTCTTAGAATTAGTGCTGATTACAGCAATTCAGAATATCTTGTTCTTAGAATTAGTGCTGATTATAGCAATTCAGAATATCTTGTTCTCAGCATTAGTGCTGATTACAGCAATTCAAAATATCTTGTCCTTAGCATTAGTACTAATTATAGCTATTCAGAAAATATTTTGTCAGTAGCATTAGTACTAATCTTGTCAGTAGCATTAGTGTTGATTAGAGCAATTCAAAATATCTTGTCAGTAACATTAGTGTTGATTAGAGCAATTCAGAATATCTTGTCAGTAACATTAGTGTTGATTAGAGCAATTCAGAATATCTTGTCAGTAACATTAGTGTTGATTAGAGCAATTTAGAATATCTTGTCAGTAACATTAGTGTTGATTAGAGCATTCCAGACTGTCACTAGCACTAATACTGATTACAGCATCTCAGACACCTGCCTTATGGGAAAAGTTACAATTTCTGCATTGTGCATATATGAATATTTTATAATAAACTCTCATAGATTTTTTATTCAAATTCAAAATTTACAAAATTCTCAATTTCAAGAATTAAAGAAAAATTCAAACAATTTCAATGTATTATATACTTCAATAAATAAAAAATAACAAAAAGAAAACTATTTACTTCTGTTATATACACAGGATTTCGAAAACAATACAATCAATCTCACTCTTTCAAACCTTGTATAACTTGACACTTTAATACCAAATGAGCATCCACACACATGCAAACACACACACATACACACACAAACTCTTACATTGCGCATAAACAGGTAATGAACTTCAGAGTCGCCACAAATCAAACTGTAGTTAAGAGAAATTCCCAACATTAACAAGCAATGTTAATGTTCTTTCCTAAAAGAATTCTGCAAAACTGCTGGAAATCTTCATGCAGATTTCTGAAGCATAGAGAAGCCATGGTAAAAATCACAGCTTACATTAAGTTGCATTAGTTCTCTGAATGTGAGTGGAGAACATTAACATCAGCATCTAGCACACGCAATTACAATTAATGTTGGCATGTGCAGGGCCAATGTAACCCACCACAGGCTGCTGAAATGATGAAGTCTTCTAGCACACAAGCGATTACAATTACTGATGGCGTGTGCAGGGCCAATCTAACCCACCACAGGCTGCTGAAATGATGAAGTATAGCACAACCTGGAACAATTAAAAAGTAAATTTGAAAAAAGTTATCCCATGGAATTGTCTGAAAGTCATACATGATTTCTAGCTTCCTAAAATTCAACAACTTACAGAAAACTGATTTTGTATATACAGTATCACTGATTAAAATATGATTTAGACAAAAGAAAATAAGTTGAGATAGTTAATATAAAAGAAACCACATCATCAAATAATGATTAAATGTGTGTGTGTGTGTGTGTGTTTGTGTGTGTTCATATTTATGATAATACCAACACTTAACACTGAAAAAATTCAGAGGGAAACATTTTTCCATAAATGAGAGGAGTAGTTATAAAATGTAGTGTAGAGAAGCTTCTTTTCTCCTTTTCCCTTCTGCATGCAATCAGCAATTGCCTTGTGAAGCAAATCTCTGAGATCTGTGACCTTTGTGTACTTAACACTATAGTGATACACACTAGGTTTGGCTCTGATAAATTATTTTTCAATTCTGCAAAGGTCTAGCAGTACATGTTCAAGGTAAGCATGTCCAGCTGATCACTGTTCTGGTAGGTCAGAGTGTATGCTTTACTTATGTTTCTTCATTTTGACTATATAAAAAGACCAGAAAATAGGAGAGATTTTCAGAAACAGTAATACTCAATTAATAATAATTAATACTCAATTGTCCTCAGCTGTTAGTTTTCCTGCTTTGTGAAGTAAGATTGTGTGATTTATATTTTCCTACTGTTGTAATTTTAAACTATTTTCAAATTATGAGATATCATTTCTGTAAAGTTATTCTGTAAGCCTTTTCTAATTTCTCACAAATTATTTTGCAATAAATATACTATCTTTCATCCAAGTATTCTCTTTTTTTAAAATCCACCATGACTGCTTCCCATTTAGATATTATTGGTGGTGATATATTCTAGCATATTCCTTTCATTAATTTGTCTACATTTAGCAGAAAACTTTTATTATTTGAGTAATCAGTACAGCGACTGTTAATGTGATTAATTCTTGTTAGCAGGAATGATTTAATTAAGTGTTTGCTTTAAGGATTAGTACAACCCAATGGCGTAGCAATGGATTGTGCAGATTGTGCAATACACAAGGGTCATAGCGGTCAGGAGGCCCCTGGCAGCGAGTGGAGTCTATTTTTTTAACTTTCAGAATGTAATCAAGTCAAACCCAAAGGGGTCTACCACCAAAGTTCTGCACAAGTCTCCCCCCTCCCCCCAAAAAAAAAATTGCTATGCCACTGGTACAACCTAAACCATTTACTTTAAAATTGTCTATGCATAAGTATTCTGTACTGTTCTCTCAGCTAATGCAAGATGTCTGCATATATCTTATGCTAGATAAATTATATTATATCAGTTACTGTAGTATAGCAGCATGCAAACTGCATGTAAGGCAACATCATTACAGTGTTCTACAGACTGTACAGAGTAGCAATTGAGTACACATTAAAAAAAAGAGAACAGCACTTAAAGTGAGACTGTAAATGCTTTATTTTTTCTACTAACAATCTTACATAAGTAAATAGTCTGATTCTACCTTGGCAAAGTTTTCTTTCAAGGCTATGTGCTAGCCCTGTTATACTTCAAATTTTATACACTACCATCCCAGACCTAATAATATTGGCTACCAAAATACCTCATTTTAGACCAAGCTGTCAGTCACTCATCTTTAATCAGAACACTGCCTGGGAAGACATTCTCTATGAGACTGCAATCCATTCTGGAATCAACTCCCCAGCAGAGATAAAACACCATGAGTGCAAACTTATTAACTTTCATCAACTTGTGCTTACTTAAATTGTGAAGTCTTCCACTCTATCTTTAGTTAAGGTACTATTTACAAAGATTCTACATATCTACTGTATCAAAGTATCAAATATAAAACTGTTTTGTCTTTGTCTTAACATTTTTCAACAGCTAAAAGTTTCAACTCACCCTTATGTTACATTTTAATGTCACAAGTTCATTCCTCAGACTCTTCTGGTCATTCTATCAGGTATCTAAATTTGTGTAGGCATGAAAGAGTGTAACTGGGGTAAGCCTAAATCTGTCTATTGATCTGTCTGGTGTGTGACCAGTCACGTGCTTATGAGAGTATATATACCTTGTATATATAATTTTACAAGTATACATATGCAAACACATTTTCAGTAATGAAAGTATGCTTAAACACTAATATAGCAATAATATTATCCTTGATCAACCTAAATGTGATATGAAAAGTGTTGCCTTTTCAAATCATAACATAAGTTGTTCATCATTTTGGAAAAATGTAATGTTTAAAATAAAACATTAAAAGGCAATTTATTCATCTATGAAATGGGGAGAAGGTTAAAACCTATTTAATAATTACCACTTACTTTAGAAATTAAAATTCAATATCAAAAAGAAATCAGAGTATCTGATCTTTATACAAAACTTCAATTTCGAATACACAAATGAAATGAAATGCATGATTAGTGAGTGTGAACTTTTATTATAAATAAAATTAAAAAAGAAACATCTTTCATTAAGCAACTGATGACTGAAAATATTAGTAGTAGACTGAAAGTGATACTGATAGTGGTGCATTTACTGAAATATATGGCTTAGTATCAATGAATACAAAAGATGGCAGTTCAATGTGCCAAGCTTTGAAATGATTGCTTGTGTATCTGAGAGAAATAAGAACGAGCTATAAAATAGGAAACTTTCTGGTTATCTTCCGAAGACATTTTAATTTTTATTTTTCCCAGAGGATTTTTAGGGAGAATATTAATGTGGGTTTGCTAAATCAAAGAATTCCATGAATTCATATGCCTGACAAAACAAAACAATTGTTGTTTTAGTTAAATGGCCTTTGTGAAGCCAATTCAGTTATTATTAACAATGACAAATAAAGCCTAATGATAATGATGATAGAATATATAATTAACAATGACAAATAAAGCCTAATGATGATGATGCTAGAATAAATAATTAACAATGACAAATAAAGCCTAATGATGATGATGCTAGAATATATAATTAACAATGACAAATAAAGCCTAATGATGATGATGCTAGAATATATTATTAACAATGACAAATAAAGCCTAATGATGATGATGCTAGAATATATATAATTTATGGTAAGAATGACTGCTTACTGTTGCAGATACTTAGGAATATAATGATGGAAAATAAATGATGGCTAATCTTTCTTGCAGTACAAATTATTTATCATAAACTCTCACAATGTTTTCCATTGCAATTCTGAAGCAAGCATTACAAAATCCTCATTTCCATGAGTATGATCAATATTCAAACTTGTTCATATTTTAAATACCTTTATATGTAATAATGAACACTAACTAATTAACTTTAAATAAGAGCAAACTTTCATTTGTTTGAACCTAACTGCCCCCTTTCTCTCTCCTACCTCCCCCTTTGGCTCCTGTTGAAATCAACTCAGCCTAAAACACAGCTCATCAATCTCCAAACAAGAACAGTAAACAAAATAGGGACTGAAAAAGCAAACTTTAGTAAATGTTTCAGTAAATAATTTAAGAATTTGAAATCTACTAACAATGACCACAATCACGATGATGATAGTAATCTTGATGTTTTTCAACCAAAGAGAACGTGCAAGGGTGCGACTTGTTTTCTTGAAAGTCACTGACTGTAATAAAGTAAGAGAGAAGAGAATAATTTCTAAACAATTTAAACAGTATCATCAAACATAAACAGTGCTTAATGTAAGCATTACATATCCACTAAATATAAACATTGCTTATCCACATACTGTAAAGAGTGCTTACCTGCATAATGTCAAGAGTGCTTATCTGCATAATATAAACAATGTTTATCCACACATGTGAATAGTGCATATCCACTATGTAAACAGTGCTTATCTACATTATGTAAACTGCTTATCCACTAGTACAATGATTATGCATATAGTACAAACAGTGCTTATCTACATAATGTGTGTGTGCATGTGCGTGTGTGCGTGCGTGCGTGCGTGTGTGTGTGGTGTGTGTGGTGTGTGTGTGTGTGGTGTGTGTCTATGTGGTGTGTGTGCGGTGTGTGTATGTGACCATCTAGCAAGGCAGTCAGTTGCAAAATGAACCTCATGAGCATCAAGTGTGAAATGATTTATTTTAGTGGCTACATGGAAATGTAACCAGAATTAGTTTTACTTTATCAGTTAATAATTTCCAATATGAACCTTGTCTGCAAAGTGTGCTTAAAATCTCAAAGATGTTTAAATTAAAAAGAAATGTAACTTAAAATTTGACATTTCTTGGCTCATTGAGAATATAAGCTATTCAGTGTTTACTTAACCTTCAATAAAAATTACAAAGAAATTTAAATAAATCATGAATCTTACTAAAACATTTTGTGACATTAACAGACTTTTAAAATCCTTTAACTGAAAAACAACAAAAGCCTCAACAACAATATGCAGCTATTAAGAAAATAATTATTAGAAATAAAATAATGCTAAAAGATACATAAGAATTAATGTATTGATTTTGTCATTTATTTTTATACAGGTGTTTTATATTTTATTTATAATAAAGGTAAAACTGTGAAATTATCCAAGTCAGTTCAAATATGTTTCTATATTAAAGTATAAATTGACTTACATGAGCATTAAGATCTTCCGATTTGTCAACAAGTAGCTCCAGTCTTTCTCCTCTCTCAGCAATCTGGTCTAAATAACCAGCAAAAATATACTGTATGTATGTATGAATTAAATAATGAGCACAAATATATTGTATATATACAATCTGAATTAAATAACAAGCAAAAAGATAATGTATAGATATAATCTGAATTAAATAACAAGCAAAGAGATAATATATGGATATATTTTGAATTAAATAACAAGCAAAAAGATAATGTATAGATATAATCTGAATTAAATAACAAGCAAAGAGATAATATATGGATATATTTTGAATTAAATAACAAGCAAAAAGATAATGTATAGATATAATCTGAATTAAATAACATGCAAAAAGATAATGTATAGATATAATCTGAATTAAATAACAAGCAAAAAGATAATGTATAGATATATTTTGAATTAAATAACAAGCAAAAAGATAATGTATGGATATATTTTGAATTAAATAAAAAGCAAAAAGGATAATGTATGCATATAATCTGATCTAAATAACAAATGAAAAGATAATGTATGCATACAATATGATCTAAATAACAAACACACATAATTTATGATTAGAGTCTAATCTACATAGTAAGCAGCCTCCTCATGCCCCCAATCTACATACAATCTATTCTAAATAAGAAAAACACTATGTATGCAAGCAATCTGACCTAAAAAAACATGGAAAACAAATGGTTTCAGTGGGCCATGGGACCTGAAAAGGACAGCTCGCTGGCTCACTCAGTTTAAGTGATGGTACATTTAAAAAATAACCAATCAGAGTGAAAGAAAGATATATTTGGCTTCAGCAGCCAATCTGCTCTAAATTTTATCATTGGATAACTATTATTAGAAAGGTCATGTCATTGAAAGGGCACAAATTTTCCACCACCCCACTCTTGTTCAAGTTGAGTAGTCATTTTGAACCGAATTTTTTGTCAGGCATGGCAAGTTTCGAGGCCGATTTTGAGTTGTGTTGTTGATCCTACCTAAGGGAACTTTATTGTGTGATTGATTCTAATCAACTGTAGATGAAATTCAACCAGCCCCTACTGAAATTTTGGGTGTGACCATGTGATAATAAAAAAATTAAAAAAACAAAACAGTCATCCTCAAAGCATGCATGGCTTTCGTGTGACACTTTTGTTCTGTTCAAAAGCATGGAAATTTTCCAGGAATCAGTGAATATTTACACAAAAACAATTTTATTATTTTATATTATATTCAATTGCAAATTCATAAATGTATTCCTGTTCGGATTTTATTCAAGGAAAGAAAGATGCTGTTCAACACAACAAAAATGGTAAGAAAACTTTTTATTTATTTATTTAGAATTTGAAATAATAATCATAGGAAAACAACATGTTCAGTAATTAAATTTAAATAAATACTTTAAAAATGTCCCCATAATACTTATTTTGAAAATCATTTTACAATTATACGAATTATACTTGCTTTTAATGACTGCTAGTCATCTCTCAAATTTTCATCATGATAAGTGACAATGATTCATTAGGGATGCATCACTATCTAAGCCACCTTCAATGATTTGTTGATTTTCCACAAATGTTTTCACTGCCATTTGTTTGCCTCTGCCTGGACTACTTAGCACATGACACTGAGACTTAATTCATTTGTAAAAACACACACAATAAGTGTTAGTAGGTGCAGCACAGTTGAAAAGTGTTGCTGTATATGCATTCATATAGTGCTACTAGACACAGTATAGTTGTGAAGTGTTACAAAGCATAGGGCTATTGTGAAGTGTTACAGGCATAATGATGTTGTGAAGTATTACTAGGTGTAGTACAGTCATGACGTGTGAATAGGCATAGCAAACTCGTTAAATATTGCTAGGCATGAAAGTGTTGTTAAATATTGCTAGGTATGAAAGTGTCCTTTCTTAGCAACATCTGTTTAATCACAAGTGCTCTGTTCTTTATTTGTATATGCATCATTCAAGATAGGTATAGCCTCTTCAGTCACAAGTATTTGTTCTTTAGTGGGTGCATGCATCTTTTGCAATAGAAAAATCTCCTATCATCTGCTCAGTTACAAGTAACTTGTTCTTTATTTGGTGCAAGTTTCATTTAGAATTAAGAAATTCTAACCTCTGTTCAGCCCTTTGTTCTTTATTTGGTGTTTGTATCATATAAGATCACAAACTTCTACCATCTACTCAGTCACAAGTGATTTGGTCTTTATTAGGTTTGTGTATTATTGAAAACTTCTAACATCTACTCGTTACAAATGCTTTACTGTTCATTACAGGTTTTATTCAAGTTCATAAATTTCTATCATGAAATCTCTGTTTTTCATGTCAAAAGATATCAATGGCCTTTAAATTATTCTTTGTGATGATTGATTCCATGCAATTACTGCAGGATCAAAGTAAATGATAAAATGACTCATAATTTCTTACATTCTTTCTTATCAACCCAAATTCTATCATAGTTTGTTTACCTTTTTCATCTAAGGTCTGACAACTGTAATGAATATAAATGAGAGCATAATCAGAAAATATAACAATTAATTTTGTAGTTCAGTTTCAATGAGTAATTACAACATATATTTCTACATAGTCCTCTTCCAATTCAACAAACTAAGTCCGCAAGCTACTGTATGCCCTCAGAAAAGTTATTGGTTGAGTGACAAATCAAAAGTTATTGGTTGAGTGACAAATCAAAAGTTATTGGTTGAGTGACAAATCAAAAGTTATTGATTGAGTGACAAATCAAAAGTTATTGGTTGAGTGACAAATCAAAAGTTATTGGCTGAGTGACAAATCACACACTCATTCTTTTCACTGGTGAAATGGTGGTTTCTCTAAGCGTCTTTGAAAGTTCAAACCCAAATTGGCTGTGGATGATTTCATGAGCAGAACTATGACTTACATAGATGATGCATAATTTTCATCGATAGTCACCTATCAATTATCGTTCAATATTTTCCTCTATAAAGGGTATGGATGGATGTCTGGATCATTCTTCATTTTAACAGTTACACGTGTTATGAAAATGGTTATTCATTTGTACAGTCCCCTGTCGTATAGCAGTTACCATATTCTGATGAAAATCTGTGATGGATTTCTGCACCTGGTACAGCTTCATTACACAAAAATCAAATCAATGCATACTAATGAAAAAGTGGAGCAGCCAAGTTAACTCTTTTATGGTGACTTTAAAGCTGGCCAGTCAGAGTTGAAAGTATTTCATAATCACATAGGGATTTCATACTTTATGTGCACACAAAATAAACAGTGCAGCCAATACACCAAGATTTGTATAAATCATTGCAAAAACCTTTTCTCAGCCTTGTGTGTGTGTGTGTGTGTGTGTGCACACAAAATAAACAGTGCAGCCAATACACCAAGATTTGTATAAATCATTGCAAAAACCTTTTCTCAGCCTTGTGTGTGTGTGTGTGTGTGTGTGTGTGCGCGCACAAAATAAACAGTGCAGCCAAAACACCAAGATTTGCATAAATCATTGCAAAAACCTTTTCTCAGCCTTGTGTGTGTGTGCACACAAATTAAACAGTGCAGCGAATACACCAAGATTTGTATAAATCATTGCAAAAACCTTTTCTCAGCCTTGTGTGTGTGTGTGTGTGTACCATATTTGTACTTATTCAATTAATATAATAGTAAACTCTCTAAGAATTGTGTATATTTTTCCATATGTCAATTTATATATTATATCCTCTCAATAAATTTTTAAAGAGAAACTGGCCAAGAAATCTGTAAAAATACACATATTTTTGCTTACAAGATACTGAGAGAAATCAGCTAGATATAGTGAAATATTGAGATAACTGAAAACTTACCAATGTTCCGCACCATTATGCTCTTCAATTCATCCACCTCACCCTGCACTTTAGCCAGCTGGTCTGGTTTGCCATCTGATGCCAATCTCTGAAATGCATGTGGATTCATTTTATACTGATTTTAAATATTCTTCAAAATAACCAACCGTTAAGGCTGTTGACTATTCAAGCATATTAATTATTTCGTACACAAAACTGGAAACAAGTCTGAGCAAAAATCAGTTTTTATCTCCTTTATTAATAATGAAACAGCTTGCTATTCTTTAAAGCAAATTAT
Source organism: Sinotaia quadrata (assembly GCA_028829895.1). Taxonomy (NCBI): domain Eukaryota; kingdom Metazoa; phylum Mollusca; class Gastropoda; order Architaenioglossa; family Viviparidae; genus Sinotaia; species Sinotaia quadrata. Next base: position 68,228,182 of record CM054183.1, read on the forward strand.
ATTTTTGAAGTGAAACATACAAAAGTGCAAAAAGACAGACTGATTTTTGTTTTGTTTTTTTAATGTGACTATAACACTGTCCAAGAATAGATGTTTTTTCTTTCAAATGAGATAAAATATTAGCAGTCTTAGGTAGATCCATTACCCTTAATAGAAAGAAATGCTTAATTTTAGTTACATATCTATTATTTTATGCAATATAACATCTGTACATTAGGCTACCCATAATCTCAAAAAATATTATCTTGAGCATTTGTAATGTATATTCTTACCCTAAATTAAAAAAAAAAATCAGTCTATGATCATTTACAAACTGATTATTGTGTTGATGAATATGAAAGAATATACTGGGTATAGGAGCATGTAAAAGATAATAGACATTACAAGTGAGTCACAGGTATTTTTGTGAAATTAACTTATTACTGTTTTGAAAGAAGGAGTATGATATTTACATTGTATTGTCCTGTATTGTTTATGTCTTTCATTCCACTTGCAATTTTGCATATAAACATGATAACATACATAATCCTGCATGCATTAATAAAAAGAGTGAGAAAATTATCTATGGTGAATGCATTTTAAATGCTGTGACCAACAACCAACAGAACCGTTGTAGTGTTGACAAATCATCAAATGATTGAATAAAGTTATGTGACTGTGTGTTTTTAGTGACAAATTACAATGATGTCCATAATTTGCATATTCTTTATTCTTTTATTCCCGCACCGAACTTGGTGATAAGTGGTGACTGATGTGATACTGATTTTTCCTTCCTCTTACTCCCCATCCCATTTTGGTGATAAAAGAATTATTATGGACTATTTGAGATAATATCAAGAAGTGTTTGAACAATTCAGGACAACTGTGACAGTTGCTGGTCACCATGCCTTTAAAGAAAAATCAACCATCAACAGATAAGCCTGTGCAATTAACTTCTGAAGCTGAACCACAGCCATCTCATTGATCATCTTATAGGTGCTATTCAGGTAATCATTGTAGTTTTGACTATACATGATTTTCACTTATGTGTTGATATTAGAACATAACCTCTGCATTACATGTGGCACAAAACTGTATGTCAATTATTCTGATTGTGTGTAATTACTAAAGTGATGTGTACACTCACTTCCTGTGTTGTGGTTTAACAGAGTGATTTGATTTTCATGGAGGAGTCAGGCCCATTTGTGACACAGTTCTTAGCAAATGACAATGGTATTATAGTGACTGAGTTCTTCCCTATCAAATGGATGTTCAGCTGACATTATCCCCACCTGCATTTGCTACTAATGCACTAATTGTAAATACATATTGTGTAATTGAGGTACAGTCTGACTGATTTCATATTGCTCTAGAGTTTACAAGGACATATTAGAAACTCAGTTGTAGAAATGGGCAGAAATAAACTAGTAAGTAAATAAAATAAGTAAACTAAGAGTATCCACTTAAGTGCCTAAAGTTGTAAATAGTTTTTAAATTTTAAATCAGCAAAACTTATCCAGTCATTATTAACACTATTCCTTGAGCTAAATCAATGTAAATAGTGAATATATTATTTATCCACAATCTGTAATAATAAATAATATGTAAAACAAAAATCAATATAAACTTTTTTTTTACTGTCACAAAAATTACATCCCTGGTATCTTGAATTACACATTTAAATACTGTATATATAGTTATTAAATACACATATTCTTATTGTGACAAGGTCAATTTGAATTAAAATACACACATTTTAATTGTGACAAAATCTGAATTATTTTTACGCCAGTCTAGATTGGACAAGAAGTCTCTGGAATAGACAGGGTTAATCTCTGAAACATGCAATTAAAAAAGCAAAAAGAAGTGCTGAAAGAAATAATATTTAAAAAAAAATTAATGTCTATTCATCATACCATTTGTGTAGCCATAATTCTAGAGAATTCACTGTTCATGGCATAAGGCAAAGCAGTCTGTGCACGTGCACCATACTGGCCCTGAAACCTGCATTAAACAACAGTAAATAACAAGATATTTTATTCTCGGATAAAATTAGAGAGAGAGAGAGAGAGAGAGAAGGTGAAATTGGTACATAATAATACTTTATGCATGCTGACCCTGAATCAAGCATAAAACAAAAAATATTTTATTAGTGAAAATAATTCTCAAGACATGGTGACCCTATCTCACTCATTCTCATGTGCTTTCACGCACGCACGCACGCACACACACACACACACACACACACACATTTATTTAAAAAATGTAGGTTTGTAATAATTTAATTAATAATAATTTGATTTTTTAATAATTCTGTTATCAATTCTGTACATGATAAAAGGTGACTAGAGATGATTTACATTTGTAATCATATATATAGTTAAACATATAAATTATTATTATAGAAAATATGAAGTTTGCAAAAAAAACCTGATAACAGTCTATCACAGTTACCACAACACTACAGACATAATACTTATTGTTTAAATATTTTTCTGATCTGGTTAAATTTGTAATATTTTATTGTGCAAAAGTGTATTAATAACAATTTATCAGATAACTTAACACCAGTAAAAATAATTTAATATTGTAAAATAACACAGAGTAAAAACTGCACTTAACCTTTACGTACCTTCGTTTTATTTCATTAAGGAATGTAAAAGCTTTAGATCGTTCAAAGTCCTGAAAGGAAAGAAATTAAATCAGAACTGAAAACAAAGCTCTGGACTTACAATACACTATAGTTGGAAGATTTTGTAGGTAAAATGTAAATGCAAAGTAGATAACAATAATGAACAGAACCTTTTTTAAAAAATAAAAGAATAAAAATATATCCATTCTGCAACTAAACGAATATCTGTAAGTTTACAAATCAAAGTAATGCTTGCTTCACTGGATGTTTCTATCACTTATATTGTTATAATTTTATCAATTCTTTTTTTTTTTCAAATGTTATTTTATTAATAAAAATCCTTAAAAAAATAAAGAGAAATACTCAAATAAAGAGAAATATCAAAATACTCACAACAACAATGAGAATTTAATATATATATTTTTTTAACAATATCTAAATATCTAGTGCAGCACACATAATGACATTTTTCCTTTGGAGATACATTGGGGCAGCAAATGTCCATCACATTTATTTTGTTAGGTAAACATGTATTTGGATTATTTTCCTCAACTTTACCCTCCTCATTATCTCTCTTTTTCCCAACAAATAATGCAATATATAATATGAATACTAAATTGAACATGTATTATAAGTTTTACTATAAATTTAATGAGGAAAAATGGTTTGAGAAATAAATAATTAATAAAAATCTAATTACAGCATCAAGATGCCAATAAATATAAAGTGTGCGAGTACTGATATTATACAAAAGTGACAATAAAATATCAAACTACTGTATCATGATGCATAAAAGACACAAGATAGTGAAGAGACAAATGTATACTAAAAAATAAGAAGCCAAAATCCATACCTACAAAAATAAATATTGATTAAAATACACTGTATTCTACTTTGTACAATTTAAGACTTTTTCTAAAACCAATTCAAGCAATCAAACAAATTAATAAAAATATAATACAAGAAAAAAAGAGAAGAGAAAATATTTATTTTAATTATGCAGGTTTATGGTATATAGTGTGATTTTGCATTCTTCCCCTATTTAAAGTCTGATGATGCATAGTTATAAGAAGAGTATGGGGTTTTAATAATATTTTGCTGCTGGATTTAGTGAAAAGTCCAAAAGGAAAACTTACATCATCTGTGATGCACAGGTATATGATCCTGTCTTCAGCAATGTAGTGAAATAAATAGCTGAGGATTAAAAAAACAAATCAAATCATTACATTTAATTGAAGATAAAATGAATTTTATAGGGATACATGTAAATATATATATGAATTCTGATTTAACAATTTAGCTAGTGAATAAATAACATTAGAATAAACTAGTTTTGTTCAGTGATTTACCACATAACTGTCAGTCATAATAATTATATATCTCAGAAGAAATGCTTAGACTGTTTCACATTTTTTTTCTTTTTCCCATAGTCTAAGATCAGGAGTCTAGTAATGGTTACCTTTCCCTTAATCCATTCCAACTTTACTAGCCTTATTGTGAAATCCTACTTGTTTCTATTACTGGTTTGAATAATTCAATTTTTTCATTTAGATGTATAAACTGTTCTTGAAAGTTGAATATGATACAATTACAAATGTAGCGACCAAAGTGAGCTTTAGGTAAAACAGATATCTCCTTTAGTATACATCACTGCACACTATTCTAATTTCTATACAAAAATATAGTTGTCTCATAAATTTTAAAACATTAATAATTATTTCAATTTCATATGAAATGAAGACATTAAGTGATAAATCTGAGTTATCAAAAGAATATTTTTACAGATTATCAGAGATAATGCACAAACAAACAATGTCAATCATACCAAACTATTATTTTATATTTTCTCATTTGGCTTGCATGTCCTAAGCAAAATTTTGTTTGAAGTCTACTCATTATACATGCTGAAGCATGTGAATAGTGCAAAATGATTAAACAAGAATGTACCCTCAATAATAGTAGTTTCTGTCTTTCAAAGAAAATACAATGTTACAATGGTAAAACAAGCAAGAATATTTTTATTAGATAAATCAGTTTATGGTTATGTGGTTGTGATGGCAACAATGAAATGTTGGCTGAGCATAGTTTTTTATTAGTTAAAATTGGTATTTAATTATGATGGAACCTAGATCATAAAGCATTGTTACCCCAAATTTAGTGCTGCTTGTCAGGTGAAACTATTGCATTATAATTTATATATAAAATGTTTGTATGCTTCCATGAGTATGTCGATACACTTAGCAATACAAATCTTTAGTATTTCACTATATAGTAGTAGTGGTACTTTCACACTGCTAGCATTAATGCCAAATTATAGTTAATTCTAAATAATATGCCTACTCATATTGTGGGGGGAAAAAAAGATAATTTAAAAAAGACTGAGTATTATTCATAAAGTAATAATGTCTAGTTATCAAGACTATAAACTATAAGAAAACTGAGAAAACTGAGAATTACTAATAAGGTAATAAATCTAGCTGCCACCACTAGAAGATAAATAAAGAGTAAGGATTACTAAAAGTAATAAGGTAATAAAGTCTAGCTGCCATGACTAGAAGATAAATAAAGAGTAAGAATTACTAAAAGGAATAAGGTAATAAAGTCTAACTGCCAAGACTAGAAGATAAATAAAGAGTAAGAATTACTAAGAGTAATAAGGTAATAAAGTCTAACTTTATCAGTGCCTAAGTATAAACATATAAATTACATGAATAACATGAAAACAATACTTTGTATATATGAACAGTTTGTGTACTTTGTGGAACTACGTTTAATAGCACTAGACTACTTTTAATAGTACTAACTGATTTTTTTTACCTTTTCTCTTATATTTTCAAGTCATATATTCTCTAAATTGGTTTAAAAGTATTAATCACAAATAAATACTTTTTACCAGTGCATACCACAATAAGTCTATTTATTAGCTAAGGAGCTTTATAATACAGTGGAACCCTGCTATAATGTGCCCCACGATAACATGAATTCAGATATAATGCAGTCATGGCATGGCTCCCAAAATTTGATATATTCATTTGCACATATTGCAAAACCCCGCATTATGCGACCCCACTATTAACGCAATCCGATTTTTATGGACCCCAATTATCACATTATAGCAAAGTTTCACTGTACTTTCAAATAACCATTCTGACTCAAAGAAAATTATATGATTCAATATCAGCAACCAAGAGTTGAAATTCTGAGATATGGGCTTTGAAACTTTACAATAGGAAGATAAAATTTATAAACAATGCAACTGCAAACAATGTTTGGCAAATGAATAATCTGCAAACAATGTTTGGCAAATGAATAATCTCCCCCTATCCATGCTGGTAATGAAAGAGATTGGCATCCATATCTAGGCTACATTAAACATCATCATCATTTGGTAATGAAAGAGATTGGCATCATCATTTGGTATTTCAAGACATGGGCATCCATGTCTAGGCTACATTAAACAATTGATTAAAAAAAAACAACAAACAATTACTGCATAAATGTCAGTGTTTGATTCCTCATCATGTGAAGTCTTGTTTTATAAAACTAACATCACCAAAAATGTACATTTTATTTTTAGGCATTGAAAAAAAAATACTTACTGCTCATGTGAATAGGTGAGTTTGGAGTTTTCATTTTGTGGTATTTTTGCCAAGATCTGCTCAGTGACCTCTGTGAAGTTGCCTGCACAGCTGGCATATTTTGCTAACACCACTGTGCCACGAGAAATCACGCTGAAGAGAATGGGCATCTTCTGCACACACAAAAACAAAAAATCCAGCAAGCCAAATTACTTAAGTTGCTAAACTAACTTTAAATATATGATACACAATGTGCACAGTGTGAAATATTGAAAAGTGATACAAATCCCAACTTATCTGCTATTAAATTCCTATTACCAATGATGTAATACTATAAATGATAATTATTTATTACAAAAAGAAAAAGTTAAAGATAATAATTAATAAAAAGCATTAATAATTTGTTCCAAATCAGGTGAATAATCATAAAAGAATGAACTTTTAATACCTTAAAGTAATACTGTAAAAACATTAAAAAGGAATGTACTAAAAAAACTGCATCACTCATACACTTCTGCTTTTTAATTTCTAGAACTTATTGATCCTCTATCCAAACAGTATCATTCTCTACTTCTGTAAAAATGCAGTTATAAATGTAATATATATATACTGATCCATATATCTTTTAAGAAAACTGAACAATTATTTTCTGCTTAACATATTCACACACACACATACACACACACACACACACACACACACACACACACACACACATATATTATAATATGCAATATTCTAAATATTAACAAATGTGTCTTTTGTTGGCTACTTTAGTGCTTATACCATTCAAGTTCCTTGTAGACACTCTGCACATTATTTTATTGCAATACATTTGACATAAAACTGCTGACAAGTTTAATTTAATCAATTAATTAATTAATTAAACTTCAAGATAGCATACACTACCAGCATTCAAGTCTTTCTTCAGGTAAATTCTATTATAAAAAATTTGTATAACTTTTAGTATTACTATTAGACTAGTGTGGTAATATATTATGTAATAATATATATCAACCTCCTCTGTATTAAGTTTAAAGCAACAACAAAACAATTTTTTTTAAACAAAGATTACTTTTTAAAAAATGAAATGTTTACATTTGCTGTTTTTCATCTATAAGTATATGTATAATGCCTTTAAGTTTTAGTGTAATTGTGTTACTATTTTATCTTAACTTTGGCTGCAGTAATAGCCATAAATATTAATACTATAGGTGCATTGTACTTGTAGTTGGATGTAGGAAACTATTTTGGTGAAATAATGAATCGAAAACGAGCATGTATTCCTTTTAATTACATTTACAATAACAACTAAACAAGAGATATTTTTATATTTTTAATGAATATGACCAAATATATCATTTTATCAAAGAGAAAGATGCAGATTTGGGCATTTCTAAACATGGGCCAAGTTGAGAAATAAAACTGATGACTATTTCCATTTATATATATAATACTGTAAATAAAAGGCACATACTTCTTGTTTTAAAGTAATCATTACAAAACTCGGAAAATACATAAACTCGAGAACATAATATATGCACTTTTAGCAGATGTAATTTTATAGTAATGAACAGGAAACCGATGACAATCCATTGAACACTGTGCCAAGTTATTAACACACTCCGACAAATATGCTTCAAAAGTTGCATATCATGAACGAAGAATTTTCTGTTGCTACATTATGAGAATAAAAGAAAGATGTTAAAAGTAAAAGTGAGAACTTACGAAAACTGATATCACCAGACAATACGTCTGTTTACTTCTTCGTTCTAGTGCAAATGACGTATAACTCACATGACATATGTAACAAAGAGTTGCTTCCCCTATAATCGTCTGCTAAGGGAATTAACACACCAATTATTAGTGTACTAGCGTACTATGCTCTATTTTAAATTTAAGGGCTTTTAAAGGAAATCGCTAAAAATGCGTGATTAAAGTTTTCAAAGACATCAACGAGATATTCAGTATGGCGTAGTGTGAAGCTTCTATGAATTGAATGTTTAATCGTGTCTGAATCAGGATTGCTACATGCATAATCCAAAAAGTGTTAAAACTTTTTACTGTTCATTAAGTTAGGTTATTTAGTTTATTCCAGTATCCCTGTCACTTTTAGTCAGAATTCTTCAAACAACACAGACAATTTGAAAGTTACCTAACCCGTAAATGTTGTTTTATTCAGTAAACATATTCAGTGTGCCCCCTATTGAATGGCAGTCAGTGGCAAATAATTTAATTTGAGAATATATGTACGCTTATCGTTAGGCCACGATTGAACAGTTATCTTTATTTACACACATAGTCAGTGCGAACCCAGTGAGAAAATCTGAGAGAGAAAAAAACTGAACAAAACACTTGAACTCAGTCACTTTCCCTTTTGCATCAGATCTAAACGCAATCTTTTCACTAAGTTGTTTTATTCTCCCGAGTTATCTTTCGCTCGCGGCTGTGTTGACTGCACTGATACAAGTGATAGCTCAGTGGTTGACTATCGCTTATCGAGCAAAATGTAAGCAACAGCTACCCGTTTTGTTGTTTTTTTAAAAAAATAAAAAATAAAGTATCTGCTACACCTATGAGAAATTGTTTCGGCCTCAGTATTTTTTTCTCTTTCCTTCGACTTGCACTGACTTATAATTCCGTCTTCAAAAGAAATTGAACACCGGCTTATTCCACTGTACTGCAATAAATCGTTGCAAAGAAAAGTGTAATTCTGTACAATAGAAATATATAGGAGTAGAATTTTAAAGAAGGGAATGTTTTGTTATTTTTTTTTAATTGTCAACGAGCACCTATGAACATTTTGTTATTTGCGTCGCATGATTCTCGACAAAGAACCTAGATAAAGCAAGGGTTTAACGTGATTTCTTTAAATGAAATTTTGTGTGCTTGGGTAAAAATTTAAATTTAAAAAAAACAATTTTAATGAAGAATATTAATTTTTGTTATAAGACTTTCAAAATTGTATATTTAATTGATAGTCATGCAGATATTATAAAACAGCCTGCAACTTAGACACAGAGTTACAAAATATATTCGTGTTATTTACAACCCAGACAAATACATGGTTCATCTCCCCACCCTTATCACTTAATCAGGCCTAGAAAAGTTTATAGAATGAACAAAAATCTAAATTTTGATGAGTTGGTGACTTTAACGAAAAGGATTACTAAGATTACTAGTTAGAGATAATTAAACAGCCCTGAGGCTGCAAATCGAGAACATGGACACACATCTTCAGTTATATTTGTTATTCTCTCAACTCAGAAGCTATAATAAGTGTAACATCCAACACTGACACTTATTCCAAGCAAGACACCATACAAATGAAAAGACTTCTGTTATTTTTACTGCATTCACTATTTTAAATGGTGCGTATTTATTTTATTTCAGTGTTAACATCTTGAATATTTACCCTTTATCTAAATTCTTTTTTTTCCTTGGCAGTTTCTGGAGCTCTTGTTGTTGTCATAATTCTGTTGATGAATAATTAAATATTATACGGGATCAAATTAAATCTAGAATAATGACTGACTGCCAGAGAGGAAGCGAAATTGCCTGTCTCGAATCTATTATTCAGTGGAGGCTTGAGGCATTTGGAAGCACAGATGTCAATATTGATGATAATGGTAGTCGTGGTGCTGGTGGTGGTATTTGTGTGTGTATTGCCCCTACCCCACTCAAGTTTCTTTTGTAATCAAGGAGTTAAGCAAGTGTCAAAGGAACAATCAGATAAATTAGACACATACCAAACACTTTAATTTAATGAAAGGACATAATATTAAAAATTGTTTCCCAAATAATTCACAATATAATTTGATTAATAAGAAGTCATTAATTAAAATATAACTATGATAGAGATAATCATTCACAGTTGCCCTGGCAATAATTTGACAACTAAACCAAAAACAGTTGCTGCTAAATCATTAAATGTATGTCTTTTATTTTTGGTTTTGCTGATTGGACCACACTAAAAGAATTTTCTTCCTGAAATTCTCACTGCCATACTAACAGGAATGTATGGACTAGGAATGAAAGGAATTAACCAGTCAATTTAAACGGGGGATAGTTCCAACTTAAGCTGATTATGAACTTGATAAGTCTATGGTTCAGTAAAGTGGGAAGGTAATGTTTATTGGAGGCAGACTGTATGTTACACTTTGTAATGGATTTATTGTATTTTTATTTATGGATTTATTGATTTTCTTTTGTATGAGTTGAAATTGTTATATTGTTTTCTTGTACTTGTTTTCTTAATTACTATTATTATTACTACTACCATTAGTATTCTTTACATTTTTCTTGTATATTTTTTCTGAACTACGTTTTATCTAATGTTCACTCTGTTTTTATTATATATTGACCTTTATTATTTAGACTTATAAAGCTATAAACTAATTAATTAAACTGTATTAGGTGAAACTTATGATATGTATGATGTAAATGTATTTAAATGTGTGACCATGTAAGTGTATTCTGTCAGAGAACAAATGTGGACAAATTTTACGCCCGTGTATTTTACTGGCAGATCGGCACTTTATCATGGATGTTGTTTCGGAGCACTGAGCCACAAGCCACATCTGAGCAGAATGACCCATGGGCCGAAGACCAGTTCAATAGACCATGTGAGTGTCTACTAATGACATTTACTGAGACCCTAGACTACACGTCAGTTGATCTAAAACTATGTATTTATAAAGTCCTAACTGCACAGCTTCAGTGAAGTTGTAGACAAACTCTACCAAAGTACTCTAGAATTCACTCAGAAACATTCAGTGTTCTCTTATAAACTCATTTATAGTTTGCTCATATGAACGAACCAAATAACTACTACACGACCAAACGGATATTCTCTTATGACACCACATGGTCATGATTATGAACTTGTGTGTGTGTGTGTGATGGAGTGGTCTCTGGTTTAGTGTGTTATATAGGTCACCCCAGGACACCAGGTAAAAAACAATGATGTTGATGTAGAGGACAAAACATCACACACGTGACGACAGACACAGCAAGAGATGACAACAAGCAACACCGTGCGAAAGGCGGGGATGTGACGTTATTGGGTTTACATGTACTCTGTAAATGAATGTTTGCGAGAATAAATTGGGCATGTGCTGAGACGCGGCTCGCAATGGCTTACCCGCGCTGACTTGTGTTCAAGACTCCTATCTCACCACTTAAAGACACAACACCTGTCATATAAGCATTCCAGTCTCACCACTTAAAGACAACACCTGTCATATCAGCATTCCAGTCTCACCACTTAAAGACACAACACCTCTCAGTATCACCACTTAAAAGCAAAGTCTGCACACAAACCACTGTAAAATGTAACATTGTCTTTACAGCAGATATCCAGGAAAACGAGAGAAAAGAAATAAAGAGGCTAACCTTTCAGTCCCCATAAAAGTATGAAAAAAATTTTTTAAAGTTCAACCTGACAATAGCCAATGCACTGCATGACATTTCTTGCAGCAGAACAAAGACGTATGTAAAGAGAAACAAAAGTATTTTAGACAACTACCAACTTATTTGTAAAGTCGACCAATTGTCAGTGCTATTTATTGATGCATGGCATTTCTATTTCACTAGGGAAACATCAGGACAACCAACAAATGCCAGACGACACGGATTGCGCTTGTACTTTTTTCTCACTCCATTACGTCGAGAGGGAAAGCAAAACAAGCACAAAATTCAAAACATGCAAAACCAAATATGAATGATGCTTTGATTTATTAATGTCATATATTTGCAGTTTAATCAGTGTCAGTGCGGCCCTTTGTGGCTTCATCATCATCCTCTGCTGCTCTGTAGGATTGAATATAGTATGATAGCATTAAGTTCTTCGAATAACATTCTTTCACTCTCAATGAGACACACTCTTGAGTTCAATTGCCTTTTATTAAAATGCCACCGAGATCATGATTTTCACGCTCGTTGCGTCTACCCAGAACACGCAGTAGTATTCATTATGATTTTGGTCACAGTTGACCTAGATTCTTCTTCACTTGGATCTTCGTCAACTGTTCCACGCATTGAGACCAGGACTGTTTTGTCTCAGCCACCTCCCCCATCCCTCAGTATTATAGCTGCTTGTTAAATATTGACAGACAGTATCATACTCAATCTAAAAGGTGGGGTTATTTTTTTGTTGCGTGACATATGATGCTCTTTTCTGTGGCTGAGTCTCTGAACGGGTATGTTGTATTACACCCGTAAATCGATAGAGAGCAGATACTGAAAATTGTGCTACACCTGCCAATCTCGCTAAACATCTTACCGGAAACTGTTGCCGGACTTGGAAATAAGGGACTTAGTCATCAAACTGGTCTCACTGTCGTTCGTGGCATTCACACTCGGCGATGCTTTTGACGCATTGCGTTTCAACCACTCGGCTAGTGATGTAGAAATCGGGTTACACTGCCAATAACTCCAGATGACATAGCCAGTTCGCGGAATTTGGACTTTTATAATTCTAGAGTGAAAATTACCGCCAGTCAGAGAAGACTTAAAAGTAGACCTTTTTTCTACTGGCCAGCCAAACTTTGCATCAGATAAGATTAACTGTATTCCCATTTCCTAAAGAACCAGGCAAAAGTGCACCAAACTCTAAACCAACAAGCCCACCCTAACAGGCATGGCGCCAAAGCGATGTTTCAGCTTAATTTATTTATTCTTTAATTATAAGTATGAACATAATAAAACTAACTCTAACCCTAACCCACTGAATACGATATAAAGGACTTTGACCTTTACCATGTCAGATAATGCATTTTCATTGGTCGACTACTTCTCTCTGCATTACGAGCGGCCATAAAGCATAAAGTGCGTGCTGAGTCTCTGGTATTCACAACTCAGATACCAACAAAAAAAATTCAAAATAAAAATAAACTGTCCATTACAAAACGAATGAAGGATAGTTAGACGATGCCAACAGTAATTATCTATGTAGATAAAAAAAAAACTCAGATTACAGTAACAGATAAAAACAAAGAAACATAATGCAAGGCAGTCGTGCTACTGTAAAGAATATCTACATAGAACATTCAAAATATATTTCCTCAAATACTCAGTTTTTTAAAACTAAAATAATTCAATAGATCTCATTTTAGAAAAAAAAAAATTATGTTCATGCTCATGCTATAATAAAGTCATTGATACTTAACTACAGTAAATTTACAAAAGTAATAATAAATTAAATGACAGGAGTATTAGTATGACATTCCATGTCAGTGTTTGTCCACACTTCTTATATGATTACCCCTTTGACTTACAAGCACCAAGAAATTCCTTGGTTCTGATTTTGTTAAATATGCCTTGTTATGTTGAAAATTATTTACATTTGTTGTTATAATTCTGAATAAGTGAAAACTATTCTTTAAAAGGTAAAATTTCCTAGTATGAAAATTTACAATATACTATATAGTGATCAATCTGTGTACTGGTTTTATTGCATAAACTGTAAGTTATACTTGCCTGTGATAATGACTTTTTTTTTAAAAAGTGTCCAATCAGATTTTTGTATTTAGTGTTTATATATCTATAAACAAGGCCAATACTGTCATGCTCTTGAGAAACAATATATGTAAAATGTCTGTGCAATAAAAAATTGATTAAATTGAAATTTTTAAATAATTCAGTCTTTGTTGACAGCTCTCCAAAATATGTCTTGATTTTGTGTGCATGGGAGTATGCAAAGAAAAAAATAATACCCAAACATCGAACTATAATGTACCATGCAGAAAGAAACTGTCAAACACACATGCAAACACAATGTATGAGCATGACAGTAAAATTTTGTTATAGTTGCTGTAAATGAGTTTAGGAAGCACTTTTATCTTTTAGCAAGCCCAAAACGTCACAGCAGTGTTCAAATATGTATACACTATAAAAACAAAATGTGCATGTAAAAAATAAATTACACACTGAGTAGAGTTTTTGTGTTGAGAATACAATGTTCAAAATTATTAAAACACTGTAACAATTCTCTAATATATGTGTGTTCTTTGTGTAATTGTCAGTTTTATTTTTCCAATTCTCTGTTGAAATTTCACCAGAATGCAACAAAACAGTGGGTGCAGTCACCAAATCATTGTCTTAATCATTATTTTATTGGTATAATAATGATATACTGCCTATGATTGACCAAAAACATTAGCAGTTAGCACTAAAACAGACTACAAATCATCATCTTAAACTTTCTTTCATTGGTATGTAAATGCATACTGTCCACCAAATTTAGGCAGTTGATGCTGAAAATTATTTCTTAAGGAATCTGAAATAAGTCTTTTAGTCTTATGGAAAATTAGGGTTATTTAATTTCTTCTGAAAAAAGAAATATTACTATAGATACTTAGATTAATCTTCATTTTCTTCTCTTTTGTTTTAGAATATTTCTCTATTAAAAGTATTAATAATACTAGTCTAAAGCTGAAAAGGCAGCCCTGTAAAAGGTGTCACTTTAAAAAGCAACATTTTGAAGAGTGTGGACACAAGCATTCTGAATTGTTGGTGGAATGAAGTGTTGTTCGCTAGTGCAGTCAACAAGAGATCTATATTCTGAAAGCAAGTGTACTGTCATTTGCTTGTTATAGGCAAAGTTAACTAAAGAAATGTAATTAAGTCTTTTGCCCATTTATTTAAACAAATGTAGAAATCACTTCTAGGCTACTACTAGTACTACAGTACTAGCACAATCCCCTGTGTGGGAGATAATTTAGCTATTAGGTGCTGCAGCCAAAGGATCCAAATTTTTTTTTAAACCAACCCCCCTCAAAAAAAAAAACCAAAAAAAAAAAACCAAGAGAAACAAAAGTTTGCTGTATAATATTGGATTTGTCATTAGTGTCTGCAATACTGCACCAAAAAAGCCACAATATTGGGGATGTCATTAGAATGTCTACAATACTGATCAGAATGCCTACATCAAAGTTTACAACTTAAAACTTATGGTTAAATTATTGGCTATTACCAAGTTCTATAATTTTTAGTTATGATCTTAGCATTATAGAAATAAAATGTTTTGATAAATCCCTCACAGCATTATAAGAACAAAATATGATAAATCCCTCGCAGCATTACAAAAATAAAATATTATGATAAATCCCTCACACTCTACTCGTGCAGAAACAACAAGTACTCAACAACAAGCACTAAAAAATAATAAAAATGAAATTCTCATAACAAATGCACATGACGACCACATGGGTGTTAAAAGTTTATCTTCACCATTTGCCCACCAAGTACACACTATTCAATCAAACTTTCACTTTCTCACACTATTCAATCAGACTTTCACTTTGTCACACTATTCAATCAGACTTTCACTTTGTTAAAGAACTTCAATTTCATCCTGTAGTTTGCAATCTAATACAATGAGTTTTAAAGGTCATCTCTGCTACTGTTCTCAGACTTAAGGTTTGGTGCTTCATCAATAAAAAATATGCATGGTCTAAATATGAAAAAAATTAAAAATAACAAATAAATATGTCACCACAGATTAACAAATACAATTAATATGATGCAAAACCCATTTCATTATTTCAACTGATTTTTACTTCTAAATAGTTAAACTTTACTTAAAGTCAATTTATAAAGTTAACAAAACTGGCAAGAATGAGAAAATTTTAATTCACTAGGTACACAATAAGTGAATCAACATTATTAATATAAGAAAAAGTCTCAAATATTCTTTAATAAATTAAATGATATCTCATATTTAAGACATTAAAACAAAAACTGAATGGGGTTAAACTCAACTTAAAAACTGACATATTCTGATAATAACAACTGATACAAGTGATACTGATAGTGATATGTTACTTTGTTCCAGACTAACTTCATAGAAATGTACTTCTTATAGTTTTAGCTTTAAAAACATTAATATCATGAAAAGTGTTCTTGAAGAAAAGGGAAAGTATTCTTAGTATGGAGTATTTCTGATTAAATGTGATCAAATAAAATTAGAGTTTGCATCTAAATGAAAGAATGCATACATCAAGGTGAGTGAAACGAGTGTGACCATAAAATAATTATCATAGTTCATACTGATAATTTAGAAACCATTTCACTGTAAAAACAGTTTTTCAAACTGTAGTTAATACAAATATAATTTTGCAGGACACACACACATACACATACATAGGGTGCTCTTTTTATAAAAGGAGAGGTGCTAATATTTATATACTGTTATTTTCCTACCAAATTTATTTGGCAAACTCATTTGAAATTCAGTCTCATAAAGTTAAAACTAGAAAGATGCTGGCAAAAATCAATGACTGCTAAATGTTGGAATACAGTCATACACAAAAGGTAACGTATATCTACGTAATATGTACACAATATGTACATACAGGATCAAGTTTGCTATGAAAAAAATTACTGATTAAATGATGCATCCATTTAATGTTAACATTTAAATAAATATTGTTTAGAATATGTAAAAGGACCATTTCTAGCATTCACACTTTCCTTCAGGATGCATTTGTATGGGCATCATCCACAAGTGTTTCAGTATCACAAGAAGCAGGAACTGTGAATGTTGTAGGAGACTGCACTGAATATGTGTTGATCCGATGACAAGCCCTAGCAGCATTTTTGAATAAATCTCTGATATCAGTCTGTTTATTTGTCTTCTGCCTTTTCTGCATGAAAGTTGAGCGTAGAGTATGCAGCTGCACAACTTCTTGGGCAGTATAACATGGTTGCCTTTCAGCAAATTTAATTATAATATCAAAAGCCATAGCAGCCTTTGCCCAAGTTATTTTGTCTTCTTCATAGCCTGTTAAATCTTCCTCCTCACTGTCTTTCTCAGTATCCTTCATATGTTCAGGATTCATAACGGTCTCCATAATTTCTGCATCAATAAGGCCATTAGTCTCCTTGTCAGCTTCAATCCACTCTTCTACCTCACTTTCTTGGAGTTTGCTGAATGGGTGTGCCGATGGGATGTCCTTCACCATCTCCATAATTTCTGCTAATGTATTTGTCCTCTGTCTTTCAGTATAGCCCTCAACTATATTATCATCAGATGATGCCTCCATAAACATGACATTAGGCCACAATTTTCTCCAAGCTTTCTTTAAAGTTTCTCTTTTAACACAATTCCAGGCACAAGCAACATTAAAAATAGCATCCTTCATGTTATAATCTGTCTGGAAATCCTGAACAGAACCTTCATGACTAATTAATTTCCGCAGGAAATCTCTTCTGTAAAAGAACTTTAGATTCTGAATGATGCCCTGGTCCATGGGTTGAATGAGCGGAGTAACACTGGCAGGGAGGAATATGGTAAAAATATTACCAGATGTTAAGTCTGATTCATGGTAGTGAGCTCGGCAATTGTCCAGCAAAAGAATAACTTTGCTGTCTTCAGGTTTACCAATTTCTCGAAAATGCTCCTCTACTGAAGGCACAAAAATATGATGAAACCATTCATAGAAAATGTCTTTGTCCATCTGTGCATTTCTTTGTGTTTTATAAACAACGGGTAAATGTGCAACAGTTCTGAAAGCCCTAGGGCGATTATTTTTTCCAATCACCATCAGCTTCACTTTATGTGAACCAGCAGCATTTGAACATGTGAGAACAGTTAAGCTATCTTTATTTATCTTAAATGTAGCATCAATAGATTCGCTAGTACCTGCTAAAGCAGAATTCGGCAAGCACCGCCAAAACAGGGTTGTCTCATCTGCATTGTATATCTGTTCAGGGGTTAGATCATGCCCAACTATAAAATTGTTAAAAAACTCACAGTATCTTTCTGCAGATTCATGATCAGCCGAATTTTGTTCTGCAGATGCATCCAGCTTTTTAATGCCGTGACGAAGCTTAAAACCCGAATGCCACCCTTCAGAATATGAACACGGCTCAGTCATATCCATGTGCTTATAAAAGTCTTTTTCATTCTCAAGGAATAATGGGCCTGTAATAGAGGTGTCATCTGAACGTTTCAGTGAATATTCGTCATATGAAACAGTATCTTCATGCAGTTGCTCTAACTTCGGCGTTTGCAGTGTACGGCGTCGTTCAAAGGTTTTTTGTGTTTTATGTATATCGGAACTTGCAAAATATTTGACCAATTTTTCTTTCTGCGCTTTAATATCGTAAATTGTGGACGAGCCAATGTTATATTCTTTCATTAATGCATTCCTGCTCTCACCGTTTTCTAGTCGTTTGCAAATATCGATTTTCTGTTTTAATGTTAATACAACTCTCTTACGTTTTCCTACCTTGCATTTTCCAGAAATTTCACATTCCATTTTTAAAAGTTGAAGTTAAAATATTTAATGATCTAGCACGATGGAGGAAGTAAACAAAGGGAGAGTATTTGGTAGTACATGATTCGAAAAGCAATTTACCACAAACATGGCTTAAGAAACTACAAGATTACTACAAAAGACCGCAAGAACAATAAGATCATTAAAAAAAATATGTATATTTGTGTTCTATGCACATTATTTCTTGTAGTATTATTGTGCTGTGTGACTGTTATCATTCAAATGCTATGGAATTAATACAGTGCCAATAATATGGAATAATCACACTAATGGTTTACTATAGAGCAGTAAATTGTAAAAGTGAGAGTAAAAAAAAAAAAATAATAAAAATAAAGGTTTCATTCATTCAAAGTAAAAAAATTCCATTTCAATTGCAATATGGGACATACTGTGCCAACTTTTATTATTGTTTATTTATATATCATATTATCGATGTTTTGATTGTGTTATTGATTTGCTCTTAATAATTTACGTGTCTCAGTAATAGAATACTTTACCTTATGATTAAATTCCACACTTTGTTGTAATACTGTTGACTGAATGCAGTAGCTCAATGGAGAAATTAATGTAACGATTGTTAAATATCATTATTTTTAGTTTCAAATTACATTATTATTATTACATATAGGTACTGTACAGAAGAAGAGTGGCAGTAGGTTTAGTTTGCTTAATTTTAGTACTTGTGTGCTGTTGTTAACAATCACTCATTATTTGCACTGGGTATCTTAGTAGAGATAGGTTGCAGTCTAAACACTCCCATGGCAATATGGCCAACGTTCAGCGTCATTGGGATGAAATGGGCCGGGGCCCATGGGCCAGCTTATTTTTAGCATGTTTGACATTCTATATTTTACCAATCAGTCTGAATTAAACATGTGTTCTTAAATTAATCAATATATCTATAAAAAGTAGTAATTTAAATTTTAAAAATCCATTAATTAGTACAGTTGATTTTAATTTTTTAGCACAATGACCCATTCAATTATCATTTTAGCGTGACGCTGAACGGCCGTGCGTTCAATAGAGCTAACGTTTCGTAACGTTAGGCCCGTTCGCGCTATCGGGTTAAACCACACGATATCATTGCCACTCCATCTTTAGAGAGCCCAGTGATACATCGGTACCTAAAACCGCTTGCCCGTGACTCTTATAAGAGCTTATTAACTGATAACAGAACACAGTCAATTCAAAATTAATTTAAAATAATTTTTGTCCTTTACCACAGGAAGGAATTTCTAAAAATAAAATAAATATTAAAAAAAATCTAATTTCCCGCTCAGCTGGTGACCTGTGAGAGTAGCGACGCTTGCCACTCTTTCTGCTTTTAAAGTTTGGAGAAGTTCTCGATAAAGGTAAACATAACAGTCTTTACTGATTAAAGTAGACAAACGTTGTTTTTGCTTACGGTTATATCTGTCGGTGTATTAATAATGTAGAGCAGAATTGAATAATTCCTGCCACCAAAAATATAAATATTTGCCAAGCGTACAGTTTCTGCTTTAAGCTTGCGCGAAGCTCGCCCTGCAATAGAAGAAACGTCATCTAGAAATATTTCCCCGAAAAACGCTGAAAAATCCATTTATAAACCAGCTCCCTGTCCATATCTTATTGACTTATTGGGTTGGGTCCAAAGTGAAATCCATGTACCACATCTTGCTAGTTTGTCAAAGTGACTCTCAAGTGCACTCCAGTAAATCTGGTTTGCTATTGTTGCTATTGTTACTGTTAACGCTGCTACTATACTACTACTTCAACTATTGTTACCATGACTATTTAAACTCTTTATTAGAACACGAACACCTAACAAGGGATATTGTTTAGCTCAGTCGAAATTGTACATCCTGCATGCAAAGAACGTGCAGAACAACTTGATCTGCTCAGCTTGTTTAGGGTAATGCTACCTGTGCAGTTTTCACATTGCAAGGATATATACACAACATGTTGACTGACTCGGCGAGTTAATTTAGTGATGTCTATGCAGTTTCATACTGCAAGTATATATAGGCCTACATAACATCTTGACTAACGGTGAGTTAGGGTGGAGAGACCCTTGTTGTCACTTTGAAAGTAATGGCTGTATTGGAAAAGTTAAGTCACAACAAGTTTTATTTTAAAATCTTTTCTACCTATAAATATAATATATAAATATTGTAGTTTTAACACAAGTAATAATAGAAATGGCATCTTTGGAGATCGTTATATATTTAACAAACTGTATAAAGCTCTTTAAAATATTGCATCACACAAAGGTAGAACGTAAATGCAAAAGAACATAATATATACCCATGCATACAAATTATATAAAACTAATGAATGCTGTGAAGGCCACATTGCAAGATAACTCTGTTTAATATTTCCTGAGTTATATCCCTTAGTGAGAGATAGTTCTTGAGGAAACATGTGCCTTCACTTCAGCAGCCAATTTGTTACAATATTTTTTATTGGGTACTGTATAATACTGCACCGTCTGACGGGATTTTTTTTTAACCTGACACTGAACGGATTAACGATTTTTGTTACAATTTTGCCAAATTTAAAATTGTTTAAATAAATTATTATCGCACAGAAACAGATGGGTTAAGGGACTTTTATCATATGCCATTTCTTCTTCTTCACAGTGTTTTGATATTATGTTATTTTCTTAAATATAAAATGCCTGATCATTCATTCATTATGAAAGGAACCGCGAGCAAACTTAATTAAATACAAGAGTTGTTTATACCTTCTCATGTGCACAAGTGTTTGTTAGTCGACAATTCGCAACCATTTTGTAATAAAAATTGTCACCCTGTTCAAAGTGGATATTTTAGGCTTTGTTTCTTCTTATTTATTAGATTTGACTTTCAGAATTTTTCTGAGCTCTTTAATCCTTTTCCATTCGGCAAATGCAAAATCTGAACGTATTTTCTTTCTCATCATCTTTCTCTTATTTACCAGATGTACCAGAGAGATGTTGTACACACTATAAAGCTCATACTTAACGTCCTGGGCATTTGACTTAAGGACCTGATTATATTATTTTTCTAGCACACTGTATTGGGAAAACAGAAAAACAATTTGACTGAAAAGGACCTGATTATATTGTTTTTCTAGCACACTGTATTGGGAAAACAATTTGACTTAAGGACCTGATTATATTGTTTTTCTAGCACACTGTATTGGGAAAACAGAAAAACAATTTGACTTAAGGACCTGATTATATTATTTTTCTAGCACACTGTATTGGGAAAACAGATAAACAATTTGACTTAAGGACCTGATTATATTGTTTTTCTAGCACACTGTATTGGGAAAACAGAAAAACAATTTGACTTAAGGACCTGATTATATTATTTTTCTAGCACACTGTATTGGGAAAACAGAAAAACAATTTGACTTAAGGACCTGATTATATTATTTTTCTAGCACACTGTATTGGGAAAACAGAAAAACAACAACAAACCTTCCCTTCGCCCGTAGAAGACATACGCGTTAAATGAAGTTTCACGGACAAAGAATTCAAGTTATCTACCTTTCTTATAAAATCGCCATTTTTTCTCCATCTTTAATATGTATTACTGTATGTTTATTATGAATCTTGTATTACTGTATGTTTATTATATTATGTATCATGTATTACTGTATGTTTATTATGTATCACGTATTACTGTATGTTTATTATATATCACGTATTACAGTATGTTTATTATGTATCACGTATTACTGTATGTTTATTATGTATCATGTATTACTGTATGTTTATTATGTATCATATATTATTGTATGTTTATTATGTATCATGTATTACTGTATGTTTATTTAGAATTGTAACATACCGAGGGCGTGTGAGTGTGTGTGTGTGTGTGTGTGTGTGTGTGGTGTGTGTGTGGTGTGTGTGTGTGTGTGTGTGTGAGTGTGTGTGCGTGTGTGTGAGTGTGTGTGTGTGTGTGTGTGTGAGAGAGAGAGAGAGAGAGGTAGTTGGGTGCTCAGGACTCTCCAGTACAATTATTTCGCACTAGTCTCAGCAAACTGCACTCAGGGAAAGACAAATCAACCAACCAACCAACCAACCAAACCAAACTGTAAGCAACTGGTTAATCTGTAAACAAATATCACTCTAATCATGCACCTAGTTAAATGTTGACGTGCATTCGGTATGAAAACAATTTTCAGTCTGGTATTAGTATACAGATTTATACTTAAAGATTTCACATACATATACAACTTTTACAAAAACACGCTCAAAAGCAGTTGAGTTTGATATACGTCAATAAATGTAAATGCAAAAACCGAGAGAAATGAGAAATCAGCATAAATTTAATGGTCACTTTTTGTGCTTGCAGTCATGTCTGGAGAGTATGACAGTGCCAATGTCCATTTTTTTGGTGCTTGCAGTCATGTCTGGTGTTAAAACAGAGTATGACCAGTGCCAATGTCCAGTTTTTGTGCTTGCAGTCATGTCTGGTGTTAAAACAGAATATGACCAGTGCCAATGTCCAGTTTTTTCTTGCAGTCATGGCTGATGTTAAAACAGAGAATGACCAGTGCGAATGTCCAGTCTGTCAAGAGGACTACAAAGACCCTAAGCTCTTACGATGTGGGCACACTATATGTCGGCAGTGTGTCCTGTCGTGGCTTGAGACTGGAGGGCCACAGAAAGGGTGCCCACTGTGCCGTGCCTCTATCCTCCCTCCACAGTCGGCTGGCAGCAACACAACAGTTGACGTGGCAGGCTTGGTCGACGTTCTTCCTACTGATGTTGCATCTCTCGCTGTTGTGGACTGCAAACATTTACTGCAAGGAGACCATTTCTGCAATGTCTGCGATGACGACAATCCAGCGTCATCAATTTGCATCGACTGTAATTTAAAACTGTGCGCGGCGTGCTCCAAAACTCACCGAAAATTCCCAGCATTCCGCGAGCACTCGGTGGAGCAAATCAACACGCTGACTCCGGAACGTTTGGCCGCTCTCCGGAAGTCGTTTTGTGATGTGCACAAGGACCGCCAGGCTGAGTTGTACTGCCCGACCGACCGATCCCTCATTTGTTTTCTTTGCTCTTCCTCGAAGCATCGCACCTGCCCTGGAGTCGACGTGTTGGCAGACTGCGCAACGAAGGAACGTGAAGGGCTTAAGGGACTTTCGGAGCGACTGCGTAAGAAAAGAACATATTTAGAAGCACAGGTAACGTCACCCGAAGCTTATGTGTCAGGTACATCATGTATGCAATAAATGCATGTTAATAAAATGTTAATAAACTTTTTAAAAAAACGAAAGAAAATCCGAAAAGAATTTCTCTATCACTTTCTCACACACACGTACACACATACAGAGTATAATGTCAACCATCTGAGAAGACAGAATGTGTAAATAGATAAATACCTATATATATATACAGACAGACAGATAGATGGACATAAATTACGTATTAGCTTGCTGTAACAATTACATATCATATAATTGAGGCCATTTTAAAACTAATTTCTAAAATAAAATGCACTGCCAATAACTGAAAAAAGAAACGTGCTTTTATACTTCCATTTCAGATCAGTTACTTAGATGAAAAAGCCACAACTGTGCGAACTGAATCAAGTGTTATTAAAGGTCAGGTCAAGGCCATGGTCGATGACGTACGTGCAGCACTAGAGAGAAGATACCATGAATTTATACTCGCAATACAAGGTGAAGAAGACGGCATCGTGGCGATGATTAGCAACAAAAAGTCTTGCCTCAGTGATGAACATGCTTCTATTGTGGCCCATGTTTATGTAGCAGATCGTCTGGTAACTACGGCAGCAGATGGTTCCCTGCTGACGTCACTGCCCAATTTGAAAGCGTCTATGGAAGCACTGGAAAACCAAAAACAGGGGAGGTCACCAGTTGACTTCGAGGACATACCCGCGTTTGCAGCGCATTGTGAAATGATTACTTGTCTCGAGAAAGCTGGTTCGGTATTACGAGAGGTGGTAACCATGGCTACTCCTTTATCCGTAGCACGCTCTACCAAAACAAATGTGACCTCAGAAAAGGTTCTTCTGCATTTTTAATGTTTCATTCTCTAATGTGAATATCCACCTAAACAAGTTCAATTTTTGGTTTTCTGTAAATGTTAACTTTTAGTCCTTGTGTTGCTGCTTGAAACTTACTGATTAGTAACTGATTATGAGTATTTTGTCTATGTTCGTGTTAGTCCATACCTGCAGGTCTTAAGTTTACGTACACAGAGATGCAGGGTGCAATGTTCGTTCACTCTTGCTCCCATAAATCTTTACCCTGACCAAATACATAATACTCCCCATTGTTATTTAGGTATAGGATTTGTGACTTATTCTGCTTGTTGGACTCTCTTGTTGATGTGAAAGGTGTTGCAGTGATTATAACTGAAGTCAACATGGATATTTGAATAATGTGAAACGTATTTATAACTGAAGTCAACATGGATATTTGAATAATGTGAAAAGTATGTATAACTCATTAACTGAAGTCAACATGGATATTTGAATAATGTGAAAAGTATGTATAACTGAAGTCAACATGGATATTTGAATAATGTGAAAAGTATGTATAACTGAAGTCAACATGGATATTTGAATAATGTGAAAAGAAAGTGTAATAAGTGCACGGTGTTTCAAAAGAAACGCAGTCCAAGGGCCATGCACTTTTAATTAGTAAATTACAAAAATTGTTGAATATGTTAATCGTGTTGCTGTGCACATAAATGTATTCATTGAATCGTGTTATCTGACAACTTCCCCAACTTTCCATTTGATATTTCGTTAATAATAATTACAATTTTAGTAATTTGTGTTTACAGTAAAAATGGGTTGCGTTTCTTCTTGAACACACTGCACTTATTTTAAACAAGCAAACAAACAGATCAACAACGATACAACTGTAACCCACCATTTTATATTCAGCAGAAAGATATGCCTGATTTACCTTGGAGCCTGATCTCAGAAGAAGCAAACGACGCCAAACTGAAGGACGATGTTGCTGACTTAAAAGAAGAACTAGAATTGTCTTTTGGTAACCCGTATGATGTCAAAAAACAACAAATAAACACACCCATTTCAACGGCACTGGCAGAGACAGCATCAGGGATAGTGAGAGATTTATTACTCACAGGTTAGTAATTAGTTTATACCTACATCTCTACACTAGCATCATACGTAGTAATCTAGGATTAAACAAATTAAAGAGAAGAAATTCTTACCAGCCATAAATTAAAACAGGAAAACAATTCTGCTTATTTTTATTTTAAAACTGAGAGGTAAGGAAAGTATTTTTTTCTCACACGTGTATGAGGGAGTTTTATTCTCTATTCAGTCGTTTTATTTACTGTTCAGTCGTTTTATTTACTGTTCAGTAGTTTTATTTACTGTTCAGTAGTTTTATTTACTATTCAGTAGTTTTATTTACTGTTCAGTAGTTTTATTTACTGTTCAGTAGTTTTATTTACTATTCAGTCGTTTTATTTACTGTTCAGTCGTTTTAGTTATTAATCACTTGTTTTATTTACTGTTCAGTAATTTTAGTTATTGTTTAATCGTTTTATTTACTGTTCAATCCTTTTATTTCCTATTCAGTCATTTTATTTACTATTCAGTAAAGCCTGTGCGGTTAGAAAGCATTTGAAACTAGAGGTTCAGCATTTTATTTTGGATTTTCATCCTTCCAACACCAAGTCATTTACCTGTTGAACAGATCCTTACATTTATCTAGAACACAAAGGCATTCCGACCCAAGGCATTGAAAATCTATATACTCTCGCTCCATGCTGCTGGTTACAGCGCACACTGGCCCAGTACACTTAATCCAGTGCACTCTAACCCAATGAACTCTGATTCAGTAAACTGGACCCAAACGCATTCTAATCCAGTTCACTCTGGCCCATTCCACTTAACCCAGTGCAATCTAACCCAATGAACACTGACCCAATACATTGGACACAAACGCATCCAAGTCCAATTCACTCTGAGCTGATACACTATGACTCACCCAAATCACTGCCAGTCTTTCAAGTTTTTTCAGGCGTAACTGTACGAAAAAATCTGACTGGCTTTATAATACTTTCTCCCACATCCACACGAGATATTCCCGCCCCCTTCCCACCCCCATTTCCAAATTATATAGAATGTGTAAGTCCAAGGCTCTAAGCACTATAATCTACAGACCGTACCGTCATCAAATAGCCTTTAGACTCGTTAGTAGTAAGACTGCACTGTTTTGTTTACTCAGGACCATTATGGTTCGATTTATTTGTCTGAAAATACTACGTTTGAGACTTCACGTCTGTTGTAATTATTTAAATAGAATATAATGATTATACTACAGTTTAAAAAAAAAAAAAATATTCAATTTCAACTAGCAGTAATGAAAATAAAGTTTGTAAATATTTATCTGTGATTTAATAAAACTTTGCTCAATAAAGATACAAATATTAAGTCGAAAGAATAGCATCTCTAAATCTTGTTCATATCCAGACCTTTATTTGATTTATTTATTTGATATATATCTTCCTTGTTTCTGTCTTTCTATCTATATGTCTATCTGTCTTTCTATCGGTCATCCATCCATCAAGGAGCAGAGGTGTTGACTGGCATCAGAGAGTCTTCAGAGGCAGCGCCTTCTTACCATTCCAGTATATGTCGAGAAAACACCATTTGTCACTGCACTGGCATATTAAGGTGTGTAATCTATTTAATTTGCCCCATATCTACTTTTCCTAGCATTTAGATTTGGGTCTGTTTTTTGTTTCTTTTGTATGTGTGTTTTATTGTCAGCAATAAACAACAATTAAACATTTGAAAAGACTGGCATTATTTAACATTTATTCCGCAATCTTTTGGCACTGTCGTTCCGAATGAGTTGGTGTAGTCTTTATGGAAAAGATGTTCTCTGTTAAACATTCACGCATGCACACTCCACCTTACTGCCTATCTACCCCTACCATTGTAATCTAAATAAACATAAAGTTTGACAATATTAAATGAGTCTGAAACAAATTACAGAAGACCCGACGTAGGCTTGAAACAGCTGTCGGGTCGGTAACTCATGAATTCTTTCATTGGCTTGAAATAAGTGTCAGGTCGGTAACTCTTGGGTCCTTTCTGTTTCGGGATCAAAGTTTTGTTGAGTAACCGATGAGGTTTGATTAGGTACTTTGAATCTGAAAAGTGTTGGATTGTTCGCCATTTTTTTTATAGGGTGTATTCATATATGTTCAATGTTTAAATAATGGACCTATAGAACCTGTCATGTTTTTGCAAGGGAAGAGCATTCGGAATTTTTTATTTTTAATCGTGGGAATAATTTAATAATATCGTACGCATACACATTAACCTGAAGAGCATTTTTATCAGTAGGAGGAAAATGAAAAAGAATCTTCATGCATGAAAATACAAATTAAAGTGTTATTAATAACGAGTTTTAATTTGACGTAATTTCACATTTACAAGATTGTCACTCCTTGCTCATGCAAAAGACTGATTTTTCGGACCCTACAATTCTTGCTTGTGCACAAGATCTGTCGATCTTGAGGTCTCCTTGTGTCTGAGTTACAGGAGTTTATGCAGATCGTTCTCGGCTGTTGAACTTTGATACGTAAATGATCGTTGTTTGTAAGGCTTTGTATGATCTTTGGATTGTTGTTTGTAAGGCTTTGTATGATCTTTGTATTGTTGTTTGTAAGGCTTTGTATGATCTTTGTATTGTTGTTTGTAAGGCTTTGTATGATCTTTGTATTGCTGTTTGTAAGGCTTTGTATGATCTTTGTATTGTTGTTTGTAAGGCTTTGTATGATCTTTGTATTGTTGTTTGTAAGGCTTTGTATGATCTTTGGATTGTTGTTTGTAAGGCTTTGTATGATCTTTGGATTGTTGTTTGTAAGGCTTTGTATGATCTTTGGATTGTTGTTTGTAAGGCTTTGTATGATCTTTGTATTGTTGTTTGTAAGGCTTTGTACGATCTTTGGATTGTTGTTTGTAAGGTTTTGTATGATCTTTGTATTGTTGTTTGTAAGGCTTTGTATGATCTTTGTATTGTTGTTTGTAAGGCTTTGTATGATCTTTGGATTGTTGTTTGTAAGGCTTTGTACGATCTTTGGATTGTTGTTTGTAAGGCTTAGTATGGTTGTTTTTATGGATTTATATGATCTTTGGATTGTTTGTAAGCTTTGTATGATCTTTGTATTGTTGTTTGTAAGGCTTTGTATGATGAGTTAAGTTCATAATTTTAAAATAAAGTTAGTAAATTAAAATATATGTTCGACTCAGGTTAGGTCACAAGGATGTAGTTCAATTTTCCGTTATGAAGAGCACCAAAAGCTCAATTAAAGCTTCCTCAAAAAAAACCATTGAAAACTCTTCCAATACAAGCAATTAAGTTGTGACATTGAGTATCATTTTGGGGTTTAACACTGTTGTCTGGATTCTGTCCATTTGAAGAATTAAAGGCACCATGTCTCTCCTGTGTTTACATTACACTATAACACGAAGTCAGTGGACAGTTTAATAATGGAAACGATATACTAGCCCTTGATAATCGAACACGTTTTGCCTATGAAATAATTATCATTTATGTGTGCATATGCATAGGATTGATCAGAGTTAAAAATAAATATTAATATAAAAATAATTTCTTTAATTTATTTCAGCTATGAAGGAAGTCCGTCACAGATGCCGATATCACAATTTGTTGGGAAGAAGCCCCTTGATCAGAAGTGCAGCAAGTTCTCAATAGGCAAGTATTCACTCACGTGCACGTAAAAACTCTCCACAACCCAAACATACATTTACACACATTTATATTTAAGGATATGTGTTAACTTATACACATTTGTGACTGCATGAACGTCTACAAGAATATGGAAAAGAACACCTGGACATTAGTGCGTAATACATGTATATCAAAGGAGTCTAAACGTGTGACAATAATATATTAGATTACGTAAGATTTTCTCCCTTGTTGCATGTTCTCCCCCCCCCCAACCCTTCCGACCTCCGCCACTCCATCTCATTATGTTCATAGCTCGGTAATTGTCGATACATATTGTTTTTTCTATGCTGTTTAAAGACTAATCAGCGAAACAACCCCATACAAGCCTTGATAAGCCGAAGTTCAAATCGTCTATGAACTTTCAACGTTACTTGATAGAAACTAGGAATGTTCAAAAGCCGGACTTGTTCATTTCTTGTTCCCAGCACTTCCCTTCCGTCACCATTTATTTTATAAATTGAAGGAACTGGTGAGTAACTGTTTTTGTCAGCGGATTGCCTCGGTTCCAAATGTATGTCAAATGTTACGCTGAGCAGTCACAGTTGATTGAACTCGGCTTGCCATAGCAGACACTCATTTTTTGTTGTTTTCCTTTCTTTTTCTTTTTCTCTGACCTGACATCCCTGTCACTGAATGGCTCAGGAAAGGAACGTGAACACAACCACACTTGTAATAAATAATACAATACACACCAGTGTCACTGAATGGCCCAGGAAAGGAACGTGAACACAACCACACTTGTAATAAATAATACAATACACACCAGTGTTCCCTGCAATTTGCTGTGGCTCAGTGAAATGCAAGAATAAGAACGTCAAGCCTTCATACGTATTCCGATGTAAACATCTTTGTTCCGTGTCTCGAATTTACCGATCATCTTAAAATACCGGACACCGTTTTCGGATGACCCCACTCAACTCGGTAATAATTTCATAAATGCATATTTGTCCATATTGTATTTCGTAAACGCGTTGCGCATCCAACACACAGACACATGCATTGCGCACCAAACACAGACACACGCATTGCGCAACAAACAGACTCACGCATTGCGCACCAAATACACAGACACACGCATTGCGCTCTCAACACACACAGATGCACTCATTGCGCAACAAACACACTGATACAGGCATTGCACACTCAACACACAGATATACGCATTGCGCACTCAACACACAGATACGACATTCAGATTTGTCTTCATATTTGTTTACTAAAGTTATGGAAAAAGAGTCAGATAAATGTAAAGAGTGGAAAACAGTGAGAGACAGAGAAGGCGAGAGAGAGAGAGAGAGAGGGAGTGTGTGTGTGAGACAGATATTCCGAAACCAGGAGGATGAAAGAGGAGGAAAACGAGTGAATAGAATAACGATGTCGAGAAAAAGAGAGAATAGAATTAGAGAGAGCCAATGAAAAGATTGACGTAGAGAGGAAAGTATGAATAAATGCGCGCACACGCATACACACACACACACACACACACACACACACACACACACACACACACACACACACACACACACACACACACAAATTTGATGAGTAAACGTACGAGAAAACAGTCACACGCACTCTCATACACCCACCCAATCACACACGTACACACATAATAGAGCGCGCAGTAAAGTTTATTTTGTTTTATTTACAGAAATAGTCAACGAAGGCAAAACTGGCATCATTGGATTAGGTCTTTGTCGCCCTTTGTATCCACCCCAGAAAATGGCAGGCTGGGTACGCGGATCTGTTGGGTATCATTCGGACGATGGCGGGTATGTTAGTCCAAATTTTTGAAGCAGTCGCCTTAAACATCCATTACTAAAATAAAAACGCAGGCATGATTTTAGTAAATGCAATAAACACTGAAGAGAAATATACTGTTAATAAATAAACACATTAAAAATTGATGGTAACAAGAAGCGAAGAAAGAATAGTGATATTCATTTATCTCCTAAATTAAGTGATTACCTAAGAGCAGTGATATGTATTCCCAATAATAGTGATACGTATATTTCCATTAAAAATAATGAAATGTATTTTTCTCCTAAAAACGTCTGCATAGAGCTAAATGTCCAGTTCATAAGCAGCATTAGCTATGAAGTGCAGGCAGAAGGTTCTAGCTACTAAGGACAGGTGCCCGCATTATAATAGGTGTTTTGTGAATGAGAGTTTTGTTATATGTTTTTAAAAGCCTGTCAAGTGTTATCCGTATTACAACGTTTATAACGAGATTTTGAAGTATAACACACTTAGATTTGGCCACAAATGAAATTGAAAGAGAAAAAAAAAACAGATGTCTATGTTTTTATTCCTACAGTGCAATTCTGAAACTTGAATCAATTCCCAACTTCACTCCCATGTAATTTAACCCTCGGCATTTAATTTTAGTCAAAAACAACCATGTAATTTAACCCTCAGCATTTAATTTTAGTCAAAAACAAACACGTCAGAGCAATAGTCTCTTTCGCTACAACTGTGTGTGTTTCATGCAACTCTTTCTGTTTGGATGGTTACAGAATATTTTTCGGCTTTCCCAAAGCGAAATTACACAAGAGCAAATACAAGGAACATGACGTCATGTCTGTAGAAGTGGACTTTAGTACACAGAGTTTGTCATTCTGCAAGAACAACTGCTTGGTAAGCTTTTGAGATAGATTACACAAACACACACACGCACACACATACACACAATTTCACTTGCAAATACACATACATACACTTTGCATACACGTATGTACATATACAAATATCACACAGATAATATTTAATTAAAAAATAGTAAACAGACAAATCTGCTCTGACACACTATGTCTCATGTAGCTGATACGTGTAAGGGGCTTTGGAGGTTATGTGCACATTATGTAACACTTTGTTAGGATAAACATTGGACGTGTAAGACTATGTTATATTAAGCAATAGAACTTGTAACGCTATGTTACATTAAACAGTGGAACACTGTCATTTTAAACAGAACATCTAACACAGTGTTATATTAAACATTAAAACACGTAACACTGTATTATATTCAACATTAAGACATGTAGTACTGTGTCATATTAAACATTAAGACACGTAGCACTGTCATATAAAAATTAGGACAGTAGCATTGTGTTACATTAAACATTTGAACGTGTACTTTTGAACGAAGCACTAAGGAGTTATGACATTTGAGAAGTAATTGTGTGCTTTCAGTATGGAGTCATTGGAGTGTTTCGTAATAATTTATTATTATAATAGAGATACTCTTTGCAATATATCACAGATTTAATCTTATAAAAATTCTTGCAGACAAAGATTAAGTAAGACGTAAAAAAGGACACTGCCAAAATTAAGAATGGCACTCTAGTATAATGTGATTTTGCTTTGCTTTCCTTAAACTGCTGCTTAATGTTGATGAAGCGATTGTAATTATATATATATGCATTTTATAATACAGGAATTCAAAACTAGTTTTCTTCAAATACCGGATTGCGGATTCTATCCAATTGTCAACTTGAAATCACCTGGTGGAGCTGTTCGTCTGCTGGAGAGAGAACCATGGAAACCAGACTAAAATATGAACATTACGATCTTATACCAACTATTACACAAATGAATTTATGATCGTATTTGTGATTATGTGTAAGAGATGAAAGTGTAAAAAAATGTTTCTGATAATATCAACGTTCATAGTATACACTATACAGCGTATTAAGTAATGAAGCAAATTATAATAAGAAATTTAAGAGTTATAAATATAAATATAAATATGTCTTTTGGTTTTTTTAATTATTTTTTTAGAGTGCAGATAGGGATTTAGAGCTGCAAAAGTTTATAAAATTATAAATTTGCAATTATTAAATCTTTCTCTCTGGCTGTGTGGCTGGCTGGGTGACTTTGTAATAATGAATCATATCAATATTAGCATTTAGTTATGATACAAAATATCTACATACGCTGATGCAGAGTATGGGCCACTGGTTATATAATATCATACCTGCAACTGTTACGCCGATAAGCGAGTGCACCTTCGTCAGTTCGACTCATGGCCCCCACTCAGTTATTAAACCAAGAAACAGATTTTATACAATGGGTACATAAATACAAGTAGAGACAGAGAACAAGACACGATACAATACAAGAAAGAATCACATTTCATTAACAGATATGCAAGACTGAACAATTAATACAAATTTAATAAAAGAAAAGTTTAACAATTGTTAAAGAATAAGCAGAATACAATAAGTTCTAGTTTCTCTTAACAGGACAAATTTTTGGATTAAAAAGTCTGCTTAAGTTCAAGCCACACTGTAGTCACTGTCACATTAAGGACTTAACCTCGGTTTCGATATGCTGGAATGAGGTACGTCACGATGGTAGAATCTCCATGAGATGTGGCATAAATAGCATCAGAATCTGACACCCAAATTCCTCATCGGAGATCACAGAATAATATAGAAAATGAGCCAATAAGTAGACTTAAATGGAAAAACTCTGATACGCAAGCAATTGCAGAGCTTAAGTATATTGCAGTTTACTACATTAAGGCTACCCTAAAATATTTGTTTGTAAGTGGCTTGTCCTGTGATCTGTAGCTTGATCTCATTTCTGCTCTCCTCTTCGTTATCAATATTAACCAATCGATGACTTTACTTTTTCAGCCCATCTTTTTAGAACCCATCCATCCATCCATGAAACAAGCAAATCAATCAACCAGTCAATCCATCCATCAAATAACCAGTCAATCATTTAACCCCCAGTCAGTTGAAATGGGGAAAATTTCCGGCTTTCACGCCACAGTAGGATGGGTCGGGAAGGGTGCTGTGGAATGGTGGAGGCAGGATATGTTGTTGTTGTTGTTGTTGCTTTTATCAGTCAGTCATCATTCAATCACCAGAAATAATCAATTATCAACGAATTATTTTCATTCATTAACCATTGTTATATCCAGTATTACTAAAGCAACCTTCTTAAAAAAAATGTTTTGCTGAAAATAATAAGTATAATTTCATCTCGTTTGATAATTATAATTTATTTATTTATAATTTATCTGTGATACAATAATAGATAATTTGGAAGAATTTATGAGTGAAAGCATTGAAGAGAGAAAACAGTTGAGATTGACGGATTATGTTCTCGTGCCATAGATAAAATTACGTTGTTTGTGAAAGGAAAATAGGTCAAAGGCGTTACATCTGGTGCGCGCGGCTTTACTGG
The DNA here is from genome assembly GCA_028829895.1 of Sinotaia quadrata. Lineage (NCBI taxonomy): Eukaryota > Metazoa > Mollusca > Gastropoda > Architaenioglossa > Viviparidae > Sinotaia > Sinotaia quadrata. The sequence goes on from CM054183.1 coordinate 68,262,603, forward strand.
AGAGGAAAGTACCACGCGTTCGACAACAGTTGGAGTGTACACAGATAAAAGGCGTGTGATATCTAATACAAATTTTCTTTCAAAAAGTAATACAAAACAATACGACAAAAACGACAGAAGGAGTATATATATTTTTCTATCTATCTTTTGGATGAAGTAATATTACTTCATAAACTATACAAGCCAGTGCCAAAGTACACATTTTGACACAGATGATGAGTTTCAGTCAAAGTGCCAGCTATCTAAATGTGCGGTGATGTATATGTACATGAATAACTATTACTGAACGCAATTCAAACATACTGAAGTGCGAGATACATTATGTGAGAGAGGGAAGCATTTTACGCGCGTGGACTGCACCATACACGCCCTCGTGTGAATTGACTCTAACATGTAAACGTGTACAGTGTACATTATGTACACGACTCGATTTTCACATGATCGTAAACTTCACTGGCGATAACTGAAGATCCACAGCGACCAATACCGCAATCGGTATTCTGTTTACGTTGATAATCTGGTTATCGCCACAGAACACGGAAATAACGTAAGTCCTACTTAACAGTAATGGATACTAATATACAATATTAACAGTAATTGATACAAATATACAATATTAACAGTAATTGATACAAATATACAATATTAACAGTAATTGATACAAATATACAATATTAACAGTAATGGATACAAAGATATTATTTCAACAGGATACAGGACAAAGACAGTAAAGGGAATAGATATTTGTTACGTGTCATAACATGTTCTTTACCATTCTGGCTTGAGTTTTGCTGACATGAAATTTCCGGATAAAGTAACAATTTTGTTGTTTTAAGTTAATAGTTCAATTGACGTCATTTACATGAGACAGAACAAGAAGGAGAGTTAAAGTATGACAGACAGAGTATGAGAGTCAGAGAGCGATAGAGAACGTGAAAGAAATGTAAAAGATATACCTCCTGGTTCTTAAATCGTTAAGGATATATTTATGTATTAAAATACACCGAAAAATATAATGGAATTATACTTATTATAGTATAGGTTATGATCTCAACAAGTACAATTAACAGATCCGTCTTCTTTTCTGCTTCGTAGAATAATTTATTACGTAAAGGAATGGGCACTAATTAATATTACCCCCCACTTGTGGAATAAGAGGTGAAGGTTGTACTGATTGTGCACACTGCTGGTTTCTGACAGAACTCCTTGTTACAGCAAGTCTAAACAAGTAGTCTTATAAAATACAACCGTAGGAGGTATACCCGTTGAAGTAACGGTTACTAATGTTAAATATCAATTTGTAAAATTACAGCCTTACTGAAAGATCGTTTAAGTAAGGCCTAATGTGAAATACTGTTTTCTTAAAAGCTAGTAGACAGTTCGTGTACGGTAAAGACAATTGTTGAACAGTAACGTATGCATAATAAATAATCTCTTAAATATATTATTTTTCATAAAAATATTTAGTTAGATGTTTAACGTTAATCAATGCAATTTTATGTTCGACTTTATGTATATTTAATAAAAATTTAAGACAAATATTATTAAGTGAATGAAGTGGATTAAACTGCACAGTTTATGACACTGAAATTGCAACTTTATCCTGAAGTCACGTGTCTACAAATTTCCACAAGTCTGAAATATTAATATTGCATTTTATGCATCTTTGAGAATATATCGTAAGTCGATGCACAAAATGAATCGCATTTTTGTTTGTAATAATGTAGAATCACTAGTTATGGACATCTTATTACGACGAATTACCTCCCCTACATTTAAAACTGATTAGTTACGCGAATTACAGATATAGGTTTATAAGCAAATCACATTTCTATCGTTTAAAATTATTTTATGTGTGAATTACGGATGTATCGTTTACAATTATTTTATGTGTGAATTACGGATTTATCGTTTAAAATTGATTTTGCGTGTGAATTACGGATGTATCGTTTACAATTATTTTATGTGTGAATTACGGATTTATGTTTACAATTATTTTATGTGTGAATTACGGATTTATGTTTACAATTATTTTATGTGTGAATTACGGATTTATGTTTACAATTATTTTATGTGTGAATTACGGATTTATGTTTACAATTATTTTATGTGTGAATTACGGATTTATGTTTACAATTATTTTATGTGTGAATTACGGATTTATGTTTACAATTATTTTATGTGTGAATTACGGATTTATGTTTACAATTATTTTATGTGTGAATTACGGATTTATCGTTTAAAATTGATTTTGTGTGTTAATTACGCGCACCTGTAATTACATATGTCTAAGATAATTTATCTGTCCATCGTTTAAAACTGGTTTATGTGTGCATTACGGACGTTTATTTAAAACAAATTACCTCCCCTCGTTCAAAACTGTTTTCTGTGTGAATTACGTACATCTGTACTTATCCCCTCATCGTTTAAATTATTTTTAGGTATGCATTAAATCAACCTGTTTTCAACCAGCAGCCTAAACTACATGCCAGGGTACGCCTGCCTGCGTACGTCATCCTTCTTTTAATTCAGTCAGGAATGGCGATGAAGGCTGAACAAGAACAAAATCTATGAGCTTCATGGGGAGATGGATATTTGAGACCAGACGCCATTATTCCACCGCACAAGAGAAGCGTCCCAGAACTCTGCTCGATAAACAACTATTTTTTCTGAACACGCACAACTGAGATCAAGCCTGCATGACTAGTAAGATGACTCCAACCACTACTTCTGGACACTCACAATGGAAGTAAAGCCTGCTTGGCCAGTAGGATGACTCCAACCACTACTTCTGGACACGCACAATGGAAGTAAAGCCTGCATGACTAGTAAGATGACTCCAACCACTACTTCTGGACACTCACCGGAGATCAGTCCTGCATGACTAGTAGTGTAACTCTATGTTGGTCACCTGTAAAGATGAACGGTACGAACAACACAACAATTGAGATCAACCGCTCCACTGGTTCGTTTGCCCCCAGAGGAAGGAATTCCTCACATATAAAACATAGACAGGAATGAGAGACAGTTACGATGATTACACTGGATGAATTTACATAAAGTGAAGATGCAAGAGAGGTGAAAAATTAACAAATGTTTATATAAAAGAAAATAAAACAACAATCATTTATAAAGTCCACATATTATAATTACCACAATATCTATCAGAGGAAAGCATAGCCTTTCCTAGCTATTTAGATTTTTCATAGATTCTTTTCTCAGTTCTCGATTACCAAAATGTCCTTGAAAAGTTCCCAACAATTCACTATTAACAAAATGTTTTACACGGTTAACAAACCATTCCCACACTCCTGGCCAATATACTGTTTTACTTCTCTTAGTTACACTGGTGGAGTCTCAGCACTGACCCTAGCACTCTTCGCTGGTCATGTAGACTTAACAGCTGATGCACTCAAGCAATTTGATGTCACAAGACAAGAAGATGAGATGCAAAACAACTAAGAAGATTAGATGTGATGTGACAAGATAAGATCCTGCAATTAATAAATGCAGTAATCAGAGACTGCTAACTTTAACTAAATAGTGCTCCTTATATAAAGGCTAAATATCTTTTTCTGAGTACAGTTTCACTACCCTGAAATAAACGTGGATTAATTATACATGACAAATTATCATAATTACACTTTACACGAAATTATTAATTATAAAATATTATAAAAATGCAACTCTATACCTTTTGCTCTGCAAAACCAAAGGACCGGAAAGTCATCTGTAACAACAGCATACGGATTTCCTTGCCTTCTGGCTATACATTCATATTGATCTCCATTACTTCGAAATCTGGGCTTCTCGCTACACACTTGGGCATGTGTCTTGGACAGTGAGAAAAAAACAAACTATGATGCGTAGTAGAAGTAGTAGTAGTAGTAGTACGTTAACTTCTTTACCTCACTGGAATTGCGTTAAAACTTTCATCTTGGCGATGTGAAATTGTTCCCCTTATTTAAAGGCTGGCCAGTTTGACCTAAGGGTCAACTCTACTTCCCATGCTCACTCATTCATACCGGACTTCTGAGTAGGTCTTTCATTGAACGCTCCAGCATCAGACACCTCTACCCACCCCTTCCTTTTCATTGACAACTATTTACGCCTTCACAAGTTTACTATACTGGTCACTAAACTCTAGGGTTCATGGTCAAGGTTATCTTTCTCTACACCTATGCGTGTTTACTACAATTGACTGGTCAGATTTGCTGGGGGGAAATATAATTGAACTAGCCCACTCTTGTGACCTGGAAAAACATCCGTTCTGTATTACTTGTGATGCAATAGTTACGTCAAATGAGTCTGTGTGCTTGTACTAGACCCCCTCTTACACCTGTATTTAGATTTTATTTCGTATACATTTCTTACATCTAAATTTTATTCTTGTCTATATTTCTTTTTAATATTTATCAATGGGAATCTGAGCGAGATTTATAAATAGTCTGACAAACTACTCCTTCTGGACATGCATAATGGACATCAAGCCTGAATGAGCTGCTTGGGCTCATGCTGCCAAGTGTCCGTTGTGCGTGTAACTCACCAGGACCTGTAATTTAAACTGGGCCGCATTATTTGACCCTTGACCTTTGTGTAACATGCGTTATTACATTTCTTGTCCAGCCTTAACCCCTTACAAAACTCAAAACTGACACTTTTCTGGTCCCGATGAACTGTTGCCATGTCCCCGTCCTATCCCGCAAGGCTACAAATGTCTTCACCAGAAGGATGCAACAGTTCATCTCGCATCCTCAGTGATCATTCTGGATTAGTAGACACACTTTTCATTGTCTTCGAAAACGTGACGTCATGACTCGTCGCCACAATGATCATCATCCGAAATGCTATCATACTGTGCCATTAAAATTAAGTGTAAAATATGTTTTAACCTTGAAAAACTGCAGTAAAATATTGTAGTTTTTTTCATATAAATATTTCATACATACATTATAAAATTACTCTCTTAGTTCGTAAGTTTGCATTCAGATATTATACTTGAAACATATCATTGTCTAATTCATGAAATGTAAAAGATCCAATTGACTGTTTTGTTCGAAATATCTGAGTATGTTTCGTTAGTATTGCTCTTTTCTTTATTTGTTTGTATACCCACCTCATCGTGCAACGGATTTAAAATCTGCTCATGGTCTATTAGAGCTGGACTCACAAAACTAGATCGTAAGTATCACTGACGAATGTTTCAGTTGTATTCCTGATTAATTAACCCACTCGCCCATCTTTTCTCACCAATTAAGTAAAATGTTAGTTTAAATAAAATATGTTTTGCTTTTGGATAGCTGATACAGATATCCTCAGCAAGAGCAATGGCTGGAGTTACTCCTGAGTATGACCTCAGTGAGTGTCCAGTCTGTGAAGAGGATTACATCGATCCCAAGCTCTTACCGTGTGGACACATTATATGTCGGGCGTGTGTGCTGTCGTGGGTTAAGGCAAATCCACAACATAACAACTGCCCAGTGTGTCGAGCCACTATTATCCTCCATCAGTCCCCAGACAAGACAATTAATGTCGACATTGCCAGCTTGATCGACAACCTTCCTACAGATGTTGCCGTGGTTGCTGTGGTGGAATGCAAACAACTGCTAAAAGGGAACCACGTCTGTAATGTCTGCGATGATGATAGTCCAGCAGCCTCCATTTGCATCGACTGTAACATAAAGCTGTGCGCACCTTGCTCTAGAACACACAGGAAATTCCCAGCATTCCTTGAGCACTGTCTGGAACAGCTAAGCACGTTGACGCCGGAACGTTTGGCCTCTCTCCGGAAGTCGTTCTGTGACGTACACAAGAACCGACCAGCCGAGCTCTACTGTCCAACTGACCAGTCCCTTATCTGTTTCCTGTGCTCATCTTCAAGCCACCGTTCCTGTGCTGGAGTTCAGGTGTTGGCAGATTTTGCTAAGAACGAGCGCCTAACATTCAAAGCCCAGATCGACAGATTGCGTCAGATGAAGAATGCTATAGAAAAACAGGTAAAAAGACAACCAAAAATGTATATTACCACTATTTACCAAAATACATCAGATTAATTAAACAAAACAACAGTCAAACACACAATATTATACTTTAATCAATTGAAGAGTAAAGTGCATAGCAACAAATATTATGTTAAAAAATCTGACTAATTAATACCAACATAAAAAAAATATCAACGCGCCAACTTAGCACTGAAAAATAAAACAAAACTAAGTAAAATTAAAATATACATTTGTCAATGCAGTTCTCTTTAAGATTTACAACAATACAACAATTTTTAAAAAATGCACTTGTATAGTTTATTATAGTAGCATTTTCACTTTCTTTGTTTTATTCATTACTACTACAACCAAGTAGAATTATGAAAGAGTTGGATCACTACATTTAATAACATTGAAAGTAGTACAGCTAGATGAAGTGAGATGAACATAAACAAGAAATAAAATAAAATAAAGCGATTAAAATGATGATAACGTACAAGTGTACTGGTAATAAGTGAAGGGAAGAATATATAGATTTTAAATTAAGTAAACTGAATACGCAGCTAACGAAATGATTCATGAAGCTCACACAGTATAATATTCTCGGAGATGATGGAAAGCAGTGCCATCAAACACCAATAAGGACACAATAGCTTGCTTTGGTGTAGACTAGGAATTGGTATGAAGAAAGGTAATTTAGGACAATATACGCACACTGAGTGTGAAGAAAGGATAATATACTTACCTGAGTACCGAGGAAAAATCTGGAGAAACCGGTTCCTAACATCGCGCAAAAAAATCCCTCCCCCTCCGAATAAGGTAAGAATTATTGAAAAGGAAGGGTATAAAAGATAGGAACCCACTTTTGAAATTCTTTTGGAGCGTCCTGCTTGAGGTTAGGATCACGGGAGGTTAGTTAATCTTGTAGGTTCATGATTCTCTGTTGCATATGCCTCATATCTTTTTTATTTTTACAATACTTTTTATTCGAATTATATGAAATTTTGTATTGAGTTGGTTTGTATAAATTACAATAAAGCGACGGTTGCCTATATATCTTGTTTCTAATACTTGTTCAAATGACAAAAACCGTACAATAAAAAGATTGTTTATAGAGGAAGGTGAAACATAATGTCAGACGGATTAATGCGACGCTATTTTTCACACGCACGCACGCACACACACACACACACACACACACACACACACACACACACACACAGAGGCCTACATGCTAACATATACCTCTTACCATGCCAGTCATGTCAAGAGAGTGAAACAGACTTACACAATGATGAAATATTATATTTAAATTAAGATAGAGATTATCGGTCACAGGCAACTAATTAGGAATAAAAATTATCCATATAACATACATTTAACAAATTCTGCATTACGACTTAAGATTTTTTTCTTTAGAAAGACTATGAAATATTTAATGTGAAAGTACTTTATAATGAAAACAGTACAAAAGTATAAAAACTACTTTCATTTCAGATGAAACAATTAGATATACGTGCAAATGACGTACAAAGCCAGACAGAGGCATTAAAACACAATGTGAACGTCACGATTGATGGCCTAAAGGCAGCTTTAGACAGACGACGTCAGGAACTCCACGCGAACATCGACTCAGAGAAAGATGGCATTCTGAACTGTCTTAAGACAGAAATTTTATCTTTCAAGGGCTGTCATACTTCATTTGCAGCACACATTTATGCAGCAGAAAGATTGCTAAATATAGCAGCTGACGGCTCCCTTCTTTTAGCGCTGCCCAATTTAAAGACATCCATGGCTGCAATACAACAACAGGAAAATTCAGCAGACGACAACAGATCTATGCCAGAAATCCGTTTTGACCTTGAAACAATAACTCACCTGGAAAGCGTCGTGTCGACATTTGGGCAGTTGATATTTATATCTACAGAAACAACGGTAAGAACGGTAAATGTACATTAAGTCTAAGGTTTGAATACAAAATTACGTTTATATGTGTATTGCACAAACCCACATACATGAATGCACACATAAACACGTGCATGCACACACTATACTAAAAAGTTAAATTTATTATGATTAGGTGAAAGCAAGATGACTTGACAGTGATTAAGGAAGAAAGACTTGTTAGACTGTGTCTAATTGAATACCTCCAGTGCAGAAAATTAGCGTACATTTTAATAAATTTCTTAATATAAACAACGTAATTCTTTTGTCTCCCTTTATTGAGGGTGTAAAGGTAAACACTAAGCATAATGTTGTGTATTTTTGTACCGAATGTGAAACGTAAAGCAACATATTTTATTCTTATTATTCACAATTTTCATATTGGAAGGTTTTGTAAATATTTCTTTTCTATTTAATTTTCTGTCATTTATTATGCTAACCTTTTCAACTGTTCCATACATTTACTTTACGCATAATCTTCCATTGAGAGATGTGTTTCCATTTCATTATTTTGAGTGGCCATTGCTGCCTTCTATTAAAAAAACCATTACATGTGAATATAATTTACCAGTTCTTTTCTAAAATAGTTTTTCTACACTTAGCAGACAAATTCTATTATTATTATCGGAGTATGCAGTACACTGTATTTGGGCGATGATATCTCTCTTTTTATGTATAACTTGATGTATTCGGCTGTGTGTCTGTTTTTACTGATTAGCAAAATATCAAGTCATTTACTCCGTGGCTATGTGCAAGTATTGTGTAATGTTGTCATAGCAAATGTCATAACACAACATGTTGTCGTAGCAAATGTCATAACACAACGTGCATGTTAATTTGCGCTAGAGAATTGGAGTTTCTTATATTGGAACATTTTCTACACAAGTATGCACAGACTCTTTGACTCCTGTATGGACTAGTTTTAACTCAAGATTGCTTGATTCCAGTCTTGTGCAATTATATTGACCCTTTTCAGTCGCCGATCCTTAGAGAGCAATACTGCCTGGAAAGATGTATTTTGCAAGACTACGTCAACATTGGACATACGACCCCCCTCCTACACTCCATCAGTGGACAAGCATTTGCATATAAATGATAATTATATGTGGAGAGTATACACTTTAGAAGACTGACTATCATCAACCGTAGCTTTCTTGGTAGTATGAGTTCATCTTTATTTATAAAATTTGCTAAGTATATTGCTGACTTTGTCTTTTGTGACTGTTTTTTTAACCAAAGCTGTGTGTGGCAAAATGTTAGGTTTGTGCATGAAAGACGCATTCACCCATCAATATGTCTCCGCCCCACATGCCTACACCCAATTGTGAATATGTGTATATATATGTGTGTGTGTGTGTGTGTGTGTGTGTGTGTGTGTGTGTGTGTGTACAAAGTGATGTTGAATAATATATATTTTGTCACTTCCAGTGAAAGTAAAGAAATAGTTGTTGTGAACAACATTAACACACACACAAACACCACTCAAAAAAGCAATTGGATCTCACACTTAATTTTTGCCTGTAAGTAACGGCACTTGGTGAAGTACACAGTTGGCAGCAACAGAAAGCTGCATTTCTCTAAGCGACAGCCGGCGTTGTTCATCAACCGAGGCGTACATTCCGCATTTTGAATGAACGTGTTGTCCGTGCTGTCACTACATTTGGACAATCGGAAATATTTGTTTACTTACGTTCTATTGCTCATCTTTCGCATTCTTAACATAATTTCCAGTTCCAGACAGTACATAGAAGTTTCTTATTTCCAATTTCTGGACACAGTATAATAGTACGACAGTAGGTTATGAAAGACCTCTTATTTTTTTCTTTTTTATAATTTTTGTTTATAGACTTTTATCATTTTTTCCACTGTGTACGTAATTTTATATACGTTTTTGCGACAAAACATGTTTAACTGATGACGATTAACTGTCATGCGATTAAATGTCTTCGCGACTATATGTCATGGTTCGAGTTTAAGTGACTGCGATTAAATGTGGTGCGTTTAAGTGACGCGCGATTAAATGTCTGTAAACCTGCCAGAGATAAGATGGACAGATTTGCGGACTTCTTCCCCATTACACTCAAAATGAAGACCAAAGAATCAAATCCAGGCAGAGCATCAACGTCCGATAGACGTACAGTAAAAAAAAACCCACTAAAGAAATTACTTGTACAGATACTGCTTATTTAACTATTATTATTTAAAGAAAAAAGTAATAATTAATAATTAATGATTAGAAAATACAATATTCTAAATTAAAGTAAGATTAGACTGACCTTGAGAGCATTTTATGGATGCTCTGCCCATGAATCTGACCACCTCAGTTAAGGCGATTTTAGGAGTCGTAAGCACACTTTAATGTTGACTTGTGACCGATAGAGAGAAAAGATTTCGCAGGTTTGTTTTGATTTTATAATTCACGACATTGGAGTAAAAGATACAGTTACCTAGCTTTAATTCAAAATTTAAAACGGTTTTAGAATTAATAAATACTAATGTTGTCAACAATGATTATCTCACTGCAGAGAGTTGATCATCAAAAAGCAGAAAGACATTTGCATGAATAACCACTTATTAGTAATGAATTAAACAACAGATATTTTATTTTATAATAGCATAAAAGTTGACTGTTTAAAATTCAAGTAAGAAACGCTAGACTACTTAAGCTGTTTGAAGTCCTTCAGACACACTAGAATAAGAAAATATTCATTGTTCAATGTTTATTGTTTTTAAAGCTATAAGATTACATAAGATAAGATTACATAAGATTGACTACTTAAAGTTTGTCAGAAATGCTGGACTACATGTTAATTTCAGTAGCCATTTCACTGACGTGGTCTCTCTCCTTATCAGTCGCGACGAGGACCGAACACTACAGGGTAAACAGTAAAATTTATAAAGGAAATAATAAAGAAATGAAAATATTTGAAAATCTAGTACTAAATATGTACATAACAAATTTATAATGACGATTTTTATGTCTCCAAATTTGTACGTCAATTTAAAATGCGTTACCATTAACACAGTGTTGCATTTATAAGCTGCCTATTTTACAAAATACCACGGCATTTTCTTTGTTGATACTTGGTATGACAACTTTCCAATCATTGCAGAGAAAGCCTACATCATCTGGAATTACAGCAGCCTCAATCCAAACTCTGTTAACAACCCCATCGAATGCAGTGACAGCAAAAGATAAGGATCAAATTGGTTAGTGTGACAAAATGATTCTCTCGCCAGTTTATAAAAATCATTGTTTATCTTTCTAAGTCATTGTCTGTGCCATATGATCAATCATGGGTCTTGATATGGGGTGGGAGTAAAGTGAACAGCGAAAATTAAACCGCTGGATGGGAGATGTGTACCTTTTTGATTTGGGAATGTGTAGCCTGAAGGTGTAGGGATATATTGAATATGCTTGTATCCTTGACAAGGCTGATGTAGAGAGAGAGATTATGTCAAGAATAATAGCATTCAGTATGTAAATATTGCATGTTTGTAATCCGTACGTTTCACACTCTGGAACTTCTTTACAGAGTAATATAAATGATAGCATGCGCAAGAGCAATTAGTTACTGGCCTTCTTTTGCATTCTGAAGTGTTAAGATTGCAACTGATGTGTGTATGGTTTAGTAAAATGGCCAAAGATTTAAGAAGAAGAACCAAGGTCTTTGTAGTTTTTAAAGTTTAAAGGCCCTTTTTCTCAGATCAGCTATTGTTAATAAAATTATGTTTAATTATTAGAAGGCAATTATTTACAATAGCAATTCAACTCTAAACATTAATACTGTAATAGTAGTAATATCAACAACAAATATAAAAACAGCTACAGCAAAACAATTGCAACAACAACTAAACTAATAAGAATAAAAGGAATAATAATAATAATTTACAAAGAAACTTTACTCTTGAAAATACTGATAATAAATCAAACTGTAGATTTCTGCAAGTTTACATTTTTATTATCAATGTGTAAGATATTGATAATGGCTGTTTCTTTATTGGTTTTTAAAAGAATTTAAATGGTCTTTACTTTCGCAACCCTTTTGACAAAGCACTATGTATGTTATGAAGACTCAAGACTTTGTTCGCAATTCGTAAGCAATTAGTGATATTGTATTTACAGTTAATGATATTGTATTTATGGTTTGGGGATTTTCAGGAAACAGAGAAGAGGAAAGAAGTGCCCCCAAATACTACTATGCCAGTATTTGTAGAGAAAACCACATTGATCAGGGCACTGGGGTCCTCAGGTTTGTTGCTGTACTTAGTAATTTGAACCCTTGATCTATAGGATCAGTGCTTTCATTTAAATTCGTTTAAGTTCAATAGTAATATGTATGAACTTTCCCAAATTAAAGAAATATATTTATATATCTTCTCTTGTGACGTTCCGTCGTACACTAAGACCTAATTACCTCGGAAATGATGACGTAGATTATCTCGAAAAGATAAAACAGTTACACACTCTCTTACATTACAATAATTACTTGATATTTTGTAGCCTTCATTTATGAAAAAATAATTTCTTTTTTATTTGTGACCGTGTGTTTTGAATGAGTTAATCTTAAACTTTCAAGCTTAGCTCAAATCTGATGATTTATGATTTATCTAAGGATTTATTTATTTTTCTTAGTGTTTTGGTTCATGCTGTAACCAACAAGAAAATAAACAAGTCTAATAAATACAAGCTTTAGCCACATTTATAAATATATACTTTTTTTCTCCTTTGTACAGCTACAACGGGAACTCAGCAACAGTACCTGTGTCTCAGTTTGTTGGACAAAAGCCGCTTAGCCCGTCATGCAACAAGTTCTCAATTGGTAAGACCAGAAACTAGTGAAGTACGAAGTGAATGCATTTGGGTGATCATTGGAAAGCAGCATAGCCGCTACATCCATAAGATGAACATGTAAGCGATTGATCGGGGTTCGGAGCCCGCCCATCAATATCTAGCCCGCTTTTACCCTTCCTGCCACGAGATGCACCGTAATAGTTTAATCCTTTAATGATTTTAGTTAATATGAAGAATAATACAAAGACCTTTAAAAATTTATAAGAATTTTGCAATATCCTTTTTTAAAAGGCCTAATGAAGATCTTCTATAGAGTTGACGAGACAGATATGTCTAAGCTGATGATTTTTTTAATTAGGTCAGCATTGCTAACTTTAACGTTCTTTGATGCAAGAGACATTATAATTATATCTTGGCTTGGATTAAACTTCAGATTTTCACCAAAATATTCACCCCCTCCTTTTCCAAAACCCAAGCATAATCAGATGGAAGTATAGTTCTTATACTCCTGCAAAACCCAAACATAATCAGATATATAAAGTAAAGTCCCTATACTCCTGCAAAGGAGACAATCAGGGTTTACAACAAAGGCACAAGTAATGCAATTTACTACATTATGAAGTATGTGGTTGACATTTGCCTCAAAACCCCAAATTATGAAGTAAACAATCAATACGTGATTAAATCAGATAAAATCAGCAAACACTAACCATAATGTGATTAATATATAAAAGCAAAAAATAGTATTTATGCCATTAAATTTAAAATAAAAAAACACGCCTAAAATCCACGTCTATGTGATTAAATGAAAATAGAAAATAAAATTGATTAGAATCTAAATTTGAAAATCTTTTGAAATATTAAATATACACTCTCATTAATCAATATTAATAGTTTTCTAATGGGATAAAACCACCTTCATGCCTTTTTGGAAGGAAAGAAATTCTTTGAGAGAGAGAGAGAGAGAGAGAGAGAGTGTGTGTGTGTGTGAATAATATTTCTAAAGAGGTGATTAAGTTCACTAAATGATTTTTCAGCCAGTAACTTTTTGTGTTGATGACCAGTTACTTGTTTTGTGTCATAAAGTAAGAATATTTATTTGTTACATTGTGAACGTTTTGTATTGCAATAAAACGTTTTCAATATGTGCATGTTATAATTCATCTGAATAAGATTTATTTTAAGAATGAACACTTTCTTATTTTAATTTACCTGTACATGGCTAAATGAAATATAGCACTTGCCTGTTTTATTTATCTGAACATGACTATATTAAATAACACTTATCTATTTTAATTTATTGTCCGCTATAAAACCTAAGAATTCTCATTTTAAGCCTAACATATCATACATCTGTGGATTCGTCTTGATGACAGAAATCTTTAAGACATGCTCAGATCTCTGAATTGGGATTTGGGGCTTTACAACCCACCAAATAACGAATTTTTCACTCAAGAAGTATGCATTTCATTTCATGCAAAGGTATCCCCTTTGGAAGGTCTACTGAAGTTTAGAGTAAAAAACAGGCAATTGCCAGACATTTCGCACATGGACCTTTTGTAAAGAACATTTAAAACTATAGCCTGGGTGATAAAGAGCTCTGGTCACAGAACAACATTTATGGAGGTGAGGGGGAAGGAGTGTTGGATAGCCGGACATTTCGCTCGTGGACCTTTCGTAAAGGACATGTTACTCTTAGTTTCAGTAAGACATATATTTGCGCAAGACAATAAAACAATCATCGTCTGCCATGCGCGCTTTGGACTTAAAAGTGAAATATTTACTTAATACATCGTCATTGAGATGACGTCAGACAGTAAATAAAGGGAATCAAATAAACACGATGTATTTTCCCAACACGTCATCTACGTGTAAGTCAACTCAATGGGAAGCATTGTAAGCTGCATTTAATGCTTGTATATTATATATCAATGGTTTAGCCTCAAAGATAGATTTATCATTGGATTTATACATATTTATACAGAAATAATTAAATAAGTCTTATTTCTTTTTCAACTGACAGAACTATGAAAAGTTCAGTTATGTTTTTAATCTCGGGCTACGCCAGGTAAGGCAGACCATGACGATTTAAATGGCTAGAGTAAACATAATGTAAATATTAGCAGATATATAATCCATTGATATATAATATGTTCGCATTAAATGCAGTCTACAATACTCTTCATTTAGCTGAATTACATAAATTTATCGGGTTTGATTCCTTTTTATCTTACTGACTGAAGTCATCCCGTAGACACGATGTGTTGAGTAATATTTCGTTTTTTCAGTCCGAAGCAAACATGGCAGACTATGTTAGTTTTGCTATGTTCCGTAAATATATATATCACATTTTAAATAAATGGCTGACATTTCTTCGCTCTCCGTGACGATGTTTTCCGACTGAGACAATTTTATTTGCTGACTTTAAGAGCGATAACACTGATGTCAACGCAGACGACCGCACGGGTATTCGCTTCATACTTGCCCAATGAACAGTGGGTCATTTGTGTGGGCTTTTGGAAGACACTGGACGGGAACGGATGACAAATACCTATTTGTGTGTGTGTTTGTTTTACTTTTGTGTGTCCGTGCTTATTTGTCACACACACACACAGACACACACACACACACACAAACACACACACACACACATACACACACACACACACACACACACACACACACACACACACACATAGAGTGATTGTAGTAAGCTTTTCTCAATTTTTAATTTCTTTTTTTTCAATGAGAAACATCACAATGCTTACGACTACTCTGCGCGTTTCCTGTGATTAAATGGATACAATATGTGCGAACTTCACAAGATTGCCAACCATATTACTTTTTTCTTTTTATGTCTGTAGTTGCATGCCATTGTAGCACTGTAAACTGTCTGATAACTGTGCGTGCGTGCTGGCATGTGTGCGCATGTCTGAATGTGTATGGTGTGTGCATGTTTTGTATGTACTCAAATACTTGATGAATTATCCTTAGAATAATACCACGATACACTGATATTTAAAATAATACCACGATACACTGATATTTAGAACGACCTATAGAGACAAAATAAAATTAAAATTGGACAAAAATTTTAAAGTGTCTATGTGCAAATCGTGACGTCATTTTGGAAAAGCAAGTGACATCCTAAAGGAAAGCGCCTACGAAATAAGAGACTGTCATAGTTACGTCAAGACCTAAATAAGGTGACACACAAATTAGAAACTTTTTAGTTACTTTAAAATATCAGTGTATTTTGACCATCTTATTTTTTTTTAATGGATAATAAATTTTATTTATAATCTTATGAGATTCGTTTCAAACTATCGAAAATGTCTTTTTTCTAACTTCATATTTGCTTTTATACACTACATTTCTTTCTTTTACAAGATATTGAAAATTACAATATTTCTGGTTTCATTTTTCAAACTTGTTTTAGTACTGGATTTATGCAATTGGAACTAATTTTACAAGCGCACACTTAATTGGACAAGTTGCCCTTACTGCGAGCGGTCACAGTCGGAAGTAGATTAAAATCGCGGACTTAAAAATGATTAGCCAATCGTTGTACTACATTACTTATTATTATCCAATTATTAATTATTAATCTAATAAACATTTAATTTTAATTTGAATATGAAAAGCTATTTGTAATATATACTTTTGAATTTACATCTACACCTACACAGATGATTTTTCGTTTTTGCACATTAACATAATTATATGTTCGTCAATTTACCGCATAGTTTACAAAATAAACTAGTTAACATTATAATATTTTTAAAATGCTGACTAAAATCTTATTGCTTTATTTATTACTATTGTTGGGGGTTTTGCATTTTTTGTTTGTTTGAAGAAATCGTCAGTGAAGGTAGATCACGCTTCATTGGGGTGGGTCTTTGTCCAAAGAGGTACCCGGCTTATAAACAACCTGGGTGGCTGGCTGGATCTGTAGGGTATCACGCTGACGATGGCGGGTATGTTTTCATTATTTATGTCATGTGTAACTGCATGTTGTGTGAAAGAATCTGTGTATTTGTGAAAATGACTCGAGCCTTCCCGAGAAAACTCACTTTGAGGGCAAGAAATTGTGACGATAATAAACATATCATCTCTCAGTTTGTCTGATTATCAATTGTTTATAGTTTAACACAGTTACACACACACACACACACACACACACACACACACACACACACACACACACACACACACACAATTTTAATGTCTGTTGTGATTGCAGTTTGTACAGCAGTCCATTAAACGAAACTTAATGCCTGTTGATTGTGCACACACACACTCACACACACACACACATGAACGACCATATGCACGCACACACACACACACTCACAAACACACACACACTATTAATGTCAATTGTCATTGCAGTCTCGAAAGCAGTACGTTTGGACGAGACTTAATAATGGCTGTTGATTGTGTAACGGCAGGACGCACAAGATGCACAACGCTGTGAAATGCACGTGGCATAGTGCCTGAAGTCTGATTTCACATTATTTTGCTGAAACTATTATCCAACCTCAGTAGTCCACCACATTATATAGGAAATCTTACAGTTTAAACTTTATAATTCTTTTAGCCTATTTAGAAGAACATTCCCGAAATCTTGCCGACATCAAAATGGTGAACATCTGTTCCTATATGTATGTCATTTCCAAGTCATGCGTTGCTTTCATTTCATGTGTTTCATTTCAGAATCTTCCTGGGCAATGGCACGCCTTCTATAAATAAGCCCACGTGTAAGAAAGGGGACGTGATGAGTGCGGCTTTCGACTTCACAACACAGAGAGCCAAATTCTACAAAAATGGTGTACTCGTAAGTCATTAGTTTTGAACGAGTATTCATCATCATCATCGTCGTCATCAGCATCATTTTATAGTATTTTCCACGGGTTCTGTGGACTGTTGATTGTGAGCCAAGATCTCGGAATCTTACAAAGATTCTGGGAGATTCAAGGTTTTACGGAGGATGTGGGCACTTTCAAAGAGTGCTGCTTTTAGTAGTTGGGCGAGTCTGTGATTTCCAAGGAGTTTATTCAGATAGCCTTCCAATCAGATGTTATGTTCCCCAAGGCTCTTATCACTATAGGTATCACTTCTGATTTTACATTCCACAATCTCTGGATTTCTAACCTAAGATCTTGGTACTTTTCCATTTTTTCTTTCTTTTGATTTTATGTTTTTATCACTTGGAACTGCGACACCAGCGATTGTTACTGTTCTGTTGGACTTATTGAGAATTACAATGTCTGGTCTTCGTGCATGAATCACTCGATCTTTTCTAATCTCGAAATTCCACAGTATTTTAACTTCTATTTCGGTGACTGTTTCTGGTTGATGCATCCATGATCGTTTTGAGGTTTTTACCCCTTAGTTCTCTCATAGATTTGGATTTTGCCACATCGTTGTGACTTTGGTGTATTCTGTTCCAGCCGGAAACTGTCATCTCAATGGTATATGTTCTGTTGTTTATCCATATGGAATCATTTGATATTTTCATGATTTTTGTTTTATTTGATTTCGTCTTCAGTGTTTCTCAAATGAAAATCAAATAAAACAAAAAAATATTATTATTTTATTATTATCATTATTATTATTATTGTAGTAGTAGTAGTAGTGGTAGTAGTAGTAGTAAGTAGTAGTAGTAGTAAGTAAGATTAGTATTAAGTAGTAGTAGTAAGTAAGATTAGTAGTAAGTAGTAGTAGTAAGTAGTAGTAAATAGTAAGTAGTAAGTAGTAGTAGTAAGTAGTAGTAATAAGTAGTAGTAAGTAGTAAGTAGTAGTAGTAAGTAGTAAGTAGTAGTAGTAAGTAGTAGTAGTAAGTAGTACAATTTTGCATGTGAGTGTATATAACAGCCCATTCAGCAAAATACAGACGACAATGAGTGTTATCTAATATATCGCTTATCCTGGCACTTGAGAACAGTTAGTTCCAACATTCAAATTCAGCTCATTTATTCTGGCACTTTTATTGGCAAAACCAGATGGCTGATGTCATCACTCGCAGAACAAATGAAACAGTTTCAATAATAAGATACCAAGTTTACTCCTAGTCTTTCATTCTTAGTAAAGTTGTGTAATCAAATCTAAATCAATAATTATTATTAATCAAGTTCAAAGTTAATCAAATGTACATTGTATTTATTTTGTTCATACATTCCTGCTAAATATGTATCGCTTCTAATACTTATAAATAATATTTTGAAAACAAGAAAGTAATTAGTGTATTCTTTTCACCTCTCATCGCTACTATTTATCCGTTAGATGTAGATCTCTCATCGCTACTATTTATCTGTTAGATATAGATCTCTCGTCGCTACTATTTATCTGTTAGATGTAGATCTCTCATCGCTACTATTTATCTGTTAGATGTAGATCTCTCGTCGCTACTATTTATCTGTTAGACGTAGATCTCGGTAGAATAAATAATATTACTCACTTTTCTACTTGTAGATGTCTGTGAAATTTGTTTATGCAATACAATTGATAAATGAAAACACATTCCGTATTATTATTTCTGAAATTAATTTCTGTTGATGTCCTCTAGTCCTGTTTTCTTCCAGTCTAACTTTCTTTCTTTCTTTCTTTATTTTATTATCTATCTATCTATCTATCTATCTATGTATCTCGATCCATCCATCTAATTACTTATCTCTTTATGTATTCATCCACCTAATCTAATTTAATCCATCTTTCCTTCTTCTTTTTTACTGATAAAAGACCACGTAGTTTAGACGACGTTTTAAAATTTGGAATTATTTTATTGGCAGGTTTTTCAAACCCAATGTCTTGAAGTGCCAGAAGGTGGGTTTTATCCCATTGTTGGAATGCACTCCCCAGGCGAAGTCGTTCGTCTCCTAGAAAAAGAACCGTGGTCTCCCGCTTAGATGTAGTATTTTGTCACGTGATTTGTCGGTGTGCGTCTGGCAACAACTACAATTAACATCTTTTCTTTTTACATGCACATACTCTCTCTCTCTCTCTCTCTCTCTCTCTCTCTCTCTCTCTCTCTCTCACACACACACACACACACACACACGCATTCATATATTATTTAACTTATTTTTAAATTTTAGATGATTCTATATTCCATACATTGATTCCATATTTATCTGATTTTTGAAAGTTTTAAATCACAAGTGACATTATACACGTGTTTTAGTGTGTTTATTTTAATTTAATATTTACTTTTTAAAACCTGTCCTACAACGGATAATCTGACAGGTAAAATAATATTACTTAAGTAAAATATTGTGTAATGTAATTGAACGTTCAAAATGTACCAAAGTTTAAAATTATATAATATATTCAAAATTAGTTTCCTTATTCATTTCCATATATTTTTTGTTTTATTTTTTATTTGTTGGCGACCTTGAATATTTACATCTTGAAGTCTTTGCTTTGCATCTTCTATTGCGGTCTTAATGTCTGCAATTGAAAGGGTATTTGTTGACTAATGTTGTTTTCAGTCTACCTTTATTATGTATTGCTGCTGTCATTTGGTTTATTTCTTTCATAATGCACCCTCTTTGCATTTCTATTCTTGTCTTCCGTGGTGGTACACATGGTTTCTTTGTACTTTGCCTGGTATTGTATGTTTTTTTTATAGTTATTTCTGCAGTGGCGTATATTAGAGTATTGGTTTCTGTGCGGTTATGTTTTAGTATTTTATTTACCTTGTGAATTGCTTTGTTGTTTGACGCTCTCTTGTTGGAGTTTTGCCTCTTAATTGTTTCAAGGTTTCTAGGGAGAAGGCCATTGTCGTTGTCACTTTTACAGCCATTGTATCGGCCAATATCACTTTCACTGTCAGTCATGACACGCTCACTATCTCAGCCACTCTCTCTGTCGCAGTCCTCCTCACTATCTCAGCCACTCTCTCTGTCGCAGTCTTCCTCACTATCTCAGCCACTCTCTCTGTCGCAGTCCTCCTCCCTATCACAGCCACTCTCTCTGTCACAGTCCTGCTCACTATCACAGCCACTCTCTCTGTCACAATCCTGCTCACTATCACAGCCACTCTCTCTGTCACAGTCCTTACATAGGTAGAACGTATTTTAGCGAGTTTCATGGAAGGTTTATATTTGCATATTTGTTTTGTATCTAAATAATCTAAATATCTATAAAAAAAAATCGGCCAGTTGTATTTGTTGTGAATGCATATAAGAATGAATAGTCTATGATTTTATAAATTTATGTCATGTATCTCTCTCTTTCTCTCCATATAAATGTATATATGTACGAAGGAAAGCTTGATAGGTCTACTATTTCTCAGCAAGGCCAGGGTTTGTGATTCCGCGAGAAGTCGATAGGGATTTCCCAGAGATTGGAAAAAAAAAAGCATCGTAGATAGGTCGATTTTTATGCAGGGATTCTCTGAAAATTGTTGCAAAGGTTCCTCCAGGGTAAAAGGGTTCAGAAAGGGTGATCTAAGCTCTCACGATTGACACTGTAAACTTCGCCCTATCAAAGAAGAGTGAGGTGGGGCGTGAGTGTGGTTTGCATGAGTGTGGTGTAAGAAAACAAGCAATCATAACTTACAAGATTAATTCGTAAAACATGGTGTCCATGTCACTTAGGTCATTGCTTTTTTTCTCGTCTCTGTCTGTGTTCCCCCCCTCCCTCCTAAGTATGTTTTTTTCACGCGTTTGATCGTATACATTTCTTTTAACTATCTACTTGTAATTGTGTTCTTTTAACTATCTACTTGTAATTGTGTTCTTTTAACTATCTACTTGTAATTGTGTTCTTATAACTATCTACTTATAATTGTGTTCTTATAACTATCTACTTATAATAACTATCTACTTATAATTTTGTTCTTATAACTATCTACTTATAATAACTATCTATCTATAATTGTGTTCTTATAACTATCTACTTATAATAACTATCTATCTATAATTGTGTTCTTATAACTATCTACTTATAATAACTATCTATCTATAATTGTGTTCTTATAACTATCTACTTATAATTGTGCTCTTATAACTATCTACTTATAATAACTATCTATCTATAATTGTGTTCTTATAACTATCTACTTATAATTGTGCTCTTATAACTATCTACTTATAATAACTATCTATCTATAATTGTGTTCTTATAACTATCTACTTATAATTGTGCTCTTATAACTATCTACTTATAATAACTATCTATCTATAATTGTGTTCTTATAAATCATTGCATATATCATATATAATTTTGTTAAAATGCACGCAGAATTATCTACCAATTGGTTATGACCATTTGCGTGTCAATATTTCTTATTTATTGTCTGCAGTAATTATCTTCCCTTGGACTTCTCCTAGTACTATAAATAAAAATAAGTAAAGACGGTTTGATGTGTTTTCGGAAATGCTTACAGCAATGTATTGTACACATATCTTTTTAAAAAAGCTGTTAAACTTTCAAGCCTTTTACCGTTATCATCATCAGATTGGCAGCAAAATAATGATATAATGATTTTCCATTTACGCGTGTTCACGTAATGCGTTCAGAGACATTGTCAATTTTCTCTTTGTGTATCACGTAATGTATCCAATGACATTATCAGTTTTTTTACGAATGATTCGCGTAATGCGTTCAACATAAATTTTCTCTTTGAGTATCACGTATATATTTCATGTATGTGTTTATTATAATTATCAGTCTACATGTTTCATGATTTGTGTATCATAATTAACAATCTATATATGTTTCATGCATGTCTTCATCATAATTAACAATCTTAATGTTTCATTTATATGTTCATCATAATTATCATTTTATGTGTGTATTAATCATGCGTTCAATAAAATATCATGTGTTCATTCTAATTGTCAGTCTATGTAAACATCAAGCATGTGCTTATCCTAAATAACAAACTGTATCAAGTGTGTATTACGTATTAGCACATTTTCAATTTGTTTCGGTCTATTCCTTACTTCTATTTTATAAAATTAAATTTTATTAAAAATTATATATAGGACTATAGAAACCCGATCCCATTCAATAGTAAATTATTGTGCCTCTGATCTTCAAAACCGGAAATAGAAAGGCGACGCTATCGTGTTTTCTTTCTGATTGCTGTGCATTCAACTTTGCGATGTTTGCTGTTCGGTACTCCACTAATAATTAGCCGGTTGTGTTACGTCATCTTACATCTCAACCACTCTTTCAAATACACTTGTAGGCAGGCACACACATGCACGCACAAATACAAGCATATATACTTGTACACACACACAACATACACATGTTTATATATATCAGACAATAATTTATATACACAGACCCACTAATGAACACAAGTTTGGCATGTAAACAAATGCTCTCTCTCTCTCTCTCTCTCTCACACACACACACACACACACACACACACACAATTACTCATGTTTACTCGCATAAGCAAACATGTTCACTTGGGCACAGATATACAATCGCTTACAATATACAAATTACATTATTCGCTTTCGTACTGAGGTATATACTCATAAATATAAATAAACATAATTACATGCACTTATCCATATCCTTCTTATTACTATGCTAATTGTACACACAAACCAACAAACAAAATAAGTGATTTTGGACTTCACACATCTCAGTATTTTATGGGACACACTCAGTTGAGATTTGCGAATGACGGACCTACAAATAAAGAAAGATTTGTCCCCACCCCAAAGTACATATCAGACTTTCCTTATTAATTGAAAAGCATGATGTTTATAAAATATAAAGAATTTATTTAACAAGAAAATAAACAATTAAAAAGTTAACATATGAAATTGGTTTTTTAACTACGAAAATTTAAATATACAAAGAGGTAGAATCGTTGTCACAAAGGCAAACATTCATGTGCACAAATAGATTACATTAACAAACAACAATAATTCTGCTCATATTAATTATGAAAAGTTAGGCAGCTCAGTTCAACAGTTTCATGCATGCTTGCACATAGCTTATCATGTGTAAATAATCATATTTACAGTTCAGTTTGGTTACCCCCAAAATATTAAAGTTTAAGTTCAGTTTGTTCTTCAAAATTGCTATAGTTCCAAGTTCAGGTTGTTTTTCCAAATACAAAATTCAAAGATGCTAAATTGACACACAGTTAGAACAAGATTATACAAAATTCAAAGATGCTAAATTGACACACAGTTAGAACAAGATTATACAAAATTCAAAATGCTAAATTGACACACAGTTACAACAAGATTATACAAATGAGTGGGCAATTGGAGTTGAGTCAGTTTTAAAAGCGGCTAAAAATTGGAATATTTTCACCTGATGAATAGTTAAAGGTGAAACAACAAATGAAGACTTCCTGTGTATGTGTGTGTGTGTATGTACGTATGTGTGTGTGTGTGTGTGTGTATGTATGTGTGTGTATATATATGTCTCTGTGTGTGTGTGTGTGTGTGTGTGTGTGTGTGTGTGTGTGTGTGTGTGTGTGTGTGTGTGTGTGTGTGCTTACTTGCATGCTTTAAAAATTAGGTATGTTTCGTGTGTTAGGAGAGTATTACATTTATTTTTCTACTGTTAGGTTCGGAAGTGTGTATTCTGAGAGTAAATCATTTTCAGACTTCTAACGCCTTCAGCAAACAAAAACAAATCAATTAGCGGTAGTTTGCATCCAAAATGGGCAACAACAAAACTTGTTCATGCAACTGTGTCACCATAACAATGAATGGTTAACAGTGAACAGCTATGTCCAGAACATCTGGCTATATGTTCCAATATGGAGAAAACATGCTTCAAGATGGCCGTCTGTTTCAATGGCGGTCGGGCTCCATCAAAATGTCAATCAGTTGTAATAGCGGATGGTTCAGTAAGAAAGTGGCCAGGTTAAATGTCAGTCAGATTCCAACAACATGGTTGTCAGGTCAGTAATGGTTGAAATTGTCTCTCTACGATTGCTATAGGGGAGAGGAGTTTTTCACTTTCAGCGCGGCATGCAACCTCTCATGGTTGTCGACCCTGGACAACAGCTCTAAAGATAAAGGTCTGTTTCAACAGCTTTGAGTCAGTGACTTATCAACTTCATCATCATTTTACAAGCAGCCATTTTCTTCTGTGTGAATAAATTAAATCGTGTTCTATTCCTTTGCACAGAGTAGAGAAAACCTGAACAGGAAAAGCATTTCAGACAGTTACTACCGCGAGTACCGTTCAGTCCATGCGACTTAAATTGACTTATGTTGCTGTGACAAGCTGTTGTAATTTCACCATGGCGTCTGGGGAGCTATTTCCTTTGGCGTGGGATTCATGCCAAACTTGTTTCTGATTCTAATATGAGTTTTTTCAATCTTTCTTGTCCTTGACAAAGTTATATAGAATCTATTAACTCTCCATCTGCTATTGAACAGTATCTAGGGAGGTTTTTGTGACATTAGTTTTCTCTTTTCTTCTTGAAGAAAATGGTTGTAGTTTACGTTCACATCTAATACTAGGATTTGTATCCCAAAAGGCATAATGAATAATTAATATTGATTACTATCTTGATTATTTAATTATCGTGTTAGAGACTGAATAAGTGCTGGACATTAATTGAATATTCTCCTCAATATAGTCAATTTAAGTGTCTGTCAATTTTCAACTGTATTTGTTTGTATGTTTTGATTGTTGATTTAATAAATTTAGTGTTGTTTTTTTCTAAGAATACTTGTCATTCTTACACATACTATTTAAATTATGTTTGGAATAATAGCGGATGGGTGGGTCTCGTTAAAATAACTTAAAGAAGGATCGAATTACTCCTAAAAGTTCCACCTCAGGGAAAGAATTATGTCAGTAAAACGTCTTTCTATATGTTGTGAGTAAAAGGTAGAGTTATGCAATGCCAGGTGGAAGACAATTTGGGCAACTTATGGGATTTATTATTAATATATGAATTAAAAACATTCCTGCCAATAGAAGATAATTTGGGCATCTTATTGGGATTTATTATTAATATATGAATTAAGATTCCAGCCATTGGAAGACAATTTGGGCATCTTATTGGGATTTATTATTAGAATTAAGATTCCAGTCATTAGAACGGATGCTATCACAAGTCTGAGCGAAATATGCAGGGCACAGAGAAATTCAAAATCGGCCTTTGTGACTGTCGGACCGTGTGAAAAAGGCTCGAACTGCATCTTCACGGACCACAACACGACAAATTAACTAAGGGAACCATTTACACAAGAACCGGAGGTTAACCTATGAACAATGATATTTCCCAATCAACTACTGCCAAAATCTCACGCGATGCAGTGATTCTATTCTAGAAGATTGGGTTGAAAAGAAAGATAAGACGAATTGCTACAAGTTCAGATAGACAACAAGTTACATTTTCGGGCAAGTCTTGACGTCAAAACTGGTGACACTGTTCTCATTCACAAAGACACACTCAACTCACTCACTCCAGGGCGGGAAACAGCTAGCCCTTGTAGAAATGAATGTTTAATGCTTTTTAGTGTTCACGTAATGTATTACGCATACTACAGGCTTGCGTCACCACAGTGGCTCAATTCAAAGATTGTCCGTTTTGTCACCATCAAGTGTACTCCAGATTTTTCAACGAATTAAATCTGCACAGTTCATAAATTTCATTTCATTCGAAATAAAGAACCTGAAACTTGAGCAGCAATGCTTTCGTATATGACGAAATCTGTATATGCATACCAATGCATTAGAGCTACAAAAAAACTGGGATATTGAAGGGGATCTTCAATTCAGTAACACCGTTTGTCCTTCATTTCGACAAAGTGAATGCGCGCGCTTTCTTTTGAAATAAACGTGTTGCCGAGTGACACTCGTCAGTCGCTGACAAGAGTGCATAAAACTACAAATAGTGTACAGTCTTTGCAGCAAACGTGCAGTATTCCTGTCCCTGTAGAAAATGGCGTTATTTCGGGAGACATGCTTTGTCCTCATGGTGTTTGGCCCTCTCCTTGTTTCAGGTAAGGGTAATAAACTTAACACTTTTAACATTACTATTTTAAGACTCCTTAACTTAAAGTTTGGCCCTCTCCTTGTTTCAGGTAAGGGTAATAAACTTAACACTTTTAACATTACTATTTTAAGACTTCTTAACTTAAAGTTTGGCCCAGGTTTAAAAGAATTTACATTGAATAGAGGAGCATTTAGTCTTATTTCAGTCACACACTTGTAAGCCTTACTATCTTGTTCTGGGTTTGACGGACTCGCCAAATTTAGGCTGAAAATCTTTTTTTTTTTTTTAAATTGCAAAATGCTATGTTGATTAGAATTTGTCGCCACTGCCACTTTTAATGTTCTTTTGTTTTATTGTTTTAAATTTAAGCATCTATGATTTTAAAATATCTTTCAGGGCTTTTACTGGTTCAAAGTCGATATGTATGTTTGGAGGGTTGGATGGATGGATGCATTCATGCATGCATATATGGATATATATTTATGTATATAAGCATGTATTTAGACCTTGGGTCAGACACTGTAAGAGATTTTATTAATTACGCTAGAACAAGCTGCTCGCATGACACAAGTGTAGTCATAGTAATCTAACGCATCCATTGAGTAATACTCATTTCAATTCAATAGAATAACGTGTTCGTTTAAAGATCCGAATTCTCTCTCTCTCTCTCTCTCTCTCTCTCTCTCTCTCTCTCTCTCTCTCCCTCCCTGTCTCTCACTCAACTACTCTCTTTAAAGTTCATTTCACCACACAAATACAGCGAAAGAGGGCTAGTGGAGTCTATTGCTTAGTAACTCTGGAAGTAATAAATCTAAAATTACTAAATGCTAATAACAATGTAAACAATAAATAAACAAACTAGCTGGCTAGCTATTTATGGCTTTAGTTTTGGTCAGGGGGAGACAAAGCTGTTTATTATTTGTGTTTGAAACTATACTCAATGATTTTTCTAGGCAGGCAAACATGTAAGTTAGAGAAAAAAGAAAGTACACATATTGATCTATATCGCGCGTTTTGAAAATAACATGCAAATTGAGAATTTTTATCCTTTATCTCACAGGACAGTCCAGACCGATTACCGTTAGCATATTTTCCCCGAGACTTTTCACAGACAACCGTCGCCTGACTGTATCATGTGATGTGTTTAAAAACACACTCACCAAAGCCATGTGCCCGGTCAGGAACACAGATCGCCTGGTAATCACTCTGTCTAGCAATATATCACACAAACTTTCCCAGATCGGCACGGTGTTGTGTGATTACGAGTCCTACGTGGATTGCAAAGTAACCTTCAAACACCCCTCGGTGTTGTCCTGCGGGTGCTGCAACTTAAATAGCAATGGGACAAAGTACTCAGTGGGCGTGGACTTCATTGCGAAGTTTGCTGTACACGCCAAGAAGTACATCCTCTGTCGGCCGGAATGTTTCTCTGAAGACGATAAATACAATATTTATACTGATCTGAGGCAGTCTTACCAACCCATCTTTTTTAATGTTCAAGGTATATTTTTATATTTTATTTCAATTTTTAAAAAAATTCATTAAATGCTATTCTGTAGTTAATTCAGTTTAGAAGTCAAATATAGACAAATTAACTAAGACTCGATATATCACTCTCTTTAGTGCACGGCGAGGTTCACTCCTTGAGTTTCGTTGTTAAGCAATGATGCTTATTTTCCTTTGGATATGGCTCCATTTTTAGTTTAAGCTCAATATAAATGTTCCAATTTTCAAGGGTATTTTGAAAAACAGTCATCACCAGCTTTAAATGTATACGTCTGCGTGTTGAAATAGATGGCGTCTCTCATCTCCTCCCCCCACACACACACACATACAATCCATCATACACACACACATATTCAGCGCCTCCTTGTGCATTAGTTCCGGTTAAAGCCGTCCTGTTCATCCTAACGTTATTAAACGGAGTTAGCTCATTTTCAGATAAATTAGGTTAAAACTACTGAAAATATCGTCATGTATAGTCTTCAACAAATAAGGTTCGAATCTTAACGAAACAGAAACAATACATCTATATATCATGAATCCGCAATCCTTTTTAGTCAATGAGTTTTCTTTTGTTTGTTTAGGGAAGACCTATATGTCCTATATAGTTCTGCTATGTGTGGTACGCTTTGTATTTATGATGACTAACTTCATTTGGAATAGAAAGTGCATCATCGCCGCCCAAGTGAAATATTATGACGTCATTTGAATGTGTGCATCGCTTCTGTGCCCCACACCAAACTGGTTAGATTGAAAGGGGCAAGACACGACTTACCGAGAGAGCAAGTTATAGCCCAAAATAACAGTCCTAAACATTTTAGATTGAAAGGGGCAAGACACGACAGACCGGTACAGCCCAAAACAAATAACGAGTCCTAAACATTTTAACTCCATTCTAAGAGTTAGTTTTAACTTCTGAAATACGAATAGAACAATACAAAATATAATTTGAGAAGTGATAAAGAACAAGTTGTGGAAGTTATCAGTGCAGTAGTGGTAGGTGTAACACGTATTGTTTTTAAGTAGTAAGCGAATGCAAGTTGTAAATATTAACAGGTAGTGATAATTATTAGTAGAACTACTAGTAGTTATCTAAAGGTGATGTTGTCAACGCCATTCTATGTAATTTCCAGACTGGTAACGGCCTTATTTGTGTTTATAAATACGTGATAAACAAACGGAAACCTTTTGTCCTTTATTTGTGTTCTATAATAGTTGAGACGCGTAACTGAGTTACAGTTTGTTAAATAAGAAAACAAAGTAAGTTTTGGCATAGTTATCTAATAAAACTCTACGTTTTAAGTTATTTTTTCCTTTCTTCAAACAATATTTGTCTGTTTTCATTGTTTTGCAGGATAATCGTCTGCCAATTTGGTTGAGTTCAGTGTTTGATGACGTGTGAATATCTCCCCCGCAAATGCTCTTCTTTTTATGCGAATTAAACTTAATGTATAAGACATGTAATTCATCAAACATACCCGTCTACCCCATTAAATAACGCGATACATATTTTATTGTCACTCTGATATGTTTGTATTTATCTGTCTGTGTGTTCAGATATTCAACTACTCACTTAT
Organism: Sinotaia quadrata; assembly: GCA_028829895.1. NCBI lineage: Eukaryota > Metazoa > Mollusca > Gastropoda > Architaenioglossa > Viviparidae > Sinotaia > Sinotaia quadrata. The sequence goes on from CM054183.1 coordinate 68,292,348, forward strand.
CAGTTTGTCTGCCTGCCTTCTGTATCTTATGTAGAAATTATGAGTTTTGTCTGCCTGTCATCTGTATCTTATGTTGAAATTATGAGTCTTGTCTGCCTGTCATCTGTATCTTATGTAGAAATTCTGAGTTTTGTCTGCCTGCCATCTGTATCTTATGTAGAAATTATGAGTCTTGTCTGCCTGTCATCTGTATCTTATGTAGAAATTATGAGTCTTGTCTGCCTGTCATCTGTATCTTATGTAGAAATTATCAGTCTTGTCTGCCTGTCATCTGTATCTTATGTAGAAATTATGAGTTTTGTCTGCCTGTCATCTGTATCTTATGTAGAAATTATGAGTTTTGTCTGCCTGCCATCTGTATCTTATGTAGAAATTATGAGTCTTGTCTGCCTGTCATCTGTATCTTATGTAGAAATTATGAGTCTTGTCTGCCTGTCATCTGTATCTTATGTAGAAATTATGAGTCTTGTTTGTATCAGATGCCTAAACATTGCTTGAAAGAACACAGCTTAATTTGTCAATACCTTGTCAAGTTTCTCAAGTCTTTGTAACTGTTCCAAACTGATGTTCATTAATCTTTAATACGTTTGATCTCAGAGAAATAAAAAGGAGTATGAACAAAAAGTCTTTAAACTTGTTTACTTCAAAACATTTTCTGTATTTGCTGGATTGGTATTTGCTTCTTTATTATGGTGGTAAAACAACAAGAGCAATTCACACACTTGGTTCATCCCACTGTTTTTTTTTATCAAATGTGTGGATCAAATGCTTTGTATCACTTTTATGTGGATAATATGTTTTGTATCAAATGTGTAGAACAATGTGTGGATCAAATGTCTTGCATCAATGTGTGGATCAAATGTCTTGTATCAATGTGTGGATCAAGTGTCTTGTATCAATGTGTGGATCAAATGTCTTGTATCAATGTGTGGATCAAATGTCTTGTATCAATGTGTGGATCAAATGTCTTGCATCAATGTGTGGATCAAATGTCTTGCATCAATGTGTGGATCAAATGTCTTGCATCAATGTGTGGATCAAATGTCTTGTATCAATGTGTGGATCAAATGACTTGTATCAATGTGTGGATCAAATGTTTTGCATCAAACTTGCGGATGAAATGTTTGCATCAGACAAATGTATAAAATGTTTTTGTTAAATAAAATTTTACAGATTTATAAAACATGCTACATATTCATAGCCTTTCATTTGGAAGAAAACTAATAAAAATTAGGACTTAATAAGTCGCGTATTCTTATAAAACCTGTAAGACCTTTTCAGTATTTACACTAAAAAATCACATCAAGAAAAATTTTACACCCTTGCATAAAATAACACATCAAGAAATATTTTACACGCGTGCACATAATAGTGGACGAGCTAAAGACAATATAGCAAAACAAAATGACAACACGAAACAAATTTTACTTACGAAAAAATTACAAAAAAATGTATTTCATAAAATCTATTTACACATGTACAGTTTGATTTTAAAAAAGGTGGAGGTGAGACAACATTCTTATTACTGACGAAAATGATGTCTAAAGTAATCTGCTCATTCGTTTGTTGTTATAAGTAAATTATTCTTTTACTGACACAATTTGCAACGACTCTCTAAATTCCATAACAGTTATTGCTTGACCAAATCACAATATTATTTCAAACACATTGTTAGTGGTGTACTCACTTTTACACACATACAAACACACTGCACCCTCTCACTCACACACACACTGCACCCTCTCTCTCTCTCACACACACACACACACACACACACTGCACCCTCTCTCTCTCTCACACACACTGCACCCTCTCTCTCACTCACACACACACACACACACTGCACCCTCTCTCTCTCTCACACACACACACACACACTGCACCCTCTCACTCACACACAAACACACTGCACCTTCTCACTCACACACAAACACACTGCACCCTCTCTCACACTCACACACACACACACACTGCACCCTCTCTCTCACGCACACACACAAATACACTGCACCTTCTCTCTCACTCCACACACACACACACACACTGCACCCTCTCTCTCACTCACTCACTCACACACACACACACACACACTGCACCCTCTCTCTCTCACACACACACACACACACACACACACACACACACACACACACACACACACACACAAAACAATCAACGTCACCAATCAGGAAGGCATCCTTTCAGACGTTTAAATTAATTTGTTTGTCTGTCTTAATAGCCTCGTGATGTGTTTTACTTTTTCTTCAAAAAAGTTATAAACTCTAAAATAAAATAAGGTAAATCACTGTAGCGGTATTGGATGAGACACCTTCACAAATATTCTAAATTCCTAAAATTATCAACGAGGAGAATGTACATCACCGAACGAATATCCTGTGACGTGTGCTTAGAAAACTAATATAACATTACGACACATACATACACACGCACGCAGAGAATATTATATACACGCACACACACACACACACACACACACACACACACATATATGTGCACTTAAAAATAGATCTATAAATAATGACAAACACGTGCAATACAAAACGGCTGAATTTCTATATGACTACGTCTATGTATGCCATGAAGTAGATGTGATCTTAATCTTTTATGGTATACTAAGATATCATTGAGTGTTTGAAGTTACAGTTTTGTATTAGTTTGTAGAAATGTTATCTTCAAACATTAATTCTTCATTGCGTTTTCTTGATTAACTCTACTCGAAACCAATGTTCCATGAATGATGAGAGAAACGAATCCTATCTTTCCCCAAAAAATTTTCATTTTTTTTTCTGGTTGTCTCATTGAAAATCCAGCCACTAGCAAACTAGTTATATTCATCCAGTCGTTGGTAAAGTTTTACGTCATCAGGTGTATTTAGAATTGAAAATTGGTAACAACGAGATGTAATCTAACCAAATGCACTTTTTTTTCATTGAATCTTATTTTTTTTTTAAAAATTAACTTTGATGTTTTCTTTCCAAGGTCAGCACGATTCTTGAGTAAATTAATTAATATTAACAAAAAACTTAAAGACACTTGAATATATTAACTAGTATTGACAAACTGCTAAAGTCTTTTCAGTAAATTAACAAATATTGACAAAAAGCTAAAGACACTCTTGCCAAAACAAAAAAAAAAGACGATGTAGACTGCACAAAATAATTTCTACATTCCGGTATTTCCAATATGGCTGCTCGTAATGGCTTTCTTGTAAATCCTTTACCTTACCTGCATTTCCTGTCGCTTATACACTCACTCTGTCTTCCTTAGCACTTATTAGCTATTTAACGCTCTACCATACATAACTGACTTTTTCTTCTCTTTCATCTCTCTCATAGCCAATGGCATAGTAATATTTATAAATTTAATAATTATTCACTAGGTTATACTTTCTCCTGCAGACACAATGAAAGTTCAAATAAAATGCATTAGCACGTGCACAAAGCTGCTATTAATAGCAGAAACACAACGCAATATAATGCCATTTAATCCGTGCATAACAATGAATGAAACAAAATTCACCAAAACAATCCAAGTGAAGAACGATATCCTTCAATAAGCCAACGACGATAAGTGTAGTATTCAACCAATCAAATCTGCTGTTAATTGACCAAACTATAAGCTGTATTTTCACACTATAATAACCTCTAGCACGTCAGTTCCGGGTTGTCGTGAAAACAGAATTTCCCACAATATAATTAACTCTCTTCCCTAACGCGCTGCATAAGTGCTAAACAATCTTATTTGTACGGACGTTCATTATGGCAACTGCAGGCCAAACGAAGACACAAGACAATCGTCTATGCAGTGTATGTCTCGAGCTATTCAGTGGGCGTGAACCTAAAATCTTACCATGCTACCACACCTTCTGTCTCGCGTGTCTGAAAACACTTAGCCAGCAATCCAAGTGGTCTGCGCAGTCTCAAGTAGGCCTGAATGTTTTGGTTTTTTTAAGCTTTCATGTTTTAATAGAAGATAAAATAGTTTGTACATGTCTGTCTAAAGTAGTTTTATAAACATTATTGTCTTGAATATTTAATCAGAGTACGGTTACGTACGGATATCCTCGTACAAACAACAGTAACTAAAAGACAGCAATCTAATGCTCCTGCCTTCTTTCATACAAATCGGAACCACTTTTAACACAGCAACCCACAACGCGAGTAACGTAATGGCAGGTATGCACCGTTTTTCACTGACAACACGGTAGGCAGACAAAACTCTTGATCTACAATTCATCGCTGTGTTTTGGCGTGTCAACCACCGTACTGCATGTGTACACATATCGCGAAGCCGGGCCGGTGTGTAAATGTCATTTAAAAGATTTACAGTCATCATTTGGAACTAACACTAACACATTGTTTATAAAATACTTTCGGTCATTCTGCTAAAACATTGTTCGGAACTTACCATAACACAGCAGTGAATACTTGTAACTTTCAGCATGCCTTTTGAGATCATTATTATTTTTAACTCATGCAGACGAGATATTTATGTCAAACTTAATTATGTGCTGTCTAGATATCTGCTGAGACAAGTTGACGTAAGTTTGATGATTATACACATATTTATACAGTGGGACTATCAGCATTAACTTTAAACACAAGTATGATTATACAGTGTGACTATCAGCATTAACTTTAAACACAAGCATGATTATACAGTGTGACTATCAGCATTAACTTTAAACACAAGCATGATTATACAATGGGACTATCAGCATTAAACTTTAAACACAAGCATGATTATACAGTGGGACTATCAGCATTAACTTTAAATGCTTTTGCACTGGTAGAATCAGTTTTAACTGTTAACATACTATTTTATAACAATTATACGGTACATGAACATAATTTTGTACTGGTAATATCAGCATTAACTGTAAACATAAAAGTTTAGAACATAATTACACACTACATAAGTATAGTTATGCTGTAGTAGTACCAGGATTAATTGTAGTCGTAAACATAAGATTTTAGAGCAGAATTATGCTGCATAAGGATAATTATACTGTGGTACTATCAGCATTAACTTTAAACACAAACATTATTATACAGTGGGACTATCAGCATTAACTTTAAACACAAACATTATTATACAGTGGGACTATCAGCATTAACTTTAAACACAAACATTATTATACAGTGGGACTATCAACATTAACTTTAAACACAAACATTATTATACAGTGGGACTATCAGCATTAACTTTAAACACAAACATTATTATACAGTGGGACTATCAGCATTAACTTTAAACACAAACATTATTATACAGTGGGACTATCAGCATTAACTTTAAACACAAACATTATTATACAGTGGGACTATCAGCATTAACTTTAAACACAAACATTATTATACAGTGGGACTATCAGCAATAACTGTCACACAAATATAATTTTGTACTGGTATTATCAGCACTAAGCTTAAAACCTGATTTTTTCAGAAACGGACATTGTATAAACAAAATTGTACGCTAATAGTGTCAGGATTGATTTTAAGCATGAAGTGTTAGTACAGAATCACACATTAATAAATACATAATTATACTTTGATAATATCTGCATTAACTTTAAACAAGATCTTTTAGAGCCAGGTACTAACAAGAATAATTTTAGCCATAACAAATCATAACAATGTTTTCCTTAAACACCTTCCGTTAAAAAACCACGTCATAGCAGTAATTAAACATGTCAGTAGAGCATAATCTTGCATTAAAAACACGTCAATACTTGCAGGCCTGAAAATGGCGACTAATTTAGTCGCCATGACTAGTGAAAAAAAAATTGGCGACTAAAAAAAAAACTTTAGTCGCCAACTGCGAGTGCGCTAAAATGAACTTTTTTGTGAACAACTATGGGTTTGTAAATTTTCCTATTACTCAGCCCGGAAATCCCCAAATTTTCACTTTTCATTTCCTGTACAAAAATCAACAATGAAGCGATCGGCAAGTGGTGCCCAGAGATCATTCCTCCCAAAGTGGAAGCATGAATTTTCCTGGTTAATTTTTGATGAGACAAGTAAGAAAATGACCTGTGCGATCTGCAAAAAGTACCCAGCATTGGTGGGAAAATGCGACTTCATCACGGGCACTGACAATTTTAAAAAAGAGACGCTGCAATGCCACTCCATTAGCAAAAAGCACATTGCTGCACGCGATGCTGACCTGTCTAGGCAAGGTTCAATAGTGGCTGGTCAGAGTACAATCCATGCGGCGTTTGTTCAGCAACGAACGAAACAGACTGAAAAGGACAATGTGGACTTGAAGTGCAAACTTAACACTGCATATGTGCTGGCAAAAGAAGAGCTGCCCTTTACAAAGTTCAAACCGCTTCTTGATCTTCAAAAGAAAAATGGACTTGATATTTCGTCCACCTATGCAAACCATGTGATGGCAGCAGAATTGGTACACACCATTTCAGAAACCTTCAAAGATGAGGTTACCTTCTATTTCATTTTTACATCGAATTGTGTTAACAATAGACTTAGAATTCTAGCATGATTTATTTATTTATAATGTAATCTCACTTCACTATTGGCAATAGTAGACACAAATCAAAGCATTTTAAAAAAAATTAGATAAACAACAATTGTATTATTAATAGTTCCAACAATAACAATAGCAGCAAGAGATAAAAAAGAATATTAATAATAAAATAATAATAGTAATACCAAAATAAAAAGACACGGAACTCAATGACGTCAAAAAGCAAACATGCATAGGCAAAATACAGATTACGTCACCCCCTGTGTGCATGCTGAACCTTTTGCTCTAAACATTAACATAAATAGCAACATGGTTTTTATCGTGATCATGTGCCATTTTTAATAACGCAGCCCGGAAAAATAACTCGTAATGCACTATCGGGATTTAGTCGCCAGTTACATTTCTTCTAGATCTAAATTATTTGGTAATACTATTTATAAAAATAAAAATTAATTAAAATAAAATAATACATTATAATAATATGTAAATATATTATGGATTAAAAGTTATGCACATAAACACGGTTTTTATCATTCGTTTTTCTTTTGCATCTATTCTGAATGCTGATAAGCTAAGTTAATTTAACCGGTTTCCACCAGTAGCACTCTAACTTGTATCACATTGTTTGTAGGTTGGTTGTACAGTGAAGAGCAACAGTTACATCAGCCTAGAAAGTTACAATACACTGAGTGGCCGGATGTTCTGATCCCAGCAGATGATGATGATGATGATTGATTATTGATAACTTTATCAGATTAAGTTGAAAGTAAAAATACTGTAAAACAACACAAAATTGAGCTTTCGTTGTAAAAGACCTTCAGAAAATTAAAAAAAAAATTCAAACTGAAATATCGTAGATGAAATCACACATTGATTTGTATAACACTGACATCATTCGCTCTCTTTCTCTCTCTCTCTCAACCCCCCCCCCAAAAAAAAAATTATCTTAATAATATCTAGCTACTACTTTTATTAATAAAATTGACACGATACTATAGCTAATAACCATATGACCACCCAGATTACCTAAACAAAGCAGTATTTTTTTTTATGTTAGGCTATTTTTATTGTCTAGAAAAAAATTAAATTGGCTAGTAAAAATTAAATTTGGCTAGTAATTTTTTTAGTTTGGCTACTAAAATTTTTAAGTTACTAGCCAAAGGCTAGTGGGACTTTTTTTTCATTTTCAGGGCTGACTTGGCATTCTGAATGTCACTTAGATTTCAGTGCTTTGTACTGAATTAAATATATCGATATATTCACAAAGAGCATACCACTTAGATTATGTTCAAGTATTACCCAGGCCTTTCCATAATAATTATATGCATTAAAAAAGCATGCACCAAACACACTTGTTTCATAATTAAAGATAAGAAATGAAAAGAATAACAAACAAACAAGTGTTCTTTTCAGTTATTTCATGTCGTCACCAAAAAAATTGTTTGAACATCGTACTTAAATTGGCAAAATACAAGTTGTGTTTTCTAGAGACAGTTTACTATATATGTTTAAGAGATGTCATATTTTAAGTGATTATTTTTCTTTCCCATTAACTGAAGACTTGACCTTGCTATGCATATATATATATATATATAATATATTTTTTTTAATAAAATTTTATTTTGACATTTACTGCACGTCGCTTAGAGGGTTGTCTGCGCTTGGTCGGTCAGTTGCCTTTTGTTACATGTCCAGTATTTATTTAAAGACCCTGCCTAGGAATTTTACAGAAACTTTAATTTAATTAGATAAATTAATTTCTCCCTTTTTCCTAAACAGACTGGTTGCTCAAATTATCTTTCGTCTCATATGAAAATGCGCCTTTGTAGTACAGACAAACAGATTCACGAACAGACAACTTGTGTACAATAGCCGGTTTGGAAACCGTTAACACTCTCTTAAATCTTTATGCATTCAAAAGGTTCATTTAGCTCAGTCGATCCCCCATCCAAACCACGAATTAGGTCTATATGCATAAAAATTCACTACGAAAGAGGTTTTAACAAATAAAGAATTTAATAGTTAATATTTAACAATAACAATCAATTACGAAGACACAGCTTCAGATCTAAACTAAAGCACGTTTCAGTCTGCTTGAATATTACTGTTTAAAGTCAGTTTTGCCAGCACTTTCGATTGAATCAGACTTCGGGTTTTAGTTACTCAACTTTCTCAGTAGTCTTGATATACACGTGGTCTAAGGACAGTTCAATCCTTCCACTACCAAGCGATACTTGCGTGGTAACTCGTCCTCACTCCACAGTTACGCTAGAGATGTGCTAGACGTGACATCATCAACAGTGGCGACAGGAATTATACTTCCTTCAGAGTTGCACAAGAACATGCCATACACTCAATGTGATGCAAAGGTGGCAATAATAGTAGAACTTATTATAAGGCTGAGGATAAGAACCCGCGCTGAAAATACAAGTGTGGTTCTATAAGTGATTTGCGTTTTACATTCGCAAACCATCCAAGCATGTGTGATTGATACAACGCGCTTAGTTTTAAATCTTCATCTATCGTGTCTTTTACAATATATTTATATTCATAAAAGATACAATAAAATTCACATGTGTGTTATTTTTAACATTACATGAACGTATGAATTTCCAAACATTTACTTCATCAAAAAATGGAATTCATACAAGGAGAATAAAATATAATTCAAATTAAGTATGAGCGCTTTACAATTAACAATGAAATTACATGCAAGAGAATCATTTGAATTACATGAAAATTCGTAACGTGCACAGACGTTTTTTCTGCGGCACAAGAGAATTAAGGTTTATACAAATTAAAGTCAAAAGGTTACAATTAATTTATATACAATGAAATCTTTAGGCTTTTGTCATTCTATCGATCACGTATGCTTGGAGGAGAATTATGGTAATTCACACAAAATGCATACATAAATTCATATACAAAAATACAAATAGTGAAATGCAATATCATTGTAAGAAGTAGACGTGTTACCGTCTTAAAGTAGACTTTACTGTACAAGACGGGTTCCTATGTTCCTATGTTCCTTCCCAACTCAGCAAGATTTCGGCGACCAAGATGCTCGAGAGCTGGGTGTATGTTGACCGGTTTGCGTTATGAGTAAAGAATATTATCGCGTCAAGAGTATTTATTGTAGTGCATGAATGTATCACGTGACTAGAACTTTCTCGACTGTCGTCTAAAGTTACATAACAAGGGATGAACTCACTATTGTTTTTTCCTCATGCGATGCATGACGATAGGGTTCAAACAAAGGAATTCAATTCGAATATGAAATTCGAGTTTCGGATGTGGGTCATAAGTTCATGACAAGAATTCTGGTTAGAAGTCTGTCACACCTTTGTATTCCTGCTCAGATAGTTGTATTCATTTCCCTCCACCCACACTTCTGTGTATCACCACCGTTTGTGGTCACATTTCTCTTATCTGAATTGAGCAGCAATGCCACCATTTTATTTCTTAATCTAATCAACTGCGAATAATTTTCAACTTGTATTATGTACTCCATCGTTACTGAATAAAACTTAGTTTCAGCAATTGGTTTTGAACAATTGATATTTGATTGAGACAGCTTAGTGCGCTCTCTATACACATACCAAGAGAGTTTTAATTAGAACTATAATGAAATGCAAACCAAAATGCTGTCTTTTGCTGGTGGCAAGTTTGGTAGAAATATAATTACATTTAACACAGAATCAGTAGCCCAGTAGTCACATTAATGATTTTGTATGTATGTAAAATGTAACTGTCGATAACAGCTGAAAACTAGCAGAATAATAATCTTTGCAGCACAAAAGTCCATGTGTAATACAAAGTCCTGTTCAGTCATTAGTGGCAAAGGTCCGTGTATAACACAAAGTCCTGTTCACTCATTAGTGGCAAAAGTCCGTGTGTAACACAAAGTCTTGTTCAGTCATTAGTGGCAAAAGTCCGTGTGTAACACAAAGTCCTGTTCAGTCATTAGTGGCAAAAGTCCGTGTGTAACACAAAGTCCTGTTCAGTCATTAGTGGCATAGGATGCGAGATTTTATTTTAGTTTCCCAGGAAGGACAACTCTGCTGCTCCTGGCAGAAGCCATTCAACTTTTCATGTGAGAGTGTCGGTCATACACATTACTTTCTTGTAATTATAATTCTTTTTATGCTATCCTCCCTCCAGCTAACATATGATGACGTCATGCAATCAGGCATAAGTAATTATGAGCAGATTTTTCTCATCAAAATTGATAAATTTAACGAGGATGGACGTGATGTTTTACTAACCGGTGTCTTCTTTGATATTTGGAGTGATTGACTGGTCGTTGGATGGATAGACGGTTCCTGTGTTGGTGGTTGATAATCGGCGATAATAATCGATGAACAGAAAGGTTTATGGTTGAAGGTTGACAATAGACTGAATAGAATGTGTACTCTTTGTGAAAACACGTACAGCTCTAATCACTCTATTATAACATCACATAAAGATACAATAAATATCTGTCAAAAATCAGACAACTCTAAACAAACAAGAAATGTTTGGTAAATAATGTTTTATAAATAAATGAACTTACATTTAAAATGGCGCCGTGTAGCGTCTATAACTGTACGCAGTGATAGAGTATTTAGAACGCATCTTAATAAAAAAGAGCATTTCATTTTATTTTTTTTAAAAATCATCTAGACTAGGGGTGGGCAAACTACGGCCCGCGGGCCGCATGCGGCCCGCCAACAGATATTATGCGGCCCTGAGGGCATTTAGAAATTTTTTTTAAAAGGGCCTTGCAGTGTCAAACTGTTACTGTTAGCGCAAGTCACGCTTGACGGACAAAATCGTCACTAATTGATTCGGGCTAACATTTAACTACTCGCACGCTGTACTGACGAAAGAAAGGACCATACCCAGTCAAACTGTTAAACTCTAATTGCAATCAAGGAAGTCTGCTACAGTCACTTTCTGGCTAGAGATAGAGAGGGGAAGGGGTAAACCCATCAAGGACGATTAGGACGCGCGATATTGAGGTGGACAAATGTAAACAGGAACCAGTGTGGTAACTGCTGTCAAGGAGGTTAGGACATTGTGTTGAAGCAAACAAATGTAAACAAGTCCAGATGGACAGTCCCTACCCACAGAATTTAAAAAGACACTACCAAACAAAAGATTCCAATTTCGGATACAATTTAACAACCGAAGAGAGGAAAAGGAAATGCATGGAGCTGGTGAAAAATTTGGAGAAACAACAAACTGTTTTCACTAAACAGTCTTCAATTCAAGATGCTGCAACAGAAGCTAGTCTGGTGCTGTCACACAGAATTGTAAAACACAACAAGCCATTTTCTGATGGCGAGTTCATCAAGAAATGTTTGCTAGATGCAGCAAACATTATGTGTCCAGAACAAAAAAAAACAAATTTGACAACATTACTTTATCAAGGAGAACTGTGGTCAGACGTGTTGACAAGATAAGTAACAATCTGATGCATAAACTTCAAGATGCAAATAAACAATTTTTGTGGTACTCTCTTGCATTGGATGAGAGTACTGATGTACATGATACTACCCAATTTTTGATATTTATACATGGAATAAACACTTCTTTCAAACTCACTGAAGAGTTACTAAATGTTGAGTCACTCAAAGACACAACCACAAGCCATAATATATTCAATGCTGTTAATAACTATATTAAAAGAACTGGGCTGGTTTGGAACAAGATGGCAAGTGTTACAAATGACGGAGCTCGTGCTTTGACCGAAAAAAATGTAGGTCTGGTAAAGTTGATAAGTGATAAGATTAAAGCAGAATATCCTGACCACACATTATTACCACTTCACTGTGTGATCCATCAAGAAAATCTGTGTAAAACTGTTTTGAATATCAAGCATGTTATTGACCCAGTTGTCCCAATTCAACTTCATCAGATCAAGAGGACTTAATCACAGACAGTTCAAGGCATTACTTGACGATTTGGAAACTGAACATTCCGATATGCTGTACCACACCAGTGTTCGATGGCTGAGTCTCTGCAAGGTGTTGAGGCGAGTGTGGGACCTCAGAGAAGAAATAGTGATGTTCCTAGAGATGAAGGGCATTGAATGTGACTTTAATACTAACATTGTCAATAAAGAGTGGAAGTTAGACTTTATGTTTGTCATTGAAATTATGAAAAAGTTAAATGAACTGAATGTCAAACTTCAGGGCAATTGTGTGTTTGCACATGAACTGTATGTACATGTAAAATAATTTCGGACAAAACTCTCACTGTTCTCCAGACAAGCAAGTGAAAAAAAGTTTTGTCACTTCCCTTTGCTGAAACAAGAAACCATTTCTGGTGAAATGACTGAAAAGTATAAAGTCCAATTAAATGCACTGACTGATGAATTTGGAAGGAGATTTAAAGATTTCTAGAACTTAGAGCCACAGTTTAATATTCTCAGTTCCCCTTTTGGTGCAGAAGCTGATACAGCCCCGGAGGACATACAGTTAGAGCTTCTTGACTTACAAGCAGATCATGACCTGAAAGAGAAATTCAAGTCAGATGGTTTGCTGGATTTCTATGGATCTTTATCAGAAGAATCATTTCCCAACTTGAAAAGTTTTGCAGCAAAACTTTTATCATTGTTTGGATCAACATACATTTGCGAACAAGCATTTTCTTGCTTGAAGATCAACAAATCTAAGAATAGGTCTTTATTGTCGGACTGCAACTTGCATGCTGTCATGCGAATTTCAACAAGTAAACTTGCTCCAGATTTCAAGAATATTGTTAAAAATTGCAAGCAGTTACATACATCTCATTAGAAATCAATAATTGCAATGACAATGTAGTCAGTTTGTGTCTAAATTAAAGCCACTGATAGATAATTTTAAAAATTTATTATAATAAAAAAATGTAAAATCTTAACAAATTAGTAAAAGTGTTAGTCCATATTGTAAAATATAATGTATAAATGTATAAGTAAAATAAAATTGCATTAATTGGTTATTTATAGTTTTATACTGTTCAATAACCTATAAATAATTCATAATTACTTATTGTGTTAGGTTGCTGTAAACAAAGTGTGTGTAATATATATATGCGGCCCCCCAATAACTTTACATTTGTCAATGTGGCCCTACACACAAAAAGTTTGCCCACCCCTGATCTAGACCACTCAAGCATCAGTAAAAGGGCGCAATAAAGAATATCTTCTATTTGCATTATTTATTGAAAGAAGCGTGAAATATTGCTTTTGTAAGTACGCGCACTTTACTGTCTATTTACGTAATATGTTTTATTAGATATTTACGTCTTCAGTATTATTACTTAGCTCACTTTATACATTTACGTGTTCAGTTATACGTACTTTACTGTCTGTTTACATGTTCAATCCCATGCAAGGTACACAAAAATAAAAAAATTAAAACATAACGAAATTTAAATTTAAATAAATAAATGAATGTTAACTACTCTGATTTATTTCTATAACGTAAGGTATTCAAAGGTACCGGCCGAGTCGCCAGTGAAAACGCTACAGATCGCCAAACTGTCACTTGTCCCACCTGCCTCAAGATCACCCCTGTCCCTGAAGAGGGTGTGTGCAACTTCCAGGTGAGCAAGGTTATGAGGGCAAATTAAATATTTATGTTCGTCACAAGGCAAGCTGAGTTTCTAAGCTACTACTATATACACCTATGCATGAAATGCTTGTAAGCAATTTTGAACTAATTCACAATTTTGTCAATGTCCTTTAATCGAACTAGATGAAAATGTAATCCACTTATGCATAGGTTTAATAAGATTAATGGCGAAGTAATATATTTGAAATTAATTTCAAGATCTGCAATTTCTTTAAAATTATTATTATTAACTACTTACAGACCTACAGCTTAATTATTTATTTTCTTACCTATATGCACCCCCCACACACACACACATATATTCATAATCACAAGACACTTAAGATACACACTCGCAAGCAAAGTAACACAATTTAGCAACTCCCACACCCACCGTAAACCTTTGATCCATTATGTTTTTGTTGTTGCAGGGAAATGTCTATGTAACAAATGAAAGTACTCCTCAGGGTTATCAGCTTTTATGTAGTCTTTGCGATGGCAACGAGGCCAAGCACTCATGCACTGAATGTGTAAAGAACTTTTGCGACAGTTGCCTTCTGTTTCACAACAAGCTGTCTCCTCAACACCAAACTCGACGAGTCACTTCAAGTAGCCTAAGCGTGTCCAAGCAAGACAGCGATGTTGAGATTTCAGATGTGAGAGATCATATTCAAGTGATAAAGACAGCTGTGGGACGACTGCGTCAAGATATGACGTCAGTCCAAAGCGAGAACATTGAAAATAAACATGAGCTAACCAACCTCCAGGCAGACCACTCCATCGTTCGACAGGTACTAGCGTCAGTGCAAGGGGAAAACAATAAACTAAAGAAGGCTGTGGTCGTTCTCGAAGGGGAGAAAATCACGCTTAGCGAAGAACTGACCCAACTGAGGACTGAATTCGACTCACTGCGGAATGAGGGGATAGTTTTACAAAGAGACAGCCTAAAACTGAAAGACGACGTTCATTACTTTCAAGAAGACAGCACTAAGCTGCGCCAGGAGTTAAGCCCCTTGCGAACAGAAATGGAAAGCCTGGTGATGTACAACTCAAAACTTCGCGACGACCTGAACGCAGTCCAGAAAGACAACGTTGACCTAAACTGTAAGATAAGTTCACTTCAGAAGGAAATCGCGCAAATGAAGAAAATCTTAAACAGTTATGACGAAGCTTCTTCCGGCAACCGAGTCAGAACTGATAATCAAGATATAACGACACATTTAGCTGAGATGCACATTAGTTCGATGGCGTTACTGGGTCAGTATACAAACCGTTAAATTATAATAATATTTTTGGGGAAACATTATCATAATATATACAGTCGCTTGTCAAAGTTATAATTTTGTGATTGCAACTGTGTACTCTGTATTGAAAATCTTAATTTGATCGTTAAAGAATGCTATTACTATTTAATTTTTATCATACTGAGATAAAATCATAGGAATCCGCTAATTAATAAACATTCGGGTTGTTTCTGGCAAATGTTTAAGCAGACAAAAAATTATTCACGGTATATATTATTAAAATAATCAGAAATGTGCCGAGTGAGAGTACTCCTATGGGTGTTTTGGCAGTTGCACATACATCACATACATCTTTGCTAAGGTAACTCATAACTCATAAAGGTATCCAGAGTAAGTTTGACGTTTTGTTGGGGGCGGGGATGGCACAAGATGTTAATTTCCACCACCCCGGGCTTCCCGTAACTGTATGCTAGCTCCAAAACACACCTGACGACTGGTCACGTGTGTTGGAAAGAAGGATGACGGGTAGGATAGAACAAATGAATGAAAGACTAGAATAAAGCTCCGAGACACCCCCACCCCCCCCTACCTAATGCATTCAGCCAGGAATATTAGATTAAAGTGACAGACTAACATCATATAGCATGACAGTATGTCACACCAGCACAAGTGATCTAGATATCAACATATATATATATATATATATATATATATTAAAAATAGAGCTATCAACTTCAAAAAAGTTACAAATAGTATGAAAAGTTAGTTTGGAACATAGAGCTAATAATCAGGACTATGTGAATCTATTAATACAAGATGTGCTTTCCGAGCAAATGGAAACTGTTGCTCATATAGCCTATGTAGCTCAGCATTGCGCCTGTCATTGTTTCTAGGGTTCTAGTGGGTTTTTACAGCAGTTGGCAAATATGCATCCATCAAACTGTGCTCCTGGCCCAAGGTCCCCTTCATCTGGGTGTTGCTTTCATGACGTAATGTTCATCAAAGATTCTACATCGAAGATAAGGTGTCGATCTGCAAGCAAAAGTGCAGGGATTTAGTTTGTCACCCTTCCACACAGAGTATCCTAAAATCTAACACCCTAAGACTGAACACCCTTCCACACAGAGTATCCTAAAATCTAACACCCTAAGACTGAACACCCTTCCACACAGAGTATCCTAAAATCTAACACCCTAAGACTGAACACTCTTCCACACATAGTATCCTAAAATCTAACACCCTAAGACTGAACACTCTTCCACACAGAGTATCCTAAAATCTAACACCCTAAGACTGAACACCCTTCCACACAGAGTATCCTAAAATCTAACACCCTAAGACTGAACACCCTTCCACACAGAGTATCCTAAAATCTAATGCCCTAAGACTGAACACCCTTCCACACATAGTATCCTAAAATCTAATGCCCTAAGACTGAACACCCTTCCACACATAGTATCCTAAAATCTAATGCCCTAAGCAATGTACAATTAATAAGAGAATGTGATAAATATAAACATATAGACCTAATATTTAGTGATATAAGCAAAACCATATGCATTCATCAGTTTATAGATGCATGCGTTTGTTAGTTTATTGTTGCATTAATTACTGGCAATTATGGATGATGGCTCATATGTTAGTTTATTGTTGCATTAATTACTGGCAATTATGGATGATGGCTCATATGTTAGTTTATTGTTGCATTAATTACTGGCAATTATGGATGATGGCTCATATGTTAGTTTATTGTTGCATTAATTACTGGCAATTATGGATGATGGCTCATATGTTAGTTTATTGTTGCATTAATTACTGGCAATTATGGATGTTGGCTCATATGAAGTATGCATAACTATTTGAAGCTGGAGAGCCACATATGTGTTTGGCTTTGTGGCCAATCATGATAGTCAACCTTTTGATGGTAGTTCAATATCACTACAAACGTCATCTATTTTGTGAAGACTTGAATCGAGCTTTCCCTGTAATACGTATTCAGTTACTGATATTGTATTTACAATTATAATGAAAGTGTTTGTAGTGATATTGTATTTACAGTTAACGGTAGTGTTTGTAGTGATATTGTATTTACAGTTAACGGTAGTGTTTGTAGTGATATTGTATTTACAGTTAACGGTAGTGTTTGTAGTGATATTGTATTTACAGTTAACGGTAGTGTTTGTAGTGATATTGTATTTACAGTTAACGGTAGTGTTTGTAGTGATATTGTATTTACAGTTAACGATAGTGTTTGTAGTGATATTGTATTTACAGTTAACGGTAGTGTTGTAGTGATATTGTATTTACAGTTAACGGTAGTGTTGTAGTGATATTGTATTTACAGTTAACGATAGTGTATGTTATGGTTGGGGATTTTCAGGAAGTGAACTCAACAGAAGCATAAAAGAGGCAAGAAGCGCCCCAAAGTACTACTATGCCAGTATTTGTAGAGAAAACCAAATTGATCATGGTTCTGGGATCATCAGGTTTGTTGCTGTGCTTGGTAACTTGAACCCTTGATTATATGTAATGTCATGTATTCGTACTTTCCCAAATTCAGTATATTTATCCTGCTTCTAGTCGTAATGGGTAATAGAAATGATGACGTAGATTTTCTTCAAATGTGAAACAGTGATACGCTGTATTACATTATTATAATTACTTGATATTTCGTAGTGCACATTAAAAAAAAATTAGTTGTCTTCTTTTATCTGTGGTGGGTTTATGTATTTAATGAGCTAATCTTATAATTGCATGTTTCTTAATTCAAATCTGTAACTGTTTTCATGATTTATCGAAGGATTTATTTATTTTACTTAGAGTATATTGCTTCATGCGGCTTATAACTAAAGAAAAAAATAAACCAGTCTTTAGACACGTTTGTAAAAATATAAACTAGTCTTTAGACACGTTTGTAAAGTCCAATTCGTCAACATGCAGCTTTATAAAATAATAGAAAACTCTGATTTCTCGAATATTATGTATTCGCAATCATCATTATTGGAAGAGCAGTACTTGTATAAATACAAGAACCATATCTCCCGTGCCTAGACTATTAATTAATTATGACTCACAGAGTTCACTAGAACTTTCAATCGTCTCGTTAATGGCAGAAATATTTATACTGTTAAAATATTCGATTTTTATAATTATATTAATTTAGAACTTCATGAAAACATTCCTTATCATGTCATCTTGTTAATGTTTATATTTCTTCATTTTTAAAATCTCGTTTGTACTTAAATCTCGTTTGTACAGCTACAACGGGAACTTGACAACATTGCCTGTGGCTCAGTTTGTTGGACAAAAGCCACTTAGACCGTTATGCAACAAGTTCTCAATTGGTAAGACTAGAAACTAGTGAAGTACGAAGTGAATGCGTTTGGGTGATCTCCATTTAGTCCGACATGCAACAAGTTCTCAATTGGTAAGACTAGAAACTAGTGAAGTACGAAGTGAATGCGTTTGGGTGATCTCCATTTAGTCCGACATGCAACAAGTTCTCAGTTAGTAAGACCAGGAACTAGTGAAGTAGGAAGTGACTGCTTAGGGTGATCCTGGAGGGACATCATATGTCCACTACGTGTAGGAGTTGGACTTGTAAGCGGTTGTTGGTGGTTCGGGGTCCACCTATCGATATTTAGTCCACTTGTTCCCTCCATTCCACGACATTATCGAGAGAAATCCTGAGAGTAATCGCTTAGTGATTTTAATTAATATGAAGACTGATAAATATTTTTTTAAATAAGCTTTTTACGTTACTCTCCATTTTTATATGTCCGAGTGAGTGTGCGTGCTGGCCTGTGACTGAATGTGTGTGCATGCTGGCTTGTGTCCGAGTGAGTGTGCGTGCTGGCTTGTGTCCGAGTGAGTGTGCGTGCTGGCTTGTGTCCGAGTGAGTGTGCGTGCTGGCCTGTGTCCGAGTATGTGTGGATGCTGGACTATGTTTGAGTGTGTGTGCATGCTGGTCTGTATTTGAGTGTGTGTGCGTGCTGGCTTGTGTCCGAGTGTGTGTGTGTGTGTGTGTGCTGGCCTGTGACTGTGTGTGTGTGTGAGTGTGTGTGTGTGTGTGTGTGTGTGTGTTGGCCTGTGTCCGAGTGTGTGTGTGTGTGTGTGTGTGCTGGCGTTTGTCTGTGTATGTGTATGTGCTGGCGTATCTGCACGCGCGCGAGGGTGTATTTATTTCATGTTAGTTAAGCCACTTGAATTAGTTTTAGAATAATACCACGACACACTAATAATATTTAAAGCGAGATATTGAGAAAAAAATAAAAATTCAAATTCAAAACAATTTTTAATTGAAAGATTCCGAAAGTTTATGCAAATCATGACGTCATCATGGAAAAGCACGTGACACATTACACAAAAAGGTCTGCAAAATCAGAGATTGTCGTATTGACATTAAGCAGACGTCAAGACCTGAATAAGATGACATAAAATATAAATAGAAACTTTTTAATTACTTTAAAATATCTGTAAATGTCTGCCTCTTTCCTTTAATGGATAATAAAGTTTATTTATAATTATTCAGAGATTCGATGCAAAGTATCGAACCAGGTTTTTTCCTACTACAAATTTTAAAATTAACCTATTAATTTTTATGTTCTTTCCATTTCTTTCTTTATAATATGTAAAACATATAATATCCGTAAACAGTAATTGCGATTTAATTTTGTCAAACTTTATTTTGTTCGAGTTAAAACCTGGAACTAATTTTATACGGGCATGCTTAATTTGACAACATGCTCAATGCACATCTGGAAGTAGATTAAAATCGCGGACGTAAACAATCGTCCAATCATGTACAACCTCACTATCTGAGCAGCAAGTAATCTGGAGTAGAGATTAAAATTGAAGTTAATTTGAAAATGAAAAGCTTTTGAAGATACATCTACCTCTACATTGCTGATTTTGTTTTGCACGTTTACAGAATTACACGTTTATCAGTTTACCGTGTAATTTACAGAAATAATCTAGTTAACATTGTAATATTTTGTTTTGCACGTTTACAGAATTACACGTTTATCAGTTTACCGTGTAATATACAGAAATAATCTAGTTAACATTGTAATATTTTGTTTTGCACGTTTACAGAATTACACGTTTATCAGTTTACCGTGTAATTTACAGAAATAATCTAGTTAACATTGTAATATTTTGTTTTGCACGTTTACAGAATTACATGTTTATCAGTTTACCGTGTAATTTACAGAAATAATCTAGTTAACATTGTAATATTTTGTGTTGCACGTTTACAGAATTACATGTTTATCAGTTTACCGTGTAATTTACAGAAATAATCTAGTTAACATTGTAATATTTTGTGTTGCACGTTTACAGAATTACATGTTTATCAGTTTACCGTGTAATTTACAGAAATAATCTAGTTAACATTGTAATATTTTGTGTTGCACGTTTACAGAATTACATGTTTATCAGTTTACCGTGTAATATACAGAAATAATCTAGTTAACATTGTAATATTTTGTGTTGCACGTTTACAGAATTACACGTTTATCAGTTTACCGTGTAATTTACAGAAATAATCTAGTTAACATTGTAATATTTTGTTTTGCACGTTTACAGAATTACATGTTTATCAGTTTACCGTGTAATTTACAGAAATAATCTAGTTAACATTGTAATATTTTGTTTTGCACGTTTACAGAATTACATGTTTATCAGTTTACCGTGTAATTTACAGAAATAATCTAGTTAACATTGTAATATTTTGTGTTGCACGTTTACAGAATTACATGTTTATCAGTTTACCGTGTAATTTACAGAAATAATCTAGTTAACATTGTAATATTTTGTGTTGCACGTTTACAGAATTACATGTTTATCAGTTTACCGTGTAATTTACAGAAATAATCTAGTTAACATTGTAATATTTTGTCAATATTGACTACAATCTAACAGCTTTACTTATTGCTATTGTTGGGGTTTGTTTGGTTTTTGTTTGTTTAAAGAAATCGTCAACGAAGGTACCTCATGCTTCATTGGGGTGGGTCTTTGTCCAAAGAGGTACCCGGCTTATAAACAACCTGGGTGGCTGGCTGGATCTGTAGGGTATCACGCTGACAACGGCGGGTATGTTTTCATTATTTATGTCATGTGTAACTGCATGTTGTGTGAAGAAAGCTGTGTATTTGCATGTATATTATATGTGTGTATAAGGTGTGTTTGTGGTTCTTGGTGTGTAGAGAGTTTTGGCGTATATGTATTATGCATAGTGTATATGTGCCTTTATGATTTTAAGTATGTGTATTATGCATATATTAAGAGTTTGCGACTATATGTGTCAATATATGTAAATAGGCAATTGTTAGTGTCCGTTGCCATTGTACTTTCTAAAGCAGTCCGTTTGGACCAGACTAAATTGCTGTTAATTGTGTGACAACACGGTGAAATGTGTTTGGCGTATTGCATGAACTCTCATTTCATATTTCTTTGTGTTTATGAAACTATTGTCTTACTTTAGAAATCTACCAGATTATTTCATAAATCTTACAGTTTACACTTCCTAATCCTTTAGAAGAACATTCCCGAAATCTTGCCGACATAGAACTGGTGAATATTCATCTGTTCCTGTATGTACGTCATTTCCGTGTCATGCATTGTTTCGTGTTTCATTTCAGAATCTACCTGGGCAATGGCACGACTTCTATAAATAAGCCCACGTGTGAGAAAGGGGACGTGATGAGTGCGGCTTTCGACTTCACAACACAGAGAGCCAAATTCTACAAAAATGGTGTACTCGTAAGTCATTAGTTTTGTCGTCGCCACCACCATCATCACAATAATTATTATTATTATTATTATGCATGAGAGTGAAATCTGTTTAACACTCCATTCAGCAAAACACAGTCGACAGTTTTTCTAATAAACTCGTCAAAACTAACCCACGGACAACAATCAGTGCCAGCATTCCAATACAAATCTTTTAGCCTGGCACTTTTATTCTCATTGGCAAAACGAGACGGCTGACGTCATCACTGATCTGTATCGCGCTCCCGAGCAGATCAAATTGTTGCAATAATAAGATGTCATGTTTACTCCTAGTATTTCAATCTTAGTAAAGTTGTATAATCAGACTTAATTCAACAGTTATTAACAATGAAGTTCAAAGTTAATCAAATTTGTATTAACTTTTCACATTGTATTTAATTTGTTGGTTTAATAAGTGAATGGTATTGTTTTGAGGAAGATTCTTCGCTCTTACTAAATATGTATGGCTTCTAATACCTAGAAATACTAAATATGTATCGCTTTTAATAACTAGAAATACTAAATATATATGGCTTTTAATACCTAGATATACTAAATATATATCACTTCTAATACCTAGAAATTTACTAAATATATATCACTTCTAATACCTAGAAATTTACTAATATGTGTCACTTCTAATACCTAGAAATTTAAAAATATACATCACTTCTAATACCTAGAAATTTTAAAATATATATCACTTCTAATACTTAGAAATTAAAAAATATATATCACTTCTAATACCTAGAAATTTTAAAATATATATCACTTCTAATACTTAGAAATTTTAAAATTTATATCACTTCTAATACCTAGAAATTTACTAAATATGTATCGCTTTTAATACCTAGAAATACTAAATATGTATTAAAGAAATGTAAATAATGTATTCTTACATCGCGTATATTTATCTGCTGGATGTTCGTTTCGGTAATACAGACAATATTACTGCCTTTTATATATTTGTAGATGTCTGTGCTTTTGTATATGCTGTAATTCTGTGATTGGTAGGGATTCTCAAAGCACATTCCGTATTATTTTAGGAATTACTTTATGCTAAAGAGTTATAGTCTTGTCTTCTTCCAGAATATTTTATCTCCATTTCTTTCGTCCTTCCTTCCTTCCTTCCTTCCTTCCTTCCTTCCTTCCTTCCTTCTTCCCTCCCTCCCTTTCTTTCTTTCTTTCTTTCATTCTCTTCCTTCTTGTCTGTCTATCTGTCTGATTTTGAAACTTTCAAATTTCCTTCCTTCCTTCCGAACTTTCTTCTAACTTCATTCCTTCCTTCCAATCTTCATTCCTACCAAACTCTTTCTTTCTTTCCTTCTTTCTTTCTTTCTTTCTTTCCTTCCTTCCTTCCTTCTTTCTTTCTTTCTTGCCTTCCTTCTTTCTTTCTTTCCTTCTATCTATCTGTCTATCTATCTATCTCTCTATCCGTCCGTCCGTCCGTCCATCCATCTCTCTCTATCTTTTTATCAATCTACATATTCATTCACATAATCTAATTTAATCATTCTTTCTCTTCTTTCTGAATCAGTACTTCTCAAAGGACTACTCAGTTTAGATTACGTTTAAAAATTTGGAATTATTTTATTGACAGGTTTTTCAAACCCAATGTCTTGAAGTGCCAAAAGGTGGGTTTTATCCCATTGTTGGAATGCACTCCCCAGGCGAAGTCATTCGTCTCCTAGAAAAAGAACTGTGGTCTCCCGCTTAGATGTAGTATTCTGTCACGTGATTTGTCGGTGTGCGTCTGGCAACAACTACACTTAACATCTCCTTCTCTTTTACACACACACACACACACACACACACACACACACACACACACACACACACACACACACACACACACACACACACACATACACATGCATTATTTTACTTATTTTAAAGTTATATATGATTGTTATTTTATTTTTGCATGCATTGATAGCATATTTATCTGATTTTTTTAATTTAAGAAAAAGCTTTAAATAACTTCAAGTGATATTATACAATGAGTTTTCCAGAATTGATTTTAATTTGTTAGGGCTCTTATTCTACAAGTAATGATTCAGGTAAAATAATGTTGCTTAACTAAAAACATTGTGTATTAATCATTGAGTTGGTAGTTGTTTGGTTGGTTGATTGATTGATTGGTCGTCAGGTTTATTAATTTGGTATATTATTATAACTATTTCTTGTAGATGATTTATTTCTAAATACGTCTTTAAATTGAAGTAATTCCTATGTATTTATGAAATTTGCTTAATATGTATATTTGTTCTTTATGCTTTACTTGAAAGATGGGTGAAACATTTTTTTTAAAATCTTCAGCGGATTAAAAGAGTAAGGATCGCTGGAAACTAACTACAATTTCAAAATCGTACAGCTTTAGAAAAATAAACTCATAACAATATGCGGCTATATTTTTCCAATCTACAAAGTAGGACTAGGTTTAGTCTGGTACTGAATATTTACGGTCTTTTGCGCAGCCGGAAAGGGGTTCCACATGCAGCAGCTGCAGGTTTCTTCACAGAAACTTTAGGAGGGGAGAGGTCGAGAAAAGGGAGAGCATAGATTTCCTCTCTGTGTATAAACATTACGGGATCTTTGTTTTGGACTGCTACTGTAAAGTTAGGAGTTTTACGAATTACGAATTACGTATTAGTATTTATAGAGGTGGCTGGTGAACGCTTTCATGATTATTATGTCATGTCCCCTTAAATGTTCCAAGGTTTCTCAGGAGAAGGCTACTGTCGCTGTCACTTTTACAGCCATTTATCGACCACTTAGCACTCTGTACTGAATTAATCATTGTTCGAAAATGCCCTTTAATGGACACAAAATATATCATGCTTATTTACCATTTACACATATATGAATGAAATACATTTTACTACTAGCTGAAAAAGAATTACAGAGTTCCAGATTTACACTAATTCAGAATCTACTCACAATGTTAATGTTAGCTTACCCATGTATCTGTCTACTTGGACAAAAAATTGCAGAATAATTTTAGAAATAACATTTTTTAGCCCTGACTTTTGTCCTTTAAACATTAGTACTTTCAATTGGTTAGTTTTAGTCATCAGGCACTTCGTCAGTGGTCATTCATGACCAACATTTCCTCTACTGCCAGAAAGCCTCACACTTATTAATCACCCAAGCTTGCCTAATCCTTTGCTAGCCGCCTGGGTGAGGAGTGCACCCATGGCTTTGAAAGGCGTCGGTCTATTGAGACCCCGAGTGACATATGGCTAATTCTTTTAGCAGAGATGGCCATTCTTGTGAGTCATTCCCCACTCATCATTGGGATTAATAAGGAATATGTAAATTAGTATTACTTTTAACACAGAGTAAACTTACTTTTTCATTTATAAGTTTAGCTTTGAAAACACTAAACAGTAAGAAAGAAACAGTTTTTAGTTATGAATATTAAAAGTAATTTGATACAATTGAAATACGAAGGCAAGTGATAGGTCAACATCACAAATATTATAATTTTGTCAAATATTTTGTTTAGAGTTATCTTTCAGCTGGAATTGTAACCACTTGCTTTTTAGTATTTCTAGATTTGTCTGCAGTAATTGTCTTCCCTTGGACTTCTCGTAATATTATAAATAATTATAAGTATAAACTGTTCGATGTGTTTGAAATGCTTGGAGCAATGTGTGGTATATACTTTTGAATAAAACAATGAAACTTTCAAATCTTTTGCCATTATTACCATCAGATTAGCAACAACATACTGATATAATATTTGCCGTGTGTTGACATAATGGGTTTAATGAGTTTATCAATTTTCTTTGTGTGTATCATGTATGTGTTTATCATAATTATCATTCTATATAATGTTTCATGTATGTGTTTATCATAATTATCATTCTATATAATGTTTTATGTATGTGTTTATCATAATTATCATTCTATATAATGTTTCATGTATGTGTTTATCATAATTATCATTCTATATAATGTTTCATGTATGTGTTTATCATAATTATCATTCTATATAATGTTTCATGTATGTGTTTATCATAATTATCATTCTATATAAAGTTTCATGTATGTGTTTATCATAATTATCATTCTATATAATGTTTCATGTATGTGTTTATCATAATTATCATTCTATATAATGTTTCATGTATGTGTTCATCATAATTATCATTCTATATAATGTTTCATGTATGTGTTTACCATAATTATCAATATATATTTTTTCAATTAAGTGTTTGTCATAATTATTATTCTGTAAATGTTTTATGTATGTGCTTATCATAATTATCAATCAATCTATCTATCTCTATCTACCTATCTATCTCTATCTATCTATCTATCTATCTATCTATCTATCTATCTATCTATCTATCTATCTATCTATCTATCTATCTCTATCTATCTATCTATCTATCTATTATCTATCTACCTATCTATCTCTATCTATCTATCTATCTATATTTCATGTGTGTATAACATAATTATCAACCTATGTGTTTCATGCATGCATTCATAGTATTTATCATTCTGTATGTTTCATCCCTGTGTTTGTCATAATTATCATTTTATGTGTGTATCAATCATGCGATAAATGAAATGTTCACTCTTTGTATCACGTATGTGTTCATTCTAATTACAAACCTATGTATGTATCAGAAATGCGTTCATCTTAAATAACAAACTCCGTGCACATTATGTATTTACACATCTCGAATTTGTTTTGGTCTACCCCTTACTTCTATTTGATAAAATATTTTTTTTGAAATGATACATAGGACTAGAGAAACCCGACCCCATTCAAATGGTAAGTTATTGTGCTCCACGATCTTCAAAGCCGGAAATGAAAAGTTGACGCTATCAAGTATTTTCTTCCGGATAGCAGTGTGCTCAACTCCGCGATGCTGACTGTCCGGTACCCCACTAATTAGCCAGTTGTGTCATCCTGCACCACATACCTCTCTCTCTCTCTCTCTCTCTCTCTCTCTCTCTCTCTCTCTCTCTCTCTCTCTCACAAATACACATATGGGCACACACATTTATGCATGCATGTACATATATAATAGTAACATTGGGGAATATTACATCAAAATTTGAAAGTACCTAGAATTAATTGTTAATTAATTCTGTTAATTAATTAATTAACAGAAACTATGGCAACTGATAAAAACAGTTCTCTTAGATGTGCCCATATCCTCCGCCAACTTTGTACTTCCCAAACCCTGGTAGGATTGCAGACCAAAGCTCACAACCGGCAGATTACAGGAAGTGTGAAGAGTGAATAGCAGTATTATACTCTTAATGCTTAAAAAAACTGAAATGTTTACAATACCAAATACACAGTCAACACGTGCAGTAACACATGCGCACGCACGCACACTATTGAACGCGTACAGAAACACGTAATAACTAGGAAGTAACATAAATATTTACAAATGTAAACATGCAACATTGTGTGAATATTTATATATTTGCATGTGATTACTACTATATAAACATAGCAATAACATGTTTGCCTCTGTTCTGTTCTATCCGCATTTTAAAATATTAAATAATACACTAAAAGTTTATAAGAATTAGTCCTCATTCATTCATCAACGTCATCATCAACTTACCGTCGTCATCATCATCATCATCACCATGATGACCAGTAATAGTAGTAGGACAAAATAAATTATACCAGAAATCTATGTTAGCAATGCATTGTAAAAGGGAATAGTAAACTCATTTATACTGTAAACGATAAATGCTCCATTTAAAGATGAACATATCTATTTCTCAAATCAAATTAAAGCAATAATTTGTAATCAAGAAATATTTCCTCGAAATCACTTAAATATAACAATAAACAGAGTTACTCTTAGTCAGATAGTGCATGCTAATATCAGAAATAGACAAATGTAAAAAGAAAATAGAATAAAATAAATAATTTTTTGAAAAGCAATAGCAAGAACACTTCATCGTGAATGAATCCAACCACTAAGAAGCCAGAAATAAAACAACACATGGTGGAAACCGATATTACAAGGCCAAGTTTATAACCAATAATTTCTGATTTAAGATTACGTATTAATGATGCAGGCAAACATATTTAATGATAGGTTACATATTAACTCAATTCAAGAGCAAGACAAAAATGTGAAGCGACACCTGGCGGGGACGAATATCACTAGGCCTAAAACAAAACCAATCATTTGTGATGGAAAGTGTACTAGCTGATAATAACTACTTGCTTAGTTGTAGTAATTATACAGTTAATCATTTGTAACGGAAAGTGTACTAGCTGATAATAACTACTTGCTTGGTTGTAGTAATTATACAGTTAATCATATGTGGTGGTGACTAATTGATTGGTTGTACTAATTATAGCCTACAGTTATTATATATGTTGATAATTATAAGTGGTTGTTGGATTACTAATTATACAGTTAATCTATCTGATGATAATTATAAGTGGTTGTTGGATTACTAATTATACAGTTAATCATATGTGGTGGTGACTAATTGGTTGGTTGTACTAATTATAGCCTGCAGTTAATTATATCTGTTGATAATTAATTATAAGTGGTTGTTGGATTATATTAAATATACAGTTAACATATCTGATGATAATTATAAGTGGTTATTAGATTACTAATTATACAGTTAATCATGTCTGATGATAATTATAAGTGGTTATTAGATTACTAATTATACAGTTAATCATGTCTGATGATAATTATAAGTGGTTATTAGATTACTAATTATACAGTTAATCATGTCTGATGACACTGTGTCGTAACACGATACAACCAATAATATACAAGGAAAAGATTATGTACTAATTAAACAACTAATAAAATGTGTGTATATACGAATAACAATAGCTGATGTTATGGCTACAATACTGACTACCAGTACAGCTGATCACACCTGAGGATAAGACTACTTACTACTTATGCTGAGACTGACCTGTTCCGGAATCTGTCCCGAAAAGTGTTGAGTTTTACTCAAATGAGTCATTGAGCGCAGAAAGAATCCGCTATGCATGAACTTGATGACCCAGAGAAGAAAATGAATACATATTAATTAACACTCTGAATGGTAAGTGTTTCGTTCTTAATGAGGCATAGTGCAAAGGTCAGTTCGCAAATTAATTTTGAATTGCGCAATTTACTTCATGAAGGAGTGTACAAAGTATAACCCCGGAAACACGCTACATAAAACCACAAACTAATTCAATGAGATAGTGGTTGGACATACTTTCTTCACACTCACTCAAAACAGGAAGTACAGCAGGACTATTAACAAGTATCTTATCCGGATTTTTTTTCTAAATTTGGACTTTTATGGTACATTTGATTGTGGAAATAATTAATTAATTAGATGGCCCGGAGAGGTTTTTGTTGACGAGCTCTATCATTAATGAATGTCAGCTAACTTTCCTCTCTCCATCCTACTCAAGTAACTCCCCACCCCACCCTAGATCAGCAGTTCACTCGTTTCCCCCACTTAATAAAGGGGTTGGGGTTGATTTATAACCTTCTAATATATAATAAATAAAGGGGTTGTGATTGATTTATAATCTTCTAATACATAATTCATAAAGTGGATGGGGTTGATTTATAACCTTCTAATACATAATAAATAAAGGGGTTGTGATTGATTTATAATCTTCTAATACATAATTCATAAAGTGGTTGGGGTTGATTTATAACCTTCTAATACATAATAAATAAAGGGGTTGGGATTGATTTATAACCTTCTAATACATAATAAATAAAGGGGTTGGGATTGATTTCGAACCTTCTAATACATAATTAATAAAGGGGTTGGGGTTCATTTAGAGCCTTCTAATACATAATTAATAAAGGGGTTGGGGTTCATTTAGAGCCTTCTAATACATAATTAATACAGAGATTAGGGTTGATTTCGATTTTGGTTTCGAACCCCCAACCCCTTTACTCATTGTGTGTTAGATTTAGAATCTGACTGTGACAGCATTTTACTACCGTGACCTGCTTCTGTAATGCATAATTTACCTCAGCCTCTATCTGATTTACCTATGTTGACTTGTATAGATCTTTACGACATAAAATTAGAATCCGTGTATCCTACCATTTGTCACAAACAGTCACTATACGTCCTTATTTCTCACTATTCATCCTCATTTGTCACAAACAGTCACTATAAGTCCTTATTTCTCACTATTCATCCTCATTTGTCACAAACAGTCACTAAAAGTCCTTATTTCTCACTATTCATCCTCATTTGTCACAAACAGTCACTATAAATCCTTATTTCTGACTATTCATCCTCATTTGTCACAAACAGTCACTATAAGTCCTTATTTCTGACTATTCATCCTCATTTGCAAAAAGATGCGGCTATGGTATTCTAAAGATGATTTTATAAAACATATATATAGTTAGTTAACTTACGAATTCGTAATTAGTCGAGTTAACACAGCCGTCACATGTACAGGTTAACGACATAGATTCTCAACAAAAGAAATTGCAGACTGTGTGATGTCTATTGTGGGTGGTTGGGGTTCGACTATCTCCACACCGATTATATGATAGTTGGAGGTGTTTCTAAACCAACACATTAGCTCCCCTGTTCGATACATTTTAGAAATTTTAATTGACAATAAGCGGTAATATGAAAAAGTCTCTGATGGCTAGCGTTTCATGGAAGTAGTGTCCGGTCACAGGAGTTTCGTGGAAATAGTGTCCAGTCACAGGAGTTTCATGGAAATAGTGTCCAGTTCATTACACTTTCATGGAAAAGGTATCTGGTGTTTATAATTTCAAGGAAATTGTCTAGATTGTTCATGCAAATAAATTTCCACTGTCTAGAGTTACATGTTCATAAATCTCCAGTGTCTAGATTCTAGAGTTTCATGGAAATAAATCTCCAGTATCTAGATTTTCATGGAAATAATATTCAGTATTTAGAGTTTCATGGAAATAGTCTCCAGTATCTAGAGTTTCATGGGGAAAATAGTCTCCATTAATTTGAGTTTCATAGAAATAGTCTCGGTATGTATTTTAAGGTTTTCGTCATTTGATATGCGCAGATACGATTTTCTATTCGTTCCCGGATCAATTGATATCACACTTTGAGAGAATCGTGAAGAAAAACAAACTATACACTCTCAAATTCTCGAGGAAACAAGTTTTCTAAACAATTGGTAGAAAAAAATGAAACTATTCTGTGGAAAAAATGAAAACACTCTGCATGAAATTTTAAGGTACTTTATAGTGTTTTGTTGATGTCGGCTTTCAGAATTGCATGCTGTACAGGTGAAGAAACTAGCACTTTAATTCACTGTGAGTATGGAATTCTCTGTGACAGTTATGTGCCCGAATCCACAAATTATTGGGGAAGAGTCTGGCATTTGAGTCATTGCTTGTGATAAGGAATTTCATGTCTTCCATCCTTTTGATTGGTGACGTGGCTTTTTACGTTAATTTATTTTATCCAACATGGCTCTATTTAAAAGCAATGAATAATCTGATGCTGGATCTATCTAGGCGACAGGTTGTGACAAAAGTGATTGCAACATACGAGACATTTATTTGTTGTCTTTCATGCCACTAACCTATCCACTAACATATCTACTAACATATCTACTAACATATCCACAAACATATCCACAAACATATCCACAAACATATCCACTAACATATCCACTAACATATCTACTAACATATCCACTAACATATCCACTAACATATCCACAAACATATCCACTAACATATCCACAAACATATCCACTAACGTATCTACTAACATATCCACTAACATATCCACTAACATATCTACTAACATAGCCACTAACATATCCACTAACATCTACTAACATATCCACTAACATATCCACTAACATATCTACTAACATATCCACTAACGTATCCACTAACACATCCACTAACACATCCACTAACATATCTACTAACATATCCACTAACGTATCCACTAACACATCCACTAACATATCCACTAACATATCTACTAACATATCCACTAACATATCTACTAACATATCCACTAACATATCCACTAAATATCCACTAACATATCCACCAACGTATTCAATAAATATCCACTAACATATCCACTAAATATCCACTAACATATCCACTAACATATCCACAAAAATATCCACTAACGTATCCACTAAATATCCACTAACATATCCACTAACACACACACACACACATATATATAAAGGCGTTAAAGATGTTTAATTTGCCATTCAATACTTAACTTACAGATTACGTTTCCTCATGACAAATACTTTAAACATAATTTCTTATCACTAAATATCAAATATACATAAAGTCAATATTGATGGGGTGTGAAGGGATTGATGTTTAATTTAATTAATAAAGTCATCAATTAATTCCCTACCAAGGCAATTCTCATGCCACACCACACATTCAGTATTTAGGTCAGTGTGAAGCCAACGCCACCGAGTCTGAATTTTGTCACACACTTTCCCACCAAAAATGTGCACCCTCCGCTCTCTGAAAAGTATTTATTTGTTGTTTTGAAATTGTTAATGAATATTGGTATATAGTTTCTGCTTAAAAAAAAAAAAGAACTGAAAATAACCCTGAGTTTTCGCACACTCAGACACACGCACAACCCACTACAGACACACTCGTTACCCACACACTCAAACAACTTCATGTGCGGGTTCGCGTACACAAATACACATATGCGCTTATTAGTTCTCATTTTTTTTCCTGCACCGTAAATATCTGTATTTAGTCTTAGATGCTTACCAGCCGTATCTATTTTTAGCAGCAGTATAGAACACAGATTATAAAAGTCTCTGTCATTTTAGCAGCTGGGGAAATCTGCCAGCCAGCTCCGCCCACAGGATGATAACGGTTGCCTCTCTGAAAATGACTGCGGAAAGCGGTAGGTCTCGGCACTTGAAAACTTATCCCTATAGTAAACTTCACTTCTATTTATTTTCTCATTGCAGCAAATAATTATTTTCCTAAAGCACATTGCTGGATACTTAGTCATTTAGGGATAATCGTTATAAAAATTCTGATGTCTAGAGAGCATGTAGGAAGATATTGTGTAACATGAAAATAATCGAGTGTGTCTATCTATCATTCTATCTATCTATCTATCTATCTATCTATCTATCTGTCATCTGTCTGTCTGTCTGTCTGTCGATCTATCTATCTATCTATCTATCTATCTGTCATCTGTCTGTCTGTCTGTCTGTCGATCTGTCTATCTATCTATCTATCTGTGCCGTGTTTCTGTTTTTTATTTACTGTAGTTAAATACTAGGAAATTGTTTACCAATCAGCTTTAGTGCAATAAGTGTTAAAGTATCCATCATTATAACTGTGCAATAAGTGTTAAAGTATCCATCATTATAACTGTGCAACTGAGGTGAAGCTCTCCAAAACTGGCTCTTTTTTCTTGCCATCTGGAAGGACACAGGTTCGATTCTCATGCAATGTCATTAAAACCTGCATTTAACTTCGCTAGATAGAACTGTTAACCGTAAATTTAAGTTGCTTCTTAGAGGTCTTTGCATTTAGTCTGTATTGTTTTTACTTCCTTCGTTTCCTCTTTCCTTCCGTAATTTAGACATGTCTGTTGAAAAATTACTAATATTGCTGACCCCTGACCCACATCATTGGCATAAGCAGATGACAACTTGATTAAAATCAGTTACTTTTTTAAGAACATCTTTCGTCTCAAGAGGGATTGTGCTGTTCGTTGTGTGCTATTGTTTGTTCTAAATGTATATTTGTAAATTCATTTTTACAGTGTCTCAATGTAAATGCAGGTTTATAATTTGTCATTGTAAATTCATTTTTACAGTATCTCACTTGCAAATTCATGTTTACAGTGCTTCACTTGTAAATCCATTTTTACAGTATCTCATTTGTGAATTCATTTTCACAGTATCTCATTTGTAAATTCATGTTTACAGTGTCTCATTTGTAAATTCATGTTTCAGTCTCTCATTTGTAAAGACATTGATTTGCTATATCAAATTGTTGTTGTGTCTTAATTCATTTTGTTTGTATTATATTATAATTTATCTTTTGTTTTCAAGTAGTTTGTCTAAAGACCTGTGGTATTTTATGAGTAATTATTGTAAACTGATAAGAGGATTTATAAAATTACGAGCTTTATTAAATTCTCTTTGATTATTGTTACGGTTATTGTAGAAATACTTGGAAAATAAGTTTGGTGAGTTACATACTCTCTGAGTGAAATTCTCATCTCGCATCGGTTTTGCAAATAATAAGTGCAAATTAAACTGTAATGCCTACATAATCAATAGAATGTAAAAATATTTGTATCATACAATTGAATAAGAATCTTGTGCTTTTGGGCAACTTTTCAGTAGATCCTTCAAAGACATGTCTGTGGACTTTATTGGGTGGAATCATCTTCACAATATCCAGGATCGTAGATGGCCAAGGTAATGCGTTTTTCCCTTACATCTCACACACACACACACACAAATAGATAGATAGATAGATAGACAGACAGACAGACAGATAGATAGATAGATAGATAGATAGATAGATAGATAGATAGATAAATAGATATAGATACATAGATAGATAGATAGATATTTTATGTACGAAAGCTGCTCTCGCCGATGCTAATGCCAACTTTTAAAAAAATTAATGAAAACAATCTAAAGTTTTAATGGAAGTTTTAAGTCTAAGTTCTAATGGTCGTTTTAAGTGTAAATTTTATGGACGTTTTATGTCTAAATCTAAATGGACATTTTAAGTCCATGTTTTAATGGGCGTTTTATGTTTTCTTTTTAATTTTCTTCTCTCAGACAGTTTTGCTTCCTTTCAAGTTGTTGATATCTGTTGCAGCCTGCGTGAAAAACTTTACTGACCGAGAGGGTGTGGTCTACTCCCCTTTCTTTCCGAAGAACTATCTTGATAACTTGAACTGTATTTATATCATCACTCAACCCCAAGAGTACCGTATCACCTTGACTTTTCTGGACTTTGAACTGGAGGCAAACTGTAACTTCGACTCATTAGAGGTAACAACTCTTTGTCCATCCTGTTAGCAGCACAAATGGTGATAGGAAACAAACACTGTTAAATAGTCCACTGAATATTGCGGACATTATTTTACAGGAAACTGTCGAGAAAAGATGTAAAATATGTGGTATGATAATTTTTTAACTTTTAGAGCTGTATTTATTTTTTATTGCATATTATTCAGTATGTATTATTATTTTTTAACTTTTAGACCTGTATTTATTTTTTATTGCATATTATTCAGTATGTATTATTATTTTTTAACGTTTAGAGCTGTATTTATTTTTTATTGCATATTATTCAGTATGTATTATTATTTTTTAAATGAGTCTGTGATGTATTCCCCTTCTCCTCCGAAAACAAGGGAGACAACCGAAATTTTGGGAGTGTGGAAACTAACTCCTCTTCCCAATAACGTTTCATTTTTGATGGACTCAAATTCTGATAGGGCAATTTTTTAATAATTTATGTTGACATTATCGTTTTCCTTTTCGGAATCTATTGGTTTCTATACTTTATAATTTAATTTATTTTTACTTTTACTTTTTCTCCTTTACACTATTTCAACTGACTGAAATGAAATATTTTTATCTGTTCAAACTTTAGATAGATGGACCTTCAGTAGCCAGAGTTCAATATGGTTTGCAAATGAATTGCTTTGTTATCTTTTCCTTGCTTTCTGACTCTTGAACTATGATCTGTAACTTGCCTTTGAGAATACAAAAATCCATTACATTTTCTTTTATAAAAAATAGGTAATTTGTGTCTTCATCATCTCTGCTTGCTTGCCTGATGCAGTGTTATAAATTCTAGAAGTCAACAGGAATATTTAGGTATAAAATATCATCCTCTGAAGTTTAAACAAAATATCTATTAAATACCAGATGCAAGCAATGAAAATTAATGTTATAATTATTTATACGGAAATGTTGCTGTTAGTAGAAATAATATGATGATAATAGTAATATGAGAGTGGATAGTTTTCATTTAGTGAAATTTTCAACTTTTTGGTAGACAAGTTTACAATATGTGTCATCGGAGACTCACAATGACCCTTACAATATGTATGCATAATATATTGTCTTCCCAGATTCACGATGGCCCAGACGAGTCATCGCCCCTACTCGGCAGCAAATTCTGTGGCACTTCCACACCCTCACCTCAAAGAACGACTCAGAACAGTATGTGGATTCGCTTTACAACAGACACCAGCCACACTTTTAAAGGGTTTAACGCCACCTACAAAGCCAGTAAGAATTCCATCAAAGCAACCCTTAACAAGCTTACTGTTTACTAGAATACTGTCAGCAAGGTTATTTAAGAAATCATTCCTTTCGTTGTCTTTCTCTTTTTAAATTAAAATACATGAGAAAAGTGGCTTTCCCACGAGTAACTGTAACATCCATGTAGACTTCTTACCAACGATGTGAGAAAATACGGAGACCAGGGACCGATGAGATCTTCAAATCTATGCAACAATGTGCAATCTGACAACCATCTGCCTCCTCGTTCATTTAAGATAATTAATATTTACATATAAATAAATGTCTATATCAAGCACTAAACAGACAATTAATATTTACATATAAATAAATGTCTATATCAAACACTAAACAGACAATTAATATTTACATATAAATAAATGTCTATATCAAACACTAAACAGACAATTAATATTTACATATAAATAAATGTCTATATCAAGCAATAAACAGAAATTAATATTTACATATAAATAAATGTCTATATCAAGCAATAAACAGACTGGCGAATGCACAAAAGGGCACTGGGAAGGCAGGAATATATTTTCTGAAAACAAAGAAACACACAAGGCTTTTAAAATGACTCAGGCAAAGTTGCAATTGTTTTCTGTATTTCAGGTCAATACCAAGATTAGTTTCGTATTATACCATATAGAGAATTTGTTTAGACTTACAAGCAATGGGTGATAATATAGATGCTAATAGATTACGTGTGCCTCCGTCACTGCAATCAAATCCAATAATGTCTTTCGATCAAAATGATAGATACAAATATATTAAAAGTTCTCAATCGAATGTTGCTTATGAGTGTTGTGTTGGTGGCACGTGACCTACTCCAGAACCCTGATGCATCATTGGCATCAGAAGGCGATATAGTATGCAAAAACATACACCCCTACAATGAATATGCATACGAAATGATAAATAACACTTAAGCTGTATTAGTAAACCTGAATGTGTTGCTATTGGAGCACATTATCTTGAAAACATCTACGTTTCTTATATACTAACTAAACGCGTCGTAAACGACAAAGAACTGTACTTAGCATACATATCCATGTATGACGTATGAAACAAAAGGAAGGATGATTCTTATAATTACGACTAAATTTGTTGATAGAAAACATAATTTAAAAACTTTTTGGAATGACTAAGTCCGAGTTTAGACGGTAATTCATTCCAGTCTGAAGGGTCATGGTACGAGAAGGAAAGTCGGCCTTAGGCTTGTATTTTTATGGATACACACTTCATCCATTTTTCATAAAGGGTGCCATATTTTCGTGGAACGTGAACCTAGGTGAGATCGGGCAGAGGCAAGGAGTGAAATACAGCAGGGAGTAGTGAGTTTATTTTAAATTCTTCAGAAAACCCAGAGACAGTTTATGGTGTAATGATATGCAGGTTAGTGTAGGCGATTATAAATATTGGAATTATAAATTTAGGGTGTGCCACACCCTACGCACACACGTATGCAATCACAAAGCATTATGATTAGTCGCACGCACACTGACAGACATATATAGACTCGTCCCAGTCGTATTCAGTCATGTCAGTGTGGGTAGCTGCCAAAATATCTGAACGGAACTGATGAACAAACTGGGTGACACTTGATGTGTAAACAAAAGGGCTGATTTGAAAACACAAGCTGCTCAAAAATGTCAAAACAAATACAAAACAATGTTGCAGTAGCTCACTATATATGAAAAGTCTATCTAAAAATAACACTGTACCTTGCTTATAGTATGCCAGTTCATAGCTCAATGGACATGCAAACGTCTATATAACTAACACTATACTTTGCATACAGTGTACGATAGTTCACTCTATTACATGAACATATGATGAGGGGAGCCAACAAGCATACACTCTCCTTTATAACTTGCAAAAGCATTATTTGCTGTAGAAGATGCTTCTAAAAAAACTAAAACTAAGACTAAACTTAGGTGACTAAATTTATTTGTAACACATTTCATAACTTTAAGGATTGACTTTGCATTAATTGTAATATTATTTTCACAACTAACACCAAAGGAAATGATCACTTAATCTACACTTACACGATCGTTGTTATAAATGTATAAATTAATAGTTTATTTCACTTTCTAATTATGCCTGAACGAGTCAGTGTATTGTTGTTATTGCAAGCGTCATTTGCTACAGTGAAGTGACTATGACAACCGGAAATAAGCACTGGGGATGAATTTCGTGACATCACTCTATGGGATTGTCCCTCCTGTCTTTGTCTTCTGTTCTGTGACCTCTGTGTACTGCATCACGTGACTGGAGTATCATGATGTCGAATAAAACATCGTTGTAGCCGATGAAAATGCGACGCATGATGTTAGATATACATGACAAGTTTGGTCGAGACATAAAAAGGACTGCAGTCAAGGAAAGTGAAATTAATGTTTGAGTGAATACTGGGTGAAGACAGAATGAGTGGGGACTGAGCGAAAATGGACTGATTTGGACTGAATGAGGACTGAGCGAAGATGGACTGAATGAGGATTGAGTGAACACGGGGTGAGTGAAGCTAGGCTGAGCGAAGATGGTGTGAGGATAGACTGATTAATCTTTTAAATCAACCCAATCACATCCAAGGATTTAATTTCTTACCACTGGTCATCTATTTTATAATGGGTAGTGGGGTTTTTGGACTACTTAGATATTTGACAGTCGACGTATTAATTTTGGAACTTTATATTTACACTAGTTGAGGTAGTGCAGTGCTGTCCAACCTTGATATTTGACAGTCGACGTATTAATTTTGGAACTTTATATTTACACTAGTTGAGGTAGTGCAGTGCTGTCCAACCTTGATATTTGACAGTCGACGTATTAATTTGGGAACTTTATATTTACACTAGTTGACGTAGTGCAGTGCTGTCCAACCATGATATTTATTTGACAGTCGACGTATTAATTTGGGAACTTTATATTTACACTAGTTGACGTAGTGCAGTGCTGTCCAACCTGGAGCCTGTGGGCCCCTTCTAAGTGGCCCGCCGGAGCTCTCATAATATTTTTTTAAAATTCAGTTACGCAAAATTTTGTCATAAAACTTAAACAATTAATTTAATTTCTTAATTTTTAAATAATTATTGGAGTAATTCTAAGTTTATTTGAATGTAAGTGTTAATTTTAAATATTGCAGAAAATAATGGTTTCTAAAAATTCTATAAAAAAAAATTTCAAAAATATTTAGTGACCGTACTTACTTGCTAAGATTCACTACCGGAAGCAAATGTTCTGTTGCCAACAAGCTGTGCAGACGTCATTGTTATTGAGTTCAGTTAAAAGTTTTGTAAAAAAAAAAAAAAAAAAAAGTAATAATTTCTAAATTTTAATTTTAGTCTATCTCTAAAAATGACAAGCATATCAAATAAAATGGACAACACAGTAGCCCAAGCCTATTACAGTTTGAACCAGTCAACAGAAAGCGGAAAGTTAAAGAAGAAAACCGTATGTGTAAATCCATCATGGGATCTTGATTTTTTGACCGCAATGCCTGTTGATAAGCTTGTGTGCTTGCTCTGCCGGAATTCCGTAGCTGCCAATCTGCAGAGACACTTCACTTCCTTGCACAACAATTTTGAGAAAATTTATCCAGTTGGTTCTAAAGTGAGGGAAGACAAAGTAAATTCTCTAAAACTAAATCTACCCGTCCAGCAAAATAGTGAGGACAAATGAGTGCAAGTGACTGTGTTACCAAGGCATCCTTGAAAATTAGCCGAGTTTTATTTAGCACAAAACCCCCAGAGAAACCGTATTCAGATGGCGAAACTTTTAAAGAGTATTTTAAAGAATTTGCCGATTCTTTGTTTGCTGAGTTTAAGAACAAAGATTAAATCAGAAAGCAATTTTAAGATCTTCAGTTATCTCATCAGACCATGGCAAAATGAGTTTCAATGCTATCCAGTAATATATTTGATCAGGTGCAGTTTGATTTGAAAAATGCCTGTTTTGTTTTTTAGTTTAATAAAGTTAGACTGAATCAGAATGAAATAAGAAAAGATTTGTTGATGTAGTTATATGTTATATCTTCTTCACCTGTATGGAATATTCATTCGTCCTATGACCGATAGTACAAGTAAATTAAGGTAGAATTGCTTTACAAAGTCAAAGGGTTCGGTTGCATTGATGTTAAGTGTCTTTTTCTTATTTCAATGCAGTGGTTCCAAGTTTCTTTAATAAGTGCATCACTCAGAATGTTTATTAACTTACTTGTGCATGCTTCACATTTCGATCAACTAAGTTGTGGATGTTCTCTTCTCATTTACCACTTCTCAAGAATGTTCTCTTCTCAGGTACCACTTCTCAAGAATGTTCTCTTCTCAGGTACCACTTCTCAAGAATGTTGCTTTTTTGCTGTAAATTTCCTTCTAAAAATGTTCTTTCTGGCAGGTATTTCCTTAAAAAAATGTAATTCCGCCGCCCCCCCCCCCAACTATTGTATTTAAAATGTTCTTTTGCAGGTATCATTCCACAAGAATTTATGCTAGTGTCTGCTCAATCCTCCATTTTCCGAGTAGATATTGAAACTTTAAGTTACATCAGAATTCCTGCGCAGAATTCCTTCGCCATTGATTATGATCACGTGGCCAACCGCCTGTACTGGACAGACCTAACGGGTAAGGCGATTCGATCTGCATTTCTCAATGGCACCAACACCGGACTTGTACGAGCTTTGGCGCAAAGTAAGGAACTGAGTTATTTTAGTACGAGTTGTGGGGCTAAGTAGGAAATTGACTTTGTTAGTTTTGTACGGGTTTGGGTGCTAAGTAAAGAACTGACTTTGTTAGTTTTAGCATTTTATTATTATTTTTAAATCTACATGTTGCATAAGAAAATCGTTAATGTATTCGTGTTTTATTATGTATTGAAAGAATATGTAGTTGATTAACAGTTAGTGTACTTGATTATTCAACATTCATTCACTCACACACACAAGTGTGTGTGTGTGTATGATAAAAAGTTGTCCTAGATATTATCAGTTGACAATTTCATTAGAAGAAAGTGAACATTAAATAGTTCTATTTGACCAATTCATTTAAAGGCAGAACTCAAACCTATAATGTGAGAAATACCACTAACCTGTTAGGAAATTTCCTTTTAGCAATAAAAATAAAGATGACCACTTCATAATGTGCTATATATGGTAATAAAATAGTTCTTTGACTTTT
This sequence comes from Sinotaia quadrata, assembly GCA_028829895.1. NCBI lineage: Eukaryota > Metazoa > Mollusca > Gastropoda > Architaenioglossa > Viviparidae > Sinotaia > Sinotaia quadrata. The sequence continues at coordinate 68,333,911 of CM054183.1, forward strand.
AATATAAAATATAATTCCAAGATTCATTACCACGTTCAGACTGACAGCTTTTATATTCATCACTGAGAACATGCTAATATAATTGCAAATAATAAACACAATTTATAAACAGCCCGCCCCCCAAAAACAACAAAGTAAACAAAAAGACAATTGCCTGCATAAATCACTCTTTGAATTAACGTGGCATCTAACTTTCAATATCTTATTAATTCACAGCTTTTCTCTCTTTGCACTTTGGCTCAAGAGTATATCTAATGTGTTCTTAGATGAAAGATTTGCACTTTGGCTCAATAATAATAACTAATGTATTCTTAGATGGAGGATTTGCACCCTGGCACACTTATAGTATCTTATGTATTCTTAGTTTGGAATGTATGCATGCTGGCAGAGTGGTACTATCTCGTGTATTCTTTGTTTGGGTGGTTTGCTTAAGTTGCATTTGTATGAAACTATTGTTCCCTCGAGTACCAGGATAGCGAGAGTAATTTTCTGGCACCGTATTTTCTTTACTTAGACTTTTATATTGCAATGATTCAAATCCCGCTCTGTTATTGTGTTCCCCTCTCGTCGAAACCCCTGATTGACGTCACCACCATCTATTAACAGAGTGGCAAGAAGCGTCTGTATAGCTGTCATGATCGCCACAATAGTAGTGTTGAGGCCTCTCAAGGGTTTAGCCGCTTTCTCTGCCGTCGATTGTAATTTAAACATTAACATTCCAATAAAATTCTCCTGTCCTTGCATGAAAAGCTTGCACATTTCAGGTTATGATGAAAATCACAGTGCGCAATTAAACAATTTTAAAACATAGCCAAATACACGTCCATTATAAGACCGAAACACCTCTAATAACAACAAATCAACCTCTTTGCTAACGATAATTTTTCTACATTATCAGATTAGTGATAACTGGAAAAAAATAGTGATGGACAATTTATAGATAGATATATTTATACAGAAGTTAAGCAGATACGCGACACATACACAAACACACACGTACTTAGAACACGCATACGCGAAAGTAACACAATTAATGTTGCCTAATACAATTATTGGTTCCTGACACAATTAATGTTGCCTGACACGAATAATAGATATATTTAAAATAATAATTATCTTTGAAATGTTATATGATTGTCTTTTTTAAGTCGTTGTCGCTGTCTAAAGGGATATACTAAAGTACAAGTATAGACATGTTAAAATATCTACATTTTAGCACTCCATCATCATTATCTTCATTACCAATAACAGTCTTAGAATCAATTGCAGCCTCAGCACCGGAAGGAATTGCAGTGGACTCGGAATCGAGGCTCGTTTTCTATACGGATTCCGGAAATGACGTTATCGCTCTGATCAGCATGACCTCCCTCGAACACAAAGTCCTGATTACAACGGGGCTGCAACTGCCACGTGCTCTTGCTCTTGACACCATGAACGGGTATATACATCCTTAAAGTTTGGGACCCAGCCTTTGTTTTAATCTTTAATGAATTGCAAATATTGAATTCGATATGATATCATAACATTAGTGTAGTTGTTACGTAGGAATCTAGACACGTATTCTTGACAGAGCCACACCTATGGAACCACGTATGGTTGAACTAGTGGTACGTAAGAATCTACAAACACGTTCGAGACAGACAAACGTCAGCTGAAACGTGTACGGTGTTTTGAATGACTGTTTGATTTAGCAATGGATTGATTGAATAGTTGATCGATTCAATGTTTGATTGATTATTGGCTGATAGAGTGGCTTACAATTTCATTCCGCAACTGAAGCAGAAAGTAAAAGATTATGACAAAACTACAATAACTAGCAAGAATAACATTACGTTATATTGTCACTGGCTTCTCACAGCTTTGTATAGAATAACAATAATTACAAGAATAATTAATTTTACGTTTATGTGTACGTAATATGTATGTATTGTCAGTAATAATTACGTTTATGTGTACGTAATATGTATGTATTGTCAGTAATTTCTGACGCGCTCTAATAATAACAGCACACTTTTCAGGATTATGTTCTGGTCAGACTGGGGTTTGATGCCTAAAATTGAACGCGCTGGATACGACGGTTCAGGCCGCACTACACTGATTAGAGTTTCTTTGATACATCCCAATGCTTTGGCACTTGACCTTCAAAGTCAGTTGTCTTCCTTGTGTGTTTCGTATGATTATTATTTGTTTCCGAATTGGTGGACATATTGGCAATTTGTAATTTATTTTAGACATAAAATTTCAGATCAAGCAATTAGTTAACATATGCTACATCAGGAAAATAGACATTTATTTTTTTTTGCGTAGAATTAGGTTTCACCTGATAGCACAATTAAACAGATTGTCACATATACAGCTATAAATAAACATCGTATATAAAACGCATAAAATTAGACATATATTCTGTTGCATGAAATTATGTCACCAATTACAAGCTAGACATGATGTTGTATCAGCGTTAGACATCACTTATGCTACTGGGAATGAAACTAGACTTTATAAGCTATTGCATTTCATCATCAACTAGATCTGATTTTAGACTTTCATTTTAGTACATTATATATTGTACATATCATGAAATGTGAAATTCATGTCACATACAAATGTAGGACATTAGGTACATCTTTTACTGCATGAAACTGGACATTACAATACTGAAATGAGAAATTAACGACATTGAAAAGCATGGAATTCAACATTACACAGCAAGGCACGACAGTAAGCGTGAGAGAAAGGGCAAAAAAAAAATTATCGTCTACTAGTCAACGATATTAGACACGAAAAATCAGAGTCAACGCAAAAAAAAAAACATACCACCCCTCATCAAAGACACACATTTGTAACGGGCTCGTTTAAATGTTATTTTTATTTCGGACATTAAATAAAAAACACATTCTTAAACATGCACACTCAGAGTACACAAACAAACATGAACAAATTTCTAACTTAAAAAAAAATTGTCAGTAAAAGAAAAGATAAACTATGACAGCTAAATTAAAATTTATATAATATAAATTAGAAAGAAAGAAAGAAAGAAACGAATAGAATATTATATTTTATTTAATGCCATGAACAGAACGTCGCCTAGAAAAGAATGTCACACACTAAATAAAACTTGGTGTATTTTACTCGTGGAGTGTTGATGTCATGGGCAGACAAACGCCTATACTGGGCTGACGCAGGTACAAATAAAATAGAATGCTCAGACATGGAAGGCAGATACCGGAGAGACATCTTTACGTCATCTCAGGACACTCATTTCTTTGGCTTGGCTTTCCACAAAGACCTGCTTTACGTTACAGACTGGACCTCAGCTGGGTAAGCGTTTGATGACTTAGTTCTCCTGTTTCTATGACAGTGAATGTTAAGTACGCGTTTGATGACTTAGTTCTCCTGTTTCTATGACAGTGAATGTTAAGTACGCGTTTGATGACTTAGTTCTCCTGTTTCTATGACAATGAATGTTAAGTACGCGTTTGATGACTTAGTTCTCCTGTTTCTATGACAATGACTGTTAAGTACGCGTTTGATGACTTAGTTCTCCTGTTTCTATGACAATGACTGTTAAGTACGCGTTTGATGACTTAGTTCTCCTGTTTCTATGACAATGACTGTTAAGTACGCGTTCGTCTTGCCATACACATCTTTATTACACGTGTAAAATGTCATCATTTTTTCCTTTTCCAGATTATTTAAATTTGATTCGCCTCATATAGATGGATTAAATTATGCCCATGTACTTGTGTAACATTATGTGCATACTACTTATATTGAAAACACCCAAAACACCCAAAACACCCAAAACACCCAAGACGTTTTCTTCACGATTGTCTAGTATCTATTTGTCTGTTAAATCTGAGTTCAGTGCATAATGAAAAAAATTTTCATCATCAATATTTGTTTATTTCAGTAGCGTTGTCATTATTGCTAGTGGTGGTACTATGTGGAGAATAGGAAGGCAATTAGTGTTTAATCACTATTGTCATCATTGTTTAGAGGTGGAATCAGGCGGTGAATAGAAAAGCCAATAGTGACTCCTGTTATCAGTGAAAGCGGTGGTGAATAGGAAGGCGAATAGCACGTGAAAAACATACTCTGGACATTTCGAGCTTTGACTGTAAATTTTCTTGTTCGGGAATTTGCTGGAAACTTCCACAGACAGTATACAATCGAAACGCATGAATGAAACGTCACGCTTGCTACTTAACGATTGACCTGGTCATGCTGATATGCAGCTTGCCAAGATGCTAGCAACTACCACAGACTTTGTCCATATATTAGAAGCAAAGTTGGCCCTGGAGCGACGGCGTTAAAAGCAAACTTCATCGTGGAATGACGGCGTTAGAAGTAAAGTTGATCTTGGAATGACAGCGTTAGAAGTAAAGTCGATCTTGGAATGACAGCGTTAGAAGTAAAGTTGATCTTGGAATGACAGCGTTAGAAGTAAAGTTGATCTTGGAATGACAGTGTTAGAAGTAAAGTTGATCTTGGAATGACAGCGTTAGATGTAAAGTTGATCTTGGAATGACAGCGTTAGATGTAAAGTTGATCTTGGAATGACAGCGTTAGATGTAAAGTTGATCTTGGAATGACAGCGTTAGATGTAAAGTTGATCTTGGAATGACAGCGTTAGATGTAAAGTCGATCTTGGAATGACAGCGTTAGATGTAAAGTTGATCTTGGGATGACAGCGTTAGATGTAAAGTTGATCTTGGAATGACAGCGTTAGAAGTAAAGTTGGTCTTGGAATGACAGCGTTAGCGTTAGAAGTAAAGTTGATCTTGGAATGACAGCGTTAGAAGTAAAGTTGGTCTTGGAATGACAGCGTTAGCGTTAGAAGTAAAGTTGATCCTGGAATGGTGGCTATAAAAGCATAGGTGATGCTGGAATGACGTCCTTAGAGCCACGTTGATCCTGGAATGACGCAAAGCTGACCCAGGAGTGGCAGCATTTATCAGGACGGCAAGAAGAGTGGGTGTTGTCAAGTCTATAAAACCCTCCGCGTGAACTCGTAGACAAAAGCATCAAATATACTAAGTGTTTAGAATTTTAATTAGTATCGTTATTTTTTCCACCTCTATCATCATCTTGTTTTGTTTGAATGTGTATGCGTGCGTGTGTGTGTGTGTGTGTGTGTGTTTGTGTGTGTGTGTGTGTGTGTGTGTGTGTGTTCACGAAGGTTCACTCCACCCTGCACGCATTTCCAGTGTCACGACGTGAGCACACAAGCGCACGCACAACACATATTGTTGAACTGTACTTATCAAGATATTTCTTTTATTAGTTATCATAATATCCAAATACATATCATTATAATTAATGATTCTTTAAGGGAATATTATATGATTATAATATTAATTTAGAAATCAATATTCTTCTCTCCACTTATCTGGCCTCTCTTAATAAGATCTTCAGTGCTGGCTTTACAAATAACTTATTTAAAATCGTCCCACTTAGCATTGCACATGTAGTCCGCTCTGGAGGGACTTCATTACTACAAGGAATTAACGACCTGACTAATTAACTACTCCTAACTTCCACTCTCCTCGTGCTTTTTCATACCAGAAAACAAATTTGTGAAACGAAGTATGGAAAGAGAAACAACGCGTGTATTCAAGCAGAAATGGTTAATGAAATTTTTGTGAAGCTGTTAACAGTTAAAGTCAAACTAATAATAACTTAAAATAACAAGTAGTGTTAAAAGCACTCAAAATCCTTCACTAACTCAGTGCATTCACGGTTGGAGCAAAAGAATATTCCTACAAGAATATTCTCTCCCAGGATCCGTCATTGATCCTAGGCAGTCTGGCAGTTCTTCCACCTTTAATCCAAACTTTGGGTTAAAAGAAAAATAGCAGACGATTCGACAGTCAAATTAGTCAAAAGTCACAATGTACGTGACAAGAACATAAAGCTTACAGGTAAAAGCAAGAAATAGTGAAAAATAGAAAAACAAAAGTGTCACCTCTGAAGTACCAATCTATTCTACTATCATTCGTAAAAATACACAAATATAAATTAAGCATATTTGCGTGTGGCTATCTATCTATCTATCTATCTATCTATCTATCTATCTATCTATCTATCTATCTATCTATCTATCTATCTATCTATCTATCTATCTATCTATCTATCTATCTATCTATCTATTTGTCTGTCTGTCTGTCTGTCTATCTATCTATTTATCTATATATCTATCAATCTATCTGCTTGCGTGAGTTTTTGTATGTATCACTGTTTGTAGTATATTGCGCTACATTGAATGATTAGTAATGCCACACTGCTTTGCACGTTATCTTATCACGTTTTTTTTATTTCAAAGATAATGCGTACTAAATCCGGAATATTTATTAATAACTTGCTTGTATGATGACTTTCACATTACGATGACATTTATTCAGATTCCCGACCACAAAAAGTTATGTACATCGCTTGAAGACAGACGGATCTAACGTACAATATCAACTTTCTTCCACTCTTCGCTTCAACGACATACATATCGTGTCGAACACGACGTTTACGAAAGGTATTATTCCCCTTTAATTTGATACAGTATATGTGATATTCTCACTTAAACGCATTTGACCACATGCACAAATCACGTTTGACGGATTAAGTGCACATACAACTGTATAATACAGGTTTAAAATGTCATCATAAATCAAAACAAAAAGTATTTTATTCTGTCTATGAAAATAAACGTGCGTATATCTCTGGAAAGTCATAGTCACGAAGAGACAGCAATACATTTTATTTCAATTTATTTCAATTGTTTGCAGGACCAAACATTTGCAGTTTCGGGAATGCTGGGTGCAGTCATATTTGCATACCGACTCCAAGCAACATCAGCAAGTGCCTATGTCCTGATGGACAGTCTCTGGCAGCGGACAACAAGAGCTGTACAGCAGGTAAGGGACACAACTCTCGCAATCTGATTCTGTTTAATATTATTTTCAAAGCAGAGACTCAAATTGCGTGACCTTCTTGCAAGAATTTACGCTTGCAATGACAAATGATAAAGAATATAGGTTTAATCAAGTTCTGAGGCAATTACTGCATTAAGAAAACTGTTGCAAGAATATATAGAGCATACAGCTAAGGCAAAAGTATTTGTGACGTATTCCATTTCACGTCACATCGCATCATGTCAGTATGCATCTATCATATCCTATTATATCATATTGTACCATATCACATCAAACTGTATTATATATATGCTCTCACAGGTATTTCTCAGTTTAGGAAGTGCTCCTTAATATTGAGGATTATATTATCTTCCATCTTTAGTATACTACACTTCTTAATGCAGACTGGGTTCATGATAGGGCGGCCTCTCCCCCACTCCCCATTGCTGGTCATTTTATTGTAAGTATATACTTGGAGCTAACATAGACCTGACACATCGCCCACTACCCATTGCTGGTCATTTTATTATAAGTATATACTTGGAGGTAACATTAGACCTTACACATCCCCCATATATTCGTCAAAGACATCCACTCAAAGGTTCTATTTGTCTGACTTTTAATCATTATACATAAGTAAGAAGTAGGGATGACTAATAAAAAAAAATGGAAATTTATTTTATTTTAATAATATAAATTTATCACTCATAATCTATACAGCATTTAACATTAAATAAAATAGGGACTGTACAAACATCTAAAAATCAAGAAATCATGAGTGTTCCAACTTGCTGTCTGCTGCGAGAATAAAGTACAGTTTGTGACAGGTAAATAAAATCTCAAATATGGTTTTCAGTGTCCTTTATAAGGTTCATATCTTATACTAAATAATGTTTCTGCAAAATTGTTATCACTGTCATCTAGACAATCCACAGAACATCAACATTACAAAGTAATAAAGGAAGATAAGATAAATGTTTTAAATTACAGTTACCATGATTTTGTAGAATTATCTTCTCTTGGGGCTCAGCCAACCATGATATAAGTAACATGAGGCAATTTTGCTTCCTGTGTGCTGAGCTTGGCAGGTTGAAACGAGAGTTGAAACGAGAGTTGAAAGAAGTGGATCATGGTAGATCGTAAAACGAAGTAGGCTTAGGAGGAAGTAAAGGTAAGGTGCCAAAAATGGAACAAGAAAAGAGTGGTGGTGCCAGTATTTCCTGTAACAATAGTGTTTACTTCATAAGATTCTGACCTAGATTATGCTTTTTATTCCTTCTAATTTTATTCGTAAGTAAGCTTATTAGATTACTCTAGTAGATACACAATTTAATTTACCTTGCTTCTCTCAGCCTAACTTAATTTATTGGGAATGCATTCGGCCTAGGCTAAGTTCGTGCATATTTTCAGCCTCAGCTGATTAACATTGAATTATTACTGTCCATAGCACTCTCTTATTCTGTTAAATCACATTATACATCTTCCTTTCAAATTATAAATATAAACACAAAATAGTTACAATTAACAGGTGTAGCACCCTTTACAAATTTCGATCACTACATAATCTTCTTACAAAGATTACAAATACAAACTCTGCTATGATATCTCTAAATCACTACAAAATCTAAATCTGCCGAGTTAAGATGTGCTGTGGAACATTCTGTCAATGACTAAACACGTTCATGTACAAAATATATTTTATAAGAATTCAAGTCCGATTTCTACTGAATCAACTGTATTAAGAAAATACTTTCAGTGGTTACATAATATCACACACAAATATACATATATAATATATATATGTGTTTACAACTTATACATATGTAAATAAAATACAATAGTTACTGGCTAAAAAAAAGAATTATAAAAATTACAAGTCCAAACTTAATAACTTTGAATTTACTCACAGATACCAAGGCTTTAACCACACCCACCTTTAATGGGAACTCGAATGTGTCCATTCATGATGGCGGAACATTGCAAAATGATTTGAGAAAATGAAATTTTTGAGGGTTTGACTTTGCTCTCTATAATTTAGCAATTCTGATTGGTTAATTTAAGGTAGGCTGGTGCTTTATCATTGGTTATTTATGATAGCATCTCAACCTGGCAGCCAATAACAGTCAATAACTGTCACTGAAAACAGTCCAGGCTAATTCTCAGACAGCAAAGGCCTTGGGGCAAGCAATATAACTACATTTGAAATTCTAGGCAATAAGTGGTTAATCCTTTTAGTGTAATAAATACTTTCAATGAGTTGTTTCTCCTCGCTCAGGTCTTGGGATGAAAACAACCTCACTCACTTTTATTAGTGTTAAACAACCTTACTCACTTTTATTAGTGTTGTACTTAATGTGTAGAGCAAGACCGCTACTTTAAACAACCTTACTCACTTTTATTAGTGTTAAACAACCTACTCACTTTTATTAGTGTTGTACTTAATGTGCAGAGCAAGACCGCTACTTTAAACAACCTTACTCACTTTTATTAATGTTGTACTTAATGTGTAGAGGAAGACCGCTACTTTAAACAACCTTACTCACTTTTATTAGTGTTGTACTTAATGTGCAGAGCAAGACCGCTACTTTAAACAACCTTACTCACTTTTATTAGTGTTGTACTTAATGTGTAGAGGAAGACCGCTACTTTAAACACAGTTAAAAACAATAAATAGCAAGTTAAAACATACTACATTTTTACGTACGTAAGAATTCATATATAATATAATAATAATAATATATAATGTCAAATATTTGCCACATATATTATACATCACATATATCATATCATAATACGTCACATTATATTTACATCATATCATATATCACGTCATATATCATATTATACTGTGTCGTATCGTATCGTGTCACATCATGTCACGTCATTAATTATTTCAACTCATTTAAAATTACTTCATATTATTGTTATTTTAGTGCATCATTTCATATATAATATCGTATTATATCATACCATATCTTATTAGGCCATGTTTTATCATTTAATTTAATATGAAATGTTAAAATAAATTAAATTATGAAAATAATCTGATCAGTAGAAAATTAGACTGAATTTAATCTTTAATTGTACAGAAAATAAAAATGTGCACGAATAATGGCATGTTAATAACAGTTCTTTCCCTTGTTTCTTTTCTTTATTCTTTTAGATACTACGTATTCAACTCCTGTTTTTTCCACGACTGCAATGCCCATAACTCCAAGTAGGAAATAATTTTCTTTCCTTATTTTGTTCTACAACTCTGTTGCAGATATTTATTTTTAAATTTAACTAATAATGACTAGCTAGAGTTGTTAGGCATATTAAAATCTAGATGTCTTATTTATTATATATTTTAAATGAGAAGTATAAAGGTACAAATAATGTGGACTTTATATTTAGAGCTTATATACTGTGATCTTATATGTGTGCCTATAACTTTATGCAGTCCTGCTTCAAAGTGTGTGTCATACGATCAAGAATCCCCTCTCATATTTTTAATAAAATTTTCACATTTTTTATCTATAATTTTTAATGAGATATTATTTGTAATTTTTATGTTTGGGAAATGCTGTATAAAGTTTGTTTCTGAACTGAAAGTCCAAGATGGACAGGGGTGGAAGGGGAGATAAGCTGTTTGAGTGAGTGTATGAGTACAGTAGAGTAGTAGGCACAGAGCAGGACTATTGTTATTGTTAGTGAGAACGCTAACTCCCTGGTATCTGCACAGTAGAGAGGTCGGCTTAAACGTTGGATCTCAGTCTTGATTTAATTTCTTTTGTTTGTTTCGTAAATTGTAGAGATAAGTCTAATTATTACCTCTGTCCGTCTATATATCTTTTTATAATTCTATTTTTAAAAAATCCATTTCTTAACTTAATTACTGAGTGGGGGCCTTGAGTCAAATTGACGGCGGTGCACCATAATGCCTGCGTAAGAGTGGCAGATACGTGTATTTAACTACCAGTGGATCATGCCTGCATAAGAGTGGCAGATACGTGTATTTAACTACCAGTGGATCATGCCTGCATAAGAGTGGCAGATACGTGTATTTAACTACCAGTGGATCATGCCTGCATAAGAGTGGCAGATACGTGTATTTAACTACCAGTGGATCATGCCTGCATAAGAGTGGCAGATACGTGTATTTAACTACCAGTGGATCATGCTCTGCTTTGGAATTTGTAGATGTCTTACATCATTAACTAATAAAATTTTGGTATCATTCCTTATTACCCCATAGTACATCACGACAGATGGTACTAAACTTACGTCTCCCAGCAGGCCGCACTCCGTGATCTCTGAAATGAGTTTTCCTTTGCTGTATGACGCTAAACAAAGCAAAGAAATTTGCAACATGGGAAAGTTCAAATTTGGTATTATTTATACATGTGAATGTTCAAATTTGGTATTATTTATACATGGGAAAGTTCAAATTTGGTATTATTTATATATGTGAAAGTTCAAATTTGGTATTATTTATACATGTAGATTATCGTCAAAGTTTATGTTCGAATACATAATTTTATATACTCACTGACATTAGCCTGACATAAGACCAGACAACTGTGCAAGTCACAGTGTAGAGCTTGATAAAAACAAACAAACAAACAAACAACACAGGTTCTTTTAACTGCTTATTTTAAACATCCTTTATGACAAATGTTTGCTGCAAGATTCCAATCTAACACGACTGACTTAGGACATGCCGTCACGACTTAATTTGACTCGTAGGCTATACTGGAGAAAAGCAAGCACAGCTTTAAATACACAAGTGCGTTTCTAAAATGATTTAGCGTTATATTTAACAGTTTCATGCTCTACTGTCTTTTAAAGTTATTATTTGGTTGGGATATTTTTGTTTGTTTGTTTGTTTATTCCTCTCGCAGCGTGTGGTGGCAACTTTACTAATCGTCAGGGCACAATTCTCTCCCCTATGTATCCCAAGAACTACTCTGATAACCTGAACTGTGTCTATCTGATCATCCAGCCGACAGGATTCAGGATCACTCTTACGTTTCTCGATTTTGAATTAGAGGGAGGATCCAAACCCATATGTGTTTTCGACACATTGGAGGTGGGTTTTTTTCTTTATTTTTTACAAAGTACTTTAAGAGGGTTTGTGATACTGGGGTGTTTTTTAATGTTTTAAGTTTAGGCAGATTGTGAAATCTTTGGTTATTTTATTACTTTATTCAAACTGGGGATTCTTTTGGTACTTGTTATTACTTGAAGCAGATTTTCATATTTTATTGATATTTTTTATTTTTAAATTATTTTAAGCAGAATGAGAATTTTGTTGGCATTTTATGTTCTTACTTTAAGCAGATTTGTGATTCTCATGCTATTTGTGTTGTTGTTGTTACTGTAAACTAAATGAGCGATTCTATTGGTATTTTGTTAGTTACTTTACATTGATGATGATTCTGTTGGCATTCTTGTGGAACTACTTCTAGATGATAATTCTGCTGCTATGTTCTATGCTTACTAATTTAAGCAGATGGTAATTTTGTTGATACTTTTGTTTAAACATCTTCTGGTACTTCTTGATTTTACTACTTTAAGCAGACGGTAATTTTGTTGACACTTTTGTTTTTTTAAACATCTGTTGGTACTTCTTGTTTTAACTACTTTAAGCAGATGGGTGACTTTTCTTTTTCTTTTAATTAAAATGTTGAAAGTGATATGAGATTCCGTTTTTAGGGTTTTAAGCAGATCGACGGAAAATAACTGCTGAAATGTTTCTTTTCAATATTGGCCAGTACATAGCAATTTATTGTAACTTTAATTTCTCAGTGCCGAGTGACGATGGATGTGATGGAAATGATGGGAAATTTTGAATTGACACGCTGATGATGATGCCAACAATGATCATCATTGGTACACGATGATTTATTATACATTAGTATTATAATATTATTTTTTTTTATTAACAATGACCGCAAAAGACAGATTTATTTAATTAAAACAATTTTTTAAAATAGATTTTAAAAAAAACCAAATAATTGATATGTAAAAGCCAACGATACGTCTATGAAATAATATTTTGAATAATGCACCAAATAAAAGTCAAATTATTTATCTTTACAAAATAAAAAATGTTTAAAGTATATATGTTTGGCAGGTCTACGATGGGCCAGACTACAAATCACCACTTATTGGTGACAAGCTCTGCGGATCACAGATGCCATCAGTTCTAAGAACGACGCAAAACGCCATGTGGATCCATTTCAGAACTGACGCCAGTCACGTCTTTAGAGGATTTCAAGCCGCTTATAATGCCAGTAAGAATTTCAGGCTTCGCAAAATACTTTTACTTTTAAGTAGAGACGTTTCTAGAACTTCAGGCTTCGCAAAATACTTTTACTTTTAAGTAGAGATGTTTCTAGAACTTCAGGCTTCGCAAAATACTTTTAAGTAGAGACGATTCTAGAACTTCAGACTTCGCAAAATACTTTTACTTTTAAGTAGAGGCGTTACTAAATAGGTAAACTTCTCTTGCAGTGAGTAATGAAATAATGATTATGTTAGTTCAATACGATTCTTAAAATTCTTTTTCTTAAAATCTGTGAGTAGTGATTTTAATAAAGAGAACTGTATTGTAAGTCACGGATGTCTGCAAAATCAAACAGATAGCAAAACTAAATTAAAACGAAAATGCCCTGACTGTTTGGTACATCTCCAAAAGTGTGTTCTTTTCGAAGTTTGGAAATCATGCAGACATTAAAACTCTACCGGACCTGTGAGGTTATCATGATAGGCTATTTATTTTTAGTTTGCTAATAATATCATTATCTTTAATATGCATCCATTCGTCTTATTTCACATATTTATCTGTCGATCCAATCAGCTTATCCACCCTTCCATCTACACGACTGTTTGTCTCTGCTGGTCTATCTATCTATCTATCTATCTATCTATCTATCTATCTATCTATCTATCTATCTATCTATTAATTTATTTTATTTCTGTCTGAGAAATCAGCATAAGATTGAAGCGGCTATTGGTCTCGATCATGCATTCACTTTGGCTGACCTACATTCACTTCGGTTGACCTACTTACACAGAGCACAAACGAAGGAATTTATATTTACATTCCATGAAATTTCATTACCTGTATACAAAGGAACATGAGGTAAAATAAAATGCTTTTACTTTGTTATTTTAGGCATTATTCCACAGGAATTCATACTTGTTTCATCGCAACCGAGCGTCATTCGCTTAGACTTTGAAACGTTGAGCTACACAAAAATTCCAGTGCAGAATTCCATAGCTATTGATTATGATCACGTGACCAGTCGCCTGTACTGGACAGACATAATAGACAGACAGATTCGATCTGCATTCCTCAATGGCACCGACAACAGACTTGTACGAGATTTGGGGCAAAGTAAGAAACTATTTTGCTGTTTTAGTACAAGATTAGCATTACATTAAATTTGTTATTTTTGTATGAACTTTGAGGCTAAGTCAGAAATTACATTTACTATTTTTCAATCGTGCACTTCTGATAATTAAGAAATTACCTTTACTATTTTTGCACTAGCATTGGAAATAATTAATAAATTACCTTTGCTATTTTCGTATAAGCTATGGGACCAAGTTTTCAATTACTTTGTTAGTATCGTACTAACTTTTGGACAAAGTATAAAATTGCCGTTATAATTTTTGTAGTAACATTGGGGCTAAGTGTTAAATTACCGTTATTATTTTCGAAGAGTTCTTTTTTTTTTTTTTTTTGTGGTCAAGAGAGAACATTTCTGTCGTTCCATGTTGTGTTTGTGTCTTTTGGTAACATTTCTTTTTGTGTACGTTATATGTGAGATATTTGTTGGGTTTGTGTCTTTTGGTAACATTTCTTTTTGTGTACGTTATTTGTGAGATATTTGTTGGGTTTGTGTCTTTTGGTAACATTTCTTTTTGTGTACGTTATTTGTGAGATATTTCTTGGGAGGTATGAGACCTTTAGATCGATGCTGTGAATTTATTGAGTGGAATTTTCAATTTATGTGTTTTTATTTTATTGTTTTACTGAACATTTTTAGCTTTTTAGTTTTCCTGTTGTTTGGGGTGTTAAGACCCAATTTAATAGTAAAAATATGTACCTTTTAAGATTCCCTTTACAATCACCATATTTATCATCATCAACAACATCAACAACAGTAAATTGTACTGGTTATATTTATAGACCTAGTTTATATATAGTTGTTGTTTGTTTATAGTTGTCGTGTTTTTTTTTTTTATATTAATGTTGATATTTTTTAACATTTGACAATTTTAATTTGTTTTCAGATGCAGTTCCAGACGGCATTGCCTTAGACACAGATTCCAGACTCATCATTTACACCGACACCGGTAACAACGTCATTGGTTTAATAACCATGACGTCACTAGAACACAAGTACCTTGTTAACACTGGCCTAGATCAGCCACGAGCCATTGCTCTTGACGCCAGAAATGGGTAATTATTATTATCAGAAATGGGTAAGATAGAAATGAATAATTCGTTTTCCACTTCCGCTTGTATTACCATGAGCGAGAAATGATAGCTTGACAAAGATGATTTAAAATCAATCGTGCAAATGGCTAAACCAAGCTACTTTGGTTTCATGTATTAAAGAGTATTCAAGTATTAATTAGAATTACGCAGCCTTCTTAGTTTGAACGTGGCAGCCCATGCGAAGAAGAACTCACGATGCGTTACTATGAAATTCCTTTTGTCCCGTTACAGATTTTTGCGTTGTTGTTCCTAATCGAGATGTGAGACAGACCGCACTCAGTGAAGCCTATCGTAGATTGTGCCTTCAAAAAGACACTATCTTGTATGAACAGACAAATGATATGAGATGAAGAAAATAAATAAATCTTTAAAAGGAACGAAAAGCCTTAGGACGCCCCTTAATAACAAAACAAACACTAATACCGAGTGGAGTGCAGATTAAATACCAAAAACGATCTAAATATTACACATCAAGGTTTTCACATTCAGACAAGACATGGAAAACAATGCCAGATCAATTCGAATAATTTTCTTTAGTTTCAGATTTGTAACAAAGTCGACAGTCTCTTTTTTTCTTTCATTCGTGCACATAGCTTGTCACGCATGAAATCTTTCACGATTCGGTTCAAAATTGCAAAATAAAAGAGTCACTGTAATTATGAATATGTAATACCCGACACTGTTAAATATTTAAAATGTAATTTCGATTTGAAGCCGTTCAACATTAGTAACTGACATAAAGACAATGTCTTTCAGAATCATGTTTTGGACGGATTGGGGTTTGAATCCTAAGATTGAACGCGCCCTATATGAAGGCACCGAGCGTAAAACTTTGATCAGCATGGGGTTGATCCTCCCAAACGCCCTGGCTTTGGATCTCCAGAGTGAGCCGTCCATGATGTCGTAGTCTTTACTAATGTTCACGTCACGGTCGTTGTTATCTTTGTCGTCGTCTTCGTCATTATATTGTTGCTATCGTATTTGTTGTTTCCATGGTGTCGTAGGCATTGGTTTTACTGTTGTTAATGTCAAGGTTGTTCTCGTCATCTTTGTCGTCATCTTCATCGCTATATTTCTGTTGTTGTTATCACATTTGTTGTTATTGTTGGAAACGTTGTCACTGCTTTCAGCAGTTACTCTTATTTATCTTTTTTTTCTTTTGGTATTCCCGTTTTCATATCGTCATCGGTGTTTATCTTGCTGTCGTCATCGTTGTTGTTTTCGCCTCGCTATTGTTTCTGTTTTGTCGCTGTTGTTATTGTTTGCGGTCGTAATCGTTGTTATTTTCGTCATTGATCTCGCCATCATCATATATTTATTATGTAATTCTGTGATCTACTTAAAGTTAAAAAGTAAGAAAAACTATCACAAAACACAAATTACTTGCATTTGTAATTAAACTAATAGGTTTGTATAACTAATGACTGCTTGTATCCTAATTAGTATACATCTCTTAGCTTCAATGTGTAGACTTATCAAAACTAATTTTCAAAAAGCTAAACTGATTGTGTATTTTGAAGAAATAATTAAGAAAGTACATTATATACATCGCCGTTTTTCTACAATCGTTCTTGCCTACATTTTTAAAAGTATTGTAAGTGACAGGTTTACCAAACAATATAAAATAATAATGTAAAAGTGACTCTTCCTTATCACTTGTGGATTAACAAGTTTTTATGATGTGTTTAGTCTGCCTGTCGACGGGGTCTTCGTCCTTCAGTCAGAGAGACAAAGTCAAACCCTAGAAACCAATAATTCACTAATTATCCTCTGTTTTAAGTGTTACTCCTCCAGACCAAATTATCCTCCTGTAATTAATAATAATGCCAGGTTCTTGGAATTCACTCTCGCCCTTAATAATTTCCATATCCATCTTAAGTGTTACTCGTCCAGACCAAATTATCCCCCTGTAATTAATAATAATGCCAGGTTCTTGGAATTCACTCTCGCCCTTAATAATTTCCATCTTAAGAGGATCTTTCCCAAAGTATGCATGACTGACTTTAATTTTTTGTAAATTATAATCTGCCCCCATCCCTGCATACTTCCTTTTAATTAATTAGTCAAAAATGGAAAAATGAAAATTAATAAACTTATATATATATATATATATATAATTTACATCAAATGTGACCTGTCACCACAAAAAGATACTTAAGTCGGATTTTGGGGGTATTGAGATATATATATCAATAGAAAGAAAATTGAAAGGGCTTTCTGTTGATATAAAAATAAAGAGTGTAGGACAAAATATGGAAAAGTTATGTTTGTTTGAAGTGCACTACTGTCCGGACGGCCATTTTGAGAAAATCGGCCTCAAAGATTGAACACATTTCTGAGAGGTTTTTCCTTAGCAACCATATATTAATCTGCTTCATTTGCAATCAGAGTTGAAGAAGACACAATAGCTAACACTGTAATAACTATAAACAACAAATATATTGTTAAATCATTTACAGACAACAGTCTTTTTAAGCCATAAAGATTAGAATTTCTGTATGCGAGAATGATTATTGTGGCTCACAGAATATTCTAAAATTAAGGCATAATATTGAATTGATACCTCTTTCTAAATCTGATACTAGCTCCACTAAATAAATCACAGATTAAAGCTGCATTACTTTCACATTCTTAAAAAAAATATCGTTTAAATAATCCAGTAATTATAGCACACCTTTCACTTCAGTGTACAGTTAGTTATCGTCAGCTGTCGTCTGCTTCGTCTTTTACATTGTTCGATCACGCGATTCGCTGTCCGTGTCACTTTCAGAAGAAAATCCATCAGCTACATCCTCATTAGCAAAATAATCAGATATCAAATCTTTAATCTGAATGCTTTCTTTTTCTAAGATGTTGCTTTCTTTACATGAATTCAACAAATTAGCGATTCGTTTCTCCATGTTTGCATTACGCATTACAGGACGAAACTGTCTCCCCTTGTGTGCGTTTCAACCAATCGCGACCGTCTTTTTATGAGAGCATGCTTGGTAACTTATAGTAAGCTTTGATAAACTGTCTGCGGATTGGCTGACGCTTTTCACTTTGTTTACGCCAAGCACAGCCTTATAAAACATTCTGATTACACGTTATTAATAACCAGTGTCGTCAGCATAAAAATAGGCTTTTTCCTGAGCATTCTGATATACAACATGATGAGGTTCAGCCAGGGATACTACCGTCTACGATCATCAGATTATAGCAATTTTGGGCCATATTTTTCCTTCGAAGTTAGACAGTAGGTCACAAAAAAATAATAATAAAGCTATTTCTAGTTCGAATTAAGGAAAAACACGCTAGTAATTTGTTGTTCGATGGTTTGGGAACACGCTAAAATGAAAATCTCAATTTCACCCATGTAGACCCCCACCTTCGTTTTTGCCGTTTTTCTCGGCTTAGCCTTGCGCGACTTAAGTATCTTTTTGTGGTGACAGGTCACAAATATCAGAAGGCATAAATTACAAGTTTAGTTTCGGAATTAGCTCATGTTGTTCAATAAATCTACCAAGTCCTTTAGACCAACAGTTCATAGGTGTCTCTAATTATAGAAGTGTATTACAAATAAAAATAACTTGACAATTAGGTTATGAATTAGAAATTAGAAATCAAAGGCTTTTAATCAAAGAAAGATAGTACAGACAATGATACTGAGAGCAGGACAGAAAATCACCTAATTATTCAAGTGTACATCAGATCAGTTCCTGTCACTGATATGGCCTGGAGAATACATGGAGAGTTCCATCGTGATGCGCTGATCTGGTGCCAGAATATACGGCGATATACAGACGAATATCTCACACACTGAATTCACAGTAAATTCACAATACAAGTGTAGGTCCTAAAAGTGCCTCTCATTGTTCAAAGAGTGTCACACTAGAGTCACAAATGTTCCACACAACCACTACTCGAGTACAAGTGATGAACAGTCTCGGCAACCAAGATGCCTGAGAGAAATGACACATATCCTAACCTGTGACATCATTATATTAAGGAACACTTCGCTTTGCTGCAAATATTCTTTATGAAAACACAACAGTATATCTGCTGTCGGCGGCTTTACTTTATTTTCGAAGGTTCTAACCTTGGTCGGTGTACATGTCACCAAATTTTATCAGACAAGATGGTGGATTGGTTTCTTCACTTATATGTCTTTATACGGCAAAGAGGAGGTCAGGACCAGCTCTGACTTGACCTTAGTCCATGTCACAAAACGGGAGGGCTCGTTACAAGCCGACCCCGAGCTGAAGTTAGAGATGCAAGGGGTGAAGTCTATTTTTGGCCTGCTCCGGTGCACCTCCAAGGAAAGCCCGTGTGACGTATGCCAGTACTACGTCGTGTCAGGTTGTTACATAGACACACATGACATACACCATTGATGTTTGGGTGGGGCCCAGTTTATTAGTGTCATGCCAAGGAACGTTTTATTGGCAGTGTGTGTTGTGAGTGTGTATCATAAATGTGAATAAATGGACGAACAGACGAACGGTGCAAAACAATAGTACAAATTCTTTCGTCCTTCTCAAAAACTATGAATAACAAGAGAGTTGAAAGATGTTTAAATCAGGTTATTTATTTCCCGATTTAAAAGGGGCACTACTCTTTCGCACAGTGATTAATCATTCATTCAACTTTCCAATGTCATACACTCTGTGGGAAATAAGGGGAGATGAAAATGATGAAATTCAAAATATAAAATAAAGATTAATTACACAATTCTTATGCGGCAAATGGGGCCGCTTTAACAATAGTTGACATGTAAAATAAGCATTACTTTTAACATTAGAGTTCTTATTTTGCATACGATATAATAGTGTTCATTTTCTTAGAGTCCTAGAGTTAAGTATGTGCGCGTTAGCCGTGCGAATTATTACTCACTATTAATGTCAGAGTTCCAAGGAGATGACGTATGCTCACACGTCACTTATAAGCGGCACTTCAAAGTGAAGATCACGACGCAATTGAGGCGTCGCATTACAGGTGAAGATTCTGCAGAATCTAGGCACCACTTTCAGATTATCACGGGGGAGAAATCTGAAATTTAGCTGACTGTTGTCAGCCTCGATAATTGTCGCTGTAAACGGACACGCCAACGACGTTTAGCATTATCGGGTGGAGTCGTCCAGTGGGATGTGTCGTCGCATTACATTGAGTGTAGAAATCCGGATATGTATCTCCGGCGCTAGCCTTCTCAATCGCGGGATAGACTGCCAAACGAACTCAGACAGGGGGGATGACAAAATTGGGTCCCTCGTGTCGTTAACTGCATACAACCAGTGTCGCATACATTGGTTTTTCTTGACAGTGAACTTTCCACTTTGCCAAAAATTATACTGAGTAATTTTGCCTCGTTACTCAATATATGGCATCAGACGGATGGAAAACGGATGGAAAGAGATTATTGCAGCTTTCCTTTATGAAATCTCTGTACATGAGATAATTCATACGTGAAGTTAGACTGGCTTCAGACGGATCGACGTTTTCAACATTGGGAGTAAAGTCTTCATTTTGCCTCTTATATAGCTTTCACTGAAGGTTTCCAAAACTTCCAGAAGCTATGTCCTGTGACATGATTTTTGCCTTGGATATATAGTGGTAATCGTGATGCACGCTTTTCTGTGGTCAATTCTAATGCGCACTGGCCATTTCTCTCGTCAACAACATGTGACTAGTAGTGCGCAGTTGTCCCATTGTTTAATATACATATCTTTCACAAACTAATATATATATTCAATATGATAATTGACACACACTGCGTCACGAACGTCTGTCTACTAAAGAGATCTTAGGTGACCGTTACTGGAAGTTACATGCTACATGTGAAAATAACAAAACTCGGGTTACTTCAACTAGTTTTGTTAGCGGTTTTTTTTAAAATGAAATAAAATATAATTTCTGTCCCTCATTTCCTGTGACAGTCCATCTCTTGAAATTGAGTCCCAGAGGATCTCTGGTCATTTGCACATTCTGTCAACGAACTGGGAAGAGTTAATTACACTTGCGCTTCAGCTAGAATAATTTCTATACTGTTCGTAGTCGATGTGACTATTTCTAGGCTATACTACCTTCAAAAAGACCCATTTCTATACTATTCTTACCTTAATGCAACTATTTCTTATGCTCTACTAGATCCGTTTCATTACCTTTCTTGCCTCAATGTAATTATTTCTAGGCTATACTAGATCCATTCCCATATTGTTCATACCTCAGTGTAATTATTTATTGGCTATTTTAGATCCATTTCTATACTGTTCTTACCTCAAAGAAACTATGTATTGCCAATACTTCTTGCAGCTAGAACCATGTTTATACTATACTTACCGCAAGAAAACTACGACTAGGCTCTTTGGAGGCCAACTAGAATCAAATATGGATTATATATACTTACCTCAAGAAAACCACGACTAGGCTCTTTGGAGGCCAACTAGAATCAAATATGGATTATATATACTAACCTCAAGAAAACCACGACTAGGCTCTTTGGAGGCCAACTAAAATCAAATATGGGTTATATTACTTTCAAATAAATTCTTTTAAAATATGTGTTGCCTTTCTTTAAAACGATTTCTAAAATATACACAACTCAACAATTTCTAGAACGTATTTTTCATACTTAAGACAAATAAAATATACATAACTCAACAATTTCTAAAACATATTTTTCATACTTAAGACAAATAAAATATACATAACAATTTCTAGAACGTATTTTTCATACTTAAGACAATTTGTAGAATAAATAGCACTCGACTAAAATCATTCTAAAATGCCTTGCCTTAAAACGAGTTTTAATACATATAACCGCCTCCTACTTCTAGAACAATTTCTGAAATGCATTGCCCTTACTGAAAACAATTTCTGAAATGCATTGCCCTTACTGAAAACAATTTCTGAAATGCATTGCCCTTACTGAAAACAGTTTCTGAAATGCATAGTCCTTAATGAAAATTTCTGTGATGCATTGCCATTACTGAAAACAATTTATTTGATGAACATCCTTCAACAAGAACCATTTTGTAGAAAGTGCTGACCTTCCCAGAAATGATTTCTAAAATACACAATCCTGAACTGGAGCAATTTTCTAGAATGCACTGCATTATTGGAACACACATTCCTTCAAAAATGAATCATTAATATATATGTATACATATATATGAAAATACATGCACGCACACACACTTATCTGCACACTATCACACACACACCACGCACAAACACAGACATATTACCAATCAGCACTTACACATACACGCATACGCCATATACACACACACTGTTTATATTTAGTTATTCAACCATTTGGCGATAATATGTGCACGTAATAAGATGTTTCTATTTAAGATATAAAATGACATTTCAGTAACGAAATGTCTTTTCTTTTGGTACTGGGCAGACAAGCTCATGTTCTGGGCAGACGCTGGTACGGACAAAGTGGAGTGGTCAAATCTGGATGGTGGGAACCGACACCAAATCAGTCTGTTAAGTTTAAAGGACTCTCATTTCTTCGGCTTGGCGCTTCATGAGAATTTTCTCTACCTTACAGACTGGACCTCACTTGGGTAATTCAGTCACGAAATGCTTATGTTTGAGACATTTCAGTGCGCCATTAGACTGCGAACAACTGTGGCATCTTGCGAAAGTTTATGAACATCTGTAAATCCTTATCTGAATTCATCTTCTATTTCGTAACTTCCGCTGATCTATAATAATTCCTCGTCTGTCTTCTCTTTTATCATATTAAAAGGGCAGTTTTTAAAGATTTACTATCTTTTCAGACAGACTATGCTTCGAAACGCTGGAGCCATTTGTCTGCAGTTACGCTTTTCAATAACTGACGGGAACGTAACTCTTATTAGTTCACGATCTTTCAACAGAATACAAAGGAATTGCTTCTCTAATGCACTGATAAATTATTATTTATTATATTATTATATATCTATTATTAATTATCATTGTTGTTATATATATTATTATATATCTATATTATTATAATAATTATTATTATTATATATCTATTATTCGTTCTAATAGATCTTATCAGTAGCACCGGTACTCTTTATTTCTTATTTTATTATTATTAATTTTTAAAGGATTGATTCCATAAGATCACATCATAAGCGTTTCTATATAATGGTACTCTTGTGGTGCGTGTATTTTGACAGGTGTGGCATTATGTCATTCAAGATGTATAAATGTATATCATGTGTAGGTATGTAGAATGTATGGTTAAATATATGTGTATATATGTATGTATGTTGCATGATTGTATGTGTGTGTGTGTGTATCTCTCTATATTTTTCTGTACGCATATTTGTATGTTGTATGAATGTGTATGTATGTATAATGGTACATGTCAAAGGTAATGTAAGTGCTGCGTACTGTTGATATTCTTTCTTTCCTACTAATTCCAGAGGTCTGACCTCAGACAGTTTCGTCCATCGTGTGCACATTGACGGTTCCAGTGCACAAACTAAAATAACTGCCAAGATTCGGCTGAACGACATTCACGTGTATTCGGAAAGGACGTTTCGACAGGGTAGGTCTATGAAGGGTAGATCTATGAATATGTATTGAAGGGGTAGGTCTATGAAAAGCTATATCGACATGGGAGGTCTATGAAAACACGTATTGACAGGGTATGTCTATGAAGGGATGTACTGACAGGATAAATCTATGCAGGGTAGATCTATAAATATGTATTGACAGGGTAGGTCTCTCTCTCTCTCTCTCTCTCTCTCTCTCTCTCTCTCTCTCTCTATGTATATATATATAAGAGATATCCACAAGGTAGGCCTATACATCTCGATGTTCTATTTGAAATTTTTCTCATTCGCTGGAAGTGTCACATGACTGGTTAAAATAAATGATTAGGATCACATCTATTTAATGGCATTTATCTTGTATACCACAAATACTGCAGATAGTTAAGGGGTGTAGGGTTTTGAATTTAAATGGCAAATTCTAAGTTTAAGTTTGATTTCTCATAGCCCTGTTAATATAAGTCTTATAATTATTTTTTTAGAGTTTATGAAATTGAAAAACAAATCACCAAATGTTAAGATTGACATTTGTTCTGTTAGATATTTGTTCTCATCCACTGGATATATAATGCCATTCTATTAGATATTTCTTCTCATCCACTGGATATATAATGCCATTCTATTAGATATTTGTTCTCATCCACTGGATATATAATGCCATTCTATTAGATATTTGTTCACTGATATATAATGCTATTCTATTAGATATTTGTTCTCATCCACTGGATGAATGATGGTGTTCTAGTACATTGTTTCCCAAAGTGTGCCTAGGGATACTTCAATATATTCCAAATTTAAACCTTACTGCACTGAGATAAATGTAATTGGTTGGCGTTTTCTGACTTTGGGTGCTGTGAAAAAATCCTGACACACTAAGGGTGCTGTGAACTGAGAAAGTTTGGAAACCACTGTTCTAGTAGATTGTCAGTCTCTCCTCAGATAGGGCTATTAATTTAGCCTTGTTGCATTACATAATGTGCATGGTAGATTAGGTTGGAACATTTGTATTGATCTGTGTGAGAAACTATGGAATATTTACTGAAATGTGAATGAAAAGGTAAGAACATTAAACTTACGTACTTATTAGGAAAGAAATATGAACACTTATAAAGTTTTTCATGTGTGACTAGAATTATTAAGAGTCAGTAAGGTGTATTGGATGAGGGTAAAAACAATTGTATAAATATTTGGGAAGGGTATAAACACTTACAATATGATGGTACGAAGAACTACCCACGAGTCATTTGTTGTGTTTACTCTGTGCCAACATCAGTTTCCGTGACTCTCACAAATCATTTGTTGTGTTTACTCTTTGCCAACATCAGTTTCCGTGACTCTCACAAATCATTTGTTGTGTTTTACTCTGTGCCAACATCAGTTTCCGTGACTCTCACAAATCATTTGTTGTGTTTACTTTTGTTCTGTACTTTATATTTAGTTCTAACTGGGCGTGTATAATATTGTACAAATATGACTTTTAAATCTGTTCAAAGGCTTCAACAAATGCATGGATGGAAATTCTGGCTGCAGCCACATTTGCATTTCGTCTCCAAGTAACGCGAGCAAGTGCTTGTGTCCTGATGGACAGTCTCTGACTGCAGACAAGAAAACTTGTACGAGCATTAAATCTTTTAGGAAAACTGGGTCTCCATTTTCATGCCTGTACTTATATTGCATGAAATAACATTGCAGAAATTTCTTTCAGTGTACGTTATAAAATTACATTCGTTGAGAATTCATTTAGTCATAGACTGCCACCTAATGACTTAAGCGCTTCCATATACCCATGTTCATTAACCCTTTAAATAGAAACCTGCAATTATTTTTGTGAGATTTAGAATCTAATCTGCATATCAATCGTGATTTATTTGTTGGAAGGATGTACATGGTTTGAAATACGTTATTTCAGTTGTACGACTTCTATTGTGCTATTGGATGGTTGGTTGAAGTTCATGATTTCTGTAACTCTTGAACGCTTTCATAATTGTGCCGTTAGCCTCTTATAGAACATAGAGCATAGGGCATAGAGCAGAGAGCAGAGAGCATCCGTCAAAGAAGTTCATCCCATATAGCACGTAATATTATTGCACTTCGTGTACAAAACGCTCCTATAAATATCTATTTCACGTAACCACATGTGCATAACTCATTCTTTGTTGTGTGTCCATCCCGAATAACACTTTAATTATTCCCACCATTTAGTCCATTCCACATAATATTTGTGTCTTTAACGTTTACACCAATTAACACATTACTTTCATCTATCCATTTCAGATAGCGCATGATTTCTATATGTTTACTCCCAATAGAACATTCGTTCAATGTGTTCACTACAAATAACACATCTTCCTATATGTTCACTACAAACAACACATTCGTCTTATATGTTCGCTGCAGATAAAACATGCAGTCTACTTGGCCACGCAGAAAAACTCATATTCTATATGTCCAATCCACATAACACATTCAAGCTATCGTCCACTCTGAAAAATATAACCAGTTTCTATATCCATTCTCAGTGACATTTATTCTATCTGTCTGCTCCAAACAACACATTGTCTTATACACATATATGTCCATTCCAATAACACACACAGTCATCCTTTAGGCCAGCTCGTAATATTTCGTCCGTAGATCTACGTCAATGAATAGCTCATCCCTCATAACCTCAAGATATACCACATTCTTATTTTACAGTGTTCATGCAAGTAATACTCATCTCTCATAACCTCAAGATATACCACATTCTTATTTTACAGTGTTCATGCAAGATATACCACATTCTTATTTTACAGTGTTCATGCAAGATATACCGCATTCTTATTTTACAGTGTTCATGCAAGTAATACTCATCTCTCATAACCTCAAGATATACCACTTTCTTATTTTACAGTGTTCATGCAAGTAATACTCATCTCTCATAACCTCAAGATATACCACATTCTTATTTTACAGTGTTCATGCAAGTAATACTCATCTCTCATAACCTCAAGATATACCACATTCTTATTTTACAGTGTTCATGCAAGTAATACTCATCCCTCATAACCTCAAGATATACCGCATTCTTATTTTACAGTGTTCATGCAAGTAATACTCATCCCTCATAACCTCAAGATATACCACATTCTTATTTTACAGTGTTCATGCAAGATATACCACATTCTTATTTTACAGTGTTCATGCAAGATATACCGCATTCTTATTTTACAGTGTTCATGCAAGTAATACTCATCTCTCATAACCTCAAGATATACCACTTTCTTATTTTACAGTGTTCATGCAAGTAATACTCATCTCTCATAACCTCAAGATATACCACTTTCTTATTTTACAGTGTTCATGCAAGTAATACTCATCTCTCATAACCTCAAGATATACCACTTTCTTATTTTACAGTGTTCATGCAAGTAATACTCATCTCTCATAACCTCAAGATATACCACTTTCTTATTTTACAGTGTTCATGCAAGTAATACTCATCCCTCATAACCTCAAGATATACCACATTCTTATTTTACAGTGTTCATGCAAGATATACCACTTTCTTATTTTATGCAAGTAATACTCTTCGTTGAGCATTTAATTTATCTAACACATAGACATCCATAATTAGCATGCAATCAACTAACCATATACATTCATATGTTGTTTACTCTAAACTTTCTGACATGTTACGAATTTTTTTTTAAATATTAATTTTTCTAAAAGATCAAGTCGTGTCTCCATCTGTTGATACAGGCAATGCTTCTGGGACAGTCACAACTTCGACAAGGTCATTTGTTACCACGGCTACAGCACCACGCAACGTCACCACCACCACCACAACCATGTCATTCATCAGTACGGCTCAAGGAACATCACCGTCAACTCTTAAGACTTCAACGTCACCGACATCAACTAAAACAAAAATCACCTCTACTTTCCTTCCCACCTCACCGTCAAAGACAGCCAAACGTCAAACAGTCACGTCAAATGCTCCTCCAGCTGTCGCATCTACGTCATATGGATCACATGAAATGATTACGCCCCAGTTTACAGCTAAGAGCCCCATGCTAACAACATCTGTCACCTCCGGTAATGATGAGGATTTAGCATCTTCAACCACTGCAACTTTTAAAGGGTCCACTACTTCCTTCGCTACCAATATAGCCACTAAGGTTTGGTCCAATGGCCAGACGACCACATCCACAGTCTCTACCCCAACATTTCACATCAAAACACTTACTTCTTCCCAAAGTTCAGCCCACCCAACAACATCAAATTCGTCAGAGGCGAGTTTGTCGCCCAATCGTGGTTCTGCTTTCATTACTGGTCCCAAAGTGTTCGATACAAATGGATCACGTGAGCTGACGCTGATCTGCAACACACCCCGTGACAATCTGGAAAATGTGACATTCACATGGAATGTAGCATGTGTTCAAAAGCCACATAACAGAGAGTGCACATTTGTGCCGAACGTCCATTGGGATGACAGAAAGAGAGTAATGTGTACAATCAGGACCATGCTCAGTCGATCAGAGTCAGCAGCATTTGACCTTGAATTAAACTGTAAGTTAATGCATGCACAAGTTTCTTTCGTAAAACGCAAAGTTAGGTAGTAATGATAACAAGCAAACCAGCGATGGCCAAACTTTTTTAACGGTGGGCCAAACTGTCAGAATGGAATTGAACAGATGAAACCTAGGTCCTATAGACCTATACTATAGTATACTTGTTAGGAGAAATCCGGACAAATTATGCCTGTTTTAATTAACTAAAGATTTTCTTATTCCTTTTTAATTAACTATTTTTGTTAATAAGGCGTTTTCATTTTTTTCCCTTTTCCTTCTATAAGTATGACCACTGTACTGTTATTGGCCTTGAACTGTGGTGAACATTTGTTGTTGTGTAAGAGAGATATAGGTCATTCAACCGTCGCGCGTGAATGGTGTGAGGTGAAGGGTGGTGGAAGCAACTTGCTAAACCGGAAGTTTGGTGACCATATATAGTGATATGTTTTCCTCCGATGATTGAGTTTAAGTACGCAGAAGTCGTGGGTGTGTGGAACTCTATAAATAGTAATTCATTCTTTGGTCGATCTTTGACAATTCCTTACAAGGAAATGTGTAGTCTTTTCCAAACGTGCAGTGAATTTGCATGAAACTGAAGAAAAAGAGTTCTTAAGATAACCATGGAGAAGTGCTAATGTACTCTTGCATTTACAAGCTACTAGATTTTACAATTCGGATAGGCTGTTAGAAAAGCCCCGGCAATAGAACACTAGATACAAAGGCCAGATGGGACCTGGGTTTCAACTATTGATCTGGTTTGCATTCCCAACTCTGCGTCTGCAAAGTACAAAGTAGTATAAAGGTGCAATCTGACGTCAGAAGACTCTGGGCTAGTCTGCCAGCCGATGAAGAAGCTGGTTTTCCTTCCCTGCGTTGAAAATTGGATGATGTCACTTAATTTTGTCTGTCTTTCACTTTACTGCAACGGATGAGCGCGAAATCAACTTTACTCTTAGCTGACGAGTTATATGCTCGAGCGAGCAACATTATGTGAACACACGCATAAAAATATTCACATTATGTGAACACACGCATAAAAATATTCACATTATGTGAACACACGCATAAAAATAATTCACATGGCGGCATAACGAGTAAAACAGTTAATACAATATAAAACTATAATTAACTGTAACTATAAATAATCTGTAATTCATTGTCCAACTGAATCTCGGTCAAAGTGTGAGTGTGTATGTGGGCAGGGGTATTTGTAAAAATGATTGTAAACTACTAAATTTCCCTTTAGTTAGCGAGAATTGACATTTTACTTTGTTTTGTAACTTGTCAATTTATGTTGTAATCTTTGCTTCTAGAGGTGTGGAGGCTACAACTAGATTATAAATTTAAATGACAAATTGCGACGTTAAATATTCCTAGAATAGTTTAAGTTCTTATGAACATACTTGTATGTCGTTCGTCTTTTACCGGTAGAACAAAAGATGGGGATTCAGGGAGACTCCAGTAGTGAGAGGGGAAGTAATCAAAGAAAGGCTCAACTAACCTGCTTGTCTTTCCTTAAATTTAAATTTCACAAATCCATATATATCACACCCATCCCCCAAACCTTCCCCAAACCCCTTTGTATCTTCAATCTACGTATTCTATTTGTATCTATTTATTCTGTTTAATTTTAACTGTTAAATTTCGATATTTCGTTATGTCCAGTCACAATCTGATCTAATTAAATTCGTTTATTGAAACAATAATTTGAATGTCTGATGCTGCTAGTGTAAAACTTGTGATAGAGATTAGGGACTACAGAAAGGTAATCTCTTGATACTTGAATGCATCCTTTACATAATACACAGTTGTGGACTTCAAGAGTTTCTTGAAGTAATGTAATGTAAAATGTAAATTTCTAACCTAGAGATGTATACCATCGTTTGAGAAAGATCTAGCAGGAAATATCTTAAGTGTTACGCTATGGTGATTGGTGCAACGAGTTCTATTTCCCGGAAATAAAATATATAATACTTTTCAGTATTCCTAGAAATGAAATATATAATACTTTTCAGTATTCCTAGAAATGAAATATGTAATACTTTTCAGTATTCCTAGAAATAAAATATATAATACTTTT
Source organism: Sinotaia quadrata (assembly GCA_028829895.1). Lineage (NCBI taxonomy): Eukaryota > Metazoa > Mollusca > Gastropoda > Architaenioglossa > Viviparidae > Sinotaia > Sinotaia quadrata. Next base: position 68,364,477 of record CM054183.1, read on the forward strand.
CAGTATTCCTAGAAATGAAATATGTAATACTAGTATTCCTGGAAATGAAATATATAATACTTTTCAGTATTCCTAGAAATAAAATATATAATACTTTTCAGTATTCCTAGAAATGAAATATGTAATACTAGTATTCCTGGAAATGAAATATATAATACTTTTCAGTATTCCTAGAAATGAAATATATAATACTTTTCAGTATTCCTAGAAATGAAATATGTAATACTTTTCAGTATTCCTAGAAATGAAATATGTAATACTAGTATTCCTGGAAATGAAATATGAAATACTTGTCAGTATTCCTGGAAATGAAATATACAATACTTTTCAGTATTCCTGGAAATGAAATGTAAAATACTTGTCAGTATTCCTAGAAATGACATATGTAATACTTGTCAGTATTCCCGGAAATTAAATATATAATACTTGTGATTATTCCTGGAAACGAAAAAATAATACTTGTTAGGCGTTCATTAACATAATTATAATAATCAGAAAATTATGTCAGCTAATTTTGCAATAGGAAGTTAAAGGCTTGATTTTTGATGACATGTGATTGTGTTTGTTTAACAGATCCCCCTTCTTCACCTCCAGTCATTTATGGTTATGACGATGACGAAATACTTCAGTCAGGTAGCGTTCTCACCATGACTTGCACAGTCCAGGGAGGCAAACCTCTAGTGACCTCGATTTTCTTTTATTGTCCTGGTCACAGTGATGTCAAGAGGGACATCTTCAGAAAAACTGAGGCTCAAAGCATTCTCATCATCAACCCCATCAAAGCCAGCGACAACGGCAGCACATGCTTTTGCTCGGCAAAGTGGAAGAATTCAGACATGTACTCGCTAAAGGTTAACGTGACGCTAAGGGTTAACGGTAACTGTCGTGCAGAAATTAGTGCATGAACTAATTCTCTAGATGGCGCGTGCAATTGCACACGTACGTGATGTGAAATGCGTACGTCATTAATAGCAGACGTCATGTTTACACCTAATTAACGGAAAAGCAAACGCTAATGTTTGCACCAGAGTTGTCTGTTTACGGTTATAAGTGCGCAGAACGTAATAAGCGCTATTAGATGTATAAATAAATCGCGCATGGAAATGGCAGATAGTAATTTTAAACATATTCATACACATATGCAATGATTATAAAACTAATAGCAGTAGTAGCAACAATAGAAGAAGTAGTGCCAAGTCCTTACGCTACGTCTCTGATCCCCAATTAAGTCTGCATCCTCTGCAAGAATCGGAATAAAAACTAACTTCATTTACTTTCCTACAACGAACGTTTAGTCACTTCCTTTCATACAACGAATGTTTAGTCATTTACTTTTATACAACGAACGTTTAGTCATTTACTTTCATAGAACTGTTTCTTTATTTACTATCATAGAACGAATGTTTCTTTATTTACTATCATAGAACGAAAGATGCATGTTTAGTCATTTATTCTCACAGAACGAATGACTAGTTATGTACTTTCATAGAACGAATATTTTTCATTTACTTTCGTAGAACAAATGTTTACTCATTTAATTTCCTGGAATTAATTTTGACTCGTTTACAATTGAGGAAAAAATGTTAACTCATTCGTTGATTGTCACGAAGTGAATGTTAGTTAGTACTTTTACTGTCACGCACAGATATGACTGCTCTTTATTTTACTTTACACAGTTAAGTATTAATATTAATGTGTTAATAATTCCTTACTAATGGATTAAGCATGCTATCGAATGCACCAGATGTCTAGTAGAGCTCAACACGGATCAATGTTACTGTTTCCTGTCATAAAGAGTAATCGATATTTGAAAACACAACATGACCGAAATAATATTACATAAGAAATGTAACACTATTTTATCATCATCTTTTTCATCGTTATTATTATTATTATTATTTGCATTAAAATTAGCACTCTAGTTAGTGAAGTGACATTTAACAGCTACAACTTTAGCTGCATATCATTGGCAGGAACATTACTGCATGCAAACAAGTGACAACACCTATCATGACGCTTTTGATGACGTCAGTCATGTTAAAATGGGACGTAGCCGATTTTAAGTTACAGCAATGATGATGACGATATTAAGATGACTGTCCTCTGTGCAGATACGGAGCTCACTGACCGGCCCGGCTTACATGTTGTCACTATTGGCGCTGCAGCCGCTGCAGGCGCTGCCATCATCATCATTTTGATCATTGCTGTCATCGTTTTTGTTAAAAGGAAAGGTCAGTAATAATGTTCGTGAATATATGTTTGTTTATGTGTGTGGTGTGTGTTTACGAGCGAGCGAGGGAGAGAGAGAATTTTTTATATGAGATTATGTTCTGTTTGTGACTATATATTTAGTATTTAAAAAACGCAATATTTGTACTAAAAATGCATTTTGTTTGTGATATGAAATTGTATTAATGAAAAATAATTCTGTTTATGTAAACATATTTTGTTCATGAAATAAAATATCTTGCTTAGAAAATATATTCTATTTGTAACGACATAATTTGTTCATAATCATACATTTAATTTGTAATATATTTTATTTGTGATAATATTTTTGATTATGGTATCATATTGTATTTGTCTATATTGTGTAACAACATAATTTGCTTAAGCCACAACATATTTGGAAAAAAAACTTTTGGAGATGAAACATTTATTTTCTTTTTATTTTGTCATTGTAATTTTGCATGTGATATTTGTAAAAATAGTGTGCTTATGCAATTTTTGTGTGAAAGACGTATTGATTAGTCAAAGCATTGCATATGAAATCACATTTTAAAGCTATGTAAACACAATGTTTAATAATGTCATAGTACATTTTATAAGAGAATGTAAACACAATGTTTAATAATGTCATAGTACATTTTATAAGAGAATGTAAACACAATGTTTAATAATGTCATAGTACATTTTATAGAGAATAATAAACAGTGAGAGGCATTTTATTTCTACACATTTCGCTCTTAATAAAATATTTTGCTTTAACAAGCTTATTTTGTGATAACATATTTTGTTCGTGAAATGATATAATTTAACTGTAGCAACTTATTTTATTTATTATGCTCATGAATATATTCTTTAGTCTAGAGTTAAAATAATATAAAATTATTATTCTTATTTATTTTTTCCTTGTAATATATTTCATTAAGCACATTTTAAAAAATTAAGGTCAGCCTATATTATTTTCAAAGCCTTATTCCTCCCCCGCCACTTTGATAGCATCTGGTTTCATAATCTGATTCCTTATCTTTGAATTGAAACATTAGTGTCTTAATACATTGTAATCAGTTTCTTTAAATCTCAAATTTCCTAATACTAGTGCATGCTATTTTAAAACAAATGTATCAGATGTATTTCTAGCGGATGTGCAACAGTACATTTTTAATACTTAATATCTTTGAATTGAAACATTAGTTTCTTAATACATTGTAATCAGTTTCTTTAAATCTCAAATTTCCTAATACTAGTGCATGCTATTTTAAAACAAATGTATCAGATGTATTTCTAGCGGATGTGCAACAGTACCGTGGTTTCGTTTTTAATTTTTAGACAAACGAGGTGGAGACCCACAGCTTTTGAAGTACCAATCCATTGACAACAGTCAAACCAGACAGTTGGCTGAAACAGATCTTCGTTGTGAGACAAACGTCTACCAAGAACTTGGTATTTTGTCGGAATTACGTTTCTGACTTCCGTTCTGCCACTCTTAATTAAGCTAGGCAGAACATTAAGCATGCCTCTCTTAGTTAGGCAGACCTCTCTTAGTTACGTTAAGCTTGCCTCTCTTAGATACGTTAGGCGGACCTCTCCTAGTTACGTTAAGCTTTATTCTCTTAGTCACATTAAGCTTGCCTCTCTTAGTTACGTTAGGCAGACCTCTCTTAGTTACGTTAAGCTTTATTCTCTTAGTTACGTTAAAAGCTGTGCTTCTCTTAGTTACGTTAGGCAGACCTTAGTTACATTAAGCTTGCCTCTCTTAGTTACGTTAAGCTTGCTTCTCTTAGTTACGTTAGGTAGACCTCTCTTAGTCACATTAGTCACATTGCCTCTCTTAGTTAGGTTAGGCAGACCTCTCTTAGTTACGTTAAGCTTGCCTCTCTTAGTTACGTTAGGTAGACCTCTGAGAGCTCGAGAGGCCCAACTACTTTCTCACTACTAGCTAGTAGACTATAGTCTACCGGTTTAAAAATACATCCTGTTAATGTGTGTCGTATTAAGGTATTGGTACGCCGTAAGCAGTACTTTACTGAATGTTCTAACTAGCAAAAAACATAAAGAGCTCCCCCCCCCAAAAAAAAAAAAAAAATATTTAACCAACCAACCAAACAGAAAAAAAAAACAACAAAAATAATAATGAAACCAACAGCATTTTGTTTCTGAGGACGAATTCACCCATCTCCCTATGAACCACTTTCTTTCTAGTTGACTATTTCATTATTCACTGACACATCATGGTCAAATTTTAGGAATTTTTAAAGACTAAATCTGAGGCCACCCGGCAAATGAGAGATCTAGATCGAATGTCTTCCCGGATCACCCCTGTGACAGACGCTTTTGTTTTTTGATTGGGGTGATGGCTACTTCCTATCTGAGCCAATTTCACTAAAGGCCCTGTTTTTTAAGTCTAAATTATGTTATATTAAATACAGATGTCTTTGTGTGAGCAGGTAACGATTAATGAAATATAATTTGTAAAAATAAAATACAGCAAATGGCGATTAATAAAATATAGTATATTTTATAAAAATACAGCAAATGGCAATTAATAAAGTATAGTATATTTTATAAAAATACAGCAAGTGGCGATTAATAAGAAATCGTAACAGTACACATTGAAGTAAATTGGCGTGACGTTGCTTTTCAACATTAACATTGACTTAACGCTTTACCTTCTTCTTTTTCTCTTCATGTTGTTGGTAGCATTCCAATTTCACTCAAATGGAAGCAAAGCTGTAATGTCAAAATTCACAGAGTATCTATATTTGAAATGACATTGTTCTGTCTAATATAAAATATTAATAATATTTGTGTCCTCGTTTCTTTCCTTAGGTTTCTCGTTGCCAAGAGACTTCCAGAATCCTTGTTATTCTAGCACCAGTGGGCTGGACAGTAACGCGGGCAATAGTGATGTAGCTACGAGCGACGAACTGCCATTACTCAAAGCTGAACACTGACATTTCCGGTCACGTGGAATGAACTCAAATTTAATGACTGGACACTGGATTCGCACTCAGGAGATCAAAGGCTCAAACCTTACCCTGGTTATTGGGAGTTTTCATAGTGATAGTCCTCAGTCTAGCTAGGAATTACTGACCCTATGTTACACCTGACATCTCCGAGTGATGAATGTCAAAGTAAACGTCCGCAAGACTGTTGATAGATGCTTTAGAAATAGTGTGATTACAGCTTAATGTTGTATGTAAAATGTTATAGGAATAGTGTGGCTATAACTTATTATATTTACAATGTTTATGATTACAGCTTAATGTTGTATGTACATTGTTATAAATTTATTTAACAGAGAACATTGCTATTAATGCTCTTTCGATGTTCTTTCTAGAGCCATTCTTTCTGGCACTGTTATTTGGCTAGTTGTACAAATCTTCTTACTGGCACTGTTGTTTGGTTAGTTGTACAAATCTTCTTACTGGCACTGTTGTTTGGTTAGTTGTACAAATCTTCTTACTGGCACTGTTGTTTGGTTAGTTGTACAAATCTTCTTACTGGCACTGTTGTTTGGTTAGTTGTACAAATCTTCTTACTGGCACTGTTGTTTGGTTAGTTGTACAAATCTTCTTACTGGCACTGTTGTTTGGTTAGTTGTACAAATCTTCTTACTGGCACTGTTGTTTGGTTAGTTGTACAAATCTTCTTACTGGCACTGTTGTTTGGTTAGTTGTACAAATCTTCTTACTGGCACTGTTGTTTGGTTAGTTGTACAAATCTTCTTACTGGCACTGTTGTTTAGCTATTTGTCTGAATCTTTTCGCGCGCCTTGTTGGATGTATAAATCTTCTTTGGGCCATGCCATTTAGCTAAATATAGAATCTTCTTTGGGCCATGCCATTTAGCAAAATTTAAGAATCTTCTTTGGGCCATGCCATTTAGCTAAATATAAGAATCTTCTTTCAGGTACTGTTGTTTAGCTAGTTATAAGAATCTTCTCTGGGGCCCTAGTATCTGTTTTCCTGGTTGTATGAATCTTCTGTTGATCCCTGCTGTTTGTTGTTAGCTGTTGATATTTGAATTTTCTAACGGATTCTTTGGTGTATGTAGATCATACAACTTATGATTGGCCCAATTGTTTGTTAGGTGGTTGCGTGAGACTTATCATGTTCCTGTTGTGTACTTTGTTGGTTATATGACATGACACTTATTACGAATCCTGTCGTATGGTTCGTTGGCAATATGACTCTTATCATAGTTCTGTTTGTTTTTTTTTAACTTAGGTGGTTGTACGAATTTCTAAACAGATTTATTTTTTCGTTGTTTGGTTTTAGTTGTAGTTATTCTACACATATTCCTTATAGAATTGTGAGAGATCACGCCTTTTATAAAAATTGGTTTGGACATTGCTACAGACATTGGTATAGATATTGGTATGGATGTGGCTATGTGTATTTAAGCAAACGTATGGCAAGAAGACTTCTAAAGAAGAAAGTGTGATGAATTTAAGTATAATTACTGAGACTAAGTCATGAAGAGATGTAAACTGCACGTATGTAGAGGTATTAACAAAACGTTATTACTAAAATTAATATATTTGAAACATGCCATTATCAGAGAATAATAAATGAAAATTTATATTAATTAGTTGTAAAGCTTGATTTCTAAAAATACATACACAATTAATTGCATAAATGTACAACTGGACACTACATGTACATGAGAGAACAGAGAGAAATGATATAGCTAAAATTAACTGCATCTTTACAAAGTGAATTTTACTCCTAAGAACAGTATACTCAACTAGAGGCTGAAGAAATAAACACAATAAAACAAAAGACAAACAAACACCAAAGATGCCATTTACATTAAGCATAGTGTCAACAAATAAAAAATATGAATAAATGATTTTATTCTCAAAAGAACAGCAATGTAAGAGCATTTCAACATCTGTGATTTATTTTCTCTGCTTATCTGCACAAAGCTAAACCAGAAATAAAACAAAATACACACATAACTGGATGTAAAATGTAGTACTAAATCTGACTATATACCTAATACTGATTATGTGACAAATAAAACAAAATACACACATAACTGGATGTAAAATGTAGTACTAAATCTGACTATATACCTAATACTGATTATGTGACAAATAAAACAAAATACACACATAACTGGATGTAAAATGTAAAACTAGTATATGTGGTAGTACTAAATCTGACTATATACCTAATATTGATTATGTGACAAATAAAAAATGTGTTTCACACATAACTGGATGTAAAATGTAAAACTAGCTTGTGTGGTAGTACTAAATCTGAATATATATACCTAATATTGATTATGTGACAAATAAAAAATGTTTCAATTATTCATATGTAGGTATACAAGATATTACTACTATATTTGCTAATAGTAGAAAATCTGTGAAAGATGTTTGAATGCAAGATAAGACTGATTTATTAGTTTTGCTGTGACTTTTGACCAATATGCTTGTGTTTGATCACAACGAGGTAAAGTTAAACAAAAGTCTATGCTCTTGACTCATGCTCTTGACTCATTTGCTCTTATTTGGTTATGGCAAGATAAAGTTAAACTGACAAAAGTCAGTGGCCTTTGACTTCTTTCTTCTTATTTGGTCATAATAAGGTAAAACTAAAAGTGACACAACAGTTAGCCAAAGATTTCAGTTTGGAGTAAATTTTATTTCTTTATTGATTATTTTGTCTGCTTATTTATACAATAAGTTCAGCTTTAATTGCTGCACTTACTGTATCCTGGAATAATAGAATAAAATTTACAAAATCAATTTTCGTTACAGTCTGCAATTTTAAGTATTGGTATTATGTGCACTTAAGTAGAGCATTTGTAACAAAGTTTTAATATGTGTGACTTGTGCCTAACTATTAAATTTAATGTGTTTAGAATAATTGCAGTTGGACAGGCTGTATTCCTTATTATTGGAGTCAATGTAACAAAGTTATAAAACTACTTTGAAAGATCATGAGTGTTTATAACTGTTAGTATCTAGTGCTAAGATTATGAGTGTTTTATAACTGTTAGTATCTAGTGCTAAGATTACAAATAGCCTCACTGAAGGTGTGCTTGTCTAGTGAGGTACCACTTCCTCTCTTCAGTCATAATCTAGACTGAAGTCATGAGATAAGAATTAGATTTACTGTCAGTTGTGGACCAATCAGAGAAGTGACTGTCCAGGTACATGTCCACTTTCCTAAAATCCTACCACGGGGATGGAATTCTTCTCAGGAAGTATATTTACAGACATAGTTTACTGTAAATGTTAGTCAATTAATTATTTAACAAATTATAAAAGTTTATATTAAATTACTGGAGGCATACACGATTTAAAGTGTTATTTAACCCAATTTTAATTTAAGTTTATTGTAAATAGTGATAAAAGAACGATGATGAAATTTAACTTACACCACTTTGTATTAAAATATTCATTCTAGAAGAGTTATTTAGATTAATAATTAATGTATATCTTACAAAATTAACAATACAACTTGAATAATGAATACACAACAATTTGAAAGCTTCTAAACAATTAGATGACCCTTGATGCTGACCCACCCTGCATAATGCAAATTAGTCAGTTTATAGCACTGGAATTGCAGGTGTTTGTTGCTAATGTTAGATGAAAATCAATCACTTGATAGTACTGGAATAGCAGGTGCTTGTTGCTAATGTCAGTTATCCATCAAGCATACACATGCAATTCAATCAGTTTATAGTACTGGAAGAGCAGGTGCTTGTTACCAAAATAGTGACCCATCAAACATAACAAATTAATGTGCAAAACAAGTATGTATGCCAAATAAAAGCAAAAGTGACAGACTACTTTTCAAACCTACAGTAAGTTTACTTCCATTCTTGAAAAAGCTGCAGTGTCTTTGTTCAAAAGTGTAGCATGAAACAATTTTTAAACTTCTACCAAATGATTTAATAAGCAAACAATTAAAAAGTTACCATACCTAAACATCTCACAAGCCAACTTACACATCCATGCCCTCACATATTTTGATCTTAAAATCCTATGATTTTACAGACCACTGTCTCCTAAGTTCTGACATGCCCTCACATATTTTGATCTTAAAATCCTATGATTTTACAGGCCATTGTCTCCTAAGTTCTGACCTTTCAAGACATGATCTAGAGCCACCTAAGCTCAAAATTCTTCACAATAGCAATAGCTTTTTCCATGAGTAATTTCTATTATCACAACTGATGTGTCTAGTTTGGAACATCTGAACATTATACTATATTTTCAAAGTGAATCCATCTCCCTAGGAAAGTCTGCAAGATCCCATGATCACACAGCCATCACAAGCTATGATCTAAAGAGAAGTCACTATCCATTAGGCAACACCTGTAAATCTGTTTTAAAAGAATTTTTGCCCATAAGAGAAAGATATTCATGAACAGCCAGAGGACACAACTATGTTTGAATGATTGCCTTTGACATCTTGTGTGAGTATTTTCAAAACTGTTTTATTGCTGGTGCTGGAAAGTATGCACTAAAATTTAGAAACTTCCATGATTGTTTTTAAACACTTGGAAGTGCACAAAGCTCCAAGTTCTTGTTCTAGTCCGATGACAAAAGTAGTCAAGCTAATAAATAAACTGGAAAGTATTCGCTAAAACTTGCACAATTTTCTAATTTCTTGTCCAGTCTGATGGCAAAGGTAGCCAAGCTAATAAATAAAGTGGAAAGTATTCACTATAGCTTTTGTTTATTAATTTTAAAATCATGCATCACCAAGGCAGTAATATGCAAATCTTATTAGCTTCTAATACTTATTACTTAATACTTATCTTATTACTATTAAAAATTTTATTCACTATAACTTTCCAATTTCTGGTCCAGTTTGATGGCAAAAGTAGTCAAGCTAATAAATAAACAGGAAAGTATTCACTATAACTTTGCACAATTTTCAAAGTTCTTGTCCAGTCTGATGGCAAAAGTAGTCAAACAAATAAATAAACCAGAAAGTATTCCCTATAAATTTTATTTGTTTCATTATATTAAGGTATTGTGCAAATTTTTCAATTTCTTTCTCCTATTTTCAAGACACTAGTAAACATGCTAATAACATTATAGAAAGAAAATGTTAACTTCAATCTATTTAAAAGTATTTAGTTTTAATATTTTAATTGAAGATCAAACTTTTTCTTAAGGAGGGTCTAATTCTCAGAGCTGCTTCAAGCGAAACTACATATACAAAAGAAGTTTTTGGCATTTACAGATATAGCAATGGAGGGGGTTAATAAACTATTTAAACATAAATGCAGAGTTCTTAAATGCAAAAATTAAACATAAACATTCAGCCATTTGAATAATTAAGAACTTCCCAGTATCCCTTTAAATATTTAGTGTTTGATACTTCTGCCAGAGGTTCAGCCCAGTGCTGGGTTTATGTGAAAATATTCAACGGTAGATTCTGAATACTGCAAATACCTTATAAAGCCAATAGTATTACAAAAAAATTATATATCTGATGAACTTATTTGTGTAATTTATATGAAAACTTATTTTATTTGAACTGTAGGGATCTCCAAAATAAGTCCCCTATCAGAGGTTATAAGATTTTTGGCTAGCCATATAAGTATGTATGGCTATGAGGTCTAAGTGTTCACAGTAAATTATATAAATTTCCAAAGAGAAACAATCACAATTAAAAGAAGACACGAAATATTCCAGTGATGACCATGACAACAGAAATCACCAATAATACTTTCCAATGTTTCTGCCACCATTGTGTTTCGACTTTTTCCTCTCTATGTTTTCGTGGCTTTTTGCGACGTCCTTTCATCAGTCGTTCAAATTCTTCCAATTCTAAAGCCTGCTTCAGTGCTTCTTCTTCTTGCTTTTTCTTTCTTTCCTCTTCTTCAGCCTGCCAATGACCATGGCAAGAAAATAATGGTAATTAATTTTAATTATAGACATCCTTTAAATGAATCAAAAGATATTAGTTTGTGTAAGTGTGACCTATGAAAAACAAATTAATTACCTGTGCCAGATGACCAATTAATACTAATTAATTCTGGTGCAGGTGGTCATTAAATGATACTAATTACCTATTCAGATGGTCAATAAACTCATATTAATTGTTTCTGCAGATGGTCAATTAAAACAAATTAATTTTTGTGCAGATGGTTATTAAACACATTAATTTTTGTGTCATTAAACACAAATTAATGATCTGTGAATATATTAAGTAAACATATAAGATTTTGTGTAGATAAAATATCTGTTAAGCTAGACATTAAACATATAGTTACCCATGCAGATAGTCATTAAATACACTAATTATTTGTTCAGTAAGAAATTAACCACATAATTATCTGTGCACATGATCAGTGTACACATTAATTTTTGTGCTGATAAAATTAAACCCATATTAATTATCTACACAACTAGACAGTAAACATAAATTATCTGAGCATGTGGTCATTAAAAACATTAACTCCTTATGCAGCAAGACCTTAAAAACAATGCTTGCGCAGATGACTATATACACCTATGAATTATCTGTGCAAAAGACATTAAATACCAATAAATTACCTGTACAAGTAGATATTAAACAAATTACCTAAGCTAACAGACATTAAACATAAAAATTATCTATACAGATGATCATTCAACACATTAATTACCTATCCAGATACACATTCAACACATAATTACTGTGCAAATAGTCATGAAACACAAATTACAGTGTAGAAGGTCATAAAACATATTTTAATTACTGATGCAGGTGTCATTACACAGTAATTACTTGTGCAAATGGTCTAAACCCATATTAATAACTGCAGCTGGTCATTAAACAAGTCAATTACCTGTTTCTTCTCCTCCTGTATTTTTCTGCAGCCTTCATCACACTGCAGAAAAATGCCAGATATTCTTTCACAGCACTTAGCCTCTTTTTTTATCCGCTTGCATTCACACTTCAGCAAAACCTTTTTCTGACAAGTGCTGCGGTCAGCACATGGTCCAACATGACAAAGCATTGGACATGAGTGGTTGCAGCTCATCTGAGGAAAAAAACCCAAAATATTCGAGTCTTATTTTATTTTTACAGTTCGTGTCAAGCAACAACAGAAAAGATTTAATTAAAAAAGTTGCCAAAACTTTCACAATAAAAGTCTGTTTTAATTCAGCTTTTATACTTTATAGCATGGAGTAGTACAATCCATCAATTAACTCACACAACAAACACATGACAAATGTTTGCAAGTTACCAAGCACATGATCTCTTGACAATGGTGACAACAAATACCCACCTTCTTAGGACACTGACCACCACAGGACTGGAGTGAAATCTTTTCCTCAGAGGAGGCTGCACACCAGTCATGACAAGGAATATGCTTGACAACAGTCTGACAGTGGCAACGCATTCGAAGCATGGTGGTACATGCTGGACATGCTTCAGGATGGCAACGCAGGAAGCAAGGATGGCTACAGCCAGAAGGGCGGGGTTTCGTACAAGAAGACTCACATGGCATACAGTTTTCACCTGACTGTAGTTAAAATGAATTTTGGAGGTATAAATATTTTTAATATATAAAATATTTTTTAAAATACAAAAAGGTAATAAAACTAGCTCATAATATAAATAATAAGACTAGCAAATGAAATTTAACATAGGTATCAAATCAGAAAAAAATTATTGCTACCACAAAAGAAAGAAACTGAAAGTAGTCTAGGTTAGTTCTGAATAAAGATTCTGACAATATAAAATTTTCAAGAGATCACAGAAAATACATCCTACTGCAAAAAGTAGTATTATGAGTCTCAGAAGTGTTTAAGATAGACATTGGCTTCAGTACTCGAATATCATAAAAGCTTTATCTTTTTTAGAGAGAGAATAAATAAGTGTGCTCCATCCAAACTATGTTATGATGCTTTTTGCTAACAGAACCAGATGGATATGTATACTGTTAGTCAGACTATGTTATCGTGCTTTTTGCTAACAGAACCAGATGGATATGTATACTGTTAGTCAGACTGTGTTATGGTGCTTTTTGCTAACAGAACCAGATGGATATGAATACTATTAGTCAGACTGTATTATGGTGCTTTTTGCTAACAGAACCAGGTGATATGTATACTGATAGTCAGACTGTGTTATGGTATATGTATTAGAGGTTGGGAATGAGGTTTGGTTGTAAGTATCAGTCAAACTGTGTTGACTGGGAAATCCCTCTTTGCCCATTGACATAAACTAATATGAAATATTGAATCAAGATGAACTTCACAAAGATGGCACTTACCTTACAGTCTTTTATGAATTACTAGCACAGCAACAGCAATTACTGTGCTTCATTCAAGACATTTTTTAAAAATTAAGATGTTTTTTAATAAAATTTATAGAAACCCCATTCTTTCAATGTTGGAAGATACTCCAATGCATATTCTTTAGCATTTTCATTTACAATTTTTTAAGACTAATTAACATTTTTTTAAACTGATTAGTACTGAATGAAAGAGATTTTATTATTACAAGATTAATTAGTATTTTATAATCGGTTAGTATTTTAGAATTAATTATATATTTTATATATTAGTCTTTTTTATTGCTCATTCTTCAACCTTGATAAATAAGTCTTAGTTTCCAGTTTAGTGAAAATACTGGACAGAAAAGTTTCTTCCATTTGTGAGATACAAAACTTTGCTCAGCTCTCACAAGACATGCACTTTGAAGTGTTACTTTAGTGTAAAATATATTGATAGAATAAATGCAACAACAACAAAATTGGATGTCAGGAATAAACAAACAAAAAACTGAGTAATTGTAATGTGACAGAAAGATTGACCGGAGTTTGAAGCAAGCAATGGTAGTTTTATTGTGTTGCATAAATGTCTTATGCAAAATAAGGGTGAAATGTCCTTTATTAAAAGTCCACGTCTGAAATGTCTGACAATCCACCACCACCACCACCACCACCACCACCCCTTCACCTTCAAAATCATGTTCTTCTGGTGCCAGAGCTCTTTTGCCATTGAAAATCATGTAGGCTATATAGAGAAATGTCCTTTACAAAATGGCATTCATCTACTTTTTATGCTGAGCATTAGCATAATGAAATGTGTCAAATGAAATGCATATTTCTTAAGTTGTCTGTCTTGAGTCAAAAAAAAGTTATTTTGGAGGTTTGGGAACCTAAAATCCCAATTCAGGCTTCTAAGCATCAGTCTAAAAGCTTCCTGTCATCAAGCCAAATCCACTGATACACATGTTGGGCTTAAAATGAAAATTCTTAGGTTTTATAGCAAACAAACAGATAAACAGACAGACATTCAATAAACAGACATTCAATTTATGTATATATACAAATAAAAATAAATTAAAATGTACTTTGGCTACATGGTGCAAGTATTCCACAGTTCATAGACATGGCTCTACAATCCTTTACCCTTCAAATCTAATCCTGTAAAGTATTTGTATAAGTGAAAGTGGTCTCACCTGTATAATGTCGGGTGCACCTTCAACAACATGGCATTCCTTCAGACAAGTGTGATTTCCACAGGACAACTTACGTCCACATTTCTTTCCACAAGAATATGGACGTATTTCTGAGCAGAAAAAGTGCCCCACCTTGTAAAGAAAAATGTACTTACTACATCACATTCCTTAATACTTAACAACTTCTATAAAAGGCATATATTGCCAGAGCAGTTTTACATATCATATAGCAAAAATAATTATATAATTAATAGTGGACCAAAAGAATAAGTGTCCTAGTGACCTAGTCTAATAAAATTATCCAATCAATAGTGGACCAAAGAAATATTGCCAGTCTAATATATCATTATAAAATAAATACAAGATCAAAAATATATATACCAGTCTAACATGAATATATGATAAACACTGGACCAAAGTAAATTGCTTAGTCTAACATAAGAAAATAAATAGTAGAAAAAATTCACTGGTCGAACATAATTATATAATGAATAGTGGACCCCAAACAATAATGGTTGGCCTAAAATAATGATATAATAAATGATGAACCAAAGGGAACAGTGGCTGGCCTAACATAACAATATAATGACATTGAACCAAAGGGAACAATGGATGGCCTAACATAATGACATAATGAATGATGAACCAAAGGGAACAATGGATGGCCTAACATAATGACATAATGAATGATGAACCAAAGGGAACAATGGTTGGCTTAACATAACAATATAATGACATTGAACCACAGGGAACAATGGATGGCCTAACATAATGACATAATGAATGATGAACCAAAGGGAACAATAGCTGGCCTAACATAATGACATAATGAATGATGAACCAAAGGGAATATTGGAAGGAATAAGAAAAAAAACTAGCATTCAAAATAAGTAAAAGTTCCAGTCAATATGAAGATGAGAGAAAATAGAATATTCAAAGTAATGTATAAAAACATCAAACAATTAAAATGACTCACAAACAAATCTATCTGAAACATTTAAGAACGCCTACTTCAGAAAACATATCCCTCCATGCCACAAGATCTGATAAATGCACACCCTCTTTTTCATCAGTAGCAATGTATACTGATTTTATGTTATCAGTAGGATACATCTAATGGTCAAAAAAAAAAAAAACCCAGCTAACAATGATCAACTGCAATGATCAGAACCTTTGCTAATAAACCCAGATTAGCTGAATAATATTGTGTCTGTACCTCGTGCTTCCCATGGCACTCCAAAGGCATAAATACTCGGCAAGGAGGACAAATCTGTTTGACAGTATCCACTCGGAATGCTGGACGAGTATCCCAAGGTCCTTCTCGTTTGGTCTGAAAAATAAAAAGGAAAGGAAAATAACCCAGAGCCACATTATTACAGCAATAATTATCATTCTTGACTTCAAGTTATACCATTAACTCTGATCAATATTCTAATAAAGTGATCTATATCTCATACATACTATTTGTGAGTTTAGAGATAAAAAGGTTTTTTTTTGGTTTTTTTTGGGGGGTGTTGTTTTTAATGAAGAAGTAAATTACTGAATCAGAAATAATCTCATGTATACAAGTCTTTCCTCCAAAAATGTCTAAAATTTTTTTTAATTGATCCTATCCTTTTTGAAGTGCAGGGAAAGGGGAGAGAAGTCCTGTTTCACCCACCTCTTCTACCACCTTGATTTTGACAGCATCATGACAGACAGCTGGACAAGTATGCTTGCACTTTGGAAGAAGCAGATCACAAATCTGGGAGCAAGGTGGGCATTCCATAAAATGACAGCGATGCATCTGACGTTGAGGGTGATGGCAGTCTGGGGGAATCCTTGTATTTTAAAAAAATAATAATAAAGAGTAAATAAAAAGAAAATATATAAAATGAATATTTTTACAGATTAAAAAAATATTAATAAATAATATCAAGTAATCATTATAATCAGTTTTTTTTCCCCAAAAGGAAAATGAAAAATATTTTAGATATTTTTAACTTACCCTTGAATTTATGTAGTCTGCCTAATGATCTGCTGAACTCCACAGATGCACTTCTGATTAAAAATTTTCAATTTAATCTAACAATGAAATCTCCATTTAATGAAAAAGTATGCATACAGAAAATATGTTTACTAAAGTCAACTGCTTTTTAGTTTTACTGGGATGATATGTGCCTAGAATTAAAGGTTACATATATAGAATTATTTATTTTAAATAAATAAAAATCAAAAACTTACAAATCATAAAGATCAGACCATTTTCATCTTGAAATAATTATTATATACTGTAATTGTTATGAATTTTGAGATGATATGTAGCTTTATGATCTTAATATTGAACTACATTCACTGAACGAAAGAAATAGAAGCATAACAAATAATGTATGAAATATATTCCTTCTTGTGTTAGCTCCTTTTTACCAGCTATTTAATCTCTGACACAAAAGGGCTATATCAACAGTCAAGAGTTCTCTAAAGAGAGAGATTGAATTGACAATTGAGTTCTCTAGAGAGCATGAGATTGTATCAATAATTCAAGGGTCCTATAAAGATATAAAGAAACTGTTTCAAAAATTAAAAGTTCTCTAATGATATAAGAAGGTTAAAAGATTGTATTTACAATCAAGAATTTTCTAAAGACAAAAAGAGACTGTTTTAAGTATCTAGAGTTTTCTAACAGAAAGAGAATGTTTCAAGTATCTAGAGTTTTCTAACAGAGATTGTTTCAAGTATCTAGAGTTTTCTAACAGAAAGAGACTGTTTCAAGTATCTAGAGTTTTCTAACAGAAAGAGACTGTTTCAAGTATCTAGAGTTTTCTAACAGAAAGAGATTGTTTCAAGTATCTAGAGTTTTCTAACAGAGAGATATTGTTTCAAGTATCTAGAGTTTTCTAAGACTGAAAGACTGAATCAGCTATCAAGGATTTCTATAAAGATACAATGGTCTACCTGCATTAAAGCATCTACACTCCTCACCTTAATATGACTTTATTTCTAAGTTGGAACTTCTTAAACTCACTGAAAATTCTTTCTGTTACATCTTGATCATCTGTTTCTTGATACTTTGGGCTTTACAAATTTGATATATTTATGTAAGGCTTTTATGAATTCCATCAGGTTTGGATTCATTTACTTATCTAATTTATGATTTAACTTACTTGCATGGCAGTTTACAACGTGGTGGCTTAGAGACTTTTTCCTTTCCACATGGTACTGTAATCTTGGTGGCTTTACAAAAACAGGTAATTTCTTTGGTCTCATTGCAAGGGTAACAAGGACCTGAAGATGACAATCAAAATACTGAAGTATTAAATTACTGATAACTATCTTTTCCAGCAATGCTTCCCTTCATCCCATATTCAATGTTTAGAGCCAATTTTAAAGTTCAAATCACCTTTGTATTAACTGAATACAAGAAAGACTGTCTATTTTGTGATGAAATTTACAATCTGCTAAATCAAAACTATTTGCAGTCAGAAAAGCAAGACAAATTGGGGGTGGGTAGGTTTGCACTGATTTTCCTGGCTAAAATGTGAGGCCAGGAGGCTAATGTAAAATCAAAACAAAATAAAACAAAGTAAGTAAATTAATAATAAACCTACCTATGTGACAGCGGCTAGGACATTTATGGTTTCTACAGGCCAGTGACTTCCCACACATCTGTTCACATGGTGGGCATTTTCCATCACAACACTGTTCACAAGAAACCAACAAACTGGATCAATTTATATCTAAGAAGGATGGTGTAGAGATAGGGGTAAAATATTCATACAAATAATAAGTATTTCAACTCCACTTAGATTTTTTGTGGGGGTTTTGGAAGCCCTAATTAAAGGCTCCCTGGTGGCTTAAATGCATAGATAAGGAACAGGAAGTGGCACAGAGGTAGGGGCACTACTAGCCTCTTGTGCAAGTGACAAAGGATTTGATTCTCATTCTAGGTGAAAACCCATCAGCAATTCGTTTTTGGCATTTGATGAATGGAAAGAGTAGGCAATACAGTACTTCCAGTCAAATCTGCACAGAAATACACCCAAACTTTACCTTCACATTCACCCCACCAATCTTTGACACTATATCTCTCATTTACAACATTTAAACTCTTAAATGGGCAAGCTGCACCTCTCTCTAAAATCAACAAAAGCTGAAAGCTGGTTTGATGCTGATATAACAAAAGCAAATCCTACTGAAATAACTGACATCTGGTTTTGATGAGAAAACATCTTAAGCTGTTGTTCTTTGAAACAAGTAGATGCTACCCTCATTTCTGTACATGTACATATATAAAGAGTACATCTTGAATATCAATACTGCACATAAGATGGAGGAAAATCATGTCAGAAAATTGCTATTCTTCAAAACAAGTAGATGCTACCCTGTTCCTTTTACATCTAAATAATTATTTTTCAACAGCAAAATCAGCATACAACACAAGTCATTTTTCAAAAATGAAACTGTACAATGCAAGTCATTTTTCAACAATAAAGTCATGTACAACACAAGTCATTTTAACAATGAAATCAATGAACAATACAAGTAATTTTGAACAATGAAATCACTGAACAACACAAAAAGTTATTTTTCAATACTGAGATTTGTAAAAATGTATTCTAAACAGTTAATATTTCACAGTGAAATCAGTATGAAAGTGTGTGTGAGCTTGCATTCATGACGGCATTACTGACACTATCCTAAGTATAACAAAGAAATTAATTTTCTAATATTATAATTACAGCTATTGAAGATACTCATTTCAGCTAGAGGCTTGCAATCTATAATTCAAAATACTCATCTGGGCTACTATACTTTGCAAAAATGCATCCTGCAAACTAGTCAGTAACTTAGTAGCTAAAAGAAACTTATTAAGCTACCTTTCTTCGGCACTGATGTTTGCCACAGTCACGCAATGCCAAACACTTTTTTTCACACAGGTATTCTTTGCTGCACAACGCTTCCTTCTGTGTCAAGCCACAGCGACATCGTTTGATAGTTACTTGCAGACACTATTATGATTCAAAGCACCAAAATTAATAATTCACCAACCAGTACGGTATAACAGATTAGGTTTTATTCTTGTTTTTAAATTCTTCACATGACTTTGGGAAAAGATAAGCTTAAAATCAGAAAGCATGTAAATTAAAAAGTTCCCATTTTAGGTAAATGACACAGATCAGAATAATAAAAGTCTTAATAGACTTCGAATCCATTATCTCTTTCATCAACTTTGCTAGTGTCAGCTGTTAGGAAGATGGTTATTCTTACTGGGCATTAATGCATGCGGATCAGCACTGGACAGCTTGAGCTCCATGCAGGATGAGCCATAGCAAGAATAAACTTAAATGTTTATTATAAATATCATTTTGCATTTTTAAATGATAGGCAGGGTCAATAAATAAACAATGAGACTTATGAAATTTATTTCAAATGTTCTATTCTACTGAACAATATAACAACTACTGATCACACAACAAAAGATTGTGTCTATTTACAGAAAATATGGAATTCACATGGAAAAAATAGAGATCTCACCTGTCCACAAGGTCCATAATGACATCGCTGTGTGCATGCATGAATGCCACACTGAAGCATCTGGCCACAAGTGTCCATACAAGTAGGTATGTCCTCAGTACAAGGCAAGTTAAAAACTGTCAGAAAATGTATATATCTATTGTAAATAAAAACTATATTATTTCGGTACATGGATGGGTGAGGGTGGGGAAAGAAAATGATTTTGCATGACTTAGTTACTCTCATCATCATACCCAATATCTGATGCCACTGGACAAGCCAGAAAGTAACAAGACTTGCATCTCACAATTTTAGCAAGTAGATAATAAGCCTGACAACATATAGTTTTATTATATTATTTGAGGAGCATCATTCACTAAAATTAAGCCCATGATACAATTTCAGCAAATACAGTTATGTCCATAGCCTGAGTCTAGCAAGGACTAGAATAATTAACTAGCAACCATTTTCAAAGATACTGAGAAAGTTGATCACACCACAACCTGAAACAATTTTTATGTGTGAGGGCTAGGCTCACCTGTTTTCTTGCATGGACATTTTCTAACGCCTGCTCTGGAACAAGACCCACACTGGCCAGCATGGCATACTTCTTCACATAGATGATTTCCACAACTTAGCCTTTTGCCACAAATCTTCAAATATACATGTATATTCTTGTTTTAGACTGCAAGAGGGAGCATTCATAAATGTTGTGTGTGTGCATGTATAAAAATAGAGATTCATTTAAGTGGTTGATGCTTTTAATTTAACAGAAAACAAAAGTATTCAAAACAGTCAAAACTAAACTTTACAATCATAAATATAAAAGTGCACAAATGTGATCCAGGTAATACAACAACAGCCAATAGCTTTCCTAGCTCTAAACTCACTGAATGGGATAAGCCTGGCCTACAGTTCAATAAAGTAAAAATACAATCTTAGAAATTACAACCTCTATACATCTGCATCCCAGAAGTATTATTTCATAATTCTTTATTCAGGTCAACAATCAGGTGCTTCTTACCTGCTGACAGTGCCAAACAGGGCTACTGCAAGGTCGACTGGTTTTGCTTTTGCCACAGCAACAAGCCTGAATGCTAGTTTTGGGACAAGGCTGGCAATCACCTGCAGAAATTAATGACTTGAATGATCAACAATTATTTATTTATATATGCTCTATATTCATATACCCAATGGTATGAATGTTCTACAATCATCTTTTGCACATATTAATGTCATGAACGCTCTACAATCATCTGCACATTTTAATGGCATGAATGCTCTACAATCATCTGCACATATTAATGGCATGAATGCTCTACAATCATCTGCACATTTTAATGGCATGAATGCTCTACAATCATCTGCACATATTAATGGCATGAATGCTCTACAATCATCTGCACATATTAATGGCATGAATGCTCTACAGTCATCTGCACATATTAATGGCATGAATGCTCTACAATCATCTGCACATATTAATGGCATGAATGCTCTACAATCATCTGCACATATTAACCCGTTACACGACGTTTAACCTTTAGAAGGTCTCTGCGCCAGGTCACTTTTTTTACATCGATAGCCACTTTAAAAAAATAACAATCAAGTCAAGCAGACGATATGTTTGGGTTCAGCAGCCAATCTGCTCTAATTTTATCATTGGCTAACTATTTTTAGAAAGGTATTTTCCATTACAAAGTTCGGAAATCCCCAGACACCTCACGTTTATCGAAGCTGAGCCGCCATTTTGAACCGAAGTTTGTACTACACATGGCTCGTTTCAAGGTCCATTTTCAGTTGTTTGCTTGATCCTACCTAACGAACTTTATTGTGTAAATAAATTTAATATATTGTAGATGAAATTCGACAGGCCTACTGAATTTTTGGATGTGACCATTTGATAATAAAAAATAAAAACCGGTCCGTCTCCACCCGAAACCTCGTGGACGTTGTTATGACACTTTTTTTTATCGATAGCCACTTTTAAAAAAATACCAATCAAGGTCAAGGAGAAAGATATGTTTGTGTTCAGCAGCCAATCTGCTCTAATTTTATCATTGGCTAACTAATTTTAGAAAGGTATTTTCCATTACAAAGTTCAGAAATCCCGAGTCACCCCTCGCTTGTAAAGAAGCTGAGCCGCCATTTTGAACCGGTTTGGAATTATACATTGCACGTTTCAAACACGATTTTTAGTTGATTGCCTGATACTACCTAAAGAACTTTATTGTGTAAATTAATTTAATATATTGTAGATGAAATTCGACAGGCCTACTGAATTTTTGGATGTGACCATTTGATAATAAAAAAAAAAAACCGATCAGTCTCAAACCGAACCCTCGTGGTTTTCATATGACTCTTTCATTTTGTTCAAAATCAACCAATTTCCCCAGGAATAATATTTATTTACACAAGATAAATTATTATTTATACCATATATTCAAATGGCAATCAACAAAAATCGTTTTCTTTCGGATTTTATTCAAGGAAACATCTAACAAATTGACGAAGGTCAACACAAGAAAAAGGTAAGAAAACTTTTTATTTATTTATTTATTTTTGAATTTAAAATAAAAATAAGCAAACGTTAAAAAATTAAATAAATATTTTTAAAATGTCCCCCATAATATTTATTTTGAAAATCATTTTAGAATTGTACGAATTATGCTTGCTTTTAATTATTTAATAGACTAGTAAAAAAAAAAAAACGGTGAAAATGTTCCCAAGTTCAACAAAAAGATAAGAAATCTTTGTATTATTTCTTTGTTTTTGAATTCGAAAAAAATTTAAAAAATACTTTTAAGATTCCTTAGTATGTCTATAATAGGTAGTAATTTAAATTTTTAAAATCCATTGATAATTACAGTCGCTTTAAATTTTTTAGCACACTGACCCATTCAGTTATCGTTAAGCGTCAAACACTACCGCCGTGGAACGGGTTAATGGCATGAATGCTCTACAGTCATCTGCACATAGTAAGGGCATGAATGCTCTACAATCATCTGCACATATTAATGTCATGAATGCTCTACAATCATCTGCACATATTAATGGCATGAATGCTCTACAGTCATCTGCACATAGTAAGGACATGAATGCTCTACAATCAATTGCACATATTAATGGTAGGAATACTCTAGTCACCTGCACATATGAATAGCAAGAATGCTCTACAGTCATCTGCACATATTAACAACATGAATGCCCTTCAATCACATGCACAAATTAATGCTCTACAATCACCTGCACATATCAATGGTATGAGAACTCTAGCAATTTATGTTAAATAGGATAAATGGTATTCTTCAAAATTTTTTCCAACTGTTAAGACTTGAGCCTTATTTTTAAGAACCCTGGCAATCACCTGCAGAAATTAATGACTTGAATGATCAACAATTATTTATTTATATATGCTCTATATTCATATACCCAATGGTATGAATGTTCTACAATCATCTTTTGCACATATTAATGTCATGAATGCTCTACAATCATCTGCACATTTTAATGGCATGAATGCTCTACAATCATCTGCACATATTAATGGCATGAATGCTACACTGAGAAGCTATATTAAAATCTAAAACAATAAAACAATAGCTATATCAGCTATATTAACATCTAAAACAATAGAACTGTCAAGTAGTGAGGCTGTTTTTTAAACCTTTATCCTTTGTCTTGATGTAGGCAGTATGCTTCAAAATGAAACATCCGAAACTATGAACTAGGAATTTTAATCCATACTAGACTAGCATTTCATAAAACCAAGTCTATCATGCCTTTGCACTCCTTTTTAAATCTTTCTTTAGACTTTGTCTTGAATTAGGTAACTATTTCAGAATAAGCACTGTGAATGTTCAATAAAGTTACCTGCATGGCATTTGTCTTCGCAAGAATGATGTCCACACAACAAGGTTCGTCCACATACTTTACCACATGCCCAGGTGCGAGCATTACATCGTCTTGGCTCTGGTTTAGAGTTTCCACAGTAACAGGATGATAGAATCATCTTTGGACAAGGTGGACATGGACCTTAAGAAAACAACAGAGTAAACTATACCTTCATATATCTTTAGTTTTATTCTGTCAGTATGCCATCATTGCCTAATTTAAAAACAAAAAGAAATGTGAATAAATCAATTTCTACTAAGTGTTTTCAAATGTTATGCTAAATTTTTTGGCCAAAGAACCCATAAAAAAATGGTTTTTAAAGTGGTATGTAAAATGTAAAGCAAACAATAATGAATTTCAGGAATGTATTTATAAATTAAAAAAAGATTCTATGCTTATATCAAATGTTAATAAAACCATGGAGTTTACTTGTTATACTGACCATTAAAAATTAGACAATTATACACATTAATACCGGCTGCTATTTTAAAACTGTTAAATGTTTAACTTAGAATATAAGAAATGGTATATAATGTCACTTATTTGGAAAAAAAAATTGAATGCATACTAATGGTGATTTAATTGTCAATTTTTCTTTGAACATTTACTCTTTAAGAAATTGCACAGATTTCCCGTCCAGTCAACAAAAGCCTTTAATATAACCTATTTTGATAATCTGACATGGGTTCCAATTTAAATCTTAATTATCTATAATAATTAAATTAATTTCTTTCCAGTGACTTTACTTTTCACAAAATGAGTGTAAATTTTTGTAATAACTTTTATTATGAAAATGGATCTATTGAATTTTTTTGGTACTTATCATATGGTGGGTGTTCTTAATAAAATAATTATTTTTAATACCTAATTAGCTGATAATTAAATGTTCTGATATTTATCATTTAAGGAAAATTATATAAGTGTATTTACCTACTTGCAATTATATAATTTTTTTTTTAAATAAAACACTTTTATCAATACAACAAGACTGAAAAACTTTAATCAAAGACATTTTCTTTTTAATATTGGAAGCACGGTTATCCTATTTTTGAAGTGGCTAGTAAAATAAAGAAAAATTACATTAATGTGCATGTTATATATTCCTAAGTTCTAATTGAAAAAAATACATAAAATAAACTTCTTTAACAATATGACAATGAAAACTGCTGCATTAACATTTTGATTTAAAAGAAATACTACCATATAGAGTTTGCAGATATTTATTTACAAATTTGTAAGTTTTGTCCAAGCAGAGCTGTAAAACGTGGAGGTACATCGTTACATATCTTGTGCATTGGTTTGGTGAGACACATGCTAATATAATTTCTCATGAGATAATAATCAACATATCTGGCACTGACTGGCAAAGGGAGCCTGTACAAGTCATACAATTCACTGCTTGTCACAAACATTATCAGTCCACTCTCACTCTCTGTCCATGAGAGCTTTCAAAATCTATATAAGTGTCACAAGTAATGGAAACATTGGTGAGCATTAGGCATTAGGTGATATCACTCTGATAATCATATCTAACACTGACAATTCTTGTCATAAATAATCATAATATCAGTCACTGTCAATATTCGAAGAAAAAATCTAGTTAATAAACTTAAACAAGTTGAAAAAACATTTTCAGAAGCTGTAAATAAATCTGCACATGATTCTTGAAAAGGAAATATATCAATTATGTTCTTAATTATTAACATTCTCATGAGTCTCATTAAAAGAGAAAATTTGAGAAAAATTACTCAATTTAGACACTCATAATAAAAATTAAGGTTTTCTCAATGATTAACCAAATCTATGGGCCTCATTTGAGATGGAAGTCAATGATAAGCATTTCAGAAGTTAAAGTCATGCACTAACCTCCAACAAATTTCTAGGTTAATGTTTAACATTATAAATATCTTTCTTCTGCAAAAATCAGATGAGAAAAATGACAAACAAATATATAAAAATACAAAATTTATATATTTTTAAAAAAAGATTAAAAATTCTTAAATGAATAACTAAGTTTGCCAACAAACCTGGATGACAGTTAAGCAGACAAGTGTGTCCACAACTGGGCTTAAGAGGCCGACCACATGTCTGCCCACAGGAATGTGGAATAAGCCAAGGGTCGAATTTGGGGTCTCTCACTTTACCACAGAAGCAGTATGAGTGTGTGGGGCAGTCTATCTGCTTGTACTCAAATCGACACTTTGGGCTGCAAGAAGATTATCAATATTATTACCATGTATATTTAGTTAGATACTGTCAGTCATCCAAAGCAGCAGAGATACAGACACTATCCACATACCAAAATGTTCACATATAAAACATTCAAATTTCTGATACTTAAACAATGCTATTTCTACATTTATAATATAAAAATAATAATGTGTATAATTTGCTCAGATCAAACAAAACTGACCAAAACCATGGTAAGTCACTGGACAGCATCTGTCCTGATTGTTCGGCCTGGTACTGTTGTTGGTACACCCCCTCTCGCACCCACTTCTGTATGCACTGCAAGTGCAGCATGCAACTGCACCCTTGGCATGTCCAAATCTAGAGAAGCAACAAGCCATTTTCAAATGTTTAATCTTGGTCAAAACCAGTGTCAAAAGCTTAAAATCTATTTCTTTTTATTATCGTTTCTAGTCCTAAAGAAAAAATGGAAAACAATTCCAAGTAATATGGTGCATATGTTCAACACTTAATTGTAGAGTAATGCCTTATAATACAATGTACACTTCTATACTATCAAATGTACAGTAATACTTGCAATACTATGTGCACATTTCTATACCACCAAATGAGCAGAAAAAAACGTATACCAATAAACACACTGCAATACAATAAAGTGAACAGCAATAACTTATACCAATAAACACACATCAATACAATAAACTGAACAGCAATAACTTATAACAATAAACACACTTCAATGCAACCAAATGAATAGCAATAACTTATAACAATAAACACACTTCAATACAACCAACTGAACAGCAATAATTTATAACAATAAACACACTTCAACCAACAGAATAAAGAAGAACTGGCTCTCCCTCAAAAAGAGTTTTATTAACAAAATATATATTTCAAAAGTAGAATTAGTAGAAGTGCCACATATATTTTCATAAATAAGAATTTGGAATATATAAAAAGATTTATTAAAAGAATACAGGGGAATAAAAATACAAAATACTGATCATTGTGGCAACTAAAACTTTCATTCTGATGCCTAGCTACTCTAGCACAGTCAGTATTAATTAATAAAGCTCGGTCTGTTTTTAGTGTGGAAAACTCTAGCTTACCAATACATGTACTTGCATCATTTTAAAATAATTAATAAACAAATTAAACAAATAAAAAAAGATAGTAAAAATAATATTATTTAAACAAAAATTATTTTAAAAAAATAATACACTTTAAATTCCAAAAGTATTTTCCTTTTCTCCCCCACCCCCTTTACTTTCTACCACTCCACTAGGATCCCTGCGCTTCCAGAATGCTAGATTCAGTGCTTAGAGACCATGAACACATATTCCTCAAACAAGCTCATATGACAGGGCATTCAAGCCAATCTTTCTGTATAGAAAAAAATCATTTTTATGTGCATAATGCACAGACTTCAGTTTTACTAAGTGGGTCAATTTTATTAGATACAGACAACAATTTTACTAACTGAATCAACTTTATTTTTACCATCATATTAGATGCAGGCTTCAGTTTTACTAACTCAGTCAACTTTATTTTTACCATCGCATTAGATACAGACTACAATTTTACCAACTGGGTCAATTTATTGTTACCATCGCATTAAATATAGATTTTGAGTTTTGCTAACAGGGTCAATTTTATTTTTACCATCTGCCACATATCCCTGGCTGTTCGAATCCAAGTGATTAGTATATTAATTGAAAGTAGGTAGTCCCACTCATTTTTTTTCTACTTGATATTGTACAAATCTTTTATGCTCAAAATGTGTTCTGATGAAATAAATAAATGTTTGTGAATGGATTTTACTGATAAGCAGTTTCAAATGATTGTATAGGGCAGAATAATCAGTGTTAGCATCGGTACAGCATCTCAGAAATGTAAGCTATGACTGTGGCATGAACTAAGGACAATGCTATGGAGTTTTCAATTTAGCAAGAACTGCATGGACTAATAACTCTGTACTGTATCATGTTTTTGGAAAGATATGAAATGCTAAATAAAATGATATTTTTTCCATGATTTTGTGGACAATATTTCACACACAAAAAATGTCTCAAACTTTTTACTAAAATTTTGTTGGTGCTCTTTTTAATGGACCAATCAGAATTTAGGTTACATATCCATGCAGTCTTGCAAAATTCTAACAAAATGTTGCCAGAAAACGCAAATTTCACTTTTTTGGCCGTGACACTCCAGATGAGAAATTTTCGACATAACCCTAAGGTACTTTCGTGAAAGTTTACGGATACAATAATAAAGTTTAAAAGAAAAGCAAGAATATACTTTAAAAGATGAAACACAGCTCTTTATTTTTATATAAAAATAGTTAGCTTAGGTTCAATGTGAAGAAAACTGCTGTGAGATAGTTTAGTAAATTTGCATGTGAAAGTGCATTTGTTTCCTTAAAACAGAGATGTTGGGACTACCTATTGAAAGCTTGATTAATCCAAAAGGTGTATGTTCAATCATTGCATTCAACTGACAAAATGATTTTTACAAACTGATAAAAGACAAGATTTTAATTGCTACTTTTGTCGTTGCTTTGTCATTTGACAGTGTTCTGGCTCCAGCTTTTGCATTGTACTGAATTCACTGTTTTATAAGTGTTTGATATCTTCATGTACTTCAAGCAGGCACTTCCACTAAATAAAGAAAAACAGTACTTCTAGGAGAGTGATGAGTATATCTGTATTCAAAAACATAGCAAGTTTCACCGAAAAAGTCTTTTCTTTTTGATTTTTTTTTTATTTTGCAGAAAAATTGGAAAGTTTGTAAACTAATCAAAAAGCGTTTCTAATTGAATTTCAAGAGGACAATATCTTTGTGGCAAAAAATGAGAATCTGACAAAAAATATGAATGACAAATAACTGAATAAATATGGTAAAAGTGTTCCACTTAAAGAAAACACTCTGTAGTACTGTTGCAACAAAGAAAAGAAAGTTCTGTAAGTGTCATAAGATTATCAATGCCATTACTAGTTATCATATGGATATAATGAAAAACAATCTCTCAAGAAAAAGTTTCATACGCATAATGCTTTTGTAAAAAATATCTCAAGTTTACATATTGCAAAATATCAGTATACTAATTTGTGAAATAGATTAATTATAAGTAGTCTATTTCTTTATTTTAAGAACAATGCCTTACTAAATTTATATAATGAATACATTAATTTTTCTCTTACAGTCTTAGCAAAAAATGATCAATAATGATTCTTCACTATTAAAAAAAAAAATCAAATAGTTCCTGCTGGTACAATTTTCTGTTCCCTTACTATAAAAATTCTCTAAAACAACTTACTGCATCTTCTCGTTTAATATTTTCTATGCAAATGAGGCAAGCTGATGTTCCTGAACGGAATGAGTGCAACAAATGTTCTTGAGCTTTGGCAATGTCCCTCTCTGTGTCATCAGCATTGTCTAAGTAAGGAAATAAATAAATATCAATACATTATAAACAGTATGAGATCTGATAAATATTATTCTAAATATTTAAATATTTAAATACTATCCTAGAGGATATACAGACTGCTAGGAGTAGTATTTAGTCACCAACAACAAAAAAAAATCAAATGAAATTGATATATCAACCAAAAGAACAATGGTTCCTTTGAATAATGTAAAAGTAGTTTGTGATAATATTTTATATTTACAAATTTATAATTTTCTTCTTCAAATACTAAATCATAAATGAAGGTAAATAGTTTTTTTTAAAGCTGAATATTTCTGAATACAGTGAATAAATATGAAAAACATTAGTGTATGAATATTTTGATTACACATGGAATTTATGTATGACATATCAATGGATCAGATTTATGTGGAAAAGAAGTGTGACCAAAAATTATGTCTTTTTAAAATATTATTTCTGCATAAAATTGACTGCTTCAAGATAAAAGGAATCAAGAATGTTGCTTTAAAGTATTATTACTTTTAAGAAAACCTTGATATGGTAAGCTTGTTGGATTATTTACAACACTGAAAATTAAAGAAAATAACATAGCATAAGCATGTCACAAAAAGAGGTGTCATTTTCAGTTTAAAACAAATTTATATTATAAAATAATTACAAAATAAATAAACACAAATTAACACAACTATCTTATGTGTCTCTCACATAACTTCTGAACATATGATATTTGCTTTATTCATAAGACTATACTTTTCAAACCTACCCACCCTATGTGGTACACTCATCCAGAGAATAAGCCATATGTAAAAATCAGAAAGAAAAAATGAACTGCGTTACCGTAATTATTACAATAAGATTTGAACACATTCTGTAAGACATTGGTTCCTATTTCCTCCTCATCTGACTCTAGATCATCAGCAAAGTCCTGTAAATGGCGCTTGGCAGCTTCCTGGTGGCGGTTGCTGGCTTCCATAAAGACATCTTTATCTATAGAGATACAAGTGAAACTCAATGCTATATTCATAAATAAAAAGTATGCTTATTTTGCTAGCCATCAGTAATTTCACATTCTTTTCTAGACCAATAAAATTTAACTCTATGTCTGGTTTTTATTTTCATTGTGACATTTTGAGTCCACCTCATGATTTTCTTATAATTATTAATGATTAATATATCTTAACCTATAAATAACATTTTAAATGGGTAATAATGGTATTTTAAACCTTAATAATAATTAGGTAGTAATAATATTTTGAACTTTATATTATTAGTGATTTAAAACTCTCAACATTTGAACTTCTAACTTTTTACTTAGCCTTGAGTTTTCCCAATTCTCGGTTATACAATCTCCAGACTATCCTTCACAGCTTCAGTCAATACAAGACAGCCTAATATGTAACTATCTGTAAGAAAAGATAGTGGCCCTAGGCCAATGGACGTGGAGCTGGATATGAAGTTTGTCACCCAGGGTCAAGAAAATCTGGATAACAGATGTTAAATAATTTATATAGTGTGAGTTGGAGGAAATCAAAATTAGACTGCCTTGGATCCACACTAGTGTACTTTACAGTGATAAAGACATGTAGAAATATTTCTCGGGCAAAATGATAAGTTTGTGGATTTGTGGGAAATCTGAATATCAGTAATTGCCAGCAACGGTCAGTTTCATGACTTTTAAGGGATTTTTATCCAAGCATACCCAGATATTTATCCATTTCTCACTGGAAATGCACTTCCCCATTGTCAAATGTAATATATTAAAGCAAAAGATGGATCTATAAAAAAAAATTTTTTAAAAAATATCCTCATAAGCAAGAAGAAAATTTTATACACCAACAGCAAAATTCAAGACGGTGTGTGCATTTGCAATGAAAGCAATTAATGTAAAAGCTGTGTGCAGCTGAAACGAAAGAATAAGCCCCATTCCAAATTGGATTATGATTTTTTTTTTTAAAAGCTATAATCTATATCCAAATGCTCCAAATTGGAATTTCCAGTAGCCTGTCTCAGGGCACTGCACTTAAGTAAGGAGCTGAAATTAAATACTGAAATAAACCATTTTAACAAAATCCCAAAGTGACAAATCTGTGGTAGTGGTAATATGACTTTAAAATATTTTCATGGGTAATTTTTTTTTATTTTAAAGAGGTGAGGTGGGAAATTTCTTTAAAAATCAAGGACTTCTTAAATAATTCAAAGGATTTTATGCAATTTCAAGTGTTTCTGAATAAAAATTCAAGTACTTTTTAAGTAATGCAGTCATTTTTCAAGGCTTTCAAGGTGACTAAGAACCTTGTCAATTCAACCCATAACCAGGAAATCTTTTGGGCAGGCAGAAAGGAATTGGATCACTTCCCCTGTCCAATCCAGTCAACTGCAGGACACCGCCAGTTTCCACAGTTGCTGAAATCTTTCTTCAGCCAAGAGGAAGATAAGTTTGAACAATCAGAAAGACATTGCTTGTGCTTATGCTTATAGTTATACTTATTCATGCACACTTAAACCTTCTCTTTTTATGATGACAACAAGTTTGATATTATTTTAATCCATATGGATATTTTATCTTATCCTTATCTTATTTTATTTTAATCTATTGTTTTGTTCATTAAATTATATTTTATTTAAAGTTCTAAATATTGACTTAATCTTTTCCTGTCTATACCATAATATGTCATTGGGACTTCATTTACAAAGGGAATTGGGGGGGGGGGGGCCTTGGCAGCTAAATAATTATTACATGTTTTAGCTTAGGCTGTTTGTTCATGACTTTGTGTTTTTTGTACCTGTTTATTTAAAGTGGATATGTGTGACTAGAAGATCAGGTTAAAATCTCTAGCATGCAAAGGAGGGATTAATTAAACAACTTTTTACTCTCCTCCCTTTCTCTCCATCTGCACTTCACGCAGACAAGGGCACACTCACCATAGTATTACTAAAGTATGACAAATTAAGCAACTCAAATCTGTGTAATCTCTAGTCTAACTAAATTAGTAAAGTCTATGTGTAGATTGTAAACTGATATATTAAAAATAATAATTAATTATACAAACTCATTTTATAGTTTTAAAAAAATAAAACACAATAAAACATACCATCAATATTTAAACCTCTAACATATCAAGAACTCAATAACTTACTTGCTTGATTTCCAGCAAAGCTGTGGCCACTCCTGAGAGACCCCACAGGGCCAAGACTTGATGCTTGTGAATTCATATCTTTAGAAGCATCATGGCTATAATTCCAATTTGTATTCCCTATATTATCTCCAAAGCCCAGGCCAGTTTGAGCTGGAGCTCCTACACCCCTTCCTCTGCCTCTACCTCTAAGGTATGCTGGCTGGTTGTCCATTAGGGTAGACAAGTGAACTGTATTGCTTATTTAGATGCTATTTACAGACAAGAAATACAAATGCATTTGTTATTTTTGTGTCACGGACTGTAATATTCAACATAAACCTAATTCATTTTTTTTAAAAAAACAACTAAATATATCATCTAACAATTAACTATGTCAGGTAGAATAAATTATTATTATTACTTACCAAATCTGAAATTGTACAAACATTTAACACATATGTGATATTTAGTGTATGTTTTTTTTGTCTTATTTCATTAGTCATAACTGATGCAAGTCCAACTAATATTCATATTCTTTGCAGCTCATTTGAAACTTCAATCAAATCAAGTATAAATTTAAGTCAAATGTTTTTATTCATTAATTAAATTGTTACACTGTTTTTCATTGTAAATTGCAGCAACAACAAAAATTGTAACAAGAATATGACAGATTTACTTTATGAACAGCTTTTGATAATATATCTAAATACTGAAATAAGTGAAGGAAAATATAAAACAAACTACAAGTTCTTCTCACAATAATGAAAGAAATTGGATGGGAGGAGTCTGATTACAGATTTACACTGATGACATATTTACTTAAATAAATAGCACAAAAATACTCTTATTATTATTAAATAGGCCTATTTAACAACATAAAACGTACAAATACTTTAAACAATGTAACACTTTTGTTTTTTAAATTTACACTACTGTCAAACCTAATGATGAAGAGAAACAGTGTCATATAAAATGATTACAAAGATTGTTTTCTGGAGTTCTGGTAGAAACAGAAGTGGAGGAAGAGGGGTTGTGAACAAAAAGGCAAATGCGTGGGATGTAGAGATAGGAACAAACTACAAATACGGGAGTTATTTCAAATTATTTCAAAATCAACAAAAAATTTTAAATAAAAATCAGTAAAATGAAATTGTGCTTATCATAAATAAACTGATTTTACGAAATGAGGCAATCATCATGTCACTACTTTTATATTATAGATGTATATTTTTTCAATGCAAGGTTTAAAGTATGTTTACTGGCTTGATAACACTAACATGTCTATTTCAAGGGACATTATCGTCATCGTAAATAATTAAAATTGTAAAAGCTGCCGATAAATCAGGTACACGTCAGCAAAAGCAAGATTGGCACAAATCATCTCACGACAAATAAAACTATGAATGAGGTAAAATATCAAATAAAAAAGTACTATCGTCTTTTACTGTCTATTCACATTAATATTATTTATTAAATAAATAAATAAATAAAATGTACATAATGTTTACTGTTTCCAAAACAAGTTTGCAGGGCGCAGACATATTGTATAGCATCATGGTATAATCATTATAAATTGATAAACTTTGTTTAAATTAATATTTTAAAGTAACAATTTATTATTCCGTTTAAATTTTATCTTACTGTTGCATTTAAAATGTTATAAGTAGATTATTTAAATATCGATATGATGTTAACGAGACTTCCTCTAAAAACAAAGATGGCGGTGCTTCTGAGGCGAAAGGTCTCAGCTCTCTGATAGGAAAAGGCGAATATTTTTCATAATATTGCGAACATTGTTTTGTTTCCGAATTTATTTACATCGATTCGCATGAGTTCTTCTGATAAAGGCGCTCCTA
The DNA here is from genome assembly GCA_028829895.1 of Sinotaia quadrata. NCBI lineage: Eukaryota > Metazoa > Mollusca > Gastropoda > Architaenioglossa > Viviparidae > Sinotaia > Sinotaia quadrata. Next base: position 68,399,116 of record CM054183.1, read on the forward strand.
GACGCGGCGAAGAAACCGGAGGGTAAGAAAAAGGTTCTGTTACTAAGACACTTTCAATGATCAGCTGATTCAATCAAGAAAGTCCGATCACAAATCGGTCATCAGCTCCCACAAAACCCCAACTACATTATGTATTAGGAATTAAATAGAGATACGATCAAAACAGTTTTATCTGCATCATTTCGTTTGAGATGAACAATTTAATTATAATTTCACTTATTTTTTTCGATAAACATTTCCTTAGAAAAATGTGTTCCTAAGGAAATTGTTTACAACTTGTGTAGCACAGAGTTTACTACGTCAGTAGATTGCGCACTGCAACATTCTTGATAGAAATAAAAATTATTGTTTATGATGCTTAATAGAAACACTTTTTGAGCATTTATTTAATCATGATATTGTTTGTTCAAATGTTGTCTTTACATTATGTAGAATAATACAATAGACTACAAATAATTAAAATAAAACAATAGTATAAATTACACTAAGACTAGTATTTAGTAAGAGTAAAATTTGTATATTAACATCATCATTTAATTTTCATGCAGGTTGCATTTAAATCGAATCTTTGGCATATCTAGAATTGCAATTTTAATATATACATTTAAAAGCAACAAATAAACATTTTTATGAAATTGTTTTTATCTTTGTAAGCATAATTAAAGGATCAGACATTAAATCAGATAAATCAGTGCTTATTGCTATAAAAATAAAGCATACCAAAACAACAACAACAACCCATTGTAAAAATAATGTTGCTTTTTAATTTTTAAATTTTAATAATATGAAAATATATAAAATGCTCTTAGTATACTCCTGCATCACTATTTGACAAATACTATTTAGTATTTTAGCTTCAAATTGCAAACAGTAAATTATAATACAATTAACTCATAACCTTAATTATTTGTGAACAAATCTAATTGCTTTTTCAATGAACTATACTGATAACAGAAATTTGTCACTTAACAAAATGCTTTAGTTCTGATGAGGAACTTGTGCACATTTAAAAAAAAAATTGTGCTACTGATATTAAGATCTTATTAAATTTTTGTAAATTATATAGATAATCAATGTAACAGTTGCTGTATATGAAAAATGACATGTTTTACCTATATTTAAGGTATTCAAAATATTCACTTTTGTTATCTTATTGCAGTGGTGTTCATTCTTTTGCTGGATCTGGTGCTGACCAAGAGGAAATGTATGAAACCCTAAGCACACATTTAAATACACACATACACATGCACTTCTACAACTGTTAACTATCAATTGAATTTATACAGTAGTCTTGCTTTTAGTTTTAGCCAAACATATTTTAAAATAATCTTTGTCTTAGTATTATTTTCCCAGTATTATTACTAATATTAGCCATATACTGATATAGCCAGGAATCACACTCTCTTTTGTGTCATTGTGCTTTAGACTGTATATCATTTTAAAATATGTATATTTCTCAGTTGTCAATATAATTGTTAAATATTGTCATTTTGCAAGTAGGTTCATTTTGTTTTGATGTAATATCTTTTGTTTCCTGTATTTTTTTAAAAGTAGTTTGTATAAAGACTATATAATTTTTTTTATCATTATTCCAAAGCACTTAGAGCTTACACACTTTAGAAAAAATGATGAAATTAACAACTACAGCAATTAAAATGTTCTAAAATTGTTACATCACTTATTGTGATATCCTGCAGGGTAGTTGGTACTTTTGGATAGCTGTAGATAATAATTAATATAATTTATTTAATCATTGTTTTAATCCCTGTGTGGTGATTGAATTGAGGTAAAGTTTACTTAAATGCATGTTTGTAACTCATTATTTGACCAGAATGTTCATAATTATTTATAGTTGTATAGAAACCTATGACTTTCTCAGGTCATTGCCTTTATTATAACTTTCCTTGTGGCTAATTATAGCAAGATTTTTTGTGTGGATCCTTTTAATCTTTAGTTTTTAAATAATTTTCATAAGGTGAATTCAAAGTCTTTACCATTCTCACATCATTACAAAATTTGCTGTACAAAATATGTTAAGGATGTTCAGCTGAATTTTTGTGGCTCATTTGTTTTACTCACTGTTATTGTTCACTACCATGATTGTTGATGGATGTCCAGGTAGTTGCATGCAGTGAGTGAAAACTTATGTTAAGGCAGGAGTTCGGAGATACTTATTTAATGCTAAAAGCATTTGCTGTAGTTTAGTGGGTCTGAAAAGTTTTAAATTAATGTTTTTGTTAAATAAAATTTTTGCCATTATGACATTAGTTGTTTGAGAAGTTTCAACTTCAAGTATTACTATATTTAATTGTTTTATTAAGCAGTTTAAGACATTTGTATGCGACCCTAGATTAATTGTTGTCTTTCACTGTCAAAAAGGCATTTCTTGATTCAGAACTAAATTATTTTGTTTAGTTATATTCCTTTAAGAGTTTTTAATATACTGATTGTAATTGCTGTCTTTAATAGGTCAAGTTAGAATTTCAAATTATTATATTACAGAGATATTTTAAGTAGAAATATAAGGTAATGGACATTAGGATAGATATTGTATGAGACAACCACATCTGTAATATACTAATAGTAATACTATTAAGTATTTTGTACTGATGGATATATGATCCATTGAAAGCAGACTTGAAGTTAATGCACTATCACAATGAAATAGGCATGTGAATTTAGCGCTAGTTATGGAAAGGGTAGTCATTTAATAATCATTATTACTTTTCTTTTTTTATATACACTGTTGACAATTTCAAAATTGTCTTTCACATCAATATAGTCCATGAACATCTTGAATGTTAATGTTACTATAGTGATTGATGAGGATTAGGGTACATCTCTAAATCCTGTTATCAGTGCATGGTTTTGTTATTCAAGTTTTAATATTCAGCAAGGATGATTTCTAATTGAATTTGCATTATTTGATAAACATTTATTGAGACTAAATACTTGAATGAGTAATCTGTATTAACTATTAGTGATCATTGCACTTTTGATGTTGATAATAATCATTGAACCACTTGCAGAGTTAATGCGGTAGATAGTTTACAGTACATTTTGTTACTGTTTTGACATTCTCCATGAAACATTATATTGTGCATAAAATCACAGCATTGATTAATATCTAAGAATAGTGTCATTGATAATTTATATTACGAGTCTTATAATCAGTGTCCCTTATTTTCAAGCTACTTGTACTGTAGTAAGGTAAGATTTATTATTACAAACTTGTTAACATTGAATATTTGGGGTATTTTCAGCCATTATATATATATTTTAAGTTATATTTTATCCTACATTTAATTGCCATTTTTAGATGTTTAAGAAAGTAATTCTACTACATATTAATTATTATGCAGTCTAAGAGTAAGAATTAAAATAGTTTAATTATGAAAAACTGTTGTCTTTATCAGTTTATGGCCCAGTTAAGTTTCAAGGAAATTCTTATCTTTAAATTTCAACCACCTGGGAATGTTCTTATTAATATTGAATTTATTTAACCCCTTTCCTTCACACTGCCTTAAGAGTTTTTACATATACTCCTTAAAGTCTTTATCTTAATAATTAATAGAGATATCTTCCATATACTGTATATTATGCAGCACTTTTTTTCTTTTGTTCCCTTCATAATTAAACCTTGTAAAATTATTCAAAGAAAATCCTGGCAGACATTTTAAAAGTTATTTTTACCTAGTGTCTTTAAATTGATGAAGAAATTTAATTGTATGTAAATGCAGCTTAAAAATTATTTTTCACAATAAAATTGAGTGCATCATATTTTACCTGAAGTTAGAGATTAAGTAGCATCATATAAGAAAGTTTCTTAATTTATTGTTTTGTTGTGTTCTAAATGCCTTATGAAAAAACACTTGTTTTCATAATTTTTAAGGCATGTTCTTGCTGGTCAGCTTACAGTGAAACTGTGTATGAATATTTTTTCAGGAAGCGAGCTGCAGCAAGGCAACTTATAGAAAACTACTACTATCAACTGACAGATGGCTGCGGTAATCCAGACTGTGACAACAAATGCTGCGCTTCATGCCCTGATTTTCCATTCAAGTCTGTCGACCGTAATGAACTAGCTCTGCAAGCTGTGCAGTTGTCCCGTTCACGTGCACGACTATGTGAGGGTATTCCACAAAAATATGCCAAGTATCCTGTACAAGAAAGTTCAGATGAATCGACAGTCACATGTCATGATGGTGCAGGAGCTAGTACCAGTTCTCATAGTGGCACCACTTCTGGTCCTGATTTAGGCACTAGAGTAAGCAGTGGTGGTGCCAAGTCCAAACTGCCATCCCCTTGTGTGAATCAAGCACCTTCAGCCAGCTCCAGTGCTTCTAGCCAAGGGAGCAAACCAGGTTTGTAGGATTATGAGCATGGGAATATTTCTCTTTTTAGAACAGGCTTTGATGCAAGCACTTATTTCCTTCTCTCTTTCCCTTTACATGCTACCCCCACCCACCCACACACAAACATACAAATAATATTGTATAGTTCATTAAATAACAACCAATAATGACAGATCAATAGGCTAGTACCTTCTAAACTGTTACTTTCAGCTTTATGCTACTCTGAGAGCCGCAAAAGTAATTTAAAACAAATTTTGTATGGCTTTCAGAATTGTTCACAAAAGAAAACAGATCACTGTTCAAAAATATTATGTCTGAAAATAGCACCATCAGAGAAATGTCATGAGGTTACTTACTATTTACCCATACAATGCATGGTAGCATTTGTTAATGGATATATGTGACCTGCCACCCCAAAATAAGTCACAAATAACTTTGGGACATTTAGAGATATAGTTAGCATAAACTAGACACTTTCTAATGGTGCAAGTTGTATGAAAATTAGAGAGTTAACCACTGAGCATTAGACAAGATAAATGGATACCCCTGATTTTTTTTATTGTGTGTTAAGATGACAAATAGTTTGCTACAGTCACAGCTAATTTTCCTTAGCAGCTTCACTTGTAGAAACACCATTTGTCACAAACGGACAATATAATACAAGTAAATGGATTCCAAAATTATACAGCAATTTTACAAACCATTGATTTAAAATATAAGAAGGAATTTTATATTAAAAATGGAAGCAAAATACACAAATGACAAAATTTGCAACATAGCACTAAGCCATTGACAGGAAAGAATTGATATTTAGCTTGATTTTCATGTGGGTTTTTCTTATATCTAAATCAGTGGTGGGCAAAAATGTCCATTATAATTCAATCTTCAACTTCTTGAGTCTTGGCTGGCACTAGTATTCACCGATGAAGACTCAGCATCACATGTCTTGTGACTAGACTTGCCAGTCACTAGATCAGCACATAAAACCTGCCCTAGGTACATGTTATTTACAGTCTTCACCTTAATTTATGAGTTTTCATTGGAAATTTATTTTAAGGTCACCCAAACTAAACATTAGGGAGTCAGAATTTTCCCACTGATTGATAATTATAGCCAAGTGCATTCAGGAGAAACTGTTCAAAAGTGGGGCATTTTGACCCCTGAGGAAAGTTCTTGTCACCTTCTATGGCTTATTTTAATTGCAAGTGAGATTTGAGTTCATTTAATTTCTTGGCGATGGTTTAGTACTAAAAAATTTTATAATGCTAAAAAAATACAAAAAGATTAAAAAATGTCTGGTTTATGTTGTTTGCAGATCTGCAAATCATGATTGCAGTTGATAGATTAACAGAAAGTAAAATTATAAATTGTGTGTAAATGTGTCTCTTAATGCTGAAAGTTTACTGCAGTATTAATGCTTGGAGTTTATTTTTTCCTGATTGAGAACATCTTTGTTCTTTTTTTCTTCCCTTCTTTCTTTTAGAAGCACAAGAGATCAAGCATCTTTCAGAAGAAAAAGTCATGGAACTTATCAAACTTGGTAGAGAAACAGGTAACTGGAGTCATTTAATTCGAATCATTGGACAAGTGTTCAGTGTCCCTGACTCTCTCATTCACAGTTTTCGTACAGTGCCACACACTTTAAAGCCATCAGACATGGACCCAGACAAAGACAATGATGAGACAGAAACAGAACCCATGCTTGTAGACAAAAGCCCAGTACAGGAAAGTAAAGATAACCAACTTTTGGCCCCAGCAGTGATGGAAGAAAAAGGTTTAGAGCTATCTAGTAGTCAACCATCATTGACTGTTGACATGGAGTCATTGCGCAGAAGCTATGAGGCACTTATATCCCTTCCTGACCAGCCATTCCAGGCGGCTTTGATTAATGCATTGATTGCTCTTGCACGAACTGTGGAAATGGACTTCAAGTACAATCGTTTGCTTGAAAAAGATTCCAATTATCTTAACATTTTTGTGATTGTAATGGAATATCCAAATCTGCACAGTCCAGAATACCTGGAGGCAGCTTTTCCAGCATTTTGTAAAGCTTTAGGGCACATGTCTTTGACAGGTCAGGCTCATTTGGCAAGGGTTTGGGCAAACTTTGGAGCATGTCGGCTTACGGAAATGCTGCATGCATTACAGCAGCTGATTACTGTTCGCATCATCAACAATGACGGTCGATGGGGTCGCAGTTTCCAGCTTAATGATGATGATGGCATTGTGGGAGCGTCTGTTGTCATGAAATTGGTGTACTATGCTAGTCTTTGTGGAGGTGAACAAGATAGTCCTGAACTGCTACATGAAGAGCAACTACTTAATGAGACCGACCTAATAAATGAGGCCTTTCAAGGAGCAATGGGATTTGAACCTAAAGAACAGTCCCAGCCAAAAGATGATCCATTGGGCAAAGAACTCAAAATCAACCCCATTGATGTTCGGAAACCTTTAATTCCACATGAAGAGTTTATCAATGAATCCTTGAATGAGCATATAGACATTAGCACTGACTATGCCTATTATCAGTCAGAGCAAGAAAATAAGTTTTCCTTCATTAGACATAATTTTGTTTTAACTACTGCATCTAAGCATATGAGCATGTATTTTGACAACCGTATTCGTATGCTGCGTGAAAGACGAACATCCCTGCTACAAACAATCATGCATGGTGGCCCCCCTATGCCATACCTTCGCATTCGTGTCAGGCGAGATCATGTGGTGGACGATGCTCTTGTCAATGTAAGTATCTGTTATGTATCATGACAAGAATTTCTACTTAAAAAAGGAATTGTTTAAGTGATGACCCAAGTTTAACATTTGTGTATGTACACTTTACAGCATTTCATTATTTTTTTCAATATATAAATGGGTTTATATTCCAACTTAATTCACTTAGAAATCAAAGAAGACACCAATAAGGTGTTTTACTGTTTATCATGTTTGTTTTTAATTTAGGTAGTACATTGTATCAGTTACAATCACCATTTTTTTTAGTTGTTGTTACTATTTACTGATTTAGTGATTACAACCTAATGATTTTGCCAGTCAAGGTTGAAAAGCAAGTCTGATTTTAAAAAAAATAAAATTATGTAAATTTTAAAAAAATAGAAAACTTAAAAGTAAAACATTAAAATGTATTAACTCCACTTTCTTTTAAAGAAATTGTTAGGGGCAGTAATTTTGCTTACTTTATATACCAGAACTTCGATTTGGTTCATCACAAGTTATTTCAATTTTCATATGCAGATGTTTGCTTTCTGAAGATTAAGTTTATGACTTTCTTAACTGCAATGAAATATGGTAAATGTGTGAACTGGATGGCTTCAATAACTGCAATGAAATATGATGATGTATGTGTATTGTAACTATTAGTATTATGAATTAAAAGTGCATGCACACTTAGCCTTGTGAACATTACACTCATGCATCATAGTCATGTTTTATTTGTGCAATTTTCCTTTCTCTTGCATCACTCTTGTAAAAGTATTACATTCTTCCTTTCATTTTCTCAAAACTCCATATAGGATTTTTGAATCACCATTCGGTGACCAGTACTTTTAAAAAATGTAGTCACTAGTTTAAAATATTTCTATCCACTTTCCTGAATTTCAGCAAAATAGTAGTCAAAACTCTCTGAATATATAAAGAAATAAAGCACCAAATTAAATTAACAATGTATTTATGATGCTATGTACCAATGTTTATATCTTTCATTCTTCTCCAACTAAACTTAATTATAAAATTCTTATAAGATTAAAGTAACAGTGACATAACTATTTATTTACTCTATCACCCACCATTTTCATACTGTTTTCCAACAGTTAAAGTGCACATTCTTGCACACAAATGCACACATACACACACACACACACACGCATGCACATGAATCTTGAGGAGGGGAAATGCTTTTTGGATATGCCAGTTTCATTTCAGGGACTGGAAAGTAATGGGGAAGAGGTGCATCATTACAATTATAAAAATATAAATATAAAATTCTAATTTCTATTGAGTCATTGACTGTTTTCTATAAAATATGGAAATACAAACACCTACTAGTAAGAATATACGGTACCTTTCATTATGTTTTCATCTACTAATTCATTAAAACATCTTTATGTTTGTAATATTCCATTATTTTAATTGAATTGTATCTACAGATCATGTTAGTTATAATATATGGTGATTAATGTGAAGTTTTTTTTATTGCTTGCTAAATAGTAAATATTAATATAACATTTATTAGTTTATAATTTTTTTTTTTTTACATCACTTAAATACATAAATAGAAGAAAATTCAATTGCATTTAGAATCACCTTTTTAATAAGTAGTGGCATTTATTTTTAGAGAAAATTGTGATAATAATTATGAGATGGAATGTGTGTTGTGTGTGTGTGTGTGTGTGTGTGTGTGTGTGTAGGTGGACTAAAGGTTAAATCTTGTTTAGCCTGCATTTGAACATTTTGAACATAAATTTGAGTTTTGACCTGTTACTTTCATTTACATCTTCCCCTTTGTTCCTCTTATATGACACTTGCTCTTAGTCTTACCATGCATTATAACATTTTATTTAACATCCTCTATGCCTTTTACTAGTTTTATCCTCTCCTTCAAAGTACTCTAGCTCTACCCCTACTCACAGAGGAATGTTAGGATAATGAAAATATATATATAATATATTAATAACAATAATAAACTTGGTTATTTACATTACAACTGGCAACAAGATTTTCAGCATAAATTGTATTATACCTATATAATTTCTAGAAACTACAATCTGAGTCTATGAACAACAGTATTTAAAAATAAAATGCAGATCTCTAAATCAAAAATGTGTAGCTTTTTATTTTTATTTTATTTTATTTTTTTTTGTGTGTGGTGGATTAGCATTCATTCAAAAGTATTATATAATGAGAAGCAATTCTGCACTAAAAATATAGGCTTCTTTTGGTTCACTTGGTTCTAAAACAGTTGCTCATAATTCTCAAAAATAGGTTACAGACAGACAGTTAAATTTCCATTCCTTTCTCAGGTGTTTTCAAAACATTTATTCTCAAGTGAATTCTGATAGAAGATTTAATTTCCATTCCTTTCTCAGGTGTTTTCAAAACATTTATTCACAAGTGAATTCTATTTCTAATATAGGATTACATTTCCATTCCTTTTTCAGATGTTTTCAAAATTATTCTCATGTGAGTTCTAATATTGGATTACAATTTACATTTCCACTTATTTCTTACAATATGTTCTAGAGGTCTAGACAGTCCAATGTAATGTTATGTATTCATATTATGACAAAATATTTAAAGTGAAAGATAATAACATGCCTGCTTATTTATTTACAGTATGGATCCAGCCAGCCAGGCAGTCACTATGCCTTAATTTATTGTACAACATTACTAATACTATACACTTATCAACATGTTCAACAGCCACTGACAATAAACAGTATTCACATGTATATATATATATATATATATATATATATATGTAAATTTTATTGCAAATCTACTAATGCTTGTTTGAAGCTTAGTGGTTTGCATGTGAGCAAAAGAAGAAAGGCATCTCTTGGGAACCTTTAGTATAAGTAGTCATGCTTAACAAATAAGACACTTTTTATTTCAAGAATATCTAAGATTGTAAGAAACAGAAATTCATAACTTATGAGATATTTCATTTCTTCAAATATAAATAAAGAAAATTTCTTTATTATTGTTGATGCACCAACTCTGTTGTCTGCTAGTGCTACTAGTAAATAAATGATAATTAATCAAATGGTTTTTCTTCTAAGTTATAATTTGTTACTTTTCAGCACAGGTAGGAATGCTGTTACTCAAGACAACTTTTGAGAAGAAAATTTTCCTTTTTCGTAAAGGCAGTATAGCTTATTAGCTATGTTTTACAATTTGCAAGCATGTATATGTCATTGTAATGTCGAATGAACTTGTTTCATGATAATGGCATTCTGATACACTAACCAGTAATTGTCTCTTTACTTTCTTAGTTTTACTAAAATTACTTGTATTAGGTTTGGAGCCATTTAAAGCAAAATACACATTTTAATATATGTAAAAAATGCAACAGCAATATTTATATACTTCAGTTAAAACTCATTTAGATTCTCTAATGCCAGAAAGCATATATTATTTAATTTGAGGACTAAACTACAAGACTCAAACAGAATGAATCCACATAGTAAATTTGTAGAAAGAAAATTGAAACAGTGATTATATAAGCATGCAGTAACATGCAAATAAAATAGTATTTTCACAAAATTGCTCAAAGTATTTTTCTTCTAATACCAAGAGATTAAGATTGAATGGCAGTGATAGTGATAAATCACAGTAGTGATTGGCAAATTTTACAAAGTCAGCAAATGGTTTGTGTCAACAAATGTCACGTTATTAACTTTTTTGCTGCTAAAGATACAGCAACATGACATTTTGTCCTTGATGCATGGTATTTTCTTTTAAGGTTTATGGGACTTCTGAAATGTCAACACTCTTTTACATGTACATGTATTTATATACTCTAAAAGAATGTTTTAATTACTTTTGTAAACTTTCTAGTAATTCTGTCTATCTCTGTTAAGTACTTTGTATTGTTTGCAATATTTTGGAATGCTTAGCTTTTTGATTATCTCTGCATCTCTTTCAAATTATTATACTGGATTACACTGACAGAGAGTCTTCTGTATATGTATATACAGTAAAATTTAACTTGCTAATAGAAAACTCAGTATTGATTGTATAAGTGAAATATCATAAAATGGAATCTTTAGAGTTGAGGGATGTCTGTATTTCAGATAATGGGAGGAATAATTCTTCATTAAAAAGTATTACATCATGAGGAACAATTCATCATTAAAAAATATTACAAAATGAAGGAACATTTATGTTTTAAAATATATACACAATGAGGAACAATTCATCATTTATAAAGTCTTACAGAATAAGGGACAGTTTTGTATTAAAATCTTATATTAATAATGAGAAACAGTTTTGCATTATAATATATTACATAGCTAACAACTATTCTACATTAAAAAATAATGAACAGTTCAATATTAAATTCTGTCACAGTATTATATAGTGGGAAAACAGTTATGCAATAACAAATTGTACAAAATAAGGAACAGTTCAGTATTAAATTCTGTCACAGTATTGTATAGTGGAAAAACAGTTATGCAATAACAAATTGTACAAAATAAGGAACAATTTTAAGGAAAACTGTATTATTACATATTATGGAACAATTTTACCTTAGAAAGTATTAGTACTATTACATAATGAGAAAAAAATCTGCATTAAAACCTAATACAAATTTTTTGAGGAACCATTTTATATAAAGTATATAATGAAAAACCTTTCTACATTAAAATGTGTTACAAACCGAAGAACAATTCCCTCCTTCAAATTCTTTGATAATAAAGAACAATTCTGCCTTAAAATGAATAACAAAATGAGAACATTTACTTTTTTAAAATACCATAATGCAATTGATTATTGTTCATAACTATATGAAGATCAGGCAGAAAGTGTCTTCAGACATTATTTATACAATACAATGTAATTTTAGCAATCAGTTTTGTTTAATTTGCATGACCACAATCTATGCATTGGTCACTTAGTATATTAGTGAAGTCTGACTTCCAATTAAAATTCTCTCACTCGCTGACTCCAAGTCAAAAGTTATTTTCAAAACATACTTATGTATGTGCAAGAACCATAAAAGCAAAATATTTGAAAAAAGTTTGAAAAAATAAATATTTTAGAATGATAAGACAACTTAAAATGAATGCTTTTAGATGTAATTCTTCAATAATATTTTTAATTTGTTTATTTGCAAAATAAAAATGACAGTAACCTACCTTTCTGTCATGAAATGAAATTGTCATTAAATATCTTTCATTCTTTTTCATTTTGTTTGCTACACCCTATAGTATTTAAGACAATAAGATTTAAAGCATCCCTCACTATTTCAAGTATTTTGGTAGGTATATAATTATAGTTTTGCAAAAATATTACAAAATTTAGCATTACCTTTCCTGCCTTTAAATTATTTCATTTGAACACTTCATAATTTCAGCTGGAAATGGTTGCTATGGAAAACCCAGGAGACTTAAAGAAGCAGTTGTTTGTGGAATTTGATGGGGAACAAGGTCTTGATGAAGGTGGTGTGTCAAAGGAATTCTTCCAACTTATTGTAGAAGAGCTTTTTAATCCAGATATAGGTAAGAAAGAAATTTCTGTTTTTAAAACATTTTTAATTTATTTCTTTTTATAAATATATTTTAAGAATCTGGTTTTCACACACATGCAAGCACACACACACCACCAAACCCCACCATTAATCCTCTTGCAGCTCTGGAATAAGACTTGAAAATTAGTAAAATGTTAGGAAAGTCTGAAATTTAAAGTTACTATTTTAAGTTTTGGTATAATTATATTGCTTATTGTAAAATATTTTTTTCCTGGTAAAATATGTCTCAACCTTACTTTCAAAGTTTTCAACAGAAACACATGCTTTTCGCATATTTCAGACTCCTATAACATAGAATTTTAAAAAAAATTTTTTTCTTTTCTTATATTTTTATGTGAGCATTAGGCCCTATTGTATATAAAATAATTAGATTTAATCCACTTTATTTTTTTGCACTTCATGTAATTAAATGGTACACTGGCCCATAGAATGAGCTATATGCCAGAAATTTGACATATTGGCTCCACATTTATACAGTTAAACAGTTACATGTGGATGAAAGCCTGCCTGCATGGTTTTCTTATATAAATTATTGAAATTTAAAATTTATTTAATTTCTTGGTGGGTGGTGACAGGTTATGTTAGCAAACAAAATCATAAGTTGAAAAGATATAGATGTATATAAATTTTTAACAGCTCTTGGTAAATTTCTTAGCATATGTTCTACATATGAATAAATCTTATTTTAAATTGTTATATGTATAGTAAATATTTTGCAAATATTGTAATGAAATTTGAAATAGTACAGATTTTGTATACATTAAAAATCTAATAAAAAAAACTAAAGAAGATATCTTAAAGCTAACAAATTATTTTGCTTCCTTATTAACATTCTAAGGCAGCTTAAATTCAAAATTTGATGATTTTTTAATTTTATTTTAAGTTGTTAATATTTTTATTCATCACATTTACTGATTTAGTATCTAGTTCACATTGAGATTTTGTTGGTAATTAATTTGTTTTTAAATTGTCCTTAGATTTATTTATAGACTGGTACCTAGTCACATTATATCCATCAAAAGTTTTGCAATAATTTTTTTCTAAAATTTTGAAGTGCATTCTGAATTACTTTTAACAGTATTAGGTCTAGAATTTTTTTTTTTTTCCATCTGGAAAGACCACAAAAGTCTGGAAAATCATTTTAAACTTGAGGCAGGAATCTTTAAAAATTTGCCTTATAATACGTAAGCCATTGATATTTATCCTGCACTACATTGTAGTTTGCATAAGAAGTTCTGAGAATATTTTTTAAAGTGGGCGAATCGAAAATATTGGCTATATTTTCTTTCATTTACTCTTTGATATAATTATCTATCTAACCATTCATTGTATTTCAGAATCAAAACAAATAAGTATGTTGTCTGAATGTTGCTTCTGTTTTATTTTATAAAATTTAATTTATATTTTCAAAGTTAATTTAACAACAAAAAGAAGCTATATTATTTTTTCTTTCACAGGAATGTTTACTTATAATGAACAGACGCGACAGTTTTGGTTCAATCCCACATCTTTCGAAAATGAAGGGCAGTTCACTCTTATTGGCATTGTTTTGGGATTGGCCATCTACAACAGCTGCATTCTTGATGTGCACCTTCCAATGGTTGTCTATCGAAAACTTTTAGGCAAGAAAGGCATCTTTCTCGATCTCCTAGATGTTGATCCTGTAAGTATTTTTTGTTTTTTCCCACCAGAATGTGTAATTTGCAAATTTTGAATTAAAATATTGTACCCTTTTGTTGCCAAGACAGTTTCAGTTTAATTTCAGTTATTTTCTGAAACCACAAACTGATATTGAGTGGATTGTGTGACGGAGTAAATTTGCCCCTCCCTATTTTAAATTTAAATTGTTATATAAATTGCTAAATTGTCAGAGTAACCCGACCTTGGGCACTCTTTATGATGTTATTTTTGAAAGTGTCTGAGTTGAAGTAAACAGCTCCAGGCAAGAATATTCACATGTAATCTGCTAAGAAAACATGACATCATTTGATATGCTATATTTATTGTGTCATGTGTGCGCATCAGGCTAATGAATACTGTTGCAGTTAATAATTTACATCAACAAAGAAAATATATTAATTGTAATGAGATAATTATATTGTTTATATTAAATTATTTTTTCTGCTAAAACACATTTCAACTTTACTTTCTAAGTTTTAACAGAAACATATGCATTTTACATATTTCAGACTCCTATAACATAAACATTTTTATAATTTTTTTATTTTCTAATTATTTTATTGTGAACTTTAAGCCCTGTTGAAGTCTTTAACATGTAAAACAATTAGATTTACTCCACTTTGTTTTTAGCTTAAATGTCATTTACAGAGAATGGAAGTGATGGTAGAGACAATGAGTGCTGAGCAATTTTGAGAGAAGAATGGTAATATTGCTAGTAGGAATAGCCTTTTATTTAAAAAAAAAAGAAATTTAAACTGTATGTTTTTCATTGATTAACTTTTAAGCTAGTAGGAAGAGAAAATCATATTCATCAGGTAGTAATTTTTAATTAAAAACATAAATGTGATAAACTGTATATTATTTGGTGACTAGATCTGTTTATAAAATTGTTTTAAATTAAATTTGTGTTAATTGAGGTGTATTTATAGATTAATTTCATAGATGAATAATTTTTTATTTACTTTGAAACTTGATTCAAGTACAATTACTAATGCTAACAGCCAGCATTTTTATTATTATGTGTTTCTTTCTTGTCTTGACAGACACTGGCAAATAGCCTGCAGCAAGTGCTTGACTATACTGGGCATGACTTGGAAGAAGTGTTCTTGCAAACGTTCCGCATTGGTTTCCATGACATTTTCGGTAACAGTGTAACTCATGACCTCAAAGAAGGTGGGGAGCGTATACCAGTCACTCAAGAAAACAAGCAGGTTGGTGACTGCACTGTAATGAGGACTTTATTCCAGCTATTCATACAGTAAAACGGATCAGTTATAAAATAAAATAAATTTGAATCCAAACAAGTGTGTTGTACTGCCAGAATTATTTGGCACCATGGTTTGATTTTAATAACACTTATAATTCCTGCACAATATTACAAGCAAATAATAGTTCCTGTCAACAGAATTGGAAATAATTTTATATAAAAGTTGAGTGCAGCTGGGCAGAACAAAAAATTAAATAAATATGTATAATAATCTTCAGAAGATAACAGTATGTAAAATAATAGATTTTAACTTTACCATGTAATTGAAATGTATTTTCAGTGATTCCTTCCCCCTCTCAAAAGACCTCCATTTATGTAGTTGTCCTCATTTTGCATAACAGATTCTGACAATTTTTACTAAGCTAAATCTGGTTAAGTGCTTTACTAGAGTTTATGTTAGAAATTCCAGAGATCTTGCCAATCATATTAGATCTGCTCAGATAACTTCATGCCTGAATCCAGGGGTGCTGGCTTGACATACATGAATCTTATCAAGTCAATACTGTGAAAGAAATTGTTTAGCAATTCAGCAGTGATACACATTTTGTATGATTGGTAGCAGATTCAGTGATTGGACAGTTTATTGGACTAAATGGGATGATTTTGCTAGTGCAAGATTAAAGAAATCCACATGCAAACGTTTTCGACTCACAATACAAAATAAAATTGTTATTTTATTTAATTTACATCTTTGCAAGAAGAGCATTTGGTCACCTATTTTAATTTTCATAAACTTTGTGATTTTTTCCATTCTCGAATTAAATCTTCACCTTGATATTGATCCTAATTATGTAGTCCATTGAATTATTTAGCTTCCACTCGAAGGAAACATCTTTTATGATTTAGGTATTAACAGGGTATAACAGATACACCAAAGGATGGCATGTTCAATTTAGCTACATTTTTGTGACTCCTATCCTATCAAATGATTAAATTATGCAAGTATGCTGGCATTCTGTATCCTGATTTACCTTTACTACAAGAATAAAGAACACACTGGAGCAAAAGCATTTTTATTACAGTCAAAACATGAGGTTCCTTACACCATACAATGTGCTGTCTAATGTTTTATATTTCATACTGTGCAGGTTATGCACATGCCTTGTTTGCTAAAATCAGCCTCACTTCATTTTCTGTTAAGATTAATGTTCCTTTACATAATAATCATTCAGGGTAATGTGAATTTTTTAGTTTTCTCTTTGAGTATTTTAGCTATCATGTTGATGGCAATCTCTTTTGATAGTAAGGAAGTTATTGCTCTTTTAAAGAGATTTTTGTTTCACATTCTTTCATTGTTTATTTTTCATCCTTTGCATCTGTTTCAGGAATTTGTTGATCTATATGCTGATTTCATCTTAAACAAATCCATAGAACGACAGTTCCGTGCCTTCAAAAGAGGTTTTACCATGGTCACCAATGAGAGCCCTCTTAAAATGCTTTTCCGTCCTGATGAGGTGGAGATGCTGGTTTGTGGCAGCAAAGTAAGACATTAACTTGTAATTGATATGTCTTGAAATATTGACCCTTGTTTGACAGGTTTTAAATGTTGACCCTTAATTGAGGTCTTGAAACATTTTTAAAACAGGTTGGTTTGAAAAATAAATTTATTTGAGCCATAAAACATTTTTAAAACAGGTTGGTTTGAAAAATAAATTTATTTGAGCCATAAAACATTTTAAAAACAGGTTGGTTTGAAAAATAAATTTATTTGAGCCATAAAACATTTTTAAAACAGGCTGGTTTGATAAATAAATTTATTTGAGCCATAAAACACATTTTTTCAGTTGTAAAACATATAATCCTGAAAGAGAAGAGATAACTGAATGTAATTTCGTAAAAATCTTAAAATTAAAAATTAAAGAAAATCAAAAATTTTAGAAATTCTTGTAGTGTAGACCAGTGGCCTCCAGCCTTTTTGTAGCTAAGAGCATGTTAAAATTTTCAGAAGAGTTTGGTGGGCACCAACAATTTTTGAAAACTCATTTTGCACTGGAAATTAAATAGTATGCAAAACATCAAATTTAGTAATAACATAATATATGAATCTATAACATTGATAATGTAACTGGACCAGATAAAAGTTTTCATTAAATTATTCAGCAATTACTCTTGTACTATTACTGTGCATATTTGCTTCTTTTAAATCAACCTGGAAGATAAATTAATCAGTTTTTACCAAATAACAAGACCATTCATCTAATTTATTTTTAAAATATACAATTTGAACTAGTGGTCAAAATATATTTATTATTTTTCTTTAACAAATGTTGTCAGTTATGGTTAATTAAAAATATACTTTGTTTTGTTACTTGTATCTGGATTTCAATAAGCAAGCATGCAATTATTAAAAAAAAGTTTCGTTACTGATGTCCGAATTTCAATAAACCTCAAATAAAGCTATGTAAGCTTAAATTTTGTACTCAGTATTATTATTGTTTATTTTACTGTCATTATGAAAATCTCTTCCAGTTTATATTTTTCTTCTTTGATTGAATTTGACTTCTCTTTTAGGAATTTGACTTCTATGCTCTGGAAGAGACCACTGACTATGATGGAGGCTTCACGTCTGCTTCACAGACAATCAGGTAAGGAAATGTGCTAGAGTATTGTTACTGAAAATTATATATTTAGCATTTTGAAAATGAGAGAGGTTATTGCATTAGCATCTGTGCGATAGAGGATTGTTATTGAAAATTATATAGAATATTGAGTTACTGTATGTGGGATAGAATAATGGATAATTGAAGATTTTTATTCTTTCGCTAAAATTATCATGCTCATATACTAATAGAATTTAAATATAAAAAAGAACACCTATAATTTATTTGACATGCTGGGGATATATTATGTTATAATTTTTTTTTTTTTTTCAAATTAGGTTTTTTTTTAATGCAAATAAAAATATTTTCTCAACAGGTGCTAAACTGTGTTTCCTCATTAAAAAAATTACCCAAAATGTGCATTTGTCGCCATTCCTTATTCTGTTTTTGGATAGCCATGGGTTTTGATCCTTGTACCATTTAGGTCATCAGATTTAATTTTTTAGTACAAAGTAGGATATTGTTGAGTTAAGATTTAATTGAGTTTCAGGTAGAACACTATTTTTCTCTTATTTCCCCTCATTATAAATATTTATTTTTTTCTAGCATATTGTGAACTCAAAGGATGAAATCCTGTGCATATGCATAGGCATTTTTTCATATGAAAATACGAGTATTTTTGCAAGTAAAACAGTTTTGGCAGATTGTTATATAACATAGAATTTATAAAAGTTGTTAAGGTTAAAATATTTGTTAACCAAAATAAAAATTGTATTGTGAAGAATTTGTTTCCTGATCTAGTTTTGAGTTATAATTTATAAAAGTTGTTAAGGTTAAAATATTTGTTAACCAAAATAAAAATTGTATTGTGAAGAATTTGTTTCCTGATCTAGTTTTGAGTTATAAATTTGTAAAAGTTGTTAAGGTTAAAATATTTGTTAACCAAAATAAAAATTGTATTGTGAAGAATTTGTTTCCTGATCTAGTTTTGAGTTATAATTTATAAAAGTTGTTAAGGTTAAAATATTTGTTAACCAAAATAAAAATTGTATTGTGAAGAATTTCTTTTCTGATCTAGTTTTGAGGTTATAATTTATAAGCACCATAATTGCAGATGAGATAAATATCATGATTGGATATGTGTTTTTTAAATGGGATACATTTCATGAATGCATTTGATCTTTGAAGAGAGTTGTATCTGGTTATTTCTCATCAAGCACTGCACAACAAATCCTTTGTCACTAGAAACAAATCAGCATTTTAGTTTGATGTACTTAAGCTTAATATGAATGACTGGAGTAGCTTATTAATATGAAGAAAGAAATTATATCACTTTCTGGATCAGGATTAAATTTGGCATCTATTTTGTAAAGAACTTAAAGCTCATTAAAGAGTTGGCACAATTAAATTTTATTATTATTAATATTATTTGCTTCTCTGTTCAGGCACTTTTGGGAAGTTGTACACGAGTTCAACGATGATGAGAAAAAGAAACTTCTTCAGTTCACAACAGGATCTGACCGTGTTCCTGTTGGTGGTTTGTCAAAACTGAAATTTATCATTGCTCGGAATGGACCAGACTCAGATAAGTATGTTCAGAGAGTGATGAAAGTGTACAATGATATAAAATATTTGTACTCACATGCAGTAGGTTTAAAGGGGAAAACATTATTAAAATAAAACTAGACTAATCACACTTTATACAGTACTCTCTCACATGCCTCCTGAGCCACAAAATTCAAATTCAGTAACAAACTTTTAAGCCTATTTAGCTCCATTCCTAGAAGTTTCTCATTGTTTTAGTTTGCAAACCAGAATGGAATAAGTATCTAAATAAAGTGTTATTCAGCAAATTAGGCAGAGTTTCTTTTAAATGGATTATGATCTTTACCTATATCCTCACTACTATATTTAATGAACTTACATGTTTACATCATCATTCCAGGGCAGTAAAGTTCATTTACAGTATTCAAAAGCATTGTCATTTTTAAAATAAACATCGGATCAAAGTTTGTTATGATCCTGCAACAAATTTCTTGTTTGCATACCATACTGTGTCCATACACAGTACTTCAGAGATAAATTGTATTTGTGATATACAATTTATATACCATTTTGCTCTCAAAACTTGTCTGAAGCTCTCTTTAAAAAGTTCTGGTTCTAGTAGAGATCATTGGGTCACCAAGCATTTTTATTCTAGTTTTTGTATAGTCACAACAAGCCACGACTGATTTACTGAAAATAAATTGTATCCTTTTATTTACCAAACAATCCTTTTATTTACCAAACAATTTTTCCTCCCTTTTTCTTTCCTTTTTAAAAAAAATTCACACTCTCATTAAAGTATTCATGTGTTGGGTTTTCTACAATTCAGTCTTTTTGATTTTATTTATCAATATTCATTTATTATTATTAAATCTACTATATAGACTAAAAGTAAAAATATATTTTTCCACCATAGTGGTTAAGCATAGTCACGTCAGTTGAAATTGGAGCATCATTTTCATAGTTTGATTGAGTTCACAAACACACAATGCTGTTTATCTGATTTTCACCTTTTTTTTTAATTCACTGTTGTAAAATTTATATATTTTCTTTATTTTTTTTAAATACCCACCCATTTTTGTTCCCATTGTTGTAGTGTCAAATTATCTGTTCTCATACAAGCATGATTTGACATCACCTCTTGTTTTACACTCAAGCTTTTTTTCATATTATTCATTGTGATTTTAAATTTGAAAACTGAATTATCTGGTTAATCATGGAGGTCTACATGAAGACAGTTTAAGATGAGTGAAAAAAATTTTAAAACTGTAAGGAATGACATGACTCCTCTTTGCCAATAACATTCTTGCTCCCACTTTTGTACTTTGAAGTTTAGCTGATATCAGTGTGCTGGTCATGTCACCACAAGGTTAATAATTTGATTTGCTTTGATTTTAAAATGAAATCAATAATTATTACTGTTAACACTAATAGCAATATAAAATAATTTATATTATATTCAGAAGTATGTCATTCATGCACATTTTAACTAGAGTAATTGTCACAGGAAATGAGGGACAGAAATTATATTTTATTTCATTTTAAAAAACCGCTAACAAAACTAATTGAAGTAATCCGAGTTTTGTTATTTTACATATGTAGCATGAAAATTCCAGTAACGGTCACCTAAGATCTCTTTAGTAGACAGACGTTCGTGACGCAGTGTGTGTTAATTATCATATTGAATATATATATTAGTTTATGAAGAATATGTATATTAAATAAATTGGGACAACTGCGCAATACCGTCACATGTTGTTGACGAGTGAAATGGCCAGTGCGCATTAGTATTGACCACAGAAAAGCGTGCATCACGATTACCACTATATATCCAAGGCAAAAATCATGTCACAGGACATAGCTTCTGGAAGTTTTGGAAACCTTCAGTGAGAGCTATATAAGAGGCAAAATAAAGACTTTTACTCTCAATGTTGAAAACGTCGATTCGTCTGAAGCCAGTCTAACTTCACGTATGAATTATCTCATGTACAGAGATTTCATAAAGGAAAGCTGCAATAATCTCTTTCCATCCGTTTTCCATCCGTCTGATGCCATATATTGAGTGACGAGGCAAAATTACTCAGTATAACTTTTGGCAAAGTGGAAAGTTCGCTGTCAAGAACAACCCGATGCATGCGACGCTGGTTGTATGCAGTTAACGACACGAGGGACCAACTTGTTCTTCCCCCTGTCTGAGTTCGTTTTGGCAGTCTATCCCGCTAATTGAGAGGCTAGCACCGAGATTTTCTTACAGACAATCCGGATTTCTACACTCAATGTAATGCGACGACACATCCCACTGGACGACTCCATCCGATAATGCTAAACGTCGTTGGCGTGTCCGTTTCCACGACAAGCAACGATAATTATCGAGGCTGACAACAGTCAGCTAAATTTCAGATTTCTCCCTAGTGATAATCTGAAAGTGGTGCCTAGATTCTGCAGAATCTTCACCTGTAATGCGACGCCTCAATTGCGTCCCGTCTTCACTTTGAAGTGCCGCTTATAAGTGACGTGTGAGCTTACGTCATCTCCTTGGAACTCTGACATTAATAGTGAGTAATCATTAGCACGGCTAACGCGCACATACTTAACTCTAGAACTCGAAGAAAATGAACACTATTATATCGTTTGCAAAATAAGAACTTTAATGTTAAAAGTAATGCTTATTTTACATGTCAACTATTGTTAAAGCGGCCCCATTTGCCGCATAAGAATTGTGTAATTAATCTTTATTTTATATTTTGAATTTCATCATTTTCATCTCCCCTTATTTCCCACAGAGTGTATGACATTGGAAAGTTGAATGAATGATTAATCACTGTGCGAAAGAGTAGTGCCCCTTTTAAATCGGGAAATAAATAACCTGATTTAAACATCTTTCAACTCTCTTGTTATTCATAGTTTTTGAGAGGGACGAAAGAATTTGTACTATTGTTTTGCACCGTTCGTCTGTTCGTCCATTTATTCACATTTATGATACACACTCACAACACACACCGCCAATAAAACGTTCCTTGGCATGACACTAATAAACTGGGCCCCACCCAAACATCAATGGAGTATGTCATGTGTGTCTATGTAACAACCTGACACGACGTAGTACTGGCACACGTCACGGGCTTTTTTGGAGGTGCACCGGAGCAGGCCAAAAATAGACTTCACCCCTTGCATCTCTAACTTCAGCTCGGGTCGGCTTGTAACGAGCCCGCCCGTTTTGTGACAGTAATACTTATACATACGCATTGTGTTGTGTGATCTCTGACGTTAACATTCAGTTATATTTTTATCAGTATATATCTTGGTGTTCTCTATGCTGAAATATTTCATTTCATATTTGTCATTAATAATTAACAAATAAATATGGTAATAAGTGAATGTACAAATATCATATTGTATTATTTTTAACTTAGGGAAGTTTTATCCTATGAATCCAAATATTTTTTCAAAAAATGATACTAAATAAACTGTAAAATTTTTAAATAATGTACATTTTATTTTTTTCTATAATTTAAACAACAGTTAGAATATGTGCTTTGCACCTTTTAACTGTAAAATATCAATTTTTTATCAAAGATGAAAGTACTGAACATTACAGCTTTGGAATTTAAATATATCAAAAACTCATCTGTCTACAAAATACTATATTTGTGCCAGGATTGACGGCCATCATTTTCACAACAATGTTTATTCTATACTAATTCTGTATTGCTTTGAAGTTTAATTAGAAACTCTGTCTGTTTTATGTTTGTCAGGATTGACTTAGCCATTTTACAATGGTGCTCATTGTTTCTACTAATGTGTGGTCCATGCTGAAGAACACATACATGTAGAAAGTTTTGGGTGTGATTTATTTAAACTAAAATTTCTTATTAAATGTCTTTTACAAACCGTCATTATTATCAAATTCCAGTATTTACTTTACCACTACCTTTCACATTATCATTTGTGCAATGGCACTTGAACCAAAACTGAAAATGAACAATATTAATGCTTATTTGCTTATTTTGAGTTCCATTTGACTTGTTTAAGTAATTATAATGAAATAACAGTAAAAATAGCTGACATTTTTTTTGTTAAAGTGCACATATTAATGTCTTATTTTAAAAAAATTATGATGACTTAAAAATAAAGGTAGAGGGGTGATTGAAACCAATTGGCAGGTTGAAATAAAAACAGGAGTATTATAGCAGAGGTGCACAAACGTTTTAGGCCAGAGGGCCAAATTTCCAATCAAATATCAATAGTGCATGGAGGGCTGCCACATGGATGGCTCAGTAGAAAAAAACATTTATCCAAGCAAAGCAAAACTTGGGGTGAAAGCTAGCAAAAAATATGAAAGCAAGTTAATTATTTTAATTTTTGTTTTCACAGAAAATTTTGTTTCCCCTTTTAGTTTTTATATCTCTAGGGAGGTGTGATTTTAAGTGTAAATCACATTTGTTTCTAATTGTATAATGTGTGTTTATAGTTAATACAGCCTCCCAAATTTTTGTAAAGCATCTGCTGTTTTGCTACAAAGCTTGGGTGAACAGTAGATTCTTCTTTGGTCTGTATGTTAAATGTCCTAATTTTAATACACATATTATAATTACAATGTAAGTTCAATAATCACAACTCACATTGATTGATGCAAATGCCTTACAGTCCTAACAAACAGCTTCATCTGCATGTAGTTCTCTTGTCACATTATTCATGAACACTTAAGTCAGATGTTTAGCGTTAGCTACTGTGTAAAGTTGTGTCTCTTTTCAAACTTTAACATGATTTGTGTTTTTTGCATGCTTTTTACCATAATATGTTGATTGTATGTACATTTTAAAGCAATGTACCATTGCAAACACTAAAATAAATGCACAACTTTGTAATGAATCTGGATTATGGGTTCTGTTAATGTGCAATTAATGTGGTATAAAAGTATGTGAAGTTTGTTTAATCTTGAACTTAATTTATTTTCGCATTTCTTTTTCAGTCAGTTGTTGATTATAGTTTTGTACATGTACTTTTTTAAAGACCAACCTCTACCAGTGAAAACTTTAAAATAAGTACACATACCTGAAACTGAGCATGTACATTGTCATTTGTACGGTGCTAGCTGTGCTGATGTTGTGCATTTTGTCTGTCACTTTGACTTAATTTATTTCTACATGAATTTTTCCATTAGATGTACACTGTTACACTACAGTAGCATATTACATTATATTAATATTAAAATTAATTATATCAGTAGTCTCGATAGAGTAAGGCAATTGGGATGAAGATCATCACAAGTTTGTGAAAAGTTTGGATGTTTTGTCAATACATTAATGATAAGTGCATGGTTGTTTTGTGCGTGTGTGTGTGTGTGTGTTCAGTCTTTGAGTAACATCAAACTTTCTGTTGATTCAGTTTTTTCTTTGCTTTATACACCTAATTTTATCATGTGTAAAACATTTTTTTAAAAAAATTTTCATTATGTAATAAAAGTACCCAAAACAAATACTCATAGAAAACAGCTCTAATAAAAACAAAGATATATGCTTGACACTCAATGATACATGCACTTTAGCTACTAGTATCACTTCAAGTTGGCAGAATTTCAAATGAATGGAATGGAGACTTCCAATGCTCTCCAGTATTTGAAATTATCCTCAGATATAATATATTGCTTTTACTTTAACACTTGGCACCAAAGTCTTTTAAGTCCAATCACTCTTCGATTGTTATGATTGCACTTTATTGCATAATTGTTTAGTAATTCAGTTACTCTGTGTAAAAAATATGTTTTTATATATTTTGATAAATATGATATATCATGATCTCAATTTCTGTTGCAGACTGCCAACATCTCACACTTGTTTCAACGTATTACTGCTACCTGATTACTCCACCAAGAGTAAACTGAAAGAACGCCTGCTCAAGGCCATTAATTATGCCAAGGGATTTGGCATGCTGTGATCAGAAACTCTTGTTTGTCCCCCTTTACCTAATGTCATCACCTTGGACAGGCCCATTCTTAGTATTTATATTTGCACAGCCATGTGGTCTCAGAAAAATGAGTTGCCAATTTCACACAACCCATGCCAGTGATGCATTATGCTTTTTAGTCTGAGAAAGATGCATAAAATATATCACAAGTCAGAACAGTATCATTGTAGGAGGTTAATAATATACATGCTCTGAGAGGAATTCTTCAGTTGGTTTTTCTTTCTGAACCCCCTACCCACCATACCAAAGCTTTCACTTAAAGTCAGTTTCAGCTAATGGAATATATTATTATTTTTAGCTTCTCTGTTGTCTCCACAGGTTTTATCTTTCTTTGTAATATTAAATTTAATTTCCTTGCATTTATTAGCGTATTAACTTTGAATCCCGTTTTGTGTGGTCTGAGGAGAAGAATGAGTCAGGCCAGATTTAGGGTTGGGTGAGCTTTAACCGTGTGTTACATGCTTTTATAAACTGTGTGCTGCATGCTTTTGTAGTTGCATAAATGTGCATTGTTGTTGGGTGGTGAGATAAGTTGCTATTTTTGAAATAAAATTATTTAGAAAATTTCAGGCAGAAAAGTAATATTTTTTAGTATGTAAGATTTTACTTGCAGGTTTTGTAAGAAGCATCCCTCATTCATATGGTTTTATATTTTTGGTTCATTTTCAAGATGAATCAGTGTATTTATCCAATTTTATTTGTAAATGAAATGAGGGATTAGAATTCTTAATGTAATCTATTTACATAACTTAAGAAGTCACAAAAATCTAGTTTGAAATTTTAGTTTATGGTTATCTTCCAAGACATTCTTTAATGACATACAGACAACCCTTGGAGATGATAATTTTCTCTTAGCACATAAATTGTATTTGATGATTGCTGCTTGATTGTAATTATAGCAGCTAGTATTTTTACTGTTTTGTCTGTTTCCTTGTGTGGAAATTAATGTATTTGAATTGTGATTTGTTGATTTAACATCTTTCACATTCACAAACTTTCCACACATACGTTCACCATTGTTATTCTCTAGTAATATAACAGAGTAGTCTTCTTTCTAAAACCTGTGGGTGAGTAACAGAAAATATCTACATCAAAATATTAAGAGGCTCTGGCATTCAGTTTCCAAGAAGTTTATTGTGAAACAAATCTTTTAATATGCTTCGCTTCTATGAGACTTATCATGTACATCCTTTCCCTTCCCAAACCCAGTTATTTTCCCTCAATATTTATACTGCTCTCCTTTGCTCCTAAATCCAAGCAGTTTAGTGCTTTGTGAGCTTTAGTGCTTTTTATTTATTTGTATTTAAAAGTATGGGATAGTAATTTATTAAATTTGCTTTTAACAAGGAGGAAAATGTCTGCAAAGCACAAATAGAGAGTGTGGTTCTAAAAGTGGACACATAATTAAGATCCAATGTGTCAAGACGGTTTTTGAAAATTGGATGATAACTTTGCAAAACATAAGCAGTCAGTCATTTTGTTTTACTTATTTTGTTTAAAACATTTAACTATGAGCATTTCTCCATATCCACATCATCCTTGAGGACAGTCATCCTTGATTAGCACTATTAATTGGCACTCTGCACTTCAAATGACTTCTCAGAGAGTTCTCAGGGATTCACAAAGCAGGGTTGAAAGGGGAATAATTAAGTTGAATAATTCTAGATCTAACTGTACATTATACATGCCTCTCAGCTCTGGATAAATATCCTATTAACATGAACATAAATACTACATATTAATTATTATATAGTTTTTATGGAGATATCCTGAGTGTTTAGCATTTAGATCTATTTGTTTCATTGTATATTCAGAAAAATGCTTTGTGGTCATTTTGTGCCCTTGAAAAAATATGTTAAATCAGTTTAATACTTTTCCTTTTTTTAAAAAAAATTAAAAAATTAACCCAAACAAACAATTATTTACTTAAGTTGGACTTTTTATTTGTGGATGTTTTGCTGCTGATAGGCTTCCTAATAATGTACTCGATTAATCTGCCAGTATTAAGTATTTCTTGATGATTGAAAGGAACAAAGGCATTATTTATTGGTTAGGTAATCATGTCACTTGATTTAGATCTTCATTATGGAAAAGACTGACATTGAAGAGAGGGGGAAAAAATTATCTATACATTTTTGATGTTAAAGAAAGAAAATCAACTCAGCATCTTAACATAATTTAAAATTGTGTTATGTTCTGACAGCATGGCAGTTTTCTACCACACAAACCAAAGCAATATGTGACACTTTCTCAGATCCAGAAGTGTTAGTGTTTGATTGCTTTCTTGATATCATTCTTGCAGGCGACGGTAGGGAAAATATACCTAGAGATCTTTGCTCAAATAATTATTCATTCTGTGTTATGTATGAAAAGGCAAAAATAAAATCATTCTTTAAATGATTTTATTGGTGCATGCATGTGAATCACTTTAAGGATTTTTATTATTTTCATTTGGATGGCTTTGCATCAAGACATGCTTTGGCTCACATAGCTTTTTCTTCCTGTTTGTAAGATTTAAAAAAAATTTAAGTAATAAATAGTTTTGGTTAACTTTTTAGTTGCTGAAACTGTCAGTTAAAGAGGGCATTTTTGTGTACAACTGTTCATGAGCAATTCTTTGATTTGTTGTATGTGTGAATCTATTAATGACTCTAAGTGTATATTGTATAATCTTGCAAGTGACAGACAGACTTGCATCAGAATGATACAAGTTTACTGAAGGAATTTTTTAACAGTAAAAATTAATGTAGTTTATTATTATTGCACTTGTCAGAAGAAACAAAACTACGTTATACATTTCTATCCATGCCCGAGTTTGGCCTGAATAATAATCTATTGCCTGGTGGAGTTTAGAGCTAATCCTGGGCTACATTTAGTGTAGTGGTGATTTAATTGACTGTACTTCACTCATGGCCAAGTTTGAGGAAGAACACTGAGTAGATCTTGTAGTTTATTTAAGGTAAGGAAGGAAATTAGAAAAAGAAAAACTTATAAGAAGAGTTATTTGTGTCTTTGAACCCATAATGCTAGCCATTCGGTATGTTTGATTTTTCTTTTCAGCATTTGTAGCAGGTTTTAATGAGCAAACAAAAGCTTCAGAAGTAACCAACCCTGTCACCGCTTTTTAAAAAAATTTTCTCCCTTGATGACTGATAAATTTAAAATCATCTTTAAATTTTCTTCTTTTTATTTTAAAGTAAATAGTATGTATTCTTATTTATTACAAGTATGGATGTTTATTTTAATGAAATGAACTAATTGTCAGTGCTCTGTTTTATTGTATCCATATTGTAATTGTTTCTTGTTAATGTAATTTGATATATATGTGCTAACTTTACTAAGTGACCGTTTTTAGCTGAATCAAACCTTGTAATATTGCTTGGTATATTATTGTTAAAGTATAATAACTTTACACATTTTTGTTTTAGATTATTTCTTTTTTTGTTTCAATGTCATACTGCATTATACTGTATTTCAGACAATTATTCCTGTTTGCTTGTCCTTAGAAGAAAGAAAAAGATTGTTTCTGAGTCATTAACCATATGGTTAAGCTGTAATACTTTGTAATCATGAATTTTATCAAACTGAGTGAACTTGCATGGTATGTATACATGCTTCATGGTACATAGTCCAGGCAGCTAAACCAACAAAGACTGCAAAGTTCAAATTTCACTCATTAACTATGTACTCATAATTCTGGTTACAGATAGGTGAGAAATGAAATTGTAAACACAAGATCATTGATGCAATGAAGCGTTGAAAGATTAAAAAAAAAAAGTTAAATTTTGTCCACAGAACTAATTTTTAAACAATTTTGTTAAATGGGTGGGTGCATTATTTAAAATGGAGTTTATTCTTGAATATTTCAGAATTCATGCCTTCACAAAAAGCCTGTTTATCTATAACTAACTCATCTAGAGGAAATAATTTTAAAAATCAGCACTCAATTGCATGGTAGATAGCATGCCGGTGAAATCAATATGCTAAGATATTTATAGTTTGAAAAATTGTTTTCTCTCTCTCTCTCTCTCTCTCTCTCTCTCTCTCTCTCTCTCTCTCTTTCTCTTTCTGGATGTTGTGGAATGGCAGTTCTCTGGTCACAGGTTTATAACGTGAATGTGCTGGATATTGTCAGTTCTGGAAATGTTTCTTGACATGAACCCGGTCTTGGTGCTTGCAGGCTTGCACTGCCTTTGGACTCGCATTCAGCCCAGTGGTTTTATAGTTTTTGATAGACTGTATGAATTGGTCTCCAGATGATGATTTTGAATAAATGTTGAATTCTAGAACTTGTAACCTGAGTATCCCGGGGACACGTTGATTCGAATTGTAAGCATTGACAACATTGGCTTTGTCTGTCTGTCAAGTTTGTTTTTATTTGTATCTGTCTATCTTTCTGAGGAAATTGTTTTAATGTAAAATTATATTCGTACATATCTACACAGACACCCCTATTTACAAAACTTGGGGATGCTTTTTATTTTTTCCCAACATCTTAAAATCCCCTGAGAGAAGGATCTTGGGTCGTGCTCTTCTTTTTTTCTTTCCTCCCCTGTAGATCTAAAGATAAAAGTGGTAAATGTTACATCCGCGTTCTCGCTAAAGGATCCTTAATGATCTGGCTACCGAGAAGGTAGTTTTTTTTTTTAATTATTATTTTTAAAGATAAATGTGAGTCACCAACCAAACAATTTGCAACCAAACAAATGCAATCTTCTTTAGCAGACCATTGTTTCCGATTGTTAAATTGATGTGATGCAGTAGTAGTGTTCAATAATCGGTGTTGGGATGCTTCACCTCGCGCCGGATAGATTTCTGAGAGTTACTCTGCAACAGATCTATCATAATAAAGAGCGAGCAATAAAACTCTTTGTTTCCACGTCAGCAGGTCTTTTGTCGCGTAATCAAGAACTTGTGAGTCAGAAACCTTAGCTGTTGCTACGTCAGCAGAACTATCAGGAGTCACTAAGAATGATGCAGAGAGAAAACTATGGTGTTGAAAGTTAGTGTTAGGTGTATAGTTGGTGTTGATAGTAATGTTTGGTGTATAGGTGTTGTTGAAGTAGTGTTTGGTGTATAGTTGGTGTTGATAGTAATGTTTGGTGTATAGTTGGTGTTGAAAGTTAGTGTTAGGTGTATAGTTGGTGTTGATAGTAATGTTTGGTGTATAGTTGGTGTTGATAGTAATGTTTGGTGTATAGTTGGTGTTGATAGTAATGTTTGGTGTATAGGTGGTGTTGAAGTAGTGTTTGGTGTATAGTTGGTGTTGATAGTAATGTTTGGTGTATAGGTGTTGTTGAAGTAGTGTTTGGTGTATAGTTGGTGTTGATAGTAATGTTTGGTGTATAGGTGTTGTTGAAGTAGTGTTTGGTGTATAGGTGGTGTTGAAGTAGTGTTTGGTGTATAGTTGGTGTTGATAGTAATGTTTGGTGTATAGGTGGTGTTGAAGTGGTGTTTGGTGTATATGAACATTATAGGTTGACTGGCTCACAGGGACTGCATCGAATGTATCATGAAGATTTGCTGTTGTTTTTTTTAACAGTATTTTTCCATTACTTTTTATATCAATCACTACTCAATCATATTTCCAAATTTTTTGTTAAGCACCGCGCTATTCCACCTACTTAACCCTTCCTTCTCCTCGAGGAAGTTTGCCTGTACAAAACAGCCACCACCACCACTTTGAACCTTGAACAAGAACCTTGTTTTCAGCAAAATTTCTACAACTGAGACAATGACTTCGTGACTTCATGCCGCGCTAAACACTTTGAGGAGCACTTCTTCAGTTTTAATTTTAAACACTTTGGGAAAAAAACACCTTTTCAAATGTAAACATTTTTGGGAATTCATACATATT
Organism: Sinotaia quadrata; assembly: GCA_028829895.1. NCBI lineage: Eukaryota > Metazoa > Mollusca > Gastropoda > Architaenioglossa > Viviparidae > Sinotaia > Sinotaia quadrata. The sequence goes on from CM054183.1 coordinate 68,430,590, forward strand.
ACCAGCACTTTACTGCATAGACAAGAAGTCCACTCATAATCTTTTATGAATACACCACTGCATACACATCACTTTGTATCGACATGTATAAAATTCTAAATCGACACAATCTACACATTTCTTTACGTCATTTACACTGACACAATCTTGTAAATCACACTTTGCGCAAGATATATATATATATTCATTTTATAATCGACGCTATCTACAGTCTGGTGTATTCTATATTTACACAAACTACACACATACCATATTGTATTTTGACAACCTACGGACATACTTTATTGTATTTTGACAACCTACACACATTATTGTATTTTGACAACCTACGCACATACTTTATTGTATTTTGACAGCCTACACACATACTTTATTGTATTTTGACAACCTACGCACATACTTTATTGTATTTTGACAAACTACACACATACTTTATTGTATTTTAACACAACCTACACACATTTGTATATTGACATACCTCACACACATACTTCTTTGTATACTGACACAACGTACACATATACTTCATTGTATATCGACAACCCCCACGCATACTTAATTGTATAGTGACACAACCGATACACACACTTCATTGTATATTGCCACAACCTACAAACCTATTTTGTTATATATTGCCACAACCTACACATTTGTGTATTTCACTGTATATTGCCAAAACCTACACCCTTGTGTATTTCATTGTTTATTTACACAACCCATACACTTCTGTGTTTCATTGTATTTTGACACAACCTACACTCTTGTGTATTTCATTGTATATTGACAACCCACATGCATACTTCATTGTATATTGACACAATCTACACACACATATACTTCATTGGCTTTGACACAACCTACACATATAATTCATTGGCTTTGACACAACCTGCGCATATTTCATTGTATATTGATACAACCTACACACATATACTTCGTTGTCTTTGACACAACCTGCACACGCATATTTCATTGTATATTGATACAACCTAAAAACTTGCGTATCTCATTAGCGGCGCATACATTGTGTATTTGATTTATATCAACACAAAGTTTTGCTTCTGTTTAAATTGAACAAAATCGACACATTTAATACCCCTATACTTAATTGTATGTTTACACAACCGGTACTGTCCTACTTCATTACAATACAGCAAAAATATATTCACGTATTTGAATTAGGCAGAACCAAACAGCATGATTATTGCACTCTTGTTTTCTTACACACTTATGGTACATTCCCAGGCACTCTTCTCACACATTTAAGGTACATTCCCAGGCACTCATCTCACACACTTAGGCGCATTCTAACTCTTCTCACACACTTAAGGCACATTCTAACTCTTCTCACACACTTAAGGCACATTCTAACTCTTCTCACACACTTAAGGTACATTCCCAGGCACTCTTCTCACACACTTAAGGTACATTCCCAGGCACTCTTCACACACTTAAGGCACATTCTAACTCTTCTCACACACTTAAGGTACATTCCCAGGTACTCATCTCACACTTAAGGCACATTCTAACTCTTCTCACACACTTAAGGCACATTCCCAGGTACTCATCACACTTAAGGCACATTCTCAGAAAAAGATGTCAACGTCCATTGCAGGTTTTTGCAGCCTTTGGAATAAACTGTCGTTTGAACTGAAACATAAAGCACACATCTTTAGAGATAGCTCTGAAGCTGAAATTTTAACATACAAACCCATCTCTAGGCTAAAATTCTTAGTTTGTTTCTTCCCTGGTCCAGCTTATGTGTTTTACATCCTTCTAGTCACTCGTGTAGACAAACGTGGTACATAGTATGTATTCATTAAGCTACGTGTTTTGTAAAGTATATAACTGAGGCGTTCAGGATATTATTTTGTTTAGAGATTATGCCCTCTTAACTAGTTGTATTTAAGGTATTTTTAAACTTAATTCACGCTAGCGAGCTAGATCCCATATTTTGTTGCTTAGAAGTAGATTTAAAATTAAAACCCGTTCAGATGCACTGCTTGAAGTTTAAGTCTGAAGAGGGTGGTAAATCACACTCACTCATCTAATATTTGTCTGCTAGCCACTTCGGGGTAGTGACTGCGGACCTATTTTGACAGAGCTTGAAAGTATCCCGGATGTACAAGTCAAGCTGTCCACCAACGGTTGTCATTTGGCTTTACATCAAAATGGCGGACGGCAATTCTTTCTTTCTTTCTTATCGAGGCCTGTAAGAGGGTGTTTGGTGGATCTTGCCAGCTGTGTCCTTTGGCCGTCCTTTCTTTAGCTTCTATATTGCAAGACAGTAATGAACTTCATAGGGTACATTATCTACCCCAAAATAGTTGAAAGTAAATTTTCGAGATAAAATTACAGTACAAATCTCCAATCGGTAAGAACTGTGATGAAAAGTAAACAGATAATCTCACAAAACCTATATTTAACATTAGTTGTAACAAACTATCCTGCCTCTGTTTTAAAATTTTATTATTTAGTGACAAAAGCTTGTTTTATTATTAAAGATTAAGCTTTCATATAAATATTATTGTTATTATCCTCAGATGTCGGCTCATTGTTGCTAATCAAAATAAACTATCGCAATGGAATACGCCGGTCAGGAAGCAGAAGAAGAAAGATGCTTGTTCATAAGGTAGTTTATGAGTTTAGGCGGTGACTGAAATTTTTGTCGTGTGTTATCTCCAACGTAAACAATTTCAGACGTGGGGTGTGGGGGGAAATAACAATACGAGAAGACGTGAAATATAAAAAGACCGGTTTCAGGACCAGTTATATATATATGTATATATATAAATACTTGCTCTAAAACCGGTCTTTTATTTATAAAACTGTTGCGTTGACAAAGCAAACTTGTTGCTTAGTCACCATGTTTTAGTTTTTCTCTTAAAATTTGCAAACAAATGATTAAAATTGTTCTTTTTTATGCAAGTTTGTATAAGTGTTTTTTAGTAATTGAAGACACAAATAACTAAGCCATGCAGAGTGTTCTCCCTTTCATATTTAAACTGTCCCAGTCCTCTCGTAAACGAGTGAGTTTATTTTTTTTAATGTACTAATTCCAGTCTCGTGTTCTCGCTCGCTACACGTATTGACGAGATTTCTAGAAGATGTGGCGATACGAGACTAACATGTGGGTTCACTTCTGACTTGAGTTTTTGTAAAGTGCAGCGCGACCACTAACTCCCCCGCGCCTCAGCGGGTGGTTCCGGTAGCTTCCCCTTGTAAGTTTGCCGCCTTAAACCTTGGCCTCCCACGCCTTGATCATCTTCAACATGTTGAGAAGTATGTGGGCCTTCCTTTAAATGCGTGTCTATAAAACATACTGCCATAAAAGGAGTGACAGTTTTGCGGAAAGTCTCGTCATATAACACTTGTCGGTAGTCAGATTGCACCTCAAGAGAATGATGATGATGATGATGATGATGATGATTTAAAATAAAAAGATCCATCTCTTTTCTTTCTATACCACTCCATGAAGAAATTTATCTTAGGATGACACTTTTTCTTGCATTTCCTGTTGATTGCTTTTATTTTTAGGGTGGGCACTGATTTAAAAAATACAATTGTTGATTACCTTATTATTGTTGTTATTGGGATATGGTATTATATATATATATTATTAATATTTTCATTCTAGTGTTTGAAATATGTTTTCTCTGTTCTGTCAGCAATGGACTAATAATGACGAAAGAAGAAAATGAACACTTGTATTTACTTCACTGTTTTTTGTTTGGCGCTTTGAGGTGGGAGTAAAATAAAAAACAAACAAAAAGCAAACCAGACAAATTACATCTATGGTCAGTGTCTTTTCACACCTAGACGCGAATGTCCATCAATATTTTTCTTACATCAATACTTTTGCCGTGTGAACACATTGCTTTCTTGCAATCACTTCTTTTAAGAATACACCCGCGACAGTCCATTTTGTTCTGACACTCGTCACCATCCTTGACCTACAAAAGTCAATCACCTATTAGGAACTTATCTGTTGTCAATAATATTTCAAATTATAGCGTTATCACGAATCGGCATTCAGTCTTGCCTTTTTCTTATCAACAGTGCTGAATGTCGACCATCTCATTGATCCTTTCCTTCAAGGGGTGCACGCCACAGGCCGGGCCATCACGTGACTCTTTATCTCTCAAGGTCTTTGGTCTGCTGTTCGGTAAAATGAATGCAGTGTGTCATAAAACAATTTGTTAAAGTATAAAATACACGATCATCTTTCGGGGGGGGGGGGGGGGGGAGGGGTCACTTCACAAATCACAATCACACTTCTGATCACATTATGCTCTCAAATATTGACTTTCACGCTTTCAAATTCTACGGCCGTCAGAATAATTCTCTAGCAAAGATTGATCTTTCTTTAATTAAATCACATCTGACTGTTAAGGTGGTTTATTTTTTGGTTTTGTTGTTTTTGTTTCTTTGTTGTTTTTTTTTGTTTGTATTTTTGTTGGAGGGGGGTGGGGTGTTGGCGTAAATATATCTAAACATACTCCTTTTATCTAGAGATTATTCTTTCTTGATGAAATTTCTTTTTAATAAAAGTTCATATAAATACTGCAGGACATCTAGAGCAGATATTCTTCTACAACACTAATTATAGTATTGACAAATAAGGATAATTTACAGCGCAAACCAAGACTTGAAAATAGTCAAATTGAATAAATTACTTCTACAACACTAATTATAGTATTGACAAATAAGGATAATTTACAGCGCAAAACTTTGCAAACCAAGACTTGAAAATAGTCAAATTGAATAAATAACTTTTACCTGCTATAAAATTCATTTCAGCATCGAGAGGTTTCTTGAATTATTTCTGCACGGTTAATCTTTTACAGGATTTGTTAGGAAAGAAATGTGATTAAAATTAATTCATTCGTCCTTTTTCCATAATAAAACATTAGACGTACAGATTAAGTAAAAGACTTCAAATAATATCACCAACACACTTCGTCATTCTTGTCCTCATTAAAAGATATATTCACCTCATTGACCCTGATGCAGCATTTATCGACTGGTTCCTTCACTCCTCTCAGAATAATTTACTTTACAATAAAATGTTATACGGGTCTGAGAATTCTTATCTTCATTAAAAGATATATTCACCTCATTGACCCTGATGCAGCACTTATCGACTGGTTCCTTCACTCCTCTCAGAATAATTTACTTTACAATAAAATTCTATGCGGGTCTGAGAATTCTTGTAGCCATGCAAGTTATAACAAGTCTGCTCATTCACTTTACAATTAAGAGTGACGCTTCTGCATTTGAATTTCTTAACGGTCATCAGCAGACGTTACTTCGGGATTTTACTCCTTAATTACTGTTAATTGTGTTTACCTCTGACTGTTAATTGTGTTTACCTCTGATCCTCACGTTTTCCTGTTTTCCAGACAGAAGGGCGCGTAGAGTGAACAATTTCAACCATTTACGATTCGTGGAGTTGCTGGTACACTTTTTTCCCCAACAATCTCTTTCTTCCGTGTGATTTCTTGATTCCAGCTCTTATACAATACAATACATGTATGTTGTAATTGTTGGAATTTAATTATCCAAAATAGAAATAACATGTTTATGAAACGGATTCTATTTGAAAGCTCTATTTAAAGAGCGTAAGATACATGGTATCCTGTTGACCGTGTTGAGTTGTCAATTTTTACCTAATTCTTTAGTAAACAACAAGTTTCTCTTCTTCTTTTTAAGGTATACATATCATTTTTTTTTTTAAATAAAACCAAAACAACAACTGTGTGATTAATTAAAATGCACTCATACGAAAATACATTTTATCAATTTTATCTAGTGTTTTAAAAATAAAAAAAAAGAAAGGAAGAAATTTGTCGCGTAGCTAGCGCTCGCGAGATTTCCATTCTGCCTTGAGACCAATTCGAGACTGGTGACGACATTACTAAGGTTTCCTAGCTTACGGCTCTAGCAGTCTAGCTTACACTCTAAGAGACTGAGAACTAGTTCGAAACATTACCTTTCAAATAAACAAGAAAAGGGACATTACCCATAATACAGATGTGTAATTCAATGCTAACACTGCCAGTTTCTTTATTTTTTAAAACAAAAAATCCAAAAAATAACTCGGATGTTTGTTGAGTGTTTATTTTTCTAATTAAAGATGTCAAAAATCCTTTTAAAGATGAACGTTTTAATGGGTCATTTTATAGTTATGTGTTGCAACTTCATCAAACTGATGCGTAGTTGAACATTAAAGATGGACGCTTTTGTAGCTCGCTCGTATAGTTGTTTTTTATTTTCAAAACAGGTTAATTCAATAGTTGCAATTCGATTTTCTTAATATAAATGTTTAGTTCAATCAGAGAAGAGATTGTCGTTCCTGACAGGTCATTTGTATTTTGCATTTCTTATTGAAAAGATGCGGCCTAATCATTGCCTGCTTATGTAACAGTTTTACAGTTGTATATTTAGGCAATCTTTGCCTGCTAGTGTAACAGTTTTATAGTTGTATATTTAGGCAATCTTTAACTGCTTGTGTAACAGTTTTATAGGTGTGTGTATAATCAGTCTACGCCTGCTTGTGTAACAGTTTTACAGTTGTGTGTATAGTCAGTCTTTGCCTGCTTACGTAACAGTTTTACAGTTGTGTGTATAGTCAGTATATGCCTGCTTTTGTAACATCCATGTTATTATTATTATTATTATTCCTTTTCCACGATTTCTGTTGACTGTAGTTTGTGTTCCAAGGTCTCAGAATCTTACCAAGATTCTAGATCTAAGGTTTTACGGATGATGTAGTCACTTCACAGGAGCGCTGCTTTGAAATGGGGGTATGTAGTTTCCAGGTAGTTTATTCAGATATCCTTCTAACTCAGATGTTTTGTTTTATTCCTTTTTACTACGACTTCTGAACCAAGGTATCGGAATCTTACCAAGATTCTGGGAGATCCAAAGTTTTATGGAGAATGCGAGCACTGCCAAGGAGTAGCAGTAGGGTAATTTTGTGTTATTCAGGCACTTTATTCAGTTATCCTTCCATTTCAGATGTTATGTTTCCCAAGGCTCCAAAGGTATCACTTCTGCTTTTACATTCTCTACATTTGGAATCATTTGAGATTTTCATGATTTTCGCTTTGTGTGATTTCGTGTTGAGTGCTTGATCTTGTACAGCTGTTATGAGTGCTTCTGTTTCTGTCTTCAATCCTGCCTCTTTCAACAATTTTTGCGTTGATTGCTTTGTTGATATTTCATCGGCTTGTCGTGTATACTGACCATGGAGGGGTTTTGGCTCCAGGTATGTGCTACTGCTTGCTTTGTTGTTTTCTTTCATGTTTCTTTGTTTCTGTGGGTTGGAATAGTCCACTCATCTTTACTGCTTCTATCAGTGGATCATCTTTGATGTTATTCCAGATGTAGTCCACAAGACCAATGACTACTCCTTCAATGACATGTTCGATTTTCTTGAGACCTCGGCCTGCCATTTTTCCAGATATATAGAGCCTGTCTACGTCTGCTTTTGGGTGTAAGGTTTTATGTACTGTGAGTAGTGTTCTTGTTTTTCTGTCCAGTTCATTTATTTAATTTGTCCACTCTATGATACCTCCAGTGTAACTGACTACAGGTATTGCGTATGCGTTAAGGGCTTGTATTTTGTTAACTCCATTTAGCTTGGACTTCAGGACTTGTCTAACACGTTTTTCATACTTTTTCTTAACTTTGGACTTCACTTCTCTCTGCATATTTTCTTGATGATGTACTTTTCCATTGAAACATCGTTAATTTTTCCGATGTCGAATTGTAGGCCCTCTGTTGTTTTGACCTTGCCTTTTTTCCACATTTTCCAAGGCCAAATTTCATGTTAATGTCCTTACTGCAGATCTTGACAGTTTTGATCATTGATGTGATGTCACATCGTCCATGTGCAGTAAATGGATGATGACCTGTCCAGTTTCTTTTTGTATCTTAATCATGTTTTCTGGATCACTTGACTGAGAAGATTTAGGGCAATGAAGAACTGCAGTGATGATAGGGGATCACCCTGAAAGATTCTACGATTTACTGTCATAGGCATTTTGATAGTCAATCCATGCCATTGCAAGATTTGTTCTTCGTTTCTTGCTGTCAGTAACTATTGCCTTATCAATTGCCAATTGATCCTTTGTTCCTTTGCTGCTGGTCTAGCACCCTTTTGCTCATTGGTTAGAAGTTTGTTTGTTTCAAGGTGAGTCATGATTTTGTCAGATATAATTCCTGATAGTAACTTCCATGATAGGCATGTGATTGGACGATACTTGTTTAGTGTTGTGCCTTTCTCTGGATATTTCATAATCAGACTTGTTTTTCCGTTTACTGGTAGAGTTCCTGGTTTGTTTAATATGTCTTGCAGTTGATCAGCAAGTCTACCATGTAAGGAGGTAAGATGTGTACTTGGTCTAGGCATGGGGCTTTCCAGTTTGCCATCTTTCGTACCTTCTTCTTGATGTCTTTCTCACTGACTGTGATGGTGCATTGTTCAGGTGTTTCTTTATTATCACCTTTCAGTTCTTGAATCCATCTGGCTGAGGTGTTATGCGTATTTGGATTGCTCCAAATATTTTCCCAGGTCTTGGTGTCCTGAATGTTTGGCATTTGTTTTTCTGGAATTTCCTTTAAGTTCTTTATATAGTCTTCCAGGGTCAGTTCGGAATGTTTTGTTCTGTTGGAATTGCTGACCTCTTGCAGTGTATCTCTTCAGATGATGACTGAGTCCTTGAAGTCTTTGCTTTGTATCTTCTATTGCGATCTTAATGTTTCTGTATTTGAGATGATATTTGGTTACCAATCTTGCCTTCAGTTTTTCCTTATTTTGTTCTCCTGCTGTCATTTGGCTTATTTCTCTTCTAGTACACTCTATTTTCTTTTCTATTCTTTTCTTCCATGGTGGTACTGATGGTTTCTGTGTTTGTACTGTGTCTGGCCTTATATATCTTTCAATTATCTTTGCAGTGACGTATATTAGACTTGATTTCTGTGATATCTTCTGTGGGGATACGTTTTAGTACTTCATTTGCATTCTCAATTGCTGTCCTTAGAGCTTTGTTGTTTTGCAGCCTTCTTGTTGGGGTTCTGCCTACATGTGATTTATTTTTGTCCATGAAACCTATTATGTCGTCAAACAAGCTTTGTTGTTCTTCAGTGAAGTCGCTTGGATATTCTCCAGTGTGGAATTGACTGTTGTGAGGTTGTGGAAGTTTCATTGTCTTCTATTTCAGTGTATCGGGTTGTGGTATTTGTTTGTTGTTGTTCTATCTCCTATATTTATAAGGCTGTAAGAAACCTATTTTGTAGTATCGCACTTTCTGGTCCAGGAGCCGCTGTTCACTGATAATATCATCTGGATGGTGTTTGAGCCAGAGTTCATGCACCTTATTACTATATCCTCTTGCTGTTGGCTGGCTTTGATAGTAAGAGACCATGATTTGTATGTTTTCCTCTCTGGTCCATCTCCTCTGAGTTTTCTCTTGCGTTTCAGCAATAATACGTGACAGCATACAGACTTTTGCTATATTTATAATTTTTTTTTAAAAATTATCCTATTTACTGGGTACGAGTTCAGAAAAAGTATTTCCACAAAAATGAAGAGAAATTTCTCTGGAGATGTTCGTCAACTGTTAAAAGAAGCGAGTAATTGCATTTTCGAGATGTACTGCTCCCCGAACGGTTAAAACAGATTCGTATAGTAAGAACATGATCCAGCGAACATGAAAGGGACTTTGTCGCCGCCCTGGACCGTTTACGGCTTGGACTCGGGAGCCAGTGGGGCCTTGCCTGTGCATATTTAGACGTCCCGTGCCCCGCCGCCATGGTGAGTCAGCACGCCCTAGTTCCTCTTAAAACGCGCGTGTGTAAATCTACTTCCGGCGAAAACTTCCATTCATTCCCTTCATCATTCATTTACTGTTTACTCGTGCTGTTGCTGAGGATTTATTTGTTTTGGGATTTGTGCGAGGAGATGGGTGGGTTTGCTTCCCCCAAAACCTCTGCTCGCCACTTAACAAAGAAGAAGGATTATTGTCGCTAGTAAACGATAAAGCATCACTGTCTAGGAAACTGTGACGTCAGCTTCTTCTCGAAATTTTTGCTTGTAATCATTCCGACTATGGCAGGAATACCTACAAGCCTATAACGAGACCTCGTAATTCCGATGTCACAGGAATACCTATAGGTCCATAGCGACACTTTATAATTCCTACTGTGGCAGGAATACCTACAAGCCTATAACGAGACCTCGTAATTCCGATGTCACAGGAATACCTATAGGTCCATAGCGACACTTTATAATTCCTACTGTGGCAGGAATACCTACAAGCCTATAACGAGACCTCGTAATTCCGATGTCACAGGAATACCTATAGGTCCATAGCGACACTTTATAATTCCTACTGTGGCAGGAATACCTACAAGCCTATAACGAGACCTCGTAATTCCGATGTCACAGGAATACCTATAGGTCCATAGCGACACTTTATAATTCCTACTGTGGCAGGAATACCTACAAGCCTATAACGAGACCTCGTAATTCCGATGTCACAGGAATACCTATAGGTCCATAGCGACACTTTATAATTCCTACTGTGGCAGGAATACCTACAAGCCTATAACGAGACCTCGTAATTCCGATGTCACAGGAATACCTATAGGTCCATAGCGACACTTTATAATTCCTACTGTGGCAGGGATACCTACAAGCCTATAACGAGACCTCGTAATTCCGATGTCACAGGAATACCTATAGGTCCATAGCGACACTTTATAATTCCTACTGTGGCAGGAATACCTACAAGCCTATAACGAGACCTCGTAATTCCGATGTCACAGGAATACCTATAGGTCCATAGCGACACTTTATAATTCCTACTGTGGCAGGGAAAGCTAGGAATCGCTGAAGCTTTTAATGAGTCTCCTTGAGTCTCCTTGACTTGTTCGGAGATGTTTGACTGTTACTAATTCAGGATCAGATTGTTGAAACTACTTCTTGATGCTGCTTCCTTTAGAATGACATTTTTTTTAAACTGTCTTCTTCAAAAGAAAAAAAAAACTTTCTTAAATCACATCTTGCTTATCTTGTCTTGGACTTCGTATTGCTTATTGATCGACCGATTGGTAGGGCCATTTCTAACTTTCGTTGATTCGCGGATGTCAACAGAACACGAGCTGTTGACTACACTATTCTATTTTACTGTCTGATCGTTAACAAATTAAAATAAAATAAAAGCCTCTTTCGGAAACATATGCATTTACCCCAAGCCAACGAAAAAGCAAGACTGGTTTATTAATTTGTGTTAGTTTGAATATTGTCTGACTGATTTCTGCTGACAACACGATTATTTCAATCTCCTTGTCACACACACACACACACACACACACACACACACACACAGTTCTACTCAAATTGCGAACATTACATTGAATTATTTCAAGCCTATTGCTATCACAATGTACAAATCTACTCAAACTGCAAACATTAAATTGAATCATTTCAGACCTACTGGTATCATACACAAGCACAGTTCAACTCAAAACCACTCGTCAGTCATGCTCAATTCAAATTTTAAATTTGCACACCTTGAATAAAACTCTGGTTTTAAAAAAAATTCTAAAACCCTTTTACCGTTTGCAAAATAAAAAAAATAATGTTGAAAGTGGATTTTAAACCGAGATCAGTCATTCAAGGTTATTTTCAAACTGTAAATGGTTGTGGCTGTATGTTAAGTCTTCGTTTGAAGACGTTTATCTTGCATATATTAAGAGTGGAATTAGGTTAGATTTGCTAAACAGAGGCCTTAATTTCAAACCCGGAGTGTCCTATTTATTTTGCGGAATTCATTGAACTTCATTCAGCGCTATTCTCAAATGTTTGGAACACTTTCTTTCTTTCTTTCTTTTGCATTTTTTTCTTTCTTTCTTTCTTTAGCACCTACGTTCTTTCTTTCTTTAGCACCTACGTTCTTTCTTTCTTTCTTTCTTTCTATCTGTCCGCCCTTTCGTCAACCCGTCTATCTATCTTTTGTAACTCCCCATGACCCCTTTTTACAACTTTTTGTCACTTATATATCTTATCATCTTACACGTAACGTGGGTTCCACTTGTTAACTTTGTAAAATACATGCTAAAAATAATCTTATCGAATTTCAGTTCAAAATACAGAAATCTATAATGTAATAGTTGAAAATAAATGTATGTCGAAATTTGTCAGAGTTGGAGTAAACACTCGAGTTGAGAATATGCTAGATATTGCTTTTGCAATGCAAACCAGTTCCAACTGGATGAGTAGACTTTTATTATCCAATGGTTAAGATTTACGAGAAAGAGATCAGCTAATGGGCTGAGATCAAAAGTTTACATGCTGTTGAGAATTCTATTGTATAATCACTTGAATTTGGTGTGGCAATAAGTCCAGTCTTGAAAGGAGGTTTAGCTTAATTGAGAGATTGAGAGAGAATGGACTTAGAAATATTTCGTGCATTTTTGCTACTGATGTGTTGCATTTTACATAGAGATGTATTATGTGAGTAGACTATTATTTCTACAAAAGTGTGAACTATAATGCTTGTATGTATATGCTATACACTTGATATTGTTTCTAGTGAACCTGTTCATAAAACTTATATGCTGCGTTTATTAAGCTTTGTGCATTTATCAGGCTACTAAATACCATTGTACGTTGATACTTGAATGTAAGAGAGATAGGAGTTAAAGATGTAAAAACTGGAAACTTAGTGTTGTTTATTGATTATATTTTACGGGAAGAAGCGGCCTTTCTTTGAATTATTTGAATCTCCAGGTTTACTGATTATAAACCACTATGACCTGTGGTAGACACACGAAGTGTCTCCTTACAGTGTGTGGAGAATACACGACACTCCATTCGTGTATGTTGGCAATGTATGCTGACTATACTGAGCAATTTCTGGTACAAGGAAGTTACTGGAGATTGGCTGCAATTGTTATTCTGCTTGAGGGAGCTGGTATAGCAAAAGACAACCCAGGTTAACCTTGAGAGAATAGCAGTGAATCAGTTCTACAAAAGTGCGAGAGAAAGACATGGAACTGACAGTAATAACAGTGGACAATAAACTTGTGTATTTGTTACAAAACCACTATTGAAAGACTGTTGAGATAGTACTTAAATCAGGTTACATAGAAACTATTATTATATATCTCTAATAACTCCATTTCTGTTCTCTCATAAGATCTATCCTTTGATTTGTATTAACACTATTGTTGAATTGTGTTTTTAGGATTTAAGACTATTTAGTTAATCAAATTGTTTGAACATGGTTTCAAGGAAATATTAATGTTGAGTAATCTTTTTTCATTGTATTTGTCACATGTATATTTGATTGTTGATTTAATAAATTTATTGACCTTCTTACACACATTGATAGCCTTATGTTTGAGAAGAAAATGCCTGGAGGGTGGTCACTAAATATAGAATAATGATGGACCTGTCTTCTCCCTTAGTAAGAAGTTTTCCACCTACGAAAATATTGTGTGACAGTAAATGTTTGTCTTTAATGTTGTGGAAGAGAGAAAACGTTTATAGCGCCCACATATCCGCCAAGTGAGAGAGACGAGTGGTGCCTGCTGGAGAATAATATTAATAACATAAATTAAGATTCTCATCACTTGTAATTAATTATGAATAATTAATTAATTAATAATAATAATAACCATTAACTAGACGGTGTTGGCATCACAGATTCCAAAACTGTCAGGGAGACTGCTATTTGTGATCCAGAACTATTAGAGATATTGCTATTTACTACCAAAAACTGTTAGAGAGAGACATTGCTGTTTGTGACCAAAACTGTTAGAGAGAGACATTGCTTTTTGTGACCAAAACTGTTAGAGAGAGACATTGCTGTTTGTGACCAAAACTGTTAGAGAGAGACATTGCTGTTTGTGACCAAAACTGTTAGAGAGAGACATGGCAGTTTGTGACCCAAAACTGTTAGATATTCTGTTTGTGACCAAAACTGTTCGCTATTGCTGTTTATGACCCAAAACTGTTAAACAGATATCACTGTTTGTGACCCAAAATTGTTGATCAGATATTACTGTTTGTGACCCAAAACTGTTAATCAGATATTACTATTTGTGACCCAAAACTGTTAATCAGATATTACTGTTTGTGACCCAAAACTGTTGATCAGATATTACTGTTTGTGACCCAAAACTGTTGATCAGATATTACTGTTTGTGACCCAAAACTGTTAATCAGATATTACTGTTTGTGACCCAAAACTGTTGATCAGATATTACTGTTTGTGACCAATATCTGTTCGATATTTCTGTTTATGACCCAAAACTGTTAGAGAGACTTTGCTGTTTGCGACTCATCACTGTTAGAAGACATTACAGTTTGTGACCAAAAACTGTTAAACATGTATTACTGTTTGTGACCCAAAAACATTAAACAGATATTACTGTTTGTAACCCAAAACTTTGAATGGGTACTGCTGTGCGTAGGCTTTAATCTGCTGCAGGAATTTCTGTGTGGGGGCCAAAATTTATGGCAAGGACACTGACAATGCGTGGGTGTACAGCTATTACTCCCTTCATTCAGTCTCTGGTTGCTAAGGGGACTAGAGGTGTTGACACTTGACAGACAGACTCGTCATTTTAATAACTCGCCTGCTAGTGTTTTCACGTAGAAAGTGTAATCGATGAGTCAACTTCTGCGGTTTATTCAAACTTTGCCTCAGCAGACTTTCTTGCCTTCACTCCTTCCTCTAAACGCTTTAAAGTTACGTCAGTCATTAAAACCGAAATCACACATCAGAACAAAAACTTTTCTGCGTGAAACTGCCAGTGTAATTAGCTCCCCTGTGGATACAAAGAGTATTAACTTTCAAATATTCTTTCTAAGGTAGTGTGACAGTTAACAACCAAAACATAAAATAAAAAATATAAATTGTTTCTTTTAAGATGAACAATTGCAAGTAAGGACGTTAAGTCTCGAAACCCTAGCTTAAGACATTTGCTAGGAAACAATAACGCCACTGACGTCACTATGCAGAACAATAAACCGTAAACGAAACGCAAGAACGTCACTTCCGATTAACTTAGCTGTCTTAGCACGTTTGTTTTCTCTGTCTATGTCTGCTGACGAGTGGTGAACTCCGTTTCAATGCGAGAAATATTCGCATGGGTTATAGTAAATAGTTTTCTATTTTATCCTACATCATAACTGTCATTATGCGTTTGTATGCAGTGACACTGAATAGGCTTTCAGCTTTTTCCTAACCGTTTTCTTTTACCACTATGAAAGCTAAGAATGATACATTATGTGACAAGCAATTTAGGGGAATCATTTGGATCTTAGGACTGAAGAATATAACGCTTTTAGTAATTATTTGGACAAAAATATCTTTGACAAAATTTGTTATAGTTAGATCATTTCATTAATATCATGTCTTATGAATTTTTTTTAATGAATTAGTTAACATAAGTAAACCAAAAGTCAGTAATACTGATTAAAGCCTTCAATGAGGTTCGTGTTGAGGTAGATTGCAGGGATGCAATACTTTATTAACTACAGAATACACTACATTATTAACTAGTATAAAGATACTTTATTAACTATTACAGAATACACTACATTATTAACTAGTATAAAGATACTTTATGAACTACTACAGAGATATAATATTTAATTAACTAGTATAAAGATACTTTATTGGCTGCTACAGAGATACAATACTTTTAAAACTACTATAGAGACATAATATTTAATTAACTAGTATAAAGATACTTTATTAACTATTACAGAATACACTACATTATTAACTAGTATAAAGATACTTTATTGGCTGCTACAGAGATACAATACTTTTAAAACTACTATAGAGACATAATATTTAATTAACTAGTATAAAGATACTTTCTTGGCTGCTACAGAGATACAATACTTTTTAAACTACTACAGAGATATAATACTTTATTAATTCAAGAAAATTGAAAGGTTACATTCCGTCATTTCGCTAAAGCTTGGTTCTGCCATGAATTAAAATGTTAGCATGCTATCTTCATTGACACTTTTTCTATAAATTATAACGTCACAAACGCAAATACAAATATCTAGTCCCCAGTCTAATAATTATTTTTGTATACTCTCCAGGACTTTTATCCAAATATTAACTTAGGTGGAATTTTAATGGAAAGGGTCTTTTCCTGACACCAACGATATCCCACGACGAGTTGGTTAATCGTTTATATATCCCTAAAAAAGTTGGACTCGCGTTTCTTGACACCATTAATAACCTACGACGAATTTGTTAACCTGGTTAATTGTATCCCTACAAACGTTGGATCCGCGTTGACCGCATCTTCTTGTGAATGCCATTTTGTAAAAACATCCAATAAATAAACAGAGATTCATGGCGGAATGATGTGACAACTTACACACCATATCATTAAGAAGAGTTGCATTAATAAAAAGTTTCTTTGCTGGTGAATCCACCTTTAGCTAATATTTGGATCCCTAATTCATGTAGATAGTCCTGTCATTTAAAACTTGGATCCTAATTTGTACAGATAATCCTGTCCATATATCAGGACCATAATTTGCAGAAATAACCCTATGTTAATAAATACTTGAACCCTAATTCGCATAGATAATTTTTCTGTTTTCATGCTTGGATCCTAAATCACACAGATAATCCTTTCATTGGATAGTTATGTGCATTGATAATCCTTTCATTGGATAGTTATGTGCATTGATACTTCTTATATAACCCGCTGTCGGTGTGCAAATGTGTTTGCCACATTAAAATAATTTGTCAATGTGTATGCAGTGACGGTTGTTTATATTTACAAATGATTTATTATGTTGTGTGGATGTGTAATGTGTGTTTGGTGTCTGTTTTAGTGTTGGAGCACAAATGATTTATTATGTTGTGTGGATGTGTAATGTGTGTTTGGTGTCTGTTTTAGTGTTTGAGCACATGCCATTCGAGTGAAAATATTTACCTTTGATAATTCATAGTGAACTATACTACCACTACTGCTGCTACTATTACTACTAATTCTACTACTATTACTAATTCTACTACTACTGTTACTACTACTACTGCTACTACTATTACTACTACTAGTCCTGCTACTACTACTGCTACTACTAGTGCTACTACTACTACTAGTGCTACTACTGCTGCTGTTGCTTCTACTACTACTACTACTTCTATTACTACTGCTGGTACTAATAGTGACAGTGACGTTTTACCGTTTTTGTAAAATCTCTTAAAGCTTAAAATACTAAATAATTAAATTATACATATTATTAAATTCCAGGAATTCCCTCTAATTTAATTATTTACCATATCAAAGTGATGAGTGCACACGCGTAAACGATAGTCTTTTAGTGACGTAATGACGTCTGAAACTGGTCAGTTAGAGACCGGCATGAATATGTGTCTGGCGGGGCTGAAGTTAGTTTCCGTGCCGATAAATGTATTGTTCTATTGTTACATGTTCGTAAATCAAGGTGGGTTTGCATAATTGGAGGCTCGGGACAATTATGGCAGAGACCTCTGAGGAAAATTAATCTCTATGACTACGAACGGCTTCTTGGGAGAAATTAAGGACTAAGACCTTATCGATAATTGCTTCGTTCAGTAATCCCTTATAATACAATAGTACACAATAATAAACAGAGGATACAAAAAAGAGAGAGCATACCCTACATGATACAAATATTTACAAATGTAATAAAGCCATATTTAGAGAAGAAATATACATAAAGCTATAAAAGATCTTGAGTGTAAAGAGAGAGAACGTGTGTGTGTGTGTGTGTGTATATATGCGTGCGTGCGTGCGTGTGTATACTTGATGCCTTGGCTTAGATACAGATTATTAGACTTGACAAATATATATTAAGCGCCATGAAAAAAGACAGATTATTAGACTTGATAATTGGACCACCAGTAATGGACTCCCTGTGTTGCTGCATATATGGATTCTTCTTCCAGGCTGCACGAAAACGCAAGTTGGCTTCTTCCTTTTTACAGACGACTCAGAACGTATAACCGACATGTCACCGGCTTTGGAATATTTACGTTTCGCACTCTAATTCTCTTTCTTACTGCCCCTCCCCTTCAACTACTTATAAGAAATCCACTGACAGTTTACCACAATAACATACAAAATGAGTATTTGTAACAAGTCACTGAATGCATATGTCGAAAGATCTAAACAGCTTAACGTGTTTTTTTTAACCCATAAAATGTGTAGGTCATACCTATCTTATCGACCTAGGTATTGACGTCATCTAGGCATTTACGACGCTCTCTTTATTGAGCAGTAGGGCAGTCCTAAACAGCACAGTTAGAAAATTACGGGTGGATGGTTGGTGAATGTATGCTCATGTGAAAGGACAAGATTTGCAAAGGTTTCGTATACACCGCGAAAAGAACTGAAGATTACAAAGTCTATGATAATTTGCAGTCACATCTGAAAGCTCTTTCAGTGTTGCTTGGCCTTCAGTAGCCAATAGCGTAATTTTCCGAAGCATATTTTTAATGTATATATATATTTTTTTTTCCAGGAGAGTGGGGTATACATCCAGGTGTGTTCTATTCTGAAGCACTTGACTCATAAACCGAACCGCCACTTACGAATACAAAGCAGACAGAGGTCTCTTTATAAGCGCATCTTTCTCTTTTTCCTTTTTATTTGCGAAACCTTTCCCAATAAAATATTGTGAACCCCGCTTGCAAAGTTTTTTCTTCCTTCCCCCCACCTTCTTTTAATAAAAGTAGGACACAACGAACTAGTGGGTGACCATTTTTCAAGACTTACTTTGCAAAGTTTTCTTCTTTCTGGTTTTGACAATTTGTTTTGCTATTTTGCATATCAGCCCATACTTCTGCACGTTACCTACTTCACCCCACCCCACCCATCTCACACACACACACACACACACAGACACCTGGTACTTGTCCACTGTAAACTGCAAACAAACCTTGGCTAAGACCGTACATTTCCTGACGTTTGCTACTATTTACTAGTTCGGTAAAATTAATAGAAACCTGTCAGTTGCACTCCTTGCGTTTGTGGGTTTCGGGGTACTTTAGTGGTCGGAATGTGATTTTGCATACATAAGTAAGCATGGAGGCATTTTGGTCTTTCGTTTGACAGAGATTGATGGCTGCTTGAATTCCGATGTCTTTTACTCTGATTTCGGGAGGCGTGGTTGCAAACATTCTTAATATAAAATACTAGCAAATAAATAAAGTTAATTCTCAACATATTTTTTTAAAATGTTTGAAATTAAAATATTGATGAGAGATTTAACTTTAGATGATGAATTTCTTTTTGTTTCTTTCTTTCTTACGTTCCAACTTTTCAGTAATTACTCATTTCTCCCCTTTCTTCTCCTTTCCTTTCTTCATTGCTCACTTCCTGTTTATGTCCCCGTTTTTCTCTTCTTTTACTCCACTTTTCTTCCTTTATTTTGATCTCTCCCTCCCTCCCCCTCTTTCTCCTTTTCTTCTTTTATTGTGTTAATTTTGTTTTCTCTCATATTCCCTTTCATTCTCTCCTCGCTAGCTAATTTCTTTTTCTCATTCACTCTTTCTTTTTCTCATTCTCTCTTTCTTTTTTTTCCCTTTATTTGCTTTCTGTCCCTTTCTCTTTCTGTCTCTCTCTACTTTTCTCCCTTAATCTTTCTTTCTTTTTTCTTCCTTCCTTTCTTTCTTTCATCCCCTCTCTCTAGCTAATTTCTTTTTTTTTTTATCCCCTTCTCATTTTATTTGCTTTCTCTCCTTTTCTATCTCTCTCCATCATATATCTCTTTCTCTCTAGCTAATTTTGTTTTTCGTTCTCTCTCTCTCTCTCTTTATTTGCCTCTCTCCCCTTTCCTTTTTATGAGCTGTTTTTTCTTATTATCTCTCTCTCTTTCTTCCCTTAATTGCTTTTTCTCCCTTTCTCTTTCTCCCTCACTAAATTTCGTTTTCTCATTCTCTCTTCACCACTGATTCCAACTATTTAGTTAAATTCGGTGGCCTCCAAAATGGTGGCTTCAACATAAGACTTAGTATTTTAGAGGGAATTAAACAGGACATAAGCCTTTAATCCTGGACCATCCCCACTATATGTTTTAACTATGACTATACTCGTACTTTCAAAAAAAGCAATTTGAATCATACTCTAACTATAACTACGCTCTATGGTGGAGTAAATTTGCTATCCCTATTCCTAAACTTAATTGTTATATAAATTTTAAACTTGTCGAAGTGACCCGACCTTGGGCACTCATGATAGCATTTTTTTGTGCCAGAGTTGGAAGTAAAGAAGTGGAGTTGAGAATATGCTAAAAGTTGTTGATACAATCCAAACCAGTTTCGAGTGGATGAGTAGTTTTTATTATCCAACGATTAAGATTTATGAGAACGAGACCAGCCAATGGGCTGAGATCAAAAGTTTACCTGCTGTAGAAAATTCTATTGTTTGTTCACTTGAATTTGGTGTGGCAAAAAAGCCTAGTCTTGAAAGGTGGCAATTAGCTTAATGGTGAGTTAACCAACTGATTGAGAGAAAATGGACAGAAATATTTCTTGCATTTTTGCTACTTTTGCATTTTACGTAAAGATGTATTATGTGAGTAGACTATTATTTCTACAAATTGTGAACTATGATGCTTATACATAGTATGCTAAACACCTGACATTGTTTCTAGTGAAGCTGCTCATAAATCTTAAACTGTATGCTGTATTTATTATGCTATGTGTGGGTATCAGGCTAATAAATACTATTGCAGGAATCTGTAAGTTGATACTTGAATGTAAGAAAGAATGGACTTCGACAAGGAATGAACTGGAAATTTAGCATTTGTTCCCTGATTATATTTTTACAGGGACAAAGCAGCCTTTCATTGTGTCATTTGAATCACCTGGTTTATTGATTATAAACTGCTATGACCATGGTAGATGTGGGAAACAATCTACTGCAGTGTGTAAGTTGTAAGGAATAAACTACACTCCATTGATGTATGGTAGTAAGGTATGCTGACTACATCAGGCAATTTCTAGAACAAGGAAGTTCCTGGAAATTGCTACAATTGTTGTCCTGCTTGAGGGAGCTAAGATGGCGAAGGAGCACACAGGTTAGCCTCAAGAGAACTGCAACAAATCAGTGTTCTACAACAGGAGGACAGAATCAAGTGGAATTGACAGTAGTAATGTGAACAATAAACTTGCAGCTTTGTTACAGTGTGCAAAGGACTATTGAGATAGCACCTAAGCCAGGTTATGTACAAACTATTATTGCTTATCCCTAAACCTTTCTCTTCTATGATAAGAACTATCCTTTGATTTGTATTGACATTAAATTATTGAATTGTGTTTTAGGATATAAAACTGTATAGATATTAAAATTATTCAAATGTGATTTTGTGAAAATACTGATGCCGTGTAATCTTTCTTTCATTGTATTTGTTACATGTATATTTCATTGTAGATTTAATAAATTTATTGTTAAATTTATTGCCCTTCTTACAGATATTGATAACCTTATGTTGGAGAAGAAAGTGGATGGATGGGGGCTCACTAAATATAGATCAAAGACGGATTTGTCTTCTCCTTTAGTAAGATGTTTTCCACCTATGGAAATATTGTGTGGCTGTAAATGTTTGACTTTAATGTTGTGGAAGAGAGAAAACAGTGCCCGCTTATCCGCCAAGTGATAGAGACGAGTGGTGTCTGCTGGAGAATTATAATAACATAAATTAAGATTCTCATCACTAGTAATTAGTTAT
The DNA here is from genome assembly GCA_028829895.1 of Sinotaia quadrata. NCBI lineage: Eukaryota > Metazoa > Mollusca > Gastropoda > Architaenioglossa > Viviparidae > Sinotaia > Sinotaia quadrata. The sequence goes on from CM054183.1 coordinate 68,452,362, forward strand.
GAACGATTAATTAATAATAATCATAACCAATAACTAGGTGACTTAGGCGTCATTCACTCATACTTTCAAAATAAATTCGAAACATGCTGCAATTACATTCATACTTCCAAAATGGCAATTCGAAAAATGTTGTAAGTGTAACTAGATTTGTACACTTCAACATTTTATTCGAATCTTGGGTCATTATCACTTTAAGAACCGAGCTGCCGAAATATTACTTTTAGAACCATAGGTCGCTCCTGCTCAGAGTTAAACCAGTTCTTTCCCCAAAATGGTTCCTATAATTGTTAGCAGCTTTAAATAGGCACAGAAATCTATGCCCGAGGTTTGACCTCCTCCCGCTCCCCCCCAAAAAAAAAAAAATTGGGTCGGTTATCGTGTTACTAAAGTATTAAATTTTGTATGTGATAATTACTGTCTGCTTACTTTTCTTTTTATCAACCTTACGCCGATCTCTTGCTATTTCAAGTTTTAAAATATATTATCCACGCTTATGTACCCGGATGACCGGGTACTGTAGAATGGCATGTGTTTCCCTCTCAAGTGAGAATATAGTGTTACTATGGTAACATAAACAGGCCCTCGTTAGCGAAATGTGTACACGACACTGTTCTTTGTATGTGTCGATCATCTGGATTGCCAGTCTAATGTGGCATAAACAATTACGGAATTAAAAAGTCTGTTTTCTTTTCCAGTAATCCACCCTGAAATTACCTCGATCAGCCGACATGATTGCACACATATTTGTTTTTTCTTTCTGACAACACTGATAGATCTGGATCTGGTCACCATACTGGTTCAGAGTAAAGTTAATATCAGACTAACATATTGTACCTTCAGCATTGTCCAGAGCTATTTATTTTGAAATAAAATTTCTTAAAGTCATGATAATGTAAAGTACATCATTCTCCATCACCTCAATCGCTTTCAAATAAAAATACATATTTTCAGAACATGATTCAAAAGTTTGATCATCGAGCATTTTTATCAGTGTTGACAAGAAGGATGCTTTCCAACTAAATTTAATTGTTTGCAAATAATTTATTCGAATATAATTATTCTTAACAGGTGACCTATATTAGTATGCATTGCGCTGTTCTAATAGGGTTGTTTGTTTGGGCCTTTATGAGATCTTTGTTCTGGCACAGCCATCCAGACTAATAAATCAAAATAAACTGATAACATTTAATATGAAGTTAACGACGCAATGTTTGATTTCACGTTAAAATGAGGAGTTTTGCGTTATGATCGCGTAAACTGTTCACTAAGTTTATGCGCAGCGGATCAAACGGATCCTTATAATTTTTTATCTTTAAAATTTTTGTCTCGACGTCTAAATGGTCAGTTCTAACTACAATCTCTCACGACCAACAGGATCCTCTCATTAGGATGTTAAAATTACTCTTCGTTAATCAATACCTTTCTCTTTTCACGTCCTACGACTAGTAAACCTTCAAAAAAACAGCTTAGCAAAAGATAATAATGGCCGTAGTCAGGCATTGAATGGTAGGAGAGGTACAATGCCGTAGAAAATATTTAGTAATTGAAAAAGAAAAAGGCTATTGGCTTTTTAATTTAATTGGTCAAATTGAAGGATATTTAGACCTTTAAGTGCACTGCCGGCATCCTGTGAAATAGTGTACACTCTATCATGCGTGGACCTTTAAGTGCACTGCCGATATTACTAGTGTCCCTGGAAAGAGTGACAAATAAACACGTTGCGATTAGTACCTTGATGATTGAGACTTGGGGTTCACGTGCACGAGTTTGAGGTGCGTGTGTAAGTTGAAGTGGGGAGGGAAGGGGTGCAATGGTGGTGGCACGAAAGAATTATTGAGATTTTATAAATATAACATTAGCAAAACACACGCGCACGCACACACACGCACACACACACACACACACACACACACACACACACACGCACACACACACACACACACTAACCAAAACAAGCCAACTTGCCGCTCAGAGAAACGCGTTGACGTCAATAAAGTTCGGCGGTTTGATTTTTCAATGGCAGATATCTGAAATTTGTACCACTGCCTTTGATGTTGGCTTAGTCTCATTTGAGCCTATACAAAATGCAGATTAAACAGTTTTTAAAAGTCACCGAACCGTTACTTGTTGTATAGTTGACATGTAAACGGCAGCAAAGTGAGTAGTTAGTTATGAACAAATTTAAAAAAAAAAAAAGAACTTAGGACCAAACAAGAACCAATTAAATGTTTACTTCTTGGTGTCAAAAATATGTTGCTCCACTAAAGAAAGTTAAAACTGAGATTATGTTTGTTCCAATGACTAGTGCAATGCTTTTATTTTTTTAAAAATGTATATAACTATTAGCTTGATAATTTATAAAGGCTGACTTGTGTATTTCAACGGTAAAGCCCTTATGTCTTTCCTTGTTTTCATGCATGTCTTTCCTCAATATTTAGTTATGTGCTAATCGATTAAAATATTTATAACACACGGTAAGACGTGTTTGTAAGACAAAAGAAAAATTAAATGCAAATTTAATACATATTTATAACACAAAACGAAAAATATAAATGCAATTTAGAAATATTTATTATAATATTAATACTGGAAAGAACACATGTCTCACACAATACATTTATGACAAGTCTATGGTTATAACAATTCGACACGCAATCTGGAATAAAATGCATTTGAAGAGGAAACAAAACGTTTTCTTTTAAAATGAGAGTCATGAATGCAGTTATCCACATGTCGCGATACATTCCTTCCTTCCAACTTCAACAGAGTGGACAAGTAATTGCAACGACCTCTGCTGAAGTCTGATGTAGATGTACACTTTCCCCATTCATCCTGCTTCAGCTCAAAAGTGTTTGAATCTTACCATCCGACTATAACCGCCAATACTCCGAAGTTCTTCTTACGAATGGTCTGTAGGTCTTTCCAAAGCTGGACTTTCTGTATTTAAATATCCCCCCCCCCCCTCAGTTTCTTGCTCGTTACCAATTATGAAGATCCCATGAAGCTGCATTGTTGTTCTGCTTTTATATAGTAAGAAAAAATAACCCATTCTTTGTCATAGCAATTCTCTTTTAACATATGTAGAATATTTTGTTAAACTAACTTCAGAATTGTCAGAGAGCATTTTCTTTGTTTCACTTATTGTAAATTATGTTATTTTGACTTTCTCGATAAATTTTTTAATGTAAAATTTTCCTTTTTGAAAGTGTTTTCCATTTTATCATTATGAATGACCATTGCTGCCTTCTGTCTAAATCATATTTCTATTGAATTATCTGCACACAATTATCAAATTCTGTCTGCACACAGTTATCAAATTCTGTCATCTCTGTCTGCACACAGTTATCAAATTCTGTCATCTCTGTCTGCACACAGTTATCAAATTCTGTCATCTCTGTCTGCACACAGTTATCAAATTCTGTCATCTCTGTCTGCACAGTTATCAAATTCTGTCATCTCTCTCTCTGCACACAGTTATCAAATTCTGTCATCTCTCTCTGCACACAGTTATCAAATTCTGTCATCTTTGTCTGCAACAGCCTTCACATTCTGTTATCTCTCTCTGCACACAGCCAACAAATTTTGCTGTCTGCATCTACAAAAGCTTTCAAATTCTGTTCTTTGTGTCTGCAGTATAGAAGTATGTATCTCCTATATATATATATCAGCTGATATATTCATCTGGCTGTCTATTTTACTGATTAGTACAAACAGAAGTACAATAGAAGACTATCTGCGCACTGACTGTCTTAGCATGATTAGATCTACAACTAGATAAAGTTATTACATCAGTAGCAAGAGCGCACGAGCTTCCTATGTCAGGTGACGTCATTAATCTGCTTTGAAAGATTGTAGCAAATGACCAAAGTACAGAAATTAAAATGTTTACATGCTGGAACACTTACTGTATAAGTGTAATCAGAAGCTTTAATTCTTTGTTTGGCTTATTCCTGGCTGAAAGCCACGTACTATGACCCCCAGACTGTTGTACTAGATAACCTGCCATTTATTCACCAAGTTGCCAATCATGTCAGCAACTCTTGTCTAGGAAGATGTCCTCTGCTAGTCTACATCAGCTCTAGGAACATCCTCCCAAGCGGAGAAGCATTTTAAGTCTATTTGTATTTCGAGGTACAGACAGTAAAATGGTTCTTGTGAATGTGTGCACATTTTAAGTCTATTTGTATTTCGAGGTTCAGACAGTAAAATGGTTCTTGTGAATGTGTGCACATTTTAAGTCTATTTGTATTTCGAGGTACCGACAGTAAAATGGTTCTTGTGAATGTGTGCACGCTTGATTTTCTGCGGAGAGGGCCCTTTAAAAGGCTTAGATCTGTTGTCTAAAAGCATGGTTTTGGACAGGTTACACTTCATTAGGCCTGGAGGGGAGGACAGTAACAATAAATTTATTTCACCATGAGTATGTGTTTGTGTATATATATAATTGTGTGTGTGTGTGTGTGTGTGTGTGTGTGTGTGTGTGTATGTGTGTGTGTGTGTGTGTGTGTGTGTGTGTGTGTGTGTGCATTATGAATGTGTGCTTGCGCATGGGAATATATGTGTGTATGTGTATGCGTGTTTATATATGTGTGTATATGTATATATGTATGAGAATGGTTGTGAATATGAACGGACACGTTAATTTATTCCTCACCAATGACTTCCATATTCTCATCACGTGACTTTGTGTCTGTGTCTGGATTCACACCGGGTAAAGAGTTTTGTTGGCCTCTTGACCTAAATTTCGTGTGCGATTTTTTTAAGTTTTGACAGTGGTCTTGACAATTTTTTAATAAATTTTTCTCTCATTTATCGTTGATGGCAAGTGTTGTACGTTTTCCTTTCTTTCCTCTCGACTGGACGGGACAGAAAAGAAATCCTCAGGTAAAACTGTTGAACTTTGAGCACTTTCAATCGGAACGGCACGCCACATTTCACGTCTTTTTGCAAGACTTAGTGCCAACCGTGCCAGGGTACTTTTCGGGGCTGAAAGTGAGAAATTGTCAATACAAATCGCCTTATTGTAGAATGTAGATGAAAACCAGCTGCGCCTTGCACCAATGTGTTATGATTCGCTCCAATAAACTGCCTTCGCTTAAAGCCTTAACGCCACTGTCAATCATTGGTTTTCGATAGGTTGGCGGCTGAGATGTGAAGTGTGGTTTAGTTCAGGCATGTCAAACATGAGGCCCTTTACAAGCACACCTGCGGCCCGCACAAAGGTTTCTAGAGCATGAGCACATTTTATCTTCGTAATATAAATTTTAAAAAACAACGCAATTTTTCTATTCGATCGTTTCTGTGCGATTTTTGGCATAACTTCCAGTGAATCACGCGCAGGTCATTGTGAGTTGTAAACAGAAAATTTTCTTCATAGTCAGGGAGACTAAATCAAGCCCTAGAATCAATAATCACCCTAATTGTTCTCCTCTTCTAGGTGTTACTCATCCAGAGTGAAGTACTTTCCTGCAAGTTAATATTTAAGCTAGGTATTACAGCATCTCCACTCAGGCCCCAACACGTTTCTTTACCAGCTTGACAGGTACTTTCCACAAAGTATGCTTGACTGACTTGTTAAAAGATTAAATGTATTTGACTGCCCCCCACACCTCAAACCTGCATACTTGCTTGGAATTAATTTAGCCAAAGAGGGAAAGTAAAATCAACAATTTTATTAACTATGTATAACTAATCAACAAAATCATTTATGCAATATCTACAAAAGCAAATCATGAAGGTATAAATACCTGTTAGGTTTTGTTAGATAACAATTTAAATTTTCTATCAAGAAATGTCATTTGGATTTCAAGTTCATAAGATTTCTAAATTGTTCATAGTCTTTTCCATAAGTCTTTGAGTAAAAGTTCTAATCAGCTAATTCTTTAATAATACATTTAAGTTAATAATTAATAAGAAATAGGAAAATAGTAATCAGAGAAAACGTTACAACAATGTTTAGAGAGCTGGACATGAATTCATCTGATTTTTATGTGTTCATTGGTGTGGGCTTGTCATTGAAGCTGCCAGGATGCATAGCGGTTACAGATACAGACTGGTGGCTGTTCAGGTCGTTTTTGACACACAGAATGACTGAACCACATATATTAAATTGTTCAGTCCTCACTGTCTCAAATCTCATACAAAGTCACAATTATCCTGTCACTGGAATAATTCAAGATGGCATGATAGACAACCGGTTATGTCAGCGGCTGCTCCTCAAGACTGGAAAGGCTGTGGAAGTGCAGACATCAATTACTCATTACTACTGCGGCTTCCTACATAGACTTTATAGATTGGTTCCAAACCACTTGTTAGTCACAACACAGAACTGGAAACGGAACTGGTCAGACGTTAGACACAGAACTCGGAACTGGGAACTTGGGAACTGGTTTGAAGCACTTCTTGGCCTTCTCACCAAACAAACCAGTAAAAATTTGGGACATAGTAATTTTACGTATTGTTGCATTGCTTGCTAATGTAGGGGGCGCTTTCGGCTTCCGCCGCTTTCGCGCTGACAGTGTTGCATTAAATGCGAGATGGAATATTTATACTATCAGTCCGACACGTTTGAGAAGGTTCTAGAATCATAAGGTATTCACAATGGACGTCATAGCATCAGCCCTCTGGCAAGATTAAGGTATTTTGGTAAGCTTGAGTCACAGAGTCTTGTTTTCAAAAGGAGTAAAATGTTTCATGTTCGCTAGATTCATTAGGTACAGTCAGCCGGCACTGGGCTATGATTCAAATATAGGTCAGCTATGCGAGGGTTTTAATCTTATTTATGCAATGGCATATCATGACCGATGGCAATTTGTCTCTACTGAAGTGTGGTTAAAGTTTGTGACATTCCAAACATTCCAATTATATAATCACTAGCCATTGTACAGACGGTTCTTCATCCAATTTGTTTTAAGGATTATTTTGTTTACAATTCTATGTAACAAGTTAGGAATAAATTTTAAATAAATTAAAATTTATACAAAATATTTAAGAATTAAAATAGTTAATTAATTATTTGCGTTCTATGCATTTTCTGTGTCACACTTTGTATTCATGAATGTTGCTAAAACATTTGTATGCACATTATATGTTTCTAAATTTAAGTAACAAAAATATTTTGCAATAAATTTTATTAAATGACTTCAATTAGTTACAATGTACACAATTAGTTGTGTGTGGACCTCATAACAACACATGTGGCCCTCGGGGGACCCTCAGTTTGAAATGAATGGTTTAGTTACAATGGCATTGCAGAGGATATGCAAAATAAAATTGTTATAAGAGGAATCTGTGCTTTAGAGTGTGTGTGCGTGCGTGCGTGCGTGCGTGCGTACCTGCGCGTGCATGCTTGATAGAGGGAGTCAGTGATGGGTGATTTTGTGGACAAGGGGCCGGTCGGTCCGAACAATCGGATGACAGATAGACAGATGACAAATGGAGAGTTGGGGAGGGAGAAAATGGGTATTAAATCCATTTCTACGTTATAATTTGTTCATAAAAGCTCCTCGTCATTATTTAACTTAGAATACTACTTACTACAGCATAGTAGTGTCATTATTTAACTTAGAATACTACTTACTACAGCATAGTAGTGTCATTATTTAACTCAGAATACTACTTACTACAGCATAGTAGTGTCATTATTTAACTTAGAATACTACTTACTACAGCATAGTAGTGTCATTATTTAACTTAGAATACTACTTACTACAGCATAGTAGTGTCAGTGCAGATGTTATAAATAAATGTGCCTGTAAAAGAAATGTTTGATAGAAATATGTGACGTAAGGGATCTATGACAGTATGGTTTATGTCATAGAAAAATGATTTCATGATTCAAATGAGCCATTGAAAGAGGGAAAATGAAGCAATGATTTTACACTCATAATGTGTCGTTGAAACAACTAAAACAAATGAAAACAAGATTTGGTGTCACAATATTGGTGTTCAAAACAATAAATTGTTTGTTTGACATTTTAAACTTAAGGAAACGAAAACGCTGTAATATACAACTAATATATATTTAAATATAAGTTTCTTGAATTATCACATATACTCATTATACAAATTAATTTCACTGACCACGCGACCAAAACTTTGAATTGCACACAAGTCCAAGAATATAAATGGAAAATAGGTCAGTTGACATTTTCAGCTTTACTAAAACAATTGATTATATATATTTTTTTTAATATAAAACAATGCGTAGGCCGCATTTCTGACTTTCGCTCTTAAAATAGATTTATAATTGAATTTGAATAGCTATTTTTTTTTAAGTGTCATCGTTGAATTATTGATCAAGGCATGCTAGACACTCTAACTGATTGAGACACCCTGGATACCACTCTGGAAGTGTCGCGTGCACTTTATTTTTAGACTCTAAAAGAAAAAGAAAGAAAGAAGCATTCCCTAAGTGGCCAAATAGTGTATGAAGTAGAGGGAATAGATACACATCAAAACCAACACAAACAACACACAAAATGGATACACATCAAAACCAACACAAACAACACACAAAGTGTAATATGTTTTAAAAATCACATTTCACACAATGTTCCATTTGTATTTTTCGTGTGACTTTGAAAGAAACATATCGTAGCTTTTACATAATTTTTCCCCCTAGAAACTAAAATAAAGTCTTTGAAGTGCGAATAATTAGCAAGTTGTTGAGGAAAAAAAAATCCTTTTCTAAGCCTTAAAATACTTTTAAGAGTTCTGCTGGTGGCAGACGTTCGTCTCTCAAAGCTCTCACAAGGCGGCAATTGGTGAGTCACCGATTAGAGAACATTTCTTCTTTTCTTTTTGTCTGTGACCAGGAGTGGGCCGGTCTCTCGCACCTGGTGTCAGTGCCTGACGATTGGTAAACAAATCAGTTTTCTTAAACAAGTACAAAACCATCACAACCGAGAGACGAATGGTAAACAAATCAGTTTTCTTAAACAAGTACAAAACCATCACAACCGAGAGACGTAGTCAGGATTAAACGTGGTAACCTGACCACCACATACCTCTGAGAGACGTAGTCAGGATTAAACGTGGTAACTTGACCACCACATACCTCTGAGAGAAGTAGTCAGGATTAAACGTGGTAACCTGACCACCACATACCTCTGAGAGAAGTAGTCAGGATTAAACGTGGTAACCTGACCACCACATACCTCTGAGAGATGTAGTCAGGATTAAACGTGGTAACCTGACCACCACATACCTCTGAGAGAAGTAGTCAGGATTAAACGTGGTAACTTGACCACCACATACCTCTGAGAGATGTAGTCAGGATTAAACGTGGTAACCTGACCACCACAAACCTCTGAGAGACGTATTCAGGATTAAACGTGGTAACTTGACCACCACATACCTCTGAGAGACGTAGTCAGGATTTTAAACGTGGTAACCTGACCACCACATACCTCTGACCGGAATCATCTATCTAGCTAGCTACCTGTAGAGAAAGGATACGAATCAATAGTCACGTATGACGCAACTAAACGTGTTTCTTTTCTTTTCCTTTTTTAAAATTTGTCTTAGGCTTTCATGTCTGGAGATATTTAAGACATAATTTAACAATTTATAATTCTATATGCATGTACACGTGACTGCGTTAAATGGTATAAGAAGCCACTGGCAGTCAGGCATGAAAGAGACATTATTTCGTCATAATTAATCAGGCAGCACAGGTAAACTATCAGAAAGAAAGGACCGCATCTTTCTTTCTTTTGTTCTTTCTACATCATAAACACAGGGTCGCAGTGAATGACAATGTAAGTTCACACGAAGCTTGACTATCCTAAGCTAAAGAGGGCATTCTTAAAATCCAACCAAAATCTTTCATGGAATAAGAATAACAAAGTGCCACATTTAAAGAGACTGCTTATAGCAAAAGCAGCTTAGGGAGTAAATGCCAGCAAGGGAAATAACTGTTATATAACTCGACAAAGTAGCGTCAAGGGCAACGAGTGCAGGTCAAACGGCTGTACGTCTGGCACGTCAAACGCTTTCAAGCAGACAAACATACCCGAAGAAGTAAATTAAAGGGATCTGTCCTCAGTTACTCTTTAATCCCATCGTGCTCTCCCCTCCTGTTGTTGACTGGCGCAGGTGTTTAAGCCGGTCTAAGCATGGGAGTCTTGGTGCACTGGGCTAACTAGCTCCGGTCTGCTTAGTCCCAATAGTAAGTGTTCTATTAGTAGATGGCGAAATGCTTAGTGTTAATGTTCGCATCGTTTTTATTGTTCATGATAAAAGTTCGGGTTGTATGGGAGTGGTGTAAAAGGGTGGGAATCATATCAGTAATCTCGTGCAATATTAGCGACTGTAGTAGTGCCAGTAGAAGGGTGGTAGTAACAAAAGAAGCATGGCATAGTATTAATACTTTTACTACAGTAGGAATGGAAGTAGTGCGGTGGTAAATACATGATGGATTACACTGAGCAATAGAAATACGACGGTAAGAGAAGTTAGTAGCTTCATATATGTGTGCGAGCGCGTGTTTGTGTGTGATTGTGTGATCGTGTGATTGTGTGATCGTGTGATCGTATAGTATCCGTGTCTCTGCGTTCAGTGTGAGTGCGTGTGTATGTCTATAATTTATATATATGTAAACAGTAGCAAAAGGATGTATTACAAAATGTTTTGGCAATAATATGATTCAGTATAATTCGGTAATAATTTCATTTGATACAATGCAATACACGATCACTAGTAAAAGAGAATGGAAAGAACAAAAGACGTTCTGGCGATATTAGTTCTTTTTAAAAAGTTCAGTCAATCAATAACAACAAATTTTAGAAATGTGCATCTTGTTTGTTTTTTTAACCACTAATATATATTTGCAGCTAAAGAAGAAAAAAGAAATAGGCAGGATAACTAAAGACAAAAGCGTGACTTAATTTTCTTTACGGGGATCTTCCGATAATTTTTTCTTCTCCATTTAGACCCAACATTTGTTGAGAGTTTTTGTCGTGTAAATCTGGCGAGAGTTTTTGTCGTGTAAACCTGACGAGAGTAAGACGTATGAATGGTGACTATGTACACAAGAACGTTAAGATAGCAACAGACACAGAGAACGCAACCAGGGAAGGGGGAGGAGGGGATTGTAGCCTGTCCAGTGAGAAGAATAGATATGCGATGGAGGGTGTTGATAAGTTACTAGTATCCAATGCTGAAATGAAATCTTTAAAAAGAAGATTATTTAGAACACGAGTACGCTCACACTGACTGCGCACAACGTGTGCAATTTTTAAGTTTCGGATACGTTCAAAACTAAATGAAATAAGCCTATCTTTTTTCTTAACAGAACAGAAATTGACGCCAAATTTGATAAAAAAATTTCATGTCAGGATTTGATTCAATTATCGCTATTGGTGTTGACATTAGTTTCGTTCAGTCTTTAACCTCTTAGTATTGACCTCTAACGTGCACTCATTTACAGGGAGGCTCAAACTGAACGACTATAACCGTTTAAAGTAAAACAGCAAAAATGAAGTTGAATATGTTAGTGCTAATGGAAAGTTGTTTCTTGTGATAGTGTTCCACTTAAAGGCGCTGTCGCCACAGAATGAAAGGGTGAATGTAGCAGCTGTTATGCAAAGTATACTGAGATGCAAAACAGATTAGCATTATTATTTAAGAGTTTAAATAATGTTATTTTTTAAGAATATAATTTCTTGAAAATTTTTTATATTGATTTGTCTACAGTGAATAAACAATGTATATTCTCTTGTGTATGCAGTACGGTTATACTATATTTATATGGCTTGTATCCCTTTGCTTAGGTCAGCTGACATATTCAACTGTTTGTTTGTTTGTTTTAATGATTAATAATATGAAAAAAAAAAAGGCATGTGCTCTGTCTATATACAAGTAACGTGTAATGAGTGGATGTAACCTTGTGCTAGATTATTTTATTTACGTCATTCATATTGTTGTTTGAATGAGAGTAAGCAGGATAATGTAAGTAAAACACACCCACATACACACACATCACACATAGATAGATAGATAGATGTAATCACTGAATAACGTTAACATGGTATGTTGCAAATATTTTCTTTTCCTTTAAAAAAATACAATTCCTACCGTCAACAGTTATGTCAGCCTTTTTATTGGAACGCCTTCCACTTTGTTAACCACAATCCCTCTAACAGGGACTTGAAAGGAAGCTACTCCCTAAAACAGGAAGTCGACAATTAAGACAGAGTTCAAGGATACAGAGTATAAACGTTAAAACAATGGCTTCAAAGCCGGCATATCCTGGCTGTTAATCGACTATTGCTGTTTAATAGGTCTTGAAACCACTGTAGTTACGGTTTTGCTTCAGTTGTTAAGGTGAGGAACTTCAAAGATGCCGACAAAAAAAAGTGAAACTAGCCAGTCTTGTCCCACGAAAACAGGGTAGCAGAAATGGGACCGAAGTTAAGAAGCGACTTTGAAGAGGGGTATTGGCTCTGTTTACAAATAAGTTTCTGTTCATTCGAGCGAATCTGGTTCCAATAGAGCACAACATAATTTTTATGTCTTCACTTCAAGAGACTAAAGGCCTATTGTACGTAGATATGCAAGTCCTGAATCTGACAACATGAATGAATGCAAGAGAGTACTTTAAAAAACCAACGGTTGTTTTAAGACCAAACATTGTCCTCTTATCACTCTTTACACACACACACAAACACACCTGTGTATTTTGAAAAAGAAACAATTTAAGGCACGTGTTTGTGTATATTATCGCCTAAGAAAATAAATTGTCAGTATTGTCTGAAAGCAGTTCGAGAATAAAAATTAAATTTAATATTTTTTTCTAAAATGTTTAAGTAAATTCCGGAAAGACCCACCAAATATTGTTTCTCTAATCTTTAAATACAAAGGCTCTCCCAGGAAACATCGAATTGTAAAAGAAATGAAAAGAGTATTAATTGATAAAAGAGTACTCTAACGTATCTTTACCTCTATGTCTGCACTCTTATCGAAGTCGTTTCTTGTGACAAAAATACGTGTGCACGACATTAGAATTTTCCGAAAGACAGCTTGGACTTTTCCCTGACAAGAGACTGGAACGACAATTGCTCACAGTTAAGTTCTTCGTTTTTCTTCTGGAGTAGAATAGCGATCATTGCTCTCGGCCGAATAACCCTCTTAGTTCAAGATTTAGTTAATGGAAAACGAAATTTGGGCCAATGCTTTTATGGCTTAACCTCTCATTGCAGGACTTCTCATAACTGTCATCAATAAATGCCATGGCATAAGCGTCATAAGTATCATGAAATGTCGTAAGTGCAGTGTAATCAATGTCACCAAAGTCTCGTAAGACATGCCATGTGGTGTCACTTTCATAAGTGTACTGTCATATAATAAATGCCACTTTATAGGTATCAAGACAGAAATGCCATGCCATTTTTATCATGTCACACGTTACACTGTCTTACTAAATGTTAATTTCTGTAATCATTACACTTAATCCTTTGCATCTTTACCCATCAGCACTGCCTTAAGTTCTGCTGTAAAGTTTGTCTTATGCGTCTCGCATAAAAAAAAAAAAAATTCAGATTTCACGCAGTTTTGTGTTAAGTCGTCCTTAGCATTAAACTCTCGGTGATTTAAGGGATGAAGAAAAAAAGTTTCCGTTAGGGCATGGTAGTTTGTCACGTGTCAGTTTGACCTGATTTTCCGTCACTTTACACGTTTTATTGTAATGAAATAAATTATATGAACAGAAAAATAAGAAGACTGCTCAGTATACATAAAGCAGAAGTAGCAGACTCTATGGTCCTCAGGAGATGAAAGGCAGAGGTCTCAAAAAAATCCAAGACGTCATTGAAGGAGAGATTATAGGTCTTGTGGACAACATCTGGAATAATAACAAAGATGAGCCACTGACAGAAGCAGAAGAGATTAGTGGATTATAGGTCTTGTGGACGACATCTGGAATAATAACAAAGATGAGCCACTGACAGAAGCAGAAGAGATTAGTGGATTATAGGTCTTGTGGACTACATCTGGAATAATAACAAAGATGAGCCACTGACGGAAGCAGTAGAGATTAGTGGATTAAACCTACACCCACAAACGGACAAAGAAACATGGAAGAAAGCAACGAAACAGGCAATAGCAAACACTTGGTGCCCAAAACCTCTTCATGGCTAGAATGTACGACAAGCTGATAAAACATCGACAAAACAATCAACATACAGATGCTAAAAGAGGCAGGTTTGAAAGTAGAAACAGAAGTACTCGTAACAGCTGCACAAAGCAAATGTGAAAATCTCAAATAATTCCAAATGCAGACTCTGCAAAGCCATGGATGAAACAACAGAATATATACTGTCTTGATGTCAGTTACCCACTGGAACAGAATACACCAAAACACACAACGAAGTTGCAAACCTCATGCTTATAAATATGTGTAAGAACTATGGAGTAAAATTCCCCAAAAGAGCATGAATACACCAACCAGATGCAATCACCGAAACAGAAGAAGTCAAATTACTGTGGGACTTTGAGATAAGAAAGATCAAGTGATTCCTGCACGAAGAACAGACATTGTAGTTAATAATAAAAGTGTTGTAAGAAATGTGTATATGTTTGTTTATGTGTGCATGAATGTGTGTAGATGCGTGTGCATTAGGTAGTTGTGATAGTGGTTTACTAGATTCATTTTATTTTTTCCTATGAACAAGCCTTCGTTCTTGTTTTGTTTTATTTTTTCCTATGAACAAGCCTTCCTTCTTGTATTGTTTTATTTTTTCCTATGAACAAGCCTTCATTCTTGTTTTTTTTTTTTTTTAAGTATATAATGTAATGGCTTTCATACCCGTGGTTCCATTTTCTTCCTATTTTTCTTTGTTGCTCTCCAGCAAAACTAATTCTTTTGAAACTACTGCTGATCATTTTTAAGACCGGAAAGCAACTTAACCGCCGCCCCACATCCCGCCCTCCCCGTCATGGTCGACAGAGGTGGCGGGATTAAAGTAAAATACAGGCTGCATTTTATTACTTGTTTAGTTACAAGTGTTTAAGGAACATGGACGAGGCGGGTGGGGTGGGAAAGAGATGGGAGACAAGAGGGAATAGATGAGTAGTTAGATAAACCGGTAAGAACTTCATGCACTTTAAAATTTACAGGTCAGAGGTCAGTGTTGCAACATACGCTTCGTTGGGAACATAAAATTGTTTATGCTCTTTGGTGTTCACCATTAAGCAGTAGGAAATTTTGTTCCTAGAAAATAGGAAAATGTTACATGCTGGAAATGTACAATTTAAGAACAAAATCAACCAGGATAAATATGTAGAATTTCATTATGATAATTCCTTTGGTTGAACAAAATCAACCAGGATAAATATGTAGAATTTCATTATGATAATTCCTATGGTTTTGTTCTATAAGTAGAGACGATTGTGGAATGTCTTCAGCTCACTTTCTTCTTCAATCAACCTCGATAAATAACTTCACTTTTTCTTTCAAATAAATAATCCGATTGAAAATCAACTGATTCTTACAGAACCTAGATGAATAACATTATTGCTTTCATCAAACAATCCAGTTGGATATCTACTGATTCTCAGACAATGATCCTTTCATGAGTAAATGACAGCTTTCGCAGTAAGACAGATTTACTTAATTTTTTCAGTTCTCCATTTAAAAAAAATCAAACATTTGATATATATATTATACTTACACTTATGTATGCAACTATATATATATATATATCTGTGTGTGTGTGTGTGTGTGTGTGTGTGTGTGTGTGTGTGTGTGTGTGTGTGTGTGTTTCTACCTACCTGTTTATCTGACTGTCTATTTAAATATGTAAATATCTATCTGTAATTGAAATAGATTTTTCTTCTACCAAAAACGGACGCTAAGTAAAATTGCAGACTTAGCCGGTCATGATCGAGGAAACAGATTGAAAGATTTGCAACACCCCACCCCACCCCCATTTAAAAAAAAATAAAGATGTACGAAATAATTATTATGGTAAGAAGGGACGTGACATTTTGTTTACAAAGGTTTATGAATAAATTAATAATAGTAATAATAATGATAACAGAAATGCAACACAAGTACAGAACTTAAGCAACACGCACGCAAACACAATGATTGTAGAGTGAGGACGGAGTGATGCCCTTGTTTTATAAATGTTATCTCCGTTCTTCTTAAAAAGGGAGTAAAAAATTACAGAAAAAGAAAGATATATTAGACTATTAAGGAAACAAACATACAAAATAGAAAAATTACAACGAAGATAATTTGCATAAATATAATTTTGAAAGATACTTTTCAAAGCAACATTTATTTTTCTGTTACGGCAAATAATTATGAACGAGCAGGATATGGTGATGGTTGTTTTGTTGTTGTGGTGGAGGTCATGGTGGTCAACTGGTATTTATTATAGTTATTGTTACTAATATTATCATTAGTATTATAAATAAAAGTCTTGCCCTAATAATAATTGTTAGAAGTAAGCTTGTTGTACTTTTAATTTCGAGAACGGTAGCAGTGAAACTATTAACAACAACAACAAGAGCTGTATAAAGTAATAGTAGTACAAGTAGTAGTGGTGGTGATAGTAAAATTGGTAGTCATGGTAGTCAATAATTCTTAGCACTTTTCTATTCTTGTTCGAGACTCATTTAAGGCTTGACTTTTAGTCTTGCGGACGTTCTCGAGAATTTCCATCTTGTACAAGCCGTCTTTACCATTATCATCACACTCTACAGGAGAGAAACAACTTGCATCTAATAAGTACACATCGTCTTAACATCTTAACACTCATCACCAACGACTTGCTTCATCATATAAGCCCTGCCCTCCTTTTCCCATCTTTAAAAGTTTTCTCGGCTCACCCAAACGAGACGTCTTGGCGCTGACTTCCTGCTGGGCAGCAATCAAACTATTACCAGGCTGTACACATTCAGGCGTAGACGTGCACGCTCATACACAGTCACAGTTTTATTTCGCCTTATTTATTAATACATTTTGTCTTTACGTGCTTCGTTTCTTTCTGTATTTTATCACTTAAAAATAATAAATGTCTATTTCGCTTTCTTTTGGTATTGTGTTCTTTCCGGCTTGTAAAATAGTCTTGAAAGGTTTCATTAAAAAAAAAATAATTCTCTTCTCTTTTGAGCTTGATTAAAGGTTTCTCTGTTCGTTCTATTATCTATATCCTTTGCAGTTTTAATGGCAATAACAAATCATGTCTGCACCATGTGTATAGTGTGTCAGAGTGCTGTCCTTTCATGCTGCACAATTTGCTGTAATCATTTGTTCTGTTTGTTTACTCCTTATACTGTGAACAGATAGATAGATAAATAGACAGACAGACAGATAGATAGATAGACAGACAGATAGATAGATAGATAGATAGATAGATAGATAGATAGATAGATAGATAGATAGATAGATAGATAGATAGATAGATAGATAGATAGATAGATAGATAGATAGATAGATAGATAGATAGATAGATAGACAGATACTTTTAATAACAGAAAGTAATGAGGTAAGAAGAGAGCAGAGGTTTCTTTTTGTCTGGTTTAGGTTGGTTTTTTTGTGTGTGTTTGTTTGTTTGTTTTTTTTGTTTTGTGGTTAAGAAGAAAAATTCGTTAAATTCAGTTTAAAATTTTGAGACATTTGCATCGATGAACTCGAAGAATAATAATGGTGACGTGAAACTCGCTGAGAAATACTTGAGAAATTTTATGAGGTCATGAAACACCAAATATTATAAGACAAAAATAAATGAATGAGTGAAAAATCTTAAATATTGACAAGGGAATGCGTAGTGAAACATCCCATAACTCAGAAGGAATCGACAACATTTAGTAAATCATTCCTCTGATCATTGATGCTAACATCACTGAATTTGTATTTGACGTCAATTGTAAATATATGTGATAGGTCGTAAATTTAATTTAAAATGAATTAAAACAATAATCATGAAAAGAAATATTCCTCAGAACTAAGACTAGTAAAGTTGTTCCATACATCCTATAATAGCACTTAAAAAGAATATTATAGTTTCATTCCAAACAAGACATAGCGTACTGAGTACTCCAAATATTTCTCACAATTCTTATCGCTTATACGGCTGGTTAAACTTCACCTAATGATCCTAAGGCCAATAATTCACAGGAAGATTGGGATTTCAACGCAGTTTTAGTTCTCGAGAGGTAATTGATAGTTCCTTACTTCATTGTCTTCTGTTAGAAGCAATACTTAGAACTTAAACTAGGTGGAAAGTTTTCTTTTATTTCAGAAACATTCTAAATAAAGTTGTGCTGAGGACATACTGTGTGTATTACCATAGCACTTTGCTAACTGCTATAAGATCACTTATCCAGGTAACAAGAAAAAAAATCAATATTTACAATCAAGCACAATGGAAGATGGAAATCGATATGTTTGGTGAGCATGATCAATCTCACTCTCCCCATTTCCTTTTACTTTTCTCTCCCCTCTCTGTCTCTATCTTTCTCCCTTCTCTCTCTCCTCCTCTCTCTCTCTATCTCACCTCTCCATCTATGTCTATCTCTTCCCCGCTCTCTCCTCCTCCCCCCTTTCTCTTCCTTCGAAATGAAATGTATCCATATTTTACCACTTTTCAGAATTTTACATTAAGATATAATTTTAAAATCTATTGCGAAGTTTGAAGATGAGAGAGGAAGCTTCTTTTTTCAAATATCAGACTTTCGGTGGAAGTGTTTTAAAATAATTTCATTGTTATTATTATATCGTCAGACTTGAGTATTTAAAATTTATTTTTCATTTTATTTACAGACATGGTAGGACAGAATAAAATCAAATCTCAATCTTAAATTATAGCAGCACTTTGAAGACTATAGTAGGTGGGATGTACCCAAACCAACGAAATCTGATATGAAATTAAGATAGTCCCGGGTTTCCTACACTGCTCTCAAATCTTTGTGCTTGGTTATGCCGCTTGAGTTGTGTGACCACCCTGTTTTCCTTAAACCGTTTGCATTGTCCCACCCTACGAACATTTGAACTATCGGCTGTCAGTCAATGCCGAGGAAGCTCCACCCTTTCTTTCGCGCGCGCTCATAGTAAGTCCAACGAAGGGTCGGGGGTGGTGGTGGTGGTAGTAATTCCGTAACGCATTTCACTTTTAATCGGCAGCCTGTGGTGTTGGGAAGACTAGAAACAATTTGACGCCCTGGCGCCCGGCCAGATGTGGCAATCGTGACCGGTTGTGCTTCATACTGACATAGGTCACGACCAGGTAGTGTTCGGTGCTTAGCATATTTGTCTGGTGAATGACGAAAATCAGCGCAATAAAACTAACACAAGAGTTCAGGACAGGAGAAAAGGCGGGGGGATCATTTTCACGTCACCAAAGGAAGTGAGGAAGTTACTTTGAAAACAGCCCGAGTCAGAGCAAACAGCTAGTAGACAACAGCTGCTGACAATCAGGCAGTGAAAGCAAGGCTGTTTTCAAAGCAACGCACATTAAACGATGGCTCAAAACGGTAGGGATAAAGAGCTGAAGTCGAGCACCTATGTGTTGTTCGTGACTCCTGAATAACACAATAAAATAGAAACTGTCAGGTTACAGTAGCGTGCTACACTGTCAAGAAAGACTCATAGGCTTCAGAGACCACTTCCGTGTTACGGTAATGTGAGCCTGAGGTATAAACTTTACTGGTTCTGTGTGAAGCAGACTTGTGTAAGACAGTTTTGTGAAAACAGTTTAATGTTCAGCCCCGATGTTTACCATACTCCTACACTTTAGCGAGTTCCGTCCTTTTCGGCTGGAGCATTCCTATACATAGCTCAAGAACTGAAAGTGGTTCTTGGGGATAGAGAAATCTTCTCCACCTTCTTAATGTTTTCCAGTGGACTAAAAATGAAAGTGTTTTGTGGACTTACGCGTGACACAATGTAAGTACTGTAATTTTGGACTATGTTTATTTTATACTCTGACAAATCGCTACAGTTAAGGAGCTGAGCATTTTAGAGTGTAAAACAGCACGTGTTGAGTGGTGCATTTTGGTTTTGTTTAAAAAAAAAACTGTTTAAGAAGGCATAGGGAACCCCAAATTTCTTAAAGAATAGTGTTAAATGTTTTGGAGAACTACCACCACTGCAACCATTTGCAACAATCACAAAGTTAAAGTCAAGTGATTGCCCCCAGGACGTTGGTCAGTCATCTGTTGATGTTGGTGACACTTACCAATGTTATCACCAGCATAAGACTTCTGGTCTTGCACAAAACAAGAATTATTATCCTAGAACTCGACATCTTGATCCTGAAAGAGTGTAATTGTTTGAAGGTGATTAGTAATTCATATGGGTGGCAGTTATTTCATGCTAATTATTACTAATTCTTGTGGGTTGCTGATAGTAGTGTTTAGTACAACTATCTGTTGGTCTGCAGCTAATTCTGGCATTGGTCCATACCCACCAGATGTATTCTGCTGAATTAAAATACAAGTGTTTAGTAGCTATGCATGAACAATAGATTCTACTTTTTTGTCAGAGATATTAGACACAGGAAAACATGTTCCCTAAGTAATAATATGTCTTACTGAGTTTCTAATTAACAAAATTAAGGCAACAGATTAGAGTCAAAGATGCCCAACATATGCATCTTGAATTAATTTTATTTTTTCGCCTTTATATGGCAGACTCAGAGCATCTTTCATTACTAATTAATTATTAAAACCTGGCTAATTGCAATCAATCCATAATGAGCACGCTGCTGGCACCACCTCCTTTGATGTTCACCTCAGGAATGGATCGCACTCAGCGTCAGATGCACCAGGTGCACCAGCCTCAAATCTCGCAGGATGATGACGCTGCGAACCTCCTGCATTTTATTGATATAGCATCCAGCAACATCAAACTGGCCCTCGACAGACCCTCCAAAAACAAGAGGAAGGTCAATCATCGAAAGTATTTGCAAAAACAGCTGAAGAGGTGCGGAAGTTCGCCCAAGCAGCAGGGCAATGGGAGTGGGGCTGGGGCTGCTGATGGCCACAGCTCTGTCTATCCAGCCTCGTCCAAGTGTGTCCGAAAAGAGGCATCTCACATGGCCACACAGATAAAATCTCTGCAGGCTTTATTTGACCCTAAAACACTGCATAAAAAGTGTTGTGCAGACCCTGTTATGGTGCCCGAAAAACCTTCCGGAAACCACAAGGCATCTCTAAGAAACAGAAATCTTCCTGCATCTTTTTTCGTGGAACCTGCTTTGAGAACTGGGGTGAGGTCTGAAGACGATGTCAACACCAGAACTGAACTTCATAGTGCAAGAAGCGGGATTATGGCCCCTGAGGGACAGGGGCATATGCAGACTGTGCTTCCTTACAGTCAGCTCTATACCTGCAATGACAGTTCGGATGTGAACATGCAGGGTACCTATCCAGCACTGCCCACAGACACTCTGGAGTCCATTTTGGGACAGACTGATCTGAATGAGCTACTGTCAGGTCGGTGGCAAGGTAGAGAATCCACCCGTACGCCATGTGAAAATAGTGTGGGTACATGCAGTCCGAGATCTTTCTCAGACTCGTCTGATGCCTACTGCAGCCCTTCTCCAGGCCCATCATCATCATCCACTCAAGGTCGCAGTCCTTCATGGTCCCCTTGCCTGCCTGTCATGCAAGCAGGAACTATTTTTTCTCCATTTTCTCCCACATGTGGGTTGGAGGAGTCATTGGGTAGCAGATGCACTAATTCGCCCAGTTTCCTCCTACCATCCACCCAAAATCTTCAAAACCTATCTTGTGATCAACAACTGCAACGACAGCTGCTGCATCATCCCCAACAGCTGATGCAGCCGCCGCACATAAGGCATGATCTCTCTGGACAGCATGTGAGCCAACAGCCGCACGACAAACAGATGTCGCATTTGCCAGGATCAAACATTTACCACAGGGATTTCCCAGCTGTTATCCCTGCCTTCTTCCGTGATCAAACTACAGCCTCGCAACAGCAGCAGCTTCAGCCTCAGAAATTTAACACTGACGAATTGCCAGCTTTTCCACAAGCCTTTTCACAGAACGGAAATAATCAGCACTACCACCACGGAGAGAACTCACCTTGGCAAGATTTGCACACCTGTACAGACGCCTATTTTACATATGTATGATGTACATAAAGTGCTTCATTATATTGTCCAGTGGTCTTGTTGTCGGGCTTTCTAAAGTGTTGTCGGGCTTTTGGAACCAATCAGGAATATTTTTTGTGGAGTGAAATGGACATTAATGACTCACTGAGGACAAACAGACGTGAATGATTCGCTGAGGTGAAGTGGATGCGAAAGACTCGATGTGATAAAGTGGACAGTGCATGATTCCATGGAGAAAAATAACACAAAATGACCCTTGAAAAGGTTTCATTGTGAAATAGACTGTGGGTGACTCGTTGATAAATAGGTGATAAATGACTCGCTGGTGAAGTGAGCGATGAATGCCTTGCTGGTGAAATAGTGAATAATTTTCTTTGGGGAAAGTGAATGATTTAGTTCGGTAAATTGGAAGTGAATGGTGAAATGACAGTGAGTCACGGGGATATTTTGATGTCGATTATATTGACCTGTTTGGTGAAATTAATAGTGATTGACTCATTTTGTGAAATGACATTGAATGACTCATATCAAACTTGTAATTTAAAACTCAGTATTTATTTATATTAAATTTTATCTCAAGAGTGGAGAGAAAGGGACAAAATAAAATATTTATATGATATTATTTCCTTAACTTAAAATTAAAAGGACCGCACAGCAGCATGTCTTGACTTGAATATAACAGTAACCAGATGACTTTTAACCTAAACATGAAAAACAACGACCACGGTTTGGTGTCATTGATGGAGCTGGCATGTAACCTGTAATCGATCCATTTTCATAAATATGCATAATTTCAACGCTGCTTTATGTTTGATTGAGCAGTTCATATTGTTTTGTTTGTTTTGATCCAAAGTGCCATACATATTTTCTATAGGTCATCCTTGTGTATAATCATATTTATATTCATTTTGTCATTTATATGTAATTTAATGTCTCATGCTAATTTTGATTTTGGGTGGTGTGGGTGAAGAATTTCTTAAATATTTCGGCTTTTAATATTTAAGATTTAATCGATTTACAGAGTAATTTCTGCAAAAGAAATAGTTGAGTAATTTTAATGACAACAACAAAATGCTTTGTAACTTTCTAAAGAAGGTCAATCTAGCTTAGTTAATGAATATGAAGTCAGGTGCTTTGTTCTTTGTTTTGCTGTCTGCTGGTTTAATTAAACTCTGTTTTGTCTATGAATAACTCTGCTCTATTCAAACAGATCTTGTTTCTGTTTGTTTTTGTTTACTTCTTATTGCTTTAAAAAAAAAAAAACATGAATAAGACTGCTAAACAAAAAAACTAATTAAATCAAAATTAATTAAAAAATCTACAGCCTTAAAACAAAAGTCCTTTATATTGCAGAGTTGATGATAGGTGTAAAGTTGTGCCTCATTTCTGTCACTCTCTCTTCATTCGCCATACATACACCGAATTTTTAAAGAAAGATCTGTTATATAAATGTAGTATTAACTCTTATAGTAAATGTAATCCCCACAGCCATTGAAACGCCAGCTGAATAGATGGACTGGAAAAGAAGGAAGATATAAAAACAGGACCCACTATAAATTATTGTCGAAATTAATATATTATTATTTTTATTATTCTGGGGAAGGGGTAGAATTTCATTCTCTCAAAAGAATATTTCTGCTATTTAAAATAAAGAAAAAAGTATGTTTAACCCTTAATTCCATGTATTCTAATTTTCTTCTTTCAATTTTTCTTTCTTTTCACCTTTTATTTTCTTCAATCCTTGTTTTTCAATTCCACTTTCTTTCTTTAAAATTTCTGTCTTTCTCTGATGTTTCAGTTATTCCAATATGGACAGAGGCTTAGTTATAGTTATTGCTTATTACTTATTTTATAAATATCAGTATAATATTTTGCAATATAAATCTGTGTTTAAAAAGAATGTTATGGGCGAATGGATCGGGGAACAAAAATGATGTGATGGACATTTTATATTTAGTCACA
This sequence comes from Sinotaia quadrata, assembly GCA_028829895.1. NCBI lineage: Eukaryota > Metazoa > Mollusca > Gastropoda > Architaenioglossa > Viviparidae > Sinotaia > Sinotaia quadrata. Next base: position 68,476,409 of record CM054183.1, read on the forward strand.
TTATATTTTTGTGTATTATGTTTGTTGTGTGTTATTTCTTTTGACATTTCTTATATAAATTTGTTGCTTTCTTCAACATTCTTTATACAAAGTATACTTTAATAAATTGTAACTTGAAATGGCCTGATTTCATGAATATTTGCCACGAAAGACATAGCGCTGTAAATAATATGTTTTTATTTTTGTATGTGTGTTTGTAGCAGTGTGCATGTGTGTATGTTAAGCTTGAATACGTGTAATGCTGTGACAATCGGGCCTTGGGCAAATTATGCTCCTTGTTTTCTATTATTTCTTTTTCTATATTAATAATTTGTAATTGATAGTAACTAGTTATGGCTGACCTTCGAATGTAATCTGCCATACCCATCTAGCTACATGCAGTAAAGGATTTAGGTCAAATTCATTGATCAAGCATGGGAAATGGAAATGTATAGAAAGGGGAAGAGGTAAATGTTGACGGGATATGGGGGCCCCCTTACATGGACATTTTGCATTCCATTCAGTGATGCGAGAGAACTTGTAGTTTGACACACAGTCATTCATATATATGATGCTGATAGACCCATGCATTCTTACGCACTGTTCCCACACCATAGAGAAGAGTTGAAATCTGCATAAGTGAGAAGAAGGTTTTGCACGTTTCCAAGAGTGGTAATATTTATAGACTTCTCAGAAATTATTGTTGTATATTATTGATTAGAATGTTGTGTAAAATGTTCATTTATTTTTACTAATGATTGTTGTATGAAACTAACGCATATCTCTTTTATAGAAGGTTTTGTGGTGCAAGTGATAATTCATGCAATATGTGTAGAAGACAAAATTGAGATAAGCACATGTTGTGCGCTATGCTTTATCCATTGTGAAACAATTTGTAGCAAGGGAGGCATAATGGGAGATTGAGATAATGATTCAATGTGAATTTAATATACACCATTCATTGAATATGGTTGAACTATTGAGATTATGTAAATGTGAAATTGGAATATAAGTGTCATATTTGTAAATGCTTCTCTATGAGAGAACTTTGTAAATTATAAGTTAGCGTGTAGCTAATATTTAATTATGTAAAATTGTAAGAGTCATATATTGCTATCAACACAAGCCTTAGTGTTGTCTCAGTGTTGTCTCATATTTATCAGTGGCTACAGAGAGAAACGATTGTCTATTGTAGGTGGCATTTTTTTCTTCATCATCATGATTTTCAGCTGAACAGATCTTTGTGTTCACTCTGCTCACTGTGAACCCCCCCCCCCCCGACTCTAGTCAGAGGCTGATGGTTGTCACATGGTCTTTGTCATACATCATCAACATGGGCGAGAAGGCATTGCACGATTGACAAAATTGACAAACAAGTTCATCTCTGTCGATGTCAACAGAGCTAAGTGATCTCAAGTCACACAATCTATAATTGACCGAACAAGTTCATCTCTATCGATGTCAACAGAGCTAAGTGATCTCAAGTCATACAATCTATAATTGACCAGAGAGACAATAATCAGATAAACGATCACTAACGTTAGGACAGTTAATAGACTGTCTCAGTTGGCCTGTATTTTCGGAAATCAAATGCTATTGTTTTCTTTTTATTAAATCTTCTTGTTATCTTAAACCAACGGTTTGATTAATTTGTTAGTGTGACCCAGAAGATTTGGCTGATGGTTCTATATATGTGGACGCTATATAAGTCATAATTAATCAATGGGAAAGTTAAGGTTGGCAACTGAGGCACGTCATTAATTTGTCTGTAGTTATGTTAGATGAATCAGAGTCGCAAAGAACAGGTCTGATATAGAGATTGAAGGATAGATTAGGCCACCTGGGCTGTTGTCAGAACTAATAAGATAAATTTAACGATTAATAATTTTTAGTCTGATACATCGACAGGATCATTAAATAAAACGTGACAAATGTGTGTAATGTATGTGTTTGTGATTGTGTGCATGTATTTCTATATATGTTTAGCTTGAATATGTGTATTTTCATAAAGTTGTATTTATGAAATAAATCAAAAAACTGTTTGCTAACAATGTGTAGTATTCTATTCTGTTTGTGTTGATCACGTGTTTTCCTCGTTTGTTATTTTGATTGCTTGACTGGCTCACTGTGCGCGAGCTATTTTTCATGTCATTGTTAACTCTTTTGGAATTCCTTGCAAATGTTCAATCGTTCACTGTGTATGCCTTAGGAGGGGTTTCATTTATGAATTTTCTAACATTTATTTTATAAAGCAATTTTTAGCAAGTACATGCAGCGCAATCTAAACGGAGAACTATAAATAGACGAATTCACAAACTGGGTAGTTGTTTCATTGGACAAACCAGTGAAAGTGTATTTGTGCGTTTTAGGAGTGCGTGACGCGAAAGAAGGGTCATTACTTCCTGTGAGGTCCTTGACATTGAACACGACTGCTTTATTATAAATTCCTTAAAGAAATGTACCCCTGATTTTAATATTTGGGGGATTAGATGACGAAATTAAAATTTATTGCCTAAGTAGTAGAATCACGCATAGGAAATGCAATCAACTGTAATAAACATGACAACATTTTCCCTAGGTTAGTCAATTACCCGGTACCTGTGAGAAGACTATAACAGTGTTTTGATATTCTTTCGACTGGCTGGTTATATCTTTCCATCTCAGTCGATTGTAAGTTCTACTCTCCTCAACCGGAATTTGCAGGATTTTTTGCTACGAGGGACTTATTGAAATGTATTTCTGTTATGAAGAACTTAATGAAATGTATTTCTGTTGTTTCATGAATTTATTTCGGGTAGTCTGGATGCCATTATACTAGGACCTGTAATTGTTACATGAAGTTTTTTACCCTGCTGAAGATGTTATAATTTTAATTTAATTTAGACAGAAAGAATATGACGTATCTTTCAAATACTTTCTTGCTATGGCGATATCTTTTCCAATGACTCTTAAAATTAAATCTTTTAAATCTTTTAGAGTCAATTAAAATATTTTTCTTAATAATTCAGTAAACTCTAAAACACACACACAACACACACAGGCACCATATTTGATGAATGGTTATTAAACTGAATTAAACTACATATTTAATAGTTTAGCTATCATTAGCTACAAGTTAGTTAAAACTAAAACAAAAACTTTTCTTTTACTGAACATTTAACTCTGTTTGCAAAATAGAACGCCTGTAAAGATATAGAGTGTCAGTAAAGAAATAGTGCGCCAGTAAAGAACAGAGCGCCAGTAAAGAAATAATGCGCCAGTGAAGAAATAGTGCGCCAGTAAAAAAATAGTGCGCCTGTAAAGAAATAGTGCGCCAGTAAAGAAATAGTGCGCCAGTAAAGAAACAGAGCGCCAGTAAAGAAACAGAAAGAGTTTAAATTTGTGTTTAAAAATATAAATAAAGGAAAGAAAAAAAGGGTGGTGGTGTAATGTAATGTTGGAATGTGTATATTACTTTGCATATTTTATGGTACCATTTAAAATAGCGTCTATTATGGTGAGCTATCAGAAATTCAAGGCTATCAGGTTTCAAATCAGTGCGATATGTACATTTTATATCTATTGGAAGAGGTGTATTATATATTACTTTTAGCAAGGAACAGAGAAATCTATACATGTTTATAAAGCCCAATATATACATCAAATTTTGCTCTTTGCTCGTGTTTTGAAATAATGTAAAATTAAAATGATTTGTTTGCTAGAAATAAAAGATAAGACAACTTTTAAAATTTGTTTTCCATTGCACTTGCAGAAAGAAACACAACTTTTCTCGTAATCTGTGACACAACTTTTCTCGTAATCTGTGACACAACTTTTCTCGTAATCTGTGACACAACTTTTCTCGTAATCTGTGACACAACTTTTCTCGTAATCTGTGACACAACTTTTCTCGTAATCTGTGACGCTGGACAAGAAAATCACATTATAAAGACACAACTTTTCTCGTAATCTGTGACGCTGGACAAGAAAATCACATTATAAAGACACAACTTTTCTCGTAATCTGTGACGCTGGACAAGAAAATCACATTATAAAGACATTTTAACATTTACTTCATGTTAGGCATCGTTCCTTTTTATTTTGTTGCTGTCGACATTAATTTGGGTTGTTGTTTCTAATATAAAATAATAATTGTTTGTTATTTTGTTTTGTTTTTCTCGAACGAGCGTTTTTGTCATTACTACTAACAAGTGAAGCTTTTACTCACAAGTCAAAGAAAGAAAGCGAAAAGGAAGGAAAGAAAAAAAGAAAGAAAGAAAGAAAGAAAGAAAGAAAGAAAGAAAGAAAGAAAGAAAGAAAGAAAGAAAGAAAGAAGGAAGGAAGGAAGGAAAGAAGGAAAGAAAGAAAGCGCAAAGAAAGAAAGAAAGAAAGAAAAAAGACAGAAAGAAAGAAAGAAAGAAGGAAGGAAGGAAAGAAAGAAAGTGCAAAAGGAAAAATGAAAGAAAGACAGAAAGAAAGTCCAAAAGAAAGAAAGAAGGAAAGAAAGAAAGAATGAATGAATGAATGAATTAGGTTATTTTCTTTTCCTTTAAATTGGATGCTACTCTTCCTTTCTCATATCAAATCACTATTTGCCCGTGTTTCCTTTAATTTGGATGCTACTCTTCCTTTCTCATATCAAATCACTATTTGCCCGTGTTTCCTTTAATTTGGATGCTACTCTTCCTTTCTTATATCAAATCACTATTTGCCCGTGTTTCCTTTAATTTGGATGCTACTCTTCCTTTCTCATATCAAATCACTATTTGCCCGTGTTTCCTTTAATTTGGATGCTACTCTTCCTTTCTTATATCAAATCACTATTTGCCCGTGTTTCCTTTAATTTGGATGCTACTCTTCCTTTCTTATATCAAATCACTATTTGCCCGTGTTTCCTTTAATTTGGATGCTTCTCTTCCTTTCTTATATCAAATCACTATTTGCCCGTGTTTCCTTTAATTTGGATGCTTCTCTTCCTTTCTTATATCAAATCACTATTTGCCCGTGTTTCCTTTAATTTGGATGCTACTCTTCCTTTCTCATATCAAATCACTATTTGCCCGTGTTTCCTTTAATTTGGATGCTTCTCTTCCTTTCTTATATCAAATCACTATTTGCCCGTGTTTCCTTTAATTTGGATGCTTCTCTTCCTTTCTTATATCAAATCACTATTTGCCCGTGTTTCCTTTAATTTGGATGCTACTCTTCCTTTCTCATATCAAATCACTATTTGCCCGTGTTTCCTTTAATTTGGATGCTACTCTTCCTTTCTTATATCAAATCACTATTTGCCCGTGTTTCCTTTAATTTGGATGCTACTCTTCCTTTCTTATATCAAATCACTATTTGCCCGTGTTTCCTTCGGTAAAATAAATAAAATCCCGGAAGAACGAGAAAGACAAACACTCAGTTAAACAGTTGCGGCTGACAGACTTGAGAAAGTTACAGTCTAGTAAGACATGTAGTCTAGCCAAAGTGTTTTATTATTTTCTGGGAAACAGGATATGTAAGAACAGTGAATATCAATAAGCCACCCCAGCGAAAGGAACGTTATAAGATTAATATAAAAGACGCCGGTAAATATTCGTTTAGTGTTATATAGCACCTGTCTCGTGCAGGGGAGAGCATAACAAAGAGAAAGAAGGCAAACATATCGGGTAAATAATCGGGTACAATATTTTAACTATCATGAAGATAAATTTTAAACAAATTAATTTTACATTTATAAATTTATGTCCTCTTTGCTTGCATAAAATAGAAATACAAAGCATTTCTTGTTTAAACTGGCTCGAACCAGACAATATGGTATTAATAGAGTAAATCCTTTGAATATATTATAAAATATATTTACCTCTAGTGTCATTATATATAATAGATGTTCACAACGATATATTTAACTCTAGTGTCATTATATATAATAGATGTTCACAACGATATATTTAACTCTAGTGTCATTATATATAATAGATGTTCACAACGATATATTTAACTCTAGTGTCTTTATATATAATAGATGTTCACAACGATATATTTAACTCTAGCATCATTATATAACAAATGTTCACAACAAAGTGATAGTTCTCATCTACCTTATCATCACAGAACAATGCTACTTAAGTATTGTTCAGTTTAATCTATCTCTCTATCTATTAATCTATCTATCTATCTTCAGTCTTTCATTCTCTAATCCCATCATTATTGCACTCAATCGTCTTAATTCTGCTTTTCTTTTCTATTTTTTAACTGTCGACCCAACTTTTGCCTTCTATTATAACTTGTTTTTCATCCATCGCCTCCACCCCTCCCCCCTAAAGTCAAAAGTAATAAACGCCGTCCCCGAGCGAATGCTCACTTTCTCCCCCTGTTCACCTATTCCCACAAAGCCCTTAGAGTAACGTCTGAATGCCCCGATGGTGTATGCGCCACTCCGCCCTTTTTATAACTCTGGACAGCCCCAAAGACTTGATTGTCAAGTACTGTCATACCAAGGCGTGGTTCGTAACTGGAGAATTAATGAAAAAGCCGTGACGTTCAAAACGTGAAAATAACAAACTGTGTTGATTCTCATTGCACCTGTTCCATAGAGAGAAATGCTGGCGGAGCCGGTGGTTATTCAAAGGAAGGAGAGAGTGTAAGTCAAGCCGTTAGTCCGCGCCAGAAAGTACATGATACATATTATTTAGTGAGTGTGTGTAAGCGTAAGAGTGCGTGCATGAGTGACGTTTTATACTGAAACGCTTTTTGTGGAAATCAAGTTATCAAAGCCTCAATTCTACGAAAGCTTTATTTCCAATAATCTGTATTCAAACAATTGGCCGAAGTAGAGGTGTGTGGGGACTGGGCTATAAAACAGACTTTCAAAGGTAGCTGTTATGATAAGAGACAGTTAAAATCTTGATGCCTAAGACTCTCGAATGATAATGGGACTTTTGATTGAATTTGAGGTGTTTGAATCGGATTAAAGCGTTTTACTGATGCTGAGGCTCTTAAATGATAATGAGGTTCTTAGTTGATGCTGAGGTTCTTGACTGAAACAAACTCATAAATGATGCCAGACACTTGACTAATATTTGTACAGATGATGGAGAATACATTAAGGTATGCGATTATAGAGTGTTTTGCTTAACAAGCTCGTGCTTTCTTGTAAGTTTCACGATACAATACGGACATCTTTCAGCGTGCGTGTACACACACACACACACACACACACACACACACACACACACACACACACACACTTGCTTGCCTTACGACACACTCATTAGAACCAGTCTTTCCAATGGCATTACCGGTGCTGACATGTTCTGTTCTACAATGAAACCATTCATGTAATTGTGGAAAGTGTTCCTTAACATTTGGAAGGTTCTCTTGACACTCATGCAGCAAATGGCTCCCAAGCATAACACTGCCACTAATGGCCACTAGCTCAGCACCCGCCTATGGTGGCATAATTATATGAGTCATTTCTAGCAGGACACATACCAAGAACTGTCAAATGGTACAGCAAAGTCTGAACATCGTATTAAAAGTATGATCTTATCTCATTCACCTCTCTCTCTCTCACTCACTCACTCACTCAGAGGCACCCATTTCTATATTAAATTGAGAAAATTACGTTAAGAAACTTGTATGCTCTAACATCACAAAAATTGTTATGGTTAAATTCAAGAAGCTATAGTTTACTACCATAAGAGAAACTTTAACTTTCACGCATAAAAACTGAACCCAAAATATACTTCTAAACATTCTGTGATCCAGAGTTCCAGTCTGGGAGTTATCATTGGCAGATGGGCCACACTACTAAACATAATTTAAACTGGTACAAACTCACCAATACAACAGGGTTACTGAAACCATGGATTTTTAATTGCAGAACGTGGGAGATGTCGAATGCTGCAGTGACACCAATTAGTACGACACATTGGGTAATAGGGCATCCCTTGGTAGGAGGACATATGGCAGTAGGACACCCCTCGGTAGCAGGACATCCCAAGAGGACACCCATGGTAATAGGACACATGGTAGTAGGACCCATGGTAATAGGTAATACACTTTTAGTAGGGCACATGGTAATAGGACCAATGTTGGTAGGACCCATGCTAATAAGACACATGGTAGTAAGACACATAGCATGATCCATGGTAATAAGACACATGGTAGTAGGGCCCATGGTAAAAGGACATATGGTAAGAAGACCCGTGGTGATAAGACCCATGGTAATAGGACACGTGGTAGTAGGACACATGGTAATATGACCAATGGTAATAAGAAACATGCTGGTAAGACCCATGGTAATAAAACACATGGTGATAGGAACCATGTAATAGTACACATGTTGGTAGGACCCATGTTAATAAGACATGCTAGTAGAACCCATGATAATAGGATATCCCATGGTAGAAGGACACATGGAGTAGTAGGGCAGCCGTTGGTAGTAGGACATATGGCAGAGGGCACCTCATGGTAGTAGGACATATCATGGCAGAGGGCACCTCATGGTAGTAGGACATATCATGGCAGAGGGCACCTCATGGTAGTAGGACATACCATGGTAGTAGGACACCTCATGGTAGTAGGACATATCATGGCAGAGGGCACCTCATGGTAGTAGGACATATCATGGTAGTAGGACACCTCATGGTAGTAGGGTAATCACTGTACCTCGCAAGTGCTCGCTCACACTTCAGTGATGATGGTGCTCACGGTAATGTTTGTTTCATCTCACGGAAATGTTTGTTTCACCTCACGGTAATGTTTGTTTCACCTCACGGACTTTTCATCAGTTTGATGGGTTGGCCTCGGAGGGACTTTGATCTCTTGCCCTAAATTCTGGAGAGATGGCCTCCTCAAGTGGATCGCTTAATATCAAAGCTTTTTTTCAGTGGTAGTGGGGAGATATAAGATAATTCCAATTCTCACACATATTATATTATTATATGACAATAGAAGGGATAGGTATTTACGGGTGTTCCACAAGTTAACAAATTACTTTCTTTTCTTTTTATGAAAATTTCAGATTCATAGAGTGACGTTATATTTGCATTTTACTATATTGTCAACAGTCACTATCAAAGAAAAATGTTCTGGCCTGACAGAAATACAATAATAATATAATCATTGCTGCTTTCAATAATATAAGCGAAGCGATTGCGGCAATCAGCGAAGACACATTAATCTTGCTTTGGTGTACTTTATTCCTGATTGTGACAACCAGTGAAGACGTATTAATCTTACTTTTGGTGTACTTTATTCCTGAGAAGTAGCAAATTTTCATTCAACTTACGATCTTATAAATATCTTGTTTTTGCAAAAGTCTAAAGATATGATCAAACTTGCTCCTATTTAAAATGCAATACATTATGTAATAATATAAACTACAACATATATATAAAATTAATATATTAATATATATTAATAAAATATTTTGAAACAAATCATTGTATGTGATTTTATTGGAGTGAATCCGTGCTCCAAATTAGATAGCATCATGGAGTCAGACTACTATAAAATTGCTACAAAGTATCCAGTTGGGATTTTACAATTTTATAAACTGATATCTAAACTGTTCAAACCATTACAACACAGTTATATAACGTGTTTCATTCTGGTACATGTTTCCATTTCCAAGACACTTATCTAAGCAGGCAACAATAAGGAAAACTTTAAGGTCAGTTGTGACCGATGGTCAAGAGGTGTGCATCCCCACAGAAGCAGACACTCTGTGAGATAGTCATCTGTAGATTTATAAAGAGATTAACTTGGTCCTTGATTTGCTCTGCCGGCAACAATCCAAACTAGCACTTTTTATCTTGATAAAAAGACAAATATTTCATTTAGCATACAGTTTGTGTTCTCAGCCCCTCCTCTGATTTAAGAACTGGATACTGCCATTTCAGCTCCTTGAGCAACATTTTCAAGCCACAAATGGAAGGCTTCACTTGCATAGTTTTCTTTATATGGAAACTAATGCTTAGAATTTAGCTAATTATTAATTAATAATTAGTCAATTACTTTTTTTTTAAATTCAATTTTAATGTTTATTTCTCTCTCTTCCTGTCTTGAAACACACAACACACACACACACACACAGATAGATAGATAGATAGATAGATAGATAGATAGATAGATAGATAGATAGATAGATAGATAGATAGATAGATAGATAGATAGATAGATAGATAGATAGATAGATAGATAGATTGATTGATTGATTGATTGATTAATTGATTGATTAATTAAATATGACGTCATTAACTGTGCAATTCATATAGACTGTAATCCATTTGTCCTGAGTACACAAATTCACAGTGTAGTTTGACCTTTGACACCATTTGAAACCTCGGGCAGTGTTATATGGTGGCATATCTAAGAAAACCCATAAACAACTAAGACATTTCATATGGTGACGTATCTAAGAAAACCCATAAACAACTAAGACATTTCATATGTTGACGTATCTAAGAAAACCCATAAACAACTAAGACATTTCATATGGTGACGTATCTAACACAACTCATAACTCAAACTAAGACATTATGGGTCCATAATTAAAAATGCATTAGATTGAAACATAATTGCTAGAAGAGTAAGCCATTTTATAAAGCGTGCATCTTAATAGTGTCTTCTGCTTCCATGTCCGATTCAACACAGAATATGACGTCAGTGAGACACAATTCTTAGGAACCCTACAAGCAACACGTTACATTGAGTCATGAAAAGGGATTTATTTCCTGAACAATTAAATCTAAAGTGTCAAAGTATATTTGATTTTGCAGGAATATTATGGTCTGGAATAAAGAAAACGGAAGAGAAAGGGTTAACAACATATGAAGCGAAGGATTAACTAGCAATTAGTGAGAGCGGCACTACACGTAGTTTGCTTGCATTCACACACCTGTAGCCGACATTCGAATAAATGGAGGACGGAAAAGTCCCGAGATCCAGCAGCAAGCGGTTATGCTGTGGGGTTATAAATCAGAGAGAGACACGATATCAGTAGCTTATTGCATGACTGAACAGGCAGTGTTCAATAAAAAAAATAAAATAAAATAAAAGCGCAGCAGCACCCTAATTCCCCAAGCCACCACCTCACCACGAGTTGACTTCTATCAGAATTTGCCTGGACAGGCAGAAAATGTGAACAACGGCAAAGGAAATTAGCAGCAATGAAGACAAAATATGGAAGTCGAGTGAAGTGATGGTGGTTGTAAGGAAATTCGAATGTAAAAGTTCCACTCTTACAGTAGCAGTTTGAAGAAGCAGATGACTTGTTACAACAACTTCAGAAGTCTGAGGCCCGAACTACTAAGGAAATAGCGGAATATCATATTATAGTATTTATTATGGAGAGATATGGGGAAAGCATTCGATAAGTATTGACCATGGTTCAGTAAGCTAAATGTCTTTGTACTATGTTCTAGAGATGAAAATTAAACGAGTTAGTAATATACACTTATTGTAATGCATTGATGAAGTATAAAATGTATTATGAAATGTATTATGAGATGTATTATGAAATATACAATGAAATGTGTTATGAAATGTACAATGAAATGTATTATGAAATATACAATGAAATGTATTATGAAATATAGCATGAAATATATAATTAAGTGTATTATTTATGAAATGTAGTATTTATGAAATATAACATGCAATATATAATTAAGTGTATTTATGAAATATAGTATGAAATGTATAATGAAATGTATATGAAAAGTAGTATGAAATGTAGTACGATATTTTGTTATGGAGAGAAGAATGGGTAAATTTAATCAAATAAATCTATTCTAATGAATCCTGTGAGAGTAAAATGCTTAAATAGAAAAGAACAATTACTTGTTTAAACTATGGAGTTTGAATGTAGACGTCATATTATTTTTACTTTCTAAGCATCAAAGAGTGAAGAATCCTGTGTTTGAGGGATTGAGAGAAAGATTCCAAAATTACAGTTTACATTCACAAAGGACATTTTCAGTACTTAGCCATAGCTTGGACAACTGTGAGACCAGAAGGATGACGTCACATTCCAGGCACTGTTTCTCAATGCATGCTGACTTTATGTATGGTAAACAATCTTCAAACACAGAGGAATACTTAGTAAACATTTCATGACAACTGAGTGATAAATCTCTATATTAATAAACCTAATACAGAGTAGAAAGTGATAAATATCAATTAAACAAAATTATTGGTTAAAATTATTAGTAGAAGTGATTAATGGACTAAATAATGCATGCAATTTTAAGGCAAGGTAGAATCTTTGAAATGTAAAATTTTAATTTGTACTTATTGTTGTTATAATGGTATGAAGTGATACATTTCAGCATTGTATGCAGTTTCTATAAACATTTGTTCCTTGTTTGTGCTTATGTATGTATGTGCGTATGTGTGTGTGTGCTCATGTATGTATGTGTGTATGTGTGTGCTTATGTATGTATGTGTGTGTGTGCTCATGTATGTATGTGTGTGTGTGGTGTGCTTATGTATGTATGTGTGTGTGTGGTGTGCTTATGTATGTATGTGTGTGTTTGCGCTTATGTATGGTATGTGTGTATGTGTGTGCTTGTGTATGTATGTGTGAAACATAATGTATAGTAAATATGCCCAGCTGTTGGGGTGGCACAGGAACTTTACATGTCTGACTGGAAGGTTACATAACAGACTATTAAAATAGGTATAGCTCTTTCCACACTGTCCATTCGGTCTTTGAAGCAAAACTGCAGTCAACGCTCAGCTTGTACCGTATCATTGATGGGCATTATTTCAATGTGTTCTTCATACAATAGCACCCCAACCCCACCACCACCACCCCATCCTATACTCGCGCAAACATTTATACACTCATGACCATACTCACAAACTTGCATAAGCCCATGCACTCATGACCATACAAATTTGCATACAGCCCATGCACTCATGACCATATTCACAAACTTGCATACAGCCCATGCACTCATGACCATACTCACCAACTTGCATACAGCCCATGCACTCATGACCATACTCACAAACTTGCATACAGCCCATGCAAAATGTCATATTCAGAGAATATTTGACCACCAGCAGTACACTGTCACTTTGACTGTGTTCAACCCCACACTCACACGATTAAAAAAAAATGTCTTGGTTGGTATTGTCAGATGCTGTTAGAAATGAGTCCCCTCTTCAGGTACAAACTGTAACAACTTTTACGTAACGTTAACGTACCGACGAGCACTGACTTAAGTGTCAAGCGCTGTCACGAATCTTTCAGTGTGGCGTGACTAGGGGAGGGAGGGAGAGGAAGAGGTTGGAGTAGTCTCTTAGTAGTAAGACTCCACTGGGTTAGTGAAGTCTGTGCGCAACAGATCTTCGGGTCAGTATAGCGGCTATATTATAGCCGGTAAGGAAGAAACGACTTGTAAAGTGTATAGGAGGAGGGATGGGGGATGCCATTTGGTGTGTTTATGATTGCGCACGGTCCAGATTAAAAAACAGTTCGGCCTTACCGTAAATTTATGTGTTTGTTTACTTGTCAAGGAAACGGGATAAAAAAGCACAGCAGCATCTCTTAAACCAAACGCAATAGTTGTTGATTGGTTTCAGTGTCCCAAGTCATTTGTATGTTTTGATGCATGTGTTCGCTGGTTTATTTTATCGTCGTCATGTTTATTTGTATGTTTTGACGCATGTGTTCGCTGGTTTATTTTATCGTCGTCATGTTTATTTGTATGTTTTGACGCATGTGTTCGCTTGTTTATTTTATCTTCGTCATGTTTATTTGTATGTTTTGATGCATGTGTTCGCTGGTTTATTTTATCGTCGTCATGTTTATTTGTATGTTTTGACGCATGTGTTCGCTGGTTTATTTTATCGTCGTCATGTTTATTTGTATGTTTTGACGCATGTGTTCCATTTTCTAGTTTGTTTAATTTGTGTTTAGTACCTGCCTCTTATTTGGATTTTTTAAATGTTTGTTTCAATGGTTGATATTTGTTTATAGCACGTTTTAAAATTGTGTTTCATATTTGTTTATTTCATTGCTTTAACATTCGATTGTATGTAAACTTAATTGTTGAGGCTGTTTCTATGTTTATTTGTTAGTGTTTATTTCTTGGTCTGTTTAAGTATTTGTTACTATTTATTGTTTTCATCAAGTTTTTTTATTCCTTTTTCTTTTTTTTATTCGTCTTTCGTTAAGGTTTATTTTATATCTATTTTCAAGATATTTTCGTTAATTTTTATTTCTATCTCTCTCTCTCTCTCTCTCTCTCTCTCTTTCTATCCTGGTTCGTTCTTTACTCTCTCCCCCCCCCCCAGTTAACCTCAAATAATTGTTCGCTAACATTCAAACTAACGATGTTAGTAATCATTCTGTAACATTTTGCTAAATGCATTCCTCCCCCATCTCTTCCTCTCTAGCTCTCCTTCTTTTAACTATCCTCACTCTTCATTCTCTCACCTCTTTCTGTTCTCTCCCTCTCTCTCACTCCAGTTAACTTCAGTTAATATTTTCATAATGTCCAAATTGAACATACTGTCGCGCTTGATGTCCAGGGGGGTTATATCGTTTGATCAATTGCTAAATGCCACTGCATTTTCTGTAATTCATTCAAAAACAATTAAATGTACTTTTACGGTTGGCCGGGGCAGAGAAACAAATGAAACGAAGGGATATAAACGCATTGTGTTTTATACACACCGGAAGTGATTTCTAGCATGACCTGTACCCTTGCCCTGCAGGGGTGACGCCAGTCGGTCCATCATGCAGTGCAGCGCCAGGAAATGTTGCGGACCCCTATCTCCTTTTTATACCCCATACTTCTAAGCCTCCCTCTTATTTCCCCCTCTTTATACACTTCCTCTTAACCCCCACTCTTACTCCTTATCCCCTACCTTTATACGTTCATTACAAGTAAGTAGAATAACCTTTCCTCGCTCATTTCTTTCCTCTCTGTCTCCATTTGTCTCATTCATTCTTTCTTTTCTTCTCGTTCATTCTCACGTGCTCATTTGATTTCTAAATCTCAGTCTCTTTCTTTCTTACTCTCTTTAACTCTGTAAAACCTTGTCTCACTTCTTCTCGTCTCTCTCTCTCTCTCTTTCTCTCTTTCTTACTCTCACTTTGAACAGTTTATTATATCTTGAAAACTTTTTCACTTTCTTTTTCCTTCACTCCAATTCGCTGTCACTATTTGCCTCTCTCTCTCTCTCTCTCTCTCTCTCTCTCTCTCTCTGTTTTCTTTCTAATTCTATCTCTCCAATGATCGGTTGCTTTTTTTTTTTTTGTATAGCGCTGTATCCTTTTCTCCCACTCTATTTCTCCAATTCCAGCACAAGGGGACCTATTCCTAAAAATGTGTGACCGTCTTGTTACCAATTATTACGTCATTTGGCTAGCCCCCCCACCCCTTGTTGCCCCTGAACACTACCTCTCTAATGAACTTAACAAGAGTTGAAAGGTGAAAATCCAACAAATTTATTAAAGACTAAATAACAATAAATAAATAAAATTTACAATAATCACACAAGGCAATAATTTTACATAGAATAAGATCACAGATCTCTCGAACAAAATACTGCAATAGGTTAATCTATAATCAATTAGAAAAATCAGTCTTTCAATATTTCAAGTCACTACAATGACTATAAGAAAAAAAGCAGAAATAAGAAATTACAATAATCACAGAACAAGTTACAGACACTTAATGAGCATGTACATGCTTCACCTGGTTTTAGGCGAGTGTCGTCAAATATATATTACATTTCATACTGCATATTCATCTTTGCAAAAATAAATTATATTCCCTTTTCAAATCATTTCCCTATCTTTATTTTCCTTTCTCTCTAATTCTCTATTTCTCTCTGACGTTTTCCCTTTTTTTCTCCTTCTCTTGTTTTCTTTGATTTCTTCTCTAATTTTATATCTCTGACTTGCTCTTATTTACTCTCTCCCTCCCTCTTTATTTGTCTAGCTTCATCTTCCGCTCACTCTCTGATTTTCTATATTTGTCTATCTCTTTCCCATCAACTCTCAGTCTGATTCTTTTTGCTTGTCTGGCTTTATATTTCTTTCTTTCTTTCTTTCTTTCTTTCTTTCTTTCTTTCTTTCTTTCTTTCTTTCCTTGTCATGTGTATGTGTGTGTGTGTGTGTGTACAATTCTTTATCTTTCTCATTTAACTCCCAGTCTCATTTTCTTTCTGTTTATCTGGCTTCATATTCTTTTGGTCCCTTTCTCTTAGTATTGTGAGTTTTATATCTCTTACTCTCCCTCTACCCCCCCTCTCTCTCGTTGTCTATTTATCTACACATCACACATGCTTGCATATTGTCACATTTACAAACGTAATTTAAATATAATGAAACTGTAAAATATGTTATTGAAAAATTACTTCTACAAACACCATTACAACGCCGTCACTGGACTGACAAAGGCAGCAGGTACGAGAAAATAATATATTGCTACCACTGCCTAAATGGAAATAAACTTTCCCATGTTAAGCTGTTTTTGGCTGTTTTCCTACTGCTACCCGACAGAAAAGAAATTGTGGCAATGTTAGTACAATTTAACATATGAATATCTAACATCAGCTCACGTATTTCCATTTTAAGAACTAAGGGTTATGCAAGGTTGAGATGACATATTAGGTTGGAGTGACAAGGTGTTGTGCAACCCATCAATAGACGCAGTGGGTTGGAGTGACACAAGGTGTTGTGCAACCCATTGATAGACGAGGTGGATCGTATAAATGCATCCGAAAGACACAGGGACACCCGTGGAATCATTATTGTACGTATTTGAGTACAATGACACAGGGACACCCGTGGAATCATTTTTGTACGTATTTGAGTACAATGACACAGGGACACCCGTGAAATCACTTTTGTACGTATTTGAGTACAATGACACAGGGACACCCGTGGAATCACTTTTGTACGTATTTGAGTACAATGACACAGGGACACCCGTGGAATCACTTTTGTACGTACTTGAGTACAATGACACAGGGACACCCGTGGAATCACTTTTGTACGTACTTGAGTACAATGACACAGGGACACCCGTGGAATCACTTTTGTACGTACTTGAGTACAATGACACAGGGACACCCGTGGAATCACTTTTGTACGTACTTGAGTACAATGACACAGGGACACCCGTGGAATCACTTTTGTACGTACTTGAGTACAATGACACAGGGACACCCGTGGAATCACTTTTGTACGTACTTGAGTACAATGACACAGGGACACCCGTGGAATCACTTTTGTACGTACTTGAGTACAATGACACAGGGACACCCGTGGAATCACTTTTGTACGTACTTGAGTACAATGACACAGGGACACCCGTGGAATCACTTTTGTACGTACTTGAGTACAATGACACAGGGACACCCGTGGAATCACTTTTGTACGTACTTGAGTACAATGACACAGGGACACCCGTGGAATCACTTTTGTACGTACTTGAGTACAATGACACAGGGACACCCGTGGAATCACTTTTGTACGTACTTGAGTACAATGACACAGGGACACCCGTGGAATCACTTTTGTACGTACTTGAGTACAATGACACAGGGACACCCGTGGAATCACTTTTGTACCTACTTGAGTACAATGACACAGGGACACCCGTGGAATCACTTTTGTACGTACTTGAGTACAATGACACAGGGACACCCGTGGAATCACTTTTGTACGTACTTGAGTACAATGACACAGGGACACCCGTGGAATCACTTTTGTACGTACTTGAGTACAATGACACAGGGACACCCGTGGAATCACTTTTGTACGTACTTGAGTACAATGCACTAGACTGACTAGAGAAAACTCAGAGCAGAACGTCGCAGAAAAGCAATGTTTTCAGATCCGGGAAAAGCGTTTGACTGGAGATTGGGGGAGGTTTAGACTGGAGAGATTAAGGGAAACGTTTGACTGGAGTGATTAAGGGATGAATTTGATTGGAGAGATATGGGGAAGCGTTTGACTGGAGTGATATGGGGAAACATTTGACTGGAGAGATATGGGGAAGCGTTTGACTGGAGTGATATGGGGAAACGTTTGACTGGAGAGATATGGGGAAGCGTTTGACTGGAGAGATATGGGGAAGCGTTTGACTGGAGAGATAAGGGGAAGCGTTTGACTGGAGAGATATGGGGAAGCGTTTGACTGGAGAGATAAGGGGAAGCGTTTGACTGAGAGATATGAGGGAAGCGTTATTAAGACGAGTATCGAGAGTGAATAGGAACTGTTACAAAACTACATGGAACAGCTGGAGTAGATCTTAGAACTGTTTAAAATCAGATCGGTTGGAGAGATCGTGGGTAAGTGAAATAATGAGTAATAGAAGGAGAAATGTGCTAACTAAATCAAACATGGAGTGGTTGGAGAGAGTTTGGGGAAATAAAACGTGGAGAGGTGGAGCAATGTTGGAACAAATAATCCGTGGAGTTGGTGGAGAGTTTGTGGGGACTGCAATACAGGAGTTGGTGGAGAAAATGGTAGAACTATTATACAGTAAATGGGCTGGAGAGAATGTAGGAAGTGTTTCAAAAGGAATGATTTGGATTGAAGGTGGGAACTATTAAAACGCTGGGTGGGTATAAAGACGGTATGAACAATTATAGCATGGAGCTAGAGGAAGTATTGTAGGAACAATTATAGCATGGAGCTAGAGGAAGTATTGTAGGAACAATTATAGCATGGAGCTAGAGGAAGTATTGTAGGAACAATTATAACATGGAACTAGAAGAAAGACTTGGGGAAGGGGTGCTTTACAAAGACTTTGAAACAATTAAAGCAAAATCAGCAGCTTCTAGAATTAAGAAAGTGCTCGCATTTTTACAACTTAAACTCAAAGCTCGAACATCAAGAGACATTTGAACCTCTTGATTTTCATGTAAACACTCGCCCGCCGCGCGATCAATCAACGCTGGAAAAGGAAGTCAAACAAAACCCGGTAAATCAAGTCACAAAGATCAGTCTTCCTCTAACAGGAAAGAGTACTCTTCTCCGGAAGTTACGTCATGACAGATTGCCATTTAGGCAGGTGTTGTATTCTCGTGACAAACACGCGCGAGGGTTCTTTGTGCGCGTGTGGTCGAAAAGAGGAAAGATCATCGGGTACGCGATTGCGGGTACATAGATGTGCAGGGCCTAGCGCGCGCTTGCGACGAGACGACACTGACACAACCTAACCCCAGTGACTTTGTTCTCCATGACAGTTGTAATCGGTCAAATTTTGTAAACTGATATGCTGTTCTAGTTTACGCTGGATGTTCTCTCCGTTTCTCTCATAATCCACTTCTTTTTTCTTCTTATTTATTTATTTTTAAATGTTAATTTATTTCAAGGAGTGAGAAGCCACCTGCGGATAAGTAGTCATTGAATATACTATTATGTAATGTGTATCACAGGACGTACTTTATGTAGTCATTGAATATACTATTATGTAATGTGTATCACAGGACGTACTTTATGTAGTCATTGAATATACTATTATGTAATGTGTATCACAGGACGTACTTTATGTAGTCATTGAATATACTATTATGTAATGTGTATCACAGGACGTACTTTATGTAGTCATTGAATATACTATTATGCAATGTGTATCATAGGACGTACTTTATGTAGTCATTGAATATACTATTATGCAATGTGTATCACAGGACGTACTTTATGTAGTCATTGAATATACTATTATGTAATGTGTATCACAGGACGTACTTTATGCTTAATATAACACATCTGAGACACGGTCAGCTGAATGAAATGGACACAAACTGGTTACTGTGTTCATTTATTCCTGTAAAGTATAAATATGTGCATATAAGTTGAAAAGGTGTGTACAGCTCACTTCTGATCTCCAAATAAGAAAGGTTGTCGATTCTTTGCTTTTATTATTAATAAATTTACTTCTCTTACATTTCGTCTCCCCGGCTCTCCTATCTGCAACACGTTGTCTTCCTTGCTTCTTTATCCAGTCTGTTTTCCTGTTCTCTATCATCCACCCTACTCTCATCTACCCTCTTCGGTATCCCATCTGCCTACACCTTGTAATTTCCTGTATCTCTTTTCCCTTTCACTTCATCTCCTTAAATAATAAGATATTTTTCATTATGAAATGTATTCAACTATTTTAATTTATCATAATGTTATTACTTTTAATAACTGACAATCGTCGTAAATGTGTAACGAAAGTTTCAATATCATTTTCATTGTAATAATAGTGCTCTTTTGTATAATTTTTCTTTCGCTAACTAGTACACTGAATATTGTATCCAGCTGAGATCGCGATTGCCCGTTTGTGTATCTGTTCATTCTTCAATCCAAACATCCATCCACTTTTTAAAATATTGTATCCAGTTGAGGTCGCGACTACGCGTCTGTCTATCTGTTCATTCATCTATATATTTTCCATCCACCCAACTATTAATCTATTGTATGTCCATGCAACGATTCATCTTTGCTTGTTTCAAAATCAGCGCCAAGTGTCCGCAGACATCTTCAAGTGAGTTATGTGGGTAAATGGAACACAAAAATAATGAACACTTGCATGTACCGACATTCACACCTGAACTTCAGGGCACTGTTATTCAAAGACTGCACGAACAGTTAGATGCTTCAGAACACATTTGTATTGGCCACATTTTAAGATCTCAAACTATGCGAGATGTTTGCAAAAATTATAATAAAGGGCATGATATGTGCGTTTATGCATTTAATATATATTTTGTGTGTTGGTCTGTATGTTTTCTGTGCGTCCAGGTGATTGTCGCATTTAGGGCTAGATTTATTTTTAGAGGTAGAGTTATACTCAGAGATAGATGTAGGAGCAGAGTCAGAGCTAGAGTCAGAGATAGAGTTATAGGTAGAGTTAGACTCAGAGATAGATGTAGAGTCAGAGCTAGAGTTGTAGGTAGAGTTAGAGCTAGAACCAGAGGAAGAGGTAGGTAGAGGGAGTGACAGAGCTAAAGTTAGAGTTAGACTAAAGTTAGCTAGATCAAATTGCCCAAGATACTAAAGAAACTAAAAATCTGAAAATAGATATCAATTCACGTCAAAGACATATAGAGGATCAAACTTGAAATTGAATGTGCTAATTTCACTTTGCACACGTAAATGCATGTGTGTGTGTTTTAAAGAATTTCATCCTTACATTTGCTTTAAACAATACATATGCCAACAGTATAAAATAGCAAGAAGGGACGAAACTCAATACGTCTACCTACCTTAGAGCACGCACCAAAGAATGTTTTAGTAATTATAAAAAGTTTACTAATTTAAAACATAAAAAAGCACTTTTATGTGGCAATGGTACACATCTGCACTGCCATAGAAAATTGTGTGTTTACCTCACAGATCTTTGAAAAGGCTACAACATAGCATTAAAGGCAAGTTCTTTTGGTAGTGGTGGTGGTGATTTGTGGTACCAACATTGGTGTTAATGGTGTAAAAAGCATTGTTACTATCACCCCGCTTTTAGTCCCACCATGCCACGACTAATGCGATCAATTGGCGTTGTTCTAACTGGTTATACCACAATGGTGTTTGTTCTAACTGGCTATACCACAGTGGCGTTTGTTCTAACTGGCTATACCACAGTGGCGTTTGTTCTAACTGGCTATACCACAGTGGCGTTTGTTCTAACTGGCTATACCACAGTGGCGTTTGTTCCAACTGGCTATACCACAGTGGTGTTTGTTCTAACTGGCTATACCACAGTGGCGTTTGTTCTAACTGGCTATACCACAGTGGCGTTTGTTCTAACTGGCTATACCACAGTGGCGTTTGTTCTAACTGGCTATACCACAGTGGCGTTTGTTCTAACTGGCGATACCACAGTGGTGTTTGTTCTAACTGGCTATACCACAGTGGTGTTTGTTCTAACTGGCTATACCACAGTGGCGTTTGTTCTAACTGGCTATACCACAGTGGCGTTTGTTCTAACTGGCGATACCACAGCAGTGCATATAGCATATGAAATTTAATACAATAAAATAAAACGAAAATAAGGGAATAAATGAATTATGGAAGTATATAAACATGATGATCATCACCGTTGTCTTGTTCTCCCTGCTGCTGTCTTTTACGACAATAGCAAGGATGGTGAACGTGACCAAAGAACGCATGACGGCAGTTTGTACGCCCACGCCAATTTCATTCACAACTCGTTGTGAGTGTGTGAGTGTGTGTGTGTGTGCGTGCGTGCGTGCGTGCGTGCGTGTGATGTTTTGAAAAGTAGCAGATCAGCATGTAAGAGTCCCCACCCCCTGCCGTCTTTTAGAGCGCAACTGTCCGGCGAGTCGTTTTCTACCATATGAATGAAATTCTTCCCGCTGGATACCATGCACGTCTCCCTGGTTGCTGGTGTGCGGCACACGCCGTCGCTCATCCTCAATGAAAAGCACGCTCTCACAGACAACACTGAAGCGCGCGACGCAGTCCTTCCAGAGCCTTCTCTGCCGTACCATACCTCGACCTCCTGGCTCGCTGCTATTGACAGTTAGTTAAGTGGGTCATTTGCTTTGTTGACACGTTGCGTGAAGGGCGCATTCCGGTTGATCAGAGACAAGCAAACTGGAGGTGGGTGGTGGTGGTGGTGGTGGAAGATAATAAGTCACGAACTGAGGACATTTTTGCGGGCTGTTCGACATGGTGGCTGGTTGATAATAATTGGTTGCAGTAACACCCCCGTTGGCTACTTGCAGTAAACAGTTTGCAGTTTGCTGATCAGGATTCAGAGTCGCGGCGGTTTTGCTCTGATCTCGGTGCATGCCAGGGACTGTGCAGTTGACGTGCACGGCCCTTGGTCAGCAAAGATACTATGGTAATTACATGTGCTCCTTGCAATGAATTACTTTTGTTAACTATGTAATAATCATCATTTTAAGAAATGATGTCGTCACAGGCTCTCACAGCCATTTATGGGTGGACACTGAGATTTGCACGAAAAACTTTTATGTCTATATCCTGCTGCTCTTTAACTTACATTAAATCTCTGTCACCATCAACAGTAACTATCTTTGACTACTACATGGGATCAAATCTAGTAATAAATATGTTAAATGCAATGCAAAACCCTTTGTTACTTCGAAGCCAGAAATAAATATGTAAAATGCAAAGCCTTGTTACGTCAAACCCTGAGTTACATCCCAGAAATAAATGTTTCATGCGAAGCCCTGTATTACATCACATTCAGGAATAAATGTTGCATGTGAAGCCCTGTGTTACAGTGATTGCAGGAATAAATGTTACATATAAGCCCTGTGTTACATCGAATGCAGGAATAATGTTACATTTTAAGCCCTATGTTACGTAGTTATTGTTTGTCACGATGCTTACTGGGATCACTGATTAAGCGTGTACTGTTTGTCTCAGTCCTAACTGTGAGTCACTGATAAAGTGGTGCTGTTTGTCTCAGTCCTAACTGTGAGTCACTGATAAAGTGGTGCTGTTTGTCTCAGTCCTAACTGTGAGTCACTGATACAGCAGTGCTGTTTGTCCCAATCCTAATTGTTATTCACTGACTAATAAACATGCTCATGTGTTTTACATGAATAGATTACTTTCATCAGCAGCCATTGCTACAGTGTTCTCAGCATAAGAACCCATTCAATTCATGCTGCACATGTGCTGCAGTCAGTGACCCAGCAAGTAGGGTTTGGGGAAATGTGTCACAGCATATCAGTTATATATATGTAGTTTTCCAGCACTATCTGTGTAACACTAAAGCATCCTTGACGTTCGAGCACGTGTGTTGTTTTTTTACATGGCCAGCTTAAATTCGAGCATGTGGGGAGTTTTGAGCGATGCTAAAGCGTCCTTGACCTTCGAACACTATTCTTTTATCACTGTGTGCTTAGAAAATTATAGAATTGAATTTTTCTTATTCTGAAACTCAATTGAAATTTTGTAATTTTATTATAAAGTTGAATTGCTATTCTCTGAGAACCAGAGATAAATTGCAGTAATTAGAATTGTTTAGTTAAATTTGTATAATTGTCTTCTCCATTTTCAGGAAATCCTCCAACTGTAATTTTGGAGTGGAAAACTTCCTTAGATAAAGTGTTATGCATAAAATCCTCCAACTGTAATATTGGAGTGAAAAATTTCCTTAGATAAAGTGTTATGCATTTAATACTAAAATCCTCCAACTGTAATTTTGGAGTGGAAAATTTCCTTAGATGAAGTGTTATGCTTGTAATACTAAAATCCTCCAACTGTAATTTTGGAGTGGAAAATTTCCTTAGATGAAGGGATGTGCTTGTAATACTAAAATCCTCCAACTGTAATTTTGGAGTGGAAAATTTCCTTAGATGAAGTGTTATGCTTGTAATACTAATTCCTTCTTTACAGCTCTGTGTAGAAGATTCTTCTTGTTCTTTATTTACTTATGGAATTTCATTGATTGCACTTTTATCCATGGTCTTTATGTATCTGGACGATGTATTATCCATGGTCTTTATGTATCTGGACGATGTATTATCCATGGTCTTTATGTATCTGGACGATGTATTATCCATGGTCTTTATGTATCTGGACGATGTATTATCCATGGTCTTTATGTATCTGGACGATGTATTAGTCAAGAGAGTTCACAGGTACACTATGTGCTTGAACGTGTCTGAGAGAGAGAGAGAGAGAGAGAGAGAGAGAGAGAGAGAGAGAGAGAGAGGGTGGGTGGGGTCTGATTAATCCCCTATACGGAATGATTCACACCAGTGTATCTGTTTTATCTGCAGTGCTCAAAGCCTTTATTCTTCATTCATTCTTCAGACTTCCAGTCTGCATTCTGCACCAATGATTTCATTAAATTCTTCAAAGTCTTCATTGACTTCACCAGTTACCGCCCATGACATATCTACATGTCAAACAGCGTGTACACGCACAAGTCAAAGCACAAGGTGACTCAACAGTTTGCCGCAAGCTCAAAACACACCGCCGACGTGTAAGGGAGGCAATCAAGTCATCGCAAATAAACATTGAATCAGGTGATTTATCTTCTAAACTTACACGTCCTAAAAATCTCTCTTTGATATACCTGTCCACTTTTTACCACTCCTTAGTAGTACCTGCGAAAATTAGTGGAATTTATTTTGTAAAGAATTAGATTACATGTTAAAAGTGACGTCAATGCTCTTCAAAAAGCGAGCAAGCGAGCAAAACTGACTGTAGCTGAGTGATAAACATTCCTAAAGGACTACATAATGTGGCCTATTTCTGTACTAGATTTCAGTAACAGACTATAGCTGAGTGATAAACATTCCTAAAGGACTACATAATGTGGCCTATCTCTGTACTAGATTTCAGTAACAGACTATAGCCGAGTGATAAACATTCCTAAAGGACTACATAATGTGGCCTATTTCTGTACTAGATTTCAGTAACAGACTATAGCTGAGTGATAAGCATTCCTAAAGGACTACATAATGTGGCCTATTTCTGTACTAGATTTCAGTAACAGACTATAGCCGAGTGATAAACATTCCTAAAGGACTACATAATGTGGCCTATTTCTGTACTAGATTTCAGTAACAGACTATAGCTGAGTGATAAGCATTCCTAAAGGACTACATAATGTGGCCTATTTCTGTACTAGATTTCAGTAACAGACTATAGCTGAGTGATAAGCATTCCTAAAGGACTACATAATGTGGCCTATTTCTGTACTAGATTTCAGTAACAGATTCTTTTAATTTAATCACTAACTTATATCATAAGAACCGAACTTTATAATTAACCTTTGCCTTTGTGACTGCTACTTAGAATGTATCAATTTTTTTCTTGCTTAACTTTTATTTTGCTGAATATTTTTTTGTTGTTATTTGTTACATTTCCACTTCTATATTTAAGCAAAGAAGAAGATATGTACATGCTTGGGGGTTGAGGACTTAATTTTTAATTGCTCTTAACAAGTCAGACAATAATAACACATCTTGGGAAGAGTTCCCCACGGAACTGAGAGTGTGGGTCAGAATTTCAAGAGATTCGAGCTTACAAATGGAGACAGGAATTCTAAACCGTTAAACCTCCAATCACATAACTGGTTACAAACACACACATGATTCTGTAAATAGCCAGACAACTGCTGAATGTGTGACGAGATGTGTAGAGTGCCATGTCGAAGTATTAATGGACATAATAATTAATTTAAAAATTAACTTCCTCCCACCCCCAATCATAGCTAGTATACGTAGCCATCTGTACTTATAAGCGAACCGATCAAAGATCAATTCAATTATTACGCTTTGTGGTTGGTTACAATTCTCATCTACTCCCCTTTTACAGTGTCAAAGACCAAAATCGCCAGATAATTTTCCTTGCCTATCACAATGAACATAAATATCCAGAAAATGACGTCACTTTTGACGTACGACCAGAAAGTATGCTTCATAAGGATGTCTGTACTCCAAGTAGCTTGGTGTTTGACCGGCTTTCATCAGATAAAACGCTGTTTAATCAGTCGTTTCTTTTCTTTACATTTATTTTACCTGAGGCTGCGAGAACTATCATTTCCCCTACTCACCAACAATTCCAATAGTGACAAGCATATTTTGCACTTTTTTTTTTTTTTTGCGTCCCCTCCCTCAACTCCTATCTTTGCAATCTATGCATCTAGGTTGGTAAAGCAGCCATACGAAATTGACAGTTTTTCAAGATTATGATTGTACCAGTGCAATAAAAGGTTTACGGTGACTTTACGGTTCAGAATTAAGCGCGGAGATTTGTGTGCTTGACATTCATATTTTTCTCTCATCGTTCAGTAACAATGCAGACCTTTTGGGCTACACTGCTAGAGGATCACGGTCTTACATTAAAGGGAAGGAACCGCACGTTTTTTCTTTTCATCCCCCCCCCCTCCCCAATCCCGAACATAACTTCAGGCGGACCGAATATAAATGTGTGCTTTTTTCCCCTTTTTTTCTTACTATTATTTTTAAACAAGACTTTATACATTGCTATGGGCTGATTATTGAGATAGGATGCTAGAGACGACAAACTGAGACGTGTTATGTGGAAAAGAAGCATTAGTCATATGTAGGGTTTTTCATACCCATACTGTCGGAAATTTCGGGGTACAAAGTTTTATACCCATACTGCCGGAAATTTCGGGGTACATTTTTTTATACCCATACTGTCGGAAATTTCGGGGTACAGTCTTTCATACCTATACTGTCGGAAATTTCGGGGTACAGTTTTTCACCTATATTGTCGGAAATTTCGGAGTAGAGTTTTTCATAACTATATTCTCGAAAATTTTACAACTTATGTAGAGTTTTTCATACCCATACTGTCAGAAATTTCGGGGTACCGACTTTCATGACCATATTGTTTAGAATTTCGAGGTAGAGTTTTTCATAACGATTCTGTCGAGAATTTCAGGGTAGAGTTTACCATGAATATGATGGAAGTTATATTGGAATTCTGTAAACTGGCGTGATGGATCAACTGGGCGGGCGATTGATCTGTTTTTTCTCTTTATAACATTACAGTCATGTGTTAGTGGGTCAAAAGACACATTAATGGTTTTGCTTACTTTTTAAACCATTACCAAATGTTAGTGGTTAAATACACAGTAAAAGTCCATGTCTTTCTTCTTACATCATTGCAAAGAAATGTTAACGGCTACATATCTATCTATCTGTCTATCTGTCTATCTATTTATCTATCTGTCTGTCTATCTATCTATCTGTTTGTCTGTCCTTCCGTCCGTCCATCTATCCTTCCATCTATCTGTCTATCTATCTATCTGTTTGTCTGTCCTTCCGTCTATCCATCCATCCGCCTATCTATCCCAATCATTCTGTAAGGCTCCCACCACAACGAACGTGCCGGAAAGATGTACTTCACTGCCTACATCCAGCGGCTCTGCATGGCTCTCATCGGTGAATTCCGCACAGCAACTGTTCAGCACGTGCAGAAAGAGCCCTGCCCCCTGTGCCTGTCCCCTGGATCCCTCACCCTGAGATTCTACATCAACTGATCACGTCTGTGTTGTATGCATGGAAAAGCATCAAAGATTCAAGAAGCAAACTCCATGAGTGGCATACAGAGACACCCCTGTGAACGAGTCAAGACTGCTATTGTGTGCTCGCTTTGCAAAAAAGTACTTATGCGTCAAGAGGGGGTCAACATGCTAGAAGGATTGGCATACCAATGTATGGAATACTGGCAGTAGACCAAAGGTATGTCTATTGGCTGTATTGTGTTCAAGTTTCAGGTGTCTCTGTCCGTTCTTTTCCATGAAATCAATAAATATGCTAGCTATACAATTTTAACTAATGTTTTGCTCAGGAGGCCAGGAAATAGAAACTCTTTTCCAATGTACACGAGGTCTGAGAGGTAATATTCACACAGCTTTAATCAAGATTCAATCAAATTCACTCGAACTTTAATTCAAAGTACTTTTAGAGTTCACTCAGAAACGTTCAGTGTTCTCTTATAAACTCATTTGTAATTTGCTCAAGCAAATAAACCAAATAACTACATCAGTGCCATAGGACTCAAAATGAACATTCTCTTATGACATCGCATGGTCGTGATGATGAACTTCAAGATATATATAAACTCTATAATTACAACTGTTGAACTATTTGCTAAATGTAACCATGCTGCCTTACTTTATTTCTAGTTGAATATATTTATTGTTGATACTTAGATCACTCATGTTAGCATGACTCTTGTTTCAATCTATTGATAAAATCGTAGTTCTGGGTAGAGATTGTTCCCAGACAGATATTGTAGAATATTGATTATCTAATGTAGAGGTTTTGAACATCGGACATTTAAATACGTGAACTGTTTTTGAACTTATTTGTATTTTTGTGATATAGATATTATTTTATTATAAATCTTTTATCTTTTATCTTCTTATGCATGTGTATTGATGCAAGTCTGGAGTAGTTAATGGGCGGATGGGGATTCGGGAGTCAATTGTTTTGGATGAAAGTTAGTTAATGTTGTGAATTTATATTACTCCTTAAGTAAGAAGTTCCATCTGTGAACAGAACTTATGTGTCGATAGGCATAGACTTATAGTGGTTTGTGAGTGGGGAATTCATGTTAGGAAACGAATCCTAAATTTAACCACTGATAAGTGATTATGGTTATTAATGATAAAAGTATTCATAACTAATAACGCATAATAAAGATTAACGCACTAGGCGGGTCACACACGGTATTTATGCATATCTAAGGATTATGCCGGGAATTCTGTCGGTCGAGCGTTGGCTTGAACAACCCCCCTCCCTACTATTGTTCGAGTACATTATATAACATATAGAGACTCTCTTTAATTGAGCATAATCCGCGCGACACGTGGTGAGTGGTGGTTAGGTCACCGTTCGCGTTCACCTGTGCAAAAAATATCTGCTATCAAAGGAACGAAAACATCAAGAAGCTTAATATGACAATAAGAAATAATTTTCAGACAGGAGGTCAGGTATAATTTGTCCTTGACCCACTACAGTGGTATTATCCATAATGGCGTTGAGAAACCAAATTAAAAAGTTCAGGGAAGAATTTGGTGTAACAGGGGCCAACCTCATTGTACCCTTAGTGAAGAATGAATCCTCAACTTGAAATGCAGACCATCAGACATCGCATGGCTTGGCATGAAAGACAGAAAGAAAGAAAGAAAGAAAGACGTCTTTGTGACCAGAAGAAAATAGTAGGTCTAATTTTAAAGAAAATAGACATGGGAAGATGCATCTAAAACTGAGCATAAAGAATGCGCCTTTGGTGTCTGTCAGACAAGAGTAATCCATTGGTGCAGAAAATCTCCTCACTCCCGGACACAGCACTCGACACACAGCACTCGGAAGAAAGTATAAGTGCACAAAACGATGTATAAACTGTTTCATATATTTTTCCAAAGGGATGCATGTATTTTGTAGTTTGTGTCCGTGTAAGGTTGCAGGGGGGTATGTGGATGGAGATTCTTTGTCAAAGGTAGCTATTAGTCTTTATTCCGGGAAGAGGTCAGAAGGTTCAGGGTTTATTCATAGTAGTTTTTCACTTCTGACAGATCTTCCTCCTTCTTCCTCTCTCTCTCTCTCTCTCTCTCTCTCTCTCTCTCTCTCTCTCTCTCTTTAGCTTTTAGTTTCTACCTCTAAGCTTTTGTCTCTGTCCTTCTTTATGTATCTCTACTTCTCTCTCTTCGGCTCTTAGTTTCTTTCTCCAAGATTTTGTCTCTATCCTTCTTTATGTGTCTCTACATGTCTCTCTCTCTCTCTGTGTCTCTCTCTCTCTGTCTTTACCTCTATCACTTTTTTTGTTTACAACTCTGTCTCACTTCGAGTCTTGTTCTCGCTCTATCTCTCTCTTTCTCTGCCCCCATTTGTCTCCCTCTGATTGGTCATTTTTTGTTGGTCTGCCTCTATCTCTGATCATTGCCTTTTTTCTCAAAATCTCTCTCTATTTGTGTGTGCGGATAAATCACGGATAAAAGAAAAACAGATTCACATAACACGTCATCAACACACTTTCCTTATGTGGCAGCAAATCCACTCACAATGATTTAAGAATAGCACCATACTCTCATTGTGTATAACGGCACCACACTCACCTGTATGCACGCACGTATGCACTTATGATCACACAATGATCTGCACAAGCGGGAGGGCGCTGGACAGTGGGCACTACTAGCCGTCATCTACGCAGATTCTCTGATGACAGGAAGAAAATTTGAATGACACAAACTGCACATAGATCAAGGCAGTCAGACTCGTTCAACTCGAAAACCTCACTTAGAACTTAGAACTTAGAACTTAGATTTGCCTTTTGCTTTTCATAAACTGTGGGAGAAAAGGAACATTTCCAACTACAACATGTTTTACGACACTGCTTTTACAACATATTTTACGTCAGTGCTTTTACAGCGGAGAACGAAATGATGGCTCTTCACATCATCTATCATAAACAAATAATTTATCGTTAGGTTTGAGTTGCGCATTTGATTTCCTGATATCGCAGACAGTGCAAGTGTATAGGGAAATTTTTAATATTCTATGCATGACAGACACAATATCACGGTGTTTAGGCAAAAAGGTGTTTCGGCAAGATACAAGACATGATAGACACAATGCACACAATGTCACGATGGCAAGGCACAAGGCATGACAGACATACTGTCACAGTGTTTAGGCAAGGCACAAGACACAAGAGACAATGTCACAGAGTTTAGGCAAGGCACAAGACCATGATAGACACAATCTCATTGTTTAGGCAGGGTACAAGATATGGTAGACACAATGTCATGGTGGTTAGGCAGGGTACAAGACATAATAGACACTCTCACTGTGGTTAGCAGGATACAAGGGTGATGCAGGTATCGTGAGTGCAGGTTCGTCAGGCAGCAGCACCTAGTGACCTCTCTCTTTCTGTCATCTAAGGACTATGGTCGGTGGTTGCATTATCGATTTGATATTAAGATTTTGCTCTGATCCTCCCTAATGTTCTAGGGCTAGTGGTCCGCAACTTTAGTTGGAAAAGTGGTCTTCACATGTACAAAGTTTAGGAACCACTGGCTTAGGGCACAATTGGGCTTACGTTATCGTTTTCTTTGACTAAAAGAGAAATGGCTGATGAATATTTCACTTCTACCACACTATGTAAAGAGAGAGAAAGAAAGAAAGAAAGAAAGAAAGAAAGAAAGAAAGAAAGAAAGAAAGAAAGAAAGAAAGAAAGAAAGAAAGAAAGAAAGAAAGAAAGAGGGAAAGAAAGGAAGAAAGAACTGTCTTAATAACAACTCAGCAAATATCCAACGATAACAGAAAACGAAGGGGAAACGCCGAAAAACAAAGCAAAAAGAAAATACCAACAAAATTTCAAACAAACTGAGCATTCGAACTGTGACATATGCGGATGTCAACAAGATTATACTTAAGCCCTTGCAAAATGAATTTTGTTGCTCGTGGTCTCTAAAGCTAGGGGAATGAAAGGGCCATAAACTCTGTAGCCATAAAATTTGTTTTCAAGATGCATACAACGTCACACACGACCTCTGACTTCTATATTATTATTCCAAAAGCGTATTCTGCAACACGAGAATTTTCTTAGGCTATTCTTAGCTCTGATCGTCCAAACAAAATACGAAGAAGGTGAAGGACAAATAATTGAAAAAACTAGAAGGGCTTTGCAAAGAAAAGAAAATAAAAATATTTAATTACTATTATTTTTCTTTTGGTTTTATACTTTATTAAAATCTCATTTCTTGTAACAGTAAGTAAATAAATAAAAATATGAGCAAAAGAAAAGATTTTAGTTCAGGTAATTTGTTGAAATTAGCATACAGTTCAACATAAAGTAATGTCAGTACCTCATAAATTACTGATAAATTATTGAAAATATACTTTTTCTATTATCCGTCCTGTATTTCCATACCCACTAACATCCATGAACATTAATAACAGCCAAGTTACAAGTACTTTTCTCTTCTATGCCCAAAAGAGAAAAGCACTGAAGTGATCATTCGTTATTTTAGTGTTTATGTTCCGCAATTCACGGCACATGCTGTGCCTGTTTGGCTGAATGTTTCTCTAATAAAATGTTATATAAATTTTAAAAATTATTATTATGTTGCTTTTCGTTTTCGTTTTCTTGGAGTTTTGTTTGCGCTTTATTCTTTTTAATAGCAATCGTAAAGATTGTGTATGCGCGTTCATACATACACACACACACACATACACACATACACACACACACACACACACACACACACACACACACACACACACACACACACACACACACACACACATTACTCGCACTTTGGCACCGTGCCTGTTCATGTATAACGCTTTGCATAATCATGGATTGCGTCCCTTTACTCTCCCGGAAGTATGTTAGAGCTGACCTTGACCTGTTTTGACCGTTGTAAACAAGGAGCTAAGGAATACATCCGCGCCTTATAAGGAGACCTATTTTCTTTCGCATTTATATAGCGTGACAGCGAAATTAGTGAATGTAAACTCCTGTCGTATTATCATTTTGCCCATTTTATTTCTTAGTTACTGATTTTAAACACCGTACTTCAACTAAATGAGATATTTTTGACCAAATAATACATGCATCCAATTGCTCAATCATTTGCGTAGTCCTAGCATTATGGGAACAAATTAGGATTTTTGACTAAACAATGTATTATTGTAATGGTAAAATAATGGTAGTTCTAGCATTATGGGAACAAATTAGGATTTTTGACTAAACAATGTATTATTGTAATGGTAAAATAATGGTAGTCCTAGCATTATGGGAACAAATTAGGATTTTTGACTAAACAATGTATTATTGTAATGGTAAAATAATGGTAGTCCTAGCATTATGGGAACAAATTAGGATTTTTGACTAAACAATGTATTATTGTAATGGTAAAATAATGGTAGTCCTAGCATTATGGGAACAAATTAGGATTTTTGACTAAACAATGTATTATTGTAATGGTAAAATAATGGTAGTCCTAGCATTATGGGAACAAATTAAGAATTTTGACTAAACAATGTATTATTGTAATGGTAAAATAATGGTTGGAAAGAGAAGGTAATTGTTTAGCCTAATGATGAAATGAGGGGTTTGTATTTTCACCAAAACATTATTTGAAATGTAGAAGATCCAAATAAGAGAACAAAGGTACCGACCATTGATAATGTATATATAAAATGGCCGCTTTTAGTGCTTATTCAGTTTGCTATAATCAATACAGCCCATCGCAACTCAGAATGAGTAACGTGTAACAGTGGCTGGCACGACACAATGAAACACGCTCCCATCTGTTATCGTTAATATGTCCACTCTTAGTCTTCACCTCGAGACCATAAAGGCATAAACAGAATATAAAGCAAAATATATTCTCTAATTGATTTCATTTTGGATAGATAGATAGATAGATAGATAGATAGATGGATGGATGGATGGATGGATGGATGGATGGATGGACGGACGGACGGACGGACAGACAGACAGACAGACAGACAGATAGATAGATAGATAGATAGATAGATAGATAGATAGATAGATAGATAGATAGATAGATAGATAGATAGATAGATAGATAGATAGATAGATAGATAGATAGATAGATAGATAGATAGATAGATAGATAGATGTGAGTATGTATGTGTTCATATGATCCCTTAAATGGTGCGAACTAAAACGTATAGTTGAACGAAACATTTGTTTCGGAGGTCACCCACCCACCCTTCCAAAAAGCAAAATACTACTGACCTGGCAATCTTTGGCAATATCATCTTCCTCAGGACAGCTGCTACAAAAGGTGATAGAGACAGCATCTCTACGGCAGAAGATCTTGTGGTCAGCGCACATGGGATAAATGATAAATCTTGAGTACATGATAAACTCGTTAGTCTGTTTCTTCCAAAAGCAGAAGTGTTTTGTGGTCATATCTAATTATAAACTTTGTAGAAGACAATATTTTGTAAACAGTGAACAACCACCCCAAATTAACCAATGATGTGGGTATGTATGTGCGTGTAGTCTAATATTTTTTGCCACATTAAATTTATTACAAAGTTCGTTCATCTGAGTTCTGCTCACTTTCCTAAAATTATCTGCTGTTATTAATTTCTGCTATGTTTTAATTAATTTCTATTATCTCTTTCAATCTTTTTTTGTTGTTTATTTCAATTATTTTCTGTCTTAGTTAATTTATTTTAGCTGTTTTGATTAATCTTTTCCATAATTGCATACGCCTGGAAATTGAGTAAAAATTCCATTTTTTTTTCTGCAAGTATTGTAAGGCGATCGCCTCGTCACCATGCCATGTGAATATTAATGGCTGACTTCTAGGATGCGAGGTGCGAGAGATGTCAGGGTTACACTCTACCACTAATTCAGACTGTCGTTACCCCCTCTCCAGCCCTCACCTCGTGCTCATAACGGCTTATCATTTGCCCTCTTTGATGATCGGATTAGGGGCCTACTGAACTGTTGCATTACCTCTTAAATGGGTTTGCAGAATAGCAGCACCTTTCATTGAGTGGAATGAAACATGGCAACAACAACAATCTCTCTCTCTCTCTCTCTCTCTCTCTCTCTCTCTCTCTCTCTCTCTCTCTCTCTCTCTCTCTCCAAAGCTTACTATTCTTTCCCAACAAAATTGTCAGGGTGTTTACCTTTAAATGGCTGACTTGCGTGCTAGTGCTGAATGAAGTATTTATGCAGGAAAGAACAAAATAATTGCTTGCAGTTTAGAGCGTTTAATCGGCGACAAATTGCACTACCACTGTGGCCTATGACAGATTATTGCGTTCCCCTTCGGTAGTTTGTCTCCCCTTGTGCCGTTTCACTTGATTATCTCCGTACAATTGTCACAGATGCATAAAAAGAGGACACTATCCTCTTGATCTAGAGGTTCTAGGTTCGATCCCAACCAGGAGTGAAAGATAAGTTGATTCTAAGCCCGATCTAACTGTTTGGGGGCCTTACTGTCTGTTCCGTGGAATATGACTGCAAGGCTTACCCACTGTGATATAGGGAGCAGAAGATCAGTAAATGTAGATTGTCTTCCTACGTTAGAGTAATGGTAGTAAAATATCTATAAAATATTCTTCAACTTTCAGTTTTTACTACACTTAAAACTGTATCGATTCTTTACTGTTTTTACATTTTGCATTTATTAAAAAGCCAGCAAACTGAAATATATATTTTTAAATCTTCCGTTTGATTTTTTTAAATAGTTTTATAAGAGGTAAAAAAACACACACGCTTCTTAAATATTCCCTCTGTCAACGTGGCGTATTGTTACGTGTGAGTGCAGGAAGAGAGAAAGATGAGAAAATTGCAGTGTTGTGACGTTTGTTACATGTAAGTGCAGGAAGAGAGAAAGATGAGAAAATTGCAGTGTTGTGACGTTTGTTACATGTAAGTGCAGGAAGAGAGAAAGATGAGAAAATTGCAGCGTTGTTGCTCGCGATAAACTGTGTGTGTGTGTGTGTGTGTGTGTGTGTGTGTGTGTGTGTGTGTGTGTGTGTGTGTGTGTGTGTGTGTGTGTGTGTGTGTGTGTGTGTGTGTGTTGTGTGTGTGAGTGAGTGAGTGAGTGAGTGAGTGTGTATGTGTGTTTTGTTTGTTTGTTTGTGAGGGAGAGAGGGAGGGGGGCCGGCGCCACACGGAAGGTATGCGGTTTTGCTTGTATATCCAAATATTATATCCATGTTATTTTTAACCTTAACCATATTTCGATTTGCTAAACATTTCGCTTGTGATATTAGAATGTGTGATGACCATGTATGTAAGAGTGTTCTGTCAGAGAACACGTGTGGACAAATACTTATCCCATGTGTATATTATTAGTATATCAACACCATATCTCGGATGCTGACTTCTACCAACACTGAGCCGCAAAGCAACACCAGAGCAAAATGACAGCCCAGAAGCTACGGTTCAACGGACCACGTGCGCACCTTCTACAGTACCACCAGGACCCTAAGATGACAACGTCAGACAGAGTTAAGTGACTACGAAACCACCAGCTACAGCACCACCAGGACCCTAACATGACAACGTCAGGTGCATCCTGAGTTAAGTGACTATAAAACCAACAGCTGAACAGCTTCTCTCAGATTTATCTCAGAGTTCAGTCAGATTTCTAGTATAGACTCACTTATAAGTTCACTCCTATGAGCAAGACTCAAACAATAATAGTGTCATAGGACTGGAACAATCTTTCTCATATGACACAAAACGTCATAATTATGAACAATATACATTAATGACTTTGATTATAACTATCAAACTAATTAGTGTATGTAACCATGCTGTCTTATTTTATTTCTTATTGATTATATTTAACATTGAATCTTAGGCCACTCGTGTTGGCGTGACTCACATATTATAATATTGTTTAACATCTGTGTTTAATCAATATACCTGGCTGTACGTATCAGGGAGCCGGGAACTATCTTCTGTACTAGGGGTGCACAAACCGCGGCCCGCGACTGCATGCGGCCCGAGACGGGGCTCTATGCGGCCCCGGAGGACTTTTAGATGTTAACATTATTCCGAATTTAAAGCACATTATTTCATTACTTGTGTTGCTTTTTCTACTGAGCCATCCATGTGGCGGCCCTCCACGCACTATGAATTGGAAATTTGGCCCTCTGGCCTAAAATGTTTGTGCACCACTGTTCTATACTATCACTCTTCTTTCCACATTATCTATCTTCTTTAAAACACGTGAGGCCAGCTAGAAAGGTGTAATTTCGGGAATTAGCCTAACGTTACGGGCGGTCCGGGGTGGTGGAGAATTAACATCTTGCCCATTTCCCAGCAAAACGTCACATGAACGTGTTCTGACGAAGCTTTGAATGATATAAGGAACAAGTGTTCACACGTAAAACGTCCCTAAAATCCAGCTGTTGCGCAATGCTATACACCCGAAGTTCCCCACAATCATAAAAAATAATAATTTATACAAATTTATACAAATTATTTACATAACTTGCGCAATTATTTCCAGATTCACATCAATAGCAAGTGTTGCTTTGTAATAAGACAGAAAAGTTCTTCATTAAACTTAAATTATCTTTCACTTGAAATATGAAATGGGCAAAATGTTGAATACCACACAGACGTGTATTTGAAAAGCAAAAACTGCACGAGGCCACATGAAGCATCAAAATGCTTTACAAATATAAAAGACGAAAAGTAATAAAGCATTAATTTCGCCTCGTACCCTGAAGCAATAAGAATGAAACAGTAGACTGCAATACAATAAGAATGAAACAGTAGATTGTAATACAATAAGAATGAAACAGTAGATTGCAATGCAAAAAAAAATGAAACAGTAGATTGCAATACAATAAGAATGAAACAGTAGATTGCAATCCAATAAGAATGAAACAGTAGATTGCAATCCAATAAGAATGAAACAGTAGATTGTAATCCAATAAGAATGAAACAGTAGATTGCAATACAATAAGAATGAAACAGTAGATTGCAATACAATAAGAATGAAACAGTAGATTGCAATACGATAAGAATGAAACAGTAGATTGCAATACAATAAGAATGAAACAGTAGATTGCAATCCAATAAGAATGAAACAGTAGATTGCAATACAATAAGAACGAACCAGTAGATTGCAATACAATAAGAATGAAACAGTAGATTGCAATACATCAGTGTTTGGATGCAGAAACAATTTATTCTATAACTAGAGCTAAAATCATTTACCATCTGCTGACGTCCGAATCCGATAAATTTGTCTGCCCTTATCCACATCAGAGAAAGATGCAAGATGCAAAAGGCAAGCGCGTTCCCTCTAAAAAGTCTAACTGTTTTTGCTGAAATGTCCGCTCTGTTCGACACTACACAGATCGCAGTCTTAATGCTATCGCCGTTTGAAGTCCCTACTATTTTCAGAACATGTGACGTTTTTCACTTTCCAAGACCTAATTATCAACATGCTAATAAACATGCCAGTCTGCTCAATATTATTTTGGTTTAATCAGATTGCAATGACCTAAGGAAAGTTTACTAAAACGATGACAGTTGACGGAAATAAAGCGTGTGTGTGTGTGTGTGTGTGTGTGTGTGTGTGTGTGTGTGTGTGTGTGTGTGTGTGTGTGTGTGTGTGTGTGTGTGTGTGTGTGTGTGTGTGTAAAAGTATTATAGAGTTGTCAGACTTTGCAGCCTCGATTAGCGGTCCTAAAAGACGTGTACGTGTTTTAATCAAACGAAGAGTGCATTACACATTTTAAAAGGGGCAACAATTTTACTCAGACCCACTTTCTTTGAATCACCGGGTGGAGAGATACGCCTCAGTGACTTAGCATAATCAGCCGAAGCGGTAACAAAATTTTATTTTCAATCATCTGCGCAGTCAGCACGCGGTGCTAAGAATAATAAATAATTCAGTGTAGAGTTAACAATGTTTTCAGCTCCAATTCAAGAGGTGGACAATCTGAATGAAAAGCTTTCGCTTTGTTTGTTCTTTCCATGTAGAGTCATTATTGTATTTATTAACACACAATCATACTTGCAAACACTCACAGACGTACACAAACTTGCATGCATGAGCAAGTACATACATACATGAGTGCGCGCGCACACACAAACACACGTTTATGTTTAGCTTCGTGGTATGCTTGTTTGCTTATTTGTTTATTTTGCCATTTGTAATGCTGTATGCTGGCTTGAATCTTTTGTCTTTTTTTGTGTGGCTGTTTGCTTGTTTGTTTATTTTGCCATTTGTAATGCTGTATGCTGGCTTGAATCTTTTGTCTTTTTTTGTGTGGCTGTTTGCTTGTTTGTTTATTTTGCCATTTGTAATGCTTTATGCTGGCTTGAATCTTTTGTCTTTTTGTGCGGCTGTTTGCTTGCTTATTTTGTCTGTTTGTGAGGTTGTTTGCTTGTGAGATTGTTTTCCTTTTTAAACCCCTGTTAAAGCTACCTTGCCTTCTTGTGTAGCCTTTCATCTGTTATGAATTTATTCCTGTTTGGTGAAACTAACAATAATACTGCAAAGCTATTTAATTTTAAAATTTACTAGGGTAACGACATACTTTTTCCTTGCGGATAAGCTCTGAGTTAATTACATCACTAACTTAACAAACACAGATATCTGACTGCTGTCACAATGTCTCAGTAACTACTAAGTTAACGCAGTTATAAACTACAGTAACTACTAAGATTAAGTAAATAGGTACTAAGTAACTATTAAGATAAAGTAATTATAAACTACACTAACTACAAAGCAAAAGTAATTAGGCTCTACATTAACTACAAAGCAAAAGTAATTAGGTTCTACACTAACTACTAAAATAAAGTAATTATAAACTGCACTAACTACAAAGCAAAAGTAATTACGTTCTACACTAACTACAAAGCAAAAGTAATTACGTTCTACACTAACTACTAAGCAAAAGTAATTAGGCTCTACATTAACTACAAAGCAAAAGTAATTAGGTTCTACACTAACTACTAAGATAAAGTAATTATAAACTGCAATAACTACAAAGCAAAAGTAATTAGGTTCTACACTAACTACTAAGATAGATACTACAACAACTTTGCTAATGTAACTATGATCTGGTATATTGTGTCACACGAGTTTTAAACTGAATGAGAAAAGGGAAGCTAAGTCAGGGGAGCCAACTCAACCCCAAGCTTCACATAAACCAACAATCAAAAGTTCGCAGGCCATTCAGGTAAAAAATGTCATATACCATATAATTAAAGAAATATTTTTTTTGGTATCAGCCCCGGCTGCAAAAGAAATTTACGTGGGCCACATTTGGCCCATGGTACTGCAGTTGGACGACGTTGTTATAAGTGGTATCGGCTTGAAGGCAGAAATACAGTCAGGGTTGAACTCACATAACAGTTAGTGTAATGAAAACATGTAACTGATCTAGCGTACTAGCAGATTACATTTAGTGGGGACTCTTAGGCCTCTAATGCTAATGTAAGGAGATAAGTTAATGAAACAACTCAGCGGCATAAATGACATGGTCTGAAGTAACAAGCAGTGTGAACTATCATAAAGTTAATGTATAGACAGGGTTGAAATTACGAATGAACTTAAGTGGTGGCTATGTGAAAGTTTAATCTGATGTAGCTAAAATAACGGTTGAAAATTACGCCTAAGTTATTGTAACATCTGAAGAAGAGAAACGGTTGAAAATTACAACTAAGCTAGTGTAATATCTCAACTAGAATAACGGTCTACGGTTGCGACGGAACTTTTCCAGTAACGCGAAAAGGAATGTTACAGGAAAAACATTGTAACTACAGAATAAATGTCCGGGCGAAACCACCCAAAGACGAAGTATTAAGTACCGTGTGCAACTTGCATTGTCCAGGTAGCCGCGCAAAGTGCAGCACAGACTCCAATACCAACAACAAACTTCACGTGACTTTTGGGCAAAAAAAAAAAAGTGGGGTGGGGGTGAGTTGGGAGCGACTAGGTCTGCGAATGAACTGTCCGTCAATAATTGTTTTGAACTCGAGGATTTCTCATGGCGCTGGACGTGATGTCATATTCACAGATACACTGAAGTTGATCGTTAATATGTCCTATTAATAATAT
Source organism: Sinotaia quadrata (assembly GCA_028829895.1). Classification (NCBI taxonomy): domain Eukaryota; kingdom Metazoa; phylum Mollusca; class Gastropoda; order Architaenioglossa; family Viviparidae; genus Sinotaia; species Sinotaia quadrata. The sequence continues at coordinate 68,517,409 of CM054183.1, forward strand.
TTTTAATTGGTGGATGGGCGGAAGATCAGTCTGAGAATACAAAGGGTTAGCTTCTGCTCTCGGCTGTTGAGTCCGTTCTAAAATGAGGTCAAAGGCAAACAGATTTTTAAAAATAGAATGGAGTACTAGTATTACTATTAGTATTGATGGTCAGAAATGCTAGAAAAGGTTCTGGGTATTAGGTGCGTATCACTAAAGCACGCAGTAGCAGGAGAACTGATGTACTATTGCGTGGCTACTACGCCTTTTAGAAACCTTCATGCATTTTAAAGTCGTTATACTTTGGGTCATAGAATGCACGCGTTGCAATACGAGACTTGAAACTCTTTCAAGAGGAGAAGGAAGGAATGTAAAATGTTATTTTACGAGCAAATTAAGGTATGGGGGAACATATATTTAGCGAATTTTAATCCACATAACTTCTGAAGCAGTCTTCCATTCAAATGCATTAGACTTAATTAGAATATAATACCTTTTCACTGTAAATCTCTTGTTGTTGATATTAATATTAATGTTCTGGCGAAGTTAGAAATAATTAAATTTATATTGCTTAGATCATGTACATCATTCAGGCGTTTTGTTTTGTTTTTTAAGAAATCTTTATGCTGCATTGTTTGCTTGGATTGTTAGAATTTTTCGTCTGAATATAAATTATCTTAGTCGTAATGATTGGATTGTTACAATTATTAGTCTGAATACATATTATCTTAGTCGTAATGATTGGATTGTTACAATTATTAGTCTGAATACATATTATCTTAGTCGTAATGATTGGATTGTTACAATTATTAGTCTGAATACATATTATCTTAGTCGTAATGATTGGATTGTTACAATTATTAGTCTGAATACATATTATCTTAGTCGTAATGATTGGATTGTTACAATTATTAGTCTGAATACATATTATCTTAGTCGTAATGATTCTTAAATCTTAATACATATGTACACCCATGACAAATTCCGCATAAGGAAATCATTTATTTTCAGCTTTTAATTATGTGTATATGCATGCATGAGTGACGGCAGATCGGCGACAGGCTTGTTTGTGCTCATTCTAATTCACTTCTCTTAAATTCTTCCTTCTATTTATAATTTTTTTACACATTTTATTGGTCTGATGTCTACTCTCAAAAAGAAATTATGCAATAAAGCTTTTATATCAGGAAAATACATTTAATCTGTGGACCGTAAAATACCGCTGGAGGTAAAATACGGATAATTTAGTTTAGCCCCCTTTCAGTGATTTTTAAAAAAAAATGTATGTTAAGTTCAACAGAAGTAAAACTTCTGTACCCGACACCACCGACACAAGATGTAATGCAGTGGAAAACGTGAATTATGAAGGCGAGAAAATAATGTCACGGGTGAAGATTTATGGTCACGCCGAGAAAAGCTGATAAATCGATTCTTATCACATAAAACGAAACTAAGTCACAAAGGAATGCCCCGTTAACACAGCGGGCCTCGGAGCTCAAACCTGATTCACTTGAAACAACTTTTATGGCAACCGTGCAACTGGAATCACGACAAGAAATAAATAATGGAACTGAGATGTTCACAAGCAAATTTTTTTTAAACACTTGAACTTCTTCATAACTAATCGACACGCTTCGGTGATTCTCTTGTTCTAAAAGTGGACTCACTACTGGATTGGCTTCTGGTGGACCGATTCAGAAGACCACTTTACATCAATTTACATTTTCTTACTCAAAGTAGGTCTTATCACTTACTTATCACTTACTCAACGTAGGTCTTATCACTTACTCAAAATAGGTCTTAACACTGTCTATTTACTTATCACTTGCTCGTCTTATCACTTACTCAAAATAGGTCTTAACACTGTCTATTTACTTATCACTTGCTCAAGGTAGGTCTTATCACTTACGAAAATTTAATTCACTTGTATGTGGGCACAAAAGAATTTACTACCATTATCGAATTATCGAACCCACGAACGGGCTTAGTGAGGAAACGAGTTATCTCGAGTTATCTCTGCACATGTGTATGGAACGGGTGTGCATATCTAGACCTGCTGAAGACCAAAATGACGTTGAAATTAACTTATATATTTATAATAAGGAGGCGTAGGAAAATTAATATATATATACAGTAAGACTGAAGGCCGTGACTGATAGTTCTAAAACATAATTGTCCAGGAAAATGTAAGGTTGGCAGTAAATGGCAGTAAGAGGACCTAGCCTACAAATCAAGAGGAAGAGAGCATCCATTACAATGGAGCTTCTTTAACATTAGGAAGGCATACAGTTAAGTATTTTGTATCGGTCACGTGATTATTTCATTAACATTAGGAAGGCATACAGTTAAGTATTTCATATCGGTCACGTGTTTATTTCATTAATTTTAGAAACATGTTGACGAGTCAGAAGTGGAGCGTTCGGTGTATTTTTTCATTTCGTGTTTCAAAATCTTTGCGGCGTCTAATCTGAATGAATTTCTATTGTATTTGAACATAAAACCCCTTTCAACATGACCCTGAACATGGGGACTGAATCATGAGACAATGCAGATGCATCCTGAACACATGAAGACGTTCAGTTTCTGCTTTGAGAGGGAAATTAATATTTACGACAAAAAATTCAAACACCAAGGCACTAAAGGGTGAAACCAAGTCAAACTTCGACTTCATAAACAGTTTGTCGTTTGAAAAGTAGTTTCATAGTGTGAAACCAAATGACACAAAATATTAAAATGTCTAATAATTTTGTAACTGATGGGTTATGCTCTACCATACTTTATGAATTAATCTCGTTACTTTAAACTGTATACTATTAAATTTCTAAAGCGTTTAATTTGTAACATAACCGATTTGTACGGAACTCAAGTGCTTGAAATTGTCAGCCCAAAATACTTTTTCACTAAACAAAGTAGTTCCGTAAAAGCATGCATTAGGTGAATTCAAGCACACTTCCTGAAATGGGGACAGTGTCTGTCGACTCTCGATATAGTTCCTTTGATAATCAATTTACACTTGATAGCTTTCTCAGACAACCACTTCTCATTCTATTCCTGTTCTCTCTTGTTTCACGCGCTTCACGTGCGCTCAGGTTACCATGATTGAGGATAGCAATAACTGCTGCCAGAAAAACTAATTTTATTTATTTTTTTCTGTTGTAAATTCACTAGAGTTACATTATTACAGATACATTATTATTACATTATTAACTTGGAATATAATGGTCCTAGTAATTCCTACATGAAGTGTGTCTATCAAATTATTATCTAACGATTACTTAAGAAAATTTGCCTTAATTCATCCCTATATTTATAAATTTCTCCAATTCGAGATTATATTTTAATAATGCATTTTGATTAATTCTTTGAAAGGACAATAATATTTCTTCTTGTTTACGTTCATGATATTAAGCGGTGTTACCATGACACCACCTCTTGCCTTACACTGCTCCCTGGTGTCCAAAGTGTCAAGTGGTGGGTTGAATGTGGTCTTCGTGAGATAGCCACATATGGTTAGAATGTCAAACCTATCTCCCTTCATGGACAGGAATGTCAAACCTATCTCCCTTCATGGACAGGAATGTCAAACCTATCTCCCTTCATGGACAGGAATGTCAAACCTATCTCCCTTCATGGACAGGAATGTCAAACCTATCTCCCTTCATGGACAGGAGAAGCTTAATTTTCATTTCATAATAACAGCTAGATTTGAACATTCCTTGTGCGTTCGGCAATGCTTTGAAGTAATTCTAAGTTCAGCGAACTTCTGTAGGCATGATGTATAAAATTTAGCTCTATTGACGGAAGTCATTTGCATATGTCCTTAACAAAAGCAGAGAACACTTTTTTTGATTGGGTACACAATTATGTTTCACCAACAATAAATATATATGTGTGTGCGTGTGTGTGTGTGTGTCAGTGAAAATGACAAAAAAATTCTTTTAAATTCAATGACTTTTTAAAATGTATTAGAAGACACATATTTCTACTGGTTCACACATAAAATCAAAAGCTTCGATAATTATAGAGATAAAACAAACATCTAGGTCTCACATTAAATTACTATAAAGGACAGTACAGGCATGCCAAACTGCTATTGAAGTGTTATTGTCAAATTACAGTTGTTAAAGGAAAACTGCCAGAATTCATTACTAATATTTAGACCTTTAATTCTCAAAATATCTGCCAGTACACACTCTGACTTCAAATACTCAAACATTCCTCGGTTTTAAAGCTAGAACTTTGATTCTACTACTAAATCAAAGAGAATTAGATGTCAAATGTACAACTGATAAATAACTCAAAATGTTGAAATCTTACTCAAAACATATTTAACTAGAGTGAGTCACATACAGACCACATAATGACTGTGTATATCTGTTTTCTGATCGTTTGATTTAAGAAATCTAATGTAGCCAGTGGTCTTGCCTACCATTTCATTAAAGTCACCAATCAGTTCAACAGTTTCTCTGCTCAATTTATTATCTTTATTTGTCTAAGTGACAGGATGGGTGGGTGGGTGGAGTTATGAAGCCATCATCCTGCTCTCTGGCAAGCCACGAATCACGTCTGTATTCCTACCTAAGCTAATGGGTGTAGCACATGAAACCAACATCTATAGTCGTCTTCGCCCATCCACACATCACGCCTACATCTTTTTTATTTCGTACACCAAAATGTACGGCTTTATTTTACTACATAACATTATATATTTATTGATGCACTCATATTTAGTGTGTACACCAAACTTGACCCGCTGAGGATTTAATTTTTATATTTATTTTATGTGCAGTGTTAAATAAAAGTTTGGCATTGAAAAACTTGGTTGTGTGTGTGTGTGTGGGGGTTGTGTGTGTGTGTGTGTGTGTGTGTGTGTGTGTGTGTGTGTGAGAGAGAGAGAGAGAGAAAGAGAGAGAGAGAGAGAGAGAGAGAGAGCCAAGTTTATTTTATATTCTTCCAACATAATCCCACACAAGTTGAACACATAAAATCGTCTAGGACAGAATTATCAACACTTTGTTTAGTACAGAATGTCTAGAAACAAGGGCTGACATTAAACAATTTACAACTACCCATCCCAGTTGTAAGTTTGATCTTTTCTTCTGGAATGTTAGTTTGTATGCATGTGTGTGTGTGTTGTGTCATGGATTGTATATTTTAAGCTATTGTAAGTTTCAATGGGGATAGTGATGGTGTGGCGGTGTTGGAGGGGATATTTGTTTGTATAAAGGTATGAAATGACGTAATATTTGCTTGTATAAAGGTATGAAATGACGACATATTTGTTTGTACAAAGGTATGAAATGACGTCATATTTGTGCTCGAACACTTCGTTGTTTTATGTAAATCGAACCGGAAGTGGAGAGAATCAACAACTGTTTTGATTCAAACATATTACTATCATAGTCACCATTATCTTCACCAAATTAATCAACTTAATCATTAAGCCGATACTTTTCGTGGTAGTAGCGTTATTGTTTTATCGGTAAACATTTCTAAAATAGGAATTATATATTTGCTGTCGAAAATCTCTTGTCAACACCTTTAGAAACGCTCATGCCTGCACAACATTCTTTTATTCAGTAAAGTTTAAATATTAAAACTGAAATATTGGACCAATTTTTTATTTAAACAGATAAGTGTAATATAACGAAATGATATTTTTATTATTAATAATAAAAAAGACATTTATTTTGCAGTGCAGGGTGTCTTCAGACTTATTGTATTTACACTTCGCGTTCGTTTCCATTTATTAATATACTGTTCTCAGGATAAATTATTATTTGTGGCAACAGCTCATGCATTTTGTCATTTAACTCTAACTCTTTTCTCAATTAAATATTTTTTTAAAATAAATTATCATTATTTTAAAATTGCAATTTTATTTATTCCACTTCACTTGTCTTGTTTTCTCACTCTGTCTTTCTGTCTCTCGATCTTTGTCTATATATTTCTTTTGCATTCATTGTTTGTCTATATGCCTCTCACTTTACCTCCTCCTACCTTTGTTATAGCTCTGGAGAAAGAAAGAAAGAAAGAAAGAAAGAAAGAAAGAAAGAAAGAAAGAAAGAAAGAAAGAAAGAAAGAAAGAAAGAAAGAAAGAAACTGGTTGCTCTTAACTGTTTTGTGTTATGTTACATATTGACAGAAATCATCATTTCATTTAACACTTAGCCAACTTCAGTAAGTGAACATATGAAAAGAAATGCATCATTAAATAATCATCTTAAGAGTGACCTGGTAACTTCACCTTTCCAGATTAAAGCCATTTAAAGTGATGACCAAATAAGGATATAATGCGCTGAGCTATCACGGCCGCCTTCTCAATAAACCGCTTCAAAGCCATTTGCATTCGTGTCTAGCATTGGTCCAACAGCTATTCTCAAGACTATAAAAACTTCTGCTTCCAAACTAACAAAGTTAAAGACCAAATCTTTAACCCCTGTTAAAAACAGTCTAGATAATCTTCTGCCCTGTACATAACAAAGCCTTCGCAATACAGTGTAGAAAGAGCCACTTCATCGCCCAGGTGTGTTTCCCTTATAGCCTACGGTCGCCCACTGCGCGACAAGATGACTGCGCAAATACGGGCTGCCATGTTGATGAATAGAAAGAGTTTGTCTTTTCAGTCGGTCGTGGCTTTCTGCCGCGAGCTTGCATGGAAGAGAGTTTTGAAAGACAAAACGATGTCAACTATAAAATATGTCTCGGCCTGTGTCAATATTTACCATGTCCGACCAATGGCTCGGTTCGCGTTGTGTCGTTCGAATCCTGCACTTTCTTCCGGCTAGAATAATCAATTGCAAACTGTCACTTATGCTGCATGACACCAAAAGAGCCTGACACACATGAAAGGAAGGTCTCAGAAGTCAGAGACGAAGGGACAGCGGTTAATTGCGGGCTTGTCGAGAAGTCGTGCTAGTGCCAGTAGTATGTCTCGGTCTACTGAACACGATAACAGTGTTTTACTTTTAGTTCGAAGCAGTGGACGTGAAATTGTGTGTGTGTGTGTGTGTGTGTGTGTGTGTGTGTGTGTGTGTGTGTGTGTCTGTGTGTGTGTGTGTTTGTGTGTGTGTGTGTGTATCTTATATATACAGTAATGGTCAAAGGTTTACGTGTAAATTATAATGTGTTGTTTTGTTCATGTAGGACTTTTTTTATCGCATGGATTTAAGTTAGATTAAACCTTATATTTTGTATCGGAAATATTAAAATGTAAAGAAATTGTCGATGGAATAAAAAAAATATTTTAAATCCGACAAGACGCATTAAGAAAGAGTTAAATAAAGGTCCGTAGTGTCACGTGTTACAAAGTATTTGAAAAGTAAAGGTATTATAAATATATCACACAAAAACGGCTATGAACCCCAATCTCACCTGACATAAAGACGATAACAGTTGAAAGGAAAACTCAAATACTTGTAAAGTTAGAGATAAATGTAAATTTTATAGAAATGAAGCAATGGTGGCTGAAAGATTTTTACAAAGCAAAAACACGCATGCGCATTCTGACTTCAATAATTGCACAACGACCACTGCATACCACGGAGTAAGAATCTCCTCTGTATATTTTGTTAAACTTGCCGGGGTTAGCGTTTAAATTGACCATATAATTCTCAAAATGGAAGAGACACCTCTCGCTGTTAAAAACACCTGTTGCAGTATTATCTGTTTCTAGCTCGAACAGAACACATCAGAAGACACAATAAAATTGCAAAAACCCTACATAAAAATCCGTTTGAGAAATATGGAGTCAAAACAACAGAAAGGGTAAGAATGCACCCACCAGAAGCTGTCATTGAAGCAGAAGAATTTAATATACTGTGGGACTTTGAAATAAGAATAGATCATGCAATCCCCGCATGATGATCGGACGTTTTGTAGCTGTTATCAAGACTGCAACAGACATCAAACGCTGAGTAACAGTTATCGCACGATTATTATTGTTGTTGTTGCACGAAATGACAGAAACATGAACATAAAAGAGCGTGAAGGGTGGGGGGAATTTGAAAAATGCGAGAATCCAAAGACTGCTGAATGAAGAGCAGAAGTACTTCCAGTAGTACCAGGAACACTGGGTCAATAGCATCTTTGAAGAGCAGAAGTACTTCCAGGAACACTGGGTCAATAGCATCTTACTTTGAAAGTTAACCGATCAACTGAATCAATGACATAATCCACAGGCCTGCTTCACTGCTCAAAATGCTAACTCTTCGGTTTTCTGACGCAACTCAGTTTATTGCTAACACAAGGATTTCCAGGCAAATTTTAGAACATTGTGCAGCATCATTTATTCGGTGTGAGCTATTGAACATACTCAAAAAGCCGCATCAGGCATGTTAACATCAATGATCATTTATGTACATTTGCGCACTAACATTCATTGAAAGTCTGCTAAGACTGAGAGATAGTGTAAAGTGTGCGACCTTACGTCAAGAATGAAAGATAGTGTAAAGTGTTCGACCTTACGTCGAAAATGAAAGATAATGTAAAATGTGCGACCTTACGTCAAGAATGAAAGATAATGTAAAATGTGCGACCTTACGTCAAGAATGAAAGATAATGTAAAGTGTGCGACCTTACGTCAAGAATGAAAGATAATGTAAAGTGTGCGACCTTACGTCAAGAATGAAAGATAATGTAAAGTATGCGACCTTACGTCAAGAATGAAAGATAATGTAAAGTGTGCGACCTTACGTCAAGAATGAAAGATAATGTAAAGTGTGCGACCTTACGTCAAGAATGAAAGATAATGTAAAGTGTGCTAAGTCACGTCGATATTGACAAGTAATGTAAGCACAAGGAGTAGAGGTGTGAGATTCAAAAGTAAGGCCATCTTACCTCGATTACACTTTCTCAACGTTACTTTCATCACCATTGATCTTCCATATCTCACTGCCATTTTGAATTTTTAAAAATAATTGTAAAAATGTGTTTGAGAGGAAGGAGAAAGATACCAATCGGTGTTTGAAGTTTTAAGTCAGTAGGAACTAACAGAAAACATTACAGGATTTAAGGAAGATGAGTCATCTTACAAATTTATTTCTTTGATATTTTTCCTAATTGAAAAAAAGAGAAACCCAGTAAAACACACCCTGTGTTTGGCAGGAAAGAAACAACATACACACAAAAAAAAACATCAATTTTTTTTTTAATGAACAAGACAGACAAAACACAACAAAATAAAACTAATGACAAACTAAACAGAACGCAGCAAACAAAACAAAAGAAAAAGAAAAAAACAAATCAAACAAAAGAAGCAAAATAAAAAAACCAAAGGAAACAAAACGAAACAAAAAAATTATAACAAAAAACACAGTAGTGGACCAGTCCACTAAAATAATGCAAAGCAAACGAAACCAAACTAAACCATACTAAAACAAACAACTCAAAATAAGACAATAAACAATTAAAAGCCATTAAAAAAAAAAAAAAACCCAGAAATTGTTTTCTTCTTCCAAAATAATTAGGGGTGTCCTAGTGGTAACGCATCTGTTGGTGACTAGCGAGCTTTGTGTGTGCGTGTGTATAAGTGGGTGGTAATGATACGCTTTGTCGGAAGTCACAACGTAGGTGGCGCTTTAAAAGCCAAGCAATTATAGACTGCAGCGCCCTCGGACAGCGAGCAAGTGCAAAGATGAAACGCTGAGCACCGCTTGAGTTTAACCGTTAATGCTGATTTTATGAAGACACCTCATAATCGCACGACAGGACTGTCCAAGATGAAAGAATGCCCCCACCGCAACTTTTTTCCCTGGTACATTTCATGAAGGATATGTCTAGACCGTGAGACTAAGTAGAAACTTCAGCGAAATTTATTTCATTTTAAAAGGGAACGAAAGTTGGCGTAAAGTATTTAATTTGGGCAAAATGTTTTATGCGTTTGTAATTTATTAATGAACTAAGTTTGTTGTTATTTCGTTAATGCGTTCTAATCGGGTGGGACAGGAGGCTGAGGAGAGTTCATTTATTTGAGTCTGCTTACTGGTATTCCTTGGGTAATTTTTTAAACATTGACGTATTTTTAATAATTTTTTGTAAATAATTTCATGTTCATCACTTCTCGTTGTTTTTCTTTTTAGTAATGTTTGTTGGAATCTTATTTTCTTAGGAAATTCTTTATAATAATTTTCTTTGAGTTCCATTCAGTAATTTTCAGTAATTTCTTAACAGTCTTTCCCTTTTAATCAGTCTCATAAACTTCTCTTTATTACTATTGCACGTGTATGTACGTGTTTGTGTATGTTGGGGGTGTTGCAGTAAATAATTTCGTTGTCATGTTTCGATTTAGTATCTTTACAGTTTAGTTCAATTTTAGTAATTATTTTATAATTTATTTATATTTATTTACGGGCGCGCGCGCGTACACACACGCATGTATAGTCACAATGGTGCAATATTGTGGTTCGGAGTAGGCAGTTTTCTTGCAGCATCGGTAGGATACTAACACTACTTGTTCATGAGACTGGGTTCGAGTCTGGCCTTAGGCGACGAAAATGCTTATTTTTCTAATCATTTCTTTTGCATTCGGTTGCTGTTGGTGGTAGTGTGGTGAGGTGGTGGTAGTGTTGGTGGTGTATGTGAGAGAGAGAGAGAACCAGAGAAGCTTGTACTCTTCTTTGAGTATATTAATGTACACATTTTAATTTATTTTTAAAACACTTTGATTATTACAGGGCACAATGTATGAAGGACACAGCAAACTTCGATTATCGCCACAGTCTAACACTGCAGGAGTTGCCGATCGTTAAAAACATGGCGGCGGCAGGAATACTAAACTATAGATGACGTGACGACGAGATCCTCACTGGAGACATAGTGTCTACTCCCGACAAGTCTCAAAACCAGCCCTTACGTTTTACTGGTCACGAATAGCAAAAGTCATCAAGGACATTTCAAACCGAACAGAGATGCTCATTTGGGTACGTTTGCCTAACCTTTACACTACAACTGCGCGCGAGCGATAAGTTAGGCAGAGGAGACAGGCAGCAGGAGATTCTGTCAGCGTGTATCAAGTTTGAACGGCGCCATATTTATTGCGGGGGGATTATAAAGGTGGCTGTCGTTCGCTGACGGCGGTTAGCCATTGCACTGGCTAAATACATAACAAATAAATAACGTTTCGTTCAAATTTTAGCTCAGTCATATTTACACACACACACACACAAACATGTATTTACACACACGCACGCACACATACACACACTCTTGCTCGTTCTGTCTGTTGATATATTTACATATTGTTCTTCTCACTGGCATTCAGAGTCAAGAGTTCAAATGTAGGTACAAGATTTGATGTCATAGGCAGGTGGTTAGGGGAAAGCAGGGTGGATGGTACGGTGAGGGAGGAATCTCAAAATATGTAACAGAAAAATACAGTCTTTGTTTCTGGTTTGATTTTTTCTAGTTCTTATCTTTTCTTTGTTCTGGTTTACGCTATCTAGTTCTTTTTCGTTTCTTTGTTCTGGTTTGCGCTGTCTAGTTGTATCATTCTGCTATTTCGTAAGTTGAGAAATATGACGTTAAGAAGGGATTTCAAATGACCTGTGAGAAGTATGGTCAAAACGTTAGAGGAAGGAAATGCTTGTGCAATGAATCAACTGTAATATATAAAATACAAATACGCACACATTTATTAATGGAAAGGTCAATTCTCACGTTTATATAAAAGTAAAGTTTCTTCCTATAGGGGACAAGAAAATTAAAAAAAATTAATTCTGGAGTCCTTGACTGACAAATGTATTTTCGTATAAAATAAACGTGTGTTTCATAGCGTGTATGCGTGTAAGGTGGGGATTGCTAAGTTTTTATATATATGTGTGTGCGTGCGCGTGTAAATACGTCATTTATGTGTGGTGTGGGTGTACTCGCTTGTACGTGCATCCACTGTAGCAGAAATTTTTTGTTACAAATTTACGTCACTTTTTCTGGAGCACGCGCACACATACACACACACACACACACACACACACACACACACACACACACACACACCGTGCACATATGTTCAAAGTTATCATCAGAAACGCCTGTTTTGTACCCTTGTAGCTGAAAGGCAGCAAATTGATATCGCATTTGCATTTTCGGAATGGACTCTCAAGCTTCATTACCCGAATACATGCTGCAACACGGTGCAGAAATCAGAATTAATCTATTTCACGGGTAGATTTTAAATATTCTCTTTACCAGCCTGGAATTTTGACAGACATTCTTTTATTATCATGGAAAGATTGCTATTTTCTTACTTTTTCATAAGAAGCCTTGTACGGAGAAGAATAGAACCCGCAATTCAAAGGCTTGTACACCTGCTAAGAAATGTCGAGGAGAAACAGATGCAGAACAAGAGAGAGCACTTGTCTCGAAAGAGGATTAGTTCGACTAAAGAAGCTTGATACAGATTTTTCGGTAGCGCACATTTTGTGTGTGTGTGTGTGTGTGTGTGTGTGTGTGTGTGTGTGTGTGTGTGTCTGTTGTTTTGAACCTTTAGTACCAAACTCTAGGGTGGGATGATGGCGGTGTTTTCGTATGGAGGGGAGGGACCATGTGCCGTCGTGGTGTTTTCTACTTCTACCTCCCACTCCCGATCTCACAACTTTAATGGAAGTATTGGAGAAAATTAAACTTAAGAGGGTGTTGATGAGGAACGTCAAGGTAAACAAAAGTCATACTTAAGACGCTAACTAAATAGATATTAGAAACACATCCTATTACGTAATGAATGTTTGTTAAGTTTTTTTTTTCTTCAGATGTATTTACAAACTTATTTCATTTCACCTTCCCAGCTCCGTCTGAAAGATTTATGTTAATCAGGAGTGGTCAATCCCAATATGTTAAATATATATTACATATAGTTTTAATTCTTTTCATTTTAATTAATTAAATTTTGCTAGTATACTCCATTTACATCGGATCTTGTATCTTTCCTTTCAGTGACCCTTATTAATGGGTCAAAGTATTTTCATTTCAATTTAGCGTTGATGGTAGTGTAATATTGACTAGCAGCTAAAAGTTTGAAAAATAATATTCACAGGCCGCGTGTCGCTGAGTACTACCTAAAAATTAAATCATTGTTTCATTTTTCACTAAGAAGTGAGCTGTTACAATTTTTTTTCCTATTTCCGGAATTTGATAGTTAAATCCTTTAAATTTAGTATTCACATGCAAATTGTTTAGTGAAAATTCCAGCAATATGTCTTAACGGCTCAGCACACACCATGGACTATAAAAAGGGTATAACTGTTATCATACAACATAACATTTTCAGTCCCTCGCACTCAGTCGCTTGATGTTGATAACGCCTGTAGAGGAAGGAGTGAGGAAGACTGGCGCATAAGTAGGGCACTACTGTCTCTTACAAATGGATATGTGTTCAATCCTCCACCCATGTTGAAAAACTACCACCTGTGATTCTAATCTCCTCCTAAATACGCATGTGCCTGGCATTAGTGTCTAATCCGTCGGATGAGATGATGGGTGACAGGGATTCCTTGGTAGGCGAAGACAAGGAGCAGGACGTTGGCTGTTTCTCTGCCAAAATGTCATCCAGAAAAAAAAAATATCTACCAAACACTTATTCTTCCTATTTTACTCTTCATCACCCTTTCAAAACATACATTTCTTTCTCGGTTCTTGAAGCCTATATCATTCAACTGCATCTTTGTTGCTCTCTATTATTGCATCAAGTGACGTCTTTGTTGCTCTATTATTGCATCAAGTGACGTCTTTGTTGTACTATGTTTACATCAATTGATATCTTCATTGTTCTATTATTATATCAATTGATGTCTTTAGTGTTCTATTATTATATCAATTGACGTCTTTAGTGTTCTATTATTATATCAATTGACATCACTGTTCTATTATTACATCAATTGACATCTTTGTTGTACTATTATTACATCAATTGACATCTTTGTTGTACTATTATTACATCAATTGACATCTTTGCGCTCTTTATCAATTGTCAAATTTGTTGTACTATTATTTCATCAATTGATATTTTTGTTGTACTTTGATTACACCAAATGACGTCTTTGTTTTACTAGTATTACATCATTTGAAGTTTTTGTTGTACTATTTGGCTTATGTAGCCCAAACCCACCCTTCACTAAAAGTATACTAAATGCAAACACCTACCGGTAGAATGGTTGACCCTTATACCAGGCTGCAAACATACCTGCACTCTGATGAACCAATCGGAGCACCACCCAACTGTACATGCATGGTCGTGATGATGAACACTAATCATTTATAAACTCTAATGGTAACTGTTTAGTTATTCGCTATATGTACCTTTGCTGTCTTGTGTTGTTTATCATTCAATACATTTCTTGTTGATATTTAGACCACTTGTGACTCACAAGTTACATGTTGTAGTCTGTCATCTGTATTTACTTACTATCCAGGCTTGCAAACATGTACTGCTTATAACGTTTGCACACAGTATGTACTAGTTATAGTGTTTGCAAATAGAAGGTACTGGTTACAGCGTTGGCAAACATGTATGGTTATAGTGTTTGCAAATAGTAGGTACTGGTTACAGCGTTGGCAAACATGTATGGTTATAGTGTTTGCAAATAGTATGTACAGGTTACAGCGTTGGCAAACATGTATGGTTATAGCATTTGCAAACAATATGTATAATATGAATCATGCACATTGTAACAGATCGGTAAATTTACTTATTACTTAATCATCTCAAGGTATTTATTAAAACTAACAGTTCAATGAAACCAGTCTCCTCTATACATGCATTTTAAGACAGCGCTTGTTATGCTTTTAAACTGAGATGTAATGCCACTGGTAACTTCGGTAAAAGACAGAACAAATACCGTTCAAACTTAAATTGACAAGTTGGCGTTTAGCTGAACGCCTACTGGCTCTTAGTCAACGCTTTCTCATGTCTGCCGCTCACGCATGCGCTCTCACCGCCTTCTAATGTCTGCGGTTCACGCATGCACTGTCACCGCTTTCTCGTGTCTGCCACTCACGCATGCGCTCTCACCGCTTTCTCGTGTCTGCCACTCACGCATGCGCTCTCACCGCTTTCTAACTCGCTCTCCACTCATTGAGCTATATCATATATCTATATATATATCTATATAATAACTCAAGTCTCCACCGCGAGAAGAGCTGAATCGAGTAAAATTAGATGAAAAAAGCGCTGTTTTATCGCCAGAGAAGGCTAACAGCAGACCCTTTCCCCCTGACCAATCATAGTTTGCAACCAGATAAGATTAATAATAATAGGCCCACACATTTAACATTTTTAACCAATCGCATATACACCAAACTTAGAATCAACAAGCCCACTCAGACGCATGGTCAATGCAATGTTTCGGTTTAATTTATTTAACAGTTTATGTCGGTGGTAATCGAAATCACTAAGTATAGAACAAACGACACAATGCTAGCTACAGCTAGTGACGTTTTAGAGTCACCCAAAAGCTCACAGTCACAGTAAGGTAAATAAAGGACCTTGCCCATGATTGTCAGTGAATGCATTTTGACGGTTGACTATTTTCGTCTATATAATGATATGTGGTGAGGCGTAGAGTTTGGGACATGCTGGAAAGTTTTCCTTTAATGGAAGCAATTTACCTGTGACGTTCATTGAAATCATCGAAGCATTGGTCTCTTCATCGCTTTTAGCTGTACGACATTTAGACTTTCCCCCCCTCACAATTCGCTCAACCGTGATCTGACGATGGGAAAGTCTTGGCACTCCACAAGTGTGTGTTTCTTTTTCCTAGACTTATGCTTCAGAAATATGCTTGCGCTTATGCTTACTAACTTTTATCTTCTCTAAAGATTTTCTCTTTTTGGTTTGCCCTCTCTCCTTTTTCCTACTGTCCCCCCCCCCATCCCCCGACTGCTTCTAGCTTTCAGTGGAGTGGAAAAATCTGTAACGACCATGGCGGACGATCCACCTGCTCTGTGTTCAATCAAGCGTGGTTGGAGTCGACAGTCAAGAAGAAAGTAACAAGGCCATCAGAACAGAGGCCATGTTCAGTTCATCCCACCACCTACACCACCACTACCCCTCGAAAAACAAAACAAAGGCTAGGAACTTTTTATATCACCGAGCTGCGTTCAAAGTGCCTACCCGACTTTTACCAGCATTTACGACTTTCACTTGAAGTCGACCCATCCGACTTTTACCAGCATTTACGCCTTTCACTTGAAGTCGACCCATCCGACTTTTACCAGCATTTACGCCTTTCACTTGAAGTCGACCCATCCGACTTTTACCAGCATTTACGCCTTTCACTTGAAGTCGACCCATCCGACTTTTACCAGCATTTACGCCTTTCACTTGAAGTCGACCCATCCGACTTCAGCATTCACGACTTTCACTTGAAGTCGACCCATCCGACTTTTACCAGCATTTACGCCTTTCACTTGAAGTCTACCCATCCGACTTCAGCATTTACGCCTTTCACTTGAAGTCGGCTTATATTAATCTGGTGCAACCAACCTCTATCGTTCTTGAAGACTCTTAAATACATTTTGTTAGTTTCTACATTACTGTTAGAATCTACTTTTGACTAGTTAATAAATTTTGTTAGTTTTTACATTACTGTTGGAATCTACTCTTGACTAGTTAATAAATTTTGTTAGTTTATACATTACTATTGGATTCTGTTCTTGACTACTTAATAAATTTTGTTAGTTTTTACAGAACTGTTCCTGATTTGTATGAAAGTAAATTCCTTTATAATTTGAATGCATAATAGAGGTGACCATGATAACTATTTGCATATCGTAAAAAATATTTACAAACAAAATTAGCAATGGCTTCCCTTTGAAGTTAACGCTAGCATTATAATGCTAGATAGATAGTTATCTATCCCATTGTCAGTGTGGTATTACTGACACTAAACGTTTATAAAGAGAGAGAGAGAGAGAGAGAGAGTGTGTGTGTATCTGTGTGTGTGTGTGTGCGTGCGTGCACGTATGTGTGTATATGTATGTGTGGGTGGGTGAGACTATGAGAGTGATTGTAAGCAATTGTGTGTGATTGTGTGTGTGTGTGTGTGTGTGTGTGTGTGTGTGTGTGTGTGTGTGTGTGTGTGTGTGTGTGTGTGTGTGTACGCGCGTGCATGATAGAAAAGGAAAATGGCTTTTCATGTCTGACCAGATGGGCTGCCCTTTCTCTGCCTCTCCTTGCTTGAAAGATCTGGAAGAAGGAAACAGCAAGCTGTCTTTGGCACATGCGCACTGCATGTTTTCTTTATTTTTGACTGACAGTACATAATAAGACCTGAGAGCGCAGGGAGTATGTAATGGTACCATGGTCCTATATATTGATCGGAATAGCTTAGTTGTTGCCATTTCAGTAGAAGCTGTATTAACACTTAAAACCATAGCCACCTTGACTTGTTTATTTTACTGTATCCTAAGATGAGAGCAAATAGATTTATATTTTTCTATTATTTTAATCTTGAAACATTTTTTAAAAACTTGTGAGTCTTTCATAGGAGTTTGTTTCTATTTGATTACTTTCATCAACCATGGTTGGTGTCTTAACAAGTGTTGTAAGACAGTAAGCACTTTGTATGGAATACACTGCACTCTATTGATGTATAGTGGCAAAGTATTTTGAGTACATCAAGCAATTTCAGGTACAAGGAAGTTATTGGAAATTGCTACAATTGTTGTCCTCCTGAGGGAGCTAATATGGCAGAGCACCATATGGCCTTTTGGCAGAGCAACAGACGGCCTTGAGAGAATAGCAGCTAGTCACTGTTCTACAACATGATAAGGGAAACACTAGGAACTGACAATAATAATGTGAATAATAAACTTGTGACTTTGTTACGAAATGCACGTGAAAAGAATATTGTGACTTTGGTTACGTACAAACTAATATTGCTTATCTCTAATAACTACATTTCTGTTCTATAAAAACTATCCTGTGATTTGTATTGACACTAATCTGTTGAATTGTGTTTTGGGATATAAGACTGTATAGGTATTAAAATTAGTCGAACATGGTATCATGGAAATATTGATGTCAAGTAATCTTTTTCATTGTATTTCTTATATGTATATTTGATTGTTGATTTAATAAATTTATTGTTAAATTTAATGACCTTACACATATTGATAACCTATGCTGGAGAAGAATGTGGGTGGATGGGGAGCTCGCGAAATATAGATGAAAAGATGAATTTATCTTCTCCTTTAGTAAGAGGTTTTCCCCCGACGGAAATATTGTATGACGGAACTGTCTGTCTTTAATGTTGTGGAAGAGAGAAAACGTTTACAGCGCACGCATATCTGCCAGGTGAGAGAGACGAGTGGTGTCTGCTATAGAATTATTAATAACATAAATTAAGAGTTTCATCACTTGTAATTACTTGTGGATAATTAATTAATTAATAATAGTAATAATTATTCTAGGTGGAGTTGGTGTCACAGAATGCAAATATCTCCCAGACATTTAGTATATGATTTTTTTATATGAAAAAATAACACGATATAATATAAAGCAAACATTTAAATTTCAATTTTAAAAAATCATATAGTTCATAAAATAAAATAAAAAAATTCCTGTGGTTGTGAAACAATATGTTTATTACTTTTAATTGCGTCCAAGTTTTACAAATATATTTACAGTTCACAACGCGAAAAGATTTTCATGTAAAACATTGAACAAAGCGAAAATGAAAATACCTGTAATCACTGAACATGGAATTTGCTTCATCACAACACCTTGAACATCTCCATTTGCTGGAGGAAAGAAAAGATTGATTGCGACGACAACGACGTAAGGGATTTACTTAAAACGTTTTATTGAGCACAGAGTTTGCCGCGACTCACATGGACAACTCTTTTGTCTCCTGTTTATGACGTACAAAAGGTGATGACGTGGGAAACATTTATTCCCTTTCCTTGTACAAACTGTTTCCAAGTACACTGTACAGAACGTCACACTTCAAATACTTCTGTGGGATGGGCAGCAATGTAACTGAATGTGTTCTGTTTGTATTAAGAGAGCAATTTAACTGAAATTGTTTTTGTGTTTGTTTGTATTAATAGAGTAATTAACTGAATTTGTTATTCATTTGTATTAAGAGAGCAATTAATTGAATTTGTTTTTTGTTTTTGTTAAAAGAACAATTAAATTATTTTGTTCTTTTTGTATGTGATACAGACGGCAAGTGTCTTAGTTTTTGTTCCACTAAATGAATTTGTGTTGTCATATATGTGATTTAAATGGTTATTTATTTTTTAATCTTTAATGTTGGGGATTAAATCTCACAGAAGTACATTTTTACTGTTTTGTTTGGGCAAATTGAGCTTGTTCCGTTCTGTTTGAGAAGAAGAAGGCAATTAAGTTAAGTGTTTTGTTTAGGATTTAGACGGTAAATGATTTTTTCCTGTTTTTAAGACCTCGTGTAAGTGAGCGAGTTCTCTTCTGTTTTTAAGACCTCATGTTAGTTCTCTTCTGTTTGCGATTAAGTAGGCAAACAAATAAATTGGTCCTGTTACGCTTATGATTAAAATAGCAAATACGTTTTCCGATGTCACATTGTAAAATGACAAAATTGCAGCAGTGATCACTCTACAAAAACGTATCAAATTTGTTGATCTTCTTTCTGCTCAGCGTTTCTTAACAGTTTTCATTGATTTCTCGATTGACTATATGCAATGATTTATGGATTAACTAGATCCAATGATTTATCGGTTGATTGACTGATATCACCTTAATGTTCAATTCGATTTTTTGTTTCTCATCAATGATTGAATTATTTCTACCTAAGATTCCTTCTGCAGACAGTCTTTGATTTTGCATCATTTCAGACACGTGGTAAAGCCTAGTTCATGTTTGTCGATCTCTGAACAAATTGACACTTTTGACATGATCGCTGCTAAGCATTTGTCGAGATTAATTACTTATTCAGCACTTTGCCTTATTTCTCGAGTGAAATTACTTAATTTTAGGCCACATGATTAAGTCTAATGTAAGGCGAAAATATCTAAGTTATACGCTTAGCTCTAATTGAAAGCTAGAGTGAGCGTCCTTAATTTAGGCCACATTATTAAGTTTAATGTAGAGTGAAAGTTACTAGAGTTGTGCCACTAGCATTGATTAAAAGCTATAGTGAACTTTCTTCATTCAGGCCATATGACTAAGTGTGATGCAGAGTGAAGGTTACTTAAGTTGTGCCACTAGCCTGGATTAAAGCAGGAGTGACGTTAAGATACTACATTAAGCAAGCATATGTACTAAACTGAAACTAAGTCTAGTACCTTTTCTCTTTAACAAAAAAGAAATGGTGACAGAGTGCTTGTTACTATTTATATATCCTGTTAATTGTGTTTCATGGAATAAGCCTTGAACGTTTATCATACAGATTTATAGGGGCTCGTGATTTCAACCGTAAAGAATAACTATGTGCGAATAGTGTACTGATGGAAGGGACGGTAACTCTTGTAACGAAAGGACATCCTAATGGCTTCGAGATGGTAGGAGTAAAATTAAAATCGCATAAGGGCACTTGTACGAAAAGAGTGTACACTTTAATAATCGTTAAATGCTTGATAAAACAAGCTAATAAAATATAAAATTTAAATCACAATCTAGCGATATTTGTTTCAATTGCTCTAATAAAATATATAATTTAAATCACAATCTAGTACTGTTTGTCCCAATTGATCTAATAAAATATAAAATTTAAATCATAATCTAGCAATATTTGTCTCCATTGATCAAATAGAATATATAATTTAAATCACAAGCAGGAATTAATCTAATAAAATATAAAATTTAAATCAAAATCAAGCAGTGTTTGTCTCAATTGATCTAATAAAATATAAACTTTAAATGACAATCTAGTGTTGTTTGTCCCAGTGGATCTAACAAAATATAGAATTAAATCGCAATCTGACCATGTTTGATGAAACAATACGGTACCAGTTCAGTCACTGCAATCTATTTTAAACTTTTTCGATTCCTTTGTATTTAAACTGACCTCTGCCAAGTACGGCAAGTTTCTATTACTCATAAATAAAATTGTGAGTGCTCTTTTCTTACATATAAAATAATATCTGTGCAAATACACGTGGAGAGAAAATCAATCTGGGATGCTAAATGCTAGAAATAAAGTTCTCATGTTTGGTCATTATTTCAGCAGTGTAATGTTTAACATTTAAAAAAAAAAAAGCTGGCATCTTCATTGTGACTGGTCAAGTCTAAGACTTAAAATGGGCGTGCTTTATTTTTAAAAATAAATACATTGATTTGACATATGATATTTGTGAGCAAAGGAAGGGAACATTGACTGAAGCAACAAAGCCAGCGAGCCGTATATGCAAATCTTAATGCGACATTTTAATATATTCTCCTCGTTCTTTTATTTTGTCTCACTTAATCTCTGTTGTGTATTGTAGTAGGTAGGTATTACTCATACACATTTCATTATTTATAGCGTATACTTATTTTATCAGCTTTTTATTTACATACCATGAATATTAAATTATTTTAATTATTTCCTTCTTGAAATGCATGTTGCGTGTTCTTTATGTTTCCTAAATGTATTGTGCGCACAGAATCAATTATTTTTACTACAGAATACCTTTTAAGTGCATAGTCGAAATTTGTGTAGTGTCTCCCGTCTCTAGGTTACATTTTCTATCTAACACACACTTCAATAACTGCTCTCTACGGTGTACAAATGTCAAAGCCATAAATAACTCTATTGTACCATAAATCGGAATGATTTATCTTCTGTCCAATACGACTGTTTTTCTTTTATATTTTCTGTGCAAAAGACTGTTTTTCTTTTATATTTTCTGTGCAAAGACTGTTTTTTTTTAATATTTTTTGTCCATCGAAATTTGTACACCTGCTCAGATGGAGGACGTAAACATCGTCAATGCCTTAAGCGAACGTCAGCACAACCTTTTCTGGTTTTCTTTGTCAAAATACTCGCTTCAGTGTATTTTCCATTGACATTAATCATTACTTCCCTTGTTTCCTTCATACGTGTCTTAAAACTTCCCTAGCTGTTTTTACACCTTCCTTAGCTGTTCGTATACAACCCTTGGTGTTCTTATATCTGCCATAGCTGTTTTTAAATCTGACCTAGATGTTCTTATATCTGCTTCTCTCCCTTTAGTTAGAATTTTTCTATTTTGTCATTTATGATCTTCCTAAATCTTAACATATCTTGAACAGCGAATACAATCTGCTAATGTTTATACATTGATCAGTAATAGTTTTATATGGTTTTAATACCTAGACATATCTTAAAAACTAATATAATTTTCTGATGTTTTTAGTTTATCAATTAACAGGTATAGGTAATATGTGTTATTTATCGTTTATGTTCTTCAGTGCGGATACTACTTATTATTCATTATTTATTTTCTTCAGTACAGGTAAAGCGTGTTATTGATAATTTATGTTCTTCAAGACGGGCAATAGGTGTTATTCATCATTTGTGTTCTTCGGGACAGATAATAGGTGTTCTTCAGGACAGATAATAATAGGTGTTATTCATCATTTGTGTTCTTCACATGTCGAAAAATATCTTGAACAACAAATACAATTTGCTAAAGGTGTTTATAAATTAACCGATAATAGGCAATGTTTACATTTTGCAAGAAGACAAAATCACCCAGCTATTTAATACTAATTCGATAAAATAATACCACAAGAAATAACCTGCCTTTCGAAATGTTCACAACCTTGAGCATCTATGATAAACTCTGTGAAAATGCACAGACAGTATCAAAATATTTCTTAGTGCAACAAAGTTGTAAAAATACTGCAGCTACCTAAAATCATTTTTAAAATAGTTGTTAGGGAATAAAATAAAAACTGTGCTCATTTGCAATATAAATTATATATATGGCCATTACTGATTCATCTCATGCTTAATGGCGTACATTTATTTTATCTGTAATGTAATAAGCTATCCTTCTCAAATTTAACTTTCCATTATTATGGTGTTTTTAAAAAAATATTTTACTTTGTTTAGTTTTACCGTTAAACACAGTACTCTCCTATCTTTAAAATACGCGCTTACGATCTCGAACGGTTTCGCATACTAATTTATTTTCCTTTAAATTTATTTCATTCGGAAGTTATCTTGCTCCATTTTGCCATTATATCCGAGCACTCTCCTATCCATAAAATACGCACTTAATGTCTTGAGCGATATCTTTTGCTAATTTATTTTTTGTACAACACAGCCGCCAGGATCCAGTGGCCAGCCACACCGGTGTTTTAAGTAGAAGCGTGCGCACTTGCACCGCGTGACATTCAAGAACGACAAGTATATAATTTTGAACAACAGCTAACAGAGTTATCTATCTCTATGATCACCACTTTTTCAGCGAATGGTGACACAAGTTTAAAAGCGTCTGTTCATCTTCTCACCGACAAAAAGCAATATTATAATGTTAATAAATACGCTCACACTGAGCAGTTTAGTCCACCATTGCGGGAAAGGTAAGCACAAAACTGCCCGAAGTCAACGTCGCTGAATGCGGTCAAGGACACACCAAACACGACGGCTTTCGATGACTTCAGCACGTTCTTCAGTTCTTCACATATTCACTTTTACAAGGTCAAGAAATCCATGTTAACCTCTTCTCCTTTCATCCGCGTGATCAGAGATCATAGGACAAGTGAAGCACAACTCCCCAGTCAACGCATCAAGGTCAGGGACATAACAAACACGACGTCTTTCAGTGTCCTCGCACATTCTTTGGCTCTTCGCATACGCAAGCACATGTTCTCCTTCACACTGACAAGAAATCTATGTAAGTTTCTCTACTTGTTTTGCTAGTGTGATCGTAACCCACCACTCGGATTTCGGTACCGCCGAAAATGACCTCGAGGTCGACTGCCCTCTCTCTGTCCCCTGTCGGGTCTGGCATTTCGACCACTAGAAAACCGCATTTCTCCACACCTTCCTCGTCTGTGTATTTGACGTTTTTATGATTGCAGCGGAAGAACTCGAAGATGATACCCTTCTGGTTGTTGATTATCGGGGTGTACGTCTCTTGCCAGATCTCGTTGTAGCCGATCACCTCGCCAGCGTGCGCCCAAGTTTGGAAAATATGCTGGAACAGAGAGAAGCACATGATCTTTCCTTATTTTTCTTTTTAAAAAACAACAACACTGTTTTGAGGTGAAAGGTGGGATCCCTCAAATTTTTTAGTCCACAAAGAACTACAGTGCCAGAGAAACTGGCATTACGTCACATCATCGATAGCATCATCCTTATGACTCTATTAGTTTATTTATAACATCATCCTTATGACTCTATTAGTTTATTTATAACATCATCCTTATGACTCTATTAGTTTATTTATAACATCATCCTTATGACTCTATTAGTTTATTTATAACATCATCCTTATGACTCTATTAGTTTATTTATAACATCATCCTTATGACTCTATTAGTTTATTTATAACATCATCCTTATGACTCTATTAGTTTATTTATAACATCATCCTTAGGACTCTATTAGTTTATTTATAACATCATCCTTAGGACTCTATTAGTTTATTTATAACATCATCCTTATGACTCTATTAGTTTATTTATAATGTCATCCTTAGGACTCCATTAGTTTACTTATAACGTCATCCTTAGGACTCCATTAGTTTAGGTATAAAGTCAACCTTAAGAACCCATTAGTTTATGTATAACATCATCCTTAGGACCCCATTACTTTATTCATAACAACTTTATTCCAGGACATGGTCTTTACAACCTTAACATTTGATGATGTCATCACTTATGACCTCGTCAAATGACATAAGTTCATATAAAAAAAAATGAAGTCTTTGACATTTTTTGGGTGGTTCACTGATCTGTAGGCAGAAGTGGACTGCGCAGATGCTTACTTTTGTTTAACAATTATTTTCAGTCACTTTCACACTCCAGTACATTGACAATTGTTGTATGCAAATAATTCGTTTAAAGTATACTGCAAATATTTTTGAAGAATTGTGCATATAAAAAAACTGTTGCAAGTTGACGAAAAACAAGTTGTTTGGTTTTTTTGTTTTCATAATTTTTTTCACTCGGTGACTGAGAATTGCTCTTTCTTAAAACTCGCACGTTATTATGTGAGTAAAATAGTCAATCTAAATATTACTCAGTGAGTGTGAAAGACGTTAACAAAAATAGTATTTAGGCTCTGACTAGCAATTCAGTCAAACAAGTTATACAGCTAATAAGAGAAGATAATGAGGAGGAATGTGTATCGATGTGACGTTTTCACGACGGAGGAGTGTGACATAAAAATGTGTACCGATGTGACATTTTCACGATGGAGGAATATGACAAAAGTTGACAGAAAGAATCAGTAATTATCTATGCAACATGAGCGATTCAAGTTATATATAGATCAGTGACAGGCAAAATGACTTCATACAGTTTTCTTTACCTTCGTATGACAAAGACACAATGTCAAAATATCAAGTTGAAATTTTGAAATAAATAATGCTTCTGTAAAAAAAAGTAAAAGAAACAAAAGTTTATATCGGATAATCGACTTCATAATCACTGAAAAGCTAATGCAAACAATGATATAAAAGTACAGAGAATGGCTAAACATAACATCGGCTAAAAATACCACATAACATGCATAAATGGTAGTTGTATTTCACTAGTTTTCTTTATAGCTCTTAATTCTACATTTTAAAATAATAAATATTAAAGTGAATTATTTCAATACAGTTGTTGTGAAGACACATTTTCCTGGAGAAAGATTCGTTTCAAATCGGGTCCGACAGTATGAAAGTTAATGCAGCAAATGTTCTCACCTTACAAAGGTCCATGCCATCTGAGTTCACTCTCAAATCCTCACGGTGCTCTCCTTCTACAAAAGGGAGATAAGAACCCACTCCATACGTAAAGCGACAGATCCGCTGACAAATTGCTGAAGGGTCGTGGCCAAAAGCCACGGCGCCTTTAACCACAGTCAGGCTGGCTTCCTCTGGCACCAGAATGGTCACGCGCTCACCAAATGCGTCACGCAGTGATTTTTGGAGCCGCGATGACTCTGCGAAACCTCCGACCAGGAAGATGTACTGCAGGTCTTTTATTTTAGGCTTTTGCAATAGCATATGTACATGGTCGTTTATCTAGGAAATAGAGAACAAGTGATTCAATAGGTGAATGGATTGTTGCTTGGTTGTTTGAGTGGTTGGTTGTGTTTTGGTCAGTTAAATAATTGAAAAGACTGAAGAATGAATGGATGAGTGCATGAACAGTTAGTTGCATTGATAAATGAATGATTGAATAGATGGATGGCTTTATGTTTCATTCTTGTGCGGATGATTCATTGTGTGTGGTTGAATGGATGAGAAATAAGGAAGGAGAGCTTACAAATTTGTGTCAGAAGCTGATAAAAATTAAGGTCATATCATCTTATTCTACTCTTATTTGTATATGTATTTGCTTCTGTATATTTTATTTTAATTATAATCAGAGGTATGAATTTTTTAAAAAATAAATAAATTCACTCAAATGTTTATTCCTGAGACGATAAATTCAATTAATGTTGGCGCCATATGAAACAATGGAATCAGCCATCTTTAAAATTGACCAAAGGCGATTGAAATATGCATAAAGAATTTGAGCGTGTGAGATAAATTATTGTTAACTGTATTAATGCTAACTTTGAAATCCTGTTGAGAGAGCAGTGTATTTGCTAAAGATATGGTACATTTCAAATGCTCTTCTTATACAGTTGTATAAAATTGGAGTGCGTTCCCTGTAGAACACAGATTGAAAAATATATTTTTGGTAGTGGAAATTGTAAGAACTAATTGCCGATATGCATCGCTATACATTCTTGAATTCAGTTTTTTATATCCAGTTCAACCATTGTTATGTATATTAAACTGCCTTTTTAGATAATCTTACATCAATCAGGTTCTTATGTCAAATCTTTTGATAAAGATGACAACACGAGAGGTCGTACGCGTGTTGAGCACGAAATGCGAGAGGTCGTACGCGTGTTGAGCACGAATCGCGAGAGGTCGTACGCGTGTTGAGCACGAAATGCGAGAGGTCGTACGCGTGTTGAGCACGAATCGCGAGAGGTCGTACGCGTGTTGAGCACGAATCGCGAGAGGTCGTACGCGTGTTGAGCACGAAATGCGAGAGGTCGTACGCGTGTTGAGCACGAATCGCGAGAGGTCGTACGCGTGTTGAGCACGAATCGCGAGAGGTCGTACGCGTGTTGAGCACGAAACACGAGACTGTTGCATTAGAATAGGGAATGTTGGACACTGGGTCTGGATGTTTGGGGCATGGGGACCAAATTTTGTGACTGGTTGTAGCAAGGTCAAGTCCGTTCTTCAATTCTGAAGTTGCTTCGATGGACAAGAAAAAGAACAAGAACAGGGGAAGTCACTCTTCTATGATGTCATATATATATATATATATAAGCGACTAAGCGTAACTGTTACTGGCATACTGTTGTATGACAATCTAACTCTATTCGTATTATGCATTTATTCTGTACGGAATCCATATGGCAATACACGGTAAGGGTTAAATTACATTTTCCTGTCTGAAAAGGCACACTATACGGATGTTATCATTATCACAGTTATAATTAATTAACCCCTACTCATAATTGTATCAGTCAACTTGCTGATTATTATCAGACCGGGCAGTTAGACGTTTTTATGTTTATTAAAGAATAATTTATTCTTTATCTATAATTAATGGAGGGAGTAAAATATTTAACAGAGGTCATCTCACGCCCGAAATGAAGTACGTCACAGCAATTTGAGGAATACGTAACATTTTTCAGTTGTAAAAAACGAATGCAATGTCACTACGTTGTTGTTTTTCATTTGTTGTTTTACTGTCTTAGATTTTGTCTGAAAGAGTTGATTGCATTATTTTGCCTTGAACATGTGACTCTGTACCTGTTTTAACGTGTCTTGAACATGTGACTCTATACCTGTTTTAACGTGTCTTGAACATGTGACTGTACCTGTTTTAACGTGTCTTGAACATGTGACACTGTACCTGTTTTAATGTGTCTTGAACATGTGACACTGTACCGTTTTAATGTGTCTTAAACATGTGATTCTGCACCTATTTTAACGTATCTTGAACATAATTATGACTCTACCTGTTTTTAGTGTGTCTTGAACATATGACTCTGTACTTGTTTTTAATGTGTCTTGAACATATGACTGTACCTGTTTTAATGTGTCTTCAATATGTGACTCTTTACCTGTTTTAATGTGTCTTCAAACAAGGAACTGACAATCGCTGACGACAGGACAAGTTTTCCGGATGAAAATTTAACATCATTTCCTGACTGGGCTGTATAACTCTTAATTGCCTGTTGTACACTGACGCCGCCATGTTTAAAATTGCAGAAGTTGAAAGGTAGAGACACTCTAATATTTTGGCACTCTCCCCTTTTCTTGATCTCGAAATCCTGAATGAAAACATGAGGAAAGTGTTTATAATAGCCATTTATTTAAACTGGTATGCAACGCAGGTCACAATACATAGTCGTGCATATTGTGAACTTTCGCATGCATCAAAGGGAAACAACTTGTAGATCACACTTGCTTATACTATCTCATTTTCTCTTAACTATTTTTTTTGTTTCTGAATTTACATGATAAATGTAAGTTATTTAATGATCAAAATTAGCAAAATTATTCCAGTAACTTAGTTAATAGTTACAAAAATACTTTTAATTTTTACTCGACTCTAACTGTATTACATGAACTCTATAAATGAGAAAAAATGTTGAGAAGCTTTTAAGAAAAAAATAACTGAATGGCTAACCATTTACAGCAAAAGAAACTCGCCTGTTTCCAGATAAGATTAGATATTGAATTTCGCTATTAAATCTTTATTACGCCAGAGAGTGGCAAAATGAGTAAACTTAGAAAATATTGTTTCAGTTTATATCCAGAATATGTTATACTCTCTGGGGAAACTTAGAAAATATTGCTTCAATTTAGTTCCAGTATATGTTATATTCTCTGGAGAAAGACAGTACACAAAATTTTACACGCACAAAGTAAGTTGTTACTGAGTACCAAATTCTTCCTTGAAAAAAGAAGGTCATGTGTAGATGTGTACTAGATAAATGATCTGAATATAAAGTGTGGTAGCAAAACTCTTTCGAAAACTATCTTCTATAAATTTATTGTCACGTGACTACCACATATCATAATATCAAAGTGCACTAACCTGAAGACTAATATGATGACTAATTGCCAATTGCATCTAATTTTATCGATAATCTACTTTATCTGAATTTAAAACAACTAGTCATTCTTATGGGATAATACTAAAATGTCTAGAACTAAAGATGGCATGGCAACCTAACCACTTCATAAATAAACATATTTATCGTAAGATATTTTGTATACATATAATAATATTAATGTAGTGTCATTCATACTTGTCAATATTAATGTAGTGTCATTCATACTTGTCAATATTTAATGTAGTGTCATTCATACTTGTCAATATTAATGTAGTGTCATTCATACTTGTCAATATTAATGTAGTGTCATTCATACTTGTCAATATTAATGTAGTGTCATTCATACTTGTCAATATTAATGTAGTGTCATTCATACTTGTCAATATTAATGAAGTGTCATTCATACTTGTCAATATTAATGTAGTGTCATTCATACTTGTCAATATGAAAATGTTCTGACCTAAAGACAGTTTGCTATGTCTTTTGTACTGATCTAAATTCCTCATAAAAATCACCTTTAAACACCTCAAAATAGCGTCTCAAGATTCTGAATAACTCATAATAGAGAATGGACAAGGCTGTAAAACTCAAAAGGTCGTCAGAAATTCAAAATCCCTTAAAGTCGCTAAACTGGACAAAGTTGCAAAGACTTACCTGCAGTAGCTCCACAAAATCTTTGGCGTATTCCTTCTGGAAAGACACAATGAACTCGTGCCCAAAGATTTGTTCCAGAAGGTTCTGGAATTGCTGGTCTATAATTGTACCACCCCAGGCGCCTCCGGTTGCGCGGAATAGTTCACGAATACGACCATCCTTTCTAATCTTGTGGGCAACGACATCTATGGTACCTCCTGGATAGGAGAACAAACGTTATTAGTATCATCTGGACATGTGGGCAACAACATCTATGGTACCTCCTGGACAGGACAACAAACGTTATTAGTATTTCCTGGACATGTGAACAAATGTTATTAGTACTTTCTGGACATTGAACACATGTTATTGGTACTTTCTGGACATTGAACACATGTTATTGGTACTTTCTGGACATTGAACACATGTTATTGGTACTTTCTGGACATTGAACACATGTTATTGGTACTTTCTGGACATTGAACACATGTTATTGGTACTTTCTGGACATTGAACACATGTTATTGGTACTTTCTGGACATGGCAACAAGTCAATGGTTTCTCCTGGAAAAGGAGAACATTCATTATAAATATCTTCTGGATATGTTGACAACAACATCCACAGTATCACTTAAAAATGTGATCAAACTTACCTCCTGGGTAAGTTCACCGTAACATGTATGGTACTCATGGAAATGTTAAAAAAATTATTAGTGCCTCATAATCGTGATAAAATATCATCTTTCATATTCCTGGAAATGTAAACAAATTGTATTAGACTCTTTCGGACATATTGGTACCTCCTGGAAATATGAGTGAACATGTTTTATATTAGTACCTCCTAGCTATGTTTACAGTAACATCTGTCTCCTGGAAATATGAGCAAGGTTTATTAGTATCTTTTTGTGTTTTTATGTTTTTACAATATTTCTTAGAAAAGATATTTTAAAAAAAAAAAAAAAGATTCTTGGTGTCGGCTGGAAATATGGTAAAACAATATTTGTAGTACTTTTTTGAACTAAAAACAAAATTTATAATATATGCGTTATAAATGTTATTGTACTCTTAGAAAATGGGTGAAAAGACAATACAGTATAAAATAGTTTTTAGAAAAGTAGATAACAGAATATAATTAGTATTCAGTGGAAATCATACACTTCCACAGGAAAATTTGAAAAACGTTTATAATTTCCCCTAGAAATTTGGACAACAATATTTAAAGTTCCTTCCCGTAATACTGCAAGCCACTAATAATTTCCCATTATGTAAAATATAAGTTTAACTTATAATCTATTGTTATTTCAGAAGTTTCTATTGTGGAGGCAAATCCAAATGAAAGGAAATATTTTAAAACTCTTCTACATCCAGAAAAAGTGTATAGGACAGCTCTTCACTTTACGCTGACAAAGGTGTTGTTGACCCAAGCAATTCTAAATTTAAATGGAGGTGAAGGGGAGAGCATTGTCGTTTGTTTACAAGAGTGTTGACAATTCTACATTGAGAATGAGGCTAAGGAGAGAGTTTATCGAGTGCTGACAATTCTACATTGAGAATGAGGCTAAGGAGAGAGTTTATCGAGTGCTGACAATTCTACATTGAGAATGAGGCTAAGGAGAGAGTTTATCGAGTGCTGACAATTCTACATTGAGAATGAGGCTAAGGAGAGAGTTTATCGAGTGCTGACAATTCTACATTGAGAATGAGGCTAAGGAGAGAGTTTATCGAGTGCTGACAATTCCACATTGAGAATGAGGCTAAGGAGAGAGTTTATCGAGTGCTGACAATTCTACATTGAGAATGAGGCTAAGGAGAGAGTTTATCGAGTGCTGACAATTCTACATTGAGAATGAGGCTAAGGAGAGAGTTTATCGAGTGCTGACAATTCTACATTGAGAATGAGGCTAAGGAGAGAGTTTATCGAGTGCTGACAGCGGTGGGAACGCCAACGATTCTACTTGAGGACGAAGGTTGAAGAAAGTGTTCAGTGTTGTATGGTGTAATCCCAAACGATTCCACATAAGATGTAGACTGAAGAGAGAGAGTATGATCGTGTGCTGACAAAGGTGTTGATTCAAACGGCAACTACCACACTGCCAACAGATTATAAAAGCTTTTTCCCCCCAGAAGGCAAACTCAAAGTACAGTTTTGGTTCTTTCTACTTTGCTGTTTGTGCGTGTATTTACATCGCCACACCGTGCTTTTATATGACAGCTTGAAATCACGAAGTTTTGGTAATACATTTATATAGTCAAAATTACATGCGCGCGCACACACAAAATCACTTATACACGCACACAGTAGCTCACAAGCAAATCGCACACACTTATACATATGCACACGTATAGAAATTCAGTCATGCTCAAAATACACGCGCGCACACACATCAATACACCATACACTCAGTGTCAGAATTATTCTAGTACAATCTGTTTGGGATTAATGAGAATTGTAAATATTGCCAAGTAAATTCTTCTGATGTCGACTTACTGTTTCAATGACCCCATTAAGGTTTAGCGTCTTTGATCTTATACGGGTCATCATTGTTTGTTGTGTTTTCCATACACTGGCGTTTTGTCCCAACATACCACATAACAGAGCACACAACATACCACATAACAGAGTACACAACATACCACATAACAGAGCACACAACATACCACATAACAGAGCACACAACACACCACATAACAGAGTACACAACATAAAACAGGACACATAACAGAGCACACAACATACCACATAACAGAGTACACAACATACCACATAACAGAGTATACAACATAAAACATAACAGGACACACAACAAACCACATAACAGAGCACACAACATAAAACATAACAGGATACACAACACATCACATAACAGGACACACAACACACCACATAACAGGACACACAACACACCACATAACAGGACACACATAGCAGAGCACGAAGTAAAAACTAAAAAAAAAATGCATACTCAAAAATCGGCTAATCAGCACCACAGCAGAAAATAAATACATAAAAAAAAAAAAATAATAGAACAATATATCGGTTTGTGGCTTTTCTTCGCTATCAAATGTTATTACTTGATGGACAAGTCTCATTAATATTGTGCCATGAATACAAATTATTACGCCCACGGTTCTGTCCCCCCGAAGTAGTTGCAAAACATGTTGAGCGACATAACACTGAGGGTATTAAGTCCGGAGTGGAAGTGTGTGTGTGTATGTGTGTATGTGTGTGCGTGCGTGCGTGCGTGCGTGCGTGCGAGAGAGATAGAGAGGGGAAGGATGCTATGTTTTAGCCACACTTAGCGCATGCGCAGTTAAAACTAGTAAATATTTCTATGTATCGACCGTCCTGTAAGAGCGGACTAGATTTCCTTTTCTAAGGGTAACCGTTTTAAATCCGTTTTGATCACAAATCTCTCCCTTTCTTTGCTTTTTGCCTTATTTCAATGTGGGCCTCTTTGGTGATGAATTTTTTTGTCTGCAGATGATTTATTAGCCAGAATAATGACTTATTTGTCCAGAATAATACTGGTTTATTCAGTATCTTAGGTCCTGGAGTATTTGTCCGGTTACATTAGTATTGAGTCCATCTCTTGTTACTATCTTTAAAACAAATTATCTTTTCTATTGTCTTGTTAAGAATAATATGGTTAATTGTTTGATTAATAAATATGTATACAGTGACTTTTAGCAAAGTTCACTTTCAGCAAAGGACTCTACGACCAGATCGTGTTATGATGAATTATTTGACCAGATGATGAATTATGTGCCTGGACGTTCAGCTGATTAACTATTCGCCCGGCTAATTTGCTGAATTCGCTGCAAGCTCAGGAATTATTTTCTCTTTTCATGAATTAATTGCCCTTTTCTTGGATTACTTTCTCTTTTCATGAACTATTTCCTCTTTTCATAAATTATTTGTCCTTTTCATGGATTACTTTCTCTTTTCATGAACTATTTCCTCTTTTCATAAATTATTTGTCCTTTTCATGGATTACTTTCTCTTTTCATGAACTATTTTCTCTTTTCATAAATTATTTGTCCTTTTCATGGATTACTTTCTCTTTTCATGAACTATTTTCTCTTTTCATAAATTATTTGTCCTTTTCATGGATTACTTTCTCTTTTCATGAATTTCTCGGTTATTTTGCTGATAAATTATCTGCACTAATGCTCTGTTGATGAAATATTTCCATCATTACTTTCATGATAGTATTGTTTATTGTTTAAGCTTTTGAAGAAATGTCTGCCAGCTTACAATGTTGATGAATTATTTGTCTTTATATTTGTTGATAATATATAATTTTTGGGGGGAGAAGGGGGAGATAGGTAGGGTGTACGTCCATCATGCACCTTCGCCGCAGTCTTTTCAAGGTACATGTACTTAGTGTATTTCCAATCGCCCGCTTACCTCCAGCATCAACCACAAGATACTTGGTACCAGGTTCAAAGGTCGGCTTACTGATGACGTTGTCCTTGTAGCCCACAAAGTCCGTATCAGGCAAATGGCGACAATGCAGCGATGCTGCTTCTGGTTCAAGAGCAATAACCAACTGATCGCTGTTGGGTTTATCCATCAAATTTCCCTGTAAAAGTCGAGAATACAACAGTCCCAATAAGGACACCTATTATGGCTACGTGAAAATAATTCACGTAAATAATCATTCATTTCAATTGGATATATTTGCACTAGAGGCTTTGCTTACTACAAAAATCATTACGTTAGTAGCGTCATCTGATTGACTAAGAACGAACTAGCAGTCCAACGTCACAGATCATGGCGACCCTCTTATTTCTGGCAGTAAACAGCACAAGTTAGCGTCACAGATCACGGTGACTCTCTTATTTCTGGCAGTAAACAGCACAAGTTAGCGTCACAGATCACGGTGACCCTTTCATATCTGGTGGCATGTAAAATTAATTAGCGGCACATAGCGTGTCCTAAACTGCAACGGGGACGTGCGATCAGTGCGACGATGGTGAAAGATGACAAACACGTCTTATCTTTGACGCTAATTTGTGCTGTTTGACACCAGAAATAAAAGGTCACTGTGACCACAGAGAACATGTGACTATAGAATTTGTTCTGCAATCATTTTATTTAAAAATAATTGTTTGTATATTTACTTTGGTTTGTTTGATTTCTTTTAATGTCCATAGAACAAACTCTCGTATCAAAAATTTCTATCCACGCCGATTTACTCAGTGAACCGTTCTGAAGTATAGCGACACCTTCTAGTGTTTACTGTTCGAACTGGTAGCGGGTCGTAGGTATTCAAGTCATGTTATTGACTATGGGTTTAAATTTCTAGTTTTAAAATTCATTTTTAGTGAAAAGATGCTTTCCACTAGAATTTTAGATTGTTTAGTAAGTGGTACATGTGAACCTATACTGCAGTGAGTGACGTATATAGCGAACATTGTGCCTTTAAGAGTAATTTCCCTTTCTCGTCTTGTAAATTATTTTTATTCGATTCTGACTTTTACAAGTGTTTGTAATTTTTAAGACCTTCACAAGACTTACCCTGTAGGCCGCCTCACGCATAAACTGCTTCGCATTTTCATCCCAAATGGCTGGAACTGTCAGCACCCATCGAACGGTGTCCGGGTGCGGATCATACCCGAGGTGTGCGCCCACAGCACGCAAAAGATGTTTCTTCATAAAGGTAAGGGAGTGAGCGAAAACGTCTACTGCCAATTGTGACTTCCCGTTGGCTGCCGAGATTTGGATGTCTGTGGTTAAGTCCTGGAGCGATCAAGTAAAAATAGTTTATCATGCTGTTGTGTGTAATTGTGTGATGTTTGTCTGTGTGTGCGTTTATGTATATTCCTGCATGAATAGAAAAGAAAGTTTTCTTCATCTTTATTAAGTAACGTAATTTAATTTTATGACAATTATAATTTTTCTTACATTTACGACTGCACAAAATAAATAAAAAATAAAATATAATAAAATGGAGAATACAGACAACGCAGATGGAGAAACGCAATATCTGAAATTTCAGACGTTATCAATGCACATCAGATTTCTTCAAAGGCTTTTAACATGATTTTATCAACGGAAAATAATATATAAAGAAAGATTGGCTCTCTTCAACACCCCACGTACTTGTTCATAGCAAAAGGAGAAATCGGAGGCTGCAATTTGACGTCATTGTTTCGTGTCTGATGCCGCTAGAGTACCAGATCAATTATCAGTGAGTAATCGAGAGAAACATAACAGAGTTTGTGTCCTTTATTCAAGTCGTTGAAATAGCGACCTAATTCTGCAGGGGCATCAAGGGTCTTTCTTACACGTATACGACATTCTGATAACATCTGGTGATGAAGCACATTGTGTGTGTGTGTGTGTGTGTGTGTGTGTGTGTGTGTGTGTGTGTGTGTGTGTGTGTGTGTGTGTGTGTGTCGGGGGTGGGGGGTCTGTCTCTGTATTCATTTATCTAGCTAACAACACTTGAGCAATCAGACACGCACGGTACACACCCACACACACACACACACACACACACACACACACACAGATGATCTAAAAAAAATTGTCGAGTAACAAACTCAACGCACGTTGAGCTGAGTAAGAATGGTTATCAAAGGAGAACAACCTTCCCACGCCGAACGAGCCAAAATAAGACGCCAGAGTAATCTCCCATAGATATTCTTTGTTAAATTTGCACAGGTTCCCAAGAGCAAACAGTAAACACAGCATATCCAGTGCGACGTGTCAGAAGGGTGCATGTTGATCTTTATGAATTCATCAAATTCTGATATGCAGTAGGTCAACTGTAGCGTATTTGAGCATTTCAAGAAGTCTGCTCACCGTTTAGATCAAGTACTTTAAAAATTGGCTTTAAATTTGTAATAAAGATTATAATGACCGGTATATAGGGCCTATAAACCCTACGCAGTAGTGAGTTAAACAAAATAATTTAAGGAGTTATTACTTGGTAAACATTTTTAACTCAACACAATTAAAATCAAGGAATGATAAATATAAATATTTGCATAAACATAAAAGACAATTTAGCCATTATAATGAACATAATAATGTGCACTTATGCTTCGTGCATATAATAAACAAAACTACTGCCAGTTCTTTAAAGATTGTTAAACTTTTCTTTTATTAAATTTTTTTATTAATTGTTCAGTCTTGTATATCTGTTAATGAAACGTAAATTCTTTGTTTGTACTTTATCATAATGTGTAGTGAAAGTCTCATGATTATGTCTTGTTCTCTGTCCATCTACATCTATTTATGTACCTATTGTATAAAATCTATTTCTCGGTTTAATAACTGAGCGGGGGCGGGGGGCCGTGAGTCGAATTGACGTCAGTGCACTCGTATAACGGTGTAACAGTTACAGATATACATATGTAACCAGTGGTCCATACTCTGCGTTGTCACTTGTAGATGTTTTGTATCATAACTAAGTGTTAATATTAATATGTTTCATTATTACAAAGTCATTCCAGAGTACACTATGATAATGTGAAGCACTCGTTATGTTCATGATACGAAAATCCTCATGTTAACACTTGTTACATTGGTGAAAAATATACATTTGAAACATTGGCTACGCTAAGCGATCAAAAAGTCCTTAAATGGAACTCTTGCTACACGTAGTGAAAAATCTCCATGTGGAACACTTGTTGCATAAACACTTTAATATAAAGTGAAAAGTCCCATATGAAACACCTGTAATATTAAGTGAAAAGTCCCATATGAAACACCTGTAATATTAAGTGAAAAGTCCCCATATGAAACACCTGTAATATTAAGTGAAAAGTCCCCATATGAAACACTTGCTAGATTAAAAGAAAAATCCCCGATATGAAATACTCGCTACTTTAAGTGAAAAATCACATGTTGAACACTTGTTCCATTAAGTGAAAAATAATTATAATCACGTTAAAACTTCTTACGTTAAGTCCAAACAATCCTTCTATAGATCATATAGTATACTATGAGTAAAAACAAATCTCATAGCTACATTAGGGTGGCTGTGTGGGTGTTGGGGGGAGGGAGGAATCCTCTTTGGAACAACTTTGGTGTAATTAGAAACACTAACTGTTGTGGAACTCTTGTTCCACTAAGAAGAACAAATACACTTGAAGCATCATATAAATAAAATTCAACATCAAGCCCTATTACAATAAATGGATTTTTAAACGGAAAGAACACAGTATTTTTTTTTCTCTACGTAAATTTGATCTTATAATTTTAGTTTTAACGAGGATACGGTGAATACGTTCAGAGACGTCACATTTTACATCACATGCCACTTAGACTTTTAAAAATTTCCAGCACTAAGGATGTCACAAGTATGTTATACGACGTTTGAAACAAAGACTCGTCGATACATCACAAGATTCGTGGAACATTTCATTAAGATACGTCACAAAAGACTAGTGGAACATTTCATTAAGATAAATTCATTGATTAAGGCATAAATTAACAAACTGCTTCTTTTGGTACAAGTCATGGATGTGTATAACTTTAGCTATATAAATGACGTCACAGAGATTTGTGTACCGTTGTTTCGTGAGACAGTAACAGATCTTTAGGCAACATTAATTAAATAAAGGACATGTTAAAGAGAATTGCGCAACATTAGTAATATTGCAACAAGTCAGACATTTCGGCAAAGTTAATTAAACAAAGGACATACTAAAGAGATTTGAACAACGTTAGTTATATTGCAGATTAGTCAAGGACATTTGTGCAACGTTAATTAAATAAAGAACATGCTAAAGAGATTTGCGCAACATTAGTTATATTGCAGATTAGTCCTGGATGTTTGTGTAACATTATTCATATAGAGGGCAAGTTGTAGAGATTCATGCGATACCGATTAATAAAGTACAAGTTAAAGAGAGTTGTGTAACTTTAGTTATATTGAATTATAGTCACAGAGTTTGTGTATTATTATAATTCTTAAAGGGCACAGATTAGAAATCTAAGTAATATGTCCTTGGTTTTGTAGTAGTATTCCTTTCTTCACTATATCATATAAATAACTTTAATAATAAAAATAATAATTATTAATTTTATAATAATAATAGAGAGGAAGACTTCCATAACACTGAAACCATATTTTTTTTTTTAGCACATCAAATATTTTTGATGATAATGGATGTTGATTCTAACCATGTAAATTAATAATAATATTTTTACCTTGTCGTAGATTAATAACAATTATTATTGTAATAATTTTTACCTTGTTGTACATTAATAACAATTATTATTGTAATTTTTTTACATTGTCGTAGATTAATAATAATTATTATTATTGTAATATTTTTACCTTGTCGTAGATTAATAATAATTATTATTGTTGTGATGTTTTTCACCTTATTAATAATAATTATTATTGTAATATATTTTTACCTTGTTGTCGTAGAGTTTCATCTTAAATCGGTCAAAGTAGTAGTACTCCGCTGCCTCCTCCTCGGTCAGGTCGTTGTACCGGGACGTGGCCTCGAACCCGAACGCCTCAAACTGTCCATCGGGCTTCAGCAGGAGGCAGGTGGGTGTCTTGTGCAGCAGGAAGCCCTGTGTCTGGCCCCAGTTTTTGTTGACATGTACCGCGTCCTTGTTTGACGCGAAGGAGTAAGCGTAGCCGCTAAAAGTCGTGCCGAAATCGATAGCTGCGACGATTTGAAAGTCGGCGGCTCTGAACCCTTGCTCGAAATCGCCATCGTCGGCGGCAGATTTGGCCGCTGAGACTCCGGCGCTCATTGATTGTGGAGTAAAGTCAGCCACAGATGATATTTCTGATCGGTCGGCAGCACTTTTCATGCTCACACAGCCTGACGAGTCCGGGTCATATCTTGCGACCTGCGCAAGCTTGAAATAAATCCTAACTGTACAATCTTGTCTTGATTAGAATGAAGCACGGAAGAAAGGGGTGGGGGTGGGGGTAACCTGACTTCGCATGCTCCTCGGCAAAATGGAGACAAGTCTCTATATACAGGTGGCCTTTAAGTGAATGTGGAACGTTGCATTCAGCCTGGCCGTGTTGAGGCAGTTTGCTTCCTTTAGCCGCGGAAACAAAGACCGCACGTTCTTCCCTAAACGCTTGGCGATCGATTTAAGCTTGATCGTCAGTGCAGGAACTTTTTTCTCGTAATTTTTTTCATGTTCAAACTCTCCTGGAAGACTGGAATTTACTAGACTGGTCACTTTGTCCAAGAAAACGAGGCCAGGATTCAGCTTTCTACAATAATGTGGTCGTAGTAGCTTGCTCGGTCACTAGAAGTGGTCAGCTCTGTACACTTCTAAGGAATAATCGGTAGTTGTGGTCGTCGTAGCGGCTGTCGTTGTTGCGGAGTGACCTGCTTGCTCCGGTGAATTATTTTCTCAGCTGTCTGCTTTCTGCAAGCTCAACGACTACTGAATAATTCAACGAACAGCTGAATCGATTCCTGCGTCTATCATATGAGTCCGAAATTCTCTTTCGCAGGCCAATTATCAGGCCCTCAGCCTTGTTTTCACAGAGAGCGAGCTGTCACGGGCGTCACGCCATTGACACTTGCCGACGTCAGAGGCCCTGCTCATCGAGAAGCAATTCCTAAGCTAACCTTCGAACGCTGGTATAACCTGTATGTTCCACAAATTCGTAATCCAAACGAACCATACGTCGTTTGTGCACGAAAGATGCGAACAGTGTTGTCCTGTTTTTTTCCCCCTTCTCTCCAGCATGGCCTGGAATAATCTCAAACGGCAAAGCACTAGGTTGCTCATGAAAGGAGGGAGAGGGGAGAGGAATGACGCACGGCTAACAAGAACGCGAACTGCGCGTGCGACCGCGTGCGCATGGTGGCTTGCTGGAGTCGCGCGACATCAGCTGGATCGATCTGTCGCTGTCTGTCGTCTTCATTGGCTCACCCTCGGTCCGGGGAAGGCTGCCGAACTGCTGCATCCTGTCTGCCAGTAAATTTATTCACCAGACACTGCAGCATTCACTGCCACCGGTTTGCAGCCCGACTCCAGCCAGCTGAAAAGGTATGTCAATAATGCTTGTAGAAGAATGGGGGAAGGGGGGACTAGAAAGTCTGAAATTTGTAGATACTGTAGGGATGACTTTTGTAAGTGAAATAGTTTGCAAATTCAGGGCTACTAGTATTTTTGTGTTGCGGTGTAATGTCGAATTGGAAGAGAGCTGCTTTGAAAATATAAACAGCGCTTCTTTAGAACCTGAAATCTTTTAAAGCTAAATTATTATTTTTTCTCTCTAGCACCAGAGGATGCGTGCTATAAGAATCATTTGCCACAGTTGCATTTTATCAGTTCTGGTAATTTGTTAGGTGTGCTTGGTAAAAACAGGTAGACCTGCTTATCTAATTTGCATATGCAACTTTACGTACCCAAATTTCTCTCCGTTTTGTATGGTTGTCTTGGAGACAATGCAAAGCGCCATGTCGTACACAGAGTGCTGTATGGTTGTCTTGGAGAAATGCAAAGTCCCATGTCGTACACCGAGTGTTGTATGGTTGTCTTGGAGAAATGCAAAGCCCCATGTCGTACACCTAGTGCTGTATGGTTGTCTTGGAGAAATGCAAAGCCCCATGTCGTACACCTAGTGCTGTATGGTTGTCTTGGAGAAATGCAAAGCCCCATGTCGTACACCGAGTGCTGTATGGTTGTCTTGGAGAAATGCAAAGCCCCATTTCGTACACCTAGTACCAAGTGATGAATACAGTAAAATGCGTGAGTGGTGCAAACACAGAGCTGCTGAACTAGTGCCTAGTTGTGAGTAATAATATTGTGTGAGCAGTGCAAACACCGAATGCCAAGCGGTGAGTAAAGTAAAATGCGTGAATTGTGCAAACCGAACGCGATACAACTAAAACTAGCTCCTAGTTGTGAGTAATTT
Organism: Sinotaia quadrata; assembly: GCA_028829895.1. Taxonomy (NCBI): domain Eukaryota; kingdom Metazoa; phylum Mollusca; class Gastropoda; order Architaenioglossa; family Viviparidae; genus Sinotaia; species Sinotaia quadrata. The sequence continues at coordinate 68,559,116 of CM054183.1, forward strand.
TTATTGTGTAAGTAGTGTAAATACAACGTGATATACCGCTTAACTGGTGCCAAGTTGTGAGCAGTTTTCATTGTGTGAGTAGTGCAATCACAAGCGTGATATACCGCTTAACCAGTGCCAATTTGTGAGTAGTTTGTATTGTGTGAGTAGAACAAGCTCAGTGCAGTACACGTTTTGATTAGTGTCCTAGTTGTAAATTAATTTCTGTCATGTGAGTAATGCGCGGAATACTGTATGACGTGTTTAACACACTGTTGAAAAGATAACGTGTGTATTAATCTCATGATTTTTTTTTTTATATAATGAAGCACTGTGATGCATGTAGTGATGTGTATTTCAAATATAGCGTTACAGGCATTAGTATTGTAGCCATTACCTATAAGTACAAACATTTCATGAGATTACAGGTTTTAACACAGAGTCATTACGTACAAGTACAAACATTTCATAAGATGACATTTAATTATGCTGACTGTCAGTAGCTATGCAAGGAGTGCTAGTACCATGCATTAGTATCACTGTGAGTATCGTGTATCAATATTAATCCGAATAATAAAGAAACATGTATTACAGTTACACTGTGTCTTTATCAGCGAGAGTGTTATAAATATTAATGTCCTTGTCAGCATTGTAGTTTTGTGTATATATGTAACGTGTTTCTATGTTAATGTGAGTACTACAGTTCTCTTGTGTATATATGTAACGTGTTTCTATGTTAATGTGAGTACTACAGTTCTCTTGTGTATATATGTAACGTGTTTCTATGTTAATGTGAGTACTACAGTTCTCTTGTGTATATATGCAACGTGTTTCTATGTTAATGTGAGTACTACAGTTCTCTTGTGTATATATGCAACGTGTTTCTATGTTAATGTGAGTACTACAGTTCTCTTGTGTATATATGCAACGTGTTTCTATGTTAATGTGAGTACTACAGTTCCCTTGCGCTTGCATAGATACTAATACTGTATTAGAGTTACACACTGCTTGTGTCGATGTCAATACTGTATTAGAGTTACACACTGCTTGTGTCGATGTCAATACTGTATTAGAGTTACACACTGCTTGTGTCGATGTCAATACTGTATTAGAGTTACACACTGCTTGTGTCGATGTCAATACTGTATTAGAGTTACACACTGCTTGTGTCGATGTCAATACTGTATTAGAGTTACACACTGCTTGTGTCGATGTCAATAGTGTATTGCAGTTACCTTGTAACTAACCATCAGTGCTCTTTCTGCAGACACTATAAGTCAGTGACTGAATGCAGAAATGTTTTCGATTGTTATTGAAGTAAATGGAATATTCCCCAAATCTGTCCAAATTTCTTATTGACGTAAATAGAATATGCCCCATCTCTGTCCAAATATAATGTTGAAGTAAATTGAATATTCCCCTCCTTTGTCAAAATTCCTTTTGAAGTAAACAGAATATTCCCTTCCTTTGTCCAAATTCCTTTTGAAGTAAACAGAATATTCCCTTCCTTTGTCCAAATTCCTTGTGAAGTAAATAGAATATTCCCTTCCTTTGTCCAAATTCCTTGTGAAGTAAATAGAATATTCCCTTCCTTTGTCCAAATTCCTTGTGAAGTAAATAGAATATTCTCCACTTCTTTTCAAATTCCTATTCAAGTGTGTTTATTTTATACAAAGAAGCAATAAGAAAATCACAAATTAATATGTTCAGCGAAACATACATGTTACAAATTAGAAAACATCCCGGAAGTAAACAGAGCAATTGATAAAAATAATATATGTAAATATTTAACAATGGCCTCGTACCTCTGTCTCAGAATAATTCTTGAAATATTTAGCCTATTTATTTGTGTGTGTGTGTGTGTGTGTGTGTGTGTGTGTGTGTGTGTGTGTGTGTGTGTGATATTTGTTTCAAACTTATGAGTACGTTTTTTTTGCATTAAGAATGACTCATCCTGGGGAAATACTAGCTGGAGGCGGGAAAAAAAAGGATGGTTGGGCTGCAAGAGAAAGAAATGGTTTTCTGTAAACAGCTCACGTCCAAGATATTTACGTGCCATGCTGATATTGATTTTTTTTAAATACCCCCACTCCCCACGACAGAAGCACCAAAAACACACACAAAAAAAAAGAACAAAGTGCATGCAAAATAAGTACCACAATCGGAACACAGGCAGACTAAACACACCAATAGGTGTCTCGATTTTTTTCCTCTCAAATTTATACAAATCTGATAAACTCAACACACACACACACCCACACACACACACACACACACACGTCTTTTTATTTGTACTAATACACGTAAAGACAACCATTTAGCAATTATTTTTATTATCTCCATGTACATAGGCCAACACTTTATCTACTAACAGAGAACACTAATGTTAATGGCCAAGGTTCATTGTTTAACAATCGTTACCTAGCATTAATGCAAACCTACATGTCATACTGCCGTTTTGACACCGCTATAACGATGAAAATGGTGATGTCAATCATGACGACGATGACGATCAAGATAACAAAGACGGCGACGATAATGATGAGATATACGGGAAATAAAATTATACGAAAGGAAAAGAAATTGAAATTAACAAACAAATAAGAAAGACAAACAAATAAGAACGACAAACAAACACACGCAAAGAAAGAAAGAAAATATAACTGTCAATGAACAATAGACATCATTAATAATAATAGCAAATATAATAAACAAATAAAAAGCGAAAAAGAAAACCATAACAAGTAAACAACTGCAACAAACGAACAGCAAATAACTGTAGCAAGAGCGATATAATAATCCATCCACACCCATCCCATCTCATTCATGAAGGAGAAAGCAAAATTTCATTCCATACCGGATCAGACTCCGCCAGGGTTAACAAGGTCTGCGCTAGTCACTTATGTTTCAGGGTGTCCTAGTGAAAAATGGGCCTCTGAACTGCAAGCGAAAACTCGGAGGAGGTGGACCAGAGAGGGAAATACAAATAATGGTTTCTTACTGTCAAAGCCATCATCCAGATAATATTATCAGTGAACAGCGGTTCCTGGACCAAAAGAGAGCGATACTAAACAATAATAATAATAATAATTACTAAATAATAGTAATAATTACCATACACGACAAATCGTAGCGTTACACAACTTTTTTATTTATTCTGTGATCATTTTCAGACCAAGACTAGGCAAGACCAAGACTAGACAAGACCAAGACTAGACAGCACTACAAACACACAGATACACTCGACACACATTTGTTGTTTTTTTATCTGACCATTTCAAAGCCCGACGGTACATCATACAAAACAGCTTTACACACACACACACACACACACACACACACACACACACACACACACACACACAAACACACACACAAGCACACACACTTTTTGTTGTTTTCAATCTGACCGTTTTCAGACCAAGACTGGACATCATACCAAACAGCGCCATGGCGTCCGAGGGGACGAGAGACCTAGTCAGTGAAGCGCGAAGCTTCACCAGCAGCCTCTCGAACGTGTTTCTGCTCAAGAAGCGTGACCAACAGTCCAAACACCTGCTGGAGAAAGCACAAACACTCATCGAGGCGCTGATTGCTGAGAACCAAAAAATGTCTTCCGGTACGTTCATGGTGCCTTTTGCCGGAAGTCTCTTTCGACATCGTCTTTCTTATCTTTCCGGAAGTGATTCATTTTTTCAACTATTTTTGCTGATCTGTTTGCTTGCTTTTATGTATTATCATTTGATTTTTTAAAAAATATTAATATCATAATAATAATAATTTAATACATAGTTTTCTTAATACGTTACATATTTCTTTCACATTTTATCCAGCTTCTCTCTATCTCTCATTCTGTTTTGTTTTCTTAAACTCATTTCGTCGTCTCTCTGTTCATTTTCTGTCTGTTCAACTTCTGCATGTTTCTGGGGTTTTGAGCTTTTCATCTGTTTTTCTGACTACTATCAGTTTATATATCTGTCTATGTACAATCCAGTTATCTATATATGTAAATTTATATTTGTCTATCTATATCTCTATCATATCTTTGTGAAACATTAACCCTCTACTATATCGATATGACTCCTTATATTTTTATACCGGTATGCTTATTTTTTAAGCTAATCTATGTGTCTGTCTGTCTAGATGCCTATCAATCTACCTATCTGACTTATCTATCTATCTCCATATTTATTTCATGTGTTTCAAATTGAAAGGAAAATTTCTGAAATTTTATTTATACAGTTCCTACAAATCAGTTACATGAATCGGTATATTCCCACTTTTATTAAGACAAGAACCACCACTCTATAAGCCTTCGACGTGATAGAGCAAACTAATGCACAACTTGTAATGCATTACTTACCCCTACTCATCCATAAGCAATGTGTATTCTTGTTGTGATGTGTTGAAGGGTCTTCTACTCCACGTCAAATTCGCAATGCGGGTGGGATGGGACAGCTGTGGGTCAAACTAGACGAGCTCAAGCGAGAGAACGATGACCTTCGCAGACAGAAAGGGAGATCATCGGACGACCGCTCGTCATCCCCCAAAGACAGGGTAGATTCTGTTGGCCTTTGGTTACCAATGCTCAAACAACTGTTCAAGCAGTGTTTGCCTCTGGATGAGAGTGGACACTTGGGTGCATTGAAAGAAAGGGTGAGAATGAGCGTTAAGACGGCTACAGGGTGGACATTAGCTAAACAGCCAAATGGGAGGCGGAGAAAAACGGGGACATGGGTATTGAGCATGGTTTCATTTATTTTTTTTTTTTTTAAAAACTTTATAGCAGAGTTCCTCTTGTGAGAGTTTATATAGGTATTTCAGCAAGTAACGAACAGTTAGGAAGGGTCAAGTGAATGTCTGAATGAATTCAGTCTTATGCTAAGTGATTTTTAAAAAAAACAAAACATCTTTCTTTTAGAAAATGTATTTTTAATATACTGGATTTAATTTTTAACTTCTTATATCTGTGCATGCGTGTGTGTGTGTATATATAAAAGGGAACCTGCTATTCGTCCCAGCAACCGATAGTTCGAGTACAGGGACAGTTTCTTTATAATTAGACAATAATTTCTGTTAATTACTATTGCATGTTGCGCTTTCATTTTCTTAATAACGGAATAATGTAACTGCTGTCTCTAGTTGTACACACACACCCCACACCTTTTCCTCACTACAAATACCTTCCTTCCTGACCTTAAATAGCAGGGGCCGGGTGACGTCATCATCAACGACCTGCAGAGGACTAAGAGCGAGAACGACATTCTCAAACAACAAGTGACACAGCTGCAGAAGTCCGTGCGCGAGCTGCAGGCAGTCAACAATACCCTTCAGGACGAATATAAGCGGACAAAGGCGGCACTGGACGCGGCACAAAGGTCGGCAGAGAAGGCTCGCCAAGACTGCAAGCGTTTGGAGGCCAGCTTCACGTCAGCCAAGACTGAGAATGACTCACTCAAGCAGAAGTAAGTTTCCTCTAGCAATGACATAATTATCTTTGTGCAGATTATGTAAGAACTATTCCCTCGAGATGCGCTTATCGTTTCGGTTACTCGGGAGGTTTTACTGAAGTATTTATTGTCTTATTAACCTCTCTGTTCACTTTCAAAATTACTTCAGGCGTGAGTCGTTGTTGAATGTACGACTGTCCACAATACATCATTTGACTTTTAAATCTTTATAGGACAAGAAAGTACCAGTTTTGAAATTATTTTGCAAAGAGTGTTACGTCTCTCTCTCTCTCTCTCTCTCTCTCTCTCTCTCTCTCTCTCTCTCTCTCACTCACACACACACACACATACACACACATTCCTTGATCGTCTATAGTTAAACAAGATAATAAGATCTGTTATGTAATACAAATTGTTGAAAGGTTTTACATTCATAGCATTAATTGTTGTTTTATTTTACGAACCTGTATCTAATTACATTATAATTTTGTTTTTCAAACTTCCCACTTTGACTAGGAAACTTTACAATTCTATATAATTATATACTGAGTGCTTAGAAGACGTTTTCTTTCAAAGATAAAAGAGATTTCGCAACATTTCAAAGAACTATTTTTCTCTTGAATGAAGTAAGATCTTTTGTTATACTTTGTGCTAGGCTATAAGTGATATGCCGCTTTGAAACTGGGCCGAACTATTGTACTGGGGTTATAGGTCAATATGTTCAAAACATTAAGCGTAGACGTTGGAATTCTAAGTTAATTTAGTTTTATAAGAAAGTGTTCACACTAAAAGCTGTGCGCTTGTTTCTTAATTTAGCTTTATAAGAAAGTGTTCACACTAAAAGCTGTGCGCTTGTTTCTGAATTAAAAAAGTAAAACGTTATCAACACTAATGGTATCAATATAAGACAGAATACTATGGTCTACTGAAATATAATTTCACGCTAAAGTTATGTTCTAAAGAATTTATTAATTGAAACATATTGAATCTAAAGTAAAAATATATTCACATTTGAATATTTTAGTTTCTTATATTCACTATAAGTGTATGTGTATGCTGTGTGTGTGTGTGTGTGTGTATGTGTGTGTGTGTGTGTGTGTGTGTGTGTGTGTGTGTGTGTGTGTGTGTGTGTGTGTGTGTGTGTGTGTGTGTGTGTGTGCTCTACGTTTGTTAGCCTTCCAAATATAAATGTATGAATTTTCTCATTCTTAAAAAAATAAAACTGCAAACAAACAAAAATTATAAACTGTTTAACTAATAAATTAGCAAAAAATAAGTTAAATCTTACGAAATATTTAATTGTTAAAAAATTAATTATAACTGTATGACAGAATATTTACGATGGAGGTAAATATTTTGATTTTAAAGTATAGACTGTTAAACTACAACAACACACTATCGACATATTTCTTTTCGGCTCGTTCTCTCCTTTATTACAGTGAGATATTAAAGCAATAATCTAGTGATTCACAAGCAAACGAACGCGCCCATACACTAAAGAAACTAACAAACGAACGCGCCCATACACTAAAGAAACTAACAAACGAACGCGCCCATACACTAAAGAAACTAGCAAACGAACGCGCCCATACACTAAAGAAACTAACAAACGTTCTGACGCAATAAACACACTGACGTGCTTGCTTTTTAGAATGACCAGCAGCGTCAAGCCAATGATGCGCACTGACAACCGGATGACGGAGAATATTAACGAGCGCTGTCGCCCATCTACAGTTGCCCTGCGTTACGACACTCTGGAGAGCCAACAATGGGTAGATGCCAAGGAGGCAATAGAAGACTCTTGCGGTTTGGAGATGGAGGAAAAGCAAGTGGTTCACTTGCTGTGTCAAGGTCTCATGGTATGTTGAGATATCTGTCATTTTCCAGTGTCGAGGTCTCATGGTATGTTGTGATTTCGACACTGTCGGGTCCTAGTCTATTGTATATTTTAATTTCAACACTCTCCGTGTCAAGATCTCGTGTTACGCTGTGATTTCGTTATTGTGGTCGCGGCGTAAGAGTGTAAAATAGAACTGAGGGAAAGACAAGAAGGAGAGTAAATGTTTCTCGAAATTATCTCCCTTTTCAGCACCGGAGTTTAACCCGTACCCGCAGTCATGCACCTTCTGTTTCAACAGGTAACAGACAAACGACATTAAAGTACGTTCACAAACATTAAACTATGCTAGGTACATTTGGCACTCATTTCATTTTATAGTCTTTCTTTAGCCCCCATTTCCCTTGTAAACATAGGTTACAACTTAGAATCACAGATCGACATGTTACAATCAGACTATGACGTCGGTGTCAAAGGACGTCTAGTCCAGCCCTGACGAAAAGGATTTCTCAAAACTATAACATACCACAGTGTTCCAGGTCGACCTTAGGAAAACGTACAGAATTTCCCCGTAGTTATTCTCATGGTTACCATGGAGCCTAGAACAACTGTTGCTATAATCTGCTATGATACAAGTACAGTGCCGCTTGTCGCTAACAAAAGGGAAATTTAATAATTCACAATAATTTTACAAAATCAACAGTTATATCTGTGGCCGCTATAGTACTGTTGGCTTCTATTATGATTATTATTATTAATTCCTTTATCATTTAATAAACATGTATGTTTCTTTCTGGAAATAGCTGACTATTAATTCCCATTTCTTACATTAGTTATTCGGCTACGGTGCAGTGTGTGAGGCGGCTACCGTTTACTGCTACTCTTTATCCAGTGCTCAGATTCCTACGCAGCTACTTAAACTATCTGTATTGGTCTGTAGCTATGGTTACGTCAAATGCGCATAGAGGTCCTGCAAAGCTATTGCAAGAATCACGCCACACATATCTTCTTGTAGCCATCGTCTGCCTGTTTCTTGTCGAGTGTAAGTCAGCCTGCCATGTGTCAGCATTCACAAATGATGTCAGTGTCAAAGGTCGTCTAGTCCAGACCCGACGAGAAGGATTTTTCAGAACCATAACGTACAAAGGTGTTCACGATCATTCTTGCGAAAATGTACAGAATTTCCCCCATAGCTGTTTTTTTTTTAAATTTTATTTAATGCTTATTCAAGTGGAACGTAGAGCAACTGGTGGTATAACCTGCTATGACACAACTATGATAATTCACAGTTAATAACTTGAGTACCTCTAATGATAATTATTTATACTGAGGACATCAATCACTAATTCTTTAGCTTTCCCACCAACGATTACTCCCACAGTCACGTACATTGCATGCATTGTTATTTTTGGAGTGGAGAGTATTGTTGATTGACTCCCCACTCCCTCCCAAAGTCGTCTTATTGCCATTCTTCTTTTTTCATTTTTTGTTGAAATATTGATTTCTGTATCTTAATTCTCACAATAATCTCTGTCAATTTTTTGTCTATTTATATTTTTCGTCCTGCATAGCTTATGTACTCATTAAGATGTTATGCTGTACGTCACAGAGATGTATATGGAGGCTGCCCTATCTTATCTTATGTTTATTGTATCCGTCAACTGTTTCCAGAGCACCTATCTTATGTTTATTTTATCCATCTGTCAACTGTTTCCAGAGCACCTATCTTATGTTTATTGTATCCATCTGTCAACTGTTTCCAGCGCACCTATCTTATGTTTATTGTATCCATCTGTCAACTGTTTCCAGAGCACCTATGACGCGGCTAAACAACTCTTCACCAACGTGGAACACGTTATCGGAGAACTGCTGAAACAGCCCACTCTGGCGGTAAGCTTATCTTCGTTTTCTTGCAGACTTAATTCCCTTTTCTTGTACGTCGAGATCCTAACTTTCGTACCTCCCCTTAACCTTTTCTATCCCATTCATCGTAATTCTTTCTAGATTGTACACATTTTAGGTCTACAAAAAGAGCCGAAAATCGTTAAGCGACTAATTTATTTTAACATTTCACTTATGTGACTGTGTTGTACTCATTTGAGCGCGTGCATGTCATTATGCGATTCACATGCATATGTGCATTTTTGTCTACACATTCTATACTTTGTTCTTGTTTGTCAACATTTTTGTCTACACATTCTATACTTTGTTCTTGTTTGTCAATAATTTTTGTAGGGGATGGATAGATATACAGATAAATAGAGAGACAAATGGACATGCGGACTGATGTACGGACTGACACACTGAGAGGCAAAATGTGTAATGCAAATGCGTTTTACAGCAAACATAAATTACAAAAACCTGAGAAATGTTTGAAAACATTTTAAACCCGCAAAGAACATAATAGGCAAAGAATGGTTTGGTATATATCTGTGCAGACTACAATCATCGAAAGTCGACTTGTCGGCACTGATTGTATCAACGTGCTGCCTGAAGAAATGACCGATATCGTCAAACAGAAACTTCGCAATGCATCGCACGCCTTGGACAATAATATCCTCTGCACGGTAGTAAACTTTTTTCTTCAATGTTGTCCATCATTTATCCATCCCAACTCTAACACACTTATACTCCCATTCTATTATATCTCTTTAATTCACTATCTTTAGCAAACATTCTTCCAACTAATTTTATCTGCAAGAGTATTTTTACATTAACAATAAAGAGTCTACAAATAGGTTTTTTTTAAAATCAATATCTGTTTTCTCCGTTGTTGCAGATGGCCAAAGAAAAACAAGATTCTGGCACTAGAGACGTGCTGCAAAATTTGTCTTCTAATAAAGATGTCAGCAATTATCTGCAAGAATGTGCCAATATCTCCTGGCAGATGGTCGTTCAAAGTCCATCGATGCGACTGACAACAGATGACAGCAAATTTGATGAGGTTAAACACAAACTGTGGTGGTCATGTGACCAGTCGTGCGCTCATACGGTCGACATGTTCGTGTGGCCCGTCTTGTACGATTACGAGGGCGGAAATATTCTGGTAAAAGGATGCGTGTATGCAAGTTGAAGAAATGGCGTGAGAGTTTTTTTTGGGGGGAACTATATATAGTCAAGTAAAAATGGACGCGGTTATTAAATAACTTTGTACCAGCATTAATTCTTAATTTCAGACCTAATTCGGCTTTCATAAAAGACTAGTCAGTAGTATGACTACTTGGAGGGAGTGAAAATGGAAGTGGATGATTAGCATGAATGGGATTGTAGTTGTAGGTAGAGAAAGAAACTAATACAAAATAGTGATTATGTCGATTAACATTTGCGTAATTGCTAAACGGAAAGTCAACTTCTCAGACAGATAGATAAAACGACAGATGAATAGAGGGAGAGAGAGAATGACAGAGGAAAACAGACTGAAAGATGAAGAGAGAGAGAGATACTTTGACGATTTTACCGAATGGATATTTTTCAAATCGTTTAGTTCCAAGTCGTGTGACTGATTGCAGTGGTATTTTTGTTTTTTTGTTTCTTTGTTATTGATTTGCTAGCCTGTTGGTGTCGTCTGCCGGCTTGAACCAGTTGTTTTTAGCGTTCAGTTTTACCTAAGCATTTGCAAAAAGTCTTTCTTCCTCTGACGGCTGATTTGACGTGGCGGCGTTTGTTAATAAAATTTATGCGAGAATATCTGTTTCGTGACGTGTCGTTATCAGTGGCATTATATTAAGTACACCTTAAAAGAAACTCATTAAATGTTCGGTGAAGATTTTACTGTTGCCTCTTACGCTAATTAATAAGTCATTCTTAGAACGAAAATGTCGAGTGTTGTTTTCTAACCGCAATGTGTACATTGGTGTTACTTTACCACAGTCATACATGGTATATTTAAATTAGTAAAATAATCAATATTTCATGTGCTTGCTGTACAAATGTGTGCCATACTGTAGATTGGTGCCATATATTGTCAGTGTCGTCGCTAAAATGTATACTTTCTTTAAAAAGTCGATTATTAAGGCAAATGTCTTCTATTGCTGTACTTGTTCTATTTGGACCTGTATATGAGTTATGAGTATAAACATAAAAGAATTCATTAAATGTCTCTTGTTGCAATACAACCTACTGTGTTGGAATGTGAATGTGCAAGTTTGATTGGGTGAGATTAAGTTAAGCTGGATTGTGATTGTCAATGTGCAAGTTTGATTGGATGAGATTAAGTTAAGCTGGATTGTGATTGTCATTGTGCACGTTTGATTGGATGAGATTAAGTTACGCTGGATCACGTATTACGAGATAAAACTGAATTAGAGTTTTTCTATAAATTAAATCATTAGAACGCTTTATTCAAACGGGAGCCCCTCAGTTCTGAGGCACTTAAAAAATACTTTTTTCCAGTTTGAAAATGTTACAGTGGCAGTTGATAAATATATTTGCTTCTTATTAGTATGTTAAATGGTATTTTTGATAGATTTGTTACTGTAAAATTATTTACCTGTAAAGGAAATATAAATATATATTGTTGTTTACATTTACATGTGATACATTACATCACAATTTTCAAACTATTTGCACGTATATTATGCAAACATAGTCAAAAGATAATAGGATTTAACCTCTTCATTTATACTTTGAATATTTCAATCGTTTTCTTCACATTATTTAAATGGTTAGTGAAGGAATTAGGGAATGCTTTGTAGAAATTTAAATTGTATTCATCTAAAGAGAAACAGTGAAAAAACAAGTGAATTAATACACATATATTTTATTATAAATTAATGAACCGAACCACACAATACGATTTTAATTAGCATCAAAATTGTAATAAGACAACCAGCCAAACAACACAATTAGAATTGTTTGTCCATGGAGGGGCAATAACCCTGCCTTCAACTGTCCCAAAACGTGTTATTTGCAACCCTTAAAAGAATCCGATCACAGTAATGAGTAAGTTCGTAAGTTGAAACTTCTCCACTCTGAATATTGAGAAACATGTGACAAAGGCAATCCGATCACAGTAATGAGTGAGTTCGTAAGTTGAAACTTCTCCACTCTGAATATTGAGAAACATGTGACAAAGGCAATCTTCCATTTCATCGTTCACTCAATTCTAAATAGTAGCATACATTATTTCCTTTATGTATTTAATTAATAACGTCTTAACTTAAAATGAATTCTAAATAATATAGATTTAAATTAATCGAGAAATAACTGGCCAGTCGGTCTATGTTTGGAATTCCTTGACCTCATTCACAGCGGATAGCAGTTGTGATTAATACCATGCCTAGAATTACATCTATTCAAAGTGTTAATACACCAATAGGGATTAATACCATGTCTAGAATTCTACATAGTCAAGGTGATAATATAACAATAGGGATTAATACCATGTCTAGAATTCTACCTAGTCAAGTTGATAATGCAATATGCACTATTTCTACACGTTATTCAATCTGAGATAATGCAATATGCACTATTTCTACACGTTATTCAATCCGAGATAATGCAATATGCACTATTTCTACACGTTATTCAATCTGAGATATGCAATATGCACTATTTCTACACGTTATTCAATCTGAAATATGCAATATGCACTATTTCTACACGTTATTCAATCTGAAATATGCAATATGCACTATTTCTACACGTTATTCAATCTGAAATATGCAATATTCACTGTTTCTACACGTTATTCAATCTGAAATATATATATATTCAATCTGCTGCAGCTTTGCCCGCAAGCCAGAACGTGGGTTTTGGAAGATATTCACTGATTGGTTGCTAAGTTTAAATGATAGATAAGTAAGTTTGGAAAATATTCACTGACTGGTTACTAAGTTTAAATTATAGATAAGTAAGTTTGGAAAATATTCACTGACTGGTTACTAAGTTTAAATTATAGATAAATAAGTTTGGAAAATATTCACTGACTGGTTACTAAATTTAAATGATAGATAATTAAGTTTGGAAGACATTTGCTGATTGGTTACTAAGTTTAAATGATAGATAATTAAGTTTGGAAGATATTCACTGATTGGTTATTAAGTTTAAATTATAGATAAGTAAGTTTGGAAAATATTCACTGATTGCGTTACTAAGTTTAAATTATAGATGAGTAAGTTTGGAAAATATTCACTGATTGGTTACTAAGTTTAAATGATAGATAATTAAGTTTGGAAGACATTTGCTGATTGGTTATTCAGCTTAAATAATAGATACGTAAGTTTGGAAGATATTCACTGGTTGGTTACTAAGTTTAAATTATAAATAAGTAAGTTTGATAGAACTTCTAGCTCATAATCTAAAGATGGTCATGTAATTCTTATTATTAGGCTACTTGCATTGGTTGGTTAGCTCGGCTGTTGCTATTGGAAGTTTTTCTGTAAAACCTTTTGGTATGTTGGTCATACTTAGATTGTTATTGGAAGTCTTTTCTGTAAAACATTTTGGTATGTTGGTCATATTTAGATTGTTATTGGAAGTCTTTTCTGTAAAACCTTTTGGTATGTTGGTCATACTTAGATTGTTATTGGAAGTCTTTTCTGTAAAACATTTTGGTATGTTGTTCATAATTAGATTGTTATTGGAAACGAGCTGCTCTTCAAATGCCTCTTGTGACGTCATACTTAGATTTTTCTTGGAACTAGCCAATTTTTGTAGCGATCTTCGTATGTTTAATGAAGGAATTATTTTTCCCTATCCTTGTACAATACCTAAAGTACAACATAATATATTTCATGTCGTCTTTGACCATGTGAAAATCTCTTCAAATATCACACGTCATATACTTTTTAAAATATTTTTTTCTAGCCTAATGCTAAAAGAAATTATTTTTAGCAGTAACAGTATACTACATTCATGTAATTTTATTTCTAATTAACTTGTTAAATATTAAAATGAAATGATAAGCTTCTTTAGATTAGAAGCAAAATTCGTTATCTCCTAAGGAAGCCTAACAAAAATTAATAGAAGTCCTTATCTCTTATGGAAACCCAACAAAACAAATTAACGACTTCTTCGGATTAGAAACCTAACAAAACAAATTAACGACTTCTTCGGATTAGAAACCTAACAAAACAAATTAACGACTTCTTCGGATTAGAAACCTAACAAAACAAATTAACGACTTCTTCGGATTAGAAGCAAAACTGTCTCTTTATGAAAACTAAGGAAACTTGTAAGCAAGAGCAAAAGTTAAAACAGAAATCTTTTGGGTCACATGGACAAGAAATCAATTGAAGTCTCTCTCGTTGTTTTGCTTGTGTGGTCGAACCCTTTCACCCTAATCTCCGTACCTCCGAAAGTCACCTCAAGGTCCACGGCCCTCTCCCTGTCTCCTGTAGGGTCCGGCATCTCTATCACAAGGGATCCGCATTTTTCCACACCTTCTTCGTCTGTATACTTGACATTTTTCTTCCTGCTGCGAAAAAACTCAAAGACAATTCCCTGCTGATTGGACATAATTGGAAGGTAGCTTTCCGTCCAGACGTCGTTAAAACCTATCAACTCACCAGCATGCGCCCACGTCTGAAAAATGTTCTGCAACAAAACGTGACATAGTGTACTAATAATTATAGTGTCATTATGTATATGTAGTTATGAGGCTAAACATCGTGTTTGCTCAGAAGCTTGAATAATGGAACAAAGTTTGGTTTTATTCTATAGCCTAACCATTTGGAACATGACTATACAAAACAGACACAACTATGCTTTTGCAAATGAAATCCTTGATTTAAACAAAAGTTTATTTCTATAGTTTTATAATATCTCATCTTTATTTCTTTAAAGAAAACTAAAAATACCTGCAATTCAAGACCTTCACGTGGTCATGATTATCTGCATATTTTCCCTTTTTATCTCAATCACCAGGTCTTACTATGTTAATGTGAAATATTATCGGCATTTTGTCACACTTAATAACTAGACTTACTATGTTAACGTAAGAACTGTTATCGATATTGTGTTCTCTATTTAGTCCAAGCAAGTAATAGTATGCTTGCCAAATACATACTATGTTAATGTAAGAATTGTTATAGATATTGTGTTCTATATTTAGTCCAAGCAAGTAATATTATGCTTGCCAAATACATACTATGTTAATGTAAGAATTGTTATAGATATTGTGTTCTATATTTAGTCCAAGCAAGTAATATTATGCTTGCCAGATACATACGTAGCGTACTATCTAAGTGTCTGTCTGTGTGTGTGCATATTACTATAAAGGATCCAGTATACGAAAATTGAATGCATGAATAAATAGACACAGGATATGCATATGCACTTTTATTAGTAGAAATGAGTACGGGATTACGTCACTAGAAATCTATACCTAGCGATCGAACTCTTTATTTCGAACATCGACAAAAGTTTACAGTTGATAATTTTACTTTTAAAAATAATAAAAGAATATTTAAGCAAATCCAATAGCTATTTATTTAAAATAAATTTAAAAATTCAACTTACAATTTAATTAATAAACGTCTTTTAGGCCAGGGATAAAGTAAATATCTGACTTAAAAATAAGTCAAGGTGAAAAGTATGTGAAAATAAAACAAACTATAGTAGTGCTAAAGGGAGATAAACTCGCAAAAGACAGTACAGAGAATGAAATAGGACTGGAAGAAAAGAACAAAAAAAATCAAATAAAATGAAAGCTATTTCATTTTAAATACTAAGGTATTTTGCAATTTGGAAAAATCATAGTCACTTTAAATTACTGTAAACACTCGTGTAATTCGACCATATTTATACCATAATGTACACAAATTACACACAAAGACTCGTATAATTCAGCAATATTTATACTCTACCGCGCTGTAAAACACTCGTGTAAATCGGACATATTTATACTCTACCGCGCTGTAAAACACTCATGTAATCGGACATGTTTATACTCTACCGCGCTGTAAAACACTCATGTAATCGGACATGTTTATACTCTACCGCGCTGTAAAACACTCATGTAATCGGACATGTTTATACTCTACCGCGCTGTAAACACTCATGCAATTCGGCTGTGTTTATACTCTAATGTGTACTCCAAATACTCGTGTAATTTCTGAAGACAGTACCTTGCACAAGAAGAAGCCACCCGAGTTCCTTTTCAAATCCTGACGGTGCTCTCCCTCAACGAAAGGGAGATGAGCCCCAACGCCGTACGTGAAGCGACACACGCGCTGGCAAATTGCAGAAGGGTTGTGTCCAAATGCCACAGCACCTTTGACGACAGCCATGCTAGCTTCCTCTGGCACCAAAATAGTGACGTGTTCACCAAAAGCGTTTAGCAAAGACTTTTGGAGGCGGGATGACTCGGCGAAACCTCCGACAAGGATAAGGTACTGTGAAGTTTTGATTTTAGGCTTTTGCAATAACATTTGGATATGGTCATTAATCTAAGGAAAGAACAAACAGTTTTAAATTGTAAATGAATTCTATTTAAATACACACACACACACACACACACACACACACACACACACACACACACACACACACACACACACACACACACACACACAAACACACAACACAAAATGTGGTGCTATATTGTGCTGTACAATAAATATTCTGATAATTATAAAAATCATTTGTTTTAATTATATATATTTAATATCTGTTATATTCATGAAACTATATCGCTACATAGGTTATCAAAACAATGTAGGTATTCTAAGACAACCTAAACGGAAATGAGGTCACATTGGCATAGAGAACGAGCATCTACATTTATAGACAGATTTATTCATACGAAGGTTAAGTGTAATTTTTAAAATGTGACGCCCAAACCTTGTGCGTTTGACGCAGCAGAAGACACAATTTTTATGAACTAATACACATACAGAACGTTTGTCCACATTACCTAGGTAAAGAAGTGTGACGTCAGAACGTTTATCCAGCATACCAAAGTAGAGAAGTGTGACGTTTGAACGTTTGTCCACAAAAGCAAGGTAAAAGAGTGTGACGTTACAACGTTAGTCTATAATACCAAGTTAGAGAAGTATGACGTCACAATGTTTGTCCATAATACCAAGGCAAAGGAGTGCGACGTCACAACTTTGAGCGCATGACGGAAGATATTCTCTACGAACCAGAGCACGAAGATCTATAAAATGTTCGTCCAAAACGCCTAGCTAACTCCGGACTTTTCTCGAATAATTTGCTTATTCCTCTATGGTTAGTTAAATTTGAGAAGTGCGGGGAACTTGGGCGTCAGATAATTTTTATTTTTTTTTTTTTTTTTTTTTGGGGTGTGTGTCAAAATTTCGCAAATAAAAATAATTTTAAAGATTTGCATGAACACGTTAAAATAAAAGGACATGCTTTGTGGAATGACTGAATCTTACGGTTCCAAAATCTATGTGAACATTCTTTGACATTAAATCTGATCTTGACTTCACATAACTCTTGACAAGGCATTAGATCTTGATATGGCATTAGATATTAATGGAAATAACTCAATAGGCGACAGAAAATAGCGAATGGACATCAGCGTATTAATTAATATTATTTTGTGAAAACAGCTTATGACGTTTACGTTTTACAATTAGCATAAAACATTCGCATATTATTTTTAAAGCGTATTTAGCCCATAATACATCAGCCTACGGAAGTTAACTTATTACAATCAGCCTGTGGATATTAACATATTAAAACCGTCTTATGGAAATTAACTTCCCTAAATAAGCGTAAATGGACTGACCTGACGTGACACTGATTTAATTTTGCTTCAATTTATAATTCTCACCTGCGCTAAGGTATCCTTAAACAAGGAATCAAGGACAGACGAAGATAAAACTAATTTTCCTGAAGAGAATTTTACGTCACTTCCGGTGGTATCGACATAATTCTTAATTGCACTTTGCAAGCTGGCGACTTTATATTTGAAGTTGCAGAAGTTGTACGGCAGAGACACTCTCGCATTGGCTTCCCCACGTTTCTTGATCTCAAAATCCTGAAATCACAAGTCTGTTAATGTTAAAGTTGTTAGTGTTACGTTTTCCTTCATTTCCTTCATTGTAATGTAGTAAATTTGAAGTTTTTGGTTCCAGATATTTAACTAAATGTTTGTTTCAGAAATAGCAAAGCGTTAATCGCCGCGACGGTAGAGTCAAGAATGCGAATAAAACGTAGAGTCAATGATGAATATAAAACGTTAAGAATGTGTATATGAAACTTGAGTGAAGAATGCATATAAAACGTTGAGTCAAGAATACGTATAAAACGTTGAGTCAAGAATGCTTAAAAAAACTTGTCAAGAATACGTATAAAACGTTGAGTCAAGAATGTTTATAAAACGTTGAGTCAAGAATGCGTATAAAACGTTGAGTCAATAATACGTATTAGACGTTGAGTCAAGAATACATATCAAACGTTGAGTCAGGAATGCTTAAAAAACTTGAGTCAAGAATACGTATAAAACGTTGAGTCAAGAATGTTTATAAACTTAGTCAAGAATGCGTATAAAACGTTGAGTCAAGAATATGTCGATAAGTTTAATCAAGAATATATCTGAATTGTTGAATCAACAATACATCTAAAACGTTAGTCAAGAAAGCGTCTAAACTGTTGAATCAAGAATACTTCTTCAGACCTAATTTCAAGTTGGTATTGTATCGCAAATGTCACAGATTTACATGTCGACTGAAGTAGCTAAAACAGTTAAACAAGAATGTGATTTAGAAGTGATTTCTACTTCGTCAGTGAATTTTAAATATTGTATTTTTTAAAAAAGGGACAAGTGGTCCTATCTTACTGATTATTCTCAACAATTACATTGGCTTTTTCGTTTCCGTAAATCTTAACCATTGGACAATAAAAACTACTCATCCTCTTGGAACTGGTTTGGATTACATCAGTAATTCCTAGTATATTCTCAACTCGAGTTGTTTACTCCAACTCTGACACACAAAAATATCATCATAAGGAGTGCCCAGCTCGGGTTACCTTGAAAATTTAGCCATTTATATAACAATTAAATCTAGAAATAGGGATAGGCAAATTTACTCCATCACAGGTTCTTTAAAAACGTCTACCTGGCTATCGAAGTCTTTTATTTATCTGTACTGAACACTTATTAATGCTGACCCCATCACACCTCAGACAAGTTTAGACAATGGTTGAAACGAATGTTGGATTACTTATATCTTTATATTGATATGATATTTGCTACAAATGACAAAATTATTATATATTGTATATATCCGCTACAATTTCTTCACTTGGCTACTATTAATAGATTAGAATAAAAAGTAATGAGTAGACTCATTTCTTTCCTTTTCTCTAGTTGAATTGCTTCGGGTAAACCGGATACTTTCTGTTGAACATCAAAGAACTTATCGAAGACCAAAGAATATAGAAGAGAGTCTCGTCCTCAGTTTAATTATTTAGATAATTTTCAGCAATACAAACCATTTTGCGTTGAATTCCAGAGAGAGAGAGAGATTCATAAACATTGTAGAAAAGCGATCAATGACTAGCTTACACAAAAATTAAAATAATAAATAAGTGCAATATGACTTGATGATGATGATGATGATGATGATGATGATGATGATGATGATGATGATGATGATGATGATGATGATGATGGGGTAGGGGTTGGGGGTTGTAATATAAGTTATAAATTGCCTGCATCAGCTCCACAAAGTCTTTGGCGTGTTCTTTCCGAAAGGACTCGATGAAGTCTCGACCAAAGATCTGCTTCAAAAGATTCACAAATTGCTCATCAATCATCGTGCCGCCCCATGCACCGCCAGTCGCGCGGAACAGCTCGCGAATCCGACCATTCTTGCGTATCTTGTGCACAACAGTATCTATTGTTCCTCCTGGGGAAGGGGATGGTGAATAAATTTGTTAATGAAAGAATACATACAATTTAGCGTAGTTCTCTTTTAGTTACATTTGTAAGGTCCAGTGTTGTTAAGATGAGAGTGGTGGTGGTGAAATGATGATGCACGATGAGCATACCAAACGCAATAAAGTTTATTGCAGCATAGAAATCATTATTTTAATAAAGCATTATACACATGGGATCAGGGCGGCAAACGAAATCCTAAACAGATATCTGTTACAAAAGTGTTCAACACATTCTCATGACTTAGTCATAAGTAGATTTGACGTACTAGGTTGATATATAAATTTTACATACTGAGTTTTGTTATATACAGAATTGGCATACTGAGTTGATATATTCAGAGTTGAAATATTGAGTTGATAGAGAGTTGATATACTTTGGTATACCCTGAGTTGACATACTTAGTTGATATCTACAGAATTAACATATACAGTTGACATAACACGATGTTGATATTCACAGAGATGAAATGCACAGAGCTGTTACTGTATTTTTCCCCTAGATGTTTGTGGGTATTCTGTGTTCCAGTGATGAGCGTTTTACACCATCCTACACTAAGTGGATTTTCATGAGACAGATTTGTCCTCACTGCCTGATTATATGCCTTATCGTGTGCTTATTCTGTCTTATCTGCTGCTTACTCTCTTATCTGCCTGCTTGCTCTGTCTTATCTGCCTGCTTACTCTCTTATCTGCCTGCTTGCTCTGTCTTATCTGCCTGCTTACTCTGCCTTATCCTGCTTATTCTGTCATCTGCCTGCTTTCTCTGTCCTTTTTGACTAATTATTCTGTCTGTTTGGTTATTATTTCTTATCTGACTGGTTATTTTGCTTACCTGCTTGGCCACTCTGTTTTATCTGCCTTGTTATTCCGTCTTATATGCTAGGCAACTCTGATCTGTTTAGTTATTTTGATTTATTTGATTGGTTACTTTGCTTTCTTTGCTTGATCACTCTGTATTAACGCTTGGGTATTTTTAAAATTAAAATCTATTTACCCTGGGTATGTATTAGTTTACATATTCTCTTTTCTCTTCCTATATATCCTGTCACATCTGTCTAGGTACCCTGCTATCTGCCTGCATGCAGAATTATTTGGTTGCTTACATATTTTTCTGCCTGCTTACTGTCTTAGCAAGATTGTGTTCATTTTTCACTACTTACCGCCAGCATCTACCACTAGATATTTGGTTCCAGGCCCAAACACTGGCTTGCTGGTGATTTTGTCCTCGGAACTTAAAATGTTCATTTCAGGTAACTGAAAGCAATGCAGCGATGCAGCTTCCGGTTCAAGGGCGATAACAAGCTTATCACTGTCAACTTTATCCACAAGTTCACCCTGTAAAAGTAGAATATTAGTATTTTTAAATCTTAAACTCCTGTTAGAATAGTATTCATACACGTTTTGTCATAAGAGTTAGTTTAAGCTCTGTCACACCGTTTTCATTAGTTTTAATTTTAAACTCTATCTCACCTTTGGCTATTAGTGTTAGTTTTAAGCTCTATTACTACTTTGTTTATTAATATTAGTTTTAAGCTCTATTACACCTTTGGTTATTAGTATTAGTTTTAAGCTCTATTACACCTTTGGTTATTAGTATTAGTTTTAAGCTCTATTACACCTTTGGTTATTAATATTAGTTTTAAGCTCTATTACACCTTTGATTATTAATATTAGTTTTAAGCTCTATCACACCTTTGGTTATTAATATTAGTTTTAAGCTCTATTACACCTTTGGTTATTAATATTAGTTTTAAGCTCTATTACACCTTTGATTGTTAGTTTTAGTTTTAAATTCTATCACACGCTTGGTTATTAGTATTAATTTCAAAAATTTCACACGTTTTTCATAATTTAATTTTAAGCTATATCACATCCTTGATTATTAGTTTTAAACTTAAGATCATTTACTCCATTTTATTATTTTTAGTTTAAGCCCTTTTACACTTTGGCACAGTATTTCTAGATTCAAGCTCGAAAATTACTTCCAATATTACCTTTAGTTTGTAATGGTATACTCATTACCCCATTGTGGCACTATAATATGTCCTGCCTCCGTTATGATTATTACTATGAATATCTTATAATTTATTAATGCATAATCACTTATCAGTGGTTAAATCTTCATTTAGGATCTGTTTTCCCATATGAATTTCACATCCATACACCACTGTAAATAAATGTACTATCGACACATAATTATCTGTTCGCAAGTGAAACTTCTTACTTAAGGAGTAATTTATTTCATCAACTTACTAACATTCATCCAATCACTGACTCGTCACGCCCCCTTCCACCCACTGACTACTCTAGACATGTATCAATTAACATGCATAAGAATGGATTAACAAAAATAAAGATTTATTATAAAAATAAATATATCACAAATAAATACAATTAAGTTTTAAAACAGTCATGTATATATACTATTAAATAAATGTTCCAAGTTTGTCTCTTATACAGTCAATATTGACAATGGCTACTTCAAGGGAACAATCTCTATTTAAGGTTTAGAGTTCTTTTCATAGAGCTGGAAAAGAGAAAAATAAGAGATAAATGACTGTACACATGACCTGTTCTGTTGGGCCACCTTATGTTGTGTTGTAGGAAAACACATGCGTTACATCATACGGACAGTTCATAAAAGTCAATAGGGCACCAGAGTTCATTTCCAACTTGTATATGCAGACTTGTATGAGTAGCCTCAAACTCGGCTGGCATTAGAAGCAATGATGTGTTGGCATCTCCATTCTCACCACCATTGGTCTCCATGGAAGATATTAACAAAGACGTCTTATACGTCGATCATAGGGAATCTCTCAAGACAAGGGAGCAAGATCAATGATCCCAAACAACAAGAAAATTCAAATGTGATGCTTTAATTCAGTCTTAAAATTTTCTACACTCTCTCTCACTCTCTCTCTCTCTCTCTCTCTCTCTCTCTCTCTCTCTCTCCCCAGTCACTCAACTTATGTGTCTGCAAGAGGATTGTTTGCCCTCATACACACTTCACTCGATACACCTTGTTATAAAACACATTCAATAATACACAGTTAATCTAACATATACATTTCAAATGAATCAATCCAAAATATACAGTTTTTCTAGATCAAGGGACAAAATCGTTTTAAGTCCAACACATGAAACAATAATTCTAATATACAAACTATTCTAAATTCATTCTCATGTATTTTACCAGACAACTCACCATGGCTCGTGGTCTGCCTTTAGAAATGGACTTTGAATAATGATCACAAGTACTGAAAAAAGAGTTTGACTGGCCATTTATACTAACTTCATGTGTCAGCTAACCGGAATCACTCATCACACCCCTCCAGCCACCATTCGTCATTCAGTCATGTTTGCAACTATGTACTTAAAGTTTCCACCCAGAAACCACCTCTTTAGTCAGATGTCCCTCATCTCACAATTCCAGCCACTGTTCATCATTCAGTCGTGTTTGAAACTACATACTTAAGTTTCTGGTCAGAAATCATCTCTTCTATCAGACGTAGCTGAGAAGCATGAAAGATAAAGGTTATCTACACCTCTACATTAATCCTCTTTCCATCATGCAAGAGTTACTTGAGCATCACACCTCTAAATTAATCCTCTTTCTATCATGCAAGAGTGACTCAAGCATCACACCTCTACATTAATCCTCTGACCATTGTGCAAGAGTGACTCAAGCATCACACCTCTACATTAATCCTCTTTCCATCATGCAAGAGTGACTCAAGCATCACACCTCTACATTAATCCTCTTTCTATCATGCAAGAGTGACTCTTGAGCATCACACCCATTCTAGTATTTTGAGGGGTTTTATTGTGTTATTTTAAGAAAGAAATATTTACATTTATTTGCATTGTTTACTTGCTTTTGCCTGTAACTTTGTTAATGCAAATGTCAGTTTTTATAATTTGTTGCTAAGAGTCAAATTATTTAATAGTACAGTTTTATTGCCAGGTAAGGACCATAATGCATCATGCCCCAAAATATAAAAAAGGAGAATGAAAAGGCTGTCAGATTAGGGAGGAGTGAGAAATAGATGAATGAAAGAAGAGAATGGAAGAAATGACAGATTGGTAATAAGGGAAAAGAAAGAATGTGATTGTGGCAGAGAGAGACAAAGAAAAACATGATCAAAAGAAAGAAAGAGAGAGAAAGAGACAAAAGGGAGAAAACTACAGGAAAAAAATTGGGTTTGACCTCTTTTGATAGGCATTGCAAATGTAAGAGCTACACAGCATAATGCAACCCAACAAAATACAAAATACAATATTTACTACAGACTAAAATCTAATACCCAGAATGAAAAACACAATCTGAGTGTAACACGAATCATCTACAGTGTATGGAGATCACAGAAATCACAGCCATGTATTAGCCAAGGCCTGCAGGCATACACATATGCTTTACTTTTACCGGAAAACTTTAATATTTTTTCAGCTACGGACAAGAGGCCAGAACGCATGTTCTTTACTTTTAAAGGAAAATGTTCATAGTTATAGGGCTACTGGCAAGCTCCCTTTAGGGATAGCATGATGTTATGTAGCCTATCTTCATTATAGGACACACAAGATATACAACAGAAACAATCAGATCAAAATCTGTCCAGTACTTTTTTACTTAAGCCTGCACAAATCCACAACCATAACATTTTATTATATACATAGATGATACTAATCTGTTTATTTTTGCATTTATACTGTACAATCTATAATATGTTCTATTATTTCTTAGAAATTAGGCTGACATCTGTTTGAATAAGCATTATACTGTTGCATATGTTTGTTTGGGAGGAGGCGTGGTATTTTTGTAATTGTTTAATTGTTTAAGCGCCTATGCTTATTCAAATATAAGTCGATATCAGCACCATTATTATTATTATTATTATTATTATCATTATTATACTAATAAAATATAATCTGCATGATTCTTACTCACCCTGTATGCGGCCTCACGCATAAACTGTTTGGCATTTTCGTCCCAAATTGCAGGAACTGTCAATACCCACCGCAGCGTATCCGGATGAAGCCCGTGCCTGAGATGAGCGCTTACTGCCTGAAAAACGTGTTTCTTCATAAAGTTCAGGGCATGCGCGATGACATCTACCGCCAGTAGGAACTTGCCGTTGGCTGCCGAGATTTCTAAGTCTGTGGTTAAGTACTACGGTGAATAAACAAAAAGAGATTTTATGTCCTGTCGGGTGTTTTCACTGAAACCATTAATGAATTATATACAGTGTGGATTTGTAGACATATTGGAGATATCAATAAACATTTCTGAGCAGCTATAGAAATCGTGATAAATGTGGTGAAATTTAAAGCTATAGAAATCGTCATAGATGTAGTGAAATTTAAAGCTATAGAAATCGTGATAGATGTGGTGAAATTTAAAGCTATAGAAATCGTGTTAGATGTGGTGAAATTTAAAGCTATAGAAGTCGTGATTGATATGGTGAAATTTAAAGCTATAGAAATCGTGATTGATGTGGTGAAATTTAAAGTAAATGGAGAAATTGAAAGATTCTGCTATTATGCGTCGTACTAATTTTGGAAGGATGCCAGTTGAAGTTTATTCAAGAGAAGATCCCAAGGACATGATAGAATCCCATTGGTCAAAGACATCTCATAGATGCCAACTACTTTTTTTTCAAGCATCATTAATTAATCTAATTTTCTCAAGCATCAGTAATTAATCTATTTTTTCAAGCATCATTAATGAATCTAATTTTCTCAAGCATCATTAATTAATCTAATTTTTTTCTCTTCTCCAGTTGCACTTAAACTGCTACAACACATCTTGTGTTTTTAAGTCGCTTACTTGTGGCTGGAATCGCAATAAAGCAACAAGAATACTAAAGGTAAAATGTATGGTGAAAGGAGAGGCAAGATTGTTTTGTGTAATCATCAGACATAAAACATCAGTTTGAGAAGGCCACATGAAAATGCAGTGATCCTTACAAACTAAAATATATACTATATCTAACTCTAAATATAACTCTGGAGTAGTATAAAATATTGCATTTTACATCTATATAATTGTATTTATATCTGCAAATCGCGGTTATTTAATAATAAACGGCCGATTATATGAACTACTGTTTAAGTGCTAAGTTTTAGTTTCATTTGTTATAGATCTAATCATAAAATCCTGCTGTTATTTAAATTACTGTAGACCTGCTGCACGAATTATCTTAGTTCTGTTATTCTACGAATTATCTTAGCTCTTAGTTCCATTGTACGAATTATCTTAGCTCTTAGTTCTATTGTACGAATTATCTTAGCTCTATTGTATGAATTATCTTAGCTCTTAGTTCTATTGTACGAATTATCTTAGCTCTTAGTTCTATTGTACGAATTATCTTAGCTCTTAGTTCTATTGTACGAATTATCTTAGTTCTTTGTTCTATTGTACGAATTATCTTAGCTCTTAGTTCTATTGTATGAATTATCTTAGTTCTTTGTTCTATTGTACGAATTATCTTAGCTCTTAGTTCTATTGTATGAATTATCTTAGTTCTTTGTTCTATTGTACGAATTATCTTAGCTCTTAGTTCTATTGTACGAATTATCTTAGTTTTTAGTTCTATTGTACGAATTATCTTAGTTTTTAGTTCTATTTTGCGAATTATCTTAGGCTTGTCCTATGGGTTGCATTAGTTGTTGTAGAACTGCATAAATCTTTCTTTTGTACATCAATATTTACCTTGTCGTAAAAGAATAATAATAATAATTGTTCACCTTGTTGTCATAGACTATTCATAATAATTATTATTGTAATACGTTTTACCTTGTTGTCGTAGAGTTTCATCTTAAATCGGTCAAAGTAGTAGTACTCAGCTGCCTCATCGTCGGTCAGGTCGTTGTACCGGGACGTGGCTTCGAACCCGAACGCCTCGAACTGTCCATCGGGCTTCAGCAGGAGGCAGGTGGGTGTCTTGTGAAGCAGGAAGCCCTGTGTCTGGCCCCAGTTTTTGTTGACATGTACCGCGTCTTTGTTTGACGCGAAGGAGTAAGCGTAACCACTAAACGTCGTGCCGAAATCGATCGCGACGACAATTTCATATTTCTTCTTCGAGTCTGTAATCGTCGGCTTAGTGTCGCAACCGTCTTCGGGCAACTGAACAACGACTGGAGACTCGGAACTCATTGCAAAGACATGGAATAGGGAGAAAAACAAGCATAAATTAAATCCTAGAAGTAAAGTTATATTTTGGCCTGTATCTAACAATAATAAAATGGATGTCCCACTAAAGTGACATTCGATGCATGTAACGCTAAAGGGTCGCGGCATGCAAATGTGAAGTGAGGTGAGTCTTTTCTTCTAAATCAGCACTTCCACTGTTTTATTTATAACCGTGTTCCGTATGCTTTATTTTGCACATTTTTCCCAAGCTGTCAGAGGTAGCGCAGTTGAAAGGAAACCTCCTCAACTAATGCAGTAAGTTAGCCTCCTGTTGCCATATTTGTGATCAGCTGTTGCGGACGATAACTAAAATCCCAGATAACGTCCTTGTGTTCACTGAAGGGGTCAATACAGTTAAACGTCGCTAGTTAGTACATATTGTAGTACAGAAACCAGTTATTTAACTTTACAATTTTCCAAACCTGCATATATCCATTGTTTCACATAATATCCAAACTTCATATATCTAGGTCTGATATATTTTTGTACCGAACTCTTTATTTCGGGGATACCCTTTAAGAATCATACTTTTATCAGCCTACAATACGGGATGTCTCTTTGTGAAGAGTGAAAACTATATCTATTAATGTGTCTTCGTAACGGTAGCACATTCCTGGCCTGCGTGTAAAGTGTATGTCAGTGACAGCAATGAGTAGATTAGGAGTGTAACTTCACAAAAATGTAGAGTGTGTGTGCAATTATCAGCGACAGCAATGAGTAGATTAGGAGTGTAACTTCACAAAAATTGCCAGTGCAATCCACTCGCACATCTGCGTCCGGACAGTTACTTTATTAGTTCATTGCAAGTAAGTGGACCAATTTGAAAAAAGTACTTTTCTCATTATAATTTTCATGCACTTATCCAGGGACAGGGATTTTGTATGAGCAAACACAGAAAACGGCAAGAGATTACTTCGTATGTAGGCACTCTTATTATCTTTAGCGTGACACCTTTCCACACGAACGCACATTTTTCAGGCCAGAGTGTAGGACATGTAATCAAGTGTGCGCATGACTAAAGGTTGGGTATTTTACTGATACCCACAACACATACGGGCGTGCCGTAACTGCACATCTTAATAACAAAATTTTGTTTATCACCTTTCGATCAGGAATGTCTTCTTTTGAGCTCTGTTCCTCACGGTGGTGAGAAAAGGTGTATTGTGTCATGGGTCATTGATACATATATATGAATGGTCTCTAGGTCAGCTAGCAGATTCTAATATGTCATTGATACATATATATGAATGGTCTCTAGGTCAGCTAGCAGATTCTAATATGTCACGATATAGAACGCGAATGATTAAGTATGGGCATCTCGTATCTGGTCAATGGTTCCCCCATTCTGTCATTCCCCTTTACCCCTTCCGCATCCTTCACCCTACATTTTAATAGGTCATAAACACCTACTGCACCAGAGGTATGCAACCTAGCTAACAGTACCATACTTCTCATAAAACAATAAAGGAAATATTAATTAGAATTTAGAAAAAAGTGTTTTAGTTAATCAGCATTATTTGCCTAGAACTCCTCTGACACAGATGCTTGACGACAGCCTCAGCAAGTGATGAAAACATGCAGCACTGTCTTTACATGAGAGGCTTGTTTATTTCAAAGCAACCACATATCTGCTCGCTAAGTTATTCCCTCCTCTTGTTAGTACATAGTTCCATCTTCACACATACATCGACAATGTAGTTATAGAATTGAAGGTAGTGGAATCTGTGGTTATAGCAAGTTTTGAAGTTTGGTGAAAGCTCTATGTATAGTGTTGTGGTTTCTGTTGTAGTTCCCTCGTCTGTTGCACAACATGTCTGGCCGGCAAAGTCTGACTTAAGTCAGGTGGTCCTTAGGCTAAGGTGGAGGTTGTTATGTCATTCCCGAACTTAGTGTGGGATGGAGGGTTGACTTACAGAGCCCAGACTAGTAACACATCAAGTCTGTACCTAGCTAGTGTGTAAGTGCGCCAGGGTTGTTCCACCCCGTTGCCTCCTCACTGGTGGTGGTGTTACTGGCGTCGTGGCTGTCCGGGTGTCCGTTGGGATGTATGAAGGCGGGCGCTGGCGGCCACTAAAGGTGGTCAAGCAGCAGTGGAATCATATCAGCAGTGGGGTGATTAAAGCACCCCCAAAGCATGAACTGCTGCTCACTGTGCCTCCGCCATTCTGTCATTGTTGCTGTCGGCGGTGTTGTTGTTGTTGTAGACTCTGTTGTTGTCGGGCGTGTTGAGGTAGGCGTCGTCTTTTTGTTTGGGGTCTTGTCCTGTTGTTGTGGTTGTGTCTGTTGATGCTGCTCGTGGTGGTATTTCTGTTAAGAGTGGAGGCCCCTAAGAACTCTGGTGTACTCTTCTAGTGCGTTGTCGACTTCTATCTGATTATCCTTTGTGGCGTTGTCGACTTCTATCTGATTATCCTTTGTGGCGTTGTCGACTTCTATCTGAATATCCTTTGTGGCGTTGTCCGTTTCTGTTTGTATTATTTTTTCTTGAGTCTCAGTGGGGATCGTCTGCTTGTTGGTGATTTTGTTATATTTCTGTTTTACTTCTGCTTTGGTTTTGGTCGTTGTATGGAATTCTTTTTCATTGATGGTAGTGCTTGGTGTCTGGTGCTTTTCCCTTGTGTTGTGGTTGTGGGGTTTGTGAAAAAGCATGTCTGCTTTCTTGTTTTGCTGTCTGCATGAAATTTAGTTGGAGGAGGAATTTTCCACGCGATGTTGGTGTAACTTCTTGTTCGCTCGTAGTGGCTCGTGGTGTTTGAGTGAAAACATGACTCTTGTCTTCTTTGGGTGTTTGAGTGAAAACGACTCTTGTCTTCTTTAGGTGTTTGAGTGAAAACATGACTCTTGTCTTCTTTAGGTGTTTGAGTGAAAACATGACTCTTGTCCTCTTTAGGTGTTTGAGTGAAAACATGACTCTTGTCTTCTTTAGGTGTTTGAGTGAAAACATGACTCTTGTCTTCTTTAGGTGTTTGAGTGAAAACATGACTCTTGTCTTCTTTAGGTGTTTGAGTGAAAACATGACTCTTGTCTTCTTTAGGTGTTTGAGTGAAAACATGACTCTTGTCTTCTTTAGGTGTTTGAGTGAAAACATGACTCTTGTCTTCTTTAGGTGTTTGAGTGAAAACATGACTCTTGTCTTCTTTAGGTGTTTGGGTGAAAACATGACTTGTCTTCTTTAGGTGTTTGAGTGAAAACATGACTCTTGTCTTCTTTAGGTGTTTGGGTGAAAACATGACTTGTCTTCTTTAGGTGTTTGGGTGAAAACATGACTTGTCTTCTTTAGGTGTTTGAGTGAAAACAAGACTTGTCTTCTTTAGGTGTTTGGGTGAAAACAAGACTTGTCTTCTTTAGGTGTTTGGGTGAAAACATGTCTCCTGTCTTCTTTAGGTGTTTGAGTGAAAACAAGACTTGTCTTCTTTAGGTGTTTGGGTGAAAACATGACTCTTGTCTTCTTTAGGTGTTTGGGTGAAAACATGACTCTTGTCTTCTTTAGGTGTTTGGGTGAAAACATGATTCTTGTCTTCTTTAGGTGTTTGGGAAGATTTGGTTTTCATTGTCGGCGGGGGATGCCATATGATGTTTGTTTGAGTTTTACAGTCATTCAGTGTGGGTTTCCGCGATGGTCGGAGGTGATTTCGGAGGATCTTGTAAAGACTCAGGGAGCTAACAATAGCTTGTTGAATTACTTTTTGGTTTTCCTCTTTACCCCAATTGTTTTGATGGTCCATGGTAGATGTTGGGAGGCATTGTTGAGTGCTTCATTTTCTCTTGAAAGTGCAAAGTTGTAAGGCGTCAATATTTGTCGTGTGAATACGTTTTCACTTTCTTGTTCTATCCAAACTATTCTACAGTCATGTTCTACCCAGTCGTCATCGTGTGAATACGTTTTCGCTTTCTTGTTCTATCCAAACTATTCCACAGTCATGTTCTACCCAGTCGTCGTCGTGTGAATACGTTTTCGCTTTCTTGTTCTATCCAAACTATTCCACAGTCATGTTTTACCCAGTCGTCATCGTGTGAATACGTTTTCACTTTCTTGTTCTATCCAAACTATTCCACAGTCATGTTCTACCCAGTCATCATCGTGTGAATACGTTTTCGCTGTCTTGTTCTATCCAAACTATTCCACAGTCATGTTCTACCCAGTCGTCATCGTGTGAATACGTTTTCACTTTCTTGTTCTATCCAAACTATTCCACAGTCATGTTCTACCCAGTCGTCATCGTGTGAATACGTTTTCACTTTCTTGTTCTATCCAAACTATTCCACAGTCATGTTCTACCCAGTCGTCATCGTGTACTTCTTGCATTTTGTTGTGTCTCCTCTTTTGCTCCCGTGCCTGCAGCTTAGATATGACCTCGGGGTCAAATACATGGGGTTCGACCCATTCTTACCGTTCTGAAGTGGCCCTGGGAGTGGGCAATAAAGCTCTTCTCCCAGTTTGCCCTGAAAAGGGTTTAGGGCGTGGTACTGGTGTAGCTCGGGTAGATCGCTTTAACTAACATATCTTCCTTCCCGATAATCCGAAGGTTGGAATCGTCTTCTATCTCAACGTTCTCAACGTACACACACACACACACACACACACACACACACACACACACACACACACACACACACACACACACACACACACACACACACACACACACTCACTCACACACACACACATACACACACTAGTCGCACCTATATATTACGAATGCGGACTACCAAGCAAGCTCTTTGTAGTGTGTGTCTATTGTAAATTGTTGTAAAACAATTACAGTTATTTGACAATTTGTAATGTTATTGTTCTGTGTCTATTGCAAAGTGTTGTAAAAAAAAAGAAAAAAAGATGTCAGTTATTGGACAATTCGTAATGTTACCGTAGTGTATTTATTGTAAAGGGTTGTAAAAAAAAAATGCAGTCCTTGGATAATGTAAGGGGTTTGGGGTGAGGTCGGATATAATTCAATATTTATTACGTGCATTTTGTGGGGAGGTAGTATATGAGGATAATTAACATAGGGATAAAAATAAATATAAGGATTAAATATGAAACAAACTCCACACACACACACACTGCTCATGCAATGCTCATTTACCAAACACTCTGTTAAATAGCATAATTGTTAACTAAAGTGTTTCTCGTCACAATATTCTCACTAACTAGCTTACACTTCATGTCTCTGCATTTCACGCTGAGTTTGGCCAGTGTTTTAAGCACGTTGTATATCCAGAGCAGATTTCCCACAGTAATGATTAGTATTAAAATTACGAATAAAGTTTAAAAATAAAAGTTCGGACAATATCTAAATCTCCTTGTTCGTGTACTTAAGTCTTTCGTCAGATCTATATTTTGTTCTTTAAAGAATAAACTATACACCTGACGAAAGATTAAAGAATAAACTATACACCTTACGAAATATTGAAGAAAATATTGACCTGACGAGAGATTAAATAACAATTTATGCGAGAAAGTCAAGAATAAATGTATGGAGACCTGGATCTCTGCCTGACGAAAGATTAATCATTAGGTCTTCATTTTTTATTTAATCTTTCGTTATATCTATATTTTACTGTTGAATGTTTCCTCAAGTCTATATTTTGTTGTGTCAGGTCTAGATCTAATTTTCTATACATTCATATTTTTTATCTTTTCCTTACTTTTGTTTTGTATTTTTCATAAGGTCGCACACTGTGACAATGACATCTGAAGAAACAAAACGGTTGCTGGTGGAAGCTCAAAGCTTCATTGCCAGTTTGTCTAATGTTTTCCTCCTGAAGAAACGAGACGAGGAAACCAACCATCTGCTAAATACAGCAAAGATTCTTATAGAGGCGCTCATCCGCCACAATAAATTAATGTCCCCAGGTACCTTACTAAATAGAAATTCTAATCAACACATTGTTTGCTAATTTGTTTGCCTGCCATTTCATCCCAAAATCTTCTCTGAATATGACTGAAATGCCCACCATGTTGTCTGTATTTTCAAAATGATAGGATCCCGCCCATTTTTACTGTACTTTGAAAGTCATAGGATCCGCCCATTTTTCACTATACTTTGAAAGTCATAGGATCCGCCCATTTTTACTGTACTTTGAAAGTCAAGGGCATTCATCCATTTTTCACTGTGCTTTGAAAGCGATAGGCATCCGCCATTACTGTACTTTGACTGTGGTATAGACCTATACGAGTCTGTTATACTCTTTGAAAACGAGGTATGACTGTTCATTTCCCTGTCAGTTTTTTTAAAGTGAGGTACGACTGTTCATTTCCATGTCAGTTTTTTTGAAAGTGCTAAAGAATACTCATATTTGTGACAGCGTTTTGAAAGTGAAAGATACCTGCCCATTATTATGACAGTTTTTAAATTAGTCAAACCTTTATATCTTTGTGACAGTTTTTAAATTAGTCAAACCTTTATATCTTTGTGACAGTTTTTAAATTAGTCAAACCTTTATATCTTTGTGACAGTTTTTAAATTGGTCAAAACTTTATATCTTTGTGACAGTTTTTAAATTGGTCAAAACTTTACAGTTTTTAAATTGGTCAAAATTTTACAGTTTTTAAATTGGTCAAAACTTTATATCTTTGTGACAGTTTTTAAATTAGTCAAAACTTTATATCTTTGTGACAGTTTTTAAATTAGTCAAAACTTTATATCTTTGTGACAGTTCCACAAAAGTTATATAAGCTAACCCATCTTTGAGATAGTTCTTCGACAGTGAAATAGACCCTTCCATCTTTTGGTAATTCTTTGAAACTGATAGAGGTCCGCCCATATTTGTGACTATTCTTTGAAACTGATATAGGAATGCCCATCATGTGGAAAGTTCTATGGAATGGAATAGACCTGTCCCTTTTGGTTATAATTCTTTGAAATTTTTTATATATATACCCTTCCTCCAAACTATGTGACAGTTCTTATATAGGTAAACAGTCCTCAGTTCTTTGACAGATCACTGAAAGTTGTCAGTCCGCCTATCATTATAGTGAAAGTTGAAGCATTATCCACTATTGTATTATTGCTATTCTGCAAATTATTTATTAGAAGTCGAATTCATTTGAACATTACCTGTGATTTTGCCTATACTTCAGTTTTATTAGAGAAAATTTCAAAACTACACCTACCATATAACATAGTTTTCTTTTTTCGTGGCTCATTCTGAATGATTCCGGTAAAAGGAGCCTCTCCCAGCTCTCTCATTCACTCATTCATTCTCTCACTCTGTCCACCTCTGTCTTTCTCTCACTCTCTCTCTCTCTCTCTCTCTCTCTCTCTCTCTGGCACATCTCTATTCTTATAACCGAAATAAGCGTACAATAAAGAAAAACGACTGATATTTTGATGACGAATTTATTCTCTGAAATGACTGTACAACAGGATTGCCAAATGTCTTGTGACGTTGAGTGTTGTCTTTGACAACTACAAATGTGAGGTCAAATTCACACGAATGTGGTTGTTACGTTTCCAGTATTTATTTAGAGACCCTGCTTAGGAAATTATAGAACTTTAATTTACTATTTAAATTAATTCCCTCTCGTTTAACCTAAACAGACTGGTTGCTCAAATCATCATTCGACTAAATTAAAAATGCATCTTTGTAGTCTAGATCACAGATTTACGAAACTGATAATTTGCGTACATTAGCTAGATTGGAAATCGTTAAAAACTCTCTTAGATTCATATGCATTCATTACGTCATTCGTTTAGCTCAAACAGCCCCCATCCAATCCACGTCTTTTGGTCTATAGTTTTAACGAGAATTATCTTGCCAAATAGTCACTTGATCCTGGACCCTAGTAGATATACTTAACTACACTCTTGGTCGCATGTGGGGTTCAACTGGTTAGAACTTGTCCACATCACTTTGGCTCATCGTCAGTACTGCATAGCATAACAGTCAATCGTCCACTCAATTACTGCATCGCTAAAGTACTTGCCACGAATCGTTAACCGTAGTTAACACGATGTACTTTTACGTGTAGTTCACGTATGGGTCATGAAGACACCCGAGTCGGCGTACGACTCAAGAAGTACGAAGGTAGAGAGGAATAACATAAGAACCCGGCTGAAACAAAGGATTTGGGCTCTGTAACTATTTGCGTCTATATTCGCAAAACCCAAGCACATGTTTCTTTGTTTAAGGTTCTGAATCTAGAATCTTTGACTATCGTGTCGTTTACAATTCAAATATGGTTATATTTAAATATACATTGTGGTTCACGTGTGTGTTACATATAACGTTACACGAATTCTCAAATATTTACAGCATTAAAAATTAGAATTCACACAAAGGATTAATTCAAAATGAAGCATGAATGCTTTACAATTTTACACGAAAAATTATATGCAAGAACAATTTGAATTACAAAGAAGAATTCACCACGTGCACAGACATTCTGGCGGCACTATGGAATTTAAGATTTATATAAATTAAAGATAAGAAAAGTTACAATAATTTATATACAATAACTTTTAGATTTGTCCCTTTACATCGAAACACGTGCTTTGGCTAAAATAGCGCTAAGCTGCACAAAATACATACATCAATTCAATTACAAAATACAATCAATAAATGCAATAAATATTGTAAGAAGTAGACGTGTTATTGTTACCTCTTCAAAAGTAGATTTACTGCTCTAGCGGGTTCATCTTTCGACTCTCTCATATGACTCTGGTACGCGGCGGGACGGAGCTAATGTTATAGCTGTCTTGTGCGTCTGCCGGTCTGGGAGCGAGTGACGGATTTTCGCGCCTATGATCATATTTTATAAAACTGCATTGAACGCGTCACGTGACCGCTCACGTGGTATGTTGTTGATCTCGAAGGTGCTGGACAATGGCCTAAAGTTATGCAACAATCTGACCTTGCTAAAAAGCTTCTCGATACTGATGTATCACGGGTGAATTTCAACAAAGGTCCGTTCAAAATTTTAATTTTGAAACGAGCAATTGGGTCACGAGGTCATGACACAGAATTTGTCACACATCGTCACAGTGGTTAAGCCTTTATTATATCTAATTATAGATCACAAATGATAGGCCGCATACCCTTGTTGTCTAAAAACGACCAAAAGTTAATCCAGATGAAAGCTATGACTAGGACTGTCCTATATGATGTTTTATGCATAGGTTTGTTGTTTATGTCGACCTATGTAAATGATTATTGTTTCAAATTATTACGACTTTATATTTGATCTTTGAATATAACATACTAAATTCTACTCTATAATTCTGAAAGCAGAAGATCTATGCAATAACCTATTTATATGTACCACAGTATATGTTAATCAATAATTCTGACAGAATGAAAATTGTAAATACACAATTAGCAATACTCATCAGTGCATGTACGGTGGAAACCCCCCGGATTCATTTCACCTTTTATGTGGGAAGTCGGCAGAGAAATGAATGTATCAATTCAGATAATGGTTCGTCGATTTGTTATTTACCTTGGCAAATGAAACATCATCCATTTATTAAATTCTGAAACATGCAAATTTGCAATATCAAGACCCTTTTATCTTTGTTCAAGTTCTTTCTACACGCCATGGCAACAGGGGCCAGTGCTGGGAAGAGTTGATGCTGCACAAAAGAAAGCGTGAGGATTTGAACAGGTTCAACTGGGGACCAACGGTAAAGAATTTGTATCTTAAAGAAGAGGGAATTCTCACAAGCATAATAAAATGTTGATGACTATGATGATAGAGATAGTAATAATGATGATAATAATGGGATCGTGATGACTATTTCGGCTATGGTGGCGGTGGAGATTGTGGTGGCGATGTTTACCAAGATATTGACGATACGATGATTTCAATAAAGTGGATGATAACGACGACGAAAATGACGATAATGATGATAATGATAGTTGTGACGATGATGCAGTGATTTAATAGTGACGACGACAACAAGCATAATGATGATGATGTGGTAGTGGTAGTTATTAGATTGATGGTGATGGTAGTGGTGGTCAATATGGTGTGACGATAATGTTGATTTGGATATGATGATGATAATGGTGGTGGTGATGGTGGTAGTAATGGTGGTAGTAAATCATATATCCTCCCTGCAGATTGTCAAGGAGGCACTTAGCAATGGAAGGCAAAAGAATGAGAACGAAAATGAAGTCCTAAAAGAACATAAGACGCAGATACAAAAGTGCGAACACCAGTCTACCAACCGCGCCATCGCAGATCGATACACGCAAACGAAAGAAGGCTTAGACACAGCCCACTCTACCAACAGCGCCATCGCAGATCAATACACACAAACGAAAGAAGGCTTAGACACAGCCCACTCTACCTACAGCGCCCTAGAAAATCTGTACAGGCAGACGAAAGAAGAGTTAGATACAGCCCACTCTACCTACAGCGCCCTAGAAAATCTGTACAGGCAGACGAAAGAAGAGTTAGATACAGCCCACTCTACCTACAGTGCCCTAGAAAATCTGTACAGGAAGACGAAAGAAGAGTTAGATACAGCCCACTCTATGTACAGTGCCCTGGAAAATCTGTACAGGCAGATGAAAGAACAGTTAGACACAGCCCATTCTACGTA
Organism: Sinotaia quadrata; assembly: GCA_028829895.1. Lineage (NCBI taxonomy): Eukaryota > Metazoa > Mollusca > Gastropoda > Architaenioglossa > Viviparidae > Sinotaia > Sinotaia quadrata. Next base: position 68,596,970 of record CM054183.1, read on the forward strand.
CAGCGCCCTGGAAAATCTGTACAGGCAAACGAAAGTAGAGGTAAGCACAGCCCCGTCTGCCAACAGCGTACTGGAAGATCAGTGCAGGCAAACGAAAGAAGATTTAAACGCGGCCCAATCTAACAACAGCGTACTGGAAGATGAGTGCAGGCAAACGAAAGAAGATTTAAACGCAGCCCAGTCTAACAACAGCGTACTGGAAGATCAGTGCAGGCAAACGAAAGAAGATTTAAACGCAGCCCCGTCTGCCAACAGCGTACTGGAAGATCAGTGCAGGCAAACGAAAGAAGATTTAAACGCGGCCCAATCTAACAACAGCATACTGGAAGATGAGTGCAGGCAAACGAAAGAAGATTTAAACGCGGCCCAGTCTAACAACAGCGTACTGGAAGATGAGTGCAGGCAAACGAAAGAAGATTTAAGCGCGGCCCATTCTAACAACAGCGTACTGGAAGATCAGTGCAGGCAAACGAAAGAAGAGGTAAACACGGCCCAGTCAAGAAACAATGCTTCAGACGATCAGCACACACAAACTAAAGCGGCAACGAACACAGTCCGGATGTCAGCAGACAAAGTTCAAGGACACAAGCGATTGGATGATGGATGCTCGTGAGTGAGACCTATCGTCTAAAGTAAACAGTTCACCTGTCTATCTTTTTATAAATTTATTTACAATAAAACGTGTTCACCTGTCTATCTTTTTATAAATTTATTTCCAATAATATCACCTGTCTATCGTTTTATAAATTTATTTACAATAATACGTGTTCACCTGTCTATCTTTTTATAAATTTATTTACAATAATACGTGTTCACCTGTCTATCGATTTTTACAGTTTATTTACAGTTCACCTGCTATCTTTTTTTTATTTTACAGTTCACCTATCATTCTTTTAATTTACAGTTCACCTATTTTTTCTTATTTATTATAATAGTTTTACAATATTATTTATTTATTTACAATTCACCCATCTATCTTTTTTTATAAAAATTACAGCCTATCGTTTTTATTTATTTATTTACAATAGATGTGTAAACTCTTAATTCAGAGCACACTTTAATAGTTTTTAAAATGTTAGTGTACACAAATATACACACACACATGCACGTTGGAACAATTTTACAGTTAATACTGTACATTATTACCCTGCTGAAAGTTAAAATGTCAGAGTATGTGTTGCACTGAATAAGTTTTGTTGTAGTTCATCATTATCCTAAATCAATATGCCTGACCTCAGGGCAGGATTCTCTTAATGTAGATCGATGGCCCCACCAAGCAAAAAGCCATCAGGGAAATTAGTAAGCCTCTGTCACATAATGGCTTATGTAGTTCACACCCATCCCTCCTCCAAAAATAGACTACACGTAAACCTACCATATGGAAAGGCTGACCCTTATCCTCAAGTGGGAAACATACCTGAATGTTCCAGTCAACTGACTAAACTAACCAATCAAATTGCAGGCCATGTGAACGAATGTACCAGAAACTTACCTGTAAATCGTTAGTTGAATACAGCTGACCTTTGAGACAACATATATTTTGTCTTCACAATGTATAACAAAGTATAATCATACAACTAACCTTATTACCATTTATCAATACAGGCTTGCTTGCTAGTGTAGGGGGCGCTTTTGCGCTGGGTGAGGGGTTGTGGGGGAAAGGGAGGGGGTGGTTTAGCCCACTGACTATGTCAACCTAGTTTTTATCTATCATTTCCAAATGGTCAGCTGTCCGCAAAGTTGTTTTTACTGTATGCCATGTTGAATGAAAGTGTATATTTTATGTAATAGTTGTATGTTGTACTATTGTGATTTGCTTTGACTAGTAATAATTGTAAAAGCAAAACCAATACTGCTGCAGTATAGCATAGATCTACTGACTAAATATTTGATAACCTAAAGCTAAGGTGTTACCGTTAATGTTGAAATCAGTTTGCTAATTAAACCTAAGTGGTATTACCCAAGATGGCATTGAGAACCCACCTTAGAAGGTTCAGGGAAGAATTAGGCTTAAAAGGGGCCGACCTCCTTGCATCCATTGACAAAGAGACTGAGGTGGAAGGGAAAGAGAGTATGAGGAGAAGAGAGGAGGAAAGAAAAGGGAAGGAAAAAGTGCATGAGAAAGAGATGCAGGAAATGTTTCAAATGTTCGAATTTGAAAAACTTTGGGTTGAACATGAGTGAATCAAGCTTGAATGGATTGAACTTGAAACATCCATGGCAGCAATTAAGTTAGCCCCTGTTAGCAAAATACTGTGCAAAATCTCTCCTACATTAGGCTTGCGTAGTACTCATAGTGCACCACTGGCAAGCCTGTCTTGCATGGAGACACCAGATCAATATGTCACCCTTACAGAATCAAAGGAACCTGTTTTGGCTAGTGCCCTACACCCTTGTAGTGTGATGGAAAAGATGGAACTCGTATGGAAGCAGCGAACAAAACAATTGTGACTGATGCTCTTCCAACCGATTTGGCTAAGATGCAAGTGAATGCCATCAGTCCAGATAGATAGATAGATAGATAGATAGATAGGCTAAACAAACAGACGGGTATGTGAACAGACTGATAGATTAAATATTAGACAGTAGACAAACAGAAAGACGGACCGATAGGTGTGCGGGTGAGTGGATGGAAGGATAAATGAATGGACGAACGGACCGATGGAATTGTTATAAGTTGGGCTAGATGGATGGAAGTATGAATGGATCAGTAAACACTCCGAAAAGAGTAACTTCATGTATTGCAATCCAGCCCGTGATGTTAGATGTCTATCGTTATTTATTGTCATAAACAATACCTTTAAAAATCCAACGTATTCTCTATCAAAGAAAATATCTAAAGACTGAATGTATCCCAATAAACATGTCTATTATTTATATTTATTATATGATTTAGTCTGAATTGTAATATATATGAAAACTTAGCTAATGAATGTTATTGTTTAGATTGTCAAGAACAGACAATCGGAAGACGTTTGGAATGTCGGAGAACGTTAACGAACATTGTCGCCCGTCCATCATAGCCATGAATTACAACACATTAGAAAGCCAGCAGTGGGTTGACGCCAAGGAGGAACTAGAAGCAGTTCTAGGATCACAAATGGACGAGAAACAAATCACGAGAGTCCTTTGCCAGGCGTTCATGGTATGTGTCATCAGACCAGTGACGGTGGTGGCAGTGGTGATGGTGGTAAATGGGGTTTGATTGCATTGGTGCTAGTGTTGGCGTGTTTGAGAAAGGAACATACGGACTTCCCATGACAATAATTCAGTGCTAAAGTAACTCACAGAAACTCAAAGTTAAATAATTGTTTTAACAATCTGCTATTAAAGGAACTCAGTATTAAGGTAGCTCAGTTATAAAAATAGCCACTCAGTCATTGTTTAATAACTCATTGTTATAGCAAACCATTGTTACAGTAACTTAGTATTATAGTTACTCACTCAGTGTTTTAGTAAATAGTAATTCGTTCAAAGTTATAATATCTTAATGCAACGGTAACTCAGTGTTAAAATAATGTAGTAAGTATTGTAGTAGCCAACTGTAATATAACCCAGTGTTAAAGTAAGCTAAATAAGAGTATCAGTAATTTAGTGTTAAAGTAAGCTAAATAAGAGTATCAGTAATTTAGTGTTAAAGTAAGCTAAATAAGAGTATCAGTAATTTAGTGTTAAAGTAAGCTAAATAAGAGTATCAGTAATTTAGTGTTAAAGTAAGTTAAATAAGAGTATCAGTAATTTAGTGTTAAAGAAACTAAAGCGACGGTCTATAAGCCTGTGCCTTACTTATGAAGCATTTTACTCGTCAACCAGCTGTAACAAAATGGCTACATCGATTGCAAGTATCAATCAAGTAAGAAGAAGTGAAACTAGAGATTTGGGAAATGTGCGCAAAGATGATATTTTTTTTAAACTGGCCGACCGAAAAGGGTTTCCTGCGTAGCGTACAAAATAAAATTCTATTTCGATTTCACTTGTCTTATGAATTTCTGTTTTCAACGATGAACATAAAGTCAAATCAGATTTTGACTTACAAATGTCCAACTTGATGATTGCTTATAAATGGGAATATTATTTTAATCACCAAATGAGAAAAACTGGCATGATGCAGTGCCCAAAGGCACACAGATTTACTACAAAACTCCACGTGAATTAATAAGACCTTTTGTTTATTTAGTGTTGATGAGCGCCAAAGATTAAAACTTGTGTTTAGCTTTTTCCTTATTTGTATATTTGCTTTTAAAAAGTCCTGATACAAGTAGCAATACAAAAAGTATTTTAATTAATCGTAACTGGCTATCTATGTTATACATTTTCTAAAATTAATAATATGGGTACTGTTTACAACATTTATTAATTTTGTGAAAACTACTTAATTTATCTTCCAGGTAAACTTTTTTTATAAAGAGCGCATTTACACTGTAAATGTGAAAGAGTAATTCCGCAATAATGCAATGAAAACATTAAAATTGTACCTCATTAAAATCTATAGCTTCATATATTATGATGTTTTACATATAACTTAACATCGAATACAAAAATAGGCTTCGGAAAATTGTTGGCGCCCTCCATACTGTTCTGAAAATGTGAAGGTAATTTAATCAGTGGAAAAGAACATTCAGAATTAACGTAGTTTAATCAGTGGAAAAGAACACTCACAATTAAAGTAAATTAATCAATGGAAAAGAACATTCAGAATTAACATAGTTTAATCAGTGGAAAAGAACATTCAGAATTAAAATAAATTAATTAGTGGAAAAGAACATTCAGAATCAACGTAATTTAATCAGTGGAAAATAACGTTCAAAATTAAGGTAAAGAACATTCAGAATCAACGTAGTTTAATCAGTGGAAAAGAACTTTTAGAGTTAAAGTAATTTAATCAGTCGAAAAGAACATTCAGAATTAAAGTAAATTAATCAATGGAAAAGAACATTCAGAATTAACGTAATTTAATCAGTGGAAAAGAACATTCAGAATTAACGTAATTTCATGAGTGAAAAAGAATATTTAGAGTTAAAGTAAACAAAAGAACATTCAGAATCAACCTAATTTAATCAGTGGAAAAGAACTTTCAAAATTAAGATAAATAACATTCAGAATTGACGTAGTTTAATCAGTGGAAAAGAACATTCAGAATCAACGTAATTTAGTCAGTGGAAAAGAACGTTCAAAATTAAGGTAAAGAACATTCAGAATTAACGTAATTTCATTAGTGGAAAAGAACATTTAGAGTTAAAGTAAATTAATCAGTGTCACTGTCTTAGAGTAATTCAATGTTACTATAACTCACTATAAAAGTAACTTACTATCATTTATAGTTATCTCATTGTTACATTAATCAGACCTATTGTTACCTCTATGTAGAAGTACTTCTTAATTTATGGGGAGCTCTTTCGACCGATACGGTTTCAGTAACTCATTGTTAAAGTATATCATTAGTGATATTGTAACTCTGTGTTATTTTAACCGTATTTGAGATATGGTAACTTAACGTTAAAATAATTTGGTCAGTGTAATAGGAAGTTAGTGCTAAAATAAAACAGCAATATTGTAGTAAATTCAGAGTTAACATTTTTCAAAACCTTATAGTAAATACACTTTTAAGACAGCAAATTTCAGTGCATTAATAACTTAGCTGAGTATTATAACGTTCAAGCAAGCTATTCGAATTAAAATTATCTTACTGCTAGATTGCCTCATTATTGTGTATTTAGAATATTTGTCTGTTGTTTTTACATTTGACTGTTGTATTTTGAATATTTGACTGTTGCTTTTAGAATATTTACGATGCTGCACGACACGTGTACGTGAACCTTGAGCATATCATTGGCGAGTTGCTGGCACGCCCAACTTTTGCGGTGAGAACATAATTCTAATCGTCGTCTTTGTTATTTATTATTTATTGGTCGTTTTTATTGCATCGATAGGAGAGTATAAGTGTAATGCCTGAAGAATAAGATATATTTATTTCTGTGTGCGAATGTAACATAAAGGGATGGCGAAGGATGGAGGTAGAGTATGAACTATTGCTTCTCCGTTGTCCATGGGAACAGCTGACAGTTTGGGGAAGCGCATCCGGCCTAGTAAAGCAAATGTAGTGACGTCAATGAAGTTTTATCACGGCGATATATATTTAAAGTTATCAACACTCTTAACTTTGACTCATGCTTGTCTATTTATGTATTTATTAAATTATGAGTCAAACCCTGACAAGTAAATCATTGACCTTGTAGTCTATAATCCTTCCCCACCACTGAAGAGCTTGTGCTCACTCATCAAAATTTAGGGTAAGGTCATTAAAATTATATTTTAACGGGAGACAACTATGCTGTCCTTGATGAAAATTGCTTTTTTCATTCAGTTATGTGGAATAAAATCGAAAACTAATATTGTCTATGTAAGACTTTAAAAGTTATATAAAATGGTCATTTATTGTACAGAAACTTGTAAACTGACCAATTTATAGCCATTACATATCTTCTGTGTTATAACTGTTGGAATAACATTTTACCATTTTTCTATCTTCTTTGTATGTGTAATCCGTCTAGAATACTTGTAAACTAACATATTATCTTTCTATAATGCCATTCATTTCATGTTTAATCAGCTCATCCATAATAAGTCTGTGTATATTTTTTCTTAGTAATATTATGTTAGTCAGTCTACCTATTTATCTATCTCTGTCTATCTATCTATTTATCTATCTAACTTTCTGTCTATCTATCTTTCTGTTTATCTATCAACCCATGAGTATGTCATTTTATCTAATTCTTTGTCTTGAGTATCTACCTATATTGTTGCATGTTTTCCTGTCTAGATATTTACCTTTATGTCTATCTAATTTTTAAAAATAAATAAGAACCAGTAAATTTGTATGTCTCTATTATTTGTATCTATATCTTGTTATCAAAATATGTCTTGTTATAAACTGTTTTGTTATCAGTCATTGTCTTGTTAGCAATCTGTCTTGTCAATCAATATCGTATTATCATTCTGTGTCTTGTTATCAAACCGTCTTGTCATTAGTCAATGGTTAATGTCTTGTTTATAAGTCTGTTTTTTTTATCAATCTATGTTTCGTTATCAGTCTTGTCTTGTTATCAGTCTTGTCTTGTTATCAGTCTGTAATCTGCAAGAAGTCTTTGTTTATTCAGTACACCATCATCAATGCGAAACGCGTAAGGGTGTGACAGGCAGTACATGTATTTAAAAAGTTACTCGTTAGAAACAGTGGATAATCAAGACCCTAACTAGGCCTACAGGTTTACTGCCCTTTGTACTGGCGGCGTGAGGGCATTCGGCAATATCGGCTCCCCAAAATCGCCCGGGGCGCGAACTGATTTCTGTTTTGTGGACAAATTAAGTAAATTATTAATTTAATTAAGCAAAAAACCCCTAGATTTTTAACAAATGTCATCAATTCTTGCTATAATTACATGTATTTCCTCACAACAGTAATTAATAATGCGTAACATTTTAAATTACTAAGCGACAGGCAGATACGAAAGACAAAATCAAAGCCATCATAACGAGACGAATAGAACAGTTGCAGTAAACATTTCCTGTCTTTTGTCAAGATGGAACTTGTGGAGAACCGAGTTTTGAGGTCCGACAATCTAAACGTTTTGACGACTGAAATGGCCGATCTCGTCAAACAGAAACTTCGACAAACAGTAAACACACTAGAAAAAGACGTCATTTGCAAGGTGAGTGCTGATCTAAAAGTATAGGCTGCATAACTGTACAACTGTCCTCATTAACACATTGGTAAAAGACGTCATTTGCAAGGTGAATGGGCCCTGCTGATCTAAAAGTATAGGCTGCATAACTGTACAACTGTCCTCACTAACACATTAGTAAAAGACTTCATTTGCAAGGTGAATGGGCCCACTGATCTAAAAGTATAGGCTGCAAAACACTACAACTGTTCTCACTAACATGCTGGGGGAAAAAAAAGACTTCATTTGCATTGGTGGTACCAGAGAGACGTTCTTCTTGCAGCCAAATCTGTCCTGGCACATATTCTGATTTCACATGAATCCACTTTTTTTTTTATTTTTCACGAAAAGAAAATAATGCTCAACCTCCAATAATTTTGTTTGTTTTTGGTGATGTTAAAATTTTGTTGGTCTATTGATTTATTTTATTTTTAAGATTTTTCTTCAAAGACTCCTGATTGTCTTAGCGCGCGTGCTTGTGTATGTTCATGTGTGTGTGTTTGTGTGTGTGTGTGTGTGTGTGTGTGTGTGTGTGTGTGTGTGTGTGTGTGTGTGTGTGTGTGTGTGTGTGTGTGTGTGCTTTAGTTGGATTCGAAGAGGAAAAAGCTGCTCATTTTTTTTTTAATTGTAGATGACTTTTATGGTTTGTTGTTTATTTTTTATTTTATCATTTTTTTTTTTTATGGTGCATCTTTAGGAAGAGAAACGTGGTGGTTGGTGGGGGGGGGGGACTGTTATTTTTAATATGAACGTACAGAGGCAATCTATCTCAAGATTGGGACTCAGTACACTTTTTATATCATTTGAAGTAATTCGCATGCAGCGTTTAGTTTAGAAGTTTATATGACTCTTTAATTAAATTCTTTAGTTTATGTTTCAATTGCAACTTTCCAACAGCGGACATCATACTTTGTAACAAGGAAAGTAACTCTAAATAATACTTCACTTTCACTTGCTTTGAGTTCTTCCGCTTTGCACGCTTATTCAGGTCAAATCGTCTGTCAGTGGGAAAGCAAATTTAGCAGAAGAGCAAACTTTGTGCGCCCTATATCATTTATGTTACAGTCTGTTGTGCTTTTTTGGCATAATGTGCCTTTTAGTAACATTTGTAAGATTACTCAATAACTGTTAATCGATAACAGTTAACCAAAAGGTATTTTGGCCTCTGGATTTCAAATTCGATGCAGAATATTGCTAAATCGTGACTTTGAAAAGTTTTAAACGGTGTGTTCGTATTTCCTGCATGCAAGCTGATGATATAGCGCGTTTACTTAATTAACAGAAGGATTAGCTTACACACTAAGGATTATTTTTGTTTGCCTTATTGTATCAGTGACTGATCCTTGGAATGCATTTTGTTTTGATGATCTTTACTCTTGATTTTTGCTAGAGAATTATTCTGATGATCAGTTTTGGTACTCTTGTATTTTATTAATGCCTTTCATTCTTAATTTTTATTAAATTAGTTTTCTTTTTTTTTTTTAAGTTGAGTTCTGATTCGATGTTTGAGTTTTGTGGCAGTCTATTTTAAATGTTTTAACAGTGCTTGCGTTTGTGGTGTGTGTTCTCTTCCTACGTCATCTGTCAAGGTGACGAATCAGCAGCGGAAGCCAGGGGTGGGGATGGTTGCTTCACGAGCCAAGAGTTTACAAAAGGAGGCTCTGATTAACAGGAAGACAAGTCCCCTTAAAAGGCTTAAATGTAACACGGCAGTAATTAGAAACATTTAACCCCATCACGAGTAAAATGTGACAGGTTTAGTAAACACTTCTGTTGGGTTTTTACCCTTCAGCTGTCAGCCAGCACTGTTTTGACACCGGTCCTGGCCTGGACCCGCATTAGGCATGCACTCAGCGAGCTCACCGTTCCACATGACATGTCAGACAAACGCCACGACACAGTACAGACAGGACAGTCGGCTAATTATGGGCATACAAAATATCCACATCTGACTTACAAACAAAATCCAATCACAAACTAAATTGCTGGCATTATTTTTGTTACAAGTTCAGATTACATATATCGGATAGTTACACAACTAATCTTTTTTAACTTAATGATATTCATTTAATCTACCGCTGTCACTGAAAAAATAAAATATGAGAAGTACATATGTTCAGTTTTTTAAAACTAATATTTCTTAATGAAGTATACGTTATTGTAATTATATTCATTTAAAATAATTCTGTTGGGAGATTTTTAAAGAAAAATAAGTGAATAATGACAGTTTGTTGAACTATTTGGATAGAGGATTAAAATTACGTTAATAAGTAGCACAATTGATTTATTCATTATTTTGGATTTAATGTCCGCTTTATTTGGTAGTTTAATTCACGAACAGTGTAAGGAAGAATCAAATGGACATAATTCTCTACAATATATTTATCTGCTCACTTAGGATATTGTCGAGACGATTTAATTTGTTTACTGTCGAATAAGTATGGCTATATCATTTAAATATAGCCTACTTGTTAATTAAAATGTACCACAATAAAATGTGTGTGCGTGTACATGTTTATGCATGCGTGTATGTGTATCTGTGTTAATTACATGAGTAAAATACTATCTTGTAATGTATCAGTAGCAACATTTTGTTTCGGGTCGGAGTTAAATATTTGCAAAATCTAAAACTTTTATAATATGAGCATATGTGCCTGTATGCGTGTGTGAATATATAACGTTTAATGTGCAAATGACTGATAGTTTATTTTTCCTGTTGTTATTCAGCATATAGTCTGTGTGTGTCTTTTTGTTGCATTTTCTTAAACTTATATTTCGTGAAAGGTTTGTGTTTCTTTTAAGTTTTCTTTTGATTGTTTGCATCCCATAGAGGTCAAGGCTGAAAGACCCAAATCTCGAAGACTTGGTCAATACATCCTCTTCTAGGCAAGTAGTCAACTGTTTCTTACAGGAGTGTGCCAGCATCTCTTGGCAGATGATCATTCAAAGCCCACCTATGCTACTGGCAGTTGACGACACGAAATTCGATGACGCAAAGCACAAACTGTGGTGGTCATGTGACCGCTCACACGCTGAAAACGTTGACTCGTTTGTCTGGCCGGTATTGTTTGATTATGAAGGTGGCCATGTCCTAGTCAAAGGTTGTGTTTATGCAAATTGAAACCAAAATGTACAAGGAATATTTTAATGAAAATACATGATTTATTTGATTCAGAAACTTTCTCAAAAATATAACTCTCATTCTCCCTACTTTTGTGATACATGTATTTTAAATTGTAGTGTATAACGCCGACAGTGTCCATTTAGGTTATAAATAAAACAACGAAAGAAGAATAAAGCAAAATTACTGTTTCCTTCTCATAAGAACTGTGAATGATGAAAGAACTATGAATACAATTATACTTGATAAGTTTATTAATTATTAACAGGATTCATTTGATCAGCTTATTACATTATAATATATTGATTGAATGAGTAGCATATCTTATTTAGTCCTAGAGTGGTGATAAAGAATCCTTATACTTATTGTTGTAAGCGGTTATAGCAATATTTATTATTATTGGTATTGGTGGCGACAGTAGAAGTAATAGTAGTATGCCCATGTATTAAACTTTGACCGAAAGACGTAAGACATCTGGATAGTAAAAGGAAGACTATGACATGGTTTAGAGGAAAGTTAGTAAATAAATAAATTTTACAAAATAAACGTTTTCATTTCTTGCAAACTCTACATTGATAACATTCAAGCATAGGGGAACCTGGGGTAAAACGAGATACTTAAGGAAAAAAGACCTGCTGTATCAAAGATAACATTTACATGTAAATGAAATTCTGTGTACTAAACAATCAAGGGATGGACAACAATGACACAACAAAAGAAAGATGAAATTTATTTGTTGGAAAAGAAACACTAACGATTTATTGAGGTAATCATATTGTCCCATTTTGCCCCATGCCTGGGGTAAAACGAGACATAAGCTGGGGTAAAACGAGACATACACTGGAGGTAGCATAAAACAAAAGTTAGTCATCGCAGAGTTCACAGATGAAAACTGGGGCCTTGTTTCTTTCGTCAAGACCTGCACAGCTGTAGTGTGCCCACCTGTTGCAGTCACCTTGACAGGCTACCCAGCTTTCTGCACTCTCGGAGTACAGTTCATCACAGTACAGGCACTGTGCATCCTGTTCCTGGCACTGGCTCTGGGATGAAGAAATGGGCTTTCCAGATGAGCTGACACCTTTACCCTTACCCTTGGTTAGAGTTTTTGTTGATATTATCTTCTCCTTTTTCTCCAAAAGAGACTTTTTATATGGAGAAGATGTGAGAATAGCAGTCTTTCCTCTTTGCCGTGACACGCGTTTAGTAATGTTTGCTTTAGGAAAGGGTATGATGGCTTGTGGGGAAATGCCAAATGCTGTTTCGTCTTGTTTTTGTGGTGAAGTGGTTGGGGTGGAAACTGAGGTGGTAGCATTGATGAAAGTTGAGGCAGTGGGACGGCGTGAATCTGTGGAGGTTGAAGAAATGAGAGGCCTGGATGTAGAGGCGGCAGGAGGCTTGGATTTGGAGGCTGAGGCAGTAGGAAACCTGGAGGTAGAGGTAGGGGAAGGCCTGGAGGTTGAGGAAGTAGGAGGCCTTGACGCTGAAGCAATGAGATGGCTGGAAACTGAGGTGGTGGGATAGCTGGAGGTTGAGGCAGCAGGAGACCTGGAAGTAGAGGCAGCAGTAGTGCTGGATTTTGAGGCGGTGGGAGGCCTATATGCTGAGGTGGTGGAATAGCTAGAGGCTGAGGCAGCAGGCCTGGAGGTACAGGCAGCAGAAGTGCTGGAGGTTGAAGCAGTGGGAGGCCTAGATGCTGAAGTGGTGGAATAGCTGGAGGTTGAGGCAGTAGGATGGCTGGAAGCTGATGTGGTGGTCTGGAGGTTGAGGTCATCAGCAGCAACAGGAATATCAGTTGCCTCAGCTGCAATGAAGTCCGCTTCGGAAAAAACGCTTCTGTCCAAGGGCCATATTCCTGAAGCTTTGAAGCCATTGATTGCATTTAACATCGTTGCTGCCTGTAGGTATGCTCTCCCGAAGAGGTTTGAGATCTGAAACTGGGTCACCACACGCCCTGGGTGATTGCGTAACCAAATCCGAACCTGGTGGTCATAAAATGTGCTGAGTGGCTTCATGAAAGCTAAATCCAACGGCTGCAGTCGATGCGTGCAGTGTGGTGGAAGGCACAAAAGAATGACTCCATGTTCTCTTGCAATGTCAATCAGTTCCACGCTTTTCGTGTGTGCTGCATGGCCATCTAGAATCAGAAGCACAGGCTTCTCCTTTGATGCTCTGGTGAACTGTATGAACTGTCTTATATATTTGATGAAGAGTTCTGTTTGAATCCATCCACTTGGGTGGCACTCAGCCCATGCTCCAGGTGGTGCACCATCCATCAATTCAGGTTTCATGCGTACTCAAGGGAATATAAGCATTGGTGGCATGTATTGTCCTGCAGCAGAGCAGCATATTACCGAAGTTACAAGCTGCCCCCTCTCTGCAGAAGTGACCGAACCTATCTGCCTCTTCCCTTTGGTTGCCACAACTTTTGAGAGAGACTTTGGAACTGTGGAAACACCTATTTCATCACAATTCCAGATCCTGTCTCCACTCAGCTTGTATTTATCCACCACATCCTCAAGTAGGTCAAAGAAAGATGTGACTGCAACTCTATTGAAGCCCATGACTCGAGCTGCTGAAGTTGCTTCAGGTTTTCGAAGTGACAGCTTGTCTGAATGCCGGGCCATAAACCCCCTGTACCAGTCGTAGTCAGCGACTCCTTTTTCATCATTGAACTTGTTGGCCTTTCCGTTTCTTTCTGCAAGCTCATAGGCAAGTTTATGAAGTTCGTATGAAGAAAGACCAAAGAGCATTTTCTCCATCTGCTGGACATAGCTGACAAGCTCCTCTTCTTCCTCTTTTGTAAAGACAGTTGCAATTGATCCAATGGCTGAAAAAAAGAGAATATTTTATAAGAAATAATTCTGATAATTTTTTTTTCATTTAAAAAACATGCAATCATACACATTTAATGACATTGTGACCATTAGGGGTAAAACGAGACAGCGTCTCATTTTGCCCCATTGTTTTGTCCCGTTTTACCCCACTTATGCTTTTTCACAAAGCCTCCAAACCACACACTGCCATGCTTAAGTAGGTCAAAATGATAAATATATTACCGTTGCCCATATAAATATCTCTCAGAATGTTAATTCTTGTCTGACAAATCTGTACCTTTTTTCCTAATGAACACGATTGCAGCATAACCATAAAAATAGATAAAAAAAAGATGAAATTGAAATATTTACCTCTCGCCGATGCACGCAGCTCAAACAAACAAATCGGACATTGCCGGCAAGGCAGTACCACGTGATCTCTTTATTAGACTCCTTGCTGAAGAGCTTTCTCTCTCTGTGTTTCAATAATTCGTGTTTCTCGTTTTACCCCACTATCTCATTTTACCCCAAGGATGAGATAAGTTCTTCAAGAAAACTGTGTTTATTGAAAAACACATACGCATCACTGTTCCATTTAGACAGATATTAATGCCGGTCATGTATTGTAAGTGTTCCACATGGATTAAAACATGGGCATAGTACACGTTTATTGGTTGCTTATTTGTTTCACTGCAATTAAGATCTGCAATATTATTGGTTACTATTATAGACAATTTATTACGAGACACTAGATCACCCAACACTTCATCACGACATTCTCGCTAGACTCTGTGTCACGGGGCACTATATGTCAAGATTCACAGTGCACCTTGTTACTTCTGCATGTTTTGCTACCACATAGGTAGAGAGAGCATCTGATACTGTGTGACCTGATCAGGCAAACGCTACATTCCCGTGGCTGCATATTCAACGTCATAAAGTGGATTATCTAATAACCTGATGCATTCTCTTAATATTGAACAGTAAACTAAGACAGTGTGTAGTAAATGATCAGTAACCAAATGGACAGATTAATGGTTACGAATGTATCAATGACCCATGTTGCTCATTACAGTCAGGTCTAAAGGTAAACCTGTCTCTGGATCCTCTGACAACAACGTCTAGTACACCTATTCGACACAGTTGTTCATAACTGTAAGACAACCGCAACGTGACGTCACATTCTGTCAAGGACAGTGTGGGCAGTTGCAGGTCTTCATGAGTGTACTCTCCCCAAATAAACTGATCGGTTGAATACGAACTTTATACGAATAATCAGACAGGACTGGATAGTCGAACTCATTGTATATTCCGCGATTCAGAAATTGATGTTCTTTCTTTACTATTATTGTTATTAAATTTTACTTTGCTATCTTTACCCACGTTGCATAATTTGTTGCGAGCATCGACTAAAAGCTGGTATGGGGGCAGAGCTGGAGAAATTAATATTGTAATTATAACTGATAAAAAGGGGGAGATAACGTTACTAGCTTTGGAACATTACTAAATTTCATGCATATTTCATCTTTAAACTCCTTTTTCTCTTACAAACATTCTCAACTTACAAAATCCTGCAACAATTTCATTAGCCTGATTGCCACGTGTCCAGTACATGAAATATGCATGAAATTTAGTACTGCTTTAATTTGACTTTTGCAGAGAAAGTACACCTTTTTTCCTTTCACCTCAGGCAGCAGTATTACTGTACTTGCTTGGTCATGTTGGTATGTGAATCCAGCATTGTCCTCAACTTACAGCAAAACGTGTTGCTGTCATTTGATTCCTGTGAATTCTGTTTGTGAAGCCAATACAGCAGAAATGGTGGCTTGAATTTGGTCTTAAGAATTCACGAAGATTATTTTGAGTGTTCCTGGTGGTGTGTTGAGTATGCACATAAATATTCAAGAACATTCCTCCTGATGTGCTTGATAGTGCATGTGAAATGTGTGTGCTTTGTGAGCTCTTTGAGGATTCTGGAACAGTTGTGTAACATGCCTAGAAGGGACACGTGAGGTTGTCACCTGAATAAGATAGACAGTGACTTGTTGCAAACTGTGTGATTTTGAACACATGCCGGCGACAGTTGCATCTTTGAAAAGGTTATGTGTATTGGCTTTCATTCATTTGCTGAAACTCTACTCTCATTTCCGCGATGATATTCATAAACTTGATTATAATTATATATTTATGTTAACTAACTGCTAGTGCCTATGCTAAGATAAACTGAATGATTATCCAATGTTAAACATTGTTGTGATGTAAATGTCAACGCTCTTTTGGTTATAGTCATATGTTGTATATTCGATTGTTGATTTAATACATTTATTGACCTTATACATACTGATAATCTCATGTTGGAGAAGAAAGTAGGAAGATGGAGGCTCACTAAATACAGATTTATCTTCTTCTTTAGTAAGAAGTTTTCCATAATTATGGAAATATTGTGCGATGGTAAATGTTTGTCTTTAATGTTGTGGAAAAGAAAAAAATATTTACAGCACCCGCATATCCGCCAAGTGAATGAGTGGTGTCTTCTGGAGAATTATTAATAACATAAATTATGTTTCTTATCTATAATTAGTTATGTCTGAATAATTAACAATAATAATCATAACCAATAACTAGTGTGGTGTTGGCACCATACATGCAGAATGTTAGGAATTTAGCAAGGTCAAGTGTGATCAGTCAGTACCTCAGGATCGTCAATGTTAAATTCAACATTGTTATTATAGGGTGAAGAATCTTTCTAGAATTAATATATGGTTGTTTTTATTTGTTTTTTGCCAAGTCAACCATGTAGATTATCTCATGGGGCCAACCTGGCATACACTTAAATGGACATGATTAAAAATGTAATTTAAATAATTTTAATTGTGTGCCAACATAGGGAAAATACAACATTGGCATGTTAATAATTTTAATCCCATATTATGCCAGTTTTTATGCCAGAATAGTTTGCCCCAAAACTCATAAAGGAATGAGAGTAAGAAAATAATTCAAGACATAATAATAAATTTATAGGAGTAGATATTTAATGCACATACATGTATATGCTATAATCAATGTCTTCTAAGGGGTTAATTTAATTTTACACAAACATATAAATACATACATGTAAATGAAAAAAATTGCTCACAGTTTTCATAATCTTCCATTCCATCTAAATTAAAACAAAACTCAATAGTTCCAGTGAAAGGCCTTTATTGTGAAAAAGGAATATTCTTTGTTAAGGCAGATTAAAGGCAAGACAATTTGTTCAATTCTAGTGAAACCCTAATAAAATTTAATATGATTTTTGAAGGCAATATAAAATAATATAAAATAAAGACAACAACAAACAGTTTCTTTTCTTTTCTTTTTTTTTTTTTTTTTTAAAGAAAGAGAAAAGAATAAAAGAAAACTTCACACATTTTTCTTTTCTTTTTGTAAGTGTGTGTTTTTTCCCTTCCATCCTGATACTTTAAATTTTCCATGTTTCATTGCATATCTTAGTTCACTGAAATCATATCTGGAAAAGGGTCACTTGAGCCAGAGTTAAAAATCTATTATCAGGTCATAATTTTAACTCTAAATTTTCCACGTTTCATTGCACATCTTAGTTCACTGAAATCATATCTGGAAACGGGTCACTTGAGCCAGAGTTAAAATCTTTTATCAGGTCATAATTTTAACTATTAAAAAAAAACCTCCTCCTTGGGGGAAAATCTTCATTGCATTTTAAAATTATCAGAATAGTGCATTCTCAGTCCAAAAGATAAACAAATAAAATAATTATGAGTTTCACACTTTTTGTACATGTAAAAACTATTACAGTTAATATACAAAACTCACTTTTGATTGCATTAATCCATTACATAGTGCTAATATATATAGTGTAATGGAAGCATGCATATCCAAATGTTAGGATGTCCACATTTAAATGTTAAAGAAAGATATTTAGGACATTATATTTTAAATTTATTTTTGGAGGAAGGGTTAAGTTGTTTATTTAAAAATAAATTATAGTAAATTTTACTTTTTTTGTTTTAAAATTTAGCTATCTGTAACCATTTAAAATTTAAACTCTTTTTACTCAAGATTTTAAAACATTTTTCCTTCAGTATTTTAAACCTTCAAATCATATACAAAACTGATGAAATGCAAATTCGCTGGAAAAGTAAAAAAGTAGAGGAAAAGTTAAGAAATATGTTATACATAATATATAGTTAAGAAAATAAAGAAAATGTACACAAAAAAATTGACTTTATGAAACTTTTGTTACAAAAATGGATAATGGAAAAGAAATGTTTGATTTGAGTATAAAAATAAAATTATAGTAGAAAATTATTTAATTCTTAAAACCAACAATAATCTGATGAAGCAGTGAGCATAATCTAAATGCCCAAATGGAGGTGTGAAATTTACCAGCGTGTTAGGAAAGAGCCTTAACCATTAATCATACTTATGTTTATCAAAGATGGAATGACATAATCACTATTACTGATTAGAATTATTTCTATTTTAAAACTGGACACTGATACAAAAAGTTGGTGCTCTCTCTATCTTGGTGCATTTCAATATTAGTTAACTGTCCTTGAAGAATGTATGTGTGCAAAAGAGGCTAAAGATGTGTAGTTTTACTGCTGTATTAAATCAATGTAACTTTAAAATTTACAGGCCTGTGAATTAGAATACAAAGAAGCAATAAAATATAGATCAAATGACCCTATAATTTAGGTCATGATATGAGTACAGTGAGGAAGGCAGCATTAAAAGTACCTGTTGATTTTCATTTCATCAAAAGTTTCTGCCTAAAGCCTTCTGCTTTCAAAAATTCTGTGTTCATATCTAAAGCATCAAATAAAATGGCTCAATTTACCATCGTATCCTGGCCTAGTATTTCTTTTGTAACTGGATCAAGTTTAAAGGATTATGCCTTGTAGAGACCTTTATGCACTAAACATATTTTAGTTGTGCTGTTTGAAATGATTAGCATGTTAATAATTCATAAATGATTTTATTCACTGTTTTCATCACAAGGTGCATTTAAATAAATATTTAATTTGAAATGGCCAAGTGTTATATTGTTATTTTACTTGTTTTTTTCCTGATAATATAATTGATAAATGCGACACTTCTGAAATAATGTTAATAAAAATTAAAAATAGCCTTAATATCTTTTATAAAATATTGCTTATTTAACAGTTTTAATATATTAATAAGAGAAAGTTGTGCTGCCAAAATCATTTTTCCAGCAATTTGTAAGCACCATCAATATAACAAGAACAAATTTTCAGTATTATCATGATTTAACAACACCTTTGTTTATGAAAAATAAATGATTTTGTTTGCTTTCACATAATTCTGAAACTATTTTCTCAGCACTGAGAAGTATTATTCATTACAAAACATACTAATGAACCAATGGTTATGCTTCAAACATAAAAGTTAATCGTATATTAATATGGGACTAAGAATGATACTGAATTGAAAAATAATAATGGGAAGAAACTTATTAATAAATTGTATATGTATATATGTAGGATATATTTCATATATTATTTTAATGATTTTAAGGTGAATATTCAGCAGCATAATGTTATAAAATGTTTAAACTTAACAAACTCTTCATATTTCATAAATCTCCTCAAATACAAAGATATTTATAATTCTGCTGCATTTTTAATGATGGTAATTGGAAAAGAAGACAAAGTGAAAAATCTTCATTTGTATTTTTTTAATTTGTAATTTCAAACATTCTATCTTTTGTACCAAACTTCACCTAAAATTTGTTTTAAAAGAAACTAAATTCTTAATAATGCCACAAATGGAACTGTTATCTTTTTTTAAATGCAAACGGTTTCTTGACTGGCAAGAGAAAAGGTATTTTATTTTGTAATAATACAGAGGGGCTTTAGTTATTATATTTAATAATGCAAAGTTACCACTTTCTGAACAAACAAGTGGCAAACTGTATGATTCTACTGCCCGAACATGGTGAAAAAAGCATAGGTAAAAACTAGACTACAACTGTACAAAACTGTTTCACCAATATTATTCAGTTTAATTTTCAAAACCTCTGATATGACCAGTTCAAATACCTTGCTCAATCATAAACTGCACATAATGCTGATTTCACATGCATTCTGTAAACAGAGATAAATCTGTTCATGTTTATCTCCTGACTTTTGCCAGAAAAGTAAGTTCAAGCATGCTGTCTTCTTGTAAACCATCACACATTTATTTATTTATACAAGAAAATTTTTTTAAAGTGTACATTACATCTTAAACATCCAACAAAAATGAAATTATTTTTGAAGTGATTTTAGAAAATTACTTTTTATATTTCACCAACAATTTTTTAAAAAAAGAAATAGGATTCTAATTACATTTCAAATCTTAATTAAGAGCGTTACATGCAATTATAAAAAGCAAAACACCAAGAATCTCTGCTTGGATTTTTCTTTATAAAAAATATATCATTCTAATAAGTTATGCAAAACTATTCTATTTCTCCTCACAAACCTGATGGTGACTTGTACCAAATATGCTTGTTAAGTTGTTAATGTTTTCAATGGTAGAGAAGATTTACAAATAATACCCACCATTCATCTGTTAAGTTTCACCATTGTCTGTTACCAAGCTAAGGCAGAGAACTCTTCAAGATTAAAGCTACAGTATATTGCAGAAAGCTTACATTTCTGTGCAAAAGGCTATGTACAAATCAAACACAAGAAAAAAAAGCCTCTTGCTTGTCCAACTGAACACACTGCTGATATACATTCCACGTCAATGAAGTCTGCTGGACTATTTAGCTTGTTTTTTCTCTGCCTGGATCACTGGTGTATAAAAATATAAAGGAAAAGTGTGAATTATCCTATAATCAAGGTAGAAAATGCCTATGTATATACTTGCAATCATTAAATCATACACTTTACATACAGAGATAATACCTGGATTAAGGAATAAACTTCACATACTGGAAAAAAAGACATCCCCACAAAGGATTCTCAAAATTTTTATGCTCTGTATGAAACTTTGAAAGTGACTGGGAAAATGCCAAGTGAAAGTGAAAGCACAAGCAATCTTTATTAGTGAACAATGATAACTCTTGAGCAGAATAGTAAAAGTGTAATGGGTTGTGAAGTAGAATAAGCTTTAATGTTATACTGGATTGTGTAGTAGAGCAAGCCTTATTAATGTCATACTGGATTGTGTAGTAGTGCAAGCCTTAATGTCATACTGAGCTGTAAAACAGTGCAATCTTTAATGTCATACTGAGCTGTAAAACAGTGCAAGCCTTAATGTCATACTGAGCTGTAAAACAGTGCAAGCCTTAATGTCATACTGAGCTGTAAAACAGTGCAAGCCTTAATGTCATACTGAGCTGTAAAACAGTGCAAGCCTTAATGTCATACTGAGCTGTAAAACAGTGCAATCTTTAATGTCATACAAAAGTTATGAAGCAGAGTAAAATTTTAATGTAATACTAAGTTATTATTAGAGCAAGCTTTAATGTCATATAGGGCTGTGAAGCACCTTTGAAGCACCATTAAAGAACCTTTAATGTCATACTGAGTTATGAAGGAGAACTGTTTTATGTCATAATGACCTATGAAGAACAAAACTATAGTTTCATAATAAGCTGTGAAGAAATGCAAACTATAATGTCGTAATGGTTGTGAAAAAATAAACCACAAAGAAAGAATGAGTTGTGAAGAAACAAACTATAGAACTGTAGTAAGTTATGAAGCAAAACAAGCTGAAATGTCGTTATGAGTTCTAATTTGATATGAAATTTTAACCTTGTTTCTATGTAAATATTAGTGAGTGTAATAATAAATCTGTAAATATATCTACACGTCAAAAATTATACCAAAGCTTTTCATAACATATACATATAAGAGAAATAGTAATGATAATCATATAATTTCACATTTTATATTTCATTTTATTCAATTGTATAATGATTCATGTTTTTTTTCATGATACATAAAAGTGACTAATCATGTAAAAAGGGGAATGAATGAATTATTTATTACATGATCTTGCCAAATATGATTAAAAAAGGTTGTATATAACATTGCTGGTGAGTTGCATTATAATAGACTGTCCCAACCAATTTTTTAAAATATGATTCAGAAAAGAAAAAAAGTATTTTAAATCAAAGTATTAGGTGATAAACAGTTACATAAAATTTTAAGAGGAAATCTCTGTTTTCGAGATGTGGTCATTCAAATATGTTGCTAGTCAGTAACTCTTTTATTTTTGAATGTGCCTTTTGGATGCACTGTTAGTGTTAAAACAGTTTGTATTTATACATGGAAAAAATTATAGTACATATTTTATATATTAATAAACAATAATGTTTTATGGAAATATATTTTCTTTTTCAAACTGTGTAAACATGGTTCTTTGATTGAAAATTTGCTCATAATAAATTATGAAAGCCATTTCTTAACACATCATAATATCGGCAAGTTGTTTGTAAAAAAAAAATGTTTTCTTGTGCATTTAAAACAAACAACAAACAGCAAGGACCTGGACCCAATTTTTTTTCAAAAGAGATTTTTGTCAAAAGGCTCAGGAGATATCTCAAAGATAAACAAGCAAGCAGCTTTATTATGGAAAAAGGGATTTTAAAATGTTAAGAAGCATACTTTAAAATTACCTCTATTTAACCACTCAATTTTCAGACATTTTGTTCTGCTCAATACAAAGATTATTTTGTAAACTACACATAATACATGACTATGTAAGAATTCTAAAGTAATTTTCAAAGTGTATATTTTAGCATAACATTAATAGTTGTAACTATAAAGGCAGTTTTATCTAATATTTACTTACTTACTTAGACAAAAATCATCATATGCACAGACCTGTTAAACATCAAGATTATTCCCCTTCCCTCATTCAGAAAGTCTTGCCCATCATTATTATCAAAAATGCTTCAACCATTTGTGAAATGATTATTTTTTCTCTCATTTTATTTTAATCAATGATTTTATTTTTTTATTTTTAATAATATGTTTACCTTCTTTCGTAGGGAGTGGATTTTTCTCTTCAGTTTCTGTTTTCTTCAAGCTTGTGCGATTAAATCCCTTGATTGATTGCTGAAGTTCTACCTCCTTCTTCTCTTGTTCTATGGCTGAACAGAAAAATAATAATCTACAGATTCTCTTTCATATTTTAATGCATAACAATATTTACAGTAAACTGACTTCAAAGGAATGGGGAAAAAACATAATGTTATCTTTTAATATGCATCAAATCATTTATACTCAATGATAACTCAATTACTTCAAAGAGGAAAAACAAATAATATTATCTTATAATATAAAGCAAACCATTTTGATGTAGATATACATTTTTCAAAACTATCCATTGATATATTAATGCAACAAAAACCATCAAAGTAATGAAGTAAGTAGAAGGATACATTTTCTTTTCTTTTAAAGCAGTAAATAATTAAACACAAAGACAACAAACAACAACAAAAACTAATGATTTTAAGAAAACTAAGGTGTGAATCAGTCACAATAAAAATGTAATTTTTTATTACATTTAAAAAAAGGGTGAGCCTGACTTCAGTAGTTAGGCACAATATTTATCAACATAGGACATCTATTAAAAAATATATTCAAATAATTATCAAACATGCAATATTTAAGCAGAAAATTCATTTTGTCAGCATTAATGTACAAATTTGTTAGACTTCCATATCATATTCTTAGAATTTCTTATTTCTAAAATGGAGAGTTATGTACCTTAGAGTTAGATTATCATATCTTTAAATGAAATTTTATGGAAATATAAATTATTCTAGAATGCTTAAATTTTTTTATTTGATTTCACTGTCAACCAGTAGAGGCCTAGATCTCCCAAAAATGTACAGTTGTTTTGCCTCTATAATGACATTGGTAGGTCAATAATTTCAGTCTGTATTGGAAGTTGATGGAAACATTGAAAGAAATAGGCATTTACTGATTTGGATTTTCTTATGCATCCACCTCTATGTGCTGGCAATCCAGCAACAACTGTCTTTCTTCTACAGCTCTGCTTTGTACAAATGCTGCACACACTGATTCATTTCAGGATATTGTCAAACAAGTATTCTGATAGATAAGTGCAGCTGCTTGCAGCAAACTCCTAATTTCTTATAACATTAGTCTCTGGGTTTTGTGGTTTCCATAGTTATTTAGAACTCGGGGAACTTCATGAAGGTTACAGTAATCCTTAACAAATGTGAAAATTTCAAGCTGCTCTCCCCCTTGCTGCCAATACAATTTGCATGCAATTGCTAACCCTAACATTGTAACAAACATGAGTGTAGTAATACCAAGGTGAAGGTATAAACATACAATTATTTTCAAATAATAAAAATAAATAATCCAAAACAAAACATAAAAATAAAAAACTTGAGAACAGATGTTTCTGGCATAAGCCATTCAATAATAAAATTAATATAAAAAAATAATCAAGTATGATAAAATTATCAGAACATGATGAGAGGAAAATAATCAACAACAAAAATAAAGATATATAATACAAACTTTAATAAATTTATTTTAATGCAATTTTTTACATTCATAATATAAAAAAATTATATATATAACTTAACAAAAAATAAATAAACCATCTGAAGTACTTATATATAAAAACTTATTTTTAAACATAATAAATGCAAGAAAAATATTTTTAGTCACTTTTAAGTATTTTTTAAACAATCATGCACACACACACACACACACACACACACACACACACACACACACACACTGACAAATTATCTTTTAATACAAAGGCAAAAATCTAAGAAGCCAAGCAAGCAAACGAACCATCAACAGGTGGAAGGGGGTTTTTCTCTTCTACTTCTGTGTGCTTCAGATTTTCTCTCTTGAACTCGCCAATACTTTTGCGTAATTCAACCTCTGATTTCTCCTTGCCTATGTCTGAATAAAAAGAGGCAAGGTGAAAAAATAAATAAATAATATATTCTAAAATGAAACACTTATTTGAAATGTACCATTCCTATTATAACCTGAAGCTAGAAAAGATTTTTTTATAATAAGCTGCTCATTTGCAGTTAGTAAAGATCTACTTTCATATCCTGCTCATTTGCAGTTGGTAAAGATTTATTATTATAATCTTATTTGCAGTGTAAAGATTTCTAACATTCAAGTGCAATGACATGACAACAATTGTTGCTATCAAAGTGCATATATTACATATTTGCAGATTTCAATATAAAAAATATATTTTTATTCAACTTAAGTTACTAGGGTAACTACTTACCTCATTAACCTCACATCTACCGTTACTAGAGTAGGCACTTAAAATCATTATCTGTAAGTCATTTTACTCAATTCTTTAATAATTTTTAAATAAATAATGGTTAGAAATATTGTTCACCTCAATGCAGGCACTAAAACAAATATATAAACAAATAATCTTTTCTCTCTGTTTTTAAATAAACTAACTTCTCAATATGAGAAACTAAATCTTATGAAAAATAATATGTGAATTGTTGCAGTAAAAACAAGTATAGTGTAATTAGCTTTAATCATAACTCAATTTAATGAATCAATGCTGTTCTCTTCCAAATCAAAATTTGTGAAAACATAAAAAGTGTGCTTCAATAAAATATAACAGTAATAAATAAATAAAATCAATTTATACTTTTGCTTTAAAACAAACCAATATTTATAAATGTATGTATATAAATAATTCAAATATAAACAGTATCATAAGTGTTCAAACAAATATTAATTATTATTGTTATTTAATAACAATTAATGTCAAACTCCCAATTAAATAATATTTAATTCATTAAAACAATATTAATAAAACCAAAATTATAAATGTCTTGCTAAAAATTCAAACTGTGATAACAGAAAATTTTAACAACATAAAATACAAACAGAAACAGAATAATTCAATGTTTACATATTTGAAGTAATAAAACAATGAAACACAAGGCTGGCATTTTAACCTCTTCACTACTGATGTGTAAACAGCATTGTCATTTGTGAATCTTATCTGACAGTGAAGGGGTTAAAGATGATATTTTCATAACAACCAATGCATGATAAACAAAATAAGAAATTAAACTTGTCTGTAATGGTGAGAATCAAAAAATTAAATGCATGCATTACAATGACAAAGAAAGCTAAATTGGTAAACTGTCTATTACCCAATACTCTTTATATAGTTTAATCATCATTAGATCAAGTAGTTAAAATTAACTCGCTGAGAGTCAAATTTGACTATTATATGATTATTAATGAAAGTCTAATTTCAACAGCAGTCAGTCTAACTATATGCATTAATTAAAATATATATATACATATAAATTTCTTTTCACAAAGTGCAAGTTAACAATAAAGTATATAGCTCTAGCTATCGGAAGATTTTAATATAAAATAAACTATTTTGTTCTTAAAAACAAAAACTGTTATCATTATGGGGCCAAATACATATTAAGCTAATATGCATATTGCAGAAGGACAAGGCTCTATGGTAGGTACCTTTATCAGTATTAAGGAATAATGTTAGTAAAAAAGACCAACTGTTTTAAAAGTAAATACTTCCTTTTCCATGATAAAAATACCCATATACACATAAGGGATAAAAAAAAAGTGCTGTCTATTTGATCAAGTATTATAATTGTGATAAACACCCCGTATAACACATTTTAAAGACTACACACACATACGATAACAATAGTGTTTTTTGTTTGATGGAATATTCTAACTGAACATGCCAATTTAACCACCTGTATTAAAGAAGACATTTCAAAGAACACAATCATGTATTGTACAACTCCACTTGAGTTTGATAATGACTCCAAGATTAGCAACTAAATTCATGTGTTTGTGTTTTGTGAGTGTGTGTGTGTAAGTGTGTGATGTATATAAACAATATTTAATTATAACTAGAACAACAGACTGATATACCATATAAAACAGGTCAGCTATGTGTACACAATTATTTATTTAAACTTCACTCTATAAAAAAAGCAAGCAAAACTGAAGCTTTACATTTGTGGGATTTTTTTAATAAAAAGCTGTATTCTGGATAAACTCTTTTTTTTTTAAACAAAAAGCAATTAAATGTATATGCATAAGTGTGCACACACACAAACTGGATGTGTAACAAATACAAAAACTATGCTATTATGAGTGGAAAATATACATGAATCTGGGGGGGGGGGGGGGAATATAGGTATGGGCCAAAAGTGTGATGTGCCAGTACCTAGTGAAACATAGGCATTTGTCAGTGTTACTTACATGAAGGTATGTGCAAATGTTATAAATAAATGAAATGTAATAAGTCAACCATGAAATATCTTGCACAAAAAATACAAACCTCCATCATCAACATAATTAAATAATAATAATTCTTATTAAAATAATATTAATTAAACAATAGTCTATTAACAATAAATGAATGAAAACACATTTTCAGAAATCTTGTCAAGTGATCTAACAAGAAATAAAATCATCAGAATGTTTTACGTGTTTACTGCATTTTGAAGTATTACTCATTAGTGTTATTAATAATACTGTATAAGTGTTAGGAATGATGGTGTTCAGTATTGGTGAGGTACAAGTGTAAATCTGTGCATTTCATTAATAATGGCTTGGGGGAGGGGAGGGAAAGAGAAGAAAAAAGGTACAAGAGGAAGCAGTGCAATAAAAGAAACAATTTACTTGATGTTCAAACATGGAGAAAATGGATGTGAATACACACTTGACACTCTACACTGATGTACACATCATTACAATGCCTGTGTGCATTAGCGCATTCAGACACACCATTACAATGCCCTTGTGCATTAGCGCGATCAAACACACCATTACGATGCCCGTGTGCACTAGTGCAATCAAATACATCATTACAATGCCCGTGTGTATTAGTGCATTTAAACACATCATTACAATGCCCATGTGAAAAGAAAATCATTAAAATGCCCGTGTGCATTAGGACGATCAAAACATTACAATGCCCGTGTGCATTAGCGCGATCAAAACATCATTACAATGTGTGTGCATTAGCGCGATCAAACATATCATTACAATGCCCGTGTGCATTAGCATGATCAAACACATCATTACAATGCCTGTGTGCATTAGTGCGATTAAAATGCCCGTGTGCATTATTAGCGCGATCAAACATCCCTACAATGCCCGTGTGCATTAGCGCGATCAAAAACATCATTAAAATGCCCATGTGCATTAGCACGATCAAACACATCACTACAATGCCCATGTCCATTAGCACGATCAAATATGTCATTACAATGCCCGTGTGTAATAGTGTGATCAAACACATCATTACAATTCCTGTGTACATTAGTGCATTCAAACACACCATTACAATTCCTGTGTACAACATTAGTGCATTCAAACACACCATTACAATTCCTGTGTACATTAGTGCGTTCAAACACACCATTACAATTCCTGTGTACATTAGTGCGTTCAAACACACCATTACTATTCCTGTGTACATTAGTGCCATCAAACATAAAACAAGGAATACCATCTTCTGATGGAAGGACGCTCTTCTCATCAGTATCTACATGATGAAGAATTTCTTTGTTGAAGGAGCCAATGCGTTCTCGAAGTTCAACTTCAGTTCTCTCAAACTCTATCTCTGTTGAGTCAAGCAACAAACTACAGGTGCACTCAGTGCTAAAATAGAATTGTTATTAATGTAACTAACAATATGTCATATAAAATTAAAAACTGAATGCATGAACAGGAAAGTTATATACAAGCACTGTGAAACCTAGCAAATTTGAACTACACTAGTCTGGACAGAGTGCTGGTTAGACCAACTGCAAGACTATGTAACAACACCTGCCAAGGTCAGAGGTGTTTCAATTCTTGTTTCTTGACAATCATACTCAACTCTCTGTTGATAATTTGACCTCAAATAATTAATTTCCATCCCTCCTTTAAGTGTCAGAGGCATCAATAATGGCACCTCACTAATCTGGATAGTGCCTCCCCTCATATAAAGTAGTCCAGATTTGCAAAATTTCATAGCATCTTAATACCAATACAGGCAAAACACAAACATTAGCTTTTCAAAACATCACAGGTAACAGAACATAAAAATACACACATTTAATTATGAGAGGGTTTAACATATACAAGTGTTCATACCAAAATGTAATCTCAAGTTACATTTTATTTTACTGCTAATAACTCAATATAAATGAATTTAATAATAGTTGTGCTCTATGTAACAGACTACCCTTTGCATGACAAGTCTGCAAGTGTGCTTACTATAAAAGAAAATATTTTAGCAAGTAACTATGGCATCATCTACTATTTATAAAACAAAAACTCATGTTAATGACATATATATACCACAATTATGTCACTTATTATTAAAACTGTGGCCATAATATTTAGTAGTTTTACTTTGTTTTAAAAAATACAAATGAATATAGGGTTGAACATTCTTCATTTACATTAAATAAACATATCTGTGTGAATGAAAGTGTGTGTGTGTGTGTGTGTGTGTGTGTGTGTGCGCGCGTGCGTGCATGCATACAAGATGTGCTCATAATTATTTATATAAAACTTCAACATCACAAGCAAGCAAAATTAAAACTTTTAAATGAGAAGGGGGTTCATAAAAGTAAACACACCAAACACTTAGACCACTTGAAATTCAGCATCTAAGTATATATGGGATACATATAGTTTACATACACTTAATAGCATGGTTATGCACATATACATACAGCCATTCACTCTTTAGCACATCTCTCACTGCAAAGTGCAGGCATCTGACCCAGGTAAACATATAAGAGGTGTGTTCATGTTTAACAAGCGCAAACTTACTTTATAAAAGTGAGTGTTATAGATGATTGACTTGATGATTGATGTGGGATATCTACTTCTAAATTTTAGTGGCAAGAAATCACACATACTGAATAGTCTTTTTAACAAAAAAACAAAACAAAACAGACAGTATTATGTAATTTACACTGTGAACATGTGCAGTATACAGTGTAATTCACAGTTAACTATGCATATTTACAGTGTGAAATATAAATACTGTCTGCTTTTCACTGAATAGTCTTTTCAACAAAAAAAACAACAAAAACAGATTTGATAGAAGTTTTTCTTTTTCTTCTTTAAAGGGAATGGGGGGTGGGGGTGATGACAATTTTATCCAAACTTATTTTTAAGAACAAAACTATTTAAAAGAACATCAAGAAATCAAGAGTTTTGAAACATTCAATGATTCAGAAAACATGTTTATGACTATAACATAGATTTTGAAACATTAATGAGCCAGAAAGAATATTTCAAAAAATAAGGTAGGTTTTTGTAACATTCAGTTAATCAGAAAGAGTATTTCAGGATATAATGTAGGTTTTTAAACACTCAGAAAGTATATTTCAGAATATAAGTACACTTACCCATCATATTCTTACATTAGAATAAAACCAATTAATGAATGAAAGACATATTTGAGAGTTGGTTAATATTGTAAATAGTGATACATAAAATTACTTTTCTTGCCTCTGAGTGCACACAGGTGGAGTGAAGGGAATAAGAAAAAGAATTACAAAATTAGTTATTATTATATGGAAAGGCAAGATGCACTGATACAGAACAACACTAAGCTGTAGGTCATAAAGTCATTTTGGGCAATTTTGCAAAACATTTTGAAGATCACATTTGTGTGATAATTTGGAGAAAGGAGGCATTAAGTCAATTTTTCGAGTGAGAAATGGCAGTATAAATTTTGTTGCTGAGCCAACCATAGTAGCAAAATGGCTCCAAAACCAATATCTAAGTGTACGACAGCTATCCCTAGTCATAAATCATTCTATTTTATAAAAATATAACTTTCAGTAACAAATATATATTTGAAATATATTTAAATTGCCTCAAATCAATTCTGATTATAGTTTTAATAAATTTCTTTAATTATTAGTACCATTCTATAGAGTATCTTAACAGAACTTTACTGTACCAATGAATGTATGTGAAATGTTCAATTTCAAGTTGTGTCTCTACACTACTTGGTACATTCTCGTTTTCTCTCAAGTTCTACAGAACATTTTGGATCTCCTTCCTAACAGTAATAATGCATTTAACATCATATTTATTTTTAGTCAATTCAGATCTTCACTCATCCATGGGTTTCTGTTCCATGGTGATTGGCCCTAGATGCAACATGCTGTGAACTACAATTACAATCTCCCTACTGCCAGCAGGGTTTGACATTACACTTGCTGGCCTGTCAATTATTTAGTGACAACAGTAATAAGATTCTACAGAATCTCTGAAAATGTCTACTAATGCATTTGCTCTTATTTCATCTCTTATTCAGCTTCAATTCCACAATATTAGTGTGATTGCATCTGTGGACACTGGAAGAGAAGGGTAAAAGTGGGACACTGGAAGAGAAGGGTAAAAGTGAGACACTGGAAGAGAAGGGTAAAAGTGGGACACTGGAAGAGAAGGGTAAAAGTAAGACACTGGAAGAGAAGGGTAAAAGTGGGACACTGGAAGAGAAGGGTAAAAGTGGGACACTGGAAGAGAAGGGTAAAAGTGGGACACTGGAAGAGAAGGGTAAAAGTGGGACACTGGAAGAGAAGGGTAAAATTGAGACACTGGAAGAGAAGGGTAAAAGTGAGACACTGGAAGAGAAGGGTAAAAGTGGGACACTGGAAGAGAAGGGTAAAAGTGGGACACTGGAAGAGAAGGGTAAAAGTGGGACACTGGAAGAGAAGGGTAAAAGTGAAAAAGGGAAGCTGTGAATCAGTCAAAATACAATTAACTGATACTGAATACATATATGTGGTTAGCAAGTAATAATACAAGGGCTTCGTGTACAATGCTGGAGACACACAAACTCTTGTCTGTAATAATGCAGTTCAACGTCGAATGACACATAATAAAGAATACCCTTGTCAATTGGAAGGACGCTTTTCTCAATGGTTTCTACATGATGAAGAATTTCTTTGTTGAAAGAACCAATGCGCTCTCGAAGTTCAACTTCGGTTCTCTCAAACTCTATCTCTGTTGAATCAAGTAATATAGTTAAATATGCAGTGTGTAGTAAGAGATAATTATTTGTAAAGCTACTAGCAAAGATACAGTTGTTATAACTGAATTAAAAAATATACGTGATATATAAAGTATCACCATGTATACCATAGTCTCTTCACTTATGACATGGACATTTATTAATTGGGTCTACAGTGAAGGTGGCACTGCATATATTCGGTGCATGCAATCATCACAATTATGCCAGAACAGCATGTGGATCAACCAGAATTTTGTGTGTGCATGTTTATTTGTGTGTGTGTGTGTGTGTGTGGTGTGTGTGTGTGTGTGTGTGTGTGTGTGTGTGTGTGTGTGTGTGTGTGTGTGTGTGTGTGTGTGTGTGTGTGCACATGCATGCAAATGAATAAAGAAGGCTGTATGTAAAAACTGCTCACTACAAATAGGAACAATTAACACAATAACAGAATGCATTCACACTGAGTGAACTTAATGTCAGAAGCATAAACACAAACAGCATCTTTTAATAGGTCTACCTGTGTGGATTAAATGTTAACTATAGTATATTGACACATAAATGGAAAAATGGCTGGTGAAATATTCTCTTACACAAACTAAGTAGACAATGGGTGTCACGAAGCTATGTATTTTCTCAGAAACAAAACCTAAATCAAGTAACAATGATGTCATGAAACTGTACAAATGTTATTCAAACTTCAGTATACAAATCTCCTCCATATCTCAACAAAACATAAAGGCACAATGATGTAATGTGACTTCCTTCTCTTAATAAATATGCAGTCAAAACCCTGCAAATAAGTTACACTCATATTTTTTAAAAATTTTTATGACAGTTCAGCTCTCCCATTCACCTACACACAAATCATATTTATCACACTATACAAGCAGCATATTACTTCAAGGTCTGTAATTAAATATCAGTTCTACAATAAAAAAAAGTTTCTTCATGTGACAAGTATAGCTTTTCCTGGTACAAATATTGACAGCATAAAGATCTGAAGTGTGAACAAGTAACAGCACAAGCAAAACTATTGAAGGGCAAAAAATAAAAATAAAAGTATGTGTGGGGGGAGATGATAGTGAATGAGGATGGGTGCAGATATCTAGCAAACACGCATCAGCTAATAAAAGCTAGCGTACATCAGCTAATAAAAGCTAGAGTACATCATCTAATAAAACTTTTTAAAAGCTTGAGTACATTACCTAATAAAAGCTAGAGTTCATCAGCTAATAAAAGCTAGAGTTCATCAGCTAATAAAAGCTAGAGTTCAACAGTTAATAAAAGCTAGTGTTCATCAGCTAATAGAAGCTAGAGTTCACCAGCTAATAAAAGCTCTGTGTGAGATCCAATGACAGTAATTGTTACTGAGAGCTGAAAGCAAGTGACTGCAATAATTTTTCATTTGTTTGAATTATAAACATAAAATGTTGTTGACAGTATTTTATGAAGTGTGTGTGTGTGTGTGGGGGGGGGGGGGGGGGGTGAGAGAAAAGACACAGCACCTATACCAAATATATATCTGTTTCCTGCTATACCATCTAGTTCTGATGTATACAATACTATCTACTGCTCATATTCAATTGTGAATTATGCTACCTTCTGCTCATGTTTATATTTGTGAATTTTACTGTTTATATTGCTTGTGCTCACAGTATGTATTATCCTGTCTACATTGAATTACAAAGTCTAGCTCTTATGCTTATACTGTGAATTACACTGTATACTGCATGTTTACAGTATGAATTACACTGTATACTGCTTATGACTGCCCTATTAAGCTTTTTCCTACTCTATAAATGTGCACACTTTTGACAGCATTCAAAATTCTTCTCTACAGTAATCATTATAAAAGTATCAAATCATGATTTGCACTGACAATTACCACTCCCTAGCGACTAAAATTTGCTAGAACCTACTTGCTCCAAGAAACACCTGTTACTTGAGTGGTTAGTATCAGTAAGAGAAGCTGACAGTTTAGGCCTGCTACAGAACCAGGAAAAAATATTTCACACAGGGAATCTAAAGCAAGCTCAGCAGAACACAGGGCTGGAAAATAAAATGAAAACATAAAGCACCGTCTTTGTTGGGCAGCAAGACTTTCTCCTGAGTCTCTGTGTGCTTCAGAGAATCTTTGTTGAAAGAACCAATATGAACTCTGAGTTCCACCTCAGTCTTTTCATGCTTGATTTCTGCAGAACAAGGTTTTAAAGACTTGATATTTTCTAAGGTAGCTAACAAAATTTATTTTTCTTCATGAGACCATGATTTAGCACAGCTGATGAAAATGTATCTTAAACCATGGGTTTTATATTTTTCAATCAATTTGTTTAATGTGCCTTCCCAAATAAAACTGAAGATAAAAAATATAAATAATTTAATAAAATAAATAAAATAGAGACATAAACAAATTTAATCTTGTATTTACAAATTGAATTAAGTTATAAGTCTTTTAGCGTGTTTTTTAAATTGTTTGGTTCCTAAGTGCTTAGCTAACTGCACCTCAAGAAATGAACTCTTCTGAAGTATGGATTGCTCTATGAAAAAAAAAAAACCCACCTTTTAAAAATATAAAATAAAATTTAAAGCAAACACACAAAAATCACACATACAAAATTAAGTGTAATAATCAAAATATCTCCATGTATGCATATGTCCAATTGGTAGGAGACAAACGTGTTTATCAAAATCCCAGGCAGGGACTAACAATTAATGACAAAAGACTACTCTTAAAATTTAGGATTCGAATATTAAAGATCCTAAAATTTAGGATTCGGATATTAAAGATCCTAAAATTTAGGATTCGGATATTAAAGATCCTAAAATTTAGGATTCGGATATTAAATAAATCCAGTGATGTCAATTCAAATTATGCAGATTTCGAGAGCACAGCAATAAAAAGGGTGAACAAATCCACTAAAACAGAAGTAAATGAGTTAGGGTGGGTGGGGTGGGGTGGGATTGTGAATCTAACAAGAACAATAGGTAAAAGTATACAAAAATGGTATAATAAAAATCAGAAACAAAAAACAATCAGTCCACAAGGTTAACTAGCATACATACACAGTGATGCAAATTCTTAATACATTACATGTCTCAAGTTCCATTTCCTAAAAACAAAATGCAGATCATAAAAGAATACTGATACTAATATTAAAGATCAAGGAAAGAGAAATCCACATCATACATAATTAGATTATTTATACACTCCAGATAAATAAGTGATCATGAATGTTTCAAACATTATAGTAAAGTTGAAAAAGACAATATTTTGTGCAGATATTATTTTAGTGGTAAACAATAAACAAATCAAAACATTAAAGATCAATACACCAGTGGCAAAGAACTCATTTAAATTTCAGTCCTTTATATGGAGGGCTGATCAGAATTATAACTGATCAAAGGATATGCCATTTTCAAAACTTGTCAGAGTTAATGCATGGGCCTTTTATTGCTTTAGGATTTCTTGTACAAGCACAACATATTCTAATTCTTCTAATTTAAAAATAATAATACTTTAAATAAAATATTAAATTAAGTGCCTTTACTTATAAGGAGCTAATCTATAAAATTATCATGATGTTTGTTGATACTGTAAACAGCACTCATTGATCAGTCATGCTAGTAAGCTGTTTTCAAGATTTGCTTCATTGTTTAAGTAGGACAAAGAGCCTCTTTCTTTATTGCTTTAAGACTTCTTGAAAAAGTATTAACACATTTTAATTCTTCTAATTCTAATGTTATTGTAATTTAAAAGGTAATAAATAATACTATAAATAAACTTATAAATTAAACGCCTTCACTTACTTGGAGTAATCTATAAATTAATTAAGTCTGTTGAAATTTCAACCATAGTCATCAACATTAAAACTTATTGTTACTTTCACAATATATCTTCGATGAAATAAGTTGATAAGTAATAATGCAAAATTAATATTTATATTTTACAAATTAAAAAGAAAAGATACTTATTGTAAAGTTTGGTTTGACATGAGTATTCTATCATGATTCACCAGTTTCCAGTGTTTTACATTTTAAGACTTGTCTTCTTTACTGTCCTTATTTATGTGAAATAATTCATGTGAAAAATTCTGTAATAAATATTTATTTAACAAATCAATAAATTGTAGGCAAAAGATATTAATTATTTTTAAAATGTAAGCCCAGTCCTAAATTTCCATTAAATGTAAATGTCAAATCATGATTAGAAGAAGACTATTTAAAGTGCACTGTCAAACTTTTTCAGAAATCTGAAGCAGTAAAATTGGTCAATCTGAACAGGTGCTGATACAATGATCTGATGCTAGATAGTTGGCACATGCATTCTAAAGTCAGTCTCATATTTATTGCCTACTATTACTTTCACTTACTTCTAATCTTCATTTAAGACAATTTTTTTTTCCACCTTAAAAGATCAGATATTTTGTCCAGCTGCCTGTGAATTTTCTAAACATTTTTCTGGCAACAAGTGGTAATGGCTGGAAATTTCTGGCTAAAAGAAACTCTAATGCAAATGTAATTTAATGTAAAACTCTATAATTATGTTTCCATGAAAACATGTCAGTATCTTCTTAAGTCATAGTGTACTTTGTTTTCAGAAAAAAGTGCAATACAGAGCTATATAACACACTTTAGTTTATGTCTTGCTTCTCCTATATATCACAATTTATTATTTCTTACAATATAGGAGTGTCCCGGTGACCTTCTTGTAAGTCATAAACCCTGTGTAAAACTCGTTTTTAATTGGCCTTATTAAAATATTTATTAAGATCGGAACTTCAAAATTTGATGTATTTAATCAGAATTAACTAAACAGTTCAAAGGTGGCCAAGATTTCTCCTCGCTTGGTTTCTAACACATCAATGTCATAATGTACTAAATACTTCAATATGTATTAATATACTATACTGAACCAGGACTGAAAAATACATTAATATCTGTGATGATTTAAGGCTCAGAGAATAAGCATGAAATTGAGTTCATATTATCCAAATTGTTTACAATGGGACATCAAATATGTAAGCTGAAACGTAAGAAATGACAAAAAAGGCAATCATTCTGCTTAACCTTAAGAAATGTTTTAAACATACACATAATCATATTAAATAGACACAATTAATTAATTTGTTTATATTATAATAAAAATCAAAGTGCATAGTTATAAATTTTAAGTATGCATAGTCAAGTAATCTTCATTAATATGCTACTTACTAAATAAAAACAGTGAATTTGATTCCATTCTTTAAGATTAAACAAAACTTTCTAACCTCAACCGTGCAATAAATATGCATGCTCTACCGAAACAGCATAAGACAAAGCAAGCCATTCTCTACAATTAAATGTGCTAGTAATACACAGCTTCACTGTTTGAAATTAAAGCAAAGCAGATGTCTTAAAGTTTAAGGTCAGCCATACAATATATAAATGACTGTTAACCTTGAAGACTTTCAATGAGTCATTAAACCAAAGCAAGCAGTTGTCTTCTAGCTTTAGATCAGCCATGCAATAAATGAATGATTGTTAGCCATTAAGAGCCCTTAATTAAAGTAAATTAGTTTTCTTAGAATTTTAGGAGAAGCATGCAATAAATTAACAACAGAGATGCATCAAATTTCACTATAAACTTCACAGAATTCATCAGTTTCAACAAGATATTTGTCTTTTTTGGAGCTATAGTTAAACAAGCAGCATGTAATAAATGACCAGTGTGATATATCAGGAGTGGGAACAAAGTGAAAAGAGTTTAAAGGTCGCACAGTTCTAGAAAGAAAAAGCATGGACCTCTCATTAAATAAATGAAAGCAGGCCAATGTCTAATACTCATTAACAGTTTTAGCCAATGTGCTGAGGAAATGAAATATAGAACAAATCAGTGCATCATATGCAACATTATATCATTCACAATACTCCAACTCCGCCAAATAATATGCAAGCAAATATTAATTTTCTATTGATTTTTATATATTGTTACTGCACATACATTATTCTCGTTCAAATTATATTAATTATTTTTTAAATAAAAAGCAAAATCTACTTTCTTCAAGAAAAGCTCAAAGTTAAATGTTAGTAAGATCTGCTTGTTAACAACCCATATGATTTTAATAGGGAATCAATCTTGCTGGTGAGTGAATATGGAAGAAGCACAAAAGCATTGAAAAGCCTGGAAGTGCTGCTTTAAAACCTACCATCCTGATTCGGTAAGACAGTTTTTTCCTGTGTGTCAGTATGCTTCAAGGCATTTTTGTCAAAAGTGCCAATGCGTTCTCTCAACTCTGCTTCAGTTTTCTCCTGAGCAATTACTGCATAAAGTGAAAACATTTTATAAATGATAATGCCTTATATATGACATTATGGATGATTGATATTTTCTGAAAGCACATTTGCATAAATATGCTCCACATGATGCTACAAGTGATGATTAGCTTGTGGGAAACACCATTTTGTCAATGATAATGTCTAACCAACATAATATTAAGAGTGATCAATATTTTGTGAAAACATCATTTCTATAAAACAATGTCTAGTCAGCATAATACTAGGAGATATCAATATTTTAAGACACTATAAATGATGAGAAGATATGTAAAATACACACAGAATAATGTGAACAACAAAATTCAACTAGTCATCATTAAGATGAATATAACAGATATGATCAAAATTGCTGTACAAAAAAAATCAGATGTCATAAAGTTAAACAGAGATGATCAAAATTACTGAGATGAAGATTGTAGATACAGTAAAGGTGAATGGATCAAATCAAAAATATCTTTCAGGAATTTTTAAATGCTTATGTATGTGTATGTGCGTTAGGCTATTTTCAAGAATATCAGATATCCAAAGCGAATGGATTATTATTAGAACAAGCCACTGTATACCACCGAATATTGTACAGTTTTGTGAGTTTACAATACATAAATGCAGAGTGAACCTTACACTAGTTACAGCATCATTATTGTCTAAACTTAAACTTTTCCCTGCTGACAACAAAACAGTGTGTATTTTGATGCATTGGATGAAATTAATCTCTGTATTCCTTAATTAAAAACTTTTTCACTCAGAAGTATATTCAGTATGAACAAAGCTGATCTAACACGCCTTCTTTGACTGAAATTCAAAATCAAATGTATCAAATATGTGGCACATGTTTACTATAGGATTAGTAGAAGTGTACAAGACAGATGTAATTAAAGTATTAAGCATTGTGATCAGAAATATAACAAATACGGAAATTGTGTTTTGTTACTTTATTTTTTTAAAATAAAAATTGATATTGTAATAATATTAACTTTTGTTCTCAGTGGTCAGTCATTGTTATATCGCTTTATTCAGAGGGAAGTAACAAAATGTATAAAATTGGGGGAAATTTGTTTTTTAGAATACATGTATAAAATTGGGGGAAATTTGTTTTTTAGAATACATTCTGGAAAAATACAACAAATAGTTAATAAATCAATGGTATTCCAAAAACAATGCAAATTTTATAAATAAATATTTTTAAATTACAATATCTATTCTAATAAGGAAGAAAATAAACTGAGCACCACTGTTTTACAAGGAAAATTAAAACAAACTTATTCAGAAAAAAAGTATGTGATTTCATTGTTTAATTTTATAATAATGTGTCATTGTACTGGGAAAACAGCATTTTAAGAATATTACGACCATGCCCACATTTAGAAATTCAAACCGGTTTTTGTAAGTTGCCTGTAATTATAACAGGTTAACAGACATGCAAGCTATGACATCTTTTATCTTGTTATACATGCACTCCTACAGGTAGAGTGTAATTTCTTTTATTAAAATATATGTGCATTACCTTTACAGTATATATTTTAAATGTTGTGCAATTATTTCACCCTGAATGGTCTTTTGTTTCTGCCTGAACTCATTTTGGCAGGATTAAGTTAATGTAATTAAATTTTTCTAGTGTGAACCTCTCTAACACTGATTATTATTGATATTTCTGCACTACTCTGGGTTTGCATGGCAGCAATTAATGCAGTAAAAATAAAGAAAATCACTATAGGGCATATAAAAGTATGCCAGCATAGCGTTCACCTCCCACCCCCACCCCACACCAATGAAGTGGGGACCGGAATAACTAAACCTCGTGAGATTTACTGACTTTAATTATTTCCTTTTCAGTTTTCTCTACCGATTACACTTTACTGTGATAGTTGCTTAACTTTTAGGAGGTAATAAAGGAGGGAACAAATAAGTACATGTGCAGAACTGGGCGTAGGGATTATTACAATACAATATGTATGCATACACAAATGATGCATTTAAATTCTGTAAACATTAATGCAGTAAATTCTCATCTGTCATGAATACTAAAAACTAAGCATTATTAATTGGAAATTATACCAACATACAGAGTACTGATATACAGAGCTAACCTTGCTGACACATTAGCAGCTTTTAAATCAAGTCATGCTCCAGAATTACACCCCAAACTATCAGCTTGCTCAGAAATGAACAAATGTCCCACTTCATAAATAAGTAAAAATGCATGAGGACATGGTTTTAAATAATTGTTTGTCAACCTCATGCCAAATCAATTTTGTTTTTAATTTGTCACAGCATACAACATAAGTTGGTAACTGACAATAGAACAATTTTTAAAGAGATTTATAAACATGTGACAAAGATATTTTACAGATGCATGAAGTAAAAATTACCTGTGGTTCAATTACTTATTTCTATTACTATTATCTGTTATTTCAGGGTACAAAGCAACAGTTATACTGATGCAGTGAAAATGACACAAAATAGTATTTATAGGGTCCCACATCTACAATTGTACAAGAGAACCTAAATAAGGTTTTGCTATCATGATCATTAACTAAACAATAGTCAAATGAAGTACTAGCCAGCGTTACATAAAAGTCAGTCAATTCACAGACTGCAATATGTATGTGCATTTATTTATTTTAATTTTTAAGTTCTTTTTGAAAATACAATAATAAAACAAGTACAATTTACATAAAATGTTATTTCATAGGACATTTTATATATGCATCATTGTGACTATTCATTTTGTTTTTCTTCTGAGAGAGAGAAATTTGAAATGTAAGAGGGGAAAAAACCCACCAAACAATGTATTTATACTGAGAAATTTTCAAATCAGGTAATCTAACAATAGCTCCTTTCTTCCAGAACTGTCTTTGCATTTATTCTACTAACATCATGTCTACTGAGAGAGTTCAAACTTGACAATGCATTCTCTAACTAAGGATTTGAAGTAGGTCAAACTTGACAATGCATCCTCTAACAAAGGACTTGAGGCAGGTCAAACATAACAATATATTCTCTGACAAAAGGAACATGAGGCAGGTCAATCTTAACAAACAATTCTTCAACAAAGGATTGTCAAACTTCACAATGCAAAGGACTTAAGGAAAGGAAATCTAAATCATTCTCTGACCAAGAAGCTTTATTGCACGAGTAAAAAAGAAACAAATTAATATTAATTTCACTTTAATTATGCAGAATACTGTGTGCAGCTTAAGTAGACAG
Organism: Sinotaia quadrata; assembly: GCA_028829895.1. NCBI lineage: Eukaryota > Metazoa > Mollusca > Gastropoda > Architaenioglossa > Viviparidae > Sinotaia > Sinotaia quadrata. The sequence goes on from CM054183.1 coordinate 68,638,186, forward strand.
TTCAAATAAAGGAATATGAATAATCTGTGAAAGACTACATTTCACCAACTGAGCAACACTGTATGACTATAATTATATCCTTTATCAGCATCATTACAATGAAAGTAAAGAGATCTGTGTCTTAATTATGATATTAAGTGTTACATCACATGGTCAAGCAGTTCAATTCTCACGGTCAAGCATTACTCTTCAATGCTTAAAGAAGCAAACTCTTGATTGTCGAAATCCTCCCAGTTTTTTCCCCTCTAAACATATCAATACTGTCTTTCTCTTAAGTGATCAGCAGATATTAAATTTCCTCCCAGCTTCAACAATTTCTAGAAACAAGATGGAGAAATTCACTACATTGTACAGATCAGGAGATTTTTTGGAATCTCTATACCAACTAGTTCTTTCTTTTTTGTTTCAGTCCTTTTTTCCTATTTTTCCTAACTGCTTACATTATGCAAAGAGCCTTTGTAAAGCTATCATTGCTGGTGAATGTGTTTATCTTATGATGACAGCCGCAGACAGAAATTTCAAAGTTTGATGCTATTTTTTGTGCAGCATCATATTTTTGGAGTCCCATGATTTCCAGATCACATGAAAAATGTCATGCCATCTCTACAGTCCATTTGACATAACATTTAAAAGTGTAATAAAACAAAAAGAATTACTGGTGTAACTAAGACTGAAGAGTATATTTAGTGTAATTGAGATAGACAGGGATATTAGTATATGACAAAAGGGGGTAATTGCTGTTATAAGAAAACAGCATTGCTATCAGAGTAATGTTTTGTTTTTATAATGTATATTGTATACCAGATTTTGAAACAAAGATATAAGAATTTTAAAAATCTATAGTGATTATTAATTTAATAATTTAATTTTTTCCCTGATCCATAGAGTAATAATAACACATCAATCAAAATACTTCACAGTAGTAATAATAATACAGTGATAGGCCTTAAATAAAAATAAATGACTATATAGAATATATAAATTTATAATTAATAAAAATTTTAAAAAATTAAAAATGATGTCTTAAATTTCAGAGCTAATGTGATCTATAAAAGATTCTTCTATGCAAGGTTGTACTGTAACTGTACTATAAATAGAACAAACATTATGTACTACGTTCTCCGTTTGCAGGAGATCCTGATACAAATTACATTCATTCATACTCAAACTTATGTACGTCGTATAGCAAAGGTGAAAGCATACTCACTCATACAAATGCAATATTTACTGCCTTTAAACTAGAGTGTGTGGGTGGGTGGGGGCTGTTAAAATAATATTTTTTTCCCCATTTCAACAATGCAACAACTAACTACTCTACATAAAACAGGCACTGCACATGCCACCTACGCTAGAAGGGAAAGGTTCGTGGAAATGCTACTACCTGACAGCGTCTTCTACTAAATCAACTCGGGTGCCCGATACTTCTGACCTCTTGTAAATGAAAGTACACATAATGTTACTGACATCCATGCTCAATGAAAAGCAGGCGCCAAGAGAGGGTGGGAGGAACGGCGTGTTATCTGTTTGCTTTAATGCTACATACAATTGACGTTCCATTTGCATGTGCTTACAGAAACAGCTTTTGAACTTACGATAAAGGGAAATTACTCTCTAAGTGCCAGCAATGTACCGGCACACCCACTGATAACAGATTTCCAGAAATTATGGCCAATCATTTTTTTCTTTCTATGTTTCTTATACCGTAACACAAAACCAATAAATACTAAAATTGAGATGCCGATGAATCAAAGGCGCTTAGATCATCAAATCAGGTTAAAAAAAAAAAATCAACTACAACGTTGGGTTTTTGTAGTAAACTAGTATACCTCATATATTTGTTTGAGATACGTAATATGGCAATTGTTTCACTAAAATGACCAAGCAAACAACACACGAATATACTGGAATCAGCATTGAATGTATACTACTGTTACTAGCAAGCGAGCGAGCGTGAAACACAACAGTCATCGATGTGGCTGTAAGAAATTAAGAGCGCTACAAGCACTACAAGCGCGGATTGGCTGTACACGCATGAAATGCCGAACTGCACACTAAATAGAATGCATGTTCCAGTGAGACACCCAAATCCGCAATTGACAATTATGAGGAAAAATGCACGTTCTGGCGGGACACCCACATCTGCATTTGACACTTATTATGAAAACGACCTTGCGAGTGGGCGTGTAATGGCAAAGTTCACACGCGAACGCGCGTGCACAAACACATACAAATCAACTACATAAATATCCACCTTTTATTTTTTCATGGTGCAATTGGAAGGTGGATTTTTGGAGTTGGTGTTTATAAGAATACTAAGTAAACAAAAATGAACACATTTTTTGTAGAATAAGGAAAATGAGTTTGAGTACATATACCAACGGCCACTGAAATTTACACCACCTACAGTCCTACACAAACGTTAATATTTAAATTAGGATATGCTTAATCATTACTATTTTGTTTAATTAGTGTGATTCAGATTTCACCGGACACAGTTACAGCATGTATTAGTTATCCTTCTTTGCGTTTCATATATATATTACTTAAACATTTTAACAATCTGTGTATTTATTGGCAGAGAAAACGCTTACTTTGACCTTCTAAGAGCCTGAATAGAAATAATAATTATTATTATTGTTATGTCTACTATTCTATCAATTTAATTTTAACGAAAGACGATGTCATGAATTAGGGTCTAAGATTTCGCGAGACTGGGCAAGTATGTCAATCCTTTCCCTGAAAAGGATTACAATTAGTCAGGAAAAGGGTCTCTTAGACGTCATAGATATCCTTATTCCAGCTTAACATTTTATAAATTATATTACAGCTTGTCAATGACAACATTATAAGTATTAATGTATTTGTTCATTCCTGTAATATTTCCTTGTTATTATCGCTCTATCACCAGGCTATTATCGCTCTACTTTTGACGCCATGTCTGAAAATCAATTCATTATAAGTCCACTTCGCTGGAATAAAAGACAGTTAACACAAATAAGCCAACCGCCTGATCGACAGGCAAGTACAGATATACATGAACATGCATTGAGATCTGACATACAAACAACTTAGTACAATGACTGCTAATGAGCATATATACAAACATTCGAATAACAATGCTGTGAACGTTAAAAAAAAAAATGCAACTGGAATAACAATTTTAAAAATGTCCATACTGATATTTTTTACTGGAACAGTGAATAACTGGTTTAGATTAGACATAAAAACACTATACTGGAATGACACAACACATAAAGGTCCAAACATTACTACAATAAGAACACACAACTATGTGGAATATCACAACACATATCTTAACACACCTTTAGGCAAACAGACATACAAACACTACTGGACTAAGAACAGACATACGAACACTATGAGTATATAAACATACTACTATAATTAATACATCCAGACTAAGCATAGACACTATGAATTTAAGAATATGTATATAAACCTACTACTAGAATACATCCAAATACACTGCTAGACTAAGAACAGGCATACAAACGTACTACTAGAATACATCCAAACACACTGCTAGACTAAGAACAGGCATACAAACGTACTACTAGAATACATCCAAACACACTGCTAGACTAAGAACAGGCATACAAACATACTACTAGAATACATCCAAACACACTGCTAGACTAAGAACAGGCATACAAACGTACTACTAGAATACATCCAAACACACTGCTAGACTAAGAACAGGCATACAAACATACTACTAGAATACATCCATAACACACTGCTAGGCAGAAACGACAGAACCGGCTCCGATCAAAATTAATAGTAAACAAACGGTTGACTGTTTTTCAGGTCGTCATTTCCGTTCAAACGACACCACTGATACGCACGAGGAAAATCCGTTAAAGAAGCATTTTTTTAGCATGTGTGCCTAATTGCCTCTTTCTCAAAATTCCAAGGTTTTGCAGTAATCAGAAAATGACTGCATCTCAAAACAATGTTAAAAAACCATACAGGCATACACACGCACAGTGAATTTAGATAGGCTTTAAAGAGTACCCGGATCTGCATATTATAACAATGAACTTCACAATTCACTGTCTCATACGCTTTCACGAGGATATTAAAGAGGAAAAAAACATATTACCTCAAAAATCACGTGATACAAATCCATGCAAAGACGACATTTATACCCATGAGACAATGTTCAGTATGCATATGGCTGTAGTCCTATCGATGACACTAAAATAAAGACCAGCACAGTTATTTCCTTTTTTCTCCCATAATACACGAATCGATAATAAGTTAACTCATTTGGTATAGAATTAAAAACACGTATCAATTTTTTTTCAAAATATTCTTCTCCTTAAACTTTTCTAATGTGTAAATAAACTCGTCTGATGTATAACAATGCATGCTGTGAGAATTTTTTCGGGGGGGGGGGGGGGGAGGGGGGAGAGAGAGAGATATGTGAACGCTTCTGGTATATATTTATTAATTGTGGACGTTTAGCAAATTTAGCTCAATGTTAATAATGGGTAAAACTTCTTTAGCCAAACTGACAACATATGTATATATAACTCTAACAGATCTCAAACGGATAGCAAGGACATGAAACCTAGTGGAGACTTTCGCTGTATATCACAGTAGAAGTAACGGATATAAGAACGGACAATAAGAGCATGAAAACCAATGGAGACCCACAGTTTACCGTAGTAAGCGTCAAACTCCAAGAAGGGACAACAAGGAAATGAGAGCGAGTGAAGACTTTCGCTGTATATCGCCAGTAAACGTAACGCATCTAAGGTCAGATCTACTAAGAAAATCGCCAACGACAACGGTTAATATTTGCGGACACGCCCTTGAACAAAATTCATTCATAACCCCAGTGGACGGGAGGAAATGGAAGAATGAAAAACAGTGTTCACGATAAACGAATTCCACTAATTCATGATGATTTCAGGTTTTACTGAGAGTATTTCATCAAAAATGAGCGCTCCACCATCAATCTTTACAGTTTAGTTGTTTTTTTTCTTAAAAAGCTGTGATTTAAGCAGTTTTAAAAATAAGAAAAGTCAAAGACAAAATGAATGTATAACTGCTTTATGTTAAAAATAAGAAAGTCAAAGACAAAATGAATGTATAACTGCTTTATGTTAAAAATAAGAAAGTCAAAGACAAAATGAATGTATAACTGCTTTATGTTAAAAATAAGAAAGTCAAAGACAAAATGAATGTACAACTGCTTTATGTTTAAAATAAAAATCGAATGTAATGAAGCACCAAGTAAAATAAATAATACAGCAATTAAACACTTCGCAGTAAAATCGTTTAAAATTGTTTTATTTACTGTGAGCTAGGAACGGTGAATGATCTAAAAGCATTATTCGGCAAGATTACAAGAACTTCCTCCCCTTTAAAATGGTTTATTTATTGTCACAAATTTAACTAATAACTACAAAAATTCCATGACAATTACATGTTAATCAATATTATTTATCGCCACAAATTTAACTACAAAAATTCTAAGTAAAATTAATAGTCAATATGACTATCGTATTTGTGTATGTGAATGCGTGTGTGCACTTTTGTCAGCTATTATAACCTTTCTTTATGAAACTGAGGAAAGAAAGAAATTCAATAGCACAAATCTAATAATAAAACATCTTCGACTTTGTAAGGATTTTATTTAAACTTGTTCAAATAAACCCCTACACAAATAGACTAATTCCGATCATCTCATAAATAAAATAAAACAATAGTGATAGCCCAGATACTGGAAAAGATACTCCTGATCTGTACTGCAACTGTACTCCTACTTTAAAATGGATACATTATTGTACTCCAAGTGTTATAACCGCACTCCTACTTTAAAATAGATAAATTATTGTACTCCAAGTGTTATAACTGTACTCTTAGTCTGAAGTGCTATTTACTGTAAGCGTCATTACTATACTCCCACTCTGTGCATTATTACTGTACCCCTGCTCTAACTAGTCTAAGTGTTATAACTGTACTTCTTCTCTACCTGTAATTACTGTCCTCTTTCTCTCATTACTCTGGGGTACTCTTACTGTCGTGTTATAACTGTACTTCTTCTCTACCTGTAATTACTGTTCTCTTTCTCTCATTACTCTGGGGTACTCTTACTGTCGTGTTATAACTGTACTTCTTCTCTACCTGTAATTACTGTCCTCTTTCTCTCATTACTCTGGGGTACTCTTACTCTCGTGTTATAACTGTACTTCTTCTCTACCTGTAATTACTGTCCTCTTTCTCTCATTACTCTGGGGTACTCTTACTCTCGTGTTATAACTGTACTTCTTCTCTACCTGTAATTACTGTCTTTCTCTCATTACTCTGGGGTACTCTTACTCTCGTGTTATAACTGTACTTCTTCTCTACCTGTAATTACTGTCCTCTTTCTCTCATTACTCTGGGGTACTCTTACTCTCGTGTTTTAACTGTACTTCTTCTCTACCTGTAATTACTGTCTTTCTCTCATTACTCTGGGGTACTCTTACTCTCGTGTTATAACTGTACTTCTTCTCTACCTGTAATTACTGTCCTCTTTCTCTCATTACTCTGGGGTACTCTTACTCTCGTGTTATAACTGTACTTCTTCTCTACCTGTAATTACTGTCTTTCTCTCATTACTCTGGGGTACTCTTACTCTCGTGTTATAACTGTACTTCTTCTCTACCTGTAATTACTGTCTTTCTCTCATTACTCTGGGGTACTCTTACTCTCGTGTTATAACTGTACTTCTTCTCTACCTGTAATTACTGTTCTCTTTCTCTCATTACTCTGGGGTACTCTTACTCTCGTGTTATAACTGTACTTCTTCTCTACCTGTAATTACTGTCTTTCTCTCATTACTCTGGGGTACTCTTACTCTCGTGTTATAACTGTACTTCTTCTCTACCTGTAATTACTGTTCTCTTTCTCTCATTACTCTGGGGTACTCTTACTCTCGTGTTATAACTGTACTTCTTCTCTACCTGTAATTACTGTTCTCTTTCTCTCATTACTCTGGGGTACTCTTACTGTCGTGTTATAACTGTACTTCTCTAAGCGCGTCGTTATCATTGTGATCATGCGCAGTAAAACTAAATAAATCAACAAACTATACATGTCTGGTAAGTTACGTTATTAACCGATGTTCATTTTATATCTTGTTCCAGGCTTTTCAAATTTGAACTGAGGTTCATTCTAGACAGTTTCAGAATATACAGGGTGGCCCAAAAGTAGGTTTACAGTTATCCCGTAGACTATTTATTTGAAAATTCGACACAAGAACAGCGGGAAATTCGTTGTACCTGATAAACATAAACAATTTAATCTCTCAGATGCTCAAAATGTCCTCCTTCAACATTGCAACATTGGTATTACTAAGCAAGTAACTCCACAAGTAACTTCAACCATATAAAAGGTAACTGTAAACCTACTTTTGGGCCACCCTGTATTCTATCTGTTATCGGCTTGTCAATAACTTTCTAGGTATGTGTGGTGGGTGTGGATGTTGAGGGGGTGGGGGTGAGGTAGACAGAGAGAGCGCGCGTGAGTGTGTGTGTGTTTGTGTGTGTGTGTGCCGACGTGCAGTTTTTAAATTTATTTCGAACTTCAATTGAGTTGACGCCAATTTCGATTTACAGTCGCCAGAAATTTCGGGAACAAAGTTCATTCTATAACTGCTCGACAAAACAGCAAGGCACGAAATCACGCACATAAAACTACACGTGCGTGTTCAACCAACAAACAAGGAAAATGTCGTGCAAACATTTCAGAATGGCAGAACACGTATCTACACACTTCCCGTGACTACATCTGCACTAGTGCATCCGGGTCGGGTCACGCAGGTCAACGACAGAACCTGACGGGCACTGTACACAACCAGCCACCATTCTCCTACCCACCCTACTCCTCTCCCACTTCCCCAAAACACACAAATTCCTTCCACACCTTTGTGACTCACTTCTGACGCAACGTGTAAAATAAGTCAAATATAAATGGTTTAATAAACATAGCGCGTGCTTTGAACGGTTATCTACAAGTTCCCCACTTGTTTCTTAGTAACGCATTACCGCCTTGGCTGTGTTGAAGACACTTCTTTCGTTACGGTAACACTTTACTACTGCCTATAGATGGCTGCCTGATATTGATTGTCGTTATCCTAAAATAAGTGATAATTTTAAATCCAATTACCAAGAACATATTACAATCACAGACATGGTTCTCATGTTGCCGGTTGCAAGTCGCAATCGAAAAACGTGTATTGCCATAGTATATTGTCATGTCCGCGCTACGCGTGTTCATCGCGAATTTCAACCGTACTTTAACCAAAACAGTAGCTTAATTAACAACATGAGCTTCTTGTGACTACACAACATTTGCTAACTATATCAACTTATTTGAGTATGTGGTCTGTCAAAAGTTGTAAAGGTTACTGCTTTGCTTTAATTTGTAGGTAAAATTTTATATTGTGGTTTATGTTTTGATTTAAAAAAAAAATATTTAGATTAGTATATTAACTCAAGTGTCGAGAAGTTGTTATTTTTTTAATAAGGAAATGTTTTCATATGCAAACTACTAATAACCAATCCAGTAATACAACAGCTAGCTTGAGAAAAATGCATCACGTTTTACCATAATTATATTGTACAGATTTTTTTTAAAATGTACATACTGATAGAACAATTTGCAGTACTTGAATCTAAACATTACAACTGACTTCAGATGCGATAGTTTATGTGAATCTAAAACACTACAATTGACGTTACATGGATACTACAATTTATATGTATAGTGAATACTATATTTTACATTATATGCAGACTGAATTATAGATGCTAGGTCATAGAAATGCTCACATCCAATACATAAAATACAGAATACAACAGCCTATGACTACAGTGATCTTTAATATACAAATCTAAATATTTTTTACAATCAAAACATATACCACAATATAAAATTTTACTTACAAAATAAAAAATTAAATAGTTTATTTACCTCCAATACTTGCTAATAATACTCTTCCTTTTACCGTTAGTGATTGGACATAACAAGAATTGCCATCGAATAATTACATTTCAAGTTTTCAACTGATCATACATTCTGATATCATGGTGCTACAAATGCATCACAATGTGTACCAAGAACATCTATTTTAGCTTTTTACCTGTACTGAAAAACTGATTTGTAGTAATTACAACATAAACATTTCACACCATCACAGATTCAATTGTTTTTATCTAACAGTCAATTGATGAAAGTCATCAAGATAAACATACATTGTGTTGGCCATGACACAAAATATTTTATTTTATCTATGTTTAAAGTTTTAATGCACTTAATGCTTTATATACCATGGTGCATATATCGTGAACACTTTAACCCACCCACCCCCAACTCTCCAAACACACATTCATATACATATTGATGAGATGCAATTCAAGCAACTTTCACCAAGTTTCATGCAACAAATATTGATGACAACCAAAAAACTTGGCTATATAAGAAACAGCACAGCACAGCACATACTCTCCCGATCGGGCAGGACATTTTTCTCCTGTGATTGCGTTCTCTTCAAGCTGGTACGCTTGAAGGAGCATATGTTGCCAATAAGGTCCTGATGCTGCCTCTCCTCAGCGATCACTACACCAAGGGGAGACCACACCGCAGATCAACAAGCCATCAAAACGTCAAAAACCAAGCAAAAACAAAAACAAAAAACTATCTACAACGAAATAAAATTAAAATGTAGACAAAATGCCAAGCACTATGTCAAATGTCCAAAATGTTCAAACATAAGTAATTGTGCTAGTCACAAACAATCAAATATTTCTCTAACTGAAAACAGAAGCGAAACAAACATTAGTTGAATGATAATACTGATGTTTTTTCTTCCCCCATATATTTTTAATAGTTTCAAAATAACTAATAAGCAAAAAGGAAATAGTCCCTAAAATTACACTATGATCAAATACAATAATTTTTAATAATAAATCATTTTTAATGTAAAATTTATTTTGAGTAACTAAATCTTAGATATAGTAAAATTATACCTCAAGTAATTAATTTTCTGATATCGTAAAATTGTCACAAGAAATTCATTCTTGCAACAGTAAAATTATATCTCAAGTAATACTTGGAAAATAAAGTGAAATTATATTTCAAAGTGTTAAATTATGTGGCAAACTAATAAGCATAATTTCCAACTGTATAAGTAATTGAAAAAACAAAAGTAAAATTTACAAAAAAATATAATAAAAAATATATTAACAACAATTTTTTTAAGCCAAATCTTCCAGTATAAACATTGAGGAAGGCCAAAAAAACTTATCTGATTTTAAGTCTCATTCTATTTTCAGCATCTACTAACACGAATTTATAGCATATATTTACCAAATACTTACATTCCTTGAAATAAAAATACATAACTATGATTTATTATGTCTACAATCATTCTTGCACACACACACACACACACACACAGGCTCTTCCTTAAAGGTAGTTTCATTAACTGGCAGAAGAGTAAAACAATCTTTTAAGTCTATATAAGTATATTATACCAAATGTTAAAATAAAACATAACCATGCAGTATTAGCATGCTACATATTTATGCATAGAGTTCAACTCCACATGCTAGACATATTACTATACAAGTTGTCAGTGGTGTGCAAGATGCATAAATACTAGTACTAATAATTTGCAGAGTTGTGTACAAATATGCACATGTAACAAAGCAGATTTTCAAGCAATAAATGCACAAATTAAGAGATGTGATTAAAGTGCAAGTTACTTTTTTTTAAAGTCTCAAAAAAAAGGGCTTTTCTACCTTCTTTATTGCTGTAGTATTAATAGTAGTGTAGTTATTAATCATTTTCAGGAATAAACTCATTCTGGGAATGAGTCTAATTTTCAGATTAAATAATAATAACAATACATCTATTCTACAACTCTGTAATTGCTTACAAGAAAGATTACTTTCATTCTTAAAATGAGGTTTTGTAGAGGTGTTGTATTCAGACAATGCAGTAATAGTCTTTAAACAAAGATAACTTTGCCTTGTATTAAAATAAAAATATAGAAAGTGTTTATTTCTTTTACAATATTCTTTCTTTCCTTCTGTCTGTCTTACTGAATAAGTTAACATGTTTGCAATTATTCTGACAGCAATTAAGGAAGCAATTCTTGTGCAAGTGTGCTCAGGGAACTAAATAATGACATATCATTTGCTGCATGCTCATATTCTAGGGTATACATGTATTGTCAGTAACAAACAGTACTAAGTGTTTATCTATCAACACTTTTTATGCAATTAAATGGATTCATCAAAATTATTATCCAAGAAAGTTAATATAAGTAATTTGACTATTTATGGAGCCTGGCTGATACATACATCTAGAAAGGAAAGCCCTGTAGTGAGAAAGGTGCGTCTCAATTACTTAGTCATGTTAAATTAGTTAAAATATTTATTTCCTTAATAAACCATGCCAAATTTAAGTGAAAAAAAAGTATAACAATTACAATTTAAATGAATCCCTCTTTTTCCCCTTACCCCCTGTTCCCCATCTAACTCAATGAGCATTCAAGGACAAACAGTTGAAAAGTGAACAAAAGGTGAATTACTGTTTGCATATCTATAATTATAATCTACATTTATCAATAATTTTGGGTGAAATTAAAAAATAACAGATTTATTCATCAATACTGAATCAGAATTTCTTTTGGCTTTGGTATTATCTTCTTGCTTAGGCAAGTTATTGGCACGTGCATGCGTGCGTGTGTGGGTGGGTGGGTGCATGCATTAGTGCAGGTATGTGCATGGTTTTATGCTTAGATAGTCTTCAGTAGTAATGTAAATGCAAATAACTTAATTCCTACCTTTTCTTCATTATTTTATCTTAAATACATTTAAAAATTAGCAGTAATTTTTTTCTATTTTAAAAAAAAATGTATGCCTATTTTTGCTTGTTACTCTTTTGGTACATTTTACTCTAATAGTGCAATAAATGATAATGTCCAAAAGCACTGAGGTTTCTTCAGGATACTGTGGAACTGACTTTTAAAAGCATGAGTGAGGTATAGGTAAATGATGGTTTTAATATCCACTATAAAATAATATTAAAAACAAGATAGCCATCTGATGTTAATTCAATTACAATTAACATATACCAATCTGACATTATTTCAGACTTTGAATCATAGTTCATCTAACATGTTCACAAAGATTTACTCTGTAACACTTGTGTCCAGTCAGTTCTAGCATGACATTATTTGCACTCTTTAACAGGCAAACCCATTATTATTCCATACATTCCTCTTGTCTTATGTGTAGTGCATTAATAATAAATTATCCTATCTGTGTGTGGCCAAATGAAAATCAGTAGATACCATGATTATAAATTCACTTTCCCCATAAAAACTACCACAAATATGTAACATTCACCCATACCTGACAAAACATTAAATTATTATCAATTCAAGTATCACCAAATCAATCCACTATCTCCAGTATTTCTTATCTTACAAAAAGAAAATATAAATCAAATCACCAAAAACCAACTACAGCAGAAACAACACATGCATTTTGGTGAAGACAGGCAGTGGGATAACTCACTGCTTGTGTCTGGCAGAATAACAAACTCTTTTGTTTTGGCATTTCAATTTATTCTGGTCAAAATGTGAATACCCCATCCAAAAGCTGTTGATATGTTTATGCTTGGACCAAATCTAAAGGAAATGGTTTTTCCAAAAAAAAAAAAAAAACACTTCAACAAAAAGAGCACAATTTTATTCAGAGATATTTAGTGCACTTGATGAGTATTTTCAAGGAAGGGCTTAGACTGGAGCAAATGAGTCGGAATGTGTAGGGATGGTGCTGTGAGCATGACTGGATTATCGCTCGGTAAAGGACATAAAGGACGTTGCTCATTCAGGAATTTTGTCCATTCACTGTATGATCCACCGGGAGCATCTAGCTGCAAAGAAGCTTTCTACTGAACTAAACATTGTGATGAGTGACACGGTGAAGATCATAAATGAAATTCATAATCAAGCTATGAACTCCAGGCTGTTCTCAACACAGTGAGAGTATGGACTCGCAACACCAGCATCTCCTTCTCCATGCAGAAGTGAGATGGCTATCGAGAGGAAGGGTTCTATCATGGCTTGTCGAACTGAGGGAAGAATTAAAGCAGTTTATGAGAGAGCGAAATTCTGCCCTATTAGAGCCTTTGTTGGATGAGGAATGGTTGCTAAAATTGTGTATATGGTGGACATATTTAGCCTTCTCAACAAACTTAATATCTCTCTTCAGGAGTATTGCACCAATATTTTTACAAATAAGACGGATACGTTGAAAAAGAAGCTAGTCTTTGGGATATCGCATACAAGAGGAAGATACTGTATAGTAATGTTTCCTCTTGCAAGTACTTTTGATTGCTGCTGGTGTCAACTGGAAAGTCAATTTCAATATATTAAGTCAACATTTAAGGGCATTAGATCAAAACTTTAATCATTATTACCCTGAAAATGAGGAATCTCGCAAAGGTAACCTCTGGATTAATAATCCCTTCAAGGAAGATGTCAACTTATGTGCACTTAACCATTGTGAAAAAGAAAACCTTATCAAGTTGTCTTCTGATGTCATTCTTGGTGTCCAAACATAAAATGCAATCATTGTCTCAATTTTGGATATCACTGGAAAAAGAATATCCATCTCTAAGTTACAGAGCTATTAAATTTTTGGTCATATTTTCGACTACCTATTTGTGTGAGAAGACTTCTTCAGCTCTGTCAGACAAAGAAACCAAACAGATAAACCAAATGGATGCCAATGCAGTGCTTCACCTCTCACAAACAACGCTGTAGCCATGGTTATCAAATATGCTAGCAAAGAAGCGGCAGCAGATTTCGCACTAACTTTATTTGCATTAAATATTGCTTTCTCAAAAATTCAAGACATTCTATTATTAGCATTTTTCTTTACTGCTCGGTTTCTGGTTATTTTAAATAAGTATAGAATTTTCATTTTATAATATTAGATTTAAAAACTAATACACCAAGTACTATATAAATAATGGTTTTCATTTCTGCCATAGCAGTCCCAAAATATTTCTCCTATTTTCAGTTTTCACCCGTCTGCAGGTGTATAAAGATTGAAAACCACTTAAAATAGCACATGAATATGTTGGTTTGCCAAGAACAAAAACACTAAAGATTACTACACAAGCTTAAAATAAAGGGTGAACATAGTGGTGCAAAGATTTCACGCAGGTGAATCTGTACATATGAGCACATCTATAATTATTGTTCAACTATATGAATGACTTGTAATTTGGAGATACAGGATTAAATGAGTAAACCATGATGATAAGAGAAGGACAAGGAAATATCACACTTCTTATTCCTAGACACACACACACACACACATTGATAGGTAGGCAGTGGAATATGGCACTGATTAGCCAAATGCCTATCCAAATGAATGTGAAAAGATTTGATCAAAATGCGATACAATTAAAAGTGTTAAGAATCTCAAGAGAAAATGAATTATTCAAAGTGAGTATGTGACACTAGTGATAATATATAATCAAAAGCATTTTGTAATACACACTTAGTATGTGATACTAGTGATAATATATCATCAAAAGCATTTTGATATACACACTTAGCTATATTTTGTAATGTGTTTGGTAAGCTAGAAAGTACAATTTAGAACTATATTATATGACAATACATGTATACAGTAACAGAAAAATCAGCTGATCTTCCAGGTACAACAATTACATACATAAACATAAACACACACACACACACAAATAGTAATGTGAAAGCTTGTAATACTAGAAATACTATTAATAAGTAATTTTCTATTCAATCTGATCATATATACAAGAAATGCAGGCAGGCAACAGTACAAGAACAGTTTTCATAATGATTATGTTTTACTTTACTAACATTAACAAATAAAAGGGAGGGTCGTCATACACTAATACATATGTATGATAAAAAGGATAAAAGGATACAAGTATCATCAAAGCAAGATGAGAAAAGACAGGATATATGTTCATACCAATCAAAACACAGATCATACACAGTGATATTATTTAAAATGTAATTGGAAGGAAAAAGAAACGTGGCAAAGTGCAGAGACTATTACTGGATGGAAAATGCTCTAAAAACAAACAAAAGAAATGTCACATACAAAATAAACAGGACATTAAGAAGGGAAACAAGCAACAAACCCAAAACCTAAAATAATATATGTGTGTGTGTGTCCACAAAAATAAAATAAAAACAAGAAACAAATAACTTCAATGTGCATATTAATTATTCTTCAAAAATTAGGACCAAAAGGCATGTGTACAATAAACCAAATTATATCTGAGAACGTCTAAAAAGCATACTGGAATGGCTCGTAAAAAAAGAGTCCAGAAAAGAGAGAGCACAGGAAAAAAGATGGTCAAGGGCAGAGACAGCCCAGGAAAAAAGAGGGTCAAGGGCAGAAACCCAGAAGAGATAGTGCTGGCCAGAGACAGACCAGAAAAGTTGGCCCAGGGCTCAGAGGAACAAGGGAGAAGTGATCCAGACCAAAGATTGCCATGCTTTAAAATAATTCAAACCTTCAGCTGTGGGTAGGGAATTTTCCACGATGGGTTCCACATGCTTCATTTTACATGGGTCAACTGTGTTGATTTCAGCCAGCAGCTGCTGTGGTGGCTTCTGTTCTGTCATGATTATTGTTGTTGGTAAATTTCTTAAACTGAAAAGAAAAACATTCTACATGTACTATGTCATTTACTTGGCATAAAAAAATGAGAATAAATAAATCACTTTACTACAAGTACAAATGATAGTAAGAAAATACATTACTCAGTGGGACATAAATGCTAGGAAACCATTGTCCTAAAACTCCTATTGTTTTCTTTTGAGCTTGGAACCTTAATGAAAAGAAGCAATTCACAATTATCATAAAAAAGGTCTAATTCTAATAAGGGCTCCAGTTTCTTAAGAATGCACAACACAACAATAGTTTTGTAGCAAAATTTACATTAAATACAATCAATTTAATCTGTACAGTTCCAAGCATATGCATATGTTTATGTAGGTACATGTATACACTCTCACAACTTTGAATGTTGAAGAGCAAGCTAAATCCTGAAAAATACATAATTTGTGGAGATTTTAACAATTTATACACTTTTTAAAATGGATTTTATACATCTAATATTATAAAAGAAATAAAGAAAAACAATGTTTAATATAAAAACCACCAATTAAAACTATGAAGAGTGCAAAATAAACTGGCACCAAATAGGTTCTTCTCAGATTTATTAAATTTGGGAGAAATTGATGCAAACAACAAAATTAAATTAAATTATAGAGAATGAAGGCAGTGAAATTATACTAAAGAAACTCTGGACAATATTAACAGAAGAAATATTCCCAGAGAATGTGATTTCATTATGTACATTATTAAGTATTAAATGCAATTGTTTGTTGGTAAAACTGTTATTGTTATGAAATAATACTTATAATAGTATAGCAAAATTCTGAAAATTAAAATGTACTGCAAATAATGGTAATGTTTATGTTTCAAAGAGAAAAGTAAATAAGCAGCCATTGTCATTTTCATGGCTAAATGTTTTGACTGATGCAGTCTGGTAGTTTACAGAGCACTATACAATAAATAAATTAACATTACTCAGGCATTCATTATCTTAGTAATAATTGTCACAAGAAAGATAGTCATTGCTCTTCATACATGAAACATTCTCCCCCTCCCAGGGGAACTTCCTGTAATAAACTATTTCAGTGTTTCACATATGCACAGACTTTTCAGCACACATAGATTGATGTGCATGTTTTTTCTCCCCAACACTCACTAGCTTTCTCTCAATAGTTTCCAGGTCAGTTATTTCAATAGTATCATTATATTAACTAAATAATGGCAAGAATTAAGTGTAGTTTAGACATCTTTTACAGCTGCATATTTGTTAATCAAAAGCTGGCCGGAGACACATGTAGATTTATATATTCATTAATCAAATATTGGCCAGATGTGTGCTTGAGATACACTTTTATTTTACATATTTGTTAATCAAACACTGGCAACAAATAAGTGTGCTTCACATTTGTACATTCATTAATTGGCACTGGCCAGAGATAAGCATGCTTTATATACATATTTTATATTTGCATATTGATTAATCAAACATTGGCCAGACATTTGAGCCTGAGACACAATTTTTTATATACATATGCATATTTAATAATCGAACACTTGGCAACAGATAAGTATGCTTGATATTCTCAATGATTTAAACATATGAAGCATTATGTTATGTCACCAAAGCAAATAATATGGCTATTTGGGCGATGTTAACAATCTCTTAAGCCCTCCCTCCAAAGCGGCGTAAGGTAAAAAAACAGTTTTTGCTTTGTCTGAATTTATAATTTGACAAGGATGATAACAGTAAATTATAATTATACAACTTACAAAAAAAATTATGATAATAATCAAGTATAATTATATATCTTACAAGGAAAACAAACTTCAGGATAAATTTGAAATTATAAATAAATTCTTTATGCTATTCTCTGCTTGCAGTGGAAACTTGCTCTTGTGTTAAACAGAAAGCCCTCTGACATTTCCTGCAGCCAAAATTTCCTAAATGTATAAATAAACTATTCTGTTATCAGTATAACTCAATTAGGCCACAAATGCATAGATAAAGTCAAGGGCATCAAGTAAATGTAATAAAACAGAAATAAATCTAAAGATCGGATTTACTCCATCAAATTAATTCTTTTCACTTTCTATTTCCTGCTTTCAGCCTTGTTATCCCTACTCCTAATTTCTAACACCACCCACCCCAGACAAGTGGGCAAAGAACTTCTGTATGCCACAGTGTGAAAACATAGTTATATTAAATAAACTCTTGCACTGTAGTTGCCTTTGATGCTGTTTATGTCAGTGTGAGAAAACATAACCTCACTGTGCATGGATGGATGTAAAGAAAACTGCCCCTTACTGACTTCAGCCTGAAGAATCTTACTATCTCCTTTCTCACATTTCACTTGTATGGCAGTGAGGTACAAATGTTTTCTAAATGTAATTTGTTTGAATCAGCATTATATTCATCAGTAATGTCTAATAGTCCTGACTATAACTACATAAAGCAGTTTAACAAAAGTAAAAATAATAATAATGCTGCATTTAATTATATATAGTCTCTCTTTCTTTTGTATGGATTAGACTTGAAATAACATTAAACATAAAAGGTGGTTAAATAAAATGTTTGATGCATTACAAATGCTGAAAAACGGAAAGGTCTGGTGCAAGGAAGGGGGGGGAGGTGGGGGTGGAAGCAGTATCTTACAATTAACAAGTCTGTGCCACATAATGAACACAATGAGGCCAATGTGGGTTAAGTAAATTATATGTTTGACACGAAAAATGTAAGGAAATGCGCTGCAAATACTGAGTCAGTTCAAGTGCAATAAACGCATAATGAGAAATGCATAAATGTTAAGTGAAAGTCTAATGGAGGGAGCGTGAGTTCTCGCAACCGTGATCAGTACTGTGGTATTTTTATTTTTATTTTTTGGTTTACGTTCTATTCGTCGGAAGATGGTTCAGGCAAGTCGTCGCCACACAAGCAAGTGACCTTGAACTGGAAAACATTCCGTGTGTTTGTTTATTCTTAGACATACACTGATACAGCACTTTAGTGCAAACGGTCAGTGCTTGTGGTGGTGACGACTTAAGTATTAGTAAAGAGTAACAGCAGAAGCAATATAAAATATAAGCAATAAAAGGGTAGTACAGCTTAGATGACGTAGAAGTCGTTTAGTGCCTCGTAATTTTTGCTGCGAAGTATAAACGCCCGCCATTAGTCAGATCGTGTAATTTACAGGAGGAATACTTTTCGCTCTAAGGTACTTAATATCACCTGCACACATTTTCAACCGCGTTTTCCACCCACCCATACCCCGTCTGACTAGTCGCCGGTATCATCTTACTCTTGTTTATTTAAATCCCGACAAACTGCCGCAAACAAAGCCAACTGATTTCACCCCAAGCTTAGGACATAACTGTAACAGAAAATTATCATTAAAAATAGTGCGTCCTGTTGTTGATCAGTCACATGCATAACTGACTAAATTGCGGGTACAGAAGGGGGAAGAAAACTTTCTGACGGATGGTAACAATGGTGTGAACAAAACACCATTGTCTACAGTTGTGTCGCGTGGTGTGTCTAGGTACACAACGTTATGCTCTTTTGTTCCCGAATGCAAGTCACACTAGATGTGTGGTGTTTTCTAAACTCAAGTCACACTAGATGTGTGGTGTTTTCTAAGTTCAAAGACACACTAGATGATGTGCTGTTTACTAAACTCAAGCCATACTAGATGATGTGCTATTTTCTTCTACTAAAACTCAAGCCACACTAAAAGATGTGCTGTTTTCTTTTATTAAAACTCAAGCCAAACTGCTCTGTATGCATTTTCTTACACCAAACTCATCAAGCAATATGTTTTCTTTCCTTTAGCTAAACTAAAACCTCATTATTTAAATGTATTATGAAACATAACATGTGGTATGCATGATGCTAAACTCTAGTAGCCACAAAGTACTTTATCTTATGTTTTGTCATTGTGTAGGGATTGGGGGAGAGAGCGTACTAAATTTAAGCCACCCAAGCAATGTGATCTTTCTTTTACAAAGCTCGAGCTACAATATGCAAAATAGTCTGCAAACTACCCAAATCTAGCAATTACAAACAAAACATTTTTAACAAAAAGCTGTACTACCAATGTACCATAGTTTATCTCTAGCTGAACTCAATTAGAATTTTGTTTGCTTCAAATTAAAATCTAGTCCAGCAAGTTAATTACATCTTTTGCTAAAATCATTGTTTTTATTTGGGTTAATCTGTATAAGCAAGCATTTTGGATTTACTTAAAATCATTTAATCAATTATATCTTTTTTTTATTAAAAAATAGACTCATTTTTATAATATTGATTAAATAAATTTAAAACTATTGTCTTCATTTAAGCAATCTACTGTTACAAATTTGTAAGCAGGAGCATTTAACTTTGTCTTCCTTCAGTTGTATATATTTAATATATATTTATTAATAATATAATTAATATATATTTCATTAACTTAGCAGAATTTTTATGATTAAAACCTTTTTTATATAAAATTGTAATGATGCAACTAATTTAAACTTTAAAAAATGTTATCAGCAATGTAAGTTACATTTTAATATTATCATTAACTAAAAAGTAAATGCAACAATCTGTATTCCAAAAAAACTGACAGATGTGACAAGTGCTAAGCCATAAGGAAAATGTACAAGGTCTGCAAACTAAGATAGGAAGGACTCGGATTATTTATTTAATGAGGCCAGTTACTTTAAGGAAGTGTACATCCTGCCAATGCCACTGACTGAATGTTTCATTTAATCGTACATAAAATCATCAGTGCACTGGTTTCTATTTCTAACTAAATTAAATTACAACCAGATTCAATGTAAATGAAGCAGTTCCAGAAAAAGCAAGTTAAAGATATAAACAGAATTGCAAAAAAAATAATTAATAATGCTGACTAATGGAAATGATTATTATAAGTAGGTGTGGCTATGAAGAAAATAAAGTGTGCTTTAATTACTGTATGAGTGTATGCAAGGACTGTCATTGATTACAGTGGATATTGAATGTTAATGAAAGTTATCATGCTAGCCAGCTTTTTGTTATTAATCCTCCCCCCCCCCCCAGCCCCAATTTACGTACAGACATCAATACAACTTTACAAGTCTTCAAAACTAACCACAAAAAGAAATGTGACCTTTTAATGAATAAGTAGGTGTACTTAAAGCATATACACACTATGTATTTTGACTTAGGAAAACAGGTAAAAATAAAGTGTTACCATATGTGTGTGCGCGTTTAGATTCTGAGTACGTAGTTTACTGTATTAATCATCATGCACAGTTAGGTCTAAATGAAAATTAAAATGTAATTTTGTTAATGTAAAAACATTTATCATATAAGTTTAACTCTGTAAAAATAAATCTCTGTTGTGTTAGAGCTGTGTGGTTTGACTGGCTGATAACCAGTTCTCAAATTTAGGTTTGTCTTTTGTGAGCAATGTGTAGTCTAACCTAGCTAGTATAATCAATCAAGGCCAGACATCAAACAACAAAAAACACAAAGAACCACACACTATACAATAAATAGTAAACCATCAATGTGTGGCAGGTTAATGGGCTAATGTATTTATCTGCTGAGAATGTTAATAACAAAATGATTTAGAACATTTTTTTTAAAATTCCAAATCTGATTTAGGCTCTGTGTGTGTGTGTGTGTGTGTGTGTGTGTGTGTGTGTGTGTGTGTGTGTGTGTGTGTGTGTGTGTGAATAATTATACTGCAATACAAGTCAACAAATGTACAGCAACATGTGGCAAATTTTCAACACTGGTTTCTGCTCTTTTTATCCTGTGTGAAATATTTTTAAAATTTTATTATGAAAAGATCAGAGTAAAAATGTTGCAATTTAAAGTTAAAATGTTCTCTAAGGTTGCTTGGGGTATTTTTTTTTACTAGTGGTTGCAACATATTGTTAAGTTTAATATATATATATTAGACTCCTGCCACATCTTTTAAGCTCTTAAAACATCTTTTCCACCCTGTGTCTGTTCTTGAAGTCAGTTTATATATGTATTCTTTTCTGATTGTCTTCAGCTATATCCTATGTTACGTTTCCAGTATTTATTTAAAGACCCTGCTTAGAATAATTAAAAGACTTTAAATATAATTAATTCTTCCTCTCATATTCTACGCAGACTGGTTGCTCAATTTATTATCTGACTAATTAAAAGTGCGTCTTGTAGTTCAGACGACAAATTGAGCAACCAGTCTGCGTAGAATATGAGAGGAAGAATTAATTATATTTAAAGTCTTTTAATTATTCTAAGCAGGGTCTTTAAATAAATACTGGAAACGTAACAAGTGGGGGCTCGTCCGGGATTGATATGTATTAAATTGTAAATTGTAACATTTTTATACATAGGGCGCATCATAACCTAGAAACGAACGAACGAACAGAATTGCCAATTGTTCTTTTGATTTTTGTATCACTGATTTTCTTTGCTTTTGTTGTGACATGTGCATGTATTCTTTTGCAGAGTAGCGTGCATGTTAGTTAATGTTGATATATTTAAGCGTAGTTAAATATGTCATGTTAGCTATTGAATGATTTATTTAGTATTGTGTTACTGAGTACTTCATTGTGAGGAGTCGAAGGTTATACCGCCAGCTAGGAGAGTTATCGGTAGTAACAGACTTCGGACTATTATATTTAGGGTGCTAGATATAATGTGTAATGTTGTATGGTAGGAGCCGTGACATTACGAAAGTCTTGGAACAGCGGACACTGTGACAAGCAGGTGAAACGTGTAAGAGTTAACGCGCAATTTATTTCGGAAGGTGTTCTGAGTAAATTAAATAATTTTTGTAAGGTTGTAGCCTAAAAGTTATTTTCGGGATAAGCGGAGTTATCGCCGACGGTTAAAACACACAATTCACGAGATACATTCTTATTGTAGCCAGCGCGCTAAGACAGTAAAATGGATCGCAAACAGGTTATCGAAGACCTGAAAGAAACCGGTATCATGATAGGATATCAGGGTGACGAACTGACTAGCTACATCAAAACTGAGCTAGAGAAAGCGGAAAAAGCGGAAAAAGAGAGACAAGAGATAGAAAGGGAAGAACGGTTAGCTGCCCGCGAAGCTAAGAAGTTAGAGGCTGATAGACTAGCCGAAGCTAAAAAGCTAGAAGCCGAAACCGAGGCTAAACGCATAGCAGCCAATGCGGACACAGAAGCAAAACGCATCGCAGCGGACACAGAAGCCAAACGCATCGCCGCAGACGCAGAAATAAAACGGTTAGAATGGGAAGTAAAGAAACTAGAAGTTACCAACCCAGACCGTGATCGCAGAAGCAGTGGTGATTCGCGTTCTAGCGATGGAAATAATCACAGTAGAATTGAAAATATCATTCCAAAGATAAATATGGTCCCATTTGATGAGAACAAAGATCAAATAGACGCGTATTTAAAAACGTTTGAAAAGTTAGCCAGAGCAACGAACATTCCAGCGGAACATTGGGCGATAAATTTATCGGGATTATTGCAGGGCAGTGCGAAAAACGAGTTCAATAAGCTTAGCGATTCTGAGTCAGATAATTACGACACAGTCAAGGCCGCATTATTGAAACGTTACAAACTCACAGCAGATACATACCGACGTAAGTTTAAACAGGCCACTAAAGCCAGTTCAGAGACGCACGCACAGTACATACGGCGCGTAGCTGACTTGTTCCAAAGATGGATAGATCTAGCCGAAACTCCACAGACGTACGCAGGTCTTAGGGATGAAATGGTAAAAGACCACATTCTCGGGTCATACAAATCAGATCTACTGATTCACTTAGCAATAAGGGAAAAATCTACGCTAGAGGAGATAGGCAACGCCGCCGATCGCTTTGATGACGCACATTCTCAATTCTCGAACGCACACGCGAACAACAAGTCTCGACCGAACGAACCGCAGACTCGAAAGGATAAGAAAAATGACGGGAAGGCACCTAATGAGCGTGATGATAAAACATCTAAACCCGACACTAAAAACAAGTCCGACAAACAGAAAGATAAAAAGAATCTTGCATGTTACACTTGTGGTGATAGTGGCCATTTTTCACGAACATGTCCTGAAAAGAAAACAGCTAAAGTTTACGCAGTAGAAAGTCATACACCTAAAACAGAAAAGTCGAATCGAACACCAGTACAGGCAAACGGTCACGATACAATCGCTTTGCTTGACACAGGGTGTGAGCTAGACGCTATTGTAAATGCATCATTAGTTAACCGTACCGACTACACAGGGGAGACAATCTCTGTCACCTTTGCAAACGGCGAACAAGACATTTTACCAGTAGCTGAAGTCTCGATTGTTTCAGACTTTGTAGAAGGAACAGTCAAAGCGGCAGTTATGGAAAACTCACCGCATGACGTGATCCTTGGTTGCAAGTATGTTTTGCCGTGCAAAAAACAAACTTCAACTGAACCACCACTGGTTAACGCTGTAACCAGAGCAGCGAGTAGTAAAGACAAATCTGTAACTGCACCGATGTCTGCCGCACCAGCCGTAGATAAAGCAACAGTTAGCGAGATTAAAATATTACAAGCTGAGGACGAAACACTAGACAAGTTACGCAGACAAGCTGTACTTGTTAGTGACGTCAACACTGACGATTCGAATAAGAAAGCGTGCATTATTCTGAAAAAGGGTTTATTGTACCGCTATTCGAAAGTGGGAGACGAATTTCGGAAACAATTAGTCGTTCCACAAACCAAACGAAATGACGTATTACGATTAGGTCATGAGAGTCTTTTTGGTGCACACATGGGTGTACAAAAAACAACTAGTCGTATTACAAGTGAGTTTTATTGGCCGGACATCACTGCCGATATCCGTAGATTCGTGTTAAGTTGCGACACATGCCAGAGAACACAGTCTAAAAATTCAATCAGACCCGCACCGTTAGGAGAGCCTGAACTGATCAGTGAACCCTACAAGCGCGTAGCATTGGATTTGATTGGGCCTATAATACCCACATCAACGAGAGGTAATCGATACGTGCTGACCACTATTGATTACGCAACAAGATTCGCCGACGCAGTACCATTGAAAAATATTGATACTGAAACTGTCGCCGAAGCCCTTTTCGGTCTTTGGAGTCGTGTTGGAATTCCTACTGAAATTTTGACGGATCAGGGGAGTCAATTCATAGGCAACGTAATGAAGGAAGTAAATCGTTTACTTTCCATCAAACATCTTACTTGCACACCATACCACCCCCAGGCAAATGGTCTGATTGAAAAATACAATGGGACATTAAAAACAGCACTTAAAAAGCTCGCCACAGATAAACCGAAAGACTGGGACAGATACATCCCTGCCCTACTATTTGCCTATAGGGAGGTGCCACAATCTTCCACCGGGTTTTCACCATTTGAGCTACTTTACGGACGTACTGTACGCGGACCGATGATGATTTTGAAGGCACTTTGGACTGATGAAAAGACAGATGACGAAGTTAAGACAACTTATACATACGTCACTGACTTAAGAAACCGTCTTGAAACTATAGGCAAGATAGCACGGGAAAACTTGACGATAGCTCAGTCTAGACAGGCAGAATATTACAATAAGCACACCAAACCTAGAGAATTTGAAGTTAATGACAAAGTGTTACTGTTGCTTCCTGAAGCACATAACAAACTTCAGATGAAATGGAAGGGGCCCTTTGTAGTTACCGCCAAGCTAGGGGGACTGAACTATAAGGTGCAGACAGGAAAGAGAGAGAAAATCTTTCATGTTAACCTACTCAAAAAGTACATAAGCCGTGAGGATCAAACCACTCAAGCTGATTTTGTCGTAGCGACGATAGTTACAGAAGACGAGGGGGATACTGATTGCGTCACTGGTACTTTACCAAACTGTCCTCTACAGACGGACGAAACTGTCGAAGACGTTAGGGTAAATGAAGCCTTGACAGAAAGACAGAAAAAAGAAGTGAATGAATTGCTTAATGAGTTCTCATCTACTCTGACAGACAAACCAGGGTTGACAGACTTAATAGAATTTTCACTGAAGCTGACTGACAACAAACCGATACGTTTGAAGCCGTATCCGTTGCCACACGCTAAGATAGATGACGTTAGACGTGAGATTAAGACTATGCTAGATCTAGGGGTCATAGAGAAGACTGACAGTGCCTACGGATCACCCATCGTGTTGATTAAAAAACGTGATAACTCGTTCCGTTTTTGCGTAGACTACCGCAAACTCAATCAAGTGACAGAGTTTTGTGCCGAACCTCTTCCCGATCCGGATCTCATCTTCACTAAGCTAGCTAACGCTCATTACTATACCAAAATAGATTTGTCACGCGGTTTTTGGCAAATCAAGGTCAAGGACACTGATCGACACATACTAGCTTTCACTACACCAGTAGGAAACTACACATGGAAAGTTATGCCTTTCGGAGTTTCAAACGCTCCAAGCATTTTTTCTAAGATGATGCGGTCATTGTTAGAATCACTGTACGGACGTGGAGTTGAGAACTTCATGGATGATTTAATTCTAGGCACCCAGACATGGGAGGAGCACTTAACACTCTTACGAGATGTGCTAGCCAGATTAAAACAAGCCAACCTCACTGCCCGCCCTACGAAGTGTGAAATAGCACAATTCTCCTTAGACTTCTTGGGACACAAGTTGAGTCATGGAACTATGTCGCCAAGTGAAGCTAAGATAGCACAACTTAAGGACACTTCACAACCGCTAACAAAAACACAAGTTAGAAGTTTTCTTGGTCTTGCTAACTACTACAGAAAATTCGTACCAGATTTTAGTGCCATTGCATGTCCTCTGACTGACTTGACACGTAAGAATATGCCTACAAAAGTAGTGTGGACTGATGCATGCCAAAACGCTTTTGACACACTGAAATCTAGACTGACTTCAGATTTAGTTGTTAAACTGCCAGATCTGACAAAACCATTCTTGTTAAGGACTGATGCTAGCAACACAGGATTAGGAGCAGTGTTATTACAAGAACACAATGACACCAAACACCCAGTTGCATATGCAAGCCGTAAACTCACAACTACTGAACAGAAATATTCCACCAGTGAAAAGGAATGTCTTGCAATAGTTTGGGCTATAAAAAAGTTCGAAAACTATTTGTACGGAAAAACCTTTGTCATTGAGTGCGACCACCAGCCGTTGGCCTTTCTCGGGCAGGCGCAATTTACGAACAGCCGTTTAATGCGTTGGTCTTTGTTTCTGACGCAGTATGACGCAAATATTCATTACATCAAAGGGTCTTTGAATGTTGGCGCAGATTACATGAGTCGTGCTTGATGCCATCAAGTGCCGGTACTGATAGAATGTTGTTTAATCAATTAACTGAACCCTACGGATTCCTTCCTGTAAATATGAAATATAGTTGCACACTTTATTTCTAGGAATGTCGAAATTTTTTTTGTGTAAATTTTTCTTCATTGTGGACTTCTACATTTTATCATACATAATTTGTAGGAGGCATTTTATCTTTGGCAAGATAAACGCCTCAAAAGCAAGGGGGTGTCACAGTCTGATAAAATTGTCCGACTTCGTGACCCACTTGCCTTGTTTACTTCAAATTCGAATATTTGAAACCCTTGGCCCTTTGTTCCAAGCTTCCTTTTTCTAGGTGCTTCTAGAACAGGTCAAGATGTTATGTAACTTTAGGACCATTGTCCAGTTCTCGAACCAACCACATGCTTTGCGAACAGTCACGTGATACGCAATATACCTTTCTATATATGTACCCACACGCTTCCGCTCCCTCACTTCGAGCACATTTTAGCTAATTCCATCAGCTTACTCGGGTCGTGAGAGGCAGCCGGCGCCATAGAGAATCAAGGTACCCTTCGACTTCTCTCAAAGGTATCATTTTATTTAATAGTATTTGCCTATGTATTGTTTAAGTATGTATTTGTGCTATGTATTATATGATTTCCATATACACTTGAGCATGGTTCAGAGAAATAGCTGAAAACCTATATGTTACGGAATATAAATTTATTGTAACCATTTTTCCATTTCTGTACTTTAATTTATATTGTTTTAATTCACTAAGAGCCAGAATGCTGCGCTCGATATGAATTCTTCATGTAATTCAATTATTGCGTGTAATTTAAATTGTAAATTGTGAAGCGCTCTGTCGGCTTGAATTACCTCTTGTATGAACATTAATTTAACGTTGTATCTATTTTATTGCTTCATACGTCATGACTGTTAAATGGAACACATGTGAGACGATTATATTTTTTCTAAAATCTAATTGTAAGCGACGCGAGGTCGAAACTCCTTGTTCAGCGCATTTAATTGAGCCATGCCTAGGTAGGACCTGTTAGGTTGAGAATTATATCCAAACACGTTGCATCCACAGGTCGGCTCATGGTTCATGTTTCACCATGCCTCACCTGCATTAGCTTATTGGTGTAAGCGTGTCGAAATCCACTCTGAGGGCCATGCTGCAAAAATTCCAGTTCCTAGCCACTAACAAAGGGACATCATTCCTTATGCACCACGTGTGTCGTTAAAGGGGGACTGAGGGAACGAATCAGCATGACTGAGTGTTGAGACCAAGGATACAAGAATAGAGCTAAGTGCAAAATCAAGTGTACAGATCTCAAAGGAACACTTTTCTGGCAATTTAGATTGACAAAAATCAGGCATAGGCGCGTAAAGACAGAGTGAAGACTATTCGCGTTGCATTCGATTTATTGTTAATTTGTTAAACTTTATTAAATCTTATTTTCTTTGTTAATACCTCTTAGTAGTTGATTTCTATGCACAATAGACCAATTAGATTAATTCTTAGATTTGAATGGGGGCGGATGAGCAGAAAGATTGATGACGAGTGCATATTAATTTAGAGGGATTTAACTGTTTTCAAATCTAGCTAAAAGTTCGCAGTTTATTAGTCTGTAAATTTGTCGTCTGAACTACAAGACGCACTTTTAATTAGTCAGATAATAAATTGAGCAACCAGTCTGCGTAGAATATGAGAGGAAGAATTAATTATATTTAAAGTCTTTTAATTATTCTAAGCAGGGTCTTTAAATAAATACTGGAAACGTAACATCCTAATACAAATGTATGGTCTTCAAGGTTATATAATGGAATATTATTACAATTATATTGAACATATGCAAGTTTTGATTTTTGAGGCTGGTACACCAAGGGTACAAAATTACAAGTATCAGTATATGAGCATAAAAAATGTCAAATGGACCGAGCATTATAAATTAGTGAATGTGAAAAGGATCTTTGGTTCAGAGTATTAGGGTTGGTCAGGAGTTGATCCAAACTGCATTCTGAACTTTCTGTAGTGATGAATCGTGTAAAACAGTTGCAATAATCAAGCTTTGGCAGCACCAATGAAGAGCAGGTTTTGTGTCTTCATTTGCATTAGAGCTTGTGTACCTCAACTCCAAGAATAGTCTTACAGTTACATGTATCTATGATAGGCCAATATAATGAGCAAATTCTGTCATGTACAGTACTATATTTATCACTGAATGACAAAGGCTAACACAATTCCAAATGACACTTATGCTACGTGACTGTGGAAGAGAATCTAAGTTTGAAGATGATATTCACCCTGCAGTTATCAGTATAGTTCAACCACCTCTGGTGCTTGTCACAATTTAACACTGACTTAGTACAAGAAATACACTGGCTAGATTCAGTGATTTCCTTCAGATGGCCAAACATATATTTTAACCGCATCAGTATACAGCTTGTATGACAGAGGAGGAAAACTTATCATTTTGATTTTCATTCCAGGCTTAAAACAATGGCTAGAAGTAGAACATTTCAGTTTTAAAGGCAGCTGGGTTCAGTTCCATCAAAGTATATACACGTGGATGAAAAATTGAAACCACACAGTCAATATTTGCTGACATGTACGATGTAGTTGATTTATAACTAATAAGTAATATCTTAAACTTTGCTAGTAGTAGTAGTGGTATTTGTAGTTGCATTGTAATAGCAGAAAACAAAGTACTAGTATTTAGTAATATAGGTGTATAAATATATATACTGCAAAGTGTTTTTTAACCAGCTGTGGAGAAGACACCTGTGGGATTACAGCATATATTACTTTTTTGACATATATGATATATATGTTATCTTCTTAAGTCCTCAGATATGTGCATTACATACACGTTTCTGCATCTCAATTTTTTACTTTAATAATATGGTAAATAAAAGAGCTCTTTTTTTAGACCATTGATTTGATTGTGTACTGGTAGATACCAATGACATTTGTGTGTTGCATATGAACTAGTAAAGTTTCTTTTTAAAAGTGCACCTTGTGTCTGTGTATGTGAGAGAGAAATAGGCCTTCTGTTCTTACTAAATTTTTTTTTTTAAAGTGACTGAAGTAAGACAAATGGAAAGGCCAGACACAAGTGAGCAGGAACAAATTTTCTTCTTCTTCTATTTTTTTTTTTTTAAGGCTGGATGGTTTGGTTGAACAAGAGAGATTGGATGATTTTCTTTATAAATGATGAGCTATGCTATTTCAACAATCTTATCTCAGATCTCAGCTTTCTATACAAGCATTCATAGCTTGGACAGACCATGATCCATACAAGTGCTATCATATTTTCAATGTCTTGTTCTTCTTTACATGCAAAAGATGTAATTAAGGCTCTAAACGTGTAACACAATCTCTTTGTCCTGGTCTTCATCTACACATGAACAATCAAAATTCAATTCTATATCACGTAAAGTAGGTCTGTTTGAAATGTGTAGTGTACATATAATTTTCTTCCAAATTACATTTTTTGTATGTTTTAAAAAATTACAAATACAATCCTTGTCCAACATTTTGTTAGGAGTTGTTAAATAAATAAATGTCTATGAAACAGTTTAAACTGCTAAACAAAATTTTAACCAAGCCACTGCTAATATCCCTGCTAATTTAATACTAAACAACCAGAACTTAAACATATATGGGGAAGAAAAGCAAATGTAGCTTAAAGATGACTAATTTGAAAAAATTAAATTGTCTAATTAATTTAAATGAATAAAGGATTTTTGTTTTAAAGTTGAATTCTCCACCACCCACACCTGTCTAAACAGGTCCTGTCACCTTGGGGGTCTAAGAAATTAGTGAAATTGAAATTCAGTTACTAGTCTGAGAACACATGCTTGCACATACACACACACATATATGTGCTTTCCTCACACTCTCAAACACAAATATTACCACTAGTACCAGTGCTATCACTTGCAAACATGTGCTCTGTGTGTATGTGACTCACTTCCTGACCCACCAGTGACCTGCATGCCAATCTATTGACAACACACATCAGAGCATACCCAGCCTTCAACCTGTCACTTGCCCTCCCCATGTCTCTAGTACAGTATTGCAAACACTGTCTTTCTGTTTGTTTAATGCCTATTTTCTAAATTCCACCAGAACAAAAAAAATTTAAAAGAAGAAATCTATAAAAATTAAAAAACATACATGGATTTGAAAACAGAAGTGCAAAATGCCCAGTTTAAATTAAAGTATGCACTCTGTTTGAATAAACTTGTCAAGTACTTTTACTAAGTTAAATGTAACTTATGTGCAATTGGAAAACTGCCCATTCTCTAAAAATTATGCATTTAACTTAAAACAACTTGAACAAATAGGCCTAACTGAATAATTTAAAAGTAACTCTTACTTATAAGAACAGCATGTGCATTAAGAACCTGATCAGAAGTGATCTGGCATTAAGAATACTTAAATATAATTACATGTATTAATTATAATATGAATAGTTATAACAGTACAACACTTTGATCAATCAAGTACAAGAGTTTGATCAAATATAACAATAATTATGATCAAGTTGCACCTAAAATATTTTAAAAGCATAGAGACTAAACATTTTACTAAAAGAAATAGTGGTATTTAAAGGTTTTTTAAAATAGCAAAAAAAATTTAACCAATTATATGAATTTTTAAATTGAAAAAGAAATAATAACTGTGAATTACTTTTCTGGTGTTGAAAGTGATGATCAAATGATGACCAATAAGAAGTCCTACATTTAAGCTTTACAGAATAAAATCATCTGTTCATAAAATGCCAGAATAAATAGTGCTACAAGAAAGGGTTATATTCTCTACTCACATGACATTAACTACTATCACTGCAAACATAGGTAAACACGGCTTAGATTATCATTATGTATAGTTTTCTGCCATGCTTTCTTATGTATTTCCCCTACCTTGGTCTAAACGACTAAAGTTACACAATAAAAATGATTGCAGAAAAATATTAAAGAGAAATATATGGTGGTTATGAACAGCATCATAGAGTATTAATGCATTAGTCGTACATATACTAACAATAGTAGTGACTACTACTAAGTACTAAGTACTAGCATTAGAAGTACTGGCATAGCAAGTGTAAACGTTTTGTGCAATTCTTAGTGCAGGCAGTAAGTAATAGTAATACTATTATTTGTAGTGCATGATTAATAGCACAATTCAACCCTGATGATTTACTCTCTTGTCAAAACTGCAGTCATGTAGGTCTACATATTATTAGCACTGGCAAACTGTCACACTCACAAACACACATACCTACAAGTACAAGGCTACATTCATTCATCAGCTGTATCAACAATAATTTTTTTCTAAGGTAAGCTTTGGTGTAATAATATAATTTTAAAGTCAAATTTTTGGTTTCAGAATGTGTATGTAAAAAGAGAGCAAAATTAATTATTATTATAACAAAATTTGCATACACTCAATTAAAATACCATTAATGGACAAGGTTGGAGGAGTTAATTGCAAGTGCATTACAAGAATTAGTGTGCGACAATACCTTTATTAACACAGATACCTTTCACCTGAACATTTCAGACAGACATGAGATGCTGCAAACGAAGTCATCGACTGTTACTTATATCTAGCCAACAGTAAACAGAAACCTCCTCTACTCGGATTTCAAGCGGGCTTGTCGCTGTCAGCGTTTGGCTTGGGTAAGCCGAGTTTCTTGCCTGCATCCAAGTTCCAACTATGCCTCTTTCACAAAGTACGGATAAACTGCAATGTAGCTTACTAATTTATCAAACGGTACCATTGGAGGGAATATGCGTGTAGATTTTAGGCGCCTAAAACTAAAACCTAAAGACCTCGCTGTATTTTATTTCCAAAATAAAGGTTTGTAATTTTTTTGAATGCGCAAATAAAAGCATCTAGACATTTTGTATGACTTCCCACTTCCGCTCTACGATGTCATCTTCGAAATTATGAAAGTACTGCTGCTAAAATATTTACGCAAACCTGATATACTGAACCCCAAAATATCATTTGACGCGATAAGTACTTTGCTCTTCTATGTTCAACAATGCGATAGTCCACTCTTTTTCATTTATGTATGAATCATGAATGTAAAATTTTCTTACCTCAAGCGTCGCGACTACTGCTAATGCTGCGTCTGCCACTAGCTTGCGATTGTGCGCGCTATCAATGTTAGCCTCTGATTGCTTTGCAAAGCGTGGGTGTGTCACACTCCCATATATGGAATAATTTACGTACGCCATTTTCTTTGCCTGGCTGCTTCTCAACTTTGCGTCCCTATCCTATTCTGGGCATAGCAATCCACAACTTACAAATAAGTCATAACTAGGTGACTTAAGGACTAATAAATCCATTTTGTTATATTAGTACAAATGTGAGTTTATTTCCCATACGTAATCTTTCCTATATTTTTCGTTATCGACCCGGCCTGTAGTGACAGGTGCAGTGCCAAACAGGTTTTAAATAATTGCCGCAGTCGGTCTTGCGAGTCAATAACTAGGATCAACTGATGATGTTTTGCAAAAACTGACTAGGATTTTATTTCAGTTAAACCGGACGAAACAGACAATTCTTCATGCCCTTAAAAGCAACTTGTATTACAGTGGTATTAACTCAGAAGCCGAGTTTTTAGACATATACTGCACTGTTACCTACTCCGCCCAATCACGTTTTAGTAAGCTGGCGGTCCTGACTATAAATGTTGTGTTGTATAAAACCGGTTGGAAAAAGTATTTTTCATACGGCAGCTTAGTCAAGATTTCATTTTGGAAAATTCTGAGACAAAATAGTTGCACAATATTTCACTTTCAAAGTCACGAGTAGCAGAATGCTATCAAATCCAAACGCTAAATAATTCCAAGAAATGATAAGATCACAATACATTGTATTAACATACCTAATATTGATTGTCAAATTCAGTACACCATAAATGTGTGAGAGTCTGTTAAACTGTGCCCAGAGATGTGTAATATTAAGTATACCAGTAATGATTCAGGTTACAGTAATAACAATGTTCAATCAAACTGTGTCAAGAGATTTTTCTAGTATTATCATAGCACGAACACTAAAGTAAAATTTACCACCTATGACCATGATTGCAATTTAACAGCTGTGAGAAAAGTACAATGCATGCCAACAGTTAAAAACTAGAGGAACTTTGAGATCTAGCAAGGAATGCAGCAATTCACGTCATGATCCACAATCGGCTCTCTCTCAACCTGAAGACCCATAAATTAGTTAATGTCACGAGCGATGTGATTGGACTAGGACTCACCTCCTAGAAAGCGTAGACAAGCAATGGAACATAGTTTGATAGGGTGACAGAAAAAATTTGCTTATCCCTATTTTAAATTTAAATTGTCAGAGTAACCCGACCTTGGGCACTCCTTATGATGGTTAGTTTTGAAAGTGTTGAGTTGAAGTAAACAACCGAGCTGAGAATATGCTGGAAAATTGCTGTATGATTTACGAGAAAGAGACCAGCCAATGGGCAGAGATAAAAAAGTTTACGTGCTGTAGAGAAATCTATTGTCTGGTCACTTTGAATTTGGAGTGGCAAGAGTCCAGTTATGAAAGGCAGATATTAGCTTGATGGTTTTACTGACTGGTTGAGAGAGAATGAACTTAGAAATATTTTGTGCATTGTTGCTATTGATATATTATACTTGTGTTTTAATAAGATGTTTCATGTGAGTAGACTATTATTTCTACAAATGTTTGAACTATGCTGCTCGTATTTAGTGTGCTAACACTTGACATTGTTTTGATATGCTATATTTATTATGCTGTGTGCGTGTATCGGGCTAATGAATACTGTTTCAGAAATTGTAAGTTGAGACTTGAATGTAAACTAAAATGGATTTATAAAGAGATAAAGTGGAAAACTTAGCGTTTGTCCCCAGATTATGTTTTTCGAGACAAAAGCGTGCCTTTCACATGCTATATGAATCTTCTGGTTCGCTGATGTAAACCACTATGATCGGGAGAGGTGGGAATCATATGCCCCAGTGTAAGTTTAAAAGGATTACACTACACTCCTTTGATGTATGGTGGCAAATTATGCAAACTACTTGAAGAAAATTACTGGTATGGGGGAGTAGTAGAAATTATTACAATTGCCATTCTGTTTGAATGAAATGGTTACAGTGGTTAAAGCCAGGTTGACTTCGAGAGAACAAGTGGCGAGTCTTTTTCAATATGAGGAGGGAAACACGTGGAAATTGAACTGAACTGTAATTTGTGAGATTCTTTCAAAAAGGTGCGAAAAACTGTTGAGACAAGGCCTAAATCATTTTATGTAAAGACTATTATTTTATCTCTAATAACTCTAATAACCAAGCCTTCACACAGACGCCAACAAACAGAAAAGAGAGCAAAACGAGCCAGACTCCAGCCACCAGCACGGAAGAAAAAGAAATACAAACTAAAACAGACAACAACAAACAAAAGTAAAAACAAAAAATAGCCAACACGCAGACTAGGACGCCAGAAAGGAAAAAAAAATCCATCCAAACAGTTGACTGCACAAAGGAGGGAGACAAAGAAACAGAGATAGAGGCCGCCATCGTCGTACAAGAAAGAGCACAAGTGGCCCCTTCCCTCTCACCGCGGCCAGAGTCACCTCCAAAGGCAGCAACAACAACCACAGCAGACAGCCATGAAGGAAAAGCAGCACAACAGAACAACAACAGAAAACACAAAAAAAAAAAAAAAAAACACCGCCGACAACACTGGCGACGACACAGAGAGCAGCAATCCATGCAGTGGGGATATTTCAACAACCCCATTGCTGACATGATCCAACTGCTGCTAGACCATCTCTACTGGCCGCCAGCGCCGGCTTTCACACATCCCAACGGACACCTGGGACAACAACGACGCCAGCGCTAACAACAACGTCAATACCACCAGTGAGGAGGACAGGGGGTTAAACATCCCGGGCGCATGTACACACTAGGTAAAGACTTGACACGCTATTAGCCTGGGCTTTGTAAGACACACACACACACCCCTTACTCGAACCTCGAAGACGACAACAACAACGTCAACCAGAGCTTTAGTCCACGGACTACCGGTCTAAAGCCCGCTTCTGCCAGCCAGACATGTAGAAAGTATCAGACGAAATAACTAAAAACCCCGCTACACAAAGATTCTGTTGTTACAGACAGCACGACATCCATACAACATCACCACAACAACAACAAAATCGCCACAACATGGACAGATCAGCAATCAACTGACAACGCAACAGGCAGAAAACACAGGAAATTAAAAGCTGCAGACCGATACCAAGGAGGGAAATAAACCAAAAAACCCCACTACAGTCGAAACGGAACATGCATCCGAAAAACAACACCTACTGCACACAACGGCTGCCCCCCTCTTCAGAAGACAGTGAGAAGAGAAAAACCCCAACAGGAATCCCCCCAAAACTGAGAACATCAAGATGTAAAGTTTTCCTGCAATTCCTGTGGAGGCAAAGAAGTTAACGTGAAGATGAAAAAGAAGAAGAAAGCTATGAAGGAGAGAAATAGTTGGCGGTGCGTTGTCATGAATAAAGCTTCGTGTAAGACTGTGAGCTATGAACACGGTTTTGTGTGTACATCTCTCTGTGTGGCTGTCGCCAAACATGTGACGTCCTCCATCATCATCGTGTTTTTCATCTCGCATCCTATGGTGACTCATAACATTACACCTTATTGCCCATCACATATGCATTTAATTTTCACTATTACAATGTGAATTCCCTCTTTTTGAATCTATCTAAAAGATGAATTAAGTGGCTTTTTTACAAAATAAATATAAGCAGGCGGTTTTCATCATATTTATTTTTTAAAGTACAATATTATTGAGCTAGTGGCCGAAATATATTTATTATTCTTAATTTAACGGGGAAGCCAATTATGGTTAATTTCTATTTTTACTTGTGTCTGGATTTCAACAAGTAAAACACAAATATGAAAACAGTTAAGCATTGTGTTTATTGTTAATGCGTATTCTGGTTTTCTATAAGCATACAAATATGAATAATATTCATATGCGCTCACCAGAACTGAAGAGTTAAAAGGAATTATTAATTCACATGTTTTTAATTAGTAATTAATTAGTATGATTTTTGGCACTGCATTTCATTTGCCAGTTTTTAGCAGTTGAGAGAATAAAGGGATATTCACATTTGTAAGCAATCCTCAAGATGTCCATTTGTAAGTCAAGACCTGTATTTTGACTTTATTTTGCTCATCGTTAAAAACAGTTCACATAGGTAAATGGAATCGAATTCAGATTGTATTCTGTACACTACAGATTCCAAAAATTATCATCTGTTGTCGATTTGAAAACAATAACATTCTGAAGGCCCAAAATCTCGAGTTCCACTTGAAAGAGACTTGCAGTCGATGTCGCCATTTTTGTTGCCTCTATTTGGAAGTCAAAGGATTCTCAAGTAAGGTAATCACAGACTCAATGATGATGAACTGTTGAAATATCTTTTCAAACTGCACC
The DNA here is from genome assembly GCA_028829895.1 of Sinotaia quadrata. Classification (NCBI taxonomy): domain Eukaryota; kingdom Metazoa; phylum Mollusca; class Gastropoda; order Architaenioglossa; family Viviparidae; genus Sinotaia; species Sinotaia quadrata. The sequence continues at coordinate 68,675,672 of CM054183.1, forward strand.
CAAGGTCTTTGAATGTAGTGAAGAGTTAAAATCAAAGTCACATACCATTTTCTTCTTGCTTGGAAAATGTACAAGAGATTTCGTCTTCATATGTGACTTCCGCAAATTCATTTTGAATGAGTTTCAGGACCTAAAATGAGTGACGTGAGGTTGGATGGAACAACCTATATCTGCACTACTTTTCAACCTGTCGCGGGCACCGTCTTGGGAACCACTGGCTTAGTGTAACACGAAAGATAACCTAGAGTTCATAATATTGGATTCCTGGTCAAATATAGCTCTGGTGTGAACCGTATACATTTTATTGCTAGTCTGGATTAGCAGTATAAATTTATTTGTCTGGATTAGCATTGCTATAGTTCTAATTTGGACCGTGTCAATTTTATTACTATTTAGGATCAGCATTATAAAAGAAGCGAGGTATTCAGCATCAAAGCGTGTGTCTGACTTTGTTCAGCAATAGAAAGCTTATCAAGTTAATTTCATTGCAAGTTGTGTTGAAAGGAGGGGAAGTTTCCAATGAGATAGAGTTAATGAATCCCTCACACAAACACACTGTCAAACTGGATTTTTAGCAAGTTAGCGTAGACTTGTTGAGGGGATTAATATTGCCTTTGTTCTAGTGTCAGAGACTTAGAACACTTGGGAGCTAGAATCAGGCACTTACGAGCGCAATTGCAAAAATTCCACGTTTTAAAATATTTATCAGCACCTTGCAGGTGTTTTGTTTGTGTGCTGAGGACAAAAGTTGTCCCTCCCATCCACTTAGTGTGTGTGTGTGTGTGCCTCTGCCTATTGAATTTGTCTTCTCCGCTGAACAAATGGTGTGACAGCTCGTGATTCTTGTATTTTCTGTCTTTTCGTTGCTGATTTTATTACACTGCTTATTGTGCATAATAGTAGTAATGTTGCAGTAATATTTGAACTGTAACAAAGAGAGCCCACTGACTATGTAAACTCTGTAAGTGTTGTTTCTACTGGAGTTTAAGAACCTATAAATAAACTTCTTAGTTGACTTGTGGATTTTATGATTGTCTTTTTAAAAAAATTAAATATTATCTTTCTACGTCAGTTTTTGTGGTGCTCTAGGGATGTTGTAAAATCATTTAAAACCTTACTTAAAGGGGCAGCATTCTGATAGAAAGATAACCCCCAGAGCAAATTAAATATGTAACCAGGGGAATAATAGTAACTATAATACTAATATTTATCCTATTCCCTACATACTAAATATGTAACCAGGGGAATAATAGTAACTATAATACTAATATTTATCCTATTCCCTACATACTAAATATGTAACCATGGGAATAATAGTAACTATAATACTAATATTTATCCTATTCCCTACATACTGGGCAGCGTCTAGTGTGGATTAGCTCCCCGTCGTGTAGCCGGGTATCAGTCTGGTGGCAGGCAGGAAATTATATCTAATTAACATTTACTTCTGATTATTAAATGCATTCTCCTTTTTTTATTATGTGTGTGTGGGGGGGTGTACACGCTAGGGTTATCTGGAAAATCACAAGATTTATCTTGGGAAAATACAGGTGTTATAACGGGAAATGTGAAAATTATTTGGGGAAAATGTGAGGGTTAACTGGGGAAAATGTGAAAATTATTTGGGGAAAATGCGAGAGTTAACTGGGGGGGAAAAGGTGTTATAATCGGAAAATGCGAGGCTTTCTGGGCATATGGAAATGAATAACATGTTATTTGCTTGCAATGTTTCAACAAGCAGAGAAAACTTTTAATACAGTTGTAACATTCCCCATGTCAAAGAAATCAAATTATGATCGAGCAGATGGGAAAATGGTAATTACCACTATAAGTTTCACATCCAGATCTGAGCAAAGTATAAATATAGGAGAAGTTTGCAATTTAATCAATATTAATTTTTCTCCGGACATAATGCATCCCCCATTAGATGTCCAATCAAACTTACAAAACATTGTTAGGAGTAAATTAAAAATATTATTTAAGCTAATCTGTATAATTGTGCATGTAAAACACACACTTGTAATTCAATTGCACTCCATGCTTCTGGTCTCATCATAATACTAAAATATACAGGACAGCAGTGTTCTTTTTTTCTTTTTTCTTTTTTTTTTTGTTGTAAAAAGAAAACTTTTATTACGGTTAGTTAATTATAGAGAGATTTGTCTAATCACCTTAATGACTATTTTTTAACTAAATGCATTTGTCGCCTGTGTGATTTATCTAACAAGTGTAATTTTTGTTTGCTTTCAGGATATCTAAGACTCCACTGGCTGGAGCGCCCTTTCTTTCATCCACTCATTTGAAGGGTTCTAGAGTTGTCGATCTTATAAAGTTATTTTTAAAGATAAACTCGTCTTCACAAACTACTAATGCAGTAACACCGCATTTACAATTCTGAACTGGCCTCAAAAAGGTTCTCTTTGTACTTAAAAACCTGAAACCCTCAGAATACTATTGCAAACTGATGATTAACTGTAGACAAATATATTTCAACTTAAAGCAATGTTGAGCATATTTATTGTAATTATTTTATACATTCAGTGTTCACGTTAGTGCAATGAGCTCAAATGCACTCGTATACATGCCTTGCAATGAAAATCCTTGAATAATTAATTTCTGAAGGATTTTCCACCTTTATAAGCAAGAAACAATTAGAGGAGATTGTGTTTTTTTCACTCTGGTTGATTGGTCTGTTTGTATACACTATATATTTCATTTCTCATAAGCTGAATACATTTTGTGCACGCAACTACAAGATAAAGCTATTGATACATCTCGTCTTATTTCGATATGAGAGGGAACGGAAATGATGGCTTAGGTTCATCCTGTTCATCTATTGATAGACATGGTGTAATGACATCTTTAGTAATATACTGTGTATCTGAAAGAGAAATACTTATAACCTTGTATTAGAGAGAGAGAGAGAGAGAGAGAGAGAACTATTGACAAACGAATTAAAAGGATAACTCTGTCATTGTATTGTTGAAATTGATCGCAGGCAAATGGTACCGCATAGGCTAAATCTTGTCTTCTTTTTATATATATAATAAGTGCGATGCTTACTAAAATAAGACGCTTGTTTATGAATACAGTGAAAGAAATTATTTGCTAAATAATCAAGTTTAACTAAAAACTTGTTAGAATTAACATGCACATTTGACAGTTACACTTTCGAATAATATTCACAAAATGTTTGATTCCCAAATAGATTTGGTGATCGAGAGATATGCTTTAGGTTTATCTTGAATTTTATCTTCTAGTCACATGAACACGTAATTTAAATTTAAATTGAATTTAAAATATAAATAGTAGCCAGTGAGATTTTTTTTTTTAAGTATGAAAGTTTTTACAGAATCAAAGTTGCAGAATGTTTAGTAACAGCCTAAAGTTGCATCTAAAAGGATATGCATGGAAAAGCTCACTTAGTAATACTATAAGCCATTCGGAAATAAGAAATTCCTCAAATATATCCCAGCATTATTATCACTAAATATACTGGTTAGTTTTTACGTAATGGCTGTAAAACCCATCATTAGCGTGCAGTTTTGGGGTATCAACGTGGTCTTTGTTCTCCATAGGCAATCTAGAATAAATTATGAAATGCTGAAAAAGTATTTTTTTAAAATCTATTTTCTCAATGAGATAAATAGCTTCAGAGCTATACCTGTCACTGCAGTTAAAAAAAGAAGATAACAGTGAATGTTAAAAATATAGCATCGCCATCTATAATGACGTATTCTATGTGACATTGTATAGAACACAGACATTTCTTGTGCCTGTATTCCTACCAGTTGAATGGAGTGATAGGTATTGGTGCCTCTGTTGGGGTGGGGTGGTGCTCCAGTACCTGTTTGTGTCGGTGACTCGGTGTGTCTGTGTAGGTAATTTGGATACAAAGGGTGCATATGTAGGTCATTTGGATACAGTGGATGTATGTATATGTGTAGGTCATTTGGGTACATGTATATGAGTAGGTCATTTGGGTACATGTATATGTGTAGGTCATTTGGATACATGTATATGTGTAAGTCATTTGGGTACAAGTATATGTGTAGGTCATTTGGGTACATGTATATGTGTAGGTCATTTGGATACATGTATATGTGTTCTGATAAAATATGTTTGGCTTATATTGTGGTTGTGCCTTCCGTGCTGGAGAAGAGGGTTTATTGTTGCTGGTGGTTTTAGCATCCAAGGTGACTGTGGTGGGTTTGATGGGAATGTTTCTGTGTGTATGTACGTTAAATTATAGTATTGAGTGTTTTGTATACCGCGTCCCTCCACACACACACACACACACACACACACACACACACACACACACACACACAAAACACCCCATAAGCATAGAATAATAAAATGTATGCGCTGCTAAAGAGATAACACAGTAGAATACTGCTTATTACTGTGTTCAATTATATAAACACCAAGATTTGTATTGTGCCCAATTATATAAACACCAAGCTTAGTACTGTGCCCAATTATATAAACACCAAGCTTAGTACTGTGTTCAATTATAGAAACACCAAGCTTATTACTGTGCCCAATTATATAAACACCAAGATTAGTGCTCCATTATAGAAACACCAAACTTAGTACTATACCCATTTATAGAAACAGCAAGCGTAATACTATGCCCAATTTTAAAAACACCAAGCCTAACATTCAGAAACAAACCTGCACATAAAGAAACTTACAAACCTGCTCTTACCATCTAAAACAGCATGCAACAATACACAAAACACTGATACAATGCTTAGTAGACTCAGATACAATTAAAAAAAATTAAAAAAACAGCCGCATATTAATAACAAAAAGTAGTATCTTACGGATTTAGTTTAAAAAATAAAAAGATTTTTCAGAGCGCTTATTAACAGATGATAGTATTTTGACTTCATATGTGCCCATCTGCTTTTCAAATAAACTGATTACATTGTATATATAAAGATAGCAAATAATGTTGCCCTGTGTTGCTACATTGTTCATTTGAGAAGCAAATACGTCACTCTGTACAAGTTTGGATTCTTTGGCACAAAAAGCAACGAATTGTAAAATTCTGACATTGAAAGAGTGGCTTAGGGTTAAGTACAAATCGTGTACTGTGATGGAAATAAGGTCCTACTCACTATGATTAAAGTTAATACGGAAAGACTGGAATGAGCGAGTAATTAATATTGTGGACGAGTTAATGTGCCTCTGTGTCCCCAATCTTATTCTTAGTCTGACAGCATAACTATGTTACATTAAAGAGTTTTATGAACACTTTATGTAAAATAATAATAGTGACTTAGAAGAACGATTTTAGTTTTATTTTAAAAGCTTTAAGTGCTTTATAAGTTCGTTCCTGTTAGGAAAGAAAAAAGTTTCGCTGGAAAAGTCATTAACAATTAGCTAAACAACGATGCCTGCAAATGGTTACTTGATATCACACTCAGTTTTTGTCAGTTATCAATGTCACGATTTATTTGTTAGGATCTTTGGAAATGATGTGGTCTGATATTTTTTCTAAGAGAAATAACTCTTTCCATGGCTGCATTACTTCTGTTTATCTACCGCCATTATTCCCCTTAAAATCGTAAATTGATCTAGCCACTTCATTAGAATTTTGACGCAGAAATTAAATAGATCGGTAATAAATATAATTTGACCTATTTAAAAGAAAATATTTTGTTCAGAAATCCATTTTTTGTATGTATAAAACCAGTTGCATTCTCTCAATATTTCAAGGCTTTTCAAAATTTCATTAAATGTTAATAATAATAAAATGTCTATTTAAAACAACGTCAAACACGAACTTCCGAGACACAGTACTGAATTATCTACTAAGTATTTCAATGAGTGGTGCTATCTTTTGTCAGTAGAAGCAGTCAAAATTAAATCACATATTTGCTGATCCTAAAATTCGCACGCAAAAGTTGATTTTCAGACATGCGGTAGTTATCTTTTCTTGCAGGTAGGGACACTGAATTAGGCAGCAGTTGACAAGTCCGATTTTGCTTACATTCATACTTTTTGTTCGCTCATTCTCAGCGGGAAATATGCGGAATTTTTATGAATACAAGCTATGGTGACCTACTTCTTCATTCACATGAATAATAAATATTCCTCAGTGTCCCAATGTAGTTATTTCGACTCTAGACCCATTTAAAATACTTCTTTTATAGACCCTTTTAAAATGCTTCTTTTACATTCACGGTTAGAACGAACTCATGACTAGTAATTATTTCGACTCTAGACCCTTTTAAAATGCTTCTTTTACATTCACGGTTAGAACGAACTCATGACTAGTAATTATTTCGACTCTAGACCCTTTTAAAATGCTTCTTTTACATTCACGGTTAGAACGAACTCATGACTAGTACGGTAAATTCCACGTCTTCAGGCCTAATACACACAGGTATATATGGCTGAGAGGGTCTTCGGACTCTTTACCATCTGCGAAATCAGCGTCAGTTGGAAATGGATGTTTTAGTTGAAATAAATTTAAAATCTTCGAATTTTCACGCGCTTATGACCCTCTCTTCCAATCATTGTTCTTTTCCCTTTCCCCAAAATATTTTTTTCCGAGGCAGGTGTGCACTCGTGCGCGAAATTAGCGTATGTTGGAATTGGATGTACAGCAGAAATCAATTAAATCTCATATTCTTATTAGCACTGTACTCGTCTACCTTTAAAAGTATGTTGCCCTTATACTCCCTCCTCTTTTGCCATATGCTGTATTATTGACCAGAGCTCCCATTCTGCTTCTTGTCATACGGTCAAACTCCCCCTCCCCCCCCCCCCCCCGAATAAATAAAAATGACGTATGTAATGATATTGCTTTTCCATTTTTTACTTTTTGTTGGTTTTTGCTGATTAGTTTGATAACTATAAGCCCTATACAAAACGTGTATGGATTACATTAAACTTGTTTTCTATATGAAATACAATGACCATTTTAATATTATTTTACAAGTAATAGTGTGTTGACATTAGGCTACTCTTGTATTGAATACATTTATATGTAATAAGATTTTGCTGAAAAAAGAGGTTCTTCGCTTTGTGAAGACTTGAAATCATGTTAATTATTATATATAGCATCCTGTTGGGGGGGGGTGTCCACCTATCAAACAAATTCTTGGTAATAATATGCAAAGTATTTAGCAGATGGTATGTAGAGTTGACTTACTTGACTTATCTCCTTAGATTCCCCGTGGAACAAAGGGCCTCAACAACAGTTCACCATCTCAGTCTCTTCTGGGCAGCCTTTTTCAGTTCACCCCATGACAGGTTGCAGCTCTTCATTTCCTCTTCGCAGGATCGTCTTCAGGTATGTAGAGTACGGCAGACAAATATGACTATCCAGACAGGTAAACAACATCGGATAGGTAGAAGGCGTGAATGACGAATATAGGTCTATGATCTTCTCTGGCTGTAATTGCATTTTATAACAGGAAAGTTTCAGTAATAAAGAAATGGCATTATAATGCATTTGTTTATAATATCGTAACATCGCGTGTAGGGCCTATCTGATCAAATGAAAATTAGACCTACCGATTACTGTATTTGCAAGTGATTAAACGGTTGAGAAAAGGTTGACAAATCCATATTTACTTTCTGTTTGATCCAATTTATACATTGTGTGTTTGTGTGTGTGATTATAGGAACAGTTCCTGGGACAAGCTACACGATAAGCCAACATTTTCCGTCACCTCAAATATATAAGTTCATTTCTGGTAAGATTGGGTCAGTTAAAACCAAGTCGAAGTATGGCTGTGATGTATGAAGGTGGTCATATAAAATAAAAATTTCTTTGTTGAGTGGGTCACTTATAAAGCACAACAACAAATGAATTTTATGGAAAACAAAAGTGTTTGTGTGTGTGTGGATGACTCTGGACACGCTGCGTCACTATCATTTCCCCTATCTCCTACTCCACCCAGCCAGCCACCTCTTAGTTACTTAGTATGACATACTTTATGACAGCCCCATAATGCTGTTTCATCGCTTTCCATTAAATTAAAAACATCAGAAAACATATTGAAGTCTGCATTTCACTCCCTTGGTCCCGTTTTTGACATAATTGATGCGTATTATTTAAAGATTAATGACGTAATGAGCTATATTGTATAGTGTTCGGTCTTAGCACAGTCCAGTCATCAGCTGTTATGACGTCAATTGCCTGGAACATGAATAAACAAAACCTTTGTTGACAAAGGAAATAGTTTTTTTAGTTTATTTTTTAACATATTATTAAAAACTTATCAATGTTCGTTAAACATTTTTTTCTGCTTATAATAATGTAATTCTTTATTTTGCTTTTTATTTAGTTTCTATTTTCTTCTTGTTAAGTTTTATATATCCACGTTCTTTTCTACTGTTACATGCGTGCACACTAATGACTTCTCGATCCACGCAGACTGGCGATTTACAAGGCTCTTACCGCGAGTCTTTTAGGCGATTTATTTCTTCATAGAGCATTCATTGTGATGTGCTCGTGGTTAATGAATGTACCGCATATATCTCTGCTTTAGTATTGTTACAAAGGTGTTTTATTAACTGTCAGCAATTAGAAATTTATTTTTTTCAAATATAATTTTACCGTCTTCAGCTGAGGAGCTGTCCCGTCAAAGTGGCTCACTCCGCCATATTTATTCTTAACAAAGAAAATTCAATGACGCACATTGCTATAGACGCCACTGGTAAGTATCAAATAAATGATTTTAGTAAACAGTCGAAACTGTTGATTATTGGTATTGTCACTAATGTCGACTGATATTTAATAAGCTTTAAGTATGTATGTAGTTTTGAGTGCCACATCGGTCTGGCGGACTTGGCCTGCACCAACAGCCTGAATGGATGAAGAAATACTTACATTTGATATATATATATGTCATGAAACTAATGAGGCTCATATGCTACTTCTTGAGATAATTTATTGGTAGGGATTATAGCAGGAGTACTAATACTACAATTTTTAGTTAATGCTACTACTTTACTAAATACAAGTAGTAGTACTGTAGTAGTAGTACTACTACTACCAACAAAAGTTAGAAAGAAGAGTAGGCTTACATCGAATTTATTATTTAATTAAAACACTATACTACTTTATTAGTTCAGTAGTTGTCGAAAATAAGAATGTGAGGATACATTCAGAAAACAATAGAAAATCGTCTCATTGCATTGTTTTAATCTTATTTAATTTTTAAAATCTTAACTCTAATCATATTAATGCTAACAATAACAGTCTACTCTTGATTTTACTTCTTGGTAATGATAAGTATTGGTATGGTATTGTTTACCTCTTTTGAAAGTTACAAATCATAGCCTTTTTGAATAAAGATAACTATTAATTTTAACCATGCATGGTTAGAGAGAATTTGTCTTTCAGATTTTTTTTCATCATTTATCGTACATTATTTGATTATTTACTTTATTCTAAATCAGTAAATGTTAATAGCTAAGAAAAATTAATGCTTATTAAATATTAATAATTTCAGTCATGAATATCTAGATGAATTAAATAAAATGAATCTCTAAGTCTAATCAGTAATCTACACTGTAATAAGCTCTTGGATATTACAGAAGCATTAAAAGATTGTTTTGTGAAGATTTTTAAAATTTACTGTTTTATTTTTTTCTTTTGGGCAGCATCCTTGTCATACATAATATATATTGAAAGTTTGACAGTTTCACTAATTTTCTGGATGCTACATTGCTAGTCATTCATGACATACATGATACAATAAATAAAAATGCATTATATTGTATTTTGAACAATAAACAACATTAATCTGTAAAGGTTGGTATTCAGAATACCAAAGTTTGTTGATTAACTGAATCTTTATTTTGGGCAGCTTTCAGTTTCTGATCCCGTTTTTTTCATGAAAATGAAGCCTTTAAGTTTAAAGATATAAACAGTATCAAGACCCTTGATGCAGTTTCTGGTTTGACAAAATCTTTGTTGTTTTTTTTAAACTAGACAGTTTGGGAAAATAGAATTAATGCAGTTTACAAGCCCAAAACAAGATAATGTTTAAAAAAAAATTTAAATCAACAATCAACAATAGTCAAATGTTTATTTAATCAACAAAAATAAGAGATGATTATATGATTTTGTATGATTAATCTAGTTAACCAGTATACATATGGGCTGTACAAAATAAGCATGGCTAGATTTGCAGTGAAATGTTGGTATTAATCAGTAGAAGTATGAATACCTATAGTAGTCAGTAGGTAAAGTTAAGAATAAAATAAGTTTCATAAAACAAAATTAAAACACAGAATTGCTTTTATTTAGTTAAGATAACAAGTCTGTTGTTTCCTTTACCTTCAAGAGTGCAATTGATTAATCATATTCATAATAATTAATAGTCACATGTTAATCATTGGCTGAATCTTACCAGTATCTGTGCTTATCTCCTGATAATATTATAAAAGCTTTTAAAAATTGTTTTTATTTATGCACTGTTGAAACAAAACATGCACAAAGATAAGTCATGATTAAATATAAAAACATTTCTTCCTTCTGTGGATTAATAAACTATATTCCATATCCAGTTCTCAGAGTTCATTTTATTTTACATTTTGGATCCTTGGTGCTTTTTTTCCTTTAAAAAAAACAAACTTTCTACATGTGAAAAAATGTCATAGCATGGCAAAAAGTCTTCAAAACGTTCAATCATAAAATGACTATGCTCTGCTTTGTTTGTCTGGGTCTTGCATGTCTTTCTTTTTTTATCATTGACAGTATATTGATGAAGTTCTTTAAGCTAAACAAAATCATTAGCACTATTGAAATTTTTTACAATGAAGGACTGGCTGAGCTGGCACACCGAGAGTACCAGGCTGGTGATTATGAGCATGCAGAACAGCACTGTATGCAGCTGTGGCGTCAAGAACCAGATAATACAGGTGTATTGTTGTTACTCAGTTCCATCCATTTCCAATGCCGAAGATTAGATAGGTGAGAACATTTTTATTATTATTGTTATTGCATATACCTTCACCTAAATGTTTAAATTTTCATTTAACAACCATCTGTTATGTTATATTTTAATTATTTAATTCACTCAAAAGTGGTACTGTTTATAGTAAATGCTGAGTTGCATTAAATGCATAAGCCATATAAACAAATTATTTTTTTTTGTACAGAGGTTTCGAACATAGAACTTATAGAAGTAATGTCTTCTTCTTTTTAAAGGGATAACAGCTCTAATACACTTTGGTACTATAACTGATGTTAAGCATCAAACAAAAATCAGTGCATAAAATTATAGAACCCTGTTAGGAAATCCGATTGCAGTTTTATAAATGGGTGATTCTCTAGAAATTGACCCTTAAGTGTGACATGAAGGCCCCAAAATAAATTATTAGTTTCTTTTTTATACCAGCAAAAGATAAACCTTTTGGATACACTTTACTGCAAGAATTGTTATACATGTACATCATCGATTGGTATTTGCACAAGAGTTCATCAAAAGATGGTAGATGCCAGTTTGTTCGGTTGCAACACAGTAACCAAATGAATCAAATTACTGTATGTTACAAAATTATTATTAATCAAAATCAACTTTCAAATGCTTGGTTGCATATAAATTGTAATAATAACAAAAACATATTCTTTTAAATAATTATATTTATAATAATACCTATTATTAAACGTCAAACAGTATTATACAAGCATGGAATATACCAATTTGTGACATTGAAGTAATTTTTTATTTTAATTAACGTATCATTATACAAATTTATTAGTCATACAATAAAACAACTGTGTAATAAAGACCTAACTGGTTATAACATTAGGTCTGAGGAGAATCATGGATCACTTATTGAACAGGTGCAACACAATAAACAAAAACAAAACTGTAATCACATGGAAAAGAAGCAAAATGTGTCATACCATAATTCAAACCATGACTGAAAAACACTCTTACTGTCTTAGGCTTTTTAAAAACTGTACAGAAATTATATGAAAAATAAATATGAAAGAAAGATGTTTCTTGAAAAATAGGCCATTCTTGTGGAGAAAAAAATTAATACAAAAAAATGATGACAATGGTGGTCAATGTCTGGTGCCATTGTAGCTGTTACATCTGTGGCTGGCACCCAACGGATATCTCCACCAAAAGAAATGTATTGTAGGCCACTTTTCCCCCCTAGAAATTTGTTGTTTAAATCTTGGCGCTGATGTTTAGCACAACACCCTTGAAGAACTTGTCACTATTCCTCCCATCAAACTTTGCCTGAACCTAACTGCCTGGTTGTATCCTGACAACACAAGAATTTCTGTTTAATAAAATTATATTTTATTGTTCCAAAGTGTAATCATTGTGTTAAATGATTACTTTCATTTTTTAAAGTGCCATAAAGAAAACTTTATCATATATACTTTTTGATGCTATCAGATTCAAGCTTACACTTTTACAGTTTATTTCAGATACCAACGCATCAGCACTCAAAAAAAAGATTTAAAAATAAATATTTTAAAAATTGAAAAATTGTTAAAAAAAACAAAACGCGCGCGACCACCACCCAAAAAATATAAATAAATAAAGGATAATAGCATGGAAAATGTTTTCACAAATTAAAAATACCACAAAATTACATTCACTCTATCAGATTGTTTTCTAATAGATGACTTTTTCAGACATACACTTTTCCTTACTGAAGACATCTGTTAAAAGAATTTTAACCTTTACATTATTTTCACAACTACTAAATAATGCTACAAGTATAAAATATAATTAGAAAATATATCCTATAAGTATAACATGTGTTTATATGACTTCAGATTTAAATAATGACAAACTGATCATTATTTCAGCTTTAATTTTGTAATATTCTTTTACTTAATATCCAGTTATTTTATATTTTGCTTACAAAAGCATGTACCCTGGCTATCAAATTGATCTACAAAAGTACAAGAATAAAGTTGATTAAAATAGTTTATATTTTAAGACCCAACTGTTGCAATATAGTAACCAACATAAGTGGTCTCTTGTTATAAGCGCTTGATCATTTTGAGGAAAAAATTTACTAACTTCAACAACAAAAATTGTCAATGTGATGTACTAGGCAATCCAGTTATTTAGTTTTGTTTTTATTATAATAAACACAATTTAGCTGATCAAACTAAAATATAGAATAAATTAGCACCAAAATTGCATCGCATTCTTGCTTGCAACAAACATGGTATTTACAGTGACACGACCGACCAAAACGATTGCCTACTGTCGACTGTAAAGCATTAGTAATTTTATTATTCTAAAAAGTAATATAGATTCAAAGAAGTTTAAAACTAAATCATTTTTTTTCATGGATAAATCAGATTTGTTAAGTAAACTCGAACTGTTGCAACAATTAACCGGAGCAATTGGTTTTCATGATTACGATTGTTACAATATTTAAACAGTGCTTCAAACACACATTTTATTTACTAATTAAACATCAGATTTAAACCTTATGATCTTCTGCATGTATGCTGTCTATAAAATGTTCTAGAAAACACTGTTACAGCAGATAACCTGATTTTAAAACTTTGGTTCTAGTCTCATCAAGTTAGAAAAATATTTTTGTCCCATTGTCAGTGGTGATCTATTTTTATTTTTAAAGTGGTAAAAATAAATATATTGAGTATACATGAAAATTAATTTGCTGGATTTATACCCTTAAAGATTACCAAAACTTTATATACATTGTAAGTCAAATGTAAAGATTTATACAAGAAAAAGATTCTTATCTTGATAACTCTGCAAGATTCAGATTATTTTGAATTCAGAAGAGCCAGCAGAAACCTTGTCCCTCTTACTAATCTTAGAGTTAGACCTCAAATGGATATCATGTGTTGTATGTTAGTTTCCATAGGTTTCATTTTAGGTTCGTTTTGTGTTCAATCAAATCAGTTTTTTATTCATCACCCATTTCGCTGGGTATCATATTTGAATAATTATTATATGCTGAGATATTTCATATAGCTAGTTTTTAAAAAATCTAAGTAATTAAAACCTTCAACATTAGTGACAATGAAACAGTCACATATATTTTCGTATTTTTAAAACATGGTGAGAACAATTGTGTGGAGCAATCATTGCCAAGCAAATCAGTGAACCTGCAGGATCAGATGAATCTATTGTTACCGGGGATGGAGTAGAGTTGTATTGCAGAAATTAACTCTTCAAATGCAAATTTAAAAAATAAAAAAGCAAGGTGGTAGTGGCTGATTTATATGATTTATATGTTAGGTAACATGTTTTTATTTTTTAAAAAAAAACCAACCCTGCAATTATTATTTAAAAATGAAGTAATAAACTGAAGTATTTCTCATTACTAAGACAACTATATACCGCCCTTTTTGTTTACCTAAACCTATTATATATTCGATATTAACAGTGGTCATCATTCCACATACACACAAATTGGCATTCTTTTACTAGCAAGAAGTCATAAATTGCAGGTTACTCATGGCTACAATTTTTAAGAGTTGCTTTTTGTAGGTGAGCAGTACCACATGATTTCAATAATGGTTTAATAAATGTTTATTGCCTCTAGGTCTGCTTACTTCAGTCAGCTTGCAATCAAACAGAATCCTATGCTAGCTGAGGCCTACTCCAACCTAGGCAATGTCTACAAAGAACGTGGACAGTTGCAGGAAGCCTTAGAGAATTATCGACATGCTGTGCGGCTAAAGCCAGATTTCATCGATGGATACATTAATTTAGCTGCTGCTCTTGTTGCTGCAGGGGATATGGAGCAGGCTGTGCAGGCTTACGTTACTGCTCTTCAGTATAATTCAGTAAGGATGTATAATCTGATTTGTGTTGTATAATTTGTTTAATAATTATTAATATGTGTATTTAAACATGGCATAATAACCCTACTAATGACAATATTCAGCAGATGAAATATCTAAATTACATTTTCTGACAAAATCTACTTTGAATCAATCCTGTAATATAAATGGCTTTTATTTAGTAGAGGTAGTCCCACTCATTTTTTTCTACTTCATATAGTACAAATATTTTATGCTCAAAATATGTGTACTGATGAAATAAGTTTGTGTACAAAAAATTGTTATGATAGCTGCAATACTTTTTGAGATATCATTAATTTAGTGTTGTTATTTGTGGTCAACTTTTTTTAGATGTAATGAACATGTGATTTTCCAAGTTTATTACAAGTAAAATATAAACCACACTGAAAAACAGTCCAACAATTCTAATAAACATAGTCAACATGCAACAAGAAAAAGCATATAATGCAAAATTTACTTTTCAGTGTATTATAAATTGTAAAAGAAAATGGGCTTTTGTTTAATAAAATTGCTTGCAAAACTCAACAAAAAAGAACATACATGGCATCGTAGCATATGCAAATGATGAACATAATACAACCAAAATGCATATTATTAAATCATTTACTATGTAGTTAATGCCTAATTTTTTCCAAAGGCATTACAAAGAAAATGTGGAAATTATCGGAGGCTGAAAATGACCATTTCAGCAAATTTTAACAAAAAAGGCATTAACGAAGTTTAATACATAAAACGTACACAAGCAAACTGCCATATCTCAGAAACTATACATCATACAGAGTTGGTTTACATATCAAACTGATCAGCAAACTGTTAGTGTCCAGTTAAGGCAGATTGTAGAATAAAGATCTACCAGCAGATTGCATTGTTTATTTAATTTAAGCACCACACCTTGAAACGTGCTGTTTTGGAAAGTATGTAATTGTGTACATACAGCATATATGAATATTCCTTGTGGTACCAAACTAGACTGGACTAGAATCATTGAACTGAAAAAGCATTAAATTAGATGAACGATTTGCAAATGTCTGAGTGTGTGTACAAAATATGAAGATTTCTTTATTATGGTGAATTCATTCTTAATATAAATTTTTCAAACTGAATCCAATGGTACCAAAACCATCTCTGTTACTCAATTACAAGCAGAGTTATTATATTTTTTAAAATATATATTGAAATACAAGCTTTTGAAAAGAAATTTTCAAAGTTAAAATTATATGTTTATTATCCATTTCAAATAATATGGTTTTACAAATTTAATTCAGTATTTATAAATGTATGACAGTTTCAAAGTTGATTTGCATTCATTCATGTACTGCCAAAAAATACTCCAAACTAAACTAAAGGTTTGTATTTGAGAAATTGCTGCAGAATGCAAAAGTATCAAATGAAATCATTCTTTTAATTACAGCCATTTAAAAAACTTTGCCTTTTAACAAAAAGAACCCACAGAATGGGATCTGTAATCATTTTAAAACGATAATTTTAAATTTCTGTTTTCTTTTTTCAGGAGCTATACTGTGTGCGAAGTGATCTTGGAAATTTGCTTAAGGCACTGGGAAGACTTGATGAAGCAAAGGTATGATTGACAATCATTTCTAGACAGCACACTATTTCATTTAGGCACAATAGGATAGTATTATCCTGTCCCTTAGTTGTGTTATGTCGGCATTGTCACATGAATTTATTTGTTCATGAAGACTGGTCGACATGTTTTTTATTTGTTCAAGGCATTCTCAACATTTCTATCTAGCCCATCTGCAGAAAGTTGGCAAGATGCTGTGTTAAAGAACATCTAACATGGTACAAGGTTCTTATTTTTTTTTTGTTGAAAATGAAGACTTAATTTGTGGAAGAAAACCTTAATTGTCTTTTGAGATTCAAGACCACTCCTAGTTATAGTCTTAAAAACCCAAAACAACTGTGTATGATTTTCTTCAATGCAGCATTAGGCTTTTATTTATTTTAATTATCCAGTGCACATGGAGGAACAGTTTAATTTTCAATATCTTCCTTTTTAAAATGGCATTAGAATTGTAATGTCTTGATATTTTGCTTTTATTAATTAAAAAAGACTGTTATGAGGGCTAATTTTCATCAACTTTATCAGTCTTTCTCTATTGATGATGGTTGATGAAAATACTTGTGCCATTTTATGGAAGATGTTGGAAGTTACAGCCAAAAACTAAATTTTGTTGAATGCATTCCAGATTTGCCATTTTAAAGGTAGCTAAGAGCACAAGGAGGCAGTCTCTGTTTCTGTTAATAAGTTTAGATAATGGTAAAATAAATTAAAACAAAGCCCATTTGTTTTATTTATATTTGATCCATGTGCTAAGACGTGCTAATAATAGATATTGTGTTCATAAATGTTGTATTGTCAGATTGACTAAAAGATAATTTTTTTCATGATGGGAATTTTGATAATTAAAGACATACACATCGCATCTTAAAAAATTCTGAACTTTAAACAAAAACTAATCATTTTTTTTTTAACAAATAAAATGCTTATTTTTGTGTTAAATCCTTTTAATTTAGTGCACTTATTTGTGGTAATAACATTTTAAAGTTTATAGTACCATTGAACTGATATCTCACAAAGTAAATTGCTTGGAAAATGTTTTGCACTAGAAATCTAATGTTTTCCTACAAATACAAAATTTTCCAATCATTGTCTTTAATGGTATGGGAGGGTGTTTGGGGGTTTTTGTAGGGTGGAGGTGAGTGATTAAATTTCTTACCAACATGCTAAATGCATCTTTGTTGCTGAGCTGTGCTCTGGTTGCCTTTAGGCTTGGGTTGTGTTGTTTTTTTTTTTGGTTTTTTTTTTTTTTTGGGAATGCTTTGAATGATTGACCCAACCCCACAAGTCTGAAGTTTTTAGACAATAGTGATGGTTATCGTTTACAGAAAAAATAATTTTTTTTCTTTTCTTCAACATCTGTTAGCAGGATCCAATTAATCAAGTCTTTTTTATTTACAAGATTTTAGGGTCACGGTGTGCTTTTAAAGGGTGAGGTATATGGTCTTACCAGCGGGAACACCAGCGGACTCATGACCACAACTCGATAATCCCACTGTGGCAGCTGAGCAAGTTGGAGGTATCGTATAACGCATTGCGTGGCACACCGCACAAAAAGCTGGCGCAATTTGCTGCTCTCTGCTCTTAATATGAGCTCAAACCAGTATTAGTCAATTTTCTGTTGCCAGGTCAGCCTAATGTTAAGGAATGTTTTCTCTTGACAGGGTTTCACTCAAACTGTGAGAGCAATGGCTTTAATGAGCCATCATTGCATTATTTTGTGGTGGTGGTTGTTGCAGAGAAAAAACCCAAACTTTCGTGTCTGGCATTGTTTGGTAATGTGCACAGTGTACATACATGTGCAGAAATACACCTTTAAAAATTTGCATCCTTAATTAGACTATTTAATGTGCAAGATTTTGCCCTTACATCTGAGGAACCCTGTTATATTTATAGCTGTGGTATGATACATTTGATTTACTTTTTAACTGTCCTGTGCAGCATAGGGTGCGCTTGCATTAGGGCTGTGTGCTTGCTATGGTTGCATAAATATGCTGGCAGAGGCGCTGACCTTGCTCGTTCAGAACTGGTTACCTGTTGTACTTTCAAAATAAGGTGACCATAGGTCCTTGTGACCACAACATAATTTCAGAACATTTGGTAATGTTAATAAACATGTTTGAACATTTAAAAAAAATTATTACTATTAATATATATATATATATATATCAGTTCAAATATCTTGCAAACTGTATATATATAATAGAATTTTGCATAGATTGGGCATGCATATGGTTTTGAGTCACTTGAAAGAAGATCTGACAAAGAATGAATTCATGCTGTAAATAGAATTAAACTCTTGATGAAGCAAGGCCTACCTTGATGGCTTTCTTTGTCCTTGCAAATCTGTTATTGTATACTTGACTTTTTTTTTTTTTTTTTTTTGGTATTAATTGTGCTTGTTTCATGGTGACTAGATTCCAAATTAGTGTGTGCGCAATTTATGTGAAGTATTTGTTCACCAAGAAAAGAACGGGCAGGGCCTGTATGTACAGTTGTTAGGTTGGACCTCTATTTGCTGTTAAAAGAGGGCTCAGCCAGAACCTACAGCTGTGCTTTTAATGATGAGCTTGCGCTATGCGGTCGCTGTAGGGCTTAAGGAGCTGTGCATGCGTTGTGCACTTTTACCATACAAGTACTAATTCAGCCTTTTTTCCCTTTCCCATTCATTGTCCGTTCATAGGCATGCTATCTCAAGGCCATTGAGACGTGTCCAAACTTTGCAGTAGCATGGAGCAACTTGGGTTGTGTTTTCAATGCTCAAGGGGAGATTTGGCTGGCCATTCACCACTTTGAAAAGGTAAAATTTGTGCATGTGTGTTTTGATCACAAATTTGAAACTTTTTACAGATTATGGTAATTTTATAAGAATTTTATTTCCCCTAAGTGTTTGCCTACCATTTTTTGATTTTATACAGAATTACAAATATGGAAATATGGATTGTTTATAAAAATTTGAATTTTGCTTTTTGTTAATGTCCACATTTTCTCAAATGTTGCCTCAGTATATATTCCTTTTCTTTTTACAGGCTGTTGCTTTGGATCCCAATTTTTTAGATGCCTATATTAACTTGGGGAATGTCTTGAAAGAAGCAAGAATCTTTGACAGGTACATTATATGATAATAAATTTTACTATGATTTTCAGTAAATTTAAATTGAATATCAAGAATCTTTTACGGGTGCTGTTTATGAGAATAAATTAACTCTTTAATTACTATGTGAAAATTGATTATTTAAGAATGTATTACTCTATATCTGTTTTTGCTTTAACGTACTCTGATGGTGAGAAGTGAGACAGGTAGAAATGCTTTAAACACACTGAAGTTCTTTAGCACCTAACCAGGACAGAATCATGTACTCATTTATTTAAAAGACCTCACACTATTCCTTACATTGCACTCAAACTTGTGATAATGAAAATGCTTGTTAGTTAACTTGACACAAATTATTTTGCAGAGCTGTTGCCTCCTACCTCAGAGCATTGAACCTCAGTCCCAACCATGCTGTGGTTCACGGAAACCTTGCTTGTGTATATTATGAGCAAGGGTAAGAATACTTTGATTTTATAAGAACATAGTTTTATCTTTACAGTAGACTTCATGTTATTCAGTATGCTGCAGCTTGAACTTTGCCTTAGGTCAAATATGCCATTATAGCAAACCTGACTGAAATAAGCAATATTAATGTATGCTGCCATGAAAAAATAAAATTGGCAAATAGAGATGGATATAAAAAGAGTAAATATTTTATAGGTAGATACATTACTCACTTTTTAGAATGCAGAAGTGTGTGATGACAAAAATGTCCCCTTAGTTTAGTAGTGAGTTGTATTGGGTTTATTTTTTTATGGATGGCAGATTAGAGTTTGTGTGTGTGCCTAGTAGATGTAAGTATATTTTTATGTATAGTTTCAAGAATGCTGTTGATTATATAGTAAACGTTAAAAGGAGAGTCCACCCTAAAAACTCTTTTTAAAAAATAAACATAATGTTGGTTTTATTGCATTTTTTATTTCAACACATGAAAAAGCAAATTTTCTACAAAGTTTTTTATTTTAATCACGTTTTAAGTTACTAAAACTAGAGAATCCGTATCTTTAATAATTATTTACAGAATCAAACCAAATAAATAGCATTATATTCACTGACATTTTAATTTTAAAAACTTACAGTAGAATTTTCGTGTAACTTTACTGTTTTTAAAAAATAAAACCAAATATAAAGAACTAAAATCCTCTCTAATTCAGCAACATCCTCCCCAATCCCCAGTGCTATCATTAATTTCTTTGAGAACTATCTTTCAGTTTCTTTTTTTTGCTGCTCTTGCTAATGAGTGTTAAAATATCTTCTTTGTTTTTCCCCTTTAAATAAGGTGGGTTTTTCTTTAATGCACTTCTTCTCAGATATTTTTCTTTCAACAATTATTAAACAACTGTTTTTCAAAGCAATCATTAGGTATATGGTGGAGAATGCCATGGAATTTGCATGCTCAGCTTCATCGTAAATGGAAACTCCCAAACTAAGAACCGACCATCAGCATTGAGCATAATTCAATCAGAGGTTTTCGTTTACTCCTCTCTGATTTCTTACTTGGTACACAAATTTCCAATGACCTCTGACTTCATTTAACAGATGAGAGTTTCCTCTACAGTTTAATATTTCACAGTGCTATTTTTATTCAGCAAATGTGTCCATTTTCATAGTCCAATTGTTTTGATTTTTAGGTGGATTTTTAAAAAAAATACCTCCACACAACCAGACAAAAACTCTCAAGAACACTTTTACACACACACAAAAATAATAATAGGAAAAGGGAAAAACACAAATGGATTTATAAGACTTCATTAGTGCATAATCTAAAGTTATTCAAAATTGACTTTTTAAAAAAATCTCCACTTTTTACTGTGGACTCTCCTCTTAAGGGCACATACGGCACGAGAAATCAATTTTTTTCTTATTTAATTTTTTTTTCAGTTTTGAGATTTTTACACATTTGCATGCGTTAATATCTTCTTTTGCAGAAAATGTGTTTTGTAATGTGTACCAAGTAATGTGGCCTTAAGTTGGCATCTAATGTCATTCAATATTTTATTATTTATTTTTTAAAAATTAATTGCAGATTGATTGACCTAGCTATTGACACATACAAGCGTGCTATTGAACTGCAACCCAATTTCCCTGATGCCTATTGCAACTTGGCCAATGCTTTGAAAGAGAAAGGACAGGTTGGAGTGAAATCTACAATTTTTTTACCTTTGACCATTCAGCTTAGGTTTACATTTCTATGCAATATATATTTTATTTTTTATCCAGTTGAATTCTTTTTACATTTTTGTTATTTAGTCTTTTCAGAGAAAATGGATGTAATATAGAGTTTTAACACTTTACCTATTCTACTGTGTAGGTGAAGGAGGCTGAAGACTGCTACAACACAGCATTACGACTGAGTCCTACACATGCTGACTCGCTAAATAATTTGGCCAACATAAAACGAGAGCAAGGCAACACAGAGGAGGCTGTTAAGCTTTACTTAAAAGCACTTGAGGTAATTTCTTTGTTTATATTATTCAAGTTGCTTTTTTAAAGGAAATAAAAATACTTTAATTGTGTAATATTGGTTGATTATTAATATTTCTATGAAATGTTAATGTTAAGCTTGGATGCCACTTTTTCCACTTTCCTCTCCCATTTCCATCCCCAATCATTTTGAAATGCTTTTGATTGGATGATTTTTTTTCTTTAATAAACCTGAGGTACAATTGTATTTTATCCAGGTTTACCCCGAATTTGCTGTGGCTCACTCTAATCTTGCCAGTGTACTGCAGCAACAGGGAAAATTGCATGAAGCACTTATGCATTACAAGGAAGCAATAAGGCAAGTATCTCTCTATATCATCTCAGGTTTCAATGCCTGTGTTTTTTACCATCATTTTTGTTGTTGTTGTATGTTTTGGCATTCATTCAT
Source organism: Sinotaia quadrata (assembly GCA_028829895.1). Lineage (NCBI taxonomy): Eukaryota > Metazoa > Mollusca > Gastropoda > Architaenioglossa > Viviparidae > Sinotaia > Sinotaia quadrata. The sequence goes on from CM054183.1 coordinate 68,698,014, forward strand.
GACATAACACTTTTTTTTTTCAGAGGATTTAATTATTTAAATTTGTTAGGTAAGACAGACCTAACAGTAGCATTTAGGTTTCAGAATTTGTGACTATCTTAATAGTTTTCATTTGAATTTTTTAAAAGAAATTTTGAAAGGCATTTTTTTTTTCTATGATAGCTACAGAGTAGTGCACTTCCTCACCACCACCTGCTGCAGAATGAGGAACATAATCCTTCATGCTCCTACTTGGGACTAAAACAATAAACTCTATGAGGGAATTTTTTTATGACATTATATTTGTATCACTAACCCTATTGGTGAATATGTTTTTGGGGAATGGTATATGGTTATTACTAGAGGCAGCTAAATCATTATGACAGGCTTAAGTTATCCTTCACAGAGAATTATTCTCAGAGAGCCCAGCAGATCAAAGCCTCCATTCCTAACACATTCTAACTTCAAATTAAGAATATTTTATTTTCTAACAGATGATAAATGATATTTGAAAAATTGGGTACCAACTGTACCACATGCAAAACTGTAGCTGCCAAAGTGCACACAAAAAGCAACATCATCCATTGTGTATAAAGAAAAAATTTCTTATGAACAGTAACATGAAATAAGAAAGCAGAACTTTCTGAAGCTCTAAATACTAATATTACATTTTTATTTTTATTTTTAAATCAATATCTTCAGGCACTTTGGCATATTTCAAATGTCAACTGATGGTGGACTTAATACGAATTATTTAAGGCTCTTAGTCTTTTTGAATGCTTAACTGTGATTATTTGTCCTTGGCATTTATGGATCAGTTAAAAAAGCTACTAACTTGGACAAACTGGGTGTGATTGTGAACATCTGCTAAGTTTTAATGAAAATTTTATTTTAATTTTTTTAAACAGGATATCTCCCACATTTGCGGATGCATACTCGAACATGGGTAACACACTGAAGGAAATGCAAGACATTCAAGGAGCACTTCAGTGTTATACACGTGCTATTCAAATTAATCCTGCTTTTGCTGATGCTCACAGCAATTTGGCTTCTATACACAAAGTGAGACAATTCTTCAGGTGGCACTTTGCCATATGATTTTGTCCTAAGAAGGGGGGTAAAATATAATTTTTATAATATTGAGGTAAAATTCAGTTTATTCACACTTATTAAAATAAATAAGCATCTTGAATCATTTTGGGTTTTAAAAACACTCCTTTTTAATCAGGAAAATGGTTGTGTAGCACATGCACACTTTGTTAAGCATGTAAAATTGGTATCATCTTCATTTGATTAAAATTACTAAACATTTTAATCATGGTGAAAGGTTGGTTTATTAAATTATTCATCGTGGAAACCAAAGTACTATATTTTGTAATTGTATTAAATTTTATGTAATATATGTAATAGATTTTATTGTTGTTATTTTAAGTTTTTTCATTGCAGGATTCTGGCAACATTCCTGAAGCCATTGCATCATACAGAACTGCTTTAAAACTAAAACCAGACTTTCCTGATGCTTACTGTAATCTTGCCCACTGCCAACAGGTATAACTGTTTCCTCTAAAAATTCCATTGCCATTTCTACTTTTTTAAAACTATTTTAGTAAGAGAACAAATTTGATTTTTGTTGTTGTCATAACAGTTGTTAAAACTGTTTTACAGATTGTATGTGACTGGACTGATTATTCAGCTCGCATGAAACGATTGGTACAAATTGTACAAGATCAGTTGGAAAAGAACCGTTTGCCATCTGTCCATCCCCATCACAGCATGCTTTATCCACTTTCACATTCTATGAGGAAGGCAATAGCAGCACGACATGCCAGTCTTTGCTTGGAAAAGGTACAAAGTGATTTTCTACACACACACATAAATGTATTATAAACCATGCTTTACACTTTGGAGTAAACATGTTAGATTATATCTGCATTAATCTATGGTCTCCTAGATGTACTTAGCATTTTCAGACTCAGTCCTCTGCATTCTGTATGTATTTAAACCATGCTGAAATTATTTAATTTGTGCCAAACAACTTGTCATATTATTGTCCTGGGTTTATTTCACTGTGAACAGTACTTATTGTATATATTTATGTATTTGTAAATTAGCCATTGATATTTTATGAGTACACAGTTCACACATTATAATAGAATTTTAGAAGGCATGATAATAAATACACATACATGAAGACAAAGAAACAAAGCATGCTTACTGAAGAATAAGGTCTTTTTAATAACATTTTAAATTTTACAGGAATACTTTCACTCTTTTTTCTCTAGTCTAATGGACATGCCTAAATTTAGGAAAATATAGGTGTTTTATATATTTAAATAATTTATGAAATAAAATCTTAACCAGATATTCTAAAACTAACAACTGATATTGCTTTCTCGTAACAAAAACAAAATATATTCCAAATTTTATTCATGTAGATTGATAAGTATATTTTAAAAAATTTTCCCTGTTGTATTCTGGTTGTATAGAATTAGAAAAATAAAAAGACTGTACAGTGAAGATGTAAAGGATAGCATATTTAATTCTGTGTTGTTAAGAGAGCTAAATGACTAATAGCAGTCCAATGTGGTATGGATAGGGTATATTTATAAAAAAAAATAAACAACTTTGAACATAGTTTTCAAGTTCTCTAATCTTTATTTTACTTTAAATATTGTCCTATTCACATTGAAAAGATGTAGTTCAGAGTCCTTTTAATTGCCTGAGCAGTCACTGACAGTCATCACAGTACAAATTCCAGTCAGCCTGATATGTTGCACTGGCTTTCTATTCTCTGTGTATAATAACTGCTGTCAACGCTATAGCGGGTTATTTATCATAATATCCTGTTACAATCGACATCCACATGTAATACCAAAACAATTCACTTTTTCTATTATAGTAGAATGGAAAGAAAAAAATAAAATTTTCTCCCATTTCCCCATGCCATTCCTGTCCTTAACCCGTTCGCCGGCCCGCTCCCGGATTCGGTTAACGCATGCGCACACTTTTTTAAATCGATAGCCACTTAAAAAAAATAACAATCAAGTCAAGCAGACGATATGTTTGGGTTCAGCAGCCAATCTGCTCTAATTTTATCATTGGTTAACTATTTTTAGAAAGGTTTTTTCCATTACAAAGTTCGGAAATCCCCAGACACCTAACGTTTATCGAAGCTAAGCCGCCATTTTGAACCGAAGTTTGTACTACACATGGCTCGTTTCAAGGACCATTTTCAGTTGTTTGCTTGATCCTACCTAACGAACTTAATTGTGTAAATAAATTTAATATATTGTAGATGAAATTCGACAGGCCTACTGAATTTTTGGATGTGACCATTTGATAATAAAAAATAAAAACCGATCGCTCTCAAACCGAACCCTCGTGGACGTCGTTATGACGTCGTTATGATACTATTTTTATCGATGACCACTTTAAAAAAAATACCAATCAAGGTCAAGGAGAAAGATATGTTTGTGTTCAGCAGCCAATCTGCTCTAATTTTATCATTGGCTAACTAATTTTAGAAAGGTATTTTCCATTACAAAGTTCAGAAATCCCGAGTCACCCCTCGCTTGTAAAGAAGCTGAGCCGCCATTTTGAACCGGTTTGGAATTATACATTGCACGTTTCAAACACGATTTTTAGTTGTTTGCTTGATCCTACCTAACGAACTTAATTGTGTAAATAAATTTAATATATTGTAGATGAAATTCGACAGGCCTACTGAATTTTTGGATGTGACCATTTGATAATAAAAAATAAAAACCGATCGCTCTCAAACCGAACCCTCGTGGACGTCGTTATGACGTCGTTATGATACTATTTTTATCGATGACCACTTTAAAAAAAATACCAATCAAGGTCAAGGAGAAAGATATGTTTGTGTTCAGCAGCCAATCTGCTCTAATTTTATCATTGGCTAACTAATTTTAGAAAGGTATTTTCCATTACAAAGTTCAGAAATCCCGAGTCACCCCTCGCTTGTAAAGAAGCTGAGCCGCCATTTTGAACCGGTTTGGAATTATACATTGCACGTTTCAAACACGATTTTTAGTTGATTGCCTGATCCTACCTAAAGAACTTTATTGTGTAAATTAATTTAATATATTGTAGATGAAATTCGACAGGCCTACTGAATTTTTGGATGTGACCATTTGATAATAAAAAAAAAAAACCGATCAGTCTCAAACCGAACCCTCGTGGTTTTCATATGACTCTTTCGTTTTGTTCAAAATCAACCAATTTCCCCAGGAATAATATTAATTTACACAAGATAAATTATTATTTATACCATATATTCAAATGGCAATCAACAAAAATCGTTTTCTTTCGGATTTTATTCAAGGAAACATCTAACAAATTGACGAAGGTCAACACAAGAAAAAGGTAAGAAAACTTTTTATTTATTTATTTATTTTTGAATTTAAAATAATAATAAGCAAACGTTAAAAAATTAAATAAATATTTTTAAAATGTCCCCCATAATATTTATTTTGAAAATCATTTTAGAATTGTACGAATTATGCTTGCTTTTAATTATTTAGTAGACTAGTAAAAAAAAAAAACGGTGAAAATGTTCCCAAGTTCAACAAAAAGATAAGAAATCTTTGTATTATTTCTTTGTTTTTGAATTCGAAAAAAATTTAAAAAATACTTTTAAGATTCCTTAGTATGTCTATAATAGGTAGTAATTTAAATTTTTAAAATCCATTGATAATTACAGTCGCTTTAAATTTTTTAGCACACTGACCCATTCAGTTATCGGTAAGCGTCAAAACATGGCTGCCGGCGAACGGGTTAAAGAAGTATATGCATATAGTTATAATAATTTTTTTAAAATCACTTCAATATTATTATAAATGTGGTAAAACTTGTATCATTGCAATTTTTTTTAATGTATGTTTGCTTTATATAAGCTTTATATAAAATTACACATAGGCTTAGAGTAATTTTATGATTATAATTCTAGCTTGTATAATTTATAACTCATTTCATATATATTTTTAGCATTTAATTGCAATCTCTATATTAATAAATATACATGTTTTAATTATTTTATAATTAAGTTGATTAGATAAAGAAACTGCATATATGAATGGACAGAAAGTTATGAAAGTATTACAACAATTACATCTATATTCAGAACTGTACTTCCACTAACAATGCAATGTTTTGTACTGAGCACATGACTGATGTAGTTCAGTAAATCCTATAGTTCAGTAAATCCAGATATTGTCCACATTCTGACAATGAACAACTTAGTATTCCGTGCCAGATAAGTCATCATAATCAGTACTCCCCCCATCCTTTGTTTTAGTGACCATATTATTCACTGAAAATTATTTGCCATGTTAGCATGTGCTGTTGTTTTATCAGGTCTTATGCATAGAATTTTTAATTAATATTATGTAATAATCTTTTAAAACGTTTTTGTTTATGTTTTAACATTTATTTTGTTGTCAATCTCATGCAAGTTTTTTTTAATACAATTATTTCTTAGTAACTGTTCTTGTATTAAATAATCTCACAGATAAAAGAATGATTAAAAGAAAAATCATATTAATTATTGTGTATATTGTTTTAATATTAAATTATAATTGATTACACAGAAAATATGTGCACTTAATGCTTATGTCAGATATTTAATATATGATCATTAGATATTCTATATTTTTTTCTTATTGCAAATTTTATTAACTGTCCATACATTAACATATACTTTTTCCTAACAATGTAAAAGAGATGATTTTAATTGCCATGGTTTATTGTGAAATATTGATTCATGGTCACCATTTTAGTCAAACTGACTAAAAATTCGCTTGGCTCACTATATAATTTTGTATAATTTTGATGACATTTGAAAAAATATATAATCATCATTCTATATTTATATATAGCACTGCACACAATAAATTATGTGATGCATTTTAAAAAATCGCTTCATATTGTTTTGGTCAGTTTTATTTTGCTCTTTAGTTGAATGATTGTAGCACTGCAGTATATTTTGATTCAGAAGTACATGGTTGTGTCTTCAAAGTATAATTCTAGGACACTAATTCAAGGAAAATATAATCTTAGTAACATTTGTGTATTATTCATAATTCTGCTGCTCTGATAAGTTTTATGTTATGGTCAGATACTAACTGGCAGTCTTTGCTTTTGCAATGCAATATAATTAGCACCAGAGTTGCAATTCAGCACCAACTGTTTTATGCCCACAGTTCTTTATAATACTTTTAATGCAAGATGAATATATGATCTTAACGAGATATTATCAATAATAATTTTCACATATGCATATACTGAAAATCCATTTTTGAAATGGATTATCTCTCTAGCTTGTGCAATGATGGGGCCAGTAATAATATCCTTTGTCAAATTTAAGTGCAAGCCTTTGTATTCAGCAAGTCTGTTCAGCAAGTAGAATTGACTTTTATTTACTGAGTTCATTTTGTCTGAAAAACATTTTGGAAATTTCTTTCAGGGTAATGTATTTGAGCAGGTTCAATAAGTATCACCTGTTCAACAAATGAGGTTGCATCTGACAAAGGTGCTTTATATGAATTTTAAAAGTTTTGTAGTGTGTATATTTAAAAGAATGGTGGTAATCATGAACCATCTGGGTGCATTTTTGGCTTGGGGAAATATATTTTTATATTGATTTTAAAAAAGACAACTTTATTGCACACCAAGAACAAAGTTTTAATAATAAAATAACTTTTGCAAAAGAAAATAGCAATTTATGCAAAAGTATACTAATCTCAAAACCATTTAAAAAAAAAAAATTAATTAAAGAAAATCACATTATCGTGCTGTATCCTCTTCTGCATAACACTCAAGGGCGGTAAAATTGAAGTTGAGAAATTCCCATAATATATAATCTCCTTTCCCTAATCTATCATTTTCAGTCTAGCTAAGCTGAAGTTTTTAGAATAGATATTGTCCTTTTCACCTCTACATTGGTATGGGCTCTTGTCTATATTGTCCCGTTTCTGCCTTCTAATAGATTTTTTTTTTATCCAACTATTAGTGTGTGTGTGTGCGCTTTGCAAGTTGGTGTAAGTTGCATGCCATATGTGTGTGGTGGGACTATTGCAATGCTATATGTATGATAGGATTAATGTTTATTTTTATCCATATCTTGTTTGTATGTTGTGCAGTTGGTGTTTGAATGACAGAGTTTAAGTTTTGTGAGCTTTGTCACATGTTCTGAACAAGGTAGTTTGTAGCAAGTTGGTTTCCTATTATTTTTTCTGGCAAGTAAATTGTGCTTTGAATATTCATATACTTTCAGTATGTGTGCTGCTCTTGGTTGATTTAAAATGACAATAGTATTAATTAAATTTAAAATATAATCTGTGATCAGTATGCATGGAATGCACATTTCACTCTCTTTTGTGGATCTGCATAAAGGCAAATATGGTAGGAAATAATTGTACCTATAGCCCTTTTTCTTATTGGAGGATGAATGAAACACTGTAAAATAAGTTTTAAAATTATCTCCTTAGAGAGCCACTTGCATGCAGTAGGACTTCCAGCTGAGATTTGCATTTACTTTTTCACTTATTTGAAATGTATAATTTTTAACAATTAGAGTTCATAATTAGTGTGTGGTTTTCACTCAGTTTTTATTTGTTGCTTTGTGCAGTTTGTTTTTAAGATATGTCTTCCTGGTTTTTTATTGAAAGTTTTTATGCTTTGAATAGATCAATGTCCTTCACAAACCATCCTACCAACATGCAAAAGACCTGGCAGCTAGTGGTGGCCGTATTCGTGTTGGGTATGTCAGCTCAGACTTTGGGAACCACCCAACTTCTCATCTAATGCAGAGTATCCCAGGCATGCATGACCGAAACCAAGTTGAGGTTAGAATTGTCATTTGTACCTCACACTCACATAATGTTCATAACAATACTCTGGCAAAGTAAGGATTAGATTTTTGTGGATAAGACTTGCACTTTGTTTGATTTTTTTAATCCCTAACACCTTATTTTCTATTTTCCTGCAGTGCCAATCACAAACAGTTTCATTGAAAAAATTTTTTTTACTTGCATTGCTTTAGTACTTGCAGAGTTTATGAAATTGTACAAGGCATATGAAGGACATACATGTAGGCTTTTGTGATTAAATGTATCTTTTTTGTTTTTGCAGATCTTTTGTTATTCTCTTAGTGCTGATGACAGCACCAACTTTCGCAGCAAAATTGCTGTTGAAGCTGAACACTTCATTGACCTTTCCAAGGTACAACTATCTAATTTTATTTGTGCATATGCAGTTTATTTTAATTCTGTTGGTTTCATTTTTTTTCACATTTGAATAAATCTTTTGGTTTCATTTTTTTTCCCATTTCAATAAAATTTCTGTTTGACAGGGCTCATTTGTCTGTTGAGATAATTTAAGAATATTATTATCACTACTTTTTTTTCAAATCATATGACCTTTTGCAAATATTAATAATAAGTACATTGCAAGATAATATGTATAAATGTACATTTTTTCACAAATTCATCAAAGTTATCTTATTTTTCATCTTAAATTGTTTTATATTTATTTGAATTGGGATAGAGGGCAGAGATGCCTCCATTTAATGGATCTTATTAAAGCACTGCATGAAAAGATGAAAAGTAACAGATTTCCACTTAATTTTTTTAAAAGAAAGAAATTAAACAAGTCAACAAAGTAAATATTAATATTTAACATCTCAAAATATTGACTTATAATCCTTTTCTTTCTTAAATTCTTCATTACAGGATTGTTTAATTTAATTTAATTATTAGATTCCTTGCAATGGCAAAGCCGCTGATCGCATCCATGCAGATGGCATCCATATTCTTGTCAATATGAATGGCTACACAAAAGGTGCACGAAATGAGCTCTTTGCCCTTCGACCAGCACCTATTCAGGTTAGTATTTTTTAATTTTAATGTCACAGTCTATATTTTTTTCATTTGTTGCTTTAATGATTCTTGTCTATGTCCAAAGCAGCATAGGCACAAAATAGCAGCTAAAATTATATATAGTACAAGAAGTATAGGACTGCTTTAAGGAGAGAGAGTCCACCCCAATACATTTTTTATTTGAACATGTTATGGAAAGACTTTGTATAGAGCAAATTTTCCACAATATGTTCATTATATTTTTTTAATTTACATTTTTTAAAAGTTACAGGAGCATTTTCATGAAACTTTACTGTTAAGAAAAAAAATAGCCCACCCAACATAAGACTAAAACTAAAAGACAAAAACTAAATATAAGGAAAAAAGAAAAAGCCTCTCTAAAACCCTCACAAAATCGATGCTGATTATAATTTTTTTTTTTTTTTTTTTTTTTAAAGTATGAGACTTGCATAAGTAGAGACTAGGTGATGTCACTTTTTGAATTGAACATCCCATTCCAAAAAAATGTACTTTTGGAGAAAACTACTGTCAAAGATTGCCAAATCTTATTACTAGAGAAATAAAAGATATCCTAACAAGAATAATTTTTGGGGTGTTTCAATCTAATCAGCATTCTGTTTTGTATAAAATCTATTTAATTTAAAATGGTTTTTTTTATCTCTTCATCATGCTAAAGCTTTGAAAATATTAACATTTCCAGGGTATAAAGGATGAAAAGTTGTCAACTTAAAACTTCTATAATTATTTACAAAAACAAATAAATTGCATTATATTCAGTGGCATTTTAATATAAAAAAAAGTTGCTAAATATTTCCTTATACCTACTGTAAAATAAATGACCACCCCTAAAAATGATTTTTTTTTTAATGCTGGGTAAGATGTACAAATTGTGTCTGAAATTTTTTTAACATATATTAAATATAACAAAATGAGAAAAAGCCTCTGTAATTCCCTCACAAAATCAAAGCTGGCTATCATAAAGCAAAAGGTATGCTGCTAGCATAAGTATAAGATATTGCTTAAGAAATAAGAATTGTTTCAATCTGATCTGTAGTCTATTTTATGTGAATTCTGTTTTATTTAATGTGTTTTCATATCATCATGCTAATTCTATGAAAATATTCACATTTTCCATGGAAAAACGAAAAGTTGTCACAGTAATAAACAACTTCTATAATTATTTACAGAAACAAATAAAATAAATTGTATTATATTCACTAGTCTGTATATTATTATTCTAGACTGTTCTCATTTATCTGTACTGAAAAGAAATTAACACAATAGTGAATTTTATTTACTTGGTGAGGCATACAAATCCTGGCTGAATTTTAATCCTGTTTACCTCTTGCTGATTATTCATTCCTTGGGATGTAAAATCCGTTTTCTGGTAAACACATTTGCTAACAATTATTTTTCCCAAAAAGAAACACATCCAGACGCACAATACCAAAAACAGATTTATAAGACTCATTGTTGCAGAATCTACAGTTACCTCAAAAATCGATAAAATTTCTAAATTTTTTTCACTGTGGACTCTCCCCTTTATAGCCACCTTAATACTTTGTACAGTTGACTGAATAAAAACATTACTTTTCTTGTCACAGGTTATGTGGTTAGGCTACCCAGGCACAAGTGGTGCCTCCTTCATGGACTACATCATAACTGATCGCATTACTTCACCTATGGAATTAGCTGACCAGTACTCAGAGAAGCTTGCTTTTATGCGTGACACATTTTTTATTGGGGATCACCGGCACATGTTTCCTCATATGCTTGAACGAATCAAGGTGCGTGTGATGGATGAACAAACTGGTGTTAAATGCTTCTGGATCGTTAACTCCGCTGACCTGGAGCCAATCAGGCAGATGGCTATTAGTATGGAGGTATGTAAACTTTTGGTTTGAGCTCATTTGTTTTAAATTGAAAACAGTCTTTAAATGCTACTTATGGTGAACCAAATGAAAGCTGCTAATGTAGTTGTTTGCATATAATGAGCCAGTCACTTAACTAAAATGTTAAGCATATATAAATCATCAGTCCAGTTACAATCCACTGAAAATTCCAAAAAGTCCAGATATGGTTTGCTAACATTCTGAAATTATAAGAATTAAAAATGTGTAAATGTAGTGTTATGCTGAAATGCATATGAACAATAAAATTTTTAAATGAAACAACTGTATTTGACTTGGTAATAATTGCTGGTTTTGTTTTAAACCTTGCGATCACATAACAGGATTTAATTTAAAATGGAAGTACATGTAGAAAATGTGGAGTAAGAATCCACTAGTGTCTGGGTTTTTGCAAAAGAAGATATCAGTTTATGCAGAAGTATAATAATAACTTGAATAATAATTTAGAAAAATTAAAAGAGAATCACATTTGTAATGTGATTTTCTTTTTTCTTTTTTTTTTTTTATTTGTTCACTTTTTAAGCACATTGATCAGATATATGGACTTGCGACCACACTACTAAATGCCAAGAAGGAAAAAAACTATTTATCAACCTACATGGCTACAGCCTTCAAAATTGGAATAAAAGTTGCCCTTTGTATGAGAAAGCAAAATCAGTTGCCAGATTTAGAATATCTTTAGTTTTTATTTTATTATTTTTTAATGTTTGAAATTATATACTATTTCAGCAATCGTAAAAAATTCATAAAATATATTTACCAATCTACATTAATAAAATTTGGAATATATGTTGTTTTTGTTATAGAAAACAATATCAGTTGTTAGTTTTAGAATATCTGGTATAGATTTTATTTTATATATTATTTAAATATATAAAACACCTATATTTTTGTCAAGTCCATTAGACCAGTGAAAAATTAGTGAAAGTCTTACTGTAAAATTTAAAATGTTATTAACATGAAACTGGACTTTATAGCTGGTTAGTGGCAGTATTGTAATGATTATAATGTAAGGGAGATAATAAACTCTTTGTTTCCGTTTGCCTTGTTCCTTTCTACAGTACAAATAATGGCGGTAATCAGGAGTCAAAGTTTTGTGTTTTCGGCTTAAGAAATTAATTTTTCAGCAGAGGTGGTTCAAAAAACGTCTTTATTAACATAAATAATGCACTTTTTACAGTTAGAAAATATAAAATCCTGAAAGAGAAGACATTGAACAATGAAAATATATAATAATCTCAAAAGTGAAAAACAATAAGAACATTTTTTTCTTCCACTGGCTTGTGCCATCTGACGCCTTAATGTAACTTTAAATGATTAATGCAGCCTTGATATTCAAAATCACAATGAAAGAAATGCAACAGAAGTCCAAAAGATGTTCTCTTGGAGAACAGAAGCATAGCTGGAAAGACTGATAAAAAGGAATGCACCAACATTTTTGAGTATATGTACTGGTGAAGAGAGAGTGCATAATGCTATGTGCTCAGACAAAAATATCTTCAAAGCATGTCACGTTGTAGGATAGTTGATTGTAATAGCATTCGGTCACTTCTGACAAAACACTGTTCTGGTGAACTCTTCAAACTGTTAATTTTTCAGATGATGTCATCATTGGGACAGATTGTGTTTAGGTAGGTATATTTTCCACAAATGGGAATACTCAGTTATCAGTTTTCAAATCTGACTCCTTTATTATGGATGCTTTATCAGTCAGTTGAAACATGCCTAAGATTCTGCCATTTGATTTTTTTTTTTTAATTGTATAGATAATAGTTCATTCAAATGAAGAAAGCATAAAAAAAGCATGCTGTAAGTACTTGCCACAGAATTCCATGGAAATTTCAAGGACGTTGCCATTCAGCCAGATTTGCTCAAACAGCTTGGCTTCTCAGTATTTGACATGAATCCAAGGCTGCTGACAGTGCACACTTAGACCCTGTCGAGTCAGCATTGCGGAATAAGTCATTCAAGAATTTATCAGTGACCTGCATCACAATCACTAGATGGTCTGACTAACAGTTGATCAAACTAGATGTTTTGTTGCTGGTGATAACAAAGAGTTTGAACCTTCTTAACAGCTATGATTAGTGGAGAAATGATGCTTTTAAAATTATTATTTAATGATTGTGATAAGTAAAAGAAAATTTGCTGAAATATATGAAATACGTTTGTGTTTTGGGTTACAGGAAGAGGTTCACAAAGCAGTGCCTGGTATAACAACCGATCTGTCTAATGGAGAACAACCAGAAGTTCGAACCACAATCATTGAGCTTCCACATGCAACTACTCAGACTCTACAAGCCATGATTAATTCTAGTCAGGCACAAACTACCATTGACAGTTTACTTTTTCAGAATGGCCTCACCACCAACCAGGTAGATTGTACCTTCTACATTTGTATTTCACTCAAGATATAACATTGTTTGTCATTTTCATATTTCATTATGTTGACATAAAATTTGTTTTTTGACCTGGTTACCTTTTCAGACTAACAACAAAGCAGCTACAGGGGAAGAAGTTCCTCGATGTGTTGTTCTCTCAGCTCGTGCTCAGTATGGCCTGCCAGAAGATGGCATCATTTACTGCAATTTTAATCAGCTTTACAAGATTGAGCCTGCAACCCTCGAAATGTGGGTGTTGATCTTAAAGCAGGTATGATCTTTAAAGAACAGTATTAAAAAATAAATGCAAGTGAAAAACATATTGTTCAATAAAAAATGTTTTATTTATAACTAAATCAGTAGTTTGCTTGTTTGTGGTGTAATAAAAGTTTTGCGTTTATATGGGCTTTTATTGGAATATTATAGCTTTTTATTTTAAAAAATAATATAATAATCTCTTAACGGGTTGCAAATTGTTGTTTATTGTAACTATCCATTAACAAAATTAATGTAATAATCTCTTGACAGGTGCCTAATTCTTGCTTGTGGCTGCTAAGATTCCCAGCAGTTGGGGAAGCAAACATCACACAGACTGCTGCAGCATATGGCTTGCCTTCTGGCCGCATCATCTTTTCTAATGTGGCACCTAAGGTATGAATGAGGCTAAGATTATATTGCAATTTGTTTTTTTAATAGCTTTTTAAAATTCAACTTTCTAAGATTATTTTGGGAATCCTTTTTTTTTTTTTAAATAACATTTCAGAAACTCTGACATGAACCGTTCTCTAACAAGTTATAAATCTTGCAAACATAAGGTTTTAAATCTTGACCCTTAGCATATTGAATTATATATAGCAGTGGTTCCCAAACTTTCTCAATTCAAGGCACCCTTAGCATACCAGGTTTTTTCCCTGTGGCGTCCGAAATCAGAAAACACCTACTATTTGGTAGAGTTAGGTTAAAAAATAATCACTTTGGGAAACACTGGTGTATAGAACAAGCAACCGCTTGAAATGAAGTAGCTTTTTTAAATATTCAATTAAATTCATGCAACTTTCAGTCTTTTTAGATAAATGAGTAATATATATAATTTTAATTTGACAGTTGCTTTTAACAGTTATAAATAAAATAATATTTAAATTGTTCAAATGTCAAAAATATTTTATGGTGAAATTTACGTACTTTTAACTTGCATATATATACTATGCATTTGTCTGGGCCAGATGGCCACCTGCTGAAAGCTGTTAGCTCACAAACTTCTGCTGTCTTCATAAAATTGACTACGACTTTTATCAGAAGAATTAACTACAGTGACTTCGCCAGTATAAAAGTACTCGTCAGAGTAAACGGCAACTATCTGTCATATTCTTGTAAAACTGAACTTTAGAGCCAACAACAGTCAGTGTGTAAAAGTACACATTTTCATTACTTTTCATTCATTGATTTCTCAACAAACAGAGCATTGTTTTAATTCAAACAAATATTCAAAATTAAGCTTAATATTTCTATTTCTTATGATTGTAAATTTGTATGAAAAATTAGCCAACTTTATTCAACCTGTGTATTTTCCACATACAAGTAAAACATACAAATTTACTATCTTAAGAAATAGAAACATTAAGCTTGATTTTGAATGTCTGTTTGAATTAAACAATGCTTTGGTTCAGAAATCTGAAAAGTAATGAAAGTGTGCACTTTTACACATTGATTGCTGCTGGTGTACTACTGTGCCCACTACCTAGTAATACCTTGTATTGAGAGAAGTCAAATTGAAGAAGGCCACAATGGTCAAAAATTTTAAATCCATCGCATTATACAAAGTTTGAAGATATTTTCTTATAAATTTGGTATCCAAAACTGCATTATACTGATCATGTGGTTAATTCCTCACCAAATGGCTTTTTATTTCTCAAAATATTTGCTTTTATGAATTCTTCTAATCATTTTTGCTATAGGAGCTGTGCATACTTTTTAAATTGTTAATTGCTTACAACACTTTTAAGATTATAACCTATTAATTTCATTTAAAATAAGTTTTCATTTAACATATGATTCTGTTTTGAAGGAAGAGCATGTTCGTCGTGGCCAGCTAGCTGATGTTTGCTTAGATACCCCACTGTGTAATGGACATACTACAGGTATGGATGTCCTATGGGCAGGAACACCAATGATTACTTTGCCAGGTGAGCAGTGATTGACTATATAATAAACATTTTTTAAAAATTAAAATATATAAAGGGCTTTAGGACCTCCTTTTATTTAATTCTTTTATTACCAGCTAAATTTTATCTTGAAAATTTAAAACATTGCAAGGTTCCTGTAATTGTTAATCAAACTCTTAAGGTTTATATTAGTTTACCTGTCTGCATTTCTTTGCAGTTGATTTTGTTTTATTAGGTTTGAGGTAATTTAATTATTCACTCAGTTATCAGCTTCTGAATTGATACAATAATCTACATTCAAATATGTGCTCCCAAAAAGTGTGTGTGTGTGGAGTTTTGCACAGTGTTTATTAAACCTTTAGCAACCTAAATTCTTTATTTGCTAGAATGAGCAGCACATAGCAATTTTGAAACCAAGACATTTTCACCCTTTTAATTGTACTAAATGCACTGGAGCAGAGCCAAAGACTGTGAAGGTGTTTTGGATCTAACAGTTTGGATCTAAGTGTGATTTACGTGTAGATCCAAGAATCATCCCTAATCTAGTCTGGAGCAGACAAAGGCTCTGTTTAGATTAAGCAAGACAATCCTATCAAGTACCACAATCGGTGTGAACAACTACATGTAAAATATTGAAGATTCTGACAGCTAACTTTGAGGTATATAATATGAATAAGAAAGATAATCTTTTATCAAAATTTGTACCCAGATATGTTGTTTCTTCTACAACCTTAATAGTCACATTGTCTAATGTTAAAACTGGGTCTCTATGGATACTCCACTGTCTACAGAAATGCATACAAGTAGTTGTAGATGTAGAAAATTTAAATCCATTGTTAGTAACTCATTTCTGAACATTTTCTGTTTAGTGTTAATGAGTAGCTAGAGTTAGTGTAGACAAATTTCTCCTTCTATTAAAGCATAAAAGCATGTCACACTTTCAGTATTTTTGTTTGTGTTTTTCCTTCAACTTTATATTTTGTATAGTTTACAATTCCTGTTTATTGCAGGGTGGGATAAAAGTGTAGTTTTTGTATGTGCAGATGGAAATGGTTCATCAGTTTTTATTGAACTATGCATATTTATTTATTACTTTTTTCTAATTTTGAATATCAGTATTTTTCTTTCAAAAATCTTGATGTAGACTAAAACTGTTGACACAGATGATGTCAATAAAATTAAAAAAAATAAAGTTTTCCACCACTTACTAGGATTTTTTAGCATATTTATTCATTAGCTGGTCAGATTTATCAATACTAGTCATAAATGTGTTATAATCTATAATAACTTCAGGCTGCCTAGCTGTAATTGTTTGGAACTGGCTGTCTTTGAGCTGTAAATGCATTATGTATAGTTGACATAACTGTGACAGTTTTGTTGTCTCAGAAGAAGTAACATCTTCCTCCCTAATGCCATATTTCCTCTGTTATTTTTTCCAAAACTTCTACAGTTATGGAAACATTAGAAAATTCTTTCTGTTTGTTCTGACAGTTCCTACTACAACCATCTCTAGTAAATCTCTGAAAAGCTGTAAACTGGTAAAGACATCATCAAAACATAATATATATCCTTTATTAAAAATTATTACTACATCATAAGCAATGCCACAAACAGATGAATTAGTACTTTTTCCTAAATATATATATCAAATTCATAAGTATATCCAGTCACTGATTCAGCATATTCCCATAATTTTATTCCTTATTTTGTGCTTATCTCTGATATACAGGCATAAAGAATAGCTATCTTTGTTCTTCACCATCTTTTCATCTATAGACATACTCTGACTTGATTGAATATCTTACATTTTCAAAAAGAAGTGTAACTTTATCCAATTTATCATGAGGGTTTGGGTCTCTTTGGTCAGGATGGTTTTAAAAAGCACATTATTTGTTAAATTTTTGTTGTTATGAAAGCCTTTTATGTATAAGCCAGGATACAATGCTTTATTACACTTTTTATCTTTCAATATTTGAACCTTGCAATAATCCCTTATACATACAGAAGCCAGCAAATCTACTCATCCCACATTACTATATGCAAAGAACAACAAACAGAAATATTTTTGCGCTATACAGCCGTCAAGTTTTTGTTGTTGTTTTTTTGTTTTTTTTTTTTGGAGGGGGGGTTACAATTTTTTATCTTTCCTTTATTTTGTGCACATGTATATAAGGAACAAATATGCCAAGTTTCAACTATGTGGGTTTACTAGATTTGGAGATCCAGGTCTACAAGCAAGCGGCACAGACTGTAAAACATCAAATTTGTGTTCAATATTTACTTTTTAAAAATTATAAATATGCCTTATCCATAGCACAATGAGTTCCTAACAATCATTTAGTTTCCCTAATAATCCTGAGCCATAGGTATTGCCTTCTGCCTTCTCCACAGCACAAGTCTTCAGCTTCTTTGATATTTTCTTTTCTCTAAAATGTTGCTTAGTCTGGCTTGGCTAAGTATTCTGCTTGCTTGCATCTTCTGCTGTTTTGTACCTCCTGGGATGCTTGGAGCAGATGTCACATCCAGGTGTATCATCACTTGGGATAAATGTACACAGCCTTGATTGAAATGAGAAACTGCACTGGCGGCCACTGCACAAATACATTGTTTCCAGCAAGGGGATAAGGGTCAACTTTTTTAGAAAGTAGGTGTACTTTTGGAGGATGGGTGAGTGTGGGCTATATAGGCCATTATATAATATCCTCAAAAAAAATGATGATATACGCCAGCATCCATTCCTAACTTCTTTTTTTTTTTTTTTACTTAAAATATTTTAAAAAATCAGTAATCATAATAGCAACAGAGAGCATATTAATCAGTTAATCCATCAAAAGGGAACTTTTGGTGATCTTTGAAGCAAGACGCATGTAAAGAAAAATGTATTCATTTGCTGTACTGAAGAAAACTTGTATTACTTATGTTGCAGGAGAGACGCTTGCCTCGCGTGTAGCATCTTCTCAGTTACACTGTTTGGGTTGTCCAGAGTTGGTTGCAAAGTCAAGGGAGGATTATGTTAGGATTGCTGTTAAACTTGGCACAGACATTGAATAGTGAGTGTGCTAAGGCTTACTTTATTTAAAACCACTTTCTGTCATGAAAGGATTTTAACAAAACTTGTTTGAAATAAAGTAGTAATTTTTGCTTATGTTATAATTTTATGAATAATGCTAGATTTTATCACATTGCATTTTAAGTAAGCCAGAATACTTTAGTAAACATTTTTTGCCTGTCACTAAATACTCTGTAGTTTCTACAGTACTCTTTCAGATCTGTGAAATGTTAAGAGTTCCTCTTGTTAAAATTGTTTTGTGTATGAATGTTGTATAAATTTTGTGGGGTGGGGGGTGGGGAGTAACGTCAGACACCAAATAAAAAATAGAAAATGCTCAGTATTGGAACATTGGGTTTGAAGCATCTAGTTTGACACCATTCAGAAGATTAACACCCAGTATTTACAAATATTTCTTAGTTTACACATTTAACAATAGTGCATCCAGAACACTTGCAAAATAGAAATGTATATCCATTTTGCAATAAACTTATTACAAAGATTTATTAACACCCTGCTCTATTTTTAGTTTATTGTTTTCTCTAATTGCATTAGATGAGATATTTTGAATTTATTTGTATTTGTGTTTGTTATGATTGTTGCAGTCTACGAGGCATGCAAGCCAAAGTGTTCTTAGCTCGGTCCACATCACCGCTCTTCAATACCAAGACGTATGCCAGTAATCTAGAGCACGTATTCCAGCGCATGTGGGCCCGATATGAACGACATGGCACACCTACACATCTTGTTAACTCAAATCACATCCAATCCCTTTCTAGTCATTCCCAGCTTAATGGTCATGTATAGATGGACAGAAATATTTAAATTTTCCTGATTATAACCCACTGAATTTGTGACTTTTTATGCATGCAAAAATAACCTCAGTAACTCTGTCTTTTGCTTTATGAAATCTGCAAATCAAGATGCTTATTTGTGCAATGGGAAAATTATTCTTTTATCATGTTGGTACTAGTTCTTGACAGTTACTCAGGGAATAATTCACAGATATTTTGCATTGCATTTGCTTTTGTTGAAAGTGTATGACACTATTCCTTGAGTACTTGCCTTACCCAACATGGAGGAGGGTCTTTGAGAAATTAAATGTCATTTGTACTCTTGATGAATGTCATAGCTCTGCAAATCAAATTTTTATATCAATTTACTGGCATGGTGACAGAAAGGCCAGCTGTTCTTCATATTTACTGTATGCTTAATGCGCTTTTTCTGCCCATTTCTACTGAATTCACTGAATCAAAAAGGTGTGCCCTATCACTGATGGCATGCAAAGAAGCATGTAGTTTTTCATTTGTTGAAATCTTTAAATTATAGAATGCTGGAAGTGAGATATACATTGTCTCATTTAGTGCCAAAACATTTCCTTCAGAATTTAAAATAAGGGGCAGTTTCCAGCAGACAAGAACATGATTCACTTTAAATTTAGTACTACAGAAATTCATGAAATATTTTCATTGAGATTAACATGGCAGTACTTTATCATTTGTATTTTTTGCTACAGGGTTGTTTTTTGATTATTTGGAAAGAAATCCTGATTTTTTACAAATATTCACCTCACCAACCCAATCCCCTTACTGCATTTACAGAAATTATTGTCATATATATAAATCTGTTTCTGCGTGCTTATTTGTGTGGTGTTTTTTTTTTTAATTGTTTTGAATTGATTTCTTTTTATTACAGTTTTTCAGTTTCTAATTGTTGCAAAGTTCTTTTGTGCACTTCTACAATTGGTGCCAATAAAAGAAACTGTACATACAAAATTCTCTAAAGAAAAACCTGCAATAAATATTTTTGTAGAATTTGTAAATACTTGTACATGTATACATGTATATATTATCTTGTCCTGATGAAGTTCACTTTACAAAATGTGTGGGAGATTGAGGATTTTTAGTTGATAACAAAAATCTTTTGAAAAAAAAACTGAAAATGTTATAACGAAAGTTTGTTGGTGTTTCAGCTTAGTGTAGTTTTTAGTTTATTCTAGAATATTAGCTAGTAAATAATTTTATGTGTTCTATCAAAATACAGGGATTGGAATGTTTATAGGGGTTCATTGTTACTAGTGTTTTTAAATTTCTTTGTTGGTTTGTATTTTTCAGCTTTAGTTTTTATTTTAAAGATGTAATGCTCTATATGACTGTTGCCATTAAATCTACTTGTTTTTTTTTCTTTTCTAGTTTTAACTTGGGTTGTTTTTTTTATCATCTGCACATTTTTAAAATTGAGTTTTGTAAATGGTCATTCATTTTCATCATATTACATATGTTCTGTATTTATTTTGGTGTGCTATATACACAGACTGTTTGAACTTTGTTCATCTCTTTTGCCCTACTCAGCTTTAAAAAAAAAAATGTGTGTAAGTTGATTCGGTAATGCTGAATTTGGGTGTAAGTGTATGCAAGCTTTGTTTGAATAACCTTCAAAATAAAGCAAGGAAATTGTTTTCAGAACTAGGAATTTGTGTTTATAGTGTTTCTTTGAAAGGAAAGCGTGAATTTTTAAAATTCTGTTTAGCCTGCAATGGACCAGTTCAGAATCACAAGATGTGTAAATATTTTACAGGCAACATACTTGCTTAATTATGAACACTTGCTTCAAAATGGCTATACTTGTACAACGCATCGGGCATGGGTACAGACACTGATCAGTTGACGGACGCACACACGGTCGAATTACGTAGCTCTTTGGGAATTCAGTTCAACAAAGAAAGAATACTGGATCAAAGTTCTGCAAAGAGTGGTGTCAGTGACAGAACTGCTTGGTTCTCAATATAATGGCAACTTCTTGGAAATTTAGAGTTAGTCGAGACATACAACCCTTTTCTAAGTTATCATTCGGACAAATATGGTAGTCAAGGTCGAGGAAAATCCTGCTATTTTTTTTCCACAATTTGTGAAGAAGTAATCGAAATAATGGGAAATAAGGTTCTGAAAGTTATTGAAAAGGAAATCCAGGGAGAAAGTACTTTTCTCTGAGCGTTGATTCGACACAGACCTATCTCACATTGACCAACTGACAGTAGTACTTTGACATGTTGGAGTGTCAGATTGTGAAGTGGTAGAACGTTTTCTTACATTCATCCCCAAAGCAAGCCACACCGGAGAAGCGCTTGCCAGCACTGTTTTGACCTTAAACAAATACGGCATTAACATTTTTAAAAAACCTGAGAGGACAGTCTTATAACAATACAGCAAACATGTCAGGGTTCTACAATGGTCTTCAAGGCGCATATTGCCAAGATAAATCAGCTTGCACACTACATTCCGTGCGCAGCTTATTCGCTCAATTTGGTTGGAGTATGTGTTGTAGAAAGATGTTTTGGTTGGAGTATGTGTTGTAGAAAGATGTTTTGGTTGGAGTATGTGTTGTAGAAAGATGTTTTGGTTGGAGTATGTGTTGTAGAAAGATGTTTTGGTTGGAGTATGTGTTGTAGAAAGATGTTTTGGTTGGAGTATGTGTTGTAGAAAGCTGTTTTGGTTGGAGTATGTGTTGTAGAAAGCTGTTTTGGTTGGAGTATGTGTTGTAGAAAGCTGTTTGGTTGGAGTATGTGTTGTAGAAAGCTGTGTTTGCTTGGAGTATGTGCTGTAGAAAGATGCATAGGAGCAATCTCATTCTTCGGGATTGTGCAAGCAATACACAACATTTTCTCGGCATCAGCCCACCGTTATGCGGTTATGCTCGAATATTTTGAGGACAAAGATGAATGTCAGCAAGGATCTGCACTAGTTTTAAATGGAACGACTGAGACAAGGTGGTGTGCAAGGGCCAATTCAACCAAGGCGTTATCCCACGGCTACAGCAGCTTTCAGAAGGCTTTGCAGGTCATTGCTAAAGATGTGAGTCAGAAGCCAGAGACAGTTCACAAGGCCAAATGTCTGCTAAATGACCTGTCAAAATCGACTACCAGCATCGACATCTATAGGTAGATTAGTGTGTGAAGTCATCTATAGGTAGATTGGTTAGTGTGTGAAGTCATCTATAGGTAGATTAGTTAGTGTGTGAAGTCATCTATAGGTAGATTAGTTAGTGTGTGAAGTCATCTATAGGTAGATTAGTGTGTGAAGTCATCCAAGGTGGTGGTAAATGCCCTCGTGGGTTCACTGTTATTTTCACCCGGTGTTCTGATTTGTAAAAGAAAAAACATATTGCCGAAAGATCCTGCTTCAGATGTTTTCCTTTCTGGTTTGGTTCCTCCCACTGTATTCCCGGGGCCCCGATCACACAAGGTGAACTGTTCAATGTGAACGAATTCTAAGACAACTCGAGCATAAGATTAAGATTTATTTCTGTTGTATTCGATTTAATATCTGACATGACACCAAGAATTCTATGACAACTCGAGCATAAGATATCGCTATGAATAGCCCTCTTGACAAGATTAAACAAATAACAACAACAAAAAACAAAATAAACAATATTCGATCTGTTATACAGCATTTCAAAACTGGCAATTTTACCAATGTAAAATACTTTTAATGTAAGATCAGAGGTAAGTTTGTTTCTCATTGAGTGCCCGGATCAAACCAATGATCTGGAGCGAGACTAACCAACTTACTAACGAACGCTATAACTGAGCACTTTAACACGGACATTGGAGTGTGTCGGTCCATCCGGCAAGTGGTGGTACGAGAATTGATGGCTGACGCTGACAATCGTGGCCTTGAAAAATACTTACAACTAATAAAATAATTTATGCATTTGCTAAGATTCTGAATAAGCCGGGCGGTGTGTGTGAAGAAAAACTTCTCATTCGTAACGTCAGTTACCAACTTTAGATGACTTCACTGTGAAAGTTGAGTGTAACGTTAGTTACCAACTTTAGATGACTGTGAAAATTGAGTGTAACGTCAGTTACCAACTTTAGATGACTTCACTGTGAAAATTGAGTGTAACGTCAGTTACCAACTTTAGATGACTTCACTGTGAAAATTGAGTGTAACGTCAGTTACCAACTTTAGATGACTTCACTGTGAAAATTGAGTGTAACGTTAGTTACCAACTTTAGATGACTGTGAAAATTGAGTGTAACGTCAGTTACCAACTTTAGATGACTTCACTGTGAAAATTGAGTGTAACGTTAGTTACCAACTTTAGATGATTTCACTGTGAAAATTGAGTGTAACGTCAGTTACCAACTTTAGATGACTTCACTGTGAAAATTGAGTTGGCGGGCCGCTCAGTCAGCGGGATCCGATGGGAAGACCATACCGTTTTGTTACTTTTATTTATTTTTTTTTATCAGACTGATATACATGTACACTTGAGCTTGCGTATACGCAAATGCACACAAGAAGATCTCTGTCTGTGGTGTTATTTATTTAATTGTGTTCTTTTAGTTTTTTCTTTGCACTGTGAAATGACAAAGTGAACACTGAGTCCTGTCATAATCGAAAATTGACAAGCGGAATCACTGTTTCGGATCAATGTCGCCTGTCCCGCGAGTTCTGTACTGTTACTCTGTTAATAGCGCGCACCGGCTTTCGAAAGGGCGTTGCCTAATCGGTGTAAGAGTTAAGTCTTTCATCAATCACAGAGGCTAGCCGTTTGCTTATCTGGATTGTTCACCCTCTGTGTCTCAGTACTGTGCCAACAAGTCCTGACATGGCACAGAGTCGCGCCGTCTGAGCACGTCACTATTCTAACTCTGACCCTGCACTCGGGGTAGCGACGCGGTAATGTTATGCGGTGTTACACGTGGGACAACGGCTAGCTACGCACCGATGGAACTGAACAGCTGAAGTGCCGCTATTCGAAAAGGGCAATATGCCAAGCTAACGGTAAGATAAAAATCAGAGAAACAAAACGCAGCCATGCGAGTTAAATAAAAAAAAAATTAGCCACTATTTTATAAGCGCACATCCTTTATAAAAATAACCACTATATTTATAAACGTTCAGTTTTACTAAAAATAACCATTATATTTATAAACGTTTAGTCTTACTAAGAGCAACAATGTTTATAAGTGCGCAGCCTTTTATAAAAGTACCCGTTAGCGTGCAGCCTTACTAAAAGTAACCACTATATTTATTTATGTGCAACCTTACTAAAAGTAAACACTATATTTATTTACTTGCAGCCGTACTAAAAGAAAACACCGATAACATTCTGCCTGCCTGTAGTGAGAGAGTCAGCCTTACCGAAACGAGAAATCGATACGACAGTGCCGACCCTCGTATCACTGAGTCAAGCAGTAATAAGTTTTATTTCACCAGCATAGTTTATCGTTTGGCTGACTGATTTGATTTATTTTGCTTCCCTGCAACATTAACTGATTTAACGATTGGTGTATAAACACTCACCTGCTATTCTTGCATTTTACATCCCCATTTTATTTATTAATCTCAAAAGTGACACCCCCACCCCCCCAATAAATATTTGCACGTTTTTCCGCACGGCCGAGAAAGTGTTGCTCACTGTGAGCGCGCAAGGTAAACCACGTGATTTAGCGGGGACCGGAATGGCTATAAACAGGTAGGTGGGGTGGGCCAAGGCGTGAACTGCCCGCTAATGTTTGTTTCTCTCGATAGGTTTCAACATGCCGCACGGCGCTGCATTCACGCTAACACCGATACTGCGCCGCACCGGCCTGTATGTATGTAGGCACCTAGAGAACTCCCACGCGCAGAAATGCCAGGAGTATGATCCCCGTGCCTGTGTACAAGAGGGTCAGCGATATTTTTCTTCATATTAGCACAGGACTGGAACTACAACTACCACATGTAGAAATGCAGGTGTAAGCCGCAATCGTCAAAGACGTTTTTCAAATGTCTTCACTCCAGTTCAGCTAGTGACAGGATTTACTAGCCAGAGTCCAGTTCAGCTATTGACAGGATTTACTAGCCAGGGTCCAGTTCAGCTATTGACAGGATTTACTAGCCAGGGTCCAGTTCAGTTATTGACAGGATTTACTAGCCAGGGTCCAGTTCAGCTATTGACAGAATTTACTAGCCATCCAGTTCAGCTATGACAGGATTTACTAGCCAGGGTCAAGTTCAGCCAGTGACAGGATTTACTAGCCAGAGTCCAGTTCAGCCAGTGACAGGATTTACTAGCTAGAGTCAGTTCAGCTAGTGACAGGATTTACTAGCTAGAGTCAGTTCAGCTAGTGATAGGATTTACTAGTCATTGACGGGGTTTACTAGCAAGAGTCCAGCTCATTGACAGGAATTACCAGACAAAGTCCAGGTCATTCAGGACAGGAACTGCCTGCCGGACTTCAGTTAGTGATAGAAATTGTCAGAGTCCATTTCAGCCAGTGGGAAGAATTGCTAACAGCGACCCTTAAAATCGCAGTATTTCAAAGACTAAGGTGAGCGTTGTTTCCCATCCGACATCTTTTATTTGACCAATCGTACTTAACTAAACTTTGTTTTATAGTATGATTTGGCCAAACTGCATGTAAAAATTCATTTACTAAGGCGGCATATATCTCTTTTGTCTAAATACGCTAATGTTAAATAATTAGAAATGATTTATTTCAGATAAATCTTTTGTTTAAAAGTATTTAAAACCAATTAATAATGTCGGCTTTTAAATATTTACAACATATCGTAAATTAACAATTTGCAACACACATTTCAACTCCCAGCATTCCACGAACAATCCTCCCCATCATGTACACTCACTAACTCACTCACTCACTCACTCTTTCACACACTTATTCTCACTCACCCTCTCGGTGAAAGTTCACTCACATCTATGACAGACAGACTATAGTCCACGCTTGTACCCTTTCCAATCAACAGCATAAATACAGTCATAAATACTGTCTACTGTCACATAAATACAGTCATAAATACTGTCACATACCTACGATCACATATACTGCCATACAGATAAAATCATAAATACTGCCACATAAATACAGTCACAAGTACTGTCTACTGTCACCTAAATATAATCACAAATACTGTCACATAAATACAATCAGAGACACCTTTACATAATATACAGTCACCAATACTCTCATAAATACAATCAAAGACACCTTTACATAATATACAGTTACCTATACTCTCATAAATACAGAGACACCTTTACATAATATACAGTCACCAATACTCTCATAAATACAATCAAAGACACCTTTACATAATATACAGTTACCTATACTCTCATAAATACAGAGACACCTTTACATAATATACAGTCACCAATACTCTCATAAATACAATCAGAGACACCTTTACATAATATACAGTCACCAATACTCATAAATACAATCAGAGACACCTTTACATAATATACAGTCACCAATACTGTCACATCAATACAATCAAAGACACCTTTACATAATATACAGTTACCTATACTCTCATAAATACAGAGACACCTTTACATAATATACAGTCACCAATACTCTCATAAATACAATCAAAGACACCTTTACATAATATACAGTCACCAATACTGTCACATCAATACAATCAAAGACACCTTTACATAATATACAGTTACCTATACTCTCATAAATACAGAGACACCTTTACATAATATACAGTCACCAATACTCTCATAAATACAATCAGAGACACCTTTACATAATATACAGTCACCAATACTCTCATAAATACAATCAAAGACACCTTTACATAATATACAGTCACCAATACTCTCATAAATACAATCAGAGACACCTTTACATAATATACAGTCACCAATACTCTCATAAATACAATCAAAGACACCTTTACATAATATACAGTCACCAATATTCTCATAAATACATTTAAATAAACATTAACAAATAAACAGTCCAATAAATTTTGTCAAATGATTACAGTCACTTAAATACAGTCACATAGGATGTCACATTAGAACTGTTGCATAATTACTGTCCCCAAATACAGTCACATAAAACTATCACATAATAGGAATAAACTGTCGCATTTTCCTTTTTAATTGATTTAGTACATATATATAATGAAGAATTTGTTTCGGAATTTGCCTTTATTTTTACTATTTAGTATGCATAAATAATGAAGAATTTGGTTCGGAATTTGCCTTTTTATATTGATTTTTAGTAAATGTATCAGGAATAATGAAGATTTGAAAATCCCTTCCCAAACCACTACCCTCCCTTCAGATGTCACGTTGCATGAATCTATTTAGTGTTGAGCAAAATATAGGTCTATTTCAATCAGAAAATTGCTCATAGTAAAAATGGCTGCTGCTGTTGTCTTTGTTGTTGCGTACTCACGCACACGCACACACTTGTGCGCGGCATCAATGCAATTTTCTCTAAACATGTTGAGTTTACGGTGTTCTCTACCGCCGTCCATCTCCATCATCAATGCAATTTTCTCTAAACATGTTGTGTTTACGGTGTTCACTACCGCCGTCCATCTCCATCATCAAGGCTTCGTTTCTTTCTTTCTAAAAAAAAAAATATATATACATACAATCCACACTCGATGCACTTAAATTCCGATCTTCTCTTTGTGCTGTTATTTCGATGACGTCATAAACTAAAGCTGTATGATGGTGTCGACTGACATTGCGGTGAATGATGTCAGTCGACAGCTAGTTTGTTGGTACGCTCGAGCTCATGTCCCCACGTCTGTTAGTGCTTTCCTGTTTGACCCACTGTCACTGCTGATAACTGTCTTCGCATTCTCGCAGGTATTTTTATTTAATTTGGAAAACATTCCTTGCGTGTTTTTGTTAGTTAACACATAACACATCGACATTTGAGTGTTTATTTGATCGGGGTCAGAGTTCGAGGCCATGTCATGGTAATGCACTAACATTTACCCTTTGAAAGAGCGCTCACCTTAATATTATTTGATTGATTATTTAGATTTGGGGGGGGGGGGCATTCATTAATAGTTAAAGATAAAGAAACCAACACCACTGATGTCAGGGCGCACTAAAGTAAAACACCGCACTGATATCAGGGCGCACTAAAGTAAAACACCGTACTGATATCAGGGCGCACTAAAGTAAAACACTGTACTGATAACAGATCGCACCAAGTACAACACCGTACTGATATCAGGGCGCACTAAAATAAAACATCGTACTGATATCAGGGCGCACTAAAGTAAAACACTGTACTGATAACAGATCGCACCAAGTACAACACCGTACTGATATCAGGGCGCACTAAAGTAAAATATCGTACTGATATCAGGGCGCACTAAAGTAAAACTTCATTGAAATGTAAGAATTCTCTCAACTTTAAGATATCTATAAAATATATTTAAGACTTCAGCATTAAAATGTACGATTTTTCTCAAGATTTAATGTTTCTATTAAAATTTAAGATTTTAGTATTTAGTAGGGTTCTTTTCTTTTTCGTTTTTAAATGTACAACTTCTATTAACATTTAAGACTTTTATCAAGATCCAAGACAGTCAAAATTAACACCATTAAGGTTCTAAGATGTTCGTCAAAATGTATAACAAGTATCAATATTTAAGAAATTTCTATCAAGATTTGAAATTTCAATCAAGAATTAAGATTTGTATTAAGATTTGAAATTTATATCAATGCTTTATACTTAAATCCACTTAGATCTTCATTGTCAAAGCACAATATGATAAAACACATTTAAATGATAAATTAATGATAAGAATTAGTAAAATTCACAAATAAATAAAAATACAACTTTTGAATACTGATTGAAATGTCATCAGGGTTTGGTAAATTTGTTTGCACACAATGCTAAGAAAATTACGACCCTGAAATGGTGAAGTTCTGACTCCATCATGAATCAGTTTCTTTCCTTAGTGTGTGTATGTGTATCTTTTTAAGTGTGGGTGTGATTACATTCAATTGCACTGGAGTTTTTTGTATGTGTCACGGAATGAGGAAGGGGGTGTGAGGAGATAATCAGAAAATTTATTTTTCTCTCTGAATTGTCACCACTTGCCCCCATACGCGACCCAACGGGGACACGTTCTCGGGTTCATCTGCGGGCAGGTGATAGGTTAAATGACGGATGTTGAAAACAGTCCGTTTTCCAATTAATGTCAGGACAGCTTGTCTGCTTTGTTTAGGTATACATCGCTATCAAGTTTGCTAAGTCCATGTTTTAACATTTTTATAAAAATATATTTGGTAAAGTATTAGTTGTTTGATAACTATATTTACAATTTATGGAAAATGTATCTAGTTTTTACTAATAATTTTTATTACTAATTTTATTAGGGAAAATGTACTTAGTTTTTATTAGTATTTTTATTACAAGTTTTAATAGGGACTATATTCAGAGGAAAGGAAAAAACTGAAACAGTTGATTACAAGCCTAGAGATACCCTACACGGAACACACAATCTTATACCCACCACCAAAACACCAAAAAAACAATACACAAAGCACTGGAAAAATACCTAACAGACACAAACACCATAGGCTTCATATAAGAATAGTATAAAAAAAAAACACACACAAACTAATGCAAACCCAGACCCGAAATTCAACACAGTGCTCCCCATACATTAATAATAGCAAAAGGAGAGTGGCTCCGCAAAGAAGCCAAGAGAGAAGAAAATAATAATAATAATAATTATTAAAAAAAAAAAAAATTCCCCACCCCACCCGACGCCGAAGACAGGTGTCCGTGAGCTAGAGATTTTGGATCTTGGAACCGTCATAGAAGACAGGTGTCCGTGGGCTGAAGATTTATACTGTAGTGGAGGACAGCCGCCCGGGTTCTATTGCCGAGAACCGAGTGTCTTAACGTTAGACAATGTGGGACAAAAATCGCCGTGTTTCCGTCGTCCAAGTGTATTTGTTCATAGATGTCAGTGACTGTAACTTTTTGTGTTCACCAGTGCGTCGACAATCCAGTGTGTTTCAAACTAGTAAGTAGGAAAACTTTTCTTAGAGGTGCATTACTAGGTAGGATAGTTAGAGTATAAACATTATCATTACTGAACAATTTTTCTTTACAAACATTTATTTTCACTGCTATTAATAAGAACATTTATTTTTAAAATGAGATAAATTTTTTCGGTCATTATCGCCAGTGTGTTTTGTATTGGGCTACTCCCAAAGTATGGTGCCACTCTATTTTGGCAGTGGTAGAAAGGTAGAAACGATCCTCACTGTTTATGGTTTTATTTTATTTTATTGTTTAGTTTATTCATCATCATATTTCTTTCATTTTTTCCATCGCTCATTTTTTCCCATCCCATGAAGTGATGAATGTCGGGTGTAGACGTTTCAGAGTGAATGACTAACACCGTGTGAAAGTTAAGCCCGTTGTTCTTTTTAATTAAACTCTTTGTAAACTCTTTTTCAAGAGTTGGGCTTCCTTTCTGGGTTTTGAAAGTGTATGTTGGTGCTGTTGTTTGTCTGTTCTTTCTGTGCGTCCCTCACACGACATTCACACGCCTGCTCACACAACACACGCCAGCTTTTCACATTTTATCCCACACTCGGAGTAAAGTTATCCTATCCCCCACAAGATTATTCCTGGTGTCTGAGTGTGAGAATGGTCATCAATATCTGACCGTTCGATGTGATCCTGGCAAATCACGGTATCTGACCTGACCCCTCCCCCCCTTTGACCGAGAAGGAGAGAGAGGCCAGCGACAGTCAGACAACAACAACGGCGGCCGCGACAGTATGAACGTGTATATGTGTGTACGATTGTACGCATGCATAATAGTTACTTTGTGTGTTTGTATGTGAATGTATATGTGTAAGATTATATGCATGTATTACAATCAATAACTGTGTGTGTTTGTGATGTGTGTGTGTGTGTGTGTGTGTGTGTGTGTGTGCGTGCGCGCGTGTGTGTGTGTATAATTGTTTTGCATCTTTAAACTCAATTACTCTGTGTGTGCATATGTGGTGTGCTCATTTTCATTGAATAATTCATCCCGAATTTTGAAAGCACAAACCGATATCCTGTTACAGCGAAGCTGGTAATTTACTCTGTCAGATCGTTAAATCGTAACCTGTGAGCTATCGTGCTTATCAGACTCGCGGTGGATCGAATCATTCGTTACGCACTTTGACGTCACACCAGCTGCCAGTCGCTCTCTGGAACAGTGTATTGTCATCAAACTCTCATTCAGTTATCTGCATAGTTTACTAGGTAAGCCGTTTAACCATTTATTTCTTAATTAAAGGCGCGAACTCTACTTACGTAAGTATACTCTTAATTGATGATAATTGTCATCTAGATTATCTAGAGCAGTGATGGCGAACCTCTTAGGGACTGCGTGTCCAAACTCCAACCCACAATCCACTTATTTATCGCAAAGTGCCAACACTGCAATTAACCTGAATACGGAGGTCTTAGTTTAGCAAAAACAACTCATACGTGTCCTTAAAAAAAAATACAGTAACAGAACTTTCAATGATACAAAAAGCTTGTTATTGAGAGGAGAGGTAAAAGTTTGGTTTTGCGCAATTAATGTGATTTTTGCAGTTGTATGCAAGGTATACCATCACTAGTACTAGTACCATACTCTTTCTGGTCTTGTTGCAAAAAAGCTTCCATCACAGCATAGTAGATATCTATTCCTTGTGTTCTTTCAGACAAAGACACCAGTCTAACCAGCACTTCTCTCATTGTAGATATCTATTCCTTGTGTTCTTTCAGAGAAAGACACCAGTCTAACCAGCACTTCTCTCATTGTAGATATCTATTCCTTGTGTTCTTTCAGACAAAGACACCAGTCTAACCAGCACTTCTCTCATTGTAGATATCTATTCCTTGTGCTCTTTCAGGCAAAGACACCAAGTCTGACCAGCACTTCTCTCATTGTAGATATCATATTCCTTGTGTTCTTTCAGGCAAAGACACCAAGTTAAACCAGCTCTTCTCTCATGTCACCAACAGCAATAACGCAAAATTATTTCTAGCCTTGCATGGTTACTTATATATCTGTGCTTTCATCCAAACACATAGAGTTATAGGTTGCCTTTTGTAAGTCAGTGGTTATTTATATCTGTGCTTTCATCCAAACACATAGAGTTACTGGCTGTCTTTTGTAAGTCAGTGGTTATTTATATCTGTGCTTTTATCCAAACACATGGAGTAGGCTGTCTTTTGTAAGTCAGTGGTTATTTATATCTGTGCTTTCATACAAACACATAGAGTTACAGGCTGTCTTTTGTAAGTCAGTGGTGAGCTGTTGACCATCATCGCTTGCCATCCACAGGACTCGATCTTTAACAGTATTTCTGCTAAATGGCATCTCAGAGATGCGTTGCATAATTTTATCCTTATTTGGAAAATCATGAAAAAGGGAATTACTTCCAGACAACATGGCCTCTTTGATAAAATCCCCATCGGAGAGCGGTTTGCCAGGCACAGTGAAATTTGAAAGCTGTCAGCTGTCAACTGATTTGTTTTAGAAAGATAGTTGCAAAAACTATCCTTCTGATAATGATAGTTCCTCAATTTCCCTTCAAGAAACAATTTCCTTTCAGCTTCATCAAGTTCGGCAAGTCTTGTGGTTGGTGTCAAAGTGCCGTCTGACACTTATGTGCGACACACATTCACTGCACAGAATACATAATGCTTTTCCCATTGTGTTCAATAACGCCAAATGACTCTATCCCGGTATCTTGGGATGATCTTTCACAGCACAGAATACATAACTCTGCGTCACACAAAGAATTTGAAAGTTGTCTAAGATTTTTCAACTGATTTAGAATAATTTTGCACTGCTAAATTTGAAAATGACATCCGTTTTTTTTGTTTTAATCAGGTAAAGTTTTTGATCTAATTGGATTTTTTAAAATCCGATCTTATAGCTAAATCGATTAAATTTTTGTAACATTATTAGGCAATTTATGTTAATATTTCTCTTCCAAAATAGGTTTTTAAATAAAAAACAATAATTTAAATTTTAAAATTCGTTTTTTTAACACAATTCATTTATTAAATGTTACAAAAGTTGATTAGTGTACATTGAATAGTAGACATTGATAACGGTAAATAAATATAAATTCAATATTAGATCATCATTGTTCAAAATTCAGGGCATGAACTTCCGTCTCTTTGAACTTCTCAGCAGTAGGAATGTCTCTCGAGTCCAACAGTAATCAGCCATCATGACTGCAGCCCAGCGTCCCTGATACTTGGTTTCCATCTCTTTCATATCCTGATGAAATCTCTCCCCTTGCTCGTCGCTCATTGATCCCAGATTTTTAGGAAACCGATCCATATGTGAGAATAAGTAATGCATTTTGATGCTCATGTTGCATCCAAAGTTTCTGAAAGCAGTCAGCATATTGGCCACAAGTTCTACATAGTTCCTGGCCTTATTGTTGCCAAGAAAGTTTTTCACTACCAGAACAAAAGCCTTCCATGCTTCCAGTTCCAACTCGTTCATTGAGTTTTCAAACTCTGGATCTCTGATTAGCTTACGGACTTGTGGACAATAAAAAATGCCAGCATTCAACTTCTCAATGGTCAACCCTGGAAAAGCAATAACTGATCTTGTCCACGAGATAGGGACGATAAATGTGGCGTCGTGTGAGGGGCTGTTTTCATAACATTATTACAAGGCTACAAAAGTTATGTGGACTAAGCCCGTGGGCTGTGAATTGGACACTCCTGCCCTGATTTGTCCAGACTGCTTAAGGTCTAATTGCACCAGTGGCTTTACATTGGGTCTAAATTGTCCATATTGCTTAAGATCTAATTGCACCAGTGGCTTTACATTGGGTCTAAATTGTCCATATTGCTTAAGAGCTAATTGCACCAGTAGCTTTAGATAGGGTCTAAATTATCTAGATTGCTTAAGATCTAATTGCACCAATGATTTTATTTAGGGTCTAAATTGTCCATATTGTTTTCCTTCTCAATTTTATTTTAAAATTAATTTGCTATTGTTACTGTCGCCTCAGATATAAAGTGGCGGCGCGGCAGTCCACGTCATGGATGTAGACAAGTCTGCTGAGATGGAAGCAGCAAAGCTCGTCAGTTCTTTGACGTCTGCCTGCAATGTTACAGCCAAATGGTAAGTGTACTGGTAGTGATTCAGGAAAATTATAAGTATACAGTGTGATAAATCAGCATTCAACACTGGAAAAAAAGGTGAAAAGACAGCGTTTGTAAACTTGAGTTTCAAGAAATGTCAGTTTTACACTGTCAGGACGCAGCCTTGAGTCTTGTTTAGATATTTCCTTCATCCAAATGGCCTGGACAGCTCGAACTTTCTACTGTCACCCTAAATCAAGACCATTCATACATTCCATTTTTGTCTTAGTATACATATAACCTAAAGTTCTGCATCCATCTGTATTGACAGAGGGTGAGATAAGAATACTCAAGCTAATATGCTGGCTTAATTTTCCTGCACGCATGCATGTATGTACAAGCATTTCTTTTATGGCCTAGTTCTTGTGCAGGAATATTCACATCATACCTATAAACAGAAGCTTTTGACTCATGTTTGGTCTAATTCTGGGATCAAGCTGTGCTACTATTCCAGACCAATGAAACATTATTGGCTACCACTCACTAGACCTAACCAGCTGGCGCCCATCCTAGAGATGTTAGTCGCCCATTGTAAACCAAACCAAACTGTCAGTCTTCTATCCTAAACCAAGCTGTCAGTCTTCGGTCATAAACCAATCTGTCAGTCACCCATTGTAAACCAAGCTGTCAGTCACCCATTGTAAACCAAGCTGTCAGTCTTCGATTATAAACAAACCAAACTTTCAGTCATTTATAATAAACCAAGCTGTCAGTCAACCATTGTAAACCAAGCTGTCAGTTATCCATTCTAAACCAAGCTATCAGTTATCCATTATTAACCAAGCTGCATGTCTTCAATCCTAAACCAATCTGTCATCCACCCATTGCAAATATATCTGTCAGTCCCCCATTGTAAACCAATCTATCAGCCAGTCATTGTAAACAAAGCATTCAGTCCCCCATTGTCAACCAAGCAGTCATTCACCCATTCTGAACCAAGCTGCCAGTCATCCATCTTCACTCAGTAAATCTGTTAGGGATTGGAGGGAGATGATATGGATTTTTCAAAAGCAATAAGTTTGGCAGTACCCTTTCAGGAATTGATACCCTTGTTTGTCTCTTAATGTGGAATAAAACACATATTTAAACATCTGGTGCTGAAAAACAATTCATCGTTCATTTATGCCAAGTTGCAAAAGTGCCAGAAAACTGACAGTCCTCTCTAGGAATGTCTCACTACTGCAGTAATCCGTTCAGTACAGACCACGTGCTATCTCTAAGAAATATCTCACTATTGCATTAATCCATTCAGTACTGACCACATGCTATCTCTAAGAAATATCTCACTATTGCAGTAATCCATTCAGTACTGACCACATGCTATCTCTAAGAAATATCTCACTATTGCAGTAATCCATTCAATACTGACCAGATGCTATCTCTAAGAAATATCTCACTATTGCAGTAATCTTTTCAGTACTAACTGCATGCTAGCTCTCTAGGAAGTATCTCACTACTGCAGTAATCAGTTCAGTACTGACCACATGCTATCTCTAAGAAATATCTCACTACTGCAGAATCCTCATTCCTTTCAGCACTAAATACATGCTAACTCTACATAGTTTAAATACTCAGTACTGCAGTAATCTTTTTTATACTTAACGCATGCTAGCTAATGTTGGTGCCTTCACATTATTTTACAGAAGTATAAAAAGCATGATGAAATTAAACAATTAATTGTTTCTTATTGAAAATAACTCACATCATATGCTTTGCAACTAAAATTTTTAAATTGTTCAATGAAATTCCCAATTATTAACCAGATGATTATTGATTAAAGTTTCTTCTAACCTTGCAGTCTAAATGAGCCTTTAGCTGAAGGCAAAACTAAACCTGGAGCACTAAATACAACCAGACTGAAGCCTTTTCGCCAAGTAACCCGGAGTGTCATTGTAAGTAAATATTACAAATTGTATGCCTTTACAAGCTAGCTGAGGAGGTTTGTGTCTTACAAGTATAGAACTTACACTTAGTTGCTCATCAAAATATATTAAAGAATTTTTAAATAATAAATAAACTGTTTACAGTATTTCCTATTTACTTTTAATAATGTACAGATATATTTGTAACCTCTTGTAAATTTACTATTAAATTACATAAACTAGCCCCAGAATTTCTGTTAACAAAAATTAATTATGTAAAGTGGAAACATATTTTTATTTGACAAAAATCAGTTGGGCACACTGATTACAGAGTTCATGTCACGGGGTGTGAGGGGGTAATCAGAAAATTTATTTTTGTCCCTGTGAATTGTCTCCCCTTGCCCATACGTGTCCCCTTGGGTCACGCTGTCAGGGTTCATCTGCGGATAGGGTGAAAGGTCAAATTAGAGGTACTGAAAGCAGTTCGCTTTCCAATTAATGCCAGGACGCTTGTTTATTGTTTCAGGTACAGTGCTAGCCAGTTTGCTAAGTTTGTTTTTAACATTTTTATAAAAAATACATTAGATAAATTATTAGTGTTAGTTGTTTGTTAACTATATTTATAATGTATGGAGAATGTGTCTAGTTGTTACTAATAATTTTTATTAGGGAAAATGTACTTAGTTTTTATTAATATTTTTATTACAAACTATAACCTATCACTTTCATCCTATTACTAGTCATTCACTCTGTATGTATATACAGAATAATAAATATTGACCATATTAATGAACAGTTCTAAAAACCTTACTTACCTTAGACTAAAAGCAGCATTCTCAGAATTCCAAATGTGTATCCTTTATATTTGATTCTGAATTTTGTCGTTAGTTTTTTTCTCCCATGAGTTATTTATTTTTAGTACAGTGTATATATATATATATAAATAAAAACTGGTGTATATAATTGTGAGTACAGTATACCACATTATCACATGTACAGTTAGTTGAATTCAGTGTACAATATTATCACATGTATAGTTAATTGAATTCAGTG
Source organism: Sinotaia quadrata (assembly GCA_028829895.1). NCBI lineage: Eukaryota > Metazoa > Mollusca > Gastropoda > Architaenioglossa > Viviparidae > Sinotaia > Sinotaia quadrata. The sequence goes on from CM054183.1 coordinate 68,735,271, forward strand.
TACTACATTATTACATGTACAGGTAGTTATGAATATACCATGTTATCACATGTACAGGTAGGTATGAATTCAGTGTACCACATTATTACATGTACAGGTAGTTATGAGTATACCATGTTATCACATGTACAGGTAGGTTTGTATTCAGTGTACCACAATACCAAATGGCAGCAATAGTGTTTTTGTACTTTCTAGACAGTTTATTTTTCATTATAAACTATTTTTAGAAACCTAAAAACCAAGCATACCTACAAAATAATGCATATTTTTGCCTGATTATTCTTCAGTGAGAGATTTATACTGATCTGTTTTATTTTTCAGCTTAGCATTGTGGAGTCTGGACACGTGTCATTAGAGTTCATCAAAAGAACAGAGTGTGGACAAGAGCGAGTGTCTGAGATCTTTGTAGTGTCTGGTGATGGCCAGGAGGTGAGAGTTGCAAGATGAATGGAGTACGCTAACAACTAATGCACTGTTAGACAAAGATGGTAGATATGAAAAATAAAGGTCAGAGGACAATACATTTCCATATTGGACAGTTGGGACCACTCTGGACTGGAATGAGAACCACAGGACAGAATACATTACTTTTGATTAGATATTTGGGACCATTTAGGACTGGAATCAGAACCATGAGACAGAACATATTATTTGATAGGACATTTAGGATCTCCCAGAACTGGAATAAGAACAATGAGAACTAAGAATACATTACTTTTGATTGGACAATGGGACCAGTCAGGAATGGAATAAGAACCACAAGACAGAATACATTCAGTTTTAACTTGACATCTGGAAATGGCCAGATTGGAAGTGAGAACCCCAAAAGATAACCTGCATTTCGTAAGATAGCTAGAGATGTACATGGGTAGAGTGGGGTGGGGTGAAAGCTGCAAGATGAAATATATTTATTGAACTGAACTGCTGTAGACAAAAGGTTAAAACAACAGTACAGAGTGTACTTTGGACATGCCTATGACAAAATTCAGTTATTTTTTTATAAAAATTTTGTTTAATACAAGCACACCAGCAAAGAATAATTATCACCATGACTACGACTCTTGAAATAGGAACATACACCTACTGCACAATAGGTTCTTTGATGACAAACACTTGTACAAACTGTTACATAATGATGATGACCATACACCTACTGCACAATAGGTTCTTTGATGACAAACACTTGTACAAACTGTTACATAATGATGATGACCATACCGGTCAGCATAACTTTGAATGCTCCCCCACACCTGCACAAAATCTTAAATGACCCTCCCCCCACCTCTATTTTTTACATGCTTGCAATACAACCCGCAAAATCATGATTTTGTATATATTTTTCAAATTTCAAATACAAGTTTTTTTGAAGGAACAAATATTGGGCCCCTTCTAAAGACTATTAATTTATTACTAATAGGAACAAATATTGGGCCCCTTCTAAAGATTATTAATTTATTACTAATAGGAACAAATATTGAGCCCCTTCTAAAGACCATTAATTTATTACAAACAGGACAGTAGTAGTAATGCAGGGAATGATATTAATGTAGTGCAGGATATTCCTTTAAAAAAAGAAAAGGAACAATTCTTGTAAGTCTCTTAAACATTTATTCTAAAAATAAGTAAAATAAGTAAAAAAACCATTTTTTTTTCTTTATTGGTATTTTGACAGATTTGTGTGGAAAAATGGCAGGCTAACAGTCCTGCTGTATGTGATTTTTATCGCAATCAGACTACAGAACAGACATGGCGATGTTTCAGTTACACAGATCTTCCAGCCAAATACTGGAAAAAATATTCAATTGCTTACAGGTATGCTGTTCATGCTGGAGATAATAATCAATTGTTTACAGGTATGTTTGTACAGGTGTCACACTCACACTTAAAGGTGTTTCACACTCACTGTGAGTTATATTACATTCGAATAAAGGTATGACCCTCTTACACCTAGAGGTATGTTATATTCACACTAAGAGATATACATACACTTACAGGTGTATTCTTCACACTTAGAGTATGTCTCGCTCATATTTACAGGTATGTCTCATGCACACTTACATTTATAAATATGTCTCCCTTTCACTCACAAATGTATCACCTTCAAAATAAAAGCAAAGACTGGCACATCCTGTGTGACTGAGGATGGTTTCAGGATGTCAGTCAAAGAATGACCCTGCCAAACACATCAAGATTCTTGTCGTTTTCATGTTTATTATTGTTAGGGAAAGATGAACAGTTCCAAAGAATGCCACTGCCAAACACATCAAGATTCTTGTCGTTTTCATGTTTGTTATTACTGTTAGAGAAGGATGAACAGTTTCAAAGAATGTTTCAAAGACATCATGATACTTTCAGACAACTCTGAAGTGATGGTTTAATTTTCTTTTAAATCTGCATAGACAACTCCCAACTAGTTGTTCATTCAAACTTACAAAACAATGTTCAGAATAGGATTAAACAAAAAATATTTATTTAATGTCAAATTATATTGGACAGACATACATGTAGAGTAACCATAAAAACAAGTATAACAGCAGTACAAACACCAAAGAAAACACCAGTATCGTTTTTTTTATATTAATACTGATATTATTTGAAACTTTAATATCTTCAGCTATCATCAAATATTTGCTTAACTTAAAGTTTTTAGGAGATGTAGTGATTCACTCTGCGGTCTCATTTACATTGATCATAATTATACTGTTCAGTATATTTATTTAATTTCCACTAAAAAAGGAATAAAGTATTACAGTTTAGGTATTCATCAATTAAACAAAATCTTTAGTATAGTTTCACTGATGCAACCATTACATCATAATAATGAATAAATTATATAGGTATGTATGCACTCTCAATGATTCTGCATTTCTTATTATGTGAATGAAAACCACGTACAAATGTACAAACAAAACAAATTCAATGCAATAAGAAATGTGAAGTTCCATAATGGGATATGTTAGTTGTTATGACCATTTACGTTATATAGCATAATCATTTGTGTGATGTATCCGTAAAATATAGGTGTAATCATTGTGGTATGATATGATGTGATGTAGCATAGTCATTGAGACATGACTAGTGTGATGCGTAATCATTGTGACATAATTGGTGTGAATAATGTGATTGGTCTGATACAGTGTAATCATTGTGATAAAATTAATATGAATGGTATGAATGATGAGATGTAGCCTAATTATTAGCATAATTATTTGATATGATTGGTGTGATGTTATTTTAAATGTAATCACTGTTGCATGATTTCTGTGAATGACATGATGGTTTTGAGGTAATCACCATAAAATGATAGATGTGATACTAGCATAGTGATTGTGATATGATTGGCATGATGTAGTACCATCATTGTGATATGATCAGTGTGATGTTACACAATCAATATGGATGTGATTAGTGTTATGTAATTTAATCATTTTGATGATTGGTGTGATGTAACATGATCCTTGTGGCATGATCGTTGTGAATAACATGATTGATGTCATATATTGTAATAATTGTGACATAATTGATTTGATGTACCATAATAAATGTGACATGGTTAGTGTGATGTAGTGTAATCATTGTGATGTGATGTAGCATAAATATCAATGACTGTAAACACATATTAATAACTTGCTTTTACTGATTTAATTGAGAATCATAAACTTGTCACTGTAGATACTTATGAAATATTTCTCTAGGCACTGTTGGCTATTGTTTCATTAATAAACACACTTTCAGATTTATAGAATTGGTGAAGTCCAAGACAGCCAAAGTGATCTACTATTCTGACCGTGCCAAGTGTGTACTTATGGAAAACATGCCTGCCATCTTTGAGGCCCACTTCTATCATGGTAAAAGAAGCCATATTCCTTCTTTTTTAAGATAGACATTGTTATCTTAAAGCACAAACAGAAGAATGACATTTTTGTCTTGTATTACACTGCATATAAAACTTAATGGCAAGTAGACAAGCTGTGTTGACTTGCCTCCTAAAATGCCATATGCTCATAAAGCATAGTCAGTTTTGTATTTTTTAATTGGAAGAAATAACACTTATGGATGTATTTGTTTAATATCTGATATTTTGATCAGCCTTTGCTACAAGTAGAAGCTGTTATTACAGCCTTTGCTACAAGTAGAAGCTGTTATTACAGCCTTTGCTACAAGTAGAAGCTGTTATTACAACCTTTGCTACAAGTAGAAGCTGTTATTACAACCTTTGCTACAAGTAGAAGCTGTTATTACAACCTTTGCTACAAGTAGAAGCTGTTATTACAACCTTTGCTACAAGTAGAAGCTGTTATTACAACCTTTGCTACAAGTAGAAGCTGTTATTACAACCTTTGCTACAAGTAGAAGCTGCTATTACAACCTTTGCTACAAGTAGAAGCTGCTATTACAACCTTTGCTACAAGTAGAAGCTGTTATTACAACCTTTGCTACAAGTAGAAGCTGTTATTACAACCTTTGCTACAAGTAGAAACTGTTATTACAACCTTTGCTACAAGTAGAAGCTGTTATTACAAGAAATGCTATTACTAAAGTTAGATATGTTATTATTTCAGTTAGAAATGTTATTACTACAGTTAAATTTGCTGTTACTACAGTTAAATTTGTTATTACTACAGTAAGAAATGCATATTACTACACTGAAAAATATTATTACTATAGTTGGATGTTGTTACTACAGCTAAATTTCCTATTACTACAGTTAGAAATGCTATTACTGTAGTTAGATATGCTATTACTACAATTACATATGCTATTGCTCTAATTATATAAGCTGTCACTACAATTTGATATGCTATTGCTACAGAGAGATATGCTATTACTACAGAGAGATATGATATTACTACAGAGAGATATGATATTACTACAGAGAGATATGCTATTACTACAGAGAGATATGCTATTACTACTGTCAGATTTATTATTCCTTTCAGTACTTATCATTATCAATAGAAATGCTGTTATACATATAATTATCACTATGTACAGATATGCTAATATACGTATAGTTTTGTCTACTAAAGATAAATATGATACCCTACAGCCAGTCTATTAAAATTAAATTGCTGTATTGATATAGAGAGACAGAAAGAAAACGGAAGATCAAATTAAAAAACAGTAATGCTTGCATCACACTTTACAGACACATACATATAAACCAAAAAACAAGCTATAGGGACTTGATATTAATTATAATAAATCATAAAACTGATTTTTATTGTGGAACAATATAATAAGAAAATAAGCTTTTTAGAAAATGAAGCACTGCAGATTGATAAACATTTGCTCATGTTTGTGATTACACAGCATTTAGCATAGGGATAAATTAATACAGGGTTCATTTAAAACAGGGTCCATTTAATACAGGGTTAATTTAATACAGTGTTCAATTAATATACAATTAATTTAATACAGTATTCAATTAATATAGGGTTAATTTAATACAGGGCTCATTTAATACAGGGTCATTTTATATGGGGTTCATTTAATACAGGGTTCATTTAATACAGGATCATTTAATACAGGGCTCATTTAATACAGGGTAATATAATACAGGATTCACTTAATACAGGGCTCATTTAATATAGGATTCTAAAAACTATAATAAATGACAAAAAATATTTTGAATATTTACTTCCTTTGTTTATATTGCAGAAATAGATTTCAGTAACAAATAAGTATGTATTCATCCTGTATCATTTTACAATTTTTATGCAAAGAGATTGGCTAAATCCATATATTTTGTAAGCTATTAGTATACAAGTAATGATTCTAGGTCTAGGTATTATATTATATAAAGCCATGAGGTATAACTATTATATTATATAAAGCCATGAGGTATAACTATTATATTATATAAAGCCATGAGGTATATGTTTTATATTCACATATGTTTATTAATACTTTGCACAGAATATTTTCTTGCCTTTCATTGCAGGTCCAAAAATCATCATGGTGGCAAATGAAATACATATTAAGGAAGACAGTGGAGCATCGCTCATCTTCACCAAAGATACGCTGAATGATCTCATCAATGCATATTCGATGGATCTAGTACAACATGCAACACAGGTATCTTTAAAGTTAAATTTTAAAGAAATGTGATTGTCTTACCATAGCCCTTCCTATTAGCTACATGTATTTTTATATTCGATGGATCTAGTACGACATGCAACACAGGTATATTTAAGTTAAATTTTAAAGAAATGTGATTGTCTTACCATAGCCCTTCCTATTAGCTACATTAATTTTTTAAATAATACTTTTCTATACATGAAATTAATAACTAGTAATGCATTTTTGTTTTGTGAAAAATACAGCATTTCTTTTGTATTTCTGGCAGATGCGAGAACGGTGTCTATGTCTGGAGGAGTCAGTGTCGACAATGGAAGCTACCAGTCAGACTGGAGAACCCTTGTTCCCAGTCACTGTTGGCATGTAAGGCTCAGTCATGTTTCTGACAACTGCAAATAACTTTTCATTCTGTCATGTCACTGACATCTATGACATCACTTTTTAATACCTTTCCTCTTGCCATGTAACTCTCTCTGACATAAATACACCATCTTTCACGCTGTTATGCAATTGCCTCTGACATCAGTAAATCATCTTTTATGCTGTCTTGTAAATGTCTGTCATGTTACTTACATCGACATATTACTTTTCATGTTAGAATGTGGTCCAGTGATGTCTCCTGCACCAATATAGCACTTTTCATGTAGTGGATATGTAACTGTCTGTCATGTTGCTGGCATGAGCACAAATGATTAATTGTATGTTGATGATTCCAAGTATATCAAAACAACCTGTTTTTATACAAGCATCCAAATAAAGTAACTGATGCCAGCACAACATTTTTTCATATAAATATCTGGATAATGTCATTGACACCAGCACACCATGTTTTCACATAAGCATCCAATACGTATCATTAACTCTAACACAATGCTTCTTGTTTTCAAAAAAGTTTCTATTGATGTCATTGAACCAGCCCATTTCATATTTTCACACAAGTATCCAATAATATTATAGACACCAGCACAATGATTCATGTTTTCTTATAAGTACATGTATCTAATAATGTCATTGACACCAGAATGATTCATGTTTTCTTATAAGTACATGTAGCTAATAATGTAATTGACACTGACACCAAAATGACGCTTTTTGTTTCAAATGAGTATCTAATGTCATTGGCACCAACATATTCCATGTTGACATATGAATACCTAAATAAAGCCAGAGAATTAGCTGAGCATCTTAAATGTTGACATGTATCTCACTGATGTCACTGAATACTGACACATCTTAATGCTATATTCTAAAATCTTTCCTCTCTTTTGTTAAGTTTTTAAAATGTTATTTTCTCACCATTATTTTAAAAGAAAAATATTTATTGATTTTGCAGGCGTCCGAATACAAGCCTATGTTCTTCTACATCATCAATGTCTGAAAGTCTTGACCTGGCCTTCAGTTCAAATAACAGCTCTCCCATCTCTCATCAGTCACAGTCTACCTCATCTTCTGAACTCCGAGGATCTTCTGCTTCACCTTCATCTGTGATGACTACCCCACCTATTTTAGATCTTAGGTGAGTGTCCTTATTGTCCATCTGTGATGACTACCCCACCTATTTTAGATCTTAGGTGAGTGTCCTTATTGTCCATCTGTGATGACTACCCCACCTATTTTAGATCTTAGGTGAGTGTCCTTATTGTCCATCTGTGATGACTACCCAACCTATTTTAGATCTTAGGTGAGTGTCCTTATTGTCCATCTGTGATGACTACCCAACCTATTTTAGATCTTAGGTGAGTGTCCTTATTGTCCATCCTTGTCACCTAAACTGGGCATCTCATTTGATACAAATGGTAAGGTTGATATTTAATATTTTAATAATAGGATATACATGTGGGTGGCTAATTAAAATTTTGCAGAGGCTTCTGAAAATTCCCACAAAAAATATGTAAATATAATTGTGGTTCTTGATTCCTCCTCATATTATAAATTCAGAGTTGAAACTCACAAATTTCCATGTTTGCATTTAAGAATAAGGTGATCTTACCTGCAATACAAACTTTTTTCTTAAAGTTTGTATCTTTTCACATATATATCCCATAAATTTTAACATGTTAAGATTTGTTTTCTTCTTTACCATATCTTTTTACTTTATAAGATATCTTTTTTACTTCTAATCCTATAATTAATAATTTTTATATCATAAAACTTCTAAGCTCGGTCACTGCAATATACAGTTTCACAGTTATTTTGGGTTAAAAATATTTGCAAAATGCAAATAAAATGCCATGCTGATCTCTACTACTAGCAAACTGTTTCAGGTCTGTGGAAACCTTGAAAAAAACGTCCTCATCACAATCATGTCCTGTCAAGTCCAGTTCCAATGTGTCTGTTGGTGGGGTGGATGGTCTCTACCGTCATGTTTCAACACTTGAGGGCCGAAAAATGCGACATCTATCTTCCTGCCCATCAAATTCATGCAATGAAGAGAGCAATTTCTCCCTTTCCAACAGGTCAAAACCATGCTCCAGTCTTCACTCGAGTTCAATGTCTTTATGTGCTGTGGAGTGCTCTGTGGTACCAAGTCTTTTTGCCGAATACTCACCACCTTTCTCAGAACCAGAAATACATGGCAAAGACAGTTTTCAGCTAGGAAATTCCACCATGCAATTGCTTGGCAATGATAGGTCAGAGAGTCATTTCCAGTCACTTTCTCCGAAGCCAGAGCTTATACATTGTCAAAGTATAAGGAACAACACGCCCCTTAAAGCACATATTATTTCAAATTTTCTACCCACATCTCCACTCTCACCTGCAGTGGCCTCTTCCCCCGTTTGCAGTTGTGTCCAGGGAATAGACAAAGATTCCAGTAAACTTTATCAGTTGAATAACAGCATTGAGGTGCCTCCAGGTAGCACTTCTGGTTTGTCAAACTCTTACATGAGAAGAACGTCAGCATGTAGTCACAGAAACTGTTGTGGTGGTGTCCATATTTGTGACAGTGATGACAAGAAATGTTCTGCCTTCACTTCATATGTGACAACTCCAGGAACACTAGTTGCACACATTAGTGATACTAGAGGCAGTTGTTCTGTGACCCCCCCACCGATTTTGTCACAGGCAAGAGATGTTGAGGGTGACATTACTATAAATGGAGACAGTAGCGATTCAGGTGCTGAGGGATGTGCAGATATGGTGGAGTCATCGGTTGTTGTGCGACAGATGTTTGTACCTTATACTGGCTGGGCCACACAAATGGCAGATGGTGCCATTTGGATCCGGTATAATGATGGCACACAACTGGGAATGCACTGTCATCAAGCGCAATTGGTTTCGGTTGATCAAGATGGGAACATATGCAGGCAAGTTGTATAATTTTCCTGATAATTTGATTTTTTTAAATCTTAGTTCTGTCTGGCACATCATACAAGAAGTCAAGATTCATATAAAACATGTTAAGATGTAATATTTATATAGTACAGTTTATTTCAAAGTGACACTGTACTTCAAAATGTACATTACTCCCTCCCTCTTTCCCATTAATAGTACTCTTGGAACTGATAAATAAATTATTGTTTAATTTTCAAATTTTAATTCTGTTAGTGCACATTATTTTGTGGCTTAGGTGTACAGGTACTTAATTTTGGAAAGATAAGTTTCACTCTGAAAACAGTACTTGTAAAATTAAGAAAATGTATTTTAAATTGCAGGAAATTAAACACCTATATTTATATTGTCACTGCTTTCATGCATATTTATATGAAACTGTTTTTTTTTTTATGCCTTATGTCATAGTTTCAAGTAACTTCTGACATTTGAAAATTATCATCACATTAAATTTGGTAAATAATTATCAGGACTTGCTGTGCTAAACCTTTTATAACATCTACTGGTGAAACCTACTGGTCCATCAGAATATAAAAATCAATGCACAAAAGTGTTATAATTCACTGAGATTTGACTGGAAATTTTATTTATAACATTGTAATATTTTTTCCCTGTAGTACAAATTTTGAGCTAAGGGTTGTATGCATAGGGTCTCAGTTACAAGTATAAAGAAACTCAACAGACTTTTTTTTTTTCAATTTTTTTTCTTTCTGATACCACTGTATTAAATGTAAGAAAGTATAAATGCAATTTTTACAAATAAAAAAACAAATGAAAATTAATGGGTATGAATGATCATTCTACCTTTTGTCATAAAAATTATGAAAATGAAAATAGGAGCACATACATTTTTTTAAAAATCATTACTGATTTATGAACATTTAGAAAAAGTTAAGCTGTATGATGAGTAAGCACATTCTACTAAAAAGAGAATTAAAAAAAATATATATATATAAAACCAGCTTGATACCACTTATTTTACTTCCTACACCTTTAAAATTCTCTTTTCATCTGTATCAGTTTAAAATGAAAGGGTTTTAGATAATTTTGTGGTTAAATCTCACCGAACTATTGGTTTATTATCAGGATAAATTATCTGTTGTCTCCAGAAATCTGTATTATCTGTGGTTGAAGAAAAAATGAATTTGCATTTTTTCCTATATAGATTTTCCTTGCAAAAATTATCAGTATAATTTGTCTATTGTCTCCAGTAAACTCTCCAGAAATTTGGGTTATCTGTGGTTTAAGAAAAAATAATTTGCATATATTCCTGTATAGGTTTATCCTTGCAAAAATTAGTTGTTCACTATTTGACTAATTTATTGTTTAGATTATCACTCATTATGAAACACAACTACTAAATCACAAGTTAAATTTAGATTATCACTCATTATGAAACACAACTACTAAATCACAAGTTAAATTTAGATTTTCACTCGTTATGAAACACAACTACTAAATCACAAGTTAAATTTAGATTTTAACTCATTATGAAACACAACTACTAATTCACAAGTTAAATTTCGAAACAAAACTGAATACTTAAAAATATGTCTCTAGATTTATTTCAGCAGCTTTGAAAATGCATATCAAAATCTATTTGAATTAATTTAAAGAACAAATTCATTTATGTACTATGTTCAGTTATATAAATTAAATTTATTGTTTCTTTGACTCACCAGGTATCAGCATGAAGACAGTATACCATTAGCTGTGAGGGTAAAACTAGAGAAATTACCTACAATACTTAATTGCCTATTGACACGGCCAGCTGCCTCCCTTTGCTAAAAGAAAATGTGACAGTAAAACTTGCTAGGAGTTACAAGAGATTCTTTGATGGGTTAATAGTCCATTGCTTGTGTTTACTGGCTGACAATGTTCTCAGACGGGGATAGCGGATTGCTGGATGCTATCGAGGATTCTTGATGGCTTCAAAAACCTACTGCTTTTCCTTTCTGATGATGACATGCCATGGGAAAGCCAACAGTGAAATTTTCAAAGGCCCACTCTCTTTTTAATGAATTGTTGTGCTGAAGAGAGGTGTTGATTTTGATAGCTTAAAGGCCCTCCCCCTACTGATAATGAATTACTGTGAGGAAGAGAGCCGTTGGAAACTACCAGGGATTCTTGACAGCTGCTGTTGGAAGCTATTATTATTAAAGGGATTCTTTATAACCTAAAGGCCCACTCCCCCTACTAACTGATAATAAAGTGCTGTAATGATGAGTTTTTGGAAGCTACAAGGAATTGATGACAGCTTAAAGGCCTACTGATTAAAAATGTGAAGGCTGTTAAAAACTACTTACAATTTTTGATGACTTAAGGCCAACCTGCCTCTCTTTAATGACTGATAATGGAGACCTTTTAGATAGTATCGGTGATTTCTGTCGGCTTAAAGACACACTACCTCACTTTAATGACTGATAATGAAGACCTTTTTGATAAGGACCAAGTGATTTTTGTTGGCTTAAAGGCACACTACCTCTCTTTAATGACTGATGATGAGGACCAAGTGACTTTTGTTGGCTTAAAGGCACACTACCTCACTTTAATGATTGTTAATGAAGACCTTTTAGATAAGGACCAAGTGATTTTTGTTGGCTTAAAGGCACACTACCTATCTTTAATGACTGATAAGGGAGACCTTTTAGATGCCAGCAATGATTCTTGTTGGCCTAAATGCACCACTCCCCTCTTTAAACACTGATAATGGAGACCTTTTAGATGCTATCAGTGATTCTTGTTGGCTTAAAGATCACTGCCTCTGTTTAAGGAATGTTCATGAAATGAGCCGTTGTAAATGCTATGTGTGATTCTTGTTGGTTAAAGGCCTAGTGTCCTGTGATATGTAATAATGTGATGGTAAGGACTGATAGAATCTATGAGTGATCCTTGATAGCTTAGTTTTAGTGGTTCACTGCCACCATGATAATTAATCATTGTTTCTGCTGACACTGTGATACAATTTAACAAGGGTCATTTGGAAGCTACTACTGATTCTTGATGACTTAAAGACCCACTCTTTGATTGACTAAGAATGTGCGATGCCTTCTAGCAGTTTTCTTGGTGCCATAAGGCAGTGGTCCCCAACCTTTTTATGGCCCGGACCGGTCAACGTTTGATAATTTTACCGCGGCCCGATGGGGTGGGGGACGTTGATTGTTTATATTTAGGTTATTTTCATTTAATAATTTTAATTTAATTGTATTTAAAAATGCCTTCAAAATAAAATACAGTTACATCAAAAATGAATATAAAGTGATTTAACATTTTAACTCACTAGAACGCTAAATCAATGAGAACCCTGAGCTTGTTTCTTTGCCACGAGAAGGTTCCATCTGGGGGTAATAGGAGACAATGACACCCGAAGTGTGTTGCTTATGTCCAGTTTATTCCGTTGTTTTGTTTTGGTTGCTGTCACTGCAGAAAACCCCGCTTCACAGATAGGATGTCGGAAATGGCAATAGGGATTTAAGTGTTGTGGTGGCAATCTCAGGGTATTCCGCCATGACTTTAATCCAGAACACCGGCAGAGTTGTTGTCTCGAAGGTAGTTTTAAGGCCGCCATCATTTGCAATCTCCAGCAGTTGATCTTCTTCTTGCAAAGACATGCTAGATTCGCCTGGTTTGTTGACAAATGGGTTGCGGATCCATTCCTTACCAGTTCGTGGGTCTTTTGTGGTTGGAAAGTAGCGCTCGAACTTTTAAAAGCAAAGATAGGTGATCGTGCACCAACTGGGAAAATGAATGCTCAGGCTCAGTCTCGCCTAAAATCCCCGCTGTCTGAAACATATCCAAAATGCCTCTGTTCACGCGCCGTCCCCACAACTCCAGTTTGGCTTTAAATGCAGCTACTTTGTCTGCCAAATTGAAAACAGTTGTCATTTTCCTCTGAAGGCACAGATTGAGCTCATTGAGGCTGAATATGTCACACAGTTAAGCCAGTTTTGCGACCCATACCTTGTCACTGAAATGTGCTTCCAGCGGTGAATTTTTTTCTGAGATAAATCTTTGCAATGGCTCTCGTAATTCAAATACTCTGGTTAGCGATTTTCCTCTGGATAACCATCTTATTTCTGCGTATAAGAGAAGGCATCTGTGCTCTGCATCCATCTCCTCACAAAGCTGCTCAAACAGACGCGAGTTAAGGGCGTGTGCTTTGATGTAGTTAATAACTTTAACGACATCAATCAATACGCTGTTAAATTCTGGTGACATTTTTCGGCTTGCCAGCATTTCCCTGTGAATGATACAATGCGTAGATTCACTCTCAGGTGCAACCTCCTTAATCCGAGTAGTTAAACCAGACAGTCGTCCGGTCATGGCAGCAGCTCCGTCTGTGCATATGCCGACACAAAAGGACCATTTTAGTTGTCCTGATATATAACCATCCAGTGACTTGAACAGTTCTGCTCCTGTGGTGTTGGTTGGCAAAGATAGTGCACATAACAAATCCTCATGCACATCCTCCTGATATAGATATCGCACATAAACAAGTAGTATTGCCTTGTTGTCGATACATGTAGATTCGTCAACCACGGGGATGTATTAATCCTCTCCAACAATTGTGTCTCAATGTCTTCGGCTATTTCCTCAATGCGTCTAGTCACATTGCTAGCCGACAAAGGCACATGAGCTATTTTTTCCACAGCAGCCTCTCTTAGAAGTTCATGGCAAATGTCTTTAGTGGAGGGCAAGATCAATTCTTCACCGATAGTGAATGGTTTTTTAGCCTTAGCAATACGGTTAGCCACCAGATATGATGCTCTCAGTGCATTCTCCTTTATTGATGTGGTGGCCCTCATACATTTCTTCTGTCCTTCATGTTCCCGTTTTTTTCTTTCAAAATACTCCAGGGGCTTGTCTTTTAATCCAGGGTGCTTGGCGTTCAAGTGGCGAAGCAGTTTTGAAGGTTTCATTGCCTCATTAGAGAGCTGGTCGCCGCAAACTATGCAGAGCGGTTTTGGTGTGTGGGAATCACCTGTCCCGATAAATCCATATTTCAAGTAGGACTCATGGTATTGTCTGTTAAAAGGTGTATGTTTCTTTGTTGTTGAAGGCTCTTCTTAACTTTCTAACGACGTCTGTTTCGTACTCATTTTTGCTAATTTGTGGGTTAAATTTGAGCAAACACAATATACACGTACACCAAGCACTGTTAAATTAGTAACCACAATATACACGTATACTATCACGAAAAAAGGGGGGAGTAATCATGAAAATTTATTTTTTATTTTGATTGTCCCCACTTGCCCCATGCGCGACCCAACGGACTTTCGCGGGTGGGTGGGGGGGGGGTGTCATCTGCGAGGCAGGGTGACAGGTTAATTAAGTGCACTGACAGCGAGTTCGTTTCCAATTACTGTCAGGGCGTTTGTTTATTTTGTTTGCATACACTGCCAGCAACTTTGCTAATTTCATGTTTTTAACATCTTTATAAAGAAATACATTTGATATGTTCACAATATGTGGAAAATGTGTTTGTCTTTTAGGGTTAGATATTTTTCTGTGGTCATTACCGCTAGTTGTGTATTGTATTGGGGCTACGCCCAAAGTATTGTGCCACTCTATTTTTGGCAGAGTTTAAAACGGTTTAATGCTTTTTTTAATTTTTAGTTTATTCATCATATTAATTATTTTCATTTTCATTGCTCATGTTTCCCCACCCCATGAATGTCGGAGTGTGGACGTCTCGGAATGAATGACTAACACCGTGTGAAAGTTAAGCCCATTTTTTTTCTTTTAAATTAAATTCTTAACTCTTTTACAAGAGTTGGGCTTCCTTTCTCTGTTTCAAAAGTGTGTGTTGGTGTGGTTGGTTGTTTGTTCGCTCCCTACGTCCCTCACAAAACATTCACACGCCTGCTCGCACACACACACGCTGGCTGTCACATTTTACCCCACATCTCAGAGTAAAGCTAACCCACCCACCCCCACAAGATTATTCGTTGGTGTCTGAGTGTGAGAGTGTTTTTTGTCATCTGACCATTCGATGTGATCCTGGCAAATCGCGGCAACTGGTCTGACCCCCCGCCCCTACCCACCGAGGAGGAGAGAGGGGCCAGCAACAAACCAGCAACGACGACCCGCGACATACACCAAGCACTGTTAAACAGGAGAAAGTACCGGTGTACAGAGAGGAGAGCGATACACACCTTCTCTTTGTCAAAGCTACAACGCCACTGCCCCTCAGCTCCAGACGTCACCTAAAACCGCCCCGATATCACGATATTTTGCGCATGCGCAGTATTGGTGCGGCTTTAGGTGTAGGTGACGTCTCTCAGCTCCCTGTTAACCTCCCGTCTATGGAAAGTCGCACAAACCCGAGAGAAATACACCACAGTAAATAAAATTGGTAGCATTTGATCCACGGACCGGGGGTTGGGGACCACTGCCATAAGGCCCAGACTCTTTTCACTGATTGGTAATTCTGTGATATGAGCAATTGGAAGCTACATGATTTTCCAGATAAGCGTAAGTTCACTGCCCATCAGTACTGACTGCTAATTTGTAAACACCAAAGATCCTTAAATCGCCTTAATAGCCCACTGACCTTTTATAATGTAGTAATGATTTGTGTTAGAAACTACTAGCAATAGTTGATTATATGATGAAATGTCACATCCCTACCAACTGATGTCTCGATATGCTTGTTTTCATGACCCTTATTTTTTTTAGATTGTTATTGCTGCAAAAATAAGGCCCATTATAAGTTATCAGTGATATCACTGACAACATATTCATCCATTTCTTCTTCTGATATTGCAATATTTCATCATGTTATGTTAAGGCATGTACAAAAGTATTTATGGGTATTTTGAAAATATGGAGACATTGGACTATAACAGTGCTCCCTGGTTATAGCAGTCTTGGATTTTGGTTGGAATATATAGTGGGTATAACAATTGCCCTAAATTTAATACACTCTACAAAGAGATCACTCAAAAATTCAATGCTCATACATAGTAGTGCTTTCACAATGTGTAGTGATATTGTTAATGTTTCAGTTTATTGTTTAATATTTTTCATTATTAGTGAATTCTAAACTCTAATTTTACTTTTGAATTTAATTTAATTTAATTTTGATTTTGATGCTTGTAATAGGGACAAACATAAATTAATGAAGAAAAAAAATCAGTAACTAAAAATAAAGAAAATGGACATTTGAAATGCTCAAGTATGAAGTTACATGCATTGACAGACTAAAAATATCAAAAGCATCTTTACTTAGATTTGTTGGTACTAAATAGTCCTGAGTTACTGTACTGACTCAAAACACCCACAGTATGACCAGGGAACTGATTTTTTTAAACAAACTGTTAGGAAAAAATAATTGTTTAATCTATTACAGTTATTAAAGTTTGAAAAATTAAGTTTTTACCTTTACAATTTTTTATTTTTGATTGTACATATTAAAGTATTATTTAAATTAAGATTTTGTACAATTTATACTGCAATTGTATAATTGAAGAATATTTAGAAAATATTTCTGCATTTTATTACTTGTGATATGATAATAATTGTAATTTTATATTAATGTTTTCTATATTAATTTAAAAGTTTATATTAAAAACTTTATATATATTAATAGTGGGGGAGAAAAGGCAAATTGCTTGGGGGCCTTTCAACAATATGAGTCCAAGATCTGTTCCACTAAAAAAAAAAAAAAAAAAAAAAAAAAAAAAAAATAGTACTTGAAATTTGAAAAATATACAAGAGCAAATTTTTGCACACGTGTGTATGTGAATGAATAAAGAAAACGGAGATTTTTGATTTTTTTTGCATTGGGGTGGGTTGGGGTGGGAGGCAGATGTGAAATGCTACTGCCTGGGTGTAAAAAGCAATTGATATGAATTGCAAATACTTTTTCAGTATGCCCTGGAGGCAATCTTGTGCCCATGTATAACCCAAGGGTAAACCACACCTACATGGGAAGTTTTAACTTCCCAGTTCATCCATGCAGGAGTGAATCACATTAATAGCTCATTGTACCTATGTAGGTGGAGAAGAGCCCATTTGTTCTGGGGTTAAGCACTCCTTCATGAAAGATTCCAGCTTCCAAAAAGCTCTTTCCCTTAAATAGGACACACATTTTCAACTTCATATATTATATTCTACCAATTGAAAGCTTTCAAACAAAAAACAAACACAGGTAATTTTTTTTATTAAAAAAACATAAAAAAGAGATTTAATTTGAAATTGTTTAAATGACACAAATATTATTTTACAAATGATAAAATACATTAATTCTAAAATACTGGAGGTCAATGAACTTGATTACAGTTTTGGTAAAAGAATAGCACCAGCTCATTCATGATGTTTTGGTGAAAGTGTCAGCTTATCCATGAAGCTGTTTAATGAATCCATTCTTGACAGTGACACAGAGGTTTACAGAAAACTGCTAACTGATTAGGTCTCATCAATATAATTCTTTTAAATTTTGTTTAACACAAGATCTTATAATTTTTCATTAAAATCATTGCAAGGTACAGGTTGTTTAGTCAATAAAAGGCTAATGTGGTTTTCAATGATCAAAATGATTTCACTATATAATTCTAGCTAAATGCTTTTTGAAAAAGTAAAAGATATGGGAGTTATAAATAATGTTCCAACTCGTGCCGAACTCTTGATGCTTACCAGGTTGATACATGGAACCCAATAACAAAAAGGAACATTTCTCTTAGTCTAACATTGATACTTTTGTTGCAAAACCAATGAATAGTTTGGCCAATAACATTTTCAAAAACTGTCACTATATAAGTATTACTAGTATTACTAATACTTAATGAAAAGGTTGATACAGAAAATCGTTACTTAGTTCTGCAAAATCGGGTTTGAAGTCACACAACTGTAAACACATATCATGTTCTGCGTGGAAACGGCTTCAATACTTTGTTTTAGTTGCAGCGTACACTGGTCTCGCAGAGATATGTGCTCCCAAATGATACAAACACTTTTGAAGCCGAGGAACCCCAAAAAAGTTCTTATGGAACCCTAAGGTTCTGTGGAGCACAGGTTGAAAACCTCTGATTTAGGGTACCCCAATTCTAGCCAAATGCTTTTCGAAAAGGTAAAAGAAAGGGTAGTTATCAACTAGCAAAAGGATTTGACTATTAAGGGTACCCCACTTCCAGCCAAATGTTAATCGAAAAGGCACAAGATTGTATAAATGAACAACAACAAAAAATAATCTGAAACTATTTTTTCCAATAAAATAAAAATAAAGTTTGAATTTTGCCTATCTGTATTATAATAAAAGTGACTAGAGTATTATGTTTTAGATATATAGCAAGTTTAATTTTCATGTAAACTTTATGAAAAATGCAGCCTGAAGGCAGGATCCAGTATGACAATACATATCAAACAAATATTAAGATGACTGCTTGTTTATCTTTTCTTTAATGTAGTAGCATTTAAGAAACTTTTCATACCTTATGATAAGATAACTTATATATATTCTCTTTAATGTAGTAACATATAAAGACACCCTCTTTCATAAACTGTAACACATATGATAAATGCTTTTATATATTTTCTTTAATGAAGTAACATACAAAGACCATCTTTCATATACTGCAATACACACTTACATCTCTTTAATGTATTAACATAAAGACACTTTGTTTTGTATACTGTGATAGGCCCATCAACATACTGCATGAAATATACGCTTTCATCTCTGCTAATGTTGTCTTCTCAAAGTTTGCATAAGTATGGGCACTTCGTCGAAATAAGGTGTATCTATTGGTTGCAAATGAATAGCGCTTCAGGAAATAACAAAGAAAAATAATCCAATGCTGTTGCAGCCATAGCATCAAATCCATCTAGAAACACAGTTCTTGTACTAGATGAATTAAAATCGTTGTAATAAATAGTGTATGAAGATGTGCAGTCCATTCATTGTCCATTTGAATTGGGAAGTCTGAATCTATTTCTATGTCAGAGTCTAACTTGCTACTATCGCTATAATCTGCATTCAAATCATAATCTGTCTGTATCTGAAACCCATAAAATGATCTTTCTTCACGGATTGAAGATGGAACTGAGCAATTGACATCACTTGATTCAGAACTGCTACGACCTGTAAACCATGTTGAATGAGCGCTTTGGCGCAAAAAGAGGCCATCATGGGTAAAAACGTTTTTATTAATTTAAAAAAAAAAAAATTAAGCAATGCTGTTGACATCATAAACTGATTTGAAAATGAACGAAGTTCTGATCAGCTTCAAAATCAGCCTCAATTTGGCATTATGTTAAAAAAAAAAATGTGCCTTTGAACATAGATGTGCTCATGTTATAGAGAAAGTAGTGCACTTAGATGCGCTTCCATAATCTACAGTGCAGTGTGGAAAAACGCGCTATATAATCAACAGTGTAGTGTGGAAAAATGCACTTCCATCAGTGAAAGGGTTAATATTAATGAAGTCTACCATTAATAAAAAATAGTGAGGGCTGCTTGTATATTTATATTCTTCAAATCTACTGTATGAAGCCAGTCACATCTTGAATATCATGTTTTGTTTCTGCAGTGCTATCGCATAGCAAAATACAGATGCCTTTCACTATTTTCTCCAATGCCTAAATCCCAGGAGATATCTGTCTCACAAGACATTGTGTCAATATTTGTAGGCAGCACATACCTATATTTTAAGACAAGTCAACTGTTCCATTTCTTAAATAAAATTTTTCAACACTTCAGCCTGTTGCACACTACATGAACTTTTTTCTAATAGTGCACAAGGCCTACATATTCAGATTACAAACAAAAATGCACAAGACCTATTTAGAAATTAACAATATACTATGATGAATAGATAACTTACATTTTGTACCACTGCTTAATATGGAGGATAAGCATATTTAAAATTTAATAAATATTTGTTGTAATGAATGTAAAATAAAATAAATAATTCAGCACATTAATAATTTTAAAAAAATGAATTCTTAAAATTTAATTTTTATCAGGCTGCACTTTGTCCCAACACAGATAATTTTCACTTTATTTAGGTCAGTTTTCAGTTTAAGATAAACCTTATCATTAATGCATTACTTTAAAATTTGTAAAAAGAAGCATTATACATGTGAACATTTGAAAAATCATTTTACACAAAGTTAAAAATAGAAATATTTTTAAAAATAACTGTGCAACATAACTTTTTACAATCACTAATATTAAAACATAATTTTATAAAATATAAGAAAATGATACATACTCGCATGTAAAAGTTTACTTCTCATCTAATTTATAGTTATCAAGATCTGTCCTTATACTAAAATATTAAATGCGAAATACATAGATGTACTGATTCAAAAAAATCATCTAATGTCATAAGTCATATACAAAAATATATCTCTGAAATGCTCTTTTTGAAAAAGAAACAAAGCATCAACCACAATAATTAATGAGAGAGGAAACAGTTTGTTTTTATAATAGTGACAAAGTTGAGGAGAAAAAGTAAACCACAAAGAAGCAAAGGTAAATAAATTAAATACAACAAAATACAAGAAGCCAGAAATATCACAGCCAGCTTGCCTGGAAATTAAGACTACAACTCTTACATAATCTTTATTTAATGTACAGATATTAAAACTTCAAAACATTCATTCTAAGTCTTTAACAGCCAATTAGCTCAAAGTTATATATATATATGTATGTTTTCACAGTCTAGTCATTAACAGCCAATTAGCTCAAAGTTATATATATATATGTATGTATATGTTTTCACAGTCTAGTCATTCAAGCATTTGGCTATAAAAAAACAACTCCCCCCCCCACAAAAATAAAATAAAAATTGACATAAATAAGTAAAAAATGCACAAGAATAAAACAAATTATGTAATTTAAGTGTGATTGGTGTTGAACACCAATCAAACTGGAAAAGTAAGCTCACAGAAAGAAGAAATTTAGAGAACAAGAATGAGTGAGAAAATAAATGAGAGAACAAGTGTGAATGCGTGAAAAAATAAATTAGACAGAACGAGTGAATGCATGGGAAAATAAATGAGACAGAACAAGAGTGAATGAGTGAAAAAATACATTAGACAGAATGAGTGAATGCATGAAAAAACAAATGAGAAAGAACAAGAGTGAATGAGACACAGCAAGAACAAATGAGAATTGGATGAGAATATAATATAGAAGAGAGAATAAAAAGAAAATGAAAAAAAACGAGAAAGCTTTTGAGACAAAACAAGAATGAGAATGAGAAACTGATAATGAGAGAGACTGTGACAAAATGAGAGTGACAGATATGACAGAATGAGACTTCAAACGAGAATGACAAGACATGCAGAGAGATTACAAAAGAATGACACTGACAAAACAATGACAGAGATTGTGAGAGAATGAGAACTAGTATTTAAAGACTGGCGTGACCAATCATTTTGTTTCTAAATCATGAAAACTATCACTTATGCAGTCTTTATATATAATAAACAGCCTGCTTATTTAGGGAACACACAGCATTATAAATCTGTGCAATACAATCAAGAATGTTTCTCCCCAGTTTTATGTGTATGTCCATGAAGTGTCATTGGACATCATAGTAAACACACATCATAAGGCAGTTCTCATATTCATTTGGCACTATTGTCTGTGTTGCCTTCACTATAACTGTACAGATTGAGAACTAAAATGGCATAGAATAACCACTAAACAAGCCCCTTGTTCCAGAACACTTTAATGCAATATAATATTTTGATGTCTTAAGTCGTTGACCTATGGCAACAAAGTCTGTATTACCCTATAAAAAAGACACCTCACAAAGATTCAAGTCCTTTAGGGGAAAACACTCATGCTGAGGGACATCTTCCTAGCTATCTGTCTTTATGGCAATCTAAGTAAAAGATAAACTAACCTTTATTTATGACCAATAATGGCAAATAATAATTAACAATAATGAACATAATAGATTTAGCAAAACTTGACTTAAATTTCTTAACTACAGAACCATTACTTTTGTAATTTGTAAATATAAAACTGGAATTGGAAGTAAAGAAGCACTTTTGAGCAATTATTACTGGTGTACACACTTCGCTATGTAATGATTTGTTAAAGATGAGTCAGAATTTTAAGTTCCAGTCAACAAACAGTTCACATGCATACTATGAAAATGAAATGTTACAATCAGAGGTATTTTGTGATTTTGCCTCTTATTACAACACAATGCCTTCACCAAGTGATGAGAAAGCAGCAGATGACCTAAATGAACACTCCACCCCCTCAAACTGTCTTAGAAAGGACTTAAAATTTCATAAAATATGAAGATCTTCTTGCTATCAGTTGAAAAAAATGAGAAGTCAGTAGCAATGCACAAAGCTTTAATAAAGTACCAGGATGCCCAAACTGATATTCTGAAGGATGCATCAGTATTGCCACTGTAAATCTGTCTAGAGCAGTTTATCCATGTTTACTCATCTACTTGAAGTTGCAGATACCCTGGAGCTTGTGGGGGATCTAGTACGAAGGCTTTCCAGCACCATTGGCATCTCCTTAAGCTTTATTATGACACACTCTGGTAACAGGTGACTCTTCTGGTATCTAAAAATAAACCAATAAAATGTGCGAAAAGTGTGAAGAAACAACAAAATAAGTAAAAAAAAAGAAACTACAGCAATAATGTATTAAAGATCAATAGAACAAAGGTTGGAAAAATGAAATTCATTGGTGTCACTAATAGTGCTAATTTTCACAAGATTTTTGCCTGAAGTTAGAAACAGCCATCTCTAGCAAAAAACTGGCTAAGAGAGTATAAATAATATTGTAACAGAAATAATCACGTCCACACATACACATGTATATAATTTGTATGTATCTTTATATCTATTTCTGTTGTAAATGTTAGGATTTGACTTGTATTCTGCAAGACTATATGAGTATAGCTGGGATATTGTGAAAGGAGGACAAAATGCCTAGAAGCAACACAGGAGAAGTGGGAACCTAAATATTCTTTTCCCAACCTGCAGAGTAGTAGGTAAAGTACTGAAAAATTATCCTTATTTTAATGCTGAAGCAAGAAAAAAAAAAGTCCATCAGGAGTGCAGAGA
Source organism: Sinotaia quadrata (assembly GCA_028829895.1). Taxonomy (NCBI): domain Eukaryota; kingdom Metazoa; phylum Mollusca; class Gastropoda; order Architaenioglossa; family Viviparidae; genus Sinotaia; species Sinotaia quadrata. The sequence continues at coordinate 68,758,728 of CM054183.1, forward strand.
ACAAGAACCTCAACTAAGCAGAGGGAGAAATCCAACACCTTGTTGAAAATAAGGAAAGCAGAACCCTGGCTTGACAAAGTATTTAAGCTTACTATCAGCAAAATCAGTATTAATGATGCCTCATTTTCTGAAAGACAGCACCCAACCAGAGTTTTAATATGTTAACATTTCTCTACATCTTAAATGCAATTTTTAAAATGATTTTTGCTAACATCAGCACTCCATCAAATGAAAATACAATTTACAAATATGATCACAATAAACAGCACCCCCTGCAAGTCTGAAAGAATGCATTATTAAATCATAAATCTGGCATATTCCACCAAAACCCAAAAGTTCCACCCCCCCACTATTTAATTTTTAAAATATAACCTAACCTAACACTTCAGTAAGAGTTATATGTTGTAGAGAGAGGGATTTTAATTTATACAAGAATATAACTTGTCTGTTAATTTTCTGCCCTCATTTACGAGGATGGATGATACCATTTAGTAACAAAGTTATTAAATATTCAAGCTGTAACATTAGTGGATTAGTGGAGTACAATTTATTATTTCAGTACCTAGTTTATACAAATCTCTATAGGGCATGACTCTTACCTAGAGGACAAACGAACCATTTTAGTAACAAAATTATTCAATATTCAAATCATATCATTACCAGAATACAGTTATTATTTCAGTACCTAGTTTGTATAAATTTCTATAAGATGTGATGTTTAATCCATCTACTTCATGCTTTATATGATACATATAAAATAAAATGTAAAAATAAGTACCTTAAAATACTGTCTGCAAGAAAATAAAAGAATAGAACAAAAACACAATAACACACAAATATCATGGAACATAAATATAATAAGGCAAAAGAAGCTGTACTTGGTAACTTCTCCAGTTGTGTCAACAAAAGTAAAAGTAGTGGCAGTCGAGTTCATGCCCAGTTGAGTCCCATCCATAAATAATATCCAAATCTCTCTATTAGCAAGTTGAGATGCCCACCCAATTTTTGGCACAAACATGTGTCGAAGAACCTCATCGGGTGCTGTGGAAGATGTAGCAAGACTACCTTCTGAAGATGTATTAGTAGCTGTGATGGTGGACAGTAAGGTATTGTCAAAAGTGCAGTCTCTGTGTAGGAGTGTTCGGGATTCTACTTCTGTCATTGTATTGGTCAGAGTTCCATTAAATGATTGCATCTGTAAAAATAAACCAACCCTTATCTTTAAGCAAAACAAAAGAATTCTTATTTATAAACAAGTGTCTGCAAAACAAACAGAAATTATATGAAAACAAAACATTCCACACAACCTGTAAATAACCCATAAAACTCATTTCCATTTTAAAAAAAAAATCTATTATAGGAAAACGATTTGTGAACAAAAAAAAATATCCTCACCTATGAACCAATGAAAAAAAAAAATCCTGTAAACAATTAATCCACCATTTGTAAACAACAATAAAACTTATAAAATAAAATAAAACAAAACTATCTATAAGCAAAAACATACCAAGAGCAAGGGCTAAATAATTTGTTTAGCTTCAAATGCAACTTTACAATAGGACTTTGAAAAGAAATTTTCTCAATAACTCTGTGAATAACTTCATATTCTTTAAAGTAATGTTAAAGGCACTATTGCTACAGAACTAAAATTTATTTATTTACAATAACTACTGTCTACATTTTAAATTGATTAAACTTGCACCAACGTACTGCTCATCAAAGTTTTAAAATTTGCTGCTCTCATTTGTGACTGCTAGCTCATAATGATTGTTATTAAAAAAACTGGGAAGAATTTTGAGAAATTAATATGTGAAACAGAAATACAATTTTACAATTTATTTTTTATATATGCATGAAACACCAATAATAACCCCGATGAATAACTACTGTTCAACATATAAACACAAATAATTTTACCCTGGTCCCTGTTTCATACACTTTATTATGAAAGCATTACTGACTCCACTCTAAAAGTATAAGGTCCTTTGACAGTAAAAATAATCAAATATGAAAAGAATCAATGATTGGTAAGTTGTTAGTGGTTTGATTTAGTGAAGGGATAAAAATGCAAAATCATTTCATGTAAAGCTACATTTTTAATTATTTCTTAGTGTGATTATATTTTTAACTGAATGACCAAGGTTAATAGACATCTGGAATGTTATTTATTTAAAGACAAAAAATACCCGATTTTCATTACTGAAACGTTGCAAAATAATGGTTCTTAACTCCAATGTATTAAGGGGACCATCCATATAAACAAAGAGAAAAAATAAATGCCTAAACACTGTCAAAGAGAAAGATAACATAATGAGATAGAAGTCATAAGGCAGATGAAACCATAATTATAGCAACTTGTCCCCTTTAACTTCTTCCCTCTGACTTGTCCCATTTGACTTGTACACTTTAACTTGTCCCCTTCTTTGTTCACAGCACTGAGTAATGTCTTCCAGCCAACAAACTAAGTTAAAGCAAAGACCAACTATTCTATTTTTATGATAGGAGCAATCTCTGCTATTGCTGGCAGCAATGTATACTGTCTTTTAGCCAACAAAATAAGCTAAAGCAAAGAACAACTATTCTATTTTTATGATAGCAGCAACTTTTCATGCTGGCAACACACCTTTTAATATACTTGAACTTTAGAAAGATCAATTCTAATTTTACAATAGCACGACTTTATATATATTTATACTGGTGACACACTTTAATATACTTGAACTGAAGAAAAAGACTACACTAATTATTTCTTATTTTTTCCTCTCCATTTGATACCTTGTACAAATCTGCCCTAAACTGTCAAATGTTTGACCAAACTTCATTATTAGTCTTGAAGGAGCAGTTTTATATATTCTAGAGAAGAAGGGTTATAGGATATTTTTTTAAGTAAAGAACCAACAGTGTTCTGGCAGTCTGAGGTAAATGAACAGATGAAATAGATGATTTTAATTTTAAATTTAAACTCATTATGATTATAGTACAAAAACATGTATGCATTTGTATACAAAAAAACAGAGAGAGAGAGTGAGAGAAGGACAAACTTATAATCTCTTCAAGATTTAACTATTGTGTTCTCACTGTTAATTATGATTAAAATAATAATGATAATTCAAAGCTAAATACTTTACTTATTTGTGATAAGACTAGAAGAATATCCTCCTCACAAGAATGAATGCTTATGCAAGCTACGTATATTGCGTGATAGCGTATATTGTAACTAAAACATCTGGTAAGACAAGAGTGGCCTCTTAATATTTAATATGATTCCAAGACAAATGTCTATGAAAGTTAAGAACATTGTTTTAAAGTTCAAACTGCAACAATATATAATATGCCAAGTATGGCCTCCTCTTAAAAAAAATAATTTGAATGAAGAATAATTACTATTTTATAAGTTAAAACATTGACATTATACTATATAAAAAAATACAGGAACTGTTTCCTCCTGCCAATGTTAATCTGAAGAATTTGAACTTGAGACCTAAATACATAATTCAATCTAAAAGCTCAAATCCATGACAAAATGACTACTTGTCCCGTTGATAATGTTCATATTGAATCAAGAAGTGAAGGTACACAAAGTTAATTAAATTGCTTCACAACTAATTACTATAAATACAGATCAATATCAATACCACAATTTCCTCTTGAATAAAAGTATAGATTTTAGATATACTGCTCACACAATTATATTACTTTATACTAATTATGTATATATTTAGCAATACAACAATATCCACTTACAAGAGGAGAAGATTTTATAGAGCATGAGTATGGTTTGTTTGAATCGGTGGATAGTTTTTCACTGCTCACTGTATCTGATTCACCATTCTTCAAGCTGGGGCGCCTGAAATTTAAAAGTGTAACCATCATCATCTTTGAGTAAATATTATTACTTCACGGGCATCTACAAACCATTACCTGTGATAGGCAAGATTTCAATTTTTTTTAGTGCTTAGGAAGAATACTATTACTATAGAAGAATATCTGGTATAAAAATATTCAATATTAACCCTGAACTGTAAGATCCTCAAATTAAATAAAAAACAGAACATGAAGGGAAGAGATGGAGAAACAGGCAAAATAAAATACATATCATGAAAAGGAAAAAAAGAAAATAAAGAACAGAATAACGAGAATAAAACTTTAAGACTGATAAGAAATAATGAAATTAAAAAAAAAACAAAAAAACGCTGAACTTGCAAAAATACTTTTTTTGTTTATTATTATTTGTATTTAAAACTAAAATCTAGTGAGTGGACAGAAAAAAAAAATTAAACACAAGCGCCTGCCTGATCAATGAGAAAAATTGTATTATTAAAAAAAGAGAAAGAAACAAAAATCTAAAACAGCAAATGTGATTTTTAGGAATACCTATAATTATAATTAGTACCTATATTTGAATCCTCCCTCTCTCATCCCTACTTTCTTTATAGGAGATCCCCAATAAAACAAACAAAACATGCCCAACAACATATAATGTGATTTTTAGAAATAATTATATCATGTCCATACCTGAATTCTCCTCTCACCTTTGTTTTCTTTCAGGGAATTCACAATACCCCCTCCCCCAAACCATATAACGTGATTTTTAAGAATACTTGTATCAAATGTCCATGCTTGAATTCTCCCTCTCTCACCCCTACTTTCATTTTAGGGAATTCCCAATAAAACAAACAAAACTTCCCCAACAACATACAATGTGATTTTTAGGAATACTTATATCAAGTGTCCAAGCTTGAATTGTTTTCTCTCTTCCCAATAGATTATGTTTCCAGCTCCTCCATTAAAAAAAAGGATTCAATTAAAAGAGCATGTTTGAGAGGATATAAAGGTGTGAGGCAGACTAAGATTTTTATTCTGAATGAATGATCCATTCTAACTCTAAAGCTTTCAACCTTGCTTATCTTTCTGGATTCCTTGGCCTTGTGATGGTAGGTAATTAATCCAATTAGTATCTGCACTTAGTAATTAGAGAAACTCATATAAAATATTTTAAGCCAAATAATAAAAACTTTATCAATTATTAGAGAGACTTTCACCTTCATTTAAAAGAGAGATGTTTTTCTTCCTAATTTATTAAAAACTGTTAATACTTATCTATTAATGAATATTATTGCTTGTTTAGGACATACCGTCCAACACTGACTGGAAAAAGTTCCTCCTTTAAGTTCCTTTGTAATCCAGCAAAGATTAACTCTACCTGGCGGCATTGGGCATGCCACTGAAAATATAAACATTGCATTGTCAGAATAAACAAAAACTGTTTAACATTTTGTTTTCAGACAGATTAAAATCCCAAATGTCTAACACAAGTATATTGTAAAATTGAGTTAGTATTTTCATATAACCTCACCCCCACAAACAGCCCCCTCCCCCCCCAAAAAAAAAAAAAAAAAAAACCCCAAAAAACCCCGACACACACACACAAACAATCAAAAAGCCCTCACACCATTAAAAATTTGGCAGCGCTTGCAAATGTTACCCATTTAAATTTCAGGTATTCAGTACCATTTTCTCACATTATGTGCTATTCCCTTCAATTTGTCTTGATGGCAAACCTTTCAGTGTTCTGTGCAAAAGACTACTTTCCATTATACTGTTCATATTCATATTTCCAAGATCATTAAAAAATTGTCATTCTCACTGTTCCTCATTCACTTGGTTATGTCATTTAGTTAGGTATAGAATAGGGTCTCATGTCACTTTTATTATGACTGCTCATGTATCAGCCATATTTTGTATCCAATTGTTATTGTTTGCAAAATTCCATGAATTTTATTTTATTTTAATCAGGTTATAAAATTAATTTCACAAAGCTATTAAACAGTTATAAAGTAAGAAAGTACCTTTTCCACATGGTCCACCAGTTCCTGACTTTGCCGCTGAATGGATTTCGCAGAATCATGAAGACAGGTTCCACTTGTCTCAATTTTGTCCTTCTTTACAGACAGTTTAGCACCTAATCAACATAAACAAGTAGACAAGTGGTAGCACTGACTAAGGCATTGGAGACTGAAAGATCTATGAACAATTCTAGCATAATGCTCTTTTAAAAAAAACAAACCAATAATTAATAAAAACAGCAGTAACTGTAATCACAACTGTAATAAATATATCCTAAAATTAATTACAAAATTAAAAAGTAGTCAAAGGTGGAAATATAGTTATATATCTCTAATAAAGCAAATGCCTGATATTACCATAGAAAATAAAAAAAATTAAATGTGAATACTTAATTATAGGCTTCCCTTTATTTATGAGTTATTATTTTTTAATTCTTCTCTCTATGAACTCATATTTCAATACAGACATCTCCCTTAAACAAAGTGAACAAAGCACATACATTTATTTTGATACACAAGTTTCATAAAAGGATTTGAAAGTATTTTGATATCATACCCTTTCCTGAATGCTCTTAGCCAATTCAGTTGGCTTACATCATTCTTTGTGTTGGTAATATCCTTTATTGTATTGACTTGCTGGTTTCCATATTAATTTTTACCAAATTCCATCATCCTCTTGATATTGATCTGGTGGTTTCTATTTCAGTAATACCTGTTAATATCTTAAAATTTACATCATCCTCTATATATTGATCTGGTGGTCTCTCTTTCAGTATTAGCTGTTAATATCTTTACATTTGCACCCTCCTGTTTACAAACTACCGATCTGTTAGTCTTAGTGTTAATTTCTGTACCATTTATTTGTTGGAGTCGTGGTGGTCTCAGTATGAATTTTTATTTGTTAACATCTTTATGTTTGCACCACAGTTTGTAATATGCTGGAATGAAATTTACAGACATCTCTATAATATGTTGTAAAGAAATTGCCCTCCTGATCAATATTCTCCAGAAGATGTAAAAATATGGTTGTAAAAACCCATGTAAAATAAGTTTTTCCTGAACGCTCTCCAGACATCCCTGTCACAAAACGGGAGGCTCGTTACAAGCCGACCCCGAGCTGAAGTTAGAGATGCAAGGGTGAAGTCTATTTTTGGCCTGCTCCGGTGCACCTCCAAGAAAAGCCCGGTGACGTATGCCAGTACTACGTTGCGTCAAGTTGTTACATAGACACACATGACATACTCCATTGATGTTTGGGTGGGGCCCAATTTATTAGTGTCATGCCAAGGAACGTTTTATTGGCGGTGTGTGTTGTGAGTGTGTATCATAAATGTGAATAAATGGACGAACAGACGAACGGTGCAAAACAATAGTACAAATTCTTTCGTCCCTCTCAAAAATTATGAATAACAAGAGAGTTGAAAGATGTTTAAATCAGGTTATTTATTTCCCGATTTAAAAGGGGCACTACTCTTTCGCACAGTGATTAATCATTCATTCAACTTTCCAATGTCATGCACTCTGTGGGAAATAAGGGGAGATGAAAATGATGAAATTCAAAATATAAAATAAAGATTAATTACACAATTCTTATGCGGCAAATGTGGCCGCTTTAACAATAGTTGACATATAGAATAAGCATTAATTTTAACATTAGAGTTCTTATTTTGCAAACGATATAATAGTGTTCATTTTCTTAAGAGTCCTGAGTTAAGTATGTGCGCGTTAGCCGTGCTAATGATTACTCACTATTAATGTCAGCGTTCCAAGGAGATGACGTAAGCTCACACGTCACTTATAAGCGGCACTTCAAAGTGAAGATCACACGCAATTGAGGCGTGCATTACAGGTGAAGATTCTGCAGAATCTAGGCACCACTTTCAGATTATCACTGGGGAGAAATCTGAAATTTAACTGACTGTTGTCAGTCTCGATAATTGTCGCTGTTTCTGGTTGTCGTGGATACGGACACCCCAACGACGTTTAGCATTATCGGGTGGAGTCGTCCAGTGGGATGTGTCGTCGCATTACATTGAGTGTAGAAATCCGGATATGTATCTCCGGCGCTAGCCCCTCAATTTGCGGGATAGACTGCCAAAACGAACTCAGACAGGGGGAAGAACAAGTTGGTCCCTCGTGTCGTTAACTGCATACAACCAGCGTCGCATGCATTGGGTTTTCTTTGACAGCGAACTTTCCACTTTGCCAACAATTATACTGAGTAATTTTGCCTCGTTACTCAATATATGGCATCAGACGGATGGAAAACGGAAGGAAAGAGATCTTTGCAGCTTTCCTTTATGAAATCTCTGTACATGAGATAATTCATACGTGAAGTTAGACTGGCTTCAGACGAATCGACGTTTTCAACATTGAGAGTAAAGTCTTCATTTCGCCTCTTATATAGCCTTCACTGAAGGTTTCCAAAACTTCCAGAAGCTATGTCCCGTGACATGATTTTGGCCTTGGATATATAGTGGTAATTGCGATGCACGTTTTTCTGTAGCCAATTTCTAATTGCGCACTGGCCACTTCTCTTGTCAACAACACGTGACTCGAAGTGCGCAGTTGTCCCAATCATTTAATATACATATCTTTCACAAACTAATATATATATTCAATATGATAATTAACACACACTGCGTCACGAACGTCTGTCTACTAAAGAGATCTTAGGTGACCGTTACTGGAAGTTACATGCTACATACGAAAAATAACAAAACTCGGATTACTTCAATTAGTTTTGTTAGCGGTTTTTTAAAATGAAATAAAATATAATTTCTGTCCCTCATTTCCTGTGACAACCCCCTTCTTAAAATTGATTGGAGCTCACAGAGTGGAAATCAAATAGGAACAAAAAAAATTTTATTTCACACGATAGTCCCCACAGGAATTTTATGCGCATCTGTGGAGAGACTATCCTCTCTCTTGTTTATATCGCGGTTATGGCATGCCGGGATAATGCATCGGCACCCGAATTTTCTCGGCCCGCGATGTGTTCGACAACGAAGCTATACTCCTGTAGCAGGAGTGTCCATCTAGTTAGCCTAGCGTTATCATACATGCTAGTGCGCAGATATGTCAGCGGCTTATGATCGCACTGCAGGATGAATGGTTTAGAGTACAGATAAGCACTAAATTTCTTGAGTGCCCATACGATTGCTAAGCACTCTTTTTCAATCGTAGAATACCGTGTCTCACGATCTAACAGTTTCTTAGACGCGTATGCTACCGGTAGGTATTCGTCATCTGTCTCTTGGAGAAGTATGGCACCGAGGCCTTCGTCTGATGCGTCGGTCCTGACAATAAATCTTTTGTCAAAGTCTGGTAACTGTAGGACGGGTTTACTGGTCAAGATGTCCTTCACCTTTTCGAGGGCGGTGCTACACTCGGCCGTCCATCGTATTTTCGTAGGTTGTTTGTTCCCAGTTAAGTCCGTCAGTGGTTTAAGAAGCGTACTGAAGTTTGGGACAAATTTTCGGTAGTACCCCACTAGCCCCAAAACTGCCCTGACCTGTTTCTTTGTAGTCGGTAAGGTCATGTCACGAATGGCTGCAGTTAAGTCTAGATTTGGGCCTATATGTCCGTCACTTATGATATGGCCAAGAAACTCAATCTCTCGAAAGCCCGCGCGTACTTTGGAGGGTTTCACGGTCAATTTATTGCGCTCGAGAATGTCAAGTAGACCACTCACTGAGGATAAATGTTGGTCCCATGTTCCTGTTGCTACCAGTATGTCATCAAAGAAATTCAATGCGTTAACGCTCTCTAACGGTAACTTTCGCATGAAGCGCGCGAATGTTGCGGGTGCGTTCGCTAGTCCGAACGGTAGTCGGCAAAACTGAAATAAGCCTAGCGGGGTTGGAAATGCTGTTTTTGGTCTGTCGTCAATAGCAACCGACAGTTGCCAGTACCCTTTGCACATGTCAAACTTTGAAAAGTAATGTGCCTTGGTTAGTTTTGCGAATAATTCGTCCTGATTTGGGATGGGTTCCGCATCGAATTCAGTTATCTCATTTAACTGTCTGTAGTCCACACAAAAACGAAGCGTACCGTCTTTCTTTTTAACTAAGACGACCGGTGATGAATATGGGGAGATTGACTGTTCAATCACGCCCTGTTTTTGCATTTCACGCACCTGTTCTGCTATGTACTTTGTGCTCTCATATTTCTGTGGGTACTGTTTTAAGCGTATCGGTTTGTCACTTAAAAGTTTTATGCGGTGTTCAACCAAATCTGAGTGGCCCGGTTGGTCGGTGAATATGCGCGCGTGTCTGCGTAAGAGTTTTGACATTGCGTCGCGCTGTTCGACAGTTAAGTTCGAGTCAATCTCGACTTGATCGACTGTAACTGCAGGGTTAGGCGTGGTTTCGGCGGACATCATGTCTGTTCTGAAATTGGAGTCTTCCAATTGTATCAGTGCGACATTCACGTTTTGTATCTGTTCGTCGCTGCGTTCGTAGTACCGCTTGAGCATATTTATGTGATAGATTTTCTGCTTATTTCCTGTCTGTATGCTGTAGTCGTTCTGCTTCACACGCTTAATAACGCGGTAGGGTCCACGCCAGTGCATTTGCATGCGGTTGTTATGCGTGGGCCGCAAGAGTAACACGAGCTGACCTGGTTCGAGGTTACGTTCCACAGCAGTACGGTCAAAATTTCGCTTGTATCGGGGTTGTTTTTCGCGAATGTTTTCCTGTGCTAAGTGACACGTCTCGGTCAGACGTTGACGTAGTTCGGCTACGTACGTGTGAACATCTTTACCATCGGTCACAGTGTCTCCCTTGACCCATGTTTCTTTTATTAGCTTAAGGGGACCACGAGGTTGTCTGCCGTATAGTAGTTGGAACGGTGAGTAGCCCGTACTCTCTTGTGGGAGTTCGCGATACGCGAAGAGTAATGGTGCTAGAAAACGTGGCCACTGGTCGGGTTGTTCCGAGGCCATTTTAATTAACATTTTCTTTATTGTACCGTTGAAACGTTCAACGGCACCATTAGACTGAGCGTGATATGGTGATGAGAACAACTGTTTACACGCCAGTAGACGCATTGTTTCAGCCATCATTGCTGAGGTGAATTGAGTGCCCTGGTCACTCAATATTTCTCGGGGAACGCCCGTGCGAGAAAATACGTCTATTAAAGCGTCTGCGACTTCGATTGCTGTGATGCCCTTTAATGCGACTGCTTCTGGATATCGTGTTGCAAAATCCACGATTGTTAGGATATAGCGATATCCTCCTTCGGCCGCGGGAATGATTGGGCCAATAATGTCTACTGCGACTTTTAGGAATGGCTCCTCTACTGTTGGTACTATCTCGAGGGGAACTCGACTGACACGCCCTCGGTCGATATGTTGTTGACACTGCGTACATGTACGAACGTACGAGCGAACATCCCGACTCAGGCCTGGCCAAAAGAAGTCCTCACGAACCCGCTGCTCAGTGCGCCGCGCGCCCTGATGTCCAGACATGATTGAGTCGTGTGCAAAGCTTAGAATCAGCGGTCTGAGTGGTGTAGGGGTAAATAAACACGTGGTGCTTCTAGTATCATTTTCCTTATAGTCGGTGCGCCGAAACGCTAGTCCGTCCTTCAGGAAATACGTCATGGTTGCGTACTTGCTGGACGTAATAGTGTTTTTCCGTGCCAGCTTTAGCATTGAGGACAAACTTTTGTCCTCCTGCTGCAGGTGACTGAGTTGACTTGGGGTCAACTGCGGAAATGTGTTCTCGACTATCTTTAGAGCTGGGGGTCCTTGTTTACTACGTTCCCGTTGTGCTCTAGTGGTTACGGGGAGAACAGGATAGATGCCATCAGTGTGTGTGTCACACTGCCCGGGCGATAGTATGAATCCGAACTGCATGTCTCTTATCACTGCGGCGGTGACTGTACCGGAAAATACGGATGACGTAACATGTACAGTGGCTCTTGGACATGTACTAAGGTGTCCCATAACACATCGAATGCGGACACTACCTCTTAGATACTGTTCAGGGCGTACAAGTTTAGCATTTATGCAGCTTATGGACGCGCCTGTATCGACCAGTATTTTGACTCTTTTTCCGTTTACTGTAGCCTGTTGGGTCTTTAGAGTTGCACCTGTTTCAGTGCATACCTTTACATCACGTGGACTGGGACAGTTCTGAGAACTATGCCCCTTCCCTTTGCAAGTGTAACACGTCATAGGTGGGGAGTCGCGTGTGTGACGTCGTACGTCTTGTGACTTAGTATATGTCCGCTGTACCGGTTCGGGTTTTTCCGATTTCGTCATTGGTCGGTTCAATTTCGGTGTATACTTCTGCCGATTTGTAAGAGGAGGGCGTGGTGCACTCCTCGTAATTACCGGATCGGGGTAATCATTATACGTGTCTGCTAACTTCAACATATCACAGAAGTTAGTCGGGGGATTTCGCTGCAAATATGTCGTCATTGCAGGCGGAGCAATATGGAGAAATTGATCTCTTAATATCAAATCAAATAGGCCCTCATATGTCTTCTGGATGTCTGTCAAATCAATCCATCTATCAAGATAATGGCGTAACCGGGTACCGAAGGCTTGCATGGTGTCATTTGCTTTAGGTATGGCTCTCCTAAACATTTTTCGAAAGCCTTCTGCTGTACATTGAAAAGTACGCATCAAACCCGTTTTGAGATCTGCATAAGTAATAGCGGGATCGCGCGTTAGATCAGTAAATGCGCGCGAGCTTTCACCTTGAAGTATTTGACCGAGTTGTTGTTTCTTTTCAATATCAGTGTAATTAAAGTTGGCAATGAAGCTGTCAAAGCGCGTCAAAAACTCGTCAATCGTCTCGACTTCATGGTTGAAGAAAGCTAGCCGTGTCCGGGGTTTATTTAATTCGGCCTGTTGCTTAGCAGTCCCCTCTAACAACTTCTCTCTAGCTGTTAACTCTTGCTTAGCTAATTCAAGCTGTTCCTGATGTGCTTTGGCTTTTAATCTAAGCTTTTTCTCTTCTGCTTCCTGCCTTTTATCTTCTAAATCCCTAGCAGACTGAATCTTTAATAACTCTATTTCTCTTGCCTCTTTAGCTCTTTTTTCCTCTAGCTTATTTTTCTTATCCTCTAGTTCTCTAGCCTCTTTCGATCTTTTTTCCTCTAGCTTATTTTTCTTATCCTCTAGTTCTCTAGCCTCTTTCGCTCTTTTCTCCTCTAACTCTCTCGCCTCTTTCGATCTTTTTTCCTCTAGCTTATTTTTCTTATCCTCTAGTTCTCTCAGAGTTTGCATCTCTAGCTGTTTAGCTAACTGTCTCTTATCTTCTAGCTCTATAGCCTCTTTCGATCTTTTTTCCTCTAGCTCTCTCACCTCTTTCGCCTCATTTTCTTTCGCAACATACCATTTAGTTATCTCTTCATCCACGTATTTCTTTAGGTCGGCTTTCTCGTACCCGAATTCTCTACCCATAGCCATGAGTTCTTTCTTTATGTTTACTAGCTCGGCCATTTTTAAAATTGCTAGTTATCACGAGTATGGATAAAGTGACTTAGAATATTCGCGGGATTTTGACCTCTGTCGGTCACAAGTGGTGCAATGGTGTGTGTATGAACACCAGCCACCACGTGATTAGGATTATGACAAACACGAATAAAAGAAATCCTAATCGCAAATTTGCAAAGTTAGCAAAATTAGCAAAACAACAGTTGCTAATGTAGCGTACAAAATATCGATCTATGTACGTCTAAACACGAGTCGGTACGCGTTAACGATAATAGCGTAAAGATAATAAAACTTATTTCAACACAATAATAAGTCTTATCAAAATCCAGTTCACCTAAGTCTCAATAGCAAAGCCCTAACATGCAATAAACAATGCATAATGGTGATGAGATAGAAAAGCAGGAAAGAGATGATACTTTCTTACAACAACACAATTTACCTTGTCAGATCACGGTCAGTGGTCACCAGATGTCACAAAACGGGAGGCTCGTTACAAGCCGACCCCGAGCTGAAGTTAGAGATGCAAGGGTGAAGTCTATTTTTGGCCTGCTCCGGTGCACCTCCAAGAAAAGCCCGGTGACGTATGCCAGTACTACGTTGCGTCAAGTTGTTACATAGACACACATGACATACTCCATTGATGTTTGGGTGGGGCCCAATTTATTAGTGTCATGCCAAGGAACGTTTTATTGGCGGTGTGTGTTGTGAGTGTGTATCATAAATGTGAATAAATGGACGAACAGACGAACGGTGCAAAACAATAGTACAAATTCTTTCGTCCCTCTCAAAAATTATGAATAACAAGAGAGTTGAAAGATGTTTAAATCAGGTTATTTATTTCCCGATTTAAAAGGGGCACTACTCTTTCGCACAGTGATTAATCATTCATTCAACTTTCCAATGTCATGCACTCTGTGGGAAATAAGGGGAGATGAAAATGATGAAATTCAAAATATAAAATAAAGATTAATTACACAATTCTTATGCGGCAAATGTGGCCGCTTTAACAATAGTTGACATATAGAATAAGCATTAATTTTAACATTAGAGTTCTTATTTTGCAAACGATATAATAGTGTTCATTTTCTTAAGAGTCCTGAGTTAAGTATGTGCGCGTTAGCCGTGCTAATGATTACTCACTATTAATGTCAGCGTTCCAAGGAGATGACGTAAGCTCACACGTCACTTATAAGCGGCACTTCAAAGTGAAGATCACACGCAATTGAGGCGTGCATTACAGGTGAAGATTCTGCAGAATCTAGGCACCACTTTCAGATTATCACTGGGGAGAAATCTGAAATTTAACTGACTGTTGTCAGTCTCGATAATTGTCGCTGTTTCTGGTTGTCGTGGATACGGACACCCCAACGACGTTTAGCATTATCGGGTGGAGTCGTCCAGTGGGATGTGTCGTCGCATTACATTGAGTGTAGAAATCCGGATATGTATCTCCGGCGCTAGCCCCTCAATTTGCGGGATAGACTGCCAAAACGAACTCAGACAGGGGGAAGAACAAGTTGGTCCCTCGTGTCGTTAACTGCATACAACCAGCGTCGCATGCATTGGGTTTTCTTTGACAGCGAACTTTCCACTTTGCCAACAATTATACTGAGTAATTTTGCCTCGTTACTCAATATATGGCATCAGACGGATGGAAAACGGAAGGAAAGAGATCTTTGCAGCTTTCCTTTATGAAATCTCTGTACATGAGATAATTCATACGTGAAGTTAGACTGGCTTCAGACGAATCGACGTTTTCAACATTGAGAGTAAAGTCTTCATTTCGCCTCTTATATAGCCTTCACTGAAGGTTTCCAAAACTTCCAGAAGCTATGTCCCGTGACATGATTTTGGCCTTGGATATATAGTGGTAATTGCGATGCACGTTTTTCTGTAGCCAATTTCTAATTGCGCACTGGCCACTTCTCTTGTCAACAACACGTGACTCGAAGTGCGCAGTTGTCCCAATCATTTAATATACATATCTTTCACAAACTAATATATATATTCAATATGATAATTAACACACACTGCGTCACGAACGTCTGTCTACTAAAGAGATCTTAGGTGACCGTTACTGGAAGTTACATGCTACATACGAAAAATAACAAAACTCGGATTACTTCAATTAGTTTTGTTAGCGGTTTTTTAAAATGAAATAAAATATAATTTCTGTCCCTCATTTCCTGTGACAATCCCTAAACAAATGAATGGTCCTCCAAGGTCATTTCAGATGTTGTCTCGCTCAATTAAGAGTATATGATTATACTGGTTCTACAAACATGGGCAAACTTATCTCTCTTCATTCCAAGTGTTCATGCTGCCCTGATAGCTCTTCTGAGCACATATATACCCTAAGGGTCACTCTTGTGAGCATATATATACACACACCCTATGAGTATGTTGTCTTCCAGGAGATGTTGATATTTGGTAAATATTTTGGAAAATTTATTTACATAATACAAAATTCTTTGTCCTATTACCAGAATAATAATAGTTTGAAGCAGTAATTTTACATTTTCAGTCAGTTCTCCATAATAATAACAGTGAATCCCTTAGTGTAAACAAGTTTAGTTTAATATTAATAAGGCAATATAGTTAGGAATGTACATACTCACCATCATAAAAAACTGCCTCAAAATCTGTGTTTTCCATCAACATGCATTTGGCCTTTTTAGTGTATATGGTGACCTTGGGGGTTTTAGAACGCGCCAGTCCAACAAACCTGATTAGAAACGACATATATAGACAAATTTTAATGATACTACAATCCCATATACTTATACAATGAAAAATTTCAATGATACTAAAATCCACTATACTTATACAATGAAAATTTTTCAATGATACTAAAATCCACTAATAAAATGAAAAATTTCAATGATACTAAATTCCAATTCTAAAAAACTCCAAATGACAATAAAATCCAGTTTAGTTACACTACACTGTAAAGTTCCAAATGACAATAAAATCCAATTAAGTTAATGGCACTAAAAAATTTCAAATGATACTAAAATCCAAATTAGTTACTATACTGAAAAAATCCAACTGATTTACAAGAAGAAAGGACAAGATGTAAATTTTACAATGCATACAAAATCCAGAATAGTTATAGTCATGATTTTTCACTGATAGTTATCTAATTATCACAATCACTTTCTTATTCTTGCCAACTTTTTGCACTCTAGTCTTTGACTTTCATAACAGAAAATGTCAATATCAGGCAGGCATTTGACTTCCTAATGAGGAAAAAAAGGCTCTATTTTATCACAGATCACTGAATAAACTGTCAATTTCAAGAAGTCATTTGACAGTCCACCTTAAAAGAGTTTATCTTATCACAGAAGAATTTATTGGGTAAAGATTCTTTTTGATACAAAAAAAAAATAAACCCAACAAAAAAAAGAAACGAGAGAAAAAAAAGAAAGTATTATTAAACACTGTCCATTTGCTCTAGCTGAAAGATCAGATTCAAATACCAGCACATTAAAAAAATAAATCTAATTCCCAATCTAAAATAAATAATTTGTAAACAATTACTAAACTGTACAGTACTCATGAACTATTACTACAAACCACTTTCAGTTTTTATATAATGAGTCATATATCTGAGAAATTAATTAGCAATCAAACAGCTAAATCAAAATAACCAATGATATAAGTGATAGAGCAAAAACAATCAACAGAAATATGATAACTTATAGATAACATCATGATGAAAAGACCAATAAAGCAACTACATCTAAACAACCAATGATATAACATAGAGAACAAAAATAATCAACAGAAATATGACAACTTATAGATAACATTAAGACAAACAAAAGACCAAAAGCAACTACATCTAAACAACCAATGATATAACATAGAGAACAAAAATAATCAACAGAAATATGACAACTTATAGATAACATTAAGACGAACAAAAGACCAAAAGCAATTACATCTAAACAACCAATGATATAAAAGACAGAACAAAAATAATTAACAGAAATATCACAACTAATAGATAACATTAAGATGAACAACAGACTAATAAAGCAGCTATACCTAAACAACCAATGATACAACTGAGTGACAGCAAAACAAAAGAAATATGACATAGATAAAATTAAGATGAACAGACCAATAAAGCTATACCTAAACAACCAATGATGAAACTGGGAGAGAGCAAAAATAATAATCAATAGAAATATGACTACTTATAGATAACATTAAGATGAACAAAAGAATAGTAAAGCAGCTATACTTAAACAACCAATGATATTAATGAGAGGGAGAGAAAAAATAATCAACAGAAATATGATAACTGATGAATAACAATATGAATTAAAGGTAATGCACCTGTCCCTGGAAGACAATCCAAGTTAAGAAAAGCAAGCAAAGATAATTCACAAAATAATACCAACCATGCAGCCTGGTTGTACATCTTCCAATACTTGTCTGGCAAGGAGTGGAAAGTGAAAGTCTTGCAAGATGCTGGTGGGGATGGGGGACTGTCACCGACAGCAACTCCACGACCCTCCCCTGGACGGAAGGTAGTTATCTACAAAGACATATTTACAAACCTACACTTAACATCAGTTATAGGTCCATAAAACAGAAACCATTTAAATTAGGAACAACACGTTTTGCACATTAATTTTATATATTTATTAGTTAGTGTTACAGAGAATTATTGGAATGTTCAATTAAATATGTTATTTATGCATAAAATCAATAATTAATTTATATTAGTTTGAGTCTTTGTTTAAAGTTATTGGTAATCTATCTATGATATACGTTATTACAATGCAACTAGAATTTAGATTGCGAACACTAAGTTTGCTACTGATTTTGTTTGCTAACTTTCTAAAAAATAACAGTAATAGGTGCTAAATTAAATTTCTTTAAATGTGAAGTATTAATGAAGCTAAGAGTAATTAAAAGATAGTAGAAGTTAATGTTTGTCCTGCTGATACTAGGCAGTCCCACACTGTTTTACAGGGGACATATGCAGTTAAGCATGAAAATTTACTAAACTTTATCACACAGCAGTTTTTTTCACATTTAACATGAACTAACAATTTTTATATAAAAATAAAGAGCCAAGTTTTGTCTTTTAAAGAAAGTTGTTTTTCTTTTGAACTTTATTATTGTATCTGTAAACTTTAACAAAAGTACCTTAGGTTATGTCAAAAATTTATCATTGGGAGCATGAAGGCTGGGGGAAAAAAAAATCAAATTTGTGTTTTGGATACCTTTTTAAAAGAATTTTTCAAGACCTGCATGGATTTTGTAACATAAATTCTGATTGGTCCATTAAAAAGAGGAGAAATAACTCTCCACATTCATATTTTTTTCCACATCTGTGTATGAAAAATAACAGGAACAGATTTTTAAAGTAAAATGTTCAGTTTTTCTAGATCAAGTAATTTAAGATGTATTAATTGCACTGTACTAAAGAAAAGTTATCAATGTGAATCACTGACTGCTACAAGAGAGTTTTGTAATATACTCCACAGTTGAAAGATGATTAACTATTCCTCAGATATTCTGATATGGTGTTAAGAAAGAAAAGACAGTATTAATTACCTGTAGACCATCAGAAGATACAGAAAAGACTTGAAGAACTCTTTGTTCTTTTCCCTTGTTCTTGACAAATTCCATACACACACATCCACTGTCTAGAATATTTACCTGTCAAAACAGATATAAAGTAAAAGCAAACTTCAAGAAAATAGTACAGAAATGGACTTCTTATTTGGAAAGTTTGTGACCTGAGCAATTCTAGATTTTCAAGTCCTTGCTCTATTGTATGTAGAATAATGTCTCTTTGCCTTCAAACAAACTAGATGTCCATATATGTTGCATGTACACATTTTGTGTTTGTGATCACAACACTCTTATATTGTTATAAGGAAACGAACAGATTCAGTCACTTCTGCATTTAGAAATTTATCTTGAAAGGCTGAGCTAATTACTGTCAAGTTTTTACTTTGATACAACAAAGAATTTAAAGAAACATCCAAAACATTATTAAATTGTTTGGAATAAATCTGTAATTGTAATTTGGAGATGGGTATTTTTAGACAATTTACAAAAAAGACAAAGAAAGGATGATTCATGAACATTGTGTTCAAATATTCAAAGTACTTTCTTGAGAAAGTAATATAAACCTGACTCTTGTATAATGCACGCCAAAGAGTCAGGTTTTTTTCCCCCCTGATAGTTCTAACATTATTTAGTAGTCTGTAAAGTACATTTTTCATTATGGATTTCTGGTCATTTCTGATTTCTAGATTTTAGATTTCTGGTCATTCCTGATTTCTAGATTTTGGATAAGAAGCATTTGATTTAAAACATTAGTTTAAAGATAAACATGCATTTAACATAAAAAATTCACTACTGTACATGCACTGGAAATAATACGTTTGTGTCAAGATAAACAAAGACAAGATTTCAAGAATACAGACTGAACTGTAATGGGTGAATTCTAAAAATATCCACAACTTTTAAAATACATTTAATATATTTTAAACAAAAAAAAAAAAAGTCTTTGTAAACTAAAAGAGACAAGTAAGTTTTTTTTAAAAACTGAGAACTAAAAATCTAGTGTAGGTTTTCCAATAACAAGAGCAAAACAAAATGAAACATATTTAAAATTAACCAATAAACTCAAGTGTTCAAGAAAATCTGCTTTATATATATATATATATATACACACAAACACACACATAAAACCCTGTAATTAAAAAGAAATTCATTCTAACTGAAAAATGGCATCTCTTTTAATTACATTGATACACATAGCCATTTTCTTTAAAGTGATAATACATTAGTAACATTCAATATTTCTTTTATCTGCAAACGGCCAATTCTGTGAAGAAATAATATTTAAAAAGGCATATACTTTGTAATGCTTAGTTTCTAGAAAAATCAGATCCAAAACTTTTATTCTTTTACCAAATACCAATATGTCAGACTAAAGCACCATGAGGATTTTTAATTAGTTTGTTTACCAGAAGTATTCATATGCTAATGTTTTTTAAATTTATTTGTAATATTCAGAAATATTCAGCTTTAGGAAAATTAATTTGACTTCGGTTCCATTTTAACATGTTATAACAGAATTAATAAATTTGTAAATATAAAACAATGATAAGAAAAATAACTTTTGTTCCCATTCAGATCACATGGTTGCAAAGGAAAAGCAGGAAAGGTGTATGATGGTTCAAGACAAATGAAGATGTAAAACAATCAAATACTTTAGTATCTCACGCTATTGAATATTGTAAATGTGCAAGACACACAAAAGTTTTGATGGCAATTCTGCTTTGAACAATTAGTCATTTAATGTCATCTTGCCCATGGTTTTCTAGTGAAGATGCAGTTTCAAGCATTAAGACTTGAGTTTTGAATTATCACCTTCAGTGCTGGGCATACAAAACTTAATAAATTAAGCAAATTTGGCAGATTTATCATCTGGTCTTGGATATGACTAATAACATGTAATGTGCAGGGGATTGCAAATCATTTTCCAATAAGAAAAGAGTTATTAGTAGGGGAGGTGTTTGTGGAACACAATCAGTTTTCTGTTTTCAAAATACAAGAAATAAACCATGAGCATTTTTTTTACTATTAAAGCATTAAAAAAATAATTATGAGTAAGAGTAAATAAATTAAAATGGAAATAAACAAGTACAGTTAATTAAAGAAATGTTTTAGCAAAATAAAAAAAAAAACCCAAACAATAAAAATATTCTTCTAACTTTCAGCAACAGGAGCGAGCAATAAAAATTTGAACATTCAATTGTTGCTTTGAATCATCTTCTAGTTAGCAGTGGTTTAAATTACCGGATAAATGCTCCCTTTTCATCACCAGCTTTAATTTGCTATATTCAGAAGATGTTTCCAAACCATGTAAACCTTTAAACTGTTTTGGCATCTGACCAAATTCAAATTTGAAAGCAAGGAAAAGTAGTCTGAAGACCTCATAATCTAGTTCGGTACATACACTTACTATAGCATTGAGTGATTTACAGAAATTCTTTGATGACATAGTCATGCAAATGAAAACACTAATATTTTAGCTATAAAAAATATGAACACAAATAAATTACAGTATGATAACTGATTCAAGAATGATGTTACAATTTCAAAGACAAGTATTTGATGCAAAAATAGTAGTGTTGAAACTCTGTCATTATATGCAATATGGAAAATAACAAGTGTCGGTCATTACAGTTTAAATTGCTTTCATGTTACATTGCACAAAAGGGCATTCCTGAGATATACTGATGGATAAGGACACCTCTCAATCAATATATAAAATCTGCACAAAGTGTGTCAGTGAAAATTTAGTTTAACCGATATTTTTTCCCTATTTTATTCAACCTTGTAAATAGAAACACTTTAAATTAGCAATCTCAAGTAAGAAAAGCACTGCAAATAGACTATGTCTCTTGACTTAAAAAGTGGTATTTTATTGGACGCTTACTTTTCTTTGCACGCACATTACATACACTTACATTGCATTCAGCAAGAATAACAAAATGATCAGCTTATTACCACTGCAATTTTTGTCTTTAGGCGCATTGGACGTAATCTCGTGGTGTTTAGTGGTTCTGTTGGTCTATCCAGATGACAGACTGTGGAACTATCTTTGCAATTTGCTCCATTTCCTCTCAGTTGTGGATTCTTCCTTTCTTCATCGCTGCTACTGGTCAAAATTAGAAAAAAAGGATAAACAAAAATTAGGGTAAGAAAGTGAAAGAAGGAAAATTCTGTTGTGAAATATAGATTTGTAAAAGTTGTATATAATTCCTTTGATTCTCACAGGTTTTTGTTGAAAAATCAAGCACAATTCAAAGTGAAATCTACAAATTTCAATAGAGAAATATACATAAAAAATCAGTAACTAAATTAAAAACAAACCTCCTCTAAAAAAAACAAAAAAAACAAAACAAACAAAACCCCAAAACAAAACAAACCCCACCCTATCCAAGAAATAAGGAGACTAATTTTTTTTTTAAAATAAAGAAGAAGAAATATAGGGCTCATTCTCTGGGCAAGTGAACCATGAAGTGCAAATAATAAAGTGGATTAAATCTAATTATTTAACATGTTAAGTCTACAACAGGGCCTAATGCTCACATAAAAACATAAGAAAAGATAAAAATGCTGATGTTATAGGAGTTTGAAATATGTAAAAAGCATGTTTCTGTTGAAAACTTGGAAGAGTAAGAGTGAGACATATTATACCAGAAATAGTATTTTATTTCTGGTATAATATGTCTCACTCTTACTCTTCCAAGTTTTCAACAGAAACATGCTTTTTACATATGGATATGAAACCACATGAATATAAACATAAATAGGTAGTCTATTTATGACATTAATCAATTTAATCAAAATATATTGAAATGATCAGAAATCTTAGCTGTTTTAAAACATCAATGATACCAAAATATTTTCTGCCATTTCTGTCATCATCCACTTGATCTGAATAAAATGAAAGTTATTTTTCTTATTTGGTACTTAAACTCATCACACCAAGACAAATGACACAAGATATGGCACCTGTGGCGGAGTATTTTTGCCTGTCCCTATTTCTAAACTTAATTGTTATATAATTTGTTAAATGTCTACACGACATGACTTTCGAGTAATGCACATAATGGTAATTTTGTTAAGTACCAGAATTAAAATAACAACTCAGGTAAAGAGTATGCTAGAACTTGCTGATGTAATCCAAACCAGTTCCAAGCGGATGAGTAGTTTTTCTTACTAAAAGTCTCACACTTGTTCATAACAAAGTTACTTTGTTAAAGAAGGTTCTATATTCTAATCACTTTAGTATGACGTAACTCAAGTCTGGTCATAAAGGCGATCGTTAGCTTGTGAGGGGAGCATGCCTTTTGATGCTTTTAATGTTTTGTAAACTTGTATCCACTTCAGACTGAAGTGATTACTGTAACACATCAACTGGATCACATTGGTGTGTGTATTCAACATCGTTGTCGAACTTATTAGTGAACGTATTGATGTAAATTGGTTGAATTCCATTTGAGAGCCAATATGAGAGATTTTTGAGGCATGAGTTTGGTCTCGAGAATTCATGAAGAATTTTTTGAACATTCCTCTTTGTGTGCTGAGTAATGCACATGAAGATTCTGGAATACTCCTCTTGATGTGCTTTGGTAGTGCATACGAAGTTCTGGACAATTCTCCATGGTGTGCTTTGTGAGTGCACCAAAGATTCTGGAACAGATGTGTAATGTGCCTAGAAGGGGTACGTTGGACCGTCATCTAATAAGAAAGTGACTTGTTGCAAACCATGTGATTGAGAACACGTACTAGTGGTAGGTGGAATCATTGGAAAGGTTATGTACATTGACTATAAATATCTTTTTAAAACTCATGTACTGACAAATTAAGATTATTTCTGTGCTATACTTTTTATTTATTCTAATGAATAAGTGGCAATGAAAGCATTAAGTGGCAGGATATCTTTGCATCTTATTAAATAACACTTTTGTGTTCAATAGATTAGAACACTGGAACTAAGCCTGCATTGTGAAGAAATGAAAAAGTCTTGGCTAGTCATGTGGAGAGAGGAAACTAAGAAGTCTTGAAGAAAGTGGAAAGAGGAATCTAACAACTAGTGTACTAGCATAACACCTGGTAGGGACAGGGGTAAAAGAGGAGTTGGGGAGGGGTGGTGGTTCGGTTAATTGAGGATTGGATAACTGACATTCAAATAATCAATGTTCTACTGTATAGGCTAGTGACGAAACTTTGTTTTAATCACATAGATCCCTTACTTGTTTTTGTTACTCAGATTGACCTCATCTTGTTATTGTGTTATGGGACAAAACTGGTTTTAAACAAAACTATTAGTATAAAGTCAAACTTTTAATGTGCTGCTTTTAGTTTATGTGTCTAGTGTGGGTAAAATGGTGTCTCTTGTGCTAGATGATACCAGATTTTAAATGTGTGTGGGGAGGGAAACCCAAGAGTTCAAGCTAAATAATAAGAAATTTCAAGGGGTATAAAAATCATTAAAATACAGAAGATTGGGAAACCTATTTCTAGGTTTGCAATTATCTCAGATGATAAATGCACTTAAAATAGAAATGACATGATCAAAAGTGTATTTTTATTCTCCATATGCTTTCAAGTTCTAAATAATGAGTATAAAAGGATTACAGTACATGAGGGAGATATGAAACCAACTCTTATAAATAAGCACTTAATAATGTAATACAATTTATAATATATACTCAAAGTTAGTGATTCTCCTGAGGAAGGTATTCTGTAAGCTTTATCATTGTGATGGTCCACTGAAATCAAGTATTATTTACAGCTGGTCTTAGTAATTTCCAATATGCAGAAAAATAAAGTTGTGATTTTCTAGCTACAAACTTCTAGTTGTGTTTTAATAATGAATAATCAAATCTTAAAATTTGCTGAGATGATTATTTTGAAGTAACTCTATACAAAATAAATTTGTTGGCTAGGTGATCCATGGCATGAAAATATTGGGAACTTTGCCTTTAATGAACTGTGTCATATAAACCACCAGTCATGGTTAAATAACAAAGTAGTTTAGCAGACTTTAAATGGAGAAAAATATGTAGGACTGGATTACTGGATCAGAACTTCAGAGCAGCGAAGATAACAAAACAATGGGTTAGCAATAAAACACCCAGACAAAATAGTGGCAGTAAAACGATAGCATAAGCATACCAAATGTAATCAAAAAGAATAAAAACAACAGAAATGAAACTACATGAGCAAATCCTTCACCTTTCCTTTTCTCTGACTGGGGGTGATGGTAGATGTCTTTGACTTTGGTGACTACAGTTGCTGCCAGACCATTTATGACATTCCCCTCCATTGATGGAGCATTTTGACTGCTCATCATCCTCAGAAATTTGTGATTTCAGCTTTTTAATAGGAAATGCAGGTAAAATATGACCTCTAGCACTGATGCTAGGACGAGCACATCCCATAATTGGCATAGTACCATGGCCACTGTCCATTGACACCTCTGACATCTGTAAAACAGGAGTGAAAATCTTTACCGCTCAATAAATTATAATAAAATCAATACAACAAAGCAGCATTATGTCATTATGTATCAGTCATAAGAGTGCAAAGTCTCAAGTTCTAAAATTGCACACAGCTGGAAAATAAAAGAAAATGATCTAATTAAAATTAATAAAATTAAATCTATACACATAACAAAAACGTTATGGTTGTGGGTTTGTGTACTTTTAAGTATAAAAGTGCTGGGCAGATTTTGATTGGACTTTTTCTGTTGCACACCTTAGTGCCGTAGGATTAATTAGGCTTTATAACATCACACTATATAAGGGAGTTTGCCAGTAGCCCTAAAACTATGAAAATTTTCAATTAAGAGTAAAGCATATATCCCTCAGGTCTTAACCCCTCCCTTTCCCCCACAACCCCCTCACCCAGCGTGAAAGCGGCGGAAGCCGAAAGCGCCCCCTACACTCATCATCATCTCAGGTCTTGGCTAATATACTGCTGTGACTTCTGTGCACAATGGACGATTCATTTTACACTCAGATTGTGTTTCTTATTCTCTGGGCATTAGATATTAGGCTGTAGCAAATATTGTATTTTGGTGGGTTGCATTATGCTGTGTGGTCAGCTCTTATTTTTGCAATGTCTACCCAAAAGAATTAAAACCCCATTTTCTTTCCTATCTTTTCTTGATTCTCTCTCTCCCACTATCATATTCTCTCCTTTTCTTTATTATCAATCACTTCTTCTATTTTCTTCTTTTATTCATTTATTCCCCCCCCCCTCCCACTTCTCTGTCAACTTTTTTCATTCTCTCTAGCTTTTTCATTTCTTAGCATGCTGCATTATAGCTCTTACCTGGTTATTACCCCCCCCCCCCCAATAAAATAAAATAAAATAAATTAAATACAAAAAATACAACCATACTATAAAATAATTTTACTTAAGCATATATCCTGAAAACTTATATAACTTATATATATGCAATTTATAAAATTATGTTTGCAATCAACACAAAGCTGGCCAGGCATATATTGTCATTTATAAAGATAGACTAATCACTTTAATTAAACATTTTAAAAATCAAAGACAATTCTTACCTTTTCAAATTTATGTGAAGTGCTTATGCTCTTTTTGGTCATGAATGGATGTGTTAGCACATCTAAAAAAAAAACCCACAAAACACCAATAACTTAATAATAATAAATAATAAAACAGAAGAGAGATTTTTAGTTCATTAAAAACATTACATAGATGAACAGATTCTTCAATATATAATAACAACTGTAATCTGCAGCAATACAAAAATAATGCAAATACTGTTTGAAAAAATTGTTTTTAACCTCTAAGATGTGGACGTTCAGATGGGTTTTTGCGAAGCAATCGCTGGATGAGATCACGAGCTTCTGGTGACAAGT
Source organism: Sinotaia quadrata (assembly GCA_028829895.1). Taxonomy (NCBI): domain Eukaryota; kingdom Metazoa; phylum Mollusca; class Gastropoda; order Architaenioglossa; family Viviparidae; genus Sinotaia; species Sinotaia quadrata. The sequence goes on from CM054183.1 coordinate 68,785,475, forward strand.
AAGAAGGCAGTTCATATTCTGCTAAAATAACTCGATTGAGAGTGCTGCGTACATCATCCGTGTCAAAAGGTGGTTGACCAACAAGCATAGTGTAGAGCATACAACCCAAAGACCAAATATCTGCCTCCAAACCGTGTGCTTCATTCATTGCCACTTCTCTGTTCCAACAACAAAAAGTATGTTATAAATTAAAATAGAATTGGTAAATAAAGATCAATGTTTATTTAAAATTTTTGCTAAACAAATTTTACCTAAAGACTATTGCTGACAATATTTCTGAAACTGTTATGCCACCTGGAACTGATATGTATATTTTAATTTTCTGGTAATTTATGAACTGAATTATGAAAAACGTGATGAATAAAAACAAATGTGTAAAATATGAGATACAAGAAAGTGGCTACTAAAAAATGTAAAATGTATAGGATTCAAGATGACTGCTAAAAAATGTAAAATGTATAGGATTCAAGATGACTGCTAAAAAATGTAAAATGTATAAGATTCAAGATGGTTGTTAAAGAATGGTGTAAAATGTATAGAAATCAAGATGGTTGCTAAAGAATTATGTGAAATGAATAGGATTCAAGATGGTTGCTAAAGAATTATGTGAAATGTATAGGATTCAAGACGGCTGCTGAAGAACAATGTGAAAAGTATTGGATACAAGATGGTTACTGATAGCAAAACAATGTTAAAATGATCTAAAATGACTCCTGAAGTACAATGCAACAAAAAAACAAAGACTAAGGTGTGCAGTATGGAAGCAAATGTATTTTATCTTTGCCTGTATGCATAGCTGAAAGTTAGAAAAAATAATTTTTAAGACAAACCATAAAAAGAATACCAAACCTCATAATGAAAATACAAAATTAAAAAAAGAAAATCTGAAAAATGTGTGCCAAGATGCTGATGAACAAACCCTAAGACAATATAAGCAGTTAAATCATTTATCTTAAGACTGAATAAGCGTATTATATACAAACTTTATCTCAATTAAAGTTATATGGTACTGTTTATTGGTTTATCTCTAGTTATGATGGGTTATGTCAATCATTATTTCTTGTTTATGTGAGACAGAACCAGCCTGTTGAGTAATGTCATGAAGCTCTTTGCAAACTGTCTACATTGAAATGAATGGTTTGAGCATAGACTCAAAGCTCACAGAGAGAAAGAGTAAACCATTTAACCATGTATCTGTTTTATAGCAGTCATAAAAAGAAGCTTATTCACATTCTGAAGCTTCTTTCATTTTTAAAACTACATCCAAGTTTGGTCTATGTACCTGACTTCTATTCTGGTCCAATACTGGTTCAAATTACAAGCTATCACCAACAGACGTGCAATTGGTTTGGCTATTATTCAACTCATCCTACATGGGGCATGATGCCACTTATCCTCAGATAGTAAATCTATCCAGAATGACATTTTTTACAGGTGGATGTCTAGAAGCTCCATCAAGGCAAAGTATTAATAAAGCATAATAATAATTACTTTGGTGAGTGCAAACTCATTGGCTTTTATCAGTACCAGTATTCAGTAGAATTCAAAAACTTTGTGCGACTGAAGTCTTATCCACACACATAGTGTACATCTATTGTAGCAATGGAAATTTTTCTGATTGTTGTAATTAATTCTTTCACATGAGTGGCCTCAGATTATCTTGTGCTTAATTACTAATCACCAAATCATTAATTGCTGTTCACTCAAACTAAATGTTGCTCATCAGTCAGTTTTCATTTCTTTAAAAATAAAATATATAAGAATTATAAAATTTGCTCAAAACGTTAAAAAGAATAACTGATCAACTTAATGAACCTGCTGTCTTTAATAATTAAATAGTCATATAAAATCTTCACATTAACTTATTCTTTATTTATGTATCACTAAAGAAATTTAAAGATTGTGAACCCAGATTAGCAATAAAAGCAGAAGCTAAAAATAAAATTTAAAATTAAGAAGAAAATAAATAGTATGTTTAAATTAAAAACACAAAACTGGACAAAAATGTTTAAAAGATATGTACATAAGAACACGTACATTGATAAAAAAGATCTCTTAGTGTTATATATAGTAAATCTTGTGCTTGAAATAAACATTTCATAGAATTATCTTTACCTGTTTAAATTATCAATTTTTTGAAAAGATTTTCTAAATAATAACATTACTATCCATGACTAAAAATTATTAAAAAATATATATATATAATCTGTAACTTAAAACATGTGTATTGCAAGAAAATATCAACCAAACTGATTCCAAAAAAATGACAAATTCTGACTTACTTTTAAATTACCGAAGTGGTTATTTCAGAGGAAAAATAAGAAATTCTGCATTAAAAAGGAGATACTTTTACCACAAAAAAAAATTAAAAAATAATAGGTTAAAGAAATCATTAATAAATGTTACTAAAAGATCTTACCAATAAGAGGCTTCAACTGTTGTTACATGATACATTGATAGAAATATTGGCACTAGTGTCAATGCAACTTGTCATGAAAAAAGTTACAAAGTGAAAGTAATAGTACTATGTTTGTTTTCTTTTTAAAAGTCATCATTCCATGAATTAACAATCATGGACTCTGGCATATCATTGGAAATTTATTAAAATTCTGCAGAAAATGATATATTTTCCACAAATGTGTGATACAATTTAATCCAAAAAACGAATTGTGAACATTTTACTTTGAAAAATTATTTGTTTGCTCACAACGCCCACTAATAAAAAAAATATGAGAGTAAAGAGTTATTTGTCCTGTTTAATGGACCAATCATATTTTAGGTTAGAAACCTATGTAGGCCTGCTATTATGATAAATGACAGAAAAATACTTATTTCTTTAAAAGCATTATGTTGATTAACACATTTATAAAAATGCAAGTGAATCTGACAGACCTGACAAAGAGCATGAGAAAGACTGAAATGAAGTAAACATTCAAAAACTCAAGTCTGGATTTAAACTCTACTCAGATTAAAAAAAAAAATCCTACACATTCTACACTGAATGAAAAATCTATTATTCATAAAAAATAAAGACAATTACAACATTTTTTGTAGTACTGTTTAGTAATGTTAAATATCAAACTAACTTGATGCATTATGTAAATAATATTGAGTTTAGAATCATGTAAACATTGTCAATTTGATATTGAAGCAGCACTCAAACACTCCTGATAACCTGAGACAGTAAAAGGCCATTTACTACAGCACTGTGATTAACCTTGAGAAGGAAGTCCACAAATGTATGCTGAATGTATTGTGTTGGAATTACCAAGAATCATGCAACAGCTGTTTCAGGTGAACAGACATAAAAATGAAACAATATTTCACCAATTGGACCTAACAATAGTTTTTGATATCTATATGAGGTACCATAAATTAGACTATGGTAAATCCAAATCTCTAAGTAGGTCTGATGACTAATGTACTATTATATGATTTCAGTATTAATAAAGGTTATAAAGAATTTACATTAAAAAGAATGATTACACTAGACTTCAGAAATGTGAAACTTTAGAATCTACCTGCATGTATACTTACGGAGAAATATAGTTTGGAGTTCCACAAATAGTTGATTTCTTTTGCCCTGGTTCTGATAACTGAGTTGCAAGACCAAAGTCTGCAATTTTCTGCAGGAAAAAAAGAATGCCATATTAAACTAACCACTAATATTAAATATTTTCTAAATTAAAAAAAAAACCTGATCAAAGTATCTTAAATTGTCAAAGACAACTAAAATTAGTTTAAAAAAAAAACCAATAACTGGAGTAACTGTGCCAAGAAAGCTGTTTTCCTTGTTTTCTTTGGAAATGAGAACTGAGCTAAACTATATCTTACAGTAGAGACTCTTGAACAAAATAACTTAGGAAAACATGCCAAATGAAAATGTTCTCATTAAATATCAAAAGTTCCATTCACAAATAAGAAGACATAAATCTTCCTGTCTGTCAAAATATCAAGCTCAATATATTTTTTCTAAGGTATTTTACGTCTAGGTGTAATCAATCTCTAGGTGCTGAAGCAATAATGTCAAATATGATACAATGAAAACTGAAGAATCTCCACTATTTTCCTTTATTATTAAAAGTTATACATCATGTCGAAAAAGCTTCTGTTGAATGCTAACAACCGTATTTTATGGGGGCATTCTAAAATGAAGAAAACCTAATATTACATGGTCCACATTTATCAAAGGGTTCTATGGATGCCTTTCTTCTTTTGCTGTTGTGCATATACACTAGCTCTGCAGTAAATTTAGTAAGCAATTTGAAACAAACCATGTACTTGCATTTTAACAAATGACAGTAGATTAATCAAGGCAAAGTAACAGACTAAGTACACTATAATTACCAGAATGAAACATGAGTATAATTGCCATACACAAATAGCATATGTGGGTAAGAATTAATTATATGTAATTTTCTAACTATCAATAATATATTTTAAAGTCTGACATACACAATTAGAGCTGAATTCTTTTATTATTAAGATTTTGCAAACAATCAAATTTTTTCTTTGAGTCAAGCTAAAAAGCTGACTGATGTCTGTAAATATTTAAAGGAACCATTGGTAAGAAGTCATTTATTGTCTTCTTTAGAAAATTTAGATTGGCCTTAACAACAGCAGCAAATAATAAACATGTTACATGCAGCTGAATTGACTTTTTGAATTGACTTTTGAATCTTATTTCTCTCAACAGTTACTAAGAAAACTTGATTTTGCTCAATGAACGTGTTATAATAGTACATGAAATGAAAAAAGTACTTGCCTGTGATGATTTCTACTTATTTATCTTTTTATTTTATGACTCTTATGCCAGTCTGTCACTATTCAAAGTTGTATCCTCAAGCCAATGTTGAATGTATGAAAAAGAGTGACATATCATTCTTTACCATATGAGCAGTATTTGTTATTACAGTTGGCTGAGATTATTTGGAATCTACACTTTTGTGGCAACGTGAGTCAATCATGATCTATCAAACACATACTTTTTCATCAAATTCATATATCTGCAAGGGGTGTATGAGTGTCTGTTCCATATTTTATGGACTAATGTTGAATAATCTGCACTAATAAAATCTAATCCGCTATGTAACAATTTTTTTTCCAGTATATTTACATTTATCCTTATTAGATAGGAATTTCCCAGATAGAACTTCCTAATCCTATAGGTATGTAACTCTCAATCATCTTATTTGTTGGGAAGTATGAAGATATCGAAGAATGCAATCCAAAAGTTCAATCATCAATCCAAAATTTCAATCATCAAATTTACTCGTTACTGGTGGTAAAAGAACTATTACCAGTGAAATGTGGATTGTTTGGCATATAATTTATTTAGATATATTCTAGAACAGAAGTATTTTGGTAAGCACTGTGTGTCTGTAAAGAATATAGATAATAAAACTTTTCTCTACAGCTTTGTTTCCAGTGGTATAACTCACAGTGTTCATATCATGAGTTAGGAGGAGATTGGACAGTGTTAAGTCTCTGTGCAAGATTCCATGGGAGTGGAGATACAACACGCCTTCAACCACCTGTTGCATCACTTTACGTGCCTCTGACTCATTCAGTCCTTTGCCACGCATGCGTAAGTAGCGCTGAAATTCACCATTGTGGCACAGTTCCAACACAAAGTAAACATAGTTGGAATCCTCAAAGTAGTTATACATCTGAAAGAATTTCAAGAAAACACTGTCTACAATATATACACACACATTACCATTAGATTTATACCGTATTAAATGCATATATGCACCAAAATTCTAAGATACTTTTGTGAAAATACAAACTTTGTTTTTATTATATTCAATTTTATATATTTAATCATATGCACTGTCATATTAAATATTTGTCTATGCATGACTTAAAACTGGAATGAACAAGCTATCACACAGAAAATGTTTGATTTTTCTTCATCTTATTTTTTATTTTACTGAGGAAATTTTAGGGAAATAATGGAAATGGACCTGCACAATAATGAAATTCTGACTGGTAGGTGAATATGTATCCATATGAAATATGAAAATATTTATCATATGCAAAGAGCATATGGGTAATATCATATCCGCTGGTTACTGTTGATTTCAATTAAACATTTATGAATGTAAGTAGCTTTGGCAATTTTTGTTCACCTTAATATTTTACAAATCCTTAATGCTCAAAATATATATCCTGATAAAATAAGGTTGTGTAGAAACAAAATATGATTGCTATACAACTCTTAAGATACTGTTAATTTACTGTGGATAGTTTTACTCAATATTTTATAGAACTAATGAATGTACAGAAAAGTTCAATGTATACCACATTAGAAAGCAACCCAGCATTTCTAATAAACATATACACAGAGAACATGAAATAGAAATGCAATATAGAAAGCGTAGTATATTATAAACTGTAGAAGAAAAATCCTTTGTAAAAGAATATTCATATCACAACACATGCAAATAATGAAATAATCAACTAAGGAGTAAGTAAAACAGGATGCATATTATTAAATGATTTGCCTGTAGTTAATGCCTATTTTCACCATAGAAACTGGAAAAAATCTATGACAAGAACTGACAATAACTATGTCAGAAAATTTTAATTAAAAATAATGTAGTAACCAGGTGTAATAAATTATACAGAAATATAAGAAAGAAAATTGTAATATCTCTTAAGCATTTCATGCAAATTCATCTATAAAAATGATCGGCAAACAATACATTAACCTAAATATGCAAAAAGATACATTTTGTTCAATCATTTATTTATTTACAAATTTGATAATTTAAAAAAATGATAACAAATTCTGAAACATGGTCCCTCAAAATCTTGGCCAAGCTAAATTAACCAAAACAATAATTAAACCTCTCTAGAAAGATACCATGGTGGGATATAGCCTCCCCAAAACTAAATAATTAATGCATATTTAAGGCTGTTGCTATTGACGCTACACATTATGATTAATAAAATGGATTGCCACTAGTGAGTCATCATAACTTAGTTAATAAATCAGTTTCTTGTGGGGAAAAATGATCAGGATTAAGTGTAACCATTGTCTGACAGATTATAAAAAATGTTAATAACATTTACAGCAGAAATTATAAATAGTAGACCTATACTTGTCTACTCTCACTCATGTCCATGACGATCTTGATCGCATTACCATCTGTATGGTTACAGATATGATCTATATTTCTGACAAATAGCCATAAAAGATAATCCATATAATTAATTAAAACCTTTTTACAACTGCAAGAGCTATAGTTAATTAAGCTTAGTGAATTATTTATGCAGCACAGAAACAAGCATAGCTGGCAAATGCATAATCACACATTTCCTTGTTTATGTCTAGGCTTACGTTTACTTTGAGCACGCTTGGGGTGAACACACTTTTCCTCTCCACAGGGGGGTTCCACCACAAAAATGCTACTTTGTCATGCTATATACCATTTTAAAGAGATTTTCTACTTTCTAATGATATAAAAAAAAATTTAATTTTTTTAAATAACTGTAAAAAAAGTAATTCATAATATGCTCTTTTCATTTGACTTTTAGGTACAATAAAAATACAGATTTGTAACTAACAAAGTTGAATTCTACATTTAATTTGCATTAGTTTGATGTAAGATACATTCTGATTGGACAACCATAACGGAACCCATATTAGTATTTGCAAGGCATACCAAAATAGGAGGTAAATGGAGATTGAGAAAATGGCCACTGCCATCGAAACATGCAATTGCATGTTTCCACTCCGCTCTCTCACAAATAAAAAATACATCAATGAAAAGTTGGAAGATAGTTTTTATTCAACAAAATATTTCACAAGCATGATAAATATGGAACATAAACTCAGCACTTGTGACAAAAGGGTACATTTTTCAGAATTTAGTAGCAGTCTGCTATCGTCAAATAGAGACTGGTTCTACCTACATACATACTCATTTCTAGGAGAAAATATTATACATTAACAAGAAATGCTGGCAATTCAAACTAAAAGTCAGTTTAGTAATTTACCTCTAAAATAGAAGAATGTTTCAGTCTGGAGTGGATTTCAACTTCTTTCTTTACTCGATCAACCGTTCCAGCAGCTTTCATTAACTTCTTATCAATCTGAAAACATTGATGCATTTACTTTTGAAAACACTACTAGTAATAAAAAGGAATTCAAGAGAAGACTAATAATGAGAGAGCAATAACAGATTAATAATAAATTGGATATAATAATTATATAAATAGCCAGTAACATTCTTATGAGATGTGTCTCATAGTATTGAACTTGAAAAAATATTAGGTGTGGTACATAATTTTTAAAAAAATGCTAACAGCTGTGCCTTTTAAGTCCATTAGTGCTGGATGGTTAGCAAAATAATCTTTGAAATAAAGAATAAATAGTAAAATAATTAACAACATTAATAGGATTTTAATGTAATAAATGAATAATAAACATTTAAATAAAAAATTTAATGAAATAGAAAAATAAAACAGTATACAGCAAATCCCTGGCATCTGCATATTTAACTTTTGTAGTATCTCATATAATGACTGTCAATGTCATTCAGGTACAAATGAATTACTATATATGAACAGTCTTCATGGCACAATGTATCAGAAAAATAGTTAGTAAATATCAATTTGCGGTGCTAGTAGTTATTAATATTACCAGTGAACACACAATATGTACAATTATAACAATTTTTACAAAACTGAAAATTACATATCCATCCTATACTCACAACTGTAAAAATGGTATTAGTAAACTATTACTAGAACAGTAGAAGTTAGAACATAACCCTTGTAGCATAAGTGAAGTGGTTTTCATTAAAAAAAAATAATATTAAAAAAAATTGTTTCAAGATAAAAGGGATCTAGAATGTTGCTTTAATGAATTATCACTTCAAAGAAAACTTTGATGCAATAAGTATATCAATTATCACATTGAAAATTAAAGAAAATAGCAACATCACACAAAGAAGCACCATTTTCAGTTCAAACAAAATTTTTTTTACAGATATTTAGAAAATGAAACCCACAAATATATCTTATGTATCTCTCACATTCTAAGCCATATGCTCATTCTCTGGGCGGATATGCCATTTTGTGACACGAAGTGTAAAAAATTAAAGTGGTTTAAATCTAATTATTTTACATGTTAAAGTCTACAACTGGGCCCTATGTTCACAAAATAACATTAAAAAAGAAAGATGATGCAAATGTTGATGTTAAAAAATTGTTATACTTATAGGAGTTTGAAATATGTAATATGTAAAAAGCAAATGTTTCTGTTGAAAATTTGAATGTAAGGCCAACGTGATTTACCAGAAAAAATATTTTCTTTATTAATAATAATATTAAGTTAATAAATTATTAACAAATCTGGATACATATTTATTTAAAATAGGGTACTATAAAACTATAACTTCATCACATGGAAACCGTATTTGCACCCAATGACAAAAAATATCAATCAGCATAAAAGAAGCTTTATTTTTCTCAACTAAATATAAACAGGCTAAGTTATTATGCTATGAAGACAATATTAAGTAATAAGCAGCATATCTATTTAAATGTAATGGTTTTTTTTTAATATATAGTATTACTACTACTAATCTTGATGTCCATATTCTTGAACGTATTGTAATTGAGAGATTTTTTAATCCTTACTATCTCAGGTTTAAAACATACACCAGCTATGTAAAACTTTAAATACAAAAGAAACCACATGGATTTGTATATAATTATGTAATCTATTTATGGTATTAATCAATTTAATAAAAATATACTGAGATTATTAGAAATCTTAACAGTTTTGAAACATCGATGATTCCGAAAATTTTCCTGCCATTGCTTTTGTAACAAAGTGATCTTAATCAGTTAATGGAACCAAAAGTTATTTTTCGTATTCGTTGCTTAAATTCTTCACACCAAACGTAAATGAAGGGAGCGCTATCTTTCCGCAATATGGCATCTTTGAAAAATGTAAAAAAGTAGTTTGCGATATTATCGCCATTATTTTATATTTATCAATTTCTTTGTCATGCACTAAAAATAAAATGGAAACAAAGGCATTTTTTTTAAAAAAAGCTGAATATTTATGAATACAACAAATAAATATGAAAAAAAATTAGCATATAAATATTTCAGTTGCAACAATTATTTAAATAGAACATGATATTTACATACGTTGGTATTTGGTAAAAGAATACACATTTTGGATCCATTTTGGAAAGAAAGCATGACAAAATATGTTTTTTAAAAAATATTTCTTCACAAAATTGACCATTTCAAATTCAAGGTAAAAATCTAAAAGGGATATTGAAAACTGCTTTAATTTTATTATCATTTCTAAGAAAACCTTAATATGGTAAGTTTGTTGGTTCATTTATGACAGTGAAAATTAAATGATGGATCATTTATAACAATGAAAATTAGAGTCAACAGCTATATATAAGCAAGTCTCAAAAAAAAAAGGTGCTATTTTTTAGTAAAATGAATTTGCATTACTTATAATTACAATTTCAGTTCAAAACAAATATGTATTACAAATAATTACAAATTCACACAAATATCTTTTGTATCTCTCATATCAAATCTAAATATATCGGATAAAAACATATGATATTTTTTCAATGATTTATTTTTAAGAAAACATTTCAAATGGACCCATCCTGTGTGGTACATTTGATGAGAATAACCCATACACATTTATATGTATTTATGTATGTATGTATATGATGACCAGATGAAAAAAAATTGTGAACCCCAGATTTAAGATACTATTTCAACCACAAGAATTCCAATCACTACAATATCTACTATTTCAACCACAAGACTTCCAATCACTACCATACACAAACTGCCCACTCTTTCAACCACAAGAATTCCAATCACTATAAAAAGTATATCTACTATTTCAACCACAAGACTTCCAATCACTACCATACACAAACTGCCCACTCTTTCAACCACAAAAGACTTCCAATCACTATCATAATCGACATACACTCTTTCAACCACAAGACTTCCAATCACTACCACACTGCCCACTCTTTCAGTCACAAAAGTTCCAATCACTACCATACACACTGCCCATTTGCCAGCTACAAAAATATGTACATTAAAAATATTTTTCTGTAATATATTTCTTTAAGTCTACAACTCTAAGTGCAATTCATAATTATTTAGTGTGCTCACTTTTTTAATTGCCACTTCTTGCCCGGTCTTATTTGATCTTGCTCTATAGACATGTGCAAAGCCACCTTTGCCAAGGAAGTCGAGGAGTTGGTAATCCTGTAAACATGAGATGGAGAACATGCAATTATATTCTAACAGTAATAAAATTATTAATATAAATCAAATATTGAATCGAAAGGTAGGACTAAATCTAAATAAAGTGTGAAATTACATTTTGATTGTAAGCACCAATTTGAAACTAAAGTAATAAATGAAATAAGAAAATAAATCCTAAACACATTGTTACTTTCAAAAGTTAATTTCACATTATTATCATTTTATCAGCAACAATTTTATATGTGGAATAATGAAGGTAATAAGTAACATTCTTACAATTTGCAATAATGCATTAGCACCAATGCTAAATATACTCACATTAAGACTCATTTTGCCCCTTAGGCCTACAGTTAATCTTAATTGTATAAAAGTCTTGCTAATGAAAAAAACTCTTTAGATTTTTCATTGCAATCATGATTCATGATTCATATGATTACATATTATATACAGAGCATAATGTTCAAACAGCGAGCTGCTCCGAAACAGTAACATGTTTTTGGTGGTACACGCATATCGTACTTGTTGTTTTTATGTAAAACTTAGACAAAATATACAAAAATCCACCAAATACAAGTAAAATTCAAATAATTTAAATTTATAAATAAACTGATATTTAAAATATTGCGCTGATTTAACAAAAAAATAATTAATTTCATTTTATTTATTATCAAATGCCTAAAACTAGGAGAGTTTTAAGAACTAAGATCGACTTGCACAGACACGTCAAGATTTGACAATTGTCTCCCCTTTTTTCCAACCGAAAACGGCTTACCTGGATATTTTCGGTGACCATAATTGACTTATTATTTGAGCCTTCAGTTTTCTGACTTATAAAACAAATGTTTTTATGTCACAATAGTATTTCCAAGCCTTTTAGCATAATATGATTGAGTTCTCTGGTGGTATTGTATCAATCTATAGTTAATGATACCAAACACCGCAATTTCAAAATTCTAAAGAGAACGCGCCTTGACATCAAAACAACAATTCCGCAACAAAATTCTGTTTACACTAGTCGAGAAGAAAAATAATTATTTAAAAATAACCAATTTATCAGACGATTTCTTTGTTGCTTCTTTTCAAATTATAAAACTCTATTGTTAATAATATATATAATTTGTCTGCTGAAATGAATAAATTAACCGGAAGCGGCGTCGCATTATAGAGACGCACCGAAGGATTGTGATTCACGTGTGTTCCAGAATTTTCAGTTAGAGCATACGAAAGTTATATAAAATTTCTTTGGGTTCCAAGAGTAAGCTGGTACTAGAAGAAAAGAGTGTTACTTTATAATTCACTTAACTGAGTAAACAATTTTTTATTTACGCAACCCATATTTCTTTTATTTGGTATCTGAGATTAAAGGCTTGAAATATAAAATCGAGTGAGCTATCGTCTGCTGAACCAAACACATTAACACCATGGCTGTGGTTGGTTTTGATATCGGAACCTATTCTAGCTACATTGGAGTTGCACGTGCTGGTGGCATTGAAACCATCGCCAATGAATACAGTGATAGATGTACTCCGTAAGTAAATAAAACTTGCTTTTATTAAACCAAACTTGTAGTTGTAGCTTCCATTTTAATCAGTAGGCCTATTATTATTGAATGTTTTATTTTTAAGTAAATAGTTTTAATATTAGGCCTATAGTATATTCATAATCTAACTTTTTTTCGGTGGGTAGTTTTATTATAAAATAATTATTTATATTGCCTTTTTCCTTTTTTGTTAATTGTATTATAAATATTAACCAGTCATCTTCCTTAATCCTGACGGTTTTAAAACCATCGCTCGTTACGCACTTAACGAGTTAGCGAGTTGATGTGACGTATTCATTCACATTATTAATTGTCGCATTAATAGACAAGGGTTTAATTAGTTATTGATAGCAGCAGTTATTTTTCTTTTACAATAGGCGTCTTATTCTTTCTTTTATAAATTGTATTTGAAAAAATACAATTTATTTCCAACTGTTAAAGATGTATTTTAGTCAGCAATTATTTTTAGCTGAAACTGGTACAGTGGTAAGCTAAAAGTACTCTTTGAAGCAACTTGCGTTTAAAAGAATATAATTCATATTTAAAGATATATCAGAATCCACTGGTTTATTGTGATCAGTAAAATAAATTTTTAGATTTTGTCTTAGATTTGGAACCTCATCTTGTTTGTTTTTTTTTAATTGTAAATTAAGAATGAAACAAGTAGCCAATCATGCAGCTTAAATGAGCTATCTTATTCTTAGTCACACTATTATTAATTATGCATTAGTTTTATCTCTTCAACTGTGCTTTGTACTGATTTTGATTTCACATAGATAATATTTAAAAGAAATAAACATTGTGTATTAAATGAGTGTTAATTGTTATTAGTTTTTATTACAGATATCAAATATATAGTTATAGTTTACACTGAGCAACATTAATGCTAAGGTAAATTTTAATACTAGTATTGACAGAACATTTCTACAGTGGTTTAAAATCGTTATACCATATATTTTTTTTTAATTGTGTGTAGCATCTGACCCCCCCCCCCACACACACACACGTCCCTTTTTTTAAAATGTAAGGTATATACTAGCACTACCAGGAAAATTTGGATTATCTATGTAGTAAGATAAAAGAAAGATATGTATACTAAATAAATGCCTACTGTATTTTAATCATATTAGCATCTAAAGTAAAAGTGAAATAACTAAACAGTTCTTCTATTTATGTAGGAGCTTTAAAAAGTTAATTATACTATTTATAGTCAGGATGAAGCAAATTCTATTTTATATTCTGATTTTTACTCTTTGCTGAACAAGTGTGACATACAACTACAAGAAAGAGCACCCCATCCACTTCCCAGTTGAACAAAAAGTCAAAAGCTGCTAAAAGAATGTGAAAATTTGTATCGTTCTCTCTCTCTCTCTTTTTTTTTGATTGCTTCAGTGCACTTGCCAGTCACTGAGTCAGTTTATTTTTCTTCTTTGTACCACTATTATCAAAGTGATGGGGTATTAGTTACATTCTGCTTTCTCAGTATTACATTTAGCTGATATTTCTTGGATGCAGACACATTTATTTCTACTGCCAAAAGCTATAGCAAAGCAGTAATTTTTGTTCTGTCAGACATGTTTTCTATTTGTCCAAAAGTTATTTTACCTGTCCCATGCCAAGAGAAATATTGGTTAGCAATAGAAATCAATATTTTGTACTGGTTGTGGTATGAGAGACTAATACAGTAATAGTAATAGCAATAAAGTTATTAAATGTTATTAGATCTGGACATTTCATATACTAAAAATTGCATTTTACATTTGGAAAACAGTGTATTTAGTGTTAAGGCAGATTATGTAATAGTTAATGTCCAGAGTTTATTTCTTGAAAAACTCTCTCTGTCTGTCTGTCTGTCTGTCTGTCTGTCTGTCTCTCTTTCTGTGTTATGTTCATACTACATAGTTTTTCCCATTATATCCCATAAATTCATTGGGTGCAACCTAAACTGCCATGATTCACATTTGATTATATTATCTGCAGTTTTATTTTTGTTACTAAACAGTTGTTAAACATATGATATAGTGCTTTTTGGAAAGTAAGCAAAATTATAAAATAATAAATAAATTATAATCTGTGTTGAATCAACAAGTTCAGTGCCACAAAAAGAGTAGACTTGACCTTTTGTGAAGGCTAGGACATTTGTTTCATAATTAATATACTTACTTGTAGAAATTCACTATATATGAAATGTATGGATAACAAATGGCAATGTGATTGATATTCTGACCAGCTGCAAAGATAATACATAATGAATCACAGAAAATTCAATGCCAGTCTTAGCAGTAAGCCTAGAATGTTGATGTCATTTATGAAAATAATTTCAATAAATATTAGGGCAAATATAAATGTAACAAACAGTTGAAAGTATTTGAGATATTGAAAATGAGATGTATTTTAAATGATCAGCAGATTTTCCAATACTGTGTATTGTGTTATAACTTAAAAATGAGTTATTTCCCTTCCTAGACAGGACATGTGAGTGTTTCCAAGTACATATCATCTTTGGGTTTTTCTATTTTATCATCTGTTTGAATCTCTTAGTTACTTGCTTTTAAAATTAATTATTTATAGTTTTCTTCTTTGTTTTGTTTTTTGCTTAAATCAATTTGAACTTTGTTGGACCCTGTCTGATCAGTAAAATTACATTTTTTAATAAAACATTAAGCAAGGTTGTTTATTCTTTTTTTTCCCTTTTAATTTGATATTAACTTAGATAACAAAATTAAGTATTGATAAAATTAATTATTTATATAATTATTTTTTATTTCAAGGTCTTTTATATCCTTGAGTGAAAAGAACCGTAATATGGGAGCTTCTGCCAAACAGCAGACAGTTACAAACTTCAAAAATACAGTTGCTGGATTTACTAGATTGCTTGGCAGAACTTACAAAGATCCTTTTGTTCAGCGAGAGTTGAAAAAATTTTTCCTGCCAAATGAGGTTGGACAAGACAGCAATGGGAATGTTGTAATTTATGTAAGTAATTGTAAACAGGTTATTTATTATTTGGCTGAATTGTTTTTTCACTTAGATACTACTTTACTAGTGAGATAGCTTCATGTGTAGTAAATGATAATTAATCCTTTACTGGGCACTGCAGCTGAAGGTGGCTGATTGTCCGATCGGGCAAAACATCTGAAAGCAGCTGTTTCAACAAGTATTCCTTTCTCACACATCATTTGATAAATCGTGAGACTTCTGGTTGCCTCCTTCCTGTGTAGTTAATTCTGTGATAATTAATGTGCATTTCGAAACGTTTTCTCTTTGGATGTGTTCATTTTTTCATAAACTTTTTTCTTTCCACATTTGGTGTTTCAAATGGATTTTGAATCGTCAAGTGATAGTGAAGAGTTTACAGGATTCAATTTATCAGACATGGAGGTGGGAAAAGTTTATTTTGAATCGGACGATGAGATCAACAGTGACATTAGCATCAGTAGCGTACACACATTGTAAATAGTGTTTTTACATAGTGTATGTGGCTGACAATCACTAGATAAATTTTTGTGTATAAATATGTGTTCACGCATGGATTAAAATTTGACATCTGATAAGTATACTTTACATAAGGAAAACAGTAAAGGGTGCTTTCATTTCGTTTCATTTTGCATTTTATTTCATTGAAATATATGCACTAATACCTAAGATATTATATTTTTACTATCATAAACCTAAATCTCACTGAAATCCTGAAAATTCTTGCCAGCGCATAGCTAAAATATGAAAAATGTGTGCCCAGTAAATGGTTACATCTATTTTAATTTTATTGGCAAAATTCTCTTAACAATTTACAGTTTAAATAAAATCTTATTTCTGCACTTTTGAGTTAGAAGGTATTCATACAATGTTAGTAACTCCTAAACATTTCAACCATTCACCCATTTCTCTGAGTTTCTGAGATAATTTTAGGTAGCATTTGTTGTCAAATAATATAAATAATGGTAAATTTTTTGCAAAACAAAAATTGTAGTAGAATAAGACATTTCCATAAGTTATTTTGGGGCTTCCACTGTTTCAGTAAAAAAAAAAAAAAAAGCTTGACATATGGCTTTTTTGGTTGTAGATATTTTGCATGTCACTGTCAGTTTCCTGGACAATAAATGACCATATGCTGTAGAGATTTGACTGCAACAGATACTATTTTACAATCACTGGAAAATAAAAGTTACATATTATTATTAGCTGTACATTTCAGACTCATTTAATAATTTACATTTAACTTTTATATTATAATAAACTCAATTATCCAGCTTTCAAGCAATTTTTACTTTCATGCTTCTCTGTTCTGGCATCGGTATTATTTAAACATATACCTTTCTTTTTTCTTGTTTCCCTAAGGAAATTTTATTTACTAAGTTTGATGCCAACATTTACTAATACTTGTAATAGTAATACGTTTAATTCTTCTGTCTATTTCTATCCATTATTCTCAACCCATGCAAGTGCTGAATTTGTTATACCTTATTGATTTTCTAAATTTCAGAAAGTTTATCCAAAATAGAATAAAATACAGCATGTAATCATTGCCAGTTTAAAATGCTTTTATCGAACCTTTCATTACTCTTTTTGTAATCTTGACAGTGATAATTTATAGTTAAGTTTCATACAAATTCATATTTCATATATTTTATTTTAGTCCACTTTTTCTTAAATTACTAAAAGTAAAAGAATTCAAATATAATTTATTTATATTATATTCCAAATATAGTTATACTTTAGCAAGTATTAAGTATAACTTATACTTGTAAAGTTGTATGCTCTAGTAACTACATTATTATATAACTTTTTTTAATAGTGTAGTAAGTTCACTATAACTTAGCAGTTTTAACTGCATGAATGTATTTTAATGTATTCATAAAACTAAAAGGGAAGGTGACCTCTTACTGCAGTGTTTACTTTTTAGCACTCAGCATAGTGAAGTGATGAGATTACTGATCCATTCTCTGAGATCACATGGCTTGTTGTGGAAAGTGCTTCTTGGCCAGGCTTCCACAGAGGGATTCTTAGATTGAAGGTTTTCTTCATTCTTTGCTATCCTATGTAAAGTCTGCCTCAGCATAGCTGTGTAAAGAGACGAGTTGTCTCTCCTGATGGATTTATGGCTCTGATCAAATGCTGTAACATCTCAGGTAGAACGCACAATAAAGCTTGTAAAAAAGTTGTATAATACATGTATTACTTTTTGTTTAATGTGTAATGATGTATTCTACCTTCAGTAATCATTACTTTTATATTGTTTGAAGATGTCATACATGGGAGAGAAGCAGCCTTTCACAGCACCCCAAATGGTGGCAATGTTACTGACCAAGCTTAAACTAACTGCAGAAGTTGCACTGAAAACAAAAGTTGTTGATGCCGTGGTTTCAGTAAGTAGTGTTACTAGAACTCAGATACACATCGGTTCTTAATTAGATTTTAGCCAGTTCTTATAATGTTTATTTTTAATATTTCTTTGGGCATATGTGTTAAAGCTTATTTTACATTTAATGATTTTAAGAAAATGAATACACTGATCGTTTAATGATTTAAAAAAATATGGTTTACACTTTTATTGTTTGAGTATTTAATACTGAATAATATATTATTCACTTTACAATGAGATAGTTAAAAATAAAATGTGAATGTTTTTTCTGGCCTGTTTGCTCACTCTTTTTTCCCAATTTTTTGTGATTTAAACCAACCAGATAATATAAAACTGATTAATTTAAAATGCTTTTAAGTTTACAGATATGATAAGATATACTGTGTGTGTTTCTGTTTTATGATTTCTGGTTGGACATGTGAAAGGTTAGCTAAGCATGAATAGAATTTTTTTTTTTTTTACTTGACTAAACTATTTTACTGATAATTTGGTAGCTTACAACCTGTCCAGATTATTTTAATGCAATCGGGTGTTTGATTTTTGATTGCTTGTATTGTGTTGAGTTTTAAAACATAATTTGGTACTAACTGACTTGCCTAATTTTCAAGCAAACTTTGGCTCTTTGAACATAAACTTATAAATATTAAAACATATATGAAAATTTGTTTAAGTTTAGTAGATTTAGTCTTGCTCTTTGCCTGTTTATTGTTTGTTAGAAAATACAAGATGTCATTAAGAATGTGATGAATACCATCAGAGCTGTTGACCAGATTTTCATAGAAAATGATAGATGGAAAAGGTTTGAATCCTATCCTAACCATTAGTTACTTAATAGTAAATATCCATAAAATAGGTGGATTATATAAAGTTTAGGTTAATTTCTCTTTATTTGTTGCCTCATATATTCCACATCAGATAATTGGTTAAAATATTACTTCCATTTATATATTATTTATAACCAGATCAATTATATACCATATGACTACACATTTTTACCCATTTCAAAAAGAGTTGTACGTGTAAAATAAATGTTATTTCAGTTGACACTAATATGTTATTCCTTAATCCAAATTGATTCCATATTCTGATTATTACTTATCTAACAAATAATCTGTACTATATTCCAACTGTGGTTCCCAGCCTCTGGTTTTGACTATGGGTAGAGATTTTTGATTGGTCATGTTCTGTGACTAAACAATTCATTTTGTATTCTTTAGTTTTACTTATTAAAGAAATAAGTTATTTCTTCACTTAACTGTTATATGTAGGGTCGCCTAGCAAATATGTTTTGAAATTTTGGTTGCAAGCAAAAAATGGTTGGGAAGCATCTTAATCCCCAAAGATATTTTCCATGAATGATTATTTTAAGCAGCATTAGTTAACTCATTGATTGCCAATCTCTATACCATTTAATCAGTTTATGTAAATTCATCTACAAGACATCAGATGTCATAATTATTCTTTTTTAAATAATAAACACATATATTATAAGTGCTTTAATATCAAAATAGGTCTTGTGAGAGATAAATATTAATGTAGCAATTATAGTTTATATATAATTTTTTCATGAGGGAAAACATAATTTACATTTTCTTTAAGAAACATTCTGTAAATTTAATCATAATTATTGTGATTATTCATCACCGTGTTTTGTATAAGAAAATTTATGTCATTTAATGATTTATTGCTAACTTTCAACCCATTTTCAAAAGTTTTTCCTTTAAATTGTATTCTTAATGTTTAGAAAGCCTGTAGAACAAGGGTACTAAGCCTTACTCTGTAATATTTTTGTTCTCTCTCTCAGAAGTTTTTGTTTTTCTCCATCTAGAAACATGGTATTAGCAAAGGCTTCAGAATGATTACTATTTTCAATAAAAAGTGTTTCCATGAAAGTTATTAAATGTTGATGAGGAGATTATTTGCTAATAAAATAGTATGCATGCGACCAAACAATATACGAATAAGTAATACTTATTTTTCACAACCTAGCATGTACATTTACCTATTCAAGGTGAATAATATAATTACTTTTATTTTCTGTAAATTATTAATTATCAAACTTATTTTCGTATTAAGAAAAACAATTTTTTTCTGAAGCTAAATCATATTTTATTAATATGGTCTCTGAATCTATGGTTACAGTGCTGCATCCCCCTCCCCCCTCCCTTAACTAGTGGGCATCTTTTTGTAATTCTGTTTTCTCCCTATAGTAGTATAATCCAACTCCCCTTTTCATTTCCCATCCTTGGTGATTAAGACTTAATTTAGATGAACTGCTATAAATATTAGATCAAGTACTGTTGACAGTAAATTATATCTGTTATTAAAGACATGATTTTAATTATTAGTTTTCTGATTGCACATTTCTGAAACTTTTATTTTTTTTTTTGCCCCCCAAAATACGGAAAAATGTTTTTATAAGTGAAATTACAACTGAATTTCTAGCCACAGTTTTTAATTAGGAAGATATTGTATTTTGGTTAAATCATGGACATACCCCACCATACAGCTGCATTTGAGGAACTTAACAAAAGATAATTATTTATTTTTTATTTGAAAATATTAGGTTCCTGTATACTATACGGATGCTGAGCGACGTGCAATGTTGGATGCTTGTCAGTTAGCGGGTATTAATTGTCTTAGACTCCTCAATGACACAACAGCAGGTATGTTTGTTTTATTTTGCCTTCATTGGATACTTTCAGAACTTTATCTAGGACTTGTATTATAATATAGCACTTTACAGTCGAACCCACTTATCTCGGCATCAGTTAACTTGCCACCCCTAGTAAGTCGACGTTTTTTTGTATTGGAACCGCCAAATTCACTCTTTGTCTTAGCATTTTCTCATCTGTTATATCGATTCTTTTATGTCGCTAAACCTTACTATCTCGGGCACAAAAGAGGGCCAAAATTGTGACTTAAATCAGTTATCTCGATCCCTGTGACGACTAATCGCTGGCTTTTGAAAATGTTAGTTATCATTGCCACTTCTCCATCTAGCTAACAATAAATGGTCATGGCTTGTTAACAACCTTTAGCGTGAAAGCGATGGAAGCCGAAAGCGCCCCCTACATTAGCAAGCAAGCACAACCTGCTTATCCTATCGTACAATTCAAAATCAACTTCTCTTACCTCATTATCTGATAAATTGAATCCATTAAACTCCCCACAATCGCTCGACAATTCATAGAAATCCATTTTAAACACCAAACACGAAAAACAAAGAAAACTTTATGAAAAAATGAACGCAGCAAAGAGAAAATGTTTCAGAATGAAACAGAAATTGTTGTACAAACTTCCTGTAGACACCGGAACTCTCACGATTTCTCGAACGATATGAGAAGAAAAGAGCATTGGGTGATATGGACGCGTTTGGGCGTTTTGCCAGATACGACATTATGGCGGTTTTGGGTGCTCCGCCCTGTAAAGAGTTAACGCAGATCATGTATATAAAGAAATTTCAAGCGTATGTTCTAGTACTGTAATATATTGCCGCCATATTGGATTTTGGTAATCTCGATCATCAGTTATCTCGACACTTTTTGGCAAACCCCTAGGCCATCGACATATCTGGGTTCAACTGTACTTTTGAGATTTTGGTGCTTTAAAATCACTTTTTGATATGTGTGTAAAAGGAGGCATCAACCCCCACCAATTTATTATACGTTTTATGACTTTAAAAGATCACTATGAAAAATGTTTTTAAGACACTGAAAATATTAATTTTTTAATCATTGTGCACAGTTTGTGTTTGATGTTTCAGCTGCTTTGGGCTACGGCATCACAAAGCAAGATCTCCCTGCTGAGTCGGAGAAACCACGAAATGTTGTGTTTGCAGATCTAGGATACACTTCTCTTCAAGTTTCTGCATGTGCTTTCCATAAAGGAAAACTAAAGGTTTGTGTGGGTTAAGTTTTCATGTATTTAGAGTGTTTTTATTCCCTTGTTTATTTCTTTTTCTCTATTAAGCAATCCTAGACAGTTCTTTTTCCCTTTTCTTTTAATCCATTTCTTTTTTCTTGTAGTTTACACTAGCCTGTATATTATATTACTGATTTAATTGATTAACTAAGCAATTTATGTAGAAAATTAATTGTTTTATTAGTTTAGTGTATGACACAACTTTAGAATACTTATAATTGAGTTTATTTATTGTATGATTAATTTAAGAAGAATGTGTGTGTGTCTCTTTACTTATAAATTGATATTTATTGTAATATTTTTTAAAACTTGAGTTAAAAAAATAAAAGATGTTTAAAACAGT
This sequence comes from Sinotaia quadrata, assembly GCA_028829895.1. Taxonomy (NCBI): domain Eukaryota; kingdom Metazoa; phylum Mollusca; class Gastropoda; order Architaenioglossa; family Viviparidae; genus Sinotaia; species Sinotaia quadrata. Next base: position 68,807,921 of record CM054183.1, read on the forward strand.
AAAGAAATAAAATATTGTAATTTGTATATGTTAGTTGTAATGTGTAAATATTTTTCTTTTTCTCTTTTTCTCCTTAGGTACTTGCAGTGTCATTTGATGCTGAATTGGGTGGAAGAGATTTTGACGAAATATTGGCCAAACATTTCTGTGCAGAATTTAAGCAGAATTATGGTGTTGATGCAGAAGGCAAGCCCAAACCCTACATACGTTTATTGCAGGAATGTGAAAAACTGAAAAAATTGATGAGTGCTAACTCACAGACTATACCCCTAAGCATTGAGTGTTTCATGGATGACAAAGATGTTTCAGGCAAAATGAGCAGGTAAAGCGGTTTGCTCTAATCTTATTAATTTGTGTTCATGCGACAGTTTGATTGGGTAGTATTAATTCATAGATTTTTAGCCTGTATAATGAACATTGTTTTTGAGTCTTGGTGGTTTTAGATATTCAGCATTTTAGGGCTGATTCTCTAAAGAAATATCTTTAAATTGTGATTTCTTAGTTCCATCATGTGTAAATAGCAATTTATAATAATGTACATGATTTTGAAAATAGATAACTGATAAATAAATAAATATAGCTTTTCAAAAATAAAATGTATTTGTTTATTTTTATTTAGGCATATTTTAATTACTATTTCTTAATATTATAAATTTGTATTAATAAAAGTGCTTTTAATATTTTTTTAGGGATGACTTTGAAAAGTTTAGTGAACCTCTCCTTCGTAAAATAGAGACAACACTTGCTGCTGTTCTTGACAATGCAAGTAAGTTGGAGTTTGCCTAGTATTATTTTGAATGCATAATAATTCATAGTTTTAAAAAAAAATCAAATCAGTAACACCAGTATTAATCAAAGATGAAGTCCTCATGGGATTCCTGCAGATATCCAAGTTTTCTTTTTTTCTTAAATATTGTTTTTTAATTTGTTGGGGGTTGGAGAAGATGAAAGGAAAAACAAACATAAAAATGTTACTGTATGAAATATGATTTTATGAACCAGTGTTTTTAGTTTCTGACATGCAAAGATGGCTTCCTTGGTTTAGATTTGAGTCTTAATCACTTAGTAATTTTAATGTGCAATTTGATAGCATACTTTTGCACAATTATTGAATGTAAATTTAAAAAAAAAAAATTAACAACATATTTTGGGGGATGAAATATTGTCTTTATGAATAAGACCACGCTTGTTAATTTTAAAATTGATGCTTACTGATTTTTCTTTCTTTAAAAAAAATATTTATGGTTTTTGTTTTTTTTCCCCACAGAATTAAAGCCAAATGATATACATTCAGTAGAGGTTTTGGGAGGTGCATCACGTATTCCTGCTTTCAAACGTTTGATTGCTCAAGTCTTCAGCAAAGAACCCAGCACAACATTGAATGCTGATGAAGCTGTTGCCAGAGGCTGTGCTCTTGAAGTACGTTATTTGTCTATTAGAATGGTTTTGCTGCATTTGAATTTGAATGCAGATTAAAGTATCTAAATAAACAGCACACAGAAGTGGGGAGACATTTTAAAATTAAACTATATGCATTGATATTAATCTGGTCTTTGGTTAGAAAATCTGTGTTGATGTTCTTTGACCTTAAATACATTTGATTATTTTTTTCTCTGCTAGAATAACATAACAGCAGTTTCAGAACTAATATAATTTAATTTAAATATTTAATACATATTTATTTAGAAATCTAGATGAGTTGCTCTCTTAATATAATTTTAATTGATGAAAAATTATTTTAAAGTCTAGATTTAACATATTTAATATTATTTTATTCATATAACTTTTAAAATTAGTTTCCACCAGTTAAAATGATATATTCATATTTATATCCACTTACATAAAAAGGATGAAAGTTTTCATGAATTTATTTGAATTTTAAAATTTAGCACTTCCAACAAGAATTCAGTGTACTTTGGCACAGTATTATATATTGGTATTAAATTTTCTTATTCTCTTAATTTTTGGTCAACCAAAACATAATACCATAGTTATTATTGTTACAAATATAATTTATTTAATCATAGTGTACATATTGATTGCCTTTGATTATTGTAATGCCCACTTCTTAGAAACGCCTTGAAAATTTTTTTTAAAGGTTGCCTATGGATCCAGTTATAAGTATGTGGAAATTAATTCTATATCAGGGGTGCACAAACGTTTTAGGCCAGAGGGCCAAATTTCCAATTGATAGTGCGTGGAGGGCCGCAAGTCAGATTGCACATGGATGGCACAGTAGAAAAAAAACAACACAAATAATGAAATAATATGCTCCGGGGGCCGCACAGAGCTCTAGGCCGCAGTTTGAGCACCCCTGTTCTATATGCATACTTTAGTGTTGAATGTCAGTTCTTTACTGATTGATTGCATATATATGACTCTGAGAATGATTCATTTGTGCTGTGTAATTTAATACATAACTCTTAATGTCAACATGTATTAATCAGAATGTCCAAATACATTTTTCAAAATAGAATGCATAGTTATATAATAGTATATTAAAATAAAAGTGTATTTATATGTCATACATTATTGAAAATTTATGATGTAGACCACCACCTTTACTGAAAGTTGTAAGATCAGCATGTCAATACAAGAACTGAATAATTTGTTTTTTATACTTACGATTGAATTTCTTCAAGATTATATTGAACATATTTTGATGTTCAGAGTTCTGTAAAACTAAAAATAATGAACTGGATTTTTTAAGGAAATCGACACTATATTAAAAAGAAAACATTGACTAATTTATGCACTTAGGATTTTCGATTAGGGAATGCATATTTCAGCATAATAACTTACATACATCAATGAAATTATGACATTTATTTTATCTCAGTTTTTAAATAAATTCAGTTTCTGCTCAGTCCAGAACTTGAGATCCATACCTAAGATACATTTTGCAAAGGTTGTGAACTGATTTTCATTTGTGAATAAGTCTGATAGGAAATTTTTTACATTACTCATCTCCAATATCCCTTGAAATTGACATAATCCTCAACAAATGGCTCTTTATTGTACTATTGTGGCATATCATTACGTGAGGAGGGAAAGACAAGAAAATGAAGGTGTTGGTTAATTACTCTTTTTTCCTGCTTACTGGAAACTAAATCTGTCTCTCAGTCATAGATGCACAATTTATTAATAAACAGGCGCACAATGAAGATGTACGTCACAATCCATCTAAATTTAGGGTAAACACATAATAACTTACTCTAAGTCTCTAGCCAGCTCTAGGCTCCCCTGATGAATAGTCCCTCTAACATAGATGCATATGACATAATGGGATGATATACAGAGTCCAGAATTAAAAAATTTAAAGAATTTAATAAAGGGAATGAAGAGAAGAAAAATGTAAACAAATGAAGTAAATATCTAAGTAATCAAAATAAAATGAGTCTCTTTAGTGTTTTATTCACAGTTAGTGAGGAGTTTAGAGCACAAACAATGGCAGTGCTAATGTCTTTTGGGAGTTTCTGGTTTAACTTATCTGGACCAGGGGAGAATCAGTCCTCAGCTTGAATACAACATCAGCAGTTTAGTCTCCTTGAGTGTCTGCTGGCTGAGAGACAGTCCTCTCGTACTGACACTAAAATTTTGTGTAAACTTGTGGCAGTCAGAGTGAGCAACAAGCTCAACTAGGAATTACATAACTAGCTTAAAGCTTAATCTAATTAAAATGTCAGGGCTTCAAGTTGGAGACATTGCCTAGTGGATAAGTAATTTTATTATCTCTCCTAGAGCTTTCCTAGCTCTTTGATCTTGGTTTTATATCTGTAATGATATTAATGCTTCCTCACATCTGGTCAGAAAAAGTATTTTATTGATGAAGTGTATTTCTCTGTTTCTGTAATTCTTCTAAAATCATCTTTTAAATTCAAATCTAAAACCTAATAATTTGTATTCTTTAATATACATCTGATTTCAGTGTGCCATCCTTTCTCCAACATTTCGGGTACGAGATTTCAGCATTACTGACTGTCAGCTATATCCCATTACACTTAGTTGGCAGCCCCAGAACACCATGGATGAACAAAGGTATTAGATGGCTTTCCACATCATAATTATTTTCCTTTATTTCTTTAATATGTCCTTACAATTTAATGTTATTAAATGGACAAACACTTTTTTAAACAGAAATTTTGGTAAAAACTAGTAATTGAATAAAGCATAGTTTAATGTCTGTTGTAAAAGTTTTTATTTTCTTTTTAGTCAAATGGAACTCTTTGGTCAGTTTCATCCAAGTCCGTTTTCCAAGATGTTGACCTTCTATAGGAAGGAACCCTTTGTTCTTCGAGCATCATACAGTAATCCACAGAATGTTCCATATCCTAATGCAGAGATTGGTGAGTAATATTAACCTGTTGCCAGTCAGCATCACATTATGTGATGCTTGAGACTGTCAGGTTATTTTGCTGTTCAAAAATAAATTGTATGGGTGACCTATGGCTGTAATTATAAATGGATTTTGAAAAAGCAAAGTGTTACAAATGCCAAACATAGTAAAGAATTTAAAATTAGTATTTTTTAAATATTTAATTGGTCTGATTTCATGGATTTGATCAGCAACTATAGTCTGAAAAATGTAAACAGCTCTGCCACAGATGAAATGTATGGTCTCACCTGACTTTAGGAAAAAAGGATGAACATAAATTTTATCATTAGAAAAATAATGAACAATATTAGGTTTCCAATTTATTGAGATTGTAGTAATATGTAAATTGGTAAAATTCGCTTACCTGAGTAGAACAACGTACATGAGATTTTTTATGAATTTATGGTTTTGCCAGTAAAAATTCTTGAAGTGAAGTCTAAAGAAATACCTTGGCCAATGTATTTCTAAATAAAACTGCCTAACAATATGTGCGTGACAAAAAATAGTCTAAAATAAAAAACATTGGAATGGAGAGTAGACAAATACCATTTTGTGCTTTACGTAAATCAATATTGGTAAGTTCATTTACAAATAAACATATTTGTTGTTATATTGCATTTATTTTATATTATTGGTATTTCTTTAAAATGTCAGCTTCCATGTAGAATCTTCTGGTTTTCATAAAAGTCTGCTGGTTTTGGATCATTGATCTTATGGTCTGCTGAGGAGGGGTGTAGGCAAGTCTGGTCACTGCAAGCCATCATGCCATTTTTAAATCAATCAGTTTTGGCAAACACAAGTCAGCATCTCACATCTTAGGTGCTGGTAAATATTTATCTTCTGATGAATACTTCAGAAGAATCATTTATTTCAATTCCGAATTTGGCTGTAACCCACATTCAAAGTCATAACTCGCAAGATTTTGATTTTGTGGTTGTACACAAGAAACCCCCATTTCCATCACAAGAGCAGTCTAGATAAAACTAGCCAAAGGTAGAAGTGATAACGATTACCTAATAAGGGAAACACATATTTACCCATACAGTTTGGCTATATTTAGATTGTGTACTAGGAACCGTGATAGGCATAAGGTAATTATATAATATTACCTAGTGGTAGCTCACATACATGTTAAAATAAAATTATGGCTAAAAGAAAATTTTGTTTTTAAATTTTTTGAATTGCTTTTTCATGATTTTTTTAAAAAAAGTGTAACATTAATAGCAGTGTAATTAAATAAAATATATGGAACTATGATAAGTACTATTGTACAAATTTTAAGAAACCTCACATTTATTGTATTAAATATTTTACTGTTTTTATGTATAATATACTTCATCAAAATGACTGTCAAACTAAAACCTGATAAAAATCATTACTTAATTTATGAGGCCTACAAATTAAAAAGTGTAGATATTTTAAAAAATCTAAAATAGTCTTCCACTCATTTTAAGTACCTGGCTGTGGAGAAGTTAAAAATAAACATTGATTATTCTTTTATTTTGTTAATCAGGAACCTTTAAAGTGAACAATGTTGCTCCTCAAGCAAATGGTGAAAGTTCAAAAGTGAAAGTCAAAGTTCGAGTCAATTCACATGGTATATTCAGTGTTGTAAGTGCCACCATGTATGAGAAACAAGAAGGAGAGGAGGTTGAAAAAGAGGAATCTATGGAAGTAGATGATGACAAGAAAGATTCTTCACCTTCAGTTCCAAATGGTACACCTGATGAGGTATGAAATAGTATTGTTTTTTTTATGTTCATCCATATTCTTATCCTAAATTTGTAATAGCTCTTAAAAATATAAATTAAAACAAAAATGTATTTAAATTTTAAATGAAACCAGATATTTGTAAATTCTTTTTAAGAGACAAGGAAACAGTAACTTTGATAATATGATGCCATTATGATTCCATTTGTTTTCTTTTAAAGTTGTCAGATGGTAAAGAAATGCTGCCTATGAATTGTTTTACAGTCACCCATGCAGACAGATCAAACAGCAGAGAAGACACCCACAGAGAATTCTGGCGCATCAGAACAAGACAAAAAAAGTCCCAACAGTCATCAAAATAATGAAGAGAAACAGGTACCGTATCAACCAGTTTTACTATTTTGTTTATAATAAAATTTATAGCTTTCTCATTTGTTTTGCATAAAGATATCTGATGTTCAGCTTCTAAAAGATCATTTTCGCAAAATCTATTATCTTTGGCACAAGATAAAATCAATCCATCTATCTTACTCCTCAGCAAGTTTTGACAATTTTTCTCTCTCCCTCCATGGAAAAAGGAAAATTTTCTTCATGAATATCTTAAATAGGCATACAGTAAGATATAACTTCACTTACTTGAGACAGGGTCAAAACTAGAGGGCTACTGACCCCCAGAAGCTTAACTCTGAGTACCTCTGCAGACTCTTGATATCAGTATCCTTTTTAGTGAAGTATCAATTGTAAAAGAACAGAAAAAGCTTTGAGGGCATATGTATATGTGTTCATTTAGTAAGTATTCGGAAAAACTTATTTTATTGAAAACTGGAAAGTATGGAAAAGTCTCTTCATGAAAACTAGATAGGGTATGTCTTCATCTGCAGTACAGGTGCAGAAAAATTTTGCCCAGTAAGTACTCACCGTGTAGATTGCCCTAAACCTCTTCCATCATAAACACATTATCAGCAAAACTTGGAGGTGGGTGTGAACCCCTAAAACATTCTAATTCTTTAATGATAAGAGATATTTCTGCTCTAGCAAAGAACTTTCTGTTTTATGAAAGTATGATACTTTTAAAAAGTGGAACAAACTTTATCAATAAATGCATGCCAAACCATTATTTTTATATGAAGACCTACTCATGCCACAACTGGTCACTATACTACTAAAGAAGCTATGGTTGTTCATGTAAATGATACATTGTAAATTCTGTAGAACCATTATACGAGAAGTGGTCCCCCTATACTTGGGAAAAGCAACCTGGATTTATGTGAATGGTATGACACACATTGTCCCTCTTTTCACCACTTAATGGGAAAAGTCATTTGGATATGAATAACTTTTTCATTGGCACTATTTCATGAGTTAATTTGTTAGTCGGATGGCTGCTTGCAGCATCCTCTGGACTAACAGATCCAAAGTTTAACTACTGTTAAATATGCTAAGCCTCATGCTAGAATAGAAGATTATATAGAAGTTTGACAAGATGACAAGTCAGTCTTATGACCAGAGCTCATACTTTTCAGACATTAAAAACCCTGTTACTTCTAAACATCATCCTGCACATGTACATCCTGTTGCAAAGTCTGTAATAATTCAAGCATATTAAGGCATACAGAAGGAATTGTTAGGACAGACAAACAAATAACTTGATGTGTAAAATGGTGTGGGAAAAGGTTTTAAAAAATTTCATGGAAGTATATTTCTGCATATCTTTTATAATTCATAAAGCTGGCATGGATACAGGAGTATAAGCTAAAAATATCTGATCTGCAGTTGTGCATGGTTTATTGGTTGATTATCTCCTCTGGACACTACCCAGGGATCAGTACCATGGTTTATTAGCATGGGATATCATCGAAAGATTAACCCTATGGTTTATTGAATTGCTTTCAGTGTGACACAACTTGGACACAAGTCCACTGCTTAAGTGTCATGATCACTTCACAGGAGGTGAACACAACCCAGGGCTCTACCCCATTTTTAGTGGCTAGTTATCAGTATGGGATATTACCAGGGCTTTATCCCATAGTTCATTTTATTTATTATGGGATAATATACAGGGCTCTGTCCCATGGTTTATTTGCTGGTTGTCAGTGTGAGACACTACTACCCATGGATCTACCAGATGCCTATGTACTCTTATCCATGTTTTGAAAGATGGCAACATTGATGAATTTCCAAGTTAACCTTTACCAATAAACTTAGATAAAATAACTCATATTCATTGTTAAAATGAAATGAAACACTAAAAAGTTCTTCAAAAATCATTTATTCTACAATTAATTATTTTTAAAAGATAATTTTTTCATTAGACTGTTTTACCCCCACAAGTAGACTTGATAAAAACTCAAAATGTGCCAACACACAACAAAAACACATTAGAAAATATTACTCCAACACCATCTACTTATTGGTTATGATTATAGTTATTAATTAATCACCCATAACTAATTTCAAGTGATGAGAATCTTAATTTATGTTATTAATAATTCTCTAGAAGACACCACTATCTCCCTGGCGAATATGATATCTGGGCACTGTAAACATTTTCTCTCTACCACAACATTAACTCTTTACCGGGCAGACATTTTTCCTTTTTTTAGCTCTAAACGGGCAAGATTTTTCAGGATTTCAGTGAGATTTAGGGTTAAGTCAGTAAAAACATCATATCTTGGGTATTAGTGCATATATTTTAATGAAATAAACTGCAAAATGAAAGCAGCTTTAATAATATCCTTACCTGAGATATACTTGTGATGTGTAGAATTGTAATCCATCCATGAACACCAAGAGTTACCAAAAAATAGTTATTGTCCAGTGATTGTCAGCTACATACACTATACTTACAAACACTATTTACAAACACTGTCCACTTTTTATTGGCTGCCAAGGTGCTCAGGGAAGCAAGAGTCCTTGCAGAGGTTAATCTGGCAGACATCACAACCAAATGTGGTCTCCACAGCTCTGCCAGATTCAGTACGGTGTTTGGCCACTTTGCACGCACACAGACTTTCTTTCTTCCTTAAAATTTCACCAGCTTATGTGCACTTACATTGACCTGGGCCACTGTCTGGCTCTTTCTCTTGGATGCTGCCTTACTTCTGCAAGAAAATCCTGCCATGAGCTGGTCTGAGAGATCCAGGCGGTAGTCCAGCAGGGAGTAGTGTTTGCTTGGCGTCGCAACGCACTTCTCGTACAGGATGAAGGCGTTGTTGATGGCTAAGTTAAAGACAAAGCTAAGCAGGTACTCCAGTACTTCTGCACTTCCTGATTGTGCTGTAGTACCCCCTCATTTGGTCAGCTTTGTCCACTCCCCCCATGCTCTGGTTGTAGAGCTTGACAACAGCAGGGCAAGGCACAACCACTCTGGCGTGAGAGCGTTGGTCCCAGCACTCAACTTGGTCCATCAAGCAATTTAACAATAAATTTATTAAATCAACAATAAATGTATATATAATGAATACATTGAAAAGGATTACTTGACATCATCAATATTTCCATGAAATCAAGTTCAAATACTTTAAATTACTAAACAGTTTTATATCCTAATACATAATTCAACAGATCAGGGTCAATTTAACAGCCAGGATGGCTTCCATGAATTATTTATCTCGTAAAGAAAACTAGAGGCACAAGATATTTTGTGGGAGCATAATCTTTTCCCAACAGAATGCCAAGAAATTCCATACTAGTAGTTGCAAAACTACAAGACAACAGACAAGTTAACCCTTTCATCAGGAAACATTTTCCCCAAAAGCATAAATATAAAATTAATGAACAAAACATCAGAGAATGATCAACCCAAGATTTCCTTTCACCTTAAAAACAAGAAATATTGGTTGATTTCTACTTTGTTTTGGTGGGTTTAAACTGGGTTCTAATTCTATTACAAAGCTATTGTGGTGGACATTTTATCTGTTAAATGTACACTCAGACACATACAGCAACAACCACCTCAGATTGTTTTTAATAAAGGAACTACTTTCCTGGAAATGACTTGATTTTAGAAAAATGATGAAAGTGCATAAATAAGTTATATAGCATATGTTTTATTAATTGTTTATAAATTGCTTTTTAAAATTATAAATTCTTTTGCTGTAATTACTTTTATATTATTATTATTTGAGAACTTTATTATGAATAATATTTTACAAGCTGTGAAATTATACTTGAATTTAGAAAACCTCATATTTATTTTTGGGGGTTGTAGGAAAAAGAAAAAGGTGATGATAAGAAGAAAGATGTGAAGAAAGTTGCAAAAGTGAAAACAATGGACCTGCCAATCGACCCAAATGTGCCTCAGCTAACCAAGGATCTTATTAATCTCCTTACAGAAAAAGAGGTAACAAATCTATTCATTTATAGAATCATCATAATATTTAACATATCCATCACAAATTAAAAAAAAAATTACAGAAAATATAAAACTGGCACTATAGTAAAATGTGCTGAAGAGTATTAATTAAACTTGAGGAATTGTCTGCAATCAACATTTGAGAAAACTAAAGTATTAACAGTATGAACACATTAAATTTACAACTAGTAATAATATGACATACATTGAAAAAATGTAAAGATAAACAATTTAAAAGTTGCTGCACACAAATACCCCAACCTGTGAATTAAAATTTATTCTTGAATTGTCACACATAAAATAATTTTTAAAATATATTTAGTACTCTTTGGTTGATATGTTTAGAAGTATTTGCAGTTTCCTTTCATGCTTAAACTTAATGCTGTCTATTGCAGAGTCAGATGGTTATGCAAGACCGTTTGGAAAAGGAACGGGCAGATGCTAAAAATGCAGTGGAGGAGTATGTTTATGAGATGCGTGACAAGCTGTGCAATGCTCTAGAGCCTTTCATGCAAGAGGATGTAAGTGTGATGTTGCTACTCTAAGGATTACGCTTTGCTCTTAAGTGTCAGAAATACTTCAGGCAAAGAGCAATAATAACACAATATTTTCAGGCTGGTCTCAAAACTTGGCATGCACATTATTAGATAAGGAAAATCAGTTGGGGCTCTGAATTACCATGTCTAATTTTTTTACAAATAAACTTTATTAGTATATTTTTATTTTAAAACCAAAATGTCATTCACGAATAAGAAAAATAGAAAATATTCATATATTTTCATATCATGTATATTCATATTGTCAAAGAACTGTATACAATTTTCACCCATTTGTTAAAGTTAACAAACATTAAATAGAGTGGAAGTTCGGTTTATTTTTAATTTGTTTTTTTGTTATTCTGCTTAAAATTGTATTTAAAGCAATACTGCATCTTTTAAACTTGTGCGAAGTTTTTATCATACCTTAAAAATGTTTCTCTGAAATAGTATATTATTCTCTGTTCAATGGTCTAAATTGAAGTGGGCAACTTTCTCCATTAATAAGAGTATGCAGGTCACTAATATTTTCGCTCAGTCTGGGCTTAAAATATTTTTAAAAAATTTTAACCCGTTTGTCATCATTTCGAAAAACGTGGCCTGGCAGCTCGGTGTCAAGCACATTTGCCATCCGGCAACAATTTTCTAGGTAACCGTATTAAAAAATAAAAAGCAAGCGTGATTTGTAATGGATTTTCAAAATTTCAGTTTTAAACTATTATACACTTATTATAGAATTATTAAATTTTCTTATTAAAGTTATTTCAAAATTCAAAAATAAGTAAATTTATAATAAATTTCTTACCTTTTTGTTGAACTTGCAATTTTCATCATCGTTGTTATATACCTGGAGGACTTTACATCGCACCACATGAATTTTATAGTGTCCAAATTTTGTGGGGATGTTTCATTAGAAGTCCCACCTGAGAGTTATAAGACAGAGCGTCAAGCACACAGCCACCAAGTGCTTTTACTCAATGACTACAGTGCACATGATGTGTCTGATGAAAGCTTCCAAATGTAGAAAAATAGATCTCATCCTTATTTATATGACAGTTCACAAGTTCCAGTGAAGTGAAGAAATACTAGTTGCGCACATTTCCAGTTAAACAATAATTTTTTTTTCCAGAATCCAGGAACAGAAAAATGAAGAAGAAAATTATGTCTGCCCCTATCCAAGAATATGATTTATAAAATTTTAGCTGTAGATAACACACATCAGTCAAAGTTAGTGAAACATAAATCCAAGTGAAGTGAAGAAATACTAGTTGCACACATGTTCAAGAATATTTTTTTCAAAAATCCAAGTTAGACAAAAGAAGAAGAACTATGCAAGCAACTTGCTTGGTAAGATGATTTATTATAATAAAATTTTACATGTATATAACACACCAGTCACGGTTAGTGAAGCACAAATCCAAGTGAAGTGAAGAAATACTAGTTGCACACATGTCCAGTTCAAGAATTTTTTTTTCACAAATCCCAAGACAGAAAAATGAAGATGGTAACACTGACTCCATTTGCTTGGTAAGATGATTTATATATATATATATATAAAATAAAATTGCAGATATAGACTTCAGCATTGCCATGAGGGCAACTGGTTTTGTTTGTAGATTCACTGGCATTGTTGTCACCTCTTTCATCTAAAAGTGGAATAGAGGTTGGTTCAATATCCTCTTCTTCCTATAAAAAATCCTACTCTCTTCACATTCTGATCCAGTGGTACAACCAAATTCACAATAATCCACTGAAAATGTGCATCTGCCATTGTTAGATAGATTACGCAATCGTAATGTCTGCCGACTTTCTGCAAAGGATGCGGGAATTCAATCACATGAGCATCCTAATTTTAATATCTAAAGATGGAATTTAGAGCACAGCTTTTGCTGAAGAAGACCACATATTTCTTTCACTCAGGTTGGATATTGAATGGCATGATCGTTTAGCCACGCCTGCGGGCATGGTGTACCATTTTGTCCCGAAGACATGTAGAATATTTTTTATGATGTCAAATTAATCCCGAGGACGACGAAAGGGTTAAAGCATTGAAAATAGCTGACTGATAACTTGGTACCATGTGTGACAATGATGCTAATGTTTTTTATATAGATTTAATTCAAAGATTATTTGTTATTAAGCATTTATGTTTGAAAATATAGTAAATTATATTTATTGTTATCTTTTTTCTTTCCTTTTCTTTTAAGCCATCTATTTTGAAATTCACTGAATTGTTGTTGAGCATATAATATAGTATTCTGAAATAGTTTATTTGGAAATAAAGCATTATTTATTTTATCTTTTTACCCTGTTTCAAAGTTGTAATATTGTTAGGTTAATAATAACAAAATTGCAGAAAATTGAGTAATTAAAAATTCAGTATCTTCAGAAGAGAAAAACGGAATGTGATTGAAGGTATGTTTACATCAAAATTCCTTTCAGCTTGAGCTTCAAAGCATTTCTGTGTATAAAAGTTTTTCAAATGGTTGGATGTGCTTTTGAGTACATTATCTTATTTCCAAATTGAAATGAGGTTAACTGTAGTACTAATTAATCAGGTGCAAAATAATGCTTAATTGTACTTAAATTTAATGCAGGATTTAAGAAAAACAATTTCTCTACACAAGATAAAGCACAAAATATGTATGGTAAAAAAATCTTTCCTTGATGCACAAATGTTTTTGTTTTAAATATCTTTACATAGGAACGCAACACTTTTATTGTAAAGCTAGAAGATACTGAAAATTGGCTTTATGAGGAAGGTGAGGACCAAAATAAGCAGATCTACTTGGATAAACTTTCTGAACTCAAGGTATACATTATCTCATACTAATATTTAAATATGATAATATCATGTATCTCATACTAATATTTAAATATGATAATATCATGTATGTTATTTTATAGTGGCTAATGATATTTTGAATCGCTTGTTTTTTCTGGTCTTGCCTATTAATGAAAATGATGTAATTTTTTGTTGTTGTTTTAAAAACTATTTTTCATGCTTTTTTTTTTATTTTTATTTATTAATTATGATTTTAAAAGATTTTAGTTACCATGCTTGTTCTTTTTTTTTTTTTTGTTGAAAATTGTATGTCTGATTTCACATCTGATTTCTGCAGAAAATAGGTCAGCCTGTGAAGACCAGATACAGGGAAGCTGAGGAATGGCCTGCAGTGCGTGATGAATTTGGTGCCACTATCATGCATATTCGTAAATTCTTGGACCGCTGGAATGCTGGGGTATTTTTTATGTGTTTCATATTGCACATTATTATTATTTCCAGATTAGTTTTCTTAATTTAAAAAAATAAAGAATATATATTATCTTACATAATTAATTCTTATTTGTTAAACTTGAAATGTGTCTCTTCATCCACTAGAGTAATTATTTGTTCAATCAAAAAATTAAAAAATAATAATTCCTGGAATCAAAAGTGAAATCAGATAATTTGAATTGCTTACAATCTAAATATAGATTTTAAGCAGTATATTCTGTAACGTTTTGGAGTGCCTACATTCATAAATATATATTTTATCTCCTAATGGCTACATTAAAAAAATCAATCGGGACTGGATGATGCCTAAACTTTGTCTTCAAAATATTATTTTTTGAACAGTACTTAAAAACCAGTTCTACCTCATAATTTATATAACTAATCTTTTTAAAAAGTTATATTTTATTATTTCATGCTCATAATCTCACGCTAAAAATCATAAACAAAGGATGTGTCCTTGGACTCCATCATAACTGAATGATCATTATCAACAGAGGGCGAATTCAAAAGCTAGGACTTCCTGTTTCAGTTTCCTGAACAAATTACCAACAAAGAATGTGTTCACATTACTGAACAAAACAGACATTAATCAGTGATGATTGTTCAAAAATGCTTAGGTTCAAGACAGAAGTTTCACCATGAGACACCCATTAATTGTTCGCTGCACTGTACATTTATTTTAATAAATGCATATTTTATAAAAAGTACAGTACATTTTTTCTCCATTCTAGTTGCTATTTTAAAAATGTTCACTATTAGAATTAAAATATTTTATGAATCAAATTCATAAAATATATACTGTGAAACAGAATAAGCAGTGTTGGATGTTTATGTGTTTAAACAGTGTATGCATATTAATTCTTAATCTAAACATTGTTGTAGTTTGGTTAATTTTATATTGAAACAAACATGGCTGTGTACAGGATGAAAAATACAACCATATTGATCAGGCTGATGTTGAAAAAGTGCAGAAATGTCTGGAAGATAAAATGAACTGGTGGGGACCTAAAATGGAAGCTCAGACAAGAATCAAGTCATATGAAGATCCTGTTCTTCTTGTATCACAAGTTCTATCAGAGAAAAAGGTATGCTATGTTTGAAAAAAATATTTCAGATTAAAAAGTATGCTGGCTTTGAATGAAGCACTGACTGAATACAAGATGTGCTGGTTTTTTGAATTAAATGTTATATAAAAAAGGTATATTCGGTGATGAATGATTAAACTGATTGAATGAGAATTTAGGGGAGCACTTCAACTTTTGCTGATTTCGTGCAGGGATATATGGGATATGGGAGATCAGGAGTGGGACACTAATCTGTCAGAGTTTGGTTGGTGTAAATGGCCTTTTATTCTACTATTGGTGCTTTTCTTTGGTTTCTTGTGCTTATTCTTTCCCTTTGCTTGGATGTCTTGGACTTTTGCAGCAGTGTCTGGGAACTGTTTATCACAGCGGAGGTTGGGGGTGGGGCTAGTTGGTAGTATCTTACAGAGCTCTGACTTCTAACATACCAAGTCTGTATTTACATATACCCTGGATGCACAACCCCCTATCGATTGGTTTTTCTGTTTGTTGCTTTTTTCTTTTCCTGTTTTACTTTTGTTGGTTACTTTCTCCTTTGGTTGTTTCCATCCAAGTTAAAGATTTGCTTGGTTTGAAAGAACTGTATCTGTAAAAAGCATACTGGGTTTAAATGAACTGCTATCTAAAAAAAAAAATGTACAATCTGGATTTGAATGAACTATCAGAAAAATACATGTGCATAATGGGTTTGAATGAAATTCTATCTGAAAAATACATACTGGGTTTAAATGAACTTCTATCTAAAATATACATACTGAATTTGAAAAAATATATACTGGCTTTGAATTAATTTCTATCTGAAAAGTACATACTGAGTTTGAATGAATTGTTGACTGGAAAAATTTCATACTGGTTTTGAAAGAAGTGTTTTTGATTTTTAAAAAAAAATATGATGTTGGGTTTAATTGAAATTTCTAGCATGCCATATAAATTAGAAAATTAAATGTTCAAGGAATTGTCTACTGTAACTTGCTATAAGATAGTGGATTTTCTTTTGAAATCCACAAATGGGTATATTTATTTTATATCTAACAGATTTATTTTAGCTATAAATAGATTGATCAGAAGCCAAATTACTTCTAGAAATAACTGTCCATTAGAAGAACATTAATGTTTTTGTTCTAAATATAGGCTCTAGAGACTACCTGCTTTCCAATAATTAACAAACCCAAGCCAAAAGTTGAGCCACCCAAAGAGGAAAAAAAGACAGGAGAAGAAGCTTCAACAAATAATAGTGGTGCAGGTGATACTCAACAGCAAGAGGGACAGCAGTCATCGGAGACTGCTGCACCATCAACACAAGAGCCTAAAACTGGAGAAATGGATGTTGATTAATGAACGTTGTCTATTGTGTCATTGGTTCTTGCAGTTAAATATATATATATTTTTTGTTCTAAAATAAATATTTTGTTTATAATCAGGTATGTCTCTTGTTTATTAATGCATTTTGGACTGGAATATTTATTAACTTAGTAAAGTATTTGAAATTAAAACAAAGCCTCATAAATAACCTGTTAACGATTAAGTAAAATTTTTTGACATTGTTCCTGTTGTTATTCATGGTTAGTATTGTTAAATTTTATTGAAAAGAATAAAGCCGACCTAGCTAGGCTTGGGACATACTATAAATAGAAATGTTTCCATATTTTGCCACAAAAAGAAAAAAATGAGGTTGCTGCATTGTATTAAAACAAAATACTAAATGTATTTTAAAGAGAAGGCTATATTTTCCAATTGATTTTTTTTAAAAATGGAATTGTCCTGGATAAACTCATTTAAGAAAATAAAATGTTAATATTCAGAATCACTTTTTGAGACTTATAAACCATTAAAATAATTATGCTTGAGCACCAGATATTAAAAATGCCTGCTGGGATTGTAAGTCATTCATCATCAAGAGTGGTATGTAAACTATTTTTTTTTATTGATGACAAACAAAAGCACACTTTGATCATGTTATTGGGTTGTTTTATCTTTGAAATGTATTTCATGCCCATTTGTTTACAAGATGAAAGAATTTTGGTAAAAGCATACCAGTCATTTGATGGATAAAGAGTACTGAAGAGTTGAAGAGTTTAGAGTTGTTCTGAGAACATTTAAAAAGAATTCTCCTCTACTGTACTGCATACTTGAACCAGAAAAAACATTTGTGAACTCTTGTGCTACTGCACACAATGTATTGTGAAATGTAATAATTATGGACATATCGCTAAATAATGTTCATTGTTCACTGTGACTTTATTATTACAGCTAGTCTGTTTATCACTCTTCTTTCCATAATTGCTGTTTGTGTCTATAGTTCATTGTATATTAGACTTGCTATATAGTGAAAATTTAAAAATTCTCATATAGCAAAGGGACTATGTAATAGGAATAAAATGAAAGTGCTTGCTGAGAATAGTAAAAATGTTAGCTGTGAGCTGATCAATTAAGTGATCAATGACATGTTAGTTCAATAAGTGCACACATGGCTACTCCAGTAGAATTATAATGCTGCTTTTATTTTATACCTTGTTTAACATGACACTATTTTTCCTCTTTTTTTATTAAATGTATACTAGTACATTTTACCACTGGAGTTTTCTGCCTTTAAGAAGCAGCTACTTGGAATGTAACATGATTCTTCAGCATCTGTCTGGTAATTATTTTCGCTGATTTAGTAGATTTTTTTCTTTGCCAACACTACTTAATTGTACTTGTTTGGAAATTATATTTAATGTCAAAAGTGTACAAGAGTTTTGAATTGGTGTAAATGTTTCTGCATTGTAAGTTGAATGATGGAATATATTCCTTAGATGGCATTAGAGGTTTGACTGTATTAATTTCACTAAGTCATATTAGTGAAGTTTAAGGGCAACACCCCCTTTTCTGTGAAAGAATTATGTATCAAGTACTCTTATTTGAGTGTACATAAATATTGAAACTAGAACTTTGCAGCCTGGATCTTTTATTTAGCAAGTAATACTTCAGGTAACTTCTGTTTAGTTAATAAGATAGCAAGATACATTTTGGGGTGTTGCAGGTCCTGTTGTATTCATTTACAAATTCTTTTGGAATACTGTTGGGTACAATACTTTTCAAATTTATTATATATATTACCCTTTTCTCTAAATCCTTTTCAAATTTATTATACATATAACCTTTTTCTCTAAGTTTTGTGGATTCTCAGAAATGTGTCTGTGGGTAAGTTGAGGGGTGGAATCAATAAAAACAAAATGAAAAGAGCATAAAAGCTTTCAAAAATATCCTTTGGCTGTTCAGTGTTTTAGATCATGAAATTTGTGGCCTTACTGTATAGAAACAGTTAACAATATGAATGTACACAAACACTACAGGGAAAATATGTATAAAGATTTAATACCTTACTGCGTATGTTTGTGAATATTATTGTAATTTATGCAATGTTGGCAGAGGATCTCATGAATGATTCTATTAATTCTGGAAAAACATAACCGCTGAGATTTCTAATTTAAAATTTTTTTTTTTTTAAAACAAAAATTTCTAACTTTTATTTTATTTTAAGATGAAGGATTAATCAAGACTTGCTAATTGTCTTGTTGAGTAACTGTATTGATTCAGTTTTTAAAAAAATTGTAAACTACATTATAAACTGTTTTCTTATTTGCATTGACATTAATACAGATATCTTACTGACTGATTCTCTTTTCCTATCAAAATATGTATTAACTGGTAGTACATACTCATTTTGCACCATTATAAAAGAATTTTCAATTTGATAGAATCACATATCTACCAAAGCCACCTACCCTTAGAATCTGTTGTTTTTTTTTTAAAGTACATTTAGGGGGAAAACATCTAATTTGATTTTTGTTTATAATTTTTTTAAAAGTTAATTTGCTGGGGTTTTTTTGGTTTATAATTTTGAGATACGCACTTAAAGTACTATGAAATGTATGTGTAATAATAATGTAGTCAGATTCCACACTGGGACCAGGTTATTATGTTAAAAAAATAATGTAAGATGTGCCCTAATGTATTATGGAACCCAAGTATACAGAACAATTTCTTGCGCTAGAGCATTCCTGTTTGAGTGTTTATAAATAAATTGCTTTGACATGCGAAGGGCATTTAATATTGAATGATAAGCAAGTTCTAAATTGAAAGGCTCCCAATGCACTCTATACATCCATTGAAAAGTGTTAATAACTGGTTGACTTGAAAGCGATTTAACATACACATTTTCAGAACAGATGGTTCAGCTCACTAGGTGCTTTCAGGTGATAAACATCATGGTCACTATGAAATCATTGAAAGTTTTGAAATTTGGCATATATATCGTTTATGAATTTGACACTGCGCTTGAAATGCAACATTAAATCAATCAAATCTGGCTGTGCAATTATGACTATTAGTATTTGTGTGGGCTATTTGCTTGCTATAAGATCTGCAATGTATTAATAGAATAAAATTGGAGTCATTGTTAAAAAATCTGTAAAATACTTTATTTTTTTGAAGTTTGGATTTCTAAAATATAACCACGTTTAATTGTTTGGCCTTTTTTAGCTTTGAGAAGTACATACACATTTTTTCTTGTTTTCAGAATATTATTTTCACAACTCAGAAACTAATTTTTAAATGTTATTAAAGTTGTAATGTTATTTTGATGTTCTCTCTTAAATGCCAATTGTTTCAGAGTTCTAGTGGTGTGCTAAATTGTTCATTTGTACAAAATTAAAGTTAAAGCTGTGCAAAATATGTTTCTGGCTTCATAGTTGCATTCATTTATTGGAGTAATTAATTACTAATTGTATATTTAAACATTTTTTTTAAACAAAACAAAAAGGAAATGGCCAGCACCATATTAGTTTCAAGAGGTAATTTCTGCACATAAAACAGATTTGTCAATAGTGGATATTTTTAAATACCAGCATGTTCCTTACAAATTATGCAATCATGTAATACATTTCATTTTAAATGTTTTCTGGATGGTGTACTTTAAACATGTGCCACAGTCTCATAATCTCCTCTTATGCATAAGTCCATGAACTCAGATTCCTAAAAATCATTGTTCTTGACACTGCTGTCCAGTTAATTTTATAATTAGACATTAAAAGAATTCACAGAATGAAAATGCACAAAATTAGTTTTCATCATACAGATCCATCTGAAAGCCCATGCCTGCTAGCATACATTTTGTTAGCCAACTGTTGCAATGCATTTACTGGGTTGTAACAGGCAAATGTTTTGCAAATACAACCTCTATGTATGTCTGATGTAAATGTATTGGAACTGGTCCCATTTAAACTAGTTTTATTGATATGTTGTAGTGAATTATGTGCAGCAGATCCAGTGTCTTTGGCCACAAGCTTTGACAATCACATCACTGGAAAAAAGTTTACTAGCTTTGCTTATGAACAGGATTACCAAAACAAAATTTAAATTGCAGGATTTTAACCATGTTAAAAATATTGAGGCTGATTACTATATTATGATTAGTAGTTCGTTTGTTTGGGCTGAGTTTTGACAGCTTGAACTCATCTCAATAAAATGAGTGATTTGCTTTATAATCTTTAGTGTTGTTAAACTGGTAAAATGATTTTCACACTTATTTTGACTTTGTTACTGACAACAAGATCTTTGGCTTCACTTATAATACAGTACTATTAATCGGTTTTCTTATAATACGATTTGTGACAATGCCAACCTAGTTAATGGTTATTATTATTAATCATCCATAACTAATCACAAGTGATGAGAATCTTAATTTATGTTAATAATTCTCCAGGAGACACCACTCCTCTCACTTGGCGGATATGTTTTAGGTGCCGTAAACATTTTCTCTCTTCCACAATATTAAAGACAAACATTTACCATCACACAATATTTCCATAGGTGGAAAACTTCTTACCAAAGGAGAAGATAAATCCAACTTTATATTTAGCAAGTCCCCACAGATTAGTTTTAATATAAATCACAGGATAATTCTTATCAGAGAGCAGAAATGGAGTCATAGAGATTATAGCAATAATAGTTTGTACATACCTTGTCTAAGCGATGCCACAATAGTCTTTCGCACGCTTTCATAACAAAGTTGCATGGTTATTGTTCACAATAGAATTGTCAGTTTCATGTGTCCTGTAGCACACTGTAGAATGTTCTGTCAGCTCTATTCTTCAAGACTAATCTGAGTGCTCCTTCGAGGTATTAGTTCCCTCAAGCAAAAAAACATTGCAGCAATTTCTAGTAACTTCCTTATACCAGAAATTCCATGATGTGGTTGAGCATACTTTGCCACCATACATCGACAGAGTGCAATGTATCCTAACACACATTGGGGCAGAGACTTGAATCTACCATGGTTGTAGTGGTTTATGAATCAGTAAACTGGGAGCTTTTAAAAACAAAACTACTGCTTCTTCCCTGTAAAATATAATCATGGAACAAACACTAGGTTTCCAATTTATTCATCTCTAATTCCATTCTTTCTTGAATTCAAGCCTCAACTTAAAGTTTCCTGCAACAGTATTCATTAGCCCGATAAACACCTACAGCATAATAAATCAACATAACAATTTTATGAATGGGTTCGCTAGAAACAAAGTCAAGTGTTTAGCATACTATATACAAGCATTATGGTTTACAATTTGTAGAAATAATAATTTATTCAAATAATACATCTCTGTGTAAAACACGTATAAAATACCAATAGCAAAATGCACGAAATATTTCTAAGTTCATTCTCTCTCAATCAGTTAACTCACCATTAACTAACGCCTGCCTTTCATGACTAGACTCTGCCACACCAAATTCAAAGTGATTAGAAAATAAGTTCTTTTCATCAGATAAACTTTGTTGGCTGGTCTCGTTCTTGTAAACCTTAACCATTAGATAATAAAAACTACTCATCCACCTAAAACCTGTTTTGATTACATCAGCAAGTCTAGCACATTCTACAAGTTGTTTACTCCGAAAATATCATAAGCATTACACAAGATCGGGTAATGTTAACATTGGCAATAAAGATATAAGTATAAAAATTGGGATTGGCAAATTTACTCCACCACACAATTACAGTACTATTAATCAGTTTAGTGTCCTCATCGTATGGTTGCTGATTGTCTTTCTCCATCTCATGAACTAAGCATTAATTTGTCATTTTCTTTCTAACTTTATTTGGACAAATTAAAAAGATCAAAAACTGACAGTTTTGACACCTTTTTGATCTCACGTTTTGAAGAATGAAATTTTTTCCCAAGTTCATGGCTTTTTACTCTATTTGAATTGGAAATTTTTCATAATAGGTTTTACAAACTTGATTTTATCCTTCCCTCTTTCCTGTGTAGTTTTTTTTGGTTGTAAATGGTTTGACCATCTGACAAGGTGGTGGTTTGGAATGTCAGTTTTTAATGGCAGGCTATAAGTATGTGATGTAGCATCTTACTAAAATTTCAATAAATCATGAGGCATTCAAAGTAGTGATTACTTTTTATAAAATAGATTTTATTGGTCCCCACAGTCAGCTCATTTTTTCCATTTCCCATTAATCATTTTCATGCCATTCTCTTGAGGGCCAACATTTAGGCCTAAATGGACGAATGACATTTTTTGAAGTGGTAATTTTAAGCAGTTTTGTTATGTAATTACTTGAGACAACCCTCTAAATTGACAGACTTCCAAGTTTAAATAGCTCCTTATTCTTTATTGATGCTGTTTCTGACATCAGAGCTCTGATGCATGACCTTAAGTTGCACAATAAGTATGCTTTCATTATATGCTGAGGAATATGAATATTACATTGAAGAATTACATGTAAGAACCACAAATTAATTGTTTTTGTACATGAGGTGTTGTTCATTCATCAACAAAATATACCTATCTGACGGTTATATTACCTGTCTCATATTGAACCTTGAAAAATAATAAAAAGTACTTGAGCATAAAATCTTTAGTCCAGTTAATGTTTGATTTACCACAATGTTCATTTTCTTATTCTTTATATGCCATCAGGACACTTTTTTCTTTACATTTTCAATCTAAAGCAACAATTCCAAATCCCGTGTACACCAAGATCACTAATTCTACATACAACAAACACCAAATCACACGTACACCAAGATCGCTAATTCTACATACAACAAACACCAAATCACATGTGCACCAAGATCACTAATTCTACATAACATCAAACACCAAATCACATATATATATTGTATTGAATGAATTACAATTAATCTATTGATTTCCAGTGATATTTATACAAACAGATGTGATGTTTTCATTAAAAAAAAATAGTAATTAAAATGATAGATTTACACTACTGAAATCTCATTCTGATAGTCTAGGATGTTAGCTAGCTCTTATACTTTCTGGAATGGATGAAAGTCTGGCATCATATTTCCTACTAAGATTAAATAAGCACTTAACAGTAACACTTGAGAAGCATGGAAAGCCTGTAAATGAATCAAAATGCATGTACATATGCAAAATGTGTTTGGTACAATTTTAGAGCTTTATTGTTTTCTGTCTTGCATCTAAAAATTCTCAAGAATGATTTGGAGAATATAAGTGAAAAGTAGAGCACAAACTGAGAGCAGATGAAGTTACTGGGCACAAATGCACATGTAAAAAGTAACAACAGGGGTTTAAAAAAACAAAAATATTCCAAGGATGCTCTTTACTATGTATCTGGTAATTTTTTTTTAAAGGTATAATTATAAAGAATTGCTAATACTGAGTCAGAAATGTGGATTGTTGAAATTATGACTGATATACTTTTGAGCCAGTGAATACATGCACAGCATTACAAATAAATGACATTTTTAAAATCACAAAAGCAGCAAACAAGGAAATAGCAAGTATTATTCTGACTTTGTACTTGTGGCTAAAAAGAAAGTATAAAATTGTATTACATTAGCAAGTGCCATTAGTGTTACTTGAAGTGCAGAGTACTGTCAACGAGACGTGCCTTATTTCACTACGTGAACTCTGACTAGTAATTTTAGTGATGAGATTGTTAGAATATATATGTGGAAATCCTTATTATGGTACTAATGATAGATCAAATTATAACTGTCATTAAAGATCAACGTCTTATTGTATGCATTTTCAGGATGTTAGAAATCCGAACTCTTAAAAAATTTGTTCCAGCATATAATTAAATACATATTTAGAGCACCTACAAGTTTTCATTCTGAATTTTCTTTCTACTGTTTTAATTGAATAAACTTATTTACCAATTAATAAAAGTTATACATAATTTTATTTTTAAAGTGATGTAAAATGTTCAAGTCAGAATGACATATCCTGTAGTGAATTGTAGTGTTTCTGATTCCTTTACAAGAGTAATGGAGTTACCTTACATTGTATTCCAGTGTAAATCTGTTTAGTTTTTCAGTATCTATTTTATCTTGACACCTGGCTCTTGGTGTTCCATTTAATTTCAAGTTAAAATGATTTCCCATGTATCACGAGGGTTTGATGTCACTACTGTCGGTCTTTGTCACTTTTTTTCTAGGACTTAAATAAAACCCAGTCTTCTTAATGATGAACTGACTTTGTAATTCAGTAGTTTCTGGTGTTGCTGATTTTATGACGTCATTAGTGTCATTAATGATTTGTGCCAATAAAGTTACTGTGTCATGTGTCAACACAGTGGTGCTAACAAAGTACCATGTGTAAAAGTGTTACTTATAATAATTTGCCAATAGTGTTACTGATGATAAATAACCTCTAAAATAAGAACACAATCATGAATTTCTGTAAGGTTGTACATTATCATCAAAAATAAAACTTCCCTTAAAAAATGTATATTCCCAACCACATATAATTATAAAGGAGATGTTAAGACGTAAAACTTCCCTTAAAAATAATATATCCCCGACAACATATAAAAGAGATGATTAAGACACAATTAAACATGTACAATAAATACATACACCCTTTTGCACATTTATATATAAAATCAACTGTAAACAGTTAATCTAACTTTCCCATGACATAAAATAATGGGGAGGATATCAAGCATATAGAAATATCTCACAAAATGCTTAAGATGTGTTTCTTTGAAAAAATCCTCAGATTACAAATAATAATATTTTCCCTTAATAATATTATTTAGGGCATGCATTTCTGATAGTTAAAAGGAGAGAATAAATTTAAAACAAAATCTACTAATATATAAATATGGTTTGCTTCAAAGAAAAATAATAGCTGCAGTGAAAGGTGCAATGCAGTTTAAAGATTGCCTCTGAAATATTACTGTAACTTTATAGTTGGGCATGTGTTTGCAACACTCCTTCAGGTAATTGACACTGCAGTTGTGTTACAAACAAAATATTCAAAAAAAACCGAAACATACCATGAACTCAAAAGCCAAATCTGAACTATGTGCATGTAAAGGAGGAATCACAATGTTCACTTGATGAGTCAATCTTTTTTAACTGGTGGTCTTGAAAACCTTTTGCCATTTCAATGTTTTAAATGTACATAATTTTAACAAACATTGACAATGCTACATCTTGAATCTAATCTAACCCATGATATTATTGTAGCTTCAGAGTAAGTATACCACACAGGTAAAACAATAAGTCCCATATCCAATAAGTGTACTTAAAGTATTTTGAAAAATATTATTTCCTTATTTATTGTTGTAAATCAATTTACTATAAGAAATAAATGAAAGGAAAATAACTAACAATTGCACCTGTAGCACTTAAAAATCCTTTTACAGATACAAGGGAATACATGTAGTGAAAATGGATTCAAGAGAAATATATTTCATGCATCTCGTGTACATCTTCCAGAATTGCTAAGATCACAGCTATGCCGTCTTTTCACTCTGCTCACATGATTATGACCAGAAATATTTAAGTACTGGACAGTGAGATGAGACATCAAACAATAATTTTTCAAGCACATGTAAAACTGATGTTATGGTTGACTAAAATGCTGCCTAAAGTACTTGCTGTAAATATCTACCCTGTTACTATTTTTAGCACATTTTTCAGCAGCAGCAGGCTAGTTCAAGAAGAAGAAAAAAGAAACTTCAAAATAAATGAGGTGATTATTATTTGAAATGAACAATTTTATTTATTTATTCACTTTACTGTAATATTGTAGATTTATATATATTATTAGTATAAATATAATATTTTCAGATAAGATTTGGCCTCAAGGCAATTCAAAGATAATAGATATATTATTGATAATTACAACTTTACAGGACAAGAACTGCTTCATATTGAGAATGGGTACAAATATTTAGTGTTTTATCATCATATCCAACAGTGCTTTTTGAAAGTTAAAAAAGGTGTTTTTGGTATTTGAGATCAGTGACTTTCAAACAAACTATCTAAGCATGGAGATTTAAACAACAGATTTATATACTTAATAACAGTTGTATATATATGCTAGCATGGGAACTAGGCTGGATCCCTGCACTATGATATTAATCCATTTCAAATACTACTTTCATATGAACTGTTCTGTAGTAATTCATGTCTAGAAAAAAAATCCTCCAATATTTCTAAATAGGCACATCTATTTATAAACTGATCAACATATATAATTAATAGAACTATCCAACAACAGACTGCCATTTCTCAAATGTATCTGAATTAATATACCAATAAAATTGGGGTAATATTTGTTTTTTCTAAAATAAACTGACAAGGTCCTAGGAAGTATCTTTTCAAAAGTTAAAAGTCAAAAGTAAATCCTACATCCACAAAATTAAAATCAAACTAAATGCAACAAAAATTTTTGTGTTAAAAGGAACTTAAATTTTCATAACAAAATAATAAAACAAAGTCAAACATTAAGAGAGCACACAAAAAATTACCAAGATCAATATCAAGCCATTCTTTTAAAAAGATATTCCACAGTTGGTCAAAAATACACTTTTAGTCTTGAAACTTTCACTTGCATGCTAATGAGATGGTGAGTATCAGTTTAATTGCTGAGTCAATCATATTAATCATGTGGTTTCAAAGTTTTAAACTTGACATAAAATATACCAGCTCATAAAAAAAATACATTTTCTCATTTTGAAGGTCTTCCAATATAGTTTAATACAAAAAAATATGACAGAAAATACAAGAGATAATTTTATCTATTACAGACAAATGAGCCAGAAAGCCAAGAAATTATTTTATCCATAACAGAAAAATGGGCCAGAATTTGATACTGAAACGTGCCTTACATTCTGAGTGAATTTTTAAAATTCCATTTTACCTATATAAGTGTGCTTCCAAGTCCTAAACATGAATACTGGTTTTCTGTTCTGTCAAGACAAAAGGCATTACACTCAAGACTTGTAATCTAGATAAACAGTAAGCAACAAAAATCAATAGAATTATAAATAACGACCTTGTTAGGTCAGTAGTGAAGATGTGGACAACAGTGACAGCTTTGTCTAAATGATGAACAAGTTTTTCCCCCTACCTAAATAATCTTCAGGTTGTAGACAATACATATGAATATATATTGTTCTCACTATTTATATAATCTGCATGTTGCAGACAATATATACTGTTGAACAACTGGCATGTTTTCGAAGGAATTAATTTCATAGCAAAAATATTTTACTCAAAAATAAACATAAATTTTTTTCTGTGTAAACCATCACTTCATAGTAAAAACAATTTAATCAATTACCAATTAATAGGATTATTTTTATCCAATCAGAAATCCTGTAGCATTACCACACTGCTTCTTGTTGAAATAGGAAATAAAAATAAAATCCCACTTTAAAGTGCAAAGTTCCCACTTGTTATGAGAACAATTGATTGTAGGTCTTGCTGTACAGTCTACAAATGTACCTTTCTGCTTGTTCAGCATGACCTGAACTCCTTTTTAACATCTGAGGCCCCAGGACTTATTTTCTCAGGGTGTGAAACAAACATAATCACAAATGTGGGTTTTTGTTTTAAAGTGAGAACATCTTAAAGAATGTTTAATGCTTTTAAAAGAAAACAACTTTATCTGAGATACCCATTAAAACCCTGAACTCAGGACAATATGATTTACTCCACCATTGTGTTTATAAAGCTTATCTTCAGATAAATCTATCTTTTGATTATTTACAGTACAATAATTGTTGTGTCAGTCCATATAATTCTTTTAGTTGATGTTACACTTTCATCATAACCAATTTGGAATTATACTAGAAGCTTTAGCAACTATTATTGCACACATTTCTCTAAAAACATTTGTGACCATTCAATAAGATATATTAAATGTTGAAAAATCAATAGATAAAGTTCAAACTCAACAACATTTGAAGCAATAGCATGCAATGTTAAGTGTTGCAAATGCTTTTTAAACATGAACAGTAATATCTTTAGCTGCACCATAGATCTCTGGCTTAAATAATTCGCAATCAACTTCTGTCAACTATATTAGGAATTGTTTGGCTGTACAACTTTCATCAAGCACAGCAGGAATTCTCTGGCTTTCAGAACTTATGATTAACTCTGTCAACCACATCAAGGTTTGCTGGCTTTCAGAACTTGTGATCAACCTGTTAACCACTGCAGGAATTCTCTGGCTATCAGAACTGTGATCAACCTCTGTTGGCCTCTACAGGAATTCTCTGCTCTAAGAACCGGAGTTAAAACTTTGTCAATCAAAGAAGAGATTCTCTGACTGAAGAACGTGAACACAAACTCTCTCAACTAAAGCCCCTATTAACCACATTAAGGATTCTCTGGCTTTAAGAACCCAAGATCAACCTTTACAAATTACAGCAGGAATTCTCTGGCTTTAAGAACCCAAGATCAACCATTACAAATTACAGCAGGAATTCTCTGGCTTTAAGAACCCAAGATCAACCATTACAAATTACAGCAGGAATTCTCTGGCTTTAAGAACCCAAGATCAACCATTACAAATTACAGCAGGAATTCTCTGGCTTTAAGAACCCAAGATCAACCTTTACAAATTACAGCAGGAATTCTCTGGCTTTAAGAACCCAAGATCAACCATTACAAATTACAGCAGGAATTATCTGGCTTTAAGAACCCAAGATCAACCATTACAAATTACAGCAGGAATTCTCTGGCTTTAAGAACCTATGATCAAACTTCTGACAATGTTTACTAACATCCTAAAAATGGTCACCAATGAATCTCAGTTTATAAATACAATTATAAATACATAGTGCACCAATGTTTTCTTCACACAAGCATAACAGTTAAATGAGATTTACATATGATATTTGTATCTATTTAATGTAACAGTTTACATCATATGCTTTCTGTGGTGCAAACACACTTGCACAAAGCATTCATTAAGTCTCAAACTTCTTTCAGACATTCGTTTACAGGAAAAAAAACATTCCTTTCTGTAAAAGAAAAATAATAC
The DNA here is from genome assembly GCA_028829895.1 of Sinotaia quadrata. NCBI lineage: Eukaryota > Metazoa > Mollusca > Gastropoda > Architaenioglossa > Viviparidae > Sinotaia > Sinotaia quadrata. Next base: position 68,837,577 of record CM054183.1, read on the forward strand.
CAGACTGTCTGCAATCATTTTACCTAATAATTATAAAATAAAAGTAATAAATTTTGGGATTTTTAATAGCACTTTCTATTAATTAAAATCTCTAAAAAATGTGCATCAGAGTGAACCTGACAATCTCAAATCAAGAAGTGGGTACATAGTTTAAAAGCTGCGTCCACCATAATCAGCAGTGTAGGGCTCAAACTCTGATCACCTTATTGCAGGACCAGTGTCAAAACCTTGACCTCCCTGCTCTCCAAATGAAATGATTGATTTTAGGCTTCATCAATAGCTCTTAACTCAAAATGTTAATCATTTGCTTGACCTGCCTGCTGAAGTTTAAAACAAACAAGAAAAAAAGAAGGAAAAACCCCAATAAGAAAGAAAAAAGAAAATCATGCAACTGTGTGCTGTACATTTAAGCATAACAGGTTTAGAGTAAGAGAGATTAGTGAATGCATTACAAAGAGTAAATATGTCATAATGAGTCCCTTTTACACGAAATGCAATAGAAACAGTCAACATTTCTATGAAAATGATTTCAAATGGGACTGGAGAAATGTAAAATTAAAATACCATGGAAATGCAGTGATGCAAAACACCTCACTACTTTCTTTGAACAATTATATTGACTGGTTAATGTAAGAGAGAGGTGCTTAACATAGCTAACATTATACTTAGCTGGTATCGACAGTATTTCATACAAAGAACATATTGTCAAAAGTAAGAATCCTTACTTAGCTGTCTTTTCTTTTACAGAAATATGTGTGCAAAATATAATTTTAATTGTAATTTTTTTTTCTGTAATAAACATGTGTCAAAATTTACACACTATCTACCCAAATACATCTTCCCAGTCAATCACCAATCTATATGTGAATTAAAAAATTAATATTGATGGACAATGAATACATTTATCTTGAAAGAATTAATTGTGAATACTTATCACCTTGACAAAATGAAAACATTCTCAGTGATTCAGGTTACCTTTATATACTAACTGAAGGCACATGAATATTATAAATAAATACTTTTTTCAAAGATATAATTAACCATAAAACTATCATCAGTTCTTCAGGTTTAGGTCTAATTCATAGTGCTAAGGCCCCAAAACTGATTGACAATATTATTAAGTCCTGAAGCAAATATCACCTTAATTTTTCTCAAGTCTCTTCAGTCAAATTAAAAAGTATGAACAAATAATCGGTAGCAAATTTAGAAAAATTGTAGAATATAATGAAACCAACCAGCAAAGAGGTACAAAGGAAAACCTAGTAAACTTACAGAGACAAGAATACATTATTAGGAGTCTTCAACTCTCAGAGACAAAGAAAGCAGCCAAGTGCCTACTGAATTACACACAAATTTATGTAACTTACAGAGACAAAGAAAGCAGCCAAGTGCCTACTGAAGTACACACAAATTTATGTAATGAAGTGCACATAAATGAAACAAAAAAAAAAGAATATCAATTATTTTAAGGTACCAAGTTTTGTTTGTTTAGACCCCCCCAACAAAAAAAAAACCCAACCAAACAAACAACAAAACAACAACACACTTCTCTCATCTCAACAGTCTGCCCCATTCAGACACTGGTCATAACTGCATGTAAGACTTGAAAACAAATATAGGATGCAATATGTACAACTTTATGTGTAACAAAAAAAAAAATTATGCATATATTAGGAATCTGGTCCAATCCATAGTGCTGAGGCAGCAAACAAAAGGAACACAACACCCCCAATGAAATGGACTGAAAAAAGAATAAAATAAATAAATAAGTTCAAACTAAAACTGCATAATAAAGAAAAACATGTAAGTGTAAAACAATGGAATAGCATTTGTGAAATATTATAAAACTGCTATACTTTACTTAAAGTTCATTGATCTTTCAGAAATTTATTAATCTATGATTGCAATTACAAAATGATTACAATTCATTTTTAACTGTCTTTACCTACGTCCTCATCAAATTTGTTATTGTTAACATATTCTGCATTTTGTGGGGAGAAAAATAAATTCAACTATTTCATTATAATAAAATTAAAAGTAGGTATATAAAACAAAAAAAAATATCTGCTGGAAATGTCAATGTGCATATACTTTTTGTGAAAACAAATTTTACATGTCAGCAAAAGTAAATATACTTGAGTTTATCTGGACCAAAATCTAAAATGTTATGATTAAGTTCAGTGTTCTGGCAAAAGTACCAGTACATAAAAATGTGACAGACCTGACATCAGAATTGTCCTTGAATAAACAAATGCTTTGAAAAAGAACAATATTACATTAGCTTTGAAAGAAATAATTACTGCTTCTGTAATAATATAAATCCAAATCTAAAGATTTACAATCACCTATCAGTAGTTATATATCAATGAAAGCAAATATGCTTTCTAAAAAAAATAAAAATAGAAATGTAACTTTTACAGGCAGTATCAGTATGGGGAAAATCAGAACTGTCTTCATATAAACAAGTGTTTCACAAATAAACATAATAAAAAAATAAAATTATATTGCCTTTGAAAAAATGAATTAATGCTTCTGCATTTATCTGCAAGAAAGTCAAAAGTGTTATGACCATTTACTGACACTGATGGTGAAAGCGTCCATATAAATAAGTGATCAAGTCAATCACATTAAAATTGTCACCACACACAAGTGTCAAGTGGAAAATAAAAATCTTATTGTAATCTTTCATAAGTTTTCATTTACTTTAGAATGAATGTGACTCAGTGGTTGTGACTCAGTAGTAAATTTTTACTAAAGTAGAAAAGCTTACAAATTAAAGAAAATGTTGGCTGTATATTTACAAAGAATGGCTAAAAACTAACGAGATCATTATGGGGAAATGGGTAGATGAGAAAATGAAAAACAGACTGTGAATAAAGATTATTTTATTTTGTAAATATAGATCACTGCTGTGTTTTTTTTGTGTGTGAATGACACAACACTGGTATACTGACTGTGTATGTCATATACAATATAGAACTGTCAAATCTCAAGCATTGCACAGTTTTATACAAATATATAAATACAATTTAGAACTGTCAAATTGCAAACATTGCACAGGTTTATACAAATATATAAATACAATTTAGAACTGTCAAATCTCAAGCAGAGCATAAGTTTATACATATATAAAAAGTGAAACTAAGAAAGAAGAAATCAGAAGATGAAAAATCATTCTAAAGAAATAATGGAACTAATTTGAAAGTGAAGTTAAAGAAATTATTTTTAAAAAAAAACAATATAAATTAGCTTTAAAATCTTTTAGGAAAATCTCAACCAAAATTGGTAGAAGGGAAAAAAATGAGAATTTTGAGAATCAGTGACTTCACAGCTGGGCTCTGTGTAAGTGTGTGTGTGTGTGTGTCTGTGTATTCCTGTTAAAAAACAACAACCCAAGTAATTTCATTGCCATTAGTTTTAATGCAAAAGTTATTTTAATAACATTGCCAAAATAAATGAGCACCTTAACAGGGTAAATCACTCTTAAGTGTTAACTGACTGTTAAATTTCAAATGCTACAAGCCTACTTATTTCATTACCTGAAGGTGCTATTTCATTTCACAGCCTGTAGGTAGCATTTAATTTTGTTAGCTGAAGATATTGCTCAATTTCAGTTAATGAATAATTTATTTTCAATTGCCAAAGGTATTTCTTAATTTAACTGCCTGAAAATACCACTTAATTCTGCTATCTGCAGGTACATGTAATTTCATTATCTGGAGGAACTGCTTTAAGGTATTACTTAATTCCAATATGTGCAGAATGAAATTGCAAACAAAATTAGGGAAAAATTGAAATAGCAGCACAAAACCAATGACAAAAAATAGCAATGAAATGGAAAACCCACCTGTTCGAATGGATATTCTTTGTGCCACAAATCTACCACCTATAACTGCCAAGCCAGTACATAAAGCATGTCCTGCCAGTCCCCCCACAATCACGCCATACACATCCTTTTGAAAGGAAACAACAAAGATCATCAATATTAATCATATTTTTGTATATTTACCTCAAATGAATGTGAAATCTAATTAAGCGAATGAAGTCCTAAAATACATGATGCATTTGTCACAGACTTTGAGACAAGTAAGTACAATCATTACAGTCAGGAGTTTTATACTTTTTTCTACGTACTGTACCAGCAAAATGCCAAATGATTAGTGCTAGCCAACATCCATTTAGAAGTTGTTCAACTAACAGGTTCATATATTTCACTGTTCATGTATTAGTAACTGTTATTAGAAATATATTGTCCTAATAAAGACATTTTAACTGGAATATCAAGTTTTGAAAATGGTTGTTGTACTATGTATCTGTAAATTGTTTTGAAATTTCAAATTGCACTAATGAGTGGATGCATAAGATCAAGGGGACATAGAACATATTTTGTAAAGTAATGCTTAAAGATGGTTATTGTATTGTTCTTCCTAATTTAATTTAGGTGAAACTCTAGAATTACTCTTGTATTGAAAATGATACACACATTAAAATAGCAATTTCTTGTTGCTGAATAAATAGTAAATTTTAAGCTTTCTTTACTGTGATATCAATACATATTGTCACTTCTGCACAATATCTTGTTTGGATTCACTTTTAAGTGGTTATGACATTCATGCAACTAGAATTATGTATTTTTTAATGTTAAATAAGTTTACAACACTTTTTGAAATGTTAACAACTAAAGGGATCTCTTAATTAATTCATGTTTCCAGCTGTGCTGTTGAATCCTAGGTGATCAACAACAAACAAAACAAATCTAAAAACAAATATACGTAAAACAAGCCAAAACAACAAACAGCAGAAGGAAGGAAAGAATTTCAAAGAGTTAACAAAAGCCTCTGCCTTCATATTAAATCCTCTTCAGTACTTAACACTCTCAACACACTTAACACATGCAGTGATTCACACATACTCACACTGCCCATCAGTGGCACACATACATATTCAATGACACCACCAACACATATACACATTCAATGACACCCCACAACAAACATACACATTCAATGACACCCCCAACATATATACATGTTCAATGACCCACATAATTCATTTAGTGACCCCCCACACACCTGTACACTCAGTGTTTCAATACATACTCAGTGACCCATACATATAAGTATACTCAGTTTAACACAAAGATGTTGGTTTCATGTCCTAACTTTCTTACACCTGTAGCTAAAGGCATGCATACAATGACAAAGCAATGTGAGTGGTCATTCATCGACAGAGTAACAGACAGGTATAGGCTTGTCTCCAGCCACACTCAATCTGACCAAAGTCTGATGACGAACTGGTGACTTTTAATATGTAATAAAAGGGTAGATTTAAACCACTGGTTGCTTAAAAATGTTATAACAAAGACCAACAATGTGACATTGCAAAATAGACATGCAAAATATATGTAAATAACATTATAATTACAGATATAATGTACAAATTCACTCAATTAAACAAGCACAAGATGAAGAGAATCAATAAATATACACTCTCAAAATTTAACTTGCGGTTTTATCTACAATGGGAATGATAATTCTGTGACCCCCACCCACCCCCATTCAGTAACCCACGCAAACAGTGACTCTCTCTCTCTCTCTCACACACACAAACACTGTACACACTCAGTGATTGCACATACATATTTTACTCTCTCCACAACTCACATATGTACAAAACAAAATACCATGGAAAAGGAAGAGAATTAGCACACATTATGTATTCCATCCCCCCCTCCCCCAAACAACTTATTTTACATGTTGAACAAACAGACCATTAAGTAGCTCTACAACTAGATGCCCATAACTATAAAAGAATCACAAACAGGGAAGGTAATAACCCATAGTTTTTGTCACAAAGAAGGAAAATGTGCATTTTTACATGTAATTCAAGCATAAAATGCACTTATATTTAACATGCATCCTGACTTTTGACTTTTATCATAAAAACAACTCTAATATGCACAATGCACACCCTGACTTTGCCTGTCCTTAAATGTTAATGTGTTTTGGGTCAAAGCAATTTAACTCTATATAAGAACTGATATATTCATTGTTTCCTTTTCTGATATTTATCCATTCAATATAATAAAAAAAGATAATACTGGTTTTTCAAAGAGTGTACCAGTAAAAGTTGCTCTAACCGCAGGTAAAATGTGGCCAGAAGCTATTTTTAATATGGTGCTTCAAAAAAGAGATTTATGATAAATTGTCCACTAGAATAGATTTGCTCTACATGATTCAGAGTATCACAATAAAATATTTTAATTTTGGTTGCTTTTAGTGCCATAATCATATGTGTGGAGATAGCAAAAATATTGACTTTTAGTGTCATAAAAAAATCAACAAATCTTATATTACAGCTATACAATCTACAATAGCTTATTATAGGTAGTCCTACTCATTTTCTTCTAGTTAAAATGTAGAGGTCTTTTTTTTTTCTAAATGTGTGATCTGACAAAATAAGATTGAGTACAAAAAATTCTGATGATGGCTATAATACTTTTAGAGATATCATTAATTTAGTATTGTCATTTATGATTAATGTTCTTTTTTTGACGTAAGAAACAGGTGATTTTTAAAGTTCATTACAAGAAAAATATAAACAACAAAAAACAGTCCAACAATTCTAATAAAAATATTGCAGATAACAAGAAAAAACAGATATAATGCAAAAGTAACATTTTAGTTTTTCATAAATTGCCAAGGAAAACATGCTTTTGTTTCATAATATTGCTCACAAAATGCAACAGAGAAACATTCAGGCATCATAGAATATGCCATTGAAGAACAAAGTACATCCAAAATGCATATTATTAACTCCTTTGCCATGTAGTTAATGCCTAGTTTTTCTTAGATAAATTGCAATGAAATTGTGAAAATTACCATTTAAGCAAATTTTAATGAGAAAAAACAGAAGACCAATGTTATACAGAAAACATAAACAAGCAAATTGTCATATTGCTTAAACTACACATCACACAGAGCTGGTTCACATATCAAACTGACCAGCAAACTATACTCTATTTAAATATATATAAAGATAATTTGTGTTTATTTAAAGTAATAAGTGACATTTTTCAATTTACTGTACAATTTTTATTTACAAAGAAAATGAAAATGGATAAATGGTCACAACTCTGAAACTATACAAAACAAGTTATGGCTCACCTATAAAAATGATCAGTAGGTTATTATCCATTTAACTAAAGATCTGATAAGTTATGTATAACTTTATTTGTTTTAATATTTTCACAATAAAATCTTTCATATTTTAAAAAATCATACTTGTTATTGTATTCATAACAATATAATTGGTATAAAAGCATTCTATCTATCTATTCTCTCTATATAATCCATAGATATAAAAAGGTACTCTTATGTAAATATACACTCCAAAAGAGGAACCGAAACAAACTTTTACAAAATTTATCCTGACATACATTGTGCACCCCAAATGAGAAGCCCAAACAAAGTTTTAAAAAATGTACTCTTACATGTATTGTGCATCCCATCTTTGATTCTCACACGAGGCATTGGCTTCATTGAGTTAGATTTTTGCCATTAACACAATCCCACTCCCACCTCACTGCTCAGGACTGATGTCCTTGCCTTAATTGTGGATTATGAACTATATGATGTGTAGCATTATTAAAATCCATATTCTTTCTTCACTTCTTTAGTTGTAGATGTATAGTGTATGATGGGAATATGTGTTTTAAGCATCCAATTCATAAAAAAATTATACCTTAGTAGTATTAACAAAATAATTGCAAACTAAATATAAAGCAAAACATTTTAAAAGTAAATATTTTCCAAAATCATCTTTATGAAATTTGTTTTGCATGAAAGCTTGGTTTTAACTTCTGTGTGAGAGTTTTTAAGAGATCCAAGTTTGTTTAGCATATCCAAGTGATCTCTAGTTCTTGTCATACCTCACGTGCACCCAGAATGATAGTTGCAATCTGAGATCGGTCTCCCCACTCTGCTAGAAAGGTCAGTGTCAGAGATTCCAAGAATACAGCTGACAATATCCCTGTCCAGAAGCGACGACCTGGGGTGCGTATAATGCCAGTCTCAATGTCTTGCAATGGTAAGTTTTGTTTCAGGCTCTGTTCAACAGAAGGACTAAAATAATAGAAAATACAGTTGAGCTTTAGCAGGATACATCAACCCATGTAACAATCTGAAGAAAATGTTCCATGACAGCTAATACTGATAAAAGTGAGCCAAATGCTAATTTTAAAATGTGCTAGGACTGCAAATTATATAATCAAAATGAAAGATTATAAGCATTAAAAGGATAAAAATAATAATGAATAATCCATGCTAATGTTCCAAAGGACTTTAAGTGCTAACAATCTTGGCTGCTAGTGGGTGATGATTCAAGAAAATTCCAATGGTCAAGGCTAGGATCAAATCCCTGACTTGCATACAAGATTAGCACCTGTTCCTCATTTCACCAAGCACAGCATATAAAAAAATCTGAACAGTGAATTACCCACATGTTCCCATGGCAATATAGGAAACATATCTTTAGTTTCTGCCTTTAGGAAAGATCATTATACATTGTTAAATATGTTATTATCTTAAAAAAGACTGATGAAAATAATTACTTTCATCAGTTTTACCTCATTTAAAGAATTTACCGTTAGCTTTTAATTTTTCACTTTTTCAAAAGACAATCCTGCACAGTTAATTGTAGCAAATTGGGTTAATGCTAAGAAAGTAAAAACATTTCTGGTCCATGAAAACTTTCTCATCTTGTCTTTATTTTGTCCAAAATTAAGTTCTCAGGATTTTTATCAAAAACAAACAAACTGAAAAACCATTGTTGCTATTTATTTAGAAAATGACAAAGACCAAGATGAAGTCTGAATGTAACAGGCATGATACACTATATATCTTGTGTGCTCACTAGACATCTGGTATGTGATATAAATGACAACAGTATGATTCTTTATGGTATTTAGATTGAACCAGCTATAATAAGTATGTTTAGAGTGATGTATTATTAATTCATTATGAGTTTATTTTATCCTTTGTGTAATTTTGTCACAAGGAATTATGTTTTAGTGATTTTATTGAGTTTTAGTGAGTTTTTGTTTTCACATTTTTCATAAAAAATTCTAGATAGGAAATTTGACATTTTTCAATTTTCATATATTTTCCATTCAACTTAAAACTGAAAATAAATGAACCATTACAACTTTTTTTTTTTTTAAAAATAACAGATGGGTTGACAATAAAATTTTCCTAATTTAAACCTCTAAATTTTATCTTAGGGATCTGACTGTCCATTCTTAATATAATATTTGCAGTAAATTTATGACATTCATTTGTAATATTATATAAATACAAATAAAAATTCAGTGGCCAGTGCTGGATCTTAGCCTATGCTGAATGAAAACAAAGGAAAATAGCAGTGATGCTAGACTAATTAGAGCACATTGAAATCCACTTACAGTTAGTCAGAACACAACTAAGTTGAACACATCCATTGACAATAAGTGGAAAAAGCTAGACAATTAAGGGAACTTGTGTTATTAAAGGAACTATTGTAATTATGCTTTTGTAATTAACAGATTCAAAATTCCTCTACATGTCATTATTATATATTTAAATCCTGCAATTGAGCAAATTCTCCTGGATGTTAACCGCATGTTACCCACATCGTCCTCTCTCTTTTTAACTTCGGCCTGAGCTTCTTCATACTCCTCTTGGCCTTCATCTGGTGACATAGTCCATCCTGGTAAAAGGAAAACACTTCGGGCTATTAACAAATTAGATCTGAGACCACATTCTGGCTAACCGATGAGGTTAATAAAGCAGTTTTACTACTTTACCAGTTCAATATCTTTACCATTATGCAATTTTTTATTTACTACCTATAATTTCAATTTTAATATTTCCCCTATCCAAGACTAAATTTATAAGTGGTGGCATAGTTTGTTTTTTTGATTTCTAGCACATTTATTTTGTTCTTTTCATTATCAGAAAACTAAAATTGTGAATGATGGCGTAGTTAACTGTTTTTTGATTGCTAGCACATTTATTTTGTTTCTTTCATTATTGGAAAACTGAATTTGTAAGTGATGTCATGGATTTTTTCATTGTGAGCACTCTGAATTCTGCAGATCACAAAACTTTGCTTTTCTTAGTACTGTGCAGTTTGTCTAAGACTTCAAAACTAAATTAGTGTTGAGTGATGGTGCATATATTTCACTCCAAGAAGTCTGAATGTGAATTCTGCCAATCAGAAGACTTTGCATTTCTTGGTTATGACTATTTTCACTACTGTTTCTTCATATCACAATTATGATTACATAAGTACTACAAATATTAGTGAAAGGAAAATAATCATTGTTTTGTATGGCTATATTATTATAAAAATAATCATTGTTTTGTATGGCTATATATTATTATAAAAATAATCATTGTTTTGTATGGCCATATAATAATGAAAATAAACATTGTTTTGTATGGCTATATAATTATGAAAATAATCATTGTTTTGTATGGCCATATAATTATAAAAATAATCATTGTTTTGTAAAGCCATATAATTATAAAAATAAACATTGTTTGTATGGCTATATAATTATGAAAATAATCCTTGTTTTGTATGGCCATATAATTATTAAAATAAACATTGTTTTGTAAAGCCATATAATTATAAAAATAAACATTGTTATAAATGGCTATATAACTATGAAAATAAACATTGTTTCATATGGCTATACATAATTATGAAAATAAACATTGTTTTGTATGGCTATATAATTATAAAAATATTACAATGTTCTGTATGCCATATAATTATGAAAATAAATATATTGTTTTGTATTGTTATATATTATATATATTATAAATGCACATAATGCCCATATTCAAAAACTGTGAATGATCATGAAAAGAATTTATTATATATATCATAGATATTCGTAAAATATTAAGTACATGTACTATAGAAACAGATATGTACAATGTAAATAAATTTATGAATGAAAAATAGTCATTAATTGGCTAAATATTCTTTTCTTTCTTGATCTCAAAAATATAGGAAAAGAAGTTTTATAACATCATTAAGGATGTTCTCCCATAGGTAAATAACACATTGGCATTACATATATACTCACACACTTTAAATATGTGCAAACTAACTTCTTCTAAAGCATAATTTATTTCCTAAAATTTCTGAGATATATAAGAGCAAAAGTATACATGTTAAAATATATGTCTACAGTATTCTGGCAATGATTTGAATAAGTGAATGATGTAATGTGATACTGGAAGTCAAACTCAACATTTAGATTTCAGACCGATATATAAACAGTCTACCTTCTCTCAGCATCTTGATTCCAAATATAGCAAAGAGGATGGATGAAGCATAATAGGTAAAGGCTCTCGGGATGACCGTGGTAGCATAACCAACAAGTGCTGGTGACGAGTTAAGCAGAATACAGTCAATCAAAAACCCAACAATATCAATATATATTATTATTAAAATATCTTTTTTCTATAGCTGATACTCTTCTCATTGTGAGTGTAGATGCTATATTATATTAATGCTTATTTGTTTTCTTGTGCTATTTACAAAATTTTTTTTAATTTTAAAATTCAGTATTAAATTAAAAAACTTAATGATTAAGACTTTTTCATTTTGAGGGTAAGGCTTGTATCACTAGTCTCACTCAAAAATTAAAAATTTTGTTTATTTAGCATATAAATAAATAGTTGCTAGATTTAATAAACTATTTTTTAATTTAATAGTATGCTTTCATTAATTTCTTTATTTCTATTTTTATTTTGAATTTATTTAATTTTTTCTTTTACAGAGTTAAAACTTCTAATTTAGAATTAATTTTCAAATTCTGTAATGGAATTCACTTTTCCACAAAGAAATAATAATAATTATTTAATATTTCAACTACTGTACACAAATACACCTATAAACATAAATCACACTCATTAACATGAAAGTATGTATGTGTGTGTGTGTGTGTGTGTGTGTGTTGTCTGTGTGTATGTACATGCATGCAATCAGAAGATAAAAGATATAAATATATCAACAGTGGTGCAATTCATAATTTTTTATCATTAAATTTGAAAAAAACGAACACAATCGGAACAACAAGTAGGTAAAATTATATGAAATGACAGAAACAGTGCTGACCTGAAAGAATAGTCATAGCAAACAAAGCTGAGAGAGCCCCCATGAGGACTGTCAATCTTGGGTGTCGCATGGCAAGAATGGCAGCAATGAAAAATGTCTTGTCTCCAAGCTCAGACACAATGATAACAGATAGAGATGCAACAAGGGCATGAATAAAACCAAGTTTGCCCTTGTCATTCTTCTGAAGTTTGTGTAGAAAATCATCAACATCTTCTACTGTATCTTCAACATCCTAAGAGAAAGGTGGATAATTCTTAATTATATATATAAAGTTAAATATTTCTTCTTGTTTTCTATTTTCTTTTAAGTTCACTTGATTCTAAGTTTTAATATGAGTAAAATTACTTTATTCAATGATTTAAAACTTCTTGCTTTCTATTCTCTTTAAATTTTCTTGAGTCTAAGTTTTAATATGAGTAACTTCAGTAAGATTACTTTATTCAATGATTTAAAACTTCTTGCTTTCTATTCTCTTTAAATTTTCTTGATTCTAAGTTTCAATGTGAGTAAAATTACTTTATTCAATGATTTAAAACTTCTTGCTTTCTATTCTCTTTAAATTTTCTTGATTCTAAGTTTCAATGTGAGTAAAATTACTTTATTCAATGATTTAAAAGTTCTTGCTTTCTATTCTCTTTAAATTTTCTTGAGTCTAAGTTTTAATATGAGTAAAATTACTTTATTCAATGATTTAAAACTTCTTGCTTTCTATTCTCTTTAAATTTTCTTGATTCTAAGTTTCAATGTGAGTAAAATTACTTTATTCAATGATTTAAAACTTCTTGCTTTCTATTCTCTTTAAATTTTCTTGTTTCTAAGTTCTGACATGAATAAAAATTGCTTTATACAATGCTCAAATTTCTTGTTTTCTATAGTTTTCCTGATTCTGAGTTTTGATATCAGTAAAAATTGCATTATTTAATGATATCTAATTAGTAACAAGCAAGTAACAAGTCTACATTAATGAATAAGACTGTTCAACAGTTTTCAATTTTATAATGCATATTTATACTAAATTTTACAATATTCCTCTCAAACGATATACAACAGCAATACACCATATCTTTGGAATGATGTTGGTAGAACATTTTAACTTAGTAAAATTAAAAAGTAACAAAAAAGACAAATGGAAACAGAAATCTCCTATCATCTATTTCAAAGTATTAAAAATTAAAGAAATTAATGACTAACAGTGAAATATCAAAATACCACCCCAAAATCAAAAAGAAAAGAAAAAAAGAAAAAAGAAAAGTAAATAGCCCAACTTAGAATCAGCAGTGAGCACACAGCATTTGCGCTCATCTCAATCATTAAAAATCCCACAACAAATACCATCTACCTACCCATCCATTTTAATTAACCTACTGTATGCAACCACATCTATTCAACCAATCTGGCACAGAACAACCTATTCTATCTTGAAATACATCAGCTTCTGAACAAACTCAACTAATCCTTCAATCAGACTGAATGAACTCATCTATCCATGCAATCCACTTATGAATAAACCTCCCTCCCCCCCATGAACGAGTCTACTTACCTAACCATCAATTAACATATGAACAAATCTGATTACCCTCCACCTACCTACAATTATCAATTTGCCTTGAACAAACTCACCTATCTCAATCAAACAAATCAGCCATAAGTAAAAAATGTGTTAACAAAATTACATTAACAACCAATAATAAACTATTTTTGTAACAATATCACACACACCCTTCCTCTCTTGGCCTCTCATCTGACAAGCATATTACTTATTATATATAAATGTAAGATTACATTATAAGTTAGAACAAATTTTTATGGCTATATAATTGAAAAGCAAACTACATGTACATGTATAATAATTTTAAGGAATAGGGGAAACAACATAGCAATATAGCATAGTTTTTTAAAAGATGAGTTAAACAACAAATTAATCATGTCATGTAGGCCTAATAAAAAAGAAGTGCTGGTATGATGCACCAGTGTTTACTGTACACAAAATGCAATGTATATTATGCAAAGAATGGGATATAATGTATTAAATGTAATTGATTACCATTAAATTTCATAACTTACCAAAAATAATTTACAAAATAAGCTAAATGCCTAGCCTTTTGTGTGCACATGCATTGAAAAAAATAAAATAAAAGAGCCTTATGCTGTTTTTCTTGTATTGTAATCTGTTTAGTTTTACCCTCATGAATGTATTATCATATTCAAGGGGACATAAACCTGTTCAATATCACTTATTCAGTTAGTTCTGTTCTAATAATATATGTCTATTGTTTGAAATGTATCTGTGAGTTAAAATAAGAGTGAATTTTATTAATGAATATTAAAATAAATAGTAAGATGGTTTATACTTAAAGTAGATAACTGTAATTATTAAGCAATTCTGGGCAAATTGGCTTTTTACTAAAGCCAATTAAAAACTTTATATAAACCTAAAAATTCCAACTCAACTTTAACAATGCAAAAGGGTAAAGAATGTATTTTATTTAACTCTATACTCTAACAAAAGTAACAACAAAATAAAGGGAGCATGATTTATCACTAGTCTTTATTTTGTTTTTGTCTGTATTTGTTAAGTAATCTTTTTATAGCATCATGGACCTTTTCATAATTAGGTCAGTCAGTCTGGAAGTGGGTTAACTTATTGTGTCAGTGATGACATACTGGCTGAAGCTAATTTTTGTTAACAGTGTCATTTCCAACTCATTAAAATTTTTTGAATAATTCATTTAAAATAACTTTTGTATATGCTATGATTCCCATAAATTTTGTTTTAATTGCATCTGATATTTTTAAAAGCATCAACAGTGATGATTAAATGTGCCTATACTGTGTACAGTGCAAAATAAACATTATGAGTAATTATTGTAATGGTAGAAAAACTGTAGAACTGTTTAAAAATATATAGGAAAGATTTAATTTTATAGCTGATTTTGTGCTGCATTCTATCAGTTAGTCAGTGAAGTGCTTGTACACATGTACAATTATTAAATTTGAGAGAATGCTAGCTATATTGTTGTTTTTGGTGTTTATATTTCTCATGTACTTTGGGTAATGATTATAAAGTCTCCAAACGTTAGTTTCTGAAGGAAGAAAAGCCCCCTTTATGGTTTCTATTGTATGAGTTACTTTAAACAGACTACATTAGTGGTGGCCGAACTTTTTTAACGGTGGGCCAAACTGTCAGAAAGCTTTCATATGGTGGGCCAGAATGGGAATGAACAGATGAAACCTAGGTCCTATAGACCTATACTATAAAAATTAAAATACTCATACTGTAATGAAATAATCATTAGATTTAGAGTATACTTATAGTATACTCACTGTATGCAATGTAAAGCACTAGTGATTAGTGTTTAGCAAACTTTAGCCTAAATATGTACACTTGTACATTTAAAAATAAACTTTAGTTTTAATTACAATATTAGCAATGTTCAAGCAATGTCAACAACAAAATAGTAGTTTTTTCCATGACATTAACTGAGAATAAACACCTTGAACGAAAATGGTAACTGTGCAGTATCATCTATGCCATTGCTTTCATCCAGACATACTGTAAAAGCTTCCAATGTGTTGACCCATTTGCAAAGCTCCAACCTAGTACTAGTAGTAGTATAGTAATAAGTAATATTATCTGCAATTGCAGATATCTGTCTGGTAACAATTTTGTCATGAAAGGCTGATATAAGCAAAAAAATGTTTTTTGTCAGGGAACATATAGTCAACAACAGCATCAAATGATCAATGCATTCTTTCAAAATTTCACCTTCAGAAAATGGCAAATGGCTTTAAATGCTTTGTTATTAGTTGGCTAACTATATTTTATATAACTAGTCTGTATGGCTGCATAAACCAGCTTAACTAGCTTTAACAAAAAAAGTCTGCTGTCCATTGAGACCTCTTTATAAGCTAACAATTTTGTCTTTTTTGAGTTGTCCAGACAACTGGTAGAAACTGTACACGACATGGTAGTGTCTTTTAACATTACATTCTTTCATAACTGCAACAGATGCAGACATACCAGGCATGCATGGTTTTGTATTCATGGTGACAAAGACTGAAAGAGATATTTGCTCATCATTTCATCTTTAAATATTCAACACTCCAAATCAATTTTGTGGGTTTTTTTTACAGACACAGCCATCGGGGCTAAATTAGTAAACGGGGTTAGGTTCTATAATCTATTCTATTTCTAATTCTATATGAAAAGTTGATTATATTTTATTACAACAGACAGCTCATTGAATGATGAAGAAGGATATGACATAACAAATCCACTGGTTCTTGAACTAAGGCTATTCCTTTTATGACTGAATTAAATAAGTAAGTAATTTCGAAACATCAACACATAGTGTAAAATAAATTTCTAATGATACTAATTTAACTTTTAAGCATTTAATAAGAGAATAACATAAACCGCACAGATCAGAAAAGCTCTCAGATTAAAAGAACAACACATAGTGCTATTTTTACATGGGCCAATATACAGCATATCTATAGGTTCAGCCTGCAGGCCAGATGCAAGCATACCATGGGCCATATCCAGCCCATGGGCCATAGTTTGGCCACCACTGAACTACATGAATTTGAGCCCTGAATGTGTAATTGTGCACTGGATGTATGTGAAGATCACAGGTCCTGAAATATATTTGTATTTTTAATAAATACATTACAGCATAAGTATTTAATAAAAAATATTAAATGCTTATTCAACTATTAAATGGTGATTTTAAAATAAGAAAACACAAGAATTTAAATTCTAAAGGTTGAATTTTTCATTTTCATGCAGGCAAATTGCAGACTAATTAAATGAACATGATTTAAAATTTTTTTAATACTAGTAAAATTATTAGTATTCACCAATTAAACATTTTTACAATTTCAAAATACTATTTATGAGCCACAATGGCTCAGTAGTAAAGTAATATATAATATAGTGACTAAGTGAGTGACTACTTTTATATCTTAGACTTTGTCTTTTGGTTAGAATTATCATTTTAAATATTAATTTAGTAATTATAAAAGCAATTAATTAGAACTTTTAGTTTGAGGAAAAAAGGTAAATAAAATTAATAATGCTCTGAAATCATTATTAATAATTTAAATGTTTATAAAATGGAGATACTGGAAAGCTAATGCCAGCTTTAAAAGCTTACAACTTATAAAAATATGTGAAAGTTATTGCCACTGACCTCAATTATTCATGCATGTATTCAATTAGGAATAAATACAATAGGCCCCTAATGGTTTTAACTTTTATAGTCTACAGTGACCAGACAACCTTGGCACTCATGCAGACAGATAATCAGTCCACTGAAAACTTCCAGTGATTTATGATATTGTTACGTGTTTGCTTATCACCAACACAGCTGTGTTACTACTAGTACTACGTATAATTAGCATTAAAAATAATATTGTACGACAATTTGACCTCAATTAAAGCCTGTTTTCCATCAAGTTCCTGAGCACGTAAAATGGAAGAAGTGACCAGTCGATAACAATGAGAAATTACGTAAATTAAAAAACAATACACATACTGAGGGGAAGAAAAGTAGCACTTAGTATCTTACCTCTTTTAATTTTGAATCATCTTTATGGTCTGATTTGTCATCTTCGTGGTGGTTATCATCCCGTTCGTGATCTAACAACTCTCTGGTTTTTAAAAGTTTTGATTTCTCGATTGGATATTTTGATTGGACATATGTGTCTAAATTCAAACTGCTGCCTTCACTAAAGTTAATCAGTACCAGGAACAACAACGAAATTGTGACAAATGCACGCCCAGTCACAACTGTAAATAAGTTAGGAGGCATAATATTAATAAATATGTATTAAAAATATAAAACACAAGCCGGATATTCGAGTCTCGTAAGAGGCTGAAATCAGAAACTAGTAGCTTTTGAATATTTCTATCCAACACCAAGCAGCAGCATAGTATGTCCTTGTTTCACTAGTATGCTGTTACTAACCAACCACAAATAACTGCGAACGTGATACACAAGCTTGCAACGCAAGCTACGTGACCAATGATGGTTACATCCCTTGACAAACCGGAATTGGAAAGCTAACTAGCTAATAAATTTAAAACCGTGGCAGTTTAAGTATAGCGCAGAAAGAGAATAAAATACATGTGTGTATACATGATCTATAGTTCACGGATCTGATCAATGTTTGTTTAAGAGAGCGAATGAATGTTTCCGTTTAGTTGACACATGAAGTTTATAAAATCTCAGTCAAACCTTTTTACAATTACTTGTGATAAATATTTAAAGTCCAGTAGAGGCAGCCATGAGCCAGTGGTGAGATATCTATCTATCAATAGTGCTAGAATGGACTTAGAATAATTTAATGTTAAATTTATTTTTCATGTATTGATTTGATATATGTTAGATTTTGATTGATTCATTAATATGTATATGTTAGAAATTATGTATTGGTGAACGAAGTATGTATGAGGTTTAACAATTCTCTTGCAGACATGTAATTTGAAACTGGAGAGAAATCAAGAGAGAGAGAGTGTAGGAAATTATTAATTGAATCTAAGCATTGCGCTTGAATGTTTTTTCAGGGCATGCCTTTTTAGCTTCAGCTTCAACTTTCAGTTTCGGCCTTCAGCTTTCTCTTTTGGCTTTGGGCTGCTTGTTGACTCCACCTCAACGTTTGAAGTCATTGACAGCTGTCTCTGAATCGACATATGAGCCATCTCTTCAAACTACTGTTTACCACAGAATCCCAGAGTCTTGAACTCAGTTAATTATCTCTACTTCTCTCTTTTCCAACTCTGTGATTGTATATCATAAACTTTGATTAGAGATTGTTCCCTCAGATAGTCATTGTTGAATATCGATTGTGTAGGAGAAAGAAACTTGAACATTTGATTAGTAATGTTAATACGTGACTGTTGTAAACTTAAGCCAAAGACTGGTTCAATGGACCATACATGCATCTGCTAATGACATTTATTGGGACCCTAGATGGCATGTCAGGTTATCCAAATTATGTAATTATAAAGTCAACAACTGCACAGAGCTTCAGTCAATTTCTCTCATATTATTATAATGCTCATACAGAAACATTCAGTGTTCTCTTATAAACTCATTTATAATTTGCTTATTGAATGAACCAAAATAACTACTACAGAGCCACAAAACTAAAAATGAACATTCTCTTATTACATCACATGGTCATGATTATAAATTATAAACATTTATAAACTCTTATTGTAACTGTTGAACAATTCACTATATGAACCATGCTGTCTTGTGTTATTTCTTGTAGCATACATTTATTATTGATAGTGTTAGTGAGACTCACATGTTATGTGTTGTAGTCTGTCACCTGTATTTACTTACTATCCTGGCTGTATTATCAGGGGGGCTCGAGCTATCTTCTAAAACTATCACTCTTTTATTTTGCATTATCTATCATTCATCTTTCTAACAGGTGTGGCCAGACAGGTATGTTTTGGGGATTAGCTAACGTTTCTGATGGCCAGAGTGGTGGAGAATTAACATAATACTCATCTCCCTACAAAACATCACACCCTTTATTATTTTTCTGTTGTTTTCTTTGCCGATCATATTTGGATTTATTAGTTTGCTGTTTATAGCTGGGGAAATGATTGCAAGACAATACTAATAGTAAAAGTTATACTTGCTATAGTCAATGGTGATTTTGGGGCAGAAAGAAGCAGCAGCCAGGAGCTCAATATATTATTTTATGTATACCAAGTTAACATTAGTCAACCACTGACCATATTCTCTATTGAATAAACCCCACATCTGGGATACTGGAAACGGAGATATTATTTATTGACAAGGGCACTAAACCTACATACAGCTGTGACTCAAGGTCACAGAAAAGATACAGGTCAACACTGTCTTTCATTAATCAACAGTTATTGTTACTTCAAGCGATTACAATCTTAACAAGTGTCATTACTTTATTACACTATGGATATATAATTAAAACATTCTGTGTATAAATGAACTAACTGTTCTCGACACGCACACACACACACACACACGCACGCACGCACGCACGCACACACACACAACACACACACGCGTAGTTACCAGAATGATATGTGATTTTAGTTTAGTTCCCTGTTCTCGACAAATGTAGTGATCAGCATTGTCTGAGTATATCTTTGTCGGCATGTGCAGTGGTCGGCATTGTCTATGTATAGTTTCGCTTGTTGTTCTCGACAAATGTAGTGGTCAGTATTGTCTGCATATAACTTAGCTCGCTGTTTTGGTCAGCATTGCTTTGTATATAACTTAGCTCCCCGTTCTCGATATCTGTAGTGGTCAGCATTGTCTGTATATACCTTAGATCACTGTTCTCGGCGTGAGTAGTGGTCAGCATTGTCTGTGTATATCTTAGCTCACTGATCTCGGCATGTGGTGGTCAGCATTTTCTCTGTATACTTTAGCTCTCTGTCTCGATATGTGTAGTGGTCAGTACGTACTATATCGGCACTCGCTCTGTGAACGAGAAGTGCACAGATCTTTTGCACGGATCTCGAGGCAAGGACAGACTCAGCCGGATTGCTGACCTTACATCCAGAACTGGTGACGTGTGCCCGACGGTCAAATTGCTTTTGGTATAGTAATCTGGCTGCCCCCCCCCTCCCCACAACATTGTTATAAAGAAAATAATAGTTCTATGCGCACTTCCGTTTCCTGTGATGCCTGACTGTCGAGATGAGATCAAAAAAACAGTGAGTGTAACAAGGGCAGTAAGACGTTTATCATAACTAAACAATAAACAAAATAGTAGTTATATAATAAAAGAGGCATGAGAAATAATTTGTATTTGACCTGTTTGAGTTAAGTGAAAAAGCCTCGCCAAAATCCACTTGGTCCAGATGATAGAATTTTTCCTGTTTCTCAAGACACAATGGAACCATAAATTTTTCCTGTTTCTCAAGACAATGGAACCAGGTTTACATGCCCCCTAAATCACGTGCCTTCCGTTTATATTTACTAATACGATTTAGTCTTGACATTGTGTTACAAGTGCCCATTAGTCTAATTTAGAAAGATCTATTACGACAGACACAAACATGGAGGCTTGTATATCGATATATTGCTATGACGAATAGGGGCCTATACACCCTGTCAAGTGATTAAACTATGTAAGTAGGCCTACATTCGGCCTGTTTTGTCATTAATGAAGATTACAAAAGAGCAAAGCATCTTCAATACAATAAAACATGAAGTCCCTTACGAAAACAAAATGACAACATATAATCAACTTGAAAATAAAACCAGTCAAAAGGCGAGATAAGCGGTTAGATAATGGTGAGTGGAATTTATTTCGGCTCTGAATGGTCACACTGTGTTCTGATTGTAAGTGTGGTCATGACATTTAGTGGTCGTGACATTTCGTGGTCATGCCATTTAGTGGTCGTGCCATTTAGTGGTCGTGACATTTAGTGGTCGATGGAGTGAGTTAAATGCTTTCTTTTTCGTCCCATCTACACTTTAAGATTAAAAAAACTACACTCTGACTCTCAGCTGCTTTGGTATTTGTACTAAATATGAAAGGCACTAATTAATAAAGTCTCACAAATCTTTTATTTAATTTATTTATAACTTTCTATTAAACTTATAACTTATTTTATTATGAAATGTTTACTAAAAATATACATAGAAATGGAATATTGTGTAAAAAGATTTATGCAGTTAATTTTGTGCACAACTTTTGTGTATTATATGAAGTGAGTTACTCTATATTTTTACTGATCTAATTAGAACACTCAACAGGATGTACTAATTTTCTAATGGCTAGGTTCATTCTGGTGTCAACAGATACCTACTAATATTCTGTGATTTCGTTTATTTCTTAAAGTTATTTGATTGGCTAACAGTTGACTGACTCGATGGCTGCACCATTGGTTAAATGATTGACCAATTTAATACTACTACCAATTACTACTAAAGTACTAGGTCGTCCACCTTTCTGAAACCAGCATGCGCACTGGCTCAGCCTGCACAGTGATGTGATAAGATTTTATCATGACTGCCAAAATTACTTTCCCCAAGCTACTTCTGATATTGGTTTAGTATGCCAATCATGATCTTACTTTTCTATCTTTCAGCAAGTGCCTAAAAGAAAATTGCTGACAATGGCAAATTTGCTAGTGAGCTGATATGCTCAGGCATGATGGTTGAACATCATTATTCAACCTGGTTTTCACCATTTTTAATTGCCACTTACCAATCTAAATATATCATTGTTTAACTGGGTTTACCTACAACCTCACATATTTGTTATGTCAGTTTGATGTTTCTGATTATACTCAACACTCTAAATATATCATTGTTCATCCAGGTTTACCCACAACCTCACATATTTGTTATGTCAGTTTGATGTTTTATACTCAACACTCTAAATATATCATTGTTCATCCAGGTTTATCCACTACCTCACATATTTGATATGTCAATTAGAAGTTTCTGATTATGTTTAGTGCACATTCCATTAACCTGTTTTTAGCTGTGTTCATTTATGTTTTACAAGGATTTGAGGTCTTGCGACATGTAAATGAAAATTATTGACAGATCTGAACAAGAAAACTGGTGAATGTAACGATTTAACATTTCACTAAATGTGGTTTACAAAGAAATATTTTCCATGAGAAATGAAATGGAGTCCAACAAATCAAAAATTAAAATAAAAAACGTGATTCCATAGAATGGCAAGTTTTTTTCTAATGCGTACACATTGGCTTGATGGTATAATGGCTGGTGGTTTGCTGAGTCATACTGGTTTGATGGTTGGCTGATTACAATGACACAGTTGTTTGAGGCTGGTTGATTTCAATGACAAAGTTGTTTGATGTTGGCTGATTACAATGACATGGTTGTTTGATGTTGACCAATTTCAATATCATAGTTGTTTGATTACAATGACACAGTTGTTTGACGTTGGCTGATTTCAATGACACAATTGTTTGATGCTGACTGACTACAATGACACGGTTGCTTGATTGTTGGCTGATTTCAACGACACAAATGTTTGATGCTGGCTGATTACAATGACATGGTTGTTTGATTGTTGGCTGATTACAATGACATGGTTGTTTGATTGTTAGCTGATTTCAATGACATGGTTGGTTGATTGTTGGCTGATTACAATGACATGGTTATTTGATAGCTACACGTGTTATTCATTAGATGAGTATTTCTTTGGCGTGTTTTCATTTTAATATTTTGTTCATTTTAGTTTTAGTAGTTTTGCAGTTTGTATTGCTATTTCTGTCAGTGCATCACCTACATCAGCCTTGATTTCACAGTGAGAGACCCAATTCAGGCTGAGTAGATTTTCTTTATCCTAACACTACACACCACACAAAACCCATTTTTTTGTCTGCCAGTGAAGGGAGTGGAACGTCGTAAACAATTTCACACTATACTTTGGCCTCTTTGTAATTCTCTTCATTTTCATCTTTGGATTGAACAACGCACATGTCTATCCCTTCCCCACAGACACATTCTCCACACAGGTAGATGCATATCCGCACACACACACACACACGTACCTTTTAAGGGTTCACTAGAACTGAACAGGTATTGAGCATATTGAAAGCTGTTAACCATTCAACCTATGGAGGCGGCCATTCTAACATTCGCGATAAGCTGACATATGCGGAGATTGACAACACAGACACAGTCCGACCCCTTAGCTTTCCATTTATCAGACACGTAATCTTCATATCTGTAGTATGAAGCCCAAACTTTGCAACATATGTTAACTCACCTCGGATGACAAAAGCAGTAAAACGAGTCAACATTAACCAGATGCAGTTTTACACTGGTTATCTTGACATCGGTAACAGTTCTCAGTTCTATTTGTTATACATTTTAATTTTTATAAAAACAAGAAGCTCAGCTATAGATCGATCAGGAGAATCGATCATATTTACCTGAGAGCTGTATTGAGTTTCATCACTTCTCTGCTGATAAAAGCTAAACAACCCAACAAGCTCAGTCGTAACAAATAAGGTTGCCACTTAAACTTTAGTTAGTTTGTGAAAACATCCATTTCTCTCTCTCTTGAATTTTGATTTTGAAAATTCTGGACTTATTTAGCTAATTAAACTGGTTACTAATTAAGAAAATAAAATTATTTTGAAGTATTCCAGTAATTAATTTATTAAAGGCTTGTGTTCTAGTCTAGACGTGAGGGACATACGACAGAATGACCTGTAAATTTACATCCATTCCGCCTCCCCCCCCCCACACACATCCATACGCAAAGAAACACCTATACCCATACTCACAAACGTACCCCACCCTGTATCGACAACTGCATCCCCCTCATATAGGCAAGGTCACGCACACTGACGTTCGATTATCTAATTCAGTGTGATGTCTACACACGGTGGCATTTGAACTGTCTTGTCTGTATACCAGTGTTGCTGTGCCCTGTGGCCTTTCTTGTCTGTATTTCAGTGTTTCTGTGGCCTCTCTTGTCTTTATTCCAGTGTTTCTGTGGCCTCTCTTGTCTGTATTCCAGTGTTCCTGTGGCCTCTCTTGTCTGTATTACAGTTTCTGTAGTCTGTAGGTTTTCTTGACTGTATTACAATATACTCTTGTTTTTACACAATGTTGCATGTAGATTTTCTTGACTGCATTCCAGTATTGTTTATTTACTATGGTCTGTGGATTTTCCTGACTGTATTTCATAGTATAGTCTATGCCCTTTAGGTTTTCTTGCTTGCATTCTAGTGTGCTGTTTATGCACTGCGTCATGTGGACCTCACTGTTTTCAGTTTTTGTTTTATACAATGTGGTACGTGGTTTTTTTTCCCACCTGTATTTCGGCGTGTTGCTTGCGCACGTGCGTTGCGGCCTTTCTGAAATCTATGCCAGCCAGTGTTGTAAACTAATTCAGGATTAACGTTGCGTGGTGTTGTATTCTGGACATTGTCGGTGTTTGTTGCTGTGGACGTCTTAATAATGTGTGCACAAATTACACGATTGTGACAAACTGGTATACATTAAAAAAAGATAAGAACAATTAGTGATTTTGTGTAAATAACGTTCAAATGTAATCTAAATTAATTATTTTAAAAACAATCATAATTAAACCATATCTTACCTTTCGAAACTGATTTATTTAACGAGGTTAATGCTAAGGCTAATATTGAATATTTATGTTAAATAATTTACAGTCTCTTTTTACATGCACTACCTGCTGTCCGTTTGTCAGTGCCAACTGATAACAAGAAAAGATTCGATACGGGCGGCAGGAAAAAAAAAATCAAAGATCCTGTTACATTTGCACAAATTAGGCATACTAGTGAATCAAATCTGGCTTTCGCTAGTCGTTGCTAAGAAATCCTCTTAGTTTAAGAATGAGTTCAATTCATAATCGGAATTATATACGTAGAGCTTAGTTTTTATCGTAGTCAACTGCGACATATCAGTTTTTGAAGAAAAAAAAAACATGAAAAAAGAAGGAACGGTTACTCTGGACTTTTATGATGACCTCGATCTGACAACAGGTTTACATTAAAAGTCATTTATGAATTAAAGAAAAATGCATTGTTGTTAAATGGAAAAATTGAAGTTATGTATCCAGTCAATAGTTTATTTTTCGATTAACTGTGCATAAAGAAAAATATAGAATCATCCCTGTGTATTCTAAAATATTTTAACCATTAATTTGAATTGCCAATTGTGGAAGGCCGCAAGAAAAATGTAACAGGAAAGGAAAGGTAACCTTTCCTTTCTGCAGGGTAGACGGAGTTGTATTTCTTTAATCACTTGCATTTATATTTATTTGACACTGAGCAGTATTTTTGTATGCACAATATACATATTTGTGTGTGTGTGTGAGACAAAATAAGAAATATATCTGTTTAACATTTGCTAATATGTTAATATTAATATTTAACAACCTGCATCTTACCGACGGAAGATTTTTCTTCTCGTTCCGTTCCTGTATTACGGCAAACGTTACAGCTCACCTTTTGATTGGCCATTCAGTGTCAGGGAGCAAAATGGCGCCAAAGCCCATATCACTTCAGAAAGGAATATTTATATAAATGAAGTCAAGAGTAATAAGAAATGTTTTCCTAGGAGTAATATTTAACAGTACAAACCAAACAGTTAGAAACAAACAATTGTCATTTTCAGCACCTCTAGGGGAATTACTAGCTACATTGACAACAATTGTGTAAACTGAAAAATAATTGTTTGTCAAAGAAAATAACCGAGTTAATGTGTAATTTTTTATTATGGCAGTGATACAAGCATTTTTTTCTAACATACACTAGTTACAGCGCTTGCTATCGCAAGATTGCTAAAAATGCGACCTTGAGTACGAAGGTCAAAGGTAGACATTTTAAATTAAATTCATCCGAGTCGTAGAATGACATTCTTTCAGGATAATGACCGACTCCTAGTCATACTGTTTCTGCTTGCTCGTACACAATCAAGGTGAATAAATGGTCGCTTTCGGGCACTTATATTCCAGCAAGGTTTGAAAGAATGAGCCTTCACAGATTCCCGAAAGATCCCCAAAGATTGCGGCATTGGATACAGTTCGTTAAAAAGAACAGATCAATATTAAAAAGGAACATTTTGAGTAGCGCATGTTCATGAACTAAGCATTAATTTGTCATTTTCTTTCTCACTTTATTTGGACAAATTAAAAAGATCAGATACTGACAGTTTTGACACCTTTGCAGTAATTGTACTTGTGATTTTGTAGCTCTAAATAGTTTGCATTTAGTAATTGCAGCCATTTCTTTTTGTGGATGGGGATGGTATCTTAAGGCAATGGGATGAGAACATGCTTTGCATTATGTGCTGCTATTTATGTTCTTATTTTGCAAAAACTGGTTAAAAATTTCTATCTCTTTGAAAAACAATGGTGGTTGAGAACACATTCCAATTATGAACCAGATAATTCCTATACACTGGCTATTATATTAATAAATTCTTATCATATGTGATTAAATGTTCATATAGCTAAGATTATATTCAGTACTTTACTAATGCCACTAATTACTATATAAATAACTATTGCACATTTGCATGATAGAGTTTTAGTGTTGTCTAGTTCCATATTTGGTAGTCTCTCTAAAACATGAGCGAAGAAGAGAGAAAAACAGAGGAGTGATAATAAAAAAAAAACTAGAGAAATACAGATCATTAAAATACTAGAGAGATACAGAAATACAGATAGATAATGCACAGCATTACAAATAAATGACATTTTTAAAATCACAAAAGCAGCAAACAAGGAAATAGCAAGTATTATTCTGACTTTGTACTTGTGGATAAAAGCAAAGTATAAAATTGTATTACATTAGCAAGTGCCATTAGTGTTACTTGAAGTGCAGAGTACTGTCAACGAGACGTACCTTATTTCACTAGGTGAACTCTGACTAGTAATTTTAGTGATGAGATTATTAGAATATATATGTGGAAATCCTTATTATGGTACTAATGATAGATCAAATTATAACTGTCATTAAAGATCAACATCTCTTATTGTTTGCATTTTCAGGATGTTAGAAATCCTAACTCTTAAAAATTTGTTGCAGCATATAATTAAATACTTATTTAGAGCACCTACAAGTTCTCAACAGTCTGCCCCATTCAGATACTGGTCATAACTGCATGTAAGACGAAAACAAATATAGGATGCAATATGTACAACTTTATATGTAACAACAAAAAAAAATTATGCGTATATTAGGAATCTGGTCCAATCCATAGTGCTGAGGCAGCAAACAAAAGGAACACAACACCCCCAATGAAATGGACTGAAAAAAGAATAAAATAAATAAATAAGTTCAAAATAAAACTGCATAATAAGGAAAAACATGTAAGTGTAAAATAATGGAATAGCATTTATGAAATATTATGACAATGCTATAATTTAAAGTTCACTGATCTTTCAGAAATTTATTAATCTATGATTGCAATTACAAAATGATTACAATTCATTTTTAACTGTCTTTACCTATGTCCTCATCAAATTTGTTATTGTCAACATATTCTGCATTTTGTGGGGAGAAAAATAAATTCAACTATTTCATTATAATAAAAGTAGGTATATAAAACAAAAAAATATCTGCTGGAAATGTCAAAGTGCATATACTTTTTGTGAAAACAAATTTCACATTGTCAGCAAAAGTAAATATACTTGAGTTTATCTGGACCAAAATCTAAAATATTATCAAGTTCAGTGTTCTGGCAAAAGTACCAGTACATAAAAATGTGACAGACCCCACATCAGAATTGTCCTTGAATAAACAAACGCTGTGAAAAAGAACAATATTACATTAGCTTTGACAGAAATAATTACTGCTTCTGTAATAATATAAATCCAAATCTAAAGATTTACACTCATTTATCAGTAGTTATATCAATGAAAGCAAATATGCTTTCTAAAAAAAATAAAAATAGAAATGTAACTTTTACAGGGAGTATGGGGGAAATCAGAACTGTCTTCATATAAACAAGTGTTACACAAATAAACATAATAAAAACAGAAATGTAACTTTTACAGGCAGTATGGGGAAAATCAGAACTGTCTTCATATAAACAAGTGTTATACAAATAAACATAATAAAAACATAAAAATAGAAATGTAACTTTTACAGGCAGTATGGGGAAAATCAGAACTGTCTTCATATAAACAAGTGTTACACAAATAAACATAATAAAAACATTAAAATAGAAATTAACTTTTACAGGCAGTATGGGGAAAATCAGAACTGTCTCCATATAAACAAGTGTTACATAAATAAACATAATAAAAACATAAAAATAGAAATGTAACTTTTACAGGCAGTATGGGGAAAATCAGAACTGTCTCCATATAAACAAGTGTTACACAAATAAACATAATAAAAAATAAAATTAATTTGCCTTTGAAAAAATAAATGAATGCTTCTGTATTTATCTGCGAGAAAGTCAAAAGTGTTACGACCATATACTGACTCTGATGGTGAAAGCGTCAATATAAATAAATGATCAAGTCATTCACATTAAAATTGTCACCACACGCAAGTGTCAAGTGGAAAATACAAATCTTATTGCAATCTTTCATAAGTTCCTTGATTTACTTTAAAATGAATGTGACTCAGTAGTAAATTTGTAATAATGACTCAGTAGTAAATTTATAATAAAATAGAGAATGAGGTCCTTGATTTACTTTAAAATGAATGTGACTCAGTAGTAAATTTATACTAAAGTAGAAAAGCTTACAAATTAAAGAAAATGTAGGCTGTATATTTACAATGAATGGCAAAAAACTAACGAGATCATTAAGGGGAAATGGGTAGGTGAGAAAATGAAAAAAAGACTTACAAAATATAGATCACTGCTGTGTTTTTTTGTGTGTGAATGACACAACACTGGGATACTGACTGTATATGTCATATACAATATAGAACTGTCAAATCTCAAGCAGAGCATAAGTTTATACAAATATATAAATACAATTTAGAACTGTCAAATTGCAAGCATTGAACAGGTTTATACAAATATATAAATACAATTTAGAACTGTCAAATCGCAAGCATTGAACAGGTTTATACAAATATATAAATACAATTTAGAAGTGTCAAATCACAAGCATAGCATAAGTTTATATAAATATATAAATACAATTTAGAACTGTCAAATCACAAGCATAGCATAAGTTTATACAAATGTATAAATACAATTTAGAATTGACAAATCTCAAGCAGAGCATAAGTTTATATAAATATATAAATACAATTTAGAACTGTCAAATCTCAAGCAGAGCATAAGTTTATACAAATATATAAATACAATTTAGAACTGTCAAATCTCAAGCAGAGCATAAGTTTATACATTTATAAAAAGTGAAACTAAGAAAGAGGAAAGAAGAAATCAGAAGATGAAAAATCATCCTTAATTAAGCAATAATGGAACTAATTTGAAAGTGAAGTTAAAGAAATTATTTTTTTAAAAAACAATATAAATTAGCTTTATAATCTTTTAGGAAAATCTTAACCAAAATTGGTAGGAGGGGGAAAAATGAGAATTTTGCAAAAATCAGTGACTTCACAGCTGTGCTCTGTGTAAGTGTGTGTGTGTGTGTGTCTGTGTATCCCTGTTAAAAAACAACCCATATAATTTCATTGCCATTAGTTTTAACACAAAAGTTATTTTAATAACTTTGCCAAAATAAATGAGCACCTTAACAGAGTAACTCACTCTTAAGTGTTAACTGACTGTTATATTTCAAATGATACAAGCTGACTTATTTCAGTACCTGAAGGTACTATTTCATTTCACAGCCTGTAGGTAGCATTTAATTTTGTTAGCTGAAGATATTGCTCAATTTCAGTTAATGAATAATTTATTTTCAATTGCCAAAGGTATTTCTTAATATATTTGCCTGAAAATACCACTTAATTCTGCTATCTGAAGGATACATGTAATTTCATTATCTGGAGGGACTGCTTTAAGGTATTACTTAATTCCAAAATGTGCAGAATGAAACTGCAAACAAAATTAAGGAACGATCGAAATATCAGCACAAAACCAATGACAAAAAATAACAATGAAATGGAAAACCCACTTGTTCGAATGGATATTCTTTGTGCCACAAATCTACCACCTATAACTGCCAAGCCAGTACATAAAGCATGTCCTGCCAGTCCCCCCACAATCACGCCATACACATCCTTTTGAAAGGAAACAACAAAGATCATCAATATTAATCATATTTTGGTATATTTACCTCAAATGAATGTGAAATCTAATTAAGTGAATGAAGTCCTAAAATACATGATGCATTTGTCACAGACTTTGAGACAAATAAGTACAATCATTACAGTCAGGAGTTTTATACTTTTTTCTACGTACTGTACCAGCAAAATGTCAAATGATTAGTGCTAGCCAACATCCATTTAGAAGTTGTTCAACTAACAGGTTCATATATTTCACTGTTCATGTATTAGTAACTGTTATTAGAAATATATTGTCCTAATAAAGACATTTTAACTGGAATATCAAGTTTTGAAAATGGTTGTTGTACTATGTATCTGTAAATTGTTTTGAAATTTCAAATTGCACTAATGAGTAAATGCATAAGATCAAGGGGACATAGAACATATTTTGTAAAGTAATCCTTAAAGATGGTTATTGTATTGTTCTTCCTAATTTAATTTAGGTGAAACTCTAGAATTACTCTTGTATGGAAAATGATACACACATTAAAATAGCAATTTCTTGTTGCTGAATAAATAGTAAATTTTAAGCCTTCTTCACTGTGATGTCAATGCATATTGCCACTTCTGCACAATATCTTGTTTGGATACACTGTGAAGTGGTTATGACACTCATAAACTAGAATTATGTATTTTTTAATGTTAAATAAGTTTACAACATTTTTTGAAATGTTAACAACTAAAGGGATCTCTTAATTAATTCATGTTTCCAGCTGTGCTGTTGAATCCTAGGTGATCAACAACAAACAGCAGAAGGAAGGAAAGAATTTCAAAGAGTTATCAAAAGCATCTGCCTTCATATTAAATCCTCTTCAGTATTTAACACTGTCAACACACTTAACACACTCAGTGATTCACACATACTCGCACTGCCCATCAGTGGCACACATACATATTCAATGACACCACCAACACATATACATATTCAATGACCCACATAATTCATTTAGTGACCCCACACACACCTGTACACTCAGTGGTTCATATGTATACATACTCAGACCCATATATATAAGTATACTCAGTGTAGCACAAAGATGTTGGTTTCATGTCCTACATTCACTTTCTTACACCTGTAGCTAAAGGCATGCATACTATGACAAAGCAACATGAGCGGTCATTCATCGACAGATTAACAGACAGGTATAGGCTTGTCTCCAGTCACACCCAATCTGACCAAAGTCTGATGACAAACTGATGACATTTAATATGTAACAAAAAGGTAGTTTTAAACCACTGGTTGCTTAAAGATGTTATAACAAAGACAAACAATGTGAAATGCAAAATAGACATGCAAAGTCTATGTAAATAACATTATAATTACAGATACAATGTACACATTCACTCAATTAAATGAGCACAAGATGAAGAGAGTCAATAAACATACACTCTCCAAATGTAACTTGTGGTTTTATCTCCAATGAGAATGATAATTCTATAGTATGTTATCTCAACTGGAAAAGACACTTCTCAACCCACTGTAGCCAAATTGAGGATTTGTTCTCAGACAAGACTGTTTTCTGAGAATGAGTGACTGACAGCTAGGTCTAGGATGAGTGACTGAGAGCTAGGTCTAGGATGAGTGACTGACAGCTAGGTCTAGGATGAGTGACTGACAGCTAGGTCTAGGATGAGTGACTGAGAGCTAGGTCTAGGATGAGTGACTGACAGCTAGGTCTAAGATGAGTGACTGAGAGCTAGGTCTAGGATGAGTGAATGACAGCTAGGTCTAGGATGAGTGACTGAGAGCTAGGTCTAGGATGAGTGACTGAGAGCTAGGTCTAGGATGAGTGAATGACAGCTAGGTCTAGGATGAGTGACTGACATCTAGGACTAGAAAGAGGTAGACTAGGAGCCAAAATAACAGCACAGGTCTGGCATGTAGCAGGTAGCCATTCACCAGAAATGAGCCAAGTGGAGCCAAACACTGTACACACTTATGTAACTAAGAAGAAACTTCTCAAGAAACCACTGTAAGACATTTAGTCTCACACTGAGTGATATGCATTTTAATGCTGTGCTCAACTGCTACAATGTACAAACTATAATGACATCACCTGACATGGAAGACTTACACTGTTCAAACAAAGTGGCTGGTGTAAATAATTATCTGTACAACCATCATGAAGATCTACAATATTAGTTAAAAGAACAGTACACAATACTTGTACATAGATTTTCTCAGAGCAAACTCACATTTACTAATGAATAACTGTCATTTCTCCTAAAGAAAATTACAGTCATATAACTGAGCAACTATATTGCATATAGAGAAATAACAGAATTTGTCTGCTAAGAGTAAGAAAATGCTAGAAAATCATCTCAATAATATCTAAACAAAAAGCAGCTCCAGAGAAACAAGAAACAAACTTCAACAAAGATCGGCATTAAAATAATGCATTGGAAAGTCAAATGATTGATTAATTTTATATAAAAAGTTTAGCAAATTAAATGCTCTCTTACACTTACAAAATAGTTTTAAAATTTTTATCATAACAAAAGAAAAATATACAATATCCTCTAGGAAGTGACAATAAAAACTATTCATATCTGGGTGTTTATAAAAATTTCAGATAGGACAATGAGAAACTTCCATTCATTTCTGTGTTTTTCTGGTCTAATTTCACTTCATAATTTGATCAGTGACATGTATGTTTGTTGTGGGGTGTAATTGATCAGCGAATAAGCAGTGTGAATGCATGGACAAGAGTCAGCTGGCTGTGTTCACATTTTCTACATGCTTCTAGAAATTCTAAGAAGTGATCAAGGATAACTTCTGCGTATCCCTATAGCCTAAATTAAATACAGTAAGGTCAAATCTGGTACTAAGGTTTAACACTTCTGTAGTGACCCGGCGAATGAAGGAGGGGTGGGAGGATACTTCTTGATACTAGGCTAGTATTAAATCTCATGTTTAGAAGTACTTCTCACTTTAAATTTTCTTGGTGCTAAGTGTTAGTTGTATCACACACACATACACACTCAACGATCCATACATACACAGTGACTCACATACATACTCAGTGACTCATGTATTATACACACTCAATGACTGACAAATGCAATTTATATACTCACTGACTCACATATACACATTCAGTGACCCACACCCATACACATTCAGTAACCCATGCAAACAGTGACTCTCTCTCACACACAAACACTGTACACACTCAGTGATTGCACATACATATTTTACTCTCTCCATAACTCACATATGTACAAAACAAAATACCATGGAAAAGGAAGAGAATTAACACACATTATGTATTCCATCCCCCCTCCCCCAAACAACTTATTTTACATGTTGAACAAACAGACCATTAAGTAGCTCTACAACTAGATGCCCATAACTATAAAAGAATCACAAACAGGGAAGGTAATAACCCATGGTTTTTGTCACAAAGAAGGAAAATGTGCATTTTTACAAGTAATTCAAGCATAAAATGCACTTATGTTTAATATGCATCCTGACTTTTGACTTTTATCATAAAAACAACTCTAATATGCATAATGCACACCCTGACTTTGCCTGTCCTTATATGTTAATGTATTTTGGGTCGAAGCAATTTAACTCTATATAAGGACTGATATATTCATTGTTTCCTTTATTTATTTATCTATTTATCCATTCAATATAATAAAAAAAGATAATATTGGTTTTTCAAAGAGTGTACCAGTAAAAGTTGTTCTAACTGCATGTAAAATGTGGCCAGAAGCTATTTTTAATATGGTGCTTCAAAGAAGAGATTTAAATTGTCCACTAGAATAGATTTGCTCTACATGATTCAAAGTATCACAATAAAATATTTATTTGCTTTTAGTGCCATAATCATATGTGTGGAGATAGCAAAAATATTGACTTTTAGTGTCATAAAAAATCAACAAATCTTATACTACAGCTATACAATCTACACTAGCTTATTATAGGTAGTCGTACTCATTTTCTTCTAGTTAAAATGTAGAGGTCTTTTTTTTTCTAAATGTGTGATCTGACAAAATAAGATTGTGTACAAAAAATTCTGATGATGGCTATAATACTTTTAGAGATATCATTAATTTAGTATTGTCATTTATGATTAATGTTTTTTTGACGTAAGAAACTGGTGATTTTTAAAGTTCATTACAAGAAAAATATAAACAACAAAAAACAGTCCAACAATTCTAATAAAAATATTGCAGATAACAAGAAAAAATAGATATAATGCAAAAGTAACATTTTAGTTTTTCATAAATTGCCAAGGAAAACACGCTTTTGTTTCATAATATTGCTCACAAAATGCAACAGAGAAACATTCAGGCATCATAGCATATGCCATTGAAGAACAAAGTACATCCAAAATGCATATTATTAACTCATTTGCCATGTAGTTAATGTCTAGTTTTTCTTAGATAAATTGCAATGAAATTGTGAAAATTACCATTTAAGCAAATTTTAATGAGAAAAAACAGCAAACCAATGTTATACAGAAAACATAAACAAGCAAATTGTCATATTGCTTAAACTACACATCACACAGAGCTGGTTCACATATCAAACTGACCAGCAAACTATACTCTATTTAAATATATAAAGATAATTTGTGTTTATTTAAAGTAATAAGTGACATTTTTCAATTTACTGTACAATTTTTATTTACAAAGAAAATGAAAATGGATAAATGCTCACAACTCTGAAACTATACATAACATGTTATGGCTCACCTATAAAAATGATCAGTAGGTTATTATCCATTTAATTAAAGATCTGATAAGTTATGTATAACTTTATTTGTTTTAATATTTTCACAATAAAATCTTTCATATTTTAAAAAATCATACTTGTTATTTTATTCATAACAATATAATTGGTATAAAAACATTCTATCTATCTATTCTCTATATATAATTCATAGATATAAAAAGGTACTCTTACGTAAATATACACTCCAAAAGAGGAACCGAAACAAACTTTTACAAAATTTATCCTGACATACATTGTGCACCCCAAATGAGAAGTCTAAACAAAATTTTAAAATGTACACTTACATGTATTGTGCATCCCATCTTTGATTCTCACACGAGGCATTGGCTTCAGTGAGTGAGATTTTTGCCATTAACACAATCCCACTCCCACCTCACTGCTCGGGACTGATAAGTCTTTGCCTTAATTGTGGATTATGAACTATATGATGTGTAGATTATTAAAATCTATATTCTTTCTTCACTTCTTTAGTTGTAGATGTATAGTTGTATGATGGGAATATGTGTTTTAAGCATCCAATTCATAAAAAAATTATACTTTAGTAGTATTAACAAAATAATTGCAAACTAAATATAAAGCAAAACGTTAAAAGTAAATATTTTCTAAAATCATCTTTATGAAATTTGTTTTGCACGAAAGCTTGGTTTTAACTTCTGTGTGAGAGTTTTAAAGAGATCCAAGTTTGTTTAGCATATCCAAGTGATCTCTAGTTCTTGTCATACCTCACGTGCACCCAGAATGATGGTTGCAATCTGAGACCGGTCTCCCCACTCTGCTAGAAAGGTCAGTGTCAGAGATTCCAAGAATACAGCTGACAATATCCCTGTCCAGAAGTGACGACCTGGGGTGCGTATAATGCCAGTCTCAGTGTCTTGCAATGGTAAGTTTTGTT
Source organism: Sinotaia quadrata (assembly GCA_028829895.1). Lineage (NCBI taxonomy): Eukaryota > Metazoa > Mollusca > Gastropoda > Architaenioglossa > Viviparidae > Sinotaia > Sinotaia quadrata. The sequence continues at coordinate 68,874,117 of CM054183.1, forward strand.
TCAGGATCTGTTCAACAGAAGGACTAAAATAATAGAAAATACAGTTGAGCTTTAGCAGGATACATCAACCCATGTAACAATCTAAAGAAAATGTTCCATGACAGCTAATACTGATAAAAGTGAGCCAAATGCTAATTTTAAAATGTGCTAGGACTGCAAATTATATAATCAAAATGAAAGATTATAAGCATTAAAAGAATAAAAATAATAATGAATAATCCATACTAATGTTCCAAAGGACTTTAAGTGCTAACAATCTTGGCTGCTAGTGGGTGATGATTGAAGAAAATTCCAATGGTCAAGGCTAGGATCAAATCCCTGACTTGCATACAAGATTAGCACCTGTTCCTCACTTCACCAAGCAAAGCATATTAAAAATCTGAACAGTGAATTACCCACATGTTCCCATGGCAATATAGGAAACATATCTTTAGTTTCTGCCTTTAGGAAAGATCATTATACATTGTTAAATATGTTATTATCTTAAAAAAAAGACTGATGAAAATAATTACTTTCATCAGTTTTACTGCATTTAAAGAATTTACCATTAACTTTTATTTAATTTTTCACTTTTTCAAAATACAGTCCTGCACAGTTAATTGTAGCAAATTGGGTTAATGCTAAAACAGTAAAAACATTTCTAGTCCATGAAAACTTTCTCATCTTGTCTTTATTTTGTCCAAAATTAAGTTCTCAGGATTTTTATCAAAAACAAACAAACTGAAAAACCATTGTTGCTATTTGTTTAGAAAATGACAAAGACTGAGAAGCATCTCTGACCACAACATGCAGTCTGAATGTAACAGGCATGATACACTATATATCTTGTGTGCTCACTAGATATCTGGTATACTCTCTATACAGATACACTCACTACACATCTGGTATGTGATATAAATGACAACAGTGTGCTTCTTTATGGTATTTAGATTGAACCAGCTATAATAATTGTGTTTAGAGTGATGTATTATTAATTCAGTATGAGTTTATTTTATCCTTTGTGTAATTTTGTCACAAGGAATCATGTTTTAGTGATTTTATAGTTTTTGTTTTCACATTTTTCATAAAAAATTCTAGATAGGAAATTTGACATTTTTCAATTTTCATATATTTTCCATTCAACTTAAAACTGAAAATAAATGAACTATTACAACTTTTTTTTTTAAATAACAGATGGGTTGACAATAAAATTTTCCTAATTTAAACCTCTAAATTTTATCTTATGGATCTGACTGTCCATTTTTAATATAATATTTGCAGTAAATTTATGACTTATTCATTTGTAATATTATATAAATACAAATAAAAATTCAGTGGCCAGTGCTGAATGAAAACAAAGGAAAATAGCAGTGATGCTAGACTAATTAGAGCACATTGAAATCCACTTACAGTTAGTCAGAACACAACTGGATGTGTTCAACTAAGGGGAAAAAGCTCAGACAAGGGAACTTGTGTTATTAAAGGAACTATTGTAATTATGCTTTTGTAATTAACAGCATCAAAATTCCTCTGCATGTCATTATTATATATTTAAATCCTGTAATTGAGCAAATTCTCCCGGATGTTACCCGCATGTTACCTACATCGTCTTCTCTCTTGTTAACTTCGGCCTGAGCTTCTTCACACTCCTCTTGGCCTTCATCTGGTGACATAGTCCATCCTGGTAAAAGGAAAACACTTCTGGCTATTAACAAATTAGATCTGAGGCCACATTCTGTCTAAACGATGAAGTTAATAAAGCAGTTTTACTACTTTACCAGTTCAATATATTTACCATTATGCTATTTTTTCATTTTCATTACTTTCCCTATCCAAGACTAAATTTATGAGTGGTGGCATAGTTTGTTTTTTTGATTGTTATCACATTTATTTTGTTCTTTTCATTATCATAAAACTAAAATTGTGAATGATGGCACTGTTAGTTATTTTTTTATTTGTTATCACATTTATTTTGTTTCTTTCATTATCAGACAACTGAATTTGTAAGTGATATCATGGTTGTTTCATTGTGAGCACTCTGAATTCTGCAGATCACAAAACTTTGCTTTTCTTAGCCCTGTGCAGTTTGTCTAAGACTTCAAAACTAAATTTGTGTTGAGTGATTGTGCATATATTTCACTCCAAGAAGTCTGAATGTGAATTCTGCAAATCAGAAGACTTTGCATTTCTTGGTTCTGACTGTTTTAAATACAGTTTCTTCACATCACAATTATATTTACATAAGTACTACAAATATTAGTGAAAGGAAAATAAACATTGTTTTATATGGCCATATAATTATAAAAATAAACATTGTTTTGTATGGCCATATAATTATAAAAATAACCATTGTTTTGTATGGCCATATAATTATGAAAATAATAATTGTTTTGTATGGCCATATAATAATTATAAAAATAATCATTGGTTTGTATGGCCATATAATTATAAAAATATTGTTTTGTATGGCCATATAATTATAATTATAAAAATAAACATTGTTTTGTATGGCAATATAATTATAAAAATAAACATTGTTTTGTATGGCTATATAATTATGAAAATAATCATTGTTTTGTATGGCCATATAATTATGAAAATAAACATTGTTTTGTATAGCCATATATGATATAATTATAAAAATTGTTTTGCACGGCTATATAACTATGAAAATAAATATATTGTTTTGTATTGTTATATAATTATAAAAATAAACACTGTTTTGTATGGCCATATAATTATGAAAATAAACAATGTTTTGTATGCCATATAATTATGAACATAAATATATTGTTTTGTACTGTTATATATTATTTAATGCACATATTGCCCATATTCAAAAACTGTGAATGATCATGAAAAGAATTTATTATATATATCATAGATATTCGTAATATATTAAGTACATATACTACAGAAACAGATATGTACAATGTAAATAAATTTATGAATGAAAAATAATCATTAATTGGCTAAATATTCTTTTATTTCTTGATCTCAAAAATATAGGAAAAGAAGTTTTATAACATCATCAAGGATGTTCTCCCATAGGTAAATAACACATTGGCATTACACATATACTCACACACTTAAATTTGTGCAAACTAACTTCTTCTAAAGCATAATTTATTTCCTAAAATTTCTGAGATATATAACAGCAAAAGTATACATGTTAAAATATATGTCTACAGTATTCTGGCAATGATTTGAATAAGTGAATGATATAATGTGATACTGGAAGTCAAACTCAACATTTAGATTTCAGGCCCATATATAAACAGTCTACCTTCTCTCAGCATCTTGATTCCAAATATAGCAAACAAGATGGATGAAGCATAATAGGTAAAGGCTCTCGGGATGACCGTGGTAGCATAACCAACAAGTGCTGGTGACGAGTTAAGCAGAATACAGTCAATCAAAACCCAACAATATCAATATATATTATTATTAAAATATCTTTTTTTATAGCTGATACTCTTCTCATTGTGAGTGTAGATGCTATGTTATGTTTATTTGTTTCCTTGTGCTATTTTAATATAAAAGTTTCTCCTACTCACTGTAATACTATACAACTGATGTATTTTACTGACACATTTAAATTTTGCCTTTCCTTACAAATCTTTTTTAATTTTAAAATTCAGTATTAAATTAAAAAACTTAATGATGAAGACATTTTTCTTTTTGAGGATAAGTCTTGTATCACTAGTCTCACTCAAAAATTAAAAATTTTGTTTATTTAGCATATAAATATATAGTTGCTAGATTTAATAAACTATTTTTTAATTTAATAGTATGCTTTCATTAATTTCTTTATTTCTAATTTTATTTTGAATTTATTTAATATTCTTTTTACAGAGTTAAAATTCTAATTTAAAATTAATTTTCAAATTAAATAGAATTCACTTTTCCACAAAGAAATAATAATAATTATTTAATTTTTCAAATACTGTACACAAATACACCTATAAACATAAACCACACTCATGTACATGAAAGTATATATGTGTGTGTGTGTGTGTGTGTGTGTGTGTGTGTGTGTGTATGTGTGTGTGTATATGCATGCAATCAGAAGATAAAAGATATAAATATATCAACAGTGGTGCCATTTGTAATTTTTTATTTTAAATTTGAAAAAAAATGAACACAATCAGAACAACAAGTAAGTAAAATTATATGAAATAACAGAAACAGTGCTGACCTGAAAGAATAGTCATAGCAAACAAAGCTGAGAGAGCCCCCATCATGACTTTCAATCTTGGGTGTCGCATGGCAAGAATAGCAGCAATGAAAAATGTCTTGTCTCCAAGCTCAGACACAATGATAACAGATAGAGATGCAACAAGGGCATGAATAAAACCAAGTTTGCCTTTGTCATTTTTCTGAAGTTTGTGTAGAAAGTCATCAACATCTTCCACTGTATCTTTAACATTCTAAGAGAAAGATGGATAATTCTTAATTATATATTATAAAGTTAAATATTTCTTCTTGTTTTCTATTTTCTTTTAAGTTCACTTGATTCTAAGTTTTAATGTGAGTAAAATTACTTTATTCAATGATTTAAAACTTCTTGCTTTCTATTCTCTTTAAATTTTCTTGATTCTAAGTTTCAATGTGAGTAAAATTACTTTATTCAATGATTTAAAACTTCTTGCTTTCTATTCTCTTTAAATTTTCTTGATTCTAAGTTTCAATGTGAGTAAAATTACTTTATTCAATGATTTAAAACTTCTTGCTTTCTATTCTCTTTAAATTTTCTTGAGTCTAAGTTTTAATATGAGTAAAATTACTTTATTCAATGATTTAAAACTTCTTGCTTTCTATTCTCTTTAAATTTTCTTGATTCTAAGTTTTAATATGAGTAAAATTACTTTATTCAATGATTTAAAACTTCTTGCTTTCTATTCTCTTTAAATTTTCTTGATTCTAAGTTCTGACATGAATAAAAATTGCTTTATACAATGCTCAAATTTCTTGTTTTCTATAGTTTTCCTGATTCTGAGTTTTGATATCACTCAGTAAAAATTGCATTATTTAATGATATCCAACTAGTAACAAGCAAGTAACAAGTCTACTTTAATGAATAAGACTGTTCAACAGTTTTCAATTTTATAATGCATATTTATACTAAATTTTACAATATTCCTCTCAAATGATATACAACAGCAATACACCATGTCTTTGGAATGGTGTAGGTAGAACATTTTAAATTAGTGAAATTAAAAAGTAACAAAAAAGACAAATGGAAACAGAAATCTCCTATCATCTATTTCAAAGTATTAAAAATTAAAGAAATTAATGACTAACAGTGAAATATCAAAATACCACCCCAAAATCAAAAAAAAAAAGAAAAAAAGAAAAAAGAAAAGTAAATAGCCCAACTTAGAATCAGCAGTGAGCACAGAGCATTTGCGCTCTTCTTAATCATTAAAAAATCCCACAACAAATACCATCTACCTACCCATCCATTTTAATTAACCTACTGTATGCAACCACATCTATTCAACCAATCTGGCACAGAACAATCTATTCTATCTTGAAATACATCAGCTTGTGAACAAACAACTAATCCTTCAATCAGACTGAATGAACTCATCTATCCATGCAATCCACTTATGAATAAACCTCCCTCCCCCCCATGAACGAGTCTACTTACCTAACCATCAATCAACATATGAACTAATCTGATTGCCCTCCACCTACCTACAATTATCAATTTGCCGTGAACAAACTCACCTATCTCAATCAAACAAATCAGCCATAAGTAAAAAATGTGTTAACAAAATTACATTAACAACCAATAATAAACTATTTTTGTAACAATATGACCCCTCTCTCTTGGTCTCTCAACTCACCACCACCTCTGACAGGCATATTACTAATTATATATAAATGTAAGAAGATTACATTATAAGTTAGAACAAATTTTTATGGCTATATAATTGAAAAGCAAAGTACATGTATAATAATTTTAAGGAACAGAGGAAACAAACATAGCAATAGCATAGTTTTTCAAAAGATGAGTTAAACAACAAATTAATCATGTTATGTCAGGCCTAATGCAAAGAATGGGATATAATGCATTAAATGTAATTGATTACCAGTAAATTTCATAACTTACCAAAAATAATTTACAAAATAAGCTAAATACTTGCCTTTGTGTGCACATGCATTAAAAAATAAAAAAATAAAAGAGCCTTATGCTGTTTTTCTTGTATTGTTGTAATCTGTTTTACCCTCATGAATGTATTATCATATTCAAGGGGACATAAATCTGCAAAACCTGTTCAATATCACTTATTCATTTTCTGTTCTAATTTTGTAATATATGTCTATTGTCTGAAATATATCTGTGAATTAAAATAAGAATGTGAATATTAAAATAAATAGTAAGATGGTTTATACTTAAAGTAGATAACTGTAATTATTAAGCAATTCTGGGCAAATTGGCTTTTTACTAAAGCCAATTAAAAACTTTATATAAACCTGAAAATTCCAACTCAACATTAACAATGCAAAAGAGTAATGAATGTATTTAACTCTATACTCTAACAACACAATAAAGGGAGCATGATTTATCACCAGTCTTTATTTTGTTTTTGTCTGTATTTGTTAAGTAATCTTTTTATAGCATCATGGACCTTTTCATAATTAGGTCAGTCAGTCTGGAGGTGGGTTGACTCATTGTGTCAGTGATGACATAATGGCTGAAGCTAATTTTTGTTAACATTGTCATTTCCAACTCATTAAAAATTTTCGAATAATTCATTTAAAATAACTTTTGTAAATGCTATGATTCCCATAAATTTTGTTTTAATTGCGTCTGATATTTTTAAAAGCATCAACAGTGATGATTAAATGTGCCTATACTGTGTACAGTGCAAAATAAACATTATGAGTAATTATTGTAACTGGGTAGAGAAACTGTAGAACTGTTTAAAAATATATAGGAAAGATTTAATTTTATAGCCAATCTTGTGCTGCATTCTATCAGTTAGTTATTGAAGTGCTTGTACACATGTACAATTATTAAATTTGAGAGAATACTAGCTATATTGTTGTTTTTGGTGTTTATATTTCTCATGTACTTTGGGTAATGATTATAAGGTCTCCAAACGTTAGTTTTCTGAAGGAAGAAAAGCCCCCTTTATGGTTTCTATTGTATGAGTTACTTTAAACACAAATTTGTTCATTATTAAAATGACATACTACATTAGTGGTGGCCAAACTTTTTTAACGATGGGCCAAACTGTCAGAAAGCTTTCATATGGTAGGCCAGAATGGGAATGAACAGATGAAACCTAGGTCCTCTAGATCTATACTATAAAATACTCATACTGTAATGAGATAATCAGTAGAGTATACTCATAGTATACTCACTGTATGCAATGTAAAGCACTAGTGATTAATGTTTAGTAAACTTTAGCCTAAATATGTACACTCGTACATTTAAAAATGAACTTTTAATTACAATATTAGCAATGTTCAAGCAATGTCAACAACTGGCTAAAACTCTGTCAAACAGTCTAACTCAAGTGAAGTCTAATGGTTCTAACTTAACTGCTTGTCTTTGCACAGACTAATAATGTCAACAGAGAATTAGATGTCGCAACAATTAACTTGTTTGACAGATTTTTGTCTGTTAGCGCATTTTGGTGTTTGCTTTTAACAATTTTAATTTTTGAGAAAATTTGTTCGCAGCATTAAGTACTGCCAGATAATGAAGTCATTCTCAGTGTGTTCATGAAGTCTTGGAAATAAATTCTGAGTAACATACAGTTTATAGAATAGCAGTAAAATAGCTTCTGAAAACTTGTTTTTCAGTTCACTCTTGTACTGGACTTCAATCAGTTCAAGTTGTAAAGCCTCTGGAACATTGTCAACATTAACAGTAAATGGAAAAGTGAAAACTGAAAATTCTGTTTCATGGATCATGAAATCTTTGAAACAGGACTCAAACTCAATCTAATGGATGGCAATTTCAGCTGCACATTTGGTGAGGTCGAGATTCGTGTCTAAGCAATGTTTCTGCAAAGTTGGAAAATGAACTAGCTTTCCTTGTTGCAGCTGATTTTCCCACAGTTGGAGCTTCATCTGAAAACCTTTTATATAATCAAACAAATTGTGTGCAAGGTGATCTTTGCTTTGAAGTCTTTCATTAATAATGCTGAGATAGTTTGTTATGTCAACCAGGAATGCTAAATCTGCACTCCACTGGTTCAGTGGTTGTCAGACAACTGTGACACTGGTTCCATCTTCATATCCATGAACAAACGTATTTAATCTAACAAATCATAGAAATGTTGCAGGACTCTCCCTCTGCTCAGCCACCTGACTTCAATGAGATACAGAAAATCACTGTATTCTGCTTCAACATCAAGGAAATCCTTGAATTGCCTATGGTTCAATGCATGTGCTCTAATGAATTGAAATTCACTCCTTTACTACAACAGACAACACATGATTCATTGTTAATCATTTAGCACACACCAAGTTCTCTTGATGTATGATGCAACGAGCCGCAATCGATTGATGTTCAATATTTGCAGTCTTAAGGTAGTTTTGCATTAAAGCAACTACATCACAAACTGATCAAGTTATTGCCGGTACCCCATATGCTGTGGTTCCAACCAAATGTTTTAATGATAAACCATTCTGTCAAAGCAGTTTTGAATTCATTAAATATATCTTCACCTCTTTTGGTACTTTTCATTCCAGCTAGTGTTAGTAGTTTTTCTGTTACATTAAATTGCAAATAAACACCTTGAACGAAAATGGTAACTGTGCAGTATCATCTATGCCAGTGCTTTCATCCAGACATACTGTAAAAGCTTCCAATGTGTTGACCCATTTGCAAAGCTCCAACCTAATATAGTAATAAGTAATATTATCTGCAATTGCAGATATCTGTCTGGTAACAATTTTGTCATGAAAGGCTGATATGAGCAAAAAAATGTTTTTTGTCAGGGAACATATAGTTAACAACAGCATCAAATGATCAATACATTCTTTCAAAATTTCACCGTCTGAAAATGGCAAATGGCTTTAGATGCTTTGTTATTAGTTGGCTAACTATATTTTATATAACTAGTCTTTATGGCTGCATAAACCAGCTTACTAGCTTTAACAAAACAAGTCTGCTGTCCATTGAGACCTCTTTATAAGCTAACAATTTTGTCTTTTTTGAGTTGTCCTAACAACTGGTCGTAGTGTCTTTTAACATTACATTCTTTCATAATTGCAACAGACTGCAGACATACCAAGCATGCAGGTTTTGTATTCATGGTGACAACGGGATATTTGCTCATCCATTCATCTTTAAATATTCAACACTCCAAATCAATTTTGTGGGGATTTTTACAGACACAGCCATCGGGGCTAAATTAGTAACCGGGGTTAGGTTCTATATTCTATTTCTAAATTTAATTCTATATGAAAAGTTGATTGTATTTTATTACAACAGACAGCACATTGAATGTTGAAGAAGGATATGACATCACAAATCCACTGGTTCTTGAACTAAGGCTATTCCTTTTATGACTAAATTAAATAAGTAATTTCTAAACATCAACACATATTTCTAATGATACTAATTTAAGCATTTAATAAAATAATATAAACCACACAGATAAGAAAAGTGCTCAGATTAAAAGAACAACAAATAGTGCCGTTTTACACGGGCCAATATACAGCATATCTATAGGTTCAGTCTACAGGCCGGATGCAAGCATGCCATGGGCCATATCCAGCCCATGGGCCAAGTTTGGCCACCACTGAACTACATGAATTTGAGCCCTGAATGTGTAATTGTGCACTGGATGTATGTGAAGATCACAGGTCCTGAAATATATTTGTATTTTTAATAAATACATTACAGCATAAGTATTTAATAAAAAATATTAAATGATTATTCAACTACTAAATGGTGATTTTAAAATAAGAAAACACAAGAATTTAAATTCTAAAGGTTGTATTTTTCATTTTCTTGCAGGCAAATTGCAGACTAACTAAATGAACATGATTTAAAATTTTTTAATATTAGTAAAATTATTAGTATTCACCAATTAAACATTTTGAACAATTTCATATATTAAAATACTATTTATGAGCCACAATGGCTCAGTAGTAAAGTAATATATAATATAGTGAGTGACTCATTGACTACTTTTATATCTTAGATTTTGTCTTGTGGCTAGAATTATCATTTTAAATACTATTTAGTAATTATAAAAGCAATTAATTAGAACTTTTAGTTTGAGAAAAAAAGGTAAATAATGCTCTGAAATCATTATTAATAATTTAAATGTTCATAAAATGGAGATACTAGAAAGCTAATGCCAGCTTTAAAAGCTTACAACTTATAAAAATATGTGAATATGTGAAAGTTATTGCCACTGACTTCAATTATTCATGAATGTATTCAATTAGGAATGAATACAATAGGCCCCTAAAGGTTTTAACTTTTATAGTCTACAGTGACCAGACAACCTTGGCACTCATGCAGACAGATGATCACTTCACATAGGTCACCTTCCAGTGACCTATGCTATTGCTACGTGTTTGCTTATCACTAACACAGTTGTGTTACTACTTTTACTAGTACTACGTATAATTAGCATGAAATAATATTGTACGACAATTTGACCTCAATTGAAACCTTTTCTCCATCAAGTTCCTGAGCACGTAAAATGGAACAAGTGACCAGTCGATAACAACGAGAAACTACTTAAATTAAAAAATAATAAACATACTGAGGGGAAGAAAAGTCGCACTTCTTTTAATTTTGAATCATTTTTATGGTCTGATTTGTCATCTTCTTGATGGTTATCATCCCGTTCGTGATCTAACAACTCTCCGGTTTTTAAAAGTTTTGATTTCTCGAATGGATATTTTGATTGGATATGTGTGTCTAAATTCAACCTGCTGCCTTCACTAAAGTTAATCAGTACCACTACCAGGAACAATAACGAAACTGTGACAAATGCACGCCCAGCCACAACTGTAAATAAGCTATGAGGCATATAAATATGTATTAAAAATATAAAACACAAGCCGGATATTTGAGTCTCGCAAGAGGCTGAAATCAGAAACTAGTAGCTTTTGAATCCAACACCAAGCAGCAACATAGTATGTCCTTGTTTCGCTAGTATGATGTTATTAACCAACCACAAATAACGGCGGACGTGATACAAGCTTGCAACGCAATCTACATGACGTTACATCTCTTGACAAACCGAAATTGGAAAGCTAGCTAGCTAATAAATTTTAAAACCGTGGCAGTTTAAGTATAGCGCAGAAAGAGAATAAAATACATGTATGAATCGTTCATAATATAATGTTTGCCAAAAATGTACCCATATCTATTTATAGGTTTAAGTATTTTATGTTTTGATCTATAGTTCACGGTTCTGATCAAACTATATACATGTTTGTTTAACCTTCAGTAACAAGATTTCTCGTTATTAAACTCAAAGTACACAGTAATTTGATAGATACGCTCTCCTTGGCTTGATGATGGTTTCGCTAAATGTTGCTGTTGTAGTTTTTGTCTTGGTACTTGCTTAGTGTTGGCGTTAGTTGTTGATTTTTTCCCTTCCTGTGTCGTTGAGTGGCGTGTAGGTGTAGTTTTGAACTTTGCGGAGTCTGTGAAAGCTCTGTGTGTATTGTTCTGGTTTTGTTGTAGTTTGCTCGTCCGCTACACAAATATGTCTGTATAATATTCATGATTTTGGAACCTGGAAATATTTCTCTCTCTCCAACCACAAAACAATTTTTAAAAAAACCCACACATTTACTTGTCATATTTATATCCATTTTCATCCTCTCAACGCAAATTTCTATTTATCAGAAAACCCATCCTCTTAACGTAAATTTTGTTTGTCAGAAAACCCATCTACTTAACGTAAATTTTGTTTGTTAGAAAACCCATCCTCTTAACGTAAATTTTGTTTGTCAGAAAACCCATCTACTTAACGTAAATTTTGTTTGTCAGAAAACCCATCCTCTTAACGTAAATTTTGTTTGTTAGAAAACCCATCCTCTTAACGTAAATTTTGTTTGTCAGAAAACCCATCCTACTTGCATAGCGCAATTCAGTTATATTCTTTCTTTCTACTCATTTTCGAACTGCTAGAACAATTAATTCAACATATGGCTCAATTTTTATTTGTATATATATAAAGAAACATTAAAAAATGAATTTCTTACAGTTATTTAAAGTGAACTCGTAACATTTTTGTTGTCAGGGTTGGCGATGACACATGACTTATTTGTAGAAAAGGATGGGAGGTGACAGGCCATGAGTACGTGAGGCTGCGATGGTGTGAAGGGAGGGGTTTTTTTTTGTTCTTTTTTAAACAGTGTTTCACGTCCAGTTCCAATTCTGCTGATTGCGCGCAAATTCCTATGGAAATATTTATGGTCTGGAGTGGAGAGGTTTTGTTCAGAGAGAGTGAAGATGTTTGAGTTGGTGTATGGGGGATTTCCCGGGTGCATTTTTAAAGTGCAGCTCTCAGCGTCCCGTTCTTTCTGGTTTGTGTCAAAGGACCTTAGATCGTGCGCAGTCTGTAGCACACGGGATCCGTTGTATCCGTCCCATCTCACAGACAAGATGGGAGACTACCACCACGCGATTTATGGATCTCTAGTAATTACATTTTATTATTAATTTATCTTTCAGGGATTAGAACCTCGGCTACTGGAGCAGAAGGATACTGTCGTACTTGCAACACTATGGTGTCCCCTCCCCTTCCCTGTTTCTTTTTTAAGCAGAAGTGGGTGGGGAGGTGTGTATCAAAATCGCCCTCCTCCCCTTTTAACAGCGTGAAGTACTTTGTGGACGAGGTAAAAATACAAGCAAACAGCAGCAGTAACAAAATGTGTTAGAAGCATTTTATATCAGGAAAAATATCTGTTGGCTTGAGTTGTCATTGTTACGTTGTAAAGTGATTAAATTGGAATAGAAAAAAAATTATTTTGTTAACCAATCAAAAAAGTATATATTGTTTATATCAAAGAATCAAATTCATGCATATTGTTTATATTAGTATATGTAGAAAATGTGGACCCTTGTACAAATATTGTCATTAGAACACTGCGCAAAGGGAGATAGTGTCTTTGAAGCTTACAGTCGAACTCCATGATGAGTGCCACAACTCCAACCAATCAGTCAGCGGCTTGAAGACTGGATAATGACCGCAAGAGTCCGATAAATCTTCCAGTTATTCCCCTTTAATCTGCGCTCTCTAACGCTCTTTCCAGAGGACGAAAACAAACACTGAAATCTGATTAGCTACACTCCAGAAGACATCACAATACACAGCGTAGGAGGGGTTTCCTTTGCATCTCTGGCTAAGCGCGTATGAATACTAGAGTTATTGAGTCGCAAGACAGGATTTTCTTAACAGGCAAAGTACCGAAGTCAAACACTCAGGCACACACATCGCCAGATTATGCGTGTACTATAGCTACAGTAAAGAATGCCACTTGAAAATAAAAGAACTGAACTAAGCGTATTTTGTTCCTGTACAGTCTTCGTTTCTGTTCTAAGGAAAAATGTGCATGTATACAGAGTACGAACTTACATAATTTAAATATTTAACAGTGTGCATAGCCGCTATAATGTAGCTACGTTACGGACAGGCGTTTCATTTTTGAGCGAACACTAAAGATTTCTATTGGATAACTTAATTATGATCAGTGTCAAAGGTGAGAGATTTAATTTGTAAGTGCAAACAGGCGGTCACGAAGTATACAACATTTAAAATGGATGAACAAGTTCTCCGTCCAAAAACGTAGAAATTAATTAAAATTGTATTGTTGTATGATTTTCATTTCGATCTGTGAGGTGACAAATTTTGCTTGAACTTGTGAAATAGTTTTAGTTTATCTCCCCCTTTTTTTGTAAACGGTATTAATATAATGTTTAGACATTACATTTCGACTAGTTTTTTTTGGCGTTACATTTCAGTGTGAAGAATTTCCCTCTTTACATTGCTCTCTGTGGTAAACTTTATCGGTTACCTCAAAACTGTAATTGTTTTTCCTATCGAAATTTAGTGCGTGTAAATCGAACTCTCTCGACTTGGTCTGTCTCCACCTCTTTATTTTGTGTTGACCTAAAGCTAGATAAACGTATTCATTGCTAAATCAGACACTTGGTCTGTCTCCACCTCTTTATTTTGTGTTGAGCTAAAGCTAGATAAACGTATTCATTGCTAAATCAGACACTTGGTTTGTCTCCACCTCTTTATTTTGTGTTGAGCTAAAGCTAGATAAACGTATTCATTGCTAAATCAGACACTTGGTTTGTCTCCACCTCTTTATTTTGTGTTGAGCTAAAGCTAGATAAACGTATTCATTGCTAAATCAGACACTTGGTTTGTCCCCACCTCTTTATTTTGTGTTGAGCTAAAGCTAGATAAACGTATTCATTGCTAAATCAGACACTTGGTTTGTCTCCACCTCTTTATTTTGTGTTGAGCTAAAGCTAGTGAGAGTATAATAATTTTAAAACCTTTTGTATGCATGATATGAGTATTGTAAATTGTAATAATATTAGATAGTACTCTCTCTATATTTTACTCTATAATTCTCTTCAAGTATAGTGAACATGTTTACACTGGGTGGTGGTTGTGGTCTACCTTTGATACTTTGATACACTTTTCACAGTTGATTATTTGTGGCAAAATATTTAATACTGCATCCCTTGGTTGCAGGGTTTTTTGGTCATCATTGTTCTCCTCAGTCTAGTTCCGGTTTAGTCTGTACACAACATTCTCAATCCACTCAACATATATAAAGTTCTTTCTTGGCTGGAACTGAGTAAGCGAAGAATCTTTGTGATGTGATATTGTTCACATGTGTGGTGTGAAAGGAAATGACAGGTGAGTGGTGTAAAATATAAGTTCTACCTGAACATTATTGTCAAGTTCCCACCCACCCCCATCTGAAAAGATTTCTTCCGGATGTCCTACATGCGAGAAAATTGTGAAAAGCGCATTTGCTACTGACATGGTTATAATGGAGCTAAGAGCTACCACCTCAGGGTATCGTGTAACATAATCAATGCAGTGAGAATCCATCTGTGGCACTTACCTGATGATGGCACAAATTATCCAGTGAGATCAATGGCTACACACCTAAAATGAATATCAAATGTTGGGGTTTCACCTAGTGTAACTGGGTGTTCTGTATTTCTTTTCAGTTGCTGACAGATATCAAATGACTGACAGTATTGAGTGACGCCCACCATCATACCTGGCCAGTAAAACTCAGCCTCCACTTGAGCTAAAGTTTTGCTAGATGTCGTGCAGTGTGTGTGCGTCATGAGCTAAGCACAGCAAGTGAGCTCGATAGCTCAGAGATATCACCAATTGAATCAAGAGGCCATTCTTCCAGCAAAATTCAACAGCTTTACTAGAATATTCAGGTGCAGATGACTCTTGTAGCACCATCTACTTGTGACACCGCTCACACTCATCACATGCACTCTGAATTAATTAAAATGTCAACCTTCAATTTATTATTAACAATGAATCAAAGTCTCATCCATCATCTTATTATCTACACTCTCAATTAATTAAAATCTCATCTATGAAGTTATTATCGACACTATTAATAAATTAAAATCACATTCATCAAGTCTGCAGCTCGCCCTATGCTGATTTCAAGTTTATGTACTTATCATACAAAGGAATTAATTAAGATACGGTTAAAATACTAAACAATTTAATAAATAGGAAAAAACTTCAAAAGATATTTACAATTTAGATTAAGAAAAAATAATAAATAGAAATCAACTTAAAAATATGTTTACAAGTTACATTAATAATAAATAATTTAATAAATAGGAAACAACTTATAATGATATTTTGAAGTTATTAATAATAATCAATTTAATAAATAGAAAAACAACTTAAAATGATATTTAGAAGTTACATTACTAAAGTGTGAAACACGAGCCATAAACTTTGTATTAATCATTTCTTATGAACAGCAGATTTGTCAAATAAAACAAGGTTGCAGAAGAACTAGCAACTCTCAACAAGGTGGTAGAAAAGTTAGCAACTCTCAACAAGGTGGTAGAAAAGTTAGCAACTCTCAACAAGGTGGTAGAAAAGTTAGCAACTCTCAACAAGGTGGTAGAAAAGTTAGCAACTCTCAACAAGGTGGTAGAAGAGCTAGCAACTCTCAACAAGGTTGTAGAAGAGCTAGCAGCTCTCAACAAGGTTGTAGAAGAGTTAGCAACTCTCAACAAGGTTGTAGAAGAGTTAGCAACTCTCAACAAGGTGGTAGAAGAGTTAGCAACTCTCAACAAGGTGGTAGAAGAACTAGCAACTCTCAACTTGGAGATAGGAGAGCTAACTTAATCTCAACATGGTGGTAGAAGAGCTTACTTAACTCTCAGCATGGTGGTAGGAGAGCTTACTTAACTCTAAACATGGTGCCAGTAGAACTAACTTAATCTCAACATGTTGGTAGGAGATCTAACAACTCTCTACAGGTGTGGTGATTGCAGATGCATAAAATGTGTCGCAACTCCTTGTTCGAATCCCTTGCTGGTGGCTAATAGAAGATTGCCATCAACTCGTCAAAACCTCTTCTTTGCTTGCGCTCAACAAGCTGACCCTTGAAGCGAACTTGTCCACAGTTCTTTACTTTGGAACAAGTGGACCATGCTTCGTGTAGGTCATAACAGGAGTCCAGTGTGTCACTGGCCCACCGTTCTTTACTTTGGATCAACTGATCTATGCCTTGTGTAGGTCATAACCTGAGTCCAATGTTTCACTGTTGTCCAACAGTTTTGAGTTCGCGATTAACTGATCTTCCCCGACTTGTTGGCATGCTTTGGAGAGAATGAAATCCCGGAGCAGTAAAATTACTACGTCACTACAGCTCCCAGTTCTGTCTACGTCATCAAATGGAACAACTTAATCCCTATATGGCAGTCTAGTGTCAGGTTTGCACCCACCCTTTAGTGTTGCGGTGTCCCCTCCCTCTGAGTAATCAGATCTTTACGAACTGTCGTTGATGATTTAAATCATTGCTTTGTTGGCAGACTTTATAGTGACAATAACACGACTAACACTTGGCCAGCTGAAGGTTTGTTTACTTACCCCTAACAATCAGCAGATGATTATTCATACTAATATAATAATGCAAGAAAATGATGTAAAGAAATACATTGTTAAAAAAGAATAAATTGTATATTAGGATATTTATATCGTTACACACATACACATCATGTCACATATACATCGCAAACATACACAATAATATATCATACACATCATATAATGCACATTCATAACATACATATACAGTAATTTATCACTCACATAAGTGCATAACCCAACATTCGCTTGCGTATAATATCAAACAAGACAGAAACATATATTATTTACAGAATGATGTTTATTTATTTCCAATCGCTCATTAAAAAAACAACAACAAAACAATGTTCACACAGAGATAAAGCAAGAAAAGACCCCTTTCTCTCTCCACCCCCTACCCCAACCACTCACACCGGCACCGTTATAATAACTGCCATGCCGATAGACAACTTTAACGAGTGTTGGTTGCTTTGTCGACATACAGCACTCGATTTAAGTTATTAACTGCCAGAAAAGGGCACAAGTAAGGACACAAACGAAATGACGAATGATCGCGTGAGGGTAATGGGCTGCAAGGGGCAGGCAATCGTTCCTAATGACAATGACTGAAATACTAATAGGAATTAGTCGCTTAGAAGTTAGTCTCCTAGTAATCTTTGCTCCCAAACATCATCCCTGTCTTCGCAAGTGCGCTACAGAGTAGATTTACTTCCCTTGGTTAAAAGGAAGATAAATAAAGCCCACCACTTGATGCTGCGGGTAAAGGCATCACGACTGCTTTGAATCAAGGGCAATAACTCAACAACACTATTGCCTATTGAAGTTTTTAGGGAGACAATTATTTTAGTAATAGGATTATTAAAGAGTTAGCATTTTTTTTTTTTACTGACGCTATCATATCCAAACAGTAATCTTCCTGAAATTTCGTGATCAATGTATTTCTCTGGAATACATTGATACAATGGACTGGTGAAGTGTTTTAACCTTTGTTATTAAATTCCAGCATGATTATCTTAAAATATGGATTGGTGAAGTGTTTTAACATTTGTTATTAAATTCCAGCATGATTATCTTAAAATATGGACTGGTGAAGTGTTTTAACCTTTGTTATTAAATTCCAGCATGATTATCTTCTATCCCACCCCCACCCAACATCTCGGCAAGAAATCTATCTAAAATACGCTTTATTTTTAATGAGAAATGCAAGCCATTTGATGTAAACTTTAAAGGACGATTCGCAAATTTTCAATCGATTTAACAACTACAACTATCAAAATAACATCTCATGCCCATAATCAATAAATGTAGATTAGAAGATACTATTCCTAATTTTTCTACAGTATTGATAACCCATAAATAAAAAGACAACCTGTCCCTTCCAGGAACACTCCACCACAAAATACCATCTATCTCCCTTCCCCAACACTGTGCTGTCGACGAAAGAAATGAATTTGTAGAATATAAATCTTTGCTTGATATTTTGAATTTATCTAAACAAAAAGTCCCTCTTCTCATTACTTTTGTTCTGTTGAGGAAACATTCATCAAAACATGGCACTATTTGGGCAAATAGTCACTAATAACTTTCTAACTGGATCATTGCATTATTTGGACATATTCACTAGTATCTGCAATATATATATATATGGTATGTTTGTGTATGTATGTGTGTGTGTGTGTGTGTGTGTGTGTGTGTGTGTGTGTGTCATTATAATATACATTATAATATTCCATGTGTGTGTAAACATTCATTAGAATATTGCAATAATATTCCACGTGTGTGTAAACATTCATTAGAATACTTGTAATAATATTTCATATAAGTGTAAACAGTTGTTAACGAAAGCGTTACTTAGTACAATGCATTATTTTTATGGATCATGACAAGGTGCATGAATATGTGTAAACATTCGATAAACATCGTATCATATTTATAGACATTCATTTATACTTTACACAGTGTGCACAAACATTCTTTAAAATGCATTGCATTATTTGGACAAACACTCAGTGTATATTGCACCAAATGCTTAATATTTAACAGAATACTTTGCACTATATAACAAATAGACAATCATTAGTACATTGCACTAAATCAACAAACAATAAATAGGTCCTTGAACTGTTTGAATAAATGATTATCAATACATAGTACATTTTTTAAATGTCTGTTGAAACAATTATTGGAACAATTTTTACTAACACTAATAAAATAAACAATTTATCAGATAGCAGAATACTCTAGATTATATTTATTAATTCTGAAAGCCGACATTAACCACACAAAACCTGGAGTACATACCAACACAAAGAAGCGCTGGGAAATAAAGCTTTCCGTCCGATCGCGAGTTTAATCACGTGATCAGGTATGTAGTACTTCAAAGTTCTAGTCTTTATAACTCATATAGCAACTCATTTTAGTCTGTAAATGGAAGTGACTCTTTCTAATCTAAAACAGTATAAGTAGTGGCTCATTTTTGTCTATGTAAATTAATTAGCAACTCATTTTAGTCTGTATAAATTAAGTAGCGATTCATTTTAGTCTGTATAAATTAAATAGTTACACATTATAGTCTGTATAAATTAAGTAGTGACACATTATAGTCTGCATAAATTAAGTAGTGATTCACTTTAGTCTGTATAAATTAAGTAGTGACACATTACTGTCTGTATAAATTAAGTAGTGACACATTATTGTCTGTATAAATTAAGTAGTGACACATTATTGTCTGTATAAATTAAGTAGCGATTCACTTTAGTCTGTATAAATTAAGTTAGCGATTCACTTTCGTCTGTATAAATTAAGTAGTGACACATTCTAGTCTGTATAAATTAAGTAGTGACACATTATTGTCTGTATAAATTAAGTAGTGACACATTATAGTCTGCATAAATTAAGTAGCGATTCACTTTAGTCTGTATAAATTAAGTAGTGACACATTACTAAGAGCATGTAGTGATCCACTCTAGTCGTGTTTAAGTGTAATATAGTAACTAACAGAAGCGTAGAAAGCAATATAAATATTTAAAGCAATATTACTTTCTAGCTGTCCTTATTAACCTGTACGTTTAGGTAAAAACACTTGCTGCTGTATATTTTAAGACAGTAATTTTACTCTGCTAATATATTGATCCAAGATGAGACAATCCTATCCAGTAACAGTAATTTTACTCTGCTAATATATTGATCCAAGATGAGACAGTAACAGTAACTTTACTTTGCTAATATATTGATCCAAGATGAGACAATCCTATCCAGTAACAGTAATTTTACTTTGCTAATATATTGATCCAAGATGAGACAATCCTATCCTATAACCGTATTCTTATTATTGTCTATTTTCGCGGCAATTAAAATAAAACATAATAAAGCATAAAAAACAAAACCATAAACAACAAAAACCAAAACTAATCGAAAGAAAACAAAGACTTTAGAATAATTTTATTGAACTTCTTTAGTTCTGTTGGTCTTGGTTAATTCGAACTCTCTGACAGTGTCTCGACCTTGCTGATCGTAGATATAAACATAGAAAATGGTCTGCCCCTTCCTCTTTCGAAGTCTTAGTACTGTGCAGACCACATTTGAACTAGCAGCGAGAACTTCAAGCGTAATTACGTCGTACATCGAATGGAAAATTGATTTACTGTATCGAAACTCTAATGCATCACCGACCTGCTCTGTCTTAATTCTAATGCAACACTGAATTGCTGTGTCTGAACTCTAATGTTTAATTCAGCGCAACACTGAATTGCTGTCCCCATTCTAATGCAACACTGAAATGCTGAGTTCCAGCTCTGTTTTAACTCGAGCAACAGTGAATGTCCAAATGTAATGCAATACTGATTTGCTGTGTCCCAATGCACATTGATGTGTTAAATATCTCTTGTTATTCTGTACAGACTTGCTGTGTCCCAATGCACACTGATTTCCTAATATTCATAGTTATTATTTTATTTAGTACAAGTGACATTTAACCTGGAAATAATAGCGGATAACCGTTAAGTCTCTCTTGTTATTCTCTACAGACTTGCTTTGTCCCAATGCATATTGATTTGTTTTGTTCCTCATTTTATATTAATCTGACTTATATTTCCCCATTCTAACTTAATACTGATAATTATATCCTAAACATGACATAATATTGATTTGTTAGGTTCCTACATCTGAACAGTATGATTTAATTCCATATTTAATGCAACACAAATCTATTTGGTAGGATATATATATATATATATATATATATAACACAACACTGATTTATTAGGCCCCATTTATAAAGTCATGATATGTTACAGACAGAATACTTACTTCCACAAATAATCTCACATTTGATAATTTGCATTTTGCACTTAAAAATGTCGGTAGTTATAATTTGTATTTTGTGTGTGTAGAAATCTCCTATGCAGATCAGTAAGAAAGAAAAGTATAATACTGAAATTAATTCATCATGAACCAGTTGTTTATACTACTTGCACACGTATTAACTACATCACAATTACATATTAAGGTAATTTCCTTAGCCAACTTAATATTTACATTTAACATTATGAAGAAAGATACTTATATATTTGTACAGCCGAGATTTTCCAAGTATCGTACGATGCACTTTACGTCTCGTGTGCTCGAGATTCAGAAATGATTTTCTTATTCATCTCCTTCGGAAACAAGTTTACACATGATCCGCAGAGAAAAACTCTCCGGAAAGTGTGTGTGTGTGTGTGGGGAGGGGAGGGAGGGGGAGGGGTAGGGAGGAAAGGGGAGAGAAGGTCTTACTATTACGAAGTTTAATATTACAGTATGAAAGAGTTCTCCCCCCTTTTGACGACTTTTGATGAGAAACACTGGCATAGCAATTAAACGCGACAGAGTTACGAAAAGGCATTGTGTTTAGAAAGATGTCAGTCAATATAAATCTATGATGAGGGAAAAGTTGACACGATTAGGCACCTCTCTGGCATAGAAATAAACAAGCTACCCTTACCTCCCCCGCCCTTTTTCATCTCGAACACCCAGTCACAAGCAAACACTGAAAAATTCCTTGAGAAATGATGAGACAAGAAGAGTTTATATATAAACGCTCTTTAAGCATAATTTCTGATTAGAGATCGAACATTCTGTCAGCTTCACAGTTAAGAAATTTCGAATTCTTTCAACATAAATTTTGGACTCGTGTTAGATAAACATCACTTTGAAAAATCTTGTGTTGTATAAACATCGCCCATATCGCATCGTAGAAAATGAACACTCATTTCATAAATCTCACAATTTGTCATCACGCACTCAATAAATTTCGTATTCTGTACACGTAAACCTTGGAAATGGCGTATTTTAAAAAAATCACATTGCAAATATCTCGTGTTGTGTATGTATAAAAGTGAACTCGGTGTTCTAGCAAATGAACATTAATGAATATTAAGAAAGCAGGTATTTTTGTTCAGAGTTAAGAAATATAGTTCTGTGTCGATGAATACTTTAAAAAATCTGATATTTTTTTCCACACCAATTTAAGAAATCTGTTTGCCCAATTAAAGAAATGTGGACTATTCTGTCATCACCACATTTAAGAAATCTGGAATTTTGTCCACATAAATGATAAGATATTATGTCGACACGATACTTTGAAAAAGACTCTTACATTTCCACATATATGAAGTGCAGTAGTTGTCAATATTGCACTTAATTATTTGATATTTTTTGACAGGACATTTTTGAAATACAGCAATTTTTGTCGACAGCGCATATCTTGAATTTGGTCTGCTGTTTCTATTGAATCAAAAATGTATGTTGATGAGTCATTTCAGACAACTTAATTCTATCAAAAGTACACTTGAGAAGTCTAGGATTTTATCAAAAGTACAGTTGAAAAACCTAGGATTTAATCAAAAGTGCACTTGAAAAATCTAGGATTTTGTCGAAAGTACATTTGAGAAATCTAGGATTTTATCAAACTACACATGAAAAATATAAGATTTTGTCAAAAGTACACTTGAGAAATCTATGATTTTGTCAAACTACACTCGAGAAATCTAGGATTTTCTCAAAAGTACACTTGAGAAATCTAGGATTTTATCGATGCCAGTTTCCCAAATTTTGGTATTTTATCAAAAAAAGCATTTTAGAAATATTATAATCTTTCGACATTTTAGCAATTTTAGATTCTGCTGACGACAAGCTTAAGAAATGTGGTGTTCTATCGTCAAAGAATTTTAGAAATTATGTATTCTTGTCACACATCCGAAAATTAAATCTTAGTTTCTGTCAAGACCACACTTCAGAAATATGTTGTTGTGACATTTTGGAAGTCAACGCAACACTTCAAAAGTAATGTCTATGATGACGACAACATTTCAGGAGTAATGCCTTTGATGACGATAACACTTCAGAAGTAATGTCTTTGATGACGATAACACTTCAGAAGTAATGTCTTTGATGACGATAACACTTCAGAAGTAATATCTTTGATGACGACAACACTTTAGAAACACGATATTCTTTGACTCTTCAGAAATTTCCACGTGTCAACATGAACACTTAAAATATCCAGTTTTGGGACGTAAGCATATTTGGGAAATGTCATGTTCTTGTTAGACAGCACATCTGAAATCTAGTGTGCACTACACTTCAGGTGTCAGTCTACAGATACGTTATTAATCATAAATCGCATTATCTACAGCATCCGCATTTAAGAAACATCGTATTTTTGTCGTATTTCACACTTAGAATACTCGCTCTCTGACACTTCACACTGAAGAAACATTTCATTTTGTAACATCATACTTCAGAAATTCCGTACAATGGACGGCTACCCCCTTAAGTTACTTTGTGTTTTGTACACATCATATTTAAGAAATTTCGATCTCTGTGCACGTCACACTTAAGGAGCGCCGTAATTTGCACACCACACACTTTAGAATTCTCTTGTATGCTCCACACTGAAGTAGTGTCATATTTTATATACTGCAGTGTCTCACTTTTTATTCATCATATTTAAGAGACCTCGTGTATGCTCCACAGAGAAGTAGAATCACATTTCGTACACTCCAACGTCGCATTTCTACTTATTACACTTCAGAGACGTCGCGTGTGTAGCGCACTGAAGTAGCAGAATAGTATGTACAAAGCAATATCTTATTTTATACTCATCACACTTCAGAAACCTCGTATTCTAAGTCGTCCAGGTACTGAAGTTCCCTCTGGATTCGCAGTAGGTCGTTTTGCAGCCTGCGAATTCGTTTTCGTCTCTCGTGATCTATCAGCGTCTTGATGGCTGTCGGCTTGTTCAGTGCCACCATACTCGGCTGGAGTCCTTCGGCAGAATCGACCTCTGACCTGTTAAAGGTTGAGTAACTGTGCGAATCGTTAGTGGTCTGTGTCTCTTCTGACACAAAGCTTTTTGTCGAGCCAGAGGCTGTTTCACCCGAGTTATCTTCTGCTACGCTCACCACGTGATCACTGACGTCACTGTCTAGGAAGCGTACGTCATTGTCTGGCGCGAAATGGACACACGGTTTTCCGAAGCACGTTGACTTCCTTTTCATGCCCGAAGAAAGTGATTGCTGGGGCAGGAAGCTTGAACTGTCACCCACTTCGTGGTCCGTCTCAGAGACCTCTGTGCGACTGTTGGTCTCGCGCTGCAGCGCGTCAATGGCCGGCTTTTGCATGCCGCTCTGGTCGCAAGCATTTCCGTGTAAGGAAGTGTTAGACACATGATTCGCTAGGCTATCGTCCATGGTAATGATCTCGAGCTTGTGGACACGATAAATGTTATTTAGGGGCTGGCCTTCAATCACCGGGCATTCAAAAATACCTGCTCGAGTCAAGCCCTTGTGAAAGGGAATGCCAACGTTTACATTTGCACCTGGCGCTGAAGATAAGCTTAAACGGGTGACATTATTTTCTCGAGGACCACCCGACCTGTCTTCATTTCCATGCGTTAGCATTGCAGTTCTCTTCCCTCTACTGCTTTTTTCACTGTCGACCAATGCACTTAACTTAGAGTTCTCTTCAGCGTCTTCATCCCCATCCTTCGGTGAAATCGTCGATGACGATAACGACATCGTCGTGTCCCCTTCTTCAATAACAGAATCCCTGCTGGTGGAACACCCGCTTAACCAGTGGTGGTGGTCTGATTTTGAAGGAAACCCGGAGCCAGATAACCTTGACCCGCCTTGTAGCTTCCACCGGCTGTGAGCATTGTGTCCGATGCTGAGGCTCCGGCTGAGTCGGCGTAACTTCTTGAACGCTGACCTTGACACGTTGTCCTGAGTGCTGTGCCGTTTGGCGCGCGTTGAGAGAGGAGCGGCTTGGAGGGTACCGCGCGTCCCCATCTCGCTGTGTAAGCCTTCCACCTCACCTGCAACGAAACTGATGCAATCCCCACCGTCCGAACTTGGGCCGTGTCTGTAACAAAGTACAACATAAGACTTACAGATCTTGTATGATTTTAGAAAATAGATTTTTTTTAAAGTTATTTTTTTGTGTAATGTATTCATTACAAGCAGAATGGCAAACTCTTGTCTCACACCAAGCAGCATACTTTCACCAAATCTTGCGGTCCAGACCACAACCAAACATAATTATATAATCCAAACCAATCCAGTCTATTCCTTATCAAATCAGACCTATTCAAACTAAACCAAGTATATAATTTCACCTCAAATCAAGTCCCTCCTCCCTCCAAGAAGCCCAAACCCAAACCAAACCCAGCTGGGCCACACCAAATTAAACAAACTGGACCAGACCAATCTAATCCAAATCAAATCAAATCAAATCAAATTAAGACAATAACAGTTAAAATTTAAAATAAATAAATTGTAGTTTGCTTGGTCAATGGCCAATGAGCTAGCTAGAGATTATTTTTGCAGTGCGTGTGTGTTTTGGTATACAATGGGAAGCGTTGTTAACTAGATGGCACTTGCATTTAGAAGCTGTTAGAAAGCTATAATCCTATTAGAGCTAAGTAATTGGTCAGATTGAAAGTGTGTCTAACAGACGCAGGTGTGCTTCCAAGGGTGATAAAAGGGTGATAGTAAAATTTTATTGTTACTAGTTTCTGAAATTGTCTTTGGGTGGCAACTGGAATCGTAGTCCTTCCTAGTGGGTCGTATATGAGAGCAAAACCCTTGGCTGCATAAGGTAAAACGTCTTTGTATTGTATGAATGGTTAGGTTTTATTAGGATGTTATATGCTATGTTTTATTTTGAACATGTTAACATTTCTTTCTTTCAGAGCCTTATGCTTCCAAACTTAGTATTTATTAATTAAGCAATTGACTGGACACTTAGGCTTTGCAATTGTTTGTGTTTCAGGGTTTTTCTTTTTGAATGCTGTTTTTTACGGCTGCTTGTTTTTTGTAGCTGTCTGCCTTTGTGGCTGGTTGCCTGTGTGGCCATTTGACTGTTTTGGCCGTTCTGTTTTATCTTGGTTATTTTGTCCCTGGTGTGATTCTGACTTTGATCTGATTGCCAGGGAGATTGAAGTCTACCAGACTGTGACATCATTCCAATGAATGAGTTAAGTGTTGATGAGAAAGTGACTACAGTGTAGAAAAATTGCTGTCAATGACTTTGTTACTTATAATTTTTATCTTGTTAACTTTTCTTTATTAAATTTCTTGTTATTATTTTAAATGCTTATTTGTTTATGAAGTAATTTCTATCCTTTGTTTTCGTGGTCTGAAAATCTAATGATTAGTCTTGTCCTCTGTTCGTCTATTTATAATCGTCATATATTTATTCATAAACATTGATTCTCAGCGAGATCTGAGTGGGGGCGGAGCCAAATTTGACCAGTGACTCATACTCTGCTCGGCACTTGTAGATGCCTTGTATCATAACTAATTACAACTATTTGATATCATTCATTATTACAAAGTCACCCCCAGGGTATAGCGGTGTCGACAATTATGTGCCATCATTTTTGATCAGCATTGTGTGTCAGTACTATGGGCCAGCATACTGTGTCACTACTACGGGCCAGCATACTGTGTCAGTACTAAGGGCCAGCATACTGTGTCAGTATTATGCACCAGTATTTTGGCCAGCATTTCGTGCCAGTATTTCGAGTTAGAATTATGTCATGAGAGTGGACCAGCATTTTACGTCAGCGTAGTGAGTCAGTATTTTGGGCCAGCATTATTTGACAAGAATTATGCAAGCATTTCGAGCCAGAATTTTGTACTAGTATTTTGGGTTATAATGATGTAGCAGTTGTTTTTGGGCTGGTATTATGAGCCAGTATTATGTGCTAGTATTTCCGGTCAGCATTATTATCATCATTTTGGGTCAGCATCATGTGCTAACATTTTGGCCCGGCTTTATAGGTCAATATTTTGGGCCAGCATATGGACCAAAAAACCCTTCGGATGTCTCCTTACCTGTGGAGTATGACATCTGAACTTCCGTCTGAAGGAGACTTTGACATCAAATACATGAGCTCATCTGAAAGGTGTGGGAATGCTTCCGGCGGAAGTTCCAGAAGTCTCTCCAGGCGGTGTATCTCTTGGTCAAGCTGAAAAAATATAAAAAAATTAAATAAATGAACTTATACGAGTGTGTAAAGTGAATATGCATTATACCCCCCACCCCATTAAAAAAAAAAAAAATATCCCTCCCCTACTTTGGCCTCTAACAAGAATGCCACCTCACAATTCCCACAGCACTCTTCTTTCTTTCTAATCATTCCCATCATCACACTCTTGCCATCACCTTCGCCAATATTAACATCACCACCACCACCATATTATTATTATTTAAAGAGGAAAAACAACAGTGGTGAAGGCAAACAACAGGTATTGAGAGATAACAGGAGAAAGAGGAGATAATGGCTGGACAGCACTTAATTTTCTCCTTTAAATTTCATGAAAAATATCATCGTACTTAAATATAACTTTTTTTTTTTGCACCCACACGAACGGTTCATTAAGTTCCTTCTAGCAAATAGCGCGGGAAGAATGAAACACGTCACGTGACCACTCACGTGTAAGTTCTCAGTTCAGAGTGATGCTGTGTCAATCCCACTCAGTTTTTCGAAAAAGCCTTTCTCAGTTTGGTTCTCCTTGATGATGTTGATTATTTTTTATAACCTCCCATCTACAAGAAGCACTACCTCCCTCCCCCTCCTATCTAACTCTTGTAACTTTTTGCGGTTTCATTTTGTAATGATTGTGCATAGGTGCAAAAATTGTAAATCTCTCAAAGTAACGAGAAACAGTCACGAGTCGAGACTTTGCGTGACTTCATGGCTGTTTGTGTAGAAATGAGAATCATCAGTGCCTTAAACCGATCAAAATTGGCTTTGAACCAAGTCAGACAAATCTGGACACAAGGTTCTCGCTCAATGGGCCAGATTTCAGACCTCACTAGGGTGTGTGAAACACTGACCGGTGACCCATAACCTTTTCCTAGCTATAAGGTGGAAATTTAGTGTGAAGTCAGCCGGACGGAATGATAAAACTGGATTCCATTTGCTCCAGGCATTTACGCTACATGTTCGTTGGCAGTTTAAAAAAGAAACAAAGGGAAGGCAAACATAGATCGTTGGTAGTTATCCTGCAAAAACTGCACGTTCGAGTTATCCTGCTAAAACTGCACGTTCGAGTTATCCTGCTAAAACTGCACGTTGGAAAATCACTAAGAAATAGCACTATATGCATATTGCAAGACAATAAAAAAAAAAATTAATGGCACATGCGCTAGTGAAAAATGGAAGCGAACGTGAAACCCAAATAAAACAAATTTAATTAGAATAAATTCTAAAGATTATAGAGTATAAATATAGCATTTTAAAAAGATTACATTCTTAATAAACTGAATTAGTTTGACTAATATTCTAAAGCAAAGGAAAAAATATAAATTGCGTTGATGTTTGAGGTCAGCGAATACAATCTGGTACAATCAACAGTAAAAGTTCCTTTCAGAATTCAGTGAACGTAAAAAGATGCAGATAACTCTCTAGGGATTCCATCGTTGATTTGTGCACACCCACACTGCTTTTACCCCTACCACCCAACTCCAGCTGACTGATGTAAATACAAACTTGTCGCTAATGAAAGTACTACGTTCGTCTTAGAGTCGTTCAATTTCGTCACTGCACCATTAGCCCAAGGGCTCTGGAAATGAACGCCCTCGTCATTTACAAATTGCACTCGAGTCATGCAATTCTCAAGATGGTGGTACACCATTTTCTTTAATTACTTCCCTATTTTAATTTTAAAAAAATATTTAAGTTTATTTTTTTTTTTTGGGGGGGGGGGGGAAACAGGTCTGCAAGCATCATCAAGTCACTGTCGATGACAGTTGTAGTAAGGGGTGGGGTGAATGCAGTTGAGTACTGTGACGTATATACAAATGTGAACTGCATGAAAAGTGCAAGATGAGAAGAGAATATAATGTTGGTTAATTATTTCCTCTCTTGCTTGCCAGGAAACATAACCCGGTTTCCCAGCCACATGCACGAACTTTCAGGAAATAAATACAAGGGACGCCCAATAAAGCTATGTGTCACAAACATCTACATTATAGTACAAACACATCATATTTAATCTGTGTCACAAACATCTACATTATAGTACAAACACATCATATTTAATCTGTGTCACAAACATCTACATTATAGTACAAACACATCATATTTAATCTGGCTCGAGCCCCCACACTCCCTATGTGAATGAAGTCCCTATGACATATACGAATGTGACAGGGTGGGAAACAGAGTCAAAATTTATAACTTTAAAATGAATTTAATAAAGAGAACAGAATTAATGAAATAGAAATAAAACAGGATAAAGTGTCCAGGTGGATTAGAATAACATATATCTCATGGCTATCATTATTAATGAAGGATTTTATTGTACACTCTTATGTAAGCACAAACTATTTTAATGCCAATAGCAATAGCAATGTCTTTTCAAGTGTCTTTCCTCTTTCGACTTATCTTTCACTTCATTGACTGGATGAGTTCTATCCCTTGGGCTATGTACTAGCGTCGGTATTACTGTGTCTTTGGTCAGGTGAAAGGAGGCATGGCTTTGGCACCCTTATGCTAGCATATAGACAGAGTGGTTGAATGAGCAGCCTTTTTCCTTAGCTAGCCTCAACTCACACAAAATGCCAGACTTTTTCTGGCATTAATTACTGAATTATAAAATCCAGATTTTCCCACAAGTTCAAAACACATAATTATTCAGTCTGGGAACTATACTATAGGACAGAACCACTCAC
This sequence comes from Sinotaia quadrata, assembly GCA_028829895.1. Taxonomy (NCBI): domain Eukaryota; kingdom Metazoa; phylum Mollusca; class Gastropoda; order Architaenioglossa; family Viviparidae; genus Sinotaia; species Sinotaia quadrata. The sequence continues at coordinate 68,904,428 of CM054183.1, forward strand.
TATAGGAGACACTAGGTGTGGGTCAAAAGGCAGTCTAATTTTGGATGTGTTGTTTTTGTTCCGTAACTTCTGATCCACAGGAATTGCCTGAAAACTTTTCATCTTTATTAGATGTTCTCAGTTTTTGGTGGATTCTTGTGGAGCCTTCCTCTTCTCACTTATTCTGAAGAGGATGGGTGGCATTGTGTTTCCCCACTCCAAAATAAAATTCCTGTAATGCATCAAGTTGGTGTTCGGTGTGTACAATTAATTCCAGTTAATTTCAGAGCCTCCTTGGTGATTTGCTGCTTGTACCAGAGACACTAGAACAGCAAGTTTGAGAACTACCAGTTTTGTGCCTGTGGATTTCGTAGTGCGAGTCTTTGAGTCCTTTTCGGTGTGTTGTGGTTGTCATAGTTTTCCATCCAGTGACTGACCTTAGTGGTGGTGCGCCATCTCGCCATGTGTGTTGTCACAGTCGTGTTCAAGCCTGCAGAATTTTGTTGTGTCTGCCATCGGTAGCAGGGCTGAGAACTAAAGGCTGTGTGTTGTCACAGTCGGGTTCAAGCCTGCAGAATTTTGTTGTGTCTGCCATTGGTAGCAGGGCCAAGAACTAAAGGCTGTGTTTGAAGTTTGTTGGGTTTTTATTTGTTCGGATACATACCGCCATTGGGAACCAGTCTGGCGGGTTTAGAAACCTCTCACGGCTGGCCACTTTCCTCTGGATACCACAGTAGCATGGATCGCCATGAGCTTGAAAATGATGTCCCTCTCTGTGTGGTGGTGTAAATTTGGATTTCTCTAACTCGCCTATTTTAAGTTTTCTGACAACTGTGGCCCGGATTTCCCCTTTCTTTGTTGACACTTTTCATATCCGGTCCGAGTGTAAGTCGGCCAGGACGCGGTCCTCTTCTACAGACACGAATACCATAGTCCACCTGTGACGGCCAAAGGGCAAAAGCGGTGACTGGAGATTACATAACTGAGGGGGTGGGAAGACTCCAGGCTGTTTAATTTAGATGTCAGAGTATGGAACAAGTTTAAAATCACTTCCTTCATAGTGGTTTAAAGTAATAAAGTCAGAAATATTATTACTATTTAAATTATTATTATTAAATAATAAATATTATTACCTTTGCTTTTAATAAGTGTAATAAAATCGATCGTGAGAGTGTGGGCGGCTATATCACAAGTATTCAGAGTACTGAAATTATGTTTTCCTTATACTTGTCAATCTGTTCTTTTGAGAGTAAAAAAGGGTTTTATAGGCTGTGTGTGTGTGTGTGTGTGCGCGCGTAATTGTATATGTTGTGTTTGTGTGTACGAATATGTATATATGTCTGTGAGAACAATCGTATGTCTGTCTGTCTCTTTCTGTATATATATATAGCATATGCATGTTGGTACGTGCATAGAGGACTAAATGAGAATTTACAGGTCTCACAACTCCGAAAATTGTAAACACAACAGTGTTAAGCAATACTACTGTGTAAAATTTTTTGCTTGAACCTTTTAAGCTGGAAATGCCGGGCGGGGATGGAGGGTGGGTGGGGTGGGGTGGGGGCAGACAGTTTCAGGAAAAGCCGTTTTTCACTGCCTGGCTTAGTCGTCTATCTGCCCATTCCCCTAGACTGCATTAAGCCGGTTGAACTGGTCGGGTAACCGGAAAAATCACAGTCCTAGTTTTCGAAAACAACCAAGCAAACAGAGATTTACATTTTGACAAAATTCTCGCACGTGTTGTTGAAATTGAAGCGACTGATGTCTTGGTTTTAGTAAGCAGGACAAAAGCGGATTCCAATAAAAATAATAATTACAAAATGCCAGACCTCATTGGTGAATGTTTACTCTGGACATTACCTCTGCCAAATGGCTGTATATCGATGGCTGATCTGTATTGAACGAAGGAAGAACTGAACCTGCATTAGCAGTGTTGCTGATCAAACAAGTTTTTGTTGGCTACTATGCATATTCATTATCTTTAAATTGTATAACTAATATATTTCTGTTGTTATTACAGATATTTTATAATGTGCCATCACCCCCCCAATCCCATCTGACTCCAATTCAATGTAAGATTTCATCTATTTCTTCTGTTCTCGTTCATTTTTTTTCTTTATAAAAATGAAAGCAACAGCTGACGATTATACCCACTTATTAATCCACCCTTTAGACACCCACCAGTCCAACCATTGGAATGTTTCCCGCCCTGCCTGCACCAGACACAAACAACTCATGTCGTTAAACTCTTCTATGTATCAACTGTTCCACTGTTCCACCTACACCAACCCACCCTCTCATGTAACCACCAGCCAAGTTCCTTTGTGCTATATGATTTGATCAGTCAGCAAGCAGGCTGCATGCAATCTGTGACCCTCAACCGTCCTTTCTTTGTTATCTATTGTAAAACTATTCAACCATAGTGTGATGCCAACACCACCTAGTTAATGGTTATTATTATTATTAACTAATCACCCATAACTAATTACAAGTGACGAGAATCTTAATTCACTTTATTAATAATTCTTCAGCAGACACCAGTCATCTCTCTCATTTGGCAGATATACAGGTCACTTTGACAATTTAACAATTTATATAACAATTAAGTCTAGAAATAGGGATAGGCAAATTTACTCCGCCACAGTTAATTGCTGTGACCAGTTATCCAACCCGCTTTTTTATGTGTTGTGCTGATTTATCTAACCTGTTTTTGTTATAATTTGTGACCGATTATCCAAACGTTTTTTGAAATCTGTTGTGACCATTTATCTAATCCACTGTTTGTTGCGCGTTGTGACCATGGAATACGTCACTTTGTTAAACTATTTATACAATAAATCTCCAAATTGCAGGGAATATGTCATCATGCTAAACTATTCACAATACCAAATAATGAGATGGATTCTAAGATAGTGTGATGAAAACAATTCACACAACAAAGCCCCAAATGCTTGAGATGCAACACAATTCACACAACAAAGCCCCCAAAAGCTTGAGATGCAACACAATTCACACAACAAAGCCCCAAAATGCTTGAGATGCAACACAATTCACCGACAAACAAACGATGTGACACGTTGTTAAATCTTATCTGCCGAGGAAAGAATGTGAGCATTATTATCTAAATCACATTCAACATGACAAATTGATAGTTCAGTCACCTACAGACCATTTCTGACACCTCAGCAACAAATACTGATCACTCACCTACAGACCATTTCTGACACCTCAGCAACAAATACTGATCACTCACCTACAGACCATTTCTGACACCTCAGCAACAAATACTGATCACTCAGAGAGGACGAAATGCCACCTAGTTATGTTAATGGGGTGATCGAGGTGTACCTGAGCAATGGTTATTTGATTATTGTTTACTCTGAATGACCTTGATTGTGTCAATGGGTGCATATGGAAAATTTTGTTGTTGGAAAGATCAATGAGCATCGATGTTGGAAGGGAGGTAGTTTGCGGTAAACGGAATCAGTGATGGTGATATCTTTAAGGGCTATCTATCTATCTATCTATCTATCTATCTATCTATCTATCTATCTATCTATCTATCTATCTATCTATCTATCTATCTATCTATCTATCTATCTATCTATCTATCAAACTCGTACTCACTCCTTTAAGTTTGCATCGTTTTGGCCAATTATATATATAGTACTTATAATGTTATATGTGCCAAAATGCAATATATTATAGCGTGTAGACTAAATTTTACCCTAAAGGCACTGTTTATACTTTGATAAATTGAGTAAGATGTTAATTTTACCGCCTCTTAGATGCATTTGATAATCCTAAAGCTTTATATGTAATCTGTGGACCTGCTTAAACCTGAAAAATTAAGCTTAATTCATTGTAATGTTGATAGGCGAAAAACGTGAAGAGTCAATTTACAAGAGCAATGATAAACAATTATAAAGTTAATAAATTGCAGATCTTGGGGTGCATTTGTAAGTCTTAGTGGCATACTGCATCTTGAGAAATGTAATGACTTGCTGACATCAGATACAAATGCCTTTTCGTGTTTCTTAGTCAGGGAATAGATACACTCCTAGAAAACTGTTAGCAAGTAGAGACACTCCTAAAAAAACTGTAAGGAAGTAGAGATACTCATAGAAAACTGTCAGCAAGTAGAGACACTCCTAGAAAAAATGTCAGGACGTAGAGACATTCCTAAAAAAAAACTATCAGGAAGTAGACACTAGAAAAAGTGACAAGAAGTAGACACTCCTAGGAAAACTGTAAGGAAGTAGAGACACTCCTAGAAAAACTTTTAGGAAGTAGGCACTCCTATGAAAAAACTGTCAAGAAATAGAGAATACTCGCCTGAAAAAGATTAAGTATAATCTTATAAATATGGAACTGGAACAGCAGGAATTTACTAATAGAATGAAAAACTGAGGTCGAGGATACTTTTATAAAGATGGACAGGTCTTTTCAAAGTTCCTGGAAAGATTAAAAGCAAATGAAACTCTTTAATTAAGAAAGGTAAGAAGTTGGGATGCTCCTGGAAATACAGTAGGAATCTGGCACTCCTAGAACGATAAATAGCTATCAAGGATCCGCATAGGAAAACAAAAGCCAAGACATGAGTACTCTTAGATCAGTAAAGAGTAAGAGGAAGTGCTCCAAAGAAAGATAAGCAAGGAGAAAGCTAGGCAGGAAACCTGGACTTTTCTAGAAAGAGGGCTGTGATCAGTCTCACGCCTAGAAAGATAGGCAGGAAGCTTGGACTTTTCTAGAAAGAGGGCTGTGATCATGGAGATGTCTAGAAATAAGAGCATGTCTAGGGAGCCTGGACTTTTAGTTATAGGATTGTGATCAGGAAGATGTCTAGAAATAAGAGCATGTCTAGGGAGCCTGGACTTTTCTAGTTATAGGATTGTGATCAGGAAGATGTATAGAAATAAGAGCAAGGAGTTAGGATACATTCGCAAAATTTCCTGAAACATTTCTAGTGTTAATCAGTGGCCAGGTGTGATCATCTGGTGGTGACAATCTGCTCCATCAACTCAATAAGGTTCAAATCCCACCCCCTCCGGAAAAACACTTGCCAGTTTGGTGATAGACTTATAATTCTGCCATTACTGATTTAAAAGCCAATCATTTAACTCCTCGTAATTACGACAACTACTACTATTATTTCGTCACCACTGATTTTAAAGCCAAACCTCTTAACTCATCATAATTACTACAACTACTACTATTATTTCGTTAGTTTGGTAGAGGATTTTTAACTTCGTCACCACTGATTTTAAAGCCAATTATCTTAATTCCTCACAATTCCTACAACTCCCTATATATTTCGCCAGTTTTATGCGTGATTCACAACTCTATTGTCACCGATTTTTAAGACAATCACTTGATTTCCTGAAACAAGTCCACCCCTCCCCCCTCCCCAAAACTAATGGTAAAAAAATGGAAAAAAATAATGAACAATAATTCAAAAATAATAATTAATAAAATAATAGTAATAATTATTAATAAAAATAGAAATATAAGCTTATTAATAAATAAATAAAAGTAAAACATGCGAGTAAAGTAATACAATTAGAAGTAAAAAAATATACATTGAACCGCAAGAATACTGATTTCAGTTTTGCTTAGACACCATTTTATTTGTTTTTAATTGCACTGCCAAACGTAAATCATTCTTGATAGACGCAAAAGTGATTGTCGCACAATAGTTTAACAGTGGCAGTCAGAATCATCTTGTAGAGCCCGGCGGGCCTTGAGGCCTTTCTCAAAAGACTTCCGTCCGTTTGTCTGTTATTTTTACTAGACACTGCTCCTTAGGGATGGCCTCAAGATACAGACGTCTGTGTGGCGAAACCGCACCATTTAAAGTCTGGCCCTTCAGGAGACTGACCAATCAGCCCCAACTCTGAGGAATTTTTGTCCCCGTAATACTGAAATTGGCTTTTAAACACTGCAAACGGAGGGTGCAAAGCTATGGAGGTAACCTTTATGGTTCATAGATACTGTCTGGGTTGTCGGCGCCGACAGTTATAATTAATCATTGACAGTGATCACATCATACCGTTACAAGAACTGCATCCGGGTTGCAGCGCAACTCGGCAAACCAAGACTCAATTCTGAAGACCAAAGAAATTGCAGCCGATCACCCCCTTGTCGCAGTAAATGACGTCACACTGCAATGGATGTGCGCATGCTATGTAGCCATGCAATTATCCAACTCGGTTCTTTGCATGGCAAGGGAATATGACTAAATTTCCAGGAGATAATATTTTCTTTCACTGCCATATCTCATGAAGAAAATTGACAGACAATTTCGCATAAGCAAATTTCTGTAAATAGGATTCAAATAATTTTTATTTTTTTCATTTAGAAGAAAAAAGTCCGTTCGGTGTTTTCTGTGGAGAACAGTGACTCTGTGCAAATAAACTCAGTAAAGAAGCTGTCAGAATATTCTGAAATCGAAAGCCAAATTTAAGAAAAGAAAGAATACTTTTACTTCAAACTCTATAAATTTGATTTCACTCAACTGATATCAAATTAATATCAAGATCGGCAGTAATAATTTTTTTTTCACACGTTAATTGATTTTCACGTTAAAGACTAAATAATTTTACAGTAGTACAATGCCTGTAGAATAACATCTTTGCAGTAACAAGAGGAAGAAAAAGTTGTGGAAGGAACTAGACAGGAGAAGATAAATGCTCAAAACAATCTTTGCAGTAACAAGAGGAAGAAAAGGTTGTGGAAGGAACTAGACAGAGGAGAAGATAAATTCTCAAAACAATCCAATAAACGAAACAGCTCTGAGCAGTCGCTCCTAACGGACTTGAGGAAAATAGGATGCAAGTATCTACAGCACAGATCTAAGCATGTCACGTGTTCTGTCCACCCCGCCTGAAAACGATGTAAGGACAGTGTTTTGTTCTCGCTTGGGCTTAGCTAAGTGCTGTAAGGAAACACCCATAACTTGGGACGCCAATAGTTCTTATTTTGTACATTTCAGTTTATTAGCAGTCTCTGCCATTCACTTACAAATACCCCGTGCGTACTGCCACTTAGACGTGACGTAACTTAGTTGTGACGTACAAGTAAGTAGTTTTGATAGTGGAATGGCTTTACTGAACATCGACTTCTCTGGTGTGAACTCAAAAACACACGTGGTTGTCAAGATGTTGTGAAGTCAAATTAAAGAATTGAATTAAGTTGTAGTAATTTCTTTTCCTGCTAAAGTACTTGAGACTCGATTTAATGTATAGGTCTTCATATTCTTAATTTGTGACTTCCCAGAACCATCCAACGTGGTATGCACAAAAACGCACTTATACTATAATGTTTGTCTCTGCTTACTTTCGTGGTGGATTCGAACATTTTTGCTGGTTCATATTCCGAAACGTATTCCAAACAATGCACCCTTCTCTTCCCAACCAGTGGGCGACAACTCTGAATTGTATAATACACAAAGTCACGTTTGCGGCCCGTAGTTGCTTGGAATCTTAAGCAGGGAGCGGGACGCGGCTTGAATTTTGATTCCAGAAAGTCCACAATTGATGTGGGATTTCTCAGTCTTAATCTGATACGAGAAGCGGGCTATTCGGTCATTATTCAAGATATTCTCATTAATTTTCCTCTCATATCCCTTTCATGGACCGACAGCTCTTACAGCTTCGTTGTTGGGAAACGTCTCGCCAGTGGTTTTGCTGGAGCCTGCAGAATTTTCTCTTGTAAAAACAATTTATGTGTCGGAAGACGACGCGATCAGTTCGACATTGCTTGTCGATAATATGCAGGCCAGTTTGTCTTCAGATGTCATTTCTGAAGGGAACAATAAATGTGAACTGCGGTGTGAAAAGGCTACTTGGTGAATTCGGCGGAATGCATAAGTCCGTTGTTATTTGTAAACATGCCCCCCCCCCCAAAAAAAAAATAAAAATAAAAAATAACCAAACCAAATAAACCTCCTCTCCCCTTGAAAAAGGCAGACCCCCCCAATAAAACAACAAAAAAAATCCTAACCGCATGCAAGCAATATTCATAGCTTCATAATCTAATGACATTTTGTTAGTCTGGTGTTGCTGGGACGGATATGAAATCAACTAGAACTGCTAGAATTCAAAATACTACCACGCACACACATTTTACGTACACACACACACACACACACACACACACACACACACACACACACACACACACACACACACAGAGGCTAGGAAGGATCTGAAATCAGCTAGATTATAAAGTAATAATGTACATACACATACATACACAAACATACAGTCTTCTCAAATTAGCTAGATACTAAAGCACTGACGTACACTCATATATACACAAACATACAGTCTTGAGTAGAATCTCAAATCAGCTAGATTCTGAAGTACTAACGTACCGACACATTCCGGGAAGCGTCTAAATCCGTTAAATACTAAAATGATTGCGTGCGAGCACACTCGTTCTCTTTCACACGCCCGGAAACAGCGTTTGAGAAGTCTTAAAATCAGCTAGATAGTAAAACACACACACACACACACACACACACACACACACACACACACACACACACACACACACACACACACACGCAATCTGGACCGACCCCCTTCCAGGTAGACCAGTGTGTCGAGAACACGATGTGACTGTGACAGGAAAATCACACCAGAATCAGACACGCGAGAACGGTGCCTATGGGAAGCGAAGAATATTGCTAAGTAAGAACGAAGCAAAAAAACCAGATGCCTGAAGGTATCCACAAGGACACAGGTGGGACTTAGGAAGGTGGCGACGGAACAGACTACAAGTGAATTGGGAGACTCGGGCTGCCTGCAATGGTAGAGAAGACGCACATTTCGCGCGTAGATAGTACTTGAAGGGAGCTAACCGCCATTAAATGTTGAATTTCCATTGTATTTTAAATACTGGATGGAATCTTTCCTAAATTATTACAAGAGAATTGTAGTCCACGTAAGGTGCATCCCGATAGCTGACATTTGGAAGAGACGAAAAACTTAGAAATATTTTTGAAATATATATATATATATTCGGATGTAAAACAGATGAGTATTTAGTTATGTTAAAATGACTTGTTATAAACCTGAATTTACTTTCAATTGTATTTCGATTTTCATGTGTATGTGGATAATAACAATTTTTGCGGATGCGTAAGTAGAGAGAGAGAGAGAGAGAGAGAGAGAGAGAGAGAGAGAGAGAGAGAGAGAGAGAGAGAGAGAGAGAGAGAGAGAGAGAGAGAGAAAGAAAGAAAGCAGAAATTAAAACAAGAGATATACGCTGTCACATTTTGTTTTTCAGTGTAGCACACTCCAAACAGTACTCCAATCCATATTCCAATCTATTCCAATTGCGTCCACTTCTCACATGCTAGACTGAGACACTAGACAAGGGGTTCCTAGGAGTCTGTTTTCCTGGGTTGTATGGAAATACTTATAGACATGGGGTCCTGCTAAATTTGTCAGCCATTGGAGTTGTATCCTTGTTGGTGTTATGTGAAGGAGGTGAACCAGGCCTCCTCGCCAAATAGACGAAAATAGTTATCAGTTGGTTCCTGTTGCACAACCTTTGGAGAAGGTTGTACTCTGTAAGCAGAGATTCTGATGTGTTCAATTTTGATGTGTGTATGCACACCTTATGGACAAGATTCTGATGTGTTCAATTTTGATGTGTGTATGCACACCTTATGGACAAGATTCGTAGCAATTTGAAGGCTGCATGCAGTCCAAGCTGTGCCGAGTGACTTCATCGTCAACTCCGGGAACCGTACAGTCAGGTCAGGTCAGGTCAGGGTTATCGTATACTTTATCTTCTCTCCAAACTGTCATTTCCCATGACAACAAGTAGTATAGCCATAGGACTGTAATCATTTCTCATGACAACTAGTAGCTATAGAACTGTAATCATTTCCCATGACGACAAGTATACCTATAAGACTGTAATTATTCCAGAGTGAGTTCTGACTTTTGAATATTCTATTGGATAGTATTTGGGATCTTTGTTTCGTTTAACCGGATTTATTTGTTTATTTCATGATTGTTATATTTACTAAATATTGTTATTTCTTGTAATTAATTAATTAGAGGATTGAGGACAGGTTGGAGAAGAAGTAATTATAGATGGATCAAAACTATTCATTAAACAAGTTCTAATCGCTTGAAAACATGTTACGAAAGAATGATCCTTTACGATGTATAGACTTAAGAGTTTTGAAAACATGTTACGAAAGAATGATCCTTTACGATGTATATACTTAGAGTTCTGAAAGCGCCAGGTGGAACTGGAGGAGAGTCGTTTAATTAGGGTTATCATATACATTCTGAACCGCAGAGTAATTAATTAATATGGTTATTAATCATTAAAGATGACTATTAATAATAATAACATAGAGGATACGTCGGACACATCAAGGCTATTTCTCAATGTGTGTGTGTGTGTGACCCAAATATACTCCGCGTGTTTCTATCATTTTACACCCAATTATGCCCCTTAATTTTGTCCTTGCACCTGTAGAACTATCTTGCGAGCGCACATTCTGAATTAGACCGGATGAAAACATAAGAATCTTCAGTTGTTTTTTTTTTTACCGGCTCCTCCGATTAGAGTCAAGCCCCTTCCCGCAGATTGTATTGTGATATAACTGTGCTAAGCCCGACCATTCCTGGAAGCAATGTAGTAACTGAAGAAGTGAATTAAGAAAAGATGAGATGTCAATCCAAAAGCTGAACCTCCTTTCACTAGCACGTAATATGAGTACAGCATGTCGATTTACGGAAACTTTTGCCAGTTTTTACAATATTAGAAATTCGATGGACGTTGATATATTTTCTTTCGCTACTTCCACAAGATTTATGTCAGAGATAGTTACAGGGATCTTGCTTTCCAACGTTTACACGGTCTTTTACGACCTTGTGCGTGTTTGTATGTTTGAGTAACAATATCTATCTATCTATCTATCTATCTATCTATCTATCTATCTATCTATCTATCTATCTATCTATCTATCTATCTATCTATCTATCTATCTATCTATCTATCTATCTATCTATCTATCTATCTATCTATCTATCTATCTATCTATCTATCTATCTATCCATCCATCCATCCATCCATCTATCTATCTATCTATCTATCTATCTATCTATCTATCTATCTATCTATCTATCTATCTATCTATCTATCTATCTATCTATCTATCTATCTATGCATTTCCATCTTCATTTGAGTTTTTACACAAGGAAGCGTACAGCAAGATGTTAATATTTTCCTTCGCTATTTTGTTGATTGATTAATTAAAATCTTTATTTAATTCGTTATTTATGACATTTTACATCTTCACCTGGTTTATTTATATGTATCGCCTATTAACTTAAAAATAATGTTTTGACGCCTTGATAAGCAATGATTAAAGAAAACAGACTTTGTGTGAAGAATACACACAAACGTCAATATTTTTACTACAGTCAGAATGTGTGATACAGACTTATTTCACAGTGCACCTCTGGCTCCAGATTTTAGAAAAAAGGAGTAACAAAATAGAGAAACTCTAAATAAAAATCTTCTGTTTTTTTTTCTAACTCAGGGCCATTCACTCTCAGTCATAAACAAAATAACTCTAATGTTCGGGGATCAGACAACTCACCTCAACTAATTCTCGTTTGTAAACTCGATTTTGTACTTCCGCCCGGTAATAAATTTCTTTTTTCTCGTCTACAATGAATCGCCTTGTATTGGCTTCCACAAGAATGCCTGTTGACGCGATGACAGGGTCACCTCCTGACGTCACAATGATGTAAATCTGAAGAACAAGAAGAGAATATTAACAGTATAAGCAGATGTAAATGTACTACGTTTTCATTTAGATCTGTGGATTAAGTATCATTATTTAGGCAAACAACCAAATAAACATAGAAGCAAACAAACAATTCACATAAAACAAACAAACAAAAAATAAATAAAAAAGCTAACGACATAGGCATTTGCAGTGATGATAGAGAATAAAGGAAAGCTTTATTTTATAACATCAAAGAACGAAAGATGATGCGCTTGCTGTGTTGAAAATAAGAAGTCACGTGACTAAATTCCCATTAAAAAATGTAAAATTCATGCATGTAACAATATTGCATACTACTGTAAAGTCTTGGAATATCCATCCATCCATCCAACTATTAGTTATCATTCGCACATCTGCCTTTTCTAACTATAATCACATTATTTACACCGTAGAAAGTGATTCAAATCACATTATTTACACCGTAGAAAGTGATTCAAATCACATTATTTACACCGTAGAAAGTACCTGCACACGATTCAAATCTATTCAACACCAAAACCATTTAAAACATTATAGCACTTCAAATAAGGTAATGTACTTGCACATGTTCTATACAAATTTGTAATAGACATCTTATGTATGTACAATTACCTTAGATAACTAAGTACTTCTACATGTTCTTCACAAATTCCTATGACGTCATATTTAGATATAAATATTATAGAACTTCATAGTGAGGTTAATACTTGTATATGTTTTAAATAAATCTATATGACGCCATATCCATGCACAAATACCATAAAAATTAAAGTGAAGCCGAATATTTGTATATGTTGTGTACAAATTCATAAAATAATAATAAAAAACCAGATACTAAAAAGAATGTGGTGAGCAAGATCAAATCCCAGTTTAATTGTTTTGGAATCAGGAATATGGCGCGCCATCATTACTGTATGTTGTGCAAGAGTGAAGCAGAAGTAGTGCAGTGATTGTCAGTACCACGAAGGACCTGTTTTGTTGTCTGTCACAGTTGTCCACACTCATACATTAAAGTTGTCTGTCTGGCTCTCTTATTATGCGTGCTGACGTGTTTGCATGCGAGATTGTGCATAGAATGAAAAATGTAAACAAAACAGGACGACACAGGACCAAAACAAACGTAAACAAAACAGGACGACACAGGACAAAAACAAACGTAAACAAAACAGGACGACACAGGACAAAAACAAACGTAAACAAAACAGGACGACACAGGACAAAAACAAACGTAAACAAAACAGGACGACACAGGACAAAAACAAACGTAAACAAAACAGGACGACACAGGACCAAAACAAACGTAAACAAAACAGGACGACACAGGACAAAAACAAACGTAAACAAAACAGGACGACACAGGACAAAAACAAACGTAAACAAAACAGGACGACACAGGACAAAAACAAACGTAAACAATCGCACTCACCCCTCTCAAAACGATAGCAGACACGATATTTATCTTTGATGAGTATAAATTAGTTTATTATTTTACTTGGGTCTCTCTTGTGCAGAAACTATAAATCATCCATCATAAATACTCTCTCTGGGAACAGGGATAACTTCTAAACAATGAGTGACGATAAAACATATATGGTTTTGTTGAATGCTACTAGAAGTAAAATCTGTAGATATAATTCTATTTTTAATTTTAATTTACTTGCAAGCAATCAAATGGTTTAATGTTAGAATGCTGTCTTACTACTTATAACAGTAAATGTATCAAGTTACCTGAGAAAAGTAATCACACCCATTTACAGTTCTCTTTTAAGATCAAGCGTTTGACTTGCAGAATTGTCAACAAGAGCATGACGATAATGGAAAATCAAGCAGCCCTTTAAAATTTGTCAAAAACAAAAACAAAACCAGAGATAGAAAGGAACAGAAGAAAAACAACAGAAAAAGTGCACAGTTTTTGAATCATGTAAATGAGTCTTCATTTTTCATTTAGTGCACTGATCAGGGCTTCGGCACAAACCGTCGTTTAGGCGGTTGGAATTAAATGTTCGCGAGCATGTTAGCCGTCCCATTTTGAAGTCAAGAGGGCGCGCGGAAGTACGTTTTGCTTTCTAAATTACAGTTAGCCAGTTAAACTAGCAACCACAACATGTCTGTTTTACCTCCGCCCAGCTGGCAAGGGGCAGATCACTCTGATTCCATCACACTAATTACCCTGGGATTTACAATCGGATATCCGCCGCGCGTACACCCTGATTGCTTGGCCATAGGATTCGAGGCGATAAATGTTTTCTGCCCCTATAGGACTTTGGGAAATTATACCCAATCGACCGAGAAGAAAACACATCGGGACATTTTTGTCTCCTGCCTGACAGGAAGACTTTCGTCTGATGAATTGTCTCTTCCGGGACAGACGGGCAGAGTCTGGCTAGCTTTTGTTCCGCCCCGTGAAAAGAGAGGTCAGCGCATTCCATTGCGTTCGATCTGGCTACTTTCACTGGTGATCCACCCTCTTAAAGTCACTCGCAGGAAAGAGGACACGTGGACTACAACAACAACGCTTGTCTTCCGTTGACGTTCGACTCTTGGACGGGAGTGAGGAAACTGGGTCATCAATCAGTCAAGATTTGATTTAAATGATTGTTTAAAATACACTTATAACTATAAATTTAATTTATTATGACATTCGTTAAAGTCATTTTAATAAGGTGTATTTTCAAGTAATTTTAAAAATGTATATCTTTCTCTCCATATTATTATAAATATAATTGTCGGCGAAAGACAACAGACGATTTATTCGGTCTGTTTATTGGCTATTAATGTTGACAAGTAACGAACGGTAATCACGACACCAAACTGATTTATTCAATCTGTTTATTGGCTATTAATGTTGACAAGTAACGAACGGTAATCACGACACCAAATTGATTTAATCAATCTGTTTATTGGCTATTAATGTTGACAAGTAACGAACGGTAATCACGACACCAAATTGATTTAATCAATCTGTTTATTGGCTATTAATGTTGACAAGTAACGAACGGTAATCACGACACCAAATTGATTTAATCAATCTGTTTATTTGCTATTAATGTTGATAGTGTACGAAAAGTAGCAATAACACCTCTCAAGAACGCGCCTCCGACAGGAAGGCTGTTATTATGGTTATAGTTGTCATCAATAGGCATTGCTATTGCTTAGAGGTCTGGGTTCAATTGTTCTACCCGACAGTAACTACATCCCTACCTCGTGGCTACTACTCACTCAACAGATTAATTTCTCCCTTCACACTTGTCCATTGTGGACTTCACATCCAAAAATAAACTTTATTTAACAGTTTGAAATCAAAATTTCACAAATAGCATCTCGATTCAAAATTATAGATTAAAATATGAAAATGTGTGGGAGAAATCCACTTCATATGACCACCACCACTGCCACCTGAAAATACAAAGTACACATAGATGAGCGGTCAAAATGATGAATAGTTCGAATTCATCATGCCACACAACTCTATTTATATTTTGCTCTTTATTTGTTTTCCTTTGAGCGACCACTTTCTTTAAAACCTGCTTGCAGTCAACACAGATCCATATTATTCTTGCGTTTTGATAGTAGTACTCCATTCAGAAAACTGTCTGAAGTCGTGAGTTAGAAAACTGAGAGCTGGGGCAGGTGGCGGGGGGAAGGGAAGATTTCTAATATTGGGGTATGCTTTCACTACAATTCTTTCCGAATACAACAATCTAGTCATGGCCGAAAATGTTTAAACGAGCGCTATCTGTATATTTTGCAAGTAATTCCCTCAAACCTGCTTTCCATACCCAGAGTGTTCCAAGTCATATCTAGTCTGCCCTCCAAATCAAATCAGTTTTAAGCTTTGCAATGTGCAATTAAGGAGGTCCCAATGAAATCAGTTTAAGCTTTGCAATGTGTAACTAAAGAAGTCCGTAACCACTATGTCTCGAAGTCATGAAGTCTGTTTTACGTTCTGTGTACTACAGCTTTTCTTTCTTAGTTCATGAATACCCGCTATTTTCATACTGATAAATGTTCTTTGATAAAACTTAATGAAAATCGTAGCCCCCTCTTAATCTATGAATCCAGGCGAAAGTACTATATTACTAATAAAGTTTCTTCGATAAGGGTTAGTTATGCACAGTAACTTACCTCCCTTAATGTCCAAATCTATACGCAGTATCGTTCGGTAATGAATAAAGCATTTCTGAAGGACGTTGGAATAAGTGCCAAGGTCATTGTTGGTAATAACTAACTATTTTGAATTTCTATAAAATAAAACCCGTTAGAGAATTTGTAGAAGTTGTTTATTACTGCCTGTGTTATGGAATTTGTAGAAGTTGTTTATTACTGCATGTGTTATGGAATTTGTAGAAGTTGTTTATTACTGCATGTGTTATGGAATTTGTAGAAGTTGTTTATTACTGCATGTGTTATGGAAGAACTACTTACGCATTTCTCCTATCTGGACTACAGGCCATCTTTAGTGACGTAGGCAAGCTTTTCATTCACTTATATATGGATTATTTGTAAATGTATCATATGCAGTGCAGCATCTCAACCAATTAACAGTTAACAAAACGAAAGTAAAAAATCAGAAACCAGACATAAGAGGACTGCATTTATATAAATTATAAAAGAAAATGAATTGTCTAAAATTGCGAAGATTATGTACAATGGCGGCCCTTTTACTGTTTTGTCTTCTACGATCATCGGGCTAACGCGACGTCGACACGTTAAATTATGGAAATTTTCAGTAGCGAAATTATCAGCCTAAGAAAGAGCAGAACATTAGAGTAGATGAACCAGTAAGAATTATCAACAAAACAAAAAAAAGAATAATAAAAGACAAATACTCTTTGAGAACAGTCACTTTTCTTTAAGCGTCAGCGTTGCAGGGACAATGCCACGACAAGTACAGTATAGATTTTATAGTGCCACAACAACTATAGTATAGATTTTACAGTGCCACGACAAGTACAGTATAGATTTTATAGTGCCACAACAAGTACAGTATAGATTTTGCAGTGACACGAGAACCACATTACAGATTTTACAGTGCCACGACAGCTACATTATAGATTTTACTGTACCACGACAGCTACCTTATAGATTTTACTGTACCACGACAGTTAAAGTATATATTTTACAGTACCACGACAGCTAAAGTATAGATTTTACAGTACCACGACAGCTACTGTATAAATTTTACAGTGCCACCACAGATAGAGTATAGATTTTATAGTGCCACGACAACTGCATTATAGATTTTACAATGCCACGACAGCTACAGTATAGATTTTACAGTACCACCACAGCTATTGAATATAGATTTTACAGTGCCAAGACAGCTAGTGTGTAGATTTTACAGTACCACGGCAGCTACTGTATGGATTTTACAGTACCTCGACAGCTAGTGTATAGATTTTACATCTTAGTCGATCGTATCGCTCACCGGACTTCCCGACTCCTTTCAAGCCCCATACGACGATGAGGAAGAGAAAGGGTACACACGTACAAACAATTTTAAAATGTTGCTTAGCATAGATTGGTGCCAGACAGACCAGATGCCTTTGTGCCGGAACACGTTCACGTCTCGTTCATTTCTGGGCGAGGCAGCGAACACTGAAAGGATGTGCTGGTGAAATGAAAGCAAGCAACGACTTTCTCCACTTTCTTGGAGCATGTTCCATGTAGAGTGTCTAAAGCCTATCGGCGTTAAATCACGTGGTTCCAGTTTGGACCATATTGAACTCAAAAGAAGGGACATGGCTTTGTTTGGTTTTTTATGCAATATTTATCGGGTTACCGACGGTTTATGTGCATGTGTAAGTTTATGCATGTGTGTGAATGTGTATATATGTGTGCATGTGTTGTGTATGTGTATATGTATGTATATATGTGTTTGTTGTGTATATATATGTTTATATGTGTGTGTATATATATATGCAGATCTGTATCTGTGTATAGTGAAGAAATTTATTTCTTTTCTATGCAAGTCGATCGTGAGAATAAACACTGAATGAATGGTTTTATTCTTTGAAAAATTCAGTAAAATTTGCATATCCAACAGGAAGGAATGTTTTATGGACATGAATTGAGTGAATATCGGCATGTTTAAAAGTATAAGAAACTTTATATTGTAGAAGACCTGTTTCGTAACACTATTATTTTTCTCGACCATGTATTACGTGTGCTGTAGTTCTTAGAAGATTCTATCACTACACACTCGACAAAATTCCACAGATTCCGGACTGAGGAACGCCTTTTGTGTTTATTACACAGCTGACGTCATGGCCATTCTAAATAATGACAGCAGTATAAAGACCGTTATTCGTAGCCCCTCTCCCTCGCCATTAAAGTGACGTTTCTAAGCTAGCTAAATTACAATTCTTACTTCTGCCTACAGTCGGTCCGACTTCTGACACTGAATTGGCTGAGCAGTTTCTAATCCCCACCCCAGTGAACTAAATAACCTAGGGGAAAAAACCCAGCGTAAACCCACCTTAGTAGTACACGTGCTTATTTTATACTGCATAATTCTGTTCTCTCCATGTACCCGTCCTGTCACTATTGTACCTCCATCAGTTCTCCCTATGTACCCATCCTGTCACTATTGTACCTCCACCAGTTCTCCCTATAATATCACTATTATATCTACAGCCTTTCTTGCCTGTATCTGTCCTATCACTGTTGTAACTATACCCGTTGTCACCATGTACCCGTTGGTGCAGTTTTGAACCTATATCTATTCTCCCATGTACCCGTCCTCTCATTGTTGTGCCTACATTTGTTTTCGTCATTTACCCGTCTCATCACTACACATACCTACATTTGCTCTTCACTGTTTTCGCTGGTAACCATGACAATATCAAACATTCGCAGAAAGAAACATTAGACCGGTTAAGTTACTGGCCCCCATCTTCACTATCCAACTCATCAATCTAATTATCTCTTCTTATCAGCTCTGAGGTAATTATACCAGTGCAGTTACTGACTCCCATCTTCACTATCCAATTCATCAATTTAATTATATCTTCTTTTTATCAGCTCTGTGGCAGGATTTTATGAAACCATAGAGCACCTCCTTAGAATCTCAACATACAAAGGTGTCAGTACATACATTTTCAACGTAAACCCTTACAAGCAATGATAAACTGATTCTCTTGATTGACTCGCCTTGCTAGACATCGTTGCCCCGTTTTCTGACCCCAGACTTTATCTCGCTGGTATTAGAGTGACAGACCCGGTCATTTTCTTAACTGTATGAAGGGCAATGCGCAAAGTACTTAGTCTTCGGTACAGGTTTGTGGAACAGCTATAACATATCGTAAAATATAAAATGCACATGCTCTTTGATATTACACAGATCAAGAGAAAAGTGTAACATCTGACACGGTAGGACACTAGACATCAAGCGTTATGTATATGACACTGGACATCAAGCGTTATGTATATGATACTAGACATCAAGCATTATGTATATGACACTGGACATCAATCATTATGTATATGATTGCATTGTTCGCAATCTGGATGGACAGTAAAACAGGGAAGCAATCACTTCTTGTGACAATTTTGCATACTGATACACGTGTTGATTGCGACGATGTATGTTGGTATTATGTGTTATATTTTCTATTCTTCTTTCCCTCAGCTTTAAGTATGAACCAAGACCAAGAATGAGTGTCATGTTGGACGACAGACATATCAGCTATGTCAAGTGACCTCAGATAATGCAAAATGCAACAGACTATACAATATTTATTTGAAATTTAAAAAAACATAGCCACGCCACTTACTTTGATGGATTACTTTGCTTACATTAAAACTGATTTCCAAATGAATGAAAAAAGTCAATTACCAATATTTTACAGGCTGGTTCAAAATGAAATCAACCAATTTTCATTCGCCATATCACTTATCTCCTCCCCCCACATCCGCATACAACACACACATACACATACACATACACATACACACACACACACACACACACACACACACACACACACACACACACACACACACACACACGTCTCTACCCTTCCTTCTCGTGTTTCCCCTTTCCCCTCTGCCTTCCTGTGTTATCAAAAATCTAGTGCTGATTTTTCACTAACGATTTTCTTGGAAGAAAGAGTGGTTTCTCTTTTTCTAACATCAAGTGACAGGAAACAAGATCCTTTGTCACTCAGATCAAATGTAACGCTCCAAGTACCATTCACCACACCCAACTGCCTCCGACCATTATCAGTGCCTCATTCATACATGTTTAACAGTTTCCAGCACGCGGGGAATCGTTTGTTCCTTAAATATGAGTGACAGATCATTTTCATCGGTGACAGGAAACTCACACAGTGAAAGTGCCTTTGCTTACTATTACTAGATTATAGTTTGGTGCATTGCAAAAAAAAAATAAATAAAAAATAAAAAGAGGGGAAAAAATTTAATCTACAGAAAAGATTCAGCGTCAGGAAATTATATATGGGTCAGTACGCATGTCCAAGGGAGCCTATCACCTCGGCGGATGGAGTGTGTTGTTGGGAGTAAATTTACCGCTGCATTGTACCGTGCTATAATCCTGTCTGCATACCCGTGATTTGAAAATGCAGTCCACCCTTTCTATTCTTTACTAAATACGTACTTACACACTAACATACGCACGCATGAACGTAC
This sequence comes from Sinotaia quadrata, assembly GCA_028829895.1. Lineage (NCBI taxonomy): Eukaryota > Metazoa > Mollusca > Gastropoda > Architaenioglossa > Viviparidae > Sinotaia > Sinotaia quadrata. Next base: position 68,924,859 of record CM054183.1, read on the forward strand.
AACACGTACGAAATCTGTTGAAAATATTTCATAAAATTGTGAAAGAGCTATATTGGTATAAAAGATAAGACTTAAAAAAAAAATCAATCAAAGAAGCTACAATGAAGAACAAGAGAGAAAGACGTGGGTCGTTCGGTGTTCTGTAATTGATATTTAATACCGACGACGAGCAAGTAAACAGTTCAATCATTAATAAGTAAGCAGACCTAAATTACGAGAGCATTTGTTAAATAATGTTTTAATATTTTTCTTGCCACATTTGTTCTTTCGATTTTGCATCAAACAAACACAGAAAGAAATAGACAGGCTAGGACAATACGTCACACACCTGAACTTATTAACTTATCATTAATTTAATTTATTAGGTTTTCTTCATCTATTATAGGTCTTCTTCTTCTACTTCCCAAATTTGTTAAATATTTTAATCGTGTTCAGACCATTGTTCCCATGCTCCTGGACCAATGTATACAATATTAAATGACATACTGGTGGTAGTTAGTGCAACTTTAAATGATAGTCATGCACAGCACTCATCCGTACAACCTAGAAGCACGTAACTCTTACAAACAGTGGTAACGCGATGATGACCACGTGACGGAAGCAATTGGCTTTCACTCCCTGCCACAATTTGTCATGCGGAGTGAAATTAGAGAAAGTGATAGAATATCCACTGTGACTAACGCAATAAATTATTGGAAAAGAAATCGCCGCATTTAAAGCAATTACAGTAATTAACATAATCTAGGCCTGCAAGGCTCATTATAAAGAAGATATATGTTTCCTATAATGTTTATAATACCTAAATCTGATTAGAGTATCTTGTAATTAGAATTTAATTGAGATGTTGACATTAAAACCCAAAAGAGAAGCAGCTCTTCGCTACAAAACGAATTCACCAGAAACTGAAATTTCTCATAACTACGAACAAGAAAAATACATATAATAACTTTATAACCTTAGCTTGTATATACATATAATAACTTTATAACCTTAGCTTGTATATACATATAATAACTTTATAACCTTAGCTTGTATATACATATAATAACTTTATAACCTTAGCTTGTATATACATATAATAACTTTATAACCTTAGCTTGTATATATATATAATAACTTTATAACCTTAGCTTGTATATATATATAATAACTTTATAACCTTAGCTTGTATATATATATAATAACTTTATAACCTTAGCTTGTATATATATATAATAACTTTATAACCTTAGCTTGTATATATATATATAATAACTTTATAACCTTAGCTTGTATATATATATAATAACTTTATAACCTTAGCTTGTATATATAATAACTTTATAACCTTAGCTTGTATATATATATAATAACTTTATAACCTTAGCTTGTATATATATATAATAACTTTATAACCTTAGCTTGTATATATATATATATAATAAGGAGCAACATGTACACAAAACTGTTCCTGTTCCACGCAGTCTTAATAGTCTATTTAAATGTGACTGACAGCCCGTATGACACGTAGTCTTAATAGTCTATTTAAATGTGACTGGTAGCCCGTATGACACGTAGTCTTAATAGTCTATTTAAATGTGACTGGTAGCCCGTATGACACGTAGTCTTAATAGTCTATTTAAATGTGACTGGTAGCCCGTATGACACGTAGTCTTAATAGTCTATTTAAATGTGACTGACAGCCCGTATGACACGCAGTCTTAATAGTCTATTTAAATGTGACTGACAGCCCGTATGACACGCAGTCTTAATAGTCTATTTAAATGTGACTGACAGCCCGTATGACACGTAAATTATTGACAGACGAATTAATCTTGAGTACAAGTCCTTTCAGTGTTTCCTACTTGACACTTTGAAATCCATGTGTATATACAAATACATCACTTTGTCATGATGTGCTTGTAGGGTATATACAAATACATCACTCTGTCATGATGTGCTTGCGGGGTATAAATGTATTATTTGTCCTGATGTGTTTGTAGGGTATATATAAATATATTACTTTGTCCTGATGTGTTTGTGGGGTATATATAAATGTATTACTTTGTCCTGATGTGTTTGCGGGGTATAAATATGTCACTTTGTCCTGATGTGTTTACGGAGTATGCTGGCTTGCAGTCGTAAGTCATTAAAGTACAACGAGATGTTTTAGAGTTGTCCTGCAGAGAGCCGACTCCATATAAAACTTGTCATGACATTAGTGCCTGTATAGAGGGTTATTGGATAAAATGTACTATAACATTACCAGAGTAGTGGGTTGTTGGACAAGAGATCTGCGTAAATTAGGTCAGACCATGGCCTGGCATAACTCGGAAAATAAACAAATAATTAATCAACACCGTTAGTCTCTTCACATAGTGTTGTTGTGTATGCACTGACAAATTAATGCCTCTACAGTTATGTTTTTAGCACTTTAGGAAATGGTGTTGTTGTGTATGCACTGACAAATGCCTCTACAGTTATGTTTTTAGCACTTTAGGAAATGGTGTTGTTGTGTATGCACTGACAAATGCCTCTACAGTTATGTTTTTAGCACTTTAGGAAATGGTGTTGTTGTGTATGCACTGACAAATGCCTCTACAGTTATGTTTTTAGCACTTTAGGAAATGGTGTTGTTGTGTATGCACTGACAAATGCCTCTACAGTTATGTTTTTAGCACTTTAGGAAATGGTGTTGTTGTGTATGCACTGACAAATGTCTCTACAGTTATGTCTTTAGCACTCTAGGAAATGGTGTTGTTGTGTATGCACTGACAAATGTCTTTACAGTTATGTCTTTAGCACTCTAGGAAATGCTACAAACTGTGAAACAGTATGTAAAAACGTGTAGTTTTAATTTTCAAAAGAATATTTTACTAGAATATTTAACAATTGTGAGAGAAAAATTCCTATAATATCATGGATTTAAGATGTGTATTTTAAAATATCAAAATTTAGCTTAACATACTAGTACACATTTAGATTAAATTTCCAGTTTAAATTTTCTTAACATACTAATACAAATTTAGCTTAACGTGCTAGTACATATTTAGCTTAACATACTAGTAAATCTTAACCGCTACAGGAGTACAGCTGTTCCTTTCAATTTAATTTTTGATTGACACAGCTTTCCACTGTCAGTAACCATGCACTCTATCATTGAGGGGTTGTCAAACTTGCAAAGTTAAACTTCACATATCAGTTCTCCTTTAGTTACGGCTGGTATAATCCTGGACGGCATAACAACAATACGCTTAGCATCATGGATGACGTCTCCTTGGCTTCAAATTTCCCAGATTGGAGTTGGCACTATACTGTTTGCAAGTTTACAGCAGAGATGAAACTGAAAATGTGTTTACATTAGAGATCCGTGTTCCATCCTAACAATTTTGAAATGGACGCTGCTTGTTTTCTTTTGCCTTATGTAAACTTCAGAAATGATAAGGGGAAATAACTTCTATGCAGAAGTGTAACAACCAATTTGCCAGTGACCTCAGATATCAGTCACCAATCATGCTTTTTGATTTTATTGTTATCAAAACCTATGCTTGTAAATATGATCATTGAGGTAGATAAAGTGTAAACTTGCATGAGAAAGTGACGTCAGGAGGATACCTCCATTCTTAAAAGTGAGCTAAAAATATTTATTGTGTGTTTGTCACCAAAAGATACAAATGTGGAGTTTTAAAAACTGATTTTTACATTTATATTTTTCAAAATGAACGGTTTGAATAGCGCTGCTTAAAGCAAGAGACTGGAGAAAAACAAATTGAGAGGAGACAGCCACAAAATAAATGAAGACATCGACGCAGACGAATGTCATTTAGGGATTCCGCCTTTAAAAGTCGCTTCTTCATTGTTGACAGAACCTAGAGCGGAGATTGCACTGCTGCAGGAATCCTTGCCCGTGTGCAAAATGGTGCCGACTGTCGACGCACTGGAGTGGTGCCTGCTAACGAGGCTTTTGTAAGACTGTGGACGTTGACACATGGCCATCATAGTTCGCGTTTATTCTTCCTGGACGTGCTGACATTGCGAAACGAGTGAAACACCCCGTGAGCAACAACACTACGTGAACTATTTGTGTAGGCGATTTCGCTTCGTGAAATTGTCAGAACGCAGGTTTAATTGAACAGAGATGTTCTTCATTTCCCACTTATATAACTTCTCCATTGAATTTCATCATCATCATCATCATCATCCCCACCACCATCAATCATCATCAATTATCTTCATCATCAGCAGCATAACAAACATCACCAGCACCATCAGACAAAACCACAACACGAATCAAAGACCAAAACATTAACAGCATCACATCAAATTCAATAACATACCACTGATAACAGCAGCAACAAAACATTAACAGCATCACAGCAAATTCAACAACATACAACCGATAACAGCAGCAATCAGTAATAGTAACAAAAACAGTACCTTTGTCAACAGGAAAATAACTATTATTATCATTATAATCAGCTTTCAAAAGTACGATGTAGAGTTTTACATGTAACGCATTGAATCAGCACAAGTTATTTCTTGAATGCGCAGTATTTATTTATGACGTTTATTTTTGTTACAATATTACGTTCTATTTATTATTGTTACTGTATTACTATTTATTGTATTGCTATTTAATATTGTTACTATATTGCTTACAATTTATTATTGCTATTATATTAATATTTACTATTGTTGCTATATTACTCACTATTTATTATTTTTACTGTATAGCTTACTATTTATTATTGCTACTATATTAACATTTAATATTGTTAGTATATTACTCACTATTTATTATTGCTACTATATTAACATTTAATATTGTTAGTATATTACTTACTATTTATTATTGCTACTAAATTGCTTTGTTATTTATTATTGTTACTATGTTACTTACTATATATTATTGTTACTGTGGTAGGCTAGCTAAGGATTGTGAATGATCGTTGCCGCCCGCCTTTGTATGGTTTTCTTCCCTGGTCTTCAGGGATAGTGCTTTTGCGGGCGAGTGTAATTTGCACGAAGCACCTTGGCAAGTCGAGTGAACGATTGCTCGCTGACTGTTCAACAGCACTGCAGATTCTTGTTAGTTCATGAGTAGTGGTGTATTAAGGTAGCCCCTTTTATACATATATATTATTTGATGCAACCTGGCAGTGTATTAGAAATTGCTATATTTAGAACAGGAATAGTTTATCATTGTATATATGTATTTATATGTCGGAACTGGTCTTATTGTATTTGCGCACATTACAGTTTATGTGTATAAGAATGCTTCTTGGTATAGCGCTCCAATATTTTGTATATAATGTTTTAAATTATATGTTACCAAAGAGTTATGTTTAAAGCATAATTAATTATTCCGCGCATTGTGTGAACATCAGTATTATTTGCTGTGGGTCTTTTGATTGTCCTAATTAAGTATACAAATCATCATTCTGCATTTGGAAAGTCAAGAATATATTTTATTTAAATAATTTTTCTTTAAAGTGGAAAGAGTTCAAATATAGTATTATCGAAATCTTCTTATGACTATTTGCTATAATGAATTGTTGAATTAACAGACCGAATGCCAGTTTAACTGCCAGCGCTTTATGATATTCGTCATGCTCAACATGAACCAAGATCAGGTGTATTCTTTTTACTAAGACCAGGTGTATTCTTTTAAAAAAGACCAGGAGTATTCTTTTTACTAAGACCAAGTGTATTCTTTTTACCAAGATCAGGTGTATTCTTTTTACCGAGATCAGGTGTATTCTTTTTACCGAGATCAGGTGTATTCTTTTTACCGAGATCAGGTGTATTCTTTTTACCGAGATCAGGTGTATTCTTTTTACCGAGATCAGGTGTATTCTTTTTACCGAGATCAGGTGTATTCTTTTTACCATGACCTCCAGTAGTGAGTAAAACCCAGAAAATATCAATGGGGAAGCTGGAAGTCTTAAACCCCGGTAGGGGTGGAGAGTAACGGTAGCATGATTTTGTCCATTAATGGGTGTGGAAAAATACTTGACCCATGTGTTAAAGTATGTTGTAAATATCACATGACAATGGTGCTAACTAGGAACAAATGGACACATTTTGAATCACTTCTCTTAGAGACGCCCTATATTTTGGCAAGAAGAGAGTCCAGCCTAAATTAGAGAAACATTTCTATGTGGATGAATGTGTCTAAAAGGACTTCAAAAAAAAAAGAGCAAATGTTTCTGTAAAGGAATGCAGGAATTGTCAAATATAGCATTTTTCTACCCTTTGTTTTAGCAGAAACTGAAGGTATGATGTTTGCTCTAGTATCATATGAGAGATACAATTTTTAAAAAGCCTCTTTTTGTGTGTAATAATATTAATAATATTAAGTAGAATATCATGTATTTTTAATCTGTATTCTAATGAGAGATTTACCCCTGATACATGTTCACTGCCAATTAGTAGTGGCAAAATATTTACTACAGCAAGGTTGTTGCTGCTGTTGGTGCTTTTCCATTCTTCATTTCGATTGTGTGGTGCTTTTTCAACCACTCCACATGCCACGTGGTTTTGGGATATTCAACGTTTAAACACTTTCCCGAGACAAGCAGAGAAAGTCATCAATACTGTGACATCAGCTGCTCACTGCTTGTCTTGAAGGAAGTCCACAGGTGGTGCACTAGATAAGTGTTCCTTATGAGTTATATGGTCACAGAGTGTATACTCTACTTGTACCAAATACTTCATGAGACTGTTTCGTTGTGTTTAAAGGAAGACCTGTAAATAATGATAAACTTTCCTTGCAGAAAAACTAATAGAAATGCTGCATTTTAGAGCATGCTAGATCTCTCTGAGATAGCCAGATTAGTGATTTAGAATTGTTACTTATGTAAATCTTTATTTGAGTGTTTTCTAGTTTCTTTTAACAAATTCTTTATTAATTTTTCACTCATCTTCGTGTCATTCCTTATCATCCTCATTTTATGTAAAACTCATCGTGTAATGTATGTATGGTCACTGTTTTGTTCTATTTTTCTATGTAAAATTCATCTTGTAATGCATGCACTGTCTCTGTTTTGTTCTATTTTGGAGGCTCATTGAGCAACTTGGAGGTGTTCCCCTCAAATTGTTGTGATGTCCTAGATTTGAACTAGTTTACACGTGACCAACAGATAGAGATAAAGAGTTATCCCCCCTCTCTCAGATGCCATTTTAGGGAGGTGAATTGAAAACCTTTCCTTTAAGAAATAAGCTTGAGAATCAATAAGCCATCTGTTATATGAAGTAATATTGCTTCTGTACGATTGTATTTCAGACATTGTCCTGAAGATTTATAGCGTTGCTCTCTTAGTCTTTGGTTATCAGTTACTTTACAGAAAGACAGCAGGTCAAAGTTCATGGAACTGCTACAGAACTAATTCTGGTAGGGATGTGTGTACAGCTAATTGAATGTTTTATGTTATTATTGTTGTTATTCTAACTTTTTTCTTTTTTGCCTGCTAGAACTTTATGAATTTCCTTTTCTGTTTTGATTTAATTTTCAACTTTCTTCTAAGGAGGAGAATCTCCAAGAAAACATAGCGACATAAACTGTGCAAAAGAGAATAGTTTGAAATTTTCCTTAATAATTATATCTTACTTATGTATGACTTGTGTATTCACAGTCAAGTAATACAGTTTTGTCTTACACATGTATGACGAATGTATTCTCAGTCAAATAACACAGTAAAACTTATTGTGTCCTGCATTACATTTCTGCAATAAGAATAACAATAATACTTATACTACTAATGATGATGATGAAGATGAAGATGATGACATTGATGATACTTCTTCTACTACTACTGCTGCTGCTAATAATAATAATAAGAAGAATATACTACTACTAATTGGAATTGGAAGGCTATCTGAATAAAGTGTCTGAAAAACACAAAATTGCCCCACTGCTAAAAGCAGTGCTCCTCGGAAGTGCTCACATCCTCCTTAAAACTTTTGCATCACCCAGAATCTTTGTTAAGATTCCGAGACCTTGGTTCATAACCGACAATGAACAGAAGTCTTGAAAAAAAAGGATGATGAATAATAATGATGATGTTGATGGTACTACTATTGCTGCTACTACTACTACTATACTACCAATGATGATGATGACGACGATGATAACGATGTTGACTACTACAACAACAACAACTAAAGATAATAATAATGAATGCAGCATCTAGATCAGTCATCCGTACCAATGGGCATTTTACAAGGAAGAACACAAGTGATTAACAAGCACACCTCAGAGACCACTACAATCACATCAAACAATAAATATTTGCCCATAACCTACTACAATCACATCACACAATAAATATTTGCCCATAACCTACTACAGTGATAAGTCAGTACTAATTTACTGATAATAGTAGCATTTATTAAAGTTTCTGAGGGCCAAAGAAGGATATGAAGAAGTGTTAACTCATCTTTAAAGACTTAGAAATCAGTAACAAACCCACCCTAAATAAGAAACTATGAAATAAGAATGAATCAATGATTAAATAAACATACAATATACGAAAGAACACACTAACAAACAGAGAAAGTGACAGAATTTCACAGCATTCCAAAGGGATTTAAACACCACCATTCCATTTCCAATCGAATCGAACTGATAAAATATAACAGTGAGAAATCGAACTGATAAAATATAACAGTGAGAAATCGAAAAGAATCTTACATTGTAGCAGTCCCAATCAATTAACTTGCATAGGAATCCATAAAGAACCAACGAAAGAGAACATAATGAAGCAGCCAGAAAGAACTATCGAAAGAGAACATAATGTATCAGCCATAAAGAACTAATTAAAGTGAATACAATTATATGGGTTTAAAAGAATAAACCAATTATATAGGCCAAAGATTAAGGAAAAAGTCAAGAAATTTATTACAGTCCAAAAGAACCCATGAATAAATTTTAAACGCCCCACCCCACCACTCACAAAGAAACAACAAAAAGAGAAAAAGGCATTCAGCAGTCCTGAAATGAATGATCTAACGTAACTAAAAGCTCTGTAAATCTGATAAAAAATCTAACAGCCCAAAAGACCCAAAAAGGACAAACAAACAAGCGAATTTAAGAGCTCAAAAGAACTAAAGAACATGCACATCTAACCCCTCCCTCCAACAGACTCAACAAACAATGGAGCAAAACAATACATAATACATTTTCGCGCCATAGATACAAACAAATAAATCCAAAAGAACTAACGAACACAGCAACTATAACAACCCAGAAAAGAAACCAACCAGCGAAGGACGAAAAAAAACAACAAACAACGACGTAACACACTTCCTTACCTTAGGCACAAACAAGAGGCACAGTGTGACAGTTGTGGAGAGCACCATAAAGGCCGACTCGATAGCATAAGCCAATGTCGGCTGCGACGACAAGATATTGGACAGGACCACGACGCACACGCTGACCAGCACCACGTTGTAGACGTTGAAGCCAATGTACTGGGAATCGTTGAGGGCTGGGATCTTCACCTGCCTGGTCTCCCATGCCATGTAGACGCCAAAGAGCAGCAAGAGGCCCTTGTAAGCATAGAAGGCTCCCATCCATTTCTGGAGGTGCTCTGAGTGACACGTGGCCAGTTGTGTTAGGAAGACCAGGTCTTCGTCATCCTTTGAGGACTTGAAAGAGAGAAAAGAAGGTGAGGTTGAGGAGAGAATTAAATTTAGGGTTCAAGTCCAAACATGCTTGTTTACTGTCCCATAACCCGAAAGACGGGAGGGCTCCTTTGTGATTGCCAATATTTCTCCGCGATGAGTAAACTGACATAAATTGTGCTCGGTTGGACAACTGGTTATAGCGATGATCACACGAACGATAGATTTCTGCAAAAGTGTTCCTTACTACCGAGAACAGCAAGGCATAAGTGTCATTTTCCTTTGGAATTAAAAAAAATATTCAACAAATTTAGAAAATACAACAAATTTAAAACAACGCTCCGAATTTATCAGAGCCATCTCCAAGCTCGATCCTGAATCTGTAGTCTGACACTAGAGGACAAAAGTCTCGTATTTAGGAAAGCCAACAAAACAAAATTAAGTTAAGCCTCTTCAAATTAATATCTCACATATTTATGGAAACAAAGAAGCAAAATAACATGTCACTTCTTGTTAATAATACATCACATACACATAAAAACAAACAAGCAAAATGATTTTGTTCAATATATACCCAAGTAATTAGAGTACACTAAACAAACATAAAAACAAGCAAGAAAAAATAAAACAATTCTTTTACTTGTCCAGAAGAAACAAACAAAATAATAAGTAGCTAATTTTGTTTCAGAAGAAATAAAAAAAATTTTAAAAGTAGCTCTCTTAACCCAGAAGATGCAAAAGATTTACAAAAAATAAAACAATTTTTTTACTTGTCCAGAAGAAACAAAAAAAAATAATAAGTAGCTAATTTTGTTTCAGAAGAAATAAACAAAATTTTAAAAGTAGCTCTCTTAACCCAGAAGATGAAAAAGATTTACAAAAGTAGACCCCGTGTTCTTGTTCCATCCATCCATAAATAATAGCTCTCTTGTCTGAGAAGAAAGAAATAAAAAGACAAAAGGAAACAATTGCAATCACAAAACTCCACAAAAAGTAAAACAGAACGGAACAAATCAAACCATACAAACACATTTAACTTCCACACCAACAACACTCCCCGCGCGCTTTATGAAAGAAATATGCACAACTAAGAACAGCAAAATAACAGACTTTCCGTACACATGCTGAAATAAAACCTTACACTTTATACTTCAGCTCAGATGCGTATAGTCTTAAACCTCTTCATCAACATAGACACCAAATATAACTCATAATTCCATAATGGATGACATCACTGTACATATTATTTCATTCCGCAGCGGAAGTGGAGTTCTGCGACGGCGGAAGTGGAATGCTGTGATTGCGGAAGTGCAATGCTTCTAGATCGGGAAGCACGGTGATAGAGATCAAGTAGGAGATAACAATGTGCCTGTCGTGTTGATTCGGCAATCATAAGAAAAGTCATGCGACGCCATTTTGTTTTCACTGTAAACATTTCACGGATCAGCATAGGCGATAGAGCGAGGGTTGAAAATGTGTTATATTTTATTATGATTGCAACTTAAATGAGTGTGTGCGTGTGTATGAATATTGTTTTTCTTCTTTTTATATAAAGTTCATATGTGTGTGTGTGTGTGTGTGTGTTCATGTTTGTACGAAAAATAAGTGGTCAGAAAAGAGAAATATAAATAAGAAGAGAGATAGAAAGACAGGTTTATAGACAGATTCAAGATAAATAGATAGATTGATACAGTGGCAAATAAACATAAAAATACATAATCAGACAGGTAGTTAGATAGTTGCAATGTGAAAGAATCAGAGAGAGCAAAACATTTACGCAATACACGTTCTAAAGGCCGGACTAGCAAGCAACTCTTTCAATACAACATTTTAAAAGAATTAACATGAAATCTTTTGTGTGGATCTTTAGATCCCGTAATTCCTTTCGCCAGAGACACCAGACTGCAGGAGATGACTTCAAAAGGAGCCGCTCACAGTTTAAGAGGCCATAATCGTAGTCGAAAGGGAGGACAACTGGTATCACGTTCAAACCCCTACCTGCTTTATGATATAATCAATTCTGAAACTGGCAGGAAAGAGATGAGGGCAAAGGTCACGAGGAACAAGCTAGTGGTTTTGGTCTTACTTTTCTTTCCTTGCTCAGATTAAAGAGTGGGAATAGGAAAACTTGTCTGTGACGCTAATAGCCAATCAATTTGTAGGTGGAAAGGGATTGGCGACTTTAATTAGACTTCTTATCACTTTATTTAAGACCAAATTTTGTGCCAGAGTAGGAAGTATTGATAAAAAGGCCGTAAATTACCAATCACTGAAACAAAGCAAACCAAAATCACGTTCAAAGATATATTTTGATGTCAGAAATAAAATATAATTGGACTATAAAACAAACGAAAGCTCACAGAAAAGACTAACATTGAAAAATATTACATAATTTTAAAAGTTACTTTTATGGCTTTTCTTTAAAATTTTTTAGAATTTTGCTTATATCAACTAAAAGTTGTGTTTCTTGTGCCAGGGGCTACAAACTAGGTCAACACCGTCTTGAAAGCCAGACAAACACGTCACACTACGCAATAGATTAGACTGAACAATGATGGAGAGTTTTCTTTTCCTCAGAGTCGCCTGATAAACAGGGTCACTTAAAAAGGAAAGGAAAAGGAAAAGATAGGAAACAAATTGAGCTGCATTTTCAAGTCAAGTTATTCCAGGAAAAGTTTAAAAATTCAACACCAAGCCAGCAACATCCTGTACCTAATATGAGACATTTAAAACGTTGATAAACACAATAGTTTTAGATATTTTGTTTATATATATATTACTATAATTTACACATTTCCCTAGAACAAATATAAAGAGTTAATTCCAAATTTCAATTTGAAAACATTAAGATGCAAATTATCAATTCAAAGGAGGTGATTCACAAAGAGTTCTATTGAATATTTATGATTATGCTTGTAAATAGATCTTTACTGACTGAAGTCATACACTGCAGATTGGAAGGCATTGGTCGTGGCTTAGACTGGATGGTATTGGTGTGGGCTTAGACTGGATGGTATTGGTGTGGGCTTAGATTAGATGGTGTTGGTGTGGGCTTAGACTGGATGGTATTGGTGAGGGCTTAGATTAGATGGTATTGGTGTGGGCTTAGACTGGATGGTATTGGTGTGGGCTTAGACTGGATATATTGATGTGTGTGTGTGTGTGGGGGGGGGTTAGACCAGATGGTATTGATGTGGGGGTGGTTAGATTGAATTTATTGGTGTGGGGAGTTTGACTGGATGTATTGGTATGGGAGGTAGACTGGATGGTATTGATATGTGTGTGTGTGTGTGTGTGTGTGGTAGATTGAATGTATTGGTGTGTGTGTGTGGGTTGACTGGATGTATTGGTATGGGGGTAGACTGGATGTATTGGTGTGTGTGTATGTGTGTGAGGGGGGGGTTAGACTGAATGGTATTGATGCGGGTTAAGAGTGGATGGTATTCATAGGGGCTTAGACAGGATGATATTGTTGGGGGTTTAGACTAGATGATATTGGAAGGGTATTTAAACTAGATGATATTGGAATGGGGTTTAGACAGGATGGTGTTTTTAGGGACTTAGAATGGATGATATTGTTAGGGGGGGGGCTTAGATAGGATGGTATTGGTGGGGGTTTAGATTCGACAGCATTGTTGGGGGTTTAGACTGGATGATATTGGAAGGGAGTTTAGACTGGATGTCATTGTTGGGAGCTTAGACTGGATGGTATTGTGGGGGTTTAGACTGGATGATGTTGGTAAGGCTTAGACTGGATGTTATTTGTAAGGACTTGAAGTGGATGATATTTGGTGGGAACTTACACTAGATGTTATTCATAGGGACTGGATGATATTGGAAGGGGGACAGACTGGATGGTATTCGTAGGGGTTCAGACTTGATGGTATTGATGGGGGCTTAGACTGGATGGTATTGTGGGGGGTTAGATTGGATGTTATTTAATGTCTTATACAGGATGGTTTTGGTGGGGATTTATACTTGATGGTATTGATGGGGGCTTAGTATGGATGGTTTTGGTTGTGGCTTAGACTGGATGGTAGTACGTTTTACTTAATCTGTCCATATCTCCGTCTATGAACTTTGAATGAACATGCATTATTTTCAGAACTGAACAAACCAACCTTGAACAAATATCACAAGCGCTAGCATCAAATACTTCCTTCAGATCTATGTCCACAATTTTGGAACCTAGTGACCTTATTTGACAATATTTTTTAGATCCGAAGTTAAAAATATTTAGAGATATGTTTTGATAATGATGGTAAAAAATAATTAATTAACTGACTATTTTACATATTCTCCACAGAAAGGGTTTAGGGATAAAAATTTATAAATAGGACTTTACTGTACAGGTGTCAACAAATGACCCTAGTGCGAGTCGTAATTAATTTTTAAATGGTTTTGAAAATGGCTGCGTTTGCTTTTTGTCCAGAGCTTACGTGGGGGCCTTTCATTTCAGGAGTTCTCGGTCTTGGATAGCTCTGGAGGGACTTGTTTCCCTTAACTATAATTCACAATGGAATATGCATTTTCTAATATGTATCCTAGCAATAGCAGAATTTGACATTTAAATAAACCAAATTTCACACTGACTGCTCTTGCACCCATATATAGCAAATGACTGCTTTGACCTGTGTGACTAACAACGTGTTATGTTCTCTGTTAGTCACTCGACCAGCCAAACATTTCTAATAGTTATATTTTGGTTATATATAAAATGACAAAATGAAAAATAAATATACACCAACACCCTCCTCCCCACCCCAACACCCATAGTTCATTACTGACTGGGAGGCTGAATGTTTGTCTCGGTTTCCACACAAAGACGAGCACAGCAGTAACCAAGGCTGTTTTTATAAACGCCATTTAAACTAACAGGCAGAGACATCCATGAATTATAAACTAAAATTTGGGGTTTAGTCAAATGGTGGTTACGGTATCACACCCATTCGTTCTCCAACCATACACCGACCACCTACGTTGTCCAAGCCACCAATGAAAAGCTTTTCGGAGATCACTCACGCATATAATCTGGTGGTGTAACGGAACCAAGCACTGAAGCGTGTCGGGACTGATTGTGAGGCAGGTTATATTTCAAGTAGGGCTGTAAAGAATTAATGAGTGCTTTGACGATTAATCTTACAACAATTAACGATTAATTAATAGATAAAAAAACAAATAAAACTGTATATCTTATCACCATTAATAACTTTGTTGTTATCGTCTACTTTAAAACCAAAATGGTCACGCAATTTATCTTTAACCGGTTTATAATCTTTCATCTTAGAATCGGTCAATTTGGCAGTAAAAATAATAACAAATATAAACTTCCGGTAAACTAAATATCGGCATTGCTTCGTTAAAATGGGCAGTCCTAATTTAAAGTTCAAAATATGCCGGCTGTTATTTATTTTCTTAGCGAATTACAGACTAATACAGGAGACATGTAGAACACACTCACACACAAAATAAATCTAAAATATTGAAAGTTGAAAGAAATGTAATACCCCCTAAGAAAAGGATAAAAAGTCAGAAAACAGACAGCGTTAATATTTGTTTGTTTATTCTGGTTGTGCACATGGACGGATAGGTGTAGATTCGTCAAAATAAAACTGAAAGCTAAAAAACACCAAACAACACGGCGCCATCCTGTCCTTGCAAAGACGAAGGATATCGATTGGTTCCAGACAGAAACATTCTTTACTCACGCGGGCTGGTGTGGGGGAGTGGGTCTTCCAAATGCCAAAAACTTTCCTCAAGTACTGCTGCCCGTTCGAGATTACATGCATTTCTTTTCCCGTCTCCATGCTTCTTAACCCTCCGCCCGTCTGTTTCTATTGTCCAGTATCGAAACGCGTACGCAAAGCACATAATAAATATGAAGCTTACATTCTGCATAAACACACGTGTATGTATGTGTGTGTGTGTGTGCGAGCGCGCGCGTGAGTGGGAGCTTGTGTGCGTATATTTGAGTCTGTCAGACGATCATAAGAGAGTTATTTATTGTACAAATCCTCTACCAGAGGTGTTGGACGTTATTTATTGTACAAATCCTCTACCAGAGGTGTTGGACGTTATTTATTGTACAAATCCTCTACCAGAGGTGTTGGACGTTAGAGGTCAGGAAGCGTCGTTATCAAACGGGCTTGAACACAAAAACGATAAATTGTCATCTGGTTTATTATCATGCTGGGCATAAACGTTTTAAGATATGACAATTTAAAATAAACAACAAAAATGACGGGGAGCCATGGTATCTCTCTCTCTCTCTCTCTCCCCCCATCCATCTGTCTGTCTATTTATTGCTCTATCTATCTATCTATCTATCTATCTATCTATCTATCTATCTATCTATCTATCTATCTATCTATCTATCTATCTATCTATCTATCTATCTATCTATCTATCTATCTATCTATCTATCTATCTATCTATCTATCTATCTATCTATCTATCTATCTATCTATCTATCTATCCATCTCTCTCTCTCTCTCTCTCTCTCTATCTCTATCTGTCCTTTAGATAGTCTGTCCTTATCTAACTACATTTAATACACATCAATAAACACGATAAAACATTAGGGCAACAGTAAAATAAAATAGACGTCAAATAAAAACAAGATTTAACTGAGTATAATTTCAGTCATAAATATAGCACGGGATGAGAGTATAAAATTTAAATTAAAGTAAAACAGCACCTGTTATGATTTGAAAACATATATATGAATAAAGTATTAAAATAAAATAAGTAGACAATAAATCAAACATTGAAATCGATCATTTTTTAAAGAAAAGGAAATACCCCCAAACCCCCCAAAACCTCCCAAAACAAAACACCAACAACCCAATATACCAATCGCCAACAACAAAAGACAATGATAGAAGTCTTGAAATACAAATAACGAAAAAAAAAACAATTAAGAAACATATCGACGAAACAAAGGGTAAAGTAAACATAGAAATAAGAAACTGAAATAAGATGAAACATTGAAACATTAATAATAGTCTTTGAAAGAAAAGTTGAAGTAAGATTCTAAAATAAGTTATCGAAGAAAAGTACGTTAAAATAAGTAAAATAATTAAATCTACATTTGAATATAATATTAAAATAAGACACTAAAGTACCTATAAAATAATTAAATCTACATTTGAATATAATATTAAAATAAGACACTAAAGTACCTATAAAATAATTAAATCTACATTTGAATATAATATTAAAATAAGACACTAAAGTACCTATAAAATAATTAAATCTACATTTGAATATAATATTAAAATAAGACACTAAAGTACCTATAAATTGCGAAAAGAATGATACTAAGTGTTTATACAGCACCAAACGACAGTCTTGTAAAAGGTAGAGGAATTAAATAAAATGGGTCAACGAAATTCCATTGAAATGCAACAACAAATAAGGAAATATAACAATAAAACACGACACAAATCAATGACCCGTAACGTGGACAATAAATTGAAATAAATATATAGTAGAACCAGTCAACGAAACAAGTCCCTGGCAACAAAACGAAATGGAACAATATACAGTAATTATACCAGGGATATTTACTCCCCCCCCCGCCCCAGTACACTTACAAGCAGCACTGACATGAGTTTCTTAGTAGGCTATAAATAAACTGATAATTGCACGCCCTCTGCAGTACAGGTTCTAATAATAAACGGAAAGGGTCACCCAAGTAAATGAGCCGAGTGAGAATTTTCAACGATTGTAATTAATACATTTTAATTAGTTAATTAAATATAACAGGTAAAGAAAAGACTAAAATCATAACAATGAAATACATTTGAAACATAATTTGAAATTAAAATAGAAAAATAAGATAAAAATAATGAAAAACATTAATAATATAAAAAAATCCAAATAGGATGCTGAGCGAAAAATCGGAGAACGAAAAATAGCAAATAACAAAAAAGAAATTCAGCAACAAAATTAATTAAGACAAAATACCTATTATTTTCTTTTATTTACCTCCATTGTGAGGTTGGTAACATGACGCTGCATTGGGTCCACGATGATCCACACGAAAATGACACCCGAGTCCATTATCAGCAGTCCACCAATAATGAATAAGAGGTGGCGATCTTGGAGAAACTGTGAAAGAAAGGAAAGCTCCTGTTTCTGTGATTTTTCTTCTCTCTTCCTTCTTTGTTGTTTCTTCTTATTTTGTTTGCTCGTTAGCTCCTTTCTTCCGTCCTGCCTGTCTGTCAGTCTGTATGTCAGTCTTTCAGTCAGTCAGTCAGTCAGTATGTCTGTCTGTCTGTCAGTCTGTATGTCTGTCTGTATGTCTGTCTGTCAGTCAGTCTGTATGTCTGTCTGTCAGTCTTTTTATCTCTCTCTCTCTCTCTCTACAAAATTGTAGTATGAATATGAATAAAATAAAAATAAATAAAAGTGCAAAGTGGTTTATAATCGGCTGGAACCGGCTTTCTTAATGCAGGCGTGAGAATTTAATTCTGCACTTTTTGCACAATGTTGTTCACATTTTATTTCTTATTCAACGTTGCTATACGGCTCTCTCTCAAAGCAAACACTGGGATTTTTGTCAGCGTACTTAGCAGCCTGGCGGCTCTTGCATTAAAGGAAACCAGCGTTACAGGATGAGAAACCGTTTTCGGAAGCGTGATTGATTAGTGAATAATACGTAATCAACGTCTCTGAGATACACATACATGCACGCACACACAATCACACACGCGCGCGTGACATGATTATATTATGGCATGCTATGCTAATTGATGATGTGTTTCGCTACTTAATATTATATATTAAAATCAATTTTCCTTAATATTGTCATGAATAATAATGATTTAGGAATTTAAAATACAGAAGATTATATTTAAACCAATTAAATGAAATGCGCCGCATAAAGTGATGAAATTATTGAAATCCAAATGTTCTTAGGCAATAGTAAATAAGAGAAATAAAAGAGAGCGTCCAGGCCAGGATTTTTGGTCCCAGTTTTAGTCTAATTACGGTTTGTCATCAGGTCTCACTTTTAAACTGATCACGATTTGGTGTCTCGTCCCAGTTTTAATCTGATTACGTTTTGTCATCTGGTTCTTGTTTTAATCTGATTACGTTTTGTCATCTGGTTCTTGTTTTAATCTGATTAGTTTTGTCATCTGGTTCTTGTTTTAATCTGATTACGTTTTGTCATCTAGTTCTTGTTTTAATCTGATTACGTTTAGTCATCTGGTTCTTGTTTTAATCTGATTACATTTAGTCATCTGGTTCTTGTTTTAATCTGATTACGTTTTGTCATCAGGTTCTTGTTTTAATCTGATTACGTTTTGTCATCTGGTTCTTGTTTTAATCTGATTACGTTTTGTCATCTGGTTCTTGTTTTAATCTGATTACGTTTAGTCATCTGGTTCTTGTTTTAATCTGATTACGTTTTGTCATCTGGTTCTTGTTTTAATCTGATTACGTTTAGTCATCTGGTTCTTGTTTTAATCTGATTACGTTTAGTCATCTGGTTCTTGTTTTAATCTGATTACGTTTTGTCATCTGGTTCTTGTTTTAATCTGATTACGTTTTGTCATCTGGTTCTTGTTTTAATCTGATTACGTTTTGTCATCTGGTTCTTGTTTTAATCTGATTACGTTTTGTCATCTGGTTTTTGTTTTAATCTGATTACGTTTTGTCATCTGGTTCTTGTTTTAATCTGATTACGTTTTGTCATCTGGTTCTTGTTTTAATCTGATTACGTTTTGTCATCTGGTTCTTGTTTTAATCTGATTACGTTTTGTCATCTGGTTCTTGTTTTAATCTGATTACGTTTTGTCATCTGGTTCTTGTTTTAATCTGATTACGTTTAGTCATCTGGTTCTTGTTTTAATCTGATTACGTTTAGTCATCTGGTTCTTGTTTTAATCTGATTACGTTTTGTCATCAGGTTCTTGTTTTAATCTGATTACGTTTTGTCATCTGGTTCTTGTTTTAATCTGATTACGTTTTGTCACCTGGTCCCAGTTTTAATCTGATTACTTTTTGTCATCTGGTCCCTGTTTTAGTCTGGTCATGATTGTAAAAGTGAAAAATACGATCTTTACATTTTATAAAGATTTATATTTTGTTTTAAAAAAACTCACAGCTTCACGCATCATTTTTATGTTTTACATAACGAGGTGTGAAAAAGGGAAACAATCTATCGATAGAAAATAAATTCGCAGAATAACATCCTTCAAACTCCCATTTAATTATACTTTTAAACTCTGAATATTTAAAATTAATGGCAATCAAACAATAATGCTCCCCTCCGTGCTACACAGACATATTGCGGGAGAAATGTTAGTAAGGTAAAAGAGAATGCAGTCGTGATGAAGGAGAAATATTAACAAGGAAAGATACAAAATGCAGTCATGATGAAGGAGAAATATTAACAAGGAAGGCACAGTGTTGCGTGGTAACTTGGGGTGATTTTATAATAATGCAATATTTCAAATATTTACTGGTTATCTACAAAGTGCTAATGCAAAATATGGATTACTGTTTACATGTATATATCAGCAATTGTTACGT
The DNA here is from genome assembly GCA_028829895.1 of Sinotaia quadrata. Taxonomy (NCBI): domain Eukaryota; kingdom Metazoa; phylum Mollusca; class Gastropoda; order Architaenioglossa; family Viviparidae; genus Sinotaia; species Sinotaia quadrata. The sequence goes on from CM054183.1 coordinate 68,945,004, forward strand.
TGATAATTATTGGTTGCCGCCGACGGACAATAAACTCAGGGCCCTTAACTCAGCAATTGACTGAGAAAATTAATATAAAATAAATATACAGACAAATAGAGAACAAGAGGGTATAATTAAACTATACTTAGCGTTCACGATAAACAAACAAAAAAAGAGGTTAGATTACACTAACAAATATGAAACAATTTACAAGATTTTAATAAAAGAAAAACGGTAACAAATATTAAAAAACTTTCTTAGTACATCGTTAAATGCTCATACTAGATCTACTACAGTCATTCACCAGTGTTTTTAGATTCAAGATTCAAAGTTTCACTTTTCACATTGCCATCACTTTCACATAAAATGCTAATCTTAGATACACAACAGTCATTCACCAGTGTTTTTAGATTCAAGATTCAAAGTTTCAGTTTTCACACTGCCATCACTTTCACATAAAATGCTCATCTTAGATACACAACAGTCATTCACCAGTGTGTTTAGATTGAAGATTCAAAATTTCACTTTTCACAATGCCATTAAAATATATTTTGAACAACACATGGTGACGTCATACTAATTGACGCACAAAAGACTCTGAACACTGCTTTTGTATGAATATATGTCTACCACTTTGATTTCAAAGCCAGAAGATATAAAACTGTACAAAGAAGTACAACTCCACCCCCACCCCGAAACATAAGTAATTATGGACCTAAATGCACTGCAAATTATCAAATAAATAAAATAAAATACTTATTTAGAGCTGAATCCCTGCAAATAAATAGAATTATATTTATAATAACTAAATAACTTTCTAATTATAATATAAAAATTTCAAGCATTCACCGGAGTACATACATACATACATGCAAGCACACAATTCAGCATTTTGACTTGCATTCTTTATAAAAAGTTTATATTAGGCCAAGAATGCTTTCATTTTTAGGGGAAAATGTGATTGTTTAATTTGGCTTGTTTATAGTCAGTTCCTGATTTTTGGTTATGATTTAGGTTTCATGGAAAAAAAAAGAAAGCTGTTACAGATAGTGTGCATTTGGCTCACCTTGTTTTTGACTAGACCATGGTTGGCCCGAGTGAAGATCTGGTGCACACGAAACGTCTTAGCAAACATGGCTCCAAAGGCCAAGGAAAACCCCGCAGCCAATAGAAACACTCGTACCTTTACAACAGACTTAAGTGTATGAAGTTTGTTGTCCTCAAACACATATTTAGTTATATTTACTGTCTCTTCATTTAACTTTGGCTAAAGAAGCAAGCAGAAAATACTCTCTCTTTCTCACTTCATTTCATACAAATTTCAAACAATGCAGATACGCAAAATCCTCAAAACTGTATAAATACATATGCTTCATTGTTAACTACAAATCTCTTCAGATCAAAAACAAAATAAAATCTAAGTCGCAGAAAGCAATATAAACAGGTTTTGTAGCAATAAGAGGATGTTTGCACACTCATCTGCATTTTGCTTTCAATTAAAAAGAAAACGCGCAGTAACCTTGGGCATCTTTGTGAGAAAATAAAACAAATCATTTGGAGATATTTTCTTCAGTAGCACTTCATAGTCAATACCTTTTCGGACGCACTTTACAACTGGGATATAAGTGTGACAATGTGACTTGAAACGAGAAAGTCTGCCCTGACCACCCGATTGCAAAGCCAGCTCCTAGAACTTACGGTCACCCAGACTCCATAAAGGACATGCAAGATCATGTTTCAAGAAATAAAAGTGATGGTTAAAAGCAGACGTGAGGTGTCGATGAACAGCATAACTAATGACTTGTTAATGTCAGCGTTGCAACGGACTATTGCACTGCGATCAGTGAAGAAGTGCTACAGTTGACTATTGCACTGCGATCAGTGAAGAAGTGCTACAGTTGACTATTGCACTGCGATCAGTGAAGAAGTGCTACAGTTGACTATTGCACTGCGATCAGTGGAGTTAGGCGATAAAGTGAATAAATGCTACAAATGAATGCTTGCTAGTGGAGTTAGTGATACAGTCAAGAAGTGTTACTGTGGCGGAGTAAATTTACATATCCTATTTTAAAGCATAATTGTTATATAAATTGTTAAATTGTCATAGTTATCTGGCCTTGGGCACTCCTTATGATGGTATTTGTGTGGGTATCAGAGTAGGAGTAAACACTCGAGTTAAAAATAGAAATTGCTGATGTAATGCAAACCAGCGAGCATTTTTTTTTTATCCAATGGTTAATATTTATAAGAACGAGACCAGTCATTGGGCTGAGATCAAAGTTTTACTTGCTTTAGAGAATTCTATTCTCTGATCACTTTGAATATGGAGTGGCAAGAAGTCTGGTATTGAAAGGCGGCTGTTAGCTTAATGGTGAGTTAACCCACTGTTTGATAGAGAATGGACTTAGAAATATTTCGTGCATTTTTTCTATTGATATGTTATATTTGTGTTTTAAGTAGAGATAGACGTATTATGTGGGTAGATTATTATTTCTACAAATGTTGGAAGTAAAATGCTCATACATAAACCCTTGACATTGTCTTGACATGCTGTATTTATTACGCTGAGTATGTGTATCAGGCTAATAAATACTGTTGCACGAAACTGTAAGTTGAGACTTAAATCTAAGAAAGAATGGAGTTAAAATAGGATTTATTGGAAACTTAGTATTGTACCCTGATTATATTTTTACAGGGGCAAGCAGACTTTCTTCATTGAGTGATATGAATCTTCTGGTTCACTGGTTATACAACCGTGGTAGACAATTTTACGATAATGAAATACCAACCGAGCAGACGACAGAAAACACATTTGCCGGCATTGTACGGTCGTCGAGTCCCATCAGAACCACAGTGCCGTACACCAAAATACACCCGATTACAGCCACATTGTTCAGCTTCGGACTGGACAGTTTGATGTATCTGGAAATAAAATTCAGAGGTACTAAATGGTGATGGAATCGCTAGAACTTCTGTGATTTTTCCTGGTAGGGCGAACACAACTGTTTTTGAGACGGCAGTTTGTTCGTAGGGCCTAGGGCAGTGACAAATAGCGCCTTGAAAGTTTCTCGAAGACAGAACCTAACATAAGATCTTAATGCCGTCTTCAGACCAAACAATGTCTAACTTAAAATCTTAACTGTCTTCCAGACAATACCTAAACTAAAATCTTAACTGTCTTCCAAACAATGCCTAACCTAAAATCTTAGTGATGTCTTCCAAACAATGTCTAACGTCAAATCTTAACTGTCTTCCAGACATCTATTACTATTGACCAAAACAATCAAAATGCGTGTGTCTGTATTTGTTTGTGCGTGTGGCGCTTGTGCAGGTTTATATGTATGTGTGCGTGTGCAGTATCTTTTGATATGTATGTTTACGTGAGAGAGAATGCTTGTCTGAATTTATTTAATCAAGAGTCTTTTACGGAGGCGTGTGCGTTTGATTTCTGAGTGGATGTTTGTGTGTGTGTGTGTGTGTGTGTGTGTGTGTGTATGTGTGTGTGTGTGTATTCCTGTGTGCGTGTGTGCAGTTTTCTCTCTTTGTGTATGAGTGTGTGTGTGTGCGTGTGTATTCCTGTGTGCGTGTGTGAGCATGCGTGTCTAAATTTATTTAACCAAGTCTTTGTCAAAGGCGTGTGCATGCGATTTCTCAGTGGATGTGTGTGTCCGTGTCCGTGTGTGTGTGAGAGAGAGAGAGAGAAAGAGTGAGAGTGAGCGCGTGCGGTTTCTGATTTGCATGTGTCCACAGTATTTGTTTCTTGATATATATATATTCGTACTTATCTCTATTTGAGCAAGGGCCTTAACTCACTTCAGCTTACGATGATAGAGGTTATACTGCAGGAAGACCAGCGCGAGAAGGATACCCACGCCACAAAACGTCGTACTGATGTAAAAGACATTGGACTGAATCGTCTTTTGCCGAGGAACCACAGTCTTCCCGTCACGTGGCACTCGACCTCCTGCTAAAGGACAACAAACACACTCAAGAAGTGGGGTTGGACGAGTGAGTAGGAGGAAAAAAAAAAAGAAAGGAATCATTTATTTCTAAAAACAAACAAAACCTGCAATAATTCAATGCTGATTTTAATTAAATCAATTATCAATTTAGTTTGTCTAATTAACGAATCTCTTATTGAGAGGAGTATGGTAAATTAAAATCTGTGATCACGTTATTGTCTCATGCGATTGTAAAGTTTCCTTTCTTTCTTTTACTGTTTTAAAAATTACAATAAATAGATAATCATGAATTTTAGTTTTAATTTCCTTGCCACATGCTTAAATAAAGCCAAGAAGAATTGCCTACTGTAAGTCATTGATGTGTCCATATTACATAATTTCAAATTTGTGTGTATGACGTAATACAAATGCCACACCTTGCCACACGATTGGGCGACAACCGTCACAGTTGAAATCTAACTGAGTGCTGTCTGGGTAATGAATGGCCACAGCAGTAAAGTTACAATCTGCAACACAGTCTGAAACGGAGAAACCGTTGTAATTCACAAGGAATCTATCTATCTATCTATCTATCTATCTATCTATCTATCTATCTATCTATCTATCTATCTATCTATCTATCTATCTATCTATCTATCTATCTATCTATCTATCTATCTACCCACCCAACCACCCACCAAACCCACCCAAACCCACCCACAAATCCACCCGCACATCCACCTACCCATCCATCCATCCATCCATCCATCCATCCATCCATCTATCTATCTATCTATCTATCTATCTATCTATCTATCTATCTATCTATCTATCTATCTATCTATCTATCTATCTATCTATCTCGTAACTTTGGTCTGACAATTGACAATATAACAAACAGACAATAGACCTTATTTTCGGGCCATGTGTCTGCAATATTTTCTGCTCTACATGTTTCTGTTTAGTGTCCAAATTGATGTAAAGAAGGCGTACATTTGCCATACTTCCTTCTTGTCCACATTCTTCCTTCCACGTTATTTTGAAAAAAATCTGTATTTTTATTTTCTTTTGAATTATGCTTTGTGTGTCAGAGTAAATTTGCCATGCCCTATTTTTAATGTTAATTGTTAATAAACTGCTAAATTGTCAGAGTAACCCGACCATGGGTGCTCCTTATGGTGTTAGTTTGAAAGTGTCTGAGTTTGAAGTAAACAGCCTGAGGCAAAATATTGTAGATTTGCTGACCCAATGGAAAATGAGTGAGCAGTTTTCTAAAATCTAATGATTATGATTTATGAGAACGAGACTAGCCAATGGATTGAGTTTAAGGAATTCATTTGCAATGGCATGTTTCTCAAGCTATCTTTACAAACCAACCTGTTTCCAAAGCTGGCATTACAAACCACCCTATGTAGGGGCATGTTTCCAAAACTGGTGTTACAAACCATCCTCATACGTACGGGCATGTTTCCAAATCTGGCAGTACAAACCACCCACTGCTGTAAAGGTATGCTTCGCAGGAATCATGGCATGAGTGCCTTTGACTTATTTTGTGAGTACTGCAAATCGCTACACTCATGGTTTACATTGAGCAACGTTATTTATTTCACATTCCACATTTCGCCATCATTGAATATTGTTATTTATTACAGTTTGGACATTTCATCATCATTGAATAACGTTATTTATTTCGCGTTTCACATTTCGTCTGCCTTGAATGAAGTACACGTTAAACATTTCGTCATTATTGAATATTGTTATTTATTTCACATTTCGTTTTTCGTCTGCATTGAAAGCCTTTATTCTTTATATGATTTGTATTTGATTTTATTGTAAAGAAATTCGAAAGAATAAAAATATATACGTAAAACAAAGATTTATTTGAAAAAATGACATTTCTAAGAGGCAAAAATAAAATGAAAAAAATCAAAGAGGCAATTATTAAATACCCCCCCCAAAAAAAAAAAACAAACAAAAAAACAAAAACAAAACAAAACAGAAAAACCATGAAAAAAAAACAAAACCCAACAAAAACAAAAGAGTTGGAAAGAAAGAAAAATTGAAAGTATGTAAAGTAATCATATCAGTTGAAATCTAGGGAAACAAAACCATAATAAAACAAATCAAAGCAAATAAATAAACAGACAAACAAAATTTCTCCCTCAATGAAACAAAAAAAAAAATAAAGGAAAAGAAAACACCACACAAAACCACAAAACAAAATGATGAAACAAAGAAAACACACAAGACCATAAAACAAGACGATAAAACAGAAAACATCACACAGAAGCACAAAACAACACGATAAAACAAAGAAAACATCACAAAACCACAAAACATAATGATAAAACAAAGACAACAACACAAAAAGCACAAAACAAAACGATAGTACAAAGAAAACACCACACAAAAGCACAAAACAAAACGATAAAACAAAGAAAACAACAAACAAAACCACAAAAAAACCGATAAAACAAACAAAACAACACACAAAAGCACAAAGCAAAACGATAAACAAAGAAAACAACACACAAAACCACAAAACAAAACGATAAAACAAAGAAAACAACACACAAAACAAAACGATAAACAAAGAAAACAACACACAAAAGCACAAAACAAAACGATAAAGCAAAGAAAACAACACACAAAACAACACGATAAAACAAAGAAAACAACACACAAAACAACACGATAAAACAAAGAAAACCACACAAAAGCACAAAACAACACGATAAAACAAAGAAAGCACACAAAAGCACAAAACAACACGATAAAACAAAGACAACAACACACAAAACATAGCGATAAAACAAAGAAAACAACACAAAAGCACAAAACAACACGATAAAACAAAGACAACAACACACAAAACAACACGATAAAACAAAGACAACAACACACAAAACAACACGATAAAACAAAGACAACAACACACAAAACAACACGATAAAACAAAGACAACACCACACAAAACCAGTAAGCGTCAAGCTCACCTTGCAGTTGGTAAATGACGGAGACACCTTTCCTATCGGAGCCTCTGAAAGAAACTGGGCCCTGTAAAACAAACGCTTTCACGAAGCTAAATCGTTTCACAAGTACACCTCTATATCTATAGTCTGTTCTAGTCTTGTATACTTCTACTCCATCAGCAGACTATTCAATCTACAGACCATTTCGTGTTACAAGAAAACTTCGTAAAATATAGACCTTTTTGTGTCACTAGAAACTTAATAATCTATTAACCTTTTTGTGTCACAAGAAAACTTTAAAATATACCGACTTTTCTGTCACAAGAAAACGTAATAATCTATAGACCTTTCTGTGTCACAACAACACATTAATCTTTAGAATTTTCTGTGTCACAAGAAAACTTAATAATCTATAGACCTTTCTGTGTCACAAGAAAACAATAATCTATAGACTTTTCTGTGTCACAAGAAAACAGTAATCTATAGACCTTTCTGTGTCACAAGAAAACAATAATCTATAGAATAAACAATAATCTATATAATCTATAATTTGTTATAATCTATAGGAGGGAGTAAGAATCATGGCTTTCTCCTTTTTCACTTTGATATTTTGTAGTTTCAATTTCAATTTCCAGTTATACTGTCAATGACGTCTACTCGCTTTTCCTTCACTTCCCTGGAGCAGGAGTTCCGAGCCATATGTTTTTACTTATTGACTAAATATATTTGTGACCAAAAGCCCATTGAAGCCACGCCCACTTTGGCGTCATGCAAATTCGAATAGGCCGAACACTGAATGTTGCTTCATGAAGACCTCGCAAATTTCTCAGGTCTCGAGATGTCAGTGACAATTCTCTCTCCCCTTACCCCCATTTACTTTCTCTCTATTTCTTATATAATTATTGCATTATAATGCATCCTACAAAATTTCGGTGACAAACTTCGTGAAGATAATTATAGTCAAATGCAATGACAACTATTTCTTTCATTAACACTTTTACTTGTATCATGGCGCTAAAGGAAAGCAAGTCCTAAATATTTCACCACATATTCCTTGGAACGGCTCGAAAGACACCACGACCAGCTGACGTCATACCTTACTGCCGTACAACTTATGAAGAGTTATTAAGCAAATAAGCAACCAGAACAATGATTGACGTCAGTTATGAATTTAAGAATTAACCTAAATTTCTTTTTGTCCCCTATCCTCCTAATAACGGTTTGCGTTTGTGGCAAAATGAAATAATCTTTTCCGAGAAAAACAATAATACATTAATAACATTATAAAGAAAGAAAGAAAGAAAGAAAAAAGAAAGATTCGAAGAAGAAACGAAAATAAGAAGGAAAAATAAATGACAGAAAGAAAAAAACAAAAAATGACAGAAGAAAAAGGAAACAGAAATTAAAGATCATGATATGAGGATAAAAAAAGAAATGAGAGAAGAAGAAAAAAAATGAAAGACAAAGAAACAGTAAAAAGAAAAAAGAAAACATAAGCAAACAACAATTGAATAAAAGAAAGTAAGATAGAAAGAACTAAAGGAAACGTAAATGAAGATAAGAAATATAGACTAGAAATACAAAAGTAACAAAGTGAAAGAAAGAAAAATATAAATAAAGACATGAAAAAGTGAAAAACGTAAAAGTAAAACTGAAAGAAAATAGAAAAGAACAAAAATAAAAAAACGGAAGAAGGAAAGAAAATGCATGAAATAATTTAAACAAAACAAAAAAAAAGAAAGAAAAGCAAGAAAGAAAGAAAGAAAAAGAAAGAAAGAAAGAAAGAAAGAGAGAAAGAAAGAAAGAAAGAGAAATTCAATGTTATAAATCTGAAGCAAGATGCAGGAATGTGGCAGTAACAGTAAGCTGCAGGAATGTGGCAGTAACAGTAAGCTGCAGGAATGTGGCAGTAACAGCAAGCTGCAGGAATGTGGCAGTAACAGCAAGCTGCAGGAATGTGGCAGTAACAGTAAGCTGCAGGAATGTGGCAGTAACAGCAAGCTGCAGGAATGTGGCAGTAACAGTAAGCTGCAGTTCGAGATTAGATTGAATATAATGAGATAATCACAAAGGCGGAGTTTACACTTGCCTATTATGGCCATAACATGACGTCATATTAATCAAAGACCACTGAAAATTCTGCATGAAATCAAAACTCACCGACACTCCGGAGAAGTTGAGTTTCAGAATGACGTCAATGTAAGTGTTCAAAACTGGCGCCAAATCTGTATAGTTCAATTCGGGTAGGGGTGGCACTATCTGTTTCGTTTTATGCCACTGCAAAATGGCGGTTTTGAGGGTGAGTGCTATAGTCCACACTGTATCATAAGTGGTCGCTGCAAAGAAACTCATGTGGCTACTTCCGTTGTTCTCGACATAGGCATGCTTGAATTCATCAGTTGTCTGAAATAAGCATGAACATGTTGTCAGAAATAAGCATGAATTCATGTTGTTAGATGATAAGCATGAATTCATCAGTTGTCTGAAATAAGCATGAATGCATCAGTTGTCTGAAATAAGCATGAATTCATCAGTTGTCTGAAATAAGCATGAATTCATGTTGTCTGAAATAAGCTTGAATTCATCAGTTGTCTGAAATAAGCATGAATTCATGTTGTCAGAAATAAGCATGAATTCATGTTGTCAGAAATAAGCATGAATTCATGTTGTCAGATGATATGTATGAATTTATCAGTTGTGTGAAATAAACATGAATTCATGTTTTCAGAAATAAGCATGAATTCATTAGTTGTCTGAAAAAAACATGAATCCATGTTGTCAGAAATAAGCTTGAATTCATCAGTTGTCTGAAATAAGCATGAATTCATGTTGTCAGAAAATAATAAGCTTGAATTCATCAGTTGTCTGAAATAAGCATGAATTCATCTATGTTTGAAATAAACATGAATTCGTTTTCTCTGGAAAACAGTATGAATCCATCAACTATCCGAAGAAAGTATTAGTGTTGTTTGAAATAAGCAGGAATTCGTCTGATGAATGAAATGCTCAGGCATTCATAATTTATATGAAATAAGTATTAAATATATGAAATATATATTTTTTATATGAAATATATGAAATATATATTTTTTATATGAAATATATGAAATAAAGAATTCCTCTATTGTTTGAAATAAATATGAATTTGTGCTGTTTGTATTATGTTTAAAATCATCTTCTGTATGAAATAAGTATATGTGAAATCTGTTATCTAAACTGAAGTCTTAAATGCAAATGCCATTAAGTTGTCTTGTTAATTATAATATGTTATCTTGTTAAATAAACCTAGCTGAATCTTTTTACCTGAAATAAATATAAATTAAAACTGTTTCCCTGAATATGCAAAAATTAAACGTATGGTATAAATTATGTTCAAATGAAATGTTTTGTGTGGAATAAAACAAATAAATATATTGTCGTAATATATATGCAGGATTATCCAAAGACAAAACCCTCAAAAATAACAAAAGAAGATAGAAAATAAGATAACTAAAAATGTCAGAAGATTAGATACTGAAGATAAACGCACAATGTAATGAAAAAAAAAACCCACAGCACAGTGTCATCCATTGAGGAGAACTCAGTGCTATCCTATAAAGGAAAACTCACAGTTCTGATGAAGGAAAACTCACTGCTCTATATAATGAAGGACAACTCACAGTTCTATCTAATGAAAGACAACTCACAGTGCATTCTTATGACGGACAATTCTGCCCTCTTTAAAAAGATGAGCCTGCATGTCTAGGTGACGAAGAAATTCAGACACCACTATAATGAGATAATTCTCGCAAGACATTAATACAATGAGATAATTCTCACAAGACATTAATACAATGAGACAATCTCGTAAAACAAGCTAACGAAAGTAAGACGTAAAAAAACAATTAATGAAAAAAACGTTTCAGAGCTGGCTAATGGTAAAAAAAACCAAAACAACTTACAAGATTTGCTATGGACTTAGCGCCACCCAGCAGCTTGTTCAGTGACGACACGACAAAAGAGCCGTTCAGGACTTTCCGGAGTTGTTCTTTAGTGCAGTTAGTCTCGCGCGTGTCTTGCCACAGGTTTTTCTCGTAGTCACCCATCAGCAGCCATACGTAGCGAGGTCCGAACAGTTTTTGTCTGAATACCTGTTACAAGTGAGCCTAGCATAAACGTGAACAAGAGCTGCACAAACGTGCACGTATGAACACGAACTGCATATACGTACACTTTGAACACGAGTTATATACGAATGAACACAAGCATTATAAATGTGTATACATAACACGAGCTGCATAAACACGTATCTATGAACAAGAGTTGCATAAACACGTATCTATGAACAAGAGTTGCATAAACATATACCTCTGAACATAAACTGCGTAAAACGTACCTATGAACAAGTGTTACACAAACATGAACCTACGAACACGTGCTGCATAAACATGTACATATGAATACGAACTGCATATAGATGTACCTATGAACTCGCGTTGCAAAAACATGCATCTATGAACATGAGCTGCATAAACATATATCCATGAACACGAGCTGCGTCAACATGTACCTATGAACATGATCTGCCAAGACATGTAGTTATGAACACGAGCTGCTTAGACATGTACCTTTGAACACGTGTTGCATAAATATGTACCTATGAACACGTGTTGCATAAACGTGTATCTACGAACACGAGCTGCATAAACATGTACCAATGAACACGACTGCAGTAATACCTACATACGCGTGCCTCACACGAGAACGATCATTAACCGTGTTCTACAGCTACTTGTACGTCAAGGAACAGCGGTACAAAGCCCATGACACACAGAGTGAACGTACATAAACAGTACCCGTGTGTTTTTCAGGATCTAACGCGCCGTGTGGTGTCATCGAGCATGAAACAGGTTTCGTGGTCAATCGGTCAGTGTCCTTGTCCTACAATTATCCGAGTGTGATTCCCGTCAAACGAACAACGTATAATGTCCGTATATTGCTAAAGACCATGCCTACTGTCTCCCCCCCCCAAGTAATGTTAAATGTCCAGTGTTTTACGACTAATCTGCATACTACCGTTGCTTTACAGTAACCCGCAGTACCTCATAGTGGAGTAAGAACCGGGTCCAGTAATTATACATGTAATACTGCCATTCGCAGTTAGTGATAAATATCAGAGGTCTACGATCTCTCTGAGCATTATTTACATTCCTTAACCATCATTGCAGCATCCATGTTCCACGATTAACCATATTAACCAGGCATTATATATAGTCTACATATAATAACGTGTGCAAAAGAATTCCTGCATTGTCTGTCTAGAGATTCGTCGTTCTTATTTGACAGTCCGCAATTAGAAGTGCATTATCTGTTTTCCAAGCGTAACATTGCTTTATTAACAGTCAACCGCGAGACACGAATGACATGCTTTATTTATCTCCCCTTATTAGAGGAAATCAATCTTCCAGTCTTGAACATTCACATCATTACACTCGATAAACGGAATCCCCGTGTTCGGAGTTCCCATATATCGGAGTGGTAAAATCTCAGAGGTCTTAGTGTTGGGGATATTTAGTATATATTTTGTGAAATCAGCTACGACTAACCTGCTTGCTCGGTTAAAGTTGTTTCTGTAAATATAAGATTAATATACAATTTCCCTCACAAAAATAATCTCGTTTCCAACGACACTTTTAGATTATCTATTTTGTTGTGTAGTTATTAACTCTTGCACTTCTCATTTATAAGTTAAAAACTCACATCATCAGTTGTCTTCTCTTGTAAGCGATTTAAAAACTGACCTATTTACAATCGTCTTGACGCCGTGACTCCCATGAATAAGGTAAAGGCTTCTCCGAACATGAAAGCACACCAAAGGTAATACTGTAGCCTAGAACTAATATAATTTACAGCACTGAGATCAGAAGCAAACTTAAGCTCCGTTCGAAATTACCCTCACGCCAAAATTAGTTAAATGCTCAAAATTCCTCAGATTACCCAGATACTTTGGCCCAGAAGTACATATTCAGAATTTGATAATTTTCTAAAATCTATACAAGAATCCATGTATGGTCTGAACTGTTTTTTTTTATATTTCCCTTAGATGAAAGATTACAGTACTCAGGATCTAATATTTGATGGATTCTATTATGACGAATGTCAATTTTAGATCATAGCTGACAAATTTGATGATAACTGTTATGGTTCGTAAAAATTATTATAAAAATGTATAAAATAAATGCTAATTATTTAGACATGTCTTATATTTTAAAATTTATATCATGGATATCAGTCTGACTTTTCACTATTACTTTTGAGTTTCTATAGAAACTTAGCTTGACTGGTATATCACTATGGTAGAAATTATTCTACTAATCAATTAATACATTTTTTTTTGCAGTACAGTTAAATAGACCTGACCACAATATCTAGAAATGTTTAGTCAGATATACTAGTAACCTTTCCATAAAAATAGCACATTACTTTTGGTTTAAGGTATTTATAATGCGTTAACATTGTAAATTAAAGGATCATATCTAGCGAATTTTATTAGAGATTTATTGTAAATATTTTTCAATATTAACAATTAATAAACATTTTCATATTTTAAATGGTTAAAATAAATATTCTTGAAAATATTCACTGGGTTATATACTGATATAAATGTTTACTCTCAACACAGATGGGGTTAGGCAGTACTATGTAGAAGTAGGTCAAGCAGTCACTATTGTTAGACAACTAATATTAGTTAAAATCTCTATTTATAGCTAACTCTATAGCCTTCAAAGCACACTTTAACAAGAACTACAATGTAGAAAAATAGGCTAGATCGATTCGCTTTTTCTAATTCAGACAAACATTGCAATTCCAATGTACAGATATTTTTAACATTTCCCAAATATTTCACAAATATAGACAACTGAAGACTAAAGTAGCCGAGTAGAATATTTTACAAATATAGACAACTGAAGATTAAAGTAGCCGAGTAGAATATTTTACAGGATTGGTAAATATCGTAAACTATCATTTATTAGATATTGATTAAATGGAGTTATAAGCCTGTTGATGTTATCTCTATTAGTTTAGTGTTTCGTATTGTGAATTTAATTATGTTTATTGAATTATAATTACAATGAAATCGCGCGCGCGCGTGTAATCGAAGGCTCTCGATACCAAGGGTGTAAGGTGCCATTTAGGCTAAAATGCGTTGGTATTAACAATATGGCGGAAGTTTGGTGACAACGTATTTGCCTTATATCCTCTCCATAAATAGAACTATGTGAACGAATTCGTCACAACGTAACCAAGGGAGAATGCCCCACAGAGATCATAGAAAACAATCAATGAAGAGCCCCACACAGTAATATTCAAATATTTTTAACGTCATTAAAGCAGCCAGGGGTAATCTGCCCAACAATCAATTCTATCTCTGCAGTCACGTGGTACAGTATTTCATCATGCAAGAGGCGGTTTCTGGTAAAGATCGTAGACACAAACAGTTTAACTGTTAATGACATACGTAAAGTTGGGAAAGAATCGATTGTTCTAGATTTTTATTTTCAGTGTTTCAATGTTGTAATCTTGCAGTAAGACAGGCCATTCAGTTACAGGGCAGCGTACAAATAAATGGTACCGATTGCAAGACTGAAAAGATTGAAATTCTATTTTAATAGTAATACGTTGTCCTAGTTCAACTAACGATTGCAGGACTGAAAAGGTTAAAATTCTAATCTGAATAGTATATACGTTGTCCTAGTTCAACTAACGATTTAAAACTGTCAGTCGGGAAACATTTGCAGCATTGTTTGTCAAGAAACATAGAAAGAACTCTGAACAAACGATGTATTCAACAGAAAATCTTAATTGTAAACATGAAAGCCAGGGAAAGAATGTCACAAATATATGAGTTAACCATAAAGTTAGTATAAAGCGTCACTCACTCCACTATGCAAAGATAAATCTAAATGGCTGGTTAGAGCGAAACGTATACTTAGCCAGTCAGAAATTTGAATGACGTCCAATTTTGTAATCATGCCGTATGTGACGTAGTCAATAGCAAAGCTATTTGTCAAGAATGTGAAAAGGGTGCAAAGATATTTATTACGTATGTGAGAAAGAGTGCAAAGCTATTTATTACACATGTGAAAAGGGTGCAAATATATTTATATATTTGCCTAGATGGAGAAAGTGGGGTGTTTGTGTGCTGAGCTACAAGTTACTTTAGATGGGCATAAGAAGAGGATATTTCACCTGGACAATCAGAAAGTGGTTAGCCCATAAGTCGGGGATTTTAGGTAGTATTATTACAATACAATAATTAATTTTATATTGTAAAATTCATTCATCAAGAGATAAAGGCTTATAAATGTAAAGATTGCAAACATAATAAGTGATGTATGTGCAAGAGATTATTTTAGGAATCTCTTTGTGCTGAAACAAAATTCTGCACTTAACGTTTTTGAAAGATTGAAGAACCTGAAATGGAAACTAATGTGTAAAGTATAAAACTATTTCTCCCCAAAAATCTTCTCTTCTCTCTTGCTCTCTCGTATTTTCCTTGTCAAACACTCTAGCATTCGTGAGCATGCGAGCACACACTGCAAATATTCGCACATATACATGCACAAACACAATCCTACATACACATGCACACACAATATATATGTTATGAATATTACTGAAAACATCTAGATAATATTGTTGTTGTACTGAAAACAAACCTCACAGAACACTTTCTTTGCTGTACTGTCCGACAGTGCAGCTAGGATGACCCGAACGTCCTGCATCTGCAGACACATCAAAACGAAAGTAGATACATCTTCCAGAAAGTTATTTTCAACCCTAGGCGTAAAGTAATGAAACTAGTTAAGCATGATGTTATGAAGGAATTCAAGGCAAACTAACAAACAAGAAGGTACAATAACGTACATTCGAGCCAAGAATGAACTAACAGAACAGGTTAAATCACTAACAAGCAAGCTGAAAAAGAAATAAAATAAGTCAAGTATAAAATAACAAAACTTGTTAAATGTAATGTGCAGAAACAAGTCAAAAATAATTTGAGAAATCATGTTAAACACAAAGTCACCCAGGTTGGCTTTGAAAGAACAAGTGGCAAATCTGTTTTCAACGTGAGGAAACACTTGGAAATTGAACTGAACTATAATTTGTGACACTGTAGTAAAAGTGCATGAAAGACTTTTGACAGAGCACCTAATTCAGGTTATGTTAAAACTATTATCACTTGTCTCTAATAACTCCATTTTTTTCTCTGATGACAAATATCCTGTGATTTGTATTGACACTAATGTGAATTGTATTTTAGAATATAAGACTGTGAAATATAGAAATTATTCAAAAGTAGTTTTATGGAAATATTGATGGCAAGAGGGGAAACGTTTACATCTCCCGCATGTCCGCCAAGTGAGACAGACTAATGGTGTCTGCTGGAGAATTATTAATAACATAAATTAAGATTCCCATTACTTGTAATTAGTTATGAAAGATTAATAAATAATAATAATCATAAGTAGCGTTGGCATCTATTCATCCATTCATCCATCCATCCGTCTGTCTGTCTGTCTGTCTGTCTGTCTGTCTATCTATCTATCTATCTATCTATCTATCTATCTATCTATCTATCTATCTATCTATCTATCTATCTATCTATCTATCTATCTATCTATCTATCTATCTATCTGTCTGTCTATCTGTCTGTTTGTCTGTCAGTTTGTCTATCTATCTATCTATCTATCTATCTATCTGTCTGTCTGTCTGTCTGTCTGTCTGTCTGTCTGTCTGTCTGTCTGTCTGTCTATCATTCATTCATTCAGGCAGGCAGGCAGGATCAAGCATCCCTAATACCAATAAAAACTATATCATAATTCTTATGTCTGTCTCGAGATCCAGAATTACATCTTCAGAAATAGCCAAACAGCAATCAATGTTCAACTGCATCCTCCATACGTTTACCCTCACCCACCCAAAGACGTTTGTTACCGGCCTTTGACACGAAAATGACGAGTGCTTGGGCCCGGCGTTACGTAATCCTACGACCGCTGTGAAGGCAAGTTTCACATTTTGTTTGCATTGCCCTGGAGTGAGTCCACGCCAGACTAGTATTTATCTTTCGTGCCTGCGAGAAGTAAATACCTTCAGTTCCTTAAGCTTCTCCGGAATTTCCACTGCCGAGTCTTTGAAGGAGAAAGATGCGGCCAGGGAAATGTTGTTCTGTGCGAAATCCTCGCCTATTTTGTTTATTGCCTGCAAAAGAACTCTCCCAGTCTTAGAGTACTCAGTGGATGAAGTAAGCAAAACGTGGAATAGAACATCATTGAAGCTGGTGTTAAAATTTAAAATAACAAAATACTGTTGATATGAATTAGCAAGCAAAAGTAATTTTGTTAAAAATTGTGCTAAATGATAGGTAACCTTTCTTTCTCCACATCTTTACATCTAACTACCCTTTCAGCCATTTTTCGTCCACCCCAACCTTTACATAATTACGTGCTTAAATCTTAATTATACAAATACGCTGATAATACATATAATAAATCACACAAACATACATATAATATAAATCGATCACACTATAAGACTTTTTATACTTGATATAACTTCCAATCTTAAAGCCCCTAACTACTTTTTGAAAATGTGTGAGTTGGAGTAAACGTTCGAGGTGAGAATTTGCTGATGTAATGCAAACTATTGAGTAGGTTTTATTATCCAATGGTTATGATTTATGAGAATGAGACCAGTCAATGGGCTGAGATTTAAAAGTTTACTTGTTGTAGAGAAATCTGCTGTCTAATCACTTTGAATTTGTGATGGCAGCAAGTCTGGTTTTGAAAGGTGGCCATTAGCTTGATGGTGAGTTAAACTGACTGGTTGAGAGAGAATGGACTTAGAAAATAGTTCTTGTACTTTTGCTATTGATATATTTTACTTGTGTTTTAATAAGATGTATTATGACTATTATTTCTAAAAATGTTTGTAGAAATATATTGTGTACTAATCACTTGACATTGTTTTGATATGCTGCATTTATTATTCTGTGTGCTTGTACCAGGCTAATAATTACCATTGCAGGAAACTGTAAGTTGAGACTGGAATGTAAGAAAGAATGGAGTTATAAAGTGATAAACTGGAAGCTTATCATTTGTTCTCTGATTGTATTTTGCAGAGACAAGTTGTCTTTTTCTGCTTTCATTTCAATGTTTGATTTGAAACTTCTAGTTTATTGTTCGTAAACCATTTCGACCGACCATTGTAAAGTGGGAAGTGGTGTTTAAGTGTAAGAACACACTACACTCTACTGATGTGTGGCAGCAAGATACGCTGCCTACCTGAACAATTTCTAGTGTAGAGAAGTTGTTGGACATTGCTCTAGTTATTGTTCTGTTTGAAGGAGTTGACATGGCCTAAAGAAGTGCCCAGGTTAACTCTAAGTAGTGAAACAGTGTTTTTCAATGTGTGAGTGAGGCACGTGGATCTGGCTTAATAACTGCTGACAATAACTTGTGTCTTTTTGGAAAGAACTATTGAGACACCAGTTATACAAGGTTACGTAAAACTATGATAGTTACTTTTAATAACTCTATTACAGTTCTCTGATAAAGCTATCCTCTGATTTGTATTGACATATTATTGAATTTTATTTTAGTATAAGACTGTGAAACATAGGCATTATGCAAATGTGGTTTTGAGGAACTATTTATGTCAAGTAGTCTATTTCATTGTATTTGTCATATGTATATTTGATTGTTGATTTATAAATTTATTGTTAATTTTATTGACCTTCTTATGCATGTTGATAACTTTGTGTTGGAGAAGAAAGTGGGTGGATGGGAGCTTGCTAAATATAGATTAAAATGAATTTGTCTTCTACTTTAGTAAAACGTTCTCCACTCACGGAAACATTATGTGACTGTAAATGTTGTTTGATGTTGTAGAAGAGAGAAACGTTTACAGTGTCCGTATATCCACCAAGTGAGAGACGAGGGGTGTCTGCTGGAGGATCATTAATAAAATGAATTAAGATTCTCATCACTTGTAAATAGTTTTGGATGGTTACTTACTTAATAATAATAACATCCATTATCTAAGTAGCATTGGTTCACAGTATGTATGTATTTTATGAGCTATAATAAACTTACACTGGTGGACTGTGCATTACATGAACGCTAGAAGTAGGTCAGAGTTAGGTCCCATGCATATAGCTAATTGGGTTGTTCCCCATATTGCTAAATAACCTTTTCTTTATTTTCTTTTCTTAATATAAATATTTTTTTCCTTGTACATTTCTTTGTTCATTCTATATCATTTCATTTACTGAAAAATTTCAACTTGTAATGTTTGTAATGTTAATTGTTGGTGCTAAGCCTTGGGGAAAAGGTGAGGGGAGGGAGGCTAGTGATCAGTGGATAAGTCGTTTTTTCTGCATCATTTACCATTATCATAAGTACCCCAAAGGGTGGTTTTAGCCGGGTGAAGTTAAATGTTGAATACGAGCATTACGCCTTATTGTTAATTGCATCAATATTTATAATATAACTACATGTGAATTTTTATTTGTTTTGTTATCTTACCTGTGCGGACTCTTAACCCTTTTTATTTTGAGTGAGAATTACTCTCTCAGTTAAAGAAATCTAAGAAAATCCTAATAACATATATGGCAACTTACAGTTTGATCTGTTCTTTTCAAGGCTAAAATGTAATATAATAATTAAAGTAAATGAAGTATTTGTTTTATGATTCATGAATCTCCTTGTGATTTACAAGAATTCATTTGTAGTCTGAATGCTTAACACATTATTCTGAACGAATGAGTCGTATGTTTTGTGACGTATTTTGTGATGTAAACTTGTGCTAGATTCATGACGTGCTATTATTAAAAACATGTTGCCTCCACATATTTTTTAATGTTTTTTATTGAGCGGTAATACATAGAAAGGGTGTGCGTGTGGGATAATATCTATTTATGACAGAGCAAATTTTCTTCTTCCTATTTTAAATTTAAATTGATATATAAATTGCTAAATTGCAGAGTAACCTGACCTTGGACACTCCTTATGGTGTTATTTTTGAAAGTGTCTGGGTTGAGGTAAACAGCTCGAGGCAAGAATAATCTAGATTGATAATGCAAGCTGTGAGTAGTTTTCTATTATCTAATGGTTATTATTTAAGAGAACGAAGGCAGTCATTAGCATGATGGTGAGTAAATCTGACTGGTTGTCAGAGAATGGACTTAGAAACATTTCATGCATTATCGCCATTGATATTTTATACTTATGTAGAGATGTACTATGTGAAGTGACTTTTATTACCACAAGTGTTGAACTAGGCTGTTCACATGTAGTTTGCTAAAAAATAATATTGTTTGATATGCTGTACTTATTGTGCCATGTGTGTGCAACGGGCTAATGAATATCATTGCAGGAAATTGTAAGTTGAGAATGGAGTGTCAGGTGGAGAGGAGTTATATTGTGATGAACAGGAAACTTAGGTTTGCTCCTTAATTATATTTTACAGGAAGCAAGTGACCTTTTGACTTTCGAGTTTTGACTTTTGAGTTTCACCTTGAGTCTTGAGTGTTGAGTTTCAAGCTTCAAGTTTCAAGTCCACGTGTTCACCAGTTATAAACCTGAGTGACAGAAGACATGGAAATGTCTGTTGTGGTGTGTGTAAGCATAAAGGGGTACGCTATACATTTTTGATGCATCAGAGCAAAGTACGCTGGGTACATTCTGGAAAATTCTGGTATATTGAAGGTACAAGAATTATTGTGATTATGTTCTGCTTTGACAAAGCAGTGATTAATCCAGGTCATATAAAAGATTATATTAACCTAACTCTAATAACTCCATTTCTGTTCTCTGATAGGACCAACCTGTGATTTGTATTGACTCTATTGTTGAGTTGTAATTATATTTTTTATATAGAGAGAGATTGTGTAACGTAAAATTATCCGAGTTCATGGACTATTGATGTCAAGTAATCTATTTCATTGTAATTGTCATATGTATATTTGATTGTTCATTTAATAAATTTATTGACCTTCTTATGCATATTGTTAATCTTATGTTGGAGAAGAAAGTGGGTGGATGGGGGCTCACTAAATATAGATTAAAGTCAGATTTGTCTTTCGCTTGTGCTAGATTCATGACGTGCTATTATTTTGCTAATATGTTGCCTCCACATATTTTTTAATGTTTTTTATTGAGCGGTAATTAAAGTCAGATTTGTCTTTCGCTTTAGTAAGTAGTTTTGTTGTAGAAGAGAGAAAACGTTTACAGTGCCTACATATCCTCCAAGTGATAGAGGAGTGGTGTCTGTTGGAGGATCATTAATAATAAAATTAATATTTTCATCACTTGCAATTAGTTATAACAGATTGATTAATAATAATAATAATTTTCATTAACTAAATGGCGTCTATCTATCTATCCATCCATCCATCCATCTCTCTCTCTCTCTCTCTCTCTCTCTCTCTCTCCACCCATCCATTCATCCATCCATCTCTCTCTCTCTCTCTCTCTCTCTCTCTCTCTCTCTCTCTCTCTCTCTCTCTCTCTCTCAGTGACGTGGGCATAAACTACTCTCTGTCCAGATTAATGATAAAGTAGGAATGGCGCACACAAACACTGCTCTGCAACAGATTTGTCTTTGAATGACGCAGCGTGTTTGTTTGCCTGAGCGTGTGCTTATATATTAGTGTGTCTGTGTGTGAATTGAAGAAGTAATGACAGGAAAAGAGAGGATTTGTGCGGACAGTTTAGGAAACGTTCTGTGTGTGAATTGAAGAAGTAATGACAGGAAAAGAGAGGATTTGTGGGGACAGTTTAGGAAACGTTCTGTGTGTGAATTGAAGAAGTAAGGACAGGAAAAGAGAGGATTTGTGGGGACAGTTTAAGAAACGTTCTGAGGCAGTAGACGTCAAAAGCAATTTGCTGCCATGGATAACAGACAACGGTCTGATATGCATAACAATTTCAAACAGCCATATTCGAACTAAAAGAATAGATCGAATGCGTGTTTCATTTGAAAACAAGGATATTCATTCCCCACCCCCATGATATGCCATCCATCCCGATCACCCCTCCCCAACTTCGACATTCGCAAATCAGCTCGTAAAATCTGAGCGATATAGATTTTTTTCTATTTTAGGTCCACGATCCACTTGGCTCGATACTCGTTTTCATGTGAACTTAACCGCTCCGACCACCATGCAGTGACTGGATGTTATATTCAAGTAGAAATATCACGTGATGCTGTGACACAATGCAAATGAGAAATGTCACGTGATATTTGTTGAATGTTTGATGACTTGAGACAGAAAGTATTTAGCTGTTGTTAGTGAGCACCATATGCACGCATTTGGGACCCGTCAAATGCGCGAACGACAATTGCGCGCCGACAAAAGCGCGCCGACAAAAGCGCGATAAAGATTGGCATGCTAAGTTTGAATAGCTGCATTCGACACGGTCCAGGAAGTGTTATGTATGTTCGCTCTATTACTTAACTGCACACATTGCAGGACGGAGGGCGGGAACCTGCACGTGCCTATGTAGAATTCAATAGACCTAACTATTTTAGGAGGCATTAAAATAAGGATTTTGTGCACGCAGTATATATTAATATTGATCTTTAAGTAAAATTATTAAGATTTGATATATGCTTCATTCTTTTCATTGCCTTATTTTGAGGATTATTTGCACGCAGTATCTCTTAACATTGCTTTGTGTATCGTAATATTGATATCTACCTATGTTATTATTACATTCTTGTGCGATTTAAATTATTACATTATTAAATTATTCTTATACGATGTATCATCGCGATTTTGTCGGCGCGCAATTGTCGTTCGCGCATTTGTCGGTGAACCGAAAAAAGTCATTAAAGTCAAATGGTTCACGAGTAAGGCAAGTCTCAGTGATGATGAACTGTTTGTCACCACTTAGCTGACAAGTCAAAGGGTTGACGAGTAAGGCAAGTCTCAGTGATGATGAACTGTTTGTCACCACTTAGCTGACAAGTCAAAGGGTTGACGAGTAAGGCAAGGCTCAGTGATGATGAACTGTTGAAATCCATGTTCAAACTGCACCAGAGGTTTTTGAATGTAGATAACATCTAGTGAAGGATTAAAATCACTGTCACAAACCATTTTTTTTATTACATACCTAGGGATGTATGAGAGATTTCGTCTTCATATAAACATTCAATAAGATCAGTTTTGCTTTGAATGATTTTACAAAACCTAAAATGAGTGATGAGAGGATGGATGGAATAGCCTTTGGCATACTTGTTACTCCTCATCGCAGGCGTACGTAAATGCTTGTCCTACATATATGCACGTTAACTACATCCTGCATACAAATACATCTACATACATGTACATCTGCTATATATAAACATACAGAGATATTATTATCTACCGAAATGTACTTTAGTGATTGTTCTATGTACAAAGTTAATAATGTGACTTTCATTACTGTTCAGTATACAGAGATATTATTATCTACCAAAATGTACTTTAGTGATTGTTCTATGTACAAAGTTAATAATGTGACTTTCATTACTGTTCAGTATACAGAGATATTATGTTCTATGTACAAAGTTAATAATGTGACTTTCATCACTGTTCAGTATACAGAGATAATTCGCAATCACTTCCTACCAAAGGGTGCCGTTTACGATTGATCTATTTTTAGAAGTAATACGCACACCAAAATGCACTGTTTTTGTTGCAATTGTTGTGCTAACAGAAATAATTCTCAACTATTCCGGCCAAAATGTACCGTTTGTAAAGAGAGTTACTTCACAATTAGTACCTATCACTGTGTAAATTTTGTTTTATTTGTGTATTGTTCTGTTTTGTTACAGAGTAATTAGTACCTATCACTGTGTAAATTTTGTTTTATTTGTGTATTGTTCTGTTTTGTTACAGAGTAATTAGTACCTATCACTGTGTAAATTTTGTTTTATTTGTGTATTGTTCTGTTTTGTTACAGAGTAATTAGTACCTATCACTGTGTAAATTTTATTTGTGTATTGTTCTGTTTTGTTTTATTTGTGTATTGTTCTGTTTTGTTTTATTTGTGTATTGTTCTGTTTTGTTTTATTTGTGTATTGTTCTGTTTTGTTACAGAGTAATGCTGACTCCTAAAATGTATCTTTTGATTTGTTCTATTGAAAGAGTTAATGCTGCCTACTAAAATATATCTTTTCCCGTTGTTCTATTGAGAAAACTACCTCACAACTACTACCTACCAAAGCGTACATTTCCCGTTGTTCTATTGAGAGAACTACCACAACCACTACCTACCAAAGCGTACATTTCCCGTTGTTCTATTGAGAGAACTACCACAACCACTACCTACCAAAGCGTACATTTCCCGTTGTTCTATTGAGAGAACTACCACAACTACTACCTACCAAAGCGTACATTTCCCGTTGTTCTATTGAGAGAACTACCACAACCACTACCTACCAAAGCGTACATTTCGATGTCTTCGTAGACGACGGCGACAGTTTTCCAGGCGAAAGCGGCGATGAACATTCGACGGGCTGGGACCAGTGCTGAGTCAGCCAGTGCCAGACGGAAGAAAGTTTTGTATTTCTCTCTGTCGCCCAGGGCCGGGGATGTGTCAGCATACGAAATCTGAAGACAGTGCCAGGAAAAAAATGTTATGATGGTTCAATGATTTTTGTGTGTATTGTGTGTATTTTGTGTAACTGTGCGATTGTATCTGTGAATATTGTATGTATATGTACATACATGTGCGTGTCTGTATATATGCCTAACGTTATAAAATAGAGTGACTGTGTGTATGTGTATGTATGAGTGTGTATATTTGTATCTGTATGTGTCCGTAAATGATTTAAATTGTTCCTATAATGTTAAGGCACTTTTAAGGCCTTCAGAAAGAAGTAATAAAGTTAGGTGATGCATACTTTTTGAAGAATCAGTGAGAGTAAGTATATGTATAAGTGTGTGTGTGTGTGTGTGTGAGTGAGAGAGAGAGGAGAAGCTAAATGTTCCAGAGAGTATAGATCTTCTATAAATTATAATTGCGATTTTTAAAACTATTCTTTTTTCAACTGTTTGTATTATCTGAGGAATTTTGCAAAACGCACTTCAAATGCACGCTTACTAATTCATTACCATGGCCACTATCGCCAATAACAGTGCAAATATTATCATCTCTGTCTCTAATACTCAGTTCTTATCATCACGCTCCCAGAGTTATAATCATTAGCATCCCTTCCTCTACACACAACCCGTATCACCATCATAATTACTTCTGTCAATAGCTTAACTGCCATCATTACCATCATATCCATCATTTACTGCTAGCAGTTTCCACCACTACAAAACGTCTAAATATATAATCGCAACTACCATGACTACTACTACCATTTCACCATCTGGATCAATATCACCATCACTTTCATTGCTTCCATCATCATCATCATCATCATCATCATCATCATCATCATCATCATCATCATCATCATCATCATCATCATCATCATCATCATCATCACACATCACCACCACCATCATCATCGTCGTCGTCGTCGTCATCGTCATCATCACACCACCACTGTCTCCTGTATCACTTCTATTATTACCATTACTTCACCACACCCAATACTACCGATATCGCCATCATTATATTTACTAGCACAACACCATTTTCATTATCATACAACTCCACTACCAATATCTTCAATAACGCTAACACCATCTACTCCCTCTCTGAAAGAATTATAATTCTTTCGAAATAGGAGATGGTTTGCAACTAGAGAATTCTTCGTATCGACCAGGAAGAATGAAAAGTGTTATTTCATTCTGAATACCAAAGAGAGCTTGATATAAAAATTAATCCTTTCTGAATAACAAACAGGAGCTTGATTTAAAAATTAATCCTTTCCGAGAACGATTGAAGAGTTTGAGACATTTACTAGTCCATTCCGAACGTCAATGAAGAGTCTGACTGGCAAATTATTAATTCCGAATATTAATTCAGAATTTGATAAATAAATTATCTCATTCAGAGTAACTGCACAGAGTTCGAATTGAACATTATTTTATTCCATTAATAATAAAATAGACTGATATGAAAATTATTTCACTCCTAGAACCAAAACAATAAAGAGTGTGTTCCCAAAATATTTAATTTCGAAAACCAACTTTCTTTCTCGCTCCTAAACACACAGCAGTACTGTATGCACCATTAATGTTCGTACGCGTGAAGTGTGTCAGCTTTACACTTTCTGGTGTTCACGTGGAGGATTCAAAAAGAACCCCTTCGTCCATTAAGATCCACTACTACGAAGATACAGTTGAAATCATGAAGTATGCCAAGCAGTGGCGAGTTTGGGAACGACGAGTCTAAAATGTAATTAACGGCCTGAGCAAATACAGCCTTCCGCTGCACATCAACATCGTTTCTCTCAGAGGTGCACGAACAGTTAAGAAAGGAAATGTACTTAACGTACACCAGGCTAACAATTCACAGACTCTCATCGCCGTCAGACGATGAGCTGTCTTGACGAACGTCAACAAGCACCGACCTCGGTAAACAGGCTGCTAAACGGTAATGAAATCTAGCATGCGGCGGAAAAGATTGGCTGGGACAGGACGCGATGCCTGCTTGGTCTTGGGCAATCCATCAGACTCTTTGACTGAAACAGGAAATATAACGGGTCAGTTTTGCGAAACAAACAAATCGCAAACTCAGGCGGAGGTGTTTTTGTTGTTGATTAATTTTCTTGTTGTTGTTTGATCAGTTAAGTCGTTACATTGGTAATGATTTCATTAAATTTACTGTAAATTTTAATTTGCACTATTCGAGAATGTGAGGTGGATTTTGTAGTGATTTCACAGTAATATTTTCGAATATTAAGACCGCGACCTTCACCTCCACTAACTGAGCAGTACGGGTGGATTGGAGAAGCAATGGTTCGATTCCCTGCATAACACGTCACTGAGTGATGCTTAAGCCTGGTCGCTCAAGGTTGATATGTTAGGTCCAGTGGGAAATCAAATAGCTAAACTGCTGAAGGCCATTAGAAAGTCAGGTATAGAGGAACAAAGGTAATGCGATGAGATCTCTTATAAAGTCAGGTCTAGAAGACACTGGTAAAGTGCTGGAGTCACTTGGAAAGTCAGGTGTAGATAGACATAATGTAAAGTGCTGGAGTCACTTGGAAAGTCAGGTCTAGAAGACACAGGTAAAGAGCTGGAGTCACTTGGAAAGTCAGGTCTAGAAGACACAGGTAAAGAGCTGGAGTCACTTGGAAAGTCAGGTCTAGAAGACACAGGTAAAGTGCTGGAGTCACTTGGAAAGTCAGGTCTAGAAGACACAGGTAAAGTGCTGGAGTCACTTGGAAAGTCAGGTCTAGAAGACACAGGTAAAGTGCTGGAGTCATTGGAAAGTCAGGTCTAGAAGACACAGGTAAAGTGCTGGAGTCACTTGGAAAGTCAGATGTAGAGGGACACAGGTAAAGTGTTGAGGTCCCTAGATAATTCAGGTATAGAAGGACAGAGGTAATATGCTGAGGTCTATAAATGGCCATTTGAAGAGGAACTGATTTCTCAAGGAAAGGTACAGAGGGTCGGGTAATGTTTCTAGGAAATGTGTGATATATAGAGAGAAATGGGTTCTGTGCTGGGGTCAAGTACAAAATGGCATCAGAAAATTAATGAACATTCCTCAGGGTGCTTACTGAACTAGCTTTTTATCAGTTAACTACAGCTTGGAAATCAAACCTCACAGGCAGGTTCTTTCGTTTGCATCGTGAATGAAAGATGACCTTCCTTTACCCCCCAAAAAACAACAACAACAAAAACAAATAAATAAATACATTTATTTTTAAAAAAAGTATGTGACGGGATTAGGGATGGAGCCAACATATATTTTATTTCACAATCTAAAACCTGCTGATTGACTAGGGGAAGTAATCCGGTCTTGTCAATACGCAATACATGTTATGTTCTGTGACTCTGGAATTGTTCACTTAAGATTTCATTTAGTTAGATAGACATTTGTAGACGCAGTGTGTATTGTCATTTCATGCTTCATATATATTGGGTGAATGTAGTCAGACAGACATTTGTAGACACAGTGTGTGTTGTCATTTCATGCTTTATATATATTGGGTGAATGTAGTCAGACAGACATTTGTAGACACAGTGTGTGTTGTCATTTCATGCTTTATATATATTGGGTGAATGTAGTCAGACAGACATTTGTAGACGCAGTGTGTGTTGTCATTTCATGTTTTATATATATTGGGTGAATGTAGTCAGACAGACATTTGTAGACACAGTGTGTGTTGTCATTTCATGCTCTATATATATTGGGTGAATGTTGGGTATTCATGCATGAGTGAGTGGTACGTATTTATGAGCTAGACAGCCGGCGTGCATTAGATTTTGCCATAGTGAACATGGTGCATGCAGATAAAAAGCGTGCATCGGTAGATTATTGTCTCAAGACACAAAAGTTCTAGAAGCTTTTGAGACTCTTGAGACTTTTGAGAGTAAAATTATATAAGGGATGAAGAGACACTAATATTTTCATGATGAAAACGTGGATTTACATGAAGGCATCTTACTTCATTTGTGGTAGAATTTCGTATACAGAGATTTCATTAAGAAGAATTAGGAATATCTCTTTCCACCCGTTTTTTCATCCATTGACTGCCAAGTATTAAAGCAACGTGGTAACTTGTTTCAATACCTCCTGGCAGAGTGGAAAATTCGACTTCAAGACAGCTTATGCATGCGACATTGGTTGAAAGCAGTTAATGACAGAGAAGCCATTTTTGTCTCCCTGTCTTAGCTTTGTTTGAATTCATATTCTACAGTTGGAGGGCCAGAATATCAGAGCCTTACAGACATGAGAAACACTGCATCTATAGAAGTGATGACACACTTCACTAGACGACTCATCTGGTAATGCTAAATGTCACTCGGTTTTTCCATCGTCATGGTAACCAGAGAAAGCAGTGTTAATTACAAAGGTTGGCAACAGGCCAAAAGCACAGATTTTTCCTGCATTAGTCTGAGATGGTGTCACTGTCTGGCGATGCAATGATTGCGTCATCTTCTCTTGAAACATCCCTTATGAGTGATGTGTGAGATTACGTCATCTTCTCTTGAAACATCCCTTATGAGTGATGTGTGAGATTACGTCATCTTCTCTTGAAACATCCCTTATGAGTGATGTGTGAGATTACGTCAGCTCTCTTGAAACATCCCTTATGAGTGATGTGTGAGATTACGTCAGCTCTCTTGAAACATCCCTTATGAGTGATGTGTGAGATTACATCAGCTCTCTTCAAACATTGACTTTACTAAGTGAGTAATTAAATAAAAAGGCAAACGCACATCTAGAACTGTTAAGAATAAGAATATTTAATCTATTCTTGTTGGACTCAAAGCTATTATTGTCATTTTGTGTAAAAGAGCTTTAATATGATGTTTAAATACACGCCTATGTCATATGTGAATTATCGTTGTTGATAGCGGAGCTATTTACCGTGTAAGAATTGTATATATATATTTTTTTTTGTTTTATATTTTGAAGTTCATCATTTTCATTCCCCCATCCCTTTGAGGAGGGCATGACATTGGAAAGTTGTATGTTTGACTAATCACTGTGTGAAAGAGAAATGCCCCGAATTAAGTAATAAACAACATAATTTCTCACTTTCTAAAGACTCGTTCACAGGTTTTGAGAGGGGCAAAAGAATTCGTATTTGTTTTGTTTGTACTGTTCGCCCATTAGTCCCAATATTCACTTTTATGATACTTGCACACTCGCATGCACAACCAATAAAATGTTCCTTTGCATGAGAGACTAAAATGGGCCCCACCCAAACATCAATAGTGTCTGTCATTGTGTCTATGTAACTTAAGACAACGTATTACTGGCACATGTCAAACATCAATAGTGTCTGTCATTGTGTCTATGTAACTTAAGACAACGTATTACTGGCACATGTCAAACATCTATAGTGTCTGTCATTGTGTCTATGTAACTTAAGACAACGTATTACTGGCACATGTCACGAGCTTCACAGGGATACATCAGAACAGCCAAACCCGACTCACCCCTTGTGTCTCTACTTTAGCTCACCCAACGTGACAAAGTCACACTTCACAAATGCAGATAGTTAAAGTGTATTTACAATCCCAAAAGACCTCCTACTCAGTCACGAAATATCCCACTATTCATCCTTTCAAGCCGTATAGAATGGTTTGAAAGTATTAAAT
Organism: Sinotaia quadrata; assembly: GCA_028829895.1. Taxonomy (NCBI): domain Eukaryota; kingdom Metazoa; phylum Mollusca; class Gastropoda; order Architaenioglossa; family Viviparidae; genus Sinotaia; species Sinotaia quadrata. The sequence goes on from CM054183.1 coordinate 68,975,165, forward strand.
GGGCATTATTTAAGGTGTACAAAGCAATTTTATTCCACATGTCCTGTCAATGGGAGATAACTGATGTAAGTGGTCTACACAATATGACGTCAGTAAATTAATGTCAGAGTGATTCCTCGCAAAGGTCACTAATCCTCTTAATTAAAGACCCTAAAAGCAAACCAACGAGTGCAGTAAAAGAATAAACAAAGAAGCAAATTGAGTAAATTTGCAAACAGCCTGTGAACAAATGAAGAGACAAAGACATTAAATAATAAATTAATCAGACTTTAAACACTTAGCAAAATTAAGAATCAGCTGTGAGCAAACTTACAAACAAATTTTGAAATAAAGAATAAATAAAATAAACAAATATATTTAAATAAAGAAACAAGCAGATTTATTAAAACAGAGGAAGAAAATTTATGTAGGAAAATGTATAAATAAACAAAATTCAGAAAGTAAATATTGAACCTAAGGGAAGCACATTTACATTTAGTTAGATATGCTTACCGAATACCAAGCATACAACAATCAAGCAAACAAATATTCCTGTATTAAGTAAGCAAGAGTAAAACAAATCAAGATAGCAAACAATACAGCAAAATAACTAACAGCTTATCGACATGGGCAAACAAACACATTTAGCAAACAATACAGCAAAATAACTAACAGCTTATCGACATGGGCAAACAAACAAATTTAGCAGACGAGCAAACAAACGTAACCAAATGGACAAGCAAACACATTTAGCAAACGAACAAATTTGACCAAATGGGCAAACAAACAAATTTAATAAACCACAAACAAAAAACAAATAATGGGCAAACAATACAAACAACTAGATAAATAAACAAATTTAGCGAACGAACTAACAATTAAGCTTAACTAAAAGGGACAAACAAATAAATTTAGCAAACACACAATGGACAAATCAGTAACTTGACAAAGTAGATAAATAAACAAATTTAGCAAACGAATTTATTAACAGACTTAACCAAATGGACAAATCAAAAAGAAATACGACCAAAGAGACAAATAAACAAACGAGTATATTAACAGACTGACCCCACATGGACAAATCAAGAAATTAACAAACGAATTAACCACATGAGAAACAAAAAACCCCAACAAATTAACAAACGAATAAATCAACAAACTTAGCCAAATGAACAAATAAACAGGCATGGCAGGTTACAGAGAACAACAAATAAACTGTATCTGTCCTTTGGTCGAGTGATACGGTGTTTTAAGGCAAGCTGTCCGTCTCAGGTTTTACCTTGTCGAGTGATACGGTGTTTTAAACTGTCCGTCTCAGGTTTTACCTTGTCGAAACAAAACAGCTTGTTATTATTCTTTTTAAATAGCAAACAACAAAGGAGTAGTTTTCATTTATTTTTGAAACAAATGCTTCTGAACTCTCCCGAACCGGAATGTGAGGATATTTGATGCTTTATTCACATTCATGCCACTTAAAAATTGGAATTGTTGTCTTGGATTGCACAACCACTCAGCCTCAGAAATTAAATAATTAAATAGGTAAATGAAATAAAAATTCAGTGTTTAACTGAAATAACATAGATATGAATATAAATAATCAATACAAAGCGCCATCAAAAGTAAAAGTAATTACATGTAAATGTAAATGAACACATTTACATTATTAATGAATAGTCTCGATTGCGTTTTATTTTTGTATTTCTATAAATTTTACTTTTTAAAAATTCTTTCCTTGTATAAAAAAAAATTCGAAACATTTGGCTTTCTCACGTCTTGTCATATAATTTACAACATGTCTTATCATATTGTTTACTTCGCATTTTCTTATAGTTTACACCAGATTTGTCATATAGTTTACATCATGCCTTGTCATATAGTTTACATCCTGTATTGTCAAATAGTTTACACTATGCCGATTCATATAATTTACACTATGTCTTTCATACCTTTTACTCAATATCATTTCACTGATACCTGTGACAGGTGATCTTAGATTAATAATAGTGATACACACCCACACCCACACCCACACCCACACACCCACACCCACCCACACCCACCCACCCACCCACACACACGCGCACGCACACACACACAAATTGCTGACAGAGTGGAATATGCTCATTGTACAGAAAATAGAAAACCAGTCATTGAAAATTAAGTTGCATAAAGTCCAGGAAGTCAAGGCAAATTTCGACCAGTCCTTTTGCTTATTCGATGGCTGTTATAGGTCAGTCGAACAGTCGTGTCCTAGCCAACAAACGAACAAGCTTAGCATGTAAAACAATAAGAGAAGCTAAATTCAAATAAACGAAACACTGAAGAGATGAATTTAATGAGAGGAAAACAAACGAACAAATGTAACATTTTGGAAAGAACAGACCATCTTACAAATAAACGTGACGAAAACAATGATTAGCAAACAAACATATCTACAGAACGAATAATCCAAGAGACTCAAACACTTAAATCAAACAAACAAGTAAACGCACTAGATAATACACCATATGAATATAAAATATCACAGAGTCCAAGCAAAACGAAGCAATCCAGCCCTAGTGGACTCAAAACAGTACACGAGACAAGAGTCCAAGCAAAACGAAGCAATCCAGCCCTATTGGACTCAAAACAGTACACGAGACATAGCAAGCTTTCCGTGAAAAACGGTAGAAGTGTACTTATTAACAGTCTGAAACAGACTTCCTCGTTCACGAATACTTATCATATATATGCACAGAGTGGATTAGATATATGTGAGAGAGTGTGTGTGTTTGTGTGTGCGTATATTTGAGGTAGAGAAGGAGTGTAGATAAATAATATGTGAGGAAGAAGGGATGAAAAACGAAGAGAGTAAGTGAAAGAATAAGTAAAGATAGTAAAATGGAGAGTAGAGGAGAGAAAGCGAGATAATGGAAGAGTAATTGAAAGAGTAAAGAAAGAGAGGAGAGAAAAAACAGCCATCAAAATAAAGAAAACAAAGACAGAAAAGGGTATGTATGAGAGAGAAGGAGATAAACAAACACATAAACAGATAGACATACATAGAGAGAAACAGAGAGAGAAAAAGATAGAGTGAGAGAGATAAAGGAAGAAGGGATGTTCGAAATGTAGAGATAAAGAGAAACAAAGTTAAATAAATTGAATTAGAGTGAATATTTTTATTTTACAAGGATAAAGATCTAATCATAAAGGCATGTCTTCCAAACAGTCTTTGCTGAATACAAAATTCATAAACTACAATACACAAGGCTAAAATAAATAAATTACCAATACTAAAATATTAATGCACAAGACACACACACAACGAGAACACACGGAATATAGACAGGATGAAACCGAGAAAGGCAGAGAGAGAGAGAGAGAAAGAAAGAAATCGATATATAAAAAAGACATAGAACGACAAACAAAAAAGAGAGAGAGAAAAAAGAGAAAGAACAGAGAGAAAAAGACATAAAGACAGAGGTACAAGGGGGTGGGGGAGGGAGGAAGAACACAACAATCGATAACCGGTGTACAACGTGACGTCTGGGAAACAAATGTGTCCTATCTCACGAAGCCACTCGCGCAAGAAGATTGAAAACGTTCAAGACGATTGACACTCGCGGAAGGATATCGGATCCGGTTGGGGGTGGGGCGAAAATTAATCCGTCGTGAGCTTAGAAACCATTTAGGCTGTCGATTGTGACACTGATGAGTCGATCTTTGCAAGCTTAGGTCAAAATATGATCAATAATTCTCATTCGGAGTACCTGAAAAGCGGATTCTGTTATCCCAATTTCATTTTTCATCCCATGCAAAACGAGAGAAATTGCACACGCCTCTAAGATTAGTGATGTTGCGTAGTGTTTATTGCGTTCACAGTTGAATGGCTTCGTTATGACATTGGAAGCCAAGAACACTGGAGTGCGAAATTGGATCAACTATTTCGGACAGAGAAAGATTTTTTTTAATCGACGATTTATGAGCAAGAATTTAAAATGTTTATTTAGTTTTAATCTGACGATAACTAGAATGAGAATCTAAGTAATCTTTGTAAATCACCTGTAAACAGCTAGAAAAGCGTTTATTTTTGATCTAACAGCTGGCTCTAGGACCCCCCACACACACACAAAAAAAAACCCCCAACCAAACAAAATAACGACGGTACATCTTTCCGTGTTTAAAAACTTATTTAGAATATGTTTTTTCACCATAACTACACTAAAAAATAGCATAAATAAATAAATAAATAGAATAAGGAAATAATGTAGCATTAATAAATAAATATCTTAATAAACAAAAGTAAGTTAAATACATTACAAATAAGTAAGTACAAAATAAAATAAATCATTTATCATAAAATAAATTTTATAAATGATATTCTATTTTGAAATGAAAGAACGAAGAAAAAGGATTTTAAAATAAAAAAAGAATTATATCACACTTAAACTAAACACTACTTTGTGAAAAACATACTGTAGAAAGCGACTGCGTAAAATTATGACTGCTGATATGTAAAGAAAAGAAAATAAGAAACATGAAAATATTGCTACGTAACTCATTAATATGAATACAATTTTATGTAACTCGTCATGACACACCGCCCCCAAAGTTGACCAATGTGAAATATAATGATTACAAGGAAACACATTATCAACGTGAGCTTTGTTTAAAAGAGACGATAATTCTCCTCGAGAATATTTGTTCAAATTAAAAAATGGAGACAATTCTTGAGTTGGAGGTGGGAATAAGTGGACAAACTGACAACCACGTACACTGTTCCATGTTTCTCACCAGAATCAGATTCCAGTAAGGTACGATCTCAGCCAGGGTTTTGGTGACCTCCGAGCAATGGCCCCCCATCACCATGGTAATGTGTCGTCCTGCGGCCATGCGATAGATCAGATCGTAGAAGACGTCAGTACCCACTCCTGCATCACACTGGAAAGCACAATGCGTAGGCGGTTTAGGTTTGATTCTTAGGCCATTGGGGTGATTTTACAGACATGTAGATTTATGAAAAGAGACATTTACACTCACGCGCATACACAGACAAGCAGGCATAAGAGAGAGAGAGAGAGAGAGAGAGAGAGAGAGAGAGAGAGAGAGAGAGAGAGAGAGAGAGAGAGAGAGAGAAGATCGATAATTAAATCAATGCTTGGCTTCATCAGTCAGAGAAAGGCGAAAGACAGAATGGAAGGACATAAAGATTATTAACTGGATAGATAAATTAATAATGACTAGCACAAAAACCATATAATGAATAATAGATAGATAGATAGATAGATAGATAGACAGACAGATAGGTAGATAGATAGGTAGACATAGAGGCAATATATACATAAAGCGACGTATTTCCATCCATCAATCCATCCATCCATTCGTCCGTCCGTCTGTCTATCTATCTTTCTGTCTATTATAATACACAACTACATATTATATAATTATATTTCGTACTTATGTTTCTTACTAATTGAAAAAAATATTCAGGCACTCATTTTTCTTTCTTAGATTTGTAATGCAGGAATGACAATCATGTTGTGAAGCAAAGTTTTGCCCAAGGTAATGACTAATGGACGGTCCAGATTTCTTGGTTATCTGTCTGAACATTGGTATCATAGTTTTACTTGTCTGAAAATTGGTTTCTAAGTGTTACTTGTCAGAACATCGGTGTCTTAGTGTTACATGTCTGAACATTAGTGTCTTAGTGTTGTTACTTGTCTGAACATCTGTTTTACTGCTACTTGTCTGAACATCAGTGTTTTACTATTACTTGTCTTACTTGTCTGAACATTGGTGTCTTAGTGCTACTTGTCTGAACATCAGTGTCTTAGTGTTACTTGTCTGAACATCGGTGTCTTAGTGTTACTTGTCTGAACATCAGTGTCTTAGTGTTACTGTCTGAACATTGGTGTCTTAGTGTTACTTGTCTGAACATCAGTGTCTTAATGTTACTTGTCTGAACATAGGTGTCTTAGTGTTACTTGTCTGAACATAGGTGTTTTAGTGTTACTTGTCTGAACATAGGTGTTTTAGTGTTACTTGTCTGAACATAGGTGTCTTAGTGTTACTTGTTTGAACATAGGTGTTTTAGTGTTACTTGTCTGAACATAGGTGTCTTAATGTTACTTGTTTGAACATAGGTGTCTTAGTATTGGTCCATGGAAATATTGATGCCAAGTAATCTATTTCATTGTATTTGTCATTTGTATATTTAATTGTTGATTTAATAAATTTATTGACCTTCTTAAGCATATTGATAATCTCATGATGGAGAAGAAAATGAGTGGATGGGGACAAGATAAATATAGATTAAAGACGAATTTGTCATCTCCTTTAGTAAGAAGTTTCCACCTATGGAAGGAATGTGTGACCATGAATGTTTATCTTTAATATTGTGGAAGAGAGGAAATATTTATTGCACCTGCATATCGGCCAAGTGTGAGACAGGTCGTGTCTTTGGAGGATCATTAATAAAATAAATTAAGATTCTCATCACTTGAAATTAGTTTTGGATAATTAATTAATTATAATCATATCCATTAACTAAGTGGCATTGGTGTAACACTATTCTATTACTGATCTTTGATAAAGAATGTTTTTAATGCATGCTATGTGATAATCTACTTGTATGTGAAAGCCTTATATAAAAGGTGGCATTGTACTATAGATCTAGTTCCTGATATGGAAAATATATCTTTGTTAATTGGCTAGAAAAATCAATAAGTATTACCACATTATCACATTGAATTTGAATGCTGTTGATACAATTATTAATGTATTAGAAGTCAAGATTGTGAACTGCAAATTCTAATGTTGTATAATTAGTTAACAATGTACAGTGATCAATCACTAGAGCATTATTAGGACATTTGAAACATAATGACAAGAAAATGTGAGTAGACAATGATAAAGAAAAGCCATTCCATAAGCAAGTATTATATAAAGTCAGTTAATTTTGGGTGGCAGTATGCATAATTAGGATTTTCACCCTGACTTGCAGAAATCCTATGGTCTGATTTCTGACCCCTGGTTTTTGCGAGTCCTGTGCAGGAGATTCAAGACACTAAACTGTGGATGATGCTTGTGGCAGGATAGAGAATCAATGTGAGACAATTTCCAGAGTGGACTTAGTTACCTGCAGTAGTCTGTGTCAGTGTCTCCAGAGACTAGGGTATTAAATTTTGCCAGGTCGCATTTCAAGAAACATTAAAATAGTATACTATATTGATTCAAACACTGTAAGGTGCATTGGTATAAAAGTAAAAGGGATATATACTCGTTTAGCCCAATCATCTAAGTAACAATAAGAGAAAGACCGGATATTTTTTGGATAAAATACAGTGCAGGGCAAATGGAAGCTAAATAAAATATATTATTCAACTTACAAATCCGACCTTGACCCAGTAGTAAGCGAAAAACGCAGAAGCATCAGTGGAAAGATGGAATTAAAATTTAGAGATCATAGTCTCGGCAGGAACCAACCGTAGTGTATTTCATTATGAATGAGTAAGGTTTGGAAAAATACCTCGACCCATAGGTCAAGGTGTGCTGTAGACATCATGTGACAGATGTGATAATGGGTCAAGATCTGCTGTAGATATAATATGACAGATGTGATAATGGGTCAAGATCTGCTGTAGACATAATATGACAGACGTGATAATGGGTCAAGATCTGTTGTAGACATCATGTGACAGAGGTGATAATGGGTCAGGTTCTGATGTAGACATCATATGACATAGGTGATAGAGTGATGGGCACTTCCTTCTCTTCTGGCCATCACAAGCTTTGACAAGAAGAAGAGAGTCCAGTCTAAATCAAATATAGTAAATTTTGTGTGTTTGAATGAATCTAAAAATGACTTTGATCAAAGAGAGTGAATGCTTCTTTGAGGAAACTCCAGGAGTCTTCAATGCAATGTTCTTTTCGATCCTTTTGGTTTTGCAGAAATGAAAGGTATGATATATTACTCTACCTTTTACAGTTTTAGTGTATGTGTTATGATATTAAGTAGAATATCATATATATTTTAATCTGCCTGTTTTCAGTTTAGTGGACTTTGTCACTCAGAGGGACTGATTGTGAGACTAGCCCAATGTCATTTAATTGTAGCAACATACTTATCACTGCTTTGTTAACTGCAGGGTTCTGTTCTGTTTTGGTTTGTTTTCTTTCCATCACTGTTCTTGTCTTTGGTGTTTAATTTCTGGATCTGGTTTGGATCATAAGCAGCATCATAGATCTGGCCTACAGATTAAAGCACCTTTTTGCTAGGCTTTGAGAGGGGTTCATGACGTGGTATTTGTGTGACTGGGCTTTGAGAGGGGCTCATGATGTGGTATTTGTGTGACTGGGCTTTGTGAGGGGCTCATGATGTGGTATTTGTGTGACTGGGTTTTTAGAGGGTCTCAAGATGTAGTATTTGTGTAGCCTGAAGAGCACCGTGAAAGGGACGTTGCCAGATGGTGAAATAAGCTAAAGTGTTCCCCACATACATTAATGGTGCAGAGTGTGAATTTTATTTGCAATAAACCTTTATAAGAAACTGTTGAGTAAAAAGACTGAAAGAAAAACTATAGAAGAAATATCATCTTTCTTTAGAGGAAAAACTAGTAGATAGGGAAACAAACTTTAGGGCAGGCTAAATCTCTCTGAGATAGCTATGTTAAGAATTAAAAATTGTAATTGTAATTTTGAATTGTGATTTGATTGTTTCTAATTTATGTTATTATTTTTTAATAAAAATTCTTTATTAATTTTTCCACTCATCTTTGGTGTCATTCCTTTTCATCTTCACTTTATGTCATTGAAAGAACACGCGCTCCTCTGTCGTGGTGAAAGTGAAAAATGGTTCGTCTTCGTTAAACTCGCCATTGTATCTTATGTTTGGGAGAAAAAGATATACATGGGAAGGAGTTGGACAGTGACTTGTTTCTAAATAATTAATGGATGTATATATAAATGTAAGTATGCATGGGCTGCTTTGGGTGACAGCAGAGGGCTGAATACGTTCAGGAGAGAAACCACTGCTATTACAGCTCATTATTACAAAACAGAAAGAGGTTAATTTAAATACATTGCATTGTAACAATCATTCTTAATAGCGTCACCCGAGATTATTCATAACAACGTGTCTGTTGTAAAGTGCTGGCAATTTCCAAAATGTTGGTCATTTGTAAATTTGCTTTTTATCGGGGATGCGTGAACTAGACACGATGCAAAAGAAAGAAATGCGCCCGACATAGTAACAGGACACTGATTTGGGATCTGTTGTGTTAACAGAATATAAGCTGCATTTATGTACTTCACATGTCAGATAAACAAATTAGATTGGACGGACGCGCCTCGAGTTCACAACAGGAAAGAACAATTTAAAATAGAGTTATTCCCCTTGACCGACGGCGAACCCCGCAGGCAGATCTGCACACTTACGTATTAAGAGAACACAAGTATGTTTAACTGTCTGACAGGTGCCATGCAGGTTGAGAATGCTGATCAGTAGAGATGCTGTGCTAACTTGGCACATGTCAGATGTTGAGAAATGTCATTAGGTATGCTTTCCTTCTTTCCTCCTCCACAATCCAGTCAAGAAGTCACGCGAACCCTCCTCCCCCATACTCCCCCATCATTAAAAAAAAAAGAGCTTTGTTTCTTATACTGCCTCAGAGCCAGTCAAAATCGTGAGACTCTATAAGGGATGGCAAAGAATGCAAAATCGTGTAGGCTACTTAATGGATGGCAATTACTGAGCGTCAATGTTATTTGAATGGCTTTACGCCCACGTACGAACTGGTTGAATGTTTTCAATTAACGGTTCTGTACCTGAAATATGTCAAGAAATAGATAGATACATAGGCAGATGGACAGATAGACAGACAGACAGACAGACAGATAGATAGATAGATAGAGATAAGCTGTGTACCTCATTGGAAGTTACATTTTTTAAATGAGAGAGTGAGAAAGAGCTAGAGAGACGGGGACAAATATAAAGGGAGAGAATGAGAGGAGTGTGTATGTGTGTGTGTGTGTGTGTGTGTGAGAGAGAGAGAGAGAGAGAGAGAGAGAGAGAGAGAGAGAGAGAGAGGTTGAGATAGAGGGAAAATGAGAAAGAGAGAAATAAAGTGAGAGCGGCGGAGAGTCAGACAGATAGGTTAGCATCAATAATGAGAGTGAAGAAGAGGTTTTTTTTTGTTTTTTTTACATCTGTCAACATTTTTTACTTTTAGTATATGAACCGGGTAGTTGTAAATTATATTTCACAGAACTATTACACTGACATCTTTGTAATGACTGTTCATATTAACAGAAAGAAATAGGAGATAAAACGAAATGGTTTTCCGCCATTTATTACCAATATTATTAAATTCTAAAGAACGATCGAATTCATTCTAGATACTAAAGTTAATACAACGCTTTTATTTAGAAATTCAGAGAATTTCAGTTTAGTTCCTGAACTTTTGATGTAGTGCAGACTTTTTTCACTTTCTTCATTGCCACCGACTTCTGTAAATACGAATTAAACTTTCCAAGATCCATGGCCTTGAGTCCATTTGAACAAGTGACCACTTTGACCACACAGATTCATGGAAATTGATATGGCGGTTTACAAATAGGTCCAAATGGAATTCGAAATGACCTGCCATTTTAAATCTGAAACACAACCTTTGAACTCCCTTAACTAAACTGGCGGTTGACAAATAGGTACAAATGGGATTGAAATTGTCCTGCCATTTTAAATCTGACGCAGAAATGTCAAACTCCCTTCATCCAGACTCTCTCAGCGTATATCTGGTTTGGACCATGTAGATAGAGCACGCATACTGCTTTTAACAAAGCACTCCTCAAAACTGTGTGATGTTATACGGGCCAAGTGGTATTGTTGTTTTCACAAACGAACGCAAACCTTGAAAATGCTATCTATCTATCTATCTATCTATCTATCTATCTATCTATCTATCTATCTATCTATCTATCTATCTATCTATCTATCTATCTATCTATCTATCCATCCATCCATCCATCCATCCATCCATCCATCCATCCATCCATCCATCCATCCATCCATCCATCCATCCATCTATCTATCTATCTATCTATCTATCTATCTATCTAGCTATCTGTCTGTCTATCTATCTATCAAGGGGGTGGGATATTAATGCTGCTAATTTTGTTTGGTGTTGTTAATGTATTCGAAATGCGATTTCAATGGCCACACTAGATTTCACACTCAGCTGGATTTCATCATCATCGTCAGAGTCATGCAAACTAATAAATATGTAGATACCAATAGCGCAATAACTGCTTTAGAACTGTTTCAACTACTCCATATAACTACTGTGTACGCATCAAAACTACGATGTACAACGTCACTAGAGCTGTGCAATGAATTTGATTAATTATAAAGGACACTAGCTGAATTGCCATTAGAACTGTAAAATATTTGGTGCAAGAGGGCACTAACTGAATTTTCATTAGAACTGTAAAATAGTTAGGGCAAAGAGTAATAGGTGAATTGTCATTAGAAGAGTAAAATAGGGCAAAGGACACTAGCTGAATTGTCAATAGAACTGAAAAATAGTTAGGGCAAAGGGCACTAAGTGAATTGTCATTAGAACTGTGAAATATTTAGGGCCAAAGGGCGCAAACTGCATCATTGTTAGAGTTGTGCAAGGCCATGAATAATTACATAAAACGGGCACTAATACATCATGATATAGGATGTGCAAATTAATAAATGTATTCATCAAATATCATAAAGTAAATTTAGTTGTATGTATATTGGATGAAAGGTGTCATGATCGACTAGGTATGTTTCTGGATATAATTTGCTCTAGACAACTAGTGTGCTTGTAATTTTGTATGAAGCGAATTGACCTAGAAAATATTTATTTGATTGTAGTAGGTACATGTGCACGTATTATTATTATTTTTTTTTTGTATGAAGC